>OY728157.1:453995890-456644067 GCA_963277665.1 Viscum album | reverse complement strand
ATTATGAAATTGAGAAGTTTTTTAGGAATAACATAACCTATAGGAATTATATATATGTTTTTAGGTTTTATTTTTCTATAGTTAAGTATAATATAAGAATCATGATATGTGAATTGAAGTGGGGGTTGTGATAAATCATTTTATAAGGGAGAGGGGTCGTATTTGTGAAACAATATAAAAGGTAATGATAATATTAAAAGGTTGACTGAATCAACAAACAAAATATAATGTGTAGGAAGAAGGTTAAATGTTGAGAAGTCTTGAGAAACATTTTCATAAATCTTTTAACGTTATTTTATGTTTCTACTCTTACATTTTCCATTTACTATTTTTATTTTTCATAATGGCAACTAATCTTCACCTAAAAAATTTACCTTTAATGGGTAAATAAAATATGAGATCTATTCCATAAATTTTACCTAATGATAAAAAATATGATATCAATTTTTTTTAAATTAAACTTATAATTATGAAAAAAATTAGTTTATATATTAGTATACATAACACTTAAAAACCATTTTTAGAAAAAGTTTGTTTTTTAAATTAAAAACCTTAATTATGATAAAAGTATCAATGTTATTGATTTATAAGATATTTATTTATTTATCAGTATACAAGTAATTATGATTTTAATTTAGGAACAATATGAAACCTAATTACAATTTTTAGATACATAGTTGAAATAAATGGACCATGAATAATTTTTAGAGATAAAATTACTCAACATTAAAAAAATTTAAACATGGGATTGAAAAATTAAAAACAATATTTGTAAATGAATTATTATATTTTTAATAAATTTTCTTTTTATATACAAAATGATTAATAAACTTCAGAACAATTTGTTTATTAAGAAAGTGTCATAAAAGTGACAATGTTGGAAAAATTGGTATTTTTAATTATTTAAAGAAAATAAATTTCTTTTTTGAAAAATATAAAAAATTCATCCTAAGAATATTTTAACATAAAAAATTCAGAACTATAGTTTATTTTATAAATTTTTAAATCTAAAATTTATAATTTTAGTTGATAAATGAAAATAAAAAATTTAAATGAAAATAGATTTTATTGAAAGAAAATATTAAGCCTTATTATCATTATATCATAATAATTTATAAATTTAACATTTTGAATATATTAGTTTATATATAATCATATTTTAATGTTGGTTATTTTCTTATTTTAAGATAAAATACATATATATTAAAAGTATAATTAATTTTTAAAAAATAATTTTTTTAAATAATATAATGTAAGTTATTTGTTCTAAAAATGTATGAAATATTGGTTGACTAAAAAAATTATTGATTGAGGTCTTATTACTCTTATATGCTTTTTAATAGTATTCATCTACAATATTGGGTCATTTTTTCTCTGTTTCATGTAAAGGAAGCTATTCAAGATAGTATTTAATTTAATGAAAATATATTCTAGAATCTTAGAGAGTGAAAAATATTATAGGATTTTATGTATGATATGTATGAATCACAACGATGAGATTTTATTCTCTCAGTGAAACTCTATAAAATTGTATATTGAGTGGGTAATGAAGGTGGTCATCTCCCAATGATAATGGGTAAAACATTGATATAATATTAATAGTGTTTAATAATTTGGTAGATCAATAAAGACCAAAGATTTTTTCTTAAATGTATTAGTGTTAATATTAAGATGTTCAATCCAGTTGAGATTTTACAAGTTTTAGTAGTTTTGTTTGATTGTGATAATTTGGTGTTCGATAACTATGAATATATGATATATCTAGACTCAAAAAGATATATAAAACTTGATCATCAACATCAGGAGTTGTCTTCCTTTCCCTTATTGTTCATATACTTCATGGTCTAAAAAAATTTCAAGTCATTATTTGTGGGGGAAATCCTCTAAACAAACACGTTAACATAAATCTGACAGGTCTAGTGTTAACAACATCATGTATAGAGATGGAAAAATTTGAAACAATCAGGTAACGAACTTATCACTTAATCACACACACCACAAGGACCCTACCATGTTCTCAACCACATCAGGCTAAAATATGTGCTAGGGAATCACATATAACCTATTGAGAATGGGTTTTCCCTTATAAAACCAGAATGACACATCCATGAACATGGATGGAAACAACAACATGCAATCATAGTCTATAGAAGTAAATATAACTCATAATAACACAACAATAACTAAAGGAAGATACTATATATAACACAACATAATCACACTAAATATGTTAAAAGAGACTCATAAAGAACGTATCTCATTTCAAATATCGTAATAGAGAATCTAAATCAAGACCCAAAGAGTCTATAAATTCATCCAAATGATACATAACAAAAAATGGATCATCATGAGCTAACACCATGAGAGAACAACTACTACATCAAAATAACCTCAAGTGGTGTTGATCAAGAGGATCGAATAAAATACACATCGAACATTCCATTACCTTTGTCCTTCAAAATGAAGGTTATATACACCGAAAGTCATATATTGGGTGTGAGGAAAAAAACATTGCCTGATACTTCTATGAATATATTTAATTATTTGAATCCATTAAAACCAATAAATCTATTCTGAAAACCATTTTTCAGAACAATCCCACTTTAAAATATTTTCTCATTAAACCAATCCTTTGAAATCCATTTAGATTTCTCCAAAAAAAGAATGATTACTAAACATAAATCAACATGGATCAATTGAAGAAATAAATCCACTATACATAATATTTTTCAACAAAACAAAAAATAGAACAAACTAGGTTATATTAATAGACATCATTATATTACCCAATAAAAGGAATTGTTCATAAAATACGATATCAAAATAATCCAAGTCAATAACATAATGTTTTAAAGTATATATATTTATCTAGAATATGTATGATACATCATGTTATATAACTATAAGGATCTTGTGTGTCTTACTCTAAACTATAATTATTATCCAACAAAGTATGTATAACAAAATTGGAAGCTCTACTAGTCTTCCCGAGGCCCAACTACCAAGATCATCCTCAATCACATTGTCAAAATATTAGAATATATTGTATTATTCCTCCACAATGGATCTATTAGTCTCATAGACAACACACCATCACACACTTGGCCACACATGTCCTACTCAAATCTAAACATACAAACATTCTGATGTTCCATTCATAAAATCAATATTCCAAGACAATTTAACAAACCAACATAACCATTTTATTTGAAGAATAAATACTATAAAAAACCATTTTTAAAACCCTATAAAACACAATTTAGAGTATAAAATATAGTTGATAAATTTTATTAAAAATGTGGAATGCATTGGAATACCCCTAGTTGAAAAAAAATCTTAAATATCAAATTTCCAACACAAAAATTCACTGCATAAAATATAAAATAAATGTCAATAATAAATTAATTTCATATAATGTTGATAAAAAATCAAAAGTATGTAATGAATGAAATGTTAGCCATGTAAAACACCCTTAAATAGTGAAACATACTAAAAAATCAGTTCTAAACCTATCGCCTTCAATGAAAGCCACATGATTTAGAATAGAGAACTCATTACAAAACTAACACATAAGAAAGTAAACCAAAATCCCAATTAATTAACCTAGGTTTATTTAACTCACTAAATATGGGTTTCTATTGAAATAGAATAATAAGTAGTCATATAGGGGAATTTTGAAGAAATAATGATTATATATGATTACCTAAGGATGAATCACCAATTAATAATGTAAAATCCATCAAAAATAACGAGGAAGGAAATCCCAATATTAAATAAGAAGTTTCACACATATAGGGGAATAATTAGTGAAAATTAGTAAAATAATCATAAGTTAAAATGGTCATTTAACAAAATTTTGTTTTGATAGATATCTCACATGGTTTGACTACATGGTAAGAAAAACCAACACACCAACCATGATGGAGGTACGATCTCCCCAAAATAGCCTACACTATAAATATTGAACCAAGCCTTATTAGATTAACCATGATCAAACCATGTAAATGGATTTCTCCCCCAATATGCCCCTCCAACATGCCTAGTTGTGTGGTTAGAGAAATTGTTCACCGATTATGAACCAGTTTATGTTTCCCCATAAACATGATTTCCGAACATGACTCTAAAGAACTTTAATAATGAATAAAAAATAACATAAAAAATAAAATTCAATGTTACAATGACCTATTTAGTGTCAAAACCTCCCATCCATGCCAGTTTTATCCCCGAAATGTCCTCAAGCATCATGAAAAGGAAATAGGTGAGGCAATTTCTCCCCCTCCAAATCATCCCACTCTCTTGTCTTGTGGATATCTTCACCATGTTTTCAAATTATACAATTCAATAAGATAAATTTACCATATAAAAACTTATTTTGATAATATAATATATTAATCAGATAGTCCATATTAGGGACATCATGTTACACATTTATGTTATCCAACTCTCTCAAATTAGATGGGAAAGGAAAATATCTTTTCAATTAGAAAAAATCAAATATTTCATGAATCTAGGTCATCTGATGTGTAAAATCTTATCTATATTCTACCTTACCAAGACACATCACAATTCATAATTTCCCAACATAACATAACACCAACATCTCTTTTTTTCTTATGTGATAGTTCCCTATATAAAAAATAACTATAGTAAAACATTAAGAAAGACCTAAATCTCAAATAAGAAATGATGTTAACTAGTGTATTATTTTTAGAGACAGTGAACTACTGATATTGTTTTCTAAATCAACTTCACCATATCCATTAAACCCTAGATGTGACTAGAACCCAATATAGAATACACACCAACCTCTACCTAAATAAATAGGGAAAAAACTGCATTCAGTAAAACTACTCAAATGGGCTATCATGATTAAGTATTTATGATTTTTTTTGTATGAAAAATAATTTAATGAAAAATTAATATCCTATAAACTGATTAAATTATGAAAAAATTCCTAGAGAATATAATCATAATCACAGATGGTCTTCTATGACTACCCATGTAACTATGAATTATTTGTGATGCTAAAAATAATATTATTTCCAATGTATTCTAATATACCCTTCAATAAATATGAATTAAAATGGGGATCCAAATAAACAAATATATAAAATGTAACCCCATTAAGCCTTAAAACCTCTTAGTTATACAGTTGAATGATCTCCTCTATTTTTATGAACTTATAGGTGGGATGTAAATGTTTCAGTTTCATCAAATAGAGGAAATCATCTAAATATCATCTTTATAACTACACGTATGATATATTATGAAACAAACACCCCTCAATGATTTGGCCCACTTCCACAATGAAATAATAATAGTTAGAAAAACTCAATAGGTCTTTGATTCGTAGATTTGATTCTTAGTAAATTGAAATATACTAAAACCAAATCTTAAATTGAGAACTTCATCCTAGGACACAAATATCTACCTATCAAGGTATAAAAAATATTTGTAAGCCTAAGGTTCATGAACCAACTAGAATATTTCTTATAATGCATAAATTCATTTATATCAAAGAATGGGACTACAAACCAAATTCTAAAGTTTATATAACCATTGGGAGACTGAGACCAATATCTTGGATTGTACCCCCAATTAAAACTCCAATAATATATGTTTGGATTTTTATCACTCAAAAACTTATAGAAAAGGGAGTAAATGCTCATTACACCAGTCAAGAACACTTTATATCCATTATCCGACACCTTTAGACTCAGATCTGCAATGAAAACCATAAAACACCAAACTTATATTGATTTGGGAAAAGCATAGATTGGGAAATATCATCTAAATGCGTTAGAGACTACTTTCCAATTTTCTTATTTATATGAAATATAAAAAACAAATGATTTAATATATTCTACCTTACATACATATAATTGGTTTATGTCTCTTTGGATAATGATAACATTATTATTATCATTATCAGTATTATTCTAGAAAGAAATATAGGTGGATTAGAGTGGAAAAGGACCATGTATGACTAATGTGGTGGAGACTGAAGGAATCCCATCAAATCAGGTTCAACTTCCCAGGTTTAAAGTGATGTATGTTTTAAAGGCAATTAAAAATGTTACCATGATCTACCAGAGCAGCTAGGGGGTCTAGAACTTTTTTCCCCTCTCACTAGGTGGGGCTGATTGTGATATTAGTGTTGAGGATATATCTGGATTTATTGATGGTGTAGGATATCATCCATGAGGTGGTTCCTTTTCCATGTAAGGAATCACTGATGATAATTGAATCGGTTTCCATATGATAGATGTGTACATTTTGCTGATTAAAAAGAGTGATTCCAGTAAGGAAAACATTGGCCTCTTCCCGTATGCCACCACATGATCATTATTCTTATGCAAATATCCCAACCCCATGTTTTATGCATAATAATTCATGTATTTTTTTCCTTGGACCATGAATAATTGAATCTAGATTATATTTCAAACTAAATATAACCCCTTATTAGAACATTATTAATTATCATTAAACACTAACATCACCCCTTTTCTAGTAAATACTAACAAGGTGGAATCTATCTTAGAGAATACTTAAGAAAAGAATATATAATACCCATCGAAGAAGAAAATGTACCTTCTCTTGAAAACATTCTGGGGACTCTACTAAGAAAGGAGTAGTTAAATATTCTTAGGGTCCACTAAAACACCTCTCTCAGTAATCATTTGTGCCAATAACTTCATCATCTAAATCCAAAAGTTATATTTGGATTTCATGGTGTATAGATGATGTTCTATCATGATACCCAAAATATCCTCCTCGTGACCAATATGATCCTCCACCATATTGGTATAAATCATGATTTTATAAAAAACCTGACTATAAATCATTTAAAAAATGGATGGATGATCAATTTCTTTAAGGAAACTAAGCCCCAAACCACTTTGTTAAGGAAAAATTACATACCCAAATACTCCAAGTTTCCATAATAGCATCAAAATGGTATCTATGAAATATAATCCTCATAATATGATAATTTTTGGTACCATAACCTGAATTCAATCTTAGAATAAAATCAATCCCCTATGAAATAATATAAGAAATCATTAATTATGGTCAATTGTTATTTATTCATTACAGTCAACTTATTATTCTTATGGTATTATATTAAAAAAATGAAAATTAGTATTCCCCACCTTTTAAAAAAATTATTGATTATTATGGTGGTATGATCATGTTAAAAATTACCTTTCACTCTAGGCCCTGTAGTGGAGCTTTCATCTAGGATATAGAAATTAATTACGATGTTAATGAAATATGGATTGTCCATGGAGTAGATCAATGATAACATGACCTCTCATTAGGGTGAAAACCTAGAAAAATCCTCCAAAAAAATATTTAGGAACTAATCCCTGAGCATAAGAAGATAAATATCTAGACTTTACTACAAGGAATCAAATAAAAACATAAACAACTAGCATGGAATCAATCCCATTTCTAAAAAATGTGTCATACCCTTCCTGATTGTGTATCCCAATCACCCTCAATGACATTAGTGATCGCATAAATAGAATTAAATCTAACCCTATTATAATATAAATAATTACAATATTTTAATCTAATCCTCAAATCCATAATAATTATGTGATAAACAATATCCACGTCAAATATAAGAAAATCCAACATAACTTCAACATAAGTTAACAAAACATGATAGTATGAGAGCATAAATCCTTCAACATATTCCCATAGTATAGGGTAAGTAAATCCATTAAAAAATGATTAAATCCCTTCATTGACTGAATTCATCATGAAACATTAGTGAGACAAATGATTGGGAAAAACCCATATAAAATAACTTCGATTCCATGGTTGAAGCATTGATCATTGTACCTATCATTGTTGGAGGCCTAGATTTGGGTTCTTCTGGTGCCATATCTACTGTAAGACAGAATCCTGAATCACGAATAGCCTAATATATCTTCTCTAGGTGAGAATACATTTAAAATGGTGGATATATCCTTCACCTTCGGAATAATTATATCTCACATGATAACTCTTATAGAATATGGAACCAATTTCAGTCCCTTACATGGAAACCAGATAGAAGTTATAATGATTACCCAAAATCCCAAAATGATGGAATCTAATCTAAGACTCTAGAAGACTAGGCTTCGTATGAGAACCTTCCCATATATATAATAAATCATTGGATTATTCCCTAAAGAAACCAGTGGAAATGCTCACTATTAATAATAATTATTCTTACGACCACCCCAATGAGGTTAACCACACATCTTCTTCTAACTAGAAGAAGACCTTTTTGCACGACCCACTAAAAGAGAACCAATGAGACCTATTTCTTCATCCATGTCTAAACCACCATAGAAACTTTGAGATCCACCTCAGAATAGGTTATTAATAACAGATGGATAATCACTAACATAATTTCATCCCTCAATTCCATCTTAGAATAATAATCTATAATGTAATCATTTTTTAAGAGTTTAGAAGATACATAAAATAACTCAATAAAATGGCTAAAAATATCCATCTCTGAATGATCCCCATTATCTAATGTTAAAAACCCAAGTTACTTCACCACCCTTACTATCTCTCTATAGAACTATAAATTAAAATAAACATCAAATGTATTCTTTATGAGATCCTCATGTTTCTTTTATGGCACCAAATATTTCCACAAATTACAAACCAGTCACTCCAAAATAAAGGTAGTCAATACGACCATCATCGTATTAGGGGTCTTCAAAAACATAAAAATTCTTTGGATCCATTCTAGTTAGCTCTCAAACCCACTGTTTCCCTTGTTTCCATGATAAACCAATGGTTTATTTCTTATTAAACTTATGAAAATGCTCCAAAATATATTTCCTTTATCAATAAACAACATAGGAAAAGGGATATATCACATAGGTTAATTAATTCACCAAATCCAAATAAATTAAAGGTTTTCCTTATAGAATGTGTTTTATTGAACCCTCCGTATTCCATGATAAAGCCCTTATGGGAAAAATTTTCTACAAAAAAAAAATAAAAGTTCATTAAAAACATATTTGAATCTAAAAAAACATCATTTAAATTAAAATAAACTATTATATTTGTTCACACAAAATATAATTATAAAAAACAATTTTAAATGAGAAAAGGTAAAAAATTTAAAATATTAAACATTTTAAACTGGGAATTATTTGGTTTCATTGATAGGGAAACCATGTTCCAGCCATTCATATGCCACAGTAAGTTAATTGGATTTTACACATGGTTACTAATAACTATATCCCTAAACCATGTACCTCATATTGACTTCATTTCTTCACTTTGAAATTTAAGACAACACTTAGGTTCACCTTGTAACTATTGAAAAATGAGGAAATCAAAAAAAAACTAAACAATAACCTATAACTAGTTTCAAAATATAAACAAAATTCTAAAACACCAATGTGTACTAAAGGTTTGACATGAAGAAGAGACGGTCAGACACTCCCCTTATCTTACCCATAAATATTGGATGTCTCTTTACCTTATATACCACAGAACCCCAAAAAATCCTACAATACAATTTTTTTGAGAACCCTCTTTGGTCAAATTGACCCATCACTTGAGTGAAAAATAAATAAGGATCGAATCTCATTGTCAATCACTAAGGGTTGGCGATGAGAATTAGGGCGTTATAAATAATCTAATGGTAATGGTTTCTCTTTTGGTAAACCATTATGAAAAATCCATAAACTTGTATGAACATAAACATAAGTAATTAGAGTCAGAAGAAATAAATATACAACATAGTAATGATGAATTACCTAAATTCTTATACTGTAAACAACATCACATCATCATATAAATTTTTTCATAAAAGATAAATTCAAAAGGTATCTCAAGTAAAATCTATAGACACAAAATATGGATCACTATAAAAACAACCAATACAAACATCCAAATTATAGATAACTGAAAACAACTCCAAATGAGATAACCTTGTGAGACCACATCACTTCCATCAAAATATCCTCAGATGATATTAATCAAGAACACACATTAAAATAAAAGATTCTATGGCGCTTACCTGTGTCCTATAAAACAAATTCATCATAAAAAAAATTAATAGGTTTTCAGGAAAAAGTATGTATGATATTATCGTAAATATATTTAAGTATTTTAAACCATAAAAACCAATAAAATTAGGTTGAAAACACATTTCTCAAAAGTACATCACATTGATTTTTTTTTAATTTAAATCAATTCATTGAAATCAATTTTTTTTCTCCAAAAAATGAGTTTCAAAATAGTAAATCATCATAGATCATGCAATGAAAAAAAAACAATCCGTATAGACATTATTAATATTCATAATCAATTTATAAACAAGTGAATGATCAAAAATATCTTCAAATAACCAAATAATATGAAATTGGAATAACACTAGATATCAAAACCCTAAATGGAACAGACATAATCCATGAAGGTATATAAATCAATTGAGTACAAACAATGTGAGACATGGGATCTAACCCTAAACATGTAGTTTGACATAGTCTAAATACAAATTACAATCCAAGAAATCATATATAATTAGATTGGTTGATCTCTTGATCACCATAATAATGACTAAAAAGAGTCCCCCTAGTCTCATAGTCATCAGAACAGAAGATATATTAATGTTTATTCACAAAGGATCTCTTAGTCCCTTTGATAACACACCCATACAACCAAGGTCTCACATGTTATAATTAATGTAAAAGAGATCAATATTGAAACTTTTTATTCATAAAATCTAGTTTATGAGAAAATTTTAAAAACTCACATCCCCATAACGAATCATCAATTAAAACTGCAAATTATTCCTCTAAAATCTTTCAGAAACATATTATATAGAATAAACAATCTTTAATCCATTTTATCAAACATGTGGGGTGTATTAAAATGAACACACATTGGAAAACACAAAATAAAAAATATAATGAAAAAACATCCAAATAACATTAAATATGTATTAACTATCAACAATAAATCTATTAAAAGATACTTGAAAAACAAAAACCAATGTTCATAATTCATCAAATTTTTTCTATGGATTCCTCCATTAAATACAATCACCAACCTAGAAATGATTCAAAACTCATCACCTTTGGACAAACATGGGATTTAGAATGGAGAACTATTCATAGACCTGAAAACAAAACACCAATTAATAACCATATGTTTTTTCAACTCATTATAATGGGTTTCCACCATCCAAGTAAATTGATGGGCAATGAATGATATTAGTGAATGTTGATATAATATTAATGAAATAGGCTTACCATAAGACAAATCATCATCAAATCAAAAAAATTCCATAAAAATGATAATGAATAGGGTTTAATTCTTAGTGAATAATTTTTTTCCTATATAGTGGGATAAATATGTGATAATTAATTAAAATCCCTAAAAATAAAATAGTAACTTCATATAATTTTAATGACCTATAAAATATGCATGTTTTGGTAATATAGTTAAAAAAAATACATCAACAGTGCATGAGTTACTATATCTAAGAAATATTCTCCATGATTACTATTTATCATAAAATGGTAAAAACCCCATTCTCAAATGAATTTTTACCCAATAAATCCATCTAACACAAATCTCAAAACAATTAGAAAATCCATGAAACAAATACATACCAATGTGTTTCTTCCCAAAAATGATCTCTAAACCCTAGACCCCAGAACTCCAATAATTATTAGAGAGATGAATATAAACTCAAATAAGCTATACTAGAGACTTGAAGAGTTTCACATATAGGTGATTCATAATTTTATAATTCTTGAATTTCTATGGAGAAAATAATTTTACTATCATCGAATACGAAACTTTAAACATTTTCATATATTTATGCAAAAAATAATAATTTTTTATCTCTGAAAAAAGTTGATTCAATTATTATAATTCATTTAATTTTTTGGGTTATTCCGAACCATTGGGATTTTTCATTTTACTTTCAGAGCCTATAGATACATGATCCTCAAAAGAGTATAAATCTTACAATCCTGACCTGAGGGGGGTTATGTGGTGGTATTCTAAGAATACAAAGGTGTGAATAAATTAGATATAATTATTTAGTCAAATATTGGATCATTACCTAGTGATTTTAATGGTTTCATTTGAGGTGGATAACTCATGATGTACTATTTCTATCCCCATGGATGTGTTTGTTTCTTTTTCAGGTCCATATGGTTCAATTTTATAATAAAAAAATTCAAAATACCAATAAAAAAGTGAGGTCTATTTTATAAAATGGATTAGGAATATATTTACATCTTATCAATCATAGAGTATCATTGTTGGAATTTCATTTAATATACTATATTTCATGTGGTTGTTGATATTTTTATCCATGAATGACCCCAAAATTCGGTAAAATAAATGATTATATCTTTATAATAAAATTTTCATATTGAGAGATTTAATTTTGAATAATGGATTAAATTTTGATTATAAAGTTGAATTATTATATTTTTTAATGTATACCAATATAGAAATATTGATTGTATTTTTGGAATAATTCATAATTTAAGTGGGTTTTTTATTTATAAGATTTCATATACTATTGGGTTTGTTTTTCAGTATCTTGATCACTAGTCTTGAGTTTTATTGACAAATGATAATAAAAAATGATATGAGATGGTTGTAAAACTTATTTAAATGTCACCAAAGGGTTGCAGAATCAGGAATAAATTTTTTAGATCATGGATATATAAATAGTTTGTAATGGAAGTTTACATTACATTATTAGTGGGATTTATTTTTTTGGTTTTTGTTGTTAAAAACATTAATATTTTCTTTGGAATTTTATAAATGAAATATTTGGTTTCAAATAAGTATATTGATGTTTTCAAAAAATATTTATAGGGAAAATATGTTTTTGGAATTTTATAGGTCTTTTGATGGTAGAACAATAAATAACTATTAAATGATATCATTTTTTATTTAGTTTGTAAAATGAATTAATGTGATATTTGAAAATGATTATCAACATTGTTTGGGTTTTTATTTAAATAAAATTAATATTATCCCCCTATTATTCTAGGATTTATGAACTTTATAACCTAAATGAGTGGTTTTAAATTATTTTTTATTTTTTAATTTATTTAATATCATTTAAATGATATTTTTAATATTAATATTTCAATTCGGATTTTTATTTATTTTGAAACTATTCTTTATTGATGAAAAAGAGAATTTTTATTTTAATATGTTTTCTTATTGTTGTTCAAAAATATAATAATACATTCATCAAAAAATTAGTGATTGAATTTTTTTTTTTGAAAATAATACATTGGGTTTTGTGAATGTATATTACAATGAGTCACTGATTCCAATGGTTTGTATTAATAATTAAATTGGGATTTAATGTTTATTGTTTTTAAAGAAATCATGTAATGGATTATTTTAAAAATATATTGTTTTGAAAATATGTTGTTTTCCAATGTTGTCAATTTAGGTGGTTTTAAATTGGTTTAGTTATTTTTATATGGATATTTCTAAATTTTGAGGAGACTTTGAAATGATGTAGGAGTGGTTTTGGAATATGTGGTTTATGTAAAAGTGTATTTGTATGGTTATTAAAATTATTTAAGGGCATTAATGATAAAATTATAAGAATTGTTTAGTGTTTTTTATTTCTTATTTGGAATAATGATATAGTTTTATGGTTAGTGACATAGAATGGGGTGGAGAATGTTAGCCACCTAGAGTAGATTATTCACCTTGTTTTGTAATTTAATCGTAGTTGAAATACTGGATGGCGGTCACAATATACTAATGAGATAATATGATTTGCAATATTTAATATAACATTATAAGTATATGTAAATGATTAACACATATCTTTTTTTATTGAATGATGTAAAACCTATATAAATGTTGAAGTTAGGTAATAAATTTATGCATTAGGAAATGTTATCCCATAATTAGATTGTGAATTAAAATTAAATGATTCACTAGATAATGAATTAGTGGGGTGATAGTTGTAAGTCAAGGATCATAACTTGTGTGGTGTAATTTAATGATTTTTATTTTCAAATTATTCTCAGGGAAGTGTAATTTTTGAGGGAATAAGAAAGAGATACTCAACCCACTATATCAGTCTAGTTTATCAATGAGATATGAATGATATAAGGAAAAAACTAGAAAACCATAGTTTAATCACTCTTGGGTTAATGGATGAGTCTTTTGGTATGTATTTGGGGTTTTAACTGTTGTTGGGATTTTGAATAACTTTTTAAATGTTCTTGGTATACCAGAAATCGAATGTTTTTGGGAATTTTTTCAGGGAACGATCTCAAAAAAGATAATTTTGATGTATTGATTTATTATTTGGTAAAAAATATGGGTATTTTTTGTTATTTTATTATTTTCTTTCCATTGATTAAAATTGTGTTCACCAGAACACATTTTATTTAGTATATTTGATAAATAAATCAAGTTTTTTAGTTTATAAATGCTCTATATTTTGCAGATATTTAATTTACTTATAAATTATGTTTTGGTTAATATATATAAATATTTTTTCATCAATGGGGTTTTTTAGTTTAAAACAATAATCATTATATATATATATATATTAAATAATGACATTGTTAAAGGTATTCACTATTATGAAAATATATCAGTATGATGAGACATAAATGAGAATTCACTATTATGTATCAGGGGATCATATGCATCAAAAAATATTCAAAAATAATTCAGACATGGGTATATATTAGATGAAATGTTATAAGGAAAATATACCAAATATAAAACCACAAAATTGATGTGTTATTCAAAATTCACATCTTTAGTATTCATGTTATGCCTTAGACATGATATTATCAATGCATAACTTGATTTTATACATAGATTCATGATTCAAAAAATAAATTATATAATTATTTTGATGTACCTTATGGTAATTATTTCATTAATGGTACACCATTGATTTGGTTGATAGTACAGATTTTTTCACTTCTAAATTATAAAAGGACATATCTCTTATCCATTGACTGATACAGTTGTTTATCACTAAAATCCATATCAATTTTATTTCATTGAAATGTACCTCATGAAATGTTTATGAATAATAAATCATGTTTAAAGGATGATAACACATGCATGCATCCTTATTGATAATAAATTTAAATGAAAAAAGAAATATATTACATAGTAGAATTCATAGGAAGGTTGATGTTGTTTTTTACAACATATCCTTTTCTTTATAGGGGATATAATGTGTTTTAGATACAACTCCGTGTCTACGGGTTAGACCTAATTCTATTGAAAAAGGAGACTATAGGGTTATGAACTATGTGTATATATAATCTCATAAGAATTAATTGAATATTATATTAAGAATTTATTCATTATCAGATTGTTTATTTTTTTACTCAAGTGACTCTGATTAAATATATAATCTTATGTCATCCAAGTCGAGAGTAAGTGATTTTAGTTATGGATCTTACTAAATCACATGATAAATATATATAATATTTTATTCTTGCGAATAGTAAATATTATATTTTTTTATTTATAAGATTGGTCAGTAATTTTTTTTAATGATCATATTTATTTTATGGTTCATGTTTCAATAAAATTTTATTATAGAATTCGGATCTAATTAATAATCAAAGAGACATATTTTTAATATCATTTAAAATAAATGAAATTTTATTTACACAATAAATGATATTTGATGTATATATCATATGAAATAATATTTACTTATTTATTGTTATTTTAATAACTGGTATGAATTCTTTATTTGGGTTTAATTAAATGAGAGGTATCTTGTATTATTATTCTATGTTAATCTGAAACATAAAAAACTGTCTATTTTTTTTGAAAAACATGAGGTTATACTATAATTAAAATTATATCACAATGAAGAACCATTATTATAACATAATATTATAACATAATAAGAATATTATATTGATTACAACAACTATAACAATGGTAATAAAACACTAAAAAATATATATCATCAGTATAATCTTGAATTGTAATGGAGATAAATCATAATGAAAAATTAGAAAAATAAAATATTACCATTTATATGTAGAAAATATGTAATCTAATAAACATGATAGATGAAACTGGAATTACAATATGAACACTTTTAAGGGAAAAAATAATGTTTATAGACTCAAGGTAATATAATTTTTTGAATTATTACTGACCATTAAAATGAAATATTTCTATTGAATTAGTTACCTGATAATTATGTGTAATAAAACACATAATAGTTAATATTAACAATGAAAAAATATATAAATATCATAATATCCTTAAATTATTCCTTAAATAAAGTGATTTGAATTATGTATAAGCTTACATTTTTAACTATATCAATTCTAACATATTTGATAAAACATTAACGATTTATCTTAAATTTCAAATTCATGAATTACCATATTATGAAATTTATTTTTATTAAAATATAAAATATTCTAAATTAACTGTTATATTGTAACAGCCCAAGATTTTATAAAAAAAATATTCTTTTTAATTTTATTAATGTCTTGTGTTGTACGCTACACCAAAAGGAGCTTGCACAACACACATCCTTGACTTGACTTGCATTACACGCAATCGCGACCTTCCTCGATAGCGTGTGTAATACGCAATACCGAGTTTCACTAAACAACGATGTGCTATTAAAATATTATTAAAACTAGCCGTTATGAATAGTAATAACCACTTTTTAAAATTCTGTAAATCTTATTTTTCAAAATGAACTTCATTCTTGGATTCGGAGTATCGAATTTAGCCTAAGGTGAAATTTTGGTACTTTTCGGATAACTTTCATATTCTGATTAATAGTGAAAATTACTAAATTATAATTAAAAACAACTTTTTTAATCGAAATAATTAATAGTGATAAATTATTAATTTGAGTGGTTTTAAAGTATATTTAGAATATATTTTTACAATTTAATACAATGTTGGTCATTGGATGTAGTTTCACATTTAAACTAGACATAAACAAGTGTCAATCTTTTGATAGATATTGTTTCTTAAAAACACGCTATTTGTTTTAACAGCGGGATTTAATTATAAAATTAATTAATGCAACTTTTATGTTATGAATTTGGTAAAATAGACTTCATTTTTGAATTCGGAATATGAAATATAGCTTGGGATGAAATTTTGGCATTGTTCTGAAAAACATCAATTTTTGATGAATAGTGAAACTACTAAGTGGTAGGTTAAAAACTGAATTTTGCATAAAACTTAATTTTACCACTTCTGTGAATAGAATTTCGAAAATCCGAGAGACACGGTTAATATCAAGGACTAAAATGTGGTTCAATGAGATGAAAATAATTTTTTGGTGAATAGTAACTTTTTATTTTTTTTACCACGGTTAATAGTAAATAAGGTAACTAAGGGTAAATATGATATTAATATTACCCTAACACATGTCCTAATTCTATTGGACAAGTGTAATTCGACCAAAAACAAACTTAGGAATAAAATATGACCATTTAGGCCCACTTGGATTAGATTAGGACATTTATTATTAATTTATTTAAAGAAGGGTTAAAATAGTTAAAATCAAAGTTTAATAAGTAAATCATTTTTAATATGGGGTTATACATAAGATAAATTCGACTATAAATATTCATTAGAAAGATAAAATGATTTCCTACATGATGGTATTTTATTTGTAATTTTTAGACATCAAATAATATAATTTATTTATGACACAAAAATGATGCAGTAATTATCTTATTAATGAAATATTGACATAATTGATAATATAAATACCAAAATAAATGTAATTTAAGACTTTTTATGAATTCCACTAATTTTCTAGGTTACTATGATATATTAGTGTTGATTTAATCAACTTGGTTCTAACATATAATTCTGTTATGACTTTCACAAAAATCATATATCAAATAGTGTCAAAATTGACACAAAATAGTTTTTAAATCAAATATTATATTATTAATTGTTATTTTATTCCTAAAAATCTAAGGTTCGGCCAAATGACTTAGATAAGGATATATGTATTAATAATATACAATTTGGGGTTCGTTTGGCATGTTATAGTAAGTTTATTAACCATATAGTGAAAGAAAAAAAAAGACACGGTAAAAGTTAAATTATTTAACTTAGAGTTAAATCTAATTGATAAGGTTAAAATAATACCCTAAACTTGTCTAAATCCTATTAGTTGATAGGATTTCGACCCATACCCACTTTAGCTTCTAAATAAGACCCTTTGTAACCATTATAAACCGATTTTGACTTTAATATAAAATAATATTTTGAGATATTCCTAAGGTGCCCCTCTCCTCCCCTATAAAAGGACACCTCCTCCCCCTCCTCCTCACACCAATTTGAGCACTCAAGCTCGGCCAACCGCTGCCAATTTATCCTCTCCACTTCCCTAGCAACATCCTAGAGGTTATGGTCTTCCTCAAAGACCAATTTTAGTGCCCTAAGAGGAGGTCTCAAAGAGGCACTTCAAAGAAGAGGTAATTACCGTTACCAATTCTTTCATCTTTATTTCTTCTTCCACTTCTTCTTCTTAGGTTGTTTCATTATGATGTAATAACATCAGTATCACTCATATACTGATATGTTATTATAAGTATGAAACAACCCTATTTCACCATCTATCCATCCTACGGAAAAAAAATCACCGCGCGTGCGTATGTACGGAATACCGTCTCCACGCCGTGGTGTAATCTATTTTCCACCACCACCTTACATGGATGGGTATAATGGTGTAAAGAATAACTATACATAGTTATTACAACATCATATTGATTCTGATATATTGTATAATACACTCCAATTCAATTCAATATTTATAGAAATGATATTATCGCTCGTGCGTACGTACGGAATACCGTCTCCACGACGCGATGAGATTCATTCTCCATGTTAACCATTTAAGAATGATTATAATGTATATATAATAAATAATAATGAAATATATGAAATTATAAAGCTACTGGATTTATGTATATATATACATATGTATGTCATCTACATACTTCCATTTGAAGACAATAAGGAAAGTAAAACAGCGTTCATGCGTACGTACGGACTACCGTCTCCATGAACGGTGTTTTTCATTTTATTTATCTATCTATTATATATATATATATACTGAATATATATGATATATAAATCATATTTTATATTCTGGAAGTAAGTAGATCATGATATAAGTAATAATGATGTCAAGAACAACAAGTCAAAACACCTACGATAAATGAAACGATTTTACCCAAAACGCTTCTTTAACATGGAATTTACAAAAGAACGGGTAATATAATGTCATAATTGAACCATATATGATATCATAACAATGAATATGATTCTGGAATAAGTCAATAACATGATTTAAATCATTATACAGGAGGTTCGGACACTTACAAAGCAAGTCAGACATAAGGTAAGGGAAATATCACAATCTCATTTTTATCCGAGATTGTTTATTCGTAAGTATTTACTGGGGTGTATTTTATCATCCACATCCATGTTTACTCAATATGTAATATTATTTCCATCCACCTAAAATTGTTTAAATCCATTTTTACCCTTCGGTGAGTTTTTAGTAATACGTATGAAAGGAATCTTTTGTCGTTTTTCGTACGAGGTACTTTTTGACTTTTCCGACAAAAGTACGAAGAATGTTTTTTTTTAACTTATACGGCATGAACGGATTTCTACTATTTTATAAAGCTTTATTTTCATGAAGATTCCTCTAAAATATTTCATGACTATTTTCAATAAAATCTCTTTCTTTTAAAATTGCATGATGTTTTGTGAAAAGAAATTGATTTTGAAGAAGAAAGGATATTTTCCTCAAGAATTCAATTCAAGTGTTTTATCAAAATTATTTTCCATCTAAGATAATAAAGGGTTCTGTTTCTATCCATATTTTTACATTGAGTTGACTATGTTGTGATTGAATTATGTCTATGAATTCCTTTATCTTATATGAATTGATTTACGATGTCATGATGTTTCAAGAATCCCATTTTTGTTACATGTGTTATCCGATGATGTATGTTTTATGATTATGTGGCACACATAAGAAAGGATTCATTATAAGATGGGTGGGACCTATATCTCCCTCCAATGCATTGGGTAAAGATTTTATATCTCATGAGATAGACATGGCTGGAACGGAAGGTTATTTCGGTTCAGTGATACAGGACTGAAACGAGGAGTGAACTTGGTTCAGAAAGGGACTTTGTCCACTAAGATAGTCTTGGCAATGAGTCATGACTAACAAGAAATGATTTTCCATGATTATGTGTGCATGCCACAAAGTTTCAAGTTTTATGTTATGATTATGGGGATCTCATTTTCACTTCTATGATATATTCCATGTTATGATATTATGAGCTTTTTTGCAGGTTAAGATTTCCAAAAGCTATGTATATGATGTGATTGATTTTTTTTCTTTTGTTTACCCTTACTGAGAATTTGAGCTCACCCTTTTATGTTTTCTTTTCCCCAGGATATAAAGAAAGGTTTTAGGTAGAAAAAAAGGGATGACCTCTATGGGAGATATTGAAGAACTTTCACCACGATTAGAAGATTACGTTCCGAGTTTCCAAAGACACTAAACTATTACGATCCTTTAGTGTGTGTTTTTGTTATGTACTAAGTATTCCGTAAATGTAATGTAATGTCCATGTACGTCAAGCTTCGGGTCTCTACAGTTGGTATCAGAGGAAAGGTTTAGTCAACCTTTGGAAACTAGGATGCGAAAACGTTAGTGATATCCCTAGAGATATTTCTAAGGTATGTCTAGGGATGTCCCTAGGGATAAGTATACCTATAGGTTATAGTAATAGAATTACGCTAACGATCATAGAATTAAACCTAAGATGTTGGATATTGAAGGTACTCCCCCTTTATTATGTTGTTTTCCCTAGCATGATTTTTGCCTCTCACACTATTCTTTTTGGGTTTTAGACGATGGCTGGAACCCGAAGGAACCGTGTTGATCAATGCAATGGACAATGCAATGATTGCCCTCCTGAACAAACAAATGTTATGGGAGATGGAGTGCAAAATCTTATTGCTATACTTACACAAGCTATGAATCATTCTGGACTTCCAAATGAGCAGAGAAGGGAACAATATTCTATTGAGTCCTTCATGAGGCAACATCCACCTTCTTTAAGTGGGTCTTCTGATCCACTTGTGGCTGAACAATGGATCAGTACTACTGAAAAGATATTTTCAGTTCTTCAATGTTCTGAACATGATAAAGTAATCTTAGCAGTATATCGTTTGGAAGGTGAAGCTGACCAATGGTGGAATCTTATCAAGAATACGAGGCCAAGAGATGAAATTGAGTCCATGGAATGGGACGAGTTCAAGAACTTGTTTTTCAGTAAGTACTTCCCTCGTATTCTTCGAACAAAGATGGAGAAAGAATTTCTTGAACTGAAGCAAAGGGACGATGAATCTGTTGGTACCTATGAAGCAAATTTTACAAGACTTGCAAGGTATGCTTCTGGAATTATCATCCAACCTGAAAGTAAAGTTGATCGATTTTTCTGTGGCTTAAAACCAAGTCTTCGAAGGTCATTAGCTATAAGAGACTTCAGTAGCTATGAAGAAATTGTGCGTTGTGCTATCAAGGTAGAAATGGAAGTTGGTATTACATATACATCTCATGGTTTTGACAAGAAACGAAAGATGGAGTTCAAGGAGAAATCTCAGAATAATGGTGAAAAGAAGATGAATGTTTCCTTATGCACAAAGTGTGGAAAGAAGCATGGTGGAGATTGTCTAAAAGGGACTAGAAAATGTTTTAAGTGTGGAAAAGAAGGTCATCGAGCAGCTGAGTGTCGAAGTAATGGAAAAAGGGTTTCTAATGATGTGAATAAAGAAAACACTGCAGAGAACGCACCGCCAACACTTCAATGCTTCAAGTGCAAGGAAATGGGGCATTATTCTAATAATTGCCCTAATCCAAGGGTTAGTGATGATCAACATGAGCAACCACTGAAGGCAAAGGACAAAGGGAAATCACATGCGATCACTATTGGCAATGTTGAATATGACAACGATGTGGTGGAATGATTAAGTGTTTATGTAATGGGATTCCAGAATAATGTTGTATCATTGAGTATTGCAATATTTATTGATGTGGTATTCAAAGTGATTGAGATATTTTTTTTTTGAAATAAGATGATATGCGCATAATGAAGACGAGAAAATGAAATGTTTAATAGTATTCATGAGCTCATGATTGATATAAGGACTAAGTGATATCATGGTTTGAGTATATAGAATTTTGAGGATTTTGGTATGTGGAAAGTGTTAACTTTTAACTGCACTCATGTTTTCACTAAGGTATTCAAGAGAATACACGATTAAGGACTTTGAATGTTTGGAATGTGACCAACAAGACATATCTTGTGATATGTGGGGATCAATGACAGTATTAAATCTCTGGTAATCGTTGTTACTATATTATGAGAGTGGACTGCAGTATTATGTATAAGCCTAAAGATTAGACTGGATTATGTTGGACATAAGTTAGTATTGTTTAAGGATAGAAGATTTTCAATATTATTGATGGGATGTTATAGTAACGTAGTTTTAGAAAAAGGACAACCTGCAGGACGGGCGACAGCCCATCGCTTCGGACAAGGCTGTAGGAATCGAACCCACAACCGAAGTGCGACTGGCCTTTATCGCCTACCACTGACCTACAGGAAGTCCCTGTTTAGTAGAAACTAGTTTTATTATATTAAGCAGTATGATATATGAAGTATAAGTCTATTTTAGGAACCATATGTGATTAATCTCACTATAGATCGACTTATGTATATAATTTTTGCTAACCTTTTGTTTGAGACAGATGGAATGACCCGTCATTCTATCACATGATCTGCTAACACTTCACGAATAACAAATTCAACTTCATTTATTTAAGAGATGAAGTGGAAATTGTTAAAGGCACGAACAACAGCGAGATTGTACCAAAATAAAGTAAGTATTTATTCTAATTCAAATTCTTTAACTTTAGGGAAATGATCTTGAAAACCAAAAATGTTGTCCTAGTTCTCTTATACCTGATGAATCAGATGGTACCTTAGATTGTCACAAATTTATGGATTTGTGATTACTGGCTTTTCCATAGCCATGTTCTCTACCACTCTCCATCAGAACATGATGGTTAGATTTCTCTTCCATATCCATATTTTCACCTATGTGGAAACCCAGTGATTAGTTTATTTGGGTAATCGTTACATTTCATACTTTAGTTTTTAAAGCCAAGTTTTGGTATTCCCTTTTACGATGTGGGTTTCTATTAAAGAAACTTTCAAATAGTAAACCATTTATAACCCCGACGAATTTCGAGGGTGAAATTCATTTTAAGGGGGGTAGAATGTAACAGCCCAAGATTTTATAAAAAAAATATTCTTTTTAATTTTATTAATGTCTTGTGTTGTACGCTACACCAAAAGGAGCTTGCACAACACACATCCTTGACTTGACTTGCATTACACGCAATCGCGACCTTCCTCGATAGCGTGTGTAATACGCAATACCGAGTTTCACTAAACAACGATGTGCTATTAAAATATTATTAAAACTAGCCGTCATGAATAGTAATAACCACTTTTTAAAATTCTTTAAATCTTATTTTTCAAAATGAACTTCATTCTTGGATTCGAAGTATCGAATTTAGCCTAAGGTGAAATTTTGGTACTTTTCGGATAACTTTCATATTCTGATGAATAGTGAAAATTACTAAATTATAATTAAAAACAACTTTTTTAATCGAAATAATTAATAGTGATAAATTATTAATTTGAGTGGTTTTAAAGTATATTTAGAATATATTTTTACAATTTAATACAATGTTGGTCATTGGATGTAGTTTCACATTTAAACTAGACATAAACAAGTGTCAATCTTTTGATAGATATTGTTTCTTAAAAACACGCTATTTGTTTTAATAGCGGGATTTAATTATAAAATTAATTAATGCAACTTTTATGTTATGAATTTGGTAAAATAGACTTCATTTTTGAATTCGGAATATGAAATATAGATTGGGATGAAAATTTGGCATTGTTCTGAAAAACATCAATTTTTGATGAATAGTGAAACAACTAAGTGGTAGGTTAAAAACTGAATTTTGCATAAAAATTAATTTTACCGCTTCTGTGAATGGAATTTCGAATATCCGAGAGACACGGTTAATATCAAGGACTAAAATGTGGTTCAATGAGATGAAAATAATTTTTTGGCGAATAGTAACTTTTTATTTTTTTTACCACGGTTAATAGTAAATAAGGTAACTAAGGGTAAATATGATATTAATATTACCCTAACACATGTCCTAATTCTATTGGACAAGTGTAATTCGACCAAAAACAAACTTAGGAATAAAATATGACCATTTAGGCACACTTGGATTAGATTAGGACATTTATTATTAATTTATTTAAAGAAGGGTTAAAATAGTTAAAATCAAAGTTTAATAAGTAAATCATTTTTAATATGGGGTTATACATAAGATAAATTCGACTATAAATATTCATTAGAAAGCTAAAAAGATTTCCTACATGATGGTATTTTATTTGTAATTTTTAAACATCAAATAATATAATTTATTTATGACACTAAAATGATGCAGTAATTATCTTATTAATGAAATATTGACATAATTGATAATATAAATACCAAAATAAATGTAATTTAAGACTTTTAATGAATTTCACTAATTTTATAGGTTACTATGATATATTATTGTTGATTTAATCAACTTGGTTCGAACATATAATTCTGTTATGACTTTCACAAAAATCATATATCAAATAGTGTCAAAATTGACACAAAATAGTTTTTAAATCAAATATTATATTATTAATTGTTATTTTATTCCTAAAAATCTAAGGTTCGGCCAAATGACTTAGATAAGGATATATGTATTAATAATATACAATTTGGGGTTCGTTTGGCATGTTATAGTAAGTTTATTAACCATATAGTGAAAGAAAACAAAAAGACACGGTAAAAGTTAAATTATTTAACTTAGAGTTAAATATAATTGATAAGGTTAAAATAATACCCTAAACTTGTATAAATCCTATTGGTTGATAGGATTTCGACCCATACCCACTTTATCTTCGAAATAAGACCCTTTGGAACCATTATAAACCGATTTTGACTTTAATATAAAATAATATTTTGAGATATTCCTAAGGTGCCCCTCTCCTCCCCTATAAAAGGACACCTCCTCCCCCTCCTCCTCACACCAATTTGAGCACTCAAGCTCGGCCAACCCCTGCCAATTTATCCTCTCCACTTCCCTAGCATCATCCTAGAGGTTCTGGTCTTCCTCAAAAACCAATTTTAGTGCCCTAAGAGGAGGTCTCAAAGAGGCACTTCAAAGAAGAGGTAATTACCGTTACCAATTCTTTCATCTTTATTTCTTCTTCCACTTCTTCTTCTTAGGTTGTTTCATTATGAAGTAATAACATCAGTATCACTCATATACTGATATGTTATTATAAGTATGAAACAACCCTATTTCACCATCTATCCATCCTACGGAAAAAAGAAATCACCGCGCGTGCGTACGTACGGAATACCGTCTCCACGCCGTGGTGTAATCTATTTTCCACCACCACCTTACATGGATGGGTATAATGGTGTAAAGAATAACTATACATAGTTATTACAACATCATATTGATTCTGATATATTGTATAATACACTCCAATTCAATTCAATATTTATAGAAATGATATTATCGCTCGTGCGTACGTACGGAATACCGTCTCCACGACGCGATGAGATTCATTCTCCATGTTAACCATTTAAGAATGATTATAATGTATATATAAGAAATAATAATGAAATATATGACATTATAAAGCTACTGGATTTATGTATATATATACATATGTATGTCATCTACATACTTCCATTTCAAGACAATAAGGAAAGTAAAACAGCGTTCATGCGTACGTACGGACTACCGTCTCCATGAACGGTGTTTTTCATTTTATTTATCTATCTATTATATATATATATACTGAATATATATGATATATAAATCATATTTTATATTCTGGAAGTAAGTAGATCATGATATAAGTAATAATGATGTCAAGAACAACAAGTCAAAACACCTACGATAAATGAAACGATTTTACCCAAAACGCTTCTTTAACATGGAATTTACAAAAGAACGGGTAATATAATGTCATAAGTGAACCATATATGATATCATAACAATGAATATGATTCTGGAATAATTCAATAACATGATTTAAATCATTATACAGGAGGTTCGGACACATACAAAGCAAGTCGGACATAAGGTAAGGGAAATATCACAATCTCATTTTTATCCAAGATTGTTTATTCGTAAGTATTTACTGGGGTGTATTTTATCATCCACATCCATGTTTACTCAATATGTAATATTATTTCCATCCACCTAAAATTGTTTAAATCCATTTTTACCCTTCGGTGAGTTTTTAGTAATACGTATGAAAGGAATCTTTTGTCGTTTTTCGTACGAGGTACTTTTTGACTTTTCCGACAAAAGTACGAAGAATGTTTTTTTTAACTTATACAGCATGAACGGATTTCTACTATTTTATAAAGATTTATTTTCATGAAGATTCCTCTAAAATATTTCATGACTATTTTCAATAAAATCTCTTTCTTTTAAAATTGCATGATGTTTTGTGAAAAGAAATTGATTTTGAAGAAGAAAGGATATTTTCCTCATGAATTCAATTCAAGTGTTTTATCAAAATTATTTTCCATCTAAGATAATAAAGGGTTCTATTTCTATCCATATTTTTACATTGAGTTGACTATGTTGTGATGGAATTATGTTTATGAATTCCTTTATCTTATATGAATTGATTTATGATGTCATGATGTTTCAAGAATCCCATTTTTGTTACATGTGTTATGCGATGATGTATGTTTTATGATTATGTGGCACACATAAGAAAGGATTCATTATAAGATGGGAGGGACCTATATCTCCCTCCAATGCATTGGGTAAAGATTTTATATCTCATGAGATAGACATGGCTGGAACGGAAGGTTATTTCGGTTCAGTGATACAGGACTGAAACGAGGAGTGAACTCGGTTCAGAAAGGGACTTTGTCCACTAAGATAGTCTTGGCAATGAGTCATGACTAACAAGAAATGATTTTCCATGATTATGTGTGCATGCCACAAAGTTTCAAGTTTTATGTTATGATTATGGGGATCTCATTTTCACTTCTATGATATATTCCATGTTATGATATTATGAGCTCTTTTGCAGGTTAAGATTTCCAAAAGCTATGTATATGATGTGATTGATTTTTTTCTTTTGTTTACCCTTACTGAGCATTTGAGCTCACCCTTTTATGTTTTCTTTTCCCCAGGATATAAAGAAAGGTTTTAGGTAGAAAAAAAGGGATGACCTCTATGGGAGATATTGAAGAACTTTCACCACGATTAGAAGATTACGTTCCGAGTTTCCAAAGACACTAAACTATTACGATCCTTTAGTGTGTGTTTTTGTTATGTACTAAGTATTCCGCAAATGTAATGTAATGTCCATGTACGTCAAGCTTCGGGTCTCTACATATATAATATGTTTTTAATAGTAATTAATATAAATGTAATCATTCACTGAAAAATATTATATATCATATATATATATTATACAATTTTTTAAGAAAATTAAATTTGTAATATTAATAATTAAATGCTATAAAATGGAATTTATTTGTTAAAACAATATGTTGAAATTATCTTGTGTTTAAATTTTATAAATTTAATTTTCTTAAATTTTTATAATGAATATAAAATAATATAGTTATTACGTAAGACACATTTTTTAAGATATCATTGTTATATAAATATGAATCAAAATTATATAAAAAAATATGAATTAAAAAATAACAAAATGAGTAAAATAATTTATTTAAAAAATTTAAACTAAATTTCCAATCATATAATTCAATTTTAAAAATAGAATTTATATTTCATTTGAAACACTTTGTATAAAATATTTTCAAGGTCCCATTCAGTTTTTGGTGTATTGAAATGTCATGGAAACCTATATTTTATAATAAAGAAATAATAAATTTCATAAAAAACATCACTAGTCAGAGTCCATAGCATAAATAAATAAAATAATCATGATTTCTTTAAATATATCCCCCCAATAATCTATATAAATAGCTATCCTCCACCCCTTGATCCTCACTTAAAAAACTATTTATCTTTCCAATATAGTACCCAAATCCCTATATAAACTCCCCAATATATTTTCATAAGGAACAGGTCTGTCTAAAAGTTGATCCTCTAATGGTTTTAGACTAAATCAAAAGGGGGTTACATAAAGATAAATGTAAGGATTGAAAAGACACTCTTTAATCTATTATTTGAGATTAATATTTCTTAAAAAAATATTAAAAACTAACTAATTATATTAACATGATTATATTCCAATGTAATTTACTTTTAATTTTACCCTTCATATATGATTTATTTACCATTCCATCTCATACATCCATTTTCATAAGTCGTTGCTATGTAGAAGTATGGGATTCAAAAACCATGTCTTTCCATTATAACCATCCACCTACCAATTCTATAATATATGAAATAATATAAATTTATCTTAAAATATATGTTTATTAATAATTAAAATTCTAAAATTAAATTATATATTTATTTTCCCATATTTTAATGAAGTTAAGAGAAAATATTTGTTTCCCCTTGGCAGTTTTACACTACCAAATAAAATGATGATGTTTTGTATTTTAATTTTCCCATTCATGGATATCCTTAAAAATTGATATCATGATTATTTAAAAGACTAATAATCCAATAATTTCATATTTATTATTCTAGAATGATAAAATTATAATGTTAATAATGATGTTAAAAGTATATTTTGGAATCTGTTTTAAATATTTAAAATAATATCAAAAAGGAAGACTATTTGAATTATATCCATCTACTAAACTATTTAACTTCTCTCCTTAGGTAATGAAATAAAACATGTACCATTACAATTTTGTATCTTAAGTAATAATTAGAAAGTAGAAAATCAATTATTTTAATTATTTGAAAGAACATTCAGAATCACAATTTGAAAAACTTCAAAATAATCGATGTATATATAAATAATTTAATAAATGAATAAAAAAATATATTAAATTGGTTATAAGGGATAAAATAAATATGAAAATATTTTTAATAATGTAATTAATAAATATAAATTGATTTTGTTAGTGATATAGGAGTGTCCAATATAATTAATTACATGATTATGGGATTTGTATTTCAAATCATATTAATTTTTTATAAATTGTTTCTATGGTATCAATTTCCACTTCTATAACATTTATGAATATCCCAATTGAATTTCAGATGATTTGATTCATTGGTTAATTTTATTCATATATAGATAATAATTAATGTTAATAGATGTCGATATTGGATGATGATGAAGATAAAAATGAATGTGTATGAAATTTGAGAGGGTGATCATGTATAGGTTGGAAAAAATTGAGATTATTCATAGAAAAAATCGATATTCAAGATCAAGTAAAGAAAATTAAATACAAGAATTTTTATCTATATTTAATTATAAATGAAAAGTGAGGATAAAGGATAAAGAATACCTTCCAAAATATGTTTTTAGTGATATTAGAGAATTTTTCTATTGTAAAGGCACAAGTAGCACTAGAGAAAATGTATAAAGGATATATAGATGTTTGCGAAGACATGCCTTAATGTTTATCGTGTTTTTTTCAATAATTAATGAATAATATCCATTGGGTTAAGAGTTCATATTGGTATGTCAAATCTAGAATAAATGAGATATTGATGGTTCATTAACATACTCATTATTGAGTGTTTATATACTACAATAATATGGAACTATATTGTTAACATTGAAAAATTTTATAATAGATATTTATAAAAAAATTAAATTGTAATTACATGATTTAGAATATTCCATATAAATGTATAAATATATTGTTGGATGTTCTAGTTGATATAGATTTTAGTGAAATTTTTTTATAAGGTGATGTAAAATGTTTAGAAGTTAAATTCTTAATGGGATTTTAAAATTGGATATTTACTATATTCATAAGACTAACTACTCTGGTATATATGTGTAATATTGTCTATTTAGACATGAAGACTCAACAATGTAATGAAATAAATAATAGTAACTATCAATAGAAATACTAAAAAATTGATGAATTATTAAATAGTCTTTCTATATTGATTAGGGTTATTTTAAAAAATGTATGAGTAACAATATCATATGTAACGGAAATATTCATAGAAAATTTTTATCAATGGATATTATATTAATATATAATATTATAGGTTCCCTCGAATAAAATATGACATTTTATTAGTGAAATATGATAATGGTGATAATAAAATTTCATAAATGAAGTGAAAAATTATTTATAGGGATTATGATTCAATAAAATACTTTAAAATATGATATTTATGCCATAGAGAAGAATATAATTTCAATAGTGACCCAAACTAAACATAACTTAAATGATAAATTAATTTCATGATTTTGGTAATACATCTAATATTTAATCACACAACTAAGAATAAATTTATTTAGTGTGTTTAAGATTAGATACATAAAATTATTAATCTATAATAATTTCTCTATAATATAACTCTTTTAAACTCTATTATATACATTATATAAGTAATACATATCCTCATATCATAGGGGAAGGAAAAAATAAGGAAGGGGAGATCTCAAATGCTCACTACAGTGTAATTTATCAACATGTCATCAAGGGTTAGATTATAAACATATTAGAAAACATAGAAATAAGATAAATTTATTATAAAATAGAACATGTAATAATAAGAATTGTCCATAATTCATGATAGGAAAATGTGTGTAACATCATGAGATGTAAAACTTGATACCCATAGAATAATCATAAGGAGTAGATTATAATATAAGAGTGTGACATAGACAAAATAATATAAACTATATATCAAGGATACCCACCAGTACATTCATCACGTTATATGATAGGGAAAACTAGCTATGTACGTTTTCCATATTGGGACAATCATTTTATCTGCACATGGTATTTGGGAAGAAAAAAAATTGTTTGCCACTTTTTCATAGGATAGATCCTCCCATGTACCATTTATTTTGGGATATATCCCACCATATATTATATGTATTGGGATTAATCGTCTCATGTATCCTTTGGTCCCATTATTCATAAACATAAAAAATACATTATATCATGATATAAAACCCCATCCATCATCATATATACATATTGTTTCCCCATAAAATAAATCCTTTTCATATTATAAATAACTCAAGGAAATAAAATGTTTTTCACTACATTTACAAATTGAATCACATAAAAAAATTCGCAATTCATTCAATAATTATAACATGATAAACATGTGGAAAGTAAATTTATATCCAAATATATTAACCAAATTTAGAAGAAAAATACCAATTAGAAAAAATAAATATAGTATTTAAACCAAATATATAAATAATACACAATAACATGAATAATTTTATTAATCAATCAATGTATAGAATCTAGGTGAGAACCCTTCAATAAACAGAAACAAAAATAGGGTAATCACAGAGGAAATGCACTGGAATAAAAATTATGGATATAAAATGAAGAAAATTAAGAATTAAAACTTAAATAATGGAACATTTTTCTTTTATTGTTTTATCAGTTTTTTTAACATAGGTAATGAATCAATTTCTATATATAGAATAATTTCAGAATTATGGTAGAATTTTACATCGATAAGAATAATAAAGATGACCCTTTTCCATGAAAACCATTTTAAATAAAACACATATAATAGTTGAAAAATAGTGTGTTTTTATAAAACATGAAACATGAGAATAAATTTTATAAATTATAGGAAATACAATATTTTGAATGGATTCAAAAATTAATTAATTTTTATATTTTTGTAATGAAATTATAAGCAAAAAATTCACCAGGTTCATTTTGATAGTCAATTTAAAAAATACATTAAACAAGAACGTTGAGATATAATAAAACCATAATTCTTATTATGTCTCCATTAATGATGGTCTAAAAACAAAAAAATGATTCATGGAGAAATATTGGGGTGGAAGATAAAACATTTTATTTAGAATGAATTGAAAATTATTATTAAAATTTTAGGACATAACATTATTAAAAACTCATATCATAAAAATAATTATATTTTAATTTAAAACAATATATTAATATAATTATAAAAAAATATGATAAAATCCATTTTATAGTTCTCAATTAGATTGTATAACTTTGGATGGAAGGAACCTATGGACATGGATGAAAAATCCATTGGAAAGTGGGGATGTTATATTTTAATTGAAATTTTTTATTATGTGAAGGTATTTATTCAAGGAGGAAGATATCAATGAAAATAATTAACCTCACCAGATAATAACAGAAAATACTATAGGGAAAATCAATTTGATGAAAAAATAGTAATTAAGTACCATAATGAATGTTTAGAATTTATGACTTAAGGACAATGGGCTTACATTGATAAAATTTCCACCACTTGATTAAAATTTAAATAAAAAGATATTGAATGATAGAGGGCCTAAAGTTAAACTTATAATACCATGAAAGAAATATATTTCTTAATTTAGTGAATCAAATATGCATTAGGTACACAATAAAAAAACAATTGGTTTATAATTCAAATATATATCAAGGAATTGAATTTAACACAAAAAACCATTACCTTGAAATTTCATTTAGTTGATTAGAATCTAAAATCCATTAAAAGCATGAAGATATTAATTAAATTATTCAGTACCTTATTTTTGTATGTATAAATTTTAAATGTTTAATTTAAATTATTCACTATAAGTATATTAGTTTTATATGATCTATTTTCAATATTTGGCGTGAGTAATCATTATCATTTTGAACTAGTTTCATAACAGTGAATTTGTTATTCATTATTTTCCAAAACATAATTTTTATGATATTGTATATTTTATTAAACATTATGTTTTATTGAATTTTTTATGGTTATAATATCATTCTTATATTGTTTTAGTTAAATTTCCAATAGAATAATTTTATGAAAAGCATGTTTTAGTGGTTTTTAACAAACAAATGGTTGAATTTTAATTAAAGAAGTTTACTATTAATGGTATAACAATTGAACCAAAATAAAATAATCAGTTAATTATTAATATAATATATCATCAGTAATTAATATCTCATATTTATCAATTATATTTTTCTAAATCATTGTTCAAGTATGTAGTTAAACTGACCTAGACATGAACATAACATAATTAATATACGAGTATTGTTATGAATGAAATTTATATTGAGTGTAATATCATTTTTAAATATGAATAATCATGAATTTTTTATATTTTTATATTTAGTAATCATTTTTAATATAATTATAATAAATAATAGGAAAAATAGAAGAAAAATGAGACACATTACGTCATTAATGTGGTAATCTAGAGAACACATGATCAATGTTCTTTTGTTTTTAAAAAATCATGATTATTTTACTAATATAATAACAATTAAGTACAATATTTCTAAAAATAAATTATATATCTTTGTTTATGATTGGTTTGTAAAGGAAATAAAAAGGAAAATCAATAAGGATTAAGTAATACTCTCTTTGCGACATTGAACTTTCTCCTTGGAAATGAAAAAGATAAGATACATTACAATGAAAATAGGATAACAATTTGAGATAGGTTAATATGGAGATAAAATTTTATTTTTCACGAATATGTTAGAATTGGTGGGTTTTGTTTGAAGGGGTGTATGTTTCCCCCTTTATAAGTGAAGAAAAGTGTTCATTTGGGAACAACCATTATTTTCCAAAAATACAATGACATAGATCAAATGTAAATTATTTGAAAAGTGATTAATAATATATTTTGGGGTGAAAAAAGTTATATTAATCACCCCCACTTAGTTTATCACACTTTTTGTCCATGTTTCAATCTTTTTAATACATGTTTTTATGTTTCACCATTTTGGTTTTTTCTTGGTAACTAGTTTTCAACAAATTGAATACATATTTCACATAGATATTAAAAAACTCAGATTAAAATAATATTTTTTTTGAACCTATATATATATAAAAAACATTAAATTTGAAATTAAAATAAATTTATCTTGTAAATTAAAATATTTTATATATAGAAAATATATTTTTAATGAAAAAACATATTTTAACTTGTATTTTGTCATAATCTTAGTAATAATTGGTTACCAATAAAACGTGTGTCAGAATAATTATATATATATTTTAATCATAATATTATAGTAATTATTTAAAATATATTAATTTAATTTCTTAGATAAAAATTATATAGTGCTAATGAAACAAACCCATGAAAATAATGGTATCACTATTATAATTATAATAATAGTTAATCTTATTAATCTTAACTGTTATTCCTAAAATATAAAATAATAATAATTTTTATAGTTTTTACCTATACTTTTTTAATATTAAATATATTTTACTAGATAAAATGTCTATGTATAAGAAAAAAAATTAACAATAGAACATGTAATGTGAAAAACAGTTTTTAAAAATACGATTATAAGATTAAAATTAATGTTTAGAATAATATAATCAATGTACATGATCTTTGTAAAATAAATTTTTTTATTATAAAACAAATAAAATACATGTGTCTCTAAATTTAACCTAAAACCAAGTTATATTAAAAATAATCTTCAATTATAAAAATATACCAAATGAGTTTTTGTTGAAAAATATTAGTTATATAAATAAAATATTACTAAAAGGTTTTATAATTTCAGAATATTATTTTAAAAAATAATTTTTCTAAATATTTTATGAAATTATGAATGTGAAAATTAATTTATAAATTTTTAGGTCTTTCTTTTAAAATTAAAATATTTAAAATATTTTGAAAAAACATAAATTTTAAATAATCTCATAAAATTTAATTATTTAAGAGAAATATAAAAAATCAACCTTAAGTTAATTTGGGAATTATAAATCTAAAAAGGAATTTATTTTAAAAAAAGAAAAAAGTAAAATTTATATATTTATAATTTAAATTAATATACAATATATAAATAAAAACTGATTTCATTGAAAAATGTACTTTAAAAAATTTATGTCTTCTCAATCAAGCATCATATGAATTTCTAGTTTATCAAAATAATTTAATATTATTGGTTTTGTTTTTATTAAATTTTATTAATAATATTAATCTAATATGTCATGAATCATTTTAGTTCAGTGTAACGTGTGGATATTGTGAACAAAAAATATATTTCTTTAAATAAAAATATTCCAAAATTTAGGGATATTAAATTATCAGCCTTAAATAAATCATTTCCTTGAAAATTTATATAAAAATTACTAGTGATACTAATGGAGGGGATATAAGAGACCGTTGTGACTCATTATAAGAATATATCATTTCCCTATAGAATAGGTTGAACCTAATATTGGGGTTTTCTCCAATCATTTGAGATATGAATTCTATAGAACTAGGTATCCTAACTCCAACAAAAGAATTAGTTATATAAGAGATATCATATTTATCTTTTTAGTGGTATGTGATCATTTTTTGTCTGGAAATATAAAAATATTATTTCCCCTTTAAGTTGATTATTATCGATTCTAGGTGTTTATTGAAAATATATTTCTAAAATCACATCTAATTCATCAAAATGAGAGATAATAAGACATTCATGAATCATATTTAACTAACCTCTAAGTGGGATACAATTATAAGATAATTTTTTATTGAAAATATCCAATCATTTAGGTGTTTGTTTGATGAAATTGGAAAACATATTGGATACTAAAGAGTTAATAGAATTATAACCCAACATGGAATCCACTAATCTAGAGTAGAGGTTTTATATTCATTAATTATCTTAATCCACATCATTATAAAAATAAACACTATTCATGGTGATTACATAGGCTTTTTCTTGTTCTATTGGATAAGTTAGATATTTATTTTGATTACTTCCATTATCCTTGGGATTAGTGAACTTGTTATCATAATTCCCATACTTCTTAAAATTAAAGCATTTGATTATGCATTTTTATTAAAATGTTAATTCCATCAATCCATTTTACTAGTTTTTTTCATCATATCTTTTCAACATTCATGTGGTTGATGACCTTTTATTACGAACATGAATCACAAAATCATTCTTTGTAGACATCCCCACTATGTTTCTCCACAAATTTTATATATGTCAAAATATGAATATTTTTTCTCCATAGATGTTATCACTTGAATTTATATAAAAATTAGTTATTATTTTTTTTCTTCTAAAATTCACTCTCTATTTTTGTATGATGAGTTTTATGAATATATTTACTAAATGAAACCTCTTTAAAATAATCCCATTTTAGGGAATTAGATAATTTATTTGTAATAATGTTCTTTATTAGGGTTTATCATTGACCTAATTAACCATAAAAATATTTCAAAAATATAACAATCACATAGTTGAATTGAGTATATAATTTGTACTATATTGATCAACTACTCAGCAATAAGTGGATTGGGAGACTCACTAAAGGTCAATGGTCATTGGATCATTAAAAAATAAATAATATTATTATCTTTACATAGTGAATTTGGGAGATCCACATGGCTAATGTTATTTTTAGTAAACTATGACATCATAATCCAGATGGTTTTACTTTATTTTACATCCTAATTGGTAACTTATTTGGGAAATATGTATAAATTTTATTAAAAAAATTGTTGAATTTGTGCCTCTGTGTTCCAATCAATAATTTAAATAAAGTAATAATAAAATGGGAAACTTTTAAAATCATAGATTCAAAAATATGATCGTAGAAGAAATAAAATATAAATGAAATATATAAACTACCCTATGAATATCTCAGTTTCAAAAAAAATATTTATCTATCAAATATAATTATGTATTTATATAGTCTATAATGAATAATATAGAGAATATTTATCAACCAATTTATATCACCTTGGATTATCAAACTAGGTGTACAATTTGTAAAATTTGTTAAGAACTTTGTGATGATTCAGTTATTACCTAACATGCCCGTTTAACAGTTATTATTTTAGGCACAATTGTGCTAGATCCTACATCTAATTATAGTATATAGACATGGATTTAATTTCTAAGAGAACCACAGACTATCAATTTTAGTAAAACATCAAGATTTATTCCTATAAATATACTTCGACCTGATACATGTCATTTTTTAATTGAAATTCACTAAAACAATCCCCAAAATAACTATCCCCAACTCTAATACCATCAATAGTCACCCAAACTAAAAATAACATAAATAATACATATATTTACTGAATTTTATAATACATCTCCTATACTATCAAAAAATACCGTGTAGTTAAATTTCATTATGATTAAACACATAAACTTATTAATATAAAATCAATTCACTGTAATTTAATTCCACTAGACTCCTATAAATACTTTCAAAAATTTATACTATCTTTTAAAAGAAAGATATAAAAACGTTATAAAGGGGTAAAAAATGCATAGTAAGGGAAAAAAATTCAATATGTCATCAAGGGTTAGATCAAAATCATATTAGACAACATGGAAATCAAATAAATTTACTATTAATGAAACATTTAATAATAAGAATTATTTTTATGTAATGACAAAAAAACATGGAATCTATATTGATCGAACATATGTCATAGAATAAGTGTTTTGAATAAAAATACATGAAATGTCACACACGTAGTTTCTAATTTGTTTATTTCCATTAATTTTCTAGGCATCGGGTAGCTTGGGTCGAGGCCCGACATAAAATTTCTATGTTCTTATTTAAAAATGTGTGTTTGGTTCTTGACTGTATCCTGCGCGCCGTGGTCAAAGCCGTGCGGCCTCGCTTGGGTCGTCGCGCGACCCCGCCAGGTCACTGCATGCCTTGCCGATGTTCAATTAACTAAATAAGATGAATTAAAAATGGTTTTGATAAAAATAATATTATTAATTTCACCTAAAATTATTATTTTTATTATTATTATTATTATTATTATTATTATGACTGCTTCAGGTTTAGCATCACCAGATGCATGGGCAGGGCACGGTTCTGAGACCGCACGGTCTGCCTGACTTTCAAAATGAGTAAAAAACATAACCGGATAATGAAATAATAATGAATAATGAGATTTAAATAAAATGGAAATAAAATGTTTAATAAACTTTACTAAATTGTTTTAATGATAATAATAAAAATATTGTTTGAGATTAATAAATGTTATGGTTAAGATTATGTGATGCTATTATAAATTTTATTATCATTATTTCAATTATTTCACTTATTTATTTTAGTACTTTTTTCTCTCTTCATTTTATATTTTCCATATTTTTTTTCTTTTCTCCCTTCTTTTCTCTCCCTCATTTCCCCTCCCCCCCCCCCCCCTCGGTTGTCCCGCGCGGCTCACCCCCCTCCCCTCAAACCCTACCCGTCACGCTCCCTCCCCTCCACTCCCGTCGCCCTCCTTCTCCCGGCCTATTCCCCCCCGCCGCCGGTGCCCCATTCCGCCGCCCCGCACCCTCTCTTCCTGGCCCAAATCAATCCAGTTGCGCTCCATCCTCCTCTACCAGCAGTCCCCGACAGGCTACTACCTCCCGGTGTTCTTCAATCCAGTGTCTCCCTCCTTGGCCAGCCCCACCGCAATATCTTCCCCATGCCGCCGCGCCCCCTGCTACAGCCTCCCGGCCCTGTCGAACCACTGCCCTGCTCTCCCTCTCGGCTAGCCTAGTTTTCCTCGCCCTTTTTCCCTTGGACTACCCATGTCCGGTGAATTTAGGATAGTCACCACACCACCTTCCATCTTGAACTGAGATTCCCCATCCTCCGGTTTTTCCCAGCCGTGCGCGCACCACTCTGCGTTTTCATTCCAGCAGCTTTCATTTTTTTTTAATTTTTTGGCACCGTATAGGCTCGGACAGCATATCAGACCCCTTGCCGTAAGTTCTCTATACCTCGATTGATAGTTCGTTTAATTTTATTGAGTTGTTATTTGGGTGTTGGTTTCACGTTTGGTTCGATTATGGTGTAATTGCTCCGATTTCTTGTTTTTAGGGCTTATTTGTGTTGTTTATGGTGTGTTTGGCATGCGGCGATAGTTTCAAGCCAAGCTTATGAGGATTCCTACATTTCGAGGTAGGTGGTTCTGTGCTATACCATCATTATATGATTTAAATTGCTCCTTAATTAAATTATAATGTGTTCTAATGATAAATTGTGTGATGCGAAATTTATTTTGGGCGTGCTTTGATATTCATATTTGATGAATCTGATTTTTTTTTATGTAGATTCCAATGTATTTCATGTGCGCTGTGTTGTTGAAATCTTTATATGTATTTTGGTTAATTGGTTATGGTGTGAAAATTGTGTTTTCAAGAACGCGTGAGGTGCAAGGGTGATTAAATTGAGTTTTCCTTTTAAAGAAGATAAACTATTTTAACGTGTTAATTTTTATTATGATCCTTGAGTATGTTTTAGGGGTGCGAATGATGTTTTAGAAGGGTTGGGATGTGAAATTGATTTTCAAAAGGTTCTGGCATCTAAAATTTGTGTGTTTTAAATTGATTTCTTGTGGTATGCATATGTGATGTTTCATTAATTGAGAAATTGTTTAATTAAGTGACTTTTGAGGTGCAGAACATGGTTAGGAAGGTTTTCGAGGTTGTTTGGAAGGTGCGAAGTGTGTTTTCATGTTCTTTGAGGTGTTTGTGTAATTAAATGTGGATTTTCAATGAAAATGAGTCACTTTGGGTGTGTTTGTCATGTTGTGTAATTTGGAATTAAATTGAAAATCATTTGAACAATGGGAAAACATGTTTTGGTTTGTACAAGCTGCACTTTTGGTTTTAAAGCGGCGTTTTTATATGAAATCGAGTTCATCTTTCCTATACAAACCTTTGCTTTCTAATTTTTCGTGTTTTCTAAATTTGTAATTTCACTTATTAAATTATATGTGGAGTGCGAGAGTTGTGTTGGACAAAATTACTTGTGCGTTAAGTTTTTAAAGGGATTCTTACATGTGAAATTGGGCATGCCTCATATGAAAACTCTTATTATGTTATTTAGAAATGTTCTTCAAATTGTTTAAATAGATTATCAATTCATGCAGGTGATCCAAACTATGCTATAAAATGGTTTTGGTGTGCGTGCATTTTTTTAAATGGTGTTTGGGTATGCAAGTAGGGACTTGTGTGTGAAATGTTTTGTTTGGTTCAGGATATGTGAAAGTGATATACATTATGTGAATTTGAAACATGATTGGGTAGAAGGTAAAACCCTGGGTATCTAGGTGGGCGGACTAGAACTAGTGCGCTAGTGAACCGGATGGGTATCGTCCCTGTTTCACCTAGCTGGATTGATGATTCCAACACTAACTAAACATATGTTATCTGAGGGTCGTGTTCTTCTAAGCCACGTGTTTTGAGGGTCGTGGCCTTTTAAGCAACGTTTTTCTGAGGGTTTTGGCCTTCTAAGCCACGTTTCACTGAGACATAAGGTTTCTAGGGTCCCACACGAGCTAGATGAACCTTAGGGGATTTACCCATAATGCTCTACCATCAATGTCGTGGTGCCTTCCGTCGGCTTATGGAGGACCACATGGGTGTGTGTGTGTGTGTGTGTATGTGTGTGTGAGTGTGTGTGAGAGAGAGAGAGTGTGTGAGTGTGTGTGAGAGAGAGAGAGAGAGTGTGTGTGTGTGTGCCCATAATGAACTTTTCTCTTCCACTATAAAATCGTGTCTGTGAAATGAGTTCTTTTTAGAGTTTTCCTTTAGCATTTGGTTTGTAAATGTTTTCTTTAAAAAGCATTTTGAAATTATAATTTTTGAATAAGCACTTTAAATTGTCTTGTGATGTTGTGGCGTTGAACTTTTTCTCGGTGGCATCCTACTGGGCTTTTAGCTCACACCCTACACACACCCTTGGGTGTATGTAGATTCTTGTTTCTTATGTATTCCAGGTTGTGCGTCGTGCTCAGCGATGGTGGTTCTGGTTTCTGTTGGTCTTTGGGCGCCGGGGTGTTGGAATCTTTGGGATGCAACTTCTCGTGTCGCATGAGGTTGGTTTTGGATTTTAGTCCTCTGTTCCTGTTGTTGTTCATTTTGGGTTTTTTAGATGAATTGTAGACCTAAACCTGTTTATAGTTTAGAAGTGTGTTTTGTAGTATCTTTCTAGTTTCAGTTATTTATCTGGTTGGTGGTTTTTCTGTCTTTTATTTCGGGTAAAACCGTTCCCACTTGTTAAACTTGATACCTGGGCACTTGTGCCAGCCCGTGGGGATCGGGAACGCCCTTCGGGCCACGTCGCGGACCGGGTCGGGCGCCGGGTCGAATGGTGACCCGGACTGGTTCGTGACATGAAACATGAGTTATGTATCATAATCATAATTATATTATTAAGAAAGAAGTATGTGGAATAAATATAGGTATGGAATATATTATCAAGGATACCAAAAATTCATCTATAAAATAATAGGCTTGGTCTAACTACATGTGCAGCTTCTTGGGATTTCGATAATCCTCTCGTGTTCCCTTTGTAATGACCTAGATATTTATAGAATAATACTTTTTTATTTATATTATTATTTATGATTAATATATTAATTTTACATTAAAGGAGACTATTTTTCTTATAGTGTACTATACACACAATAATGATTTTCTCTGATATGTTTTGTTTCACACAACATTGAGTTATACCAAAAAATAAAACAGTAATAATATAGTTATATTAGATAATAGTTAACACTTAGAAATTGGTATAGAGGAACTAAATACTATCAAATAAATTTAGAAGTATGTTTTAAAAATTTCTCAAAAAATATTAATTGGTTACCATTTTTTTATAAATGGAAATAAAAACCAATTGAATATAAAGGATGTGTATTTATGAAAACATATTTAAAAATAGAATGATTGTGTTCATAATATAATATCAATATTTATAGATTTTAATTTAATAAAAAATATATGGTATATATTCAATTAAATGTTTTAATTTTATATTATGTGTTTTTTAGATTTGATATAAGTCCAAATTCAATTTTTTAGATAAAAGAAGTATTTTTCTAAAAATGAAATTTTACCAACTTTTCATGTAGAACCCTTTTTAAATTTAGTTTTTGAGACATTTATATATATTATTTTACAAAATAAAATTATTCTATATAAGCGGGACACAAAATTTTAATTTGGATAAATATTTTTTAATTTTCTTAAAATGTTCTTTTTTAATGAATAATGAAAAATACTATTTTTTAGTTCAAAACTCTATTTTCATCTAATATATTTGTATAGTTATATTTTTATTTTAATTGGGTATAAATTGTAATTGGGTTAATTTTTTTATCATTTAATCTAATTTTGGTCATTGTATGTAATTTCAATTTTAAATTGAATATAAACACATGTCAATAAATCAATATTTTTTAATTCATAAAAACCGAGTTTTTGGTTTTGACAATGAGAATTACTTCTAAATTAATTTCTAAAACTTATGAGTTTTAATTTTTTAAAATGAATTATATATTTGGAATTAGAAGGTCTAAATTATGTAAATAGGCACCATTTAGTTTTGACCATTATGAATTGTAACATCAGTAATTATATTATTTACCATGGTTAAAGAGTATGTCTTTTAAATAAGGCTAAAAAATTATATTATTATAATATAAAACTACCATAACACAAATTAGAGTCATTTGTTATGAAATATGTCTGACCATGTTCATCCTTTTGTTGATTTCGAGATTCCATGGAGCCACTTGGATGTGATGATGACATATTATAATAATTATTTTTAAAGTAAAGAGAAATATAATATAAACATGTATCTTTTACAAAAAAAAGTAATTTGATTTATTTAAATGATATACATGACTAATAACATTAATTATAAATCTAAAGATATTTATTACATCATAATATTTTATTTATAATTTTTATAAATTAAATAAATTAATTAATTTATGACACAATGATGATGAAATGATTACCTTATTAATTAAATATTCAAATAAGTGATATTATGAATATTAAAAAAATATAATTTGAATATTTTGATGTCATCCAAGAATGTTCATGATGAAATCAACATTTTAGAGATGTGTTAATTCCTTTGGTATTAAGTAATCAAGTTGTTATGATTTTTTGAAAATGTCATGTTTGAAAAGTGTCAAAATTGATATAATTCAGAACTTTAAATATAAAATAGTTTATTAAATGTTTTAAAATTCATAAAAATATATTATTTGGCTAAATTGTAATTATATTTAAATATATGTGATAAATGACTCTTTTTTGGGTCTTTTTACCATTTATGGTAGTTAAATCAATTAAGAAATTTTAAATAATAAAATATAATGTTAATATTATAAAGGGTAAAATAATGGTTAAACAAAAAATATAATAGTTAAAAAATATTAAAAACATGTCTAATTATAACTGGATTATAGGTATATGACCCAAAATCATCTTATATTATAAATAATGTTTATTTGGACCATTTTTATTCCAAATTGGATTTATAAGAAATTAATATTTCTAAAATTTCCTAAAGATCCCTCAATCCCTCTTACAAAGGCCACCACCTCTACCCACATAACTCAAACCTCTCAATCCCCTTGGCTTGACCAAATTCTTCTCCAATAACATTCCAACACACCTCCATTCATCCTAGAGTCCTTACATTGGGTATAAGGAAATTCAAGAAATTCATTTTTCTCAAATCAAAAGAAGTTACCTGATTAAGAGGCAACATCTTCTCTAAAGATTCATTTCTATTATTTTACTTATTCACTCCCTATGATCTTATTATTATTTTATTAAATACAAAAACTAGTGTCCTCAATATACTAGAATGTTTTTTTAAGGATTCTAACTACGCATACACAAACCTCCATCTAATGGATATGAACATATTGCTTCTTTGTACGACGTACTACTGCCTCACAATATGATGATTATTAACTTTTCTCCTACCACCTCTCATGATGGACATTATGATATCACTATATTTATATATAAAATAAATTATGTTTATATTTTCTATATTATTATGTATTTTTTTATTTACATCATAACATTATGGATTCTGTAATGTGTAAATGAAAAAAAATTTCATTTGAGGAAGTGCAAACTACTAGCCCCTCAAATTGATATTAATCGTTCATGCCATTCATTGAACATATAAAGTTTGGAATTAATGAACTTATGTAACATATATAACATATATATTATACTGTAATTATAATATTCATTTGTATAAATCAGTTTTCATTCTTTCAATATAACAATGAAATGAAAGTAGCATTAATGCATACGTATGACCTACTGTCTCCATGAACGGTGAATTTCATTTCATATATCCAATTGTAATGTACTGCTATATATATATATTGGATATATATGATATTTAAATTCATATTAATATTTGGTAGATAATGGAATTTTGACTATATAGATAATTTATAATTATAACAAGTTCTTTTTCGACTCAAGTACCGAATATCAACAAAACACTGATATGAACATGAATAATTATATAATTGCTATAACAAGATAAAAATTGATATAAATAGAATAATAAACTTGAAAAAGGATTTAAATATTGTATAAATTAACTTATGTTTGTTATTCAAGCAGATAAAGAATTGACAAGACTAGTCGGACTAAAGGTAAGGGACTTCATCTCAATCTCCTTTCATTGAGGCATATTTTGATAATATAAATCTTCTTCATTTATACAGATTATAATTATACCATTTTTCTTTTAATTTAATTAAATGGTTTTTAAAAGTAATCATTTTCTACAAAGAATTTTAAAAAATGATAAAAGGAATGTTTATTTATTACTTATGCAGCAACAACAAACTTTCTTCTGCCATAAGCAATATTTGATATTTGGATTTCTTGACAAGTCGTAATGTTTTTAAAAGGAAATTAAATACCATATAAATTTTTATGTATTTTTTATTGAAAATGGTTTGAGAAAACATTGATTATATCAATATATTGAAATGATATATAGTGATTTCAATGTGGAAATGTTATATTTTCATTATATATTTTTATGTGATATGATTATGTTATGGTTCTTGTGTATTATTTACATATACCGGTGGTTCCGTGATAAAACATGGGCTGGAAATACCCAGATAAATCTCCAATGCATTGGGTAACATGGAAAATATAAACATTAAATTTTCTCCTAAGATACTTAGGGAATATACTATGATGGTTATTCCAAACGTAACCATGAAGGATACTCCAAATGTATCTATGAAAGCTACTAAGTATGTTATGGATTACTCTTATTTCCTTTATGATTTTTGATATATATGAGTTATTCATATATATTATGAGTTATTATTATTTTTTAAAGAGCTTATGATTTTGGAGTGAAAAGTATGATTTCAATGATTTGTATGTATTAATGGAATAATGTTTTATTTTCTTTATTTTATATCCCTTACTGAGATTTTAATTCAAATATTGTGTTTTTGAAATGGTTTTTACCGGGTATAAGGAAGGGTATTCCAAAGGTAACCATGAAGGATACTCCCAAGGTAGCTGGGAATGCTACAAAGTAAGTATGTTATAGATTCATCAAGTTTCCTTTATGATTTATGATATATATGAGTTATTCAAAAATCGTATGATTTCCTAGGGTTTTTTAAAGAGATTATGTTTTTGGAGTGAAAAGTATGGTTTCATTGATTTGTTTGTATTCATGGACTAATTTTTTCTTTCCTTATTTTATATCCCTTACTATGATATTTGTTCTTATGTCATGTTTTTTAAATGTTTTCCACATGGTATAAGGAAGGGTAAAAAAAAGGAATAATTTATGAAGAATTTTATCAATAAAAAAATCTTGTTTTTTAAGGAGTTTTATTATTTAAAAAAATTAGATAGAGTACAAGTGTCTACATCGTATTATTTGAGATGTCTTTTCAAATTTATGACCAAATTCTCTAAAACATTAAACCTAGAAAGATCCTACATGTGAATTCATAACATAAATACATATTATGTAATGTTAAAGGTTGGGGCTGTATAGTTGGTATCAAAGGAAATGTTTAGACAACATTAGGAATTATGAGTTTTTGTTAAACACATGGTTAGTCTCTATGTCTATTATTTATGTTGAATCCTTGTTTTATATTTTTTCTAATCAAGGAACGTCAGTTACATATGGTAGGGGTAGGATATCAAAAAGAAATATCTCCTCCAAATTACTTTCTTGATATAATTATATCAAATTCATGTCTAGATGATTTCAAAACTTCTTTTAACACACAACTCACTTACAAGTAGTTGTTTGATATATCAAAAACCACAAATATACCTAGATACCATTGTGGATCAGTGGTTGTATTTAATGAAATCATACTTTTTCAATATTTCAATATTTTTAAGAATGGTAAATAATATCAACTAATTATAAAATATTTTACCTTATCACTAGAATTGGAAGAATATTATGATTTTGAAAAAGTTGATGAAGGAGAAGACCCTTGCATAACTTAATTATATTTTCTTTTAAAATATAGTCTTTTAGTACAACGATATTGTATTTTAATGGGATTATTAATTGAATTTTTCAACTCATACTCGATCCTACTATTTTATAAAAATTATGTTTTATCAGATGTTTCGAAATTATATGTCATACATGATTATTTTCCGAAACTATTTTTCCATGAACACCCATATGACCCACGTTGTACAATGTGTATTTGGATAAAGGGAGAAAAGGATTTTTAAGTATCCCAAAAACATTTTTGCAATGCATTTAACATCAATCTACAATAAAAAGATGATGATGGAACCAGGTGGACACCATGATAGTGGTACAATGTTCTTTCTTTTTGGAATATTTCTATTTTATCATATGAAGGTGAATAAAAAAATGTCAATATTTATAATAATTCATGAATTATGATTTCGAGGTCCTTTTGATTTGGGATGAAAATGGGAATTATAATACAACCATTTATGTTTAAACATTTTAGGGTTATTTTTGTGTTTTATAAAAGGGACAACTAACAAGATGGGTGAAAACCCGTCGCATCCAGAAAGACTGTGAGAATAAAAGTATGAATTATTATTTTAGTTAAATGATTTTTTGGATCTAGAATATGTTGATTTTTGTAACTTTTGTTTTATCAAATAAATATCCTTATTACTGGAAAGCTATTTGGTGATTAATTTTTAAATGTTATTTTGGAAGATGTTCTCTATTTTGGTATCTTTATATGATTATGATAAATATGATACTTTGGGATTTCATATGATGAGTAATGGTTGAATATTCTTTTTTATGAATATATGTTTTTATTTTTTACATAGGGAGATTTGGGTTATTTATGGAAATGATTAACCAATCATGGAGAATTTTTTATTAGTTTAATTACTTTAAATTATGAGACTTTAAGTGCAGTTGATGTTATTTGGAGATAATTGTTACAATTTATCATCGAATACTATGTGATCAAATCCTTATAACTTTTGGGTTTCAATCTCAGTTTGGATTAATTTTAATAATATTAGGTACTTTAGTTTATCTAATGGTCTTTGTTGAAATTTGGGTATTGTTTGTTGAATTTTTGAGACTAAGTGTAGTATTTATTTCTATAAAGGATTATCCTTTTGTGGATTATCTGACCATGTAATAATAATTTTGGGTTTGGTTAATATCTAAAGAAAGAAGGAATATATATTTCATCAGTTTTATATTATATGATTCTCTAGAAGTTAATTCTTTCACTTCAGGTGTGACTGATTCATCTTAAATAACCATCATTTGGAGAAAAGATGAGTTTTTGGTTTATATTTATTAACAGATAAAACTCTACTTGAAAAGTACGGATATTTCATTATGTTCTTAGTAAATAAAAAAAATAAAAAAATTTATTAAAATTAACTTAATCATAAAAATTTTCCTCTATACTTTTCCTACCAGGGAATCAAATATTGTCTAACCCATCACTAGTTTACAGTTTTCTAGTAGTTAGCTTCTCCCTGATCAATTTTTCTATCACTATCCATCAGAACGTGATTGTTTTTTTCATTGTTATCCATGACTTTTTATATGGAATCCTGGTATGGTAAATGTTGGGGGACATTTGTACTTATCTTTATTTCATTTAATGTGATAATTTTATTAACTCTTTTTCCAATGAAGAATTTTCAATGAAGTTCCAAAGACCAATTTTAAAATTACGAGGACACAATTTCCAAAAGGTGGAAATGATGTAATGGAACAAGTATTTATAGAATAATACATTTTCATTTATATTTATATTTATGAATAATATATTAATTTTATGGTAAAGGGTAAACTCTTTCAGATAGCGTACTCAACATGAAAAAATGGGTTTCTTCCAAAATCCTACGTGGCACACAACATTGAGTTATACCGAAAAATAATATAGTTATAATATTATTATTTAAAATAGTAGTTAATTAATTACCAATGGGATGGATATTGTCACATACATAACTTATTTTAAAGATAAATTTCATTTAATTTCTTTTTATGCTTTGTTTTTGGGGTCTCACAACCTTTTATGGGGGAATGAGTGAGTTTTCGTGAATTGCGCCAAACCGCGAGCCCAATTCCAGATTTAAACATAAATTTTGTTTCTCTTGTAATTTTTTTATTTTTTAATATTTTTAACACATTCCAATTCATTAATTGTCTACCCTCACATATTAACATCACCATTGTAGTTTCAAGCCTTTAGAAATCCATAACAAAGGTGTATATGTGTTTTTATTAAAGGGATTGGGCCTGCCCGAATGCAAAATTCTAGTTTTAAAAATAAAATTTGATTAATTAATACCATACTAAAATTTTATGGATTTGTTGGTGATTCTAAGCCCCACACAGGCCCATTGAAACCAGCCGCGCGTCTAGTATCTTCTATCCCTCTTTGGAGCTCATTTGCCTCGCAGTTTCGGTCAAAAATTATAAAGCACTCACATTTCATCCAGGTTTAGAAAATGTAAATTGATTACTTCATAAATATATCATTATTCAATCTTTTTTCACCATTCCAGTTCTCAATTAACCTTATATTTCTTGTTCCAACCTCAATTGAAGTTTTGTCTATTTTTCAAATTCATCCACTAGTTTATTTGGGGTGATTTATTCAAGAACCCTCAAGTGAGTACGTCTCCTTCATTCTTCTTTCATTTTTCATAGAGTTTCATAAAATGTGATTAGGGTTTCATACCTTATCCATAAGGTTCCTAATTCCTAGAATTTAGGGTTCAAACCTAGGGTTTTATTCATTGTCTTCTAGGTTAATTCTTCTAGTTTGAGGTTGCATTTCACTTCCTTGTGGTGTGGCAGTGGTACAGTTTATGTTTCGTACCATGTTTTTATTGTTTTGACATAAGAGGTAGGTGATTCCATGTATAAACATTTTATGATGAGTTAGCTTTCTATGTTTATTAATTTAGTATGTTTCAAATCCTTTTTGTGTGGTGTGAAAACTGTTTTTGATGTATTTAGCTAAGTGTTTAATTTTGGAGTTGGATTTTTGCTTGGAATTGAGTGCTTTTGATGCGTGGCTCTCGGGGAAATATTTGGGTGTATTTTATAACATATGAATGTTATTTATTAGTGTTTAAAAGGGCTGAAAATTCTGGTTTTTTAATGCCTTAATTTCATTTGGGCCTTGTAATGGGGTTTTTGAATGGTTATAATGTGTGAAACCATGTTGTACTTCTTAAATGTGATTTGTGAAAACATGTGTTTTTGATGTGTACCTTTAGCGATATTTTTTGAGGTATTTGTATAAAACATGGGGGTGGTTTAATAAATGTTTTTAGGGATACCAATTCTGCTTTTTATTGTTATTGGTATTTTTTTGGTCTTGAATTAGGTTTTCGAAATGGGTTTTGTTTGCAAACCATGGTTGCACCTCTTGGGATGGTTTTATAAAAATTGTAAATGATTTAATGAGTTAAACAATGTGTGAAATGGTTACTTATTTACTATTTTGGTGATAGTATGTTCCTAGAATAAGTTTTTGAAACATAAAGTGGTCAGTTATGTTGTAAAACGTTTTGGTAATGTTTTGTAATTTTTCGAGGTGATTTATGAAATTGGGATGTGGGTGCGAAACATGTTTTCAGACTGTTTTGCATGAGTGTGATGTGAAAAATGGACTTTTTTTATGAAAAGGGTATTATCTAACATGTGAGTGGGCTGTTATGTGTTGTTTAGAGTGTTGGGAATGATTTTATAAATTGTTAATGGATTTGTTGAGTTGTGAAAGATGTGAAAAATGTGTTGTGGGATATTTTTTGGTGTGAGTACGATTTCAAAATTTATTTGAATGAAAAAGTGTATTTTTAGACTTGTGTGGAATACATGTTGGCTGCTTGGTGAACTTGAGATGTGAAAATGATTTTTTCATGTGGAATGTATATTTATTGACTTGTTGAACTTGTCTGATCATAAGGGGAAAACCCGGGTATCTAGGTGGGTGTACATGTACCAGTATGCTAGTGAATCCGTGGGGTTTTGCCTCAGTTTTACTTAGCAAGATTGATTCTTAGAACTCTATCTAAAGAATGATGCTGATGACTAGGGACCACTAGGTTATGGATATGTTCCCTACTAGTGGCTTGTGTACGAGAATGTATACTGTGATGGTTACTCTCACCAAGATACGAAGAACCTGGGACCCACAACGAGCTAGTGCCTAGGGGTTATTTCCTATTTCTTATGCTCATTAGTTACTTTGTTCTTACCGTCGGCATATTATATGGTTGGCTGAAAAAATTCAGTAGTTTTGACATTACTTTTAGAAGTTCTGATTCTTAATGACAGCCCACTTGAAAACTATTTTTTTAGATTCATCTTTTAGAAATTGTAACTAGCATTTTCTATTTATGAAATATTGTAAGAAATTTATCTCTGAATGTTTATCACATTGAATATCCTAGTGATGGTATCCTACTGGGAATTTTCTCACACCCTACATACACCCTTGGGTGTAAGTAGGTTTGTATATTCTGTTGTTGCAGGTTTGGATACAGTTTTTAGTTCCCGTGGTTTGGGTTTCTAGCATGTCCTAGGTGGTGAAGTCTTGTGGAGATGGATTGAGGGAGGTTCCCCTTGCCATCAGGGTTCATGGGCCATGTAATTTTGATTTTGAACATTTTTTTATTGTCTTTTTGAGTTGTTTTAAATGATTTAATAGAGTTCTGAATTTTTTAGAAGATGGTTTTAGTTGAAAAATACAGATTCGTTTTATTGAGTTTGTTTGTTGTTTAATGTTTATAAAATCGGGTAAATCATTCCCAAAGAACATTTTACGATACATGGGAACTTGTGCCAACCCATGGGGATAGGGAACGTCATTTGTGCCTTGTTGCGGGCTGGGTCGGGTGCCAGTTTTGATGGTGAACAGATTCGGTTCGTGACAAAATGGTATCAGAGGAGGTTCAAGTTGACTCTTTGGGTCATGTTATTTGGGGAGGAGTCAGGATACTATGGAATTAGGATTGTTGGGACTTGGTATTCTAGTTATGGGAAGTGTTCTTCATCACCTCACCTCATGATAGGATTCAATTCACCAGGGAAATTTTGGACTTATCTAATTCCTTTGGTTTTCTTCGTTTGATGATGATTAGGGGAAATGAAAAGATATTTGGGTTAATGGTCTTAGTGAGCTCACAGTTCCTGGAAATCCATGTGGAGCCAGGAATATTCCCAATAACACTCTCTGTGATAGTGAAGTGAATGGAATATGACCGCCTACCATATGTCCATGTCACCCACTTTAACTAGTTTCCTCTCGCATTGTCTTGTCTTCTTTACTATTGAAATCTTGGGACTTGGTTTTGAAGTGAATTGGTTTTAGGAAGTGTAATGTTTTTGGGAAATGATTTTCAAATAAATATGGAATGGATTGATTTATGAAATGGTGGAACATAATTTTCCGAATATTTTTTCAAATGGAGAATGTTGTGATTACACTAATTTTGAAAGTAGAAATGATACTGAACTTGGTTTTGAAAAAGTGTTTCTAATAGAGTTTTATAAACAATAAAATGGTGTTTTAATGGGATAAAATGATATAAAATTTATGTGAATAACATTAAAGTGAGTTCTTGTCTAAATTTTTGTGTCTTTATGAAACAGTTAAAAATATTTGAATTGGGATTTTGATCTCCTGGTTAGTGGTTTTGAGAAAAAGGATGTGTTGGTTGACCGTTTTGGTTTTGAAAAGTGGAAAGAATCTTTGTTTTATCCTTTGGTATTTTCGTGAGCAAAAAAATTCATGTGGTTGTATGGGATGATGTATGGTCGATGGCATGACTGGATGAGTGATGGAATGGATATGAGGAGGGTGCCCGGTGAGGCACAAAAACATGCATGTGTGAGGCCCATGGGGTACCATTGGTTGATATGCTTATCGTTGAACCGTTTTTTCAAAGAAATGGTTTTAAAGAAAAACATGATGTCTTGATATATAGTTTGGGATGTTGTGTATTATGTGTTTTTGAAAATTTTGATGTTGTGGGATGTTTTGAGTCCAAGAGCCCCTCCTGTTTGTATTGTGTTTTGGGTTTGTGTTTGGTCGGTAAGCTGTGTTGAGGGTTCGGTTAGTGGACTCTTTTGAGAAATGTTTTGGGATGATTTTACGGTGTTTCTTTCATGTGTTTGGATCTAGTTTGTGGTATATCATGACAAATTGACCATCTTGGTTGGGTCCATAGTTTTAATTTTTGTATAAGGTACACCCCATTATGGGTTACTTCACAACTGAAGTGAAACCCTGATTGTTTCTCCATTTGAAGACCCTCAAGTTGATCAATATAAGGAATATTTTTCTTGATCTTTTTAGATTGAGTCTAAAACCTTTCCTTTCTTGGTTTTATGTATCCTTTTGTAGTGGGTGAGAGATCATGGAAGGTTTAAAGGGACCTTAGCATCTTACGTTTCTTGATTCACCGAAGTTGGAAGTGGTCTGCGGTTGTTAGAATTGATGAGTATCTGGATGGTGTCTAAGAGGTCCTCTCGGTCCATTGTAGTCTCTTTGAAGAAGGAGGGAACAATAAAATACCAGTGTGGGAAATATGGTCACGAGAGGATATTGTGGCCACATTCTAGAATTTTGTGTTTCTTGGGGATGTTGTATAAGGTCCCACTCCATGCATCATTTATATCAGTCGCAATGGTCATGTTCGGTGAAGCCTTGTGATTTCGTGCAGTCGATTGACTTTAAAGGTGAATGTCGTGCAATCCTCTAAGAGTCATTATGTTGGGAGAATGTCTCCCATGTTGAAATATCAAAATCTTCCATTTTAGAGGAAGGTGATTATAGGTGTTATTTACTTGTATAGTTTCTCACTTGAAGAAACTAGGTGTGATGTGTGTTCATTTTCTAAGCCCTTGTTTCAGTGAAATATCGAGTTAGGGTAAAGTGAGTTTTGAATGTGTTATGTCTTGGAAATCTTATAAGGGATTTCAGTATAGTTGTTGGTGGCACCAAAAGATGAATTATCATTTAGGGGGTTTCTAAAGCCTAACTGCGAGGTCGATGATGCTACAATAATTTGAGCTCCAGCCATAGGTCTTGGAGAGAAGCTGACTTATAGTCAGTGGAAATCCCAGGGTTGTTTAAACCCAAGTACAAAGTCTTATCCTTAGTATGAAAGATAGCAATAGTTTAAACCTCTAGTTTCATCATCTTACATTCATTGTTCCCATATGGTGGAAATAGGTTGAGGGCCTTATACCCATGACATCACCTATAGTCATTCCCTCCCCCTCTGGTTTCCATCGACTCACTGAAGAATGGCTGGAAATTTGGATAGAAGTTCTAAGGACACAGTTTGTGTATGATTAGAAGTGAACATTTTCTTGTAAGCCATTAAAAAAGAATGATCTACACAGTTAGTGTAGAATTTCCCTAACCATGCAGACTGACCCTGCAGCCTTCCCAAATCTTTAAAAAAGTTGGGTCTTTCGGTGTCGGCCCATGCTGGTTGGTTAAGATGGATGGTTCTTATGGTGGAGAGACCCACTATGATTCTCATGTACATTCCATCATAAACTATAAATGGAATTCTACCATTTGTACCAGGGAGTTCGTTCAGGCCTCCATCGGTTAGTGTCTTGATTTTGCCTCAGAAAATAAAATAGGTTGCCTCTTATAGTGGGGTGCCTATTTGTGTCCCCCCATAACAATAGCTCAAATTTATCCATGGTCTTGGCTTGGTGGTAGGTATTATAATTCAGAACTTTCTATATACCAACATCTTCCTTGAGTAAATTATGGGATTAGAGAGCTCACAATGGTTTAGTTAATGAAAGGCATGTGTAACCTTGTTTGAAGTTGTTGTTCGTTTGGGTGAATGTCCTGAGTCCTGTTCGGATAGTGTTTGAGGAGTTTTATTTTGGTATAAAGTATGAATGTGATTGATCATTTCAAGAAAGTGGTGTCTGTTTGGGATGTGGGATTAATCATTCATTAATTGATCACTAGAGGTGTTTTAGCCCTTTGGGGCGAAACTTGGCAATGAAGTACATCTAGGTTTATCAGCTGGGTTTGGATTTGGTATCTGACCTTATTGTAGCTTTATGGGGATTGAATGTTTTTATGGTGGGGTGAATTGTCACATACAAGACTTATTTTAAATTAAAATTTAATTTTATTTCTATTTATTCTTTTTTTGGGGTTTATCTAGTTTTTATGGTGGAATGGGTGAGATTTCGTGAATTGGGCCAAACCGTGAGCCCAATTCCAGATTTAAACATAAATTTTGTTTCTCTTATAACTTTCTTAGTTTCTAATATTTTTCACCCATTCTAATTCCTAAATGGTCTACCCTGACATATTAACACCACCATTTTAGTTTGGAGCCTTTAGATATCAATAAGCGAGGTGTATATGGGTTTTTATTTAAGAGATTGGACCTGCCTGAATGCCCAATTCCAGTTTTGAAAATAAAATTTTATTAATTAATAACATATTCAGCTTTATGGATTTTTTTAGTGATTCCAAGCCCCACACACGCCCATTGAAACCAGCCGCACGTCTAGTATCTTTTCAGCATCTTTGGAGATCATTTTCCTCGCGGTTTAGGTCAAAACATCTGAAGCACTCACGTTTCTTCCAAATTTATAAAGTTAATATGATTCCTTCATAAATCCTTCATTATTCACTCTTATTCTCCATTCCAGTTCTCAATTAACCTTAAATTTCTTGTTTCAACCTCAATTGAATTTTTGGCTGTTTTCAAATTCATCCACTTGTGTATTTGGGGCGATTTATTCAAGAACACTCAAGTGAGTGAGTCTCCATCAATCTTCTTTCATTTTTCTTAGGGTTTTATAAAATTTTATTATGGTCTCATACATTATCCATAAGGTTTCTAATGTCCAAGAAGATAGGGTTCAAACCGAGGGTTTGATTTCTTGTCTTTTAGGTGAAATCTTTTGGTTTTAGGTTGGATTTCACTTCCTTGAGGTACTGCGGTGGTACTGTTTATGTTTCATACCTTGTTTTGAGTGTTTCGACATAAAAGGTAGGTTATTACCTATATAAAAATTTTATGATGAGTTAGATTTATTGTTTTATTAATTTAGTATGTTTAAAATCTATTTTGTGTGGTGCGAAAACTATTTTTAATGTATTTAGTTAAGTGTTTAATTTTGTAGTTGAATTTTTGCTTGGAATTGGGTGCTTTTGATGCATGGATCTTGGGGAAATATTTGGGTGTATTTTATAACATATGAAAGGGATTCATTATTGTTGAATGTGGCTGAAAATTCACGTATGTAAATTCCTTAATGTCATTTGGGCCTTGTAATGGGGGTTTTGAATGGTTTTCATGTGTGAAACCATGTTGTACTTCTTGAACGTGATTTGTGAAAACATGTGTTTTCCATGTGTACTTTTAGTGGTATTGTTTGAGGAATTTGTATAAAACTTGAGTGTGGTTTAATAAATGTTTTTAGGGCTTCCAATTATGCTTTGGATTGTTATTGGTATTGTTTTGGTCTTGAATTAGGTTTTTGAAATGGTTTTTGTATGCAAACCATGGTTACACCTCCTGGGTTGGTTTTATGAAAATTGTAAATGATTTAATGAGTTACACAAAGTATGAAATGGTTGCTTATGTACTATTTTAGTGATTGTATGTTCCTAAAATGAGTTTTTGGAACATAAAGTGGTTAGTTATGTTGTGAAATTTTTTGTTAATGGTTTGTAATTTGTTGAGGTGATTTATGAAATTGGGATGGGGGTACGAAACGTGTTTTCGTGTAGTTTTGCATTAGTTTGATGTGCAAAATGGACATTTTTTATGAAAAGGGTATTATGTAACATGTGAGTGGGTTGTTATGTGATGTTTAGAATATTGGGAAAACTTTTATAAATAGTTAATGGATTTGTTGAATTGTGAATGATGTGAAAAATGTGTTGTGGGCTATTTTTGGTGTGAGTATGATTTAAAAATTCATTTGAATAAAAAAGTGGATTTTTAGACTTGTGTGGAATACATGTTGGCTATTTCGTGAACTTGTGATGTGAAAATGATATTTTCCTGAGCAATTTATATTTATTGACTTGTTGAACTTGTCTGAGAACATTGGGAAAACCCGCGTATCTAGGTGGTTGGACGTGTACTAGTACACTATTGAATCTGTGGGGTTTGGCCTCAGTTTCACTTAGCAAGATTGAAACTTAAAAATATAACTAAACTATGATGATGAAGATTGGGGACCAATAGGTTATGGGTATGTTCCCTACTAGTGGCTCGTGCATGAGAATGGATACTGTGATGGTTACTCTCACCGAGATACGAGGTACTTGGGTCCCACAACGAGCTAGTGCCTAGGGGTTATTTCCTATTGATTGTGCTCATTAGTTTATTTGTGCTTACCTTCGGCATACGGTATGGTTGGCTGAAAAAATTCAGTAGTGTTTACAGTATTTTTAAAAGTGTTTATTCTTAATGATATCCCACTTGAAAACTGTTTTATTTTTTTAGCTTCATCTTTTAGAAATTGTAACTAGCATTTTCTATTTCTGAAAACATAAAAGATTTTTGTCTTTGAATGTTTTTCAAATGGAATCTCTTAGTGGTGGTATCCTACTGGGTATTTTCTCACAGCCTACTTACACCCTTGGGTGTAAGTAGACTTTGTTATTTTGTTGCTGCAAGTTTGGACATAGTTTTTAGATCCAGTGGTTCGGGTTTCTAGCATGTCCTTGGTGGTGAAGTTGTGTGTAGATGGATTTAGGGAAGTGCCCCTTTACATGAGGGTTATTGAGCTATTTCATTTTTATTTTTTACCTTTTTTATAGTATTTTTGAGTTGTTTAAAAATATGTAATTCAGTTCTGAATTTTTTAAAAGATGGTTTTAGTTGAAAAATCAAGATTCATTTTATTGAGTTTGTTTGTTGTTTAATTTTTATAAGCTTCGGTAAATCATTCTTAAAAAACATTTTATGATACCCAGGCACTTTTACCAGCCCGTGGGGATTGGGAACGCCCTTCGGGCCTTGTTGCAGGCCGGGTCGGGTGCCAGTTTTGATGGGGACTAGATTTGGATCGTGACAAAGATAATGAATGGTATCAACTAAATTTTTAAATATGGTTTACACATGTTTATTTATTGATTCATTAGTTACCAATTTTTTTTATAAATCGAAATTAAAACCAATTTAATATAAAAGAGGTTTTTTATAAAAACCTATTTAAATAGAGAATAATTGTTTTTATAAAATCGTATCACTATTTATTTATTTTTATTTAATGAAAAATATATGTTATATATTAAATGAAATGTTTTAAATTTATCTTATATGTTTTTTAGATATTATATGAGAACAAATTAAAATTTTCAGATAAAAGATATATTTATTTAAAAATACAATTTTACCACCTTTTAATAGAGGACCCATTTTAAATTTTAAATTTATAATTTTATATATTCTATTATAAAAAATATAATACATATATTGAATTGGGACACCAAAATTTACCTTGGTTTAATTCTTTGCAATTTTTTTGACAAAGTTAAAATTTTAATTAATAGATAAAAATACTTTATTTTAATTCAAAACATTATTTTAATATAATTTATTTATTTAGTTATATTGTCATATTATTTTTTTAATGTTTAATTGGATTATTTGTTTTATAATTTAATCCAATTTTGTTTCATTTTATGTAATTTAAATTTTAAATTGGATATAAACACATCTCAATCTTTCTTTGGTTACTATTTCTTAAAAAATCACTTTTTGTTTTGAAAACGTCAATTAACATTAAATTAATTACTAAAAATCATGTGTATTTAATTAGCGAAAATGGATTCCATATTTTGAATAATAAAGTATGCATTTTTTAAATAGGTACTAATTATTTTTGGAAATTATCAATAGTAACATCAATAATTATTTTATTTACCATGGTTAAACTGTAAATCTGGTAAATATGTGTAAAATATTAAATTAAAATAATCTAAAACTATCCTAAAACAGGTCCTAATCATATTTTATGCGATATTTCTTACATTTTTTAACCTTGGGTCGCTTTTGAGATGCCATGATACCACTTGGATTTTATAATGACATGTTGTAATAATTATTATTAATGTAAAGAGAAATATAATATAAACATGTATCTTTTAATAAGATATTTTTATATTGGTTTAGATAAATGAAATATTAGAATTTAAATAATAATCGAAAATATAAAATGATTTACTACAACACCGTATTTTTATTTATAATTTTTAGACTTTATATAAATAAATTTATTTATGAGACGATGATGATGCAGTGATTACCTTTTTAATGAAAGATTCAAATAAATGCTATTATAAATTTTAAAATAAATATAATTAGAACAATTTGATGAAATCCAAGAATTTTATTTATGAATTTTAAATGTTAGGGATTATTTAATGCCATTTTTTGTAGTAATTATGTTTTTATGATATTTTAAAGAATACATGTACAAATAGTGTCAATATTGACATAATTCATAACATAATATAAAAAGTAGTTTATTAAATGTTTTAAAATTCAAAAAAATATATAATATTTTCCAAAATAGATTTTATAAATCCAACTATTTCCAAAATATCAATTTTTGTGTCTTTTGACATGTTATTGTAATTGAATTAACCTACAATGTGAAAATATTAAAAAATATTGTTAGATTATAAAGGGTAAAATAAAGGATAACCAAAAAATATAAAGCTTAAAAATATTCATAAATTGTATAATTTTAATTAGATAATGTATATACAACATATAATCATCTTATAATTGAAATAAATAATTTTGGGACCATTTATAATCTAAATTGAATTTATTTTAAAATAATAATCCTAGATTTTCTAATGTGGACCTCATCCCTCTTATAAAAGAAAATAACCTCTAACCACATAACTCACACCTCTAATGCCCCTTATATGGACCAAATTCAGCCCAAAAAATCTCCTAACATCACTAACTTCCTCCAATAGGAATTACCTTGGAATGAAGGAAATTCAAGAATTCCTTTTGGCTCAAATCAAAATAAGTTACCTGAGTTAGAGGTAACGTATTATCTCAAGTTGTTTTCTTTTTATTTTCCTTCTCCCCTCCATATGTTATCATTATTATTTTATTACATAACAAAACTAGTATCCTAATTGTACTAAAATGTTTTTAGGAGAAGTATTCAAACTAAACATACACAAACCTCCATCTAATGGATATAAGCTTACTGTTGTGTGTACGGTGAACTAACACCTCAAGAAATAATGATTATTTCATTTTATGATAACACCTCTCTTGGTGTACATTATGAAGGAACAATATTTATATAACATATATATTATATTTATATCTTCTCAATGAATCTGTATTTTTAGTTTACATCATACCATTATGATTTCAATATTGTGTAAATAAAATAATTTCATTTGAAATGTGTGGACTACTGCACCCTTAAAGAGATAAGACTCGATAATTCCATAAATGGAACGTATAACTGATATAATTAATGAACATATGTAACATATATGACATATATATTATAATTTAATTATAATATTATTATGTGTCATTTATTTTTCAATTCATTCACATGAAAAAGAAATGAAAGGAGCATCCTTGCACACATAAAACCTACCATCTCCCTGAACAGTGCATTTAATTTATTATCTAAATTTTTTTGTAATATTATATATATATATATATGAAGTATATGATATTTAAATTAAGAATACTATTTTGTAGATAATGAAATTTTGACCACGTGGGAAATTTTTAATTATAAGAAGTCTATTTTTTGACTCAAGTAACAAATATCAACAAAACGACCGATATGAACTTGAATAATTATATGAATTTTATAACAAGGTATTAAGTGATATAAAAGAAATAATAAACATGAATTTTTTTCTAAATCAAGTATAATTAAACATAATTTTATTTTTCAGGGAGGTAAATAATAAACAAGTCAAGTCAGACACAAGGTAAGGGACGTTGTCTCAATTTCATTTTATTTATTTATATTTTTATAATATACATATCCTTATTTTATACGGGGTATAATTATTTCATTTTTATTTTAATAAAATTCAATGGTTTTGAAAATGAATATTTTTCTATGAAGCATTTTACTAAACAACAAAAGAAATGTTTATTTTTAACGTATGTGGCAACTACGACCTTTCTTCCACTACATGCATTGTTTGATATATGTAATAATTAAGAAGACATAATGTTTTTAAATGGAAAATAATCTCCATATTCCTTTTTTATGTATTTTAGTGTCAAAAATTGTTTTCAGAAATCATTTATTATATCAATATCTTGAAATGATATATTGTGATTTTAATGTGGAAATGTTATTTTTCCTTCATGATTTTCATCTGTCATGATTATGTTATGGTTATTGGGAGTTTTTTTACGTATATGGGTAGTTACATGATAAACCGAGGGAGGGTGAGCCCGATATATCTCTCCAATGCATTGGAAAAGATGACAGAGTTAAACACTAATGTTTATTCTATGATATTTAGGGAATATACTGTGATGGGTATCTCAAACATAACCATGTACGTTACTCATTATGTAACTGTGAAGGATAAAAAGTAAGTATGTTATGGATGCCACAAGATACCTTTATGATTTATTATTTCTTTGAGTTTTTCATTAATATTATTATTTAATAAGATATGTTAAAGGGATTATATTTTATGAGTGAATGGTATGATTTCATTGATTTGAATGTATTTATGAAAACATGTTTTATTTCAACATTTTATATCCCATAATGAGAATCTTATTCTCATCCCATATTTTAGAAATTTTTTTCTTAGGGTATAAAATAGGGTAGGATAAAGGTATAATTGAAGCATATTTTTATGAAGAATATAATTATATTATTTTTAAGGATTTTTATTATTGTAATTCTTTTAGATAGTGTATAAGTGTATAATTTGAAATATTTTAGAATTAATGTAATTGTTATGGAATAATTTTCTAAACATCTAAACATGAAAAGAATCACAATGTGAATTTTTGACTTAAATCAAGATTATTTAATGTTTAAGGTTGGGGCCTTATACCCTTGGTCTATATATAAAATTACTCATATACCCCTTTGGCATAGGATAAATACTATTTTATACACTTTGACTTAGAATAAATACATTTCAATACCCTTTGGTTTGGGATAAATTCTCTACATTACCATTTCAATATCCTGTGAAATAACCTTAAACCAATGCATTATAAGGTGATATAGGACCCCACACATCATCATCTATACACATGTTTGACACACTAAATATATCATTATATAATAATAAAGAACAAAAGAAAATAAAATTCATTTAATACGCTTTTAAAAATTAATCAAATAAGAAAAACATTCATAATTGTAGGTTCCGGGCACAATGGATGTGCGTTTGGTTAGTCTTCCCAACTTTAATATTAATGTTAAACAACGTTCAATACGAGATCCGCCATGATATAAAATGCCGAATCTTCAAAATAAAACGAAGAATGAAAAGAAAAGAAGAGTCCTGGAACCCTTGAGGAGGATCATCATATGTTGATTATAATTAATTTAATTAATGAATAAGAATTACCTCGTTGGAATTCTGTCTTCGTTGATGTGTCCGGTCCCGATTCGGTGATCTGTCATTGCATCATAGAATCCATGGGTAGGATTCCTCTAGTGGGGAACCACTTGTGTGTCACGTATCTCCGGACGTCACCGAAGGGATCTCCGGTTGATAGCGTGGAATAACCTTAGCTTGCGATGTCTGCCTTCGACCGCCTTGATCCGGTGGAGGATTTTGCTCTCGTAACATGACAGAGTTCTTGGTGGAAAGGGAATTCTCTATTGACTTGAGAGTATTCCCAAATCCGTTGTTCACAACAATGGATCTTTAAAATATTGGGGTTGCGAGGATATTTATAATCGGGTTTGAGGTTAATAGAGTTATGACAATAAATAAACGCATTACACGTTTTATTTATTTCATTAACTCTTATTGAAAACCCCCTTGTCAAATTATTAATTCCATGACATACGCCCTTGATGATTATAATAAATATCAATTAATAAAACAATATTAAATCCTCAATATCCCAACTGGAAAAACTACACAGCGTGTAATAATTAATACACATCATGTACTTGTTTTCCATAAAACTACACGGCGTGTACTTTTATTTTCCATTTTTCTCCACCACATTTATTAGACCTTAAGTAATGACTATTTATTTCTTAAATAAATGTAACTGCATTACTCGCTAATAAATATATTATTTCATCCACAATATATTCTCTCAAATAACTAGTGTCAAAATAAATTTGAACAGACATCCTTAAATAATTATTAAACCACAGTCGATAATAATATTTATTTAACTTGTTAAATTAATATTTAACTGAGATACAGGGACACAATTAGTGTGTGACCCTCTAGGACTCTTTCTCAGTGGAATTAGGCTGAGCCTGCCCAAAGTCCAAGGTTAGCATCTATCAACACGCCAAGGCACCCATAAAGAAAGAAGTTAATGCCGCAATGAAGTGTCACGTCTTACGAACACTTACCGTGAAATATAATCCCTTTGTCTCAATATCTCCAATCAAGCGGGTTGCATGCTAGTGCCATCAACCCATGTGTCTTTCTTTCACTTCCTGGAATTGAACTTGCCCATACCTTACTATGGCCATGGATTAATTTAGGCTATATAAATTCCATCAAAGGGCCTGAGATATCTACTTAAGTTATGGAACGAAAGGGGCAAATCCTTTCTCGCATTATCTATTAATGTGGTATTACTCGTGACACACCCAACATTTCCTACCACACTATGAATAGTGTGTCATCATAGTGTTCATCAATACATCTAATTGCGTGAGTTGTAATACCCATTAATAATAATCATAAAGTCAAAGGACCAATACACACGTCCAAAAAATAGGAACATCCAATGACACTATGAAATGTGGATTTCCTACTGCCGGGTCTCGTTCTCATAATATCCTTCTGGATATTACCAAGGGCTCACACCATGAGAAGGTGCCTCAATTTTTTATGAGTTCTCACCCCTAATGACCTGAATTATTTGTTTCCCTGATTAATATCATCCGGTCATAGAACATAAATTCAAGAACAGTGTTATGGAACTTCCGGGTTCTCATCATAGCATGGATTCGCTACAACCCTTTAATGCAACAGCAATCCTTAGGACATTATCACATGACATGTTATGCAGAAGAACAATCAAGATGTGATATGGCTTTTATTTAATGAATAAAGTTCAATGTAGTTGGTTCTAGACCACCAACTCCAACAGACTCCCACATGAACTAGAGACAACTACTAACAACCTTTAACCCGCTAGCTCTCACTTGATATTCATTCTTCTGTTGAGATAGGCCCTTAGTCATGGGGTCCGCCATGTTCTCTTCCGTGGACACTCTGCTCACTACAACATCACCCCTTTGATAGAAATCCCTAAAGAGGTGATACTTCCAGAGTATGTGCTTTGTCTGTTGACGTGACCTTGGTTCTTTTCCAAGAGCCACCGTTGTAGTATTATCACAATACAATATAATGGGATATTTACTGCTAGGAACCAAATAAAGCTTCTGGACAAAGTTCTGAATCCAGACGGCTTCCTTGGCTACATCAGAAGCTGCTATATACTCAGACTCCGCTGTAGAATCGGCGACAACTGGCTGCTTTGAACTCTTCCAGCTCACAACTCCTCCATTGAGACAGAAAACATATCTAGATTGCGACTTCAGATCATTCTGATCTGTTTGTAAACCAGCATCAGCATACCCTCTGATAACAAGCTCCTCGTCTCCTCCATACACTAGGAACATATCCTTAGTTTTTCTCAGATACTTGAGGATAGTCTTAACATCAGTCCAATGTTGTTCTCCTGGATCTACTTGATATCTGCCTACCATACTTAGTGTATAGGCAAAATCATTCCTGGTACATAACATAGCATACATGATGGATCCTATAACCGAAGGGTATGGGGTCTTGCTCATCCTATCTTTCTCCTGTTGTGTTTGGGGACACATTTTCTTAGAAAGATGTAAGACATGTGACAATGGAACCAATCCCCTCTTGGATTTTTCTATACTAAATCTCTTTAGTATCTGGTCAAGGTATGTACCCTGACTTAGTCCAAGAATCCTCTTGGATCTATCACGAATGATCTTGATCCCTAGAATGTAGGCTTCTTCTCCTAAGTCCTTCATGGAGAAACACTTGTTCAACCAGTCCTTAATTGACTATAAGGCTAGTACGTCATTTCCAATAAAGAATATGTCATCAACATATACCACTAGGATGACGACCGCATTCTCATTAAACTGCTTATAAACACATGGCTCACATTCGTTCTTAATGAAACCAAATTCCTTTATGGCTTCATAAAATTGAATGTTCCATGACCTGGATTCTTGCTTCAATCCATAAATGTATTTCTGCAACTTGCAAACCCGTTTGGCTTCACCTGGTGTCACAAACCCTTCTGGTTGTGTCATATAGACATCTTCCTAAAGGTTCCCATTAAGGAATGCTATTTTGACATCCATCTTCAAAATCTCATAGTCATGGTAAGATGCTATGGAAAGTATGATTCTTATGGATTAAAACATGGAAACAGGTGAAAAGTTTTCATCATAGTCAATTCCTTGATGCTGTCTGAATCCTTTAGCCACTAGCCCTGCATTATAGTTGCTAACTTGACCTTCCATGTCCAGCATTCTTTTGAATACCCATTTTCATCCAATAGGCATTACATCAACTGGATCATTGACCAAAACCCAAACTTGGTTCTGATACATGGAATCCATCTCAGAATTCATATCTTCTAGCCATCTTGTAGCTTCTCAGCTCTCTACTTCTTCCTTGTAGGAGATAAGTTCATCATTGTCCAACAACAATGATTCACCATCCTCAGTGACTAGGAAACCAAATCTCTCTAGTTCCCTTACCTCTCTTGAGCTCCTACGCAGTACTTTTGTTTCTGGAACCTCTTCCATGGGGATATGTGGAACTTGTTTCTGTACCAAATTTTTTGTATCTTGAGCATCAACTTCGTCGAAGACAATTTTGCGCACACTATCCTTCTTGAGGATGTGCTGCCTCTCAAGAAAGACGACTTGTCTAGCGATATCCACTTTCTTGTCTTCAGGGTTATATAGGTAATATCCTTTCTTTTCCTTGGGATATCCTATAAAGATACACTTCGTGCACCGGGGTGCTAGTTTGTTGCCTGAGAAGGCCTTAACAAGCGCCTCGCATCCCCATACACGTGTGTGCGACATAGTGGGTTTCCTTCCATTCCATAACTCGGATGAAATTCCATTTTCCACCTTAGTTGGTACTTGGTTTAATGTGTATGCTGCAGTTTGTAATGCATATCCCCAAAAGGATAATGGAAGATCTACATGACTCATCATCTACCTCACCAAGTCCAACAAGGTGCGGTTCCTCCTTTCATTAACACCATTCCACTGTGGTGTATAAGGAGGAGTGAGCTGAGATAGAATCCCAGACTCTTGTAGAAGATCGATGAACTATTGGTTCAAATATTCTCCACCACGATCTGATCAAACCTTATTTATCTTCTTACCAAGTTGATTCTCTACTTCATTCTTGAATTCCTTAAATTTCTCTAAGGACTCTGACTTATACCTCATTAATTAGACATAGCCATATCTACTCAAATCATCAGTAAAAGTAATGAAGTAAGAATATACACCTCTGGCTTCTACTGGAAATGGTCCACACACATCCGTGTGTACCAATCCTAGAAGCTCTGTGGCCCTTTCACCTTGTCCACCAAAAGGCGGCTTGGTCATTTTTCCTTGTAAACAAGCGTGACATCTATCAAGTGGTTTCAGCTCAGTACAGTCTAAATAGAGATCTTGGCAGAGCTTTGTCAAATTCTTCTCATTCACATGACCAAGGTGGTGATGCCATAACTGGGTGATGTATGATTCATGTGAGTTTGTTTCATTATTGATTGCCAACACTTGGTTTTTGTAATTAAAAACATACAAACCATTATTTAAATGTGCCATACCATAAAATACGTTGTTCTTATAAAAGAGGAAACCCTTATTTCCAAATTTGGAAAAAAAAACCATCCATATCCAAACAAGATATAGAAATTATATTCTTGGTAACATTAGGCACATAATAACAGTTATGTAAAACCAAAATCATCCTAGTCGGCAATGAGAGGTGGTAGTCTCCAATAGCCAATGTAGCTTGCCTTGCGCCATTGGCAGCTCGAAGATCCACCTCTCCTCTGACAATATTTCTAAATCTACTTGGTTCCTACATTTGAATACAGATGTGAGCCGCACAAGCTATGTAATACCCAATGTGTAAAAATAGAAATATTTCACTCGATAAAAAATGCCCCTTTAGCGTCCACATGCTTCTGGGTGAAGTTCCTCTTCCAGTGGCCCTTCTTGCCACATGAAACACACACTGCCTCCCGTTCCTTGACCTACCTACGGATCTTCCCCTTCATGGAGGGATGGTGCTTGGGGGCTTCAGGCTATTTATAAGTCTTTGGACCCTTTTCCTTGTCCTTCCTTTTCTTATTCACCATAAGGACCACGGGTTTGTCACACCCCATTTCCTTATCTACCTGGAGAATCAAGGTCAAAAACTCTGATATACTCTTCTCATTTTCGCTCATGTTATAGTTGACAATGAATCTAGAGAAGGGTCTGGGCAATGATGATAGGATGAGATCTGTATGCAACTCATCCGGGAATTTAATCCCTAAGATGTCTGGGTGTTCAATGTATCCAATAAGCTTGACTACATGAGGCCCAGTTGACGCAGACTCTCCAAGAATTGTGGTAAACAAATCATTGGAGTTCTCATACCTCTCATGTCTCGCCATCTCTTGGTAGATATCTTTAAGGTGAGACATCATTCTATACGCTTCCATGTTTTCATGTTGCTTCAAGAGCTTATTTGACAAGGCCGATAGTATAAAACACTGGACATCTGTGGAATCATCCATGTGTTTCATGTAGAGAGATAATTACTCATCACTAGCCTATTTCCCATGACTAACTGGAATAGGATCTTCAGGACAAATAATTTCCTTTCATGGCGAAGGACGACGCGTAAAAGCCTCTGCCACTCTTGGAAATTGGTGCTGGTGAGATGGTTTTCTTTTTTGAGAATGGGGCACAATGATATGTTTGAAGTCATTTTCTTTCCATTTCAACAAATTAAGATGAGAAAAGGTTTAGTAATTTATTAAAAAAATTGAGACAAATTAATTAATTAATACTTATTAGTCTCCCACTATTTTATCGAAATACAATATCCCTCACCATTGACTTCGGAATATTCTGTTGCGTGAATATTCTAGTGGCAAGGATCCATATTTTACTTCATATTAACCCAACTAGGGTTGGAAAAGAAACTTGAAGGGTTTTAGGTAGGCATTCCAAATGACAACTGTATTTACTCGTAGCTCCTTGATCAACTGAGTGGACTCCCCAATCGTGAAATCCTTTTTGGATTTCCTCAACCTTTGCCTCTTTGTCACACCAAGTCCTACTGTGGCAGTCAACCCTTGATGTTAACCAAGTCAAGTCAACCCAAATCCGTGAATTAGAATTCCTCGATAATTTAAAGCACCTCAAATAGGGTTGGTCAAGTACTTCAAACTATGGTTTGATTCTCACCAAGATTAAGGAAGGATATGCCGACTTAATATTTATTTTGGGGGATTTTATCCTTATACGTAAATTTCTATTTTATTATATTTGATTACATGATTGTTAATATTAAGTGGGATATACTTAAGTGATTAACCTTGTCTATGATAACATTTACGTATAAGATTGTTTTATTTTAGTTCCATCTTGCATGCTCATTTAATTCATTAATTGTGTGATCGTGACAACACACCCACAATAAATAAACCATGCAACTGACAGAAATAAAATAAATGGTATCATCATAAGATTTTCTATTGGTTAGTTTATCTAGCGGTTGATAAACTAAACCAAGACCTTGGGGAGAAACACCTTAAACCATTCAGGTTCATGTTTACATCTTTCCACCTGTCCACCTTTGTATCTCATTGGATTGGTTTCACCTTGCCTCCTGACTTGAGCTGCCTCCACTAGATTGGGAGCTCCATCCATTACATATGCATTTATCTCACATGCAAGTGAGGGGTAAAATGGGTTTTTATATAAAATAATCCTTGGGCACGCAGGCCCTACATATTAATTAGGGTATGGGTCTCAGGACAACAAATTTAATTTAAATAAATAAATTAAAAGAAACCATTCACATACAAAGGTCTCGATCTAGCTCATGATCATCCATACATGCAACTATATTTACGCATAAATAAAACTATCATTCAATTCTTTAATCGTTCTTGTTTAAGATAAATCACCCTCAAATCAATAAATTATCATTAATTTATCAATCCTTCTATCTTAAATCCCTTTTCTGAATTTCCATGATATTCTCATCCATCATAATTTTAAACAAATAAATTCATTTAAAATTATCCTTGTACGTAACTTGTACCTTGGAGGCAACCCGGTGAATTCTCATTTATTACACAGATGTTAAATTAAACACATATATATAAAACACCTTTCACGTGTTGTGACTCAGCTTTATGCCTGCACCATGGTACACGTCTCAAGGGTTTGTATAATATAATAATAAATTTTAACAAATCTTCATAATTTGGGTGAGTACACGGTGTGTAGTTCTGACTACACGGCGTGTACTTTTCTTCACCGTCCATCCGAATTACACCCCCTGGGAAAGGGCGTGTTAATGTACTTCAGAAATTTTCGGAGTACACGACGTGTACAGTGGGACAGACGCCGTGTAGTTTCCGTGTTACATGGTTTTTAGATGGGCAGGCCGTGTACAGAGTACACGACCCAACCCTAACCCGAAGGGACTACACACCGTGTTCATTGGACCACACGACGTGTATTCTAGAAACCGTGTGCCACCTGTTTCTGGTCAACACACGGTGTCTTAAATTCTTAGAAAGAATCCAATACATGGCCTGATTTGGCAGATCAGTCAATGAATTTAACCTAGACTACAAAGCGTGTACATCCGAATACACGCCGTGTATTCTGGTGTTATACGTCCAGAAACGTTTGGCTCGTCCGGATGAGTTCCTCTATTTTATTTTAATCAAAATTGAAAGAAAAATTCATTTCTTTGAGCTGAATGAGAAATGAGGGAGGAGGAATAGATCTCGATATTCAGATTTCCAGAACAATTAAAATGAATTGAAATAACTAAATTATTAAATGCCTAAATTACAAATGAAAAAATAAATAATTATAATCAACGATATGACCCGCTATGATACCACTTTTAGGTTCTGGGTGCAGTGGAAGCGCGTTTGGTGGGTTTGCCCAACATTAATTTTTAACATTAAACAACGTCCAATCTGAGATCCGTCACGATATAAAATGTCGAATCATCATAATAGAATGAAGAATGAAAAGAAAAGAAGAGTCATGGAACCCTTGAGGACGGTCATCATATGTTGATTATAATTAATTTAGTTAATGCATAAGAATTACTTCGTGGGAATTCTTTCTTCGTTGATGTTTTTGGTCATGATTCGGTGATCCATTGTTAAGTCGTAGAATCCATGTGTAGGATTCCTCTAGTAGTGATCCACATGTGTGTCACGTATCTCCGGACGTCGCCGAAGGGATCTCCTGGTGCTAGTGCGGAAGAACCTTCACTTGCGATGTCCGCCTTTGACCTCCTTGATCCGGTGGAGGATCTTGCTCTCGTAACTTGAGGGCATTCTTGGTGGAAAGGGAATTCTCTCTTAGCTTGAGAGTATTTCCAAATCCGTTGTCCACAACAATGGCTCTTCAAAAGGTTGGGGTTGCGAGAATATTTATAATCGGGTTTGAGGTTAATAGAGTTATGATAATAAATAAACGCATTACGCGTTTTATTTATTTCATTAACTCTTATTGAAAACCCCCATGTTGAATTATTAATTCCTTGACATGCGCCCACGCTGATTATAATAAATATCACTTTATAAAACAATATTAAATCCTCAAAATCCCAACTGGAAAAACTACACGGCGTGTAATAATTAATACATGGCGTGTACTTGTTTTCCATAAAACTACAGGACATGTATATTTAATATACATGGCGTGTACTTTTATTTTCCATTTTTCTCCACCACATTTATTAGACCTTGAGTAATGAATATTTATTTCTTAAATAAATGTAACTACATCACTTGCTAATAAATATATTATTTCATTCACAATATATTATCCCGAATAACTAGTGTCAAAATAAATGCGATCAGACATCATTAAATAATTATTAAACCACAGTCGGGAATAATATTTATATAACTTGTCAAATTAATATTTAACTGAGATACATGGACACACTTAGTGTGTGGCCCTCTAGGCTTCTTTCTCAGTGGCATTAGGCTGAACCTGGATAAAGTCCATGGTTAGCATCTAGCAAGATGCCAAGGCACCCATAGAGAAATAAGTTAATTCTGAAATGATGTGTCACCTCCTATTAATGCTTACCATGTAATATAATCACTTTGTCTCGATATCTCCAATCAAGCGGGTTGCATGCTAGTGCCATCATCTAATGTGCTTGATTATTCTTTCTTTGACTTCCCGGAATTGAACTTGCACATACCTTACCAAAGCCTTGGATTTATTTAGGATATATCAATTCCATCAAAGGTCCTGAGATATCTAATTCCATTATGGAATGGAAGGGACGAATCCTTTCTTGCATTATCTAATAATGCGGTATTACTCGTGACGCACCCAATGTATCCTACCTCGCTGCGAACAGTGTGTCGTCACAGTTTTTATCAATACATCTAAGTGCGCGAGTTGTAATACCCATTAATAATAATCATAAATTCTAAGTACCAATAAACACGTCTGCAGATAGGAACATCCAATGACACTATGAAATATGGATTTTCTACTGGCGGGTCTCGTTCTCATAATATCCTCCTGGATATTAGCAAGGGCGCACACCATGATAAGGTGCCTCAAAGTTTTATGAGTCCTCAGCCCTAATGACCTGTATTATTTGTGTCCCTCAAATAATATCATCTGGCCATAGAACATATATTCAAGAACAGTGTAATTGCACATCCGAGTTCTCATCATAGTAGGGATTCGCTACGACCCTTTAATGCAACAGCTGTCCTTAGGACATTATCACATGACATGTTATGCCAAAGAACAATCAAGATGTGATAAGGCGTTTATTTAATGAATAAAGTACAAAGTAGTTGGTTGTAGACCACCAACTCCAACAATAATTATATCAATAATCCTAACTTGTTATATAACAAATAGATACCCACACTTTAAGATCCTATATTAAAATCATGAATCCTTTATGTTTGTCTATGATGTTGATATTTTTGACCCAAAATCTACAATACAAACTATAAAACATAAAAATTAAATCACATATCACTAACATTCTGGAGGAGATATTTGGTTTATAGTTCTAGAGGATTAGGATGAAATCCTACATAAACATTTTACTTGATGTTAAATGAACATTTCACTCATTTAAACCGTATTTTATTATTTCTTATTAGGTTATCAACATCATCATGGTGAAATCTAGTATATACATTAATCGATCATTTTTTAAAACCATGGGAAATGGAAACATAATATTGGTGAGATAAAATGATCAGTAAGGATAAAAATAATCATTAATAATGGAATGTCATAAATGAGCAGATGAATTGCATAAGGGTATGATCACATAATCAGAGTTCATGAATAATCATAAAATAAATCATACCCAGCAGTACCTTAGTAATAAAATATAAAAACATAGAAAATTAAAGAGTCAACAGAATAAATAATCATGATACATGTGATATAAATATTAATTATAAGAAGCATCATAAAACCCAAACTATAATATGGAAAACATATACATAACTTGGGATAACATTTTCCCTTCACTCATACAATAAATCATACAAATGGAATAACCATACAGTTGAATTCCATACCCAATGCATCATAGGACTATCACGTACCTACCCATCATTGGATTATCATGGAACCACCAACTATTGGTTTATTATTGAACCACTCATCATTGTGTTATAATGAAACCATCCATCAAATGTCTAAGTATCATTACATAATCACAACACATAAAATCTTTCATTTAATCATGAAATCATAGAAAAAAACATTTTATATTTTATATATTGATTAACCCATTGAAATGAATTGGGTTCTATAGAAATCCCTTTGAAAAATGATTAAGCTCTGGAAAATAAATTGCTTTCATAACACTCTCTTTGAAACAATATTATTCCGCCTAGGGAAAGAACGAGGATTGTCTCAATACCAAATATAACACATGTAATATAAGTAAAAACAATTTTTATTTAGGATAATGATTATAAATTACATTAAAGGATCACTATTTTCTTTTCAAGAAAACACTCTTTCGATTATGGAAAGAAAATTTTAATATATAAAATATTTTGAAAATAATTTTATTTGATAATATACATGAACAATTTAAATGAATATTTTAAAATAATTGAAAACATTTGTATATCAATTTTTTAAATATTAATTTCCATTTAAAATTATATTAAAATTACATTAATTGTTACAAATGACTCATACCAATTTTTGGAATTTGAATCATAATCCCCATGAAGAAGTAGAATTAAATAAAAATTACCATATCACTACTAGAAAACTAACTTAGACCAACGGTTTGGAACTGTTGGTATAGGCCTCCAAACCGTTGGTATATCCTATACCAACGGTTTCGAAAACCGTTTCCAAGTAAGCCGTTGTGATATGTCAATTCCAACAGTTTTGGAAACAATTGGTATAAGTAATATGAAAATCTATACCAACAGTTATGGAACTATTGGTATATGTATTTCAATAAAAACAAATTTACTGGGATTTGATCCCAGGACCCCTAGTTTATCATCGAATGACTTAACCACTAACCAAACATGACTTTTGTGAACAGAATTACATTTATATATATATATATGTATTATTCAAATTATTTTAAATTTTGATTTATATAATGTTCTCGGTAAGAAGATTTGATAAAAAATCAATGGAGCTAGACCAACGGTTGTCAAAACCATTGGTATAGGCCTCTAAAAATGGTTTTTGACAACCGTTGGTGTAGGTCATGAGTCTGGATGCAATTCTGGGATGAAGGTTGATATTTTTCCGAGATTTCCCAAAGGTTTGGCCAAACTGTTTGGAAAGGTGACCACAAAGTGGACATTTCCCAACGGTTTGTCCAAACCATTGGTAAAGGGTATACTGATCCCAACGGTTTGGCCAAACCTTTGGGAAAGGTGGCCAAAAAGTCTACTTTTCCCAATATTTTGGTCAAACCTTTGGGAAAAGGTGGCCACAATGTGGGCATTCCCAACGGTTTGGCCAAACGTTTGGGAAAGGGGACCTATACCAACATTTTTTACAAACTATTAGTATAGAAGCATTGCGAAATGTCATATTTCTAGTAGTGTATCATGAATAATAGATAGATTTATGATATAAATTATCAAATGGGAAGTATATACCAATTATAAAATAACATATTTGTATAATATAACAAACATCTTGAATAATGAAATTTACAACAAATTTTATTTTATTGATTTGTAACATAGAAACTTTAAATCCCAAAAAATACATATCATAAAATGGATATTAAAATCCATAAAGATTTAATTATAATAATCATAGAATAAATTAATGGAAATTATATACACCACACAACAAAAATTATTTTTCAATACGGCATGTATCTCACAGAAATAAAAGTGAGATGAGAAAACCCATACCTTGCGCCTGATTCATCACGCATTTTCAATATCTTCATAAATAATAAACATATGTTAAATATTTAATTTCATGAAAAACTTGTATAAATTATATTATTAATATTTTTATCTTATTAACATGTTATATATATATTTACATAATTTATTACGTTTAAGTATGATGGTTTGACCACATTCGGCTTATGTGTGAAAATCGACATTTTTAGGTTAACTAAGGCCAATGAGATCATTATTTAAATAAACTATAATAACAATAATGGAAAAATATTCATTTTTATTGAAAAATAATAACTTTAAAACCAATTATATAATATGTTTATTCGAAATGAACTAACGTTACAGTCATAGAAATGGTAGGTTGAACCTACGCATGATTAATGTTCCCGAATTTCAATGATCATTATTGATTGAATTTAAGAACTATTTTATCATTAATGAATGATAATTATATCCTAAATAACATAAAATTTATTTATATATACTTATATATGTTGTTATTGTGATGTAAAATGAATCAAATCACTTTGAGGAGGTAGTAGTCCACATGTCCACAAACGACGTTATCATTATTTCTTTGTGTCAACATATAATACAAAAATGTAAAATTATAATTTAAAAATAGTATTTATGTCATAAAAATAATAATTATTTATTTTATATAATATATATTTTTTATAGCTACCATTTTTACCTTCCATGAATCATTTTTCTGAAAAATCTTCATATATTTATGTGAGGCGGTAGTCCATCATACACACGTGCGATGTTATTTTATTGTTTATTGAATGGAATATAAAAATGGAGCATATGATACTGTTAATTCATATGTATTAAAAATTTATAAATATCCTATATAAACACTATGTCTATCTTTATTCCACGCCATGAGAGGTGTTACTGGAAAAAGGCATGACGTCATTTCACGAGGTCGTAGTTCACCGTACATATAAATGATAATTTCATAAATCATTTGATGGATGTGTCTGTGGGAGCAGAGACTACCCAAAAAATAAAAACATCTTAGTATATGTATGAAAATGTGGTTATTATATCAAAATTATATAATAATTTTCTAATGGGGTGGAGAAGAAAATAAAAAAAATTCATGTTGATGAACATTACCTCTTCATCAGGTAACTCCTTTTGGTTCCCATTAATGGACTTCCTTGGTTGGATTTTTGCCCAAACTGAGGCTTTAAGGATGATATTGGGGATGTTGATAAATTATTTTTTATGGTTTCTATTTAAAGAAATGGCCCTAGTGGTGTGAGAATGTGGGGAGAGTGAATTCCATTTTATAATGGAAGGTGGTATTAACCAATGGATAAAGAATCCATCTTCACACCATTGGAAGCTCAAATATCCCCCTCTCCTTTAATTTTTTTTTAAAAATATAACTACTTAATTCATTTGGATACATTTTGAGTAATAAAATATATATATATATAATACAACATTTGTAGATATTTAAATATTACTCTGGATAATGAACACACCTTTAGCATCCTCATGCATATATCTGAAGTTCCACTTCCAATGTTCTTGACTTCCACATAAAAATATACGTCATCATTTTCTTGTAACTACCATTGTATCTTTATCTTATTTCCTGGATGGTTCTTGGGGACATTAATATTTTTTAGTGTTGGGACCCTTCACATTCATCTTCTTTATTCACTATAAGTACCATTTATTTCTCACGTATCATGTCCTTATCCACTTAGAGACTCAAATTACAAACATATGAAAGACTATTATCATTATTTATCATTTATTAATTAACAAATAAAATAGATAATGACATGGGTAGTGATGAATGTTTTAGATATTAGTAAAACACATTTAAAAAATCCTATCACTAATATTTATAAGAAATAAAATTAGAAAATAATCTTGACTATAAGAGTCCTATATGGTGCATAATCCCCTTCAATAGCTATAAACAGAGCATTGAAGATCTCATATCACTATTTACTCAACTAATCTTGATAGAGTTACCAAGGATGAGACACATTTCTATTCAAATTTATGTCCACATGTTGCTTCAAAATTGAACTATTCATGAATGATATCATGAGACACTGAACAACCAAAGCATCATTCAAATATTTCATATAGAGAGATAAATCTTCATCATTAGACTGTCTATAATGTTAATTGAGAATAGGTTATTCTAGAATATTTAGTATCCTTTCATGGAAATGGATAATGTGTGAGTGCATATTCCACTCCTAGAAATTTTCGTGTCTGATATGTTTATTGTTCTTAATTATAGATCATAGTGTTATGTTTGAATTAAATTATTTGGTTCTTTTCGCAAAATATATGAGAAGAGTTTTAGTACAATATAGGATAAATTTTAGAAAAATAAATAAATATTATATTTATTAAACTCCCTCAATTTAATTGAAACCCAAGTTCCCTCACCATTATATTGAAATATCATGTTTCTTGGAAAATCATGATGCATGGATCCGTATTCCCTTAATCATCACCCTAAATCATACTGGTAATGAAATTTGAATGGTTTTAGGTAGGAATTAAAAATATAAATTTCATTAAAATAATGTTCGTTGATATGTTTCGTGCACTCCCCAATCCTAAAATCTTTAACTGGATTTCATCATCCTTTTCCTCCCATTTAAACCAAGTCCAACATTTCTAGGCATACCTTGATGTGTCCTATGTTATGTCATCCCATAAATTCATGTGAAAACTTCCCAATAATTAAAAGCACCAAAACATTGGTTAGTCTACCACAATGATGTCTGGTTAAATTTAAAATCATTTAGGGGAAGGTTATAACAACATAATATATCTAATTGAGGGTTCTTGAATTTTATCCAAAAATTTACAATTATTATTTTTATTACATTTCTATTCATATTAATTGGTTTTATGTATGTTATTAACAATGGATTAGATAATGATTACCAATATATAAATTAATTTTAGTTCTCTCTTGCAAGACTATTAATTAATTAATTGATGTGATCTCTAAAAAAAACCATAATTAAATAACCATGAAATGTGATATAAATAAATTAATAAATTGGTATTATGTTGATATTTTACTAATGGTTAGTTTATCTAATGGATGATAAACTAAATGTATACTTATGGGAAAACACGTGGACAATTTATTGTTCATTTTGTAGATTTCCACTTATCCACCTATGCATCTCCTCTTAGATTGATCTCACCACATCTCAAAAATTGAATCACAACCACTATCAATAGAAATCAATCCATTAGATATTCTTTTACTCACAAACAGATGAGGGGAACCAAAGGATTAATTAATCGGGATATATAAAATATACCATGGTCTCACCTGTAATAACATAATTTGAGGAGGGTTGAAACCCATTCCAGCAATTTAATTTCATAATAAATTTTATTAATCCAATGAAATAAAAAGGTATGTTCTAGGATCATGGTCATCCATATGAATGAAAATAATTATATATTTAACTAGAATTCAATTCTAATTATTATTATTTTTGATTAATCATTCTCAAAAGAGTTAATTATCTTATTTGATTAATCAATTATTTCATCTTTATTCTCATCAGAAAATTATTTATGTTCTCACACATAAAAAATTTAATCAAATAAATTATAATTTATTTAAAATTATTTATGTAAAAAAACTAAACTTTGATGTAATAGGGTGAGCACCAATCCAAACTACCCAATGTGTATTATACTAATATGTTATTTACTCTTACCACTTCTTCCATACATGAATTATCATATAATTTCAGGGAATATTCTATGAACATAATGACCACACCTAACTCATGAAATTTACCAAGAATTCTATGCATCAATGCATGTATAATAATAACAATAGTAATACTTATACATGATATGAAAAAATGAACCCTTTGCGTAAACTAATTAAACATTTATATATATAAATATCATCAAATCACATGTAAAATAAACATAACGAACACATGGTACACACATTGATATGGTTTGTATAATGCAATAAATTAATTTTAAATTTAGATTAATTTGGTAAAATTACACAACATGTACATGTGCTACATAGTGTGTGGTCTCCAAGATACATGCCCACCAATCATGTTGGCCATGTAAGAAGATACACAGGTGGTTTGTGACTACAGGACTACATGTAGTGTCTTGAAGTTTCATGAAGTATACACTTTTTGAGCATATTCCAGGATGTCCCTATCAATATGTGTTGTGTATTTAAATTAACTGCATGCTATAGATTCACAGGAAATGAATTAGTTTCAAACTAATCCATGGAAAACTAAACACTAGTACATGGCATGTAACTTAGGGTTATACAGCTTTTAGTCTTGAATTATCCATCCCAAATCCTTGGTACATCCATATTTGATATTCAAATTAATTTCTTTCATAAAATTAATAAATTTGATAATACTTTCAGGAAAAAAATGTAGAATGAATATCTCACAATTATGTTTAAATAAAAATTAAACTAGTGATGAAAATGAATGTTATATGTATAAATAAATAAATGATATTTAAATATTTATAAATAATTATTTTTACCCATTAATAATACATGTAGGTTCTATGAAAAGATGATTATTGGTATGGGGTATTCCCCACTCATTTTGTTGTATTGAGAGATGATTAATATGAGATTCACATGATGATAAAGATTTTGATCTGCAGAATTTAATAAATGAATATATAAAATGAATAAACACCAGAATATAAGTGAAAGATACTAACATATTATTTAAAATTAATTTATTTAATTAAATAACTTCCTCGTGAGATATTATTAATTCATTGATGGATCTGAAAACATATATACATTGTAAAATAATTGTGTTGTAGGAATAAAAAATAGATTCCCTCAAGAGGTAAACCACACATGTTCTAAACATCACTGAACATCACCACTGTAATCTCCATATGCAAGAACAACATTTCTCAACAATTGTTTTTTCTCCTCTAATATTCCTGAGTAATTTTTCATGTAATGGTTTTCTAAATCCCTCTAGACTTGAGTGTTGGGGAAGTAGAGGATCACTCTCTATTATTAAGAGTTGTCTTGGAGAGAGAGATCTCTAGTTATTTGGGATGATTCTTTCCAGAAATAATTATTCAAAGCCCATATGAATTGGCTCTATAGAAAAAAAATAATGGGATTTATATATCAATTGTAATAAAAAATAATAATTTCACATGATCCATTATTATTTCTTAATCACTGTGGAACCTCAAGAAGATAATAATTATAATACTAATAAAAATAAAAATAAAAATAATATTATTATTTATTTTGATTCCTTAATCTCATGAATTATATTAAATATTTTATATTCAAAATATATTCAAAATATATTATAGCTAAATGGTATATTAAACATAGTCTTACATTCCATCGTAATACTTAATGGGTCTTGAATAATAACTAATTATTTGGAAAATAAATATCACTACATTATTCACCAACAAATAAATAAATATTATATTCACTAAATAGAAAATAAGTATTCATTATATACTATAATAATATAATATTATCTCAAATAACTGGTTATAAAATATATGTGATCAAGAAAACTTGAAAATTTATTAAACCACATTCATGAATAATATTTATTCAAATTTTTAGACAACAATATTATTTAACTGATATTATAGAAACCCTTCATGTGTGACCCTCTAGGACTCTTTCTCAGTTGAACAAGGATAATTAGTCAAATGTCCAAGGTTAGTGTCTATCATCACGAGAATAAACCCAAATAAAAATAATTAAATTCCACAATAAGATGATACCTTATAAAGATGATTAATGTGTAATATAATCCATTTATCATGTCATATCTAATGAAGAGGGTTACATGATGGTACCATAAACCTATGTTCTTGATGTATCATTCTTTGATTTTTTGGAAATCAAACATTCCTATAGGAAACCGCATCCACTGATTTATTTATTCTATATCATTATCATGAAAATTACTAGGGATGTCAACTTCCATTAATAAATAGAACGGAAAAATCTTTTATCACATTATTCATGAGTGAAATATTACTTGTGACACACAAAATGCATCCTACCTCACCAAGAAAATGTGTCATCATGATTTTTTTTAATATATAAATGTATGGGACTTATATAAGTCATTAATTCTAATCATAAATTTTAAGTATCAATACATAATCCCATAGACAGTAATATCAAATGACACATATAATTGTGGGTTTACTACTGGAGGGTCTCATTATCATATTATATTACATTGGATATTACAAAAGGCATACACCCTTAGAATATTCCTCAAGGTCCTACGAGTATCCACCCTTGATATCCATAACCTTTTTTTCCAAATATTATACCATCCATCTAAAAAAATATATTTATGAATAATATCATTGAACATTGGGGTTATCATCATAGTGGGTAAATGCAATGAAATTTTAGTGAGACAAAAAATATTAGGACATTATCATAGAAAATTTCACATAAAAAATCATGATTTGATAAATATATTATTAATTTTCAAAGAAGTGAATACATGTTTTCATAAAGTATATAGAAGTTGGTTCTGGGGCACTAAAAAAAACACTCTCTGTATTTCTTTTTCAAGTTGTGCCTAATGAGAAGATGAAGGCATAGATTTTTTATATGTGTATTTTATAAGATGTATAATAATAATATTTTATATTCCAAATGAGTTATAATTTTAATGTGTTGGATATATAATTGATGTCAAAGCTTGTCGTGGTGTGTATGAATGTTTTCACTAATTTTTTTTTGTGGAAGCTAAAGTGGTTCATACAGGGGGAATGTGAAGGGAAATGTGTTTCATAGAGAAACAAATGGTGGTTCATCTCATAGGTCCCTTCCTATACCACCATCATCAGTTAGTGGAATTATATGTTATCAATGTGGTCAGAATTGTCACCAGAAGTTATTTTTCCCTATGTATCCAAAGGATTAAAACTCTTGTGGGTCAAGGTCACTTATAGATTTTATTAGGGACATATATTTTTCTATATTTATTATATCCTCGTCATAATTATTATAACTTAAGTGAATAATAATACTTCATGTAACATAGGGTTAAAACCATAGGCCTTTAGAACAATGTAATTACACATAGTTGATGAGTCTATCGTGGATGTTGATATGGGCCCTACAATTTTGGAGAGGTAACATTTTTGTTTCTTATTCATTATATACTACATTATTTAACATAGGTTCCTAGATATACTTTTTATCAACTCATTTTCGTATCATATTATAAATCCAATGCTACTCATTCCATTAATTATTTAATTGGAGACACCTTTAGGGAAATAATGAGTGAGGTTTTAATTTTATCTCATGGGATTTCTATATTTGATATGTTGAGTATGTATGATATTTTTTGTCCATATATTGAAATTATTAAATGGTATTTTTAGGATGGATTAATTGATTTATCAGGATGATTGAATTTATTTTTTTAACCTGTGAGTATTTTTCTCTAATTTTGATGGTGGTTTATTTGTGTTTCAGGGAGAATGGGATCCGTAGTCCAGTCAGAAAATGTCAAATCATACTAATCATAGTACAATGTTAATTTTTATATACCCTAGTTTGAATATGAATCTAGTAGTGGTATCCTTACAGTAATAGTTAATTTTTTTTGATGTGTTTACGAATGACTTTATTGGTTTTTCTTTATAGTAGGAGGTAGAGTTCTTGATTTTCTTACCACATAATGCTCAATCGATGCCTTTTTTATATTACAAAATGTATCTAGATAAATATGATGACCAGATAATTTAGTTGGATGATTTCTAAGACAATGGACTTATACGCCTAATTGTGTTACCATGGATGGCCCCTATGATATTTCCAAATAAGGATAATGAAACTATTAAATTATGCATTGATTATCGAAATATAAATAGAGTAACTATGACGAAAAATTATATTTGTCCTCACATTGTTGTTTTTGCAACTAGTTGAGATGAAAATTATGTTTTCTAAATTTTATTTTCATCTTTAATATCAAAAACTCAAAATCTAGGAGTTGTATATTGAAAAAACCACCATCAAGGGAAGGATTACACATTTTGAGTAACTTAATTTGATATTTGGTCTAACTAAGGGTCATACTGTATTTTTGGTATTGATTACCTAAATCATCCATGAGAATCTTAATCATTTTTCATAGTTTAAATGGCCAACATCTTGGTGTGCTCAACAACTACAGAGAATCATGTGTATATGTTAAGGCATGTTTTGGGAATTTGTGGGACTACCACCTTTATGCTAAATTATCAAAGATCTACTTATAGATATGATTAGTTATTTTCTGGGGACATATGATTTAAGAACATTTTATATTATATGATAACAAAAAAGAAATGATTTCCAAGTCATTGTAAGAACCAATTTTTTTTTGGAAAATGTAACTTTTATGGTATAATAATTTATCAGTTGTTTTTTTTGGATTTATCATAGTTCGCATCTCATTTAAAAGACCTCCCATAAAATAGGGTGATGTATTTTTGGGATTCAATGTCTGAGGATTTATTTGATGAGTTATAGTAGTGTTTGAACAGATACAAAATTATGACTTTACCTGAGGACAGTATGGCCAATCTGGTCTACATTGTTGATTCAGGTTTTGGTTTTTCCAACATGAAAATTTTGGAACATAATGTCATGGATTATGTCTCAAATCATCTTGAACCACATGAGAGGAATTATCAAATACATTAATTGGAACATTAGTAGTTTTACATGCCCCTAAACATTAGTGTAACTATATTTTCAGAGAATAGATTATTGTATAACATAACTATATTTATTTTAGGTACATCATATTCAAAAAAAAATTAAACCTCAATTATAGATTCTGGGTTGAATACCTATAGTTATATTACATCATAATTACCTATACATTTGGGAAATTCATTGTATTTATTGAAACATTAATTATAATGTTTCCTTCTCATGTTTTAAAAGAGGTAAATTGGGAGAGGATTTTAACAAGATTTTTAACTTTGATTCACTTGCGAGACATGGTGGAGGAGTCCAGTGTTATTCTATTGAGAAACCTTGTGAAATCCTTTTTGTTGAGATGATTATTATATATTATAATCATGGTGATGAGTTCTAGAGTTATAGGGATTCATTATATGGTTGGGAGAAAATTAGATTCTGGTCACATTCCTCAGAGGGAATCCATCGATTCATGAGATGATATGTTGTCCCCTCATTTATATGAAATATTATTTTTAATGGTCTTCATCATTTTTTTGGGTTATCCTACATTCTAAGAGATTATGATCTATGAAATAAACTGTTATTTTTCTTCTCTTGGTACAAAATGATACATAAAAGAAATTTTATCACATTTTTATACAAAAAAATTGACAAAATATTGGAACAATTAGAATTAATTGATTCTTCATCCTCTCTTTATGATAATGTGAAAAGTCAAATGAAATTTAAATTTATTTTAACGAAAATCCCTAATGTAAGAATTATATTTTGGTGGTGATCAATTTATTACCCATGTCATGTCATTTTTGTATAATCTATGACACCACTAAGGTGGGGTTCTAACAATTCTATATTAAAGAGAGATTAAAAGGATACATGGTATTTCCAAGGACATTGTCCCCAATAGGAGAAATTTTTTTACCTCATTGATTTGGAAAGTCATTCAAGTGGAAATGTGAAATAATTTCAGTTTGAGATGGATAGATTATCCATAGATTGACGAGAGGATAGAAAATTGAAAAATATATTATAAAATATATTATTTGTTCCTTTGTCTGGGTCATTAGTGGTTCTTGGTATATAGATTTTTGAATTATTGAGTTTTCTTATTAAAGTATATACCATTTTACCATATAAATTGAAAATTTTAATGTTTTTATGGAAATCTTGGAATCCATCCTTTTTTGTGATGAGGTTTGGGAAGGTACCTTATTTACCATGAATTGTTCATCATAAAAAAATATATCTAGTTTGTTAATTAGTGTTTCTTTATAGATGGTGATTAGGTGTTAATAAAATCCACTCCATATATGGTTTGTTAACGGTCTGGAAAATGATGAATTCCCTCTCAACATTTTTATGGACTAATTAAGATCATTTAATGGCTTGGAATGGTGGAATATTTTTGGGCTATACCACCAATTATTTCATTGGTCAAAAACGTTTTTCTTGACCCCTAACTCAAAATGTACAACCAGAACAGTATAATTTTATGAATATGAAGAACATTGACATAGAATCTGATATTAATGTGGCTAATTTGCTACTTCAGGTCATTGAATCCCATGTGAAGGTTATATGGGTTATGTCTATACCTTCAGTTCGTGTAATATGGTAATAATATCACAATTATCATGATAATTTTGAAGAAAATTATTTGATTAGGGAGTAGTGGCCATAAATAAATAAAGGGAAATTTGTTTTTGAAATGATATCTTAAGGAATATAGAAATATAGTTGGTGAATTTTTACATCCTTGTAAATTTTAAGGAACTACATTACTATTTTTTCATTCATTCATTAATTTTTTTTATGAATTATTTCATTTTTAGTCAATAAAAGTTTCATTTAAGTAGTTATCAGTGTGTTTTTACTTGTAATTGATGGGTAATGATGTTCCCAAGGTTGTTGTATTGAGAGTGGACATGAAATAATAGCAGGATGATCTATAGGTAGTTTACTGGCTATCTGGTGAGGGCCATATTCTATATTGTGGAATTATAGTGGTAGGGATTTCATAAAATGAATTTATTGGGTAACTGGTAGAATCCCACTATCTAATCAATAGTCTTTCTAGTAGATTATGTATTTTTATTGAAGAAGCAAACCAATAAATTTCCTCGACCGACTAGATAGTGGCAAATTTTTGTGGTGGTTAATGGAGGATATTGTTGTATTTCCCTCAATATGTAACCTCTAGTTAGTTTCCTAATACAAAAACAACAACCATAATTCAACTCATTAAATTTGGATACTCTCTTGGTGTGTTAATAAATATTATAAGTCAATTACTTGGTTAATCAAAGAGGTGATCAAATCTATAGACCACTCATGGTATGTTTATTTTAGTTTTATTCATGGATCACTTTATTATTAAAATTTATCATTTTTTTATCTATGGATTAGAATCATCAATGATTAGAAATTTTGGATCCAATATTCTCATATATATGTTTATATTCATTAGAAAATTTTTGGGTCATTTTTATATCCTTAATCCTCATGGTGTTTTTATTGGGAATTTTGGTGGTGTATGCTCTTTTTCCCTTCATTATAGAACGTGTTTATTGAATATTTATTATTGAGAACCATTTATCTAGGACATATTTCTGATTCCAATGGCCCTAAACTCATAAATGTTTATTGTTTATTATGGGGATTATTATTCCTAGTGTTTCTTGGTTTATAGTTTCCTGATTTGACTTCATTATATATTACATACTTCCTTATTTACTCTTTGAGTTAGGTTTCTAAAATGGTTTTAAATAATGTTTTTTGTATTTAGCTTGGAGGTGGTTTTTGAAATGGTTGATAAGGTAATGATAAAAGTTTTTATAAAAAAATCTTTATAAATTTTTGTTAAAATAGATTTCTCCCTTTGTTTTAATAATACAAATAATTTTAAAGATTTTTTTTGTGGTTTCAAATATGACATTCCACTGAATGAATTTAATGTGGTAAACATGACTGTGATTGATGAAAATTCCTAGAGCTATCATCATAGATGATCACTTTCCCCCTATTCCTGTTGTCCTGGGATATTTTTTTCCTATGTTGCCTAAGTTGTGGCCTATATCTACTCTCAAGTGTGTATTATTACCCTAAAGACCTATCCTAATAGGGTAATGTGCACACATGGTGTCCTACTAATCATGATAATGTTATTAAGATCCATAATAACTTGATACTATTGTGAGTAAATAATTTTCTTTTTTTATGTTGATTATCATTAAGATGCTTAAATTAAATGTGTATGAAATTATTTGGAAATATGTTCTATTATAAATGTTTTTTAAACTATAAAAAAATGAATTTTCTATGTTTTTTGTAAAACAATATATCATGCCTCATATTTCTTTACTTCTTAATTATCGATATATTATATAAGGTGTTATTATGAATCAAATAGTAGAATATTACTATGAGATTTTTCTCGCATCATCTATACACTGTTGGGTGTATGCAGACATTTTTTTATTCGATGTAGGAAAGGGAAAGGTTACACATGGTGTTGGGTTGTTTGTCTGGTATCATGGTGTGTGATCCTGGTGGGAGAATCATGAGACAAAGAGCTAATTTTTGGAAGTTTAGAGTACATGGGTTTATTATGTACCTTGGTCATCTTTTTTTCTAATTTTTTTATATTTTCTTATGTTATCCATATTTGGAATAAAAATAGTATTCTATATATTTATATTTCTTTTTTATAGGTTATTTGTTTATAAATCATTCAGAATGAACATTTTCAAATCTCGAGTTCTAGTTTCTAGCCTATGGGGATCGGTAATTCCCTTTATGGAGATGTCATGAACGGTTCATATTATGGTTATTTTGGGTAATATGGGTTGTTTCAAAACATATCCTCAATATGATGTATTTGAAAAATGAATACATATTTTTCATCAAATAAGAATATAACCTATGATGAGTTTTTCATTAACATTTTGAACTAACTACCTCAATAAAATGTGATTAATTTTTTCAAATTCATTATATAGTCAACCTTATGTTAATTTTTGGTATGGTTTGGAATTTTATATTTTATTTGAAAATATTTTCCTTCAATGTTTTAAATATATTCAATAAATTCCTAATATCACATAAAATTTGATTGAAGAAAGGATCATATGTTTTTTTTAAAAACAGTCCAATAAAAATTTATTATAAATGATTTATATGCATGGAAACTAACATTTCTATTAATAATTCAATATTTAGCTATTTGGGTGGTAATTTTATGTGCTTAGAAAATATTCTAGGTGTGAAGAAGTGGTATGGATAGGATACAAATATAAAAATCACATTTCTCGAGTGGATGACCAATGATTATCAATCCACATTTACTTAATAAATGACGTCCATGGTTGTTTCTACATAATAATCCCATTTTATTGGATGTTACAACTACCTATAATCATTTTTATCTATTGGGGAGGGAATTGACTTGGTTAATTTCCATATTCACCACATTTATGATAGTTAATTGTTAGTGGTACCTTAGGATGAAATATTTTTTCCTTTCACCTTTTCGACTGATCTCTTCACATTTCTTCAATAATTAGTTTCTTTATTACATCATTTTCCACACATAAAATTTCTCTCTATTCAAATAAGACATTCCCCTTTGGTATTCTTACAACATTTTTACATGAAAAAATTTCAGTATTTTTTTCTTCATCATCTTTATCACCATAAATTCCATGTGACTCTATCATTATATAATTTTCTATATTTGGAATATCTAATTTATTAATACATATAATCATAATTAATAACAGAAGGATTTGAGTAATCACAATATTTATCACTCAAAATATTATACCATTAGTCTTTTCATTGGGATATCACTACATTGTCCATGACATCCATTATAAACATAGTTACTTTAGGTTTTTACAATTAATACACCAAATGTTGTAAAGAATTAGTGACAAATAATTAACACCATAAGATAAGTATTTTATGATAATTTGAAGAAAAAATCATCCTTTAAATGTCTTAATTTCTAAAATTATATCATTACATTTGAATTCTAATTACATAAAACACAGTAAATATTAGTATTGTTTATTTTGTGAACTCTCATTTTTATTTTCCTAAATCATTAACATGATATCAATAGGTAGTGTCATTATAGTTTTATTATTATGATTTTTTGTCACGCACCAAGTGATAATTGAAGGATTCCCCACTGATCATTTTTAGGGTTATTAACCCTAGGTACATCTGTGTTAGAGCATTAAAACACTTGTAGTATTCATACTTGGATTCCATTGCCAGAAAAATGAAATAATCACTACATTACCCAAACTACATGATGTTTTCCTATACATGTACTTATCTATTATATTTTTTAGTACAGTTTTTAATAATTTGAACTATCATTATCCCCAGAATATTACCATAACAGACCTACATGATTCGATTTACCTTTGAAATTATAAACTACCCTAAATTATCTTCTATTGAAGACATTTATAACACCACATTAATCTTTAAACAATATTATATTAATCTATATTTTAATCTAAATCATAATATAGTTTTATCTATTGAATGTTGTTGACATAATTGTCTCAGCAACATAAAATAAAAAATATAATTCCTTCAAATACATTACCATTATATTTTAGGTTTAGAGTTTTAAATAATTAGAAAAAAAATATTAACTAAAAAACTCATGTTCTTTGTATCTATTGAAAATTTTTCCATTACATATGAATATTCTTAATAAATAAATATTCATTGAATCTCCCATAAACTTTACACATAAGAAACAATTCTATAAATTTTATATTGTCTATATCTTCATATATTGGGGAAATGTAAACATAAGAAATCAGTGAGATCAACTCCTTAGTAAGTGTAGGCATAATCATGAACAATGAAATATCAAAAGGGATCTAAATATAATAATATTAATATTTATAGGATAAAAATAAAACTTCTACCCATCACATAATAGATAATAAATCATTTAATAAGGATTGGATTAACATAAGAAATGAATCAAAATAATATGAGAGAATGAGTGAATTAACATGGTCCATGAAATAAAATAATATTCTTGTGAACAAGAAAAAACATTATAACATCATTAAAGTTATAAAGGCAAAAACTTAATGAAACATTACTTTCATGCACCAAAACATTAGCACCTACACATACGTGAAACTAAAATTTAGTCATGAAAAAACATCTCATGAGATTTTTTAATCCAAAGTATTGGAGGGATATATAGGACCAGACTATTAATTCATCAATTCATAAAATTGACATTTTAAAATGACCCACTTATAACATTAAATAAAATCACTACAAATAATGTCTGTTTTATAAAATATTCAAATGGAAATCCTTCAATATTTAACGAAAAAAACAATAGAAGGAACATAATTTTCATTATAATATTTATAATGGACAAATTGAATGAAATTGGGGTTCACAAAATTTTCAAATGTATTCACATAAATAAATCATTAATAATTCCAACAATAAGAAAAACATGATAAACCCATTGAAAATAGACATGCAATGAAATCAAAAAAATTTATTAGTGAATACCTTTCAATAATGACAATAAATAACATGAATTTACACGATATAGATAAATGGTAGACAATTAATTTATTAATTTCTAATATTAATCAACGCATATAACATTGGTGAAAAACCTTCAATCAAAGGAATAAAAAATAGGGCATTCATAGATGTATATATTTGGTGAAAAATATGTAATAATCCATTAATGACTAGGAATGAAAAAGGAATTGATCTAACATTTTCATGATTGAAAAGATTATTAAATAAGAAATCTGTAATATGAATATTGATGATATAAATTGAATAAAATCATTTATAATTCATATGATGTATCTAAGGAAAATTTCATATATTTTATTTTTTTGATTAGTTTAATAAAAAACCACACTTGGGGAATAAGAAATATTATTCAATTTTAAATCATACAAAAATAGATATTTTTTTAAAATGTGGAGAAAACTAATTGTTAGGTCCATAAGGCTAAATACCCTAAGAGGGGGGGGGGGGTGAATCAGGGTATGAATAATTTAAAATTAAATCCAATTCTGATCTTGTTTCACTGTTAAGAAAACCACTCTTCTCTCCCTTTCACGTTGCACAATATAAACAAAATGTAAAGCATGCACATGACACATCAATTTTTACATGGTTCACCCTCAAAAGGCTATGTCCAAGGAGAATAATCCGACAATGTGCCGATGTACAAAATCCACTATAAGCACACTGCTGTTTACAAGGTTCTGGATATATCACATCTATTCCTAGTCTCACTACCTTTATAATGTTTAGGGTCAGCTCATTAGTTTCCGAAAGGTATCTCCCAGTTTCTCTCTCTCTCTGGCTCACTACCGGTGGAGAGGATCACCTTCTTTCTATTCCTTTGCTCACTTCTCTATTAAGGATCCACTCACAGTTTAAAGACCTGTAGGTCTCTTCATTAACACTAATGAATACATCCCTTCTTGTATGTGGATTCTCTGTTGAAGTCCAAATTTCATGTATAGATGAATCTCACATTTCACTAAAGGTATCAGTAAATCTTCCAGCTTCCATGCATCCCTGAATCACTTCCCTGCATCAACCATACCCGGAACCCTTCTCTAAGCTGGAACGAAAGTATTGGCATGCAAGTTATAACTGGTTCACAAGTCCACCTCAACCACTTGCATGACACAAGCTTCTGCAACTCCAAACATGCACGACTCACACCCTTTTACTCCAAATCCAATGTTGGCTCACAACCATAAACGGTGGCGCTTCTTCAAAATCTGCCATGCAAGTGTCACCAAACCACTTGTGCAATCCCTTCTTCTTAAACTCAAAAATTGCGTGACTCACAACCTTTCTCACCCAAACCACCGTGGGCGTGAAAAAAACAACCGGCACACAACTTCTACTTACACTACCCACCACCACTTACGTGAACCACCACCACTTGCGTGACCACCACACCTGCGCAATGGGAGCCCTTATCTTCTCTAAGTCTTGAACTCTCATAGAATGAGGAGGGTTCAACCTCTATTTATAGGCATTTTGACACCCTGTGCGACAACGCACATGTTTTTTCTTTGCACTCACGTTTCAGCGTGCATGTCTCGATGCACATGTCACTTGCATGACCAACCCTAAACTTGGGAACCCCTTTTCCCATTTCCGTATTTTGATTTTCTGATCTTGAAATAAATATGGTGCACAATATTCCTCTCCTTCAATACAACAATGCGAAAGTCCCTTTCCAAAACCACTTTTCTCCATTTGTCGATTTTAGGCCCAAAATATTTGAAAACACTAGAAAACAGTGTCACCTTGTCTCTGCTCTTTTTTTTACTACCTCCAAATCATCCATTACATTGCCGGTGTTCTTGAATCAAACATAGATTGTTAAACATAGTCCTTGAACTCAACATTCCACCATGAAATCCCCTTTGTCAACAAATTTTTATGTCATGGTTTTCTTTGTCAACAATGACAACACAGATGTCCACATTGTCAACAAACACAATCACTTCAAAAATGCTTCAATGATTCCTTGAGAGATTTTCCGCCAACAATCACCCACGTTATGTTTGTTGAAAACTCTTCCATAAAAATATACATCGTTAATTCTTCATCCACCATTCACCTATTGCGATTCTGATAACGATCACGAAATTATTAAACACATACTCTAAGCCCACATGAGCAATTCTTGGCGTGAGAAACAAGAGTAAATGAAAAGTTCATCAATGAATAACTTCAACGATGACAACCACTGTTAACAAAAAACTGAAACAAATTTATGGAAATATTCTTACCGCATTCTAACACCACTCTTGTTCTTTTATCAAGATCCTCAGTTGTCGTGATATCTATTCTTTGATCGATCACTTTTAGCATATTCAGATTTAATACTCTCCCACTTTATCATTGTTCCACTATCTTGCTACTCCTCCTATCCGCTTCTCCCCATAATTGTCATGATTTCTCAAATTGCCACACTATCTCCCCCTTGAACAATACCTATTTTCTTCCCCTTTGTCAATGAACCCAAAGGTCACCCCTTTGTAGTCTGTAACAGAGTAGAGAACACATATCATCACATTATGGAAAAATGAATCATACATTGGGGAGAGGGGGAGGGGTTCCACATCCACACTATTTCAAGTGCGGGGAGTCGACTGAACTCCCAGAGCCAATCGATGATTCTCAAAAGCTTCCTTGGGTAAGGCCTCTTTCGGAATGTCTGCAACCTGTAGCTCTATATGAATTTCCACCTTCTCCTTGATTAAAATGATATTTTATCTCAATGTGATTTTTTACTTGAGTTATGAACTGCATTTTTTCTAAGATTGATATCACTTGAGTTATTTCAGTGGATTCTGATCGGAGACATCACCTCAACTCCCATATTTTCAAGTTGGTTCTTCATACACAATAATTATGTGCATTCTTGAGTGGTCGCAATATAAAAATCATTGATGGTGCTCAATGGAATGAAATTTTGATTCTTGATTAGCCAAGAAATACACAATCCACCAAGATAGAATGCACCTCCTGACGTTGATTTTCTATCATCCGCTGAACCGGCCTAGTCTACATCAGTATATCCCAATAACACTGTCTAATATTTGTCTTATATTTCAACCTGAAATCCACCATTCTCTTGATATAACGAAGTATTATTTTTACTGCAAGAATGTAGATTTCCATGGGATTACTCTGATATATCGCTACTTGGCATGTGGAGAATACAATATCAGGCCTTGTTGGGGTCAAGTATATAAAAACTCTAATAATCTGCCTGTATTATATGATATTAAGTACCTTGCAATCCTCATTATTGGATTGTTTCTTCTGAGTAGCAACTGGAGTCTTCATTTCCTTGGAATTTTCCATTCCAAACCTTTTCAAAACATCATTGGCATATTTGGATTGAGAAAGGAATATTCAATTCCTTCCTTGTGTCTCCTGTAGACCAAGGAAAAACGTTATCTCTCCAATCATTGATATTTAAAACTCATTTTGCATGAATTCAAAAAACTATCAGCACTAAGATTCATCTGATCTGCCAAATATTATGTAATTGACATAAACCAACACCATCTTCCATTGATTGCTGTCATTGCGGAAATATAGATTGTAATCAACTCCCCCATGCTGGAAACCAAGTTTTTTCAACTACTAATCAAGCCTTTAGTACCATGATCTTGGTTCTTGTTTCAGCCCATACAACGCCTTCTTCAGTATGAAAACATTGTTCTCATCAACATGAATGAGAAAACCATATGGCTGCTAATTATACACTTCCTCCTCCAGAACCCCATTCAGGAATACAGATTTGACATCCATCTGGAACACTTTGAACTTCCATTGCACTACAATGTCTAGGAATAATCTGATTGTCTCCAGCCTCAAAATCGGTGAAAATGTCTCAACAACATCTATTACCTCTATCTGGGAGTATCCATTGAACACTAGTCATGTTATGTTTCAAACCACTGTTCCATCTTCATTCAACTTGTTGTGATAGACCCATTTAGTCCTAATGACATTTTTTATCTAGTGGTCTTGAATCAATCTCCCATGTCTGGTTCTTCTCAATCTGATCAAGCTCTTCATTCATAGCTGGAACAGAGTTTTTATGTTCAGATATATCAGCAAATCATTTCAGCTCTACCTGAGATAGGAACGATGTCTGCTACAGTGTCATCATTCTTATTGTATGAACTGGAGCTTTCTGATCACAAATGATATTCTGCCTACCAATTTCACCTCGACTCTTTGGCTTCCTTGTAGACACAGACTTGACACTTTCTTATTCATCATCAGTTTCTTCTTCTGAGTCATCATCTTCTACTTCTACTCCTCCTGTGTTACTATCCTCTTCATCACTTTCATCAAGAAATTGTTCACTGTTCTATTGAATACTCTCTTTATTTTCCACAATTGTGATGTCATTGCTATCAATTACTTTTCCTTGCCTCTTGTTGAATCATTTATTTGCTTTACTTTTTCCTAAGTTGGCCAAGAATATTCCCTCATCTTCACATGATTAAGACTTCATATGATTTTCATTCTTGATAATGAAGCACTGACTTCCAAATATTCATATGTATTTCACTGTTGGATTCTTTCCATACCACATTTCATACGAAGTCTTCCCTTATTTTGGAAACAACAGATCCCTGTTTGAAATATAGATCGATGTCAAAACTGCTTCCTTCCAAAATTTATCTGGTAGGTCCTTTTCCATAAGAATTGTTCTGGCCATGTTGTTGATTATTTGATTTATCCATTCAAATAATCCATTCTGTTGGGAATTTATCACTAATGAAACATGATGCCTTATCACATGCTTCTCGAGATAGTCTTCTACTTGACTATTTATGAATTTTGTACCATTATCAGTATGAAACTTCAGAATTTTCTGCCCAATCATCCTTTCTGATTCTCTCTTATATTGCTTGATACATCTGAACACTTCTATCATATGGGTAGTGAAAAATACCTAAGCCATTCTGTTATAATCATCAATTAAAAGGATATAGTACCTTCTCTCATTTATGGCCAGTGGTGAGATAGGTCCACAAACATCAGCATGCACCAATTCAAGCACTCTAGTTGATTTCTATTCCTTTGGCGTGTATGTCATTCTGATGAGCTTTCCTTTTTGGAAAGCATCCTACATATGAGTGCGATCATGTGATAATTTGGGAAGGTCTCTAGCAGCATCACACATTACCAGATCTTCCATTGATGGTTGACATAGATTACCAAGTCGCTTATGCCACAACTTCTTTTCTTCCTCTCTAGATAAGAGACATATATCTTCTTCCCCACTTACAAGGTAAAGGTTTCCCTTTTTCCTTTTCCCTATAGAACAACTGCTCCATATTTCCCTTTCACAACACACATCTTCTTGGAAAATTGGATAGAGTTCCAAGAGTCGCATAGTTGACTGAAACTGAGCACGTTATAACTGAGGCCCTCTACTACCAAGACATCAGCACATCTCATTTCTATTCCACCAAATTTAGCCTTTTTGGAACCAATAATATTCCACCCTTCATCTTTCCCAAAATTGACAACACCATCTTTATCATATTAAATTCCTGTAATGATATCCTTGTTACCTGTCTTATGGGATGTGAAACCACTATCAAGGATCCAAACACCAGTAAGGTCTGATGCTTTAAGGGAAATTTCTGCCACCACGGCCTTCTAAACCTTCTTCTTTTTGGTCCACATTTTTTTCTTTCAAACTTTTCATGGATTGGGACTTCCGTTCTTCCACATAGTATGATGGACCAGCTTCATCTTGCAAAGATGCAAATCTATTCAGCATTTTTAACTCACCTGTTGGTTTATTGATGTTTTTCTTGAGAAAATTCTGATTTTGCTTTGGCACATTCATATGTATGGTTAAAGTGTAGTACCTAGTCATGTTCCCAAATCCTCATCACCAAAAATAGTGTCCTTCAAAATATTCATTGGAGAACTGTTATCTGTTTGGCTACCACCTTTGTTCTTGTTCAATTCAATATCTCTTGGCTATTGAACACACATACTGTGGATGTACCATCTTTCGACAACAATGACACCTGATATAAGGTGCATTCCTTCGTGTTACTTCGGAAATACTTTTTTTCCCTTGTGATCTATGAATATTCTAATTCTTCTTTGTGACCAAATCAACCTTCAACCTTGGGATGTGTGCTTGCAGTCTGACTACAATTTTCACAGATTTTGGTTTCTGATAAATCCCCAATTCAGCCTTAGCATCAATGATTGATTTCTTCTTCTTTCCTATTGAACTACTAGCCTCCTATTTCATCTTTTTTATCCTTTGAATTACATGATTTCCTAATATTTCATTGGGAGTTAAGATTATTTCTTGATACTTCATTTTTTGTCACAAACTGGCCACTTCTTCTTCATGTTCTTCGATACACTTGTCTTGATCTTTCTATTTTCAATTCAAGCCATCGTTATCCATTTTCTGTTCTTCAATCTAGAGTTTATACTCACTAACTGATTCTGAGTTATCTGGTGTTCATAACTTGAGTTTCTCCATCTCTTTCATCAACTATGACTTCTCTTCTTCTTGCAGCTACATATAGATTTTGGCATCACCAAAAACTTTGTTAGCTTTCTTTTTTTGGATCTCCAAACATCTATCTCCAAAAGAGAATCCTCTAACTCATCTTTCATATCAATTATTCCCTCAACTTCTTCTTCTTCATTATCACATTCAGTTTCGTTCTTCTCTTGAGAACTACCGATGACTGCCACCATAGCATTTTCTCCATGATCTTTTCAATTTTCAATCTTCTCAACCTCTTCAACCTCAGACTCATTTGAACTATCTATTTCCTGTGAAATAAAATTATTCTCCGTAAAGAACATTTTCTTGAACATCTTCTTCCCTTTCACATAGGCTGAAGATTTCTTCTTGGGAATTTTAATTTCAACTTCATCATTTTCTTCTTGATACTTTTTGGGGCACCTTACGGAAAGATGAAAAACTTTTCCATATCTAAAGAAAGCAAGTGGAAGTTACCCTTTGAACATCACTTTTCCTCTTTGGGGATTTGAGGAGAGGAATGAAATTACCTCATCTGTATCTTCTTCTTGATGAGAGTTTCCAATGGTGATCTTCTTCATGGCCTTAAATTCCACCTATTTGGATTCCCCCTTTTCCACAGCCTCGTTATCATCGTTCCTCATTTCATAAGCAACCAGGGAACTTTGAAAAATGTCTAGTGTCAGCTCTTATGGATCTTTATCTTCTAGTACTGAAACATTCGGATTGAAATGAGGTGGAAGTTTCCTAAAGATGCGCTTTACGATCTTTATGTCTTCAATGGCTTCTCCAAGACATCGTATAACCTCCACAACAATATTTACCCTGTCAGTGAATTCATCAACAGATTCATTCGGGTTCATTTCATATCTTCATAATTATTACATAGTACTTGTATCATTGACTCTTTGACCTTTGAATCCCCTTTATATATATTAAAATGCTTTTCCCACATGGCATGTGATGTTTTACATGATATCAGCTTCATATATATAGCATTGTATAGGGATCCCCCTAAAGAATTTATTCCCTTGGCGTCGGAATCCAATTCTCTTCACTCGATTTCTGATAAAGCCCCAATGTTGATGTCACCAGTAATACCATGCGTTACTGCTATGAAAACATCCATTCCCAAAGATTGGAAGTAGTGTTGAATCCAATTCTTCCATAGCTGAAATTTTTTTCCGTTGAAGATTAGAATCCATTTATGATTAGTGACCTCCATTGTGAGAGAAGTACTGATATCAACATTTCCCTCTGATACTAATTGTTAGGTCCACAAGGATGAATACCCTGAGGGGGGGGGGGTGAATTAGGGTATAACTAATTTAAAATTAAAGCCCATTCTAATCTTGTTTTGCTGTTAAGAAAAACACTCTTCTCTCTCTTTCCCAATGCACAATATAAACAAAAATTAAAGCATGCAAAGGAAACATCATTTTTAGTTGGTTCACCCTCACTAGGCTACGTCCAAGGATCATACACCAGTAATGTGCTGATATACCAAATCCAATATAATCACACTGCTATTTACAAGGTTTGGGAGATATCACTTTTATTCCCAGGGTCACTGCATTTACAATATTTAGGGTCATCTCAATGTTTTCCTAAGTGTCACTCCCTATTTCACTCTCTCTAGCTCACTACTTTTTGAGAGGATCACCTTCTTCCTCTTCCTTTGCTCACTACTTTGGAAAGGATCCACTCACAGTTTATAGGCATGTAGGTCTCTCCATTATCTCTAATTAAGACGTCCTCTATTGTGTGTGGATGCTCTGTTGAAGGCCTACTTTCACCCGTAAATGAATCTCACTTTGAATCGCAGGTATTGGGAAATCTTCCAGCTTCCCTGCAGCCTAGAATCACTTCCATGCATCATCCATACCTGACATCCTTCACTATGTCGACGCATAAGTATCGGTGCACATGTTATAACTGGCATGCAAGTCCACCTCAACCACTTGCGTGGCCCAAGATTCTGCAACTCCAAACTTGCGCGACTCACACCCTTTTATGCCCAAACCAATGTTGGCACGCAACCATCAATTGTCATGTTTCTTCAAAATCTGGTGTGCAAGTGTCACCAAACCACTTGCACGACACCTTCATCATCTTCATCTCAATACTTGGGAGACTCACAAACATTCTCACCCAAACCGTCTTAGGTGGGCAATAAACAACTGGAGCACAACTTCTACATGTGTGGCCCACCACCACATGCGTGACCCACCACCACTTGTGTGACCACCACACATGCACAACAGGAGCTCTGATCTTCTCTAAGTCTTGAACTCACACAGAATGAGGAGAGGTTGAAGTCTATTTATAGGCATTTGGACACCCTGCCTGACGGCGTTCAAGTCTCTTCTCGACACACTAGTTTCGGCACGCATGTCTCGGCTCGCAAGTCACTTGCGCGACCAACCCTAAACTTTGGAACCCTTTTTCCCTTTTCTATATTTTGATGTTCTAATATTGAATAACATATTGCGTGAAAGTTTTATCTCCTTTATGAAAATAGAGCGAAAGTTCCTTTTCCAAAATCCCTTTTCTCCATTTGTTGATTTTCATGCCCAAGAATCTGGAAAAAACTCAAAAATAGTGGTATCTACTCTTTTTGTACTACCTCCAGACCATCCATTACCTTATCGACATTCTTGAATCAGGCATGGATTGTTAACCACATCCCTTGAACTTGACATGAAACCATGAAATCCCCTTTTTCAACAAATTTTTATGTCATGGATTTATTTTTCATCAATCACAACACAGATGTCCACTTTGTCAACAAACACAATCACCTCAAAAATGCTTCAATAACGCCTTGAGAAATTTTTTACCAATATTAATTAGTTTTGAAATCATGAAAACATATAAATAAATCATCATATTAAACTAAAATTATAGGGAAATGAAATTTTCACATGTATATGATAATAAGGGGTGTCTTTAATATTCTGATGAATATAACCCATACAGACAATGTTAATGTTATATTAAAAAAGTTAAAATAAGGTCAAGTATTATAAAATATAATTAATAAAATATTTAATAAACTATTAGGACACATTTAAAATAACATAATGAACAAATTTTTGGAAAAAGTGTGGTTATCAGCTTTGAAAAATAGAAGTGTTGTGTAACATATATAAGAAAAAATTATGGTAAAAACAGAGTCATAGAGAAAAGAAATTTTAAAGGGATATGAAAAACCAGTTCAATATCCAATTAAAATGAAGTGGTTTTGAGAAAGAATAAGTATTCCCCAAATGGATTATCATTATGATTAAAACATGATATGAAAATAAGATTACCAATCTATGTCTGTATTATTTTAAAACATCTAGATAAAAACATATTTCAATATTTGTATATTTTTAATCAAAGGATATTTAAATAAATTAAACTATATGGGTCATCAAACCCCAATAATATGTAAATATACATTAATTAAGTATAAATCACACCATATTAAAGCTATTATAGTCTGTATAAATAAATAAGTCCTAATAAATTAAATTTTAGATAAATAACCCGTTACCGTAAACCTTGATTAAACAAAATGTGCTCTAACCTCAAGTAAAACAAATATATCTATCTTATTCAACCATTTACAAACATATTTAATATTTTTTACATTAATTTATTATTATTTTCTATATGTTTATTTATTATCTATTTTGATATAATGATTGTGTAATCAAAATTATTATTCAACTAGTTTCGCAATATCCCTGTTTTTCTTCATTCACCGTCTAATATTCATAATTAACAGATCATACAAGTATAATAAACTGATTATTTATAATTATTTTAAATTATATAATTTCATTATACATTATTTATTGTTATGATTTTGAAAAATGAATTTAGTGATGTTCATGTTTTGATGATTCATAATGAACAAAGTCTATTTTCATAAATAGTGAGTTTAAATTTTATATTTAAATTATAGAAATAATACTCATATACTCATTTATATAGTATATTATATTTCCATATAATTTCATGATATAAATATATATCATGGTTTAAGTAGGTGTTTAAACCATCCAAGAAAATAAATACCATAATTAATTGATGATTCATAAGTTATATAGACATAATATAATTATAGTTGTAGAATAATGATTGTAATAATCATTAATTTGATTTATATGTTGGAACTAAAATTAATTTAAATAATTAAATAACCTATATATTATTATTTCATAGTATAAAGAAATATTTTTTTATTCCAAAGAGCTCTTTTAGACAGTTGATTTTACCACAACTATTTATTATTCATATTGTTAATAGGATTTCAAATTTATCTTTAAAGAACCTTAATAATATCAATAAGATTGTATATATCTATTAAAAAAATTCCTCGGACCATAAATGTGAGCTGGTAATGAAAAGAAAATTTGTAAATCAATAGTTCCATGGTGGTTGTAGACTAAACATATGTAATGTCTCAGATTTTTCGTGAATGATTTTTCTAAATATTATATGGAATTATTTTGAGATTGGGCGCGAAGAAGACACAAAATTCTAAAGCCCAGTAAGCCCGGAATGGTGGTTTTAGCTTTTTTTTATGTTAAGTGAGTCGACACTTGTGCGCAGTTTTGGAAGTTTCCAAACAAATACCCAGATTAAAAATTTGAGGGCATCATTGAGTTCGGGGAGATGACTTTACCTAAAAATGGTCCTAACCTCGACCGGCATGGGCTAAGGGAAAAAGTTAATTATTTAACGTTTTAATTAAAATATAATAAAATAAATTCACAAGTTTATTTTATTTCTGTCATGGAAACATCCGCTGCATCGTGGCAACATGTCAGCTGTTTCCTTAAGTAAATGACATGCCATAATGACTCATGAATGGAATGTTGGACTCATTAATACTGCAGCGCATTTTTGAATGTCAAATCACATTTCCTTTTTTTATTGGGATAATCAAATGTTGATCGTTGGCGAAAAATTGAGAGAAACGCTGGAGAAAACTCTCGGTGACGAATGATGATAGATCGATGCTGCGAATCGCTACACGAAAAAGGTTGGTGGATCTCGACGATGTTGTTAGAAAGGCCTCTTAATCTGATATCGATCCATGCATGAGGTAGGAGTTTTTTATTTGAGTTCTTTTCCCCATTTTTGATTTTAAACGATGAAAGCGGGTCAAACACGAACAAGTTGATCCATGGATTAGTACGTTCTTGCGAGAGGGATTTCATTGGGATTACAATGGGGAAAATAAATCCATGTTGATTTTTTTGTTTATTTTCATCACTATTTAACCCTATTAACAGGAGTGGAACTATGATGTGATGAATGATGGTAGAGGTTCATTCCACTTTTTGTTTGACTGGTTTTCCATCCCCTATTCCCTTCTCACGTGCTCTTCATGTTATTCACGGGGCAACGAAGAAAGGATCATTTCACATCCATTCTATGATGAAATTATCCCAAATTAAAGAATAAACACCCCATCGAACTTGTGGAGGTGCGGAAACAATATCGGATGCCGAATCAGACCAGATTGGGAAGGGCCGTTCTTGGAGCGTTCTTAGCACTGATGTATAGTTGCATGTTTTCAGAGTCGATCGGAGGTCCGAAAACAATATAATCAACTTTGTGGTGTCGAGGTGACCAAAACCTGGGAGTTTCATGGTGTTCAGATTACCGGATCGATGAACGGAGCATCACCGGAGGTGCAATGGTGGAGGTCTGCATTTCTAGAAATTTTCAGAATACACAGCATGTACTTATGAAGAACACGATGTGTAGTACTGAAAGTGGCGGCTAGGGTTTCATGGGTCAGAGTGGAATCACACGGTGTGTGACCCTGGTCACATGGTGTGTTAGACTTTCCCCGATGATCGGCATGTATTTTCCGAAGTACACAGACATGGGTTAGACTGCACAGCTTTAGGCGACACCTCATGTACAACATGGAAGTGGCGGCTACATGGAACTCAGTGTGTATCCATGGGGTACACGGACACGAGATGGAGTAAACGACCGTGTACTCCATCACATGGCTAAGTGAGGCCCATAACATGGGCCACCCCATGTACCGATTACACAGGTTGGAGTACACTGGTTGATGATCCTGTACGGGCACATGGCTGGCATACACAGAGCCAACCCCAATCACTCGGACATGGCATGTACACCATACTACATGTCGTGAACTCATGTTTTCTACACGACTGGCCTTACGACACGGGCCATTGTACATAGGAAGTACCCAGGGTTAGACAACACGGCGTGTAACATTTCTACACGCCATGTACTTTTTGGAAAACAACATGGTCCTTTTGTTCACTGCATCTTGGATAGCTTTAGTTGGTGTTACTGCCCCTTCTTGGAATTCCTCGGAAGGTCAGACATCATTTCCATTTATAAGAGTATGATCCTTTCACCCAGACTTTCTATGATAGAGTTAGGCATCCATATGAGAGGCCTGAATCGAGATCCTCTATCCATTCTTGACCCTAGGTAGAGTCCGGAATCGACGTGACCAACTTCACCAGGTGTCGATCCTCTACCTAGCAGGTGAATTCCGGATGAGTGGTGGTATCCGCTGTTGCCATAGAAGGGATCCTCATATGTGTATCGTGATCTTTACCACTCAGAAGTGTGTCTCCCATAATGAGTGCACCTATCTATTAGAATCTTCCCACTCAAGAGTGTGTCTCCCGTAATGAGTGTAACTACCTCTTGTGACAGTTTCGGATGAATAATACTTCTCGAATGGATGTCATCAGAGCTATAAGACTCTTAGAGTGTGTTCTCTCAGAATGAGTGATTCTTGGAATCTTTGAACTGAACCCCTAGCTGGGGGTATGCGGTTGTGTGACATGTCTCTAGACTACAGGTCTGGGTTTTTAGTATATCTGGTTTGTGCAATTTTTTTTTGTAGAAATATATTGTGCATAGCTGACTGTACATTTACATTGTGTACTGCTTTGTGGTTTTCGAGGTCCTCTACTGATTATTGTTATACTCACCCCTGCACAGGCTTTTCCCGCACACGTCGTGTCTTGTGCAGACGAGCAACCTTTTGACGGAGTCTTGGGCAGACCAGAACAGGATTAGGATTTCTGAGTCCCCTACAGGCCGAGGCATTCCTATGGCTACGAGCAGTAGTCCCAGTACCTTCTGTGTTTACAGGCTGGACTTTTCATCTTTCAGATGTTTGTTTGGTGGGCTTGTATTCTATCCCAGTTTACTTTCAGTACCATACCTTCCATCGTACTCGGTGGGTGAGGATAGTTGTATGCATGGATTTTGTTCCTCAGTGTTTTTACATTTCTGCATTTTTGGGCTTGGATATGCGTGTGTGTGTGTGTGTGTGTACAGATACATATGCAATGACTCCCAAGATTAGTAATATGCCTACTCGGTGATAGTCACTAGCCCCTGGCCTATTGGAGGCAGGCTTGGGGAGTCACGACACTAGCCCCACCGGGACGGGTCATGACAGAGTGGTATCAGAGGTGGTCGGTTATACCTTAGGACCAAGATTCTGTGAGTTTGGTTTGGGGAAATGGTATTAAGTGTGTTGAGTTCATCTTTCTGGCTAGAGACTCCAGTGTTGGTGCAGGGGTCAACGTATTCATACACCATGACTCAGATAACCTTATTTTCCACTCGGTAAATGAAAAAACTAGTTGTAGGGAAGTAAAAGGAAGGTACATGCATTATATAGTAATGGGTTGTGTTTTCCATTTCATTTGTGTTAGCTATCTAGATATTATCATTTACCATGGTACAACTTGTTTCATTATAGGATGCCTCCAAGATGCATACACACTAGGATTCAGTAGCACGGTCACGAGGATGATCCCCTCAGTGAAGAGGATTAGATATAGGGACCAGTTCCCCAGGCATTGCCACTAGGTGGTGCACCTTCTATGCCACCACTAGTGGAGCAGCCAGTAGTACCTATAGTACCGACTAGAGATGGGTGTAGGCTTTGCGATCTCCATTAGTTTCAAAGATAGTGACCCCTCAGGTTTCGAGGCGAGCCCGACCCTTAGGCATCTGAGGATTAGATTGAGGCGGTGACCAGAGTTTTCCATCTTGCGGGGACACCAGCATACCAGATGGTGATCCTAGGAGTGATCCTTCTTCAGGGATCAGCAGGACGCTAGTGGAGTCGGACCACACAGACTCACAGCGAGGAGACTCTTTCATGGATGGAGTTTGATCGGCTCTTCAGGGAGGAGTTCTCTCCTGTTACACTGAGAGCAGTACACATCCATGAGCTTCATCAAATCCAGTAGGGTAGTATCACAGTACCTGACTTTTCATCGAGGTTCACCAACCTCACCCGGTACTTGATGGATATGGTCAGGGATCAATACATCAGAGCTCGGGCCTTCGAGCGAGGTCTATAATGAGGCATCTGATCTAGTGTTTTGCCTCTATACATATCGACTTTTTCTGGAGTGCTTAAGCGAGCCTCGGTGATCGAGATATTCTTGGAAGAGCGAAGATATCTGACGACGATCAGCAGCAGGCATACATGTGCGGAGACCCTGACAGCAGGGAGGTGATGTGAGGCTTAGGGATCTAGATGTGGGAAGCATCATAAGAGGACCTAGGACCGAGGATCGACTGTCCATGGCTCTTAGGCTGGATCCAGTCAGCAAAGGGAGAAGCTATGTTATGCATGCGACAGTAGGGGACATCTCACTAGAGATTTCCTGACCTGTTGATCTACTGATAGGGAAGTGGTGGGTAGACCACCGATGTAGAGGTAGAGAGTGGAGCAGAAAGTCCTTCCAGGAGGCAAACATGGCAGAGGAGAAGGGAGAGCTGCGGGTTGTGGAAGACACATTGACTTACTTCCACCCCACTCCCAGGAGGTCCGCACCAGGCTCAGGGAACTGGGGGACAGGGGCGGGGACAACTACATGTTGTCGAGGCATATGACCCAGGGGCTCCAGGGATGATTCGAGGTATGATCTGTGTCTTTTCTAACTTAGCTTCCATACTTATAGACACAGGTTCCAGTTATTCTTCCATACCCACATGTCTTGTGTACAACATCGAGATTCTGGTAGAACCGTTGACTCGATCCTTATTCTTGGAGACACCTACGGGAGGAGACTCGATGATCACGCACCTTTAAAGATAGTGTGATATTTCCCTTGGAGATGAGAGTTTCGATTGGAACCTCTTGGTGTTAGCATCGATGCCTTACGACATCATTATTGGAATGGATTTGTTATCATCGGTCAATGCCCAGATTGACAGTTTTAGGCGAAGAGTGTGGTGTGTCCACCGTGATGGAACGATGTTTTACTTGGTCAGAGAAAGGGAAACACAGGTAGTGCGGAATGGGCTTATTGATAAGAGGGTGTATCCAATCACTCATGAGTTGGGTAGCCTTTCCCTTGGAGTAGTGGATTTCGTGAGCTCCGAGTTCCCAGTAGTAGTGGTGAAATATGAGGATGTTTTTCTAGATGATTTTCCAAGTTTACCTCCCCACCGGGAAATTGACTTCTGCATTGACTTACACCCCGGGATTGCACCAATTTCCTCATCGGCATATCGGATGGCTCCTGAAGAGAATCACGAGCTGAGGGTGCAGTTGGAGGATTTGTAGAGAAAGGGTTTCGTGAGACCAAGTGTTTCACCCTGGGCAGCCCCTGTCTTGTTTTCCAATAAGGAAAACATGAGTCTGAGGTTGTGCGTGGATTACTGACGCCTAAACCTGGTGATGGTGAAAAACTAGTTTCCACTACCAAGGATCTATGACCCCTTCGATCGGCTAAGAGGGGCACAATGGTTTTTGTTGGTTGTCCTTCGGTCAGGCTATCACCAGCTATGAGAGCGGGACAAGGATATACTGAAGACGACTTTAAGAGGATGCTATAGTCACTATGAGTACTTGGTGATGCCTTTCAGCATAACTAATGCCCCTGTAGTGTTCATGGGACTGATAAACTAGATTTTCTAGCCATACTTGGATAGGTTCGTAGTGTTCTTCATCAACGACTTCCTTGTGTACTCAGCATCACAAAAGGAGCATGCGAGACACCTACGGATGGTTCTAGACATACTTTTGGATCACCAACTTAATGGGATGCTCTCAAAGTGCCTATTAAAGATTCAAGAGTTCCACATTCTGGGACATGTCATCTCATTATATTGAGTAGTTGTAGACCCATCCATGGTGGTGGCTGTATTAGCATGGGATCCACCTCAGAGTGTGATAGAGTTACATAGCTTTCTTGGGTTGGTAGGATATTACCAGAGATTCAATCCTGATTTCTCCCGGATATTAGCACTGATGACCACCTTGACCAAGAAGGGTAAACCCTTTGTATGGAAAGAGAAGTCCTAGTGGGATTTCGAGCAGTTGAGACAAAGTTTGACGAGCAACCTAGTATTGAGATTGCAGGAGGAGGGTGTCAAGTACATAGTTTTTTACGATGCATCCGGGGATCGGCTGTGTCCTGATGCAGAGGCAGGCAATGATTGTTTATGGTTCGGGCCAGCTTAGGCCACATGAGTAGAACTATGAGACCCATGATCTCGAGTTGGCAGTGGTAGTATTCGCATTGATGATGTGGAGACACTACCTTATGGGTGAGCAGTTTATCATATACTCTTACCATAAGATCCTAAAGTACATCTTTTCACAGATGGATCTAAATTTGAGGTAGAGGCTTCGGATAGAGTTCCTCCAGGATTATGATTTTGATATCGTCTATACTCCTAGGGAGGGGAACAAGGTGGAAGATGCTCTTAGTAGGAGGTTGATCTCACAGCTGTTGAGTAAGGTGACAAAGTAGTTAGCTATGTTGCAGTTATCCTTCATAGATGGAGATGATATAGCTTATCTACAGTAAAAGATTGTCGCCCCTCCACTCTTATGATGGGTTAGGGAGGCTCATCTAGAAGATGTTGACTTTGTGGCCTTACGTGCTTAGTTATCCATAGGACATGATCCTGATGGATATTTGCAAGGTGGGGAGCACATACTTATTTTCAGAGGATGCAATTTTTTACTGGTGTCATTGCTGGAGGAGGTCCTGAGGGAGTTTCATACATCCCCCTTGGCGGTACATTCTGGAGTGAAAAAGATGTACCAGGATCTCTGATGATAGTTCTAGTGGTCAGGAATGAAGAAGGTAGTAGCAGAGTTCATTTCCTGATGCCTTACATACCAGCAGGTGAAGGTCGAGCCCTAGGTTTCAACAGGATTAGCATACCCCCTAGAAGCTCTAGAGTGTAAGTGTGATGGAATATCAATGGAATTTGTGACAGGCTTACCACAGACATCAAAGGGGCATGATTCCATCTGGGTTATCATTGACCAACTCACCAGGTCGTCCCACTTCCTAGATATCAGGGAGCAGAGATCCACAGAGAGCTTGGGACGCCTCTACGTGTAGGATATAGTTAGGATTCTTGGAGTCCCCTCGATGATAGTCTCGGACCGAGATGCCCACTTTACATCCTAGTTGTGGAAGGGATTGCATGGGGTATTAGGGACTCAGTAATGCTTTAGCACAGCGTTTCATCCCCAGATTGATGGGCAGATAGAGAGGACCATTCAGGTTATGGATGATATGTTGTGAGTCTATGTCTTGGACTTTGGTCTCAGTTGGGAGGACCACCTACCACTGGTGGAGTTTACGTACAACAACAACTACCACTCCACCATTGGTTTGGCACTGTTCATGGTCTTGTATGGGAGACCCTGCTGGTCAAAAATATTTTGGACCGACCCCAGAGAGTTAGCACTCATGGGTCTAGAGTTGGTGTGAACTACCACCGAGAAGGTGAAGATCATCCAGGAGTGGATGAAGACTGCACAAAGCTTGAGAAATCTTATACTGACAGACGACAGAGACCTCTGGAGTTCAAAGAGGGAGACCACAACTTTCTTCGGGTCTCACCTCGATGAAGGTTACATAGATTTGACTGAGGCGGCAAGCTATCTTGGAGATTTTTCAGACCTTTCCAGATACTATGTAGTGTTTTCAAGGTGGCGTACCACCTAGTTCTACCACCATAGTTGCATCGGGTACATGATTTCTTCCATGTGTCGCAGCTGAGAAGCTATGTGCGTGACCCATCACACGTCATCGACTAGGGAAAGCTGGACATCGAGGATGGAGTGACCATTGCTTAGTACCCAGTAGAGATCGAGGATCGTCAGGAGAGGATCATTCATGAATGATTGATTCCCTTGGTGCGATTCCTATGGCAACACATGAATCTTCAGGAAATCACGTAGGAGTAGGAGGCCTAGATCTGTGACCAGTACCCACATCTTTTTTAGTAACCATTGTTATGGCTTTTGGGGGACGTAAATCCACAACGTGGGGAGAATGTAATGTCTCAGATTTTTAGTGTATAATATTTTAAAAAATTATATTGAATTATTTTGAGACCCAATGTGAAGACGACACATCATTCTGAGGCCGAGTGAGCCTGGAATAGTGGTTTGAACGTTTTTAAGTTAAGTGAGTTGGATCTTGTGCATGGTTGTGGTAGTTTCCAAACAGACACCCGGATTAAAAATCTGAGGGCACCGTTGCATTTTGGGAAACGAATTTACCTATGAATAAGCCTAACCTAGACCGAAGTGGGTTGAAGAAAAAAGTTAATTTTCAGACGTTTAAGTAAAATAAAATAAAATAAATTGACAAGTTTATTTTATTTCTTTCATGGAAACATCCACTACAGAGTGGCAATAGGTCTGTTGTTTCCTTAATTAAATGGCACATTATAATTACTCAAGAATGGATAGTTGGAAACAATAATTCCACAACGTATTTTTGAATGTCAAATCACATTTACCTTTTTTATTGTGATAATTGAACTTTCAACGTTGGTGAAAAATTGTGTGAAACGCTGGATAAAACTCTCGGAAATGAACGATAATGGATCAAAGCTGCGAATCGTTACACCAACATGTTTGGAGGATCGAGAGGATGACATTAGCATGACCTATTTGTCAGAAATCGATCCCTTTTTGAGGTATGGTTTTGTTATTTTAATTCTTTTCCACTTTTTTGATTTTCAATGATGAAGGCGGATCAACCACGACTAATTTGATCCGTGGATTCAAAAGTTCTTACAGGAGGGATTTCATTGGTATGATGATGGGGAAAATAATTCCATGTTGATATTTTAGTTGATTTTATGCTTCGTTTAAGCGTATAAACAAGAGAAGATCAATGTTGTGATGAACGATGGCGGAGGTCCGTTCCTCTTTTTGTTTGATTGCTTTTTTCCCCTATTCTCTTCTTGTGCGTTCTTCGCGTTCATTGCAGTGAGATGAACAACAGATCATTGAGAATTTTTTATATGATGCAACAATAAAAAACTGTAGAATAGACACCCCATAGACCTTACATAGGTGCGACGACAATAGAGGGAGACGAATCGGACCAGATCGGGTATAGTCATTCTTCGAGCGTTCTTCGCGCTGATGGATGATTGCCTCTTTTCTGAGTTGATCAGATCCGAAAAAAATGGATTCAGCTTCGTGGTGTTGGGGAGACCAAATTCTGGGACTTTTGTAGCGATCACATAGCCAGATCGACAAACAGAGCATCACAGGGGGCACGACGGTGGAGGTCCGCGTTTCGGGAGATTTCCAGAATACACGGAGTGTACTTCCAAAGAACACACCATGTAGTACTAGCGGTGGAATCTAGTCTTTCGGGGGTCAGAGAGGGATCGCACGGCATGTGACCCAGGACACATGGCGTGCTGGACTTTCCACAAAGCTCAGTGTGTATTTTGGGATGTACATAGACATGGGTTGGACTACACGGCTTTAGGCGACACTGCTTGTACAACATGGCAGAGGAAGCTATGCGGAACATGGCTTATATCTAGGGGTACAAAAAAAACATGATGGAGTACATGACCATGTAATCCATCACATGTCCAGGCAAGGCCAGTAACATGGGTCTCCCCGTGTACCGATTACACGGGTTTGAGTACACGGGTTGATGACCTTGTATGGGCACATGGCTAGTGTACACGGAGGCAACCCCAATCACTCAGACATGGGGTGTACACCATACTACACACTGTGTACTCTGTTTTTGTACACGACCAGCCTTACGACATGGTATGTTGTACATGGGTAGTACCTGGGGTCAGACAACACGGCGTGTAACGTTTCTACATGTCGTGAATTTTTTGGTCCTCTTGTTCACCACATCTTGGAAATATTTCTTTTGGGTTAGTGAACCTTCTTCTCATTCCCCTGAAGGTCAGGCATAGTTTCCTATTATAGGAGTATGATCCCTTCAACAGGAATTTCTGTGATAGAGTCAGGCATCCCTACAAGATGCACAGATCGAGATCCTCTATCGATTCTTGACCCTAGGTAGAGTCCGGCATCGACATGACCAAATCCACCGGGCGTCGATCTGCTACCTAGAAGGTGAATTCTGGATGACTCGTTGTATCCTCCATGGCCCTGGATGTGATTCTCATCTATGAATCATGATATTTACCACTCAAGAGTGTGTCTTCCATAATGAGTGCCCGTATCTATCAGAATCCTCCCACTAAGGTGTGTGTCTCCCGTAATGACTGTTACTACCTCTCATGACGGTTCCCAACGAACAGTACTTCTCGAATGGACGTCATCAGAGCTATAAGACTCGTGGAGTGTGTTCTGTCAGAATGAGTGCTTAATGGAATTTAAAAACTAAACCCCTAGCTAGGGGTATGCGGTTGTGTGACTTGTCTCTAGACTATGCGTCTGGGTTTTGAGTATATCTAGTTTATTCTATATGTTCTGCAAACATATACTATGCATAGTTGACTAAACCTTTACATTGTGTACTGCTTTGTGCTTTTCAGGGTCCTCTACTGAGTATTGTTATACTCACCCCTGACGGGCTTTGCCTGCACGCGTCGTGTCTTGTGCATACGAGAATCCTTTTGATGGAGTCCTGGGCAGACCAGAACAGGATCGAGCTTTACGAGTACCCTACAGGCCGAGGTGTTCCTATGGCTACGAGCAGCAGTCCCAGTACCTTTTCTGTTTACAGGTTGGACTTTTTAGTTTTCATACTCTAGTTTTGGTGGGCTTGTATTCTGGCCCTGTTTAATTTCAGTACCTTACCTTCCATCATACTCAGTTGGTTGGGTTAGTTGTATGCATGCATTTTGTTCCTTAGTGTTTTTACATTTCAGCATTTTTGTGCTTGGATATGTGTGCATGTGTACAGGTACTTAGGAAATACCTCCCATGATTAGTAATATGCCTACTCGGTTCTAGTCACCTGCCCCTTGCCTATTGGAGGCGGGCATGGGGAGTCACGATGATATCCCCACCTGGACGGGTCATGATAGAGTGGCATCACTGGTGGTCGGTTCTACCTTAGGACCAAGAGTCTATGAGTTTGGTTTGGGGAAACAGTATTAAGTGTTTTGAGTTTGGCTATCAGGCTAGAGACTCCAGTGTTGGTGCAGTGGCTGACATATCCATACACCATGACTCTAATAACCTTATTTTCCACTTGGTAAATGAAAAAACTAGTTGAATGGAATTAAAAGAAAGGTACAAGCATCATATAGTAATTGGTTCTATTTTCCATATCCTTTGTGTTAGCTATCCAGATATGATCATTGACAATGGTACAACTTTTTTCATTATAGGATGCCTCTGTGATGTAGACACACTAAGATTCAGAAGTGCGGTCAGGAGGATGATCCCCTCCACGAAGAGGCTTCGATACAGGGACCAGTTCCCAAGGCATTTCCACCAGGTGGTGTACCTGCTATGACACCACCAGTGGAGCGGCCAGTAGTACCTTTAGTACCAACCAGAGAGGAGCGTAGTCTTAGCGTGCTCCATTAGTTTCAAAGACGGAGACCCATCAGGTTCCTAGGCGAGACCGACCCTCAGGCATTTGAGGATTAGCTTGAGGCGTTGAACAGAGTTTTCCATCTAGTGAGGACACCATCAGACTAGATGGGGATCATAAGAGAGAGCCTTCTTCAGGGATTAGTAGGACAATGGTGGAGTCTGACCACACAGACTCACGGTGAGGATACTCTTTCATGGACGGAGTTCGAGCGACTCTTCAGGGAGGAGTTCTCTCCGTTTACGCTGAGAATGGTACAGATCCAAGAGCTTGTTCAACTCTAACAGGGTAGTATGACAGTAGGAGAAAATTCATCGAGGTTCACCAACCTCGGCTGCTACATGATGGATATGGTCAGGGATCAATACTTCTGAGGTCCGGAATTCGAGCGAGGTCTATGATGAGAAATCTGATCTAGTGTTGTGCCTATATGCATATCGACTAATGATGGAGTGCTCAAGTGAGCCTTGGTGATCGAGGGATTCTTGGAAGATCCGAGATAGCCGATAATGGTCAGCAGCAGGCAGAAAGGTGAGATGACCCCGACAGTAGGGAGCCGACATCCGGCTTAGGGATGTGGATGTGGAAAGCATCATAGGATGACCCTGGACCGAGGATAGACTGTCCAGGGCTCTTAGGCTAGATCCAGTCAGCCAAGGGAGAAGTGATGTTATGTGTGCGATAGTAGGGGACATCTTTATAGAGATTTCCAGACCTATTGAGCTACTAACAGGGAAGCCATGGATAGACCATAGAGGTAGAGGTACAAAGTGAGAAGATAGACCTGCAAGGAGGTGGACATGGCAGAGGAGCAGAGAGAGATGTGGGTGGTGGAAGACACTTTGACATACTTCCACCCCCACCCCTAGGAGGTCCGCACAAGGCTCAGGGAACTGGGGGACCGGGGCGGGGACAGTTGCATGCGGTCAAGGCATACGACCCAGGGGGTCTAGGTATGATTCGAGGTATGATCTATGTCATTTATAACTTAGCTTCCATACTTATAGACACATGTTCCATTTATTTCTTCATACCCACATGTCTTGTACAAAACATCGATATTCTGGTAGAACCATTGTCTCGATCCTAATGCTTGGAGACACCTACAGGAGGAGACTCAATGATCACACACCATTGCAGACAGTGTGATATTACCCTTGGAGGTGAGAGTTTCGGTTTGAACCACATGGAAGTAGCATCGACTCCTTATGACATTATTATTAGTTTGGATTTTTTATCCTCCGTCAATTCCAAGATTGACAGTTTTAGGCGAAGATAGCGGTGTGTCCGCCGTGATGGAACAATGTTTTCCTTTGTCAGAGAAAGGGAAACACAGGGAGCGTAGAATGGGCTAATGCATAGGAGGGTGTAGCCAATCACTCATGAGTTGTCTATCCTTAACCTCGGAGCAGTGGATGTTGTGAGCTCCGAGTTCCCAGCTGTAGTGGCGGAATATGAGAATGTTTTTCCGATGATGTTACAGGTTTACCTCCCCGCTGGGAAATCGAATTCTGCATCAACTCACACCCCGGGATTGCACCGATTTCCTCATCAGCATATCAGATGGCTCATTTATAGCATCGTGAGATGAGGGTGATGTTGGAGGATTTATAGAGAAAGGATTTTGTGAGACCTACCATTTCACCCTGGGCAGCCCCAGTCTTGTTTTCCAAGAAGGCATACATGAGTCTGAGGTTGTGCATGGATTACTGGCACCTGAACCCGGGGATGGTGAAAAACAAGTATCTGCTGCCAAGGATCTGTGAACTCTTCAATCAACTAAGCGGGGCACAATGGTTTTGATGGTTTTCCTTCGGTCAGGCTATCACCAGCTATGAGAGCGGGATGAGGATATTCATGAAGATGACTTTAAAATGATGCTACAGTCACTATGAGTACTTGGTGTTGCCTTTTGGCATAACTAACACCCCTATAGGGTTCATTGGCCTGATGAACTAGATTTTCAATCCATACTTGGATAGGTTCATAGTGGTCTTCATCGACGACATCCTTGTGTACTCATTCTTAGAATAGGAGAATGTGAGACACCTACAGATGGTTCTAGACATACTTTGGGAGCTCCAACATAATGGGAAGCTCTCAAAGTGTCTGTTATAGATTCAAAAGGTCCAATTTCTGGGACATGTCATCTCAGAAGATTGAGTAGTTGTAGACCCATCCATGGTGGAGGCTGTATTAGCATGGGAGCCACCTCAGAGCGTGATGGAGGTACATAGCTTTCTTGGGTTGGTAGGATATTACCGGAGATTCATTCCTATATTCTCCCGGATGTTAGCACCGATGACCTCCTTGACCATGAATAGTAAACCCTTTGTATGGAAAGAAAAGTGCCAGCGGGATTTCGAGCTGTTGAGACAGAGTTTGACAAGCGTCCTAGTCTTGTGATTTCCAGAGGAGGGGGTCGACTAATTAGTTTTCTGCGATGCATCACAGGCCGGGCTCGGCTGTGTCCTGATGCAGAGGCAGGTAGTGATTGGTTATGGTTCACTCCATCTTAGGCCACATGAGCAGAATTATGAGACCCATGATCTCGAGTTGGTAGCGATAGTCTTCGCATTGAAGATGTGGTGACACTAGCTTATGGGCAACCAGTTTATCATCTACTCTTACCATAAAATCCTCATGTATGTCTTCTCACAGAAGGATCTAAATTTTAGGAAGAGGTGATGGCTAGAGTTCCTCCAGGATTATGATTTCGATATCATCTATACTCCAAGGAAGGGGAACAATGTGGCAGAGGCTATTTGCAAGAGGTTGAGCTCACAGCTGTTAAGTGAGGCAACAAAGCAGTTAGCTGTGTTGCAGTTATCCTTCGTGGATGGAGAGGATATGGCTTATCTATAGTTGAAGGTTCTCTCCCTCCAATCTTACAACGGTTTATGGAGGCTTATCTAGAAGATGTTGAATATGTGGCCTTACATGCTTAGTTATCCATTGGACATGCTCCTGATGGATATTCAGAAGGTGGGGAGCACGTACTTATTTTTAGAGGATGCATTGTTGCACCGGTCGCTTTACAAGACGAGGTCCTAAGGGAGTTTCATATATCCCCCTTGGTGGTACATTCTGGAGTGGAAATGATGTACCAGGATCTCCGGTGACAGTTTTGGTGGTCACGAATGAATAAGGCAGTAGTAGATTTCGTTTCCAGATTCCTAACATGCCAGCAGGTGAAGGTCGATCCCTAGGTTCCAGTGGGATTAGCTCACCCCTGGAAGCCCCAGAGTGGAAGTGGGATGGAATATCAATGGACTTCGTGACAAGCTTACCACAGACGTCCAAGGGGAATGATTCCATCTGGGTGATCATTGACCGACTCACCAGGTCGGGCCACTTCCTAGCAATCAGATAGCAGAGATCCATAGAGATCTTGGGACACCTCTACGCGCTGGATATAGTTCAGCTTCTTGGAGTCCCCTCGACGATAGTCTAGGAATGAGATGCCCACTTTACATCCCAGTTGTGGTATGGAATGCATGGGGATTTTGGGACTCAACAATGCTTGAGCACAGCGTTTCATCCCCAGATTGATGGTCATACAGAGAGGACCATTCAGGTTCTGGTGGATATGTTGCGACGCTATGTCTTGGACTTTGGTCGCAGTTGGGAGGACCACCTACCACTGGTGTATTTTACATACAACAACAACTACCACTCCACCATTGGAATGACACTATTTGAGGACTTGTATGGGAGACCCTGCTGGTCACCTCTGTGTTGGACCGACCCCGGAGAGTTGGCACTCATGGGTCCAGAGTTGGTGCGAGCTACCACCAAGAAGGTGCAGATCATCTCGGAGTGGATGGAGACTGCACAAAGCTGGAAGAAAACTTATACTGACAGACGACAGAGACCTCTGTATTTCAAAGAGGGAGACAACAACTTTCTTTGGGTCTCACCTAGATGAGGGTTACATAGATTTGGCTTAGGCGACAAGCTATCCTTGAGGTTTGTCAGACCTTTCAAGATACTATGCAGAGTTGTCAATGTGTCGTTCCACCTAGATCTACCACCATAGTTGCATCGGGTACATGATGTCATCCATGTGTCACAGCTGATTAGGTACGTGCATGAGCCATCACACATCATCGACTAGGGAAAGTTGTACTTAGAGGATGGAGTGACCTTTTCATAGTATATGGTAGAGATCGAGGATTTCCAGGAGAGGATCATTCATGGGCGATCGATTCCCTTGGTGCGAGTCCTGTGGCAGCACATGAATCTTTAGGAGAGCACGTAGGAGTAGGAGGCCTAGATCTGTGACCAATACCCACATCTTTTTGAGTATCCTTTGTTATGTCTTTTGGGGGACATAAATCCTCAACGTGGGGAGAATGTAATATCTCATATTTTAAGTGTATTATTTTTTAAAAAACTATATTGAATTATTTCAAGACCCAGTGTGAAGAAGACACATCATTTTGAGGGCTAGTGAGCTAGGAATGGTGGAATGAACTTTTTTTAAGTTTTGTCAGTTGGAACTTGTGCATGGTTGTGGTAGTTTCCAAACAGATTGTCGGATTAAAAATCTGAGGGCACCGTTGAATTCTGGGAAATAAATTTACCAATGAATTAGCATAACCTCAACCGGAGAGGGTCGAGGGAAAAATTAAATTTTAGGACATTTTAAGTAATATAAAATAAAATAAATTTACAGGTATATTTTATTTCTTTTATAGAAACATCCGCTACAGCGTAGAAATAGGGCTGTCATTTCCTTAATTAAATGGCATGTCATAATGACTCAAGAATGGAATGTTAGACTCATTAATTCCACATCATATTTTTGAATGTAAAATCATGTTTCCCTTTTTTATTGTGATAATTGAAAGTCAAACGTTGGTGAAAAAATGAGTGAAATGATGGAGAAAACTCTCAGAAATGAACGATGACGAATTGAAGTTGTGAATCTCTACACCAACATGTTTGGAGGATCATGAGGACAATGGTAGCACAACCTCTTAATCAGTGATCGATCCCTTCTTGAGGTATGGGTTTGTCATTTGAATTCTTTCCCCCTTTTTTGATTTTAAATGATGAAGGCAGATCAACCACGAATAAGTTGATCCACAGACTCATAAGTTCTCATGGGAGGGATTTCATTGGGTTAATTATGGGGGAAATAAATCCATGATCATATTTTTGTTGATTTTATGCTTCGTTTATGCCTATTAATGAGAGAGGATCAACGCTACGACAAACGATGGCGGATGTTCATTCCTCTTTTTATTTTTTGGTTTTCTTTACCCTATTATCTTCTCGTGCGTTCTTTGAGTTCATCGAGGGGAGATGAACAACAGATCGTTGAGCATTTGTTATAGGATGAAACAATCCCAAATTGAAGAATCGACAACCCATCGACCTTACAGAGGTGCGAAAACAATAGAGGACGACGAATTGGACCAGATCAGGAATGGAAATTCTTCAAGCGTTCTTTACACGGATTGATCATTGCCTGTTTTCTGAGTTGATCAGATCTAAAAAAATGGAATCAGCTTCATGGTGTCGGGGTGACCAAATCCTAGGACTTTCATGGTGATCAGACAGCCACATCGAAAAACGGATCATCATAGGAGGCGCGACGGTGGAGGTCCGGGTTTCTGGAGATTTCCAAAATACACTGCGTGTACTTCCGAAGAACCCGCCATGTAGTACTATCGGCGACAACAAGGTTTTCGGGGGTCCGGGAGGAATCAAACGACATGTGACCTGGGACACACTATGTGCTGGACTCTCCACAATGCTCATCATGTATTTTGGGACGTACATGGACATGGGTTGGAATACACGGCTTTAGGCGACACATCATGTACAACATGGTAGAGGCAGCTATGCAGAACTCGGCGTATATATAGGGGGTACACAAAAACATGATGGAGTACATGATCATGTACTCCATCATATGGACAGGCGAGGCAAATAACATGGGTTACCCCATGTTCTAATTACATGGGGTTGAGTAAAGAGTTTAATGGACTTGTATGGGAACTTGGCTAGTGTATACGGAGCCAACCACAATCACTCAAACATGGTGTATACACCGTACTACACACTGTGTACTCAGTTTTTCTACACAAATAGCCTTACAACATGGGCCATTGTATATGGACAGTACTCGGGGTCAGAACACAGGGCGTGTAACATTTCTACATGTCGTGAATTTTTTGGTCATCTTGTTCACTGGATCTTGGAAATATTTTTTTGGGTTAGTACCCCTTCTTCTCATTCCCCTGAAGGTCAGGCATCATTTCCATTTATAGGATTATGATCCCTTCAGCAGGAATTTCAATGATAGAGTCAGGAATCCATACGAGATGCCCAGATCGAGATCCTCTATCCATTCTTGACCCTAGCTACAGTCCGGCATTGACATGACCAAATCCACCGGGTGTCGATCCTCTACCTAGCAGGTGAATTCTGGGTGAGTCGCGGTATCCGCCATGGCCTTGCAAGTGATCCTCATCTATGTATCAAGATCATTACCACTCAGGAGTGTGTCTCCCAAAATAAGTGCCCATATCTATCAGAATATTCCCACTAAGGATTGTGTCTCCCATAATGAGTGTTACTACCTCTCGTGACGGTTCCTGATGAACAATACTTCTTGAACATATTCCATAAGATCAATTAGACTCGTGGAGTGTGTTCTCTCAGAATGAGTGCTTCATGGAATCTTCGAACTGAACCCCTAGCTGGGGGTATGCGGTTGTGTGACTTGTCTCTAGACTACGGGTTTGGGTTTTGAGTATATCTAGTTTGTTCTATATGTTATATAGGAATATACTGTGCATATATGACTATACCTTTACATTGTGTAATGATTTATGGTTTTCGGTATCCTCTACTAAGTATTGTTATAATCACCACTGTACAGGCTTTGCCCGCACGGGTCGTGTCTTGTGTAGACGAGCACCCTTTTGATGGAGTCCAGGCCAGACCAGGATAGGACCGAGATTTCTGAGTCCCCTCCAGGCTGAGGTGTTCCTATGACTATGAGGAGCAGTTCCAATACCTTTTCTGTTTAGAGGTTGGAATTTGCAGTTTTCTAACTTTTGTTTTCATGGGCTTGTATTCTGGCCCAGTTTACTTTCAGTACTTTACCTTCATTCGTAATATGTTGGTTGGGTTAGCTGTATTCATGCATTATGTTCTTTATTGTTTTTACATTTCATCATTTGTGGGCTTGGAGGCATGTTCATGTGTACAGGTACTTAGGCAATGCCTCCCATGATTAGTAATATTCGTAGTAGGTGCTAGTCACCAGCCACTAGCCTATTAGAGTTTGGCTTGGAGAGTCACATCGGGGGCCCCACTGGGATGGGTCATGACAAAATACACATGGTTGTTGATTTTCATTCCATAGATTAGAGAAAAATATTATTATAGTTTGTCAATAAGGAGTATAAAATATTTCATAAATAACATAGTTTTTTAAAAAATCTCTAATTATTATTACCCATTTAAAGAAGTGAGAAAAAAATCTAACACATTGCATCATGAACACGATATTCCACACACCAAATGAATTGTAGTTTTTTCCATAATGGAAAAGGGGAAGGTTTTTATTTCTAGTTGTAATGACCTAACCCCAGAATCTAGGAGTTGGTGCATTACTTATTAAATTGAAATGATTACAAGGGTTGAAATCTCAAAATTAATGATCAGTTTATTAGTCTTGAAGAAACTAGATAAATATATGTAACTCATATTACATTGGGAAAGGTAAAAAAATACAATACATAAATAACCAATAATCTTCATCCACAAGAAATGAATAAATGGTCTATGCTTCATAACCTATTGATGGAAAAATAATGAAAGGGGTGAGGTAAAATTATCAATATGGGTTACAAATTGAAGAAGTACGAATAAAAAATGAGTTAACCATAATCATATTGGCATAGTCAATATGGCATGGTGAATAAATGACAAACACACGCCATTAATAAACTGAGAATGAAACTACATCCATAGATTTTGTTATAGTTAATTACTCATGGATAGTAATAAAGAAAAATGAATAAAGATAATTATTATTAAATGTATGTCATGTATCTGAAACATGATACCACTATACCATCGAAATACTTTATGTTAGTGGGTTGATATGTGTCAGATTCTTTTTTTGAAACAGACTCAAAGGGTTTGTGACCATCTAATTTGTCTCATGATACCTGTCGATGCATAGAGGGGATATGGTGGCCCCCAACCATCAAATGATTTAAAAATCATTATTTATACATATATTTATTTCATGTACAACGTACCTTCTCAATATCATTAGAGATTAGAGGATATGGATTCATTAATATCTCCATAGTTAAAAAAATTCCAATTAGACATCCTATGTAAAAGGGTATATGACTTAAGACAAAAATAATATACATAACACCAAAATATGGATATATAAAATATTTAAAATTTGAAATGATAAATCACCCAAAAGGGGTAGTAGGAACACCACATAAGAATGATTTGGTGCACAATACCATGTAAATAATATTGAAATATAATCCAAAATAATGTCCCTTGCAACATCGTAATCTATAAAGTTAATAATCATCAAGTGATCCCCGAATTCCAGGAATATAAAAAGAGTAATGACATAATATATCAAATGGAATTAAACATGTTCCACATACAAGATACAAGTGGAAAACAATGTAAATATCCCAGAAATAAAAGTGATATGAGAAACCCCTTACCTTATGCCGAAAGGTGTTCTTGATTGATCTTAATGACCTAAATAATCAAATTTCGCATCATTAATTTATAATTAATGAACCAATTATACATTTTATTTATTCATTATAAAAATATTAGGTTCATTTTTTCTATTTTTAGGGGTTTAATAGGTTGATTGATTTTGTTTTGGAACTATTTTTTCCTTGGTTTTCATGATCACAATATGTTTATTTATGAATGGTAGTTTGTTTGAAATGTGGTTAAAAATCCATAATTAAAAATATATTATTATTATTGAATTTAATGAGATATAAAAGATACTATTACTATTTTGTTTATATATCAAGAGGATGACTCATTAGATTATAGTTAATGATAATAACTTGTATTAATTTGGCAGTTTGGTTCCCAATTAACTTGTTTTGTATTAATATTTTATAAAATGAGTTTGTAAGGATAAAAAACATTGAATAAGGTAAAATAAATATATTATTCATTGTTTCAACCATTAAAAAGGTTTCTTGAAAATTACTGATGATATTAATATAAATTGAAAACTCTTCATCCTTTGATGTGATAAACTAACACATCTTGGATGGTGTTTTAATTTTTAGTATTGGAGGAGGGGGAAAAGAGAAATTATGAAGAAATAATCCACAAGTATAACAAAATTTAGTTCATTTAAGGTACTGTAATTATCATAGCATTTGGATGAAGGGATGTGAGGACAGAGAAACAAAATAATGGAACTTGTAAAATAAGTTGAAAAGAAAGGGAAGATAAGTCCACCTCTTATGTACTCCTCCATGATAATCTCCTTAAAGACTTTGTTTTTTACCTTTTTATGAGACCAGTAGTTATTGTAAATAGGGGGAGGGCTTGGGAATTTTATTTTTTAGAACATAGGGTAGGATCAATGTCTGGTTGGTGTGGAGGAAGAGGGGGTGATAAGTGGTTTATATATTGGAGGGGAGGAGAGTTTTCATAATATTTTAATCATTACTTTATTAATTTTCCCTAAGACAAGAAAAAATTACGATTCAAAAAAAAATAGTAATACGTTCATGTGTGTTTGAACCAAGAGTTCTAACCTCAACAGTATATCATCCATTACACAATAAATAATGTATTTTTCATTTAACATAATTTATCATATTTTACTATTTACCAAAAATTCATGTATTTCTGAAAAAAAAACACAAAATTCACCTTAACGATTTTTAGACATGTAGAATCAAAAATTGGACACCATTTTCCAATTAAAATTTTCTAAATATATGAAATTTAATATTTATTACAAATAATAATTTAATCAAAAAATAGTATCAATTAAAATATTCATCTTCTTTTTTAAGATGCATAAATTTTATTTAAAAGATTATGGGAAAAGTTTTCATTCATAAGGGTCTTATTAATATCCATAAGGGAAGGTTAATATTAATAAGGGTTTTTTTCTATTAATAATGGTAAGTTACTATTAAATGAAACATATCTTGTTTCCATCAGACTCCAAATAACACCATAATTGCAACTGTGTATTCCTTACATCGAAATGAAAAACATAGAATTGGATAATTTATGTTTAATGGAAAGGTTATTAATTTATCTTATAAATAAACAAGTTTCGTTTCAAAGAGACTCAATTATTCATTCAATATAGGTTATCTAATGAATAGAATATATTTTAGAGAAAGATACCTAAAAATGCTTGGGGTCTTATATTCTAACGTCATTTGGAAATTTCTCCCCCAAAAGTTTTCATGTATATTTCTCCTTAAAAAGATTTGGGTGGTTCTTCTTCATAACATCCTTAGGTTCCCAAATTGATTACACCAATTTATGGTTTCTCTAATGAAACATTACTAGACAATTTTTCTTGTTTCTCAATACCTTCTTCCTTATGTCATGAATCTCGATAGTCTCTTCACAGTATAAAAAATAATGTTCCAGGTATATTTCATTATAGGTTAGTAAATGCATGTGGTTTGGAATGTATTTGTTGAACAATGACATGTGGAAAACATTATGAATTTTAGAGAGAACTGGTGGCATTGCTAAATGGAATGCTACAACTCCAATTATTTTCATAATTATTAATGATATGATGTACCTGGGGCTCAGTTTCCATTTTTAGTTAACCTTATGACACCCTTACATGGAGATACTTATATAAAGGAATAGTCTACTAATTGAAATTCAGAATATTTCTCCGATTGTCAGCATTACTCTTTTAGCTAGTTTTGGATACATTAATATGGAAGTGAACTTTCTTTACCTTTGTAGTTGTCTCGTCGAAAATTTTTGCGCCTACAATTTTCCTCTCACCATATTCATCCCAACATGTTGGAGTTCGACACTACTTACCATACAATTCTTTCTATGGGACCATATGAATGATATAATGGATACAATTATTTTAGAAATATTTCACAAAAATAAATTATTGATCCCACATACCTTTAATTTCAAGAAAGCATGATATCAACATGTCAACATGTGTTTGAATAGTCCTTTTAGAATTTACGTTTGTTTGGGGGTGATATGTAGTACTCATATGAAGCTCAATATCTCAAGGATTTTGAAGACTTTTATATAATTTTGAAGTAAATCTAGGATCTCAATCTAACACAATCAATAGAGGTTCACCATGATGTCTTAAATCATTATTAATATCATGTATTTACATGCACTCAGGTGGTAAATACTCTATTAAAGAAAGGAATTGTATATATTTTATGACATGAAAAATAATTAATCATATTGAATCATTACTTCTATGTTTCCGTGGAATTACTATGAGAAAATCCATCATAATTTCATTCCACTTCCACATATGAATAGTAAGATGTTGAATGACCCCTCTAGGATGTTTTCTCTCAGCCATCACTTGTTGAAAAACTAGACACCATGAAAAATAGTTAAAAATTTCTTAAATCATGTTATCCAACCAAAAATGATCATTCAAATCATTATACATCTTAGTTCTACCAGGATTTATAGGGAAATTTGAACTATTATCTTTGTCAAATAGTTTCATTTTAGCTCAGGTACTAAAATAACAAAGATCCTCTTTTCAAAATTTCAGACTCCATCATATTACACAAAGTCCTCCAATCTTCCATCTTTAACAACTTTAATTTTATGTTATATATTCTCATCATTATATAGAGAGATTTTTATCTTCTCTAGTAAAGATGGATTAGAAACCATTGTAATGGGGAAATATTTTTACATATCCTTAAAAATTAATATATCCACCTTTAGTATATCCATGAATATACTATCTCGCTCGCTCCTCATTTGGGTCAGAAGTCCTTATTATTTCATGCTTAATGCATCTTCCACCTTATCTTCCATTCCTGTGTGGTATTGTTTTGAAAAATGATAATCATTGAGTAACTCCATCCACCTCCTTTGCCTCATGGTGAGTTATTTCTATGTAAAAATGTATTTCAAACGTATGAGATCAGTATATATCTCACATTTTCACTGTAGATATAATTCCCCCATATTTTCAGAGAAAATATTATGGATGCTATCTAAAGATCATGTTTCCGGAAATTTTTCTTAAGATTATTCAACTGACATGATTAATAAGAAATAACATTATCATTTTGAATAAAGATGCAACCTAATCCATTCTTTGATGCATCAATATATATCACAACCCCATAATTTCAAAAGGTAAGAGTAAAAATTGAACCATTAACCATTATTATTTTCAAATATTCAATGCATTCTATACATTATTTTTTCAATACAATTATAACCCCTTTATGTTTGTGATTTCTTAGTGGGTTATCTAGTCAGGTGAAATGCTGAATGAAACATCGATAGTAACCTTATATTCCAATAAAACTACATAACTTAGTATTTTTATATGGCATGGTATATTCATGGATTTACTTTTTCATCACAGGATCAACTATGATTTCATCAATATAGACAATACAGACAAGAAAAAAAAACATTGAAGCCAAATTTTATACTTTCTAAACACCCCATATAATTAATTTATTCAAACAGTTTTCAAAATAATCCAAAAATAATTATCATGGTCTTTGAAGCTTTTGGAGTGAACTATGATATAATCGATAAATACCACAATAAATTCATCATGATATTCTTTGAAAACTCTATTCATTATATAAATGAAAACAAAGGCCACATTAGTTAGTTAAAAAGGTATTACTGTAAACTCAAAAAGCTCATACCTGGTTCAAAATGCTTTCTTTGGTAAATCTTCATTCCTCACACATAGTTGATGATATCCAAATAGAAGTTCAATCCATGAAAAATATTGGGTTCCATGAAGTTTGCCAATTAAATCATCTGTTTGTGGTATATGATACTGGTTCATTATTTTAATACCATTGATTACCCTGTAATTAATGCATAGCCTTATGGATCCATGTTTCTTTTTAGAAAAGAGGATAGGGGATCCCCAAGTAGAAACACTAGGTTAAATAAATCCTATGTTACTTGGTTACTATAGTTATTTATTTTTCTCTACTAATTATATATTGGCCATTTTTTAGGGAGTATTTGGTATAGGTCTTTCACCAGGAGTTAAATCAATAAAGAACTCATCATCCCGATCTAAAATATGTCTAGAAAAATCCTCTAGAAATAAATTAATGTATTCTTTCTCAATAGTTACATATTAAATTTGATGATTTCACTCCTCACTCATATGTATTGTGTTCTATTCCTCTCGAATAATTGCATTCAGTAGAGCTATTGGGGGTGGATCAAGATAAGAATTAGATGACAAGGTTACTGCTCTAAAGATAATGAATTCTACAGAATTCTCAAAAATTATAACTTCAAACTTCTTGAAATAGATATTTGCATCATAATTTGATAGAAATTTTATTTTTTGAATTATATCAAAGTCATCCATTGGTAAGATGATATGGTTAGAAACTAAATCACATTTATGCATCAACTGTAATGCATTTACCCTAGAAGCCAAAAGAAAGTGCATTACATTATTATATTGGAATGATTACAAGGAATAAAATCCTGTAGTAATAATAAGTTTAATAGTATTGAAGAATCTAGATATAGACATGGAACTCAAATTACATCGGCAAAGGAAACCAAATACAATTCATAAATAAAACTAATAAACTACATCCACCAGAACTCAAAAAATGGTTTCCTCATCATAACTTTTTGAAGGTAAAAAATGAAATGGGTGATCTCAAATGATCAGTAAGGGTTAAAAATAGAGGAAAAATGAATCAAAAATAATTTAATTATAATCAAATTAAAATAGTCAATACCGCAAGGTGAATAAATGAAAAACATACGCCATTAATAAGCTAAGAATGAAACTACAACCATAGATTTTTTTCATTGTTAAAACCTCATGGATTATAATAAATAAACATGAATAAAGAGAATGATTATTAAGTAGAAATCATGTATCTGAAACATGATACCACAATACCATAAAAATGGTTTAGGTCTGTCGGTAAATACTCATCTTATTCTGTTTTTGAAACAATCTCAAAGTGTTTATCGCCAACTGATTTGCCTCCTGAGACCTATCGATACATAGAGGGGATATATCAAGCACCACCCATTATTTAAAGACCAAATAATTCTATATGAAATTGATTTACTTTATTTACAATATTCTTTATTAATATCTATATAGAGTAGAAGATACAAATTCCTCAATATTTCTATAGTAAGAACAACATTCCAAACAAACTCCGTATGTAAAAGGGTATACATATTAAGAAAATAATCATATATATGAAACCAAAATATGGATATATAATATATTTAAAATTTAAAATGTAAAATGATCCCAAAGGGGTAGTAAGTGCACCACATAATAATGATTAGGTGCACAATACCATGTTAATCATAATGAAATGGAAACTCAAACAAAGTCCCATACAATATCATAATCAATCAAGTAAATAATCATCATGTGAACCACTAAATAACATGAATATAAAAAGAATAATGAAATTATAAATAAAATAGAAATATTCATACACCACATACAAGAAATAAGTGGCGAAGAAATGGAACTCTTAGGGAAATAAATGGGAGATGAGAAACCCCTTACCTAATGTCTGAAGGTGTTCTCGAATGATTTTAATGACCCGAATAACAAAATTTATCATCATTTATTAATAATTCATGAACATCATATACATGTAATTTATTCATTTTAACGTAATTATTTTCATGAAATTCCATTTTTATGGGTTTATGAGGATCATTTTTTTTATTTTGGATGAATTTTTCAATGATTTCCATGATCAGTTTACTTGTATTCATGAATGAAATTTTGATTGAAATGTGGTTAATCAAATAGAATAGTTAATATATATTATTTTTGAAATTACAATGATATATATGATCCTATAATTTTTTTCATATATACCATGAGGATTAATCATTAGCTAAAAGTTGATGATAAAAGCTTGGAATAAATTGGCGGTTTTGGGCACAATGAACGTGTTTTGTATTATTATTATATATAATGAGTGTGTGAGGATTCTAGAACATTTAATGAGATAAAATACATATATTATGATCTATTTAAACCAATAAAATTTATCACAGCCTTTCATGAAGATAGAAAAATAAATTGAAAACTCGTCACCCTTGAATGTGATAAATTTACACATCTCGGCCGATGCTTTCATTTTTAGTATATGGGGAGGGGGAAAAGTTGGATGATGATGAAAATTTCCACTAGCATAATAAAATTATTGTTTATGTATGTTAATATAGTTTTCATAGGATATGGATTAAGGGAGGTGAGAATAGAGCAAAAAAAGAATGTAACTTTTAAAAGAAGTTGAATGAAAAGGGAAGAGAGGTTCACCTCTTTAGTACTATTCATTGAGAATCTATTTATGGCCCTTTTTTGCCTTTTGGTGATATCGGAAGGTCTTAGACATAGAGGGAGGGAATGGGTTGTGTATTTGGAATAACATAGATAAGTATCAAAGCCTTAATGGTGTGAGAGGAAGGGGGGGGGGTGTTGTTTATATAGTAGAGTGGAGGATGTTTTTCATAATATCTTAATCATTAGTTTTTTATTTTCCTCTGAAAACAATAAATAGGGATGATTCAATGAAAAAAATAGTAATAAGTGTATGTGAGTTCGAACCAAGTTCTCTTACTTCATCATATTATCATCCATGTTATAGTAAATCATGTATTTAACATTTATCTCAATTTATCATATTTTATTACTCACAAAAAAATTATTGTATCTCAAATAAATCCAAAAACATTACCCTAATGATTTTTCGACGTGTAAAATCAAAAAATGAACTCAATTTTTCAAAAATAACTTTCTAAATATAATATAATTAATTTTTTAAAAAAGTCATCATTTAATCAAAAAATACCAAAACTTAAAATATTCAACTTCATTTCTTAGGTGCTTAAATTATATTTACATATTCATGGGTAAGGGTACCATTCATAGTGTTTTTATTACTATTCATAAGGTACGTTACTATTCATACGGGTATGTCACTATTTATAAGGGTAATTTACTATTCACTTAATATTAAATTGATTCTATCAGATACAAAGTATCACCCTAATCACCACCATGTATGTCGGTTTTTGGATATTATGAACATAGAAGAGGAAAATTTTTGTTTAATGGCTAGGTTATGAAATTATACTAAAAATAAACAAATATTGTTTCACAGAGTTTCAATACTTCAGGAAATATAGGCTATCAAATTTATAGATAGAATTTAAGAAAGACATATCATAAAATGTTTGGGGTGTTATACTAGAACAATAATTAGAATAACATTAGAGTATCATAAGGATAATGATGTTTTAATTTTAAGATGTTGTATTTAATCTGTCAGATTATTATGTTCATATAAATTAATTTAAATGAGAATGGAGATTTTAGAAATTTATAACTTGATTCAATGTTTATATTCATTACAATGCCGATTAAGCATTTGAGGGATCAACTTTTGTGATGACCAAAATCTATTGAAGGTTCATAAGAATGTTGAAAAGTGGTTTTGGTAGTTTTTGGGATTAGATAAGTTGTATTTTGTGTCAGGATAATAGAGGATATGATTTCCACTTTTATAAGTGAAAAAAAGATTCTATTTTTGTAAATAAAAAAACAAAATATTATAATAATGTGACGTCATGTCCGGTAAAGTATCTCAAAAAACAGATAAATGGCGGATATGCTCAGAGATAATGATGATATATACCTAAAAACCCCATTCCCACACATGTATTAATTTTTTTAACTCAATATCAATAGATGGTTAAACTATTAACATTTTATACTTTACTATGGTAATATGTTTTTCCTATGTTTTTCCTAAGGAAACATATCCTTTGTACCAATATATAAAATTGTCCTTATTAAAAAAATTTGAACTAAATATTCCAAATTGGAAATAATTTCTATTCTATTAAATTTAAATAATTGATAAAAATTAATTTTAAAGTAATAAATGTATAATGTATTGAAAAAATTATTTTTTTGGAGAATATAACTTATTTTATCAAGTGTTAAATATGTGTTTTTAAATAATTTATTTAAAAAATATTTTAAATTCACGTATAAAATACCAATTAGGTTTTATAAAATGGTGTAATAAATTTAAAATTAATTCTTATGAAATAATAATTTCTTAAAAGACATGATATTCTCATATAAGGTATTTTACACTTTTAACCTAAAATGAATATTTTTTAATAATACTATAATTTCATCATTAAATAATATTGATATTAAATATCAAAAAATGAATTTTTTTTCAAATTATATTTCTACATTTTTCTATCCTTATATTAAAAAACATAATGTATAATGAGAAACTATTTTTATATGAAAATAATTTTTTAATTTATTAACCATTCTTATTTTATTATGTATAAATTACTAATAAAATTACTATCATTATATTTAATATTTTTAAATAAAAAATATAATATTTTTAGTTTACTTATATGTGAAATATTAATGCTAATTTTTGGGAAAAAAATCAACGTATCTATTTATTTCATAAATATTATCAACACATTACTAAATAATCATCCATTTTATTTAGAATTCAAAATAAAAAATTGTGTAAATATTTGTGACAAATAAATTATTAAAATAATAATGACCTAATTATATTTTCCCATATTGTAGTTATATTTCCTCTTAAGATATTCATGTAGGATTTATGAATTAATGAATCTCTAGTTGAAGTCATGTGTATGAATTCTTATACCTTAAATCTCATGGAAATTTACACATGAATGAGTTTACCAAACATATGATTTCCCTCATATGATAGTTATTCATGCTTTAATTAGGATTCATCTTCATAAAAGCGTAGTGATATTACCTATTTTCCAAGCTCAAGTACATGAGTTTCATATGATATACTCTTACTAATCGATTGAATTTATTTCATTTATACATTTCATAATATCGATATATTTTTATACCCTTTAATTTAATAGTTGTTTTATACTGTTAAATTTCTTTCTTTTAACAAATAAAAATTTCATTTTACATTGATGTTCCATGTAAAACAAGATATTTAAATGAAATTTGGTTAAGGAAATACATTTTCAAATGACGGGTCATTATAATAACAATCATTCACCATCTATAAACACACAAATACATTGTGATGAAATGAGAGTTAATTAAAAGGTGTATTTCATGTTTAAAATTATTGAGGCACAAAATAATAATGATGGGAGATGAAGATGATCTCAACACAACAATTCTTAACCTTCGCTTTTCCACTAAAATAGTGAATATATTTAAAAAACAAGATAAAAAAAATTCTACAGTTACCCATAAAAGTCTAATTTGACAAATAATAATGTGTTAACACTCCATAATTGTAGATCTTGAGATCACAGGTGCATCACATGGAGGTATGAAACAAAAATAATAATGATGGAAGAAGTATAATGAAAAAAAAAGAATAAAATTATATTAAAATATAAAAGTTATAAAGTCCAATCCGAATTAGTTTTGGGTAAAAATATTTAGACATGAATTATTTTTAATGGGAGGTGTAAACATAAGCTTACATATTAATTCATTCTTCTACCTCATCTGGAATAACAATTACAATCTCCATATTCCTCAGATGGATTCCTCATGTACAAGATGTTGGTCAAGATTCATCATGTAGGCTATATCAAATATTGTTAATTATTGAAATTCAATACTACCAACTTAGGATTAATCAGTTGAATGATTTATTCCATATGGAATAGTGGATATCATCTTCTGAATTTGGAAGACTAGAGTAATGGAAGATGAATTTTATGTCTATGAAAATTTATTTTTTATGAATTTTAATTTCCATAGAAATGGGTGTAACCATTATGAATGTGGTGCAAAATGGGATGACCTTTACGATACATATTTCCAAATTATATTACATTAAATAAGAATTATGGTAAGTGTGGAAACCCTTACATAGTGTGAGACAACCATTACGTAGTGAATTTTTGACTTTTATGGAATATAATGACTATTGGGTGGCCTTTACATCGGGTTTTCTTGAAATTTATACCCACAGCTGGGAGAATTGGGACATTTTCACTATTTTCCATTACCTGTTTCATATTCAAGACATAACGACTTTTCAACCTTTGAAATCCAACTCATGAAGATGAATACTCAGTATAGGATTATTCGAGTTAATTTTTTAATTTTAAAATATCAATAAAATATATATTTATTAAAAAATGCAAAGATCAAACATAAAAAAGGTCAATTAATGTATTTTTAATAAATTAATAAATTAATAAATGTAGTGAAAGTAATTATTTAATCAAGTTATCCATTTAATTATAGATTTATAGAAGTAAAAAATAAATTTTAAAATTACATGTTTTATATGAATGTTGAAGAAATTCCATTAAAGAAATAGAGTATAATTATGAAAATATAGAAACTCATCACTCCCCCACACTTCAACTATTTTAATCCACAGAAATGAAATACCTTCAACTAATAGAAATAATTATCTTTCCCAGTTACAAACAAAAAACCACAATTAAATAATTTATAGATTAATTCATCATTAATGATGTAACATTATCTGTATAAGTCATACCCACTGTCCTTATATACATTTAAGAGAATGTATTTTACCCAGGAGTGAAAATAGAATATAAAGTAGTGTAATTAAAATATTTAAAAGTGTTAGGTTTGTTATTCCATCTTTATTGAGCTCCTTATACTAGGGTTCCATTTCCCTATTACTTGTTAAAAATCAAATGAAATTACTATAATACAACATCTCTTTTTCATTTAGATTCAATATTCCTCTCACCAAAATCTATTATTTTTTATATAATTACGATCTTATTTATTATCTCTTAGCCATATCTTTTAAATGAACATATTTTATTTACAAATAGAATTTATTTCTTACACACAAAGAGCCTAATAATATCAAAACATCATTTGGGTTCCCAATTTTATATTTTCTGCAGTTTCAAAGGACCTGTATGAATGTTTTTTCAGTTATCCTTATATGGTGTTTTAAGAATAGAAACTTTTCCTAGGGTAACGTTTAGAAATCTTGTCTCCTCATGTTATAAATTTTATTCCACATAATTATTTTGCAAGAAAATAATTTTATTATTATAAAATAATATTATCTATATGAGATGATAAAAAACCACTTAGTAATATTTCATGTTAAAAAATTTAGAATAATTTAATATCTAAAAACTAGAATGATATTATTTACTAGGAATTATTGAAGGTAATACTAAATTTCCTACCCAAAAAACTCATTAAAACTAATATTGAAAAATTATTATATATAGTTTTACTCAAAGAATTATAAAATCAAGTCCTAAATCGGTTAAAAACCTCCCACATACTTATTTAACACTTATAACATAAAATCTCATCAAAATGAAAAAATAGAAAAGAAAAAACAATTAAAAAAGTAAAAACCCCTAGTTTTTATTCATCAATGTTGTATTCATTTGAGATCTTTCTTGATTAATTATAGAAAACATTAATATATCTTTGTATGATTCTATAAATTTATAATAATATATAAAAAAAGGAACTAAAAAATGATATTTTATCTTAAAAACTAATGAAAATGAAAATTTCAATATATTAATGAGATGCGTATTGGGTTTTTCCTCCAACATGTTCTTATCATTTTATATTCCCATAGTTTGATATGATTTAAATTTTCCATATTTTGAAGGGGTTAGTAATTTTAATTGGAAACACCATATATCTACGATTCTTCTAAGATTAACTTATTGATTTAGGTGTATCTCACATTTGATAGAGTTTTTAATTTCCACCATTTGGTCAATATTTTCTAGCTTGTATTTAGGGGGGGTGGGATGATTTTTGGGTCCTCCATATAATATTACTTTTATTCTGGATGGGGTACTTTGATGTGTATCTCTATAAGTGATTTCAATCCTGCCTATTCTTCCAATTTATCAACCAAACATATGGAATATTATTCCATATATTCAAAATAATAATGAAAAAATTAACCAATTAATATTAATTAAGATCCCATTTAACTATTGAAACACTTGGGAATCCTTTCAGGTGTATAATAATTACACACACATTTATATTTTCATATTGATTAACTTGAACCTGTTGCTCATCATGGAAGTAAAATTTTGTGAAATTACTAACTTTAATAATAGTAGGAAACCATAATTTGTATTCTTTAACCACTTATGTAATCTTAGCTTATAAATGGGTAATTAAAAATGTATCCAAATGTTAAATTATTTGATTATGGATATTAGAATGATATTTATGATAAATAAAATCTATATGGAATATATTTAAATTCTATAAGTTCTCAATAATTATTTTATATTGTGGATCTTAATGTCCAGAAGACACCCTTGGGATACCACATGTGGTACGTGTGGCCTATTGAACCTCATGTTGTTCATATAACTAGAATACTTCCAACTATTATTCATAATTTTAAAATATAGGGAAAATGTTACCTAAATATGCAATTAAAATATCAGGGATATCATACTTCAATGTTGTAAGAAAAAACTGGGAATAAAATAAGTTTTGATTAATTATATATCAATATTTTTTAGAATATAATTAATTATATAACTGGAATTACTCTTACATATCTTATATATTCGATGAGGGATGTAGTGGAAATTCTGCAGTCTCTTAAAATATACGCCTAATTATTACATCTTTATCTTCATAATTCATGGCCTTCAACCATACTTCAAATTATTATTTGAAGAAATGGAGATTAGTAGAAAATTGTTTCCAGTAAAAATAATGAATTAAATTTATAAAGTGAATGAATACCCTTACTTTATTTTATATTTTAATTCCTCATATTGTATATGGCCATTGGGAAAATATCTTCAGTAGTACACAATTATGTTTTTATTCTTTCATTTTTTCTACAAACATCACATTTTCATTATGAAAGGATTTACATTTGGTTCATAACATTTTAGAACCTCTTTTTCATGTTCATATTTTCCCCTAGTAAATTTAATATATGATTTTTCATGATAAATAATTTTTTTCTTCATATGTGCGAATTATTTCTTTATCATTTTCCTCTATAATTTGTGAAATTTAATTGTTATTATAATTAAATTATGTTATCTCTTTAACCATTCTATAGATATTTTTTAAAGCTGTTAATTATTATGAAGACATTTTTTCAAAATTTATTTGGATTGTGAGTGTTGTTATAAATGAATTGAATCATGAAAATAAAAGAACATTATAAGTAAGATAGTCACTAATATATGAAAATGGTGTGTTCTAATATCAAATAGTTGGTCATGATTCTAATTTTGAAAGGCTACCATTATGTAGTTCTATCAAAGATAAATTACTAATCCCACCAATAGTAATAAGATGAAAAAAAATTTTCCTCTAAAGGAGTTAGGATTAAATAATCACTTTCCATATATATATATATATTATTTTTTTGAAAGTAAGACAAAAATTATGTTTTATTTGGTTTTTTACAAAATTCAAATATTTGAAATTCAAAAAATCACATAAATTAACCTGAACTATAGATATACATAAAGGGTGATCTGAGGGACTATATTAATATTATAATATTCATATGATCTATATCACATAACTCACTAAGTAGATAAGATAAAAAAAGTATAATAAATCACCTTTTTTATCCATGTATAGTGGACAAGATAACTCCTCAACTGAGTGAGTGGACCAACTTAGACATTGGGCTTCAATCACACACCATTAAACCTCTCAATACCCACCACTCCACTGAGAAAATTTATTATTTTAATAGAGACAATTTTTTATTTTTAACATGTTGGTGGAATAGGTGGAATAAGTCTATAATGATGAATGATATATTTATGATTTGTGCCCCATTTCTTCACCTTGACTACCCCACAGAACTATTTAATATATTTTATAAAATTAAATATATAAATTCTACTCTACTAACTATGATTACCCATGAACCACACTCAATGGTTTATCTCTATATACAGTGAATCATTAGATAATAGTTAAATCCCTATGAGATGAATAAACACAAATTTTTTTGGATGAATAAGAAAGACAGTTGCATAGAATATTATTACATTAAAAATGAATAACTAAAAAATCATAGCCAAATAAAGCTGAGACCACAGTTTATGGATTCAAATAAATTAAAATTGGATAGGGTATATATATTTATAAGAACCAAACCCATATTATTCCTCCTACTTGATTTTAGAACTAAGATACATCTTTCCTTAATAGATTCCACATGAATTGCCTCGGGATTAATATTTTTTAGGTAGATGGTATCAATAATTATTCTTTCATTTAATATATTCCCACCAAATTTATCATGACCCGAATGTGGATGCACTCCATATAAAATATTGGTGATAATATGCCTGATTTGGTTATACCAAAGGAATGGAAAATAGATTTTTGGTAAATCAATCTTTATTTTATGTGTATTTTCATCTCTATGGGAAATGATATGACATTTACATATTCAGTGTATCAAGGGATGAAATTTATGAAGTGTATTATCTATTGATATGAAATTACATAGAATTAAGGTAATTAATTTTACCCTTATATATCATGGGATATTCTTCACACAACATATTAGTGACCTTTATAAAATAGAGGGATCTTGAGATGACATTTACACAAGTTATAGAATTTACTTATTACCCTTACCCAATAAATTTGTGACCTTTTCACAATTTTCCATGATTCATACATTTTTCCAGACATATGTAATTCTTATATTTTGATATATACCTCATAAAAATAAAAACATAGTGTAGTATTATTCTAGTTCATTCCTAAATTTAATTAATCTATAAAAAATAATTATATTCCAATTAGTAATTTTAAAAAATATTATAAATAATGTATATATTCTCAATAAATTCAAAAGAAAAATAATATAATCAATATTAATGATATATTTCATTGATGAATGTTATTATTTATTTAAAAATGTAAAAAATAAATGGTAATTTCTCATGTTTTATATAAACTATGATGTAAATTTATATTGAAAAAAGAATTAAATTTTGAAAATACTATCTCTCAAAAGTGAATAAGTTCTATAATCCGACCCTATGATATATATATTATAGAATATGTAATTATTAGTATAATATTGTCATTTTATTCATATAACAACACTATCATTTCAATTCTTTATCTGGGTTTCAAGAATTTTGTAGAAGAAAATATTGATGAGGAAGAGAATGTGAGGTATATATGGAGATCATGTTTAGTTTCTGTTTTCAAAACAAGTTTGTTGTATAAGGAAAAATAGAAGTAGATAAATTCGTATTATATGTACATTTATAAGGAGTATGATTTTATCATTTGATATATATTTATCTAATAATATATAATAAATATGCATTATATGTTTTTTGGAAGTACATTTTTAAAAAGGATGGTGTGAGCATAATAAAACACAACCAAAATATTATAATATTTCATTGGGGGATAAACATGGTGGCACTAGATGATATATAATTATGAGCATAATATAATTACTAACACATTGTTCCAATTCTTATATTAGGGGAAATCCATATACTAGACTTAACCCAATCACAATATGACATAGACACCTATATTTTGGGGAAACCGTGTAGAATTACTATGTGATTCTTCATAATTTAAATTATTTATCTCATGCAGTATTATATTCTAGGTAAAAAATAATAAATTATATTGATATCATAATATATAATAGGAGTTCAAATTATTACATTAGGTTTTAAATGTGTACAAATTTAATTATAAATGAATTTTATAAAATATGTTATTCATATTCAACCACATCTTAGGTGACTGCAAAAAATAATGGGACATATCAATTTATAAAGATAATTTTAATTTAATTCTTACTATATATAATTTAGGATTTATTTATTACATATCACGTTAACTCTTATTGATTAAATAATTATACCTCAACATTTTCATGAATATATATACCTTTTTTTCTTTTTCATGAATATGTTATCTACCACTCCCCATCTATATAATGAAATTATATTTTTCTTCAATGAATATGTTGTTTTTATCAATATCATAAAAATTTTCTTGTTTTTATAATGTCAAAATTTAATTTTTTTTGTGAAATGGTATAATTAATTACCAAAATCAACAGTATTATACCTCAAATATAAAAAATATAAAAAATTATATGAAGATGGGCCACATTTATTGATACTTAGATAACTAGAGAAAACTAGGTATGATGAAGTTATTTCTGGGGATAATTTGAGGTGGGGGGTCTAATGATAATTGCATATCAATATTATCCTTTTAGCGACCGAGGATCAACTACATAAGTTCATCTCCTCAAACAAGGGCAATAAATGTCTGTTGTCACCATTAACAATTGATATCAATGTTGATCACTCTCTAACCTGAAAAATACCATAAAAACATTTCCAAAAACGAAATAATATTTATATTTCATAAAATGTGGATATAATCAAAGAAAAACATCCCAATAATCTTTATAACTAAACCCATAATTGCAATTTATTCCAAATAAACAACTCCAATACACTAAAATCACAAATAACTATGAAATGTTGTTAAAACCACCATAGTATTAAATTATGATTATAATATACTTCTATAAAAAAGTAATAAAAATTTATTTTATTATCCAAAAAACAATATTTCATTTTGATTTGATAAATCTAAAGAAATTAATTCAAAATGGAATAAAAACATCATGAATAATTCTCACTAAACCACAAGAAACAATTAAACTAGGAATGAAGAGGGTAACCAAGAACCATAAAAAACACAAAAAAACAAAAAAAAAGAATTAATGTATGGAAAACAATGAATAATACATTGAAACAAGAGAATTAATTTCACCATCACACTGATACCTTGGGTGGGATCAATATAAAGTATACAAACCTCATGGTCAAAGTTGATAGACCAGTTCCACTTTATGTTGGAGGGACCACCACAATAACCTATGCACCCATCGAGGATGACACCTAATACCCCAAAAGACCAGATTTATTTTAATTATTATTTATCAACCATTAATGAACTAGAGAGGTCAATATATATTGATGCACATCATGAGTCCAACATCCATGTAGGGAGAATATTGGATCAAGGGTAATAAATGAATAATTAACCAGTCATAGAGAAAACATGACGAGGGATGTATTGTAAAATATGAGTGTATGATTGATTAATGTTAAATTATATAGATGAAAACTAATAGAGATATGGAAATATTAAAGGAGGGTCGATTCTCAAACATATCATCACATCGTCAATAAAATATTATGAGTAAACCCTATATAGAGTTTAGTGAGATTGGGAGAGATGTCCTACAGAATTTGGGCTCATTCAATCCATGTTCCTTTTCTCATGGATGTATTCTATATATTATCCCATAATTATATATCTTTCTCAAATTTTATCTTTACCACATACCATGTACTCCATATGGTATCAATATCCATTATTCCATAATTCACATTTATATTTGTTTAACTCGAATCATATATGAGGTACTTAGCTACACGACTTTTATTTTTTATTTATTCCAATTATATTTTGTGTTCAATGATTATTCTATAATCTATTTTTTATCATTCAAAATACAATGTTATTTCCCATTATCCTATTAAAACCACATTTATGGACAAATGATACAAAAAAGATAATAATTTACTGAACAATAAGTATTTATGTGTTTTTATGATGTATTTTAATTTCAAATGTAATGTAATGATAAGGAATTTATCAAGTCTTTTAAGACTACTTATAATTTTATTTTTTTATTGTTAAAATACTAAATAAACAATATATTTTGTTTAGATGAGTAATTTTTTTAGAGTATGTAATACATAATGTTTAGTGAGAACCATATTAATTATATTTAGAATAATATAACTAATAAACAAATCATTACTGTATGTCATTTATAAATTCTATAAAAAATTTCTATAACTGATATCCTTTAATATTAATTTCTAATAAATTGATATAAATTATATACAATAATGTATAATTCATAGTATAATTCATTAATTAAATATAACATTTCATTTTATTGAAATGAAAAACAATTAAATGATTATAATGAGTGTCAACATTTTAATCAGTGTGGGGATTTAACTAGTGATAAAACTAATTGAGTGGGTGTTGTATCTACAAAAATTATCAATGTATTTGGTTAGTTGATTTAGGTTATGAAAAATAACGATGCACATATGGATAATTCTATTACCCATTATAAATGGGTAACAACATTGAATCACAATATGAGACATCCACCTCTGTATTTTTATAGGAAAATGAATATATTGGTGGTAGATAAATGTATTAAATATATTTAGATGAAATCTAGTTATTTGAGATATAATGACTGGGAGAATATTATTATAAACATATACCATGTAAAGGGATACAATGATCAATTAAGATCATTGATTAATTTACAAATAATGGTGAAGATATAGATAAAATCAAATTGATTGATTTTGAGACATTATTCATTGAGAAATCTTATTATTGAGAGTAATAATTTGATATGGAAAGGTAGTTGATCAAAAACCATCCCCATTATAAACCCATCAATAGGTCTCTAGTGAAGAGGTCTGAATTATGTTTCTCATTACTATATTATTTATGTTTTTATAATCTCACTTTATCACCTTTTTTAGACATTTTAGTTATGTAATTTATAATTTTATTCATTCATATCATGTAATTATTATCTTTTCATTAAATACTTTTTCTATTAGAAAGACATCAAAGTAAATATTTTAGGAAATTATTATGTTTAAATTATGAATTTTAATTTGGGAAAGTACATATATATCATGAATAAATATATTATTCATAATAGATAATTATATTACATATCATACATATTGAAATTATAAATAGGTCTTGAATATTATGTCTACATCGAAGGATCTAAAAATGTGTTACACATGGATAAAAAATGTAACACACATTTAGGATCTCAAAAATATCCTCACTCATAAATACTAAAAATGAATAAGATGCTATATAATTATCTTATCCATCTATGGAAAATTTTATGTATGGATATTTATAAAAGAGAAGGATCTTATATATGAAAATAGAATTTATTATGTACTGGATATTATATATTGTATAGTATTTTATATTTCAATGTAATTATATTATGCATTATTGAATGAAATTATCAACACAAACAAAAATCAATGGTCATTATTCGTAGAAAGAGTTTTGATGATTTTTCAGGTAGACGATAGAATATGGAAAACGTGCGACATATAACATCACTTGTAGAATATATTATAATCAATGGAGTAATTCATGAATTGAGTAGAACATAGGTCATATGGGAGAATATAAGAAACAAGTAATCATTTATCTGAAGGTTACAAATACATGAAGATTGTGTATTATGGGTTTTTATGAAACATTTTCATGAAATATAGGGTCCACAATAGTATCTATATTTAATAAGTTATATAGACTCATGAATGTAAGATACTATATAAATACACAATTAATGGATTATTGGAAGATATAAAACATAAAATATTCACGGAGATCACAAGTGTGGTTTATAATTGTAGTTAATATAAAATATGCAACATATATAACATATTACTGTAGATCTCAATACTAGAATATATCTAAATACATGTAGAATATAAGTTAATGAAAGAGTTCCATGCACATGGTGGACATAAAAACTCCATTATATGATATAAAATGTATATAATATATGAAAGAAAAATATTATATATGTATAAATCCATGTGATGTTTCATCTCGAGGTGATAATGAAGTCAACCTACACTTAACATGGAAGATGATTTTATGAATATATCAGCATACTCTGGAATATTAGTGTTAGAGTATGACATTTCTACAATATAATCAGTATCAAGACACCCAAGTTCATGTAATTAATGATTTTCCAACCAACTAAAATTTATTTGTATCATTATCATTAGTTTTAATATAGTTAAAATATATTTCCTTATATAACTATTACATCATTTTAATGATTAACAACATCATAGAATTAAAAATCCAAGATCCAAATTTTTAGTGTATTGGTAAAATTATGCTTATAAATAAATTTTTTATAATGAAACATAAATATTATTTAATTAATTATTCTCAATCCATCAAAGTGGCCTTACTAGTCTCCAATGTATAAGTAATCACCTGAGGATAGACATCAATGAATGGGGTGATATATAATTATAGTAAGAGGATGAATACAAAACATGAATCAATATAGCATGGGTGAGAATAATCATTATCAAATAATAAGAAGAGGAACATCATCAAAATCATGTGGGAACCATGTGATAAAGGAAGATAATTTGGATATTTATAAAAATGAAACATCATATATTAGTGGTCAAATACCACACTTAGATGTGAACAAAGAAATCATAAAGTAAATGCATTACAGATGTACTTAATCATAACATCACCATTTGTTTAAAAACTATAATCATGCCAATGAATAATAAAAACAATCTCATAAGATAAATCACATTACCTAATGCATTTAAGGTCTATATAAATATAGTACAACCCCTCAATTCATAATATTTACATAATCAAACATTTAAAATTAATTATAACAATTATAGTCATGAAATAATCCCAATAAAGATAATGGGTTTCAAAAATGCTTTATAGAGAGTACATTACAGAATATAATTTTGGGTTCCCAAAAAAATAAGGGAAATCATACTAGGATATAATATATCATTACTATTAAGTAGACGATAAGTACTTCAAGAAGAGTAAAATATAATGTTTTTTGAAATATATGTAACTCTAAAGAAATGTTTTTCTATGATTTTTTTGGCATGGTATGAACATGTTCACCCCCAAAGTAAAGGGTAGTGTAATGTTGAATAACTTAATATGAAAATTCATAAAATGTAATAGGGAATAACCAAAATAAATAAATTGGGTTCGAGAATCCCCTTACCTTAATTCCAACTTTATTTTATTGGTTTCCACCTATAGAATAATAATGGATGATTTATTAAAAAATCGATCCAAAAGAGTATTATAGTTATTTATAAATATATTTTCAAATTAAAATCATTCAATTATATTTCTTAATTTCTATTGATGAAATTTAAGCATTTTGATATCGTGTTTTTTTATAAATATATCTTATTTTTCTTGGATTTCTATATTCTCTTAAATTTAATTATTATATTACTAAAATTTTTTACAGAAGATTATAATTCATTTAATTAAATGTTTATGTATTATATATATTTAAGAATATTAATCCATAATGATTCTAATTTTCATTGAAACAAAAATGTCTCAATAGGTCATTGATCGACCTTTGATGGGACATTGTGAGGAGAGCGGGAATGAGAATTTTAAAAATTATATATATAGTTTTATGATACTTATAATAGTCTAAAAAAATTTATATAATGATAAAATACTACCTTGTTATTTTTATATTGTTTTTTTGAAAGGTTTGGTGAATAAAATGAAATAGAATATGAATAAAAATTAATAAAAATAATGTGGTGGATAAAAACATATCGAATCTTTAATGTATCTTCTCTTGTACGACACTATAAATCCTTTTTTATAGTAATCTATTTCTCTATAATGACTCTAGGTTTTGTGAGGGTCTTTATTGGGAGAATTTGGGAAGATATTTTTCTTTTTAGTGGATGTGATGAGTGGTTTTAGAAGGTGTGAGAGGGAAGTTAATTATACATTAGTTGAGGTATTTTAAGAATAAGAAATAAAATAAAATAATATATCTAAGGTAAAACATGTAATAGATAATTTTTGACATTATAAATAGTATATTTATATAATATAATGATTTTAAGACATTATATATCCTTTCTAATTCGAATTCATTAGTTTATAAAAATTGAATGTGGAATGAAAGAAAATATATTATTTTAAGGAAAAATATTTTTACTCTAGTTTTTGGAATAATTTTTCTGGTTCAAAAATTTATTTTATTATATTTTAATGAAAAAATTATGAAATTAAATATTACATGGCCAAAAGAATTGTTCTATAAATTATTATTTCATTATTACTTCAAGAAAGATATAATTTGAGTTACATCGATTACATGAAAAACATTATTTTTACTATTCAACAGAAAATATAAGTATATCATGAAATTACTAAAAAATATCCCTTGGATAGTTTCAATATGTTGAAATTAAATAATTCATTCATTTTACCCAAATATATTTATAAAATTAGAAATTTTAAATTTTAATATAAAAATATCATCTTTATAAAATACTTTAAAATACATGTTATTAAAATTGTTCTTATATTTTCATAGATTTTTTAATCATATGTTTTTGAATTATAAAATATAAATTTACATAATTAATTAGGATAAATATATTTTTATTGAAATATATTATTTTGACATAAAATTTCAATTCCAATGGTTCAGTTACTATACCAAATGGACATGTTAATATTTCTTATGGTCAGGTTACTATTATATCCCTCATATTACTATTCTAAAGGACACTTTACATCCTATAATCAACAACTAATTATTTAACATAACATTCCACTTAATTCCACTCAATGTTTTAAATTTACATTTTTTATAATGTTTCTAGGATTAATTTTTTTTTCTTTTCTATAGTGGTTGTAATGAGTGTGATGATTGTTGTGGATTGGGGAGATCTATATTTTCCAATCTTTGGTATTCTAATTTATATTTATGTTATTTTTTAATGTTTTTAATTCAAATTGGTTTCCTTACTGTTAATGTAACCATTTTTAATAATAAAGAAATGTATTTATTGGTATTTCTATATTTTTTATGTGTATAATATTATATACTATAAAACAACAAACATTTGTTCAGGTATCAAATTTTCCTAAAAACAGTGGGTCCTTAGATCCTTATCCCCATTAAAATATTCTTAACCAAAATTTCAAATAATATTATTATATTGTAGTATGTTAGGGTCGATTTGTTTCCTTTTTTTCCTTTGGTTACCAAGTCACCTCTTTATACATACGGTTCATCCACCACACCTTAACTAGGTGAGTTGTCTTGTTGTGTAGAACATAGTCTATATGGTCCAAGATATTCACAATATATTCTTCATATGACAGTTCATTATCTACCACCTCTGAATCCATACAAGTGATGGATCAAGTATTTACTTCATCAAGTGTAATACATGGAACATGTCATGAACATGAGCCATATTTGGTGGATGTGCAAGCTGATTGTTTTTTGATCCAATGCGATCAAGGGTTTCAAAGGGTCTAATGTACCTTATTCTATGCTTCAATTTCCTTCCAAACCACATGACACTATTCCATTGTGATATTATAATTATGACTTTGTATGTAGTATTAATCACTAAGTACCTTCGATGATTGTGAAACAATTTGGATTTCCAACTCAGAGTAGTATTTATATGTGGATGGATGGCTTGAACCTTATCTTTCATTTCTCACAGAAGATCATGTCCAATATGTTTTTGTTATCCCAATTCATCCCAGAATGTTTTATTTCTACATGTCCTCCTAAATAGAGCTTCATATGGGTCTATTTGAATACTTTAGTGGATGTTATTATGTTATGATAACTCAACCAATGGATGTTATTTTTCCAATCCACCATATAATTCCATTGAACATGTTCTGAGCATGACCGAGAGATTTTGAATATTCATTTCAGATTTACCATCAGTTTGGGGTTGATATGCTATGCTAAAATTCAATTCAATACTCAATGAACATGAATGAAATATCTAGAATTTAGAGTTTAACCTTGAATAATAATTAAGGTTGATCTAATGTGTTACCTCATGCATCCTCATAACATCCTTCAAATATACCATTAATCATTTCATAGGAAATAATTTTTATGAAAATGATAATGTGTGCAGTCAAGGTGATTCAATTAACAACACCCCATATAGTGTTGTTTACTTTGAATGTTTTCATTAGACGAGTGGAAAAGTCTATAGTGATATTCAACCATTTCCACATGGGTACAGAAAATGGTTTCATCATCACATTGGAATTATTTCACACTACTTTAATTTACAGACAATCAAAATACCTTTATATGTACTCATAAATAAACTTCTTTATGTTTACCCACAATAACTATTATCAAAGAACATGATACATCATGGTGAATTCATGATGTATCGAGAATGATGAGTTATGTGCATTTTCAAACTACTCATTCTTTATTTCAGGTGGTAAAAGAACCAAAATCTTTATGCCAAAACTAATGACACCATCATCATCGATATGGAACTCAAGTATCTTCCCTTACGTTACTACTAAAACTTTATATTGTAGATCTAGATATCCAAATGTACCTCATCAATATTATTTTTGATGTATGGTCTCGAAATAATTTGGGAATGGTATGATGTATTTACTAGTATTATGATTTCTAGATCCATCCTTTTCATTTCCATCAGGATAGGTTCTTTCTCAATCCACCTCATCGATAGAGTGGTATGTTTTTTTACTAAGATCTTTAGATACTTTTTTCTACTTTCAAAGATGGTAGTTAATAAATAATTCATGTCCTTGATTAAAAAAAGTCATTATTGATGAATTGTGATATCATTTTATGTGAATATATAATTAAGGCTCTTAAGATTGGTATATATGTCACACTTTTCAACATAGAGTTTGTGTCAGCAAATATATTGATTAAAGATCAAATCAGATTAATCTAGATCATGGGTTAGGTAGTTAATCTATTTTATTTTCAACTATGTTAAGGAATAGGCTATCAATTTTCCAATCAACAATAGTACACAGACCAAGCCATTATTTAAAGGATTACTATATATCAAAAAACATGTTACACATATTGGTAGTATGAGTACAAGTTCAATGATTATCCTCTTCTTGAGATCCTTGAAACATTCCTCATATTCTTCAATCCTAACATACATTACCTCATTCCAGATTATAATACTTACCATGCTAGACAATTTAGATAAATTTATCAAATAAAAAAATTAATATTACCCTTATAGGATAAGAAAACTATGGATTTCTAGTATGCTTGTGGGTCTGAGCCATTCCTCATTTTTATTTTTTTTGAAGGGTCTATATAAATTACCTCACTTTTGACCATGTGTCTCAAGAATGAGGCTCGATGTATCGAAAATTCACACTTTATGACCTTAGGATATAATTTCTTCTTTCTTAATGTAGCCTACACAATTATTATATTCTCTTCATGTTCTACCTTTCATATGGAGTAAATGAAAAAATAATTGACAAAATATACAAAAAATTACTCAATAGATTATTATAAGACTCTATTAATAAAACCCATGATAATTATAGGGTATTTATTATGTTTTTAGGGAATCACTATGATCTCATAGTACAGATACCTTGTATAGAAAAAAGTCTTCCGATTATATTCCTTCCTCTAATTTTGTTGATAATATCTACGCCACAGATCCACCTTTTAGAAGTACTGATGTCCACATAGTTGATCAAAAAAGTTATCATTCATCGGTATAAGTTACATTTTATTTATGGTGATATTATTTATATCCCATTAATTAACAAATAACCGAATTAATCAATCATTCTTCTTGAAAAAGTGAAATGGTGCTCCCTAATGTGATGCACTAGGGTGTATGAACCCTTCTTCCAAATTCTCATACTGTGACTTCTTGAACACTTCTAGTTTTTCTAGGGGTATCCGTTAGTGGAATTCTATGATAGTAGTAGTTTTATGTATAAGATATAATGAGATATCTACATCAAGATATGATGGAATCCTGAGTAACTCTTTTTGAAATACGTTAGTATGTTCCCTAAAAAGAGAATTCCCTCTATGTTGATACCTTCCTTTGACTCAGCCATTTGGGAATGTCATGGTTCTCTGTATTTTATCAAAAACCACACCATTTATGGATTTTTTTAAAAAGATTCATGATTTTTATTGTATTTATATAAGAGAATTTTTTGGTTTGGAATATATAAGGACACTTTTATCCAAATTATTGAAGTGTTATCTATCCAATGAGATCCAATCCATTCCTAGTATAGTTATATAATTTAACCAAGGTGTGTTTTATGATAATTTTTGGAAGAATAAACAATCATATTCGAACAACATAATAGTAAAACACACGGGTTTCAATGTTTACAACACTAGTTGTTTAAAAAATTTTCTCTACTTCATGGTGTTAGGACATTGATTCAATAGTTCTAGAAAAATTATATGATATAAAATAGTGCATATAATTTGGAAAAAACCTTTCTTTAGTGAATAGGTTCTGTTCCTCGTAAAACTTCTTATTTTACTCCACTTTACTAGTAGTGTTGGCATAATATTTACCTTTCTCCTTTGGCTTTGGTGGCTGATGATGGGGATTACCATCAGATAATTGATGTTTAGTGCATTGGATTACATAGTGACTTTTATCTATAAATTTGAATAATTTAACCATTAGTGGTGTATTATGAGGTTACTCCCTTCCTCTATAATGTTCGATAGATTATTTATGAATTTTCAACATTCATGATCTTGATGGCCTTGTCTCCCCCAATTGATGCATTTTCACAACACTTTGAGAAAATTCCCATCATGTTTGTTCACTGATATTTGACATGTGGGTAGTTAGATCTTCTTTCCTCCTTTTCCATTTGATCCAATATATTTAAACTTCATTATTTTTTTATTATTTCCAAACTAGTTTAATGTAATCCAAACTCCATATGAACATTGATATAACATCAAACCACATCTTTATAACTCCCAATGTCTTGGAATTGGAGTTTTTATTGAATGTGTTTTTTGAAACCCCTAATAAATCTATCTATTTTTCTATTATTTAGTAAAAAATCCTAAGGAGTTTCGTGAAATCCTTGTGATTTATTCTTACAATCGATGATATAATCAACTTCCATTTTCATCAGCTTTATGAAATTTCTATCCCCATTTTTCAATGTGTTTGAGGGAAAAACATGGTAAGAATTTTTTTTCAAAATGTATTCCATACACATCTCGTACATTTGATCATTTTTCTTGGTGTTATTAATCATCACCTACTACTTTTAAGCATCTCGATCTATATAATAGACACCATATTCACCTTTCCTTCTCAGATAAATGCATCACTAAAATGATATTCTCCATTTATTTAACCCACTGTTCCATGATAGGTGGATCATTATTTAGAATAATCATTAGTGGGCATTGATGTATATAGGAATCAATGGATAATATATCATTATTGGGTGAAGGTGAATGTTCCACATGATTTAGGATACTATTCATAGCCTAAGATATCTGGGTAAGTATTGTAATAAATTTTTGAAATCCACCTCCCATGGAATTCGGGATTTCATTCGAAAAATCAATTAATTTTTCCCCACATGTGTTGTTCGTATGATTTCTATGAGTTCCAAAAAAAAATTAAAATAGAGAAGGATTAAACAGAATGTAATTAAACATAGCATGAATAAATAATTTATTCTTTTAAACAATTAACTCCAAATACTTATTTTATGTGATCCATATGTTTATCATTTTATAAAAATATTATTCTTGTTATTTACCAATATATTTTCATTGACTTATGGTTTTAACTCTGGTATTATAATCATAATTTCCAAATGAACAAAACCATGCGATGATTGCATCTATAGAGACTATATTGTTACTTATACAACTAATATATATTTTTAAAGATAAAAAGCATAAAAATAATTTCATATTTAGGATGCAACGGTTTAGTGTCTTGGAAAAGTTGTCTTATAAAAAAAATTTAAATAATAAAATATAAAAATAATTTAATTCCTTTTTATGCATCTTATTGTACTTCTCATTCTTCTTATTATGAATAATCTCATTAGGATATAGATCAACAAAATGGGTGAGCTAAAATCCTAGTAAAGTGATTAATAATGAACATGAATAAATATTACATGGGTGAGCATAATCCTCATAATAAAATCAATAGAAAAGGATAATCATCAAAATCATGTGGGAAATAAGTGATAAAGGAAGGTAATATGGTAATTCAAAAAAAAAAACAAAACATCATGTCTCAGTGGTCAAATACGGCACATAGTTGTAAATAATGCCTTCATTATGTTCACACATAACATTTATGAATAATCGTAACATCACCCTTATAAACAAATTTAAAATCTTGTTCAAACATAATACACCTCATCTCTTGGGATACATACCATTACCCAATTATTTTGATGGATATATAAATATGGCCCCACCAATAACATCATAAAATATATGGAATCATGCATGCCACCTAGAAGTATAACCCTAGTAGCCCAGAAATAAACTAAAGACTGAAAATGGATTTCATAAGGATTTCATAAATCATAAATTCATGAATAAAATTTTTGATTCAGAAAATAATAATGGAAATCCTACTTTAACATAATGCGTCAATATTTATGAGTCGACAACATGTATTTCAAGATGAGTAAAATACGATTTTATTGAAGTTCAGGTCACGTTTAAAAAAATGTGTTTCATATAAAACATATTTACAAGGTATTAACATTTATACAACCAAATAAAAAATGATAGGTAATTTTATGAACATAAAATGATCATTCATAATATGGAATAGAGGCTATCCAAATGCATTTAATTCTCTTCTAGAATCCCTTTACCTCAATTCTTATATTATTTTTTCATATTACTATTTCTTAATAACAAACAAAGAGATATCAAATACATTGGTCCAAAATATTATTATAGTCATATATTCAATAATTTATAAATTATTATCATTTTATTATATATCAAAAATTCTGTTCATAAAAATGATGTGTTTTGATTTCTGGGTTTTATTAAAAATACCCCATTTCACTTGGAATAATCTATTTCGTTTAATATAATTTATAAATTAGTAGAATCAATTAAAAATGATTATAATTAATATTATTAAAATTTTATGTCTTAAATATATTTTATAAAATTCATCAAATAAAATGGTAATATCTGTTGAGAAGGAATAGTCCCCATAGGTTGTTAACTAACCTTCTAGGGGAAATTGTCGTGAAATTAGGAAAGATAAGTTTAAAGTTTCTATATATAGTAGAATGGTACATAAAACAAGTTAATGTTATTAATATGATTTTATAATACTTAATAATTAATTATTATAATGTTTTTAAGGGATTCATAAAAAACGAAATAGATGAAAAATAAGAAATACAAAAATAAAGGGGAGTGGATATTAACTTACTTAATCCTTTGTGTAGATTCACTTGTACGAAACTATAAGTCCATAGTGAATAGAGTTTCATTAAGAAAAAATGTCCCTATTTATTATATGGGTATTGATAGAGAGAATTTAAGTAGATATTGGTCTTTAGAATGGGTTGGAGGAGTGGATTTCAAGGGAAGGAATAAAGGATATTTAAACTTGAGGAGAGGGCATTTTTGAATAAAATATTGAATAAAGTAATATCAAAGGTAAAACATCAAATAGTGAAAACATGAAATTATAAGAAATATATTAATATTATTTAATGATTTATTGACTTTAAATACCATTTATAATTCTTATTAATTATATTATTAAAAAGAAACCAGAAAGAAAACATTTTTTATTTTAAAGAATCATTTTTGAATTTTGGTTTAGAAATGTTTTTTTCTATGATTCAAAATTGAGTTTAATGTATTTTAAAAATCCATTTATGAAATTTATTATAAAATCAATGAACCTAATGTTAAAAAAAATAATTATTTCCTAATTATACAATGAATGATGTAATTCTAGTTACACTGATTATGTGAAAATCTATATATTTAATTCTCATTGTAAAACTAAAGTATTTCCATTTTTTTAAAATAATCCTAATATTTTTTCAATGTTATAATTTAAAAATGATATTTATGTAATAAAAATAAAGTGATATAATAGGTAAATGTAAATTTAATTATGAAATTTCATTTTTTTTGAAATACATTGAAATATATTTCATTAAAAATATGATAACATTTTATTTTAGTTTTTTAATCACGGTATCTATTTTTTGGAATTATAAAACATATATTTACATAAAATGATAATGTTTAATATTATTTTTAATAAATTATTTATTTATAGGTATAATTAAAATTCTAAAAGTAAGTATTTAATTGCAATGACTACATTACTATTCTAATCGTCACATTAAATTCTATAAATACCACTTAGTTGTTTCACATGATATTAAACTAATGTCCCCTAAAGGATGAATGTAATAATTTTATATAATTTTCCACTTTTTATAAATATTTTTTTCTTTTTTATATTCTTTTCCATGGAGTTTGTGATTCTATTAGACTGGGGTGATCCATATTTTACAATTATATATTTTCTATTTTATCTTTTTTGTCTAGTTGTAATGTTTGTAATTTTTATAGGGTTCATTGATGTTTAATGTATAATTATTTGGTAATGATACTAATTATTTTATCTATTATATATATACTTTTTTATTATAATAATATATAATAATATAAAACATGCATTTGTTCGAGAAACATATTTTTCAAAAAACACGGGTTCATTACAGTTATTATTGTAAAATTATTGAAAAATACTAATGATTTTATTTGGAGTGTTTTCAAAGTATTTAATATAGGATATATTGAGTTATAAGTTTATTTATTGATCATATTAATAATAATGTTAACATTTCATTACAACCAATGTATCTTTTGTATGTTTTGTGAAGCTATATTATAGAGATAAAAATTGTGAAAAGCATTATAAGTCTTCTTTCCGTGGAAGGAGGTCTTGATATGTGACAATACAATATTTATAGTTTTAATAATATTATTAAAAGTGTTTTATTATTTGGAAATATGATTTTTCACATACTATTTTCAGTGAGATATTTAATGAATGATGGACATGGAGTAATTATCATGCTGATTTGAATGAATACATTCAAATGATATTAAGATATGGATTATGAGGAAGATTACTATTTAACATGTTTGGAATTGTTGGTTGAGAATAATTTCAAAAGTAAACTACAATGACTATGTTATATTAAAAGATATACTTTTGGACTGATATGAAATATTTAATTTTGAATAAACAATTAAATAAGGAGTTCCAATGATAATAAATATTCTTTTTAATATATATATTCATTCTTATAGGATCAATAAGGTTCGGTGTTACCGTCTAAATTTTTACACATGTTTTATTATTGATGATATTTAAAGAAATATAATATTTTATGAAATTTTTAAGGATAATTAAATAAAAGAAGAAGGATAAGAATGAATATAGTGAGAACATGAATATGACTTATTACTATTGTGGTGTTTATTGAAGCCCATTTATTAAGAAGTGCTTCCCAAGTTCCTCTACATGAAATTTATGCGTTGTTTGAAAAATGATTACATAAAGTGGTTTCGTGAGGCTGGTATCAACTATGTGTTATAACAATTTACAACTTCTACACCTAATCTATATATAATATTGTTTTGATTTACATGGATTTATCTATATTTTTATATAGAAACTATATAACCTCAGTTATAGATAATGTGTCAGCTGCTTTTACTAATCTATAGTGAAGTGTAAAATAGTTTCACTATGTTGTTGAGGCCTCTAATAAAAGGATATGAATGCTTAGAAAAATCATTTTTACACTATGTGAAAATTTAAAAAAAATCCTTCTTATAAATATTAAAAACATCTTGAACATGGTTTTTAGATCCTTAAGTAAATGTTATATTAAAAAACCATAAATCCTGTATTTAGTGTGAAAAGGATACCTTAGATCAGTGGGAAACCATTTGGGGGGGGGTGGTTAATTAGTTATTTTAATTAAATTTTTATGTTTCTTATATAAACAAGAATCACCACTTTTTAATGTTTTTAATTTAATCATTTTTGTGTATACCCAATCACACAAAAATAAATAATAACATATTTTTTGAAGGATCACCTCTCAAAATGATAAATCTAATTCTTATATTTTTGCATATTCACTCGAGATCATAAAATCCACTATTTTACATATTATGTTTTTTAAATAAGTAGGTATTATCATTTATCTTAATATGCACATAATTCTACCAATATTTTAATGTTATATGAAATAGATATAATAATATGAAAAAATATTTCCAACGATAAAAGATTAGAAAAATATATCATACATAAATCAAATAGCATCTATATTTTTTATTCTTAATCCACATTCACAAAATAGGTATGTTATAATGATGGGTTTTTATATTATATTACCAAAATGAGTTGGCTTTAGCTATTTTCAAAATATTAATATACGTTTAGTGATGAATATGATGATATATGGAGTTTTTTATGGGTGAAATCCTTAATTATTTAAAAGTAAAAAAATTTGTTATGTTGTTTAATGAAAGAAAATAAAGGAATTATTGAATGTAGAGATATTATATAAAACATCAGGGATGAGTATTTGACTTTCTTGACAAGTGGTGGTATGAATTGAAGTGTCCTAGGAATAAGATAGAGTATGTTTGGAATGTGTGGTCAATGTATTGACTCTATCATATATGGTCAATCGACACAATCATTCAAGACTAGGCCACCAGATTAGTAATCATAGTTACATGATTCTTATTCTATTATTCATTTTATTGATCATCATGATCACTCTATATTACCTGGATCCTTGTTATGGTGAATTAGCGAAGAAAATAAGAAGTGATATATTTTGTTCTTAGGGAATTACAGTTGTGGATAATGTTGAACATATGATTCTGTATAAAACATAAGTCAATGAGAATGGATGTAACAATTTTATGTTGATTATAATATAAATATGTTGAACAGAAGTTGTATTAGTAAACATTTGTTTTCATTATAGGACATAGAGTGGATATAGGTAATTGAATAAGGATTTGGGTTTGTCCTTAAAAGTTGTGATCATTAAAATTTTCATCCTAAATATTTTATAATTCTCGTAAGTCTTAAACAAAAGGATTAAATTTAAATATTTATGTCTAAAAATAAATTTTAGATATCTATAAAGATGATGAAAATTATGAGAATAGTTACAAACCACAAAAATAATAGTTCACATGTAATATAATCATTAATCCAATAACATGGTGATTTTCAATGTGTTTAATGGAGTCATTTTTTGGAAAAATTTGTATAATCAAATATAGATTCTATGGATGATTTAAAGAAATATTTTAAAAGTAAATGAAATGATTTTTAATAAAGAATGAATTAATAATTGTTTAACCAATTTAGAAGGGGATAGCTCATGAACTAAAGGTTACAGAGTTTCCAAATATGAATAAAATGTGAATATTGACTTGGTATTATTGAATGTGATTATAATTATTTATAAGAAAAGGTATAATTAATTTTGAAAAAACGTGCAGACTCAAATTAACTATGAGTAAATTTTTAGAACATTGTATATATTTTTATGATGGAATAATAATGAATAAATAACAAGAATCATTTTAGAATAAGGATACACACTGTTAACCCAAGTATTCATTGATGTTAAGGATGATTCAAATGATGTATGATATGGAAAAATATTTCAGACTAGAAGTAATACTATCTTTATTTGTTAATGCACATGTAGAATTAACGATTCATCTACATGTGGATGTGGACCTACATCTAGAGGTTCAATAAAACACCATGACCTAGTGGATTTTCTTTTTAATATGTTTTTATGATGGTTCCATGTATCCTCTTGTGAGATTTGGATGTGGAGGATTGAAAAATGGACCCTTTGTTATAGATTATAGTTAGAGATATTTAAGAATAAAATGTTTAGGGTATAAAAAAATGGAAAGTCATATCCCATTCCCTTAAACCTTGTAAATTATGAGTTTTTCAATTACTTTCTATTAATACAAAAGTTGGTGTGCCTATGATAAATCATTTAGTGGATTAATATCCTTCTAAAATACAATAGGTTTGGCTAAAAAATATGACTCATAAAAATTCATTGGATAGTAGATTATAACTTCCTTCCCTTAGTGATTCAATCAGTTTTGGGTCTAATAATTGGTATCATAGCCTAGTTTACCTATAACAATCAGTTGAAACTTATATGAAATGAAGAATCTAAATTATGTAAATAAACAAGGTGTTCCCTCATTCAATGGAAAGAATATTTTATCTATAAGTTTACGATGTGGCACTACCTCATATAACATATATTGTAAGTGAGATATGGTACAATATTTTAGTTTGAACCAATTAAAATTAGATGTTTTTTCTATATAATTTAAGATAAATTAGGATTTTTACAAAAATAAAAAAAATTCTATCCCTAAACCTCCTTCAAATAAGGTTTATTTATAGGGAATGAGTTTTAAAATCTTCCATGTTTATTAAGGAAAATATTTTATACAGTTATAAATTTTATAGAAAAGTTAATATACCTATATTTTAGGTTTATATTAGCTAGTTTAAAGACATTAAATGGTTTGAGGAATATATTAATATTTATTTCATAAATGTAAATAGTATAGTAAAAAATATTCTAGGGTTTAGAGAGAATATAGAATAAATTTACTTGTAAATATTCTCTTGTAATATTTCCCAGATCGATTAGACTAAAAATATAGCTTATCAAAAAAGGGAAATTTTAACAATTGATGAGAGGCACCTCATAATCATAGATTATTACATGACTAATGCCTTTCCATTCATAAATAAATCTAATGAATATATGGATTTCATGGACTTGTGAAAATTAAATGTCAATGAAGTTATAGTTATAGAATTATCTGACAACGATGATACTAAAGATGAATAAGAACTCAACTAAAGGACAAGTTTTATATCCAATAGATGCTTCAAGAAGAGATTTTAAGTACAATGTATGAAATTAAAATGAATTTATAATTTTTCTAAAGTTGATCATATTGAAAAATATATTCATAATAATAATGATGAGGTTTCTGAGTCAGAGGAGGAGGATAAGAAACAACAAAAATATAAAAAATATACGAAAATGAAAAAACATTTCAAAATAAAAAGTAGTATATTTTCGAATATAAATTATAAATATTAATCATCCAATTACTCAGTTAATAAATCATCTATGTTCCTCACATTGAGAAGGGATGTGATTTATTATATAGTGATGATGATTGAAATGGTTATAGATTGAGTGTAAACTGAAAAAAATTATAGGATCTTAGATGGAGAAGACATAATACTGCACTAAATAAATATAGTATATTGATAATGAAAAAGGTTGTTATTGGGAGGGAAGTGTTTGTCAATAATTATGTGTTGAAAATTTTTTATATCAAGAGGCACAAGATTTTATGTTCAAAAATAAATTATCATCAATTACCATGATGAGAAGTATGAATTTTGATTAGAAGAAATATTATAAACATAATAAATATAGAATTTTGTTAAAAATGAGTAGAATAATGTTAGATTGGATTTTATTAATTATGGGTATGTTAAAGGTGAACCTTACTAAGTTAGAAGTATTATAAGATCCAATATTCAATTGAAAGTTTCATAGAGTCTCTTCCATGTTAAATCCATTATTTTTAATAGTGAAGTGGAAGAGAAAAAGAAATAAAATTTTTGAACAATAAGGGTCATGAGTGGCACTATTCCACATTATAAGAATAAATAAGTAAAATAAGGTACCCCCAGACTGAAAATTATTTTATTATAAATGGCTCACAAAAAGCATACATAAGAACATTCACGGGGGACAAAAGTGGTGTAAAACCAGGAAGTCTCCTTGAACAATGTTTCTACACTCCAAATGCAAGGATCCCATATTTTCATAAATCCTAATGTCTTCCCGTGGAATCCCCTAATGAGATAGAATGTCTACTGCAAAGTTTTCCTCCCTCCCAACATGATGAAGTTTCTACCCCACGAACATCTCTCTCTTACATTTACGGATTTGGTAGATCATGTTCCATGGAACCTCCTGATGACCCTGTATGGACTTCACCAAGACATCAGAGTCGGATTCAACTTCATCCACCTTGAAATTATGATTTTTATACAACGTCAAGACAGAAAGTAATGCTTTTGCTTATGCACCTAAGGAAGAGCCCATTCCATAGAAGGCATTGAACCCTATTAGCCCCGAGCCACATGAGTCGCGTAAGATCCCTCCACCTCTCATTTACCCTTGTAAAAGTGATCTGTCCATGTTCAACTTCTGGCCATCGAGAGGTGGTGACGAACTAATCCAAAAACCCCTTTCCATATTGGGCATGCATGGGGAGGTTAAGAAGCCTGCCCACTATCTCTGATGATTTCCATCCCTTTAAGAGTGGAATCATCTCCATAATCAGTGATATCAATCTCATTTTAAAGAAAAAGAGTGACACTCAGGATCCCCACCATGCCTTGTTACACACCTCCCAAAGAGTCCAGCAAATAGAGGAATGAATAATTGTCATAAAATTTCATTCCACACCGTCTAAAACCTGGAACCATGCTTCCATGAGGCCCCGTATAGTGATTTTTTCCTCAGCCAGAATAGGGTGGGGAGAGAACCAAGACCAAAGAAATTGTTCCCACTCACTCTGAAAAAAGAGGTGCACAGCCGACTCCGTCATTGGGAACTTGCAGCAGAAGCACCAAGAGATAACAAAAATTACTTTCCATCGAATGTTTTCATCTGTAGGAAGAGAATTATTCTTGATTCTCTAGGTGAGGAAATTAATCTTAGTAGGAATTTCCTTGGACCAAATCTTGGTAGCCGAACTATCACAATGGCCCTCCACTGTAGGAGAAGATTGTATTCTCTGATGAAAATCTTCCTGACGATGACCCGGTGAAATAGCAGGTATCTGGAACGTCTTACATGATAACCTCCTCAAACACCTTCACATGGTTCAGAGTAAGGCTGGATGTAACTAGATCAGGGGTTTCATTTGCCTATTTAAATAATATATCCGAAAGTGGACCTTCATGGAATTCAAGTAATTCTCCCTACAAGTTTCCTTCCTGAAATGGATCTCCCCTTACTCGACGATCCATCGAGTCATCCCTTTATGATTCTCAACATGCAATAGAATGTTACGGGCAAGCCTAGAATGCCAGGGACCTCTCCTCCTCTCCGTAACTCGATGATCCCCATAGATCCATTTGAATAACGAGGCCCACATAGAATCCCCCTTATAATATCCCATGCCATCCTCCCTTTGAGACCTTGTATGGTTTCCCAAATATGCTGGAGACCCACTCCCCCTTCCTCTATCTCTTTAGCTATACCTACCCAAGCTTCCCAATGACAGCATCCCTCATGTTTGGAGTCCCAAATGAAGGATGAAATAATTTTCTCGCTATGGTCCAAAGTCACTTTGGGAGGATTAAGTAGTAGGAAAACATGTATGGGTATCAAAGAGAACACGTTGTTGATGAGGGTCACCTGCCCTCCGATGGTTAGGAGGCTGTTTTCCAGTTCAGTATTCTTCCAAGAATTCGGTTGAAAATTTCATCGAAGTTATGTTTCTTGATGTGTCCATGGGAATGAGGAACTTCTAAATAAATCATTGGCATCTACTTCCGATGACAGCCCAATATGTCTTGAATGCCCCTGCTACGTCTACCAGAACATCGATTGGAATAAAAAATCTGGCTCTTCCCCTTGTTGACAGTTTTCCCACTCAGGTTCTCACATGTAACCAAAATATATTTGAATGTTTACATGATGATTGTGGGATATTCAAAAAACATGGCCACTATAATGAGGATTGCATGACTAGACTACCAAGATAGATTCAATGTATTGTTAAAGAAAATATAATTACAAAAAAGGGGGATTCATGTAATATTAACACATTTAAGATAATTTTAGAGGTGGAAAATAATTCTGAGAACAAAAAGAAAGTGACACTAGTTTCTTAGGCTGACTAACTTGATAGGTCTAAAAAATGGTTGAAGTAAACATAAATAATGAGGCCAAGATAATTTATGTGGTGACATGGGTAAAGAATAATTAAATTGGAGAAATGTCAATAATTGGTGACTTAAATATTAAAATGAACCTATATGGAAGGTGTTGATTGACTAGGAAATCCATGAATAGCCATTTGACTATCCTTCCCAAACAAAAAAGGAGGAAATTATCAACAAAATCATAATTCCTTGACATTTAATTAACTAATGAGATAACGAAAATTACAAAAAGGAGATGAAAAAAACGTTGTCATAAAATATCTTGATACTGTTCCAAAAAAGGGATGTGTTGAGTTTGATAGAAAGAAGAAGATTTTGATGAGAGGAATATCTCATCATGAGTGATACCTTTTAAGAACTAAGAAGGCGACACATTATTCAATATTTTTTTATTTATTTGGGATAACATTAAAGGGATTTTAGGAGAGGTATATGTCTATAAAATATGGATTTTATAAAATTATTTTAGTTATTGGTTTTCAATATTCATCAAGAAAAAAAGTGAGTGCATCCCTTAAGGGGAAGTTTTTTTGAGTAATACTGAAATTAGTTCTGAGAATTATATCACATGAATAGATTTGTATGGGAAAAATCGATATCCTTGGTTATATACTATTTTTTATATATCATGTTTTACTATGTAAACTTATAGTTTTCTATCATAATTATCTTTCATTAGAAGAATAATTTTATGTCATTATTATCACATAATTTTCCCAAATAGTTCAATAATGTAGGAGAATAAATTTACGTTATTAGATGGGTAAAAAATCATTAACCCTTTTAATTTTATTTTTAATAGAAAGGATAAATAAACAATCATACATATTGACTATAGAAATGTGTATTAATATTGACAACAATCACAATGGGGGGGGGGATTATTGTGACCAGATGGACTTGGATTATTTTTTAATAAATATGGAAATATCTATTTAGTAATTTAGATGATGATTCACATAGTACTGTTTTGTGTTACATAATTTAAGATATAATATTAAATATAGATGTTTTGTTCTTTAATCGATGAAAATAATGTGGTGGTGAAATAATTTAAAATATCTACAACATGTGGTAGGAGTTTTTATGTTGAATAGAAAGGGATTATGATGAATTGATGAGGACTTGGGATGGAGTGGAAAATGTATGGATGGTGTGGTCAATCCATTGACTATATCTCATACAGTAGACTGGCTTGGTATGTCCAAAATATTATACAGTGTCAGTACTCATGGTCGATGATATTTATAGAGTTCTTCATGGGATTAATCATCATTACTAATCAAGAAGATCATGATTCTAGATGTATTCAATCAATTTATGTAATTAGAGTGACAAATTTGAGTTTGAAGAAATTTTAGAATAGGCGGAATCTAATTGTAATTCTTTATGTGGAATGAATGTATTTGAGCATGATCATAATCCTATAAACCTGATAAAATGGAATTTATATCTAGCATAAGTCCTCTATATAAATGTTTATCTTGATCATAAGACTCTATTTTGAGACATGAAATTGCAGAAGTCATTAGTGTATGTCTTTCAAGGTAATTATTAGAAAAAATTTCATCAAAAAAGATTTTATGATGTTCCTATGAATTTATTTTACGGATATAGTATAAAGACTTTATACTTTTATAAGATATATGTTATCTATATAATTGAAGAAAATAATGAGAAGAGTTTCACTCCAAAAACATGTGGTCCTTGTGGAAAAAAAGAATGATTCCATGAATGTGGTGATTTTTAATGAGTTTAAAGAACTTGTTTTTGAAGAGGATTGTTATAATAGTAATCAATATATTCATGGTGTGAATTAAAAAAAGGATTTGAGTTTAAATTCATAATATTTTGAAGGAGGAATGAATCGATAATTGGTTGACCTATTGAAAATATGATATCACAACAACCAAATTTTTTAGTGCTTCTAAATAAAAATATAATATATTTATTCAAATTGGATTAATATATATATATATATTAATAAATTTGTATTGGAATGTAAGCAAGAATTTAAAATTAATAGAAGAACTCATATACACTGTGTGAATAATTATAAATGGTAGATACATATCTATTTCTGGAGAGAGAATGCGTATATGCTGGGATCCATTAATTGATAAGGAAATATACTATGAAAAAAATTATTCATATATGTTCAGGAAGATCCAATTTACTTATGATCTATAACATGTCTCGATATCAACACAACTATTGATGTTCTTGATGATGTAGACAAGTAGAAAAAATTATTTTTCTTCCAATAAGGGAGGATTAAAATCCATTAGGGTACATGAGGACATAGAGATAGATGTATTCATTTTCAATATATATTGTTGAAGAGTAATTGTATATTCCCATATACATTGGATGAGGTGTAGGTCATTGTAAACTTTTGGTTGTATATTTTTTTGGAGGTAATAGAGAATCTATGTTGGGGGGAATACGAAACATGTCATGGAGTGTGTCTTTCAATAAAACCTTGTAAATACTCAATGTTATTATATTTATTTCCATTAGAACTAAACAATAAGAGTCTGTAAAAAATGATTTAGTGGATCATTATCCATGATAATTAAAAAAGGTTGGGTCATAAATTTATAACTCATAAAAAGTAAATAGATCAATGATTCACTGATTCCCCTCTCAAGAATCTAATCACATCTGGGTCTAACATTATTATTCATTTTTTTGGAATGTGTGGTTCAATTAGAATTTTAGATTTAAAAATGTTTTCTTATTGAGTTTGGAGATGTGCATAAGTTGTTGTGGAAGTATTTTTGAGTAGAAATATTTTTATATAGAATTTGAATAATTTGGATATGTCAGTGTTCCTAAGGGTTATTTTCAATGCCTTAGGATCAATCTACGATAAATGGAGAGTTCATAATGATCCTTTCTAACTATTTATGTACAAAATGGAACCTCTTATGTATCCCTTGATACTTTATAAGAATGGATATGGTAGATTATATAGAACTTTTGGTACCCCATAAGGATAATCCATTTCTGTATTAGTGGAAATGTAGTGTTTATAAAGATTAATAACGTATTAATAAAGATTAATTTTTAAGAACATAGGGGTCATTAATGACTTTTTTATGATGATGGGTGACTGTGAAATGGTCATCCTCATATAAAAAGTGTGAATGTGAAGCTTCAAAAGGAACATCCTCAATTTGTATGGATTATTATAACTTCATTAAGATAAATTATTGACTTCTTATGAATAATTTACTGCATAATTTGTTGGAATACATAATGTATATTGATGGATGTTTTGTAATTATTTCTTCCATTTTCATTTTTAGTGAGGAATCATGAATATAAGGAGAAAGGTATTTTCTTTATCATAAAACATGGTTAATAACATGAAAAAATGTTCACTGTTAGAGTAAATATGATTCAATATATAATTATTTCATTCTATTTTAGATAATATAAATGTAAAATTTAAATCATGATATGTGTCATTTCCATACAATCTTTTTGATGGAATGATAAATAATTTATTCTCTTATTCAATTAAAAACCCAGTAGAGAAAATTAATGTTACTCAAATATTTTTATAGGGAGAGAATACAAATATTTTTGAGAAAAATTTCCTTATTCTAAACCTAAAAATTATCATATGAACAAAATTAGAGAGAATATTGTTGTGGTTCATAGGGATATTTCAATATTAAAAACTTTTATAATATATAAGGTCCTAAAAAATAATAAAAATAGAAAAATAATTTTTTTTTCAAAAATGTTGAAAATTCAATGAATAAAAAGAATGTTTCAACTATAAGGAGGGGATGAGAATATATAAAAAGGTAAAAAAATTAAAGAACAAGAAGATAGAAGGAGTAATGCTACAACAACATTACTATTTTTTTGTTTGTCTTAATTCGTGAAAAATATTGTCAAAGCTTGCATGTTTCATTCTCTTGTAAATACATAAATCAAGAATATTTCAATACATCACGTGGACTTAGAGAATCTGGGATAAATTTGAACCCATACTAAACATTATTTATCTCTATAATATTAAATATTCCCCCTTGGTACATTGAGACTATGTTGATGTATGATCCCGGGACTAGCCTATAGTGGTGAACGAAGTAAAAAAAATGTTCTTGTGTTAATTTTCAACATTTTATTGTTATATATATTGTTAAAAAAACAAATACTTTTATAATTTTCTTGATATAATATTTTAATTAACAAAAAAGTAAAAAATAAATTCTGAACCTAATTCACCTATCCCCGATTAAGATGTGTGTTGTTGTGGTTTCAATAATGTATATTTTTGTTCCTCTATATATATAAATAAATAGTAATCAATGTATATATTTTATAGAAGTGAATATTAACATCTATTAATGAACAAAAAATTCCCATATATTAGAAAATATTATTTTTCATGTAATTTTAATTTTTCCCTCTTCAAAATTAAATTTTTAAGATCAAAATTCAAATATATAACTATGTTATATTTCCTTAACTTATTCTTCATATTCTATAGATTATTATTCTTTTATTTTATTCCTTAGATATCTCGAGGTGGAATTTCAAAATATTCATGTTACAATCAGATTTTTTTAAAAATTCTTTATTATTGTCTCAAAATCCAAATAAAAAACTTATTCTTCCTTAGTAAAACAATAACATTCATTACGAGGTGAACCATCATCTATCTTTACTAGAATCATTAATCTCATTTATCATAATTAAAAAAATATCAAAAAATAATTTCAGTCATGTGTAATAACTAACATGTATTATTATTATCTATATCATATCATTCTTTGTTCATAACACAATCACTATTTTCTTGCTCAAAATCATCATTCACATGTCTTATTTCAACATGTAAAAAACATTTAAGTAGGAGTTTTTTTCCCTAAGGTTCTTCTAGCATGAGATCACCTCCATTATTCTATAATAATAACTTATATCTCAACATTATTTAAAAATATTTTATGGGATGATATATATTTCTATACCGTACTAGAATAATGATAATTATTATTATCATTCTTCAATTTTTTGAACTCACATTATTTCATAAAAATTCACCCCCCATAATAATAAAAAATAGAAATCATAATCAAATTTTGAACACCCATATTGATATGTATTAGTGTTCCTTCAGTGCTCCAAAACATTCACATCAATATTATCCCAAATAATCCCCATTAAATTTTTATAAAAATGGATCCTCTTATATTTGATTAATTACCAAGGATGATTGTATTAAATTTTTTTATAAAATGTACCAAAATTTTCCCCATCCATTTGAATTATGAATGTACTTATAAATATCATAAAATATGTAAATCATGGGTAATTGTTATAATAAATTATTATGGTGATATATCAAATTTTTTTCAAGAAGAAATTTTGAATCTAAACCAATACTCATGTTTCTTGTCTCAAAAAACACAAAGATTTATCATGTTATATCATCCTAATACATGTAATCTTCAATAAAATATTAAATTAAAAAAGTACAATTTTATTTTCATGTGTGTGGTGTAGTGATTTCGTGGTTAATACTATGCTTCTAAATATATTATTCAAATATTATATTAGTATATTTTTCAATGTTCTAAGTCCAAATACATTTAATAGTGAAATTAAACTCATTTTCAACAATCCAAAGGATAATTTGTAAACTTTTATGTGAATTTTTGTATGATTTATAACCATGACACAATTTTTAAGAGTAACTTCAACGACAAATAATATAAAATATTTTTATCCTTTTATTTATTTCATTCTCGTAAAAAAACATATATCATAATGAATGATATCCTAGATATGGGATGTCTGCATTTCAACTCTATTATGTGTAAATATTTACAATATTAAAAATTTATCTTGTATAAAACATGTTTATTCAATCTCTTTAAATCATTTTGAAGATAATAAAAGTATCTCCTTAATTAATAATTCTAATGTTATTTTGAAAACTATGACCATTTCTTCAATGAAAATATTTATATTATAATTTAATCCTATGATAACATGATTTTTGAAGATCACCAACAAGAAAAAAATTTCCCTTTATTCACTATAATCTCAATAAAACACATCTATCTTCAATCATTTTAACCAGTAATCCATCCTTATGGAAAAAAAATTTATTAACATTATCAAAACTCTGAGACATACTTAACTAGTTGTGTTTTATTTCATTAATAAATAATGTGTTATTTTACTTCAAATTCTCTTCCCCAATAACAGAAGAAAATACATTTGTGTGGATTCATATCATGTAATGGGAGAGGTACCACATAACATATATTGGTCGTGGAAGAAGAAGATGTCCATAGAAGAAGAGGTGGTTTGTGAAACACTCACACCATGCGGTTAAAGATATTTCACGATAGAAGCATGGTATTTCTTAGAGGATTCAACAATGTTTCAAAAGGAACTAAAAAGACTGAGAAAGTAATTTCCACAAACAAATATATGTGAAATGTTTTTTCATCAATGTGTGAAAAAAAAATATCAACATAGAATCTACCAACAATTGTGGATGTGATCATTCATGAAAATGATGTGACCTACAAGTCCATAAATTTTGAGTGGATCCCTTCTATAGTTGTGAGAAAATGCATTGGAAGAAGGATATCCTTTACACCAGAGGTGAGGCATAGAAAGATACATAGGGATTGACCCTTAGGAAAGTGGTGAGCTGACCCAAACATTGTAAAGGAAGTGATTCTGGATATAGATGTAATCTAAGATAATGCTTGTAATATGGTATTGAGCCTTAGTGGACTGTGTACATCAACACCTTGAAGTTATATTCTCCTTGAACATAGCCCCGTGAGTGTAAACCAAGTAAATTTTTTTCCTCATTCATAATTTCATTTCTATTGATACATTTTTACAGGAAAGATAGAGAAGAGTGTTTTATTTTACAATTAAACACGATAAAAATGGGTATTTGTTTTAATCTATCATATCCTGATTCACCCCCGAATTCAGGGTATTTATCCTAATTGGGATAAATACTAGTATCAATGAGAATGGATTAAATTTTGGTTGTTCTCTATCAATTAAAGAAATAGATACTATTAATCAAAAAGGGATTCTTATATTTGATGGGATGAATTTTTTTCATTGTATTAATATGCTGCAACACTTCTCTCCATCATTGGGAATTGGTGTATTTACAGCTGCAATACATGGTATTTCATCATTTGAAGATAGTAATATTTTATTAGAAGAATAACATAGATAACTGAATGTTGATGGTAAGGTAATAAATGCTTTAGGGGGATCCCTATCTAAAAAAAATATATACAAAGGTGATATATTGTAATTAATTACATTATATGTGGGAAACATTGATAAATATTTATGAGGGAGACTCAAAATTATGAGAGGAAACACTGCAAGTCATGTGGATCAAGTATGAGGATATGGGAATTAACCCTATGGAATTTGTTGACACATTATTTTCTTAGGTGAATTTAATTGTGGAAGACATTCATGGTATTAGATAAATTATCAATGATAAAAATTTTGTGGAAAAAATCATGAGACCACTACCCCTCAGTTTCATGGGAATGTTTCTATAAGTAGATAAAGATCCAAAGGAGATGATGCTAGATAAATTTCATATAACTCTTATTCCATATGAGATGAGAAATTATTATAACAATTTTGTGGAAATGGGATTTCTTTGGATGTGTAATTCATGGACATGAAGAATTTCACTACTAAATATAGTCATGTTGAAGATAATTTTAATGATATTATGTTATTTATTTCCTCAAAACTACAAATAGGAAGAGGAAAGATCAAATGGAAACTCACCCTTTCATGAATTCGATGTGGAAATATTGAGAATACTATATAAAGGGTCATAGGATGTTCCGAGATGAAGATGAATATAATGGTGAAATTACCATGAATATGTATTCATCCAATGTAAACGCTAAGTGGAGTAGGAAGAGAAATTTCATAAAAAATGAATATGATTTAAATAAGATGATGAATGTTCATAAGAATATGAGGTAGAATAATTGGAGAACTGTAAGGATCACGAAGTAGATTCTATTATGTAATATTTAAAAAAAATCAAACAAGGGATGGTTTTGAAAATAACGAAGGATACATTGAAGATATAATTGATATTCAGGTAAAATTAGAATATGCACTCAAATAAATTGATGTATGGAGAAACAAAACAATGAAATCCAACATTGGGGTTCATGTTTCATAACTTCATATGAATAAGTATGAGGAGGAGGATAATGAGATGAATAAATAAATTAATAAATGAAGCCACTAATGGAAGAAATCTAAAAAATGTTATTGATTACAAAATAAAATGTGAAGACCTCGAAGAGAAAGTCATTAGAAAGAGACAAAAATGGAATGATCATGAGAAACTTTTGATTCCTACAAATCAGTATACAAAGGAAATAGAAAATGTAAAATATGAATTTAGAGTTCCAATGAAATAGAAAAAGAAGTGTTAGAAGGTACATTATGGATAACAAAAATAAAACTAGTATGTGTATTGATATAAAATTGAAGGAATTAAATGTCTATATTTGATCACATTCTACAAAACTATGGTTGGAAATTTATTTACCTATGAATTAGAACCAGATGATTTAGAGAACCCAAGAGAGAATCTATAGTGTAGTTTTTACACACATGAATTCCCCACACGTGACATGTGATTGTTTTGGAATTATAGGACACTCACAAAATATATGTTTCACAAAAATGATGTACCAGAGAGAACAAGACCAACACAGATAACATTATAGAACACAATATTCAATAACATCCATTTATGGTCACTTTTTTTCAGAATGGGGTATTTAGGCACATGGAAAGATAATTCTCATCTAAAATTATGAGAAAATTTTCAATGAAAAATGAATGTATTCATAACCAGTAATTTAATGTATCATCAAATGATATGAAAATGAAAAATCCCTTTTCAGCATATGAAGATGAAGCCAATCCATAATACATAGAGGAAGATCAATATTGTCAATATGTACAGGGTATGAATTAAAAATTGTGGAAGAAAATGAATATAGAATAATAGGTAGTGCTTACAGAGATTTCTTTCAATGCATCAAATCATAGGAGAATAAAAATTAATGATACTAGATACACAACCCATATGATAGGAAATAAGGAAATAGTAGTTGGAATAAGATATGATAATGAAGGTATTGTGACATTTGGTAATAATTAAACATTGATAATTTTTAGCTCAGGAAAAGAATGTTTTGGAGGAAAAGACATGAGACGTGTTGATGTCTTGGTTGTTGATGGTATCAGTCACAACATACTATTTTTCATTTAGTTATGTGATTAAAGACATTACATAATCTTTTATAAGAAATTATGTTCCATCATGGCAATATATGTTGTAGTTGTATAGTAGTGAATTTTTATAAGATGGAATGTCTAACTTGTAAGTGGAGAACAAGATATGTGTATTTTGTCAAAGGATGAAGAAAACAAGTTATAGAATAAACACCTTTGTCATCTGATCCAAATTTAATTGGAATATCTAGTGAAATATGATACTGTTTGAAACCTCCCACGATTATCATGTGAACGTACCCATACGTGTGGTTCTTTTTAATAAGGTATAATCATTAAATATATATATAATAAATATAATAAAAGGTCAAAAAACATTATTGAGTTGGTGAATATTGATGTGTTCAGACCAATTTTACAATGCAATATTGATTGGAGGAGATACTATGTTCTCTTAATTCATTATTTTTATATAATGGAATGAGTTTCATTCATACCTCAAAAATTAGAGGTGTTCAATTTCATAAAAATATATCGAATGGAAGTTGAGAAGATGTTAGGTCAAACAATCTAGATGATTCAAATTGATAATGGAATATAGTTCAGAAATATCCACGTGGAGGATTATCTCTAGAAAATGGGATAATGCACAATGTTTTAGTAGTACTACCTCCACAGAATAATGGATTACATGAGTGAACAATCAAATTATCAAAAACATGGTGAGAACAATGTTGTTTGATAAATACCTTCTAGTGGTGTTTTGGAAAGAATCAATGATGACATCAGTCTACATATCAAATAAAAAATTATTATGTCTTAAAGAAGAGAAAACTCCATTTAAAATATCATATAGAAAGAAGCCTACATTGAAGTACATTTGAGTCTACAAAATTTAGAGTTTCACTCTTAGTAAAGAGAATAAAAGGAATTTTGAATCTCATAGAGATGAAGGTATATTACTTGGATAATCCAAGAAAATTAAAGAATAAAAATGCATGAATAAGGCGATAAGAATAGTAATTTAATAAAATGAAGTAACTATACTAAATAATGTATATAATATTCAGAAAATACATGATCAGTCTCCGGAGGATTTTGATGAAGATATAATAAGATATTAATATGTTTTACATCCAAAAGTTTATTTAGAAGGAGATTCAAAAAATTAAAAGGATGAGAACAAACTAGAATCTACACAATGATCTAAGAGGGGATATAAAATTGATAGAGAAAACATTTTTGATCATATGACAGATCCACTATAGAAAAGTAGGATGGTGACTCTACAATAATAATCACACTTATCATAGGTATATCCTAATTTTTTTGAGAATGAATCTTGAGATGAAAACTATGTCCAATATATGAATGAATAGCAAGAAAAAATTGAGAAGAATAAGACATGGATTATTGTTTTGAGGACAAAAAAAGAATTTCAGTAGGACTAAATTGGTCTTTAAAAATAAGATGAATGAATCGAATTCTATGATTAAAAACAAAACATGAATATTGTGAAAAGTTTACTCCTATATAGAGGATATCGATAATGATGAAACATTTCAACCGGTTTAAATGAAATATACAATACATTTTTTCTTATCCATATAAGTTCAAAAAAGATTAATGTTTTCTAGATAGATTTAAAGACTACATTTATTAATGTGTTTTTGGAAGAATATGATTATATGGAGATTCTACAAGGGTTTTCATCTATGAAAATGATTGCATATTTTTTTGGATAAAAAGCTTATATATTGGTCGAATCAAGCACCAAAATCCTGGTATTCAAGACTCGGTTAGTTTTTGAAGATACCTTTTTAGAGTGGTTTAGTTGATTAAATTATCTATTTCAACAATGATAGTAATCAAATGATAATTGTGATGATATAAGTATGTGATTTAATATTTTGTGATCAGATGAAGAACAATGAGGACGATTCTTATAATTCATGAAAATTTAATTAGAAATCTCAATGATCAGTGAATTAATGTTATTTCATAGGTTAAATGAGATAAAATGAAATAATGGAACATTTATTTCTCAATATAAATATTCCAAAGAGTGTTTGATAAGGGTTTTAATGGATACTTCTAACGATAGTATGAATCCATTGGCTACATGGAGGAAACTATCACAAGATGAAGAATTCAATGTAGTTAATGTCATTGAATAAAGGAAAATCATTGGAATTATATTTTATTTAACAATGAGAAGACCTAATATTATTTTTGAAACATATAAAGATTTTTTTATCAATGTAATCACATGGGAGACAACTTGTTACAGTGAATTTAATACATAGGTATATAAATTGTACATGGGATTTTAGTTTGATATATAATAAAAAATATCAGTAAGAGTTATTGGGCTATATAGTTGCAGATTTGGCAGGTTCTGTAGATTATATAAATGTTAACATTATGTGGTCCATTTTATCTTGTAGTATTTATAACTTATTGGATATTTAAGAGAAAATATTATATATCACAATGAACCACAAAAGATGAATATATTAATATTACTCAAAATTTTATGCAGTTAGTGTGGATGAAGCACCTTCTTGGTGATATGGGAGTTGATGTGACGTCTCAAATTAGAAAACATCTTTATAGTTAATGAGATATAAATAGTATAACAAAACAAGTTCATCACTCATGGAAAAATCATATTGAAATAATATATCATTTTATCAAGGAGAAGGTGGAGCAAGGGTTTATGATGCTGCAGTATGTGTCTACAGAGCTGTAGGTTATAGACATTATGATGAAGTCCTTACCCCAAGAGTCATTTTAATGACATTTATTGTCTCTAGAAGTTTATTGAACTCAATAAACTTGAAAAAGTGTGGACGTGGGACCCCCTCTCCAAAAGGTATGATATATTTTTCTACAAAGTGCTAATATGCTTTAATTTGACTATTTCAGAACACAACAATGTGACATATGAGTTTGTTGAAAATGGGGGAGAACTTATTGCAAGAAAAGAGGGTTAAAATATCTTATTAAAGAGAAGGAATAAGATGATAGAGGTAAAATGTGATAGGATGATAAGGTACGTGGGGGGGGGGGGTTAAATCTGGTGATGATAATGGTGATCGATCACCTAATATGTATCACGATAGATAAAGTTTGTGTTGAATAAAGACGAGTGGTTTTGGAATGAAGTAATTAATTAATTAATCCTATATAATACTATTGTTTCTCATGATGAGAATGGACCTTGTGGGCATACAATGTTTTTTGTGTAAATATATGATTATTAACTATATTAAAATAATCAAATGATTGTAGAATATGGATGAAGATTTGAAAATGTATCCATATCAGAAGAGTTTTCAACTAACCCAAATGAAGATATTGTTGGGAAAAAATTCCACTCATGTGGAATCTAAATATTTTTTTGGGGATTGTGTTATTTGAAATATATATTTTCGCATGGATATGTATGGTTTGGGTTTTTGATGCATATATTAAAGGTATAAGATTTTTCAAGTGTCTTCACTTTTTGGGCCTCAAAATCAGGAATTTGTTTTATGGAATAGAAAGATTTACACAATGGATTTCATTGAACATGAATCATAGTTCAAAAACAACAAAGCAGGTATATGGAACAATAATAGATCATCATCATAGGATTTCAACATAGTAGTGTTGTGTGGACTGCAAAGTGAACTGCATAGATTATGTAGTGAAAACAGTTCACGAAAAGGCTCATAGTTCACGAGAGGATCATCGGTTCATGGGTGGAATGTTGTTTGGGGATTGAGGTAGGATATATGGTTACCATAAAGGGGTTTTAATCTATGGAATGCATCATCCAAAACAATATATAATGTCACTATGTAGACCGCATAACAGTTTTCGTTGAAGGTTGTACTACATCAGTGTTTTGTGAAATTGGGATTTGAAGGTTTTATAGATCTATTTGACTATATGAATACATATAATAACATCATTAGGTAGACATAATATATTATATAACATCATAGCCACTAGAACAATTCGTAAAATTATGAAGTGGTTCATGGAGGATGATTCCACTGTGGGTGTAGTAGTTCATAGAAAAAATTCCACAAAAGGAGTTTGCAGGGTTTGATAGAACATAAAGCAGAGGGACCACAGAGCATAGGTGGTCAATGGAATAAGAGGTAGTCCCTGGAGTAAGAGGTGGTATTGTAATCACTAGTACCATGTAGTTAAACAATTTATATGGTGGAAGTAGGGATATTTGTAGTGGATTCAGGAATGTATGCAAAGGTACTAAAATAGTTCATGAAAGTAATTTCTACAAACTAACAGTATGTAGAAAAGTCAATTTATCTACAGGTGAAAATATAATTTCAATATAGTATCTCCCAATAATTGATGATGTGTTTATTTGTAGAAATGAAGGTACCTACATGTCCATAAACTGTGAGTAGATTCCTTCTAGTGTATTGTGAAAAGGAAGAGGATGAATGTGATTATTTTAACCAACAATGATCTAGCGAAAACAGAATCAGTAAGTGACCATTAAAAATATAGAAAAATTACCCTAAAATTGTAATGTTAATGATACTTTTCATATATTTTTTGAATCCCAAACCTTATAATATTTATGTTAGCCTTATTGGATTTGGTACATATGAACATTATTGGTTTACGGTCCTTAGACGAATCCCTATGAGGCTGAACTATTTAAAAAATAATGTGTCTCATGCATGATTTCATTTCTGTTCAGATATTTCATTAAGAAAGAGATATAAGAGTGTTTTTTACAATGAAACATGATCTAAATAAATAGTTCATTTAATATTCCTTACCCTGGATCACCCTCTCTGATGGTACATAACCTAATTGGGTCATAGACAATACATAAACATTCCCATTTAGACAATCTATGTTAAATATTGATAAAAAATTCATTCTCCCTAACCTTATACTTAATCTAAAGAGTTTTTTGTGTATTTTAATTCAAAGTAAATTATGTTGGATGGATAGTGATAAAACCTTTTGCAAAGTTACAATGTTTATCTAATCATCTATGTACATCTCCCAAAGGATAAAATTTATTCTCAACCATTACTCTAGGTTTTAAAGATTCTTAAAAAATATCAGTTTTTAGTTTGATTAAATCCATTAATAAATTTTCTCCCAAAATATATTTGTTCATATACAAACATTCTATTAATTAAAGGCTTATTTTCATGTTTCAAATGACTATATAATTCTAATAATATCCAAAAAAGCTAAAATTCTCTCCCGAAATTTAATTCCTCCATGATATAGACACCATCATTTCTTCATTCTATTAGAAATATATATTAAAAAAATTTATAAACAAAAAATTTGGTTAATAAAAAAATATTTTTATTTGAAATTGGATTATTTTGATCATATTATGAATATACCATTATATAAATTTTTAGTTTCAAATCACCACTCTTAGAATTTTGGGATTTCTAGCCATCATTCATTTTTTTCACGAACATGGTTTTCTTAAACTATGTATTCAAATAAAAATACACACTAAAATATGTAATATCATTATTACCATTTGATTATGATTTTCATTACCCACATATGATTAGTTATCATGTGAATATTTATATTCTTTCATAACCTTAATTGATCTTTCAACAACATATTGAAATAAATTCTGACAAAAAAATTTCTACTTTCCCAATTATATCTCCATATGTATCAAATTTAATTGGATATTCTCATGCTCATTCGTATTAATTTTTAATTTCAATGATTTATCAATTTTATGAGCCTTATTTTTAATAAAAAGATTCATTAAACCATTAATCTATTTCAATAGTATTGATTCTTTTTAATAACTAATAAAATATTTTTTTGTTGATAATTTATTAAATTTATTCATTTTTATGATCTTTTTATCCAATATAAAAGTATTCAAAACAAATTTAATTACTTATCACTTAAATATAAACTCTATATAAATGTATTCATCATTAATATCGACCCTAATTTCATTACTAGTTAAATATTCCTCATTCACTTTAGAAAGTAGTTATTTTTAATCAATAGAACGTAATGCCAAAACATAATCATATTCTTCATTACTATCACATTCATCCATTATTTATAAGAATTAACTTTTTTAATTATTTAGACTAATTATATTATTTCTATTTTCTTTTAAACCTAATTTATAGGTTTTATTTGTTTTATTCTTAGAGAATCTCTTTGTCCAATTGTCTTCATCATTAAAAACATCCTTTTAATTTAACATTGTCAATTTTCCAAAAATATACACTTTGTATCCACACATTAATCACTTTAGTTAAAGAGTTCCCATTTAATTATATATTCAAATTGTTAATCTTCTTGATATGTGTGGTCAGAGTTTTCTAGAAATACTTTCAACATCATATTGTCAATAAAATTTACCATATTCTGACATTTCATCTAATTAATATTTTATTGATTTGTGGATTGAAAATAAATTAAATTTTTATCCTTACAATTGTTTTGGAAAATATTTCCCTTTAATATTTCATATGTAATATGTATGCTATGTAAATTATCCCATGGAAGTGTAAATTTATATGATGATCTTATAGTGTTTAATGTTTTCATCAATCTTGTTTCAACGAATGAAAAGAAAATTATCTCAACAACTATAATATATAATATTTTTTTACCAGAACCTAGGATAGGGCACAAATTACCATTGAATCATATGGAGAATTAATCTATTTCTTCATGTTCCATAATAAAATATAATGCATACTTAAATCTCAAATCCATTAATTTTACTTCATCCACATTTTCATTTCCCATGTAAATATTTTTTACATATCCCATATTCCATTTACATTATCAATCCCTTTAACCGTCAGAAACACCATCTCTAAAAGATATAATGATGTAGAATTTTGAGCATGTCAATTAATCCATTGGTTATTTATTTCAAACATTTCATTAGAATATCTTAAATGGATCAAATACCACCCCCCTTTGGATGGTATGATTCCAAGACTTGTTAATCATGAGGATAACTCCATTCTCACTGCAATCCCTCTTGAGTCAGAAATCAAGGAGGCTATTTTTAGTCTCAAACCCGAGTTCTCTCCAGGCCCAGATGGCTTTGGTAAAATTTTCTTTCAACACTTTTTAGACATTTTCTATGTTTATGATTTCAAGATTGTTACACATTTTTTCAAAGGAGGGACACTCCCTCGGGGTCTAAATGCTCTTTTCCTTAGTCTGATCTCGAAAGTGGAGAATGCGAATGAAATTAAATTATTCTAGCATGTTTCTTTTTTTAATATTGTCTATAAGTTTATTTGAAATATCCTTGCTCATAGGCTCTCATGCATTTCTTGCAAGATTGTGTCTGTGAATCAGTTTGGCTTCATCAAGGAGAGATTGATCCAGGATTGACTTATTTATACCTCAAAATGTGTGAACCATCTCAAAAGTCCAATCAGAGGTGGAAACATTTCCCTCAATATGGACATCAGGAAGGCCTATGACACAATGGATTGGGGCTTCATATGCAATATTCTAGCCATGTATGGGTTTGATGATGTCTTTATCAAATGGGTTATGTCTATATTCTGCTCCGAACACATTTCCATCCTAATTAATGGAGCTCTTGAAGGTTACTTTCATTGTTAAAGTGGTTTTAGGCACGATGACCCTCTATCAGTGATCATTTTTTCTATTTCAGAGGATTATCAAAGTAGATTCCTCTCCGTCATGGCTGGAAATGGGAAGCTGAAGCCCATACATGCTGGAAGAGGGTTGGGTGTTCGATCTCACCTTCTTTATGCTGATGACATCATTCTCTTCACCCATGGAGACAAGGAAAATATTTTGAACATTAAGAGAGCCCTTTTATAGAATGAGATGGTTTCAGGTCAAGAGATTAGCTGGAGAAGGTCCTTTGTTTACTTTGGTAGAAACATTTCCACTACCAGGAAGAATGATGTTATCAGAGAGTTGGGAATTTGAGAAGGAGCTCTCCCATTCATTTATTTTTGGGTTCCAATGTTTTGGGGGAGACCAAAAGCATGTTATTTCTCTAAAATTATCAGCATGATTCGTAGGCAACTATCCTCTTGGAAAGGGAAATCTCTCTCCATGGAAGGAAAAGTTTGTCTTGTGAGGTCTATCATCATTTCAAAATTTGTCTACTCTTTCAAGGTATAAAAGTCTCCACTTTCTATGCACATGAACATCGACAACTCCATCAAAAAAATCATTTGGAGTAGAATCATTACTGAAAAAAGTCATGCAACGATTCCTTGGAGCTCAGTCTGTAAGCCTTATGATGATGTAGGTCTGACATTAAAAATCAAACAAGCTTCAATGACTCTCTACAAGCTGGATTTATCTGGAGGCTTGTCAACAATCAATCTAAAGCCTTAGAATTCCTTAGGTTCAGATTCATTCACAAGTTAATATATGGCAAGATCAATTATCTCAATTCATCTGTTTGGCTTGCTTTTAGGAACATATTTTCCGGGATTAATGCTAACTCCTAGTGGCTTGTTTCAAAGAATTCCTTTCTTCCTTTTTTGAAATGTAACTAGACTGGATGACACCTGGAAGACTTGGTTATTAGAAATAACTCTTATATGAATTTGGACCTATCAATCAAGGTACAATTGGGTTGTATGGAGGGTATCCCAAACCTCATCACCTCCATTGTTAGGCAGTATATCTTTTCCTCGAGGGGAGATTTCATGGTTTGGGAGTTGGCTACAAATGGCATCCTTTCCTCAAAGGATTTCTATAACCATACTGTTAGAGGTGACACGGCTCTCAATGGAAGGGTAAGTTGAATAGTAGCTATCTTAAACCCTCGAGTGCCACTCTTTCTTGGAGATTAGAACATAAGAAACCTCCCACTGATGACTTTCTCCAAAGATGTAGCATATCTCACTTCTCCAGATGTGCTTTATGTCATCAGCATAGGGAGGACATTGACCACCTCTTCCTCACCTATGTGGTAGCCGCACCAATGTGGAAGGTAGTTTCCAACATATTCGAAGTGTCATTGCCTCAGGGAAACTCAATTGTGGAATTCATGAAAACCTGTCCTGTGATCAATCTTTCTTTGCAACTCAAGTATCTTTTCCTAACTGATGCAGAAGAATTAATTTGTGTGATTTGGAAATCCAGAAACAAGTCCATTCATGAGAAGCAGAAATTCATCACTGGAAATGCAATTTCCTGGTCTACTCAGTGCTATTCGTGAGGCTGTTCTGCCGAGAACCAGCTACTATGAAAACTACTGCTATGATATTTCTGTTTTGAAGATATTGGGTGTCTGGGGAAACTTCCATCCTCCTCATGGAATGATTAAAGTGCTTTGGAAACCTCCCTTATAGGGTTGGATTAATATCAATACTGATGGTGCCTCCCATGGTAACCTGGGTCAATCTGGATTTGGGGCTATCTTCCGAGACCATATAGGGTGTGTTTTTGGTAGACTTTATGGCTCATGTGGCTTCTCCACTGCTCTTGAAGCAGGGATTCAAGGTGTTATTCATGCGGTTGAGCAGGCTAGTAGAAGGAGATGGGAAAAGTTGTGGGTTGAATGTTATTCTACACAAGTGGTGATTACTATCAGGACAAGTGCTATTCATCTTTCTTGGAGGTTGACCAATAAATGTTCAAGATGTATGGATCTTCTCTACTCACGGTAGCACATTTTCACACATGTTTATAGAGAATCGAATGCGGTGGATGGTGGTCTTGCGAACAAAGGTGTGAATGGATCTGATTTTCATTGGGAGGATCAAGTTTCGAGTGATCTTCTTTCCTTTATAAGGAACGATCAACGTAAAGGATCTACTTTCAGACTGCTGTAAGTGTTTTGTTTCTGATCAATAAAGGGATCTTTCTTCTGGGCAGGATCTCAGTCTTTAAAAAAATGTATAATGACAGTGTAATCATATTCTAAAAATCTATATAGATATGAAAAATGGGTTTTTTATAACTTCTGAGTCTATATATATATATATATCACAATTCTATAAAACATTATATATGATGTTTTTTCTTCTCATTATACATTAACAATAGTGTGTATCTTATTCTTCTTCTTCCATCCTCACTCTATGATAATATATATATATTTACGTTCACCACATATAAAATTCAATTATTCTATATAATATTTTCACAACATATAAAGTATTATTTATTATGAAGTAATGAATTTTACATCTTTATAATTATAATTTCAAATCTAATGTATAGATATAGTACTATACAAAAATGACATAAGTTTTATATTTACATTATATTATACTTTTTTAATTGGATAATCCCTGTTGGAATTAAGAAATACTCACACTGCATACAAATTATTGTTGGTGTAGAAAACAAGTTATATCAATTACAAAAATACTATTATTCTCTCACAGTACACCAACCATATTCATGACCCAAATCACCAAGTCACAATAAATGAATAAAAAATACCCATTATAATTTTTAAAAAATGATAACAAGCATAGATATCATATAATATAATACCATAAATTCCGATCAAATTTTTAGAAATAATAATTCATTAAAGAATTCAATTGAATTTTTTAACTCCATAGAAAATCTTATAGACATAATATATTCGGTTATGTATTGCATATTATATATTTTAAGCACTTAAAAAATATGGAGAAAATTGTATACATGTTATGTGATATTATTATATTATATCACATCATACATATTCCTTTTATGTTTTAGATATTGTTATGTAGTCATCTTATGTATCATAGGCCTTCACCCATGACAACCTTTCCATCACACATGTATCTTATTTATAGTCAATTGTGCATTAGACGTATAGATACAAGGGAATTTAATTTTACAAATTTATATATATTCATTATGTGTTCTCTTATTTATTAATTATACAATAGAATACATATAACAAAGGTAGAAAAAATTGAGTATTTCTTACTTATGAAACAATATCACATACCTGATGACTAACATATGATGATTCAACTACGAAACTATTTAATTATTTTATAAACTACTCTAAATATATTTTATTCTCTTTTAAATATAATAATTTCATTAATCTCATAAAATATTATTTAAAATACATTCTTTGGAAATGATTTCTCTATTCACAACAATACACAACACATTTAAAATATCCACTATATAACTTCTAAAAATCCTCGTTTTCATTAATTTATCTTCCTTAGAAAAATTCATCAAATATAGGATTTTATTCTTTAAATAAAAAGAAAAAAAATCGACTTGGGTATAAAAAATCTCCAAATAACTCAAAATATACAACTTTTATGTTTCATATGGTGTTTCTGGAGTGATCTAGGGGATCTTTTAGTAGACCTAAAACAATATAAAAAACATAATGCATTTCTATATTTACTTAGTTTTTTGAAAAAACATTAATTTATTAAAAAGTGGACAAACTAATTGATTCAATTTTAAGAGTAATTATTAAATCATTGATTTTTTAATCAAACATCCATAATGACATGATAAATTTTATTCATCCTAGAAAAGATAACAAAGACTAATCCATGAATCCTAACTCTAATAGGAAATGGGTTTCGAGGATAGAAATACGTAAATAATAACTCATAAATGGGATTCTTTTCAATCAAAATCCTAGGAATTCATACATATAATAAATAATAAACTTGATAATATAATTATTAACAATATCCCCATAATAAAATCAAATATAATTTCAATACAATGTCTAAAAAATGGAATACCAATAAGAAAATACTAGGTTAGTGATACTGATAATAGAGAGAATCTTGAATAACTAATGCCCAAATTTGTCACTAAATACCTCTTGAAAACTCATAAAATAGATTTATAAATTTGGGGAAGTATAAATTTTCACCCACTATTATTCTCTTCAATCGCACACATGAAAATAAATATTAATCACACTAAAGACTCAATAAAGCAATTAAAGAAAACCACAAGAACCAAACCTTCAAAAATAACCTAAACACACTAATTATTTATGATTAAATATCAAATAAAAGTATAATTACCCAATATTTGAGGAATATATCAAATAGGTTACTAATAAAGACTTCCCAATTAGTTTTTCTCTCCCACACCCTAGAAGTAAATCTCATAGAGCTACCAATCCATTCAACAACCAAGCCACAAGACATCGCATTTTTTATATAAAAAATATAAAAATTACTACTACAATATCATCTCCATCATTAGATATCCATTTCCACATATCATATTACAACCATGTATCTTATTTTAATTAAAGTAAATATTTTTTAACATAATGTACACTGACCTCATTCCCTTCACTTACGATGCCAAACCCCCATAACATGTCATCATCTCAATCACATAACCATGTTTGTCAATATACCTTAGTGTATAACATTTTATAGTTATAGTATATATTAATATAACTAATTTGATCCACCACAACCTCTACTAAACATGGAAGATAGAGTGGGGAATAACAAGTAATATTATATCCATTATCCTTCCAATGTTGTTTTTTAGGGAAAACAGCTGGACTTAAAATCATTTGAGAATTGTTAAATATATATGACATAGGTGGGTAATGTATAAAATAACAAGAATATATAAATATATATAAAATTCTCACACATGGAAAATATAGTTTTTCTCACAAAAGAATACTATGACTACCCATAATAGTCACCCCATAACACAACTATTCACAATCAACCATTGGCATGTTTACAAAAAAACTAGACCAAAATTTCACACTGAAAATACCCACCACACAATGTTCATAGTTTGAAATACAATCATATAATTGCCCCTCAAACAATATTAATTTTACTATTATGTTCATTAACCATAAGGAATAATAATTCCTTATCAATCACCCACATTCATTTTATTATTTTCCGAAGAATTTAAATCATAACCAATTTATTGAGTACCACTGACCATTTAGTCTATTTCATTCCCATTACCATATTTTCTATTAGTAATCATTATTACATAGCAAAATGATCCTACAATACATACAAAAATTACAGAAACCCTAAGCACACAACCAACATCCCTACACATTCCATTGGCACCCTCTTCTTACATAACCAACAATGCCTCCACAAAGGCCTAATAGCTACTCATGGACAACCTCAAAATTCCATGCCCACAATGTAATCAATGCAATTAACCTATTTCTTACACATGTCCTCACGAAAATGTGGAAATAATAATTTACATCAAACCATACATATATTGAAAAAATGGGAGCACATAAATAGTAGTAATCTACATAAAAACTAGTAGCATGACAAATAAATAACCATGATTTACTCATTCATTCATAAAAAGAATTACTATCCAATTTATATATCATTACATCATTTCCAGTTTTTAGAAAAACTACCTTTTCACCAACTTTAATAGAATAACATTTAATAAAGGTGATCACATTCCTTTAATTCATATCATTTGAGAAAATCATATTGGTAAAAAAATCATTAAACAACATCATCAAACAAGTCATCCAACTTAATTAATATAATGTATCACAAAAACACATGTGATTCACCATTCCAATTTAATTTTATTCATCGAATTTATTATCACGAGTAGGTCAATTCTAAACGTATATCTAAAAAATAGTTAAACATATAGAAGTCTAAAAGGATTAGTGTCAAGGGGATTATGTAAATTAACATGTTATTTTAGAATACATATAAAAAATAATATATAAATATACTTTTAAGGAAAACATATAGGCATCTCGCATGATATGACACTCCTCATAATGTGGAGGATGTTAACATAAGAAATTGGTGAGATCATATTCTCAATAAGTTAAAAATATATCATAATGTATTATATCGTAAACATGAAGGAGAATATAAGGAAAATGATATATATATTATTAAAAGTCCCGAAGACTATAGATAGTACTAATAAAACATTTTAGATAAATCAAATATCATAAAAATTTTAAGAAAGCATGAAACAAATGACATGACTCAAAATTATTCTCAATAATCATAAAAAGTTTTATCAGACATAAGCATGTGGAATACCTTAAAATTATCTTGTAACGTCAAAACATGAAATATCATGAAAGAAATTCACATCTTTTAAATTTTTCATAACATGAAAAATTACATATATATGTGGAACTACTAGAAACATAAGAATCACTTTGTAAAAAAAACTCATTATTCCAATGCCTATATTATCAGCCTCATTATATCCACATGAATGATGTGACCAAACTCATTATTCCCAAACATATGTAAAGAAAATCCTTATATTGACACATGACTATTTTATGAGATATAAACATCAACCTACAAACTAGAATGTGATATAGGACCCCATCTATCATCATTTATCCATACGTGTTTCATTTAAAGTTAATCACTAACATATCATAAAAAACATCTAAAAAAATTGGTCCCATAAACATTCCAAATAACCTAATGTAACATGATCTTAATAAATAATATGATATAATACATATCATTTTCCTAGAGTAATCATGTCATATTACAATATATAAGGATATAAAAACCTCACTTCATTAGATATAATCCTTATAGGGAAATTCAAAATGAAAATACCAATGTTTCCAGAAAACGTTATTAACCATTTTTATAAGAGATTGAGTATAGATTATATTCAAAAAACCTTTTCTTATTGGGAAATGGACTAATTATTAAAACCATATTATAATTATATCAAGATAACGGATACTTAAATTGAAAAAAATTGCAATAAACCAAATGTGGAAAATAAAGAAATGAAATTCCATTACTAGGATTTTCAAGGCATATTAATGAAACCACATTGGAGAAATGATGAAATAATATTATTTAATAAAATATTTGAAGCACATGAGCCCCAACCTAGTTGGTGAGGACTCCTTAAGTGCATCCAGGTGACCCGGGATCAAATAAAGGAAGAGGTTAATTTTTTGGGTTCTGTAGTAGTATTGTATCAGGAACTGTTCAGTACTATTTTTGGTAATAGATCATAGACTATAGTAGGCATTGTTTGGAATTGTTTTATTCAGGTTTATTACCTTTTTGGGTCTTTAAGCCATCAATTTGGTCCCCAAGTCCATTAAGGTCTTTGGGCCAAACAGGCCTTCAGGCCACCTCAAGGCATTCAGGTCACCTTTAGTGCAGATCCAAACCAGAAAACCTATAAAGAACAAGCTTCAGAAGAAGGATGTGTAAGGAAATTTCATAGTAGCATAAGCTAAACGGATTTTATGATTGAAAGGGTATGGAACCTGCCATTGGAAAAGACTGTGTATGCACGGGAAATCCAAGATGAACAACCATGTGAAGGTGGATAGCATATTTCATGGTGATGATGCTGGGGAGGAGCAGTTCCAAGTAGTTAGTCTGGGTTGTATGTAATTTTTAAATCATATGGTCAATGAATTCCTCTATGTCCTACAGGCCAAGTAATACATATGCCTACGAGCCTTTTAAGGGTTCTACCACACCCCATGAAAGTTGGATTATCAAAAATCAATAACTAATGAAGACCATAGAGACATTGGAGGAGGATGATAAAATATTTGAAAGAAAAATATGAGAAATATAAAATAGAAAACTTAATTTTTCCTCATTAATGATTTTTTTTAAAATAACATGGATATGGAAGAAAGTATTAATTGGAAATAACAAGAGATATTCTTACTAACATTGTACTTTTATTTTTTAAAATGTTTCATAAAAGAAGTGTGTATTGATGATGAGAAGTAATTCCTCATGTTAAATTACTTTGTGTTGTAAAAAATGGGGTAATTTAATGATCAAATTAATCTCTATAATTTATATTAATGTAAGAAAAAATTTATCCTAGTGAATCATAAATTGATTCAATGAAAACCATACGACATTGGAAAATTAAGAATTAAATAAACATGATAATAAGATCATTAAAATTTTATGAAATGGAATAGTCTTCAATATGAGAAATAAATAGTTTAGTTAATTCACTATTTAAATTAATTAATGTGAAAAATATCCAATATGTCATGTGTACTTGAAAACTAAAAAAATAACACTTAACATGGTCCAGATTCATTCTACACTCATGCCTAAAAACCTGAAAAATAAAGATATATTTATTACAGAACATATTTTTAAACATATTCACTTATATTTCATTTAATTGAAAACATATATTATTATTATTTATTAATTTTCTATACACTTTTTCTTCTGATTGCATGAAAATGGAATTAGTTTCAGCTTATTTTGGAAAATTTAGCCACCGATGATGATATTTTAATTCTATGTTAAGTAGTTCATATAACCATTCTAGAACCAAACAAATAATTATTTTATTACTAAATTAATAAAAAGTCATATTTAATTTCTCATATTCTTTAATGATAATTTTTGATAGCATTGTTCAAGTAGGTGGTAAGACCAACACAAAGTTGAACATACAAAAATTTGATATGTGTGTTTGGTTAAGAAGTAATTTATTTTCTTATAATTTCATTATGAAATTATATTAATGATATAATATTTTTTGAGTATTTGAATCAAATTTGATGTGGTTTTAACGGTCAATGAATATCAAAATGAATAATAAAAATGTTACATCATGGAGGTAGTGGTCCACACAACACAGGAGTAAACTTTTCATATTCCATGTAATGATATGGAATAATGGTGGATAATAATTTATTTATTGATTATAACATTTTTAATATATATTTCACATTTATTATTAAATTCTTTCCTTTCAACTAGTGAAGAGAGGTGATGGTGAAAATCGAATATTATGCCCTGTGGAGGTGGTAGTCTACACAACAATTGATAAATGTTATTTTATTTTAATAAGTTGATGGAGAGGAGTAAATAATTGTAAATATAATAATATAATAACAGTTATGTGTAATAATTATACTATTGTAACTATAAATATATTCTTCATGTACTTTTTGAAGATAAATTACAAAAATATCAATAATAAGGATAAAGTAATACTAAATTTGGGACCATGAAAGTTTCCTTGAAGGTATCCTTTAAAAAATATATATTAGGGTATCTAATTTTGTATTGATTCTTATTAACATGAGATATGTTTTTAAGCGACTAAAATGATATATTCTGAGAAAGAAATGAAAATGAAAGTGTTTGGAATAAATTGGTAGAGTGTCTGTAACATCCCATGTAAATAAAAAACAATAAATCAACAAATTAATTAATGTTTCTGAATTAAATATTAATGTTGTTTGAAAGGGTTTTCTGTGTTTGATGGTGTACCCGATACGCAATAACGAGTATCTTTGAAATCTTACATTGCACACAAGGCTGAATCATTCTAAAAATAATAATAATATAATATAATTTTATTAAATTTTAGATAATGGCTAGCCATTTTATTGGTGGAAACAGACAGAACTAACTACAATATGAATATACATGTTTTTTAAATGTTTTTACATATATCCAATAAATTTAGGAGGCTTTAAAAAAGAAAGAATATTATTTGAAGCAAAAATATTGTAATATTTATTCAAATGTCGATTTACCACCTTTTAATGGAGAAAACTATAGTTTTGGCCACTTTTATATGTTTTCCTTGACAAAATAAAATTCTTCATTACAATCGGGACATCAAAATTTAATTTGTGTAAATTTTTGGTATTTTTATGATAAAAAACATTTTTAATGAATAGTAAACAATACTGTATTTTAATTCAAATTCAAAATTTAAAATAACATATTTATATGGTTAGATTATATTTTTTATTGGTTTAAATGTGTAATTAGATTAAATTTTTTACCATTTAATGCAATGTTGGTCATTGGAATCAATTTCACTTTGAAATTGGACATAATCAACAATCAATCTTTTAATAGTTATTATTTCTTAAAAACACATTTTTTGTTTTGACAACAGGAATAAATTTAAAATTAATTAATTAAACTTCTATTTATTGAATTTTTTAAAATAGACATCATTTTTTAATTCATAATATCAAATATATCATAAGCCGAATTTTTGGTATTTTTCTGAAAAACTTCAATTTTTGATGAATTGTGAAAACACTAAGTAGTAGTTAAATGGTTGATTTTTTTCATTTAAATGATGTTTTACCACTTCTGTAAAATTAATTTCAAATATAAAACATACATGGTTGTTATTAGTAAGTAAAATATGGTTTAATAAGATGAAAACATTTTTTTGGTGAATAGAAACCTTTGACTTATATTTAACGCGTTTAAAGGTAAATATTGTAATTCAAGGTAAAAATAGTATTAAATTAAAATAAAATTACCTTAACACATGTCCTATCCTTATTTTATGTTTAATTTACGACCATGAAAATCTTTGGGTGATACTTTTGGCCTCTTCAGGACAGTTGGGTAAGATAATTATATTTATAACTTTTTATTTAATGTAAAAAATAAAAATATCATTAACATGTATTGTATTGCTAAAACAATTTTAATGTGGGGTTATATAATTGATATATTGAACTATAAAACATCATTAGAAAGCTAATGTGATTTCCTACATCATGGTATTTTTTATACTTTTTAGACAGGTATAAATAAAATTATTTATGACACAATAATGGTGCATTATTTACCTCATTAATGGATGATTTAAATAAACAAGATTATAAATATTAAACAAATATCTAAAAATAGTCCAATTTTTAATGGTTGATTTTATTTAGATAATGAGTTATGTTATCTTAGGCTTCAATATGTTTTCTATCTTTAGAAACCGAAAATCATTATATAATAAAATAATATTTTCAATCTTTCTTAAAGAGACCCTCCTCCTCCTTATAAAAATCCTTCCCTTCAAACCCATGGTCTCATCCATAATCTGCCCAATTAAGCTCCCTAAATCGCTCTCTTCCTCTTATAAGACTTACTCTCGGCATAAGGCACTTCATGTAATCCTTTTGGATCAAAACATAGGGAGTTAGCCGAATTTATGTTAACATTTTTTCTTAAGTACATTATATTATTTTACTTCTCCAACCCCATAAACTATTATTATTCATATATTATATAAAAAAAGTATCTTTAATAAAATAAGATGTTTTTATTACATGTATTCAATCTATACTTACACACACCTCCATCTTATGGGTAAAGAACATACTATTTTTGTGGACGGTGAACTACAACCTCACGAAATGATGATTGTTAAATTTTCATCTACCACATATTATGGTGGCCATTACGATGGAACTGTATTTATATGTGATACATATTATATTTATATTGTTTCTATGCTTTTGTATTTTTCATTTATAGAATACCATTATTGTTTTCAAAGTGGGTAAATACAATAATCTCATTTGAGGAAGTGCATACCACCACCCTCTAAAGTGATATGACTTTTTCATTCCTTATGTGGAATATATAAAGGGTAGAGATAATGAAATTATATATTATATTATATTGGAATTATAATATTCTTATGTATCATTATGTTTTATTTCCATTAAAATACAAAATAGAAGTCAAAGTAGAGTTCATGCATACGCACGACTTACCATCTCCATGAAAGGTGATATTAATTTCTTACCTCCAAATTTTATGTAATATCATAAATACAAGTATATATTGGATATATATGATATATATGTAATTAAAATCATGAATATAATTCTGGATATAATAAAAATTGGACAACATGAACAATTTTTAATTTTAAGAAGTCCATTTTTAACTCAAGTACCAATCATCGACCAAATGACCATTATTAACTTAAATGATTTCATAATGTTTATAACATGGTAATAAGTGATATAAAAAATAATAAAATTTAAAAAGGTACTTAATCAAGTAAAAATTAACTTTAGTTTATTATTTAGGAGATTAAATAACGAACGGGTCAAATCGGGCATGGGGTAAGGGACTTTGTCCAAATCTTATTTCATTAAGGCATATATTGATAATATATTCCATCTTCTTTTATACAATGTATAATAAAAACCTTTAACTTTTACTTTTATTAAATGATAATAATTTTTTCTAGCTAACGTTTTACTAAATGAAAAAAGAAATTTTTTTAACATTTGTGGTTACAATGAGCTCTCTTACACTGTAATAGTAAGTTGGCTTCCTCTATAAGCCTGATTTTTTTTAAATGAAAACAAAACCCCTTATACTTTTTTAGGATGTTTTGGTATTAAAATTTGTTTTTGAAATCAAATTATTATTTAAATATCTTGAAATGATTTATTTTTATTGGAAATGAAATGTTATCAGTGAAATAATTATATTTGTAATATTTTATGTGTTGTGATTTTATAATGGTACTTGGACATTTAATGGGTGGTTACATCATAAATAAATGATGGGTGGTTCCGTGATAAAATACGACGAGTGGTTACATTATAACCTCCAACACATTGGGTATGGTAGTCGTCCATATGGATATTCAATTTAATGATATGTGTGGAAGTCGACCGTATGGTTATTTCATTTACGTATGTTTATGTCCCAAGTTACCATTATACGTTATTTTTTTATATGGGTTTTATGTTTATCTTTCGGTTATAAATGGTTAATCAACGATCTTTTATTCAGCGAAGAGTATTCACTACTTCATAATGGAGAAAATTATTATTTATGATAAATTATTCATGGTTTACTTGTTGTTTTGATAAAATAACAATTTTACATATTTGTGTATCCCTTAGTGAGATTTTTATGATCATCCCATGTTTTTGATATTTTTTTCATATGATACAATGTTGAATAGGGTCAAGGATGGGATCAAGGAAATATCATGCCATCTAAAACATGGAACTAGACATGGATCTTATTTTTCAAGAGTTTTTATTTTATAAAAAAAGGAAACTGAGTAGATGTGTCTCAATGGAATATTCAAGTTGTTATGTATTTGTTATGACCTAATTCTCTACAGCTGTAAACCTGAAAAGATCCTCAATGTAAATTATTAACTTAATTCAAGAATATGTAATGTTTAAGGTCGAGTCCTTATGGTGACCCCATTTATATGTTAAGAAAAAGACACTTTTTTAACAGAATTTTTTTGAATAGTTTAATAACAATAGTATAGGGGAAAATGTGTCAAAATATAGAATTTATTAAAATTATTTAAACATGTTTTAGGTCATTTTTTCTTAGGTTTTTTTACATTTTTTTAATTTCATTTTCACCTTGGTAAGTTGTTTTTAAACAAGTAATTTATGTTTTAATAAAAATATATAGTATCCCCTCATTCCAATGTTTGGTGTGCTGAAAAAAAATTAATCTAAAATTAATCTATTTAAACTTATACATAATAAAAAATTAACATTTCAATTAAAATAATATATATATATATATATATATGAAAAAAAATATGTAGAGAGATGTGTATAGTAAAATTATATGTTCTAAATCATATTTTGTATTGACTGCCAATTGAATGAGTGTTATCATAATTATATATTAGTTCAAACATGACATTATAATTATTATTTAAAATATAACAATTTAATTAATTGGATTTAAAGTACCCAATATTAATAATATAATTCTTTGTAAATAATATTTTTACAAATATAATTTCTATTTACTCTAGTCTTAATAATCATAATTTTATACCAAAAAATGTATCTTATATTAAAAAATATTATGATCATGATAATCTAAAATATTTATTCCATTTTGATAGTTTTAGTTGCTACATATGATGAAAACTAATTTTTTATATATGTGAATATTAATAGTGTTTAGTATAAAATATAAATTATGATTCCAAAACATTACACATGGGTTTGATAAATTAGAAATATAAATTTTAAATTAATTTTCACACCAAAAAGATACAATTTTGATGTATTAATTGTTGAAAATACATAAATTACTAGTACATGACTGGACTCTTGGTTCGAGGTCTCTTTGTGATGGGTGATGGTAAAAACACTAGCGGTTGGAAAGGATTCTTTGTGGACTATAGCTGGTAAGCACATCGCTCGAGATGGAAATGGCAGTTTCTAGTGTTTTGGTTTCTGAAATTTGAATGTTAACTTTTGAATTTTAAATATGGTGGTATGGTTTTTGGGGATTTTCGGTTTCTGTTAACAGCTGGCTTATTTTTGTATGGTTCCCACTTTCCCAAAAAGTGGATATATGAAAATACAAAAAAAAAAATGGTTTGTGGTAGTAACGTTTGGTACATATGAATTTTGAGATGAAATTTGATATGATGAATTCATAGTAATATTTTTGATTCATTTTTTAATGATTTACTGTGATTTATTTGATAATAAATTTGGTTTTTGTTTGTTTTTTAAAAGAATTGTAATTCAATTATTATAGTAGGACTTGCTGAAAAAATATGTTAAATTGTCATTACATATCATGAATCTGATATACCTGGTGTGAACTCCTTGGAATGATAACCTACTAGCTGAAGTCCATGTTATAAATCAAAAAATAAGATTTGTGAATAATGTAGATGAGTGAATCCAGATTACATGTCGTGAAAAGATTTTATTCATGCCTGGGTGAATATAAAAACATAAACTCAATTCCTCATGTGAAATGTTAGAATCCAAATTTTACTGAAGGATTAAGCTGCATTGTCTATGAGATTAAAAATATTTGGAAATTAATGAAGATATGAAGAAAATGTCATGAAATTTAACTACAAGACATGGATGTATCAAGGTAGAAACCACTGAAATGATTTATATGATGTGAACTATTTACACACCATGTGACATTTGATGTATATAAATAATGGATACCCTGACACACATAGAAGAGAACTGATGCCATAATTTATTCCCATTATTATTTTCTCTTCTATTTTTATTCTCTTATCTCCCTATTGATTTAAATTATTACTTCTTCCAACTTATTATTACTGTATTAAATTTCAAGACTCATTTATTTTTTTATTCAAATTTTTTTATGTCAAATCATTTTTGATCCAATATCTAAATTTATTGGTTTCTTTTTTCCTCCTCCATTCAAAAATGTATTTAATTTATTTTTCATGATTTCCATTGTGGATTTATTTTATCTAAATTATATATCTATTATGTCTCGAATTCCATTTCTTTCTCAACCTTTAATCAATACCATCTTGTACCGCTAATATTCTTAGGGATAGGGGTTGAGAGTAGGGGTGGATTGAATCTAATAAATATTTTAATCAGAATATAGTAACCCTATGGCAAGTAATTAGGTTTAAAAAAATTAAACCTTCATTCCTTTAAAAAACCATGACCATCGATGGTGCATTTGAAATGATCATTGATGTAATTAAAGTTTTGATGGGTATGAATAATACAATAGGATTCTTTTTTCATAGAATATTTTCTTCATGTACTTAGGTTTTCATCTTTATTTGGACCATGAATTAGTTTCATTCTTAGGTAGATCCAATTTGTTTAACCAAGATCAGTTAGTTCCTTTTTCATAACTATTAATCTTATATCATAGGTTTATCTGAAGGTATATTTAGGATTATCATCTTTCTATTCCATGAAAATGACCATGAACCATTCCTTTTAAGTGGAATACATAATTTAGTAAGCATAAACAAAAGAGAGTGATCAAGAGAAATCCTACCCTGAAATGTTCTTACCACTAGGTTTCTTGCCTGTAAGCCGTCTCTATGGGTTTAAACAAGGAATTCCTCATTGATAGGCCTTGGTATAAAAGTTTATTTTGATAAATAGAAATTTAATATATTCAAGACCTATGTGTAATCAATGAAATAGTGCCAAATTGTATAGTATTGTAACTATTTATAGGGATCGTTATTCTTGTGAATAATGTTCTTTGCTACCAACCTAAGATTACATTACCCCCTTATTCTTTTTCCCATCCACTTTTCTATTTATATATTTTTTCTCATAGACTTGAACATGGTGGTGCTATCTTTTTGATTTTTTCATACACCAGGGTCCCTTTTATCATTAAAGAAACCTATATGAACAAAAAATAATTCCATTATATATTGATATTGATAGAAAATTAGCATTACACATTCAATTTACAATGTATGACCACATTGATCTTGAACCCCCTCACATACATGATGATCAAAATGAAACACCTGAACTTCAGGTTGATCAACCATCGTAGTAGGAGTAAACCATAATGGATTACAACTTTATGTTGATTAGTGGTGTGGAACTAGAACTGTGTGTCATCCTATTTAGGAATGTAATTTTGTGATAAAACTTGGGCTCATTCTTGTGATCCAGAATATGGTAAAATTTTGTGGACATGAGTTTAGAGACCACTAATATCATATTTAAAATTTTCACAGGGTTCATAATTCATTTAAAAACTAGGGTTTTTTTAGATTCAATTAGACTCGGTGTCTTCTCATTATCCTTGAACGTTAGAGCCTGAGATTAGTTTTAGAGTCAAGATCTTGATTCCATCATGAAATGGGTTGATTTTGAAATTTTTTTATATAAATACTTATCATTTATCTAGAACTAGATGCTCATAAATGATATTCAAAATTTATGTTAGGTGATTGAACTCAGATTGTGAATGAAGGGACCACTTCAAGGATTTTTCCTACAAGTTCCCACATCACAGACTCGAGGTGTGGTAGGAAATCCAATTTTTTTATCAGGGATTCCAACATATCACCTACACTATTGTGGAATCCACTACTAAAGGAGTGCTCATTATCAAGACACCTGAAGTCCGGAGAGTTCTATTGAAAAACATTTCCAACAATACAAGCTTATGAAAAAGTTAGATAGGAAAACCCTAGATCCTAATCCATTAGGTGGAGGATAATACCCACATAGCTGCCCATGTTGAGGCCCCTGTCAAGAAGGTATAATCATTTTAACTACACACTCAACCACCACCATCTCCTACTTCTATTATGGAGAGACAATCTTGTGATATGTGTGTGGAGGCTCTCACCCCTATAGGGACTAGTGGGAAGGAATAAAAGAAATACCTAGCCAATATTTTAATTACAATAAGTAAATAAATAACCAGTATTACCCTGATCCTCTAATGTAACACCCCAAGATTCCACGATTTTTTTTCATTGAATAAATCAATAGATTTTGTTGTACGCAACTTTGAGTTCAAAAACACCACAATAAATCAAACTAGCCATTATGAATAGTAATACTGACTTTTTGAAATTTTAGAAATTTTATAATTCGAAATAAACTTTATTTTTAGATTAGGAATATCAAAATTATCTTAGGGTGGATATTAGGTATTTTTCTGAAAACATTCAATTTTTTATGAATAGTGAACAACACACCATTATTCTTTAAAACCATCTTTTTAATTAAATATTTAATTATTTTATTTAAATTTATTTTAGGTCAAAATAGATACATGTTCAGCTTAATTCGTTGAAGTCATTTTATAATAATTTTAGATATATAAAAATCTATCGAACTTTTTACCGCCTTTTACCCACCTCTTAGGATCATTTCAAAATTTGTATAAAACATAATTTTACCTCCATTATGAATTTAATTTAAAAAATCCAAGAGACACGGTTGATATTAGTAAGTAAGATTTTTTTTCTATAAGATGAAAATAATTTTTGGTGAAAAATGTCTTTTTACTTTTATTTACCACAGTTTAAAGTAAATAGGGTCATTAAAGGTAAAAATGATATTATTATTACCCTAAAACATGTACTAATTCAATTGGATTGTTGTAATTCCACCAAAACCAACCATAATAATAAAATATGATCCTTTAGGTCCACTTAGATTATATTAGGACATTTATTATTATTTTATCTAAAGAAGAGTTAAAATCAAAGTTTAATAACTAATTTTTTTTAATATAGAGGTATAAATAATATAAATTAGACAATAACTATTCATTATAAATATAATAATATTTCCTATACAATTGTATCTTATTTATAATTTTTATATATTAAATAATTAAATTTATTTATGACACAATGATGATACAGTAATTACCTTATTAATGAATGATTAAAATAATTGATATTATAAATATAAAAAAAAATCTAATTTTAGGCTTTTAATGAATTACACTAATTTTATAAGTTAATATGACATGTTAGGTTTGATTAAATGAATTGTATTTGATGTAATAATGCTGATAATAATTTAACAAAAATGAAGTACCAAATAGTGTAAAAAATGACACAAAAGAGTTTTTAAAGAAAATATTTTATTATTAATTGGTATTATATTCCTAAAAATATATGTTTTGTCCAAATTAATTAAATAATACTATATATGTCATTAATGAACCACTTGGGTTTCTTTAGGTTGTTTATAGTATGTTTATTGACCATATAATATTAAAATAAAAAGAGACATGGTAAATGTCAAACTATTTAACAAAAAGTTAAATCTAAATGATAAAGTTAATATAGTGACCCAAACCTATATAAAACCTATTGGATGAGTGGTTTTATACTCAACACCACCTTATACATGAAATAAATCATTTTGGGTCAATTAGAAACCGAAAATTATTTTATTATAAAATAATATTTCAATCTTTTCCTAAGGTTTCCCTTCACCCCTCATATAAAAGGGAACTTCACCTTCTCTCAAATTCACACCATAAAAGACATTTGGCTCGGCCAAACCATGACCAATATCCTATAAACTATCCTACCAATATCATAGAGGCCTTAAATTAGTCATAAAGATAAACTATGGAGCCATCTTGATCAAATCAAAATAAGAACCTGAAGAAGTGGTAAATATTTCATCACCTCTTTCAAGTTATTTTCTCCTTCCACTTCCTCTTTATTTATTGTTTCCAATTTAAAATAATAACTACAATATATTATATATAATATGATGTTATTATAAAAATGGTACAAATATATTCATGATTTTATCCATCCTACAAATGAAAAAGTTTCCATATGTGCGTACTTACAGATTACTATCTCCAAGTTGTGGTGTAGTTTGTTATTCAAATACTTCATCATTTGGATGGTTATAATAATGAGTATAAATGATTTAAATAATAAAAATTACATGATAATTATTTTTTATATATGATATAACATCCAATTATATATAATTTTAATATCAATAGAATGATATTGTCGCTCGTGTATACGTACGGATTACTATCTCCACGAACACGATGAGATTCATTCCCTATCGCATCCATTCAAGAATAATATTTATTTGAAGATTAAAAATAACTTTTTTTGACTTAATATCACTATGAATATGAATAATATACATCCTAATTATAAAAAACGTTTCTTATGTGACAAATAATATAATGATAAACGAATCAGTTAACACCTGAAATGATAATACTATAGAAATATCCTTAATAAAGAAATATTATAAGATCATATATGATATCAAATTTATATATATAGTTCTTCTATAATTTAATAAAAAATTATTTAATGATTATACAAGATTTTAATGTACCCTCAACCGTGAAAAAGTACAAGGTAATGGTTAATTTTACAATCTCTTTATTATCTGATATTGTTTTTACGTAAGTATCTAATAAGACCTCTTTATCATCCACATCATTGTTTCTTATAAATGTGTTCCATTTTTTTTAATTTACTAGACTATAGGTTAAGTTAATTTATACCCTTGTTTTAATTTTAATAAAATGGTTTGAAATGAATGTATCTTTCATTTTCCAAACAAGGTACCTTATGACCTTTTCGACAAAATTAAAGTAAGAATGTTTTGTTAACATATACATTGGGTGCATCTATTTTCCACCATTATAACATCGCTGAAGCTTCCCTTACAGTATTATTAGAATATTTTCAAAATAAATTTTTTATTTTATAATTATTTGACTTTTAAATGATTTAAAAATATTAATAGATATTTCTATAAAAACACGTTTTTATTTCATCAATGTCAACATTTTTTGAGGGATTTTATACTTATTTGAAGTTGATTTATTATGATACAAAACATCCATATTGTATTGAGGGTTTTCTAATATTTTTGATAGTGGATGTGTTATTTTTACCCCATTCACGGATTATTGATAATGAATTCACATTTCATATGCTAAAGCTAATACAAATGTTTATGTTATCTATAATCCTTTTCACATGAGGAAAGCATTGGACTTAGTAAGTAACGGGTGTAGCCCCCTATAACTTCTCGATGCCTCAGTAGGTCTCATTAGAAACACTAGTTCCTTGGAAGATGGCCTTGAAAAAATCGTATTTTTATTATTGGAACAAGGCCTTGATAATGTGGCTATGATGTCTAGAATTATTAATTCCATCATTATGAAAGTGGCTGTTGATATTGAATGTGATTATTCGACTAGTATAATATCCATGTGAATAATTAAATGAAATTATTTAATTTTATCTTTTCCATATTATGCTGATTCACATTTTTAAAAGTCGTTTGTTTTAGTCTTACATTTCCTTAAAGGTTTATGCTTATTTTGAAAAGTTTCTGTTATATTTCTATCCTTACATAGCATCTGAGCTCACCAATTTAGATGTTTTATTTTTCCCAGGATGTGAAGAAGTATATTATGACTGACCTACAGGGATAGTATATGGGATATGAGTGGGGAATATAGATACTATGTTGTTGTATATTTTCATTTTATAATGTAATGTAAAACTTATGAATATATCACATATTTCCAAGGCTACTAACTAATCAGTCTTTCGAGACTTGATCTTTTATGATCATGACAATGTTATGTAATAATGCACTAACTCTAGGTAACTATGTCTGGGCATTACAGTTGGTATCATATGATTTTTAGTAATAACCTTGGAATCTACATTTATAAAAACTCTGATTAGAGAACATTAACCTAAATATACTTTGAATATTAGTATAAAAGAACTTCCAAAAATTTTGGTATTGTAGAGATTTTATGAGTTTTCCAAGAAATACACCCCTGTCTAGATATGATCAGGTAGAGGAGGCTTTGGAACAAATTTACCAAGGGGTAAAACCTAAAAACACCACATTGATCTAAATTCAAATAGGAATCGGTGCACGACAATGGGACTTGCTACACTCTTGGTTACGACTCGCTCAGGGGATATGATTAGGATAATTATCATTTTATTTATAAACCATCTGGAACGGTTTATGAGTATATTAATACTCAAAGAAAACATTTTTTTTGTTTTTGGATTATATCAATATACTATTCAATTTATGTTAATAGGTTTACATGTTTGGAATTATGTATTGCGATTCATAAAATAATCTAGTCTACGCCATTGTTTAGAAATAGAACCTAGTGGAAGGAATGGTTACCGTATCAATGCACATAATCCATGTAGGGATTTACCTCTTACTCTAGATAATTATAGTGGAGGTGGTGATGCAACTTATGCTGATCAGCTTATTAGCACACTGGGAAAAATCACAGAGGTTAAGAATAATAACCTTACCCTTATGAAGAACCCTAATCCACAATATGGAGGATCAATGTTAAACCACTTCATGAGATAAAAACCACCAACATTCAATGGGAGTAAAAATCCATTAATTTCTAAGTAATGGATAAGTTCCTTAGAGAAAATATTCCACACTTTGGAGAGTAGTGAAAGGGAAAAAGTTGTCATGGTAGTTTATCATGTCACGAGAGATGCAGATAAAAGGTGTTCATTGATTGAAAACACAAAGGAAATGATGAAGTCTCAAATATCGAATGAAGAGAGTTTATAGAGGTTTTCTTAGAAAAATATTTTCATCATGACCATCGACTGGATATGGAAAGGCAATTTTTGAGTCTGAGACAAAAGGAGGATGAGAATGTTGAAAATAAGAGGCTTACTTTACAAGGTTAACAAGGCATGCTGTTTGTTATATACGTATCCCAAGAAGTAATATTTATCGTTACGTTGAAGTGTTAAATTCGTCTCTCCGTCAAGCATTAGTGTCACAATCCATGTCGTCATATGAAGATATTGTCTCATGTGATATCGGGATAGAAAAAAATTCTCTAAGAATTATTACATTAAAGAAAAGTAGGAGAATAAGAGATATTCTAAACACTTTAGGAATGGAAATAAGTGGAAGAAGGGAAAATATTCATACCCATCATGCGGTGAATGTGGGAAGAAACACCCCGATATGTGCATGAAGGGAATGGGAGTCTGTTAAAAGTGTGGTGAAATAGTCCACCAAGATCGTGAATGAAAGGGGAAGAAAGAGGCTGTCAATGTTGAATGCTACAATTGTAGGGAAGGGGGGCATTATGAAAATGAATTTCCTATGCACCAAAGAAACATATCTCAGAAAAGGCCAGGGGATCAAGGACAAGATTATGGTATCGCTACTTCTAATATTGAGGATTCGAAAGATGTGGTGGCAGGTAATTTAATGGTTTCATCAAGTATAGAAAATTATTTATTTGATCCAGGATCATCTCATTGTTTCATATCTTCCCAGTTTTCTATGAGAATTAGAAATTATCTATTTTACTGTATAAGGGAGTTTTCAGTCTAAAAACCTAAGGAAATTATCATTTAAACAATGTTTTGGGAATCAATTTCCTTTATGGAATATAAATGTTCTTTATCTAGTAATCGCGTCATCATACCAATGATTGAATTTGATATAATACATGGTATGGATTGGATTTTAGACCATGATGTGAAAATTAATTGTAAGAAGATGGAGGTTACAAATCTCGATGATGATAAGGTGTACCTTATCTTTAGATCAGAAATTTCACCACCTAATTCTTATCTAGATCAACCTACATTAGCTCAAATAAATTAAATTATTTGGGATAAAGAGATTGAAATAACTGTGGGTGATAAAAGCAATGTTCAAATAGAGGATGTACATATTGTGCAATAATTTGATGATGCGTTTCAAGAAGATTTACCTAGAAATCCTCCAGAATGATAAATTGTGTTTTCCATTGATTTATTTCCTGGTTCATGGCCCATGTCAATGACCACTTATAGAATGGACAATGTGGGATTAGTGGAACTAAAGAAACAACTAGAGGAATTGAGTAACATGTGATTTTTTCTCCATAGTGTTTATGCATGAGGATCCCGTGTTCATTCTGTTATGAAGAAAGACGGATCTATGAGGATGTAAATTGAATATAGAGAAATCAATGCTATTAAAATAAAGAAGATGTATCCCCAACCTTTCATTGATGATATATTTGACCAAATTCATGGAGATCAACATTTTTCAAAGATTTAACTTTGATCTGGATATCATCAATTGTATATGAAGAAAGAAGACAATCAAAAAGAAGTATTTTAGACCAAGTAAAGGAATTACGAGTTTACAATAATGCCTTTTGGGTAGACTAATGCACCCTAGGTCTTCATGGATCTAATGAATAGAGTTTTCAAGGATTAACTTGATGACTTTGTAGTGGTATTTATTAATGATATCTTGGTATACTCCAAAAGCTACTAAGATCATGAAAATCATTTGTACGTTATTCTAAAGACTCTTAAAAAGAAATGTATTATAAGGGAAATTTTGCATGTGAGAACTCTAACATCAAGATAATTCTTTTCATGGCCATATTTTCTCTAAATATGGAATCTATGTTGATCCTACAAAGACCATTGCAATTCATTAATGACCAGCACTGATGAGTACTACTGAGTTACACAGTTTTATTGTTTTAGTAGGTTATTATCGACATTCGATCTAGAAATTCTCTTAGTTGGATAACCCATTAACATACCCCACACATAAAGGGGTTAAATTTGTTTCGAAAAAAGAGTGTGAAGACTATTTTGAAGAACTAGAGATAAGATTAGTCAATGATTCTATCTTGACTCTACCATCGGGGAATGATGGGTTAGTTATATATAGTGATGCTTAAAATAGAGGACTTGGTTGTGTCCTTATGCATAACGATAGAGTTATTGCCTATGCATCACGGTAGCTAAAAATTCATGAGCAAAAATACCCTACTCATGATCTTGAGTTACCAGCTGTAATTCTTACTTTGAAGATATGGAGACATTATCTCTATGGTAAAAATATGATATATATATACCAATCAAAAGAGTTTGAAATATATTTTGTCCTAGAAAGAACTAAACATGAGGTAAAAGATATGGAATGAACTACTCAAGGATTATGATTTCAGTATAAACTACCACCCGGGGAAGGAAAATAATGTGGGAGATGCTTTGAGTAGAAATGATCTTGGGGTTTTGAACAAGATTAGAGTTTAAAGGGATCCTATTTTCATGGATCTAGTAAAGATGGATATGGGAATAACCATGGATGGTAAAATAGAAATTATTTTTCAAATGGTTTCAAAACACTCTTTACTAGAACGGATAAAATGTTCTCAGACTAATGATGAGGAGTTTCAAAAGAATGTTAAATCTATGAATGATGGGAGATTAAGTGACTTAATATATAAAGATGGGACATTGAAATTTTAGAAGAGACATTGTGTTCCCGATTTACCTAATATATAAAGGGAATTGTTAGATGATGCTCATAGCTCCAATTTCTCGATACACCCTAGTATCACTAAGATGTATAGAGATTTGAATGAGAATTTTTGGTGGGACAACATAAAGCGGGAGATTTATGATTTTATGTCAAGATGTATGGATTTTCAATAAGTGAATGCTGGAAGGAAACAACCTAGAAGAGTCATACAACCACTTCCCATACCTGAGTAGAAATGTGAAAATATTACGATGGACTTTATCATGGGACTACCAAATACACCTAGAAAGAATGATGCCTTATGGGTCTTTGTTGATCGTCTTACTAAGTACACACATTTTATTGATATAAGATAAGATTTACCACTTGAACATCTAGAAAGACAATATATTAATGATGTTGTAAGAATTCATGGAGTACACTTATCGATTGTTTCGGACCATGATCCCTATTTTTCTTCAAGATTCTAGAAACGTCATTAGAAATCCCAGGATACTGAACATGATTTTAGAATTGCCTACCACCCTTAAACTGAATGATAGTCAGAATGGACTACTCAAACCTTATAAGACATGTTTAGATCTTGCTCACTTGACTGTCAAGGTATGTGGGATCAATATTTCTTTCTGGTAGAATTGTCTTATAACAATAGATTCCATTCGAGTATTCATATGGAACCATATAAAGTGATATATGGAAAGAGATGTCACACACAAACCTGTGGTATGATGTTGGTGAAAGAAAACTTTAATGCCTAGAAATTCTTGATGAAACGACGAAAAAGCTGAAGGTTATCCAACCCCACATCAAAGTAGCACAAAGTAGGCAGAAGATCTATTCTGATAACTGAATGAAGGATTTTTAATTTCAGTTATAAAATCATGTTTCCTTGAAGTTATCTCTGTTGAAAAGAGTTATAAAATTGGTATGAAGGATAAATTGAGTCCCATGTACATCAGACCTTTATAAATTATAGAACGAATTGGGGATGTTTCTTACCATTTGGCATTGCGGCCAAGTCTCTCCAAATATCATGATGTGTTCCATGTATCACTATTAAGAAAATACATGCCTGAACCAATCCATGTACACACCTATGGGGAAATTGAAGTGGAACATGATCTATCTTATTGTGAAGAGCCTGTAAAAATTCATGATACTAGAGAACAAGTGTTGAGAAACCGGACGACTCGTCTGGTAAAAGTTTTATTGAGAAATCATAAGATGGAAGATGCAACATTTGAATATGGGGAAATTATGATGAAGAAGCACCCAAATAATTTTACACAGTAATATTCTAAAAATTTTGAGGATGAAATTACTTTAAGGAGGGGAGACTGTAACACCCCAAGCTTCTTTGGTAAGTTTTCCTTGGAATAATACAATATTTTGTTTTGTATGCAACTTCAATTTCAAACACACCAGAAACAACAAAACAAGCCGTTATGAATAGTAATACCCATCTATTTAAATTTTATAAATTTTATCTTCAAAATGGACCTCATTTTTGGTTTCAAAATACCAAAATTAGCTTTGGGTGAATTTTAGATATTTTTCTAAAAACGTTCAATTTTTGATGAATAGTGAAAAACACTATGTTATTGTTTAAAACCGAATTATTAATTAAACATCTAATTATTTTATTTAAATTCATTATATGTCAAAATAAATACTTGTTCAATTTAATTCATTAGATTCATTTTATAATAATTTTAGATATATAAAATTTTAAAGAACTTTTTACCATCTTTTACCCCCATCCTAGGAGCATTTCCAAATTTGCATAAAACTTAATTTTACCACTTTTTGTAGTTGAATTTAAAAAATCTGAGATACACAATTTATATTAGTAAGTAAAATGTTGTTCAATAAGATGAAAATAATTTTTGGTGAATAGTATCTTTTAATTTAATTTACCACGCTTAAAAGTAAATAGGTTTATTATGGGTAAAAATGAAATTATTATTACCCCAACACATGTCCTAATTTTATTGGATAAGTTTAATTTGACCAATAAAAACATATGAATAAAATATGATCCTTTAGGTCCACATGGATTATATTTCTACATTTGTTATTATTTTATTTAAAGATAAGTTAAAAGAGTTAAAATCATTGTTTAATAACTAAACCATTTTTAATATAGAGCTATACATAACAAAACATTCACTATAAACATTCACTAGAAAGATAAAATGATTTACTACATAATGGTATTTTATGTATAGTTTTTATACATTATATAATACAATTTATTTATTACACAAGGTGATTGAGTAATTAAATTATTAATGAAAGATTAAAATAATTGATATTATAAATATCAAAACAAATCTAATTTGAGAATTTTAATGAATGACACAAATTTTCTAGATTAATATGACATGTTAGAGTTGATTCAATGAATTTTTTTGAAGTAATAATTCATTTATGAATTTAACAAAAAAATAGAAAATACTGTTAAATTGGACATAAAAGAGTTTTTAAAACAAATATTATATTATTAATTGGTATTATATTTTTAAAAATCAATGGTTCAACCAAATAACTAAAATAATATTATATATTTTATTAATAAACAACATGGGTTTCTCTTGGATATTTATAGTATGTTTATTAACTATATAATATAAAAATACAAAGAGACATGGTAAATTTCAAACTATTTAACTAATAGTTGAATCTAAAAGATAAGGTTAATATTGGGACCCAAACCTATCTAAACCAATTGTTTTGGTGGTTTTTGAACCATCCCCACCTTTTACTTGAAATAAATTATTTTGGAGTGATTAGAAACCGAATATGATTTTATTATAAAATAAAATTTCAATCTTTTCCTATGGTGTTGCTCACCCCTGTTATAAAAGAGAACATACCCTTATCTCAAATGCACAACTTTAAAGCCATTTGGATTTGGAAAACACTATGAAAATATCCTCTAAAATATCCTCCCTTCATCCTAGAGGCCTTACTTTAGTCATAAAACCATCTTAACGAGCCCTTTTGATCAAATGAAAGGAAAAACCTGAAGAAGAAGTAAATATTTTTATCACCTCTTCAATGTTCTTTTCTTATTACACTTACCATTTCTATATTGTCTCCATTATACATTAATACCTCTAGTATATTCTATATATTGTGATGTTATTATAAAAATTGTATAATCACATTCATTATTCTATCCATCCAATAAATGACAAAGTCACCATATGTGCCTACGTACAGATTACCGTCTCCACATTGTGGTGTAGTTTTTATTAAAATACTTCATCATTTGGATGGGTATAATAAAGAGTATAGATGATGTAAATAATAGAAACAACATGACAATGATTTATTATATGTGATATACAATCCAATTATATATGATTTTAATATCAAAAGAATAATATTATCGCTAATGCGTACGTACGGATTACCGTCTCCACGAATTCGATGAGATTCATTCCCCGTCGTATCCATTTAGGAATAATACTCATTTTATGATTAAAAATAATATTTAAAGACTTAATATCATTATGAATTTCAATAAGATACATCCTATCAATAACAAACATTTCTTACATAACAAATCATATAAAGGAAAATGAATCAGTTAACACCCTGAACGATGATACTACTGAAATATCATTAACAAAGCAATATTAGAAGATCATATATGATATAATATTTATGTATATAGTAATGGTATAATTTAATAATAGTGATTTAACTATTATAAATGTGGTTAACTTACCCTCTACCAAGGAAAAGTACAAGGCAAAGGTTAATTTCACATTCTCATTATTATCAGAGGTTGTTTTTACGTAAGTATCAACTGGGTCCTCTGTATCATCCATATCCATGTCTCTTAAAAATGCATTCCAAAACATTTTTACTATTAACTAGACTATGGGTTAATGTAATATATACCCTTGTTTTTTATTTTATAGATTGGTTTGAAAGGAATCTTTCCGTCATTTTCCAAACTGGGTACCTTATGACTGTTTCGACAAAATTAAGGTAAGAATGTTATTTTAACTTATACGACAGGTGCATATATTTTTTCCATTATAACATAGTCGAAGATTTGTTACAAGATTATATAAATATTTTCAAAAAAAGGTTTAATTTTATAATTATATGAATTTTAAATGATTTCAAAATAGAATGAGATATTTCTCTAATTTTTTTTGATTTCATATACGTCAATGTATTTTGATGGTTTTTAAGCTTATTTGAAGTAGATTTATTATGATACAAAACGTCCATATTTTAATGAAGGATTTGTGATATTTTTGATAGTGGAAGTGTTATTTTTACACCATCCATCATTTATGGATAACATATTGACATTTGTTATGCTAATTTTAATAAGAATGTTTATGTTATGTTTGATCCTTTTCATAATAGGAATTCATTGGACTTAATAATTGATAGGTGGAGCCCACTATAGCTCCTCGTGTATCGGTTGGTGTCATGAGACAAACTACTGTCTTTGCACAAGTCTTTGAAAAAATCTTATTTGTAGTCTTTTCACATGACCTTGACTATGTGTTTATGATGTATGGAATTATTGAATCCATCATTGTGAAATTGGCTATTCATATTGCATGTGATTATTTGACTAGTATAATATCAATGATAATATTTAAATGGAATTATTTGATTTTATCATTATCATATTATTCTGAAGTTGATGTTTAAAAGGATTTTGTTTTAGTCATACATATTCTTTAAATGATTATGCTTATTTATGAAGGTTTCTTATATATTTATATACTTACTGAGCATCTAAGCTCACCCCATTCTATGTTTTATTTTTCCTAGGACGCAAAGATGTATATTGTGACTGAGTAGTAGAGATAGTCTAAGGGATATGCGGGTGGCCTATGGAGACTATGTTGTTGGAGTTTATCATTTTATAATGCAATTTTAAACATATGAATGTATCTAGTATTTCCAAGGATACTAAATTAATCAGTATTTCAAGACATGATCTTTTATGATCATGCCAATGTTATGTAATAATGCACTGACTCGGGGTAACTAGGTTCGGGGAGTTACACCTAAAGTACCAGCAATAACACTATTTGAAATGGATGGCTTAGCAAATGAAATAATAAAACAAAGGATACATTCAATGACATAGTAAAAAAGGTCCACAAAGGATTCATGGATCCCCCGAGTACCCACTATAAGGTCCAATTCCTTGACTATAATACAAATTTCAGTATCCTTTTTCTCCTAGAGCTCAACCGTTTCCACCAACTCAGTGACAACAATATCAATAGGCTCTGAAAAGGCCAACACCACCTTCCCAACCTCTTCCTTCCAATATTTAGAATGTTCAATCAACCTTAATGTTGAAGGAAGATCATAGGACAAGAACCCAAGAGAAAGAAATGTGTAACCTAATGTATTCCTTAAACAACCATTAAAATTAAGTATGGAAACCACCAAGACCATCTCAGAAAAAATATTGGTTATAAATCCTAGTTATAATAAAACTCATCCAAGATATGAGGATAAAGATATAGATACATGGAGTGGAATGATACCGGACTTTATTCATCCAGGAAATGAATAAAAAAATAGTTAAATGTATATGATAAACCTATCAAAGAGAAAAATCATGGGTCAGAATCAACTGAAAAAACTTTAGTTAATGAAAATAAAGGCAAGTAAAATGTGTAATGGGCACAAAAACCATATTATCCCCATATCCCATTACATAGAGGATGAGACATGTTATATTTAAGAGGAAATTTAAAAAAATTCTAGAAATGTTTAAATAACTTCATATCATCATTCAATTTGACGAATTAATTACTGAAGTCCCTGTTTTTGGAAGATTCTTTGAAGTATATATTTTAATCGAAACTAAAATGGAATAATTTGGTGATATCATCAAAAAATTAATGATTTGAAGAAGTTTATTTTAAGATACTATAAAATATGAGAGACCCTATAATATTCATAATTCTATGCACAATAGTTGCCTGATATTATGAAAGATCATTGTGGGATCTCTGTGATTTTATCAATCACTTCACTATGTGGGTTTTAAAAAATTGGATATCAGAAAATTAAAAATAATAATACTAGAAGTCAAACTTTTAAACCACTCATTCAGGAACCCTCATGGTCTGCACGGGGGAATCTTAGTAAAAATTTACAAATTCATTTTCTCTATAGTATTTCTGTTCATGGATATAATGGAAGAAGTATATTTCCACATATATATAGGCCAACCATTTCATTCAAATTAGTAATGAACTGATTAATGTGAACTATTAAAAGATGATTTTTATAGTCAGAAAGAAGTAGTCTTGTTCAATTTTGTGAAGCCCCCTATGAAAAATATTTAGTCATCATATTTTCTAGACAACTCTCTTTCTGAGAGGAATTATTATTATATAAATAGTATGGATAAAGTAAAGAAACTAACTCCTATTGAAAATGGATACAGTGCTCACAAGAACATGAATGTAACTGAACCTCTAACATGGAATGTACATCCTCCATTCATACCTATTGTTTTAAAAAACAGTTCATTGAGGGAAATGTTCTTATATTTAAAATCATTTAAATAGAGTCAATTCAAGCTATAGAATATAAAAAATTCACTAACTGGGAGGAATCCAAGGTTATATTATAATAGAAATTAAGGATGACATATAATTATGGAGATGGTTTAGAGTTATTTTTCTATGAAATTAAAAATTATAATTAAAAAACATATTCATTTAATGTAAAAAATATAAACAACATGAAAATATAAGGCCCACAAATAAAAAACATGATCGTTACATGTTGTGTATGAAATAAATGACATGAGAATATTTTCTTAGAATTTTAAATCCATGAAATATAGGTTCACACCCATTCATCCCCCTAAACCTTTAACCTCCCCTCTCCAATGTGAACCCCCTCCCCTAAACTCGTCCTTTTTCTCGTCTAACCACTCCTAAATTCCATCTCCCCCCATGTTCCTCATTCATCACCGTCCTCTATGGGATCATTTCCATTTTCACAATGTCACACCATTAATTCTCACACCATGTGTGAATCATGGAGTGATGGTCCTCCTCCTCCCAAGTGACATGAAGTTTCACCTTCTCCACAAATAACAGATCTGACTAACTCAAATTTGTCATCTACTTCAGCCACCCTACTAGACTCAAGATAGTTTGAGGGCACATCAAGATTATCTAAATGTTTTACCCTACACCAACACCTAAATCTACAACTCCACTTTTCTACCACTAATAATCAAATTCTATTGGTTTAACTTGATTCCATGATAATGTGTACAAAGAAAATGTCGGACCTTGATGTGACCAAGTACATTTACACGCATGGTGAGTTTATTAAGCTATTTTACCGAATGATCATCTCTTCCATCACCCAGGTGCATAACGAGACCTTAAAAATGAATTTCCTTGAGTTCTCGGTTATTTTATAGCTCTAAATATCCCAAATAACCCTTTCTCAAGGTGACTATACTAGGGAGATGACACTAAGATATTTAATTATTAGAATCAATATCGACATGACTGGGTTTTTGACTCCCCTAATGACTCGATCATGAGACTATTCTCGAACAAATTGGATGTAGTGGGGGTGTTGTTCACTGATCTTCCAAGACCCATAGAGCATTAATGATTCACAACCAGTGACATGACCATAGCTTTTGGGTACAATTTATGGATTCTTCAACCAACTATACTAATTCCCAGATCCTACAATGATATTTTCCAAGGAGAATAAATTAGGTTTATTTTCTCTTCCAAAATATATCCCTGGGTGGCCCAAACAATTAAATGGGTAGATATTTCTCCTGATACTATGAGATCTAGCTACAATAGGATTATAGTACTATCATGGTAGATAGTTTCACCAAACATATGGAATATCATCTTGACATCAGCAACACCACTCAACCCCTCACTTAACTTAGGAATATGGATTTAATTTATATTCTCATGATCCCAAAATCATGATATTAATGAATATTGAGAAGAGTTATAAATGGGAACTTGAGTACATTGATGATTCTACTACTTCTTATGTTGTTCCAGTCTCATCCCATCCCCCAACATCTAATGATCCTTCATCTATAGATTCCACAATTTATCTAGTTTAAATATACATTACCACTACTTCTTTAACACCTATAACATATGAACCAACCCATAATCCATTTCAAGATGACATCTAGCATGTTCTCTAGTGATTCCTAGAGAACCAGGTCTAAATATGATGGAATATCCACATTCCATTCAATGTTCAATTCCATTTCACCACATAAAACAACCAAAAACACCTAAATATTCCAACACACCACCAACAATAGTCCCCACTACTACCTCTACTCCCATACTTGTTAGAATACCTATCTATATCAATGACCCTACTTCATAGAAAGAGTTTCTAGTAAATTAGATTGATGCGGTAAGTGACCTTCCCTCCCATCATCCCCCAATGTGACCCGAATAGATATGAATTCCTAGATAAGCACTCAATATTGACTCGTAACACACCCCCTCCATCCACGAATAATCCAACATAATGATCCCAGGAACACAACATAGAAGTCTACCCTTCTACTCCTACCTCCATTGATGAGATTGGGTTAACATAGCTTATCTAGAAACCAACTATTTTGGAGGGAGCATCTAATGAAATGATCAGTGAGCATTCCCCTATGATTTATTCTTATGTCCCATAACTAACAATACACTATATATGGGTGTCTATTTTTGTTTCTCCATTATATATCATATTCACTGGTGTATCATTTTTTTTTATATGGATGGGCTTTAGTTTTCACATCACTACATGGCTTAAATATTTTCATTTTACTAATACACTTATTTGACAACATAAATCTCTATTGCTCATTCATTGGCCTTATAAATGTTTATTAGAACTTCTCATAGGATTCCTAATAAAATCTATTAGTTTTTGGATGACATATAAATTTTGATTTAGATGCTCCACTTTCATATCCATCTTTATTAGGATGCACCTTCCGGATGGGAAGGATGACTGCTACTTCCACACTATCTTAAAAATTGACTTATTTTTTATTTGGTTAACCCCTCCAAGAATTATTTCAGGAATGATGATAAATTGACCAATTGATATAGTATTTAGAGTACCTTTGAGCTGATGCAAAACACTAAATGGCTCTTCTATCCATCCATCAAGCTTACGACATCATAGTAATGACTTTATGGGATAAAATCCTTATTTTATGATTTATTTATTATTATTTATATACATTGGACCATATCTTTCCATTTTATATAGTTTAATATTATTCGGTAATCCCAAACCTCTCAGTTGTCCATTCATGCATTTATCCTAGCTGTGTTCTACTACTACTGAATTCGTACTCCTACCATATTTCTTCTTACTTATTTTTTAACCCCTATAAAACAATTAATTTTGTAGAAAGATAATTTTGATTCTATAATTATTTTAGTTATCCAAATTTCCTATCCTCGGCCAATATTTTCCCCGAACGCATGAATTCTCTATTAGGGTCACTCGATTCCATAGTTAATATTCATATAATTCAATTTATTTTTTTCTAAGATTCCATTGATATATAATGAATTTCAAATTATATAATAGTGTATAAATGGAATCATTTTTAGTGTGGTGGAGTCTGTTGGAGATTTATTATAGATAAACATGGATTATTGTAGTTTTTACTAGTATAGAAGACATTTTTCATTGAAATAATGATTTAAACTTGATAACTAATTAGATCCATTTTAATTAAATTAAATTTTAGATTAGATATTTTTAATATCCATTATTAATCCTGTTTATATTTTTATAATAGTATATATGTTGATTAATTTAGTTCATAATTTTATCTTCATGTATTTGTGTCTTAATGACTTTTTTTATTAGATACTATTCCTTGATTGAATGTCTGTTATTGTTTATTTATTCCCATTATCGAGTGTATTCTAGAGCTTAAATGTCCAATTATTTTCTTGGAACATTTCATGGGATATACACAGGGAATAAAAAATTACAAGAACATTTATTGATCACTTATTTAGGATTTAATTGAAAAAATAAACATTTAAAACTATTAAGGAAAACATTGTAATACATTTTTTTCCTATGTCCCTCATGTACATCGTTCATTCATCATCTCATTGTATCCTTGAATGAACTTGTTAGGATGGATCCATTTGAAGCTTATTATCACTTCCAAACATACATTATTTACTATTCACAATGCTCTTTTGAAAATGTATGGGGGATTTTTAGTCTCTACAAAAAACAATATGTTTCAATTGAGGAGAAAAATTGTGGCATTTTTTCATTACAGGTATGATTTGGTTCATGATTAATTTTAGAATTTTTTATAAATATGTTTTTCATTTGAGAGAAAATAAAAAACAATATGGGACTTTGACCAAGAATGAAAAAAATAACCATGATAAAACTGATGAATCATAAAAATGATAATATTTTGTTGGGTGATTTATTTTTGATTTGGCCTAAACATTATTTAAAAAAACAAATAAAATGGAACTGATAAAGTACCAGGGAGAATTGTTTTTCTTATCTTGACATATTCATGGACCCAATTTGATATATTTGGTTATTAAAAACATTTTATCTCAAAGTTGTTAATTTATTTCATTTTTCAATATTATCTTGCATTAAATTGGACAACATATGCTCCTATTTTAGCTCTATTTTCACTATATTCTTAACAACCCACAGAAATAGAGACAATTGAACCCTCTTTCATAAGCCCTTATGATTTATTTTGAATTTTTATTTATGAAGTCCAGATGATAGAACCAATTCATGGTTATGTATATGATCTTTTCTTCAAGATAAGATAATTACTCTCTTTTTATTTTAAAATGCGTGTTGTTTGAAAAATTATTGCGAGGAAATATACAAAACTTGCATAGTTTTTGAGAAAGTGTTATGATATTTTTATTAAAAGAAAATTTAATAATAAAAAATAAAATCCACATTGAGGCATGACTGATTATCATTGCATACATTATTCTATAGGGCCTTCTTTTTCAACTAAAACATAGTTTTATTTTCATGGATTTAATGTAGGTTTTCTATTTAAAATGTGTTCATTTTTGAATATTTGTTATATTGTTTTTTCTTTGGGATGAAATTTTTTTCATGTTTGGGGGATTTTGATAAGAATAATTCATATACATCTTTTTGGTACACTTGATTAATGTTTGCTGATGATTTAATGGATAATAAACTTTTTTTGGTTCTTTTCAAGGAATTTGAATTAAAGAATAAATGGAGGTCACAATTAAAAATCATAAAAATGATCACTATAAGATTTGATTCTAAAGTACATGATGTTAAATCCTCAGATAGAAAACCTATAAGATGAGGGACAAGATAATAATCCAAAACACAAGGCATGGAGAAGGTACATGACACAGATCCTAATTAAAGATCATGAAAGATTCAAAATACAAATCTGATGAAGATACACAATGTGAATGGAATAAACGAAAGTAAAATAATGAAACATTACTTAAATTGATTATTCTAACTATGAAATCCTTAAGATTCAATATAATTATAGATTAATGAATATCATAAGTACATGATTTGTATGTAATGTACTCACCATAAAAGTATCTAGAAACTACTTTAAAGAGATACTCTATGTGAAATATTCATAATCTAGGTACCATTCAATGTCTATAAATAAATATTATCCTCGATGCACAAAAGATACCCCAGATACTCATATTTTTTCATTTTTTTATATTCCATTTTATGATGTCTTCATCCCCATCAATCACTGGAGATTTAATTTTTCTTTTATTCATTTATTAGTTGTTGCTTTAAATTTCAATAATCATATTCTATTTATTGAAGATTTGAATGTCTGATATCAATAAAATATTATTCAAAATCAATAAACACTTCATTATTCATTACTTATCTATTCATGTTTTTATTTAATTTATTCTTCATTATTTAAAAAGAGAATTTCTTTGATTGTAGTTATATAACTGTTATGTCAATAATTACATCTTTTTCACTACCTTTAATTAACTCATACATGAATGGAAAATCTGTTAAGGGTTTGGGAATGAGAGTACATGTGTATTATACCTAATTAATATTTGAATTAAAACATGATATAACAATTCCTAGTAATTATGTTTAAAAATTACATTTCTCTTGTTTCTTTTAAATATACCAAGGCTATAATAGGTGAATTAGAAAGGGTCCTTGAACTAATTGGATTTGATAAGGGAAGGACCCATAAATTGTGATTATTTGTTCCTAGAATCCAATATTAAAGAACATACATTTTCAACTATAACTATAAAAATTGTTAGCTTCCATCTTAAGTAGATCTAATTTTTTTTCCCAGATAATTTAGTGGAATTTTCACCACTTTTCAGCCTATTCCATAGGTTTATAATAAGTTATATTAGGAATTATCATTTTTATATTCTTTGATATTTACCCTGGATCATTCTATAAATTGGAGTGATCATGAGGAATCCTGTACAAAAAGGTTCTTACCATTGGGATGATTTCCTACAAGTTTCCTCTATGGGTTCGACCTTGGACGACCTCTATGATATGATTTTGTACCCAAATGTGGTTTGAGAAATTTAAATTTAAATTTAATAATTCCCACAAATATTCAATGATGCCATGTGGGCCAGTGAAAATGATAGTCTTTGGGTTGATCTGATGACATACTAAGGGTCAGGAAATCATGTTACACACGTAACCTATAAATATTAATGTTACATACCCAAAGAAATATGATAATTTAATCATTACATTTCATGAAAAATATTTAATAGGGAGGTTTCCATGAAATATCATTCTTAAGATAAATCTTTATCATTAAAACCCCATAGAGATACGATATCACCAAACTTTATCCTCTTCATGTGATCCACTTTTGTTGAGGTTGCGCTTTTTGGTTTGATTTGTTTCACTATTCACTATATAAGGTGATAAACATAGAAAATTAACGCAATGAGATATATATAGGTTATCTATAATGATCTTATTTTGCAGTCTCTCTTTATTATGTAACTCATTGGAGGATGTCAATGATGACATACAACCTTTTCCACAGGAAGGGCATGAGGCACTATTGAGTTTCATAGATTTTCACCGCTATATCATGCTCGTGTAAGTGTATCACATACCTAATAAAGGGATATACATATATAGGGATCTAATTACTACAAAAAACAACAATACTAGATCAAAATAATGGATTGATACCTGAGAATAAGGATCAACATATGGTGTTGCATGGGTAAATAAAGAAGATTCTCAAGACTTCAACATATCTCATTTTATTATTCGATGATTAAATTAGAAGAATTAGAAATTTAAAAAATATCCAACACTTGAAAATATTTTACACCATTATCAAAAGTCTTTGATACATGATCATCCATGCATGATATAATTTCATGACGACCCATTGGTCATGTCATCTCATAATCACAGACCTATCCTGATAAAACATCATGAAAAAACATAGTCTAATACTGACTATATGATAATGTGACCATATTTCCTTCATATGTTCATATGACCCCATTTTTATTATTTGATCACATGCATCCAACTTATTTATGTGATCACATAAACCTATCACCTCCATGAGTCAATTCCCAACTCTCAATATGATATATCCCTCATGGATATCCAACATGGCATAAGTAACTAATATTCACCCAATTATTTTCTAACTCATTAGTAAATAAGAACATGGAGTTCAATTGTCCTTATTTATCCACTAGTAAACTACTAACTTATACACAATTGGGACACTAATTCCAATTTTAAATAGATTATTTTGGACACAGTTTTATGTCTAGAGTTCTATATTCAATATATTCCCATACGGTATCTTTCAACATTGCTATATTCCACATGAAGACTGTAATGAATTGTTGTCATTATTAACAAATACCCCCATATATCTCTCATACTACAATATTCCATTTGAAATATCCCACCTTCTCTCATATATACATATTCTCTATGTGACTTACAACCATATTCCATTCTAGGAAGCCTCAGTGTGTAAGCCCCAATCAAATCAAATCTTACATTGACATGTAATGTGTCTGTTATTCTATTATCTCTTATTTCTTAAACCAAGCATGAACCTTGTAGGATTCGATATATGCTATGATAATTCTATATGAATGATTAAAATTCCTCTAGTTGGGCATAATTTATAGGTGTAATAGTTAACATAAATTTTTCCATATAAAATAGACACATTTCATTAGATACATACCTTTAGAGGGAAATGCTCCAAAAGAAGAATCCTATGTAATCTTTTTCTATGTAACCTCCACTCAATACTCTACTGCAGTACCTTCTTTAAGGGATAAATTCCCTCAATATAGTAACTACATGTAATTTTATTCCAATAATCATGTGATATATTGGACACATCTCAAAGACTATATACTTATATCCAACAACAAAATTTATGATGCACTAGTTTCATAATGTAAAAATACATGAAAATGTCTTTATCATATGATGTTATAATGTATGGATTTTTTTGAGTCACATAAAAATATGAGTTATAGTTCTCTGTATTATGTGGAACCAAACTATGTGGGTTCTGATTCATTGCACGAAGATTCAATGGAATCCCCTCAATAGTCCAACTCTCAAGTCATTAACTAATGAATTCCTTATTAAATAGTGTTATTTCCTAGACTACCCAACTATGTGGCATTGCAACATAAAAAACCAAAAAATCACATCAGGGTATAATAATGGGTAAAATATAGAGAACCTATAATATATAGAAATTTTTTCATCAAGGTATAACTTATGACACATAGATATTTTCAAATCAATGTGATCCCTAAAATAATTATAGAGAGTCTCAGTGATGTATGATAATAACTGGTTATTAATGATAGGGTGACCAATCCCTTGTTCGGATTTGGGAAAGACTCATGAAGATAACATAAATCAATAATAAGAACCATCCATAATAAATAATTCCCCCAAATATTTTGGGATGACACCACCCTCTTGTCATCTCAACCAACATGTGTTCCATAGTGCTATTAGAGATAAGCCTCAATAACTTCCTTCCTTTAGAATGAAGTCTTGAAACTCATTATGTATGTGTGAACCATTGTTTGTATTTGTTTCCATGAATTTTAATTATTGGATACCATATGAGATAGGAGTATTGAACCACTATGAGGATTTTATATTCATATTTATCACCTACAAGATCATGTGTGTTATGTCTCCCCAGCTCATATAGAAGAATAAATGTTAAACACAACATGAATGATTCCACAACTAAAATAAATGATTTTCTCATAAACAACTTCTTAAGAATTTTTATTACTTATGAAACATCACTACTCAATATTAATGACTATTGTTATAATTAACACAAAATATTGCCTTCTTATAATATCCATTTCATTATACTAAATGGAATCATCATTAAGGAATTGTTTTGGAAATGTAGCTTCAACAAGATCCACTACCTACAGAAGCCGAAGGATGACATCACTAACTTAGCATGTCCAACACAAGGTGGAGAAAACAATTATTGGATAATTCCATCATCATGGTACAATCCCAACCATACAATATTCACACAATTGTATCACAATGTTGAAGCATTCTAATCCATATAATTTGAGGAATTCTTTCAGGATACCATTGATGACTATCACTATTGAAAACATCATAAGGAACCTATATCTAGTATATGACAACTAATACATTCCTCATTTTAATAAGGTTATCCTATGTTTTAAAAGAACCACATCCCTCTTTAAGAGTCTCCCTTGAGGTCTTTATCCAACTATCACCAATTTGAACATTCAAATACAATCCCACAACCATTAGTATATGGTGAATTCTAGCATGTGTCCTCCCAATATACTTAGATAAATGTGTCTATGAGATATCTCCAGGATTCACGAGCCACTGAACACAATGATAAGACCCATATCTCTACATCCATTGAAGAATCATACTGATATATTATGATAAAAACAATTGAGTATGTCTATATCTCTTCTCACAAACAATAATTCTTCTAGAAAATTTCCAGTAATAAGTTGATGGTAGGAACATATTCTCGCAAAAATGAAAACATTATATTGGTACATCTCCAATAAAAATGGAGGATAAGAGTGGAGACATAATCATACTTCAAACAATTATGTCTTCCATTATATCATGTGGATTGAAATTAGAAGGGAACATTAATTCTCATACCCTTATAAACATCCAATATATTAATGTTTTGATTATTGAGATTAATGGTAATATTAAAAAAAATCATCCCAGAACATGCATATAATCATATTCCATCCATCCGAGACATATATGTATATATATATATATATTTGAAATCAACATTACCAAGTAGGTAGTCTTGAAGCAGCATATATTCTTTCTATAATTCATAATGATTATTAGTATATTATAAAAAGGATAAGGCACAAGACTAGGAACATACTCTTATTACAATTAGTGTTCAGTATTATATCAAGACAGTCACTATATGCTGGACCCATATCACTAAAATACATTTAAAGTATTCCTGGAATATTTTGATAGATTATAAGAACCATGAGAATATTTTTACTCCCATGAATGAAATAATTGTATCAACATCTTTTAGAGGTAATACTTGGGGATGTATATGTCATTTATACCATTATTGAGGTTTGAAAATATACTATAGTTTGGATTAAATATTATAAACATGTGTCTAGTACCATTTTTTACTATGGTTGAATGACATATTTTATCATACACCCAATTTTGTGAACATATTTCTACCCGTAATACTAAAGCTTTCAAGATACTCAAATAACTTCCCAACAGTGTCCGCATATCCCAAAAACAACCAAGGATTATCATCAACATATTATAGAAGCCGTTATTCTGTAGGATCATAGTCCAACTCAAACATAAATGGTAGGTTGACATATTCTGACAGATCATAGGACGAGACTAAAACTGCAACCCTTTTTCATTGTTAGTATCATTGAGGATATATGATTCATATCTGTAGATCTAAAACGATCTTCCAAAATATCATATGATGTGCAAGGCCACAAATATTTTACCATTCCCCCTCATGGTAGTGTAGTGATGGATTATAGAGAACATACCCATTACATCAACAACAAAAAGCCTCCCCACATTATATCTCTCATGGGAAGGGAAATCCGGGAATTTTTAGGGAACCTTCATATATAATGGTGACCTTAAAACCGAGATCGAATTCTTTTATTATCCAATCAATTTCAATTTATAACTCGCCATATTCACTAGTTGAGCCATAGTGAAAACCAATATCATTTTCTTCTACTTGTCATGATTCTTAGTTTGTCAAAGAGATACATTTGAGGTATCACCAAACAAAGGAAAATATTATGATTAAGAATTGGATGGAATGAAAATGATTAGTGTGTAATATATAAAAACATCAGATTATGTTATAGATCATGGATAATTTTATCTATGACATCCAAGATAATATGAAGGTGTAATTGACTCCCTATTTATGATAGAATTCATGGGAAAAAATTCAATGTATAAAGGTTTGGATCCTCCCTTATTAGGGATAGAATGATTATCTCCCAGTTGTGAACATTCTCTTCTACTATATTTTCCTCGATACATTCGTCATGGCCTGGAACCCAAGGTCTGGAATGTAATGTGAGAGAATGTGACATGATTTTACATACATATGAGCATCTATATAATAGATAATATATATTGCCTCGTCAGATTCATGCATTAGATGTTGTAGTAGATATGGAGAGCTATAATTTACCTCATGAATAGGTCCATGGAGTCTCCCAATGAAGGTAAATTTTTATTTCATTTCCAAAATATATTCCATAGACCTGAACAACATAGGTTTCAGTTTTTCAATCCAAAAAATACTAATATTTTATGGAATAAATCAATCTAAATAGAGAGTGTACCTTTTCAGAACTCATGATCAAGGCCTCTTAGTGTTTGATAACACCGTTAGATGTGGGGGAAAAAAAATTCTACCACTAGATAATCCCTCATGTAAGTAGATCATATTTTTAGTATTCGTTTAATCAATATCGTTCTCATTTAAATTGGAAAAAATAATAATTTTTCATTAGAGTAAATGTAATAGAAACCCAACTCCATAAGGTATGGGGTATTTTTACCATTTCCTCAACCCTATAGGACATATGATATTTAATTTTTCTAATAAATAATGAAAAGTTACTCCAAGACAACCTCACCCCATAGTAACGATGGAATTTCAGACCATGAAATCCATTTTCATTATCATTTGAATATAATTAAGTTTTGGAAGTATTATTTTAAGCCCTATATCTGACCCAATAATTAGGTATTAAGGGGGAATAATGAAAATATCATCAATGGATACCAGTCATCTACAAGTTGGATATTGGGGACTAATATTCAACACCTTGAATATTCATACATCCATGTGATAAAAACTTATCATTTGAGGAATGTTTAAAAATGATGGATGTATATTCCGGCATAGTCACTATTTGTATACCAAAAATAAGGGAATAACCAATTACGAAGACAAAAGTCAATAGTGGTCGAATGCCAAAAAAATGTGAGAGAATGTTTTAGGGGGAAGACCACGATTTAAATCATAAATTGGACACAACTAGTGAAAAATCACTCTATTACTCATAGGATGATGAAATAATTTTTTTCACAATATTAATTGGTCAAATTCATCTATACCAATCCAGTTGATGATACATATTGATAATAAATAACTGAGTAATGACATTGAAAAAAATACTATTGGAGGAGGGATGCATCAATACACTAACTAAGGGAATACACACTTGGAACATGAGGATAAACCTAAATGTTACACCTCAAAATGATGAATTTACATCCACTTGATACCATTATAATAGTGATTGAGGTTAATTAGTATATAGATACCACTATCCAATGTGAATACCCAAAGATTTCTTCATGAAAGAGAATTTTGAATAGTATGAGGCCGATATATTAAATTATATTCCCCTCAAAATGAAATCTATTAGTGAAAATATTCTCAATAGATATTGAAATCAATTGGAAGATAATATTTCTCCTCCCATCTATTATGAGGATAGTATTTTTTCCTATGGTATTGGAAAAAAACATCAGCTTAGATCTGTATCTAGACAATTGGTCTGTTGAATATTAGGATTGAGGAAGAAAATTATGTTTTCCGATTACAAAAACGAATGTCCTCATATCATGATAATCACCCAGTACTAATAAAACATAGGAATTAAAAATTTATAAACAAAAGGAGATTGTGTCATTTTGTTCCCACATCCTCTACTCAGTGGGGACATAGATACAATTACCCATATAACAAGTTAATAACATTGAGTCTTTTTTCTATTTTGATGGAATACATGGAAGGGCGGAATACCCATGTGTAGCATTAAAGGAAACCATATCCATACTGGGAGGATAAAACTTTTATATTTCATAATTTGATGAACTTTATCTTCCAAGTCATAGATAACATTGTTTATTTGGAGGATTTTTCCTCATGATTCATGTCTTGATTTATCCCCATGATTTAAAAATTGACTTCAAATAGGTATCAAATGTGATATAATTTTTTTTAATATGGTGGGACTATATTTTTTTTATTATAATAGTATCCATGGAGGGTTTTTCCCTGACTGAGAAGACCTTCACCATCAATTCCACTTTCAATTCACCTCCAAATTTAAGAATAATATGATCATTGTCCTAAAAAATAAAATAAAAAGTTATAATGAAAGTGCCTTTTAGTTTTATTTAGGATGGTAAGGATGGACATATTCCATCAGTTTTTCACTCTTATAAGATCATTTTCTGGAACACTATATAGAGAACAATTTTTATAAACTTTAAAAAATTTAAATCCCATTAAAATATCTGGCATTATTTCAAGAGTTCACAGACTTGTCAAATCACATGATATATAACCTTTAGTGAACTAGTTCCAAATGTATTCACATGCCCATAAACCAACGTAAAGGAACTAGAAATACATAGATTGTTTTTCTCACATTTATTTTTTAGGTAGCGACTAATAGTGAACTAAAGAATGATATGTATCACCTGACACCCCTCAGTGAGTGATAATACAAAAATAAACTTCTATATAGAGGCATGGATGGAACAATGATGACTTCATTTTGAGAATTATATAGTTAAATTTATTCATTTTCTGATGAACAGTTTCAGTATTATTATTTCTCATCCTTGGAAAATAATATGACATTGTTTCTAGATCCCATGATTCTAGATGAAGTCAGCCTCAATAATCTCCTAGACTACTTCTCTTTTAGTTGGATGATTGGGTAAATGTTACAAAACCAAATTATCTACAATTACATCATATAAAACATTTTATTCTATAGACAATTTATAACAATAAAATTAATAGCGCAAGTGGACCTTATATCCACCACCCAACTAGATGAAGAGGGTGACTCGAAAGAAATCTCGACAAGGCGGGAATGAAATATCAAAAAATAGAGGACCAAAATAATATTTATCAAGCTCACAGATTTTTTATGGAACAAATATTTCGAATTATTATAGTCCCAACACCACATGGGTCATCCAAAATGGCATAAGAAAACTCACCCATTTAAAGAATATGCATATATTTGAAACAAATTCTGAATAAAAAGAAGAGTCTCAACTAGCATGAAAACAAAATATGACTATTTCATAATTATTTATAACATTATCTAGGGCATGGTAAACATCGCACTAAATTGGATCTTTAATGTATTAATATATCTTCTTTGGTTTTGTTATCACCATTCACATAGTAGTCCTATTATTATATTTTGAAAATGAATATAGACCCCACTTCCCCATACATGTTGTAATGCAGGGTAGAGGCATATAAATCAAGGGAACATGGGAAGAAGTGAAAATGATCAAACTCAATATTTTGAAAACATCCCCATAAAATCTATATACTCAATTTAGAACCACATGTAGAAAATTTAGTTAATCCGTCACGAAGATGGATGCCCCCAAGTCCATTAGGACACATCTGAACCCAATCATTTTGGATGACTGTTTGGCATGTTTTATATAGTCTACCCAACCTATATAGGTGGTTCGACAATCTTGGAGTAGTATATTGGTGATTTATTTGGATTCAATATCTAACAAGACACTAGAACCATATATGTCACGCACTTCATCCCATAAGTCGCCTGCCAAGGTGCAACCCCATGTTGGGAAACATAGATCCTTCTTGTAGAAGTATGATTCCCAAAAATAGTTAGTGACTTTCCGAGACTATATCTTGATCACAGATTATCCTTATATCTCAATAAATACTGTGGAGGTTCTTGTCATGGCCTTCCATATCTATCAAAAGTTTAAGATAAGATTCAATATAGACAATGCATTCCTTATGAAATATACTTCAACAAAATTTCTTAATACTATTATATTGAAATTGATAGATTGAGCATAATCCATTTATTTGTAATAATACCCTTATATGTATTAGGAAAGATTGAAAATATTGATATTTGAAGGGATTTCTTGATAACTGATCCTTGATTAATTTATACATGTAATAACTCTTTGATATTTTGGATAAATGAGTATATTATTTTTCCATTCAAGATGACCATTAAATGGTTTGACAAGAGATAGAAAGAGCCAATTGGAATGATAAAACTCAATGCCCAATTTGGAGACATTGTTTCTATTGTTGATTTCACTGTTATCAATTAGGATGTACAATATAATTTTCTACTAAGAATAATATGGTTTCATATCCACTTCGTAGTAATATAATCACACCACTAATGGTTAAGGTACTTCATCAACTAAAAGGTTAGAATTCGATGTGGTGAGTGAAATTCCTATTAATGTTGTGAATACTAATATGTTGAGGCTTGTTTCTATAATAATGAAGTGAAGAAATATATTACAGGGGAGATGTGTGGGTCTCTAATCTCAATTGTTTTTTGATCACTCATATAACCCCCATTGATATTTCTCAGTAATGATTTTATAATTCATATCAAATTCATCAAGGCATCAAGTTCGACATGATTGAGCCATCTCATATGACAATTTTCAATGGACCATATCAATGTAATTTACATGATACTAGTTTAAAAAGGAACATTAAGGGGAAACTATATTAATGTCTCAAATAAGAGTGATACTCTTCCCTTTCTATCTAGATCTGAATATTATAATGTGAAATAGAAGGAAATTGAGTGTTCCTTTATGAAATGTCTAACAAATCATAATTTCAATGTGTTTTTTCATGTACATAAAGGGTAAAGTGAAAATCCTCATAATTCATGTAATATATACACCCATGATGTAGAAATCATAAGGAATAGGGAAAATACTATGTATTTCAGAAGGGATATGGATTCCTCTAGACTATTTACCAGTCCTAATGAAATTTACATAAATTTTTTGGTGTATTATTAGGATGATGAAATTGTAGATTCCCCTCTAGTGATCGAAGAATGAATATTCAAAACCATATATGAAATCAGACATGTAAATATGTGTATAGAATAGGTTCTACAACTCAAATTATTTTGTGTCTCCATGCCTCAAGACGATAAAGACATGTATATAACCTTATTAATGTACAACCACTGTATGTTCTCTTGAATTTATAATGAAATTATATGATACGACCTCAATGTGAATACCCCTCACATGAGTCTATCAAAAGGTCATTGAGGATTCATGTATGAATCCCAATGGTTAAATCCTTCTCATGATGTCAAGGGAGAATTTGAAGATGATAAGAATATCAAGGATAGCATCATTTGATAGTTTAAATACCCAAAATCTATTTCAAACATTATCCTCATCAAGAATTTCCTTATCAAGGTATGTATAGACTTCAAAGATGTCAATTGAAATCTTCCAAATGATGATTTATCAATATCGATCAAATAACTCATGACGGATGAAATCATTGAAAACCAGCATCTTCCCTTAATGGATGGTTACTTTGGGTAAAATCAGATCATGAATACCCCTAAATATGAGAAATATGACTTTTTCAATGGACCTTAATAGATATTCTTTTACCAGGTCATTCCCTTCAAATAAAAAATGATGGATTCAGTTAATAACAATCCATGCTTCACATTTTTAACAAATTATATGGATAATAATATATTTCTATGTTGAAAATATGGTCAATAAGTAATAAAAGGAATGTGATTACCTAAAATTCCATCAGGCACTCTTGAGAATGTTTTTGTAGTACCACTTGAAGAGGATGCACACATCGTTTGAATTTTGAGAAACATCAATATAATTCCAATTCGTCATGGTATGAAACTTTTCCACTTATGATGAATCTAATAAGAAAAGTGAATTCCTAAGAATAACTATAAGGACCTGAACGTTGGAATAATTTTTCTTAAATTTTTTTTTGTGTTTTTATGTTTTATGATTCAAAAACTATATCCTTTAATTAATAAAGTGAGTATAATTAAAATGATAATTATGGAACTCGAATGTTATATGACCGTTAGTTGATATGACTATGGGAAACTATACAATTAATGTTACAATTATTGTTTTTAACCACAAATTATCATGGTTAATTGATATACATTTTATAGTTGATGTCCAAATCTAGTAGACTCGGGCCATTCGAATCCCATCTATTGGAGCTTTGGAAGGAGGTATCATCACTGGGTTTTACTCTGGAACAATGACATTCTGAACTTTAACACGTTAAGCTTGAATGAAATCACTTACATGAAAATTTCATCCTTATAGAAATCACCACTTGGGAAATGTTTTCTGATCCACCCCAAGATTCTATCACCATTTCACACCTTACTCTTAGGTTCAATGCAGGTGTTATAAGGGTATATGTAATGAGGCCTTAGTTACTTTCTGTAATCCTTTCCTATAAATAAAAATGTTATTTCATATTGTGGTGAAATTTGTGAATTTAAAATATCAAGATAAAAATAAGATGAATTTATAAAATAAACATATTATTGATGAATATTGGAAAAATAAAATCATAAATTAATTTTTTAAAATTTATATAATTAATCATGTGAAATGATTTTCAAAAACTAGTCTTTTACAGTTGTGAAAAGTATAAAATTTAAATTCTAATAAGATAAAAATATTTTTTGGTGAATACTATATTTTGAATAGTAATATTATCTTTATGAATAGTAATGTGACCAATGTAATAATAACCTCACTTAAGAAAGATTAAATATAATTTTTTCATCTTGATTGGTAATTTTGTATAATAACATAAGTAAATAACTGTTTAAAATTTTTTAGTGATGTATTAGTATTTCATTAGGTAAAGTGTTATTAAATAATAAAATCTCATAATTAGAAAATTGTTTTCATAAAATGGAGTTCATTTTTAAATTCCAATCATTGATATTAGGTTATGGTGAAATTTTAAGATTTTTATAAAATGTTTTGATTTTTATTAAATAGTAAAAATATTGTTTCAAGTTTTAGTTTTGTTTAATAAAATCATTAATGATTTTATAATGATGTAATAATTTTGGTCATATTGTGTATAGTAAAATATGTTTTCAGTTATTATGAGTGGACAATACCATGTGAAAATACCATGTGAATGCCCATGGTTTTGAAAATACAACTAAAGAGGTGTCCCTTGGAAAATAATAAAATATTCCCTCACATTTTTTATAAATAAAAACACTTTCCTTCATTCCATTAATTATAAATTCCTCCTCAATAAATATATGGTATTTTTTTCCTTCAAAGGATTCCTTAAAAGGTTTTATGAAGCCCCAAGGTCGAGACCAATTATTTTTTGAATTTTCTCTTCAATGTAAGGGAACCATTCACCTTCCTTTTTTAATCAACACTTATTTTATGTTATCAATTTGAATTTACAATTTAATATGTTGGAGGTATGATATTATTTATCCCTAATAATTTAATTTTTATCCCCATATGATTAGTTCTTATTTTTAATCTCATAAATTCATTTTATGATTTTTTATGTGACACTGTTAGGCTTCCAAATTTAGGTAAAAGAAGTCGCAACTTCTGTTTTATTTCATGTTTCCATTACATGTGGTATGTTATCCAGATATCCATACCATGACCTTATTTATTTTCTATTATATACCTATACATAATTATGAGTTATTTATTAGTGGGTTACCATTTTACCCACTCCTTTTAATGTTTTCTAATAACATTTTATATAACCATTGTGCAGCAAAATTCTCATCTCAAAATATATTTCTTTGTCGCAAGAAATTTTAAATTTTTTATTGTCTGAATACCAAAACCTATTTAATTTATAGTATTTTTCAAAAATATATAATAATGATATATTTTATTCTCTAATTTACATACACAAAACCCTCATTCTATTTACATGGGTTATAAATGACATAATTATGTTTTTTTAATCTCTTTTAAAAACATCATGATTTTGATATGAAAACCATTTCCTTTATTTACTTTGGGTTATTTATGAAATTTTTTATTATGATATATGCAAATCACATGAAAATAAATTCAATTTAAGGTTTCCACTGATAGAGCTAGAATTCATTGGCTAAATAATTATTCGCTAGAGGTGAAAAGTTTTATGATACCTTAGTGAATGACCTTGGTATTTTTTGTTACACCTTAAGGATGGACCATGGAAATATTCTTATGAATATCTAAATTAAATGTTGTAGAAACATTTTGAACTTATGTTTCATGTTAATATTGTGACATTACTTTTATCCACATGTTCTTATTGTTATCGCGCATGTTCACACCTAAATTATTTCACTTGTAATCTTTACCGGGAAATTTACTCACTCATTCCTTTTATGTGTGTCTCCAAGGTATGAGATGAAATAATTGTACATAGGAATAACTGTTTAAGAATGTTTTCATGGGGATTAAAAGAATATTTTATTTTTTGCATGCATTATGCACCCTTTTTTCAAGACACTAATCTTTAAATATCCTCAGTTTATATGGTAATGAAATGTTATTTAATAGGAATGTGAGATTCCATAGTGGGTATCAATGTAAATTTTAGTAATTTGTGGAATTAGGATATGAAAATTTTAGTAATAATGCTATAGAGTTGTTTAAATATTGGAAAACAAACTACTATTTTGGTGAAATATTATGTGTGTGGTTTTGAAACAAATAAATCCATGTCTGGATATGAACAAGTGGATGTGGCTCTACCACAAATTTGCATAGGGGTGAAAACACTAAAAAGGAGTTTCGGCCTTGACCCAAGGTATCATGGTACACCACCAAGGGCATTGCATCACACCTTGTATGACACTCTTGAGGGATATGTTTGGTTATCCACAAAATATTTATGAATAATTGTGAAGTATATATATCGAAATGTAATTGATCCTAATGAATAATATTTTTAAGAATAATTTTTTAAGACATAAAAATCCTTAAGAGATAAAAGATCCATAAATGAAATAAGAATATAAATATGGTTTTAAGATTTTTGAAAATGGTGGGAAATAGGTGGAACCGTGGAAATGGATACTATAATGGATGATACACTGACGGTCCTCTGATGGAATCGGGAAGTGAAAAGTTCATTAAAATAATGAAGCACCTGATTCATGTTATGGGAAATAACATGAATAAAGATAATATAATGATCTCAAGAAGAAGGGAACAAAATTATATTGAGACCTTATGTGTCAACAACACCAAAACAATAATGGATCTGCTGATCCATTGATAACTAAACATTGGATCAGCTCTATCGAGAACATAATTTTTGTGCTTTACTGTAAAGAACAAGAGAATGTCTCCTTGGTTGTTTACCTCATAGGGGGACAAGTTAATCATTGGTGTGAATTGATTACAATCATGAGGCCAATAGTGGAGGTTGAAGCAATGGATTGTCAGGAGCCCATAGGTATGTTCTTTAATATGTATTTCACTCATTCCATGAGAATAAAAATGGATAAGGAGTATTTTTGAGCCGATGAAAAGGAGAATGAATCAGTAGGAAGCTATGAGATGAACTTCATAGGGATTTACCATTACACATCATGATTTGTCATGGATCCTAATTTAAAGGTTGAATGGTCTTTCGGTGGACTAAGACCACATCTGTTTAATAATAAATCCAACCAAGACTAGGAAAGCTATGAAGATATTGTGCGTAGTGCGATGAAAGTAGAACTTGAGTTCAGTGAGACAAAATTGTCTCATAAGTACAATGAATGAATAGATCATTGGAGCCCAACTTAGGGAGAAACATTTATTAGGGAATATGAGGAATGAAGGTGCAACAACCAACATTTAATAAATGTGGGACGAAGGATTAGAGGAACTTCTTACTCAGGAGTGAGAAGTGCTAGAAGTGTGAAATAGATGTCCATATGTTGCGGAATTATCATAGTGAGGTGATTCATCAACTTCCCAATACTAATGAAAAATGGAAGATGGTGGATTACCTACATGAAGTATAATTATTAATGTGTGGAAAGCATGTGAACTTTTCCAATCAATATCCAAAACCAAGGGCAGTGTAGGGGAATCACCATCAACCACAAAATAGGACAAGAGAGCAAGGTCATTCATTTTCTTTCATAATAACTGATGTTGATGATCTAAATGATGTGGTGGAAGATACTCTTTTTGTTATATCAAATCTAGAAAAAACATTGTTTGATTCTGGTTCTACTAATTATATTATTTGTTATATATGTTCATGGAATTTATAATCAACCCTTGAATTTTAAAAGGTAGAGTTATCAGTCAAGAATCGTGGTGGAATTATCCAGGCATTGTTAGTGTTTAGAAAATCTAAAATTTACATTAGTGAGTTCAGTCATATTGAAAATATAGTAGTCATTCCCATGCGGGGATTAGACATTATACTAGGGATGAAGTGTCTCTCAAAATGTAATGCTAAGATCAAATGCTGAATCAAGGAATTATCAGTATTCTTGAATGGAAAACCGACAGTTATAATTCAAGGAGATATATCTCAACAAGATCTTTGACTAGAAGAACCTCATATATCATTCATTATGGATTTAATTGGTGAAAAATGAATGAAATGTGAGTATAAGGATATAAAATATCCCCATCATCCAAAAATACATTGATGTATTTCTTGAGGAGTTACCCAGACCACCCCTAGAAAGAGAGGTAGAGTTCCACATTGAAATCATACCTAGATCTCATCTGATATCAATATACCCATAAAGAAGGAAAATGTAGAGCTGGAGGAATTAAAGAGGCTACTCCAAGATCTTTAGGATAATGGTTTTATCCGGTAATTTGTGTCTCCATAAGAAACACCTATTCCCTTCGCAAAGAAGAAGGATGGGTTGATGAAACTATGAATTGATTATAGAGAACATAATGGGATCCCAGTGAGGAAAAAAATACCATCTTCCATGAATTCATGACTTATTTTACAAACATCATGGGGCTCAATTATTCTCTAATATTTATCTTTGATATGGTTATCGTCAATTATGGGTGATGAAATAAGATATTCCAAAAATTGCCTTCTGATCAAGATATGGGCATTATGAGATTGATTTTATGCCCTTTAGAATGACTAATGCACATAATATTTTGTTGAATTATATTAATATATTCTTTAAGGACTACCTTCATAACATTGTTGTAGTTTTTATTGATGATATTCATATGTTTTTAAAATTTTTTGAAAAGCATGAGGATCATCTAAGGGTTATTTTTCAAACTCAATGTAAGGATAGGCTATTTGGAATGTTTATAATATGTGAATTTGGGTTATAAAAATATGAATTTTTGCAGAACATTGTTACAAATGAAGGAATCATTGTTAAACCTACCAAGTTAAATGTTTTAGGGGAGTTATCTCAGACAATAATAATAACTATGTTTCATTGTTTCTAAAGATTAGTGGGATATTATAAAAGGATGTTTAAAAACATTTCACCGATTTTTAATCCATTAATCAAGTTAACTCGAAAAGGGGAAATGTTTATATGAAAAAATGAACGTGATAAATGTTTCCAAGAGATGATGAAGAGATAGGTTATTGTACTCATGTTAAATCGTCCCTCAATAAGCGAAGGATTCGTTATTTATAGAGATTCATATTTGAAAGGGCAAGGGTGTTTCCTCATGAAAAATTATAAGGTGATTGCTTATGCATCTCGATTGCTGAAGACACTTGAACAGAACTATCCTATGCATGATTTGGAGTGGTTGTAGTCATTTTTACTCTGAAGATATGGACAAAATACCTTTATTTTGAGTTATTTGATATATACACATACTATCAATGTTTCAAGTATATTTTCACACACAAAAAATGAACATGATACAAAGGAGATGGTTGGGACTTCATAAATACAATGATTGTTCCACTCATTATCATCCTAGAAGAGAAAATAAATTCACTGATGCATTTAGTAGTAAATAACATGTTGTTCTGTCATAAATGAGAATTTAAAGAGATCCTTAAAGATGAACGTGGAAATTATATAGGATGTGACATAAAAACACCTATCCCAAATGATTTTTCAACTGTCATTAATAGAGAAGATAATGAAATAACAAAAAGAGGATCCTTTTTTACATAAGAAATTTGAGGCTATTATGGATGTGAAGTTTTTACATTTTATATTGATCAATAAGGTATAGTAAATTTTTTTACAAGACTACGTGTTCCATATATTCCAAAAATAAATGAGGATATGAAGGATGAATCCCATAACTCTTCATTATCTATACATCATGGAAACCTGAAAATGCAAAGGGACCTTTGTGATCATTATAGGGGGAATAATATGAGAAGGAGATTGCTGACTACACAACAAGTTTCCTGGTATGTCAGCAAGTGAAGACAGAGAGACAAATTCTTAAAGGGATATTACAACCTATGTCCATACCAGCATGGAAGTGGGACAATATCACTCTGAACTTTGTCACTGCTCTCTTGAGAACATCGAAGGTAAAAAATGCAATATGGGTTATAGGGGGCCATCTCACCAAGAAATCCCATTTTATATGTTTTCAAAAATATTTTTATCATGATAATAATTCTAGGATTTATATATAAGAAGTGTTAAGGCTCAATGTAGTTCCACTTTCTATATTATATGTTCATGATCCATGGTTCACATAAAAAATATGGAGAAGACTCCATAATGCTCTAAGTGCTAAATTAAATTTCAGTATGGCTTACCACTGCCAAAATGATAGCCAATATGAAAAAGACTATTCAATAACTCGAGGATATGATGAGAACATACCCCATAGAATTTAATAGTGTATGGGATCAACATATCTCATTAGTAGAGTTCTATTACAAAAATAGTTTCCACTCAGTAATCCAAATGGATCCCTATGAAACTCTTTATGGATGTGATGGGGAACTACTACTTGTTGGGATGAAGCTTGTGATTGAAGTATTCTTGGGCTGCTCAGGGTCAGCAAAAGAGATATGTCGACAACTATCGAAGGGACTTGGAGTTTTATGTTGGTGACAAATTATTTCTTAGAATCTCACCTTAAAATAGATTCATGAGGTTTGGGAAGAAATTGAAGCTCATCCCTAGGTTCATTGGCCCCTATGAAATCATTGATCTCATAAGAGCAGTGGCCTATCGGCTTTCACTTCCTCCAAATCTAGCATGTGGTCAAGATGTCTTCAATGTATCCTTATTTGAAAAGTACATAAATGTCCCTTTAAATGTACAAAATCTAGAGGTTTTACAACTAGAACATGACCTCCCTATATAGGAGAAACTAGTGGAGAACACAGATTATAGAGGCAAGGTTCTATGTAAGAATAATACCATCCTTGTTAAGGTGTTGTCGAGAAACCAAAAATGTAAAGAAGAAAATGGTAACAAGTGGATTTTATGGGGGAGAAGTACACAAACATTTTCTCTTCTAAGGGTGTGGTATGAAATTTGGGGGAGGGTAAATTTCTTATGATATGCATAATTTAATGACTCAAACTTTTGAATAATATTTGTTTTAGGAATTTGTGTGTTATATTATTTTATACTCAAAAAAACCATATCCTGTAATTAATGAATTGAGTATAATTAAAATTAGACCATTGGGTTTCTATTGTTATATGAATGTTTGTCAATATTAGAATTGGAAACTATACTCTTAACATTAATATTATTGTTTATAAATAAATATGATCATGGTTAATTAATATAGAAAGAAGGCTTGATGGCCTCATACAGTAGACTCAGGAAATATGAATCCCAACTTTTAGAGCTTGGGAAGAAGGCTGCATCACTGGGATTTACTCTGGACCAAGCCCAATATAAACTCCAACACATTAATTTTGAACAGAATCACTAACAGGGAAAGTTCAAGCTGATAGAAATCACCAATTAGGTAATGTTTTATAATCCTCACCAAGAATCTTTCCCGAAGTGCACATTTTAATCTTAGGTCCTATACAGATGTTATGAGGGGATATGTAATGAGGCCTTAGATACATTTTGTAATTATTTCGTATAAATAAAATTTATATTTCTTATTATCAAAAAATTTGAGAATTTCAAATATCAAGGTAAATATAGGAAGAATTTATAGAAGTTCCATATTATTGATGAAGATCATAAAAAGGATATTTTAAAATATTTTATATACATTAAATAATTAATAATGTGATATTTTATTTAAAACATGGTCTTATATTGTTTTAATCAGTAAAAAATTTATATTCTTATAAGATCAACTTAATTTTTGGTGAATAGTAAATTATGAATAGTAATATTACCATTATGAATGGTAATTAGATGTATAAAATAGTAACCTCACTTATGATATTAAAAATATAATTTAGGCATCTTTATTAGTAATGTGATTAAATAATAACAATAAATAACTGTTTCAAAAAAATTTAGATAAGTATTAGTATTTTTTAGGTAAATATTGTTTTTACATAAAAATTCAATATATCATAATTAGAAAATTATTTTCATAAAATGGACTTCATTTTTCAATTAAGAGCATCGATATTAGGATAGGGTGAATATATAAAATTTTTATAAAATGTTTTTTTATTAGGTGAATAGTAAAAATATATTTTTCAGATTTGGTGTGTTTAATGACATCATTAATGATGTAATAATTCTGGAAGACTTATGTACATAAAAATATTTTATGAGGTTACCGAAGTGGCTAATACCTTGGGAAAATAACATGGAAAATCCAATGGTTTTTGAAATAAAACTAATGAGGTTTTCCTTGGAAATTGATAAAATATTACCTCACTTTTACTATAAATACCAACCATTTCCTTTATTAAATTAATTATAAATTCCTCCTAATATGTAATATAGTATTTTTACCTCCCAAAATGTCCTCCCATGTTTCCCTCAAGCCCCCATGGTCCCAACATTTGAGTTTTTGAAGTTACTCTTCAAGGTAAGGGAACCATTCACACTACTTTTTTAGTCAACTCCTCTTTTATATTATATCTTTGAATATTCATTTGCATAACTTGTGGGTATGGTATTATTAATACCTCTTACCATCCTTTCAATTTCAATATTATTTGGTTCCCTTTTTCTATCATTAATTTATTTTATTAATTTTTAAGTGACGTTGTTTGGATGCTAATTTTTTTAAAATAAATCGTATCTTCTCTTTTCTTTTATATTTTTTTCCTTGTGGTATGTCATTCATATATCAATAATATGATATTATTTATTAGTTATTATAATCCTAAAATTTATTATGAGTTATTTATTAGTTGGTGACCATTGTATCATCTTTTTTTAGTTTTTTCTAAAACCATGTTATACAGTCGTTATGCTATAGAAATTGTGTCTCATAATCTCTTTCTTTTTCACAAGAAATTATAATATTTTATTTATGTGAATTCGGAAACCTATTTAAAATATGAGGTTATTAATAAACACATAAAAATTATATATTTAATTCTAGAATTTACATTCTATAAATCTTCATTCCCTTTTCATGGTTTATAAATGACATAATGATATTTTTTAAGCACTTGTAAAATCATCAAGATTGTGATATGAAACCCAATTATTTTACTCTTTTTAGATTATTTATTAAATTTTTTATTATGATATATGCTCTTCATATGAAAATAATGTTATTTTAAAGGTATGACCAGATATCTATTCAGTTCATTAGGTCAGGAAATTAATCTCTAGAGATGATAGTTTTACGGTACCATATTGATTAACATTGGTAATTTATTAGACACCTTGGGAATGGACCTTGGTGATTTGCTTATGAATGTATAAATTCATTTATTTATCCACATTATCATGTTGTGTTTCAAGTAATTAATATTATTTCCTGTTGTATACCCATGTTCTTACTGTTATTGCTCATGTTCAGATGTAAATTGTTTCACTTTTTTTCCATACAGGTCCTTCTGCTCACCTTTTCCATTGATATATGCCTCTAGGTTATTAAATGAAGTAATTGTATATAGGATGAAATTTTAAAGAATCATGTCGAGGGGATTAAAATAAATTTTTTTCATGTATTATGTACCATTTTTTATAATTCATAAACTATAATGTTCTTCTGTTTGTAATGTAATGAAAATCTATATAATAAGAAGGCATATTTCCATTATAACACCACCTCAAAACCTAAATATTTTTTAGGGCTTCATAAAATTCTCTCTTACATCTAGAATTTCATATCCAATGTGGTTAGAAAATTCCCCCTTTATGAAATTTATGATGAATGAATTCATTAGTTTTTGAGATTGTGCTTCCTAGGAATCCATTTAGGAAATAATGCATATTTAGAACCCATCGGTTTTAATGACACCTATATAAGGGATGTCACTCGTCCTATATACAGCCACTATTGAGTTTTTTATAGATTCCCATATATCGTAATATAATGGAATCAATAATGAAAATAATATCTAATATCTCATATAAACAACAGTAGACACTTAGACACAATATTTTGACATGGAAAAAAATAATGTGCTTATCCTCATGGTGAGAAAGTTGAGTAACTACATAGAACATTACGATTTCCACATTTTCACTCTTATTGTTCATATCCTGTACATTCTATTCTTCCCAATACTGACTAAATGTATGTCTTGATAATTGGTTATCATATAACAATAAAACACTTAATAGATATCACCAAATACAATCAAATATAATGAATTATCTAACTTATTTGTATTACATCCCATCCTATAAAGGATTCAACTAAATAATAAGCTCCTAGATAAGGCAATTTCTTATGAAAATGAAACTCTCAAAACATGTGAGATTTACTTTGATGGGTCCTCTTGCTGTTATAGTAAGAAATTGAAGGAAATTACAATTCCAAACAGGGTCCATCTAATAATTATATGTGTCTCCCTCACCTAGGAAATTATATCTTATTCCATTATAGAATAATAATTATATATAAAAAAGGAGTCTAAATTATATGTTATCGTCATTGGCCAAGAATAAGGACTACAGGTGTAGATATCCCATATGAATGTTGCGGTCGATTGATAATTGTGAAACAGAAGTATTATAGTGTATAAAATTGCCAGATAGAAGAGTAAACTCCTATCATTATCATTGATAGAAATGTTTCTATATAAATTGACGCTGAATCAGACACCTCGATCATAGAATACTCATTCTTATGTATCGGAAAATGTATCTATAACCCTGACTGGCCCAGAATATGAAAAAATATTTTTCTCAATCACGTGAAAATGGTTAATGCCCCTTGTAATTTTTTGATACATGTATAGGATAAATCATATTAGTGATGATCTAGGAAATGATGAGTTAACATCTACTGTTTTATTCATGAGATCGTTAATGGAAAACCTTTAAAATGGTACACTCATATCTGATCTAGCATAAAAGGAACATATATGAGGTCATGAATTGAATGTCACCCTTTATTAATGGAATAATGAAAATAGATTGATCTATTAAATACCATAGGATGTAGTCCTACTATGATGAAGCAAATAAGGGGATAATCATAATATATTGCAATAATTCTATGAGGGAACTTGAAATTCTCACCAATCAGGAATTTTCATCTCCCAAAAATTTAGGCTTCCTAGTTACTTATTGATAACAATGATTCAAGACTATGTAGAGATAACATGGAAATTTCATGCCTTTTAAATATATAAAAAATTCATCCACTAGTCCTTAGTGTTTTTAAATATAACTAAATACTATATTCCAGTTTCCTTATGGAGAATTTATATCATGAGGATATTTCCCCTAGGTAATCATAATCAGTTAATGTATATCCATACCATAATAGACATCATTTCCAATGTTTCTGAGGTAATAAATCTCAAGTAATTCATGATGAAGGGAATCATTAACACCTTGATGTAAAAAATCATCACTATATTTATTATGTTTCATATAGTATTAATGGAAAATAGATCCAATTTATATTATTATATGTTTAAGTGGATGTATCTGTTGTACAACATCAACTCCATTCATTCATCTTATTATAACATGGTAAAAAAATGTACAGATATATGATTTCAATAAGACTCACTCAAATAAATCTATAAAATTGTTGATAAAGATAAGAAATATTGGCTAGAGAAACTGTTTATTTCCTTGTGGGAATACGGAACCACAACCCTCATGACCAGGAATGAGACCCCATATTCACTCTCTTATAGAAAAAAGTAGTGATTTCCCTTAAATCCAAGTTTATCTCATAATTAATTTCTAACTCTTTTGGGATATCAGAAGATGAATGATCACATAAATGACTAGATAAGCAAGATCAACCTAATGAAAAATGGTTAATTCATCACACAACATAAAATTTACTTAGAATAATACTATGAGGGATTTGAATAATAATGTATTCCTATATTCATTCCTTCAAGGAGAGGTGGTAGTTGTTTTCTGATGCTTGATAATACTATGGAAGATGTCTCTAATGTTGAATCCAAAGTGGGAAGAACCTTAAATCAAACTAAAGGTCAATTCAATCAATTATTACCCCTTATACATGATTAATTTAGAACATATCATTCCATACACTAATAAATGTTTTCTCATGAATTACATTATATAATTCCCACGTATTAATATTTTCCTTGGGAGAAATACTCTAAACAAAACAATACATTTTTAAAAGTTGGAATAAATCACACTATATATCCCTAACATTGTTACCATATGATGTTAAACAACATAGTTATCATCTATGAAGCCTGATATTAAACTACAGTCCAGAATTCCATCAGGCCCATCTCGAAACAACATGGAGTGGCCTATTCCCTATGGCCTCTATCCCCCCTACAGAAGATCTCTTACCATGTTTATATATTTAGAAAAAAAATTCATTTTTCTTAGATCATTAATTTCCTCTCATGTACATGAACTAGATTTGTACACGAGACCTTCTCTAAAAGAATAATGTGTCAATTGATTAATGTCAATATAAAATACGTAGTGAATCCTAGATATCCTATGATAGTCTCAAACACAATGTATAAAAAAATTCCTCCCCAGGCATATGATTCACATCCATTTAAGTAATATTTATAAATGACTCTATTAAGAGGGATTCATATAATAACATGATACTTATTGATTCCCAAATCACTTATCCTGGTCCTAGTATATAATAAAAATAATACCCTCATTCATTTCCCTTTATAAGTGCTATGTCTATATAGGATACGTTTAGTCATAAGTTACACATGGATTAATTCCTATGATCATATGCTTTTTAGTGACGCCCAAATCCATTATCCTGGCCCCACCCATTAATTTCCAAAAAACATCCCTATTACTATCCTGATATGTGATATAGACTTATATAGAAGACATTTTAAAAAATAATGCATTTATTTTTTTCTTTAATATTTGGATATAAAAAGATTCCCAAATAGTTTTTCCTTTATGCAGACAAAAAGTTCCAAAAATACCCTTTTCTTTTCCAAATGTTTGAGTTAGGTCTATATAGGGGAATACATTTCATGAAATATTTTTTTCTTGATTTCAATTATCATATGATATTTAGTGACTTATGGATCCTTTATTCTAGGGTAATTCATAACTTTCAAAAAAAATACACCCATTCTCATCCCTATCCGTGAGCTACTTCTTTTTAAGATATATTTCATAATAACTACATGTGGCATGATTGATGATTTTAAAGGATATATAGTCATATAAAAATAACTTATCTTGATCCCATATGTATATTTAACTATTATAAAGTCAATGTATGATAATACCCACTATCACATTGGTATGAAGGTCATTGTAATCTTACTAAGTGGCCACAAACTATGATGAAGCCCCTTTCCTTACCTCTTTACATTTTCCAAATATATGTAGGGGAATTCAATTAAATAATTTTTTGTGGATTTATTTCTATCTACATAGGTTTCATTGTGATGTTCATATATCCTATACTAGGACTAGTGAGAAATATAAAAAATATTCCCTTTTTCCATAGTTTTCAAGACTCTCCCTCAATATATAATTTCTATGATTGAATCACACAATATTAAGGTCAATTATTTTTCACTATATGTGAGAAATATCTTGGTATAAGACTTCACGCACATATTTTGAATGAATTGAAAAAAATACCTTCTCCAAATTTCTGTGTTTAATCTATATAGGGAGCCATATAAAATCTCCATGTAGAGGTTTGGGGTGTGTGGTGTAACGAGGGGTGTACCAGGGGTCATTATTTGTTTGTAGGCATGGGTTTTGTGTTTTATTTGGCACTATGGAATCGGTAGAGGGCATAGTTGATGTAGAGCGATAGATGGAAGCAATGAGGGTGGAGTGATCCCAGGATGGTTTTTAGTCTTCTCTTCCTCAATCAGGTTCTTAACTATATCATTGTTCATTTATGCTGTCCTTCCCAATTTCAAGAGTTTTTTTCCACGATGTGTTGGGGATTTTTGGAGGTTGTTCGACTCAGTCGGGAGGACACTGGAATTTTCTTTAGGGCTAATGGAAATGGTCACATCAGCGTGTGATTCTTGGGGAAGCTTGATCTAATGTTCTATTTGTTCAATTTCTTTCTGATTATCATGTGACCATGGTTTGGGATCTCACTGGTGGTGTCTAGTCACATCTTCTCTGAAATTATGGAAAACATTTAATATTCTGATGGTCGATGAAAACATTATGGTTTGGTGGTTCTGATGAGGAAAATGATGATTCCATTGGTAGCGACGACGATGAGTGGTCACGATGATGTAGAATGTACTATTAGTGGTGATGTAGGGATACATGCACATATTTTTTTTGATGTCTGGTGATGTTTTTCTGCAGCTTGTTCATCACCTTGATTGTGAGTCTCAGGTAAGAAATCTGTCGATATAGGTAAAGTATTACAAAATTTGAATGTTTTGGATTGTTAGAAGGCTGTAATGGTTATACATGGATATGGTTTTCCTTCAGGGTGTTTGATTTTTAATTTTTGAATTTCTTATGAAGTAATTTACTTGATGGTTTGAATTTGGTGGTTTTTGTTGGGGTTCACAATTACACCTTATAGTGTCATTATAAAATATAAAAAAATTATTGGAGGAGGAGGACATGAAACAAAGTTATTCTTAGACACTATATCCTAATACTAGATTAAAAGTCAATCTAAATTTCATGGTTTAACATGTATATGAACCTAATTTATCATGATGACAACCTATATAAGAACTATGTGTGGTTTGATTCTTATTTTGATAGGATATATAGTGATTCCCAAATCTTCTTGCTCAGGACAAAAAAGAATTTTAAGAAAGTACCCCTTTGTATATAATTCTTCTCAACATAAGTTTTTTTGGTAAAAATGATTAATATGAAATTATTTCTATCCATAGAAGATACATTTAGATACCCATATCAGGTTGGACATAGAAATTTTGAATGCCCCTATTTTTTCTTGGTTCCTGATCAAATCACTCATCAAAAGGAACATTTCTCTTCAGTTCACAGTAATAGGTTAAGTTACTTATACCCCATGCATGATTAAAATATTCAAAAAACATGAAAATGTCCCACTCATATGTATGAGATACATTTACATAGGGATATTTGACATATGTTCCCTAATTTAAAGACTAATTCTATGGAAAATTGTCTCCATGTTACTTATCACTCATATCCATGCGCCCCTACGAAGCAAAGTATGGGTCATTCTCTGGAAACTTATTATTTATCACCCTCAGCATGAATCATATGAGCATAGAGTCATGGTTGTTCAACTGATTTGGTGCAACTATATGAATTTCAATGAGAAATGGTTGGCATCAATAGTCCACATTACATGGGGTCTAGTCTTGGAGAATTAATTTACGTACAGAGGATTGATATGCACGTAAGTGATCCAAATAAATGGGTTATTTTTTACCCATACATAAGGACAAGAATTTACCCTATAATTTTCAATGGACTTATGGTTTTAAACTATTTTGCTTAAGGTCCTTATTGCATGACCCTAAACTATAGAACAACTGGGTCCCTGTCACATGATGTTAAACCACACATAACTTGTGTCTTCATTGCGTAACATTAATCTATATAGACAATCTACCAATTCAATCATATCAAATGACCATAATAGTCTATACATAGTAAATCAAGGTTTTGGGTACATCAATTACCATTCCTAAACACCTAATTTCATAACTCAAGAATTATTTCATGACCATTTTCGGTAATAATAAAACAATCCGGCACAATAGTAAATATTTTAATCATGTTCAAGGGACTATCTTGTTGAATATTCGTGTATTCCCAAATTTGGATCATGTAAATGTTCTCTCAATTTGGAATGTCAATTAGAGGGGGTTTCCCCTTGAAAAAGGACCCAATGATCCCAATATTCCCCAAAAGTGGATTTGTGGAACTCATCACCTCTGTGTGATTAACGATCATCCTCATGACCTCTTTCAGATACCATTACTCATTATCCAAGATCATTTAGAAAATATTTTTGAATCATAATTCAACATTTGAAAGTGTGTTGGAGTACTATCTACATTAGGAATCCTAACTAGGATATTCTGTGGAACTTCCAACTTTTCCATAGACATTTCACAATAACCTTAATTAGAGTGCAATGGGGGTAAATATATGGGCCGTAAAAATTATATATAGAAAATATAAATCACAAGACTCTAAATTTCTAGTAAATTATATATAATACTCTAGGATAAAAAACTAAAAAATGATTTTTGAGAAAAAATCAATTATCCACTCTATAATATTCTCTCTTCAAGAGTTTGGGAAAAAATTATAGCATAAAAAGTCTCAAATATGGTATAGATTATGTTAATACCATTGAAATATAAAATCTATAATCACAAGACCATTTATTTCTATTAAAAGGTAATGAAAATTACAGATAAAATATTATCAACATAATTTTTTTTCCACATATAAAGATACAACATTCAAGGTTCCAGAACCATGCATAGATAGTGGTTTCTCAATAATCCACTTTATTTCCTAGGTGTATGAATCATCTCAAACCATTCACGACCACTGGTATGGAGATTATATGGATTAAATGGACTATATTTCTGGATATACATAATATACCCATATTTGATCCTGTATATGAGTCCCAAATTCTCCCTATCAACAAGAACTATATTTTCATTTTAAAAATGTGTTTTAATCCATTTGTTCCCCAAAAACATCCCAGAAAGACTTTTCACCATAGTGTGATTCATAAACATCCCCAAAATTCATAAACCCCAATCATCACTCTAAGTTAATACACCTTGAAGAATTATTTACGCATTCCATGGCCACAAAATTCAATTGGATTCAACATGTTCAGAATTAGATCACCATATATTACAAAAAATCTCATAGAAAGGATGTGGTATTTCATGTTCATTGTCTATATTGTGTGACTGAAAAACCACATGATATATGGTATAATCATTATAAACTTAAACCAAATTCCCATATTTCCAATGTATTTTTATACATAACATCATCCCTCTATATCTTGAGTGCCTTAACTTATCCATTTCAATGTAAAATACCTCTATAGTTCTAGAACCCCTCATGAAATGTCATATCCCATGACCAACTTTATGTCATTAGGTTTTGAACCACCAGAAGTCACCATTGGACATCGACATGGAGTGTATCTAGAAATAACGGAATCTCAAATTTTTCTATTATTATGGGCCCAATTTTTCGTAGTACATATTTTCCCCAAACATGGCCGGTCAACTATAGGTGTCTTAACTTTGTAAATAGGTCCTTGAATTTTATGTTTCAAACAAACGTTTTGTAGAACTTGTCACCTTACTGATATTCACAATCATCCCAGACATGTCTATCTTAATTCATTACCTTGATTCATGATACTAGAAATTTTATATACCCTTTTCCAATAGCCTATCATTCAATAAGGGATGAATTTTTCTTAAAAACTTTTTCTACAACATCAATATTCTTCTCATTGTCTTCAGAAGTTGGATGAACAATACATGTCCTTAAGTGACAGCCTCAAGGTGACAATTTCTTGTAAAAAATTCATAAGGATTCATTAGTAGATGGGGTATGACATTTGTTTTGAAAATAAAACAATGAAACTAAACATCCCATAACAGAAGATCACTACATGATGCATTATAATAATGTAAAAATCCAAAACTAAAACCATCAATTTCAAAAATCATCTAGAGTAAATTAACATATTATATGACTATAATATGAATGTACATAACATAATAATTTTCAAAAAAAAAACAAAAAGGCGCCAAAGAAAAACATAAAGCATCCCATTATGCTCCATGATCCGACTCCACCAAAAAGCCTAAGTATCATAATGTACTTATAAAGACATGTGACACTTTAACTTTTCATGTGTCCTGATGAATGACATATACAATGACACCAATGTTTGAAATAAGGGGTCTGTAATTAAACTATGTAGGCTTTCCCCAAAACAATTCCCTACATATTCCACAAGGATAAATCATGTTATCCAATTAATATAAAACTATTTATATAAAAAAGTTCATGTTAACAGTTTATATCCAAATATAAACAAGACCCATTGTAATGAAATATTCTAAAAAAATAACATGTTCCACTAAAATTAAGAAAAACATGTAATAAAACCATTTTATATATTATATATGTATTATCTAATTCTCACCAACAAATACACACATCTAATTATAAATGCTTTGTTATGACATTTCCATACTCAGGGTCTGTTTCTAATTGATCTACTATGTCATCACAAGGTAATTAAAATCTCGTATACCATAACTGCCTTGTAACTAAGAAACATTTCCTATTTAAAATGGGAATTTTAACTGTAATATAAACACACACACATCTATGTATGGAAAACAACAATTAATGTACAATCATTCCAAAAAAAATCATACCAAAATTCATTTCAATGAAAAATCCATTTCAATGAAACAACCATTTTATTTAAAACCATTTTAAAAATAAATTTTCCATAAATCATGATAATAAATTATTTTATGATCTATATTTTAAATTTTTAACCAATAGACATTTACAATAATTCTACAATTACATACAAATTTACAACCTATAACGAATGATAGATTATACCTTTCATGAGACACAAATTTCTTGCCTAATTTCAGTCAATTTAAACAATTTGAAACTAATAAAGAATGTTCTAAATATAGGAGTTGAGGGTGAATCTACCTACCGCTAAAAATAAAGGGAAAATGGAAAACGACAAAAAACATCCAAAAAATTGGGTAGAATCTTTAAAACCCCACATTAGATCACATCCCCTATCAACAATTATGTCAAATCTAATCATATTTGGAACAACCAACATAGATTTATACATATATGGAATATATAGAATAAATTAAGAGAGATGGAGAAGTATATCTTTGGAGTACTCTTAATAAAAACAAAAAAAGATGACCTACCATTATATTTAGGCTTCAACTCACCAATAAACTATACCATATCACCTCCAAAATGATCTAAGAAGTCTCTAAAACATTTGGGATAATCAACTATTGTCACGACCCGACCTCGGGGCCCGTGCCGTGACTACCCCAAGCCCGCCTTCCATAGGCCAGGGGCTGGCGACTAGCACCAAGGCGTAAAATCCCAGTAAACAGGGAAGGCATTGCCTTTATAAGTAACAACCACACAGAGTCAGCAAGCGGAAAGTAAAGTGCAGAAAAGTAAAGGGGGCCGGAATACAAGCCCAACTATAAAGTACAACTGAAAAGTAAAGTACAGCAACTGAAGAAAAGACGGCGGTCTCGTGTCGTCCACTGGCAATCCCACCCGAAGGGTGGGTACAGATAGCCTCCAGGCTCCTCGGGTCCCACGTCCGCTCCGAGCACGTCCCGCCCAGTGGTCCACCTCCAGGTACCGTCCTACTCCACGCCCCAACCGTGATCAGCGCTGTCCGTCGTCTGCAACCAACACAACAAGGTGCGGGCATAGCCCGTGCAGGGGTGAGTACAAGCTACTCAGTAAGGACCCCGAGACCCCCGAAGGTCTCCCGAAATCCACAAAGGATATAGCACAAAAGAAAGATGCAATCACGAAGTAACATCTGACTCGACTTAGGTATATGCCCATACATATACCTAAGTTCCCAATTCTAGCTCTGCTCACGATCTCAAGAACAACTCAATCCACAAAGGAAAGCAAGACTCAAATCCACAAGGAGAGTAAACAGTAAAATCCACATAGGATAGTTCAACACAATCCACAAAGGAGAGTAACATAAGATTCAGCTCAACCAGGTATACTTTTTCAGATGACGTCAAGACGATCACTGATCCGTCTAAGTCGTCGGACCCACGAAGGATCGATAGGTACTAACCCCCGCAGAAGACCCACACAGGATCGGGCTCACACAGAACCTGTAGGCAGTGGCTCACACAGAACCGGTAGTAAGGACCCACATAGGATCGGGCTCACACAGAACCTGTAGGCACTGATCCACATGGGATCGCTGAGTGCAGTAGTCGACGCAGTCCACTGAGGATCTCTGCACAGTTGTCACCGCAGTCCACGAAGGATCTCTGCTCTGCCGTCGTCGCAGTCCACGGAGGATCTCTGCTCTGTCGTCGTCGCAGTCCACGAAGGATCTCTGCTCTGTCGTCGAAGTCACAGCCAGCGCTAGGGTTCCCGCACATAGCGAGCTCGTTTAGGAGGGTCCGCTCCACGAGCCGAGAGGCTGATACATCAACTGACACGTAGTCCGAAGTTGATGTATCCAAAAGTTCCGTATCGACAACAGGATCTCAACGCAACAGACGGCGCGTCAATCGGACGCCCGGTCTGAGAGTTATTGGCATTTTCGTCCCAGGGGCCCGGTTGGTTTTTAGGGAAAAACCGACCCGACCGTACTCCGCCTGTATCCGATCCTCGGGCGGAGTATGCCAAAAGTTCCGTCTCACTTAGAGGAAACTACCACAGCTGACGGTACGTCGTTCGGACGTCCGTAGCTCAAGTTATGAGCGTTTCCGCTCCGAGGGCCCGGTTGGTTTCGTGTACGAACCAACCCGGCCGAACCCAAAGTCATCCGAAACCTTGAGTATAATATACCGAAACGACCGTCTTGATCCAAGTATCGCGTAGCCGCTGACGGTTCGTCAATCGGAGGTCCCAGGCCCAAGATATGGGCGAAAGACCGAAGAGGGCCCGAAAACGGGGGTTCTGGGCCTGGGGCGACCCGGCCCGAACCCCCCCCCTGGGGTCGGCCGAACTGGGTCAGGCCGAACCGGGCCGGCCCGAACCGGCCCGAACCGACTCGGCCAGGTCCGGTCCGGCCTGGGCGCGGCCCGGCCGACCGGACCGGCCGGCTCGGCTTCGGCCGAGCGGCCGAACAGGCCGCCGCCGCGGGTTTGACCCGCGGCATTTGAAGAAACGCGGCCCCCGCGGGGGGCCGCCTGTCACGCGGACGCGGCCGGGCCGCCGCGTCCGTTCCCGGTTCCGCGCGGCCGCGGAACCGGCCGCCACCGCCGCCGCGGCTTCAGCCGCGGCGGACTTCCTCCACGGCGGCGCGCCGGGCGCCGCCGCCTCCGGTCGCCGGCGCCGCCGCGCCGGCGACCCGCGCCGCCGCTGCCTTCCGCGGGCCGCCGGAGATGCTCCGGTGGCCCGTTTTGCCTCCCGTCTGCGCCGATGCCCCTCCCGGATGCCGACCTTCACTGCGGAATCAACGGATCGCCCCTGCCGCGCGGTTTGTCGCCGTCCGTCATATCCGCACAACAAAAGAGATCGGCGGAGGGTTGTCGGGTCTTGTTCGTTAGACCCGCACCCTCCGCGTTAGCCATAATCAACGGGAGAAAAGAAAAAGATGATCAACACATGATCCAACAATTTTATTTAAAGATAAAATTGTTCGTTTGAAACCGACTTTTTAAATTTTCAAGAATGTTCACGAGAAAATTTAAAAGGGGTAACTTTTCCAAAATAAATCCCTACCTCGAAGTCGTCGTCGTACGAGAGGTCGTCGCGGATTCGCTCGTCGCGGAAGAAGGAGATCGTCGCGTCGTCGCGGTATCCGGCGTCGCGTCGCCAATCTCCGGATCAAGAACAAACAGATTTAATTAATTAAATCCGTTGTTATTGAAATTAAGAAGGGAGAATTTAGAAGTTTCGATTCTCACCTTTAACCGCCGATCGCAGGTTCGCCGCGGAAGAAGAGGCACCGAAGAAGAAGAAGAAGAAGGTCGCGGAAAAGCTGTTGACGTCGCGGATCATGCGCCGTCGGATTCCGGTTCCGGCGTTCTTCGCGTTCTTCGCGTTCTTCGCGTTCTTCGCGTTCTTCGCGGAGAGGGTGGAGGCTTAGAGGAATTGCACAACGATAGCAATCCTCCAAAATAGACAAGTTTGTCTATTTTATTATTTTGCCAACAAACGTAAAACGCATAAGTAACGACCCAATTAATTTACGAAGAATCAGTCCATTTAATTCAAGAAATAAACCGCCCAATTAAATGGTCTGTTAAGAATTAAAGAAAACGCGTCGGTTGACTTTTCAGTTACTTTGACGGGTTTTCGCGGGTGCGTTACTTAGCGAAAGAAACGGCGGGGCTCGTGCGGGTCCCACCGTACAAATATCCTACCAAGGGGTAGGATATTTCTGGATAGCATCCTATCCAGTTCAACTCAGTTCAAGCCGCCTTTAAGTGACTTTAAGTGGCTTCCAAGCAGTTTAAGTGAAATAAAATAAAGTTGTCGCACAAATTTATTTTATTTCTGACTTAAAGCCGCAAAATTTAAAAACCACGTCTGAGCAAACGCAACTCCGGAAGAGGCGTTTCTAAGCAAATACCGGCGCTGCGATTTCATCGGTGCCCTCAGAATTTGATTCCGGGCACCGGTTCAAAAGATAGAAAAACCCGCTCGTCCGTTCACTGAACGTACCCGAGCCAAACTTCGGAAATTGATTCCGGGCACACCGGGCCTCGGAATCAGGTGCCGTCTGAAGCTGCGCTCTTGTAAAATTCCAAAGAAAATTAAGAAAAAAAAAATTTCCTTGAAATTTGCGGGTCTTTACATTACTCCCACCTCAGGGCTTTACGTCCCCGTAAAGATACATCAAAAACTAGGGGAACAAATGGGGGTACTGAGCACGCATCTGAGCCTCCCGCTCCCAAGTGCTCTCCTGGAGGTTCCCGTGCTGCCATCTGACGCGCACAAGAGGAATCGACCGCCCACGTAGGACCCGCTCCTGTCGATCCTCGATCTCCACTGGGACCTCCGCAAAAGTCGCCCCATCGTCCACGTCCACCTCCCCAAAGTCGATGATGTGCGTCGGGTCGTGCACGTATCTCCTCAGCTGAGACACGTGGAAGACGTCGTGCACCCGGTGCAACTGAGGTGGTAGAGCCAGGCGATAAGCCACCTCTCCTATCCTGCTGAGGACCTGGAAAGGCCCGATGAAGCGTGGAGACAACTTGCCGCCTCGGCCAAATCTCCGTAAACCACGTCGAGGTGAGACACGCAAAAAGACGTGGTCGCCATCCTCAAACTCTAGTGGCCTCCGCCTCCTGTCAGCATATGACTTCTGCCGGCTCTGAGCTGTCCTCATCCTCTCCTGGATGATCTGGACCTTCTCTGTCGTGGCTCGGACCATCTCTGGTCCCACGAGTGCTGACTCCCCAGGGTCTGTCCAGCACAACGGTGATCTGCAGGGTCTGCCGTACAACGCCTCGTATGGTGTCATCCCGATGGTGGAGTGGTAGCTGTTGTTGTACGCGAACTCCACCAAGGGTAGGTGGTCCTCCCAGCTGCGACCAAAGTCGAGGACACATGCACGGGGCATGTCCTAGAGTGTCTGTATGGTCCTCTCCGTCTGACCATCCGTCTGAGGGTGGAAGGCTGTGCTCAGATGGAGCCGCGTCCCGAACGCCTCCTGCAACCCCTTCCAAAGCCGGGAAGTGAAACGAGCATCTCGATCGGAGACGATAGACGATGGCACACCGTGAAGCCGTACGATCTCCTGGACGTAAAGACGTCCCAAGCTCTCCACTGAGCCCTGCTCTCTGATGGGTAAGAAGTGTGCCGACTTGGTAAGTCGGTCGACAATCACCCAAATGGAGTCGTGACCTCTGGAAGTGCGTGGAAGTCCAGTCACGAAGTCCATAGATATGCCGTCCCACTTCCACTCCGGGACCTCCAAGGGCTGTACCAAGCCTGCTGGTACCTGATGCTCTGCCTTCACCTGCTGGCAGGTGAGGCATCGCGAAACGAACTCTGCCACAGCTTTCTTCATGCCCGGCCACCAGTGCTGTCGTCTGAGATCCTGGTACATCTTCGCCACTCCGGGATGCACCGCCAAGGGAGAAGTGTGAAACTCTCTCATCACCTCCTCTCGTAAAGCAACTGGTACGAAGGTACGCCCTCTAAAAAGGATGTCGTGCTCTGCTCCAAGGGAGAAACCATCAGGCGCCTGACCTGAGGATATCAGTGCACGCCGGGTCTCACAGTCAGCGTCCCCACGCTGAGCCTCTCTGACCCGCTGTAGAAGTGGAGGAGAGACTGTGAGAGACTGAAGAAAGGCTGCTCCGTCTCTATCCACGAAGGATATCTGCAAGGAGGCTAGCTGCTCCGTCGCCTCCTCAAGCAGCTGAATGCCCGTCCTCCTGCTGAGGGCATCGGCTACCACGTTCCCCTTCCCAGGAGTATAGACTATCTCAAAGTCATAGTCCTGGAGGAACTCAAGCCATCTCCGCTGTCTCAGGTTCAGGTCCTTCTGAGAGAAGATATACCTGAGACTCTGGTGGTCAGAAAAGACTGTGAAGCGCTCGCCCATCAGATAGTGCCGCCAAGTCTTCAGAGCGAAGACCACTGCTGCTAACTCCAGGTCATGAGTGGCGTAGTTCTGCTCATGCGGCCTCAACTGATGTGATCCGTAGGCGATCACGGCCCGCTCCTGCATCAGGACGCACCCGAGTCCAGTCCCTGACGCATCGCAGTAAACTACGTATCCAACTCCCTCCTCAGGCAACCTCAAGATAGGTGCGCTGGTCAATCTCTGCCTCAGCTCCTGGAAGCTCTGCTGACATCTGTCTGACCACACGAAGGGTTTCCCCTTCTTTGTCAAAGCTGAGAGTGGTGCCGCAACTCTGGAGAAGTCCGGCACAAATCTCCGATAGTATCCTGCTAGGCCCAAGAAGCTCCGCACCTCCGTCACGCTCCTGGGTGGCTCCCAAGCTAGTACTGCCTCGTTCTTCACGGGATCCACTGCAACTCCCGCCTCAGAGATGACATGCCCCAAGAAATGGACCTCACGTAACCAGAACTGGCATTTTGAGAGCTTTCCATAAAGCTGGTGCTCTCGGAGCGTGTCTAGCACAACTCGCAGGTGGTAGGCATGCTCCTCCTCAGTCGTCGAGTATACCAAAATGTCGTCAATGAAGACAACGACAAATCGGTCGAGGTATGGCTGGAAGATCCTGTTCATGAGGCTCATGAACACTACTGGAGCATTGGTTACGCCGAATGGCATAACCAAGAACTCATAATGGCCATACCGACACCTGAAGGCCGTCTTCTGCACGTCCTCGTCTCGAACTCTGAGCTGATGATAGCCTGACCGGAGGTCTATCTTCGAGAACCACCGCGCTCCCTTGAGCTGATCGAAGAGGTCATCAATCCGTGGCAGCGGATACTTGTTCCTCACTGTCACCTGGTTCAGGCGATGATAGTCGACACACAGTCGCAAGGTCCCGTCCGCCTTCTTGGCGAACAAAATCGGGGAAGCCCAGGGTGAAACACTGGGTCGGATAAACCCCTTGCTCTGCAAGTCCTCCAACTGTACCCGCAGCTCCCGAAGCTCGGCGGGGGCCATCCGATATGCTGGAGTAGATATCGGGGCTGTCCCGGGGTACAAGTCGATGTAAAAGTCTACCTCTCTACGAGGAGGTAGCCCTGGAACGTCGTCGGGAAAGACGTCCACGTACTGGTCCACCACTGCAGGAAAAGCCGGACTCCGCACGTCCACTGCTCCTAGGATGAGGCTAGCCAACTGAGGAGAGATAGGCTGCACTCTCCTCCGCGGAAGTCCATCCTGTGCTGCAAAGGTTCCCTTCTCGCCGGTGAAGGTAAACCTGCTCCCGTCGGTACGAACACATCGCACCTTGCGCCTAAAACAGTCGATCTGGGCATGAACCGTGGATAGCCAATCCATGCCCAAGATGACGTCGTAAGTCCTCGACGCCGCTACAAGGAGATCCCAGCCGAAGCTCTCGCCTCCTAGAGTAAGCTCACACTGCCGGCACCAGTGCGTAATCGTCGAGTCTGCTCCCGTAGGAGTCTCTAGCCGTAAGGATCGAGCCAACGGCTCAGTCGGAATCTCCGAGCTCCGAACAAGGGCAGAGGCTATGAAATAGTGACTCGCTCCTGTGTCTATAAGTACTGCAGCAAGGGTGGAATAGACACAGATCGTACCTCGAATCATCTCTGGCAAGTCGGGGTCGTAGGCCTCCACTGCCTGGAGCTGGGCCTGTCCCTGCCCGCCAGCTCCCTGTGGTCGAGGTGGCCCTCCTGGTGGTGGTGGGGGTAGAGCCTGGAAGCGTCGCCCACCACCCGCTGCTCGGCCAGCTCCTCTGCCTCGTCCGCCTCCTCCCTGCGGACCGCCACGGTCGACCCTCTGCCTCTGCCTGGGTGGCCCCTCCACCGTCTGCTGCTCCTCTGATCGGCGGGTCGGGCAGTCACGAGCCATGTGACCCTGCCCGCCGCAGGAGTAGCATAGCCTGCCTCTCGGAAGGTTGGCACTCCGCTGTGTGCCCCGTACTGCTGAGTCGGTGTCCTGAGGCCGTCTGCGTGGGGGTCTGGTCTGCCTGGACCCGAGAGTCATCCGTTGGCTACCTGCTGCCGAAGACTCAGCTACCTGTCGCCATGTGCTAGGTCTCGCCGCTGAAGAAGGCTCTGCCAGGAAGCTCTCGATCAGGAGGGCTCGCTCCAGCACTCCCGCCTGGGTCGGAATGCTGAGGGAGATCAGCGACGCCCGAATCTCCTGTCGCAAGCCCTGCTCGAAGGTCCGGGCCCGGAAGAAGGGGTCCCGTACCATGTCGGTCGAGTAGCGAGATAGGTCCGTGAACCTCGCCGCGTACTGAGCGACCGTCATGCTGCCCTGGCGCAGCTGGAGAAGCTCCTGGATGCGCACCGCTCGGAGGGTGGCCGGGACGAACTCAGAGCGGAAGAGGCTCTCGAAGTCTGCCCAGAGCAAGGATGCCTCATCGTGAACCTGGAGCATCAGGCTCCACCATCGTCCTGCCGCCGCCTGCAGGAGGCTCGCTGCGAGAATCACCATGAGATCCGCTGGTGTCCTCACTAGCCTGAAGATCCGTACCACCGCCTCTAGCCAGTCCTCGGCGGCCTGGGGGTCCGCCTCACCGCGAAACCTGGGCGGTCGCTGGCTCTGAAACTCATGCAGTGCCCTGAGGCGACGTGCATCGTCAGCGTCTGGTACTGGTAGCATCGGTGGCTCGGCGGGTAAAGCTACCGCCGGTGCCACTGCTGGCAAAGGGCCCTGCACCGAGGCCTCGTCGCTCGGTGGGCTGCCGTGGCGCCCAACACTCGAAACCCTAACTGGCAGTCGTCGCGGGGCCATCCTGAAAAGGAGAACAAGAGCACCACAGTCAGAACAGTATACCTGGTGAGCTGGCACAAGTAATCACAAGGAAAACTTGAGACTTTCATAAAGCAGATCAGTATACCCGGTGAGCTGACACAAGTAATCACAAAGAAAACTTGAAACACACACGCAATCAATGTTTTCATGCATTAAGTCGGAAATCAGGAGTCAGGGTCCTGGTGTACGGATACGTCGGCCGCCGCACCAACACTGGGCTCCCTGAACTGATAACCACACTCAATACACTAAACACTATTGCTTCACATAGAAAGAAAGGACGATCAGAGTCTGCGGTAGAACCGACCACCTCTGATACCAATTTGTCACGACCCGACCTCGGGGCCCGTGCCGTGACTACCCCAAGCCCGCCTTCCATAGGCCAGGGGCTGGCGACTAGCACCAAGGCGTAAAATCCCAGTAAACAGGGAAGGCATTGCCTTTATAAGTAACAACCACACAGAGTCAGCAAGCGGAAAGTAAAGTGCAGAAAAGTAAAGGGGGCCGGAATACAAGCCCAACTGTAAAGTACAACTGAAAAGTAAAGTACAGCAACTGAAGAAAAGACGGCGGTCTCGTGTCGTCCACTGGCAATCCCACCTGAAGTGTGGGTACAGATAGCCTCCAGGCTCCTCGGGTCCCACGTCCGCTCCGAGCACGTCCCGCCCAGTGGTCCACCTCCAGGTACCGTCCTGCTCCACGCCCCAACCGTGATCAGCGCTGTCCGTCGTCTGCAACCAACACAACAAGGTGCGGGCATAGCCCGTGCAGGGGTGAGTACAAGCTACTCAGTAAGGACCCCGAGACCCCCGAAGGTCTTCCGAAATCCACAAAGGATATAGCACAAAAGAAAGATGCAATCACGAAGTAACATCTGACTCGACTTAGGTATATGCCCATACATATACCTAAGTTCCCAATTCTAGCTCTGCTCACGAGCTCAAGAACAACTCAATCCACAAAGGAAAGCAAGACTCAAATCCACAAGGAGAGTAAACAGTAAAATCCACATAGGATAGTTCAACACAATCCAGAAAGGAGAGTAACATAAGATTCAGCTCAACCAGGTATACATTTTCAGATGACGTCAAGACGATCACTGATCCGTCTAAGTCGTCGGACCCACGAAGGATCGATAGGTACTAACCCCCGCAGAAGACCCACACAGGATCGGGCTCACACAGAACCTGTAGGCAGTGGCTCACACAGAACCGGTAGTAAGGACCCACATAGGATCGGGCTCACACAGAACCTGTAGGCACTGATCCACATGGGATCGCTGAGTGCAGTAGTCGACGCAGTCCACTGAGGATCTCTGCACAGTCGTCGCCGCAGTCCACGAAGGATCTCTGCTCTGCCGTCGTCGCAGTCCACGGAGGATCTCTGCTCTGTCGTCGTCGCAGTCCACGAAGGATCTCTGCTCTGTCGTCGAAGTCACAGCCAGCGCTAGGGTTCCCGCACATAGCGAGCTCGTTTAGGAGGGTCCGCTCCACGAGCCGAGAGGCTGATACATCAACTGACACGTAGTCCAAAGTTGATGTATCCAAAAGTTCCGTATCGACAACAGGATCTCAACGCAACAGACGGCGCATCAATCGGACGCCCGGTCTGAGAGTTATTGGCATTTTCGTCCCAGGGGCCCGGTTGGTTTTTAGGGAAAAACCGACCCGACCGTACTCCGCCTGTATCCGATCCTCGGGCGGAGTATGCCAAAAGTTCCGTCTCACTTAGAGGAAACTACCACAGCTGACGGTACGTCGTTCGGACGTCCGTAGCTCAAGTTATGAGCGTTTCCGCTCCGAGGGCCCGGTTGGTTTCGTGTACGAACCAACCCGGCCGAACCCAAAGTCTTCCGAAACCTTGAGTATAATATACCGAAACGACCGTCTTGATCCAAGGATCGCGTAGCCGCTGACGGTTCGTCAATCAGAGGTCCCAGGCCCATGATATGGGCGAAAGACCGAAGAGGGCCCGAAAACGGGGGATCTGGGCCCGGGGCGACCCGGCCCGAACCCCCCCCTGGGGTCGGCCGAACCGGCCCGAACCGACTCGGCCGGGTCCGGTCCGGCCTGGGCGCGGCCCGGCCGACCGGACCGGCCGGCTCGGCTTCGGCCGAGCGGCCGAACAGGCCGCCACCGCGGGTTTGACCCGCGGCATTTGAAGAAACGCGGCCCCCGCGGGGGGCCGCCTGTCACGCGGACGCGGCCGGGCCGCCGCGTCCGTTCCCGGTTCCGCGCGGCCGCGGAACCGGCCGCCACCGCCGCCGCGGCTTCAGCCGCGGCGGACTTCCTCCACGGCGGCGCGCCGGGCGCCGCCGCCTCCGGTCGCCGGCGCCGCCGCGCCGCCGCTGCCTTCCGCGGGCCGCCGGAGATGCTCCGGTGGCCCGTTTTGCCTCCCGTCTGCGCCGATGCCCCTCCCGGATGCCGACCTTCACTGCGGAATCAACGGATCGCCCCTGCCGCGCGGTTTGTCGTCGTCCGTCATATCCGCACAACAAAAGAGATCGGCGGAGGGTTGTCGGGTCTTGTTCGTTAGACCCGCACCCTCCGCGTTAGCCATAATCAACGGGAGAAAAGAAAAAGATGATCAACACATGATCCAACAATTTTATTTAAAGATAAAATTGTTCGTTTGAAACCGACTTTTTAAATTTTCCAGAATGTTCACGAGAAAATTTAAAAGGGGTAACTTTTCCAAAATAAATCCCTACCTCGAAGTCATCGTCGGACGAGAGGTCGTCGCGGATTCGCTCGTCGCGGAAGAAGGAGATCGTCGCGTCGTCGCGGTATCCGGCGTCGCGTCGCCAATCTCCGGATCAAGAACAAACAGATTTAATTAATTAAATCCGTTGTTATTTAAATTAAGAAGGGAGAATTTAGAAGTTTCGATTCTCACCTTTAACCGTCGATCGCAGGTTCGCCGCGGAAGAAGAGGCACCGAAGAAGAAGAAGAAGAAGGTCGCGGAAATGCTGTTGACGTCGCGGATCGTGCGTCGTCGGATTCCGGTTCCGGCGTTCTTCGCGTTCTTCGCGTTCTTCGCGTTCTTCGCGTTCTTCGCGGAGAGGGTGGAGGCTCAGAGGAATTGCACAACGATAGCAATCCTCCAAAATAGACAAGTTTGTCTATTTTATTATTTTGCCAACAAACGTAAAACGCATAAGTAACGACCCAATTAATTTACGAAGAAACAGTCCATTTAATTCACGAAATAAACCGCCCAATTAAATGGTCTGTTAAGAATTAAAGAAAACGCGTCGGTTGACTTTTCAGTTACTTTGACGGGTTTTCGCGGGTGCGTTACTTAGCGAAAGAAACGGCGGGGCTCGTGCGGGTCCCACCGCACAAATATCCTACCAAGGGGTAGGATATTTCTGGATAGCATCCTATCCAGTTCAACTCAGTTCATGCCGCCTTTAAGTGACTTTAAGTGGCTTCCAAGCAGTTTAAGTGAAATAAAATAAAGTTGTCGCACAAATTTATTTTATTTCTGACTTAAAGCCGCAAAATTTAAAAAACACGTCTGAGCAAACACAACTCCGGAAGAGGCGTTTCTAAGCAAATACCGGCGCTGCGATTTCATCGGTGCCCTCAGAATTTGATTCCAGGCACCGGTTCAAAAGATAGAAAAACCCGCTCGTCCGTTCACTGAACGTACCCGAGCCAAACTTCGGAAATTGATTCCGGGCACACCGGGCCTCGGAATCAGGTGCCGTCTGAAGCTGCGCTCTTGTAAAATTCCAAAGAAAATTAAGAAAAAAAAAATTTCCTTGAAGTTTGCGGGTCTTTACAACTATCGAGTTAAGAACATTTGGGAAAAAATGAGGGGTTAAAACATTAAAACAACCAAGATCCACTTTTTATGGATCTAGTTTTTAACCCATGAATGGTTAGTAGCACTATTAGACAAACCTTGTGCTAACCATGAAACAATTTTTACCTTAAGGGGGAGCCTCACATGGTCTCTAAAGTATGCATAAAACATTCCAATGCCCATCATCTCATACAGAATTATTTATTATAGACAATCACATGGTTTGTAAACACTATGGGCATGTTAGGACGGCTTCCAATTAGCCTATGTATCATGCTGCATGGTTTCTTATAGATATTGCATAGTTTCACCAAACTGTGCACAACCCCCGAAGCCTTATAAAAGAAAAAAACATTCCTACCATCTTTTAAACTCTCCCAAACATATCCTGAAAACATTATATACATAATAATCCTAAAATAATGGTTACCTACTTGAAATTGAATTCTTATATTCTTTCCACCATTGCATTTATATCCCTAGAATGTAGATAAACATCACTGTACGGAATGATTTTTTCCTATTTCTTGATCATTTCTTTCTCACGTTCCCAAGTCTCTCCCAAAATCTGAATTTATTTCTATAAAACCTTCACTAGACCTATTCTCTTTCCATATAAGACATTCTCTTACAAATCAAAAATCCTCAATTTGATATATACCAGTGAAGAATCTAACTCTAGATCAACATGATCCCATCGAATCACATGGTCAGTATCTAGTTGATGCTTTTTCAATTGAGATACATGAAACACATCATTCATTGCAATGGACTATGCTGGTAATTCAATCTAATATTCAACCTCAACAACCTGTTCAAATATGTCAAAAGATCATATCTATTGAAGAGATAACATGGATTTCTTCGCAAAACATCGATGTTTAGGCCTTTCATAAATCCTCAATAACACATGATCACTCACACTAAATAAAAATGTCAGTTGATGGTGACCTGCATAAAATTTCACATTACTCAATTATGTCTCTATACATCTCTAAATCAACTGTATCTTCTCCATTGTTTGATGGACAAGGTTTGGCCAAACTAGTGAAGCCTCACCTACTTTCTCCTAAAAAAGAGGAGAATGAAAATAAAACCCATACAATGCATTAGAATAATCCATATGTATCAAGGCTTGAAAACATTTAATATATGAGAAATGAAATAATAGCAAATGATCTTCCCATGAGTCACCAAAATCCATTACCCCAGCTTGACGCATGTTTTCTAACATTTTTCTTATCCACATGAATTTTTTATCTATAAAAGGATGATACAACATACTTATAGTAAACTGTGTCCTAATAGTTTTCTGTATGTATTTTTAGAAATGAGATGTAAACATCATCTCTCATTATACGATTATTTAAACTATTACTCCATGCCTATTTCCCACTTATCAGATATATATTATTTTATATTCCTCCACCGTATGAGATTCAATAACTGGGACTAAAATAGCTAACATTGTGAGATGATTCACTATCACCCATATAGAATCGTGTTTCCAAAATAATCATAGGAGACATATTGCGAAATCCATATAAAACTTCTCACATTTATACAAAATAATAGCTAAAGATTACATCATATCATCTGGTCATTAAGACATTACCTTAACATGTGAACAATTTAAGCATCTTGAATAAAATTCAACCACCATCCATTTCATGGTGATCCACCAAAACATATCATTCAAAGGATTATAAATATTATGTATTCTAGAATGAATATTCCACCATTAATGGGTGAAATAAGGAAGAAGTTATTAATGAGTGTCAATAGGTACGAACATACAACTTCTTAACCACAACACTAAACTCTCATCCGGCCTCCAGCTCTCAATGATCACCCATCCATGGTGTTTTCACCTAATATCCACATTGTATGCACCCAAATTCCTTATCTCATTAACCATATCTACTTATTATAGAACAAAAAAATTGGAAAAAATGCCAAAACATAAATTCATTCTTTAAATTATATGTGCATGTTAGTGAAGATAGACAACAACTACCACTCGTTTGATGATTTTTTCCAACTAAGACTATAAATCAATGCATAATGAAACTGCAACCAAATTTCCCTTTATTAATTTATACAGAAATTAAATATAACACATTTTGAGATACTAAATCCCTTTTCATTGTGTCCGATTCAAATCTTGTTTCAATAAAATATTCTTCAATATTTTATAGTTTATAATAATATAAAATTTATCACCATGGATATAATGAAACCATGTATTTAAAATATGGACGATTAATGATAAATCCAAAATGTGTGTCGGGTAATTCTTCTCATGCACTCTCAAATTACATGATCCAAAATAAACAAGATGATATCCCTATATAATAACACAACCCAAACCAGATCTTAATGAATCACAATACACCATGTACCCTTATATTGATCCTGGAAAAATCCTGACTGGTTCTGATATAAGGAAAAGCTTACAAAATTCAAAATAAAAATGACATTACTCATCCCATTGTAATGTAACATTATTATTTTTAAAATATTTCATTGTTTAATATAGTTGTGAAAATCATTAAAAAGAATCTGTAATGACTATCTATTCCAAGTAAAATCTATATATTGAAGATATTATTTTAGGTTTCTATGAAATAACAACTTTTATATTTATTAGATTCAAAGAAACACCTATTTCAGGGATTACATAGACAAAGAAACATACCTCTTGTATAAAAAAATAAAACTTTGTTAATTAAGAATATAACTGATGATCCCTTATGATTCCCAACACTGTCACCAAGTGTTGTTCGTGATCAACCCTCGTTATTGAATATAATAACATGTCATCCAAAAAACACCACCATAAAAGAATAAAAATATCATTGAAATATCTGATTCCTCAATTACATAAAGACGGATGGTGAATTCTTATGACCTAAAGGCATTACCACATATTCATAATGGTCACATTTACTTCTAAATGATGAAATTGAAATATCCTCCCACTAAAATCATAATCGGTGATATCCTAATAACATTCAAATCTTAAGAACCACCGATCTCTTAATAATTGATTTAACAAGTCATCAATACATTTATATTGATATATATGGGTTATCAAAACATGGTTATGTTTAAAATAACCCCAACACAACCACAGAGTTTTATATTCCTTTTTGATAAAAACGACTGGAGTAGCCGACTAATACATGCTTGGATGAATGAACCATTTCCTCTTCATCTTTTCCAACTGTACATTTGAATCCCTTTATTTTGTTGGTTCCATCTGATAAGATGTAAGGGAATGATGACAAGTCCCCATAAGGTGATCAATAAAGAACTCTACTTCTCTCATAGGTGCAAAACCGGAGAAATTATTGAAAAAAACTTGATCAAAAACGAATGTAATAATGTCATTCCTAATCTCTTATATCATTGTTAATTAAAATGATTGTAAAAATTAAGGGATAGTTCCAGCTACTGGTTCCATAAATCAAATTTCACACACCATTACACTCTTTTCTCCTTTAAAGGGATTCTTGATTCCATCCTTAGTTGTAAAACGGACTCTCCGTGTATAGTAGTCGATGTGATATTTGAACATTTTCAACCACTCCATATAAAGGATTACATGATATACATATACCTATATATACATATATATATATCCCAAATAAATCCCATATAAAATATTATATATAAAATAATTTATAACATTCTCTAAGCATCATGTTTCAAAATTTTCTTTGACCCCAGGGAGTTTTACATTTGGACATAGAAGGTGCCATATCACCTTTTAAACATATAATATTAATAGACTGATAATTAATAAAGGAATTGGATGCACCTGTATCAAAAAAAGCTTCTATATGGGTGTAATTTATAATAACCATAACTCAATCCATTGATGTTATTGAATGATTATCCAAAATAAACTGCTATGATTAAAATAGTTTTTTTCTTAGTAAATTTTTTTCTTTGTTGATTTTTTGAGAATTTAATTGCTAAGGAGTAATGGTAATCCTCTAGTAACCATGTAGGGATCAATTTTTCTAATAAGAATAACTATGTTGTCCTCATCTAGTGGAAATAAACGATACTTGAGATAGTAGATATGTTTCTCAAACACCTGACTTCATAACACTAGGATAAGTGGACTGGAGATATCATGTCTTGATATTATTTTGGATATATCTTGGTTGTGTCACATTATATCACTTGATTTTTTGATTGATCCACATTAAAATCATCTATCTTTGTTCTAGGATCAGGGAAAAAGTTTTTCTAAACCAACTGTCTGATTTCAAGTAATCCCATTACCTTTTAAATAAGTTCACCCTTCCTCTTCCTCCCAAAATTTGAGTTCCCATCATTTATTATAGGTATCAACTCAATTACTCAACTTATAGCTCCTTAGATGTCTTATTATTCTAAATTCTATCTATTTACCATCACTGTATAATCCATATTATAGATCACATAGATCTTCATGTGAACCTCCATCCTCACCCTTGCTTCAAATATGGATGCCTTCAAGGTTGCACTAGTCATATATATATGTGTAAATGGGAATAAATTAATTAATATGAACACATACACATACACTATGAGTGTCTTCGCCTTCAATATGATTAATTCTATTGTTATTTAAATTTTGAACATTTGAGGATAGAATTTATGGTTAAAAAATTCATCAAAATCCCCCCATGTAAGTCTATATTCTAATTTAGATTGAACAACAAAACCCCACAACTAAAAATGTATGTTATTCTATAATATAAATCCCTAAAATGAACTTCATCTCCACTATTGTAACTCCCCGACCCTAGTTACCTATAGCTAGGCATTATTACATATCACTGGCATGATCTCAAGATATCATGTCTTGATTGACCGATTAGTTTAGTAGCATTTGATGTACTAGATATATACCTAAGTTATACGTCACATCATGAAATAAATAAAATAACATTTTGTCCCCTTTGAATACACTCATATCCATTACCTTATTCCTAAAAGTTAATCATGGTATTCTTCTTTAAATCCTATTAAAAATAAAACATAGAAAGGGGTGAGCTTAAATGCTCAGTAAGGATACCAATATAGTGGAAAATTTCATAAATAAGAATAAACATTTAAGGAAATGTATAAGACAAAAACAAAAGCCTTTTAAACAGAAATTTTAGAATAATATATAAAATATAAATCAAATAATTCAACTTACTTATTCATATGGATATTATACTAGTCAAATAATCACTTTTACTATCAATAGCTAATTTTATAATGATGTAATTCAAAACGCTGGACATCACCACAGTGTCATGGCCTCATGCCAAGACTAAAAATAAGATTTTTTCAAGGTCTTATGCCAAGACAATATTTTTTCTCATGAGAACAAATGATGCATAGAGGAGCTACAGAAGGGACTACAAGTCCCTTACTAATTCCAATTCCTTCCTCATATGAAAAGCTAGAAATATAATATAGACAGAAATATTAAAACTATCAAACAAAATGTCAATATTTAAACCACAAACCATGAATGGTATAAAAATAGAACATATCTAGTAAAACATAACTCATTAAATACAATATGGAAGACTATCTTATAATAAATTAACCTAAATTGAGAATAATGAAGTATATTTCCATATATGAAAATAATCATCAATACTATTTAAGAGAAATATATACCTTTTTCTAGAAAACATTTAAAAGTATCACTATTTATCCAAAATCCATTTAAAATAGATTATTGAATAAAATTTTCCCATACCAATTTGAAACTATTAAAAGGAATTTTAATTTTAAAAAAATATTCTCCATAAAATAAATACATAAAACCATTTTTAAAACATGTACATAAATGAGAAAATTTTTGAAGAATAAATCATTAAAACCTATAAATTGATATTTTATTTAGAGTTCCTGACCAAATGAGAGACACTTGAATAAAAATATTTGAGGTAATCAAAACATTATAATATCATGAGAATAAAGGGATTCATTTTATACTATTTCAAAGTACAATATATATACCACGTAAAAGTGAATAGGCGCATAACAATAAAGAAGTGTAAATGGAATGTAAATGGAGATGAAATCCCTTATAATGAAAATATCCTTAGGTTAAGGATAAATAAATAGCATAATTATGTGTGAAAAATATAAATAAGCTCAATATTATTGGATATTCAATGTAAATAAATTAGAGAACATTCACACAAATTCTTGTAAAAATAACACCAAAGAGTTGAATGTTTAACTCAATGAATAGAAATTGAGTTAAAATTACACATATCAAGTTAATATCAATGAATTGAGAATTTATAAATGGAGTGATTATGTGTATCTAATGTATATCAAAACAAAGGTGAGTGTAAATTACTGCATTTTTAAATAAATAGTGATTTCACATATAATAATGGAGTAAAATAATCAATCATGTTTGCGTAAAACCTAATTAGTGGAAATTGAAAATTGAAATTCCCTTACCGAATTAGTATCTCATGAAACATACACCCCAAGGAAATAAATACATTAAATGATGATTTAAATTCCCAAAAATTAATTTATATTAGACAATTAATACCCTCATGTGAAGTACATACACCCACAAAAGTTAATAGTGGAAAATATAGCTTGAATCTCACGAGAATAAAAGTGAGATGAAAACCCCTTACCTTGTACTTTTCCTTAGTTGATGGTACGTTATCCTCATCTATAATGGGCAAATAATTTTTACTAAACTATAAAACAACTATATACATAAATATAATATCAAATAAGATCTTTTAATATTTCATTGTTTATAATACATCAGTAGTATCATTATTTTGGGTGTCAACAGATTCATTTTTCTTTATATGTTTTGTTACGTAAGTCTTGTTTGTTATGGATTGGATGTATTTGATTCATATAAAATATTATATTATTTTCTTAAAAATTATTTTTTAATCATAAAATGATATTTATTCGTGAATGGTTATGATGGGAAATGAATCTCATCGCATTCGAGGAGACGGTAATCCGTACGTATGCACGAGCGAAGATACCATTCTATTACTGGTGAAATCATATTTAATTGGATGGTATTTAATATGTAACAAATCACTAACATGTTATATTTATTATTTTAATCAATAATACTCATTATTATACCCATCCAAACAATTAAGTGTAGAAAAAAACTACACCACGATGTGAAAACAGTAAGCCGTACGCACGCACGTATGGTGACATTGTTATTCATAGGATGAACCGAATAATGAATATAGTTGTACCATATTTATAATAACATAACAATATTTATAATTTAGTGTATTTATTAGTTTGGTAGGGACAAAAAAACGAGAAAGTGGAAGAAGAAAAAAACATTGAAAGAGGTGATGAAATAATTACCTCTTTTTTGGTCCTACCTTTTGATTTGTTCAAATGGGATCCATTGGTTAGCTTTATGATCAATATAAGGCCTATAGGTTGATTTGAGGGTTGTTGGAAGGATATTTGACCAGGGGTTGGCCGATCCAAATGGCTTTGGAGGTGTGATTTTGAGATAAAGGAAAGCGCCCTTTTATAATAGAGGTGACTGTCACTTTAGGAAAACGGTGAAATATTATTTTATCATACAATCATATTCAGTTAATAATTACTCCAAAATGATTTATTTTGAGGATAAGGTGATTTACTATCGAAAATTACTCAACTAAAAGGTTATATATTGGTTTAGTTCACCATACGAACCTTATCTTTTAAATTTAACTCCTGGTAAAATAATTTATCATTTACCATGTCTCCTTGAATTGTTATTTTATATGGTTAATAAACATACTATAAAATTACAAGTGAACCATGTGTTGTAAATTAATGAAATATATATTATTATATTAATCCCTTTGATGAACCTTTGAATTTTAGGACTATTTCCTCGTATAATAATATAGTATTTATTTTAAAAACTCATTTATATGAATTTTGGCATTATTTAATATTTTTTTTGTGAAAGTCATAAAAATATGATTTCATTGAAAACAATAAATTGAATCAACCCTGACACATAATAATAACCACAAAAAATTTGTGGAATTCATCATATGTCTCAATGTATACATATTTTGATATTTAACATATGAAATATTGTAATCATTCATTAATAAGGTAATTACTACATCATAATTGTGTCATAAATAAATTAAATTATTTAATGTCCAAAAATTATAAATAAACTAGCATGAAATAAGTATTATTTTTAGCTTTCTAATTAATATTTATAGTCTAAAATATCTTATGTAGAACCCTATATTAAAAATGTTTTAATTTTTAAAATTTGGATTTAACACTTTTAACTCTTCTTTAAATAAAATAACAATAAATGTCCTCATTTAATCCAAGTAGACCCAAAAAATCATATTTTATTCCTAAGGTTGATTTTGGTCAAATTAAATTTATCTAATCTAATTATGACATGTGTTAGGGTAATTATAATATCATTTTTTACCTTAAATTTCCATATTTACTTTTACACGTGGAAAGTAAAATTCAAAAGAAACTATTCACCAAAAATTATTTCCAATTTATTGAACAACATTTTACATACTTATGTCAACTGTGACTTTAATAATTTTAAAAATCAATTCACCGAAGCTGTAAAATTATGTGTTATAATAATTTTCTAATGTTCCTAGAAAGATGGTAAAAGATGTTAAAAATTACATTAAAATTTTATACATCTAATTTTTTTATAAAATGAATCCAATGAATTACATTTAACTAATATAGGTATTATTTATATATTTTGACATAATATAAAAATAAATAATTATTAAAAAAAATTTAAACAATAACGCAGTGTTTTTATCTATTCATTTAAAATTGAAAGTGTTCAAAAAATACTAAATATTCTCCCTAAGTTAATTTTGAAACTCTGAATACAAAAATGATGTCTATTTTACTAAATTAAAAAACATATTAGTTTAATTAATTATTTTTCAAGTAATTTCAGTTTTCAAAACCAGAAATTTGGTTTTTGAGAAATAAAATCAATCAAAAAATTGATAAGTGTTTATGTCCAGTTTAAAAGTGAAATCACTTCCAAGAACAATATTGTATTAAATGATAAAAATATATTAAAATTTAACTATAAAACCATTAAAATTTATAATTTAACATTATAAATTATTTTGATAAAAAAGTTTTTTTCAATATAAATTTAGTATTATTCTTTATTCATCAAAATATGATATTTTTCAAAAAAACACCAATAATTTATCGAAAATAAATTTTTTTATCCCATTTCTAAATAAAAATTTAATCCAAAAATACTGTATATATAAAACTGTCAAATATTGGATTTAGAAGTGGTTCTCCATTAAAAGGGTGAAAAACTGCATCTTTTTAAAAATACATCTTTTATCTAAAAAAATTAATTTGTCTTTATATTATTTCTATGAAACACATAAAATGAATATTAGAATTATATGGAATATATATATAATTTAAATTTTTTTATCACTATTCATAAATACTTTCTAAATGGCATGTTTGATAGGTCATGGTGTGCTTGAACTTGATGTTGCTTACATTGCATGCTATTGTATTATTTAAAGAGAAGTGTAACCAGGAATCTTGCAGTCTTACATTTTTTCTTCCTTAAATAATCTACATCCTTTTAATTTTTAATTGTTCTTCATAAATAATAGGTTAAAAAATAGAAAATACCTTAGTGGAAAACATACATCGAAAATAGGGTTTATAAAATTTAGTCTTAATAAGAGGGAAAGGGAAATGAAAAAGTCACCACCAAATTAAGATTTTGAAATGGATAAAATTAGAGGAAATTATAAATGGAGGAAAAACGTAAATATTTATAGGGAGTGGTTGGGGTCATTAATCAGAAACATGTGAATGGAAAATTGAGGGCCTTAAGAATATAAATCTATGATGAATAACATAAGTAATAGGATATTATATTTTTGGGTTTAAGATGCATTCACTAAGGATTGTGTATTAATTTTTTCATAGAATAAGAAAACAATACTTGTTAAGTATAGTTCTATCCTTTAACTAATTTATACCACCATTCCATCATTCACTCCAAATGATGACTATTCTAGATGACTTGGTCACACCTGAAGCACGCGAATCAACATATAGAGAATCACATAATCCACAAAGGATGAACTATATATTTCCCTTATCTTTAGAGATTTACCAAAACCAAAATTCTTAGTAAAAGATCATATGATCCACAAAAAGGATAATTCTTTAGATAAAGAAATACTAATATTAATTTCTAAAATTTAACCAATAATACCAAAAGTTCAATAAATTATATTCAATAAACAAATGTCCTAAATATCCTTCAAAATAATCCAAACTAATATTGAAACCCAAAAATCAGAAGAATTTGATTACGTAGTCTTCCACTTTAAATTTTATATATAAATAACATCTACTACTCATAAAGAAACATACTTAAATTAAATTAACCTAATCACATATTTTCTATTATAGGTTAATAATTTCCCCAAATAACCCAATTTACTATAAATCCACAATAAAAACATAGATAAAAAATCCACCATTACTCCTCAATTGAAATCATATAGTATTCTATTTTCATTAGTCTTATTGTGTTCCCAATATAGAGAACATCTATCAAAATATCATTTATCTATTAGTAACCAAATAATTTTCCTACAATAATGATATCCTTTTAATAAAACCTAATATCCCAAATCAACATATTATTGATCAATAAAATAATTTAACTAAAAGGAATTATTCACACTAACCAAGAACTTCACGTAGTCCATTTGTAAAAGATAAATCTCAATCACACTTTAGTTGTGGATTTGATTTCCATAGCTTTTTCTGACGCAATAGGTTATCACACGGTCTACATGTTGTCCTTTTTCAAAAAATATATTTTATAACATTCTCAAAATGCGATAAATTACTCAAAATGACCATAAAATAATTTAACCAAAAAAATTATCTCATACCTAACATTTTCATCCAAAAAAATTAATAACCTCTAATTCCCCCAAATTTAAGGATCATATCAACACATATGGTTATTTATTTCTATATCTACAGAAGAGAAGATAATCCTTCCTCAAATAGTATTTTAACACTACAAACTATAGGGTTACACATACAAGAGAAAAGTCTCCCAAAGTAATCCCATCAACAAAGACTAATACATTTAAGCATTTCACATTTAATTTATTTCGACATATGTTCTTCCTTGACTAATAGGTTATCCTATAAAATAGGGTATTGACTCGGGTAATGCCCATATCACTTACATATATTATAAGTGACTATAAATGAGTTCTTGGGATCATTTTTATTTTTTTCCATAGAAACTATTCATTTTTCCTCAGCAATTCATTATATTTTATCCTTATTTCCTACACATAAAACATTTTTCTGTTCCATTGAAACACTTTTCATGGGTGCATCATTCCACATTTCATTCATGATGGAAATTGAACTTTCATTTCTCCATAGTCTCCACTACTGGAGATCTTATCATTCACCTACTTTATCTTCAATTTTGAGTCTGATATTTCGTTTATATATATGTTGTTGATCAATTTTTGGTGAAATGATTTGGCATAAACAAGATATCTTTTACACCTATCAATATTCCATTTCGTTTCTCATTTACACCCCCGATCCCACCTTGTAAATCATGTTCAATGTTACTATCACTTCCTTGGAATACAGCCATTGACTAAAACCATGAATCATTCTGTGAGAATCAGTAGTCATAAATTAAATTAAATAATATCATGACAACTTATTTTATATCTAAAACACCTTAGTATTAACCAAGGTTATTTATTCTCATTTTATATTAAAATCCTTCCAATCAGTTTTAATGAAGATGTGAATTATCCCAAGAATATCCATTAATAGTGTCATAACCAAGAGTGCAATAAGGTCCATTGTCATAAACTAGGTCTTTTACGAGTCTATCTCAATGAGGTGTCTTCTGGTTTTACCCCTAGGTACGTTTGTTCTAGATCCACCTCTACCTGCTTGTATCCAGGCATGGATGTATTTCTTGGAGTACCCACAGAATATTAACATTACCAAAATTTATTGGATGTTCTTATATACTAATCCCCAAAGTCTATCTTAGGGTATTGTTATATAATAAATGTTTTTCTAAATATAGTTTCCATGGTTTGTAATAAATTTCATCTAATAAAAACTGTAACACCCTAACCCTTGTTACCTAGAGTTTCTGGATTATTAAATATAATTGGCATGATCACATGATATCAAGTCCCAATATATCGATTAGTTTAGTATCGTTATAATTACTAAATACGTACATACGTTTTTCATTACAACATGAAATAATGAGAATCAAAATTGTGTCCCCTTTTAACACACTCATATTCAATAGCATATTCTTGTAGGTTAATCTTGATATACCTTTTCACATCCTGGTAAAAATAAAACATAGAAAGGGGAGATCTCAGATGCTTAGTAAGGTTAAAAATATAGTGGAAACATTTATAAATACTCATAATCATTTAAGGAAATGCATAAGACTAAAAAAACCTTTTAAAAATAGATTTTAGCATAATATGGAAAATATTAATCAAATAATTAAATTTAATTAATCACATGGATATTCTACTGGTTAAATTTTTTTATTTAATATCAATATCTAATTTCATAATGATGGTATGCATAATGTCGGACATCATAACCACATAATCAAGGCCTCATGCCAAGACTTCAAATAATATTCTGTTAAAGACTTATGGAAAAAAATAATTTTTCTCATTAGACCTACCTATGCATCGAAGAGATATTGTAGGCTCCTCCCGTCACATACTATGTCCAATGCATTCCTCATATGGAATGGTCGAAACATAATCTAAAAATTCATATTAAAACTAGTATATGAAATGTCAATATTTTAACTACAAACCATGAATGGTATAAAAATACCACACACGCAGTCAAACATAACTCATTAAATACAATATGGAAAATTGCATTATAATAAATATCCTAAATCGAGAATAATTAAGGACATTGACATAGATGAAAATAATCATAAAAACATATTTGAGAGAAATATCTCCATTTTTCTTGAAAACATTTAAAAATGACACTATTTATCATGAAGTTGTTTAAAATAGATTTTTGAATCAAAGTGCCCAATAACACTTTGAAACTTTTAAGAGGAATATTAATTTGAAAAAATTAATGTTCATATAAATAAATTATTAAAACCATTTTTAAAACATTGACATTAATGAGGATTATTTAGAAGAATAAATCATTAAAACTTTTAAAATGATATTTTTATTAGATTAACTATCCAAATGAGAGACACTTGAATACAAATAATTGAGGTAATAAAAAATTTATAATATCATTATAATTAATTGATTAATGATATACAATGTCAAATTACTGTATATATACCATATAAAAGTGAATTATCTCATAACAACAAAGAAGTCTCAATGGAATGTAAATTGTGATGAAATCCCTTATAATGAACGTATCCTTAGGTTAAAGATAAATCAATGACATAATTTTGTTTGAAAAATAAAAATACACTCAATATGATTGGATATTCAGTTTCAATAAATCAATGTACATTCCCACATATTCATGTAAAAACAACACCAATGACTTGGATTTTTAACACAATGAATAGAAATTGTGTTAAAATTACACTTTTAAAGTTCATATCGATGACATGATAATTTATAAATGGATTGATTATTTTTATCAAAATTATATACACACAAAGGTTAGTTTACATTACTAAAAAATTAAATAAATATTGTTTTCACACATAATCTTAGAGTAAAAGAATCAATGAAGTTTGTGTGAAACCCAATGAGTGGAAATTGAAATTTGAATTTTCCATACCGATTTGGAAATTTATTAAACATGAACCCCATGAAAGAATAATCTTACAAGAAGGATGTAAATACCCCTAAATTATATTATATTACACATATAATACAATCAAGGGTAGTACATACAACACACAAATGGTAATGGTGGAAAATATAGCATGAATCTCCCGTGAATAAAAGTGATATTCAAACCCCTTACCTTTTAATTTTTTTAGTTGATTGTACGTTAACCTCCTATATAATAGTGAAATTATTGTTATTAAATTATAAAAGAACTATATACATAAATATGATATTGTAAAATATTTTTTAATATTTCTTTGTTAATAGTACTTTAGCAGTATCATTGTTTCTGGTGTTAACAGATTCATTTTTTATTATATGTTTTTTTACATAAGTCAAGTTTTTTATCAATATGATGTCTTTTATTAATATCCATAATGATATTATGTTATTAAAAATTATTTATTTATCATGAATTTATATTTATTATTGAATGGTTACAATGGGGAATAAATCTCATCCCGTTCGTGGAGATTGTAATCCGTATGTACGCACTAATGACAACATTGTTCTATTGATATATTTACGGTAAGTGGATTATGAAGAAGAAATCATGGGAAGAAATAAAAAAATCTTAATATATAAATAAGGGTCAAAGAGATCCACCATTTCTCCATCATATTAAGTGATTTTTGGAATTCCATGTTTCACACAAAATACTATAGGATATATGAGAACCTAAGAAGAATCATGAGAGAATTCACATCATTAGAACCAAGTCATCTATATGTAATTTAGAATTATTTTCATGGGGGGGGGGGCGTTGATTATTTACATATGAATTTTCTCAATTAGAATTGGTAAAAGTCTACAAAATGAATCTATCCATTATTTATAAATGCATTTATCAGATAATAACACTATATAATCAATACATATTACTTTTTGGTGGCCATGTGATCAATTTATGTGATCAAGTAACCCTAATTGCTTCAAAAGACATCCTTAAGGATTCATAATCATGTAATCCCACCCATTACACACTAATAGTTCAATTTATTGGTTTCTCATGAACAATATTTCTGGTGTATTTTCTTAATCATGGGACATCCCTATATATACACAATCAACTAACACCCTCATATTCCCCTGTTCCACCTCGGGAGGGGCTATATATGACTTCATGAAATCACCTTTATTCTTTATCATGTGATAACATAAAACCAAATGGATCACATTACTAAATACTGAGCAGTTAACCACAATGGACCTCTTAAAAACCCACAATTTTTTATGAAACTTTACAGAGGTCTTCATTTATAATATATAGTCTATCTCCAATTTAAAACACCAGACAATACCAACTTACAATAACTTATTCTAAAAACATATTTCTATGTTTTTGGATCACATTCCTTATAATGAAACAAAGATATACATAATTCAGTCATATAAAAACCTCTTGACACCAGAAAAAACATTGGATATATATGCGAGAAAAATTGATATATAAGGGAAAATGAGTGGAAAGAGGAGAATCAGATGAAATTATATTCTATCATTTGAAAATTCATTAACATTTAAAGAATATGACATGAAAAAATGAGTGTCCATTGAAAACTGCATAAACCATTATCTCAAGACATGGAAAAATAAATATCAATGAATTCTCCAAACACATGATTACCCCTATCTCACAAGATCACATTATGACCTATCCATCTTCTGATCATATCATAAAATCTCTTATACTAAATTATATGATGAAATCACGAGATCCTCTTTATTTTACATGATCATATGACCCAAATTCGTAATAATTTGAAATTACCTGATAATATCTACACAACCATGATTGGCTTCAAAAGGTAAATATCTCTTATTGTCAACCACCTTGGTATATTTCCATAATGTTTTACTAAGAATTATCTATCTCACGATGAAATAATCTATATGAGATTATTTATATTACCATACCAAAATGTTTTCCATAAACATATAAAATATAAGGTAACAAATATAAATTATAAACATAATACATATGATACATTTTAACTTAGTTAGTTCAATATCCAATATAAATTTCAAACCCAATCTGTCTACCAGGGCATATTCCCCATGAAGAATATAATGAATTGATGACGACATTACCAAATTCACCCCATATATCTCCCCCACATCAATATTATTTTTGGATGTTTATCCATTCTCTTGTAGAGACATATTCTTTATGGAACTCATAACAAAATTCTTCTCAGTAAGTCCTCATGTTAATATCCATTCTATTTTAATCTTATGTTGAGATGAAATGTGTTTGAAAATCTGATAAATCTTGGGTCTCAAACCGAGCATGACTGGTATTGGTTTATAGATATACATTTATCATTCCTGCAACATACTAAAAATACCTCTATTTAGGGATTGATTCCAAGGGTTAATCTATTAATAAATTCTCTTCTCCTCTATGGTCCATATACACCATGATATGATCATTCAAAAACTATATTATAAATGAATTATCTCATGGGTACCACATATATGTAATCCCCACTTACTAATATATTATCACACATTATTTATGACTTAAATTACCTTAACATCCAATCCATGATGATATAGACTCTTGCCTTAAGTAGACACATAGGATGCCTCTCTAAGGCACGATCCCTCTATAATACAATAAAATATCCAATATTTTAGTCACACGATATATATCAACATGAAAACATCATAATTTTATAATGTTAAATAACGTGGATCAGTCTTTGTGACAATAAGTTAAATGATATGATGTGTCCCATTATGTGGAACTGAGCTACGTGGGTTTTGATGTATTCCTTAATGATATGAATGAATCCCATATATAGGACTGATCATAACACCATTAAAACTAACCTTCTTTTAAGGCATCAAAAAACTCTTTAGTTCCCAGCTATGTGGGTTTAGAACATTGAAATCCCAAAAAACATCAATGAGCAATAATTGGTAACAACAAGTAGAACCTATAATATATACATAAGGGTTCATCAAAGTAGAATCTCTAATATATTCTGATTTTTACATTGATAGGATCTCTAGGATATATAATAACAGTGAAACTAACATAATCTTATAACAGATTATAGTTGTAGTATTATCAATATTGTATTGGGACCAAGAAAAATATCATAAACATGAATTAAATCTATAAGATATTCTATATGTAGGAAATAATTCACCCCAATAGGGTGTGATGAGAACAAAATTCCATCCCATTGATCATAATTGGTTCCAAAGTGAAATTTGAAAGAATCTCTAATTACCATATACCATTGTAAATCTAACCCATATCTTGTTAAAAATTTAGGAATTATATGGTATTTTTGGTTCCGTGTATAATCCTCTTCAGAAACCTTTCAAGATTTGAATAATGACCCAAAGTGTGGGTTGCGCAGTCCAGACCTAACCATCACAAAATAAAACCTTCTGGGTAACCATCTCCCCATGTCAAATGAATAATTCATTTTAATTTATGAATAAATATTTATATATATAAAAGGTTACATATACATTTAATTCAATCATTTATAATGATAATACCCTAACATCAATGTCAATATAAATATAGGTATTTTTCACTTTTCACATAAAATCCAATGAATTCATAAACCCCAAAAAATTAATCTCAATATAATTTAGATTTATTAAATTAAAAAATGTAATTATTTATCAAAAATTTAAATTATAATATTAACAAATTTATTTTGAAAATGAAAATTTAATATATAAATAAAATTTACTTTTAATAAGAATTGATGTTTGAAAACATCAATTGTTCTTAATATTATTTCATACAAAATTTTTATTTAAATAATTTTAATATTTTTTAGATACTTCAATATAATATATTACTATAATAATATTTTAAAATTAGTATATTTAATTTATTAATATTTGTAATAGGTTTCTAAGAAAGGGAAATATTTTTTATATTATGAAATGATATTAATTATGTTTCTAGTAAACATATTATTATCTAATTTATAACATTATTTTTCATATTATTTATTTTATTCATCTCATTTTTTAATAATATTCATCTCATATATCATAGATCATTTTTTTGGCATTTCAATATAAAGAAAGCTACTGAAAATATTAACAATTTAAGAAAATATATTCCAAAATATCATGGTTTTACAATCTCACCATTAAAGATTTTTTAATTATTAAATTATAATTATTACATAAAAATTGAAACTTGATAATTAAATCTAAAATATAAACATAATTTACGGAATAATTCTTTTGGAGTCATCAACATTACAAACATAGAAACATATCATTCATCATAGAATAGACAGAAATCTAACATTAATTTTTTTCAAAAAAATATTATTCAAGATCCAATCATTATTTTGTATCAAGACCTAAATTATATAATTTCTATATATAGGGATTTCATAATCGTCAATAAATTGATAAACTGTCATTATTTGATATTTAATATGATATAATTATTCCAAATAATTTTCATCAATTTTGAGAGAACTAATTCATTAAATTTATCTATAGGTACCATAAAACAATATTTACCAATGTATTTACTATAAACATTCTCTTGGGATACAATAATCACTCCCCTAATTTTTATATAAATAATTAAACATCATGTACTCAATATAAAGATTTTATTTCATTATGAAAAAATATAGGCACAAAATATTAGGTCAAAATGATACAAATAAACCAATCCCATTTGAGGAGTGGACGGTTATTGGTCTTCACTTTAAATAAGTCAATTAAGAAATAGTAGTAGTTATGGTTTCATATACATTCTATCACCCCCATAGCATTTAGTTTTGAGAATTCATAGAATTCCTATTATTGCTTGGATTATAGAATTATCACGCATAATCCATGAATTTAACATATTTGACATTAAACTTACAGTGGTACCACAAGATGAATATTATTTACCTAAGTTGTGTTTAATAAACTATTCTATTTTTCTCTATAATTTGATTTTGAGATTTCCCCGTAACTCTAAATAAACCATCTTCATGTTCTATTGAGACATTCCTTGAGGACTCTCTTCCCACAATTATTGAATTAATAACTTGGACTCTAGAATCCTTGATCTGATTGTAATATTCAATTATTTGTAAAACACAGGAGGTCATATATGATCCAATAAGGAAGTTTTCTTGTAATAAATGATTAATATATACATTAAATTTGATAGAAAATTAGACATCATAATCACATTAGTGAAAATTATTATACCTTTAATAATTTCCTTTCAATGTACACATATATATCCTTTTGGTTTCATTAGGAAAGGAAAGAAATAAGGGTGAGCTATGATTCTTATTAAGGAGTAGTATCTAATAAAGGATATGATAACATAAATATTGAATAAGTGATATGGAAGGAATAAATAAGAAACATAAATCTATAATAACCTAAAAATAATGGAATCCATATACATGGTAAATAAATGAAAAAAGGATAAAAATAATCATTAATATTATCCTAATGTATTTCATAATTCCAGACAACAAATAATTTTTTTGAAAGACATGTCCCTAGAAATTAAATATACATGTGGAGAGTTATTGACCAAGAAGCAACATGTTTTTTCTCATGAAACCCATAGATTAATGGACGTGTGATATAATTTTAGAACCCACCAAGCACTTGATTAACTCCAATGAATTCACTATAAGATTCCACAAGAATTTTAATACTATTCCATAATGTAAATATTACTAAATAAAAACATATATATTAATATAATGATAAATTTGATAATAAAATACTTCCCTATTAAATATAAAATTGTTGATGTCTATAATAACATTACATAATCAACAAACAAGGTGTCTGGAATCATCAATGTAACAAGAAGTACCATTATCAATAAAAATTATTAGATATATTAGATTTAAAGTGTTGAGTTATCCATGGAAGATAATAATTGGGATGAGTAGTATGAATTGGTAGGGTACTAAGGAAATTCTAGGAAAAATAATTTATCATAATTCATAATGACTATATGAGTATTCCAAAACATATCCCATGAGACTATTTAGCTAGTTGTCCAGTCTTAATACCTTTGACTGTAAATTATATGATGAATGATTTATGTATCAAAAATTAATTTTTTGGGTGGTTTCCCATAATTGAGTTTATTTAATAACCACATATACCAACCACAATCATGATAAAGATATATTTTGAATGACACAATAAACACTTTTACCTCACTATAATATTGGATTGTTTTCTCAGAGTGGAATAAATTGTGTTTCAAAATTGGTATGGAAATTTTGGAATAAATATAATATGAGAGTTGGATAATAATATATTTTGGTAAATCCGATAAATTTTACAATTAATGGGTTAAGACACTTTAGTGGTAATGTATCAATCACAAAAATGTATATTGTTTGTGAATATAATATGAGTCCCCATGAATGAAAATTGAAATAGAGAAATCCCACAAATGGATTAAGATTAAATTAAATAAAAAATACATGAAATATTGTCCATAAAATTGGTTTACAAATACCTTTAATAAATGTTATTAATAATATAACATATAAAATTGGCATTATATACACCACATAATTGAAAATAGGTACATAATACAAAAAATGTCTCAAATAGAAGAATTTGAGATGAAAAACATTTACAACCTGTCAAGAATTCTATGAAAATACATTATACATCAGTATAAAAAACATTGCTATATTAATCAGATAATTAATCACCTTATTCATATCTGTTTTTTGTTATGTTATCCATAAATATATATTCTCTATATTAATTCTACCAACATTATATATCAGGTGTTTATAGTTTCGATTATTTGTAGTAACTCTATAATAGCTGTGTTTATATTTATAACTATTACAATGATAATCATTAAAATTTCTTTAATTATAATTCTATTGATGTTTTATAATTTTTTATGATATATAAATTCTCTTTCAGTATTTTTGGGTTCATTATCCATGGTGTTCAAATCGATAAAGAGAATGTATTCGAGATATTTCTCAATACCAAGTGTCTTTTTATAATTTTGGAATTAAATATTTCCATAACATATCACAAATAAAATAAAAATAAATATTTACACACTTATATTATACTATCAATTATGTTCTTATTTCCATTCATTAAAAATATCTATAATATTTTACATGTAGGTGGTTAAATTGACTGATAAATGAAGATACCCATATTGAATAATTGATTGTTGGGTTTTTTTCAAATATCATTATCAACAAATTATAATGATTTAATTTAGTGTTTATTTTCATTATATATTATAATAATAAAGTATCTAGAAAAACATAAAATGTATTTTAAAACATCAAATAATTAGAATAAAATGGTTTCCTCATAGCACAATAATTTTTAATGATTGAATGAACTATGATTTCTTATTTGTAATATAATTAATATGTTCTAAAATTTTTTATACCATAATGTTAATTATATCATTATAAATATGTTTTCTCATTAAATATATTCTTGGAACCATCAATTAGGGGTGGTGAAGAATAATTAATTTTATTTATTGTGGTGGTGGTAGTCCGCAGATATAAATGAATGAAAATTCCATTTATCACAATGGACAGTACAGATTAATAGAAAATGAAAATACCCATAATTAGATGGATAAAAACATAAAAAATAAATATTCAACTGATTTTAAACATGAATCATCATTCTATTATATCATATTAACTTTTGGGATTATTGTTTTAGAGAGTTAGGTCATAACTCTTAAATGAAAATCCCAAATATTACAATGTCGACATCTCTTCTTAGTATCCAATTTCATACCAAAAGAACTATACTTTCCATTGAAAAAAAATCTTCACAAATTTGATAAATTACTTATTCCATTATACACTCTTCTATAAATATTTTTGAAAGGAGTTTTAAAATTCTGTGTAAGAAGAAAAATAAGAATAAGGTAAATAAAAAAATAAATCTATTGGTCTAGTAAAAATAATTATAAACCATAAAAAAATAATTTCAGAAAAAGTTTCTTTTTATCAAAAAATATTATCATTTCGTCTCTTAAAAAAATCATTGTCATCACTTTGGAAATCAAATGATTTCCATGAAACTCTTTAGAATTTAGGGTAAATCCTTATTGTTTCCTTGGGACATTATCATAATAAAACCCATTACATTTGGATAACACTAAAATCAACTTCTAATATAACAATCTAGATAAAAAAATCATTATCTAATGAATTTTAGCATAATATGGGATTACCCATCATATAAGCGATAATGGGATCACTCGACACTATCTGGAAGTACTATTCATATATGATTTATTGGTCTCACTGATGGTATATAATGGGGCTATACCCTTTATAAAAATGGCCATGGACCATATCATTAATATATTATTGAAGAAATATTTTATTACCATATGTCAAAAATTTATATCTAAATGCCTTATCCTTTTAAAAACATTTTATAATACAGAAATATGAAAAATAGAAGAATAAATATGGACTTTCATGAAGTAAAATTTTAATTATTTTAATATAATATAGACTTTAGATAATGGTTATAGTGGCATAAAACGTCTTCATCCCCATATATATTAAAATATAATATTCCCTTTCTTTTATAAATAATTTCAAAAATTCCCTAAAATGATTTCCTTTTTTTAAAACCATTGAATAAAATGGGATTAAAGATTTCTTTTGTAGTTCTTTTATGACAATACATACATAAAATTATATTAATTACATGGTTATGGAATATTTTGATTTTTAAAGTAAATAATTATATCATTGAAAATGATGTTTTATCTTAATATGTCCCTTACCTTGCATATGAATCATTACGTATCTTCTTTACCTTCCAAAATAATTAACACATGTTAATTATTTAATTTATTGAAACTATTTTAATGTTTATTATTTAATTTTTCTTTTCACTTATTACCATGTTTTAAATAATTATATAATCTTTTCACTTCTTTTGGGACATTTTAATAATATTGTGTTCATTTGTCCTTAATGGATTCAATAGGTAGACTATTGTCTGTAAGGTCATTACCCTATCATTTTTATTGTAATAATCATTAAATAATTGAAATTTGTATACATAATTTAGAATATTAAATACAACCATTAATTATGTTAATAAAAAATGAACTATTTTATAATCATGGAGAGAGTTGGTCATATGTACAGATGAGTAATGTTTCGAGTTTTCAATAAACACCATGTAAAGAATTTCACTATTATTTTATCTTTTCAAATTTCTAAAAATTTAATAAATTTCATTAAACAACATTAAATATATATATATATATATACATCATCCATGTAATATGGGGACTAAAATAAATCACATCACTTCTTGGTGTTGGTAGTCCACATGTACACATGGATGACATTATCTTTTTTCAGTGAATGGAAATATAAGAATATAAATTATATATTATTTTATAAAAATATTAAATATATCATTAATGTAATATATATAAATTGATTCCAAAATTTTAACCATCATTGAGTGATGGTGATGGAAAACATTAAATCTGTTTGTGAGGCGGTAGTACTTAATATAATATAATGATGGTCACACTTCTAATTTGATTAAGGAGGGAATCAGTATAGGTTATGAAATAAACCTTAAAACCCATTAGTATAAGTAATATGATAGTGTTTTTGTTTTCACATGGTTATAAATTTTTTGAATGCGGTGGAATAATAAATAAAGAAAAATACTTTTTTAATTAGGATACCTATTCATTGAAAAAACTCTTATGGTTTACAATAGAATATTTTCTAGTTGGGGTTTTGATTAAACTAGAGAATATAGGTTGTGAATAGCTATGTAAAAAAGGTGTATGGGAATAAATTTAACAAAAAAAAATTTTATGTGTGATTATATGAGATGAAACCGTTATATTTTCTTAGTGAGGGTAGGGGCACTCTCAGAATTTACAGAATTATAAAATTAATATAAATTATTTTTGATTTCAAAATTTTTCCAAACTAATTTATTTAACAATATAGAAAAATATTAACACTAAATGACATAGCATAATAAAAAATAGTCATTTTTACTTTGTTTTTAACATTATATTTGGGTTTTAACACAACATTAACCCATTTTATACTTATCATGACAATATGGATTTTTACACATTGTTGGTCATGATAGATACCTAAATTTAAAAAAGGGACCATAAATGTAAATTTGTTGATATTATAAACCATATCATAATTATATGACCAAATCATATATTTTGTTGAGTTTTATATCATTAAATAAATTATTATTTACAACAAAATATATTTAATATAAATAATTAGTACTATTCATTAATTTGACATTAATAACCTATAGAAAACAAATAAAATTTACTGAAAATATTCTAATAAAACTATAAATAATTATAAATAACTATAAAACTTTAGTATGATATTAATTATCTAAAATTATATTACATATAACATTGTTAATATTATTTATTATATTTTTTCAATAAAATAATAAATAATGTTTGATTATTGGGTAAGAATTAAAGGTAATTATTTATTCACTAAAATTTTAGAAAAAACATTGAAAAAGATAAATCATATAGATATTCAAATAATATCTATATCTAAAGAGATCCTCCAGTTATCACCGTGATAAAAATATTATATTTATTGAAAATATTATTATGAATTTTTTGAATTTTCATGAAATAAATTATTGTAATGGATGTAATCACACAAAAATGAAATAAAAAGGCCATATATAAAAACTATTTTATGAGTATGAATTATATGGAACCATAAAATAATATAAAGGTATAATATATTTCATTTTATTGTATTTATCATTGTGTTTTTACTTTAATTACATGATTTAACCTTTACTATCAAAAAAAATTACTAGAGTAACTATTCATGTTGACAAAAAAAATAAACATGAACAACTTTATAAATATTCAACCAATCATTTCAAATATGGAATAAATTTTATAAGATTCAATTCATTGATGTGTAGAAGTTTAATTCACTATTGAATAAGAAAAAACATGATGAAAAAATCATTTTCAATAAAAATGACCTTTTAATATAAACATTTTTCATGTCTAACTTCTAGTATAACAGTCATTTAAAAACCCATTATTGCATTATTTTAAATCCAAAATAACTTATTAATTTTATTAATCATCAAAAAACTTAATTTTACATTATAACATATTGATAATAAATAGATTTTCTAATTACAAAACAATTATTTTTCACTATTCCCCAAAAAATTAAATCTTTTCCAAAAAAATTATGATAAATTCATTATAATAATGTTTTTAAATTTTTATTACAACAATAATTCAAATTTTATTAAATTAAAATTATATAATTTAAAAACAAAACTCTTAAATGTCTATATAATAAAAGTGATTAATAAAACTTTTAAATTCTGGATTTAAAAATTATTAATATTTTTAAAATAAATAAATATATATATATATATTTAATAAATGATTTTAATATAAAGATTATCTACCTTATAATTACCTTGTTTGATACATTATTCCCCCATTTCTGAAATTTTATCCACATTGTTTAATTTATTTATTAAACAAGTAAGTACATCCTTCCATCATTATATATTCAAATGCCCATATTGGTTCTTCAAAATATTGGTATCTCTGAAAAACATACATAGCCTATGAAATTAACGTATTCCTCATCACCTACTCTATTTATTTAATAATCTAAAAAGGAAAATCATCATATGAAATATTATATTCTAAAATATATACAGTAGGGATAAAAACATATAATGAATCTACAAAATACATTCATAACACAGAAAAATGAAACACATTGTGTACCTAGGATAAACATGGAGGGAAGGATATCTAGTAAATAACAGATAAAAATTTCACCAATATTAAATATATTCCAATGAACTGTGGACCTAAATTTTAATTTTTACAAAAATTAATATGACTTTTCCATTGAAATATTTCATGAAAACAATGTCACCTACCTCAAAATAATGATTTTTACCATTTATCAACATAATGTTTCTTTATAAACTGAATCATCCTCATATACTATCAATTCATCATTAAATTCTCATATAATTCATTTATTATCAGTATTCCCACCAGCTTCATTTCTCCTACATCATCTTAAAAGCTATATTATGACACATATTTCAATATTATTCTTCAAAAGGTTCCATCTGTATATTAAAATGAAAAATATTTTTATAAAAACAATCAAAAAATAGATGTTAATCCAAATATTTGATGGTTATATATTTAAATATAATGAATCATGTATTCAGAGGTTTGAATCATTCATTCAAATTTTCCATCATAAAGAGGATGAAAAGTTTATTAAAATTTATTTCATTACCCACAAATTTTGAAGGCCTTTTTGAAATTTTGAAGTGAACCAATGATCGTGATATATACTATGGGGAGGGAAAAACTATGTAACATTAATAAATCCTTTATTTATAATTGAGAAATTTAATCCCATTAGATTTAATATTTAATGGGATGGGAATTAACAAATTTACTTTAGGATCAATAATAACCCAAATTAAACTATTACATTGAGATATCTATAGAAACACCATTACAAAATTCAAAGAAACATTTTCCCATTCTATATCAGAAACTAGAAAAATATGATATAAACATTACAATAAATTCATGATACATTAACCTATTAAAATGTAAAACATAAAATATAAATGTCTGTACTATCTCTTTTCATTCTATCCTACTTATAATTGACACAAATATATGAAAACATCCTAATACTTATAGGTTGAATAGGAAATAAAGAACAATGATATTCAATCAATAATTATCTCTTGAACTGGGAATCAGAAAGCACATATAATATATTTGAAAATATAAAAATAAATTCATAACAACATTAAATTTAGGAAACTCATACTTCTTAAAAATTTATACCATTTCCTATAACTCATGGTATTACATCGGAACATTCATAATTATATTTTTCAATATTGATTACACTAAAACCTAAAAACCATTAGAAGTTTCTAGGATTAAAAATTATAGGCCAATTATCATCAAATAAATAACTAAAGGGTAATGTTGTGAACGCATCATGGGTAAAATATAATTACTTTTCTAAATGTCAACATCAGCTACATTATTTTCTTCTCGAAGATGATAATGTATTTTGAAATCATAATCAATGATCAATTCCAATCATCTAATCTATTTAATTTTCAACTATTTAATATTGAATATATACATCAATATTTTATATTAAACCTATATTTTAAAATTTTATCCATATAAATGATACCTACATTATTTTTAGAAAAACCCCATGATGAATAATTACAGTTATGTGTATGATAAATTAACTCATGTGGTTTTAAATGGCATAAATCATAAGAAATTAATTGATCATTATGTATCTAGTCACAACAAAGTCCCTCTAAAGAAGAATGAAAATATATTAGAAGGTTCCCATTTCTACAGGGAAATAGAAAATTGTAGAATTCAACATTATTCTTTTTAGTTCATGAAAACAATCATCAAACTCAATTTCGTAGAAAAAAATTACTCATTTTCAAATAAATTTAAAAACTATGATAGAAAATATTTTTTTTCAATAAACCACTTTTAGGGACATGATAAACTAAAAAATCTAATAAACCCTATCTCATTCTTAGGTCTTTGACAATCTTTATCAACATTAGTTATAGTAGGGTAAAGAGTTATAACATTGTTACAAAAATATCCGACCATGGAAGGAAATAAATTACATCTGAAATTACCACTTACTAAATTTCACATATAGTTTCTTTTATTTTATCATTTTACTAAAAAATACATAGGTGTGTTTCATGATATTTATAAATTTTATAATATACCAATATTTACTCAATTAACACAAATGAAAAAAATTATCTCAGAAATAATGTAAAAGTATACCTATTAAATCCATAAATATGGATGGTGTGTTACAATACAGAAAGAGAATTACTAAAAAATAATAATTCCCCTATCAAGTCCAAAATTAAGGATTTAGGATATCATCCCTATTCAACATAAAATGATAGTACCCTGATCTGATATCAATATTTGAAAAATACTACTCTCCCTATAACTGGTCAAATAAATCATCAATATGTGGAAAAAGATAATTGGACATAACCTTGATATTATTGAAGAATATATAATCCAAGAAATGGCTAATTGAACATTAATTATTTTTAACAAATAACACTAGAGAACCCCAATCTCATTTATTCAGTAAAATGATACCCTAATCTAGTAATTCATGTAATTTATTTTTAAATTCTAATTGTGATGAATTAAGTATTAAATAATGTGGTTTTCAAATAGGATTACCATCATGTACTCAGATGATAATAAAATAAAGACATGTATAATGAAGAAAAAAATTAAATCATCAAGAAACATATCCACATATTCATTCTATTTAGGGAAATAACTAATCTGGATAGTTTCTATATTTTCAATAACTTTTTATATTTAACATTCACTGAAACCTATTATCAATTTCTCTTCTACTTGGTTGGTTATAAATGTTTTGAAATCGTTGGAATTTTTTTTTACTATCTCTAAAATATATATATCATGTGAAATAAAAATATAATCTGTACTAAAAATAATTTCAAAATCAATCTTGGATAGGTAGGAAATGTTTTAGGGAAGAAAATAAACTAATTAAAATATTAATATTCTGACATTTTTTCTTTTATACTTCAATAAAACATTTTCACTAAAGTTCTAACTTCTTTTTAGGATGTTTTATTCCTAGAATTATTGATAATTTCTAATAAATTGAATATTGTGAAGAACTATAACTAAATAGGGACCGAAACAATTATAATAAATAATATACAAATCCCAACATCATGAGATCATCGTATATAAACCATAGTATTAGAAAAATATTTTTCCACACCTTTTTTACATGAGTAATTATCGATTTCTATCTTGAGTAACAAACCTTTGAAATATTTTAGAATAATTACCCAATATATTCCCACTAAACCATATCACAGATGGATTGATATCCATTACCTAATTCATTATTTTATCATGACTATTTCCATTAAATACATGAGCTTTGTCACTAAACATACACCAACTGAACACTTTTCCATATTTACCAAAAATTCATTAGGTTTTTATTTAAATAGTTGACATTAAAAACACCCCATAACATCAAATATCTTTTCCAATTCATTGATACATCCCTCAACCACCACTAGATATAATGTTCTGTCGAAAGATGGAGGGATATTTTTCATGAATTTCTCAACTACCATCATGTTTCAATATGGTTGATCATGATTTTTTATAGCATGCATTACACAAACATTTATGTCTCATCCCAACAGATCCATCATGGTAACAATCTATTCAATTCCAATTTAACAATTCCAGTTTGATGATTTGGTAGGATATCATCATATTCATGTCTTCCATCTAAATCCTTCCATTTTTTCCACAATGGTAAACCATTTATAAAATACATTTTTTAGAAAATGAAATAAGGTAATATTAAAATACTATATCATTTCAATATAACCATTACGTAAAATATTTTAAGGGTATTATTTTCTATTTATCCTTATCTATAAAATTATATAAAACCTTCTTCTGAAACCCACTCTAAGTACCCCACCATAAACATTACACATTATAATTATTTTATAGTATAATACACATACATAAATTTCATAGGATCTTGTAGCATTAGTGAATTAGAGGGATAGGTCATAACTCTTACACAAAAACACCATATATTATAAAGTGTAGAGTTATACAAAGAATCTATTTCTAACAAAAACGTTTTTTTTATTCAGAAAATATCATAAAAAATTTTATATTGACCTCATTCTCATACCTCCTCATCCTCAAATCATTGTAATATGAATTTTTAAATTTGGTGTGATCACAAAAATCACAATTAGGGACATAAAATATGAAATATGTTATCCTTGTAAATGACATAAAACCCCCAAAAAAATATAATTTTCAATAAACATTCTTTTTTATCCAAAATGGTCATTGCCTTTGCTTTAAAAAAATTCATTCTCTTGAATTTTGAAATCCATCATTTTCCATTAAAATTAATTAAAAATAATAGAAAATACATGTAGGTTCCTTATGACATCATCATATTAAAACAATTAAAAACCCATAAAATTTATTTGATCTTATAGAAAACTTCCAGTATAATTATTTGCGGAATATAATAATTAACCAATGAATTAGATCATTATCTTGGTGAATCCATATTATAATCTATAATAGGATCACACAACCCTATCTAGGTGTTCACATCATAAAATATATATTAGGCTCAGAAGTGAGTGATAATGGTTATGAACCCACAACAAAAAAATATCCAATGACCATATCATAAATAAAATAATTTAATAAAATAATTTAGACTAATATTTAAAAAATGGATTTAAAAATTATAGTTTATTTTAAAAAACATTTTTAAAAATAGAAATGCCCAATAACTGAATAATTTTTTTTCTTTAAGAAATCATGAACTCTTGTAATGGTATCCAAACCTAAAAAACTGGTTTTAGTGGCTGGAAATTTCATTTATTAATATACATTAAAATAGAACATTACTTTCTCTATTTGTAATAAAATTCAATAATTCCATAAAATTATTCCTTTTTGAATACCATTGACATAGTGAAGAATAAAATTTCATTTATAGTTTTTTTGTGTTTGTGAAGTCTTGAAATAATTAAAATATCACGGACATGGTAGAGATATGTTTTGAAAATAAATCATTATAAAATTTAAAATATGGTTTTAGGTTAATGTTTTATTTTTCTATAGTTCATCTTGACAATCATGTTTGTTTTATTCCCAATTAATAATCTAATAGTATTTATATAAATTTAAAGAACCTTTTTATAGTTTATTATTTCTTTAATTTCAAATATAACCATATTAGATACGTCTACATAATAATTTCAGTTCACTTTATAATTTTTGAGGAGATTTGGATCATATGTCCGAAATTGAATCGACAGGTTTACTATGGAAAAAGAGGCCAATAAATCCAACCATTAAATGTGGTTTTAAAAATGTTATATGTTACATCCATTGATTCAGTAGGTCATAAATACAAATGAGTAATGTTTCCATTTTTCAACAGTCATTATGAATATAAGATAAATGTTATTTTATCAATATAATTATCATAATATTATAAATATAGTGTTAATTATTTATATAAACTTATATATATCATCTGTGTAAGGTGGTGTTTAAAATCAAGCACATTGCTTCATGGAGGACGTTTTCCACATGTTATCACGAACGCCACTATCATTTTTCAGAGAATGGAATAGTAAGAATGTAAATGGTATATTAATTTTTGAGAATGATAAATATGTCTTGAATATCATATATATCTATATATTAATTCCATAATTATAATAATAAAATGTATATGGTGATGAAAAATGAATTACATTATATCATGTGGTGGTATTTCACTACAAACATGAACAATGGTTTCATTTCCCATTTCATGGGAGATAAAATGGATATAGGACGTGACATAACATAAAAATATCTCGTCATAAAGAAATTAAAATTTTAATTGTTTAACCATGTTCAAATAATATTTTATTAAGTTGTAAAAAAAAATAAATCAATAACACTTGGTTATGAATTATAAATCTTATTCATACAATCTATTATATTTTACAACAAATTCAATAATAAGATGGGTTTATGAACAAAAAAAATATTGTAGGATATTATTACATATGTTATTAATGAATTTAATAATATTTTTTCTCTGAAAATAAGGTTACTTATGTGTGATGAAATTGGAAGAAGAGGTTCCATTTTATAAGATAGGGGTGAGGCGCCCTTTGAAAGTCTCAAAATATTAAATTAATTAAAATAATGTGCAATTCCAAATGGAAATAATTTAATTTATTTCTATTATAGGATGAATATTTATCAAAATAATATCATTCAATAAAAATTACAAATGTTTTTTTTATTTTTGACCTTATCTTTTGGTTTTACCCCCTCCATTCACATTTCACAAAAACAAGAATTTTTTCTCTTTGAGGGTCAATATAGTTACTATAAATGGTAAAAAATCTAATAAATGGACCATATTAGATATTATCAAGCATATTAAAATTACATGGATGAATATCATATTTTTATTACGTTTATATCAATTTATTTATTATTATTTGTTTTAAAATATCATTAATGTCACTTTTTAAAGCTATTCAATACATTGAAATTAATATTTTCATGATAAAAACACATTTTAAAATAATTTTCTTACATCTATAGACTATTATAGGTATATATAAAATTATAAAATTATAAAATTATATTAATTATTAAATATTATATTAAATTTAATATTTTTATTATCTATATATTGGATTTTTCCTTTAATTGAGTAATTACAACACTATTGATGTGTTTGTATTTAAGGCAATATTTTATTTACTAGAAGTTAAAAGTAAATTACCATGATGAATATAAATATTTTATATTTAAAAATATAATATCTATATTAACATATCCTCTAGTCAACTTCATTTTAAAAATATCACTATTATTGAAAATAAGATTGTGATATTTATTACTTCTCATTACATAAAATATTGTAAAGGCCATAATAACATACAAATAGGAAAAATGACATATAACTAAACCATATATTCATATGAATTTGATAAAACTAACCCATACATTTATGGTAGTTTTATATTCATTTTAGAGTACTTATCATTTTATTTTAAACTATAATTGTCAGGTTTACTTTAGCACCATAACAATAATTAATAGAGTTAATATACATAATTTCCAAAAAAATAAAAGATTCCTATATACTAAATATGGATCCATTAATTATAAATATGGAATCTATTTTTCCATATATAATTCATGGAAGTGGATGAATTTATTTCAAAACTCAACTATAAAAACATGGTAAAAAATAAGTTTCTCTAAAAATGTATTTTTTAAGGTATGAAATTTTTTATGCAAGAGAAAAGTATAAAATTAATTTCAAAAAGAAAAATTGGATTATTTTAAAATAAAAGGAAATATTTTTTAAAACCATTAAAATATTGAATCTTTATTTTTAAATACCTAAAAGTAATATTATTTCGACAACATAAACAATATTTGTCACTATTCACTGAAAATTCAATATTTTCCGAAAATACTTAAAAATTCGTCTTAAGATAATTTTTACAAGATGATTTAAAAAAGGAATTAATTTTTTTCAAAGTCATCATCTATATATTAAAAAATTTACTTTTAAAAAAACCTGAAGAATAGTTTTAAAAATATATATTTTATATTAGATTTAAAAATTACATATTATTTGTATAATGAAGTAAACTACCTAATTGAAGAATCATATAAATTAAAAAATGATTTACCCTATCATTTCATAGGTTATTTACTTAATATAGTAACATTACAGAATAAAAATGATAATAATATTTGAATATTAGTGTTGGTAGAATTAATTTTATTGAAGATAATTTATAAGTAATAAAAATTGGGTGAAAATACTCAAATTGAGGACATGAATTTTACATTGAAATATCCATAGAAATGAAGGGATTATTCTCTATAATTGTGACAAGATGTGTTTTAATGCGGTAGAATTTTTGAGAAGATAAAATTAGAACTGTTTCAAGAAGAAATTATATTATTACAAAAATTGTAATGTGGTGGAGGCATTACACATTTATAATTTAATGAACGGGTTGTTTTGGGAGTAACCTTCAAAATTTAATTAATATAAATTTATTATAAATGAATAAATGGAAATAAAAATAGAAATAATAAAGGTAAACTAATTTTTTATTGAAAATAACCACATTGACTCCATTTTATATATATTTCAGTGATTTATGGAATTTTCATTTAGAGTTATCTCTTTTACCCTAATTTAATATTACCTTTTTGATTAATTTTTAACTATAGTAATTAATTTTAATAATAAAAAATAAAATTATCCCTCTACCTACTTTTAATCGTATGTATTTAAATTTTAACGTATTTTCTTTCAAAATAATATTTCTAATTGTGTGAAATTTATATTTTCAAATAAACACAAATAATTACATATAAACATTTTTTACAAAAATAGTATTTTTATGATTTAAAATTACATATGGTATTAATTAATCATTTATATTGATCTTTGTTACATAAATTGGGTTTTTATAATGATAAAGAAATTATAATTCTTTCATGGAAATGAAAAATCGAATCTATCCACTAATATTCATTATTCAAAGAGTAGACTGAATATTGATTATATTAATGTAAAATATAAATTAGTCATAAAAATATAATATTATTCTTAAATCATATGAAAATATTCCTTAAATTAATATTTTAATTCCGAACAAGTTTTTTATTTTCTATTTTATACAAAAAATCTAGGGATTTCATATGAGTGATGGTTTAAAAAAATTTCTTTCACTATTCACTAAAAAATCAAATTTTCTTTAAAGAAACCCAAAATTTCACCTTATGAAAATATCATTTTGATGCGTAAAAATGAGGCAAATTTTAATGAAATAAAATTATTACACTATAAATTAAAAATTTAAAATATACTCATGATTAAATGTTCTTTATAGTGAACATAATTTGATAGTATAGGATAAGGTGTATACCTACTACAATAGTGTCTCATTTATTATATTATCCCCCTTAAAAATTTCATCCTTAAAATTGGGTTATATATTATCAATTTTAAAAATGTTTATATTACCTTCACATAGCTTCTTTAGGATACCATTTAATCTCTCATATTTTTTAATTTCTAAAAATGAATCTCCCAAATCATGTTGTCTAATTAAAAAATAACTTATCTCTAGTGTTGAGAACCTATAAAGACTCCCTATTATAAGAAAATTTTGGCTCCAATACATTTCCACATATTTTACCACATTCATTGGATCCATCTTATATTTCCGATGTAGTTAGACCCAGACGACATTCTGTACTTTACAATTGTTGAGAGGAATAACCAATCTGTAAGCTACATATCCAATTATTTATATTATTTCAATTGTCCAAAAATACATAGGTTATAAAATTCCTTTTACTCAAATCATAAAACATTATTCAGTTGAAAAACCATTAAAATATATGGTCCTCTAAATGAAATTGCAATTACTTCCTTTGATTATCCGAAAAACTGTTTTTTAAACATTGGGTTACTATAACATGATCCTAAATTATCCATACATTAACATTCATATCCTAAAAAATCATTAGGATAAACATATTTTAATATCCTACATATACCTAATTTTTTTATATACACAACCAATTATCATATAATGAGTCACACAACGCCATCTTGATGGTTTAATTAAGGCTGTTAATTTATAAAAACTAGTAATCACTCGTGCGTACGCACGATGATTGGGATTAAGAGTTATTTTTTAATAAGATAATACAATTTTTAAAATAAGAGAACAAATAGTAATTTTCAATCAATCATAATCACAATGTAGTGGTGCATAATATAAAAATAGAACTAAATAAAATATAGAGACAACATTAAAATAGTTCAAAAAAGATAAGAGAAATTTAGAGAAAACAAATATTTATTTTTTGAGGATGGAGATTTAAAGTCAATTTCAACAACATTTATGAAAAAATTATTGGGTAAAATGAAATACATAGTGAAGAGAAGTTACATAAATAGGATTATTTGTAAAAGTAAATATAAAAAATTATGAATATATTTAAAACAATATTAGACAAGGTCATTTAATAATTGAATCAAAATTTGTGATGTTTATATACGTTGAATTTTGTCATCTAGTAGTAGTTGTAAAATATACCAATCTGGAGAAGTTACTTTAATAATTCATGAGCTTCAAAATATTCCAATAGCTACATTCTGCAGATACAATAATAATTAAAATGATGAATACATAGAAATGATATCAATTAAGAAGTTAAAATTTTATAGTCAGCCAATCAAAATGTGTTTTTTTAATAAGTTGTGAGTTTGAATGATATCGATTTCAAATAACATTCCATGATATGAATAATTAATCATATTAATTTAAGTTTGTCACAACCATTCCCAACATAATCCAAAAATTAAAGTAATATTTTTATAAATGAAAGAGTTAAAAAACTCATCAAATATAACAGACCTAAACGAGAAAAATCATTTGAATTTAGTCAGTTTCTCAAAGATAAAGAATTTAATAAGAGCCACCCACATCTCAATCCCACATCAAGACATATTAAAAAATGTAATAAAAGATACGTACATGTTGAAATTATGATTAAATAAATTGAGGTGTCACATATATGACTTTGATACCTATATCTCTTTTATCTATGAATTTGTCCCTTTTGAAATCATAAAATATATTTTTTTGAGTACCATGTAATGAGAAAAATGTTTTCAAGGACCTAAATCAATTACTAAAATTTATCATTAGTTATATATAACATGAAATTATGTAGATCCAATGAAGATGACAACATTATAATTTATGATTTTCTTTGTACATTTTCCTAGTAGAGAAGTGATTTTATTTATTTAGTTATCCTGAAATGTGTCCTATCCAGAATAATCGGTGAACTTATATCCATTGTTATGAATATTGACACTCGTATTTGTGAATCATCATTTATGTTATTTAATAGCCTAGCAATTTCGTGTTTTGTAGAAATTTCAGGGTGAAAGTACTAATGAATAATATGTACTTCTGGAATTTTTATCAGAAGAAAGATTTTCTAGTCAAATATAATGTGAATGTTAAAACGAATCATTACTTATTTGAGAGGGATATTGAATATGAATTATTTTTTCATAATTAATATAAGTGACTACCACAATAGTACTGTAAAATCCTCTAGATTACTTATCCATTGATAATAGTGTAATAGAAAGTTATTTTGTTTTCAATGATATTAGACCTGAAACTCAATATTTAACTGAGAAATATGATAAATTGTTTAATATGTTATAAGTTAGAATATTTTTCAACTACTAAATGTTGAATTTTTCTCCCCTTAATTACATGAAGATGAGATTCTAGGAAAAACTCTACCATAGAATGTTTCTTCAATTTCATAAAATAATGATAATTTGTAGCCAATTACAATGATTGGAGCCTACGGTACAAGAAAAAGTACAAGAATTAGACCCAATAAAGTAAATCATTGGAATAGTGGGGGACATTTATCATACATAATAACAAAAGTTATTGAATGAATTTTTATGAAAATGAATGACATATAAAATAAAAAATGAAGTATCATACATTTCAAATTCTATATAGTAAAAATAAGCATTGAAATCGAATTATTAAATTCTGACACAAACATAACATATAATTTTTTTGAAATAAAGGAAACATAATCTAAATTACACATAAATATTTGTCAGATATTGTAACTATGAAAAATGTTACAATAACAATGGTTGTAACCAATATATGGTGTGCAGGTCAGACTAACATATGCAGGTTCCTCCCTCTGACATCAAGCCATCCAGAAGTGTGCATCTATGGTGAAATGGACAACCACTTCAGGATGGTGGTTGATGCAGCTGTTTACTATAGTTAATAGAAAATAAATTGTAAAAACTGTACAATGTATAACCTATAATAATAAGAAAGGATGATCTTGTGTGTTATATGTGTTCTAACTACATTCATGTATCCTATAATACAAGTAGAGTTAATATTTGATATAAAACTTTATAAGCTAATTTGAGATAAATAGGTTCAATAAGGTTTTTGTGAAACCATTAAAATTTTCCACTAAATTTCAAGATTCTTTAGAAGACTTCATGTTTATGTTTTTGTAACTATTATTTGCACCGCATAATCATCATAAAACTCAATCAACAGATTTCTGTACATTAAGAGATGAATTAAATCGATAGGATTAAAAAAAATACATTCTAATGTTATTATTGAATAAGTAATTTCATGTTTACCAATTGAAAAATGAGGCAAAAAACTGAATTGTGTTTAAATGATACAATGAAAATGATACTACAAAAAGGTAGTATTTTCTAATCTGATGATTAATAAAAATTGGAGATATTGAAAATTAAAAACACTTACCTGGGTTACTCTTTTTATAGCATTCATGAAAAGAGACCAATCCTGAGTAGGCAGAGCGGTAGCCATATATCATTTCCCATAAATGGAGACATTCACACAAGCTATGTAGCATCAATAGAGAGCCCAACCACTTCATAAGACATGAAAACATGAAATTGATAAAACAATTGATGAATCTAGATTGGATGTTTATGTTTCTTAACTCAACGTCATGAGTGATGTATTGCTGGTTTTAAAGCTCACCTGAATATTGGGATGTAATGGATAAACAGTGGGGATTCCTGATTTTTTTCCACTTATTCGAGACATTCACCCATGACAAGAAGCTTCGAAAGGGAGCTCACAACAACTTTGGAAGACCTGACAACATGATATTGAATTAAAATGTATATATGAAGACAAATTGAATCTTGGTGTAGCATGAGAATAAATTTCACCATTCTATTCAACATTGAATCTTGGTAAATAATATGTGCATGTAGAATATTCAAAGACATAAAGAAATACATATTAAAAAATTCAAATATTTAATTACTATATAAACACAATCATCACAGCTTGTGTTTGATGGGTGACCTCCATTGTCAAGTCCATGCAAGTGTAGAACCTAATGAAAAGTCTAGTCAAGCATGATTCTCCAAAGGGAGGAAAAAATGCCTTCATTATTGAATGATAAATGTTGAATAAAAAATAAACATCTTCAAATGACTATTTTTTCTGTAATTATTAAAACATGAATGTACAAATTTAATATAAATCATTTAGAATGCTTCCAATAGAATATAAAATTTAACATGTTCTAATGATAGAAAAAGTATTTACCATAATAATTTTTACAATGATTTTTATTTAATACCATGATGTGGCACTAATGAATTATTTCTTCACCCTCGTGCCCCAAACAAATTAGAATTAGAAACATGGACCAATAAAAAATAGATAATTTTGGAAAAATAACAATAAACATATCGTAAAAGTTTGATCTGGCATATTGATATGATATAATTCGACATTATAAAAAATAATGAAATTAATACTTCCTAGTTATTTTATGGTCCCCAAAAGATCCAGGGTAACTAAATAAATAGTTTGTGATCTTTATTTACCTGATATTTCTATTCCATCATCTCAAAATAATAAATCATTATCAAATCTATAAAAAATCACTAAAGTTAGTAAATTTAAATAAAAGTTATAAATTTTATCCCAAATAATATATAAAATGTATCCCAAACATTCAAAAATCTGGTACCACATACTAATATTTAAAAAATGCAGTATAATATGAACCGGGATTCCACTGAACTGGTTTTATCTTTTGTGATTGGATTCTTCCATAAATTTCAAAACCACATCCAGATAGAGCATTAAGGAATTAGTGAAAAAAGCTCCCAACCTCAGAAAACATGTTTAACATCTACAATGATTTGTAATTAACTGTTCAAACCAATTGAGTAGATAATTGAAATTAGAAAATCAAAAATGGAAAAATGAATGCATTAGAAGAGATAATGCATCCACCTGTAAAAAAATAATTTAGTGAAAAATATACAGTATAATTATAGGCATTGAAAAAGAGATTAAAATAACCATTATAAGTATCATTAATAGTAGCAGTGTTTGCAATATCTGATATTATTAGCACTAAAAACTTTTAGGAAGCATAGTTAAATTAAGAGAAATGCAATAGTAGGAAATGACGATAATTGGCCCTAAAATTCCCATCACCTATATGATGAAAATAAATTTTGGTGGTAGAAAAATGAAATAAAATAAGAAATCTAAGGTATTTCTTAGTATTGTAAGACAAGTTCTAAATAAAGGTACGATGATACTACATAATAGAATAATGAGTTTTGCAGAATAAAAATGTTTACTGACCATTGGTCAAAACATTAAAAAACTAACAACACATCAACAGTTGAGAGTTGTTGTGGAGGAGGTCAACACCTGAAAACTAAAAATGAAAGAGAAATTAATGACAAATCAAATAACCTATTTTAAAATGATTATCATAAATTATGAAAAATTATTGAAGAAGCAACAAAATAATATACTGACCATAGCATAGTTGGAAAAAATAATTAGATCATTATGACAAGGTTCTATGAGACATTTCAACCAAATATAAACCATGCAATAGAAATTAATACAGGTTGTCCAAGTTGAGCCGGTTCCGAGTTTCAATGCAGATCCATAATTTGTTTTAACTAGGTTATCACTTCAAACACCATTGAAATGGTGAGTCATTGATTAAATCTCATGTCCCTTCCATACCTGCTTAACCAATCATGAAATCATGAGTTTTCTTTGAATTGGGTTTTTGACTGAAGTTGAGACAAATAACTGGGGTTTGTATCGGTATAGGTTCTGAGCAACGCAGAATGTATGATTTTGAATGAGGAGTCGATATGGGCTTCAAAAATTGAACCTGTGAATATATTACATTGTAGAAAGAATTAGAGGTGTTGCACTTAGCAGACCATTGGGGAGATGAAATCCACCAAGAAGCGTTGGAGTATGCTATGAAAATGACGACCAGGATCGGTGTTATAAAATACCTGAAAACACTATAAACAATATGATAAAAAATTGAAATGGTAATATACAGGCATTATAATCATCTGTTTCATATGTTTTTAGTCCAAAAACAACAATATACAGTGGAATCAATAGTGAAAACATATCACCTGCATTCATATGTTCGATGAAAGATAGGTTAACTCCATGATTTTACGACTAATAACCTGCATTCATATAGTGTGTAAATGCCAATGAAAAATGATGCATGGTATGGAGGTTGATTCCAAAATTTTTGGAAAACAGACCTGTTGTAGAGATCTGGAACTTATTAGTGCAGGATTCCCTTGATCTCTTCATGTGCAGGGTGAGTCACCTGCAATATATATATAATAATAATTAATATTCATCTTAAAATATGAATTGTGCAATTAAAACATTATTAGATTTGTATGCCATAATGGAGAAAAAAACTCACTTAATCACAACATAATCATACTAAAATAATACATTGTCAATATACATTGAAGTCAATAGTGAAAACATAATCGTATTAAAGCATTATAATCCTCTAATTCATATGTTTTTCATTCACAAAAATCAATATACAGTGGAGTGAATAGTGAAAATAGATTACCTGCATTCGTATGTTGGATGAAAGAGATGTTAACTCCCTGATTTTACGGCCAATAAGCTGCATTCACATAGTGTGTACCTCCAAATAAAAAATGATGCATGGTTGTAAGAAGTAACTGTAATCACTCATTCTGAGGGATGTATTGATAATTAGATATATAAAACACATACCCACCAATAATAGGTTCAACAAATACATGGACACAATATCCTACAACATTAAATTCAATCCCATCTAAATAACACATACATTCAAATCATGATGACATGAGATAAAAATATCAAACATACTAATTATGAGGTGTGCACCAATTATACAAAAATACCTGAAAATAGTATAAAAAATATGTTATAAAATGAAAATTGTAATATAATGCCAGGATTAAGAAACTTGATTACTGATATTACCTTCAAAAACAATATGCTTTACATGTCTTAATGATATTAATGTAATATATCTTCAACCATTCACTATGTGTCTAACTTAGATTTCTGGAGAAATAGGTTATAACCCTAAATTCATGAATGATAATACAACAATTTTGAATGAAGGAAAAAATTGAGAAAAAATTAATTTTCTTTCCTGCAATACTGAAGAGATTTGACGTCAATTCATATCCTCCTTGTGCCAAAAAAAATGTTTGGTTGAAACATATAGTATACAACCTAGGTATGCATTAAACAATTAAATAAAATGAAACAAGAATAATGCATTAAAGGAACCATGGTGAAACCTACATCGCGATAAAAAATTCATTTAACCTATGGAATCCTTGGCATTTTGAATGTGCAATTTCCCATACCTTTTAAACTGATAATGCATAAACAAAATAGTTAAGAATAATTTAAATTTTCAATCAATCTGAGAGTGCAAATGAAAACACAAATATGAGATCCAAATCTACAAGTTATTCAGAAAATGGAAAATTCTACTAAACCCTACAAGTTATTTAGAAGAACATTAACATCATAATTACATAATGAAAGTGGATATTCTCTATTGGCATGTTGTGTTTTCTTTATATTGTTTGATCCTGTAGAGATTGTTGTCCCGACTGCCAATTTGAGAGGCACTGTCGACATAAAAGATGTTTGATATGACTACTATGTGTTAGTATATTATGTATTTATAAGTATATATCTTTAGAAAGTCAAATTAGATAGAACTAACCATTGATAAGTAATGGTGTTAATGGCATGTATGTGTCTCTATGTGTGATTCTATTTGTTGGAAGTGGCCCACTAATTGTAGTACAAGAGAGATGATAAGATAAAATTGAATAATTCCCAATAGATTTAGAAAATGTTATTATATTAGTTGTAATGTATATATATACTAAAAGAAATATAATAATTACAGAATTTTAATGTGAAGATAATAGATAACTCACAATTTTTTTGTCATAACTTCATTAGTAATATCATCTAAAACCCTGCATCTTTGGAGGTAGCTCGGCAATGCATGTTTGTAATGGTTTTCATTTTATTTAATAGTCAATGTGTGCAATGTAACCATATTATGCACAGTGGATAGTAATAATGATAATGCAATGTAGAATCAATATTGGAAGAAAAATTACCATGAATCATTGTGAATACTACATTGAATATCTAGAGTTGCTGATAAAGAAAATTGAATAGAAGATGAAATGTATGATCATTGGGAAATAGTATATTGATATTGGAATGTAGACTCAATATACAAGTTGTTAATAAAATTTCATTCAGAAGAACGCGCAACAAATAAGAAATATACAGAAAACATAAAAAGAATAAGCAATATAGACATAACATCTAAAAAATTAATAATATTTCACATTATGAGAAAAAATAATAGAAATGACACTCAAATGGAAACCGGATGTGATCATACAGTTTGAAGACGATCCGCCCACATTGATGTTGAAAACGAAAATGAAAATGAAACCTAATAACCATGATCCAAAAAAAGATTTTCATTCAGCCAGATCTAGTTCAAGCAACAACAAACCATCTCAATGAAGCTGAGCCACTAGAGTCTGAAGGACCACTAGAGCTTTAATCTGAATGAAATGTAGAATTTTCCTGATTACGAAGAGTATTTCACTAAAACCCTAGTCTACATAAATGAATCACATTGAAGAAAATAAATAGAAAGAAATAAATCAAACTGGATGATAATTGGAGGATGCATTGAGGGTAGACAGAGTAGTAAGAAGTCTTAGATTTGCGAGAAATGGTGGAGTGGAATCTAGGATAATGTGGATACCATAGTTGAAGAAGATTTCAATTAGAAGACCAGAAGCATAGGTGGAGGCGCGGTGTCGTGCGGTTTCCTAGGTATGGAGGGAAGTGGGTAACCTATGATGATTCTGAGGTGGTGCAAATGGATTCTGATCACGCGGAGGCGGAGTAGGTGGAGACGGTGGTACCTGGAGGCAGAGTTGGTAGAGACGATGGTACCTGGATGAAGAGGCGGGAGGAGATAAGAGGATTCGACAAGCGTTGTATTGAATGGAGCTTGCTCAAAACCCTACTTGGGGCTGGAAAACCAGGTATTGAGAGAGAGACAAATGGAATGCTTCGAGTGGGGAGAAATGATTGTGGAGGTAGAGCACGAGGGTCTGGGGGTATATTGGGTATATGAAGTTCGCTTTGGGTGACGTGGTTGTTTGTGGAGCCGACAAATCATCTTGGAGTTACCCAGATGTAGTATATATAGTGGATTCCAATAATGGTAGATGATTATTACACAAAAATTGGATGTAAAATTATCATGATATCAAGATGTCTTATAATGTTTGTATAGTCAATTTATATTTACAATTAGTTTTAAGATGAGAGTTAGTTGATAAATTTATCTCAGTGTTAAGATCCCTCTAAATAATAAACCATAATTTTGATGTGAACCAAACATCATGATCACATATGATTGACATAGGTTACAAATTAATCCATACCATTTCATTAATATGAATATTGAGAGGAAACACTAGGGATAGATCTTATCTTATTCTTATGAAATGTGTAGTCTTACTAATACAATCAATGATAAACAATATAAAATCCTTCTTCCTTAGAGTTTTTCAAATTTTAGTGAAAATTTATATTGAAATATTTTCCCACATTTATTATGTTATACTCATAGGTAATACTGATCTTTTTGGTATTGACATTCAAATTATAGTTGATTGAATAAAATAAATATAGAATGAAAATATTAAATTTACTTATATATAATATTCTAAAAAAATGTTTTCTAAAATCCCGAAATATCATTGATCTAATAGTGTTTATAAATAAATTTTTGATACTTGTTTCATCAACAAGTTCATTTTTCAACAATAGTATGCATAAAACAAATAACATGTTCCCCAACATAAAAATTCAATTTCTATAGATGATGTGTAACAAATGGCCATCATTTAAATCTTTAATATTTCATTTTAAGATCTCATTGTCCTATATAAACATTTTGATCATCTCTAGAAATGATGGTTTACCAATTACTTGAATATTGATATATTTCTCCCCATTCCTAAAAATAACAATTTTTGTCATTTCTAGATATATACATTGGATAAATTTTTATACCCATCATGGATATAACAACATTTTCCCACATACTCAATGACAGATCCACCTTGTTTTTTATCCGAGGTTTGTTGTGGATCAAGCCATCATAGTCATTGAGTAGTTCCAACAATCGTCACATCCTTTTGATGAGATCCTTTTAAGAGATCATATACATAAAATTATTATATTCCATAAATACGTCACAACATTAACCTTAGAGGTAGTGCCTATTTTTTTAATTAAAATATTGTTACTAATATTGAAATTTTATGTGTTTAATTTTTATAATAAGTTATTTTAAAATAAATTAATTCAAAGGAAATTACATTATTATTAAACATAAGAAAACAACTATTTTTTGGGTGTTGAGGATTAGGTCCACACATGTGAAAGTAACAAAATTGTCTAAATAGAATTATATTTTCTATCATTTTTAAATTATGGATGAGATTGTGTGATTAAATAATTTCATGTTGGGTTCAAAATCTTTAGTTCATCAGGATTTGAGGATAAGCGCCACACATGTTTTAGAAGAAAAATTTATTGATGATAACTATGAATTCTTTACTTTTTATCTTTTTGAGGAGATGTTGTGGTTATATGATATCATGGTGGGTTCACAATTATTTTAATTGGGATTCAAGGAATGGATGGGATCCACCCACCAGTTTGATTTTGCGGAATTTGTGTGGGGAATATCATGAACATGTGATTACCATTTTTTCTCTTACTAGAAAATGCTACTTGCTCTTTAATTGGTAACTCAATACAGAACTATGTTCCATAGGTGGGTGATCACTTGGGTTTTCATTCCCAATGCCTCTTAAGGAATTTGATCAATAGGATAGAATATTGGGCTCCTCAAACTCATTTGGTGGGAATTATTTTCGACTATAAGACTCTCTTATAAATATAGGAAATGTTTATGAATTTGCTCCTAATATTGATATGAAACTATTTACCCTTACACAACTAACATAGATTTATTCTATTTTAAATGAAAATAATGGGCTATGGAGTCCTTATTGAATACATATGTATGTATCAGAGGTTCTCCATTTTTTGAGTAATCAGTGGTCGGTCATCTACTAAAAACTTAAAACCATGATATTCAGAATGTGCTGCCATGCATGGAGGTGATTAATATTACGAGGAGAGGATTTATCCATTATGAGGAATCCTAGATATTCTTTTTATTAACATAATGAAAACCCACATAGTTTTATAGACCCATCTAGTTTAATGTCATGCGAAGACGGCTTATATATGTGGTCTAAGACACCAGGTGTTCAATCTTAAATCCTGGTGGGTCATCCCACATTTCCTGGGTAAAGAGAGAATCAACGTTTCCTTAATTAATTTGTTTGTGTACTACAATCTAAGGAATCCCTTGTCATTCTAGAGTCATATTAGGTCAATGATAGGGTTATTACAGTTCCCTAAGTTCGACATGGGTATGATCAGTGTCAGAAAAAAGTGATTGAAAGTGATTTGTCTGTCATTTCTTTTGGTAAGTGACTTCTATTCTTGGACCACCAAGAGAATTTGTTTTATATAGATCAATCCTCAGAGAGATGTCATATGTATCCAATTAATGGAAGGAATCATATCCATCATACTTTAGTTACATAGTTTAGATTGGGCCCCTTGTATTGGACCTTAAGTATATTCCCTTATGTTGACAAAAATATGTCACGCCACTCATTGGGGATTTACATACATAAGTTTCTCTTATTGGTGGAGACTCTTGATGTGAATGATCTTGTTATTATAACTCTTTAAGATCAAATGATCTATTCTTGGTGTGAGAATCATGGGATGGACAGTGATCAATATAATTTCATGGATGGTGAAGGACATAAGTATTTGGATAACCCTTTGTAAATTTAATGTGTAACATAACCCATTAATAGGTATCCAACATATTATTAATATGGAAGGAATAAAATTCATTACAGTTCCATTAGATTGGACATCAACAAGGAGGTTTCCATAATTATCATTGAATATCATGTAATGTCTGTGTTTGAGACATAAACTTTAAGGCTACCCTTGTGACTTATTTTCCTCCCTAACATGCATAAATTTTCCACTTGTCTTGGAATTTATGACAGTATCATTCTAGAATATCTGATGAAAACTAAATGATCTAGTTTATATATATAAATTACCTTGTGTTACTTAGGTGTTGTATTCAATGGTTGTCACATAATCAAAGTTCACATGTCCATAGGATATCATAAGATCATGGTGATCTATCCTTGATGCCACCATATAGAATGGTTGGCTTATTTAGAGGATTTAATAGGATCCAACTAACTTTCATTGGTATCATTCAAATGATTTGGCTTGAAACATATAAAGGTTGTCATGAGAGTCAACACATCAGATTTTGGAGGGTGTCTTATATCTCAACTAACATTCCTTGAGGGCATCGCGAGTCCAGGACAACATGTCGGGAAGGCGTCGTGAGTCTCATCTAACATTCCTAATCAGTATTTCAATAAAATTAGATGAAATTCCTAGATTCATCCATGAGATATGGTTGAAATTAGATGGCACAATTATAAGTATCTGAAGGGCTTCATAAGGATTAAGAAACAAACCATGGGGATTCTCATGACTAATGTGTTGTGCCTCAGGAGATCGTGAGACTTTATCTGACATGTAATAATAGATTTTTCACATACGCGGTGGAAAAATCAAAATGTTTCATGTTATCCGAGTTACATATTCCTATGATTACACCATTCTTGGATGACTCACATGATGCACATGATTTTCAACAAAAATTATATTTATGTCTGTCGCCATTATTTTTTAACAATTTTTTGTGAATGCCGTAGATTTATTCTTTATTAGTTTATTTTTGATCTCAGGTGACCCATCATATGTGAAATATGATCTTCAAATATCTTTCCTAATGTTATTTATGTGATCTATAAATGATCACGTAAATTTTTTTATGCATCCCACATGATCTATAAAGCCATGTGACAATATATTATCTGATGGAATAATTGTTGGACACGAGATCAAGTACTTGGATAATTTTTCTCTAATTCTAGTGAGAATTTCATAGAGTCAGTACTTTTATTTTCTATAGGAGGAGATGCATTTTTTATACTAGGATAGAAAATTTATAAGCCTCTCCACCCTGGTTGTCACTGGTTTGTGCGGTGTATCTAGGGTGGTCCAAGATGGATCCAGTGAACAATTTTGGAACTATGAAACTTTGTAAGCCTTTGTTGTTGATTACATTGAGTGTTACTTCTACTTTATAGTGACCATGGGTCCCTCCCATCAGTGCATACATTATTGGATCATTTTTAATTAATTTTAATTTCATTTATCATGAATTTAGGCTGAAGGACTTCCATATTGTCATGTTGACATGTCTGGGGAACTTTGTAAGATAAGAGTGCATGTTTAAGGGATATCAAGAGATGTTTGATGCATTTCCTGAAAATTTTGTTAGGAAAAGGGTTATTATATGGGGATCTCAATGAGATATGGGAGGATTTCCAAGGATTCTCATGGGAGCATGTTGTGGACTTCCCAAATCCATAGCCAATGTTTTACGACCACAAGAAAATTCTAACTTTTACAAAATCCATTTCATTTTTTATTTAACAGTGGTTTAAGATTCATGATAAGATACATGAGTAATTTTAAAGCAATTTACCCTATGTTTTTATTATACATCACATGACCAACACAACCGCTATGGGGATATGTGAGCATCTTGGTACCAAACCCATCCTTTTGTGATTAGGAAGCCAAAGGGCGAGGAAATAATTTTCCAAAAATACCTGAGGATTTCTATGTGATGATGAAGAAAATCAAAATGGATTTCGCAATATGATATGAGCATGTCTCCATGGTTTCACAGTGTCATGAAGACCTCAAGGGTCTATTCACATGTATTTTATAAACTACATGTAGCTCCATCCTCCTCCATTTTATCTCTATTGTTTTATTTTACAATGGTTCAGATGTCATGTGAGTTTTCATTAATTTCATCAAAGAAAATCACCATTCCCCTTGGTTATGTTTCTCGTGAAATTTATGAAAATTATAATCATAATCTTTTGGGATATCTATCATCCAATTTTCCAATTATTTTTAGTTGGATCATCACACACTCATCATTGAAAACTCATCTAGCCTGGGGAAGCTTACCCAAATTCCGTCACACATTAATTGATTTTTAGAGGTGTCTTCTCAATAGAAGAAGTACATACAAAAAGGGGATTCATATTACCATCTACTGGATATAATCTAAACTCGGTTCCTTTACGTGTCCATATTTAGGTCTTGTGATTGATTGTAGTTTTGAGGTTCATGTGATTCTCGTGTTTTGGCCAACACATCATTCCTTTGATTTTGTAGGGAAAATAATAACCATATTTTGTTATTCCATACATTATAGATTTTTTGATGCACATTAAGTTGGAATCAACAAATTACCCCCCTTACGAGTGTTGTCGTTGGGTACAAGGGCTTAGATGTAAGGAAACTAAATCCTCACATGAATATTTTGTAGTGTGATGAATCACTATCTTGGGTGACGTTTGGTCTTCCATGTGATGATTAGTATTTCACAAGATTTCCTATATATAGAGGGATGGTGGGTGACATTATCAATGAACCACTATTCCTCATTTATCTCTCACATTGCCTTCATCACACACCCCTACCATAAGACAACTATGTGAATCATGATCGTGAGGCATGTTCACGAGACCCTATCATGAGACCTCATTTTTTAATAAATATATTCATGATACCTATTTTACTTAGTCACCCATCCAATCCAAACATGAACCATACATTGGTAATTTCTTAAACAATGATAATGACAACTGTGATAGTATTGAGAGTTTTGTTGGATCTATAGTTTAATCACATGATCGATTGATCATGATGTAATCACGTGACCATGTTAATATGACAAGATCATATTTCTCAAAGGGTTAAATTGATTGTACGATGCCCTATGGGATTATGTGACCCGTTTGACCATCAAGGTTCTAGCAATTTGAGAACCATTATAATGTTCGTGAATATCTTTTTGATTAAGGCGATGCACATGATGATCTTGGTTTATCATGTCCTTTCATATTGATATGAAATTATATTATATATGTCTTATAAATTACACTTACTTTTATTCAGATGGATTTATGTACTCATCTATTTCCCCAATTGTGTCCAATCAAAGGGCCAATATTGATAGGAATCACAATATTTATCCTCGATATCATGTATACACCAATAATGAGAGTCTGAAGAGGTTTCTCTCATTTGAGCTCCAGAACTATCCTTTCTCTTGATGATACCCTCTATATGGGTTTGGTCTTCAAGATGATGCCCCCATACCCCAAATAAACCTTAATTTTACATCTCACTAGGTGTCAGATTCAGTCAACTATGTCAAAACAAAAATTTCCAAATATGGTCGAGTGATCAAAATATTATATATTGGAAAATTTCCCCGTATGTCTTTATTTATTTTCCCATTCTCATAATCTGGTTGAATGGATTTAATCTAGTATATATTACTCCCCTCAAAATAGTCCTAGTGTTGGATGGGTCTTGAATTGGGATACCCATCCTGGTGGTCTTTTCCTTGATGAATGGTCATGGACCTTTTGGGTTAGAGAAAGATGCATATAATTTTAAAATTAGAAATATATTGTTTATCTTTACGAAGCTATGTGGATTTAATAGTTCATCATTTACTATGATCCTGGCCTTCATTGAGAGATGATCAGTCATTGTCTCTCTGAATCCAATACATTCATTCAATGCCATGGTGTTGTGGGTATCAACCTATGGTATATCTACTAATTGGGTTATATTCTCCCGATTAGAGATATGTATGATGAATTTATTCCTCCAATGGATTTATAGGATCATCCCATGCCGAACCATGTTCTGGAAAGGTATATGGATATTATTTAAAAAAAATTGAATATGGTTCTAACAAAGTGTTCAATAATTTCTTTCAAGGATTGGATCAATATCATTCTTGGATACATCGACAAAAAGACAAAATTTAGCTTTCCTCAACGGTTCCCATCATAGAATTTTTTTGATAGAACTGGATCATATTAGGATACATGGGAAGCAAAGGATTATACATTATGAGGCTACATAGTGAATTTAGAGAACTCCCCAGACCTTAGGTTGGACAAATTTGTAACTATTATTTTTTGAATGCATGGATTTTCTCGGTTGGGGACATGTGGTTTGGGATATTTGTTATTACATTAGTGATGGAAGAACAACCAAAAAAGGTCATCATCTCAATTGGAATTACTAATCCTTCCAAGCCTTTAACAACATGTGGGCCTTATTCAAAATGGTACTACCTCTTACCGTATCATCAGTCCTCTCCAGTTTGTCTTTCGCCTGATAGGGGAACACATTCATTATAATTAATACTATAAAAACCCCAGAATATATAATGCTTTGTCTCACCCTATAATTTTGAATATATATTATGGTTGGGAATTTTCACTAATACATAGTGAGGTAAAATATTTGTTGATCAAATCTAATAGCTTCAATTTTTCTTCATTCAGCATTGTGATTGGACAAATTTTTGATAATGGTAGCAATACCCAAGATTAAAGGGCATATATGACCTCTCTCCATGTTGGGGGTAGTCGTAGCTATATAGAAAGATCTAGTTGTATTTTTTACATTATTCCCCTTATCGATCAATAGTCAATTTGTATGTATTAAATGGGTATCCCCTCTTCTATTGGTTACTGTTCAAGGGGAAAGTAGTCATGGGGACATCCTCCAACTGTGAAAGATGATCGAACATGATTATACTAAGTCTGAGATCATACTTATACATACTAATTATTTTTCTACATTATGTACATAGTATTATTCCTAGTATTGGGTAGAGGTTTATTAAAGTGGTGTTATAAACAAGTGGGTTCATCATTTCGACATGACATTTTCCTAAACATCCCTATTGTTGAAATAAATGATGGAATAGATCAAATATTTGGATGAGACATGGAGAAAGTGACCTAATTTTACAAATAAATATTTTTATGGTGTAACAGTGTCTATTTATAAGAACCCATATCTTCTTTTCAGGTACATATTTTTTTCTGGTTGTTTTTGTAGAAAAAGGGGAGTTTTTTAAAATTCTTGGAATACATGCCATGTACATGTAAGTACACGACGTGTACTCTATTGCCACATGTAGTCGTATTCTTTCCATGTATTAGCCGATCACACAACTGTGTGTGGTGACCTAGATACTACCTAATGTGGATGCCAAAAAATGAAAAAAACATGTCGTGTATGTTTAATGAACACGCGGTGTACTTTCTTTTTTCATTAAATGGACTGGGGTCGCATCAGACAGACAAAACACACTTCTTCTTGACGTATTTTATCCAGGAGCATCCGTACGACCACATATGTTCTTTGATCCCCTAAATCCCAATATGTTCTCTGAATTTACTTCTTTCGATGTCAATGGAATCATGTCGGTGAGTTCTAACATCTCTTAGAGCCTTATCTCTTAATTTCTCCACTCTCATGAGTTATCCTCAGTTGAATTTTTTTTTATCATTTTTGTAGATCTACAACATTCTAGGATGATTCAAGGCCAAAAGTTCTTGTATATCAATCTCATGATTCTGAGGTAGGTGGCTTGTTTCATTACGTAGTTATTCTTTGAGTTATATGTGCAACAATGCCCAATACCCGTGTTTGGGGTATTGCATGTTCAAGGTTTTTAGCACTGCTATTACCAACTATGCCATGTTTTTTGGGAGAGAAATTTATTTTTTATTTATAGGGTTAATTTTTCCATGCTATGTAGGTTTTTCCCATGTTTTATTATTTTGACCATTTGGTCTAGTTTTCCTATTAGGCTGTTTGGTTTCCATGCCTAGTATTGTTAAGATGGAGTGATTATTATCTGACAAGCTATGATATGTTATTGAATATATAGACATGTAGTTCATTATGTTCACTATGGATGCCTTATAATTGTTGGTGAATAATTGACTTACCCCGGTCTATAAGAACCTAGTTTAGTAGACCGTTGGGATAATTGATGTTGAGGTATTTTCCAGAGTGTCTGTTACTTTTACATTGTGAGGCCATAGAGGGGATGGATGTAAGTGCTCCCTCAAAGTGTTTGTAGTTCCACGATATAGTCCACAGGGGGAGTTGAATGTTGAGTTCTTTCTCAGAGTTCCTATTAGTTACTGATACGAGACAACATGGGGAATTGACGATTAGTGTTTACTCAGAGAGCCTTTGTTATAGTTGAACCAAATGGGTTAGACTATGAGTACATCCCTGATTATTTCTTGTGTTTGTTTAGTTGAACCATATGGGCAAGGCTGTGAGTACAACCCAGAGGGTTACCTTCTTTTATTATCTTCTTACATGATATTTGAAAATAAATGCATTTAAAACTGTAGGATTGTTTACTTTTGAGTAATTCCTTGTTTTCTACTTCTTTTTGCTTATTGCCTGCCATATATATTCACTAACTGTTAGGCACATGTATTTTGGTTGTATCCTACGAGGATTCATCTCACACCCTATTTGGTTTATGATTTTGGGCCCAAATAGATTATATTGTTATAGGTCTAGATAAGTGCAGTCACCCTTCTACTTATGGTACTTGATTGTTGTGGAGTTGGGGACCATAAGACCAAGATGAGGCTTCCGATGCTGTGGAGATGTTTACTTTATTTTTTATGTACTTTGGTTTAGTATTTTATTCAATAATTTTGACCTTTTTTGCTGCTTTCATAGACATATGAATCATGAATCATATATATTTATAAGTTCTCAGTTGATATTACATCCAGTATTCAATTATTTACAATTTTATGGTATTATTATTATTTCTACTACTGTTATCTAATTTACTTCCACTATGATACTCTTCCAATGAGGGCATAATTTCCCCACTGTCGCACCAAAAGTCGTAACATCTTGTAGGAAGCCTCTAGCATTTGGGAAATTCACTTTAGCCATGTGACCAACCAATTATGGGGCATCTCTGGGTGGTTTCCGGAATAGGGACTTTACAAAGTGGTATCAGAGGAATCATTTTCTTTTTGATTTATTATTTGGATCCTATATCCAGGGATAGGATATAATAGGCACTTTGTAATAAGATGTGCCTGAGAGTATCTAACCGATGTATAAGGAAAATCCAATTTAACTAATTATTTCAATTTTTTCAGTATGGAAAGTTTACATTAGTTTTTATTTCACCATTGGGTGATTAAAATTTTTTGTGATGTTATTTTCAATATTATTGAGGTTATATTTCTGTTTCAACCTGATGAGATGAGGGTATTACATCTCATGTATCATATATTAACATGATAGAGATCACATGTCATGCATTATTTCCATTCCATTTATGGTGCATTAGCAAATTAACATTATTTTGATAGATGTTGTGTTAGATATTCTTGAGGTTGTGATAGATGCCTTGATAAAAAACTTGTTTTTGATAGGGTGTGGATTTGTATATGGTTTTGTTTGAATGGAACCCAAAATTTTGTTCATGAGAAGTAATGGGCCCTCATGGATCAGAATTTGGTGGATCATTGCCTTTTTCCTTGTATATAACATGTATTAAAGGTCGTGCATGGATTTGTGGGGATTATGGGCCCTCATGGATCAGAATTTGTCACTTTGTTGTTCGTTTTAGTGATTTCTCTATGTTCTAGAGTTGTTCATGTGGCTTAGGTTCCAGAAAAAACCAGAATACATGGCTTATAATGATGAATACACTCCCTGTGGCATTCTATATGGAAAAGAACTAATTTTATTAAGTACATATCATGTATTATATGTACAAGCCATTTAGTCTCTAACCATGTCACTAATTGTGTGGGCAACTACACAGGGTTGGGTAATCATTGGGGGAACATGTCGTATATTATTTGTACATGACATTTTTTGTAGACCATGTGTCTACCCATGTGAATAACGACACAGATAGATAAAAAAATTGGTTATAAAAAACGTGTCAAATTTGAACATGTTGTGTAGTGTAACCCATGTATCCAGTCATGTAGTGAACAACACAGGTTAGTGAAATCCTTCAAGTACACGCCGTGTCTATCTGGAACATGCCGTGTAGAGTGATCTGTGTAACTGACCATGTTACTAACAACACATGTCGACGAAGTACATCTAGTACACGTTTTGAATGGCACTAACACACCATGTATTATTGTTCTAGGAGAACCATGTGTCTTAGCCGTGTAAAGGAAATCGGGCAATGGAAAGGGATTCTAGTACACAATGTGTGTTAGGACAACACGCCATGTGTTTGGGGTGTCAGATGACCAAGGTTGGCAGACATACACGCCCTTGTGAAGGCTTAAGGGAACACTCCATGTAGGCATTATACATACCATGTATCCATGTTTTGAAAAACATGAATGCTCTCTTTCTCTTGTTCAATTCTTACTATTTAATTTTTTAGTCCCTGTTAATATTGATCTAAATGGTGTTCTTGACCATACAGAGTCATTCCACCAAGATGTCCTCCATCTGTAAGCCAGTTGTAGGGCAGTGATCAGACACCAGACATGGCTGATCATGGACTACTAGTAGACCCTCTAGTTTTGCCAATATTGGAACTAACCATCATTCAGGACACAGTTGTTGACGAACAGTTCCGAGAGGGATTTATGAGTTTTATGTAGACCTTCCTAGGAGTACTGCATTCTTCCCTGTCTGTTGTATAGTTGATGTGGGTTTTCCAGTAGCAACATCCACTCACCTTCATAGAGGAAGGAGGACCTCAGGCTGCAGAGTCATGTTCAGAATCCATGCTTTCTATCATCGAGCAACTGGAGACTCTTCCAAAGATGAGTGTGAAGCTCAAAACTTATATACTTCGAAATTCCTCCATGAGATGTTGGGATGTGATCTCACAGGTAGGATGCCAACATGTCATGGATTGGGATGAGTTCCAGCGTGCCTTCTAGGACTACTTCTACCTAGATACTTTGAGGGTGATCGAGCCCGAGAGTTTATGAGTCTGGAGTAGGGTACCCTTTCAGTCATCGAGTATTTTTTAGGCTTCACCGATCTGTGCATTTCTCACCCTTCCTAGGAGTTGATGAGTTATTCCTAGAAAGGATGTTTGAGTATGTTCTCAAGAACGACATTAGATATCAGGTGAGGATCTTCAATTTGACATTCATAACTTCTACAGTAAACTAGGCATTGATCAAAGAGCACAATCTGAGGGATTCTGGAGTTGTGATCTAGGGGTCTTGACATCCGGGGTTGGTATCCCTCCTACTGACAGAAGAGAGAATCACAAGCAGTATACGAGTCGGGATCCAAGGAGATAGCTAGGTGTTGTGATACTAGTGCTGGAAGAGTGGGAATGTGAGTTCAAATTTCCTGAGTGACCCATTGGAGTGCCGATAATGCAAGAAGATGTTCCATATTTATTTATTCTATTATTTCGTCTCACTAGCTGCTAGTGAGAGGTGTTCTTCTATGACTCTCCATTTAGGGGTAGCACAATATGTTTCTCATCTATCAGGAAATTAGAGTTCTTCTAGCCATTTAGGATGAGGTGGAGGTCACGACCATGTTATCAAGTCACCTGGATTTCAACGACAACATGGTGGATCAGCTCAAGGTGGTCATGTAGGTTCTTAGGGCCATGATACAGGTCATACTTTGGTAGTGGAGCGAACCCAGTAGGAGTAGGATCTCAGACCCTCTATAGTTCGATGTACGATTCAAGTTACATTATTTTTAGCTTCTGCACTTTTCCATACAGGGGTATCATATAACATTATATCTGTTTCTGTTTTGGAGTGTCTTGGGATATGTATATTTTCTTTTTCATATATCTTTACATTAGACACTCTGTTGGGGAAAAGAATGGCTAGTGTACAATAGTGCAACGTGTTCCCTCTTGATTTTGGTGGGTGTCACTTCTTATGGGACCTCTATGTATTAGATATGATAGGATATGATGTCATTCTCAGAATAGACTGGTTAGTTTCCTTCTAGGCTTTTGTCAATTGCTATCACCGTAGCATGAGTTTCACATCACACAGGGAAGATCGTTTCTTTATAAGGGAAAGAGGGATGTCTGGTGAGCAGATCAGGACCCAAGCAACCTGGGTTGGGAGGAGTTACAACCTAGATTCCTAGTATATATCTAGATGACCAGGGGAATTCACAGATAGACTTTCCTCCAGGGGTGGATTGTTTTAGGGATGTCTTTCCACAGGTTTTTTCTTTTTTTCCTCCAAGGTGAGAGGTGTGATTTTCTATTGAGCTTGTTCCAAGAGCAGCACCAATGTCCATTCCCCCTTATAGGATGGCTACACTAGATTTATAAGATCTCAAGAAGTAGTTAGAAGATTATCAAGAAAAGGGTTTCATATGAACCAGTACTTCTCCAGGGGGTTCACCAATCTTTTCTTCGAAGAAGGGGGATGGTACCCTCAGACATTGAGTGGATTATTAGAATCTGAGCCAGTTGACGGTCAATAACAGATATCCATTACTGAGGATTGATGATCTCTTTGAACGGGTTCGAGGATTCTAAGTGTCCTCGATGATTGACTTGAGATCTAGTTACCATCCATTAAAGGTTAGATCATCATATGTAACTCTTACAGCCTTTCAGAGAAAGTATGGTCTATACGAGTATGTTGTTTTGCATTCGGTCTCAAAAATGAGCCTGCAGTTTTCATGGCACTGAAGAATCAAGTGTTCCATCCATACATGGATTGTTTCGTGGTGGTCTTAATGGGTGATATCATAGTGTACAATCACACTCTATACGACCATGCTACCCATATTGATATCGTTTTGTTTACACTAAGAGAGAATCTGTTATATTCTATGATCTCAACATTCCACTTTTGGATGGACCAAATTTACTTCTTGGTTCATGTTATCTTAGAGACAAGAGTATCTGTAGACCCATAAAAATTGATATTAGTAGTTTCCTAGGATTATCCGAAGAATTTCTTTGAGGTACACAGTTTTCTAGGGCTGGAATGTTATTAAAGACATTCCATAAAAGACTTATCACACTTAGCAGCACCACTGATGGGACTGACTAAGAAGGGTGTGAAGTACTTGTGGTCAGATTCTTGTGAGTCAGCCAATCAGGAGCCGAAAGAGTGGTTGACTTTAGCATCGATACTAGAATTTCCATAGCTAGGACAGAGCTATACTGTGTACTATGATACATCAGCTATTAGGATGGTTTTTGGGATTATGTAGAGGGAATGAGTTGTTGTGTATGGGTCTCAGCAGTTGAGTACACATGAGAGGAATTACCCGACACAAAATCTTGAGCTGAATGTAGTTGTTCATGATTTACACTATTGGAGACATTATCTTATGGGACAGAATTTTGTGGTGTTCATGGACCACAGGAGTCTCAAGTATATCATCACTCAGGATGATCTGAATTTAAGACAGCGAAGGTGGGTTGAGTACCGTTAGTATTTTGACTTTGATCTTGCCTATAATCCTTGAAAAGGAAATTTTGTGGCTGATGCATTGAGTAGGAGGACTCAGATATAGGTAGTTCATGAGGACATCAATGAATGGAAGCATATGTCTTTGTTCTATGAGATGAATTTAGAGGTGCATGATAGGCATGGGTAGATGTTTCATTCATCAGAAGTATTTACCTATACGCTTCATGATATAGTGAAAATGAGGTAAATTTTAAATATGAGGGCCTATTCCTACAAGAAATCATGTCAGGAGAGGACCCTATTCCTGGATGGATAGTTGGAGATGATGAGATCTCACATTTTTCATGGGTGTGTATGGGTGTCAGAAGACCTACGCAAGTAGATGGTGTGGGTCATTCATTCCTCAATTTGGGAAGTTCATCATGGTGTTACCTAGATTTATTATGATCTACATCTCTAGTATTGGTGGCCAGGTATAGAGAGAGATATTTCTGGTTTTGTCATTATGTGTCCCACCAATCTGTAGGTGAAGGTGGAGCATCAGTGACCAGAAGTGCTTTATAGAAGTTACCTATTCCCATGTGGATGTGGAATAATGTCGTAATGAATTTCGTGACAGGTTTTCCAAGGACTCTTCGAGGGAATGATACAGTTTGGGTTGTAACTGACTGACTCACGAAGGATTCTTACTTCATTCCAATCAAGGAAACCATCAATGTTGATATGTTGGGAAGGTTGTACATCAAATAGATTGTACATTTACATGGTTTTTGACACACCATTGTTACAGACATGGATGCACATTTTACTTCTTGGGTCAGGCAGGGACTTCATAGGGCTTTGGGTACACATGTACTTCTGAGTACAACATACCATCCCCAGGCAGATGGCCAGTCTGAGAATACGATTCTGGTTCCTGAGAACATGCTTCGAGCATGAATCCTAGATTTTGGAGGTTCATGGGAGAATCACATACCTCTTGTTGAGTTTTCCCCCAATAATTGTTTTTAAGAAACTATTCAGATGGAACCTTATGTGGCATTGTGCGGTAGGCCATGCTGGTCACCCTTATGCTGGATGGAGGCAGGAGAGGATGCTATGCCAGGACAATATCTTTTTTGGGAGACATCGAAGCTGATAGAGTTGATTAAGAAGATTATTTCTACTCCATAGTCACATAGAAAGTCTTATGTTGATTGATGAAGATGACCTCTGGAGTTTGAGGTCAATGATACGGCTCTCCTGCATGCCACATCGAGGTTGGGACATAGAATGATTATGAGATAGGGATTGCTTTCACCGAGGAACGTCTGGTTGTTTGAGGTGTTAGAGAGAGTTGGGCTGGTTTCCTATCCGTTGTAGTTACCTCATAGGTACCTGGCTATGCATGATGTATTCGATGTTTCTCAGTTTCAACGTTACTTCTTAGACCAGTATCATGTTTTCCAACCCAAGGATGTTGAGCTTGAGGTGGACACATCTTTTGAGGAGCATCCTATCCATATTTTTGATCAAGGTGAGAAGGTTATATGTGGTCATTCTATTCCTCTGGTACGAGTTCTATGGAAGCACATCCGAGTAAAGGACGAGACCTGGGAGAGGGAGGCCGATGTAAGATCCCAATGGTCCGATTTTTTCAAGGATTCTTCTTTAACACCGCCTTGAGAGGGAAATTTGTGGGTGAATTTATTTATGGGGTAAGTTTGTAAGAACCCAAATCTTCTTTTCAGGTATGTATTTCTTTTCTGGTTGTTTTTGAATAAAAATCATGTTTATGGAAATTTTTGGAGTATACGCCCAATACATGTATATACATGTCGTGCACTCAGTTGTTGTAATAGCAGTATTCTATCCATATAACGACTGAGCACACATATGTGTGTGGTGACTTGGGGACCACCTAAAGTGGTGGTTGGAAATATCATGTACATGTCGTGTACTTTTAAATAACACGACATGTACATTTTATACATTAAACGGATAGGGGACACGTTAGACAGTCAGAACACACTTCCTCTTGAACTATATCGTCCTAGAGTGTCCATATGGCTATAGGTCTTCTCTGATACTTGACTTGTCATCAATTATCTGAATCGAATTCTGTCGATTGTGTTAAAATTTCTTCGATGATTTATCCCATATTCTAGAGCCTCATATCCTGATTTATCCTCTCTCGTGAGTTGTCCTCGGTTTAATGTTTTTAGCATTTTTGTAGACCTAGATTTTTCTACCATGATTCAAGGCCTGAGGTTCACATTTATCGATCAAATGACACTAAGTTATGTGTTTTTTTCCTTTACATTTTAATACTTTGAGTTATATGGGTAAAAGGGGCCAATACCCTTGTTCGGGGCATTGCGTGTTTATGGTTTTTATCCCTTATATTGCATGCTATTTATTTTTTTAATTGATAGAGGTTTATTTTTTATCAATAGGGTTAATTTTGAAATTCTATAGAGGTTTTTCCTATGTTTTCATATTTTGACCGTTTAGTCTAGTTAGCCTGTTAGGCTGTTTGCTTTCTAGGCATTGTATTGTTTGGATGGAGTGGTTTTTATCTGACATGATATGATATGATTTCGATTGTTTAGACAAGTTGTTCATGAGGTTTAATTTGGATTCCTTATTATAATTTGTGCATGATTGACTTACACAGGGCTGTGGGGACCTAGTTTAGTGGACCATTGGGAGATTTGACGTTGATGGCTTTTCTAGAGTGTCTGTTACTTTTTCAGTGTGAGATTATAGGGGGATAGAAATTAGTGCTCCCTCAGAGTGTCTGTAGTTACTCGATATGGACCACAGGTGTAATTGGACATTTAGTGCTTAATTGTAGTACCTATTTGTTACCGATATGATACCACATGAGGAATTGATAGTGATTGTTTCCTTAGAGAGTCTTTTCTAAAGTTGAACTAGTGGGGTTAGACTATGCGTACTTCCCAGAGAGTTTCTTGTGTTTGTTTGGTTGAACCAGAGGGGTTAGGCTTTGAGTAATTTCTACAGGGTTACCATATTTGATTACCTGTTTATTTGATATATGAAAATGAATGCATTTTAAACTGTAGGATTGATTATTATTGAGTTCTTCCTTGTTTACTACTTCTTTTTTCTTATTTCCTGCCATATATATTCACTGACTGTTACACACATATGTATGGGTGATTTCCTAATAAAATTCGTATCACACACTATTTGGGTCATTATTTTCAGCCCAAACTGAATATATTGTTGTAGGTCTAGATAATATAAAGCACCCATATACTTCATGTACTTGATTATTGTGGATCTGGGGAGCATGAGACCAAGCTGAGGCTTGCGATGCTGTGGAGATGTTTACATGATTTTATTTGTACTTTGGTTTAGTATTATATTCTTTTTTAGTGACATGTTTGGATGTTTTCCTAGACATATGTATCAAAAATCATATATATTTATATGTGCTCTTTAGTTATTACTTCCAGTCTTCCATTGTTTACTATTATATGGTATTATTACTATTTCTATTATTGCTATCTGTTTTACTTCCATTGTGTTACTCTGCAAATGAGGGCATAGATTTCTCATTATCACACCCAAGTCCCTCAGTGCTAGTAGTAAGACTCTAGTGTTTGGGGAAATTCACGTGAGGCCATGTGACCAACCGGGTATGGGGTGCCACTACACGGCATCCAGGACCTAGACATTTCACTGTTGAGGAAGTTAATCCAACAATATTGTCTACATAAGATAAAAATATTGAGAGAAGGGAATAAAGGGAGTATTCTCCCATTTTCTCTTTATTTCAACTATTTATTCATCCTTCTACCATGACTAACATGTCAAACGCATTAAATTAAGGTCATCAGTTGATATCTAAACTCCAATATCTTATTGATTTTGGTACTATGAAGAGATGTAGATGTGAGAAGATTATTTAATGTTTGAGTAATTTTCTTTTGATATCATCATCCTAATTAGAAACCACATAGAATATGGTTGAAATTTTTTCTATATTGGTCAAGACCCCTTGTCCCATGACAGAAACTGCCATGTTGGGTAGACCAGCACTCTAACGTTCAATTGATGCATATCGCAAGACACTTTCTAATCATTCCAGTTTATCCCTATGAATTTTGTCATGATTCAACTTTTGTAATTAAAATTTTTTAGGATACATCATAGAGTATCTAAAATGTGGTTATTCATCCCTCTTTTTCACATAGTGAATAGATTAATTTTCTATATTCCAATATTAATATATAGTTCTTTTTAATTAATTAAGTGAATAAGATTCTATTGATCAAATATTACACGAATCTCAAATGATAACCTATTCATTCATTTCATCAAGTAAACCTGAATGTATCGATCTGAATATTTAAATGTGAATAGATTCATATCATGAAGTATTCATGAATTCCCACTAAAATGAGACTGTCTATTAAAAATATTTTCCAATTATCATGGAATCACTAGATTTTCATAAGGGCTTCTTATGTAAGATCCATTTCAAAGTGGTAGATTTTCTTATATTTCAACAATATTGAAGTCTTGGATAGATCCACATTATTATGCTTTGTCTATATAGTGAGTCATAAATGAATTTTTAGTCTACAAAACCTCCATTATTTATATTATGTTCCTTTTTTCTAGACCATCTATTTAATTTAGTTTAATATATTTTTTATAAGAACAAATATAAATTTAGTTTAATTTGATCAAGCTCAGACCTTATATCCCTTGTTTATGGAATATTAGTTTGGACCTCAAATTTAATTAGTTTAGGGACTTTTATCTCAAACTTGATATTTCATTTCTTTAATGTCTTCTAGATTGGACCAAATATCCCATTAGTTTTGAGTCATTAATATTAGACCTAATATTGTATTAGTTAAGATTATTGTAGATCAAACATAATATTGATTTAGTTTAGTGTCTTTGAGTTCAGACATGGTATTGCATTAGTTTAGGGTCCTTCAGTTCTGACATGATATCACTATAGTATATGGTCATTCAACTAATACATGATATTTCATTAGATTAGGTCCTTTTCACATAGACTTGATATCAAATTATTTTAGGGTATTTCATCTTGAACCTCATATTTCTTTAGTTTAGTGTATTTTAGCTCAGACATGATATTGCTTTTCTTTAGGTTCTTTTATCGTAGACTTGAGATTTCATTAGTTTAGTGTATTTTTACTAAGACCTAATTTTGATTTATTTTAGGGTCTTATAGCTTGAACCTAATATCGATGACCATGAAATATAGTCTAGACCAATCTAGAATGACCAAAAACTATATGAGGTGCTTGGTTCATCTGGGGCGTCTCTAGGGCTCTTGAGGATATGATATCCTTTCTTGTAGAGAGTCGATGAATTTAATTAGTGGGTTGAATCCCTTACGCATCGAAAACTTTTCCATGTAAAGCTGATCTTCACTCCTTTCTAAAGGGCATGAAATATTATAGGATGTAATATTGGTTTGCGGATAAATACATGTGATTCTATGTCCACCTAGATAGTTGGAGTGTCACATGCATGAATTATTTTGAAGTTAAATTTCATTTATTTTCCTTTCATTCTTTGTTTTGGATGGTTTCCAAAGGTTTTATGGAGAAATAGATGAGGTTTCATGAATTGGGCCAAACCGTGAGCCCAATTCCAGATTTAAAAATAAAATTTGATTCCTTTATAACTTTTTCATTTTTTATATTTTTCTTTCATTACAATTCCTAAATGGTATACTCTGACCTATTAACACTAAAATAGAAATTTTTATCCTTTATAAATCCATAATCATGGTGGATATGGGTTTTTATTTAAGATATTGGGCCTGCCCGAAGGCCCATTTCTGCATTAAAAATAATTTTTAAATTTTTAATATCGCCTTCACTAATTGAGTTTTTTTGGAGATTTCACCTCCCACTCGACCCTAAGAAACCCAGGCGCGCTCCCATTGCCTTCCCCCCTACTTGGAGCTCTTTGATATCGCGACGTAGGGATGACCTTCATAGGGTGTCTCAAATCGGCCAGAACTGAAGAGGTAACTTCATCCCTTCTTAACTCTCTAAATTATTACTCTTTTCCCTCCATTCCAGTTCCCAAATTACCTCCTATATCTTGTTCTAAGAATACCTGAATTTTGGCTGTTTTCAATTTCAGAAACTATTGTTTTTGGAGTGATTAATTCAGGATACTTCAAGTAGGTGAGTTTATTTCTTTCCTCTTTCAAATTGCTTAGGGTTTCTTCCCTAATTCTTGAATTATAAAAAACTCCAGATGTTAGGGTTCGTACATAGGTTCTAAATTAATGTATTTTGTGTGAAATATTGAGGTTTTAGGTTTCTTTTAACTTCCTTGAGGTGCGGCGGTCATGCGGTTGATGTTTCACCCCAATATTTGAGGGTTTCGACACATTCTGTAGGTGATTGCGTGGAAAACCATTTAATGATGAGTTAGTTTTCTTGATTAAATAATTTTACATGTTCCTTATGTTCTGTGCATTATGAGAAAACCATTTTTGGTAGCAATAGTAAATCATTTGTTTTTAAAGATACATTTTTGCTTGAAGTGTGTATTTTTCAAATGCATTTCATGTGTTATCTTTTGTGGTAGTTTTGTAAAATGTAGAAGTGGTTTATTAGTGGTTGAAAGGGTCTGCCAATTATGGTTGGACAATGATATAGTTCCATGTTGGCCTAAAAAGGGGGTGTATTTGAATGGTTTTATTTTTATAACCTTGTTATACTCCTTGAAAGTGTTTTATGGATTTGTGTGTTCTCATGGGTATCTTTTGTGATATTATTGAAGGTGATTATATAACATTTGAAAGTAGATTATTACATGTTTATTGGGATGAAAATTCTGTTTTGGTAGGGTATTGGTGTGATTTTGGCTTAAAAAGAGGTTTTTGAAATGGATTTTATGTGCAAAGTTTGGGTATACTCTTTATAATTGTTTTATGAATGTTTTGAATGGTTTATTGGGTTGTATAATAGGTGAAACTATATAAGCAAACTGTTTTAGTAGGTTTATATTTTTAAAAGGTCCATTTCATTTGTGAAAATGTTTTTATGTGATATTTATCATCTTGGAAATATTTTATTATATTTTTTGAAGGAGATATTGATGAGTGAAAGTGATGTGAAAGTGATGTGGAGTGTTTTCTGTGAGTGTGATGTGAAAAATTGAATTTTTGATTATGAAAGAAGTGTTATATTCCATGTGTGTAGGATGTTATATGAGTTTAAATATCTTATAATTGTTTTATAAAATTGTTTAATTGTTTTTTGGAAGTATTGAAGAAATGTGAAACGTGTTGTGGGCTATTTTGGTGTGATTCGGATTTCAAAATCATTTTGAATGAAAAATGGATTTTTATGACTTTTGTGGTATACATATGTGCTGTTTGGTGAATTTGTGATGTGGAAATGATATTTTCATGTTCAATGTATATTTATTGACTTGTTGAACTTGTTTGAGCACAAGGGAAAACCTGGGTATGTAGGTGGGTGGACGTGTACTAGTATGCCAGTGAATCCGTGGGGGTTGGCCTCAGTTTCACTTATCAAGATTGACGCTTACAACTCTAACTAAACTATGATGATGATGATTGAGGACCACTAGGTTATGGGTATGTTCCCTACTAGTGTCTTGTGCACGAGAATGGATATTTTTGATGGTTACTCTCACCGAGATACGAGGTACCTGGGACCCACTGCTAGCTAGTGCCTAGGGGTTACTTCCTATTTCTAGTGCTCATTATTTACATTGTTCTTACCGTCGGCATACGGTATAGTTGGCTGGAAAATTCAGTAGTGTTGAAATTATTTATAAAGTGTTGATTCTTAACGATAGCCCACTTGAAAACTGTTTTTTTCAAAGTTGCATCTTTTAGAAATTGTAACTAGCTTTTCATGTTTTTGAAAACTTGCATGCTTTTCGTCTGTAAATGTTTATCACATGGAATCTCTTAGTGGTGGTATCCTACTAGGCATTGGCTCACACCCTACTTACACCCTTGGGTGTAAGTAGACATGGTTGTTTTTTTTGTCGCAGGTTGGGTACAGTTTTTTTTTCCAGTGGTTCGGGTTTCTAGCAGGTCTTTGGTGGTGAAGTCTTATGGAGGTGGCTTGAGGGCGGTGCCCCTTGCCATGAGGGTTCTGGGGCTGTCCTTATTTGGATTTTTACCTTTGGTATAGACCTTTTGAGTTGTTTTATGCCATGTAATTCAGTTCTGAATTTTTTGTAAAAGATTGTTTGGTTTGAAAAATCCAGATTTGTTTCATTGGATTCTTTTGTTGTTTTATGTTTATAAACTCGGGTAAATCGTTCCCAATTTTCATTTTATGATACCCATGAACTTGTGCCAGCCCGTGGGGATCGATAATGCCCTTCGGGCCTTGTCACGGGCTGGGTCTGGTGTCATTTTTGGTGGCGATCGATTCGGTTCGTGACAAAATGGTATCAGAGGAGGTTCAGGTTAACTCTTTGGGCCATGTTATTTGGGGAAGAGTCAGGATAGTCTGGAGTTAGGATTGTTGGGACATGGAATTCTAGTCATGGGTAGTGTGCCTGATCACCACACCTCATAATGGGATTCATGTATCCAAGAGAATTCGTGATTTATCTAAGTCCTTCAGTTTTCTTGGTTCGATGATGATTATGGGAAATGAAAAGAAAGTTTGGATAATGGTCCTAGTGAGCTCGCAAGGCCTGGCAAGCCATGTGGAGGCAAGGATATTCCCTAGAACACTCTCTGTGACAGTGAAGTGATTGGAATATGGCTGCCAACCATATTTCCAAGTCACCCACTGAAACTAGTTTCCTCTTGCACTGGTTTTTTTTGCTTAGGATTTGAAACCTTAGCACTTTGTTTTTAAGTAGTGTAAAGTTTTTGTGAAATTATTTTCAAATAAAGAGGGAATGGTTTGGTTTATGGAATGGCGAAACTTAATTTTCAAAATTGTTTTGAAATGTAAAATGGTGTGCTTACACCTCTTTGAAATCAGGAACTATATTGAAGTTGGTTTTGAAAAGTGTTTCCAATAGAGTTTTTTAAATAATCAGAGTGTGTTTTAATGGGATGAGATGTTTTGAAACTGATGTGAATATCTTGAAAGTGCATTATTTTATAAATTTTTGTGACTTTCTGAAAATTTTTGTAAGATGTGAGTTGGGATTTTGATCTCATGGTTTATCAGTAATGAGAAAAAAGGATGTGTTGGTTGACCGTTTTGGTTTTGAAAAGTGGAAAGAATTTTTGTTTTAACCTTTGGTATTTCCATTAGCGACCACATGCATGGGGTTATATGGGATGATGGATGGTTGATGGCACGACTGGATGAGTGCCGAGATGGATATGAGAAGGGTGTCTGGTGTGGCACAAAAACATGCAAGTGTGAGGCCCATGGGGTACCATTGGTGGATATGCGTACTGCTAAACTATTTCTTCTCAAAGAATTACTTTTAATGAAAAACACGATGTCTTTATGAATATTTTTGTATGGTTTGTATTATGGGTTTTTGAAAATGTTGATGTTGTGGGATGTTTTGATTCCAAGAACCCCTTCTGTTAGAACTATGTTTTGGGTTTGGGTTTGGTCGGTAAGCTGTGTTGTAGGGACGATTAGTGGTCTCTTTTGAAAAATGTTTTGGGATGCCTTTACGATAGTTCCCTTCATGTGTTTGGAGCTGGTTTATGTCTTGTTTTGACCAATGGACCAGATTGTTTGGGTCCTTGGTTCTCTCATTGGATAAGGTACGCCCCATTTAAGGTTAATGCATAACTGATGCGCAACCCAGATTGTTTCTCCATTGGAAAATCATTCAGTTGATCAATATAATGAATCTATTTCTTGAGCTTTTTAGATTGAGTATACACCCTTTCCTTTATTGGTTTTGTGTATCCTCTTGTAGTGGGAGATTGATTATGGACGGTTGAAAGTGACCTTAGCCTCTTAAGTTTCCTAATTTTTTGAAGGTGGAAGTGTTCTGGGGTTGTTATCATGGATGAGTATTTAAATAGTGTCTAAGAGGAACTCTCGGTCCTTCATAGTCTCTTTGATGAAGGAGTTCATGTTAAATTACTAGTGTGGGAAATCTGGTCATGAGAGGATATTATGGCCACTTTCTAGAATTGTGTGTGGTTTTGGGATGTTGTACACGTTCCCTCTCTATTCATTGTTTATATCAGTCGCAATGGTCATGTTCGGTGATTCCTTGTGATGTAATGTGCTCGATTGACTGTAAAGGTGAAAGTTGGGAAATCATTTGAGAGTCTCTATTATGTTGTGAGAATGTCTCCCTTGAAAAAAACATAAAAAAATATATTCCATTTTAGAGGAAGGTGAGTATACGTGTTCTTTACTTCTACTATTTTTTTCACCCGAACAAACAAGGTGTGATGTGTGTACATCTTCTAATCCCTTGTTTCAGTGAAATATCGATTTAGGGTAAAGTGAGTGTGGAATGTGTTATGTCTTGGAAAAAACTTATCGGGGGGATTGTGGTGTAGTTGTTGTTTGCAACGAAATATGAATTCTCATTCATGTGGTTTCCAAAGCCTAACTGAGAGGCCGAAGATGCTTCAGTATTTTGAGCTCCAGCCATAGGTCCCGGAGAGAAGCTGGCGCGTAGTCAGGGGAAACCCCAGTGTCATTTAAACCTTTGTGCAAAGTCTTATCCTCAATATGAAAGATAAGAAAAGTTTAAACCTATGGTGTCATCATATTTCTTATGTTGTTCCTGTTCGGTGGAAATAGGTGGAGGGTCTTGTACCCATGTCATCACACAATGTTATTCTCTCCCTCTTTGGTTTCCATTGAGTCTTTAGAAAAAGGTATGAAGTTTGGCTAGACAGGATGACCACACGGTTTGCACTTGGTTAGTAGTGACCATGCCCCCCCAAAAACCATGTATATAGATGAATCTCCACTGTTAGTTCATGGTTTCCCAAACCATGCAGACTAACCATGTGGCCGTCCCAACACTTTATATTTTGGGGTCTTTCTGTACCGGCCCATGCTGGTCGATTAAGATTGTTGGTTCTTATGGTGGGGAGCCTATTTTTTTCCATACCAATAACTTATATTTATCCATGGTCAAGGATTGGTGGTAGGTAGTCTCATTCAGACTTATCAAGCTACCTAAATCTTCCTTGAGTAACCATTGAGATTGGAGAGTGCCCAATGGTTTATTTATAGCAAGGTATGTGTAACCTTGTTCGATGTTGTTGTTCGTTTGAGTGAATTTCTTGAGTCCTGTTCGGATAGTGTTTGAGGTGTTTTCCTTTTGGATAAAGCCTGAATGTGAGTGATTTTTTCAGTAAAGTGGTGTATGATTTTGTTGTTAATTATTCCTTCCTTAATTGATTAATGGAGGTGTTTTGTCCTTTGGGGGCGAAACCTGGAAAGGGAGTACATCTTGGTTTATCAGTTCGGTTTCGCTTTCGTATCTGACCTTTCTATAGTTTTCCGGGGACAGAAAGTTTTCATGGTGGGGAGAATTGTCAGATACATGACTTATTATGAAGTTCAATTTCATTTATTTTCCTTTCATTCTTTGTTTTGGATGGTTTCTAAAGGTTTTATGGAGAAATAGATGAGTTTTCATGAATTGGGCCAAACCGTGAGCCCAATTCCAGATTTAAAAATAAAATATGTTTCCTTTATAACATTTTTATTTTTTTATATTTTTCCATCATTACAATTCCTAAATGGTCTCCCCTGACCTATTAACACCAAAATATAAATTTTAAGCCTTTATAAATCCATAATCATGGTGTATATGGGTTTTTATTTAAGATATTGGCCCTGCCCGAAGGCCCATTTCCTGCATTAAAAATAATTTTTAAATTTTTTATATCTCCTTCACTATTTGCGTTTTTTCGGTTATTTCACCTCCCACTCTATGATGACAGACACGCTAATGATGACTCCAAATATTCGTAGGTGCCGAGTTCTAATGTAATGTTTCAAGTGATAAAAAGTATTAAATATCATATCTCACGAAGGTTAGATTACTTTATTCAGTAGGATGAGGACCATATGAATAATTATGATGTCCATTAAAAAGAAGACATCAACTTCATTCCAAGTGATAAGAACGATTTATAAATACATAAAATTCTAGATGATGAGGTTTGGAATGGGAGGAAAATAGTACAAGTATTTTGGTTCCCTAGGGTTGTTTCAGTCTTGATTATAAATATTTATCCCTATTTTATGTGATCTCAAATCATGAGGTTTGGTACTTAAATGTTTCGATGATGGAGTGTCGCATGTGATCATTTATAAAAGGGTACAAAACCTGGTGATGTAACGTCGTGGCTTTCCAATCCCCTTGAATAGTATGGTATTGATATTGTAAATCATGGTATAAATTTATTAGATTTGGAGAATGATATGTGAATATCAAAATGGGATTAGTTCAATCAAACTAAATTGTTGACTATTCTCATGATGAAGTTAAGTATCATTAGGATTAAAATGTACTTTATATAGTGTGATGGATTTAGTTGATGATCATTGGTGCAAATTAAGGAGCCATATACCTAAATTTATTGTTAAGATAATGTTCCAATAAAGACGGATATCATATCCAATGTCCATGAAATGTCTATAGTGATGCGAGGAAGTCAAATTATGATGCGTGATTTCTGAAAACTATAATATCCAAGAAGTGGTGTATCACCATAAATGTTATATCACCACCTAGAAAACATATTCTCATTGCGAAGAGATGTGAAAAATCATTTCTCTAAATTTTACCTAAACAAGGGGGTCATACAATAATAGAATGGATTTTACTAGGGAAACATAGTAGAACCAATGATCTTTATGCCTTATTTATTTGTGCTCTAAACATTGTAAAAGAAGAGTTTAACAAGTGAAGACATTACTTTTTCTTAGGTATTCCATTGTGGTTTTGTTCTGGGTCGCCTTCACCATCAGTGAAGAAGAAGATATGATTTATAAAATTGGGTAGAGGTGGAGTATCATCCACCCATTTGGGATATGTCTTCCTCTCAGGATACATGAGTGCGCGTCACCCTACCATAACATCCATTCGAGTAACCAGGGGCTCGATGAACTTATGTAAAACTGGGGAAACATCTATAAGATCTATCTTTTTTCCACATGGGGTGGGATGGTATTGATTATGTGTCCCAACTGTAATCTCCCATTGATTATCAAATCTTCCTATGACTGAATGATTTCCCCGATGAGGGGTAAGAGTTTTCCGAAATATAGGGAAATAATGATCATTTTTGGCATCCCCATTTATATAGACTAGATTTCTAGAACTAGGGACAATATAATTCCATGATATAACCCTTATAAGAGTATAGGCTATGGGATAGAGAAGATATTTATCTTCTTGAAGATAATAGCTAGCCAAAATATTTCCCATTACTATCTATTCATTGAGTTGTCAGAGAGTTAGCATTTCACTCCCATATATCAATAGTTGTATCTCTATGAAATAAATCGTGGATATCCTGGTTGGTGCCCATGATGTAGTAGTACCGATCCCAAAGGCAATGTTATATCATTGGGGTGGAAACTCAATTTCAAAGCTGCCACATTTTGGAGACTTTTTTGGTTATGGTTTCATGAATCCTAATTTGGTGCATCAAAATCACATTCCTCTGTGGATAGATACTTCCTGATGCATCCTTCTACATTTGTGTGTTATTTCATTTTGGATATATAAACTGTGAAAAAATGTATATAGGTATATCGATAAATTGTGGTTGTGAAATTATATTCAATGAAACTTGCTGATTATGTACTTCTAGGGTCATTATCTGTTCCCTTTTCCATGTTAAGAAACATTATCTTGTTACCCTAGTGGGTTCTATTCTCCCTGGTCATAAATTACACCCGTATCAGCCTATGAAGAGGGAAGTTAAGGGAGTTTAAAGTTTTGGTTATCATAAAGGCCCTGAACAGAGGAGGAATTCCCTGTAGTGGGAGGGATATGTGGGATATTAACTATTTTATTCCCTACCAAGAGAATATTGATCATCTCTATGGTGATAATGACTATGAAACTTTCCCAAAACATGTTGTTTGGGGGTATCTTGGGGCCCAAATTTGAATTGGTCAATCATTTTTTTGATAATTCAATGACTGTAGTTAAGGATTTGATGATTCTAGGGGAAAATATAAAGATATAAATTCCCCTAGCCCAGTGGGATGAAGGATATCAAGTGTAAGATACAAACTATTTCTGGTGTTTTCATGGGAATAATTTCGTGTTATTTTTTTAGTTATGAACCATTAATGGGATTTAGGACATGGGGTGTGTTGGGGTGGAGTATTTGAAACATTTGGAGATTTAGAGTTTGTGCATGGTTGGCGCACATTTTGTACAATTTGTGAGACTGTCTTAGAGAAATTGTATGCTCATTGGTCTTTCAAGGTAGTAGCTTTAGAATTTTTATTTCTCAATTTTGTAGTCCATGGGAGGAAACCATTCCTGGTACCCCTTAAAGTAGTGGAAAATAATCTGTTAGCACACTATTTGTCTAACCATGTGACTAAACCATGCACATGTTAGCAGTGAGATCCTAAAATTGTAAATTTCACTAATTTTTCTTTTTAATGACCATTTTGTTCACTTATATGGCCCTAACTAGGTATATTAATATCCTATGTGATAATAAAGGTTATCTCATTGACCGAGATGGATTCTAAGGTCTTATAAACTCCGTTCATCAATATTGAAATCCCGAATCGAAGATCCTCTCTTCTCCCAGCAAGTGGATATCATCCCAATGCCTTTCCCTTTCTTTCTCCTCTCTTAATTTATCATTTGATGAATTATTTCCAATATTTTAATATATAAAAACCTATTTGGTGATATCTAGATCTAATATTGAAGATTTATATCTAAATTGAATGGATCTTAATATCTTGGTTTTGGTTTATGGATTTCAATTTTGAACTCATGTCTACGTCTTTGCACTGGTCGTAATTTGGGGAATTTTTTTGAGTAAATTTTTTTCAATGAATTGTGGTAGGTGTTCAAAAATAAATTTCTGATACTTGTGGATTTGATATGTATATTCCAAATTTTATAATTAATACAATTATTTAGTAATTTATTTTCTTAAATTGGGTTAATAATGTTGACAAATTGATTTACCGAATCATTGTTGAATCAAATTACTAGTAGAAAAATTAGTCATTAGACTAATGCGATTATCTCTTAGATAATTATTTTGGGAAATTTATTATGAAATTTATGGATTTTAATCATGATAATTAATCAATGGATTAATTAGAAGACATCTAATTGTTTATGTTTAGATAATTAATCGTGAATTAATTTTGTGATTTGATATTATGATATATATATAATAAATTTATAGATTATTTATGAAAAGTTGATATTTATAATGGTATAATTAATTATAAAAAATTGTATTTCGATATGAATTATGACATTGAATAATTTATTTATTTATTTAATTAATGATGATAGAAATGTCTACTTAATTGTCATGTTAACTAATGGAATTTTTGAATTTTACTAATTATTAAATTAGTAATGGGATTGATGTGGATAATTAATTATGATTTAAATATGTGTGAACTAATGGGAACAATTCATTTAAAAATGAGAAGTAAAAAATGGTAACATGGTCATCACACTTATGAGTAAGATAATGAGAACATGGCCATTCTAATTAAAAGAATACATGGTAATGTGGTTATTATTTTTATGAGTAAGATAATGGGAACACAGTAAATCTATTGAGGATTAAGTATGGTAATATTTTCATCTTACTTACATTTGTGACATTGTTAACTTTGGTAATGTGGCTTACAAATGTGTTATTGAAGAATGAAAACAATGAAACTCCGAGTTATGTCCTCACAAAAGAATATTTCAAGCTCTGACATGAGTCTAATTGGGTAGTGATATAACATATCAACTTTTAATACTTCATGATTCTGGAAGAAGTATGCATTAGGATATGATATTACCTAAAAACACATTGGGATATAGAACTAGAAGAAGCTAGTTTTGGGGTATGTGTATCCATGGGAAACCTAGAGTAAATGTTGTTAGATAAAAATATTAAGATAACATAATAACTTTTTTTTTCTGCATTATACATATTTATTATAGAATATCACACTCTATATTTTGACTATACTAGTTTTAGACACCATTAGTGGCTGCTTGCTGAGTTTTACACACACCCTATTCAGGGTACCTGATCGATATCAGAATATATTATAGTGTTGCATGACAAGATAAGGGATAATGCCCTAAAAGGGATTGCTGATTTGGGATGCAGATTGGATGGGGGTAAGACATGGTTAAGAACCCGATTGTGGAGTTATATCATATTTTTTTCAGTTTCATGATAGACACTTGATTCTTATATTGACATAGCATGTTTCCCTTTCACTTGATTATTGTTTTCCTATTTTATTATCTTGCGACATGATTATTGTTCTGGTTATATATGAATCCACATTGGTTTATTTATTTCAACTATTGTTTTTCTCTGATATATAAGGGTATATTCTCTCTATTACTCACTTACCATACCAACTCTACTTGTCAACAGCCTCTAGCATAAGAGGAGGATCACTTGAGGCCATGTGGCAAACAGTATCGGGGAACCATTCCATGTAACCTTGTATGGGATTTTACAAAGTGGTATCAATTGTCAGGTTTACATTCTTCTTATTCTGTCTAACTACTTTGGGGAAGGTAGAAAATATAATATAAAGATTCAAGACTTGTTAATGTGCTCATTCATTAGAGTTTAAAACCCCTGTATTGGGGGAAACCCAAGTACTCGTTGTGGGAATGTTGTTGTTATTATTTTCTCTTACTGTTGAATATTATTACACCATTGGGGATGCAATTGTGGTGTGATGTGACTATTTTTTATAGAAATTTTGATAATTGATTCATGAATAAAAATGGCATGAGATATGAGTTAGAACGCATCATTCTATGTACTCATGATTATTGTGACATTTATTATTTTGGGAATAAAATGGGAAAACATTTAATGGTAAGTTGTTAAACATGAATTTGTATCCTTATTTGGGAGATTAAAATGAAAAATGGTGACTAATATAAATTGAAAAAGGTTTAAAAATGATGAAAAATTAGAATAGTTGGGTACCTAAATGAGAAACAAGAATATGATAGTGTGTTTACCCTTATTAACTAAAACCAAGGAGTAGGATGGTTAAGGGTAGTGATAGGGCCTGAGATTGTCCATGTGGATAGATTTGGGAGAAATGACATGTTGGACCTATTTTGAATATTTCTTATTTATGAAACTGTTTTTGGGATGTGTTATGAGACCCAAGGAATGTGTTTGGAATTGTAGAGAGGATGAAAACATGATTCTTGTTGGGGGATGACTAAGGGGTTTGCATAGAAATTATTTTAAAGTTACAGAACCGGTGGAAATGATCATTCTAGCTAAAGATTATTAGGGGATGTTTCAAGATAACATTAACCACTTCAGGAAACTCATGGTTAAGGACCATTTTCATGTTGTGAAATGTATGTCTATGCTGATAAGGGAGTTTCAGTTGCAGCACCCTCTGGAATTTAGTGGAAAGGGTAGAACTGGGGGAGATGAATTCTATATTTAGTCCACAAAGACAATAATTGTTCATTTGAAGGCTCCAGCTACGAGGAGGGTTATGTTGGATTCTTATATTCTACAAGGATCAACAAAGAACTGGGGGGACATGCATGTACAAACTGCACAGACTCACAATATGTTATGGGATAACTTCTTTGAGAGGTTCATGGAACACTATTATCCAGATATATTGAGACATAAAAAACATACTGATTTCATATGTCTAACATAGTGGATCATATTAGTGATGTACTATTCTGGACTCTACATAGATCTACAACACTTTTATCTACCTTTAACAGGATATGAGTCAGCTATTGATAAATGTTTTTAGGATGTACATAAGTTTGAGATTATGTTCCTTGTGAATATCTTCAGGATAAATCATTTTACAAATGTCTGGGATCATTCCCTCATAGTTGAAGGGAACCTAAGGGAGGAATCCAGTATTGGATAGGTAGTTATTACTATTTAATTCGGAGGTGTGACTTCCAAGATCCGTATGTAGCATTATGAAAAATTTATCCAAGAAAGTGGGAAGTAGAGTACGCAGAATAGAGGGTCAGTTCGATAGGACCATACTTGGGTGATATGTCATCAGTTTGCTTGGTTGGGACACTATCATTGGCATTGTTCCTAAAAACAACTAGAGTTTTGATATTGTGGAAAAATGATACCTCTATTGATATAGAATCATCCCCTAAAACGATATCAATGGTGACTATCATGATCATGATTCCTTATTACTATTTTTAAAGCTTAAATATGATTCTAATATAAAATTATTGCGTTATTAGATTATGAGACTAGTTCTGAAGTTGATGCTTCTTCCTTGGGTCAACCAGAAATTGAAGGTGATGCATCCATTACTTCATAGGTAGAAGATAATGGCACTTCCTTGAGTGATTTAATTCCATAATATGTCTCTCCTCATGGTAGTGACTCTGATTCAGACATAGAGATTCATGTTTCCCTTGGTATGAAACATGGAATGACATGGAAGATCATTTGGTAAATGATATCTATGAATCATTTAGAAGATCATCATCATTCATTATATTTTTATCCCAGGGAAAGGAGGAAGGATGGACCAGAGAAGGGGATTAAGGGGTTCAAAAGTAATGAATCCCAAGGGAATCCCCTCTAATCTATTTTAATCCCTCAGGTATAAATTGGGAGATATTGGAAAGGATATTTACATTGGTGCCTTGGACAGCCAGAGAAGCTAGATGATCCACCACTTGATTCCCCTCCAACCAGGTGTGGTTCATTTAGAATATACCCCCTCACATTATAGTTGAACTAAAGTACTATATATCAAGCTATGATTTGGTATAATTGATTATCATCCAACTTATAATGTGGTGAAACTGAAAATTCATCGATGGGACTAACAATATCAAAATATAAATGGAATTATAAAGGACAAACTACACACCAATGTTGATGGTTATAGAGCCATAGAATCCTAAGGCTAGTCTATTCATAGTGAAATATTATAAGTGATCAAATGGAAAACCAATAAATAATCAATTAATGTGGAGAACTGTCAGTAATAACTATTGCACCTTTAGAAAGAGTTAGATTATACCTAAGAGGGACTAATACAACTACATCAATCACTAGTATAATCCCATTTGGATGCGGTAATTATCATTGGGGATGCCATTGAATCACTTCATGAAGTTGGGGAAACAAAATCCTTTCAACTGGATCATCTTCCACAAGCAGTTGATATGGCTTAAGAAACTATCCAAAAAATGAAGAGACATGCTAAAATTTTAATGTAATATAATACAGAGGGACTCCATTCTATGGACGTTCATCAAATTTTTTTATATAAATGATGATGATTTTATCTCCAATCATAAATGTCTCCATCGCTACTACTTTTCTGATAATCATAACATCCATGATGATTTTCATAGTATTATATATTCATTCCAGCTAATAATAATTCTAATGATAGTGATGGGGTAATATATTTTTTTATCTAAGCTAATAGTTTTAGTGAGAATAGTTTGAATTTTGTTTTGGTCATCTAGAAAACCCTAGAAACTATTTAACTTTTTATTTTTTATTAATCGATATTACATAAACAATACAGAGTGTAGGTCTAGTGAGCTGAGAGACGTATTTTGTCTAGAATTACCCTCAGAGGATTCCATCATGATGATTAATATATCTCCATTTATAAGAGATCTAAATCCACTCATATTATTCTAATATTTATTCTGTTTTAGGTTAAAAACATTGACTTTTAATTTTGAAATTAGAATCAGAATGAGGATTGATGGATATGAATGTTCAGATATGTTTTATTTCATATTCTACCAAGGGGAAATCATGAGTCATGATTCTAATGTACATAAAATAGAAATTATAAATATAATAATAGAGGAGGTATCTTCCAAGAATGGAGTTCATGTTAATTGAAAAAACTGTTATTGGGGTTGTATTATGTAGGGATAGCTAGGGCATATGCAACATAGAAAAATAGTGACATACTTTGGAAGACCAATCCATAATGTGGGAGACTTATTCTAGGAAAAATGGGGAATGTATTTCCTATTTAGGTAAATTAATTTCTTAAAATTTTTACATTCTATAACTAATAGATGAAGGGGTTTATAGTGTGGATTCCTTCGTACCATAATGGGTGTATTTTCTATGTAAAGTTGTCTAAAAATAACGGGTGATATAATTGTTGATATTGTTAGGAATGAGGAACCACTCAAACATTAATTTAGTGTATTAGAGAGGGTATATTGGATAGAAATGAGGTTTATCATAAATTTGAATGCAGTTTCATGTCATGTAGCAATGAAATTAAAGGTTTCTTTAAAATATGATTTGATGTTTAAAATCGCCAAGTAACAAAATTGTGGGGATATCAAGATTAATGTCAAACATCAAAGACATTAGGGGATGTGAAATATAAATTCATGTAGAAAGGACATATTGGGTCACAAATTTAAGGTCATTATCTCTTACCAAAGAATTTATAGTTCTCTAATTCATAGTAATTCATTTAGATATGTCCCACTATATTCATGTATGGAAAGAGAGAATTTAAAACTATGATTTTGGGATTTCGGAATCTGAAGGGTGATATAGAAAAAGGATTAATGATATTAGAGGGGGGGGGGAGGTATCATCCTTGAATGAATTCACCAATTCATGAAAAAACTATTATGGGGTGCTATATTATATATAGAAAATAGGGGAATATGATGCAGAGAAAAATAGTTTCATCCTTATGCTGACAAGAACATTATATTGGATAATTTTATACAATACCAACTGGGGAACATACTTTATAGTCAGCTAAATATTCTCCCATGAAATATGACACTCTATTTCTCAAAGAAGATGAATGCTTCTGGAGAAATAATTGACTCCCACATACATAGTCTGGGTTATGGAGAACAGTACCTGAATATAGAAGGGGTATTTTTAATTGTGATTTACAAGGAGTTGGAGAAATTGGTACTATATGCAGGTCTAACCCAAACGTAGGATGTATGGTGCTTGTAGTTTTTGGTCATATGTATGTGACAAAAATATTATAGAATCAATGGTGTATTTTGTGGTTGAATGCACCATGGTCATTACAAAATGCTTCGAAAATATGGAGATGAAAAATATAAACCACGATCTTGGTGAATTTTAGGTCCGGAGAAAATATATGAGACAAATTTATAAGGGATGACTATGTTAAATTATGGTAAACCTCTATACAATCATTAAATCTTAAAGGGATATAAGAGTCTTCCCCGAACAATGATGTTAATACTATTCAGAAACCCCATTATATGGGGTGTATTATATAGGTCCAAATAGTACATGTGATGCATATTCAAATAATGGAATCCTTAAGATGAAGAGCCTGTTATGTAATAGAATTTTATTCAAGGCCAGCTGGGGCACATACTGCATATTTCAGAAAAAATAGCTCTCAAGTATTAGACATTATATCACCATAATCCAAAGAATTATTAGGAATATATCAAAGTATTTCATGATTAGAAGTATTGGATGAAAAGGCGAATTACCATCTTCATAAAAATATTGTTTTTTCCAACACTGCACATAAATTTAGTCTCTTACATAGAGCAGACACATATAGAAAAAAGGGACATCTATTATTTCCTTGATGGGTTTTCTGAGGGAAGGGCCCAAAAGAAGATCAGGTATAAATTGTGATCATATGAAGGAGAGGGGAATCATTATTTATCCCATGTGTGTGACAAGGATTTGAGACTTATTTTTTCCAATGTATATCAAATGGTATTAGAATGTAGCCATACATAGTTCTTGGAATGAATTTAATTTTAAAGTCAAATGGTGGGGAATTTATCAATGAAGTTTAATATCTTGAGGTGAAGATGATGAATTATACAATGTAAAAAATGGAAAAATGTAAGGTGAATTGATGATCCATGTAGTTTTATCTCATGTTCAATGGAGAATAGGTGTCTTGACATGAAATTTCATAAGACTATGTGGTTGAACCATGGTATATGTCCCAAGAGTCAGTATGTATATTGTTGCAGAAAAAATCATGCCAAATGTAGTAATAATTGATACGAGTTCATGTGTAATGTGAGAAATTATTTTTGAATTCTTCATGTAGATCTGACTCATACACAGAAGTGTAAAATGTTTTTATATTGTGATGAGGTTGGACCCATGATTGAAAATATATATTTCACTATGAATCTCATAGCATTGAGAATCATGACATGTGTAGTTCTTTAGTGATGTTCCATGCTCTTTATTGCGATGAGGAAATGACAAATAGTGTGTCTTTTACGATCATAAATCAAGGATCATTGATAACACCAATGAGAATTGAGGCACCTTATTTATGTAGGGAATATTTTTACCTGATTCTGATTCCCATGTGAGTTGTGTTTGATGTTAGAAACAAAGGATGTGAATGGTTTCTCTTTCAATATAAGGGTGACACAAGTGAAGGATACTTGTATGATGATTAAGTGGGGGTTGTTCCAGGGTATTGGACTTAGGTGTCACTATCAATCATTATGGATCAAGAATAAATCAACATGTAGTTCAGGAAAATGATCCCAATATCAATCAGTTTTTTACATGGGGATGGGGGATTTTTTCATAATTTCCAAGCTGATAGCTGGGCCTAAATTAGAAATTCTAATCATCCTCATGTATCTCATCAATGTAAGAATCAACATACATGTCATGGAAATGGTCCCTACACATATATTACTCCAAAATTGTGGAAAGTAAAAAGGTTTTACCCACCAAAATTTGTGTCTTGCCCTAGGTTTGGAGATCCAGACATCACTACATATCTCATTGGGATGATAATCAAGACACCTATAGTTCATGAAATTTTCCCTGTGAAGCTCTGATTCAAAAACATAGTTAAATTGTTATGTTTTTTAATTTACGTATAAACAATAGATAGAAGATAAGTGTCTCACTATGTATCTCATTCAAATTAAAATCAAGCCACACATAGTTATTAGAGAAATATTCCTTGTGCATGGTTCACTCATGCACGCAGGGAGTGAAGGTATTTTTTATCATTAATGGACCCAATATTGAAGATTTGGGCATCAATTCTTATCTTTTTAGTGGTAAGTATAAAATATAATGAAGTTATTGAAGATAATTCCCCATATAATCTTGATTTTGGTTGGAGGAAAGGTTTTTTTTTTCATGGTTGGGCTAATGATTAGAGATCTGGATGTCTCTATGAATCTAATTGAAATGAGAATAAACCAATACATAGTTAACCCCATGAATTTAATCATCATGAAGCAATGATTTGGATGACCATACATAGAAGAAACATTGGAGGTGGACTAGAGGATACGACATTGGAATCAGTATGTATCTTACTAGGTGTAAAAGTCAAGCAATGCGTTATTCTCGATATGTCACATGTGCAGATATGATTCATACATAAGATACAATGGGACCTAATAATTAATCATGGGTGAACCTAGGATTGGATATCTAGGCATCAATACATATATTTAGGCATCATGAATCAAGAAACATGTTGTTATTAAAGGTGCTCCCTTTGTATGATTGATTCATACACATTGAGTAAAAGGGAATTTTTCATCATTTTGGAAAGACCCCAGATATGTGATTTGGGAGTCACTAAGTATATTTTAGATGAAATAATGAATCCAAATTTTTTTATTTAAATGATCCATGTAATTTAACATCATTCAGTATGGATGAAGATGAACCGATGTGAAAAGACAAAAATATTATAGCTAGACCAGGGGATATGACCCAGGAGTCACTATGTATCTTATTTTAATAAGAATTATGACACAAGTTGTTCTTATGGATGGTTAATCACATCAATTAATTGTTGATGTTGTAAATGGGGGCTTTAATGCAATCCAGAATTATGGTTGGGATGAAAATACAATATTCTTTGAGAATCAAGTCATATTTCATGGAAGAGTTCCTAGTTTAAATTAAATCACATAAAAGGAAAGGGGTAAATTTATCTTTTATGGTTGTGGTTGGGCCCATGATAAGAGATATATATGTCACAATTTATCTCATTCAATTGATAATCAATCAAAAAGTAGTTCTTGAAATGTGGTCCCTCTACAAATATATTTCAATCATAAAGGGAAATGGGGTTCATGTGCTGCTGGGGAGTGGAAATGATGTGAGTAATGCGTACTCATCATAGATACTCATATTTTAAGGGACCCAAAATAATATAATTTTTGGTATCATTGGATATATATTAATTTAAAATGAAGGATATGTTAACCAAATAGTTAAATGTCGTGTGGTGATGGAAAATAGTGTTTGGCAGTTTCAGGCCATGTGACTAGGATGTCATGTCATGTAGTTTAACATCATGTGAAAAGGATTACGATTCTATACAGTTTAACATAAACAACATGGATTCATAAGGTGATATGATGTATAATGTCATGTTACTAGGACATTGGTTTTTATGAAGTTTAACATCATGAAACCATGATTTACCCTTTGTGATTACAAAAAGTATTTATTCAAGAACCTCACATTGAATATAGTTGTATTGAGTTATCCATCCATCAATATTAAGGAATCAGATCTATTAGAGTAGAAATTATATGTTGAGTAAGGTCCTTCCCAATTTGAATCTTGTTTTGGAGGATTCTTTCCTGGTGTCATTAACATCCTACGAACCAATACCAATTCTACATAGAGGAATGAACAAAGTTGAACATTAATATTGAATATTAATGCTATTTGGTTCTGATAACTATCCATGTGATGCATGGTATGAAATATATTCTCATCCAATCACTCAAAATCATATAGTTACTTGTGGACCTGCTCATCTATAGATAACTGATCAAAAATAGCAACTTGGAGTAAATGAAATTGAATGTTAATAGGATAGTATACTTTTATACAGTATTACAATGAGTACAATTTTGATCGTGTCGTAGTATGGGTAGTAGTATGGTGAAATGATAATGTATTAAAAATCTTATCAGGACAGTAATTTTAATCTTTATACCTTACTTTCAAGAGTATGTTGGATGTGGTTTGGTTGAAATCATCTATCCATCCATTTTACACTACATGATAATGAGATGAATGGTTAGATATGAAATTTTATTCCAAATGTTACTTCCCTACCCTAGTATAATATAAAATGGTGTCATTTTCTCTTAGTATGGTATAAGGGACACAGAATCAATAATGATATTAGATTTGAAAAACAAACAATGCTTTTGGCACTAACTTCTTCATGAGGGATTTCTTTATCCCGTTAAGAGAATAAATCATTAGTAGAAGAGATGTACATGAACTTATTATCCATAGCTAGAGGGTAAGGTCCTTCTACATCCATTCCCTATATAGAAAATGGCCAAAAATATTTGGTTTTATGTAGCAACTATGGGGGTTGATGTATAAAGTTGGCATGAACATGGTAGGAAAGACACTTTTATGTTAAATTTGAGTAGTCATGCAACATTGAGGACCAAAAGTAACCATGAATTTGAATTTGATGAGAAATCCTTTTCCCAAACTAGTAGACAGTATAGGATCCTACCTGTACTTCCTTAATGAAGGATTTTGTTTTTTACATCAATGAATTAGATGATAACTCCATCCATGACACATCTATAAAGGATCTTATAGAGATTTGGTACATAAAAAAGAGTGAATTTGAATGGTCATATTCAGACTTTCTATTTTCTATCTCTATCTTGTGGAAGTACTCTTATATGGAGATAGTCAATGATAGATATCATCCATCCTATGGTTGGACCAAATGGTTCTGGAATGGGGCTCATTTCAATGATTTCCTCTATTCTTATTTGAATAAAATGTGAAACCACTTGATGATGAGAAATTTCATGTTAATGTCATCCTGGTTCAGAACATCCAAGGCTATAGCTACATTTTCCAATGCATCATCATAGGAATTTTTTGACTGCCAAACCTAAGATAATGTCGATAATTAATGGATAGTGGAAATTGAGACATTACTATTTACAACATGGAATGAATGTTGATCACGTAGAATGTATGTCGCAGTTATCTATAACTTTTTAGGGATAACTATTTCATAATCATACCTACCAATATTAATTCATAATTAATTATCATGGAATATGATCTATATGTATTTTTATGATAATTTAATTGTGTAAAGATGAAATCTACCACTCCTCTTATCAGTGTACAATCTGAATATGATCTGATGATTGTAATTTATTTTTGGTTGTTATTATTTTGATATGAGATGTAGATTCTGGTCATTTTTTTAGTTGAGGTTGTTATTAATATTGTTGATATAAATTATATGTGTTGGACTCAGTCAAACTGTGATGAGAAACTATTTGATATAGTTATATACCCCAAAGGATTGGTAATGACTAATGGGGATGGGTAACATGAGGTACAAGAGAAGGTGTAATAACCTCATAAGAGGATTACTCAAAGGAAGCCTTTGCTTTCCAAAATTATGTGAAAAATGATTCACATCTATACTACTTCATCAATGAATGTACCTCTTTCTAACCATATATCATTGATGATGTTTAATTCATGATAACATGATGGGCGTGGGATTCATTGTTGCACATAGTAGGTTCTATTTAATTATCGGGTTTCCACATAGTAGATGAAATTTCATTAACATTTTTTTTAGCACACTAAGTAATTTATTTCATAAATAAAAATGGGGATGAAAAATCACACAATCAAGACCGTGAAATTGAAAGGTATTTTTCAAAATTTATAATCATCAACATTGATCTGTTATCCCAAATATTGTGTTCATCTGATGACACAACTGAGGTGGGAGCTTTTGGTCATAACACCTATCATAGAGAATTAATATTATCTTCATTTATATTTGATTCATTTATATTTACTTAATTTTTTAATTCTATATATTTTCTAAATCTTATTGGATACTAATGAAAATGATTCTCACATTACATCCCTTAAATATCATATTCGTAGAAAAAAACATACTCAGGCTCTTACTGTGGTTAGAGTGTTATAAAACAGGGATCCTTATATTCAATGAAGCATTTAAGGATAGAGATATTTGATCCTTTAAAAGAACTATATATTTCACTAATAGTGATTCTTTATGTAGATCTGTATATATAAAAAATTAGTAATCATAAGTGGGTCCTAATATTGAAAAAATTTATTCGCTTGAGGTTGATGACTATATATCATCATTATTTACTTATCTTATAATAAAAATTTGTAAAATTGTATTGATTTATTAGTATATTTAGATATTTTCATGACTCCCATAATCTCATGGGTTTCCACTACCAAAAAACTTGTAGATCATACTGTTGTGACTCATGTATAACATAAACAAATATGTAATCAGTCTAGATGAAAATTCAATACATATCACATTTATACATGCTCTAAGGAAATAATGGTTTTGTTTCATTGGAAACAAGATACATAATTAAAAATTTATTAAAACATATTAAAAATTTCTCATAAATAATATTATTTGAGTACCCTTATTGATATATCATACTTTGAACCTTCCATCAAAACCCGATGATGGAAAATATAAGAAAATGTGAGTTATGTTTCTGAATAATTTAAAACATTGTATTTATCAATCATAGGTCATAAGATGATAATAATTGAATGATAACAATTTCAATTTCAATTTCACAACATAATATATTATTACCCAGAAAATATTATATAATAAACTCCAAAATCAATTCATATCAAGACACATGATAAATCCGAGTGTCAAAAAGGAAAACATCATTGAGATTTCAAAACAAATTCATGTGGAATCATATGATTATGAATAAAATAATGTTGTGAGATAAAAATTCAGAATCATGTACAGAAATAATGTTTTGAGAATGGGTTGAAGCAGTCATAAACTCATATTAAAATGTGAACAAAGCTATTCAAAATGATCTTTACACATAATATTATGACTGTAACTATAGGTAATCATTCTCACACAACTTAATGTGAAAAAATATATGCTCAATAATGTCCATTATTGTCATCAGTATGTCATAAGATATGAAAATCACCTTTCCCAATGAAGTAGACAGATATAATGAAACTACCGATCACATATTCATAATATATTACTATGTATGCTACAGGATCATAAAAAATCATTAAAAATCATATTACATCCCAGGGAAAATAAATAGGTTTACAAAACATCTCATCACTATAATCATTAAACATCATATGAAAGGATAATTATGGGTTCATTGGATTTTAAAAATAGTAAAATATATTTAACAACAAAGGATCTTATTGTATATAAAATATTCTACTAAAATATGACTAAAATATTTCATGAAAAAAATTCCCCTTTTAATTTTTATATTCGTTATTTAAAACCTATTTTTTTAATATTAATGAAAAAAATTTCTTTTAAAGGAACCATTAACACATGAAAATGAATATTCATATAATTCAGCTATCCTAATGGCTAGTATTTCTTCCCATACAATAATCACTAAAAAGACAAATTCCTCACACACATAATAAGAAAAGTATTTTATTTAGAACACAACAAGAAGAATATTTTTAATCCTTTTTAAAAAATTGTTTATATATGTATTTAATTAACATATGAATAATATTAAAATCGATATAATTTTTTTTCATTGATAAAATTCATATGGAGGAGAAATATTCTTTTGTAAAAGAGGATATATAAGGTCATTTTTTTAATAAACATTATATTAGTAATATTGAGTAAAATAGTGTGATTCATTAAACTATTAAATAAAATAACATTGGATGATAAAGTTAAAAAAAATTTACAGTTATGTATTATATAATTTCCCTCGATGGTAATTCATGAGTAAACAATCTGAATTAAAATGATATTCAAACCAAAAAACCTTATCTCAAGTCCCATTTGTCATTGTACACATTTAATGTTATGGTAGAATAAATATATATTTGTTATATATCATTCCCAAATAAAATTTTCATATATATAATACCATGTATTACTTAATTATAATGTATTATCACATTCTTATTAACAATTGTTGGTTAAGATCACAATTCTAGGTTTTAATAATTTCATATTTCTTACATGTTACACTTTTGAAGAACGTGTCCCTGTGATTTGATCATTGTTCCATCATCTTCATAATTTTAATAGTTTACTATATAACAAATTTAATATTATTATGGAAATTTATAACATCCCATATAATGTGGGGGTAAAAAATTAATTACATAGCTTCTTTGTGACAATAATTCGTACGTACACACTAGTGGTGTTTCAACTTTTTGATCTCTGTAAAGAAATAAATATGCATATAAATTCTCCACAAAAACAATAATAATTTCTAAAATATCATATATATTTAGTAAATCTACTATTATAATAATTAATGTATAGTAGGGATGAAAAATAAAATGCATTACTTCATGCCGGTGGTATTCCAAATATGTGTAGAAATGATATTATCATTTCAGACATGATTGATTAGAGGATGCGAAATTGTTATTAAATATTAATAATAATTAGGTATTTTTAATACACATAATTATTTATTTTTTAATGGATATCATATATTTATACGTTGTAGAAAAAATAAATAGAATTTAACGTAATCAGTTAAGAGTTATACCACCTCACTGAGAAACCTCCATCGGATTAAACCTAAAGCCTCAAAAGGATGGTATTTGAGAAATAAAATAATATATATGATATGGGTAATAAATATAATATGTTATTAGTGTGTTCATTTTATAATACTGAGTTCATGAACATTTTGAATAAGGGATGATTTATGCTTCTCCTTTATAAGTGTGTTGAGGGGCCCCGATGGAATTAGAGGAATTACTGAAAAATATAACATATTTTTCATTTTGAAAAGGATCTAAATTTATATATTAATTATATCGGATTATTATTAGTCAATTAATTCATATAACATAAAATTTGGACATGTTTAGGTGTAATTTTAATCACTATCTCTTAGTTTTAGCCCCAGTTATCCCTTATGACGATTACTATGAAATCAATTTTTTAATCTTTAGGAAAATTTAAGTCAATATAAAAGGAAAAAATACTGATAAGTGGGAAATGGTTCATATAATTGAACATATACTATTCAATTGATCAAGGATAATATCTTTATCAATATTATATTATTTAATAAAATATTATATAATAGAATATACCATTGAAGCCATTTTAATGAATATTCACATAGTTCAACATTAATGAAAATAAAATTGAAATGTAAATCATTTAAATTATATTAAAATGTCAATAATATGTTATAATCATGTTAAAAAATCATGGAACATAATAATTCAATAAAATTATATAACTTTTTATTTTTTTCAAAATTAGTTATTATATTTTCTATTACATGAACATGTATTAATTTTTACATTATATAATTATTTTAGATAATTATTTCATCACTATATATTAAAAATAAATTTATAAGATAAAAAACAATAAATATTTTGAGTATCAATTTATAACTATACATAAAATATTTTTATTTACATGAAAACTTCTTATTAATATTAAAATAAATGGAGTTTCAACTTTTTATTTATTAATTACATTAAATTATAATAAAGTTTGTATCACAAAAAAATTTAAATAAGATTCCATTTAATATAATATAGGACATGTATGGTTAAACTAAACTCATATAATAGAAATAATATAGGTTTTTGATATATCATTGAAGCCTTATCAAATTTATTTTTACCTCAGTTAACTGATTTACCGTTTTCAAGCTAATAAATATTTACCATGATTACTACTCAATATGAGAAAATGTAAGGTGGAAATATTTATCAATTTTTAAAATTCCAATAATAAATATCGAACCCATTTTTTAAATATTACAATTTTATATTTCTAATAATTCTAATATAAAATAGGAACAGAATATTCAAAATGAACCTATTTTAGCAAAAAAGAGTTTTTATTCATAAAACTAGATTTACTTATATCCCATGCCTTCTAAATATCATTATGTAAATGATAAATAATTTTTATTAATGTATAATATATATTTTTTACTAAATTTTTTTTCAATATTGAGTAATTTTATTTCAAAATTAAATAATAACATATATATAAAAATATGATTAAAAAAATATATCTTTTATGAATACAAATACCTCTATATAATGATAAATAGTGAATTTCTTCTATAATTTTTTTAAAAAAAATACAATTCTATAATATAGATATTCTTATTCATTACCTATAATCCAATGGATATGTAATAAAAATTAATAATTCAATTTTATAATATGGTTTATTTAGAACTGTTATTTCATGTAACTCATGATATTAAATAAATTTTAACTATTTTTAAAGAATTAAACATAAAATATCTAGGTGTAAAATGAAATACCCTTATAAGATATTTTTCTCTAAAAGTAAACCACTCTTAAAAAACATGTTGATACTTCTCCATTATCACATCCTTAAGTTCCCACATAATATCCTTAAATTTATTGTTTCACCATAAATATTTTACCAAGTGACAAGACTTGTTCGAAAACACTTTCTCAATTTGATCTAAGACCACCATTGGTTACTCCTTATATCATAGATCATACTATAATGCTATGAAATATGAGTTATATAATTTTGAATGATCATATATATAATTATATAGTATAAATACATGTAAGACATCATAAAACATAGAGAGATTCGATGGAAGAACCAAATATATGAAATTATCCCCATAAAATAAATTATTTTAAATAGATATATATATATATATATATATATAGGTATATGATGAATGATTTATAATGGGGAATAAAAAATATAATTATATAAGATAAATTTAGTATATAGAAAACATAGTTAGTCACCCATAGAAGAGTTGACATTAATTTTTTTCACTTCTATGTTTTTTAATGAAAATGATATTGATTTCATTTGAAAAATTATAATTTTAAGAAATATTTAAAATGGTTGACTAAATCGGCATTTAATATAGAGATTAGTTTGTTCATGGAATATCTTATTGAAATTCTATTATTGTTCCAAATCATACCAATCCTTTTCATATAGGCTGTAAACATTGTGATTCCACATCCACTTCCTCTCTCTCCCCTATAAAGATGGTTCAGAGGAGAATATTCATAACTAATTTATCATTTTCTTCTACACATCTTCATATGTGTTTGATTGTTTTAGTGGTCCTTCATGGACTAATAAGTGAATCTTTGATTGGGTATTTCTATTATTTAACAAACAATAACTCCATCCATAAAATAACACTTGTTTTTATTATTTTCATGCACTTTAATATATAAGCCTATCTTATTATATATCATAATGGTCATTATGTGGTAGAGGGAGAAAATATGTCACCTAATAAAAAAATACGAATTAACATAATTTGAATTCAATTATAGTCTCACATGAAAATTAAAATTTCAATTTGATATTTATAAAAATTCAGTAGAGTAAATAATTGATTTTATTTAATTAAGAACAAAAAACCTCAAATAAATTTTTTTATAGCATCTCATTCCTCGACACCCATAGAATATACCCATCCATGTGATGTATAACTGAAAATAATATGGAGATATAAGGAAATTTAATAATTAAATAAAATAAATTATTAGAAAATAAAAAATCAATAGGTTAACCTCATCCATCTCTTCCCCTTACTAATATGATCATATTGAATCCGTCCATGGACATTCATTTATTGGAATAAATCAGGCTTAATTTGGATTTATTCATCCATAAATGCCTCAACTAATACCTACCAATTTATTCCCAATGGTTCATCTGGGTACGAGGTCAAAATTAATAAGATTTTTTAGGAGTTAGAGGTTTCAAATTGCTGAATTTTCCCATCAACATGATAAATAGTGTGACACAAAGTATCTTTCTTTGAAAACTCATGATCTCTTACTGGGTGTGTTTTTTCATGGTCTTGTATAACTTCTTGAATTATTATAGTGTTCCACATGGTTAATAGACCATTTATTATATTAACGATTAATTTCTTATGATTTTGAGCCCGTTTCCAATTGATTCATTAATTATGAGCCTCAGACTTCCTACTTCACTTATCATAAATCATGGAACCTCATTTTTGTCCTAAATTCCTAACTATTTTCTCATTTTTAGTCCATCATTTTATCCTTATATAAATTAATAAAAAATATCTGGATTATTTAAATATTAGAATAAATTAATGTGGAGTACAATTCTTACAATATTCAAATTTAAAAGCACAAAAAATTCATTATCATAATTAAACCAAGATTTAATATTACAAATAAAAAATTAATAAGACAATAAACATAAAAAATACAAATAAAGATATTTATTTTACATTCTATGATGATTAAATAGTTTGTGTTCTCCTTTCATTCCTTAATATAGCATATTTCATTCTTAAAATGCATTTCAAGTAATGATCTACCTCAATTTTATTTCATTCTATCATTACTCAAGTTAAAAAGATAGAATATATTTATAATAAAACCTTGAATACATTATCATTTCTATAAGATATCAAAGGCTCTATATTCCCTATATTGTTGAAAACACATGAAATTAGGAGGAAATTTCCTTTAAGGTTCAACTTAATATGAGGATTCAGGATAGTGGGTAGTAACATTTTAAAACATTCAGGATTAAATAGGTATTTGACTATACAGAAAATACATGATATAAATACCAATGATTAAAGAAAATATATCCATTTAAATGTGACATGACACTCTTCCCTAGATGAAAGTGAATTTCAGGAACAATGAAAGTACAATTAATATATTAGAACATATTTAATTTTTATCTAATTTTTACTCACTTATTTTAATGCTATTGTATATGTTATTTAATTTTCTAAAATTTATCCTTGGAAGAAATCCCAAATACACCACTTAACCCCATATGATAAAATAATTACTATGCTGATGGTGATTTTTGATTTTTCACATATAACTACAATTTGTTTTTTAAATTTTTTTGACCTCACCTATTTTGATAATCCCAATTATGATTTTACATTCATTGATAATCCCAAATATATATATATATATATATTAATTCTTTCAATCTATGGAATTCTATTATCAAGCTGATAATAATAATAAAATAATCATTGAAAAATGCCAATCAATGTTTATCTATGGTTATATGAATTTTGATATAATTCTAACTCAATTGGATATGTTTTTCATATATAAGATAAGTGTTAAGTCACTGATTTACTTGTAGCTACTGATAAAGATCTACGGGTTCATAGTCTACCAATAGACATAGTCACCGATAAGAAAAGGTCACTGATACTTAGAGCTACCGGTATGTATAAGTCCACCAGTAAGCACATGTCTCTGATAGATCAAGTCTATCGATATAGATAGCTACTTATAGAAGCTGAGCTACCGATAGAATAATTCTACCGATAAACACTTCACTGGTACAAAACAGAGCTACCGATTTGCACAAGCTACCGATACAAAGTTTACTAATACAAATTCACGAATATAAAAGAGCCATCAATTCAATAGAGCTACCAATAGACCAAGAGCTACTGGTAGAACGAGTCACTGGTACATAGAGCTACTGATACGCAGAGTAACAAATACCGATATAAGGAGCTAACTATACAAGGACAAATAGCTACCGATATGAGGCCACAACTATACAAATTCCACCATTACACATCTACCAACAGAAGACTACTGATGAAAGACTGACCAATCAAACACTATACTGTATATTATTTATTTATTAAGAAACGACAATATTTTCTGATCTTAATGAAATTAATGTTATTTAATGATAGTTGTTGGCATGATAGCGAACCGTATCTCATACCTGTAAAAATGTAATCATACCCATTGACCAGAGCTGAATGCAATAAAAGGAAAGAAAAAAGGCAGGGCATAAAGAAGGTGTGAAGTGTGGTAAATCAAGGGCTAAATAGCTTTGGAAAGTGGTTCACTCACATAGAAGATAAAGGAAACATTAATAATTGAAGAACACTGTACATACATGAAGCCATTCATTTCAAGAAGAGAACACCATTGAAACTTCATTCAAGGAGTGAAGAACTACAATGAGCTACTCATACACTCAATCTGATCAAACTGAACTTGAAGAAAAAGACCCTCTGCTTTTTATAAAAAAACCATAGAAGGACTCAGAAACATTCCTGATTAATCAAGAGTCTAGAGGTGCACTTCAAATCACTAGAGCTTTCTAAAACTCATATATACTCTCTTAGTGATTATTTTATTTACATTTCAAGTAGTGTGTGAACTCTGTAGTTTATTTAATCACACTGTCTCCTGTTCTAAACTAGGGGATCTCTAAATCCTCACACAAACAGTCCATAACTCTTTGTATCCCACTGAAGATAGTGGTAGAGGTCAAATAGGACCTGGACAGCCAGTTTGTTGTTATTTTGTTTCCCACTAACAACTGTGGTAGAGGTCTTAGTACCTAGACAATCTCTATAATATTTTTTACCCCGATAGAGTGTCTGGATAAAATTTATATAAATTGTTTGAGAGGACTAAGTCTTGGATTGAGTCTGAACTTCTAAGTTACATCTGTTGTGCATCTTCGCTTAAGTCTAATGTATACTATATATATTATTTTTCCAGTGCTAATTACTTTGAAAGACAATTTTTTTATAGTTAATTTGATAGTTAAATTAGAAAATTTTTATAATTATTTATAACCAGTAAGTTAGTTTCAAAAGTTAAGTTAATATTTTGATTAAATTTACTGAGACCTAATCAATATTTGAGAAACTAATTGAACTTTTAGAATCTGTATAAATTCACTACAGTTTAACTTGTTTTTAAATATGGGGATTTTAAGAGAAATCATTTTAACAGAAATTTGAAGTGGAACTCAATTCACCCCCTCTTGAGTGTCCACTCTAACCAACATTCAGTATAAGAGGATTTGTTTTTTTATTATTAAAGGATTTTGAAACACTCTATTTTCAACTGTGATATTAGTTTCATCTTAATGATCTTAAATTTTTGTTAGTTCTAAATTTTTTCTCTTTAAATATCTTTTTCTAAAATCTAGTTATTGATAATATATTTGAAGGTGGTGCTACCAACATTCCACCCATCTTTAATGGTACAAATTATACCCAGTAGAAGCTTAAAATGAAAATTCATTGAGAGAGTATGTGATTTGATATCTGGACTGCTATAGAACCTCAATATAAGATTCTAGACACTGAGAGAACTACTTGGGATGAAGCAACTGAAACTGCTTACAATAATAACTGTGAAGCTACGAATGCTTTGTATTGTGCTTTTGGAGATGAAGAATTCAATCACTTATCTACTTGTAAATCTGCTTATGAAATTTGAGACACATTGGCTATTTCCCATGAGAGAACTACCAATGTCAAAGAAATGAGACGGAATTCATATACTATTAAATATGATAATTTTAAAATGAAGCCCGATGGGCCTATTTCTGACATGTATCTCAGGTTCAATGAAATTGTAAACACAATGAGCTCTCTTGGAAAAGTTGTTCCTACAAAAGAATAGATCATGAGAATATTAAGATGTCTGATAGAAATATTGAGAGGAACATCTGTTTCAATTATAGAATCATGTGATATTGGTACTTTTCCTGTTAAATAATTAATTGGTTAACTAATGATGTGTGAGGAAGAGCTGAAGGTCAGAAAATAAGAGGATGATGAACCAAGGAAGAAGTCAGTAGCTTTCAAGGCATCTGCTTAAAAAGTAAAGACAAAGGAAAAGTTCAAAGTGAAAGTGATAGTTCAAACAGTAATGAGAGTGCATCTGATAGTGATTCTGAGATGGATCAAATAGCTATAAGATTCAAGAAGTTCTATAGGAAGAATAAATTTTTCATAAAATCAAATTACAATGGAAAATATGTCAACAAGGGTCATTGGAAGAAGGACTGGAAGAAGCCTGATAAAAGTAATGAGATTATCTGCTATGAATGAAAAAGGAAAGGACATATAAAAGAAGACTGTCTAAAGTTGAAATTCAAGAAGAACCATGAATACATGGACAACAAGTATAAGAAAGTTATTAAATAAACCTAGAGTGCATTAGAAAATAGCACAAGTGAATCTGAATTTTCTGACTCTTAAAAGAATCATGCTAACATGTGTTTTATGACAAACACATCTGAGGTATCATTGGATACTCTTACGTTGAATTCATATTAATCCGGAGATGATTCTGATTCTTAAACTAAAAATATATCTAGTTAAGAGTTATTTTAATAATGTAATATTCTAGAAGGGACCAGTAATGAATTGAAGGACAAGTATAAAACCTTGAAGAAAACAACATGCTCTAACCAGATCTGTAAAATCTTCCCTGGATATAGAGAAAGACAAGAATGCTCAATTGCTCAAGGAAAATACTGAACTGAAATTTTCCAATGAGAAATTATTAATGGACTTATAAAAATTCAAAAAATGAAAAGATACACTTACTCAAATGTTAGGTAAACAAGTGGAACCAATATATACCAGTGGGACATGCTATCATCCTAGAAAGAGATAGTTTACTAAAACTATATTTATTCTAAAATATGGATAGAATGCTACTAGTTCTAGTTCTATAAATATGTATGATTAAACTAGTTATTCCTATGGTTATAGATCAAATAAAGTGTATCCTTAAAATTCTATCAAATTTGAAAATTATTTGAGACCCATAAGACAAATCTGGGTACCTAAATATTTGATTGATAACTTGTCTGGAACCAAGAAAATCTGGTTACCAAAATAATTTTCTGTTTAAATGTGTTTTGTAGGGAATTTTCTTGAAAATTTATCACAAGACGGTATAGTACTTGGATACTGGATTTTCATAGAATATGACTGAAGATTACTCATTCTCCAAGAGTTTAATCAATGTTGATGGAGGCCATGTCACCTTCGGTGACAATTCTAAAGGAAAGATCATTGACCTAGGGCAGATTGGTAACATTAACTCAATTTAAATTTCAAAAGTTTTATTTTTTTGATGGACATAAATATAATTTGTTACGTATTTCATAGTTATGTGATGATTGATTTAATTTTAAATTTGAAAATGATTCTTTTAATGTTTTTAACTATAAGAATGTTTTAGTATTTTCTGCCTTGAGAAATGAAAATGTTTATACTGTTGATTTGAATTCTTTAGCTAAACTGAACATTACTTGCTTAAATGCTTTTCATAAAGAATAATGGTTGTGGAAGAGTAGATTGCGACATAGAAATATACATTCACATAGAAAACTGACTATGAATAACATAGTTAGAGACATACCTAAGCTTCAATTCCTAGCTGACAAAGTTTGTAATACCTATCAAAAGGTAATGAAACATAAGGTATCTTTTAAATAAAAGAAAGAAGTTTCAACTTCTCAACCTCTCCAGTAAGTTCACATGGATTTGTTTGGACCATATAGAGTTTCTAGTTTAAATGGGAAGCACTATGTCTAGGACTTGGTAGATTACTTTTCTAGATATACTAGGTTATTCTTCATAGATCCCAAAAGTGATGCTTTTTCTTACTTTACTAAATACTCCAAGTTTGTAGAGCACCTTATGGGACTTAAGATCAAGAACCTGAGAAGTGACCATGGTCGTGAGTTTGAAAATCATGATTTTGAATCTTACTGCTCACACAATGGCTATAGTCACAATTTCTCTAACCCTAGAACACCACAGCAGATTGATGTAGTAGAAAAAAGAAATAGAACCCTTCAACAAATTGCAAGAATGACCCTAAATGTGTATGACCTGCCTATTTAATTTTGGGCTAAAGCTGTAAACATAGATTGTTATATTATTAATAGAATATTAGTTATACATGTTCTCAAGAAGACCCCTTATGAGATGTGGAATAATAGGAAACCTAAGGTTAGGTACTTTATAGTCTTTGGTTGCAAAGTATTTATTCTTAATACCAAATATATTCTTGAAATTTTTTCTTCCAAAAGTGATGAAGATATCTTTCTTGGTTATTCTATAACTAGAAAATCTTGTTGAGCCTTTAATAAAAGAAACAAATGTGTGGAAGAATATGTTCATATCATGTTTGATGAAACTGATCCACATGAACCCAAATCTTATATTCAATATCTTAAATAAGATTTTTCTATTCTAGACATTAATGACAAAACCAATGATTATGTTGTAATGACTTCCAATTCTGGACATATTCCAAAATTTGCTTCTATTTAACCCAACCCAAACTAAGTGAAGAGCCTGAAATTTTTATTCCTAAAATTACTAGATTAACCAGGATTCTAATGAATCATCCTTTAGATGCTGTTGTTGGTAAACTTGATAGAGGGACACAGACTAGAGATTCTCTCAGAAATGAGGTTGAACATCAAGTGTTTTTGTCACAGCATGAACCTAAAAACATTTATGATGCAATAAATGATGAATTTTGGGTAATGGTTATGTAAGAAGAACTAATGTAACAAAGTCTGGGAATTAGTAGAAAGACATAAGGACACTTTGACCATAGGCACTTAATGGGTTTTTAGAAACAAAGTTGATGAGTCTGGAAATGTAGTTAGAAACAAATCTAGGTTAGTTGATAAAGGTTATAGTTTAGAGGAAGGTATAGAATATGAGGAAACCATTTCCCCTATAGCTAGATTAGAAGATATTAGGATATTACTTGCCTATGCTGCTCATCTGGATTTGAAGTTATATCAAATTGATGTCAAAAGTGAATTTTTAAATGGTCTTATAATTAAAGATGTTTTTGTTGAACAACTACCTAGATTTACTGATCCACATTTCGTAAATTGAGTTTTCAAACTATCTAAAGATTTATATGGATTAAAACAAGATCCAAGAGCTTGGTATGATATACATAGTAATTTTCTTATTTAATAAGGTTTTACTAAATGGATTGATGATCCAAATCTGTTTATCAGAAGAATTTCTAAAGATGTTTTGATAGTACAAATCTATGGTAATGATATTATTTTTGGATCATCCAAACATTCTTTATGTATTGATTTATCAAAGAGTATGAAAAATTAATTTGAAATGAGTTTAATGTGAAAACTCAAATATTTTACTGGATTCCATAATCATTAAAATGAAAATGGTATTATTTTGAATCAATGTAAATATACAAAGGATCTTTTAAAATGTTTTGGTAAGGATAGTATTAAGGAAAATTTTATTCGTATGAGTACTATCTGTAAATTTGATGTAGATGAAACTGGGAAACCAGTGGATCAATCAAATTATAGAGGTATGATTGGAAGCTTACTTTACCTTACTACTAGTCGACCATATATTATGTTTAGTGTTTGCATGTGTGCAAGATTTAAAGCTAATCCTAATTAATCGCACTTTCTTACTGTTAAAATAATTTTTAAATATCCTAAACATAATGAAAATTTGGGTTTTTTTATCCAAAAGGACAATTTTTAATTAATTATTTATTTAGAAGTTGACTTTGCTGGTTGCAAGTTTGATAGGAAGAGAACATCTCGAACATTCCATCTTTTGGGAAAATTCTTAGTATCTTGGTGTAGTAAGAAACATAATTCAATATCTTTATCAACTGCGGAAGTAGAGTATATAGCTTCTTGTAACTGCTGTGCACAAATTCTGTTGATGAAACACACTCTTTTGGACTATGAATATGATTTTGAGCATGTTTCAATTAACTATGATTACACTAGTGCAATTATCATTTCAATGAACTTTTTGTCTCACTCTAGGACCAAACACATTGTTGTATGACACCTTTTCTTGAGAGATCACTACCAAAGAGGTGATATTACTCTTGAATTCATATGTACTGAGCATTAATTAGCTGACATTTTCTCCAAACCTTTATGTTCGGATAGGTTAAGTTACATTAGACATGAGTTAGGAATGATTAACCTTGACCGGTAGATACCTCACAGATGTGATACCTCACCAATGTACCTCACCGATGTACCTCACTGATGTGATACCTCCCTGATGTACCTTATAGATGTACCTCACTGATGTGATACCTCACCAATGTACCTCACCGATATGAATCCTCGCCGATTATGAATTTTCACCGATATACCATACCGATAAGTAAACGATGTTTTAAACTTATATCTGCCGCCAGAATATGTATTGTTTATACATTACTTATTTTATTTTAATTATATATGTTATGATTCCTAAATTTTAAAACTAAGTCTTAATTACTTCACAATCCACTAAACCTTTCCTCGACCCTCAAGCCTTATCTATCGAATCTCTCGAAAACCATAAGTTCCTCGAACCAAAAATGGAAAAAACCAAAATTCCCTCTGTCAGAGATGACGTTGATAAGAAGAATGAGAAGAAGAAGAAGACAGACCACGAAGGAAGTAGTAGTGTCTATAGAACGAGGTCAAGAAGGTGACCAGTGAACCCTCATTTACCAAATAGAGTTATTGTGATAGAAAAAGAGCTATGCATGGAATGGTTGTTGCCCAATAAATCATTAGTTCGGGAGGTGCTGGAAGATCATAAGTGAGTAGAATTATTTTCAAACAACAATGGCCCCTACTATCCAAAGCACGTGAAACAGTTCTATGACTATATAAGCTTTGATAAATCAGAAGATGAATACCGAATTATTTCACTTGTGAATGGAAAGGAAATATCTTTTTTATCTGTTAAATAGGATGAATGTATGAACGTCCCACACAAAGGTGTGTCTGGATATTTCTCAATATCAGTACCGCCTTCAAGTGACATATTTGATTATGAGATTGCCTTAGAGGAACTCACCTATAGTGGAAAACAAAGACAGGTGGTGGCTACTGAAATGGATGGCGAGAACAGATTTTTGTTCATGTTTGTTCAGCATGTTTTAATTCCAAGGAGGGGGGACTTTGTAAATATATGATATCAAGATATCTATTTGATACATCTTTTGAGATATGGATTGATTGTGAAACTTTGCAGGTTTATAATGATTCAAATGGATATATGACCATGACTAAATCAAAAACAAATGCCTTATTTTTTGCAAAGTTGATCTCGGTGATGATTAAAGTGAAAGGGGTAGCTGAGTCTCAAGATGAGACAGTGGTAGTAAAGAATATTTTTTGTATCACAAACACTGTATGAAAATACATGAATATAAACATGAATCCATGGAGAAGAGAGTGGGTTAATGATGATAAGAAGATATATGATAAGGTCAATCATGTGGATCATCCTTCAAGGCCTAAGGATGTGAGGGATCCAGGTCTAAGACCTGATGAAGAAGAACCTGAGTACAGTGATGAGATAGATGAAGAGGGGACTTATATGGATGAGGGAAGGGATTTGGACGTGCCCCCAAGTCCTTTTTCTGAAATTATATCATCAAGAAAGGATCCCTTAATAGAAGAAGAAACACCTGTTTATGAGGAAGACCTACCAACCATTGAGAATGAAGAAGAAAGAGAGAATGAATCTGAAGCCTTTGATTCTGTCTTCTTATGTCTGATCCCATTTATTGGAATCTCAATTGTGCATGTTAAGGATGTAGTTTGTATGATGGAAGGACCTTCAACTATTTCTAAGGAACCTATTGCTATTATAGAGATGGAGTTGATTGTAGAAGATTCTTCTATAGAAGAAAGACCTGTTGAGAATGATGTTAGAGTACAATAGAATTCACTAGTTGAGGGGGAGCATCCAATCAGGTTTGGCAGTGTTTTAGTAGCAGTTGAAATTGAGGATTGGGCAGAAGACCCAGGTTTTGTTGTTTGTGGATTGGATTATTCAGATTCTGATAATTATAGATCCTTCAATAGTCCAAAAGTTAGTTAGGATACTCAGACTGAGTTGTTACCCTAAGATAAGGTCAGAATGCATGATCTGGAAAAGCTAAAGTCTGATCTCAAAATTAGTTTTGTGGAAGAAATAAGGAAGACGGAAGCTTCAATAGTTTCATCCATTCAATAAATTATGAATGACTCTATGTCCAGTATATTATCTAAAAGGGAACCAGTTGTGGTTTCACCTACTGATTTGATTACCAAGGCTAATCTTGATTCCTTAAATAATAAGCCGGAAGAGTTTTTTAGTGCCTCTTTTGCCGAGTTAAAGCACTACATTGTTGAAGAGATGAGAAATTTGGAAAAGTCCGTCGAACTCTCTCTTGGCTGTAATGTCTCTACCTTTTTGGAAGAGATAATGGATGAAGTTACAGCTTTCAAGAATCGTATGTCTAGCCTGGCATAGGATGCTGATGTTCTAACGAAGTATGTTATCTCTTTAGAATTATATATGAGTTCTAGATCTCAAGAAGACAAGGAAATAGCTTATGTAAAAAAGTGTTGTGAGCCAGATGATATCAGTCTTTGAGGGATTTAAAACCTCCATGAAACATCATGTCGGAACTCAGGATTCCCAAGTCAAAAATCTTATCAGTGGGTCGACCAAAAACATCAAGGAAATAGTAACATTCTCTATTGGTTCTCTTGCCTCCAATCCTTCAATATAACTGAATCAGATTCGAGATTTGATGAAGAAGGAGCTCTGTTAAACATCAACCAGTGGCTCTGTGGACTCATCTGATCTGACCAAAGTGGTGACTTCTACTCGAGATACCACTTGACAGATAATGAAGATAGTACAAGACTATATTAGAGAAGCTCCTGCCTCTCAAAAAGAGGTGAAAGTCAAGGTATATTATTATTTCCAAAGGGTGTATACTAAGCATCAACTAAAAAATCACTTCAAGCTTATGTTAGAAAACATGAAGCTACCACCATTCAATCAAGCCTTCTAAGAATAAGTCAGTAAGCTTTGAGAGTTGACTCCAGCCTTGGAAAAATTTATCGTGATCAAGGATGATTTCATTTCTACTATGGAGAGTGGAGGATGAATCATTATGGATTCCAAAAATCTTTTTTTTCCTTTCTTGCATGTCGATGCTAGGCCAGTGATTATACCTCCAGTATTACCTGCATCTTCCTCTACTATATATCCTATTAAAATGACTGATGTCCAGAATATCAGAAACCTTACTCTGATGATCACTTAGAGAACTACACAGTACAGACGAGGAATAGTTTTAGTATCTCAGCAACCTCTGATCATTTATTGTGTTCCTAAGCCTGCACATGCATCCACCTCACCTAAATATTCTTCTAATCCCAAGGGAAAATCTCATTCTGAGGATGTGGATTCATAAGTGTCTAGGATATTTTTTATAGGAATCACCAGTATTTCTAATTTTGTATTTCATTGTATCTGTTTGCCTCAAGGAATATATGTGATCTTACATTATTTTACCATATGTTCCTTATCTTTTCATGTGTTTTTCCTTCTTGTCCACTTTTGGATTATCGCCAATGGAGAGAAATATTGTCTAAGGGAAACATATCTATGAATAATAACTTTTATGAGAAAGGTGGAGAAATACTATCTTTTTTGAGTTTAATTCATTTCTCTCTGATACATTTTTTCCTAATTTATCATTGCTATATATGCTTTATAATACATTGTTTTATATGATACAATTAGACTTAATGCACTATCCTCTAATACATTGATAATTATATTGCGATTATAATATCATATGTTGTGATTATCAAAAAGGGGGACATTGTTGACCTCACATATTTTGATAATCCCAATTATGCTTTTGCATGCTTTGATAATCCCAAATAACTATTTATATATATATATTAATTCTTTCAATATATGGTATTCTATTATCAAGCTGATAATAAAAATAAAGCAATCTTTGAAAAATGTCAATCAATGTTTATCTATGGTTATATGTATTTTGATATAATTGTAACTCAATCGGATATGTTTTGCATAAATCAGATAAGTGTTAAGTCACTAATTTTCTTGTAGCTACTGATACAGATCTTCCAGTACTTAGTCTACCGATAGACATAGTCACCAATAAGCACAGGTCACTGATACGCAGAGTTACCAGTATGTATAAGTCCACCGGTAAGCACATGTCTCTGATAGATCAGGTCTACCGATACAGACAGCTACCGATTAAAGCTGAGCTACCAATAGTATAAGTCTACTGATATACATTCCACTGGTACAGAACGGAGCGACCGGTATGCACAAGATACCTATACAAAGTATACAGATACATGTTCATGAATACAAAAGTGCCACCGATTCATGAAAGCTACTGATACATCATGATCTACCGATAGAAGGTGTCACTGGTACATAGAGCTACGGATATACATAGTAACATCTACTGATACAAGGAGCTACTAGTACAAGGACAAACAGCTACTAATAGGAGGCCACATCTATACAGTGTGCATCGTTACACATCTACCAACAGAAGGATACTGATGAATGACTGACCAGTCAGACTCTATACTATATATTATTTAATTATCAAGACATGGTAATATTTGATGATTTTAATGCAATTATGTTATTTAATGATAGTTTTTGTCATGTCACGGAACCGTATCTCAAACCTGTAAAAAGGTAATCATACCCATTGACCGGAGCCGAATGCTATAAAAGGAAAGACAATGGCCGGGCATAAATAAGGTGTGAAGTGTGGTAAAGAAAGGGTTGAATAGCATTGGAAAGTTGTGTACTCACATAGAAGAGAAAGGCTACATTCATACTTGAATAACACTGGACATACACGAAGCCATTCATTTCAAGAAAATAACACCATTCAAACTTCATTAAAGGAGTGATAAACTATAAAGAGCTACTCATACACTCAAGATGATCAAACTGAACTTGAAGAAAACAACCGTCGGTTTTTCAGACAAAAACCAGAGAAGGACTCAGAAACATTCCTGATTAATCAGGAGTCCAGAGATGCACTTAAAATCACTAGAGATTTCTAAAACTCATATCTACTCTCTTAGTGATTATTTTATAAACATTTCGAGCATTGTGTGTACACTATAGATTATTTACTCACACTATCTGTTGTTCTAAACTAGGGGATCTCTAAATCCTCACACAAACATTCCATAACTCTTTGTATCCCACTGAGGATAGTGGTAGATGTTATGTAGGACCTGGACAGCCAGTGTGCTATTGTTTTATTTCCCACAAACAACTGTGGTAGAGGTCTTAGTACCTGGACAGTCTATGTACTATTGTTTACCCTGATCTAGGGTGTGGATCAAATTTATATCAATTGTTTGAGATGACTAACTCTCAGCTTGAGACTGAACCTCTTGGTTACATATGCTGTGCATCTTTTCATAAGTCTAATGTATACTATATATTTTATTTTTCCACTGCAAATTACATTGAAATACGATTTATTTTAATGTTACTTTGATAGTTAAATTAGAAAGTGTTTATACATAGTGTGAACCAGTAAGTTAGTTTCAAAAGATAATTTAATATTTTGATTAATTTAACTGAGACATAATCAATCTTTGAGAAACTAATTGAACTTTTACAGTCTGTATAAATTCACTACAGTTTAACTTGTCTTTAAATTGGGGGATTTTTAAGAGAAATATTTTTAACAGAAATTTTAATTGGAACTCAAACCACCCCCCTCTTGAGTGTCCACTCGGACCAACAAATTTTTATATATATTTTTTCAAAATGGGTTAGAATTGAATTCAATGAATTAGTATAATAATTTCATTATACACTATTGATAAATCTCACAATTATTTATTACAGTGTACTAAACCACTTCTACCATGACTTCCCTCACCAACTAATATTAATTTTATAATATAATTAATAATTCATAAATTAGGGTATGAATGTTAAATATTGGATTGTAATATAGAACAGTCCAAGAAAGGTCATTTAGGTCCTATATGGGTTAAACAGGGATTCCATTAAAATGAAGTCCTATGGATATGGTCTAAAGAACAAAAGTACCTCAATAATATTATATGCAACTCAATACAATCATATTTTTTACATGTTTTAATGAATGTTCTAGTAAGTGACAAGCCCTAGGATCTCTAAAAAATCATTCTCAATATTAAATTAGACAAATTTGATCCATAAATATAATTAGGATTGATAATCACGAAAAATTTTAAAATCACTAATGGAATATGGTAACAATAAAAAATCAATCAATATTAATTTCAAAAACTTGAGGATGTAAATATTGTATGAATGTTTCATTAAAATGAATCAAATATTACACTCAGATCATGATTAACCAAAATTAAAATCATATTCTTACTTGCAATCATTAAATAATCCATATAAATTATTAAATATCATTATCATGGAAAATTCAAAAATGTAATCATGGGATTCATAATAAAATGATGCTTCCTCGACCAGTTAAGAAGTGAAATAAGGCTAAGTCTTAGCATTTAAATTGTATTTCAAAATTTATGAAATTATTAAAAAGATGCGATGTAAAAACAAAATCAAATTGAAATACATATTACCATTTAGTGATGCCTCATTTTTGTATACATAGGTTGTGTTTTTACCCTTTCCAGATGTAGATATAACTCTCAGAACATCATTCGTTTGTAGAAAACTGCTTCTGTTTCTATCCTTATTTGTTTATATGACATTGAAGGAAATGTAAATATGAATAAAAAATAGTGCTAGTGTATTCCAATTTATATATGCATAAATGGTACAAGGGAAATATTTAAGTAATAAAAAAGTCATGTTTCCTTACATAAACTCTTATAATTATTGATATTGGTTGGGGAATTGTTTTAATTTATGATTAAAATAATTCATAGACTAGATAATGTATCTAAATGGTTCATACCCTTACACATTGATTTTATTGTTTATTAAATGCATTATAGTTGTGTATTTTGGAAATAATATTTAAATGGAATTAACATAATCAATCAAATGTTAAGAAAATTTACAACCTATTGGGCCATTATTTATTTACTGGTTGTAAGAGTGTAATATCATCCATTAGTTTTCAGGGTAGGTACCTATGGGAATTCATCATAATTTTCCCATTTATAGAAAATAATATTTCATATCATTCCATTAAAATCTACATATAAAAAAATTTAATACATATATAAAAATAAGAGTTCATTCCAAACTAGAATATAGATTTTTTGGAATTAGTTAGAGTTTGGAGTTGTATAAAAACAATTGAACTCTGGTGTGGGTGGTTTATTGATGAACTATCTTATGGTGGGCCATAATTTTTCAACCTTTATATATCTTTTAATTAATAAAATATTCTCCCATTTTTTAATCTATATCATTCATCTATAATCTCATATCCTTTCAAACAATGTAAAAGTATAGATTTATCTCATGTATGACTTAATATGCATTATGCCTAATACCATATTATGGTGGAATATATTCCCATAAAATAATTTGTTTGAGATCATTCATATTTTTGAATTTTAAGTAGTTATGTAAGACAATAATGAAACTTAAAACCAATGGATATAATCCATCCTATTGGGATTGACAATCTTCTCGCAAATTCCATTATTTTATTTTTTAGAAACATAATATTGGATATTATTTTGTTGATGGAATGGTGTAGTTGTTTTATGACAACACATATAATTTATCATTAATTTCACCACTCTATTAATGAATAAGTATGTGCCTTTGTTATTTAGTAGGGATCTTTGTACTCCAAGCATATATAATATGTTAGATGTAAAAAAGCAGAAATATATTTAGAATCATAATACCCCATGGGTTTTCCCTTGATTAATTTTTAATTATAATCCATTTAAATGACAATATAAGAATTACTAAATTAAATTAGAAATTGTTCCATGATTTTTATCCTCTATATAAAAAATATTCATAAAAAATCAAATAGGTTTTTTTTCATGTCACTTCTTTTTTAGACATTTTCATGAATTGTTTATATGTATTATTCAAAAACATTTACTGTGAATATTTAAAAATTGTTGTATATAAAATTAGGTACTTTAAAAAAAATTTTGTTTATCTATTGTGGTAAAAAAATGGCCACAACACAACAGTGTGTGACAAACATCAAAAAATAATCCAATTTCACCATTAAATGAGTTCTTTATTTTTTTATGATAATTATAAAATTTCCAATGAAATAGGACCTCTCAAATATAAAATCTATTTTAGGATTTGAGTTTTTTCATTTCATGAGAGTTATTATGTGATGGTATATATGATTTGATTAAATAATTTTCTATATTGGAATATTATAGTACTTTACCTTTCTTAATATAGAGATGTTCTCTTGGTGTATGGTTATTTAGTGGGTTCAAATATGGGACATATATATTACAAGGGTGGTTAGTCTATTAGGAAGACCATCTTCTTAGGATTCACATCATTTATTGTATTTTATCTCCATGTTTATTTCTTTAAGAGTGGAAGCCATATTACATTACCATTATTAAAAGCGAACATCATCATTAATACCAATGAGATGTATGATCATATAATAAAACAAATTAACTTCCAATAAAAATAGATCTGGAAATATATGAAGAGAAAATAATGGCATGGAACAAATTTTATATCGCTTTTTAGTTTATATGAGTAAAATAAAATATCTATAAGTAATAATCAATGAATTTTTGTTTTACATCAATCCTTTTCTAGAGGGATGCACCTGCAACTGGGTTTGATGTACCAAAAAGTAGTTACAATATATGTTACCAATTTTATTGTTTCATTATTTTCTAGGTAATTGGCCTTTTATTTACATCAACAAATAATTTTATACAATAACTATTAAAATAAAATTCATAATATTTTAAATTAAATCTATAAAGAGAATGAAAAATATAACTAAAATCCTTTACGGATCATCTATAAAATCATTTATTGATTAAAAAGGATCTTACATATTTCAAAGAATTATAAATGGAATTGAATTTATTACATCATCAATTTATTTATCAGCATTAATTTTTTTTTGAAATAATTTGGTATAATTATATAACCTTCTCAATTAGGATGTGATTTTATTTAAAAAAATATTTATTTTAATAAAAAATATGAAATATTTTTCATGATTTCCTATGATGTGATAAAATAAATAATAAAAATATTAATACCATTGGGAAATACCTCCATGAAATATTAAATATAATATAAAAATGAAACTTACCTTGAAATATTTAAATTCAAATAGAGCATTTCAAAACACTAAACAAATTCTCTTGTAGGAAGAATGCGCTAAAAGGGAAAGTGAATAGTGTCTTTTCAAGTTCTTTAACTATAATGGGTACTTAAAAATATTTTGAGAAACAATTCTAGAAACAATAATGGGTTATTTCGGTGAACCACTGTAGTATTTGGTCAATAAATAGAAAGCTAAAGTGATATTTTCTAGTGAAATTGATGGGATTTCTATAATACATAATCACACTCAAACTATTCTAAACACCCATTTGAATAATGTAATTTTATCAATATATCATGATGTCATACCTATTTTCATTGGAAAAAAAGGAAAGGGATAGCCTACTATGAATCAGATATTGCGTTTATAAAAATTTCTGCCAAAAATTATCAATATTCTTCTTTAGTAGAATTATTATGGTTGGGTTTAGCCTCAATTGGGGCAACATAATAGTTCTGTAATTCGGATGTCATCTCTTTATCTAAATCGATATCAAAATTATCAAGTCTCTATGAACTCACATATTTTGTGTTGTTTTTAATGGTAATGTTATCTCCTATGTATAATAATCATTGATTAAAATTTATATATTAAATTTTTATTGAATATTATTCATGGGAAATTTTTAATCATGGATGATTTCTAGAAATGTGTTTCATTGAGTCAATAATTTGAAGTGTACCATGTTATCTCCAAACTCTATAGTAAGGGTTCCTTCAAGAATGATGATTATTTAGTATTATTTAATAAGGAATAAACATACTAAAATAATTGGAAAATATTCATGTGATTTTTTTCTTCCGTGGTTATAATATAGACATTGGATGGAACAATCAGTTATTTAACTCTCAAGATAACATCTTCTAAAACTCATAATGAAAAAATATTGTATCTATTTTATAATTGAACCACCCCTCCATTGGTATTAAATTATCCTAAAATTATATATAAACATAAAGTGAGTCATGATATTTAATCTTGTTCTAGGACGATCAAAATAATAATAAAACTTATGAGAGGTAATTTTACAGATAATAGAGAATAAATCTAGATCTTGAAATTTTTGAATTAGTGGAATGATAAGGGATGAGAAAATTATTCCGTTGCTACCTATTATTTCCATTATGTCTCTACCTTTATTTTCAACTTCACTTGATAAATTTTTCATTTGTGAGAATTTTTATGATGGTTTATGTGAGAGGGATGATTATTTTAATTTTTTGAAATGATAATAAAAAATCTCTTCCATGTATCTCTACATCTGCCTTATTTTATTGGGTAAAACTAGAATAGAATAGTGGTGGAATGTCCTTTTTTCATTATATTAAATTTACTTGAGTTTATAAAGTCTTTCATTCATCTAACGTATCCTATCTTCCTCATTCGTTATTATTCTTGTCTTATTTTTGTTGGATGGGTATATATTAATAATTATTCACATTTTTTTAGTCTTTCTTCATTCTGATTCATCATAATCTTTTTTTGGTTCATTTGGATGAATATTAAATAATAATCATGATGTAATTATGATTGAACTCTAATTTGGGTTTGATATTTATTTTTCTAGATTTTCCATATATTTTTTGTTAACATTTCCATAAGGGTTTCCTATTAGTTTATTGACATACCCATCCATTATTCTAGACCCTAAAAATTTTACTCAATTGTTTCTTTTTTTGGAATGGTTTAATTTTTTAGGGATACTAATAATTAATTTCTCACAAAATTGTGTTGTTGATAGGCTTACTGGTGTAAGGGTAATTTGTATGTTTATTTAAATGGTGGTGGGATAAGTTATTATTGTGGATATAGAGGTTGGTTTGAATGCTGGTTTAGATAAATTATTATAACATTATTTTATTGTTTTTTATACATGGGATATTCTTGGGGTTTTGATTTCCATGTTTTATTTTGTAGTAATATCATTGGATTAATGGTTTTTTCATAACATTCAATTCCCTATAATTTAATACATTGGTCAGTATATTTATTATATAATGAAAAATTAGATAACTATAGAATGTCAAAGTATTCACTCACATGATTCAAATTTATTTTTCACACTAAACATGTATATTAGTAAAATTTAGTTTCATTTAATTATAATGAAATTAATATTCTAACTTTATGAATCCCTGTTGTGATAGTACCTATTGTTATTAATTAATGTATGTTTTGGGAAAACATCTCAAACAATCCTCTAGATTCTATTGGAAATTTGTATATAAATGATTATTTTGACTAGTATTTTAGAAATATTAGTTAATTATTTAGAATTAATTATCAAAATAAAATAATGAAGTGATGTTCCTCCTAAAATAAAATATGATGGAACCCTGTATAATGATTCTTAATCTATCCCAATACATATAGAGGCGTTTTCAAGATGCCTCTAAAATAGAATATATCAATTTCTTAATTTCTATAAACCATGAGGTGGGAAAGGAGAAATTAATAATGTATCTTTTAAGATATTCAAAATCATTTAATTTCCCTTGCATTAAGATTGTATAACTTTTATTTAACAGCCCCCATAAGTGAAAAAGATATTATACCCCTCATGACTTACTCTTCAACAAATCCATATGGAATAAAAATCTAGAAAACAAAGGTTAAATCTGGAATATTTCCACTCACGTCCTCTCTATAGAGTCTGATAAATTTTGATATTTCCAGAATCATGTTTATTCACTAATCAAAATAATTTTATAAATAAAATATATTAAGTAATTCTATTGACTTTTAAATTATGGCTCACATAGGTTACTAAGGGAATGGTTGATATTAGTAGCCATTTTTTAGGCATAGAGTGAAAACTAAAAGTTTCATTAAGTCTCTAATGGTTATATAATTAATTTATATGTTTAGGTTTAAATTATTTTGTGATGTTACTTTTCTTTCAATTTTTGGTTCAATATATATTAATTTGTTATTATAATAATCTATATATCATTGTTCTAAATTAAATTAAAGAATTATCTACCCAAAATGGAGGAAATTATACCCTAATACTTTTCATGGGGTAGGGATAATTTTTTAGTAAATAGGTAAAATATATTAAAGATATAACATAGTTATTCTTCTAAAGTGTAGAACACCTGAAACTATTTTCACTTTTATATGGTTTCATAAATATTATTTTTATTTGGAATGAGAAAATATAATTTTGAAATAAATTTAACTTGGTTTTATTTAAACAAGTGGATGAAAAATGAATATTTTGGACATGGAAATACCTATTAAAATGTTATCATATTTCCCAAAATTATAAATAATTGTCTTCTAGGCTGTTAAGAGAGAGATTCCAAAATAGTTTCCTCTATCTCCCTTGGGCATATAATTGATGTGAAAATACGTTTAATGGGTTTATATAGTTTTTATAACCATTTTATTATGTGTGTGTATGGTATATATTGTCCTTGATTGACATGGGAAATCTATTAGTGGGAGTTTCTATTACTAAACAAACAATTGTTCTAACCACTACTAGACACAGTTTCTCATGGTCACTTGGAATTTTACCCCCAAACCCTAGAAAATTCCATCATATATAGAATCTATCTAGGTGGAGTGAGAAAATGGATCATTTAAAAGGAAAAGAAAGAACATGATAATAATAAATATATTATAATGAACCATGATAATTAAAATGAAAATATGATAAATGAGAAATGTTTAGTAGAATAACGAATGGAAGTTATATAATTATGAAAATGAAGTAAAACACCATAATTAGTCCATCATCCAATTTCCTAATCAATCTAATTATTTTCCACTCCACGTTAAGTGAAACATAGATAACTGGGGAGAAAGAATTCATTTCAAGAATTAAAATAAAATAAATGAAACATTAAATTAAATAGGATAATGTTTTCCATATTCATATCTTCCTCTTTCCATGTTGATCTACATGAATCCACCCAATGAATATAATTGAAATTTATAAATCATTCATATGAATGGTTACTCGTTAATAAATACATCAATTAATTCCACAAAATTTAATTCAAATGTTTCATGAGGGAACTATTTTCAAATGTCTCGGATTCTCTAATGATTTTTAAGTTTGATGTTGTTGGATCTAACCAATAGCGTGACTACCAAATTAATACATATTACTATATCATTATAATTTTGTATATCCTCCAAGGTTTTTGTCAGATATATTGTTTCAAAACATTAAATGTTAGAGTGGTCCACAATTTATACAGACCATTGACTATGTGAAAGATAGATTTTTTGTAATTTCATGCATAGTTTTCATTTTATTATTTAGTTCGATGAATTATATTTGGGCCTTCACATATCATTAATATCATGATGTCATTTTCATCATGTATCTATCACCAATTTTCTCATTTTAAATCGATCAATGTATCTTGGAAAAAAATTACATAATGAACTGTCACAACCCGCTTTCACCGAAATAAGGGAAGGGATAGAAAATTTCCAAACCCTTCCATCCTCTAGTTTATGGAGATATAAGGACCCCAAATTCCCTCCTTCAATAGGCCTTGTAGTAAAAACTAGAACCAATGGTATTGAATCAAATGTAATATTAAAGGAAGTACCCTTTTTAATTTAGTGGGATCAGAAGATACGATGGTAAAAACCCAAAAAACTCCAAAACCCAAAGTAAAATTAAATCCAAAACCATTCCAATATTCATGTCCAAAGATAAACCCATAAAAGTACAAGAAAAATACCAAAGGGAACGTTCCAACAGAAAAAGAAAATTAAAATTGTCCCAATGTTCGAGTTAGTACAGTCCCACGTGGTACCCTAAGTCCACATGGAATCCTGAGAGAAGGTTTATATACGTAGGGTGAGTATAGAAGTATATTTAGTATGGAAAACCAAAAGCACTCATGCAAAAGTGGGGAGACATTCTAATGACCCGTGAGAAAATAGAGAAAACCAAAACACCCAGAAAGGAAAACTACCCACTTATACTCACCAATGCACAATCCAAAAATAACACAAGTCAATTAAAGTAATAGTAAAATAAAATCATCATTTGGGTACACCCACACCGCTCTCCCACTGGTTATTTAAGACATCCTAGGCATCACAACCCCTCCCCCCCATTTTCACTGTAATTCCATTGCCATACCCTGCCCACACACACCTGGGCTATAAAAACTATACATCCCCGCCCACAAACCCATGGACCACAAGAATCACTACCACACCCAAAGAAAACTGGGTCAGAATAACTGATGCCACGCCCGAACACACTTGGGCCTCATCCAGATGATTCATGAAAAACAAAACTTCCCGCACACACCTAGGCCAAAAACCACAACGTACCCAGCCCAATGATTCTTGAACTTCAATAGACATCATGAAATCATAGATTGCCAAAAGAGTCTTGGGATACTCCGTGAATGGAGAAGAACAAAGCTAATAACTAGCCACCCAATAGTATTTTTATAAAAAACTATCCCCCACAAAATGGGGTTAGTCAGAATAAAGTGATGAAGTTGGGTGGGTTGAGAATAAGAATAACAAAATCTTAATTTGTACACATAGGTAGGAAATCCCTCATCCCAACCTAAGGGTTCCAAAACAATCCCATAAACAAACACCCTTGTTACTATTCATTTTTAAAAAGCACGACAACCACAACCAAGTCACAAAACACTCCAGGAAAAAAATTCCACATTGAACCCATTTTTTATGTCAAATTGATGTGCTTCCTTTTAAATAATTCTTCACTACCAAAAACTAATAGGCATATCCAAAATCTAAGGAAGGAAAAACATCAAAGCATTTAATTAGGAATTTTCATCTGATTCTCATGTAAATTCACAAAAAATAAAGGTATATGTGAGATACCTCAAAGTGATGGAACCAAACCAGGCCCCAACAGATTTCCCCACAAGGCTTCATATCAAAAAAACATAAAATTGAACAATAGGGGATCCCTTCCCCATTCACATCACCCCAGAAGCACCAAGACAAACAACCACACATATTAACAAGGCAGATCAATGGTGTTTTTAGATTTAAACACACCATTCAGTACATTCCTTCTTTCCATTTGGTAAGTTGGGGTGATCACATAAGGATTTTTGTTCATTGGAAATCCATTTAATCATCCAAGTTTATCTAATTAACCAATTTTCATTTTATAGTCATTCAATCATCACTGAGGACAGGGGTTCATTAGTGTACATGGAAGGACCACAAACGACCACTATTATCAACGGACTTAATCCCATACAACTATCGACATATAAGAAAAGATAAAAGTCTACACAAACGTCATCAAACACAACCCTTAATTCTATAAAAATCATTTATTATCTTTGTTAAGGATTGATTTTATCCATACCTAATGGAAAAATTATAACACCCTTACAGAGTAAAGATATAATATGGGAGAAACCTACCAGGATGATCAACGATTGATGTTTTTATTCCTAACACCCAAAACTAGGAATGTACTACATGTCGGGGAGAAACTCCAAGGACTCCATGAGTGATTAGAAAATGCTCCAGTACTGGGGCCCAACTAGCATCAGGCATAGGGACTCCAAATTCACCAAGGAATGGAAGAATAATTTCCCAGAAGAAGAATGAATCATTGTGAGATAAAAGAGACTATACTAGAGTTATGGAATAGGAAATATTGAACACCATTATAGGCAGATCATGGTTTCTCCACACTATTGGGTAGTGACACATGATGGAATTAATTTTTATTTAATAATTATCCTGGGAGAGGTGGTGATAACAACTATGAGTTAATGGGTTTCCTTTAAATAGAAAAACCGTTTAATAGCGGTGAAGTAGAAAACTAAGGGAAAAAGAGAAACACTGAGGAAAATTCCACGCGTTTTGGTATGTCCAACTTTTCCCAGATCTTGGTGGACTTAAGATATCATTTATGGGCATCAAAAATGGTCTTGAACCACGTTAAAAATGTTAAAAATACATAAAATTTGAGTGACGAGAAAATTAGGGAAGGAAACATCGACACCCCACCCGCTGTGGCACCGATCACTTGACACAACAATTGGTTAGACTGATTGAGGACACACTAATCGGGACACACCGATCAGGGACACACTGATCATGACCCATCGATATGTGACACACTAATCAGGACCCACTAATTGGGACACACCGATTGGGATGCACCGATTGGGAAATAGTGATTACGATGCATCGATCGGAACACACCGATCGGGACCCTCCAATTGGTGTCACACTGATTGGATCCCAATGATCAGTGACACGCCAATTGGTGTCACACCGATTGGGATACACTAGTTGGGATATATCGATTGGGATGCTCTGATTTGGATTCACTGATCGGGATGCACAGATCGTGATGCACCACTCAGGACACACCGATTGGCGACACCATAATGATGCCCTGCCACCAACACTGACATCCTCCTGAATCACTGATGGTGTTAGGGACACCCCAACACATATAATTTGTAAAATTAATGGACTAGGAGGGTCCAGGAAATTACATCAAATACCTCCCAAACTATTCTAATCCTCGAGAATACAAGAGTAACCTAAACAACTACTCTGTAAGATACCTATCGGGGACAGACCGCCCCAAATAACCCTAAGAACCCCAACGATCACATTTTCTAGAGCCACAGTTCAAGGATTTCTTTCTTCCATCTCAAGACATTATCCACTTTTTGTGGCACTAACTCGCCTGATCTAGTTTATTTGCATCTGTGATGATATATCATGATTAGGAATCAGGTTCTCCATTCCCCACATATCATGACTTTTCATAATCATTAAAAAGGTAAGGATACAACTCATCTCATTACCAACAAGGTCAACATTACATCATAGTAGGTTAGAAAAATAGGAACATCTAGGTATTCTTGAAACCTCAACTCACAATATCTCTGGGTACTAGGCACACATTTGAGATTCATGCCCCCCCAAGTATTCTCTTTGATGCCGCCATGCCTCCACAACACATGAACCAAAGGGATGGGTTTTCCCCGATAAACTTTGTCCTATCGATCCACGATCCATAATGGTTTCTCAGTGAACATAGCTTCATCCCGTATATCAATCAATCCCCAATCAATGACATGTGAATTATTTTGTAGATATTGATGAAGTTGGGAGACGTGGAAAACATTGTGGATCCTTTCCAACTATGGTTGCAATGCCACCTGATATGCCACCTCAGTAACTCACCGGAACACTTCAAAATTCCCGATGAACCTATAAGATAGATTTATCAACTTTTCAATCATTCCCTACACACATGAAGGGGAAACATTCAAGAACACATGGTCTCTAACATTGAACTCCAAGGGCCTACTCCTACGATCACTATATTAATTATTTCGATCTTGGGCTGCCCTTATCCTCTCATGAATAAGCTAAAACTTCTTTGTTGTGCTCGACACTACCTCTGGACCAAGAAAACCTGCCTACCCAACCTCGATCCAACACACGGGTGAACGACACGACCTCCCGTATATGGATTGAGACAGTTCCATTCCAATAGTAAAGTAATAGATAATATTGTAGAAAAAATATAATTAGGGAAAATTACATTCCCATGATCCCTGGAAGTCTAAAACACATGCCTGTAGAATATCCTCCAATGTATGGATGGTCTTCTCAATCTTCCAATCTGTCAGGGGGTGGAAATTAGTGCTAAGGTGTAGCTGGGTGTCAAAATCATGCTGAAATCCCCTTACAGACCTGTGAATGTAAACCTCTAATCCCTATCCAAGACTGTGTATCTCAGAACTAAATGAAACCACACCACCTCATCCACGTATCTGCTTGTTATAGAATCCACTACACTCAACTCATTGAACTCCAAGATTTGATCTTATTTCGTCAGCGGGTCTACCACTACCTATATATCATCCCATCCTCCTTGAAACATCTATAGTCCTATAATGAAATTCCTCGAGATGTCATACCACTTCCACATGGGGACATCTAAAGTCTGTAACAAACCTCATGACACATGGTGTTCATACTTCACCTGCTTACACACTGGGTACCTTATCACTGACATCATCATAGCCAATTTCACCCCAGGCCACCAAAACTGTTCCCTCAGGCCTCAGTACATCACGGAAACTTCTGGGTGTACCCTTAAGAGTGAGTTATATAACTCATGTAGAACTACCATATGCATCATCTCTAGGAAAAAACAACATCAATTTGAAAGGAATCTAATTCTGAGGATCATCTGACCACCCGTCCGTAGCATTTCCCTGCTCAACCAGATCGTGCATCACTTCACTCTCTACGTCTCCCCAAAAATAATCCTCCACCTACCAAAATAGAGCGGAATGCATTGTCATCTAAAATTGAAAACCCCTACCACCATCTACCCATGCATCTAGGTGTAAGGAATCAAAATCATCCATTTGCTTCCACGTATCCAAAAAATCTTAAACATCTTCCCTCTATGACATCCTACTCAATGTGTCGGCCAAAACATTCCACATTCATTAAGTGTAAGAGATATCAAAGCTGTAGTCCTAAGCAAACTATAGTGACCTTCAATGTCTCATGTTATAGTCCCACATGGTAAATATATTCCAAATACTCTTCTGATATGTGAATACCAAAATGTGCTCTCTAATGAGGTAATTTCACCACAAATTCAACACAAACACTACTGTTGAATGATCTAGGTCATTTGTGGCATAATTATGCTCCAGGAGATATAACTTCCAAGACACATAAGAGATCACTCCCTGCTTATGCATCAGCACACACCCCTTTACATGTATATATGCATCACAAATCACATCAAACAACAACCATTACTTAGGAAACCTATGGAAAAGATCACTGAACAACCATTCCTTAAGATACCTGAAAGCTATCCAACACTTCTCACGCCCCACGAAGGCTTGGTCCTTTCTGTTCAATGATTTCAATGGAGATGAAACTTGAGGGAATTTGGTTAGAAAACTCTGATAATTTCCTTCCTGACCGAGGATACTATGAACCTCCATCACATTTTTGGGTGATTCTCAACAAAAAAACACTCTAATATTTTACTGATCAACTGCTACCCCGTGCTGAGACACCACATGTCCAAGAAAATTGACTTCTCATGTCATGAAAATGAATTTGGTCAACTTTACACAGATCTGGTGATGTCAAAGGTTCTCCAAGACCATCCTGAGGTGATTAGTATGTTCCTCCTCTGATCTCGAGTATATCAAAAAGTCATTGAGGATTAAAATGATGTACCGGTCCAAAAACTCATGAAAAAATAGTGTTCATGATCCCCATGGACATAGCAGGTGCGTTCACAACACCGAACTCCATGACTATGGACTCAAAGTGCGCATACCTATACCTAAAAGTAATCTTCGTGATATAATTTTATTTCACCCTTAACTGTTGATACCTAAATCACAGAATGATCATAAAGAACCAACTGGTTCCTCTAATCTGGTGCAAGAGATAATCTATCCTCGAGAGAGGGTAACGGTTCTTAACGGTTACCTGATTCTGTTTCTGTTAGTCTATGAACATACTAAGACCACCATCTACATTCTTTTAGAACAATACCGGAGCACCCCACAATGACTGGTTGTGTTAGATAAAACCCTTATTCATTAGATCGTCAATCTAAACCCACAACTCCTACAAATCAGAAGGATCCATTCGATATGGATCCATCAAAATCAGATAGACATCGGGTTGTAGGTCTATCCCGAACTCAACATCACGTTGAGTGGGTAGATTCAAAACATCCACTGTAAAAAATTCTTGGAACTATCTGACAACTCCCGGAACAACCATCTTCTCAGCATCTACTGATTCTGCTAAAAGGTCATCCAACATAAAAAGAAGAGGTTGTACACACCATCTACCCAACTAACTACACTAATCTCTAACAAATTACACACACTGTCCATCTTCATCAGATAACATGACTCTTCTCTAAAATTAGTCAATAACAGCGTGCACAAAAAACATCCAGTCGATGCCTAGGATGTCATTGTATAGCTGCATTTGTAGTATAAGTTGATCCCCAGTAGAATGATGCAGCCCCAACATCAGTCTGCATCCTCAACAAACATCAAATAGTCTGGTATGACCCCCAAGTAGAATACTCAACACAATGGGAATAAAGGGTCTCTTTACGTATAGGTCCAAGCCATGGGCTAGACCATGTTTAGAAAAAGAGTGCGAAGATCCTGAATAAAACAAATAAAAGTCAAGAGTGCTAAACAAGATGATAATACCTAGAATATCTTTCGGACCTTCAGGAACTGCTCCCACTATGGAATGAAACTGCCCATTCCTAACACCTCTTCCCCATGGCTGTCAGTAGCCTCCCCAACCACGCCTTAGTCGATGTAACTGAGGATCACCCTGAGGTCAGCCTCCTCCTGCAATGTCTTCTCTCGAAGGAGTGACAAGTCGCTATCCCTACTTATACTGCTGAATGGGCTTGACTAGAAACTGCTACTCTTGAGGTGGTTGCTAAAAGTTCCCACCCCTACTATACTACAATCTGTCCGAGCACTGATTCTGAAGGATCCTATGACTGCCACATATGAAGTACCTTGGTCATAGGCCCGCAAGGAAAGGGAGAGGACTGGGAGATCGAAACTGTCAAAACTAGGGCCTGCTCCCCATTGACTAAAACCTAGAAGGTCTTGAACCTAGAGGCATGTTGATGACGACCATCCCCTTTGAAAATCCCAATTTGACCTCCATGAATGTCGATATGGTTAAGGGACATACATCATACTGAAGAGAAGGTTGATGTGCCTCCTCTAAACATATAACCTGAGACTCCCCATTCGGAAAAAGGTCTAGAAAAAAATGAAGGAGATCCTCGAACACGCCTCCCAGCTCCCTCACTGACATTCACTTCTGCCAAAGAGAGAGTATCTCCTACCTCTTCTCAGCCTTCATCGTAGAAGAACTGAATTCCACCCAGAACTCCTCAAAGTCAGCCCACAAAATCTCACTCTCCATCCACTCTCCGTGGTAGAGCCTCCACCACTAACGTGATGCACCTCTCATCTGACTTACTGCCAATGAATCCCAGTACTCAACAAGATCCCAGATTATGCTGAAAGCTATCCCCAACTCCTTGATCTAACTTCAGTCTCCACATATTAGATGCTTCCATCATACATCCCATGGTTCTGCCTCTAGAATGTAAAAAACAGCTTCTACCACTGGTTGTCCTCATCCTCTTCATTAGTCCTCTGCTGATCATCAAGAATAACATCATGGGCCTTGATCATCCAGACTAATCATGTTCATTGTGTAGGTACCATAGCTGAAAGGTAAATAAGGAATGCATAAGCCCTAGTTTTTTAGAATATTTCATTTAAATTTTTCATAATCTTTTTATTTATTTAAATTCCCATTACATCCCCAAATTTCAAGAACAAAAGTAATTGTGATGCTTAAACCTTTCCTTGGGTCTATACCCTAAAATCAGTGTAGCCTCACTTGGTCGTTTGGTAGGTCCAGAGTCCTTGCATCGGATCACGGGGGCCCTAATATCTAGGGTCGTAGCCTGTCTTCCCTAGCCTGTTTCATTCACCATGATTTCCTAACACTGTTTCCTTACCATCCCACGCAATCCTCACTATACCTAAACCTGAGATAAATACTATTTCTCAACCATCAGTCTTTGATACCATTTTATCATGACCTGCCTTCACTGAGATGAGGGAAGGGATAAAAAATTTCCCAACCCTTTCTTTCTCAAGTTGAAGGAGAGATAATGACCCTTGACTTCCACCTTCAATAGGATCTAGAGTGGAGAATAGTACCAATGGTATAGACTCACATCTACTATAGAAGGAATTACCCTTTTTTTAGTAGGATCAGAAGTTATGATGGTAAAAACCCAAAAAAAACCCAAAATTGAAGGTAAAAGTAAAGCCAAACCCATTCAAATATGAATTTTCAAAGATAAACTCTTATAAGTACAAGAAAAACACCAAAGGTAATGTACCAAAAGAAAAAATAGTAATGAAAACTATCCCAATGTCTGATGTAGTATGGTCCCGCATGGTCCCGAAAGTCCTCTTGGAATCCTGGTATCAGATTTATGTATTTAGGGTGACTATATTGGTATACTCAGTAGGGGAAAACAAAAGCACTTTTGCCCATGTGGGGAGACAATCTAATGCCCCATGAGAAAATAGAGATAACCAAAACACCTAGAAACAAAAACTTTCCACCCAACATCACCAAGGCACACTACCCAAATAATGCATATCCCGTAAAATTATAGTCGTAGAACGTCAACATTTGTGTACCCCGCACCACTTTTCCACTGGTTATTGAAGAAATTCTACACATCAGACCATCCCTGCCATTTTCACTACAGTATCACTTCCATATACCACAAGATCACCCTTGGGATACAATAACCGTATGTCCCCACCCGCAGACACATTATCCACAACAATCACTACCACACCCCAAGACACCTAGTCTAGAAAAAATGATGCCATGCCCAAAGACATGTGGGCCTCATCCCAAATATTCATGGGAAAAACCCTATCCGCACACACCTGGGCCAACCACCACAATGTACCATGCTCAATGAATGTTGGGATAAAATGGACCTCAGGTCATCACAGCATGCCCGAAGAGTCTTGGGATACTCGAGAGATGGATCAGAAAGGAGCTATTAGCCATTCACCCAATAGTATTTTTATAAAACACCCTCCCTATGAAATTGGGGTGTTCATCATGAAGTGATCAACGTGGGTGGGGTTAGAATAAGAAAAAAACTAAATTTATACACATTTGTAGGCAAGAAATCATTCCAACCTAAGGTTTCTGAAACAAACCCGTACACAAACACCATCATTTCTATTTAATCATAAAATGAACAATATCCAAAACCAAGTCTTAACTCATTTCCCAGAAAACATTCCCCATTTAACGCTTTCTTATTAACACATTCACGTGGTTCCTTTTATATTATTATTCACAACTAGGAAACTAAGAGGAATTGTTGCAAACCAAGGAAGGAATAATATACAAGTATAACATTTAGCATTCACAAAAAATTATCTTGTAACGTCAGAAAAAGGGATCCATGAGATCCCTCAATGTACTGGAACCAAACCAAGCCTCAATATACAGCACCACCATCCTCATATCCAAAAACCTAAATTTATACAATAGGGGATCCCATCCCCATCCACATCAACCCACTAGCTTCAAGTAGAACAACTACACATATTACAAAGACATATCAAGGGATTTTTTAGATTCAAACACACCAATCATTATGTTACTTATTTCTTTTTGGTTAACCAGGGTGATCACACAAGGATTTTTGTTCATTAGAAATCCATTTAATCAACCTAGTTTATGTCATTAACCAATTTCAATGTTACATTCATTCATTCATCACAAAAAGATACAGGTTCATTACTGCATAGGGAAGGACCATCAACGACCATTATTTTTAATAGAATTAATTAAATATAGTTAACAAAAAATAAGAAAAGATAAAAGAGTACACCAGCATCATCAAACACACAACTTCATTCATTAAAAACCATTTATTATCTTTGACATGGTTTTGTTTCATCAATCACCCAAGGAAACATTATCATACACAGCCCGTATGATACACATTAAAGAGAGATGAAGGAAGAACTCATCTGGGATGATCAACAATCAATGTTTTTCTTCCTCATGCCATGAACTGGGAACATGCTACGTATAAAGGAGGAACTATAAGGTCTCCAAGAGTGAGTATAAAAGGTTCTAGTACTAGCGCACAACTTGACTCGGGCATGGGACTCCAAACTCACCAAGGAAAGGAAAAGAGACTAGCCTAGAAGAAGAAACAATCTCCGTGCAATAAAAGGTGATATCCTAGAGTTACAGGATATGAAATCTTGAATTTCATTAAAGGAGTATTGTGGTTTCTCCACATGGTTTGGATGTTAGACATGATGGAATTAATTTTTATTTAAAAATTCTACTTAGAAAGGTGGAGATTACAAATGTGAGTTAAAGGGTTTCCTTTTAACTAAAAAACCACGTAACCGGGGCAGAGCTAAAAAGTGTGGAAAAAAGATGACATTGAGGAAAAATCCACATGTTTTGGTATTTCATGGGTTTCCCAACTCTTTTGGTATTTTAGATATAATTTATAGGATTTAAAAATGGCCTTGAACCACTTAAAAAAGGATAAATAGACTAAAAAGTGACGTTACAGGAAAACTAGGGAAGGAAACCCCGACACCCCACCCCCTGTGGTATCGATCGGGTGCCCCATCAATTGGTGAGATTGATCAGTGACACACTGATTAGGACACACCAATCAAGGCACAACAATCGGGACACACCAACCTTGGAAACACCGATCAAGATGCACTGATCGATGACACATAGATCGAGACCCATTGATCATGACACACGAATCAGGAGGCACATATCGGGATGCACTAATCTGGATGCCCCAATCGAGATGAACTGATCAGGACACAACGATTAGTGACACACTGATCACTGCCAGACACACTAATTGGAGACACACCGATCAGTGTCACACTTATTGGGGCACACTGAACATGACACACTGATCGGGACATGCCGATCAAGACACACTGATAGGTGACACCACAGTGACACCCTTACACTGACACCGACATCCTCTTGACTCGCTGATGGTGTCCAAGACACCCCAAAACATAGAATTTGGAAAATTAATAGACCAAGAGGGTTCAATCCATTACATGTACAATGAGAATAAATGTAAATTTAAATTAAACAGGAATATATTTCAAACAAAAATTAGTATGTATGAAATGGGATTTTAATGTTTAGATTGAACTTCATTAAAAATATCATAACATTATTCAAGGAGATATTCAAAATAATATCTTATTACTAGAATCAATGTTCACATCTAATAAAATGTCTGCATAATTGTTTCTCAAACTATGATATTCTATGATATTCTACTGAATGGCTACAAATGTTTATCCCAATTCCCCATTTTTATCAAATCCCAATATATTCCCTTCTCTATATATATCCCAATATATTGTAATTATTCACTTCCTTCCATAGATTTCTTCAAAATGATAAATTTAATTTCTCATATGAATACTAATTATTAATGAAAAAACAAATAGGGAAAGAGGTTTATTCCATCCAACATAAATATTAATAGAACATGAGCTCAACATATCATTAGGGTTTTGAATGTTCATCTCAAATTCACTACCAATATTTGTATGATATGAAGTGCTAAATTTCAATTACATATTCAATTATATTAAATACTCATCTAGGACATGAAGACAAATCGTAGATCCTAAATCGATATAATATAATTTTATTCCCCATATAATCATAAAAATTATTTAATATATATCATATAACATTAATTTGACGAGATATATTCTCTAATTTCACTAAAATATTTAGATTTCTTACGTTTATCAATTTTAAACCATATAAAATTATTACCATCAGTTTCATTGATGTGTCCAATGATGAATTTTTTTTAATATTTTCTTATTCCAATTGTGGTATGTGTTATAGTTGTATCATTATAAAATACTTTTGTTTCTCATCATTAACGTGGTGCCATAAAAATCACAATGATATATACTTTGTAATATCCATTTTCATGTAATCCCAACAAAAATACTCTTTAGATCAGAACACATCTTCTTACATCAATGATGAATAAAGAATATTGAAATATGGGCTTCATCAAACAACTCATTCATGTCTAGTTTTTATTGAACACTGGCTTCGTTTTTAAACCTTATCAATCCATCAACATCATGGCTGAATCCAATATAATTTATCACTTCCGTTTTTAGTTTCACATCATCATTCTATTACTATTTGATCAACACATGGATAGATGTGTGAACAATTATCTAATAATGCTATGATTTATCCCATTTACATGTGAATTATTGTTATATCTTTTACTTAACTATATATATTACATCTATTTCAATAATCCTCCCAAAAAACCACCATGTTTCTTGCATCATAATGTCATCCACATTGTATTTATTACTATATTTGTAATATATTGAGCTATCAAAATATTTAATTATCCCCAAACATAATTTATAAAACATAATAAAATAATACATTGTGAATATGTAATTAAAGATTTAATAATCCGTATATATCCCAAACCATTAAGAATAAATATAATTCCTTCATTACAACAATGAAAAATTAATACTTCTTATTCAAAATCATTAGTTTTGTTAATTTTCTTATGAAATTTTAATTATCCTCATGTATAATAAATCACTATATACCTTTTATATGAGGATGCATCCCATTTAATTATATAATGTATCATCATAGTTCACAAACCTTTTCCAAAAACGGGTTAAGTTAGAATAACTAACCAACCTTCTTTTGAGCTCCTTGAAAATTTCCACACAATTATCTATCCATTGGAAGAACAGTCCCTTCTATTTAATTATAGTTAGTATTTTATTAAACTATTCAAAATTATTCAAAAACCAACAATAATATCCCTCCAACCAAATAAATTTATAGATTTCAATTTAAATTGTTGGTACGAGCCATTGGTTAAAAACTTCTGTCATTGAGGGATCTGCCAATATAACATCGCTTCAAATTATATTACCCAATAGTAAAACCTTATATACCCAAAATTGAAAATGATGAAATTATTTATATATCTTATCATTTAATGATGTAATAATCCAAAACTTCAATAAATATTAATTTTTTACATTTTATTTGAATATAATATAATATCTCTATTAATGACTAGAAAAAACTGATGAATGTAATATTTGAATACTCAATTAATTATTCCATGATTATAGTAAAGAAATTGATAGTTAATAATGGAATTACTATAAATTCATAATGTCTATATGACTTACATAAAATATATGTTCAGTATAAATACCTTATAGATCCTCAATTGATGATATAAAAAATCAATATCAATGTTTTAAAATAATTGATCTCTATATAGTTGATCAAAAACCTCATCAATATAGTGTTAATGATACTTTTTCATGATTATGATATTTTTATGTTCTTAATAATCAATGAAACAACACATTTACCCATCCCTCACCTTAAAAAATTAATTAGTTAACCATATAGTGGCATAGTCATGCATATGAATCATTTCTTGTGTTTCTCCATATGTTTCTTCTTTAATTATTTTATCTCAATTTTTGTAATTACATTATATTTTTTTTAAATATATTTAGAACCATGTATGAATTATATTTTTAACATAGCGTCAATATGTAGGGGAATAATATCAAATTAGTTTAGAAATATATCCTTATAATCATGAGTAATATAAATATTATTGATGTTGATTTTCTAACACACCATTTAAGATAAATAACTATAATGAATAAGTAGTAAGATGAGTAAAAAAGAAGTAACATCTATTAAAATTTTAAATTAATCATCTTGTAAAAAATATTATCATAAGTTGATTTAGAGTATAAAATAAGGCTACATTTCCCAGTATATTTATATGGTACTAATTTAGAGAGCATAGATCCATTACTATATTGAAATCAAATTCCATGAAATGATGAATCCAAATATTTTCATGAAGAAAACATGCAGACAATTCTACCATATAATAGTTACATAATTGAGATGTGATAGTCATATAATTAGGTTTTTTACAACTAAGCAAACATATCATCATTTAGGATGTGACATGATACCCTTAATTAATCCATTCAATTAAAATAGCAGGTTGAGCCATTAGAAAATATGATATTTTTAGTTGTAGAGTTAATAGTAAGTATACCTTTCACCGTGACATTATTCTGACCTAGTTTAGTTGTGATTGAAAAGAAAATACTTTAAAACATTTTCATATTGGGTTACTGAGGCCTGAAATCCTCATTAACTCTTGTATTACGAAATTCATTCACATAGTTCCCAATCACATTGTATCAAAAATATTTATCTTTATCTGTTGAAACCATCTTCTCCTCTATTGAATTTACATACCATTTCATTTGTTATCAACATTCACTAGACCTGTGTCATTCCTTCCCACAACTAAATAATTTCATAATTCCATTTCAATATATTATAGATTTATATCTACCACATTTTTTAAATTTAGGTGCTCAGGAATACATTCTTCCATGGGATTTATAAAACCAGTTTATATTTTAATCAATTTTTCTACCCATTTCACAAAAACAATAAGAAAATTTGAATTTACCACACTCTATTTATACCTTCAAAATTGAACAGAAATATTTATACATAGTCACTAATGTATCTTTTGGATATTATATTTTGATAAGTTTTTTTCAGTATAAAACCTATTGTATCAATTTTTCACATAGGAATAATAATAAATATTTATATGTACCATGAAATGATATCAAATGTTTCTTCATAGGTACCAATATATTAATCATTGTTTTTCTTTTTATTTATAAATTCACATTACATATTATTATAAAATTATTTACGGGAGTATTTTTCAAGAGATAAGTTCTTAATACCTTCCCTTTACATGGATTTTATTTCCTCATCTTACCTATGGTTTTTTAAATGATTACACCATTGATAAAATTCACCATCCAAGAGATAGAATTATATGAAAATTATATTATGGTCTGAGAAATGAAGAACATAAAATATCATTTCTACTATATTGATTTATTTATTGGTAACATTTAAATAAGAATAACCAAAGATGAGAGGTGTATTTTATTAACATAAAATAATCAATGGCATGTTTCTCCCTCATTGGTGCATTAAACAGCTTAATATATTTTACATCTTTATTCATAGATTGAGAGATTTGAGTTAAAAAAGATAAATGATATTATGTACAGTCCTTAAATCCATTTGGTTTCTCATATGTACATCCATTTTATTGGTCATCAATTTTTTTCACATGATTCGACATCCTTCAACCCATTGACATAAATTTAAAAAATAATGTGTGACTATGATATTTCCTAAATAAGAGTAACTAGGAACATGAATATGAAAAACATTGTTATTATTCCCTAAAATATGAATAGTTTTTCAATCCAATGACACACAATGTTAATCACATATCATAATGTATTTTAATAAATTGTTGTATGTTTTATTATCTCATTCATCCAAATGGTTCATAAATAGAATATATATTATCCAAAGAATACCCCTTAGGACTGTATAGTTAGGTGTGAAAACTTTATCCCACTCATCATGAACCATTGATGATTGAGTTAATACCTTATCGATCATTTTTTAGATTTTTACCCCTAGGTGAATATGATACATAGTTGTATTAACTTAAAAATATATACAAGGGTTTTTATTTTATATGGAAATTGTACTTGATTATTTACCATACCTTATTTTGTTTTCTTGTACATAATCTAATTCGAGGGTGCTACCTAATTTTTTCATATATTTTATTAAAAAATAACAAAACCATCCATTTTGTCTACTATATTGAACCATGTACAACATTCAAAAAAATTACATCATTCTAGATGAATATTTAATAAACATCACAATTATAAATTCTACAAGACTTTATTGGTAATGTGTATTTAGAGACTAGATATCTAATCATCATATTTTTAAATATATATTAAACATATCTCTTGAATGTCTTCACTTTAGAACCCTACCTGAATTATCAAACCTATAACCTTCAATATGATCTTGGGTATGGAAAATAGAAGATATATCAAACACAAGCACAGTATATGATCATAATGATATGATACCCCATGTTATTGAATAATCTAAAAATATTCATACCAATAGAATCACACACCATAAACTCAAAAATCATGTTATATTTAGAAGAATGATTTATAATGGTTTAAAACTAGTAATCGTTAATCATGATTCAAAACACATGAATGGGAATATTGTGAATTGGAAATTATTAAAATCTGAAAAAAAAATTAATAATATTGTTCATTCATAATATTGTTTGAATTTATAGAAAGAATTTTACTCACACATGAAAAATTGAATAGATCTATTTATAAACTTTTCAATAAATAGTCATGGGAGAATTACTAGAAGAAATCATATACACACAACATTATAAGAAAAACTTATTTTAGAATTATGTTCACAATTATCAACATAATAAAATTGTGAGACATTAATATCACATTATCCAATTTATTTTTTGGTTATAACAGACACAATAGTCACATTATTGTAATCCAATAATATTTAAATAAAGAGATCATAATAAATTTATCATGTCATCATTGTATAACCCATTGAAATTGAATGGTTTTTGTAAACATCACACCATTATAAAAACAAGACACCATGAGAAAAAAATATGGACTAATTGGATCATATACTCAATAAGTCACATATAATATCAATGGATGTTATAAAAGATTATAAATTCCTTTAAAACACCAATGGAATATTTGTTGATGATAATTCCAATTTTCATTTTGATATCACATTATTTAATTGTAACAATTTACAAAATATTACAATAAACATTTCCTTTTGAAATGAACATTGAATTTTTTTTTGAAATATTCAATGAATGTAGTAGTCATGATGGTAGGAATCCTATTCATGTAATAATTGTTATAATTATAAATTTTGATAGAACACTTTGAAAAACATAACTGGTTCATAAATTGATAAGAAGAACAATCTTAATCCCATTTAGACAAAGTATAACATGAGTAAAAATGTAATTAAAAAATAATTGTATCACTATAAAAATATTATTGAATATATTTTAGAGATTAAGGATATATATGAGAAGGATTCGAAACCATAATAGGTGAAATAAGGTCAACTAAACATAAAAATAATTTCTATTGCATTTTAATAAAAAAAGTGAAATTTTTTACATATATGTCAATAAAAAAAAAATAATAAGTAGAGAAAAAAAGTAATGTGGATTATTATTTAATGATTAGACAAATTTCTTTCAATGGAAATTCAAGAAAAATTAATCTAGATTAATATTAAATTGAAACAGATATCCCTTAACTCAACTCTAATCATGCTTTATAAATGTCCAAAAATACTATATAAAATATATATATTTAATATAAAAAATCCCTAAACTATATAAATTCATATCATTCCATGTATGATTTACATAAAATATCTTATTTCATTATTTTTATCATTGATTAATTAAAATAATTATTCTATGTGATAAATAATTCAATATTTCATGGAAATTGCGGTTCAGCAATTACAATAATTTTAAAATGATCATGGTTCAATAATAGACATAATTTGAATCATGTAATATTTTTCATAATTTAAAATTATATAATTTTTTATTCCTAATAAATATAAGTGGTGATGAAAAATTTATTACCTCACATCATATATATAATAGTCTATACATATACATGGAAGATGCTTCTACATTTCAATGGATGAAATGAAACAAAATTAAATAATAGTTCCCCATTATATATGTATAATAATATCATAAATATAATAATTATTTAATAGGTCTATCATTATAACCAATAGTGAGAAGATGTTATGGAAAATGAAACACATTGCTTCATGGAGGTTGTAATATACACAAATGCACAAATGATGTTTACATTTACCATACAATTAAAATGTGGTGAATAATTATTATTATATCATATTAATAAAAAAATATTTATAATGAATATTTATAAGATATTATTTTTAATGTATATCATATATTTATAGTTGGTATAATAACAAATAAAACTGAACTTACTTAGCTAAAAGTTTTACCACTTTGTTGAGGAATATTCTTTGGTTTACATCTTAAGCATTAAAAGGATGGTTTTTTCAAAATACAAAAATATATTGGACAGGGGGAAATAATATAAGATTGTATTGTGGAAGGTATTACCTGATCAATATTTCTAACTATTTTTCAATAATAAATGAGACAAAGATCCTTTTTTATGTGAGGTTATGGGAGAATACAAAATTAGATAATGTAAAAAAGTAATGTAAATTATTTTTCAATCTCATTTAAATACACTGAAATATATTTAATATATATGAGGTTGATATGTCTATTTAAAAAAAATCTAATAAAATTAAAACATGATAAAGATATGTTTTGACCCATATCTCATTATTTTAGCCCCTAGTTTGCCTTTTTAATGATTCCTATGATATCAATGTTTTTTATAGACTTTTGGGGTTCTTAAATGTTATTATAACTATAAATGTTACTCATAAGTGGAAAATGGTTGACATTATATAGAATATATTATCCTCTATGAAAAAATATGTTTTTATGAATTTTGTTGCATTTAGTAACATATAATCTAACATATGATACCTTTATTTTCATTTTAGAGATTATTAACACATTTATGCTATATGGGAATAAATATTTAATATAAAATAAGAATATAATTTTTTTTAAATAATATTTTATAATTATATTTAATGTTAATAGATTACTATAATTCATTTATATTATATTGTGTTTAATAATTTTGAATTAATTTATTTTATTATCATATTACCTAAACAAGTACTTTGTCAGTGATGGGTATTAATTTAATGTAATTATACATCACTAAATTTTTAAATTATATTTCCATGTGAAAAAATAATTAATCATTAAAATAACCATTTAAAACCATACATAACCTCTGTTTATCCTTGTGATAAAATATTATAGACATTAAAAAAAAGTGACTGATATTTTTTATTTATTCAATACGTAAAACAATATTGAGGTCGTTATCATATAAGAATGTCACCAAGTTTTCATATATTAAAATATTGGATGATTATATTTGAATTAAAACTATATAATAAAAATTAGTCATATTTTAGATTCTTTTGTAAAACCTTATTATTTTTTATCTTTAGTAACAAAATATACCAAAACTGAGGTGGAAAATATATTTCAATACTTCTATTCATTATTAAAAATTTATTGTAGATATATTTAGAAATTTTATAAATTTAGTGTCCAAATATTTAATCCATTTTTTAATTATTAAATTTTTATCTAGAGATTAAATCAATGTAAAAAACCTTATTTAGGAAAAATTATTTTTTATATATACTACACTATTTATTATTATTTCATGCCTAGTAAAATCCATATTATGAAATTTAAAATATTTTAATTCAATATAATGTCAATAAAATTATTTAAAATCATTAATCAATAGTTATTTATTTTTCATATTATGTATCAAACACAAATTGTGTATTAATGTTTTTTTACTAACAACCTTCTCTTCTATATATTCATATACATTTATTAATTAATATCAAATGGATTCATTATATATATTTATAATTTATTTTCATAATATGTATTTTTATAGAGACCCGTCCTTTTCTTACATTACTATTACATAATTTCAATGATAAACAAAATAATATTGTTACACATAGAGGATCCAAAGGTTTAGTGTCATGGGAAAACTAGCACCACACATAACAAATACAACATCAACCTTAAATATTTATTTAATTTCTTCTTCACTAGATTCTTAGTGGCACTTGTCCTCTCCTCATTACATATAGCCACCTGAGGATATACATCAAACGGGGTGAGATAGAATCCCATTATGAGGATAGATAATAACAATATAGCATGGGGTGACCATAATCATAACATAGGAAAAAGATCATGAACATGAGAGGAGTATAAATAAAAGACTTGAAATATGGCAATGCATAAAAATGAAACATCATGTCAGAGTGGTTAACTACAACACATACTTGTGAACCATGATAGAATATTGTTCATACATCATTTCACATTTACTCATGAGATTTATCACTTTACCCAATGCATTGGAGCACTGTATAATTCCAGGCGCACCCGTTACATTTAAACATTCATATTGCGCTATATAATTTTGGGCGCACCTGTCACATCATAACATTATCATTTATCACGCTTGACCCAATAGAAATATAACATTAAAATAATGATACGATGAAAATTAATGGGTTTCATATCATAATAACACATTAATAGGCTTTGGTTTCCTAAAAGAAAGGGGGAATAACATACATGTTACAAGAACCATTCACTTTGAGTGAGAAGTAAAAGTGGTGTTCTTAAAAGGAGAGTTCTTTTGGAAAAATTTTTGTTGGACATAAAAACAAGTGAAAATAATTTATATACCAGAAAATTAGAGGAAATGATGAAAAACTTATCATTGATTAGTAACCATATCAATAATGGAGTAAAAGAGGGAGAACCCGAAGTAAGAAAATTGGGTTCGAGATTTCCCCTTACCTTGTCCCCAAATGCTTCCTTCTATTTAATGTCCTGTACAATGACATTATATTCATTAATTAGAAATACAGAACCATGTGTATATTAATAGGGTTAATTCTGGTTTCATTATGTCATATTATGTTCCTTTGGAAGACTTATAGGGTTTAAAAACATTGTTCGGGGATGTTCGTTTTCATGGTTTTCTTGAGTGGTTCACTAGTATTCTTAAATTGAAGTTTGGGTAGAACATGGGTAAACATCCAGAACGGATATTATATGTTACTAATGATATTACAGGAGATTCAATTATTTTATAATGAATTATATTAGATACATGTGAACAAATCATTAGATAAGAATTTAATAATGGTTATTTGGGTAAATTTGGGCAGTTTTTGGATCACAATGAAATTGTTTTAACATATCACATAGTAATATGGACATACGTTATTTCCAGAAATTTAAATAGAACATAATACATATAACAAATTCGGGTTCCCCCATAAAAATGGTTTCATGAACAGATCTAAATGTAGAAATGGAAGAAGAAAGCATGTCGTTCTTGGAGGTGATAAATTAACATCTCACGAACAACGTTCTCTTTAATAAAATAAAATGTAGAGGGAAAGCGGGTTGGATGATATAATATCCCATTACAATAAAAAAATTACAGTATGTGTATAATACTAGAGTTACAATAAAATTTTATGAAGATAGGAGGAGAGAGATCAAGAAATGATCTTGAACATGAAAGGAAATTAAAGGAGAAGAGGGAGGGAAATTACCTCTTGAATCCTCATCCTGAGAACCTCCTTGAGGGCCTTTTCTTAGTCTTTTGATAATACCAGAAGCTCTTGGACCTGGGGGAGGGGCTAGGGAAGGTGTTTGGGCAGATTTTAGAGAAGTCTTGGAGCTTGAGAGGTGTGAGGAAATGAGGGTGTGAAGGGTGGCTTTTATAGTGGAGTGGAGAGGGGTTTCCTTAATATAAAATTTATTAGTTTATTAATTTCACCTAAGACAGGGAATAGTGAGTCTTGAATGACCAAGAATAGTAATTTTATAATGTAATCCCGAAAAAAGTGGGCTTACATCAGAATAACATCATCAATGACTCAATTAAATCATTATTTAGCATTTATTGTGAATTATCAGATTCTACTATTCATCAAAAATTCAAGTATTTCAGAAAAATCCCAAAAAATTACCCCAACCATTTTTAGATGTGTAGAATCCAAAAATTATGTCCATTTTTCAAAAATAATTTTTTTAATATTATTAATTTAGTATTTAATTAAAATCATAATTTATTTAAAAAACAGTTTTGGAGATTAAAACTGATTTATAGTGCTTTCAAAAATTATGTAGGGCCGTATAAAATTATCTAAAAACTATAAGACATTGATTAAATTATTTATGAATACATTTTCGGAAATAAATATTCTTTTAAATTAATTAATTAATTATAATTAATCATTTATGACTTATAAAATACCAAAACATTTACTAAGGTCAAATTGTCACTTTCAAAGATGTCTAAATTTTATTTAATTATTCATAGGTAATGTTACTCTTATGTTGGATGATTTACTATTCATAAGGGTCATATTACTATTAATAAGAGTATGTTACTATTCCTAAGGGCACATTACTATTCACTAAAAATTATTTTTGTTTCATTAGACTCCAAAAACATCTTGAACACAACCGTGTATGTAGGATTTTCAAAATTCCAAACATAGGAGTGAAAAAAATATGTTTAAAGGTCACTTATCACTTAGTAGTTCATTATTTTTTGTTTTTATGACATAAATATAAGAAAGATATTTTCCATTGAAAAACATTAGGTCGTGACATTCTTCCCCACTTAAGAAATTTCACCCCCAAAATTTCACTCTACACAAACAGGTGAGGGTACTTCTCCTTCATTGCCTCTTCTGGTTCCTATATTGCTTCCTCAAACATATGGTTCCTCCACAAAAATTTGAAAAGATGGGTTGTCTTGTTGCATAGAACCTTATCACTTCGGTCCAGAGTCTTTATTGGCTGCTCTTTAAAGGAGAGATCATCTTCCAACTGCACCACCTCTGAGTTTAGTACATTTCAGGGGTCTGGTATGTACTTCCTCAGTAGTGATACATGAAACACATCATGAACTTGAGCCATATTCGGTAGAAGTGCAAGCCGATAGGCCACAACTCCTATGTGGTCAAGGATCTCAAAGGGGCCAATATACCTTGGGCTTAGCATCCCATTCTTTCCAAATCGCATGACTCTCTTCCATGGAGACATTCGAAGGAAAACTTTATCTCCAACGTCGAACTCCAAGTCCCTTCGATAGTTGTCAGCATAGATTTTTTGCCAAATCTGTGTAGCATTGATGTGTTTCTGGATGACCTAAACCTTTTCCGTGATCTCTTGAACAATATCGGGCCCAAGTAGCATTCTTTCTCCAACTTCATCACAACAGGTTGGAGTTCTACATCACTTCCCATAAAGAGCTTCATATAGAGCCATCTGAATACTCGAGTGAAAGCTATTGTTGTATGAGAACTAAACCAATGGGAGATTTTGATCCCAACCACCTTTGAATTCAAGAGAGCAGGCTCTTAGTATATCATCAAGCATCAGAATAGTCTTTTTAGACTGGCCATCAGTGTGGGGGTGATAGGCCATACAGAAATTTAATTCAGTACTCATAGCATATTGAAGGCACCTCCAGAATTTAGATGTGAACCTTGGGATAAGGTTAGAGACAATTGAGAGTGGAACACCATGCAGTCTCACCGCTTCATTCACATATATCATTGCAAGTTTTCCGATCGTGAGATCTTCCCGAATAGCTATAAAATGGGCTGTCTTGGTGAGTCATTCAACCACAACCCATATCACATTATTTACCTTGGACGTCTTCGGGAGACCCGTTACATTGTCAATAGTAACATTTTTCCATTTCCACATAGGTATAGGCAACGGCTGCATCATACCCTTGGAATTTTTTTCACTCAGCTTTAACTTGAGGACATACCAAGCACCTTGATATATATTCTGCAATCTCTTTCTTCATTTTATCCTACCAGAAGTGTTCTCGGAGATCACAATACATCTTGGTACTCCTAGGATGTGTAGAGAATGTTGAGTTATGTGTAATATCCAATAGCTCCTTCTTTATCCCGGGAGATGAAGGTACACAAAGCCACGTTCCAAACCGATTCTCACTGTCATCATCAATATGGAACTCTTGCAACTTCCCTTCCTTTACTACATTCACCCTCTTTTGTATCTCCTCATCATCCCTTTTTTCTTCCTTAATCTTCTCTAGGATGGATGGTTGCACAATAATTTGGGAAAGGTATGATATATCCCTTTCCCTTATGATTTTCAAAATCCATTCTTTGCATATCCATGAAGATAGGGTCTTTCTCAATCTACAGCATGGATAGAGTATCAGGTTATTTTCTGCTTAGAGCATCAGCTACCTTGTTTACCTTTCAAGGATGATAATGAATATAGCAATCGTAATCCTTGATTATCTCTAACCATCTCCTTTGACACATGTTGAGCTCCTTTTATGTGAATATATACTTTAGGATCTTGTTGTCAGTGTATATGTCACACTTCTCACCATAAAGGTAGTGCTGCCATATTCTCAAGGAAAAAATCATGGTTTCCATCTCTACATCATGTGCCGGGTAGTTCTGCTCATGGATCTTTAACTATCGTGAGGTGTAGGCTATCACATTATCATTTTTCATGACTACACAGCCCAGGCCTTTATTTGAAGCATCACTGTATATCACAATACATTCTCCACTTTTTGGTAGTGTGATTTAAGATGCAGTGATCAGCCTTCTCTTTAGCTCCTTGAAGCTTCAATCACATTCTTCCATCCAGACACACTTAACCCCTTTCCTTTTTAACTTAATTAGCAAGCATGACAATTCTGAGAAGTTTCTCACCAAACATCGGTAGTACCCAGCTAATCCAATAAAATTACGGATTTCTATGACACTAGAGGGCCTGGGACATTCCTCAATGACCTTTGTCTTTAAAGGATCCACAGAAATTCCCTTGCTTCTTATCACATGTTCCAAGAACGTGACATGATTCAGCCAAAAGTCACACTTGCTGAACCTGACGTACAAATTATCCTTTATTAATGTTTCCAACACAAGTCTTAGATGTTCTTCATGATTCTCCTTGCTCTTGAGTAGATGAGAATATCACCATTAAACACTAGAAACAATTTGTTGAGGTAATTTTTAAAGTCTCTATTTATTAAATCCATGATGATTGAAGGGGAATTAGTAAGTCCAAAGGGCATCACCAAAAACTCATAGTGCCCATACCTTGTACGGAAGGTAGTCTTCTGAAGACCTTCCTTCTTTACCTTTAACTGATGATATCCAGAACGAAGATCCACATTTGAGAAGTAATTAGATCCTCTTAATTGATCTAACAATTCATCAATCCTTGTAAGAGGATACTTGTTCCTTATGGTGATCTTATTGAGTTCCCGGTAATTGATACACAACTACAATTTTCCATCCTTATTCTTCACAAAGAGCACTGGTGAAACCAAGGTGAAGCACTAGGGAATATGAACCCTTTGTCCAGATGCTCTTTTAGATGCTTCTTTAACTCCACCAATTTGATAGGATTCATCCTATAGGGGCACTTCGAGATAGGAGTAGCTCCAGGTATGAGTTCAATTGAGAACTCTACATCACAATCCGGGGGAATTCTGGGTAACTCTTTGGGAAATACATCATTGTATTCCCTCACTATGGGAATTTCCTCAAAGTTGGCACTTTCCTTCAACTCAACCATTTGGGAGAGGTATGCTTATTCATAGAGAATAAACACCCACACCATTGAAGGGTTTTTCAAAAGACATTCATGATATTCCTTGAATTTGTATAGGACCATGGGATAGTTCAGTATATGAAAATAAATTTCTTTTTCCTAACTGTTGATATGAGCTCTATATAACGAGAGCCAATCCATTCCCATTATAGCATCAAATTCCACCAAGGGAAGTGTTACGAGATTTGCAGGAAGAATCTTCCCACATACGCCAACAGGAGAAGAGTCAAACACATGGGTTGCAATGATTGCACCACTTGGTGTTTTTACAGATATCTCTACTTTAAGGTTTCGGGGCTTCGATTCTATAGTTCTAGCAAACTTTCAATATATAAAAGAATACATAGAACCAGAATCAAATAAGACTTTTTATATTCTTGAGTGAATAGGAAGTGTACCTTGTACGACTTCATAATCATGCTCCACCACCACAGTAGTAACGGAATAAGCCTTCCCTTGTTCCTTTCGCTTTGGTGGGTGTTGAAGCTGATTACCCTCGAGAGATCGAGGTTTAGTGCACCGGTTTTCATAGTTCCCTAGCTCCTTATAGTTGTTGCATTGAACAATGAGTGGTTATCTTCTTTCATCGGCTACATTATCCTTCTTTTTTGGGTATTTTCGACACTCTTGAGCATGGTGTCCTTATTTCCCACACTTGAAGCATTTCCCCGTCCCTTTGAGGCAGTTCCCATTATGAAACTTCCAACATTTTTTTCATGTGTGTCATTGATTTTTCTTCCCACCTTTATCATTAGATCCACCGACTTAAAACCCCATCTTTATTTTCTTATCACCACAGCCATGGGACCATTGTCCAATCTCCATCTGCACTTTGAGAGAACAACGCAAAAATTCTTCATAAATCCCAAATTCTCGAATTTCATGAGCCTTTCGAAGGTGTGGTTTTAATCCACTAATGAATCTATCAATTTTTCTATCATCGTTGATAACAAAACCTGAAACGTACCTTGCAAGCCTTCTATATTTTGCTTCATAGGTTGTGACAGATTATCCTTCTTTTTTCTTGAGCTCTATATATTATATCCTTATATTCATGTGAAGAGTTCATGGGAAATACTTATTATGAAAAATTATCTTAATGTCTTCTCATTCAATCTCTTCAATTTCCTCCATTGTCTTGGTGTTCTTAATCAAAGCCCACCATTGATCGGGTTCTCCTTCTAGACAATAAACAGATAGTGTCACCTTCCCCATATCAAAATAGTGAAGCACATAAAGGATCTTCTCCATGGAGTTGAACCACTGTTCCGCAACTAGTGGATCGGAAGATCCACAAAACGTCGGTGGTCGTTGCCGCATACAACATTCGATGGCTAGTTGCTCCCTATTTTGTAAAGGATGACGTTATCCATTATTATGGTTATTGTTCATAACCAAAGATATTTGGGTAAGAGTTTCCATGTAGTCTTGAACTACATCTCCCAAATCATTGGGGATGTCGTTCGAGTAATCATTGCATTGGCCCACACATGAATTGTTGGCCTGATTTCTCCGGGTTCCAACCATTTTCTAAAATAGAAAAGGTTTGAACAAAACATAAGTAAACAAGTCATGAATAAATTATTCATTTAAACAATTTATATGAATAAAATAACATATGGGATCCCTAGGTAAATAGTATTCTGTGCATATTTGTTCTTAATATCATACTTGAGGTTTTCTCTAGGGTTCACTAATCCTAATTCTGAAATTAACTAAACATTTCCTCTGATACCAACTATAGCGACCCGACCTTTTATTAATTTTCTATTACATCATTTCCATGATAAAAAACATAATAGTATTACACATAGAGGATCCAAAGGTTTAGTGTCTTGGGAAAACTGGGACCACACATAACAAATACAACATCAACCATAAACATTTATTTAATTTCTTCTTCACTAGATTCTTAGTGGCACTTGTCCTCTTATCAGTACATGTAGCCACCTGAGGATATACATCAAATGGGGTGAGCTAGAAGCCCAGTAATAGGATAGATAAGAACAATATAACATGGGGTGAGCATAATCATAACATATGAAAAAGGTCATGAACATAATAGGAGCATAAATAAAAGACTTGAAATGTGGAAATGCATAAAAATGAAACATCATGTCTTAGTGGTTAACTATCATACATACTTGTGAACCAATCTATAATCTTGTTCACACAACATTTCACATTTTATGATGAGATCCATCACTTTACCAAATGCATTGGAGCACTGTATAATTCTGGGTGCACCTGTCACATTTAAACATTCATATTGTGCTATATAATTCTGGGCGCACCTGTCACATCATGTCATTATCATTTATCAGGATTTCCACAATGAACATATCACATTAACATAATGAACCCATGAAATGGAATGGGTATAATCTCATAATAACTCATTCATAATCTTTGGGTTCCCAAAAGAAAGGGGGAATAACATACATGTTACAAGAACCATTCACATTGAGTGAGAAGTAAAAGGGGTGTTCTTAAAAGTATACTTCTTTTGGAAATAATTTTGTTACACCTAAAAACCAGTGAAAAAAATGTATATCCCAGAAAAGTAAAGGAAATTATGAACAAATTATCTTTGAGGAGTAACCATATCAAAAATGGTGTGAATGAGGGAGAACCTGAAGGAAGGAAATTGGGTTCAAGATTTCCCCTTACCTTGTACCCAAATGCTTCCTTCTCTTTAATGTCCTGTATAATGAAATTATATTCCATAATTAGAAATCCAGAACCATGTGTACATTAATAGGGTTCATTATGGTTTCATTTTTTCATATTATGTTCCTTTGGATGACTTATAGAGTTTAAAAACATTGTTCGGGGATGTTCGTTTTCATGGTTTTCTTTAGTGGTTCACTTGTATTCTTAAATTGAAGTTTGGTTAGAACATGGGTAAACATCCAGAACTGATATTAAATGTTATTAATGATATTACTGGAGATTTAATGATTTTATAATGAATTATATAAGATCTATGTGGAAAATTCATTAGATAAGAATTTAATGATGGTTAGTTGGGTAAATTTGGGCGGTTTTTGGATCACACCGAACTTGTTTTAACATATCACTTAGTAATATGGACATAGGATATTTATAGAACTTTAAATAGAACATAATAAATATAACATAATTTGGTTCCACTATATGAATGGTTTCATTACCAGATCTGAAGGTAGAAATGGAAGAATAAAGCATGTCGTTCTTGAAGGTGATAAAATAACACCTCAAGAAAAACGATCTATTTAATAAAATAAGAGGAAGAGGGAAAGGGGGTTGGATGATATAATATCCTATTAGAATCAGAAAATTATTGTATATGTATAATACTGGTGTTTCAATACAATTGTATGAATATAGTTGGATAGAGATCACGAAATGATCTTGAACTTGAAAGGAAATTAAAGGAGAAGAGGGGGGGAAATTACCTCTTGAATCCTCCTCTTGAGATCCTCCCTGAGGGCCTAAGCATGGTATTTTGATGAGACCAGCAGCTCTTGGACGTGGGGTAGGGGATAGGGAAGGTTTTTGCGAAGAGGATAGAGAAGGCTTGGAGCTTGAGAGGTGTGATGAAATGAGGGTGTGAAGGGTGGCTTTTATAGTGGAGGGGAGAGGGGTTTCCATAATATAAAATTCATTAGGTTATCAATTTCACCTAAGACAAGGAATAATTATTCTTATACGACCAAGAATAGTTATTTTATAATTTAATCCCAAACCATGTAGGCTTACATTAGCATAAAATCATCGATGACTCAATTAATACATCATTTAGCATTTATTGTGAATTATCAGATTCTATTATTCATAAAAAATTCATGTATATCAGAAAAATCCCAAAAATTTACCCCAACCATTTTTCGATGTGCAGAATCCAGAAAATTAAGTCCATTTTTCAAAAATAATTTTCTAAATATTTTTAATTTAATATTTTATTAAAATGATAATTTTAAAAAATAGTTTTTAAGATTAAAACTGATTTTTAGTGCTTTCAAAAATTTCCTAGGGCCTTATAAAATTTTCTACAAACTATAAGACACTGATTCAATAATTTGTGAATGCATTTTAGGGAAATAAATATTCTTTTAAAATAATTAATTAATTATAATTAATCAATTATGACTTACATAGTACCAAAATGTTTAATAAGGTAAAATTGTCACTTTCAAAAATGTCTAAATTTTATTTAATTATTCATAGGTAATGGTACTCTTATGTTGGATGATTTACTATTCATAAGGGTCTGTTGTTATTCCTAAGGGTACGTTACTATTCACCAAAAATTATTTTTCTTTCATTAGACTCCAAAAAAAATCTTGAACACAATCGTGTATGTCGGATTTTCAAAATTCAAAACACTGGAGTGACAAACATATGTTTGAAGGTCACTTATCACTTATTAATTCATTATATTGTGTTTTTATGACATAAGTATAAGAAGGTAATTTTCAATTGAAAAACATTGGGTCGTTACAATTTTTCTATTCATTCTCACTAATTTTACAACTAGATTCTAACAAAATAATAATTCAATATTATGTCACAGTTTATTTAAACAAATGGTTTCTTGTAATGGTACATATCAAAGAAATTGTATTTATATAAAGAATAATATGTCATAAAATCATGAGGTGTCACACTTACACTCTAGAAAGGGACTTCTATGGATGTGGCAGCGAACGAGGTATAAGAATGATCAGAACCCACTCTTTATACCAATGCATCTATTACTGTCTCTATGGATCCAAGGCTAATGGGTTACCCAAAGTGGGTTTTTAGAATTATTATTATAGACTTATGACTAGAGGATGATGATTTAAGGGTTTTAAAATCAAGTCAATATGCTCATATGGGGTGTAAAATACCAATATCCACATATAGGACTTCATTAGGCATGATGGATTTCGATATAGTGGAATAATTAAAATAATATTCTCAAATTGATAATCTAGCCATCCTTACTATGAATCCAATGTCAGTGGAAGAACATATAATGATTTTTATCAAATCTAATTATATAACATTTGTTCTTGGAGGAATGAATAAATCCACTTGAGAAGTGAGTAACCATGAGACATATAACTTTTACTATTATTTTTTCATATTTATTTTGATAGCCATGTCAATAAATGTTTGGAAATTTTCACAAATTCCCCTAGTTAGATATTTAATCTAGATTTTTTACTCTGATGGAGGGTGTAACAACAATAATAGTTTGAAAACAATTACGTAAATGTAATTAATTTAAATAGGTAGAACCACATACTCTTTCTTATGGTGAAGTGACAAAAATATATGAGTATGATGATTCAGCTAATAAAGGTTGATATTCACCTACTTTTCATTTGATTTTTTCACTTACATGATGATTGACATGTTTTAGGTGTACATTTCAATAACCTTTAAAAACTACATAAATAAAAAATATATTTATCTATCCCCTGAAATGTTAAAATAAGGGAGACATTAGTTGGCCTATTGCCAACAAATTTAAGAGATATTGAAGATGAACCCTGTTTGAGTTGGTTTCTCTTAAAATAAAATACACCTTCATATAGTGTTTCTTAAATATACTATGATGTTCTCAATGTTTGACACATCTATCAATAGTATGTATAAAATAAATTCAGAAGATATTATTTGGAACACCAATAAGTGTTATTCCAGTGAAGATGAAAAAACATTATCACATGATCGTGATGTTGGGTCAAATCAGGTCTGAATTCCATTCCTTTTATTCCATGTAAAATGTTAAAATTTATTCTTGGTAATGGATGATCACCATCCAGTAAAAATCATGACAACAAAATACAAGACAAATTTTGTAACGTCTCAGTTTAAAAAAGCCACCTAGAGGTGCCCCGTACACGGTTGGTCACATGGCCTCAAGTGCATTTCCCAAAATGCCAGAGGCTGCCAACTATCATTGAGCGCCTTGAGTGTTATTGTGGGGAAAGTATTCCCTCACTGGCAGAGTACACAGTGGAAGAAAAACAAAAGAAATAGTGGAAGCAGTATATATCCAACAGAAGTAAACATTAGAAGACTGATAAAAAACAACTAGAGTGTAAATATACATAAATGATGCATGATACATATATGTCTAGGAAAGAATCAAAACAAGTCATAATGCAGATTAAAATACTAAACCAAAGTACAAAAGAATAATAGATGAGAAACTCCTCAGCATCGCAAGCCTCATCTTGGTATCATGCTCTCTTGCTCCAATGAAATTATGTACCTGAAGTCGAAGGGCACTTTCCCTTTCCTATACCTGCAACAATATAATCTGTTTGGGCCAAAAATCATGGCCCAAACAAGGTGTGAGAACAAATATTAGTAGGAAACCACCACATGATCTATGCCTAATAGTCAGTGAATATATGGTAGGTAAAAGTGAAGAATGTAGTAAACAAGGAAAGTACTCAACAACAAACAATACATAGTTTAAGCATTTAGTTCGCAAACGGTTAATTAGCAACTCAAGTAAGTGGAAACAAACAGGTAATCAGCTAATCAAGCATGTGGAAATAAAAAGGTAACCCCTTGGGTAGTTCTCAGAGCCTAACCCCTCTGGTTCAACAAACAAACACAGGAAACCCTATGGGAGGCACACACAGTCTCACCCTTCTGGTTGAACTAAAGTATAGACTCTCTGGTAAGAACTCACCGTCAATTCCCCATTTAGTCTCGTATCATACTAATGGTTCCCTGGGAAGAACTCAACGTCTCATTACCCATGTGGATTTCATCGAGAAACTATAGACACTCTTAGGAATCACTCAATGTCAATTCCCCCTTTTGTCTCGCATCGTAATTTATAAGACACTCTTGAGAAGCCCTCAATGTCAACTCTAACTATGGTCTATACACCAGGTTCTCATGACCCTGTGTAAGTCAGCAAGTGTAGAATCACGTAAGGGCCAAAGTAAACCTCATGAACTTCTTGGCTAGCATTCTACAACATAACAACATATCAGAGCAATTGGCACACCATCCTATAATACTAGGCATTGATAGTAAATAAAATCTTATCAGGAAACCAAGACCCAAAAGTCAAAACAGGTAAGCATGAATGGGTAACACATCCAAAGAACAAAAATTCACTCTATTCACAAACAATTCCCTCTACTCTATCATATAAGAAAACCCAGAAAACAATAGGGCTAAAACAGTAAACACACAATACCCTGTTCGGGGGTATTGGTGGAATTTGCACAAAATATTCAATGACATTCAACGGAAATCCACCAACCACCTACCACGGGTTTAGGATATCGATATACCTGAACCACAACACTTGAATTTCCTTAAAACATTGTAGATCTATGAAAATGTAAAAAACTTTCAACCCATGATATCTTGTAAAAGTGGAGGAATTGGAAAACGATGCTATGGGAGAAGATAGAAGTCACTACTGTGATCCTAATGCAATTAATGGTGCTCAAATCGGAGGATGGAAAGATTCTCAAGGGATCCTCAAATATCCATGGCTTCTCGGTGCTCTCATACGAACGAGAACTAAAAGAAGTTCATTTTGTCAGTCAAATGAGACCCCGGTGTGTTTAATGAAAAAAAGTACACAGCGTGTAATTTTGAAGTACACAATGTGTACATAATGTTTCCGTACTCTACTTTAAGCAGCCTCCGAACACCCCCACATGGACATGTGTATGGACGATACTTAGCCAGCACCCGGATGCCTGCGACAAAGAAGTACATGGCATGTACTCTTAAAGTACACGTAGTGTACTTAAAAATTTTCAAGAATTTCCTCTTTTCCCAAAAACAATCAAAAAAGTAAAAACATGCCTGAAAAAAGATCCATGTTCTTAAAAACATCCCCCCTTAAATAAATTCATCTTCTAATTTCCCTAGTGAATCATAGAAGATGAAACACTAAACAAATATCGACACTATGATCATATGTCAGCCTCTCTCTCCTAAGTCTCATCTTGCACCCGTCTGTGCTACCAGAACACTTGTACCGGTAGAACAGACCGACCACGGCGAACCATTTTACTACGATCAACAGTCCGGATAATATGCTCCTCAAAAGATGCATCCACCACCAACTTGACATCGTCAGGTTGGAAATTATGAGACGGTTATGAATGGTAACATCGAAGCTAAAAAACATGTAAGACATTGTGCATAGCCCGGTAACTCTAAGGTAACTGCAATAGATAGGCAATCGTCCCAACTCTCTCCAATACCTCAAACAGCCCGACATACCACAGATTAAGCATACCCTGCCTCCTGATCTTTCTGTGCCCCAACCTCTGTGTGACACGTAGGAAAACCCAATCCACGACCTCAGACTCCAAAAGCCATATCTGTTGATTAGATTATGAATTATTTCAAGACTATGTAGTATCCATCCTCTTCCAAATCAACTCTATATGTTCTATGGTCTCCTGAACAAGATGAGGTCCCTGCAAAGCTGCCTATCCGGCCTGAAGCCAACATAAGGGTGATTGACATGTCCTACTCTACAAAGCCTCATAAGGTGCCATCTGAATAGTTTCCTGAAAAATATTGTTGTAGGATAACTCCACCAGGGGTATATGCTTCTCCCAAGAACCTCCAAAGTACATAATGCATGCTCAGAGCATGTCCTCAAGCACCAGAATCATATGCTTAGACTGGCCATCAGTCGGGGGGTGGTATGCTGTACTCAAATGTACCAGCGTACCCAAAGCCTTTTGAATCCTCTTCCATACCCGAGAGGTAAAACACGAATCCCTGTCTGAAACAATGGATTGTGGAACTACATGTGGACATACAACTTCCTAGATATAAATCCGTCCTAGATTATCAACACTGATGGTCTCCTTGATTGGAAAGAAGTGATCATCCTTCGTATGTCTGTCAACAACAACCCATACAACATCATAACCTTGAGGTTACCTCGACAACCCTATCACGAAGTCCATCGCGACATCATTCCACTTCCACTCAGGAATGGGTAACTGCTGTAAAAGACCTACTGGTTGTTGATTCTCTTCCTTCACTTGCTGACAAGTAGAACACCATATGATGAAACCAGCAATGTCCCTCATCATACCTTGCCACCAGTACAGAGAGTGTTGATCCCAATACATCTTGTTGATGCCAGGATGAACTACCCAAACTGTGGAATGAAATTACAAAATCATCTCCTTGCATATATCTACTAGCACACATACGCGCCCCTAGAATCGTAGGATCTCATCCTCGCCTATGGTCCACCCATGAATAGGGTCCTCTCCAGACACACTCTCCCTTAGGACTAGGCCTTCAGAATCAAATAGTTGCCTCATTCATACCCAATGAAAAAGTGAATAAGTAACAACTACAGAAGAAATAAATGTCTTCCCCTGTCTGTCGTGCACCTCCAAATCCATCTCAGAGAACAAACCCATAAGCTACCACTCACCGCTTGCCTCCTGAACTGCCTGTATCTGAGTCCTCCAACTCAACGCATCAGCCACAACATTTCCATTCCCATGAGTTTAGGAAATCATGAAATCAAAAGACTGTATGTACTCAACCCACCTATATTCTCTCAAATTAAAATTCTTCTGAGTGAATATGTACTTGAGACTCTTGGGGTCTCAACTTCTGAGACTAATACGCAACAAATCCATCACCCTGCATAAGCAAAACTCCAAACCCGATACTTGAAGCATCACAAAACACAGTATAGCTCTTTCCTGGCTCTAGAAATATTAGTATCGGTGCTGAATTCAACCTCCCATTAAAATATTGATAGGATTTCTCACAAGAATATGACCATAAGAACTTCACACCCTTCTTGGTCAAACTTTTCAGTGGTTATGGTAAGCGTGAAATGTCCTGTATAAAATTTCTGTAGTTTCCAGCGAGCCCTAAAAAACTCCGCACCTCAAAGACGTTCTTCAGCTGCTCCCAGGAAAATATAGATCTCACTTTCTCTAGGTCTACTGATACTCTTGTCTCTGAAATAATGTGACAGAATAAGTGAACTTGGTTTATCCAAAATTGAAAATTTTAGAGCTTAGCATATAACTGATGCTCCATCGGTTTACTCAAAACGATCTCAAGATGTGTGGCATTGTCGTGTCGAGTGTGAGACTACACGAATATATCATCCATGAAGACCAATGTGAATGAATTTAGGTAAGGATGGAATAGTCAGTTCATCAGTGCCATGAAAACTAATAACGTGTTCATGAGACCTAACGACATAACTAAATACTCGTATAGACCATACTTAATCTGGAAAGCTGTAAGAGGTATATCTAATGGTCTAACATGCAACTGATGATAATCGGTCCTCAAGTCAATCTAAGAGAATACCCGTGCTCCTCAAAACTGATCAAAGAGATCATAAATCCTCGGTAAGGGATATCAGTTCTTGACCGTCAACTAGTTAATCTTTTGATAATCCAAAAAAGTCTAAGGGTACCATCTGTCTTCTTCACAACCATGATAGGCGAACCCCAAGGAGAAGTACTGGGTCAGATGAAACCCATTGCATGCATCTACTCCAACTGCTTATTGAGCTCCTCTAACTTAGGTGTAACAATCCTATAAGGAGGAATGGACATCGGTGCAGCCCCTAGCACAAGATCGACATAAAATTCTTCATCATGCTCTGGAGGCAAACCTGAAATATCCTCTAGAAAGACATCTCTGAAACGATCCACCACTAGAGGAATGTCTAACTGTGAAGTCCCCTATTCATCCAGATATAGAATAGAAATATGGGCTATAAATCCTTTTATCCCATGATTCTTGGGTCCTCCTCTTCTCACCTAGACATCCCACTCACCCCTATGAAGAAAAGATCCACCCTATAGTGATATGAATCTCATCTTGCAGTGATAAAAGTCGACAATGACCTTGAAGGGAACCAACGAGTCCATCTTGATAATTACATCATAGCCTGTCATCTCTAGAACATACAGATCCTCGGGGAATTGACACCCACAATCCTCAAGAGGGAACTCCTTGCATTGATGCACACCAGATATTCTTGTCCCCAACTGAGTGTCTAGTGTGAAAACATCTGTAGAAGAAAATATACAGAGACAAAGGCTCTCCACAACAGCAACAAATACAAAACTATGCATTTCCTAGTATTGAAAATAGATGAATATTAAACTGAGGCTACTAATATTGTACATCGAACTATAGAGGGTATGTGATCCTGATCCTACTGGGTCCACTCCACTACAAACGTATGACATATACCACGGACCTATGACCTGCCTGGCCACTCTAAGAAGATCCTCCATGCAGTTGCTAATAGAAAGAAAACTGACCACCATGGCCTCAACCTCCACCTCGGCCCGAATGGCCGGAAGAACTCCAGTTCCCAGACTGGTGAGAAACTGGTGGAGATGCTCCTAAATAAGGAGTCATGGATGAAAACCTGTAACCAACTACTGGTGAGAAAACCTGAAAAAAATGTAGAAGGTGGCCCAGCTTACTGCATGATCGGAACTCCACTATCAATCTATGGCACTACGACCTCGTATACCCATCCCATACACACTGGTATCATACCACGTGGATAATAGAAGATATGTCTCACCTCCTCAGATCACCATGAAAAGACTCCCTACAGCGCTTCTTCTTGTCAGCAGGCAAATTACTAACTCTGGAAGTGGAACCAACCTAGCTCTCAGCTCTAGAATCTCTCAGATTGCGCTCCGCAATCAGCACCTGGTTGATGATGGAAGCGATGGAAGTCATCCTAATGATACTCACCTATGGGCAGATCTCCCATTTGTGACCATTTTCAAATTTCCTTTCCATGAACAACCCATATCTTCCCTAAAGGGGTGTGAAATACAGAATCATGGTGAAAAGAGAGGAATACTACATAACCGAAAGAGTAACCTGATCCCGACTCATGAACTCTTAGGATCAATCAGCCCTCAAGGTCTCCATATAGAAGTAGTCATAGAAGATGTGATAAAACTATTCACACACCATAACCTGCTGATGACCCTCATGTGAGATCACATCCCACCACATCTTGGAAGAGTCTCATAACATGTAGGTATTGAGAATGAACCGCCTTTCTGGAGGCATCCCTAGTTGCTCAAATATAGTAATCATGGCTTCTAGCCATGACTCTGCATCCTGAGATCCTCCTTCCTCTGAGAAGGTGTGATGATGTTGCTGCTGGAAAACCCGTGTCAAGTCTTCCATAGACGAGGCCGGAGGTGGTTCTCCCTGGAAGGTCTGCATCATCCTCAAAAATCCATCCCTAGACTTCACAATAGCGCCCGTAACTGGTATCACTACTTGTGTCAAGGATGGAATAATAGAAAGATCTATAGGAAGTCCCTGATCAGCCATATCTGGCGACTGATCACTGCCATGTAACTAGCGGATGACTGGAGGACGTCTCGGTGGCATGACTATGTAAGGTCAAATGAACACCTTATATTCAATACTATAAAAAACTGAAAACTGGAAGGACAATAAAATAACATAAGAAGAAAATCATTCAAGTTTTGGATAACAATACTACACGTCATGTACTTTTCCTACACAGCGTTTTCTCTTAAGTCATTCACATGGGCGTGTACTTCTACATTAATAGATCATGAAACACCTCAAAAAATGACGTTTTCTCAAAACACATGGCGTGTACTTGAATCATCTTCCCCTCCCTAGGTCATTCTACATGGTAAATCCATGCAACACTTCTAAGACAAGACTACACAGTGTGTTCAAGGTAGACACGACACGTATTAGACAAGCATCAACTAGCCTGTGTTGTTAGTGACACGGTCAGAAACACGGCTCAAGCAACAAGGCGTGTTCCGGACATACACGGCATGTACATGAAAGGATAACACCGACCCGTGTTCTACGTGACACGGCCAGGTACCTGGGTCAGACTACATGACATGTACAAGGTAGACACAATGTGTACAAGAAGAGACTCCGCCGACCTATTTTGTTAGCTACACGGTCGGGTTCCTAGGACTGTACTACACAGTATGTTCAAAGCGGAGATGATGTGTTTCCACCCGAATTTTCACATCTCGTGTCTCGGCCCACATGGTGTAAGACACAGCCAGAGACTACACGTCGTGTACATTAAGTACATAGAGTGTAATTATGAAAAACTATTTCTTCCCGAATAGAAGAAAAAATGGCATGTACTTCCCATTACACTACATGTATTCTGGGTTTTTCCTGACAGTAAGCCTTAGAAACATCACCAGAACCCATGAAACACTGAAACAACCATTGAAGGCACTAAATATTTACCAATGAGGGCCCACACTCCCCGCGAATCAATTTTTTTCATATTATATATGTCATAAACAAGAAAACATTGAAATGATACACCAAATTCTGGTCCATGAGGGCTCATAACACCTCAAGAATCAATATTTGCAATCATTCAAACAAAACCATACACATAATTCTCTATCAAAGAGCATTCATTTCTAGCAAGGCATCTATAACAATAGCATGCATATTCTACAAAACATCTATCACAACAACATGAAATCACTAATGATTCCTATATTGAATGGAAAAATGCATGGAATTTGATTTCTAACAACTTACAGTATGATGAATGAGATGGCACACCCTCATCTCATCGGTTTGCGACAGAATTGGAAATGCAATAACAAAAATGGTAATAGCACAAAACATTTGAATCAACCAACAGCGAAATCAAATCAACAGTAAAATTGAAAACAAGTAAAATTTCAACAAATAAGGTAGTATCGATTTTCCTTGTACATAGACTTTCTACTCCCAGTCACAGCTTATCACCAAGAACCTATTCCGTCATATCCCTGACTATAGGCTCTAAGTAGTAAGTCAATAGAAAATAATCCCTCTGACATACTTGGTTGATCACATGGACACAAGTGCATTCCCGCAATCGTTAGAGGCTACCGACAAGTAGCGAGGGCCTTGGTGTGATAGTGGGGAAAACTATGCCCTCATTGGAAGAGTACACAGTGGAAGATAAAAAAATGCAATAGTGGAAGTAGTAAATATCCAACCGTAGTAAAAAATAGAAGAATGATAAAGAACAGCTAGAGCGTAAATATATATAAATGATTCATGATACATATATGTCTAGGAGAGAATCCACACAAGTAACAATGCTGAATACAGTACTAAACCAAAGTAAAAAAGAAAAATATATGAGAAACTCTTTAGCATCACAAGACTTCGCTTGGTCTCATGCTCTACATCTCTAATTCAATCAAGTACATGAAGTCGTAGGTCACTTTCCCTTGTCTATACCTCCAGCAATATAATCTGTTTAGGCCCAAAAGCATAGCCAATACAGCGTGTGAGACTAAATCCCAGTAGGCAACAACCAAAGGATCTCTTCCTAACAGTCAGGGAGTATATGGTAGGTAAAATTATTGGAAGCAGTAAACAAGGAAATTACACAACAAAAAAATATCCACAGTTTCAAGAATTTAGTTCAGAAATAGGTAATTAGCTACTCAAGAAAGTGAAAAAATAGGAAATAAGCTACTCAAGAAAGTGGAAACAAACAGGTAACCCCATTTGTAGTTCTCATAGCCTAACCCCTCTCATTTAAATAACAATAAGTAGTAACCCTATGGGAGGCATACACAGTCTCACCCCTTTGGTTCAGTTAAAGTATAGACTCTCTTAGGAAGCAATCACCAACAATTCCTCATATAGTCTTGTATCGTACTAAAGGAGCTCAGGGGGGGAGCACTCAATGCCTCATTCCCCCTGTGGCCCGCATCGAGGACCTATAGAAACTATGATAAAGCACTCAAATTCAATTCCCCATGTGGTCTCACATCGTAATTTAAAAGTCACTATGGGGAAGACCTCAACGTCAATTCTCCCAATGGTCTTTACACCAGGATCTCTCGGACCTGTGTAAGTCAACAAGCATAGTAGCACGTAATGGCCAAAGTAAACCTCAATAACTACTTGGCTAGAATTCTATAACAAAATAGCATATCAGAGCAACAAGCACACCATCCTATTATACTAGGCATGGATAGTACACAAAAGCCTCTGAGGAAAGAACGACCCAAAGGAAAAAACAGGTAAGCATGCATGGGCAACACATCCAAAGAACAACAATTCAACCTATTCACAAACAATATCCTCTACTATAGATTATATGCAAAGCAAGAAAACAATAGTGCTAAAACGGTAAACACGCAATACCCCGTTTGAGGGTATTGGTGTAATTTTCAAAAAAAAATTAAATGACTTTCAATGAAAAGGCACAAACCACCTACCTCGGGATTATTTTATCGATATAAGTGAACCACAATGATAGAATATCCATAGAATGTCGTAGATATATGAAAAAATATAAAATTTGTTACCCACTATAACTTGTAAATTAGGGGGAATTGGAAAATGATGCTCAGAGAGAAGGAAGATCTCACCAATGCGATTCCAACACAATCAATGGTGATCGAATTGGAGGATGAATAGAGGCTCGAGGGCTTGTCAAAGTTCCATGGATGTTCGACGCTCTTGGACGAATGGGACGTAAAATATGTGTGTTCTCTCTGCCAGACGCGAACCTTGTGCGTTTAATGAAAAAAAAGTACATAGAGTGTACTTTTTGAAGTACACAACATGTACTTACTATTTCTATACTCCACATTAAGCGACCTCCGAACAACCCCACACAGTTGTGTGCATGGCCGCTACATGGCCAGCAACCGCCTACCTCTGGCAAAGAAGTACACGGTGTATACCCATAAAGTACACAACATATAATTTGAAAATTTCTAGAATTTCGTATTTTTTAAAAAACAACCAGAAATGGAAAAACATACATGAAAATATGATCTGGGTTCTTACAAATTTCTTCTAGACTAGAACTGAAAAATTAATGCAGCATCACAAAATTTTGTGGTAGTAGAAGATAGGTGAGGTAAATAAAAGAGAGGTGATATTTTGTCAATTAACTCCACTAGAAGCTTGATCATATATTTTAATAGCTAGTTACTAAAATGAAAATGGATTAGGATGACTGACTACAATTTGAGGAGTCTATAATGGATGAGGTGGAATAATTTGAATTATAGGATAAACTATGGCCTAATTCATATTTAAAAATTAAAATGTTATACAGAATATATTAAGATATAGATTTATTTTAGAAATTTATTATTTATCTCTATAAGTATATGATGAAAAATTTACAAAGCCATTTTCATTTTGGCGACTTCAAGGGCACATCACAGAGAATGAGACTCAAAATTATAGATTTTCATCTTCATTTTGAATTAATAGTGGAAAAATATAATTGGGAATAATTATCAATTATCTATTATCTTAATTCTACAGCTTTTAAAATCTATGAAAGTAACAAATAATAACATTAAGATAAATAAATGTATCTATGAATTTAATCGATATGGATCAAAACCAAATTGGATTATTAATATATGGTGTCAAAATTGTATAGGGGTCAATCCATCACCTTTATAAAATGCTCTCTCACAAGGGTATAGGCTATCCAGATACTATAGTATTTGATATATAAGACTTTTGAGGTAAAAGATAATAATTTTCATTCAACATGACTGTGTCTGCATAGAAAAGTATACATGAGATATGGATAATATTATGTGAACCATCACTGAGGATTACTGATAGGTCACTCTCATGTGATATATGACTTATCAATGGATTCATTCCTTCAGGGAATTATTTTTCAGTCAGATATAGTTTCACATGTTACATCATCATACATTACGTTAGTCCATTCAAGTATGTTGGTGTTAAAATGATTTGTATTTTGGTAACCATGAAGGAGAGTTTGGAATGAAAATTTGTGTTCTAAAAAAGGTTCTAATATCATAAAAACATACCTTCATGCATTCTCCATATGTTTTTACTGATGATATATGATTGTAATAGATGTATACTGAAATTAATTTCTAGGTAAATTAGACTAGAATGTATTTTATTATTTTTTCAAGTATCATGTAGTTGATTATAAAATATTTTATGTCTCATTTTCATTCCAAGTGATAACTCTATCATAAAATCCATATAATGAGGGAATGTGGTTTGAAATTGATCATTTAACCCTTCCATCATTTATGTGTTCTTAGCCTAATTAGTTCTATTACTATTATTTATATTCACGAGCCAAATTTTTTCTAGGTCATACCTAGTTCATTATTAGTGATTAAAGACTTAGTTTTTTCATCAAATGTCCCATGTATGGGTTTTTAACTTGATAGGTTCATTTTTTTATTTCATTTGTTTAGTTTGGGCTGTACAGGATAGACCAAGAAATTGAATCATAAAATCAACAAAATTTTCCATGTATATCTAAATTGTATGGTTATGAAACCATAACAATGAATTATAGAATTTATAGGACATAATCCTTTCATCAAATATTAATAAAATTTAATCTTTTCCACCTTTTACCATGTATGACTAAAATGTAAGGTCACAAAATATTGACCAATGTGTGATACCATCTATAAAATATGGAAAATAAAAATCATGAAATGAATAAATACCCAATGCTTGTGTTTATTACCTCACAAATATGTTCATAGAGGTTATACTCATATTGGTTGAACCATGGTGTTAAACAGTTTATAGTCATATAAAAAGAGCCATGAAATATTAAATATAATGTTGTTGTAGACATGACATCAAAAAAAAATGTTACTCAAAAATGTTTGACATAGTTGGTAAAAAATTCATGTGAATGGGTGGATTATGGGTTTTCTAAATCAAAACTCATGAAATTGGAATAATAGTGTGATGAAACAGTGATGGATCATTAGGGATGATTGATTTTCACATTCAATAGATTGGAATTTCTATGATATAATTAGGGAATACAATGATAAGTGGATATTCATATCAATACAAACCGTTATATTTTTTTTGAAAGGTCTAATATATCAACACCAATCATCATTAATAGATAGAGTTTTCCTTTGTAGTTAAATACATTCATTAACAATATTGATTCCATGTTTGATTGGATTTCAACACTTGAATAATTATATTAAATTTTCTGAAAAATGTTATAAAATAAGGTCTCATGATCTTATAATGTTATTAAACAATGTATAAGTAACAAATTCAGTGTGATAGATATGACATGAGATTCTATTAAATTTATGTTGACTGAAATGGTCCCAATACTATAGCTAAACTTTTTTGGGATCTATGATGGACCTAATATACTTGTTTCTTATTTATTATATGATTTATTTTTTAACACACCATGAAAGGGGTAGAGTTAGATAGAATTAACATGAATTATTATTATGCATCTCTTAATTAGTTTTTGACTTAAGATGATTTTGTTTTATTTATACATATTATACGTCAATGAAATATTAAATATTTTTGTACAGAGTTTAAGGACTCATAACATAGACTAGTAATGACTAGGTGTTACACTACTATATATTGGGTCATAATATGAAGTGTTTTATTTAAGGGAAAGAGAGATATTAATATTTCTAGAATCAGAGATAAAAAAACAGTAAATAAAAATTCCACGAGGAAAGGAGAATGCATATTATAGTTTTCAAAGCCAGCCATAATGGGTATGTTAATCAGTCTAAAAGGGAAGGGTAAAACATGATGTCAATGTAAATTCCCGATTTTATTTATCGACTATGTTATAGAAGTTTATAATGTTTAATGTTATGATTCTTGAATCATTGAAAAATTTGAGATATTTTTTGAAAATAAGTGAAATAAAAAAATGAGTACAAATTTTCATACTGAAAGTGATTACCTCAAAGAGAGTGTGTGAAATTTAATGTCATAATTGTTAGACAATAATAATATGTATGTTATATGACAGTCTAGATGGGTCTCAAGGGATAACGGTGATATAAGAGCTTTAGATGGGTAATAATATTTGTGTAAATCAATATATTTTATATTTGAATTATGAGAATGAAATGGGAAAATATATTTTATGGATTAATGATTAAAAATATTCCATTTATGGCTTCTTAGATAATATTATGAAAGGAATATAGGGAATAAATGGAAATTTAATTATAAATAATCATACATCTAGTTAGATAAGGTTAATATGGAAACACTAATGATTAAAACAAGATTATAGTTTATATTGGAAGTGGATATTAATGAAACCAAAATCCATGAAAGGTTTACAATGATTCAAATAATCAAATAAATAAGTTTGATTTGTTGGGAGGTTCCATTCAAAAACATGCTGGAGATAAATCAATATTTAACTTATAATGGTGGGATTTTTTGAATTATTTATAAAATTATATGAATGGTTTATGATATTTAAATGGGGTTTGAAGATATGATCCAGACATTACTAAATATCTTAAAATAAAAAGAATCAAGCCATATTTTTCTATTATGAATATAGCCCATATTGATTTATCTCTAATGATGTGTAGGGGAATATATTAATCAAGGTACAAGGATGAAAAAAATTATCCAATTGAGTTTTCTCTTAGAAATTATCTTGTATATTATAAAATTTGTGTAAAAGGGAATACATAGATCAATATTTAGTGTTGAAGAGAATATGTATGTTCTTAAGGAATACATATGTTGTGTAACCAAACATGGTTGTGTCTCTCATCTAGTGTAACCATGATATATAGCCTGAACAACTCTAAGTAGTTTAATGTCTTCCAAAATAGATTATATACTATTTATTTTAATATAATTCAATATGTATGACATCATTCTATATTAAAATTCCATATAAAGAGGATATAAATATAGGTAAAAATTTCACATCTAACCCATCTGTAAAAATATTTTTTCATCACCACATAGGTGAACTTTTAAGGGAAAATCCAATGTGAACAACATGTACAAAACTCTGAAATAATTTGATAAGATAGCTGAAATTTCCCCATTTTCACTGTTTAATGTATATACAACCATATATTGGGTGACACACATCGAATTTACACATACATAGTGGATAGATGACATAAAAATGAAAACTCTAATCATTTTATGGTATTTAGTTATAGAAGATATGTCATTTAGATTAGTGTGGTGGGAGAAGGCAAAAGGTGTACTGAATTTTAGGATCACATAATGAGGTCTATTTGAATAAGAAATTAATTTCATTTCAACCTATGGTATGGTTTCACAAGACCTAATGTGAATGAGGAGACCATGACAATTATACGTAGTTGAATCTTAGGGAATAACTGGTTTGTCATTTGATTACTAATCAAGGAGTTTCTATATATTATATGAAAATATGAATATCTCCATGAATAGTTTAATGAAAATGGATCATCATAAAGGAAAAGATCTTATATATGGAGGGGTGTTTTTTGGTTGTTCAAATAAATGAATAGATAAATAATAAACTAGAAACAATTACTTGGTTTTGGATATCATGTAACGAAAGCATGTCTTTCTAATTGTCCATGCCAAATGTTGTAGGATGTCATGATATATTTCCACATTTTTTATAGTGTAATGTTATGTGACAAGGAATTTTTTTTATAGTTTCTTATTTTTTGATGTGATGATATTCCATATAGTTTAACAATATTCAACAAGAATTGTTAAAAACATCTCATGAGTATATACTAATAGTAAGATCACAAGTATAAATGACTGCACCAAGATTAGATAATATGACAATCATATCATATCTCGATGCATGAGAATAGAGTCATCTATTTTTATTATATGTATTAGTTTTAATGAACATGGAATTGAGATTCCATAAATAGAGAAGACCCCAAATAGTAGGTTGAGGGGGGGGGGGGTGATGTTGATGATCATTTATCGATGGAAATAATCTAACAACATAAAACAATACTACATATATTGTACTTATATATTTATAAAATTTCATATAATATTGGATAATTTTCCATGTCATATTTTATGTACACTGTGATTCCATAATAACTGAATGAAATAATAGCTATAGTGTCCTCGAGTAAATTATATCTTTTAGGCATGTTAATCTCTTCCACATGGTACATTATTTTTATCATTGATTCCCACATAAATCTATGTCAGAAGATCTTATATTTAATTCTATCGTATAATAGAAACATGGATGTTGTCCATGAAATTGTGGATAAGGACCCCTGCATGGTTGAAATATAATCAAATACAAGGATTTCAGTCCACACATGATATGGAACTATGTATTTTTAATCACATACTGTACGGTCCTTCCATCATAAAATTTACTACAATGTGTCATGGGATAAAATGGATTGAGGATATCTAATATATTAATAAGATTATGAATTCATAGAAACATTTTTTTTGTTGTTTATTAATAAAATCCAAACATTGAAATAGATGAATTTTTGTATCTCTTTGATCTATTTTGGTAAACCTAGTAGAAATTAAGTGTTTTAAATAAAATAAAGATAGAATAATTTTTTGGTTAAGGAATGCCTCTAGTTCTAGGATATGACAAGAAAGAAATCATTGCATATACCAAAAAAACATTAATCAAGATACATGTAGTTGTGATATATGTATGGAAAATTCACTCTCAATTAAAACTAATAGATGATGGAAACACAAGAACAATGAACTAATGCATGGATTGGGATCTTCTACAGAGAGATGCGGCCATAGAAAGTCATCTGTTCTTGGTATATTAATTTCATGAAGGAAAATATTATCTTTATACATTATATTGTCATATTGCTAAAACTAGACATGGTGTCTATGAATATGTAAAATCATAATAATGATAACATTATAATTCAATAAGAACATATTATCTCACATGGCATGGTTTTGGCGTGATAAACATGAATACATTGGATAATCACATGAATTTACAAGAATATAGAAAGTGAATGATTATTAACTATGCGGATTAGTGTTGTCTGACAAGGACTAAGCGTAATATTATAAATCATTAGAGAATAACCTTGGATCATTGTTTTATATTATGAATTAAGAATGAAATTATTCTTATTTAAATGAAAGAGATCAAAGTATTTATGATATGTAGTTTAGAATCATGCTACAATGATTATATAAATTCAACATGTTGTAATGAAAATTATTTATTGAGAAATAATTAATTTGAAGTTGGCATGACACAATCACCATCCATAGTGATATGAGATTAAGCACTATTGCATTATAAATTATATGTGGTATAATATCCTTAACACATTGAATTAAGATTTATTTTATTCTTACTAGGTATCATGGGTTTTCTTCTATCAATAACAACATTTCCATAGTGGAATGAGAAAAGGAGAATTTTACAATTCAATTCTCATATGACTCAATTTTGATGGGTTTAAAGTTTTTTTATGTATATAAACATTTAATAATTAATATATTCTATGTCATCCAACTAAAACTTGGATAGTGTATTTATTTATGAATTATTGAGAGAAATTAGTAATGAGGGTGGGTAATATTAATGGTATAATTGCATATATTTTTTTATATAAAAACATTTAATGTCTCTTGGGTATAATTATGATTCATTGTATGATAATACAATAAATAATATAATATTTTTTTATCCATGACTTTTTATATTTTACCACCATCTTCTAATGTATGTGTGATAGAGTTTTTTCAAAGGCATAAATCTATCTATTTACAGCTCAGTGAAGTGGAATGATAGATTAGATAGAATTTATAATTATTGATACACAATTTTCTATTCATAAGAGTAATAAAATGATTCACTTATTAGTCAATATAATATAAGGGATACCAAACTAATGATGTCAGTTTACATCAAAAAATTTCTAATAGACTTTACGTCGTATTTCTTGTTGTGTATAACCTCGAGCTACTTGATGAATAATTTATTCTGTGTAAGGAAGTAAATGAATAATTTGACTATTTATAAGGGATATATAACTATAACATTTATAACCCAAATAGAAAGTAACTAATATATTTTTTTTATTATGTTGTTACTCTAGTGGTTGAGGGATGAAATTAGTGTGTATCTATAAATTAATTATCATTTTGGTGAACTCTATATGGTGTCCTTCAATTGATGTATTGAAGTGTTGAAGCCAATTGATATGATGAGAGCGCTTTTCTCTTGACAGATGAGAATCATAGGCATGGAAATATCACTCCTCTATAATATTTATGGTCTCTTCCCATCATATGAATCTAATGATAACTCCCTTGTAAGCTTCATTTATTATGAGTATTTTAGAATTTTTTTCACATAGAGGATGTCGTTCAGTAGCCATTATCAAAATTTCTCATTCATGGATTGTTCTTATAAAAGTCACCCAAGTTAGTGATACTCCACTTTATGGGTCATCCATCATGTTACATTATCTGTTTGAAGGGAAATTGTGTCATTTTTATAATGTGTGGTAGTTTTAATTATTATTTATTCTATATAATTAGTAAGTAAAGGAGAGAAAACAATATAGTATGTGATGTAGATGGCTATTTCATTTTTTATGGAACTTACAGGGATGAGGATATACTATGAAATGATGTAATAGGTGTGTTCACTGGATACAAAATATGACATATCATTGTTTTAGAAGTGAATTACCACATATACCCACATTTACAATCATTATGAGGAAATAATTATTCATTTTTTATGATATATAATATATTAATATTCTTCCTCACCAACAGTAACTCACCCTTGATATTCCAGAAGGGCATGAATTTCTATAGGGAAAACTCCACGCCTATGTTTAGTGCTTACTATTCTTCCTCATTTTTGTTACACCATTATAATATATGGAAAATATACAAAATATTATCTTTCCTTCAAGAAATAATAATAAATTCAGAAATAACTTTGTTGAGATTCATAATTTTCATACATGTTCATTTTAGGTATTATAAATCCCTATAAAACACATCTCTTATATTTGGAGAGTGTCATAGAAATAAAAAAACACTTCCTTGGGGATATCTATATTAACTCAGACACTTTTTGGGTATAGAATGGATATAAAGAATATATTAATGCATTCCCTTTTACTACAATTTATGAAAACAAACTGGATGTATTACTATATTATGATTTCCACCCATCACTCTAGTCATATAGTTAGAATTAGATGACTAAAGATATATTTTATAGTGTCAAAAAGAGATTCCATGTAGAATTTTGGTGTAGTTTTTAATTTATCATCTAATCCCTTATAAATATTTGGGATGACTCATTTTTTACAATAAAACAATATCGATTATCATTATATATCATATTTCAATTGAGGTTATAGAGGCTACATTCATTACCCAAATTATTATATTGTGTGAGAAGGAAACCAGGTGAACCCTCCATTGTTAAAATACATAGGATGAGTGGGTTCCCTTATTCATATAAAATTAATACTAGAGGATACAAAATGTACTTCTTGATATCATCATCATATTTTCGACTAAAATTGTTCCACTAAAATGTGACCCCCATTTTCATTAAAATTGTAAGGTCTTAAGAACAATCCAATTATGTTTTCTATAAAATTATTGGGTATAAAAGATGTAACATGATTCCTCTTATCTATATGATATGTTGAGGTGGTAGAATGTCAATTTCCTTAATGGTATTTTTGATATCAATATTCATACAACATTAACATACTAAAATATTGTGTAACATCCAATAGACTACCCTAAATACAAATATTTGAAGATTCAACCTCAAGATATTTTATCATATTTTATTTAAAAAAACCTATTTGTTATAAATACAATAATATTTATCTTATTATATTGTATATAAACCATTAATGTTTTTGTCTGTGGTGCTCTATACAAGATTATTAAAAATATAGTTCCTAGTGCATTAAAACATTCCTCATCATTATTCATGCCATTAAGCATCACTTTGTAAAAGTATACACCTTAAAGTGACATAGATGTAGTGGGTTCATCATCATTAAATTACATACAAAGAAGGTAATACCATAAATAACCATCCATGAAAAGGTTAACCTAGAAATTATCCAGTTTATTGAACAAATGATCCATGATTGATAATGGAAAATTATTTTCCAAAAATTTATTATTGAAATTGAAAATTCAATGGACAATATATTTGGGATATCATTATTCGTGATGATGATGATTTTTTCTCTCCATTTCAATTATTGAAATTCTTGAGTGAATTTATATTTTCTAACATTATCTACTATGACTTCCACCATGATAGCATCAGTATAATGAAATATCATGGCCACTTTTTTATAACCATGATGATCATATCAATGATCCAAATTATGGGTGGATAAATTTGGATTATTTTGGGAATATCCATGTACTTTTAGGGGAATACATTTCTGTTATTATTCAATAATTATATATAGGTCTCTTACAATATAGAATACATTTACAAACATCATAATATGGGACAATGGTCTTCCTGAAAAGATTGATTCAATGGATGACCTCACCAATGGTGGTGTAAGAACCATCCTTATATAATGGGTTGGTATCTTTGAGATATTCATCCCATTAAACTTCTCCATAAATGTTATAGGATATAGGGTATGAAAGGGATTTTGTGGTTATGTTCAGTGATGTGGGGAATCCTTTTTCACAATTAAGTGATGCCAAGATGACACTAGATAGTATGTATATTGATTTAATGTTATAATTTTTTGGGAAATCATATATATTTTTTCTTTACAACTCACTGTGATATGTTTATGATGATTCAACAACATTATAAATCTCTAGAGGTGATGTAGAACTATCCTAAGATCATGATGATTGATATATGTGGGTATATTTGGAATTTAATGATAAAAGGGGGAATTTTTATTTAGGGAAATATTATCATCTACAAAATAAAACCCCTCTATTGACTGAGGTGGTTGAGTCAATACATTCGACATTTGGAAGAAATGTGTGATCCACCTATTCTAAAACATCCCAGATTTAGATTTATTATATTTATTTAATTTATGGTATATAGATATTGTTCCTTATGTTTATTCAAAAAGTTAATCTAATCCATTACGAAACTATTATTAAGAGAAATTTGAACAGAATATTAAATCAGTTACTACATACCCTCCCTATTATAGAGTATTTCATCTATATATTTAAATTTATAGGACTCAATGGGGGATTATCAATATTCAAGTCTTTGAACTTCCCATTAACGTTGTTCATAAAGTAGTAGGATGCAATAAAGGATTTTACATTTGAGAGTAATGTTTTGGAATTCCTAAAAGTTATTCAGAATGTGCATATTTGTGTACTTACTTGAATTCAGAGATATAGGAGAGGAATGTAAAATAGTCATTGATATTGATTCAATCAATACGTTTTGATTCCCTCTTTTAATATCCTTGTATTTTCACACTAGAATGAGACATGTTTGGCTTTCTGTATCCCATTTGTTTGAGTTTCCAGACCAATTTGAGGTTGATTCCACATACCATATCAATGAGGGCCTAATGGTTGTCGATGGTATCAAGATTTATAGAAATTTACAAGGGTCTGATGTGTCCTTGTATGGATACCTCCATGTATTTTTCATATAAATTATATTAACATAACCCATTAAGTGGTATTGTTATCTTCATGATATACGAAGACTACTATGACTACATTCTCAACCTCTAACTAGATTAAATGGGACTTAATGATTTCTTCTTATTGCTCCTCTAATATGTGATGGGAGTCCATTATCAAATGTGTGGATGAAGTGATGAAAATAATTAATAAAATATCATATTTCTAGTTAATGGTTTTATATTTCCTACTATAAGTCTATTATTTGATCTGAGTATTTGAGGTTGGTGTTGTATATATTGATGTACCCTTTTCATGGATAAAGTTTGATATATTTTTTAATATTATGTTGAAATGACCATTTTAGGATTTGATGTGATGTATTCAAGATCAAAATTTATATTTGAACATCTAATATATTTATATATGATTGGGAATTTGATGATTCATGAGTACATTGGAATTCACATTGCTTCAGATGAAGTTCAGGTCTATGGTTATCTACTGCAAATATAGATTCAATAGAGATATTTCATAAATCTTACTATCAACATTTACTATATCTTCCTCGACCTCATTTTACCATGTTACATAATTCTATGTTAAGGGTGTGAAACCCAAATTTATACATATATTATTAAAAAATTAGGATCTTAAACATGTTTAAATTGATTAATAAACCATAGTTATATACTTTATCTTATGATGGTCCTATTTAATAGGATAATTCCTAACATCATAGTAATTGAGGTGGGAAGTCCTCAAGAATTTAAAAAAGATTCTTCACTGAAATATGATCCTTTTTTATATGAATTACTTTTTCCAAAATATTTATATAGAATTTTCAAATACTATTATTCATAAAATTTTGGCACAGTATGTGAAGAAGGAAATATGGATGCATCTGGTTGATTTAGCTATACCATAAGGATGGGTTGTACCCAGTTAGTGGATTATTTGGCCAATCAATCACAATTTTTTTTGTTCTAAGGACTAGGAAATCATATCATTCTCCAACCCCATTAAAAAATATTGAAGACAAATATGTTACTCATGAAACAGGTTTTCATATCATGACATGTGTATAGTCAACCATCTTCTATAGGATGTCATTGAATATAAATAAATCCATGATTTTTTCTCACCATCCAATTATAATGGAATTATTTAGGGATGTTATTGAGAGCCATGAATTTGGATTTCCAAGGCCCTGAATATTTTAAATTATATATTCTCCATAGTGTCAATGATTTAACGTATGAAATTAAATTTTAAGATGAAATAATGACTATTATTCCATCCTTTCAACCATAGATGTGATTTTTATAATTTCACTTTTAATGGGGAATATCATTCTACGAATTTAGTTTAGAAGGATGCACTATATTATATTTAATGTGTTAAGGGGATTGATTTAGAACTAGCACTGAATTAATCATAATAGTTTCAGATTTTTAATTTCGACCCCAATCTATTTATCCACATGCATAATCCAACACATGAATGTTAAACATCATGAAAAATCCTCAAACAATTAAAAACTCCTAGAAATGAATTATATGTTTCAATGTGATCAATGGAGTTTGAAATTGTTCAAAATCATTTTCCAAGAATATATCATGTAACTGTTCCTATATGATTTTATTGATTACATAATAAATCAGACCCTTCCATATAGAAATTATGTATGAGACCCTTTCATCCACAAAATTATTTCCACTGGACTGACCAAAGATCATTAACATTATCAGTGTTGAAATTATTTTATAGAGGTATCACTGACAGAGGAATTCCTTTCCAATAATAGATAATTAGAATATATTCCCAATGTAGATGAATATTATTCCTTCTAAAGTATATATAATTAATCTTTGATTGGAAGATTCAAATTTCTAGAGTGTTCCCATTATGGGGGAAAATCGCAACAGAATGTGTACTAGGTGCTGCTCTAGATCACTAGTCTATTAATGATCATGAACTATCAATTCCAAAAGTTTGTTGGAAGAAGCTTCATATCTAACCATGAATCCTACTTATTTATTTTGAGTTATAATTTTTTTCATCATCCATCCATGTCCTATATTTAGAAAATCATTGAATCAATAGTGTTAAAAATTTATATCCTGATTGTCACATGGGTAGATACAAGTGTAGAGAAAGTGGGAGAGAATGTTATGATAACATTTAAATTGTATTCTATTTATATCATTTTTTAATATCAATTGTATATTACCTATCATGGATTTAGTTTCTTTAAAAGGGGAGGGAACACCTTATTTTACTCAACTACTAGGTTGAGATATAGTGGTTATCTTAATTGAAATCATATTGCATGATTTCACTCTCTCCTCCAGGGATGATAATATTTCATAGGTTGAGGGAAATTCATTAGAGGATATATCACCTTGAATATATAATAATAAAGAATATTTCCTAAGTGTAACTTGACACTGTGTAACCTTAGTTCTTCTTTCTCAGATTTATGTAAGGATATATTTTTCCACAGTGTTGATAGAATGAAAATCCTTGGGTGATGGGTGGTATGTGTCCATGAAAAGCATTTTTTATTAGAAAAATATCCTTTGGGGAGATTTATATATTTGTATTTGCTATGCTGTTTTGAACATGTCTCTAATACTAAGTGAAAACAACTTTACTATGGGTAATGTGTTTTAGTATCAACCATATTTGAAATAGGGACTTTATCTTCACACACTTCTAAATGAGTATCATAGTCCTTGTAATCTATTGTACCAATGATGAAATAATTCACTAATGTATAATATAATATATTATCTATTTCTTCATCAAATAGATATTTTTATTTCGGTCCCTTAAGTATTTTTCAATGGCAATTTTAAATCTCCTTTAGTGTTCTCCTACATGATGGAATTATTTTACATACAACCCTTGTGAGGATTTGAATTCTCTCCTACATGGTCCCCTAGAATATATTGATGAGTAGTGATCTTGGAGGACTTCTTATCCATATTCATCAATCAAATATGAAAGGATAATGATTGATATTATATATTAAGGAACAATTTAGGCTTCTACATTGATGATTCAACCATTATAGAGAAGCCAATTTTTATTATGGACAAGAATATGGTGATATAAATTTCTCCTCTCCATTGGGATAGGGTTGAAATTTATTTCCCAATACCACATCTTTGACCCACATGGGATTTAATTATCCAAGGGGGTAGTGGTGGTTAAAATTCACATAATCATATGGATTTTGAAAATTTTTATATCAAATCTAAGGTGAATATAATGAGGGCCTTCTTGGATTTCCAGTTTGTAACTATATCATGAGTTGGGTGAAATACACATTATCAATTTTTTCTACATTCAACTGAGTTTTTTTGTTCAATTATGTACATTCAAATCCTTTGATGTGTAACAAATTACAATTTCATAGTATCTTAATGTAAGAGTATTTTGTTCTCTTGTTCTCTTAATGAACCTTGGTTATAATATATAGATATGGTGGTATTATATTGGATAGACTAGATATCATATGTGATTCCAATTTCTATAATTAGAATAATGAAATAAAAGACTATAATGATATTATTGTGGGACTTTTCTATTCATGGAGTAGGGTAAACTGTGGTGCTCCAAATTCACCCCAACCACTAATATGTATATAATATGGTTAATTTTAAATTAAATAATGTAGTTCCTTTAAAAAAATTAATGCATAAATATTTTATATCTCTTTTCTTGATTCCTAACATTGGATTTCAAATATATATGAGGGAAAATAGTTGATTTGTAGGAAGATTTATCTTATCATATTGACATGGTTTCCTAACTACCGATAAGAAAATTAATTCACCATGTGGTGGTAGAGAGTCATCTTTAGAGTTATGAAAATATAATTTATACAATCCTACTTAAATATATACATAATTTTATATTTGGAAGTGGATATAGGGTATAACAAAATCGTCCTATTGTCTTCGACTACTTCATTCTTCATAGAAATATTGTTCACTTAATCTTCTAAGTGGGGCTCATCTATTTCATTCAACCATATTCTTAATTTTTTATATGAAATATCATGGAGAAAAATAATAATATTATTAATATTATCTATTTCATAAATTGGTAATCAATTTTATGGTTTCATGGATATTTATTGATTCCTCAAATTTTCCATCAATTGAGATAAGTTATTTCTATTTATTGGTGAAATATTTATGCTTGTAGCCTAATACTCTCTTGTTTCTCCCAGAATAAGGAAAAATTATAATAATATTTTATAAAGGAGGAACCTTTTTCCAAATGGGATTTCACTAAGGGAAGAACTTTGTAGTTGGATGATATAGGAAGGGACTCTATAATCCTCTTCATAATCATTACAATTTGAAGGACATATATTATTTATTTATTTTTTTAGAGGGAGGACCTATAATAAATATTGTATTCGAGGTTAATCAGAATTGATGATTTATTATCAATTTTATAGGACCTTTGTGGTTACCAAATATTGATGAATTTTTATGGATATGACATTATTTTGAACTAATTTTATATATTTGAGGATGAAATTTATATCTCACACAATTAAAAGGGTTCCTTTAACTGATCATAAAACATCTATGGGGAAAACCTTCCAGGTGGGGACTCCGAGGAGGACCTCATAAGTTCTTGATTTCAGAACAATGTAATGTAACCATGCTACTATAAATTCTTTCTATGGATGATAAATAAACAAAAGATTCTTGGGACACTATTAAGTTCTTTTTCAAGATCTCGGTATTGTCATCATTAAATATACTAAGAATATGAGCATACTCATTGATTATATTTCTCCCCAATCTAGATTTAATTGTGGATTTTTTTATTTGTAATATGGTTTCATGAAATATGGATAATGACCATCATTATCGGGGACCTCCATGGAAACATTTTCCATCCATTGAAATATTCCAATAAGGTTACTAATGTTCAGAAGAAATGAAAGAAAAATTATTGTCTACCATCATAATATACTAATATATTTCCATATAATGGACCATAATTTGACCTTCCCCCCATGGATTCAATCAGGATATTCTGATATCCCTCCATGAATTGATTATTAGTAGGAAGTGTGCCTTGTTTTTGGAGTTAATTAAAAAGTAATTTTTAGGTTGTAGGATGTTTGAATAGAAATATGCATTCCATAAAGAATATTTCATAATATTCCATGATAAATAATCCACAAATGAAAATGAGCCTAATCTTGCAATTCATTCTTCATAATGGAATGATAAAAATCATCCAAAATATGAGTGCGTATATAGGGAAATTCTTGTGTAGATATCAGTATATTACAATTAACTTATTTAATATTACTTATATAGAAATATGCACCCTACCCCATGTAGAGGTAAGACTATATTGAGAACCAACTTCTATCACTATTGGAATATGCTGGCATTTTTATAATATTTGGATGGAAATATATTCATTTTCTACCATTTAATATGAGATGAAATGATTGTAACCTATAACATGAATTTGGATATAACCCAACTCATAGATTAGAATGGTAATATGGTCCCACTCTCATCCACTATTTCCCATCATTATATGTCTTTGGGATTCATAGGTGGGAGTACGAATATGAGATTTCGTGAATTATATTTTTGGAATATACCAACAAGTTCTTCATTATAATCACTGAACATTTTTTTATTCTTTCATACAATGAAGTGGAATACAAACCTTTCATTTGGTTTCCCCCAAGGTATGATGACCTATATCTTTAGTATAAATATGAATATAAAATTCATACTAATATATATTTTCTTTCATAACATTATAATACATCTTCATAAGGACCATAGTCTGTGTGATTTAGGCTAATAGTTTCTAGGAGGCCTCTTGATATTTCTCTATTGGATAAGGCTTCAATGATCATTTAGATAATTTTAGGTTCACATGATGTTTATTATGGTCTCATTGACTATGATGAAGACATGGTTTTCCTTTTTCTACATCTACCTCATATAGGGTAGTAAGGAACTATATTTTTTAATTTATAGATTTAAAATATAGTTGGAGGAAGATATCAACACCAATGGATTAATTATGATCTTCTAGTAGTGAAAATATTTATAAGGGTTAACGGCAGGGATGTTCTCTATAGATACTTCCAAGGTTGTTATAGTACCATTAAGGTGGTAATCCCAATCAAATGTTTTAACCCATATTATTGAAGGTATTATTAAAGTGACACCATTCTTTAATTTTTTTTGGAAAAAACCCTCCATGGAAATGATGATATATGTTTTACCCTATGATAATGAAATCTTTTTTTTATTTGATGGGTCTCCATATAACATTATGTTAACCTCCATGGTAAAAGTAATAATTATTAACACCAAATAACCTCTAACCCATAATGGTTTTTAGTATAGGGGGTGCGTGATCACATATAATATCAACAATATAATTGTAAAGGGAGAAAACACCCAAGGTGCTATGATAGGGTTAAAAATCAAGATCCTAATTTCTCAAATATTTAGGTATCATGATTGAAATGATTATGAGATAATATAATTATTTGAGATAGATGGATTACTTCCTAAGATGTGGACCCACTTTTTTAACAAGGGTCTTAATTAGAAATAATTGTGTTACTTTTAAGGAATTTCCATTTATGAATTTTTAATTATACTGTTTCCCAATTATACCCTTTTTAAATGAGATTTATAATTTCATGTCTATCATTAAATAAATTATTGAGTTCATCCAATTCATATATCATTTTCATCCTAATTTATGGAAATTTTATAAAGAAACAATGTTATAGAAGAATATATCATAATGTTTAGGATTAAAACTAACATACTATGGTAAATCTAGGATATGAATAAAAATTTTATAGATTAAATATTCTCACACATACCTCTCGAATGATAAAATTAATCTCTTCAATATAATATTCTAAAAAATTAAAAAATGGTCTCTCATTATATTTTTTAGGAATCGTCCTTTTATACACTGAACCAAAAACTATGATGAACCATCACAATAATAAAAACATCATCTATATGAATAAGAACAAAATATTTGAATATTATTTTTAAAACCACCTATAATAAATCCTAACATGTTATCTCAGATCCAACAATAATAAAAACATCATCTGTATGAATAAAAAAAAATTATAAAATAAATAAACATGAAAATCAAGAACAAAAAAATATAATATGAGACACATTAAAAAAACCATAAGTGGAAATAAATATAATCATTATAGATCATAATAATAAATATAAAGAAAAAAATATAAAACATATATTGATATCATGATGAAAAAGATAATGAAATAAATTGAAACATATAGACGGGAATAACATATGGTTAAATATAAGAATAAATTATGATCCAAAAACTATCATCTAATAAAAAATAATCATAACCAATCCATATTTAGACTACTAGGGTTATATATGTCACATTAGAAGAAAAATTGGGTCACTCTATATGGGTCACACCATCACCACATGGCCCCAAGAATAGAGTAGATTTGTTAGTGTTGTAGTATAATCATTTTCTAAGGGGTGACTGTCAAGCCCAATTTATATTTATTATAACACGTATAGTTTCATTATTATGTATAATGTTTATATATATTTATATTTTGGTTTGGATTCGGATTCCCGGACTTCTATGGGATGCAAATAAAAGTTCTTGGGGAGATAATACAACGAACACAACTGGTGTATGGTTTGTATAATCATGAAAAATACAATCTGATTTTGCTGTAGGTTTCAGAAGTTGGATTTTAAATGGAATGATAAATGTTTTTAAAAATTATTATACATATGAGAAACAACGTGACAAGTGTTTTTGTGAGAAATTATCTCCAGAAGGGTTTTCTCATGTTTTCCCAAACTGTGCAGCCAAACTGTGTAGTTGTCCTGCTCCCTTAAAAAATGATTTTTACCATTTTTCACCTGTCATATTTATTCCCCATTTATACCTAATTTTAAAATTCTATCATGATCATATCGTTATCTTTGGTATTGATGAATTGCTACTAATTTGGTGGTGGTTTCTACTTTATTATTGGTGATTTGGCATGACATAATCCTGAATCATCATGGTTTCCTTGTCATTCCCATTTCCTTATTCTTGTTATTATATTTACATGCCTGGGTGGATATTTATAGGTCATGGTTTCATGAAGATATGGTCTTTATAGGGAAATTGGTTTCTATTCAGGTGTTTTATTTGAGTGAGTTATTCTCTATCCTATTCTAAATATTTTTCGTTATTGTCGATAAGGTTAGAAATATTTCTTTGGTAGGTGACTCTAATTAAAGGGTTTTTACATATCTTACATGTAAATTATGAATTTAATTTTTATAATGTTTTTTAATTACAAAAATAATGTTTTATGGTTGATGTATATCCCATGTTTGAGGTGCTCCATGACATTTCTAGGAAACATGGTTTGTAGAGATTGTTTTTCCAATTGGTACTACATGGGTGCACTCAAAATGTTTGATAAAATAGATCAAAGGGATACTATGGATTTAAATGGGTTTCTACAATAGGTTTGGAATTACTTTTTCAATGTGGGAACGTATTTTATAAAAAGGTAATGTTTACTTGTGAAATTATTTTTTGAAATGGATTTTTATTACATTCCACTCCTATGTTATTATATTGGCATAGAGTTTTACATGTGTTAATGAGTGTATGAGTGGGGTTTTTTTCAAAGGACTATGATAACTATTGTGAAGGAAGACCATTTTGGATCAATTTTCATTCTATTTTATCATTATATCCTTAATTTATGAATAACATAAGAGTTTCCATTTAGTTTTTGAGAGAACGTGTGAGCTCTATGAGTTGGGCCTAAGGAATACTGTATAAACTTCCATGCTTTTTAGCTGGTGAGAATGAATTATTTCTATTCAATCACATTAAATATTTAAGATTAGATCCCTAGGCATACATTCTCATTCAAGGTTTGATTATATTTTCTTTGTATTTTTATTATTTTCATGTTTTATGTGATGAGATATGTTATACCTGTATTCATTTATTGTTTATATGATGTTGTCTTGGGTAACATTTATTATGACTTGTTAGATATATTGAGTATGTGATGTGATTTAGAATTATCTTTTTATCTGATAAATAATGAGAAATATTTTGGAAATTGTTTTTATTTTAAATTAAATAAAATGGGATTTCAAAACGTTTAATTTACAATTAAAATGGTTTCGAAGAGGGTTACTTTTGAAAATATATTTCAAACTAGTTTATCTATTTTCATGGGTAAAACTATAAATTAATATATGGTTTATTGTATTAGGATTTTTTCCTCACATCATAAATATAACATTGGTAATCTACATAAATTGTTTTTTGTACAACTATAAAGGAAAGGGAACCATGTAACTTGGTGAATCTAGTTGATTATTGGAATCAGGTGTTTTGTAGAGAAGACAAGGTCTCATAGAATTGGCTCAAATGGAATAATTTTGGGACGTTGTAACCATTGGGATGAATTCATTTTATTGGTGGGAAATATTTTTTTTTGTTCCCAAAACTTTTAGTACAGTATTAGAACTGTAGATTCCATGTATATATGTCCTATTTTGTCATGTTTTGTAATGATGTGTTTTTATACTTATGGTTTCTGATTTTCTTATACACAAACTGTAGATATTGAATTTTTTATCATTTAAATTAATGATACTATTATGGAAATTAATGTACATCAATGTTTCATATAGGTTTACCATGGGAGATACCATGTCCAAGATATTTGACATTACACTTGATGCCTACCACAATCAGTGATGGTCAAGGACAAGCTTTTGGTGATGGGGTTGTCCATCATGGGTGATGGGTCTATTTGACCAAGGCTGGTTCATTAAAATTTTTATTACGGTAATTATTACATTAGATTCAGTGGTAGTATGGAGTTAGGATCAATGGTTCTAGGGAGGTAGGTATGGAAGAATTTTGGGCCAGGTCATTTTCTGTATGAACATTTAGTTTCCATTGGTGGTATAAGAATATTTTTATGTATCGATATCAATTATTGGATTTTTATGTTTACATGAAGAATTTATTGATTATCATTGAGTCATGGGGCTATCCTAGGTGTTAATTATAGTGTTGGTGGTTAAAAAAAGTTTGAATGAGGCACACAGTTTTTGAACACATTTAGTAATAACCATAAAAACCCATGTGGCCTTGAATTTAAACTCTTGTGGCACACACACAGTCCATTAATTATTAGTCTAATCATATAGAAAAATAATAAAAATAATATATTTTTTTAATTTTATCATTTGGATATTTCTTTTATTTTGGGGTTTGTTGTTGGTATCCCTGATTAGGGATTATTTTGGTTTATTTGATGTTATCTAAAGCTGAACAGTATTTGATGGAGCTTGTATATTCTATGTTGTAGGAAATTTCTCCCAAACGACCATCATTCAAAAATAGATTAGGTGATGCAGAGAATTTCCCATATCAAAACCCCCTTCTATACAAGATATGGGTTGATATGGTGATTCGTATGATACAATACATGGCCATGTAGGTAGTTTATAGAAGAAACTGATGATGTACCATGACTAAGAGTTCACAAGTAAAATGTTTTAGGGGTTCCAGGGATATAAGTGACCAAATGATTCTGAGGAGTAGTTAGATTATGCCATCAAGATAATATTGATCCTAAATACCCATGAGGCATCAAATGTGTGCATCTATACATATGTAATGGATGGACTAGTTTGGATGTGGTGGAATTCAGTGATTATTTTTTGGAGGCATAAGTATCTCACTTGATCAATATTCATGGGAGATTTTTAGGTGTTATTTCAAATGAATTTGTAGGATCTAAATTACTGTTATTTCTTAAAATTAGCATACGGGGTCACATGGTGATGGAGTATGATGGTTTATTTTCGGAGTTAGTTTAGGTGTCTTTGGATCTCTGTGTGAATTATTTCCTAAAATATTCTAATTTCAAGATGGGTTTGAGGAAGGTGATTTATTATATATTGATCAAATATTTTATGACATGTTATTCCGAGTAGAGAGTTAAAGAATCTTTATAATAGGTAGATATGATGTAAAATACATGGCTCACTAGAATTCATTCAGTGGGTGATAGCAACATTTATTTATTATGTAATTATAATAAGTAGGGTTAGTTTTATTAAGGAAATTATTATAGTGTCCCGTAGTTTTCAGGTTCGACACATTTGGATTGTTTGGGGATAAAACCATTATTTATTAATAATATGTGATTATTGCATGCACCATGACTGATTTCTCAGAGGCATTGAGGGTGTAGAACTTGTTTAGATGTAGGGGTTATCTCCCACACATCAATAATTTGAGTTCCTAGTGGAAAAGATTGGGATACATTTTTCTAAAAGGGTCTGAGGTGAAGTTAGTGGAATATAGGGTTGAAGGATATCACCCACAAGGAAATGGAGATTATAATTATGGAAATAAGTCCCATATCAGACCTAATTAATTCCATATTCATTCTAAATAGGTTATACAAGAGTACATAGATTATTGGATAACCACTATATGATTAATGGTGATCAATAATCGTTTATGTAATCTTTTCTAAATTGGAATTAAAATATACCATTCCACTAATTGATTCTTTGGTTATTTGGGTTTAGTTGATTCATCATGTAATCGACTTGTTAACACCACTAGGTGGAAAAAAATTGTAAGGGTATCAAGTACCCTGATTTCTGTGTTTTGGTAGCTAGAATAGAAAACATCTTTGAATTATTTTTTTGAAATAGTTTGTTCATGAACATATCATTATCATTGATAGGTTGATCAGCTAAAGTTTCTCATCAAATGTAATAAACAACGGTCCCAGTTATCTACTCTAGATGGGTAAATTCAGATATTATAGGGTTATTGAAAACAATGTCTTGGGAACTAATGACTCATTGATTCAGAATGGTGGTAAACATAATGAATGATTTCGATATTTATTATTAATGTTTTTATGAAATATTAAGCAAGATAAATTCGTTTTTTTCATGGTCTGGAAATCAGGTCTATTTGCAGAGTATTTTTTTTATATTTCATCCCCAACATGAATTATATTTCATCATTGATATACTCATTGGAATAAGCCTAATCTCACTATCATATTAATAGATGCCTCTAGCCAAGACGAAATACTAGAATTTCTAGCTAGAGTATTTTGATGGAAATGGATTTTTTCTTGCAATTGTATGACTATTAGATTTTCCAATGTTTTTATTCAGTGAATGAAAAACATAGCCTATGATATTTCATAAAATAGCCTAAACATAACTAGGTTATCTTGAATAAAAAATCCATGTTTCCAAGAATTGAGGATCACTTTTATCATCTCAGAGGTGAGATAAAATTATTAATGGTTGAATTGAGATTCAAGTACCATCAGTTGAGGGTACTAGAAGTAGATTCTCGAAATACTGAATTTATAAGACGATAAGAATATTTATATTATTATATTATGCATTTTGTGATTTAAATTTCTCTTATAATAGTTATGGAATTAAAAAAATAAGATCTTCAACTGTATTTTTGACTTAATCATGGTCATGTTTGTGGAAACAATATTTATATATTTCATGATGTAAGAGAGATATGTTTTCCATAGAAAATCTTTTTGGTTATTTTTATGGATTACCATATATATATTACATGTTTTCAAGGTTCTAATTTTGAATTTCGATGTTAATGTTTTTTACATACATGATTTTTGAGGCCTTAACTTTTATAGATCTTGACAGAGTCCAAGAAGTAATGTTTTGTGAGAATACTAAGAATATTTTTGAGATTCATATAATTAAGGGATATTCATGGTATTTTATATGTTTTTTCAAGAACTTTTTTCATGTCAGATTTTCCCTTGAAGTCATTGACCTAAAAATGGGTGAAGTTTGAGTTGGTAGAGATGTGCCACAGTGCTAATGAGTAGTAGAAATATTTTTAAGCATCAGGGCTAGTATTGAATCTTCCTAAGCTAGGGATAAATTACATAGTGTGTTGAGATTCTTATGCTTTGGGGATAGGTTGTGTGATTACATAGGGTGGAAATTTGGTGGACTATAAATCCTGAAAGATACCCCCACTATATATTAATTATCCAATGTAGGACTTAGAATTACGTGTCATAATTCATGCATTAAATACATGGTGATTGTACTTCATTACATAACATTTAATTATATATATTGGATCATAATATCTGGAAGTATATGATCACCTAAAGGGGCCTAAACATCAGACATAGTTAATTGGTGGAATACTGTTGGGGTTTAGATTTTTATATTTTTTATACAATTAGAAAGGGAATGTGGTTTATGATGTGTTGAGTGGAAAACATAGAATGCAGTTCCTTTGAGATTCATAGGAAGAGTGGGGTTTGAATATTTTTTTTGCTAATATTTATGTCTAATAGGATATAGAGTGTGTGTTATTGGAAATTTTTAATGAGACACACTCTCTTATTGATTTTTATAAGAGTGAAAAGGTATGAGACCCCAATTTATTTCAAATAAATAATGTTTTAATTTTTAAGTAAACCTCATGTGAGTGGAATCCTTATCTCGATGGACATATTAAATTTTAGAGCATAATGGTAGATCTATTGAACATGAAGGTGATGTATGAGGCACATCATTCTATTAGGGATATCCATCAAATGACATCCCATTTATTTATACATTTAAAGGCCAGTATTAATTGATTGGGATGAGTAATGAATTCATAGATTTCATTTATTGATTTTTGAAATTCTAAAAAATTAGAATTTGATACAGGCTATGTTATTTGATCAACTTTACATATTTTTTTGATGTGGAATGATATATTTATGGATTTATATATTAATATTCCTCGCATTCCATGTGGGGAGGATGTAATATAGGTGACTATCAATCATTTGATAAAATCAAACCATATTACTCCCTCATGGGAGTTGATAAATGAATGATACCTTGGAAGAATATATGTTTTAGTGGAATTTCAACATCATTGACACCACTTATTGATATTATCAGAATGGGATACCAATTTTAATTCCCACATCTCAATGCAACTATAGAGGGATTTGGGAATTATGTTGAGAATAAGCAATGTGTATCACCTATAGATGTATGGTCAATCTACGATGTATATCCAAACCCTATAAGATATGTTAATAGTGTCTTTCCTTTATTTCTATGGATCATGTGAAAGGAAAATATTTTTGGACGATTTGTATTATAATAATAGTTACCATGGCTCGATCAGGATGTCCCTGTTTGAGGAAAAATATGGATTACAAAGACAATTTGTTTATTTTTCGGATTACATGGTTTAATGCATCTTTATTCGGCAAAGTGTGATCTAGGAGGAGACTAAGATTGTAATTTTGATTTATAAGAATTTTACAATATCTCAGAGTCACCATATTCCATATTTTGTTGATTTCCATCACACATTTTTGTTTTAGGTCGGTGATCATGTGTTTCTTTAGGTATTAGTTTTTCTAATACATCATCACTCGGGAAATCATGGGAATCTAGTACCACATTATGTTTATTCATTTAATGTTATGAATTATTTTGGAATGGAATCATGTTGTTAAGAGTTAATACCATTATTTTCCATGTTAATAAATGGATTCCACAAGTTGATGTTTAAGAGATACTATTTGAACCCATTTCATGTTATAGAGTGGAAAGATTTATAGGTTGAGCATGATTCCACATTTCTATAGCATTTAATTCATATTATGTATAATCCTAAAAAGGTTCTATAGGATATTTTTTTACCATTGGTATTTTTCCTCTAAGATATTTTTTTTGTTAAAACCATGATACAAAGGTGTTGGAAGCTAATATGTTGGAGTAATGGTCTCACATGTTATCTTTCAAGGATTCCCAATGACTTTTGGTGTAATGAAAGTGGCATGGTGGGGATTTTGTGACCCACATAGGTAACTGGTATTGAAAATTTGTATTTTTTTAATATTTTTGTTTGTACTTTGAGTTCTTGGGTGATGATGTTTGGAAATAGGAGTAATAGGGATGTTAGACCAGGTTGCATTGTTAGTGCCTGGTTTGAATAATCACGTTTCTATCATTTTATAGAATATTCATACTCGTATGGTGGGTATTTATATTCCTATATAATTATTTTTAAAAAAGTGTGACATGAATGAAAAATCACAAGACATGGGTTATCAGTATATAGTAGATCTCAAATAGTTGGTACATAGTTTTCCTAACCATGTGGCCAAAAAATGCATCATATATAGTTCACATAAAACATGTTTTATTTAAATTTTACCCTATAGATTTTATACCCCATTTCTCTATCAACATATCCTTCCCCATTTTATATATCATCATCCTTACTATTGAATGGTTCCCTCTGAATTTTTAGTATATTAAAATTGGATTTTTGGGATTTTTCATGAGGTAATCCCAAATATTAATTGTTTATTCTTCTAAAATTATATATTCATGGTCTTAAATTTTCATGGATATGTTTAAAAAAAGATGGAAGGGTTTAAAAAACCCACAATTTCCCTGGGGTTTTTTGTTTGTTTTCATTTGGTTTAGGTGTGTAACGGATTTTCCTATATATTTTATATGGTTTTTATTGAAGGTGATGTAATGAAAATAATATATTAGGAAGGTTTCACTATTAATTTTTTTGAAGATTACCTCAAAATAATGAGTCACCCTTGTTTTCTCATAATTTAATTTCCAAATAAATGCATTCCAATTGATTTATATTTCATGGTTGATTTATATTACGTCATTTTTGGTAAATTTAGTGTTTAAATAGGGTTTTTCATATTAGGGTTAATTTTTTTCACCCCTAGGGTTTTATAAAATAATTTAAATAAATTTGAAATACTTAAAAGGGTTTTTATAATGTTTTTTAATTTTGGGGAAGTGTTTAAATTTTTTGCATGTTTTCTTATGAAGTAAGCGTGTGAAATGGAGTTTGATTATGTGACACTAGTATTATATTATGTAGGCCTAGAGTATAACATGGGTAAACTAGGGTGTTAGGCATGGGGATTCTTATGGATCAAGTGATACTTTTAGTAGTAAATCCATGAGAAAATCAAATTTAGAATTAAGGGGAATATGACTCTCTTTGGGTAGGAATACCATGAGGGCATCCATTTTTTGATTAAAGACCATGACATCTGTTGGATTTTCGTAAGGGAGTATTGTGAGAGAATTAATAGTTCATAGTGATATGTAATATTTCATTAATGTGAATAAAATTATACCCATTGGTTATATCCCTAGATAATCATTACCATGTTTGATTGGTTTATATACATATTTTTTATTTTATTAGTTACATGTTTTAGGTTACAAGATAAGATCTTCCCATATCATTTATTAATTAAATGTTTATGTTTATTCCATCCTTAATTATTCCTTGTTAGTTTTTTTGAGCATGTGGTTCTATTTTCACTGGAAATTTTATTTAAACCTTACTATGATGTGTTTTCGAAAAAATATATTTGTTCGGAATGGAAAACTAGAAGAATTTTAAATGGTTTGTCTATAATTGAAATTTTCCAAAACTGGTTTACTATTGAGAAGCGTATCTAAAATAGGTTATTCATTTACATGGATATATTTTTTAAATAAATTAATGATTTCATACAACTATTTTTTGTTCCTAAAAAACTTTATATTCCTTTTGTTACATGTAGACATTGTTTTTTAGGAAACATGAAATGGTAAGGTAACCATTCACTTTGGCGTCTCTTTCTAATTACCATTGTCTCATGCTTTATGGAGAAGAATTATTCTCATGGATATGGATCAAATGGAGTTTTCCAAAGTACTTATACCAATTGGGATGTATTTATTGTTAGGAGTGGGACCTATTTGGAACTCATTCAATTACATTCAATATTAGGTTATGTATTGAGATACCATGAATATATATCCCATTAAGGAATGATTTGTTTTCATGTGTATGTATACTTATGGTAGCAACATTTATTATAAGTATACTATATATATTGAATTATTTATTTTGTAATATAATAATAGTGGTGAATCCATATTGTAACATTTTTAGTCTGGCATATTTACCATGTGAAAATTGTACCCATGAGATTGTTAACAATGCTCAGTTCTTGTTGTTAACCTGTGTAAATTGGGAATTCACATCAAGCCTCATTGTTGGATAGCATCGGTGATGGGTCATGATGACCATGGTTGTTTCTTTAGATTTTCCTAGGTCAATACCATATAACTTAGAAGTCCCAATGAATTAGAAAATGGTTGTGTGGTGGAATTTATTGGTATTATCAATCACATATCAATGTGAAATTTTCGCAATAAAAACTCCTAATCTCACCTAAAAACCCCCAATAAAAAAACTTAAATCTCAATATATATAAACATGTAAAACACAATAAAATGGTTAAAACCGATAGGAAGGTAACATATTATCTGAACCCATTTTTAATAATTTCAATAAATTTCTAAAATATTAATATTTAAATGAAAGACTTTAAATATTTTATTTAAAATAACATGAATCTAATTTTCATTTAAAAATAGTATTTAATGAAAAACTAAATATAATTTATGTTCAAAAAATTCCAATATATGATGGCCATAACAAAATTAAATTCATTTAAAAATAATGCAGAAATAGTAAATAAGAGTATTATACATACAACATAAGAACATAACATGGAAGTACAACCAAAAAAATAGAATGGCACAAACATTATTTATATAAAAATGATATTTTAATACAATTAAGTTTAAAAAAATATATTTAGTGGTAATTGAAATGGGATAAGAAAATAGAAAATTATCATTAATAATATTTTCCTAACAAATGAAATTAAGAAGGGAGCCTTCAAAAAATGTTTCTCCCAATCATGAAATGTGAACATAAATAGTTTTATATCTTCAGAATGTTTCCATATAAAATAGGACTATATAATGTGAAACGAGATAGAAAGTGATTTAAATTTAAATATATAATAACCTTAAGAAAAAAGGGTGACTTGGAGATATCTCTAACTATGTTCCCTAATTCATGATACACTTTAACATAACCTGAAAAATAAAAAACTTAGATATAATAAATATATTATAATTAAAATTATTTTAATATATTTTATTTTTCATATTGATATTATGTTTTTTAGGCATTAAATTGAGATATCATTTTATTTCGAAATATACCAAGGTCATTTGATTCATGGATCTGAAAGAGGATTAATTTCATGATTATTATAGTAGTTATTTTAAAATGTATCTAAAACTACAGATGTAAAATAATATTATATTATTGAACATACATAAATTTAAATGTCCCTAAATTTCTATATTTTCAAAAAATATGGATGATTCATTTTGTATAAATTTTATGATTATACTATTAGTTGATTTAATCAATATTACCAACACGAATGAACATGATCGATTTTATTAAATTAAAATATTATTAAAACATTGAATAAATTTAAATATGATATAAAATTCTATTTTTCTCCAAATTTAATCATGATAGTTTAGTATTACCAGAATTGATGGTGGTGGAGTAAAACGAAGTACGTTGTTTAGGATGTGGTGATTATACAGTATTGTGATCAACATAATACTTTCAGAATGAATTTATTATGTAACACCCCGACCCCAGTTACCTAGATTTGGTGCATTATTACACAACATTAGCATGATCACAAGAAATATGAAGTCTCGAAATACCGATTAGTTTAGTAGCATTGGAAACACTAGATACATTCATAAAGTTTTATATTACATCAAAAAAACATCTTGTCTTCATATCCCCTCATACTATCCCTGAAGGTCATTCATAAATTACTTCTTCATAATCCTGGGACAAATAAAAAAAATGAAAGGGGTGAGCTCAGATGCTTAGTAAGGATAACATTATAGCAGATGCTTTCATAGATAAGCATAAACACTTAATGAAAATTATAACTAAAACAAATGCCTTTTAGACTAGAACTTCAGCATAAAATGGAAAAGATAAACTGAAATAATTCCATTTATTTATTCACATGGATATTCTAATAGTCGAATGATCACATGAAATATCAATAACCACTTTCATAATGATGGAATGCATAATTCCAGACTATCATAACCACATCGCCAAGGCCTCATGCCAAGACTACAAATAAGATTTTTCCAAGGCCTTGTGCCAGGACACTAGTTTGTCTCATGAGACCTACCGATGCATCGATGAGCTATAGTGGGCTCCACCCATCACATAATATGTCTAATGAATTCCTCATATGAACAGGTTTAAACATAACCTAAACATTCATATTAAAACTAGCATAAGAAATGTCAATAATTTAACCACAAACCATGAATGGTATAAAAATAGCACATCCACAGTCAAACATAACTCATTCGATACAATATGGAAGATTTTATTGTATCACATTAACCTCAATAAAGAATAATGACAGATGTTGACATAGATGAAAATAATCATCAAAACTATTTGAGATAAATATCCCCCTTTTTCATGAAATCATATAAAAGTCACACTATTTGTCAAGAAGCCATTTTAAAATAGATTTTTGAATCAAAGTGTCCCATACCACTTTGAAACTTTTTAAAAGGAGTTTTAATTTTAAAACTTTAATGTCAATATAAATAAATCCTTAAAACCATTTTTAAAACATGGACATTAATTAGCAAGATTTAGAAGAATAAGTCTTTAAAACATTTAAAAATGGTATTTTAGTTAGAGTTTCTAACCAAAAGAGATACATTTGAATACAAATAATTGTGGTAATAAAAACATTGTAATAACATGAGAATAAAGGAATTCATGATGTACTATGTCAAATTACATTATATACACCACACAAAAGTGATTTGGTGTATAACAACAAAGATGTCTCAATGGAATGTAAATTGAGATGAAATCTCTCACAAAGGCCATATCCTTAGATTAAGGATAAATCAACGACAAAGTTATGTGAGAAAAATATAAATACACTAAATATGATTGGATATTTAGTTTAAAACAATCAAAGGACATTCACACATAATCTTTTAAAACACAACACCAATGAATTGGATGTTTAACTCAACAAATGGAGAATGAGTTAAAATTAGTCTTATCAAATTCATATCGATGACTTGAGAAATAATCAATGGAGTGATTATGTGTATCAAAAGTATATACACAGAAAAGGGGAGTGGAAATTATGTCATAAACAAATGAATATTGATTCCACACATAATCTTGGTGCAAAATAATCAATGAAGTTTGTGTAAAGTCAAATAATTGGAAATTGAAATTTCGAATTCCCTTATCGATTGGGTAACATATGAAACATACACCCATGAAAGAAGGATCATACAATGATGATGTAAATACCCTTAAATTAATGTATATTACAGAATGAATACAATCATGAGAAGTACACATACACCACATGCAATAATTAAGTTGTGAACAATGGAATTCTCACGAAATTAAGAGTGAGTTAAGAAACCCCTTACCACGTTGTAATCAACAAGGTCGTATGACCAAAAGTAAATAACAACCAAATTATTTACAGAATAACATGAATATAAAGTGAATCATGATAATATATATCAAATTGCAGTACACAGTACACCACATTCAATATATTAGTGGCGAACAATGGAAATCTCGTGGAATTGAATGTGAGATATGAAAATCCCTTACCTTGTACATTTCCTTGGTTGGGGGTAGGTTAACCTCTGGTATAATGTTTCAATAATTGTTATTAAATTATTCATGAATCATATACATTAATATGATATAATATATGATATTTTAACATTGCTTTGTTCATAATATCTTAGAATTATCATCGTTTCATGTGTTAACTTACTCGTTTTCTTTTATATGTTTTTTTACGTAAGCCATGTTTTTCATGAATATGTTGTATCTTATACATATACAGAATGATATCAAGTCTTTAAAAATTATTTTTAAATGATCAAATGATAATTATAAATGAATGGATACGATGGAGAATGAATCTCATCACGTTCGTGGAGACGGTAGTCCGTACGTACGCATGAGCGACAATATCATTCTTTTGATATTAAAATAATATATAATTGGATGGTATATCATATATACAGAATAATTATCATGTTATATTTATTATTTTGATTAGTTACACATCATTATTATACCCACCCAAATAATAATATATTGAATAACAATTACACCACGACGTGGAGACGGTAAGTCGTACGTACGCACGTATGGTGACATATTATTAAAAGGGTGGATAGAATACTGAAAATCATTGTACCATATTTATAATAACATAACAGTATATATAAGATACTAGAGTTATTATTTTAGAATGGTAATAACAAATAAATAAGAAGTGGAAGAAGAAAGGAACTTGTTAAGGGGTGGTGAAAACATTACCTCTTCTTCAGGTTCTTCCTTTTGATTTGATCAAAAGGGCTCCTTTGGTTGGCTTTCTAATCAAACTAAGGCCTATAGGTTTTATTGAGGGAATTTGAGAGAGTATTTGGGAAGGGTTTGGCCGAACCAAAAGGCTTTGAAGGTGTGAAGAAATGAGAAGGAGGTGTGCCCTTTTATAAGAGGGGTGAGGGGCACCTTTGGAAAAGCTAAAATTTTAATTTATAATAAATTCATATTCGGTTTTTAATGGCTCAAAAGAATATTATTAAAATTTTAAGGTGTATATAGGTTGAAAACCATTCAACCAATATAATTTAGATAGGTTTGGGTCACTATATTAACCTTATATTTTAGTTTTAAATCTTAGTTAATTAGTTTGACATTTACCATGTCACTTTTTATTTTTATATTATATAGTTAATAAAGTTACTATAAACATCCAACAAACCCCCAAGTGGTACCTTAATGATATAACTATCTTGATAAAAGTCTCTTGGCCGAACATTATATTTTTAGGAATTTAATATCCATTAATAATATAATATTTGTTTTAAAAACTCTTTTATGTCAATTTTGACATTATTCAATAGTTGATTTTTGTAAAACTCATAACAGAATGATTACTTCGAAAAAAGTCAATTAAATTAATCCTAATGTGTCATATTATCGATGAAAATTAGTTTTATTCATTAAAAGTCTTAAATTATATTTATTTGGGTATTTATAATATCAATTATTTTAATTATGAACTATTATGGTAATTACTACATCATCATTGTGTCATAAATATATTAAATTATATAATGTCTAAAAATAATAAACAAAATTTCATTATGTAAGAAATCTTATTATCTTTCTAATTAATATTTACAATCTAATTTATCTTATGTATAACCCTATATAAAAAATATTTTAGTAAATAAACATTGAATTTATCTCTTTATCTCTTCGTTGAATTATATAATAATAAATGTCCTAATCTAATCCAAGTGGACCTAAATGATAATATTTTATTCCTATGGTTGTTTTTGGTCGAGGTACACTTTTAGAATAGAATTAGGACATGTGTTAGGGTAATATTAATATCATTTTTACCCTTAATTACCCTATTTACTTTTAACAGTGTTAAATAAAAGTAAAAAGTTACTATTCACCAAAAATTATTTTCATCTCATTGTACCATATTTTAAATCTTGATATTAACCGTGTCTCTCGGATTTTCAAAATTCCATTCATAGAAGTGGTAAAATTATGTGTTATGAAAAATTTAGTTTTTTTAACTACCACATAGTAGTTTCACTATTCATCAAAAATTGAAGTTTTATAGAACAATGCCAAAATTTTACCTTAAGATATAATTGATATTCCAAATTCAAAAATGTTGTCTAATTTAAAAAATTATAAACATATAAGTTGCATTAATTAATTTTATAATTAATTCTCGTTGTCACAACAAATAGCGTGTTTTTAAGAAACAATATATATCAAACGATTGACAATTGTTTAGGACCAATTTCAAAGTGAAATTAATTTTAATGAACACCGTTGGATAAAATGGTAAAAATATATTCTAATTATTCTTTAAAACCACTCAATAATATAATTTATCACCCTAAATTAGTTTTATTTAAAAAGTTTTTTTTAATTAAAATTTAGTAATTTTCACTATTGATCAAAATATAAGTGTTTTCCGAAAAGTTCCAAAATTTCACCCTAGGATAAATTTGATATTTTGAATCCAAAAATGAAGTCCATTTTGAGAGATATAATTTATATAATTTCAAAAATTAGGTATTACTATTCATAATGGCTAATTTGATTGGTTGTGGTGTGTTAGAATCTCGAAGTTGCGTACAATGCACGCCATTGCATTATTCGAAGGGAAACGTACCTTGGATGCTTCGGGTGTTACATTCTCCCCTCCTTCAATAAATTTTGTCTTCGCAATTTTAAAAATTGTGCTTGGGAATATAATGGAAAGTCCCATATCGGAAAAAGAGTCAATAAATCTATCACATTAAAAGAAAGAAACAGAGGTATAAAGGTCAACCAAGATAACCCATACTCGGATTCCATATAGGAAAACATGGATACAGATGATAACCTAAGTGTCAAGTTCTGATGGAGAGGGATAGAAATCATGGTCAGGAGAAAGTTAACAATAAGAAAACCACAAACTTGTGTTGGGACAAATGGCCATTAGTCTCCAAGTAGGAAAGTAAACGGATAACATTTTTTTTAAGTTACATTAAATAAGGATGAGGAATTCATTTATGATATTGACTAAGAATATAAAGATATATACTAAAATTTTAAGTAGAGTTTCATTCTTTAATAAATTTCCACCACTAACTCATTTGTTTTTAAACAATGAGTATTCAAGAAGACTTGGTCACACTGGAAGAGCTAGAATAAACTTCTATAGATTCACATGATCCATGCAGGATGAACTATATATTTACATTGTCTTTAGAGATTAATCAAAACCAAAATGGTTAGTACAAGATCTAATGATCCCCCAAAATGATATTCCTTGAGAGAAATAAACAGTATTCATAATTTCCAAAATTAAACCAACAATACCACAAAGTTAAATAAATTCCATTCAATAATCAATTTTCCTTAAAATACTTCAATATAATCAAAACTAATATTGAAAACAAAAACTTATTAATAATGTAGTCTTCCACATTAAATTGTATCTCAAAATGACATTAATTACTCTTAAAGTCGCATACTTAAAAGTAATTAACCTAATAATTTCCATAAATAACCCAAATCATTTTAAATCCACAATAAAAACATAGATAAAAATCCACCATTACTACTCAAATGAAATCCCATACTATTCTATTTTCCTTGGGCGTATAGTGTTCACACAAAAGAGAACAACTTCCAAAATAACATTTATCACTTAATCACCAAATCATTTTCCAATACTAAGGGTATTAATTTTATAAGACATAATATCCCAAATCAAATTCTTATTGATCAATAAAATCATTTATCTAATAATAATAGTCACACTCACCAGGGACTTCACGTAGTCCAGTGGTAGTCGATAAATCCCAATCGCACTTTGGTTGTGGGTTCGATTCCCACAGCTTTGTTCGACACAACAGGTTGTCACACGGTCAACATGTTGTCCTTTTTCAAAATCTATATTTTATAACATTACCAAAATGAGATAAATTCCTCAAAATAACCATAACATAATTTGACCACAAATGTTATCTCATACCTTGCATTTTCATCCAAAATTATAATAATTTGTAATTTCCCCAAACCCAATGATCATATAAAAACAAATGGTTATTTATAACTATATCCACAAGGGAAAAGATAATTCTTACATAAATATCATTCTCAAATGGCGAACGTTATGGTTATAAATACAAGAGAAAATTATTCCAAAGTAAACCCTTCAACAAGGATCACTAATAATTTTTAAACATTTATCCAACCATTTATTTCCACATAGCTTCTTCTCTGACCAAGAAAATATCCAATAGAATAGGACATTCACTTAGGTAATGTCGAGGTCCCCTAAATTTATGGAAAATGACTGTAAATGGATTCATGGGACCATTTTTATCTTCTTCCATAGTACTCTTCTTTTTTCTTCAGCAATTCGTCACTTTATGTCCTTCCTTCATGCACGTAAATCATTTCTTTGTCCCATTGAGACACTTTCTGGGTGTCTCCTTCCAAATTTCATGCATGATGGAAATTGAGGAATCCTTTCTCCATGGTCTCCACTACTGGAGCTCTTATCATTCATCACCATTCTCTTCTTTTTTGAGTCCGGTAATTGGTTAATATATACATTGTTGATCATATTTTTGGAAAATTGATTGGGCATAAAGACGATATATTTTACACCTATTAACATTCCATTTTTTTGCTCATTGCCACCACCGTTCCCACCTTGTACATCATTCTCAAAGTCACTAAGACTTCCTTGGAATCCAGCCATTGACTAAAACCACAAAGCATTGTGTGAGTAATTGTAGTCATACAATCATTTAGAGATTAACTTGCCACTATATTCTCAATTTGAAACACATTAGGATTAACCAAGGTCATTTACTCTCATCTTATATATATAATACTTTAAATTGGTTTGTAAAGAAAATGTAAATTATCCTATGCATATCCCTCGGGAGTGTCGTAACCAAGAGTACAGCAAGGCCTGTTGTCGTGCACCAGTTCCCGTTCGAGTCTATCTCATAGTGGTGTTTTTGGGTTTTACCCCTAGGTACATCTGTGCCAGAGCCGCATCTACATGCTCATATCCAGACATGGATGTATTGCTCGGAAAACTCACAAAATCCTTACAATACCAACATTCTAGAAAGTTCTTCTATAATATTCCTCAAAGTTCATCTTAGGTCTACGTGCTCTAATTAGAGTTTATCTAAATCTAGCTTCCACGGTTTGAACTAAACTTCCTCTGATACCAACTGTAACGCCCCGACCCTAGTTACCTAGAGTCGGTGCATTATTACATAACATTGGCATGATCACAAGAAAGATCAAGTCTCGAAAGACCGATTAGTTTAGTAGCCTTGGAAACACTAGATACATTCATAAAGTTTTACATTACATCAAAACAACATCTTGTCTTCATATCCCCTCATATTATCCATGCAGTTCATTCATAAATTACTTCTTTATAATCATGGGAAAAATAAAAAAATGAAAGGGGTGATCTCAGATGCTCAGTAAGGTTAACATTATAGCAGAAGATTTCATAGATAAGCATAAACACTTAAGGAAATTTATAACTAAAATAAAAGCCTTTTTAACTTGAACTTGAGCATAAAATGGAAACCATAAAATGAAATAATTCCATTTACTTATTCAATGGATATTCTACTAGTCGAATGATCACATGAAATATCAATAACCACTTTCATAATGATGGAATGCATAATGTCATACTATCATAACCACATAGCCAAGGCCTCGTGCCAAGACTACATATAAGATTTTGCCAAGGCCTTGTGCCAAGACACTAGTTTGTCTCGTGAGACCTACCGATGCATCAAGGAGCTATAGCGGGCTCCACCCGTCACTTAATAAGTCCAATGAATTCCTCATATGAAAAGGTTTAAACCTAACATAATCATTCGTATTAAAACTAGCATATGAAATGTCTATAATTTAATCACAAACCATGAATGGTATAAAAATAGCACATCCACAGTCAAACATAACTCATTCGATACAAGAAGGAAGATTGTATTGTATCACATAAACCTCAATCAAGAATAATGAAGGATGTAGGAATAGATGAAAATAATCATCAAAACTATTTGAGAGAAATATCCCCTTTTTTTCTTGAAATCATCTAAAAGTCACACTATTTGTCAAGAAGCCATTTAAAAATAGATTTTTGAATCAAAGTGTCCCATTCCAGTTTGAAACTTTTTAAAAGGGGTTTTAATTTTTAAACCATAATGTCCATATAAATAAATCCTTAAAACCATTTTTAAAACATGGACATTAATGAGCAAGATTTAGAAGAATAAGTCTTTAAAACATTTAAAAATGGTATTTTAGTTAGAGTATCTAACCAAAAGAGAGACACATGAATACAAATAATTGAGGTAATCAAAACATTGTAATATCATGAGAATAAAGGAATTCATGATATACTATGTCAAAGTACATTTTAAACACCACATAAAAGTGATTTTGTGTATAACAACAAAGATGTCTCAATGGAATGTAAATTGAGATGAAATCTCTCATAAAGGCCGTATCTTTAGATTAAGGATAAATCAACGACATAGTTATGTGTGAAAAATATAAATACACGAAATATGATTTTATATTTAGTGTAAAACAATGAAATGACATTCACACATAATCTTGTAAAACACAACACCAATGAATTGGATGTTTAACTCAACAAATGGAGAATGAGTTAAAATTACTCTTATCAAATTCTTATCAATGACTTGAGAAATAATCAATGAAGTGATTATGTGTATCAAAAGTATATCCACAGAAAAGGGTACTGGAAATTATGATATAAAAAAATTAATAGTGATTCCACACATAATCTTGGTGTAAAATAATCAATGAAGTTTGCGTAAAGTCGAATAAATGGAAATTGAAATTTCGAATTCCCTTATCGATTAGGTAACATACAAAACATACACCCATGAAAGAAGGATCATACAATGATGATGTAAATACCCATAAATTAAAGTATATTACACAATGAATACAATCATGCACTGTAAACATACACCACATGCAATAATTAAGTGTTGAACAATGGAATTCTCACGAAATTAAGAGTGAGTTAAGAAACCCCTTACCATGTTGTAATCAACTAAGTCGTATGACCAAAAGTTAATAACCACCAAATTATTTACAGAATAAAATGAATATAAAGAGAATCATGTTAATATATATCAAATGACAGTACACAATACACCACATTTAATAAATTAGTGGCGAACCATGGAAATCTCACGGAATTGAAAGTGAGATAAGAAAATCCCTTACCTTGTACTTTTCCTTGGTTGGGGGTAGGTTAGCCTCATGTATAATGTTGAAATAATTGTTATTAAATTATTCATGAATCATATACATTAATAATATATCATATAAGATCTTCTAACATTGCTTTGTTAATAATATCTTAGAGTTATCGTCGTTTCAGGTGTTAACTGACTCATTTTCTTTTATATGTTTTGTTACGTAAGCCATGTTTTTCATGGATAGGTTTTATCTTATTCATATCCAGAATGATATCAAGTCCTTAAAGATAATTTTTAAATCATAAAATGATAATTATACTTGAATGGATACGATAGAGAATGAATCTCATCACATTCATGGAGATCGTAGTCAGTACATACGGACGAGCGGCAATATCATTCTTTTGATATTAAAATAATATATAATTGGATGGTATATCATATATACAGAATCATTATCATGTTATATTTATTATTTTAATGAGTAAAACATCATTATTTTACCCACCCAAATAATAATATATTGAATAACAATTACACCACGACGTGGAGACGGTAAGTCTTACGTACGCAAATATGGTGACATGTTATTCAAAGGGTGGATAGAATTTTGAATATTGGTGTACCATATTTCTAATAACATCACAGTTTATATAAGATAATAGAGTTATTATTTTAGAATGGTAATAACAAATAAAGAAGAATTAGAAGAAGAATGGAACTTGAAAAGGGGTGGTGAAAACATTTCCTCTTCTTCGGGTTCTTCCTTTTGATTTGATCAAAAGGGCTGCTTAGGATGGCTTTTTGATCAAACTAAGGCCTCTAGGTTTTAGTGAGCGATGTTGACAGAGTATTTGGGTAGGGTTTGGCCGATCCAAAATGCTTTGATGGTGTGAAGAAATGAGAAGGAGGAGTGCCCTTTTATAAGAGGGGTGAAGGGCACCTTTGGGAAAGCTAAAAATATTAATTTATAATAAATTTATATTCGGATTCTAATGGATCCAAAGTTTATTATTCAAATGTTAAGGTGGGGATAGGTTGAAAACCATTCAACCAATAGAATTTATATATGTTTGGGTCACTATATTAACCTTATCTTTTAGTTTTAACTCTTAGTTAATTAGTTTGACATTTACCATGTAACTTTGTATTTTTATATTATATAGTTAATAAACTTACTATATTTATCCAAGCAACCCTAAAGTGGTCCATTAATGATATACCTATAATGATATAAGTCTCTTGTCCGAACCATATATTTTTAAGAATTTAATATCAATTAATAATATAATATTATTTTAAAAACTCTCTTATGTAAATTTTGACACTATTCAATAGTTGATTTTTGTGAAACTCATAACAGAATTATTACTTCTAAAAAAGTCAATTAAATCAATCCTAATATTTGATATTATACTATAAAATTAGTATAATTCATTAAAAGTCTTAAATTATATTTATTTGGGTATTTATAATGTCAATTATTTTAATTTTTACTATTATGGTAATTACTACATCATCATTGTGTCATAAATATATTAAATTATCTAGTGACTAAAAATTATAAATAAAATATCATTACGTAGTAAATCTTATTATATTCCTAATTAATGTTTACAATAGAATTTATCTTATGTATAACCCTATATTAAAAATGTTTTAGTAAATAATCTTTGATTTTAACTCTTTTAACTCTTCTTTGAATTAAATAATAATAAATGTCCTAATCTAATCAAAGTGGACCTAAATGATAATTTTTTTTCCAAAGGTTGTTTCTGGTTGATATACATTTGTCCAATAGAATAAGGGCATGTTTTAGGGTAATATTAATATCATTTTTACCCTAATTACCCTATTTACTTTTAACCGTGGTAAATAAAAGTAAAAAGTTACTATTCACCAAAAATTATTTTCATCTCATTGAACCACATTTTACTTATTGATATTAACCGTGTCTCTCAGATTATCGAAATTACATTCACAGAAGTGGTAAAATTATGTTTTATGAAAAATTCAGTTTTTTTAACTACCACTTAGTAGTTTCACTATCCATAAAAAATTGATGTTTTTCCGAACAATGCCAAAATTTCACCCTAAGCTATAATTGATATTCCAAATTCAAAAATGACGTCTATTTTACAAAATTATAAACATATAAGTTGCATTAATTAATTTTATAATTAATTCCCGATGTCACAACAAATAGCGTGTTTTTAATAAACAATAAATATCAAAAGATTGACAATTCTTTAGGTCCAATTTCGAAGTGAAATTAATTCTAATGAACACCATTGGATAAAATGGTAAAAATATATTCTATTTATACTTTAAAACCACTCAATAATATAATTTATCACTATAAATTATTTTGATTTAAAAGGTTGTTTTTAATTAAAATTTAGGAATTTTCACTATTCATCAAAGTATATGTGTTATCCGAAAAGTTCCAAAATTTCACCCTAGGATAAATTCGATATTACGAATCCAAAAATGAAGTCAATTTTGGGAGATAGATTTTATAAAATTTCAAAAATTAGGTATTACTATTCATAATGGCTAGTTTGATTGGTTTTGGTGTGTTAGAATCTCGAAGTTGCGTATAATGCACGTGATTGCATTATTCGAAGGGAAACGTACTGTGGAAGCTTGGGGTGTTACAGATTATGTAGAATAAAATAGATACAATAACATAATAATTATAGATAAATATATTGCGTATATTTATGGTACTTTTTTGGGAGGGGGGAAATTCTTGAAGATGATATAAAAGAATAAAATTAGAAGTTGTTCGGTTGAGAATTTACCTCCTTTTATGGTTATCCCCTCTTATGAAACGATATAAGAAACAGTGGAATTGTCCATGGTGTGATGAAAATAACATTTAGTTTCTATAGAGTATTTGTAAGATAAGTGGGAATAAATTTGGCATTAAAAAGGCCTAGAAGCTGTGAGGATAAAGGGAGGTGAGGGTGGTATTTATAATTGGAGAAGATGTGTTTTTTTACTGTAATATTTAACAGTTTACTATTTTTCATTAATTTAAACAATATTAATTATTTATTTTATTTAGAAAATGTTATTAATATATGTGAGTCTAAAATTTTAGTTCCTTAAATCATCTATCACTCATTAATTAATGTATTTTTTTTATATTCTAAAATACTATATATATATATATATATGAAATTTCAATATTCACCAAAATATTTTATTTTTGAAAAAAAGTTATTAAAAATAATCATTTTTTGATATCTTCATTATGAAAATTAAATGAATTTTATGAAATTATCTTCATAAATAAGATATAATTTTCTTTAAAATATTTATTTTAAAAAAACAAATATCTATATTATGATCATTTTTTCAACCCTTTGAAAAAGTACATAGGGTCTCAAAAAAACCAAAATTTCATTATAATAGAGCATAATAATTTTTTATATATTTTATTTATAAATTTACATTATTTTGTGTATTTATACTTATCATGTAAATATAAGTAAAACATATATTTTTTTATATTATTAAAAAAAATTATTTTATAATTAAAAAAAACTTATTTATTTATATCATAATATAAATTTGATATATTTTCATTTTATAAAGAGGATTAATATTATTCTAACATTATATGTGTCAAGTTACTATTATAATGGTTATGTTACAATATTATACGTCCATATTACTATCATAATTTCCAAATAAATATTGTAATAGTCATATTTTTGACAGTCATATGGGAAGGCTACCATATAAAATTAATTATTTTTAATTAATTTTATATTCACTAGTATTTTGTTATACATTTATATATATATATATTAATAAAAAAATTAATAATACAATACCAATATCTAAATTTTCATATTCTTTTTATATTTATTTATATTTTCTACAATTGTATAACAATCAATTCTTATAGATATATTTACTCTTTAAATTTAATTTTCATATAAATAAAATGATTTTTGTTCTATTATGTTTTTCATGTTATTTATATAATAATAAATTACTAAATATTAAAAATTTATATAATCATAAATGAAATTTCATTCATAAAAGTCTATTTCATTACATTCGATTTGGACTTCCTTCCAAATAAATAATACCAAAATTGAAATTATCATGGTTCTTCCATTTAAGTATAGAGAGAGGAATCTGTATTCCATTAATCCATTACTCAAGAATAAATTGGTTTGATGAACTAAAAAATAAGGATGGATGTTTTAACTTGAAGGACTGGAGAGACTATTTCTCATCCCAATATATGTTCAGGAGCAATAAATGGTTAGTGTTGTTGTTCATGACATTACAATGTTGAGTGATAATCAACATAAGATTTTACCTCTGACCTCTATCTCATTATATTCCACTAAAAGATATTATCCATATTTTACATCACACCCATTGTTAACATGGTTTCCCTAAAATCCAATGATAAATTTAGATACTTAAGTGTTTCAGTATGAGATAAATAATAAATATAAAAAACTAAAACAATGAACATGGAAAATATATCTTATAAATGAAATTTATTACCTAACATATCAATATCTGTGTTTCAATCATTATTATCTCTGCACATAATACAATTAGGTTATCTAACATGTCTATTTATAAACTAAATAATAAAATTTGATTGAAACAATTCATAATGGTTCATAATGATCACGTGAGTCACCTAAATCCTAGCCCGTGAGATTGTCAAAGAAGGTGCGAAATTAAACACATTAATTGTGTACTGGGTTAAGATCGAGTTAGTGTTAAACCAAAATATTTTATGGTTATAAAACCTAGGAGAATATGTGTATGATATTCCATCCTCATGTATTTATCTAGACATGTATGCCATTTTTATGATACCAAACACTCCATGATTTATAAAAAATTTGGGGTATTTTCTATTTTTAATACTATAAGTATGGTTTTAATAAAAAAAAAATTTGTTTTAATCCCTAAAAATAACTAAAAAATTCACTAGTGGGAAGTAAGGTCCCTCATACCAAAACATCCTAGTTTATTGAATAAAAACATACATTTTTATTCTATTTTATATCATGTAACACAATCCAAACTAAATAGATATCAATTACATAGTTTTAGAATTTAAATCTCACAATTAGTCTCACAACCCTAAAATCCAAGGGATTTTTATCTTCATAGATAAGATACATGATAATATTATTATGATGATTTATCAATAATCTAAACATAGTATACTACCATTTAATAATATCATATGTTATATTATTATTTATAGCCTATGGAATGGAAAAAAAGGATTGGTAGATTTGAAATTCCTAATAAGGTAAAAACTTATCAGTATGTCATAATGGTGTTAGATCATATGAATTTATGGAATTATGAGGAGGTGAAAAATAATTGACTTAAAAATAATTTGGAACAATATGAATTATAAATGATTCACCATAAAAATATGAAATCTCAAATGATCAAACATTTTATATGGAATTATGGTGAGAAAACAGGAGTGAAGAAACAGAAACCCTAGGGCGTATCAATCGTATATAACAAATAAATATGGAAAAGTGTAATTATAATAAATCATAACACTGTGAATATAGGTAAATGAAATAATGTTCCTTCTGAATCATGTGATCATATCTAACATCAATTAGGCCCACACACAATCCTTTTAACATATCTAACCACAATCATGTCTATGCTCAATTTATTGAACATAGCTAACCACAATCAGCACCATAATCAACATCATTATCTCATGAGATATAAATCATTTATAAATGAATTTTTGTGATATATAAGGTCCCTCACATAAGATAATTATAATATATATATGTATGTATAAAACATTAATCAATCATATTTCATATCATGACAAAAATCGGGAAGAAACATTGCCTTTATAACATTTCTAATATGTAAACCATAAAATGAGCACATGATTAATATAAATTGATACAAAAAATTCAATCACTAAAATCAAGTAACTGTGTCGGTAGTCTATTGGGTAATTCAATGAATATTAGTATTATAATAGGTGAATCATTTTATGATAAATATGAACATGGATGTGAAATTATAGAAAAATATTTCAAAACATAATTTTAACATTATCATAAATTTAAATGTAATAGGGAACATTAATTTTTTTTCACGCTATCAATATAGAATATTTTTCAATGAAAATTATATAATGAAACCCCATTAATAAATCCTTTAGTGTAACTAAATCTAATTTACACAAATATAGAGATGAAGATAAAATATATGATCAGGGAAAGAAAAAACTTTTCAGTATTTTCATTAATTTTTCTAGAAACTGATATCCTAAAAAGAAATATAAATTCATTTTGAAAAAGGTATGGATTAAAATTAAGATAAAATGAGACAATACAATTTTTAGATTTAAAATAATAATTTTTTTGAAACAAAAAACATTGGAATAGAAGAGAAAGAACATATAAGAGAGGATAATAATTTTTCCTATAAAAAATGTTTAATTAAGAAATACATCAAAGAATATGAATTTCATGATAAAATAAAAATTACATATATATAAATATATGTTATAATATTATTAAAATAAATAAATAAAATATGAAACTGAGATGGAAAAAGTCATGATAGAAACTATGACACGTTGAATGAGACATTGAATCAACATAATCTTCACTATGAATTCATAATTAGTCAGACATGATCTAAAATTTGGTATGACAAACAAAAAAATATAATGAAATTATTTTATAAAATTATTAAAATATATTATATTTTTTACTCTATAATTATAATATTCATTATAAAAATATTATTTAGTTATTATTTTTTTAATTAACGATTGTCTATGATTTTAAAAATTTCACACAAACATTCTAATATCGAGGTCAATACCCATACAATGGTACAATGTAAATCATTTATAAAATATTTTCGGTAATTAGATAGATGTTTCAAAATTATTTATAGGATTACATGAATTCCTCAAAATTTTTGTTATGATAAATTAAGATTAAATAATTTACGATCTCATTTTACTAACATTTAACAAACAAACTGTTCTATATAAAGAATGGGTTAACTATTTATTTAATATAAAATTTATCATTTTAGAATTCAAATTTTGTTGTATATATAATTATTAATCATAAAATATATTCTGAAAACCATCTAGTCAGTACTGTGATGAAAAATAAAGTATATCATTCATTGTGGTGATAGTCTAGAAATAACATGAGTGACATTTTCAAATAAAAATGGATGAGTGGGTGATATTTAATGTTTCTTACAAAAACATATTTAAATTATATATTAAAAATTATATCAAATAAAATTTCCTAGTTTGTTGAGTATAGGCTTATAGAAGGGGTTTATTATAGAGATAACGAAAAAATGCATGGGAGTTAATAATAATCACATTCAAGATTACAAAATTATATTTAAAAAATTCATTGAAAAGAAGGACTAAGGACAATTTATTATAACCAAGGTATTAAAATGTGATATATAGAAATAAAAGATGTTAAATAGGTTTACGTTGAATCTAATTTCAATGGATATGTGTGGAATGAAGTATTTTTAAGTGAAAACCTTTTATAAATGAAAAAGAGGGACATTTTCATGTATAATATTGTTATGGTATGGGGAAGATGGAGACATATGGGATTAAAGTGATTATGTTTAAGAAGTTTAGGTATAAAATGTGGGAATAAATTTAATACCAAAGAAAATTTTTATTTATTTTCTGTGTTACAATTTGACAAAGTAAAATTTTATCCAAAATAGATCACTTACATTTTACCCATTAACATTAATTAAAAAGTTTCTATGTTAATTATATTTTTATTAAAAAAGTGTGGTTATAGTCTTTATAAAATATTAAAATTAATACTATTACATTTGACTCTATCTAATATAATTCAACTTATAAATATGGGAAATTATATTTTAAATTAAAACTTATAATATTTAGACAAAAAAGTTTCTTTTGAAATGACTTATAAATATTATTTTCTATTATTATTATTCTTCATAAGTCACTACTTAAATTAATGTAAATACAATATTCATATCAATATTATATTTTTATTAAAATCATAATTTAGAATAATATATATTGTTTTATAAAATAAAACTCAAATCACAAAAAAGGAAAATATTTGGTAAAATATATTTTAAGAAAAAAAATGATTCTATTAATTATTAAGAAAAATTAATTGAATATGTTTGTGTTAAAAAATTAAAATATTTTTATTTAAAATTATAAATTAAAAATGTATAAAAATATTTGTGATATATATACATATATATAATGTTACATTGATAAGTGCATGGCTATATCATCTCATTTTACACTTATATAACCCTATGGAATATCAACATAAGACCCATAAATAGGATAAGTTATTTTTTTAGTCATTAGGGGGATTCCATAAGCATGGATGTTGTGGTGATTATAGTGATATTGAACTTCTCCTCCGAATGTTCAACTATGTATACACATATTAGAGTTTGGATTATACTTGGAATAGGGAAAACCCTATTGAATCTATGTAATTTACATTATGTGAACAAAATTGTATCATAAGTTATAATTAAAGTAAAATATTCAATATGTTACAATTTTTTGGTATTGATTTATCAATATTGTAACTTATGTTTAAACACTCTAGCTCATAGTCTATGTTTCAAATTTATTATTAAAATTATAAAATATATTTGTTCCATTTAACAACGAATTAAAAAAAATGATATTATAACATTAATATATTATAATTTCAGTGGTGTTATATTAATACCCTATGGGTTTCCTGTAGACACACACCTAGCCTCCCAAGGTTCCGCATTATCAGTTTTGTATGGAGAAAAATTTGTATAACCAACGAATTTTTGCTTCCACAAAAATGGTTCCCCACTTACCAACATTTCATTTGGTAATTTAAAACTGATTACATTAGAGGTCTAGGGGTTAATATTATAGAAAATTGTAGAATAAACATTACAAAAAATTATGAAGGTAAATTTGAGTCTCAAATATTTCATCTCACCCTCTCATGAATTGTTTTATTAATAAGTTGGAAAAACAATTCCATTCTAGAATTTCAATAATGAATCATTATCTAAAGACACCTATATATTAATAAAATTCAAAAATGTAATTAGAAAAGTAAAATAAAGGCTTATATGTGATGACTTTCAATTTCATTCTCAGTTGATTATCATAAATATATTTCTAATTCATAAATATTTCATCTATATAAGAGTTATGTTTCAATATGGAAATATAAAATTTGTATAAGAAATCATATTTAATGTTCAAAATGTATTTCCCCCCACTATATTTGGCTATCCTATATAAACCGCATATAATCTAGTTCAAATATTCATTGAGGTCACTAGTGTAAAACCCATACAAAAACCACTAGGTCCGAATTAGAGTCTCGCATGAACTCATGTGTTCCTCCTCATATTCATATGGATTCTAACTTTGATTGTGAGTTTAAATCCTTAAATGGAGAGAATATACCACTAGTATCATGTATTTGAACAAATATAACTAAATATAAATATTTAAAAAAAAATAAATGAATCATTTGGAAACCATATAAATGGAATACCATTCATAAAAATAAGTAAATAGAATATAAATGAGGAAATCCAAACCAAATTAAATTTTTGGTAGGTAATAAATATGACAAACAATTGTAATACACTAAAGTCTTTTCATATACTTCTCCTAGATCTAAACTCCTAAACTGAAGCATCATCCACATGCCCCTCCCCCTTACTTGGATGCATATACATGAAGTATGAACATGTACCAAAATTCACATTCTTGGTAAGAGTAATAAAACAAAATAAGACAATATGAATATATCCTTAAAAATTTGAAAATTTATAATAATTTAATTACATGTTAATTTAAAATTTATAAAAAAATTAAAGCAAATATACATTCATTTATTAAGTGGTCATGAACTAACCAAGAATCCAACAACCCTTTTCCATAACTAAATTTTCTAGATTTTAGAATATTAATGATGATATGTCAAAATAATCTGAATATAGACACATATATAGTGTACCGATATCATGTCACACTCATAGAATCATCTATGAATTATACCATGTATTCCCCTCCCGGAAATGTTTTTCATGAAATTAGAAATTCTGTTTCCATCCAAAGACCACAATAGACATCTACTACGAACTAAGTGACTTTGTACATAGAATAGACTAGATTTTGTGGGTATAAAACATCTGAAATCAATGTAATTTTATTAATCTAGCCAATGCGTACATATATAATCACCGTCCTCACAAGCCATATTCACTCCACCTTTAAGGGACAATAATTTCATGATTGTACCCCTTTTATAATAACCAGAATGTTGCCTATGAAGGAAAGCTAATATCCATAACAAGGTAGATCCACTTAGGAAATGATATCATGAGGAAAATAATGAAGAATCATATATACATTAGATCAATATAAAACATTATAATGAGGATATAATAAAAAACATGGCATCACACAATACTATAGTTCACATGAGCTACACACCCACATACACTCACTTAAATGGTATCAAAATAAGGATCTATCATTATGTAATTAAAAAAATTATTATACATTGAAAAAATTATTCTATTTGTTTTCCAAATGATAAATAATGTTCTACTATTAGTTAGTCATCATCATCATCACTATTCATCAAAATAATTTTCTCTCAAACTATGTACACATACCAAATGGAAGAATATCACACATCAAGAAAACCATGGAATAGTTACAATACAACATTAAATGGGTTCTTGAGTATTTTAGAGAAGAAAATAATACAAAGATATAATTAATACTTAACAATATTGACTACTGATGATAATAGAACACATGATCGGTTGATGGGAAAGGACAAATATAGAATCTGATAGGCATGCTGAGGAAGAATTCAAATAAATGTTCAATGCAAAAGTGGTATATAACAAAACTAATTCTCAAAAAGGATTATGAAATTCCCATCCTATAATTTCCATGCTAGGAAAATAAGGAATCAATACATAATCCCTAAAAATAACACTCCATGATCATTAATGAAAGAGAGAGGAAATTCATTGAAAAAAGAAGTTCACCAGAAAATTCACTAAAACATCAAAATCTGGCATCAACATTAAATTGGGTGGTTGTATCGCCTTAATCAACCATTGATTTGAAAATAACATACAATGAAATTCATATCATAAACATGTATATATGTTCTAAAAGCTATATCTAGAAGAGTCAATAGATTCACGGAATTAAAAAGGGAGACGAAAAAATTGATTAATGTGGGATGAATCTAATTGAAGAATACATTAAGTACCCCTAGTTTATCACATAATAATTGTATCAATCAATTAAATAAATATATAGGAAAATGAAGTAATTACAACAATTTTGATGGTTTTTTAATCCATAATGACAAATATCATTGCCTATCTATGGAACTGGTGGATTAAAAACTCTTAGCAAGCCAAAATTTACATGATTACAATATGTTCCAGAAGTTAATGTCATTTTACCATTCATCACATTTCCAAATCTCCCTGACCAATCCCATGATTCCATAAAAAATTTTGTTTTCTCTTCCATAACAACCTCCAAAACACTTAAAGATGAGAAAACATTCACCAGGACCTTATGGGTTCTACGGTGTCCTCAAATTCATATAAAATTGTGTTACAAATATGGGATAGAGAATAGAACTAAGATAAATTCCTTCATGATATTTTATATACACAACGACCATTATGGATTCCCCAATATGATGTTATTCCCGTTTTATCTAGAAAATCCACCAAAGAAAAAGTTATGCATCCCAAAGCATCAATGAGATTGCCATGATGTTCCCAAGGATGGATAAACCCAAAAAAAGAGGAAAATAGGGAAATAAAATTTTTTATTAAAAGAAAAATATCATATCTTTTTAATCCCCCCTCTATGGAATTAACATCCTAATGAAGTTCCCATAGTGGTTCTTCTAAAACAACCCAAGCTACTATTATGGATTTCTACCCTCTCATACAAATTTTATTTCCTTGTTCCATTGATGTCACCATAAGGTCCTGATATTTGGTAAAATCATCCTTCAAAATAAATTCTTGCTATGGTCTATGATCATCACAGGGTGATCCTGTTACAACATGTAATTATACTTCTCAACATCCTTGTAGATGATCACATGTGTGACATTCATAATTTAGAACTATATGTGAGACAAAAGAATCAAAACAATCACACCATAATAGTATCAATGAAGGATCAAATGATATCACACTATCTCAATCATCTTTATGATCGTAATGGGTTCAAAATAGTGTAGATAATTCTTTCCCTAACTCCTTCTATGTCAATGTCCTATCCGAAGAGTCCCTCTCACCAAAACAATATCAGCTACCAAAAACCATAGGTCTCCTAAAATTGTAAATATAGGATATATACATGATCTGAACTATTATAAACCACGTATGGATTGGTTACACTCTCTCATAGGTTCCATTACAAAACTAAGATCCATAATTTATACATTTCCTACCTCATTCTAATAGGGTAGTGAACAATAAGGTCTTCAGATTCGAGCCCCCTAATGTTCCATATAAATAAATACATATTTATTTTAATGTGAAATCATCCAATCATAAATGATAAACCTAATAAAAACTAATTTCTATGGAACAAACATGAATCATATCATGTATTTAATAGATATTGAACACTAATTTTCTATCTGTCTAAGGATAAACCTTTGTTTCCAATCTCAAATATATCCCTGGTGCATTTTATAATCCTTTCCAAAACCAAGAAATAAAACACGAATCATTGTTAGATAAAATTATCAATGTATGTCCATGCAATAACACTATCTCATATAGATACTAAATTCTCATCTCGTCTACTGAGTGATTCTCAATTATTGGTAAAAATGAGAAATTTTAAGGAACTGATCGATAATCTCATAGAATGAATAGTGAATAATTAGGATCCTAATAAAACCCATAAAAAGCGCAACATTAAATAATTATACATCCACATGGTAATATTAAATAGTTACAGTAAACCACTGGGACCCTTGGTGATTTAACTTTATTCGTCTTCTGTAATTGATTTTGGAGACAAGACCTATAATGAACCACGTAATTTTTTCCCAATAGAACTATTAATAGAAGTCATGATACATCATTATTGAAACATGATTTACCACCCACCTAGTGGTATTGATGTATCAAATTATATATTCCATGAATGAATGATGTAACACCCCTAGCTTCGACGATATAGTTTTCTTTCAATAAGGCAATAACTTGCATTGTATGCAAGTTCGAGATTCTAACACACCGCGACCAATCAAAATAGCCATTAGGAATAATAATACTCACTTTTTGAAATTTTATAAATTTTATTATTCAAATTGGAATTCACTTTTGGATTCGGAATATCGAAATTATATTTAGTTGAATTTTTTGTATTTTTCTGAGAACTTCCTATTTTTTAGGAATAGTGTAAAATACTAAACTTTAATTAAAAACAACTTTTGTAATAAAAATAATTTATAGTGATAATTTATACTATTTAGTGGTTTAAAAGTACAATTATAATATATTTTTAACATTTTATCCAATGGAGGTAATTAGAATTAATTTCATTTTGAAATTGGACATAAACAATTGCCAATCTTTTGATTGCTATTGTTTCTTAAATACACGTTATTTGTTTTGACAATGAAAATTAATTATAAAATTAACTAATGCAACTTATATGTTTTGAATTTGGTAAAATAGACATCATTTATGAATTTGGAATATCATATATATCTTATGGTGAATTTTTGGTATTTTTTGAAAAACATCAAGTTTTGATGAATAGTGAATCCACTATGTGGTAGTTAAAAAACTGATTTTTCGTTTAAATGAAATTTTACCACTTTTGTGAATTTAATTTCAAAAATCCAACATACATGGTGGTCATTAGTAATTAAAATATGGTTCAATGTGATGAAAATTATTTTTTGGTCAAAACTAACTTTTGAGTATTATTAACTGCGATTAGAGGTAATTAGGGTAATTTAAGGTAAAAATACTGTCATAATAATATGAAATTACCTTGACACATGTCCTACACTTATTGTATGAGTCTTTGCCGACCAATAAAAACCATGTTTCAATTCTAGGACCCCATTTATCAACTTGGGTAAGATAATGACATTAATAACTTTTTATTTAAAACCAAAATAAAAATGTCACAAACATGTATTGTTTTACTAAAACATTTTTTTCCTGGGGTTATCTAAGTTATAATTTTGATTGTAAAAATTCATTAGAAATCTAAAATGATTTACTAAATCATGGTAACTGTTTTATAATTTTTATACATCAAATAATTAAATTTATTTATGACACCATGATGATGCAGTGATTACCTCATTAATGAATGATTTAAATAAAATGCAAAGATAAGGTAAAATCTAACACAAAAACTTATATAAAACCTATTTTATGGGTGGATTTTGAACCCTTATCACCTTATCCTAGAAATATATCATTTTGGGACCTTTATAATCCGAAAAACATTTTATAATAAAATAAAATTTTCAATCATTCCAAAAGAGCCCCTCCTCTCCTCTTATAAAAGGCCCCCACCTCTACCACCTTATTTACACCTTCAATGCCATTTGTCTCCACCAAACTCTAACCAAATAAACTCTAAAATTTCCTCTTTTAATCCTATAATCCTTAAATTAGGCATAATTCACTTCAAGAAACCCTTTCGTTCAACCCAAGGGGAGTTACACCATTTAAAGGTAATGTCTTCTCTTATGTTATTTTGTTTTATTTTGCTTATCCATCCACTTAAACTCTTTTATTAATTTATTTTGTAACAACAATAGTATCTTAAATATACTAGGATGTTTTTATGATATGTATTTGATTTACACTTACACACACCTTTGTCTATTGGTTAAAGAAAACACTGTTTCTATGGGTGGCGAAATACTACCTCACGAAACGATGATTGTTCAATCTTATTTTAACACCTCTCATGGTGGCCATTATGATGACACTATTATTATATATGATATATATTATTTTTATGTTCTCTTTTTGCTTCTGTACTTTTCTTATATATCATACCTTTATGGTTTCCATTATGGGTAAACACGATAATCTCATTAGAGGAAGTGTGGACTACCGCCCCCTCAAAGTGTTGTGAATCGTTAATACCATATGTGGTATGTATAAAAGATGGAGCTAAAGATATTATATATGACAATATACTGTAATAATTATATTACTATGTATAAATATGGTTTAATTCCATTAAATATGAAGTATAAATGAAATTAGCATTCATGCGTATGTACGGTTTACCATCTCCATGAACGCTGCATTTCATTTCTTACCACTAAATGTTATGTACTATTATAAATACAAGTATATTCTGGATATATATGACATATATGATATCTAAATAATTAATATTATTCTTATGATAATTTATTTTTTACCACTTGAACAACTTGTAATGATAAGAAGTCCATTTTTGACTCAAGTACCAAATATCGACAAAACGATGGTTATTAACATAAATGACTATTTAACGTTTATAATATGGTAATAAGTGATATTAGAGGAATAATAAACATGAAAAATGTTCTAAAAGAAGTTGAAATTAACATTATTTTATTAATCAAGATGTTAATGAACAAACGGTTCAAGCCGTACTTGAGGTAAGGGATCCTACCTCTCCCCTTCTTTTTAAGTACTCTCTTTTATACCATTTCTTTTAAACCCCTCTTTCTTATGTAGGGGGATGTTCTTTAATATTCCTCTGAAAATAATTTTTATAATTATAGAACCTATTTTATCTCATTAACCCATTTTTTGGAAGTTCTAAGTGGCGTCGTTAGGCTTCCAAGTTTTCTTAATGAATTTCTTATCTCATTTTAATTCTGTGAGATTTCCATTGTTCGACATTTATTTCATGTGGTGTATTGTGTACAACCATTCCATATATATTATCATGACTCTATTTATATTCATTTTATTATGTGATTCATTTTTTTATTATCTTTTGGTCATATGACTCAATTGACTACAGTGAGGTAAGAGTTTATTTTACAATCTCTTCATTATCTGAGGTTGTTTATATGTAATTATCTAATGGGACCTCTTTATCATCCATATCCATGTTTCTTAAAAATGTTTTTCAAAACATTCTTAATATTTTATAGACTATGGGTTAAAGTCTTGTAAACAATTTTTTTCTTTTTATAAGATGTTTATAAAGGAATCTTTCTGTTGTTTTCCAAAGAAGGTCCTTTTTAACCTTTTCACAAAATTAAGGTAAGAATGATTTTTTTAACTTATACGGAGGGTGCGGCTATTTTCTACCATTATAAACTTGTCGAACCTTCCCTTAAAAGATTTTAAGAATATTTTCAAAGTAAATATTTTATTTTATAATCATGTGACACTTAAATGATTTCAAAATAGAAAGAGATATTTCTCTAAAAATGGTTTTGATTTAATCTATGTCAACATCCATTGATGGATTTTAAGTTTATTTGGAGTTGATTCATTATAAAACAAAACTTCCATATTTTATTGAAGGTTTTGTGATATGTTTGATTGTGGATATTCCATTTTTACACCAGTCATGATTTATGGATAATGTATTGACGCTTCATATGCTAGTTCTAATACGAAGTTTTATGATAAGTTTAAACCTTTTCATATGAGGAATGTATTCGACATAGTAAGTGATAGGTGGAGCCCTCTATAGCTCCGAGATGCATTGGTAGGTCTCATGAGACAACTAGACATGGAATTGGTCGGGGACCTTTACCAATTTTATTTATTTTTTTGGCTAAGGCCTTAATCATTTTTAGACATCTTTGCCGAGGCCTTAACAAATTGTTTCAGAATGTCTGACATTATACATTACCTCATTATGAAAATAATATTGATGGTTTATGTGGTCATTCAACTAGTAGAATACCAATGATTATGTTTTATAATGGCATTATTTACTCATCTTATATTCCTGCAAAAAAATTATTCATCTTTTTTATTGGTAAAGGCATGAGATTTCAATTATTCATCATGCATAATATTTATGTTATCTTCTGCTGTATTTCTTACCCTTAATGAGCAATTGAGCTCACCTCTTTCTTATTTTTAATTTTACTAGGATACGAATAAGTAATTAATATGTGAATTTCAGGCATTAATTAGGTGTCTTGGATGTTTCCAATAGAATAAATTCCTGTTATATTTCTTCTAATATGTAATGTTGAACTTATGTATGTAATCTATTCTCCAATATTTCAAAACTGATCGATCCTTCAGGACATGATTCCTTATAATCATTCCAATGTATTAAAATAATTCACTGAATCTAGGTAACTGAGGTCTGGGATTTACAGTTGGTATCTGAGAAATTTTAGTACAAACCTTGGAAACTAGATTTAGATAAAATCTGATTAGAGCACATAGCCATAAGATAGACTTCAAGGATTAGTATACTAGAACTTCCTAGAATTTTGGTATTGTAGATATTTTTTGATTTATCAAAACAATACAACCCTATTTGGATATGAGTAAGTAGAGGCAGCTCTAGAACAGATGTACCTAGTGGTAAAACTAGAAAAGATCACTTCGAGCTAGACTTTTTGGGAACTAGTGCACAACAACGGGCCTTGATTCACTATTGGTTACGACACTCCCGAGGGATATGCACAGGATAATTATCACTTTCTTTACAAACCATTATGAAAGATTTATGAGTATATACCTTCTCAAAAAAAACCTTTTTATGATTAAGGATTATATCTATAAAACTATTTAATTTATGTTAAGTATGTTACAAGTTTGGAATTATGTATTTTGATTCATAAACTAATCAAGTTATGGAATTGTTTTGAATTGGTTCCTAGTGGAAGGAATGGAAACTATATCAATGCACGAACTCCATTTAGAGGTTTCCCTCCTGCTCAAGATAATTATAGTAGAGCTGGTGATATAACTAGTGCTGATCAGCTTATCACTATATAGGGAAAACTCGCTCAGTTTATGAATAATAACCTTACTCGTATGGAGAACCCGGATCCGCAACATGGAGGATCAATGTTAGATCGCTTCATGAGGAATCAACCACCAACATTTAACGGGATTACAAATACATTAGTAATTTAGCAATGGATAAACTCCTTAGATAAAACTTTCCATACATCGGGGAGTAGCGAAAGGGAGAAAGTTGTCATGGATGTTTACCGCCTCACTGGAGATGTCAATAAATGGTGGTCTCTGATTAAAAAGTCAAAAGAAGATGATGAAGTATCAAAAAAGGAAAGAGGGGGTTTAAAGAGATTTTAATAGAAAAATACATTCCTCATGACCATCGAGTAGATATAGAAATACAATTTCTCAGTCTGAGGAAAAAGGAGGATGTGAATGTTGAAAAGTATGAATCTAACTTTACAGGGTTAGTAAGGCATGGGGTAGATTATATACATAGCCCAATAAGTAAGATCAATATTTTCAATGATGGTTTAAAACTGTTTCTTTGTCGAGCATTAGTATGACAATCATTCTCAACGTACGAAGATATAGTCTCGAGTGCTATGAAGACAGAAAAGGAATTTATTAAATCTTATGACAATAACGTAAAGAAAGAGAAGAAGAGAACGGTGGAACAAGAGACTGATAATGGAAAAAAGGGAAAGAAGTATTTTCTATTATGTGATAATTGTGGGAAGAATTACCCCGATACTTTCCTAAAAGGAATGTGAGTTTGTTATAAATGTGGAGAAAAAGGTCACCAGGCTAATGATTGCAAGGGAAAGAAAGAGACTATCAATGTTGAATGCTAAAATTGTAGAGATATCGGGCATTATGAAAATGAATTTCCTAAGCATGAGGGAAACATACCTCAGAAAAGGCCAAGGGATCAAGGCCAATCTTATACTGTTACTATAGTTGAAGTGGCATAATTAATGTATTGGTGCTTTTGGACTCAATGATTATATTTTGGTTATAAGAATAATGTGATATATATAAGGGTTGTACTGCAGTAATTTTTTTTGCATTAAAGTTTTAATATGACTAAGGTAATCATATTTTTTGTATGTGACAATAAGATAATCATTACTTTGTCTAGGGAATCTGATGTCATAATTGATTTTGGAATTTAGATACCTCTTACAGAGAGTATGGACATAGGTATTTGGGATAACTATAATGATTGGAAGGGATTAAGTTGAACATTGAATGGTATTATTTAAGGATAAAACATTTCTTATGATTATTTTCCAAATATTATAATACTATAGTTTTAGGAAAAGGACAACCTGCAGGTCGGGTGATAACCCGTCGCATTAGACAAAGCTGTAGGAATCAAACCCACAACCATTGTGTGATAGTTTTTTATTACCTACCACTAGCCTACATAATGTCCTTGGTTTTAAAAAAAAAATTCTTCATGGTATGTGTTAATATTTGGAACCTTATACGATTAGGATAAAAATAATATTTTTTAGTTTTATTTTCTTTTTGAGTGAAAGATGACTTTGTGGTCTAAATTAGTTGAAGGATGAAATTATTCTTGTCAAGTATATATATATATATATATATATATATCATATTCTATGAAGAAATTAATTCTTAATATTTACAGACGATATATGAAAACAAAAACGTGTTATCCTAATACCTAATGTTTTGTTGATCTGATGATATTTTAAATCATCATAGATTTATGGCTTTTAGGCCCTCAATTTTACACTTTTTTGTGATTGATGACCTCAATCACTCACTATAAATATTTACATTTTCCATCTAATTACGTGTCTATAATTTCCACCAATTTTCTCCTATTTGAAACCCTAATTTGGTGGTGACTTTCTCATTTCCCTTTCCATCTTATTAAAACTAAATTTTATTAAACTTATTTCTGATATGGGTTTTCCACAAAGGTATTTTCTATTTTCAACCTTTTAGTTTATGAGAACAATTTCAAATTGTGAGTGTGCAATTTATTAAAGGAGGGAAGAATGTAACACCCCAAGCTTCCATAGTACGCTTCTCTTTTAATAATGAAATAGCTTGCATTGTATGCATGTTCGAGATTCTAACACACCACGACCAGTCAAAGTAGCCGTTATGAATAGTAATACCAACTTTTTGAAATTTTTTAAATTTTATAATTCAAATTGGACTTCATTTTTGGATTCGGAATATCGAAGTTATCCTAAGTTTAATTTTTGGTATTTTTATGAGAACTTCATATTTTTTATGAATTGTGTACAACACTAAACTTTAATAATAAAAAATTTAATCTAAATAATTTATAGTGATAAATTTTACTATTTAGTGGTTTTGATGTATAATTATAATATAGTTTTACCATTTTATCTAATGGTGGTCATTATAATTAATTTCACTTTGAAATTGGACATAAACAATTGTCAATCTTTTGATTGATATTGTTTCTTAAAAACAGGCTATTTGTTTTTACAATAGAAATTAATTATAAAATTAATTAATGAAACATATATGTTTTTAATTTGGTATAATAGACATCATTTTTTAATTTGGAATATCAAATATAGCTTAGGTTGAGTTTTTTGTATTTTTCTGAAATATTTCTATTTTTGATGAATAGGGAAACCACTAAGTAGTAGTTAAAAAACTGATTTTTCGTTTAAATGTAATTTTAACACTTCTAAGAATTGAATTTAAAAAATACAAAATTTATTGTTGTCATTAGTAAGTAAAATGTGGTTCAATGGGATGAAAATGATTTTTTGGTGAATAGTAACTTTTGAGTATTATTAACCGTGATTAGAGGTAATTAGGGTAATTTAAGGTAAAAATGATGTTATAATAATATGAAATTACCTTGACACATTTTATACTCTTATTGGATGAGTATTTACCGAACAATACAAACCATGGGTCAATTTTGGGATCCCATGGAGCCACTTGGGTAAGATAATGACATTAATACCTTTTTATTTAAAACAAAAATAAAAATGTCACGAAGATGTATTGTTTTAATAAAACAATTTTTTCTTGGGGTTATCTATGTTATCTTTTTTACTATAAAAATTCATTAGAAATATAAAACAATTTCCTACATCATGGTAATTTTCTTATAATTTTTAGACATCAACGGAATGAAATTATTTATAACACCATGCTGATGCAATGATTACCTCATTAATGAACGATTTAAATAAAATAAAAATATAAGGTAATATATAAGTCATACACTTGTATACAACATATTTTATGGGTGGATGTTGAACCATTATCACCTTATCCTCTAAATATATCATTTTGGGACATTTATAATCCAAAAACTATTTTATAATAAAATAATATTTTCAATCGTTCCAAAAGAGCCCCTCCTCTCATCTTATAAAGGCCCCCACCTCTACCACCTTATTCACATTTTCAAAGCCATTTGGCTCGGCCAACCTCTGCCAAAATACCCCCTCAACTTTCTTATCTTCATCCTAGAAGCCTTACCTTAGGCATACAACACTTCAAGAAATACTTTTGGTTCAATCCAAGGGGTGTTACCAGATTTAAAGGCAATGTGTTCTGTTATGTTCTTTGGTTTTATTTTTCTTCTACAACCCCTTACAATATTTCAATCATTTATTTTGTAACAAAAACAATATATTAAATATACTAGGATGTTTTTATAAGAAGTATTTGATTTACACTTACACACACCTTCGTCTAATGGTTAAAGAAAATACTGTTTCTGTGGGTGGCGAATTACTCCCTCATGAAATAATGATTGTTCAATCTTCTTTTAACACATCTCATGGTGACCATTATGATGACACTATTTATATATATGATATATATTATGTTTATGTTTTATTTATGCTTCTGTATGTTTCTTTTATATCATACCTTTATGGTTTCCATTATGGGTAACACGATAATCTCATTAGAGGAAGTGCGTAAGACCACCCCCTCAAAGTGATGCGACTCGTTAATACCATATGTAGTACGTATAAAGGATGGAGTTAAGGATATTATATATGATAATATAATTCAATTATGATATAACTATGTATAATTTTGTTTTAATTCCATTAAATATGAAATAGAAATGAAAGTATCTTTCATGCGTATGTACAGCTTACCGTCTCCATGAACGGTGCATTTCATTTAAATCCTCTAAATGCTATGTACTATTATAAATAAATATATATACTGGATATATATGAAATATATGATATCTAAATCATTAATATAATTCTTATGATAATGTATATTATACCACTTGAACAAATTGTAATTATAAGAAGTCCATTTTTGACTCAAGTACCAAATATCTACAAAACAACAGTTATTAACATAAATGACTATGTAAGGTTTATAACATGGTAATAACTTATATAAGAGGAATAATAAACTTTAAAATGGTTCTAAAGAAAGTATAAATAAAATTATTTTTATTATTTAGGACGTTAATGAACAAACGGGTCATGTCGGACTTGAGGTAAGAGATCCTACCTCTCTCTTTCTTTTTAAGTACTCTATTTTATGCCATTTCTTTTAAGATCCTCTTTCTTATTTTGGGGGATGTTATATTATATTTATATTACTATAATTTTTATAATTAGAGACCCTATTTGATATCATTAATCCATTTTTTTATGTTTTAAGTGTTTCTATTAGGCTGCCAAATTTTTGTAAGGAATTTCATATCTCACTTTTAAATCTTTGAGATTTCCATTGTTCGCCACTTATTTCATGTGGTTTATTGTGTACTTACATTCCATATATATTATCATGAATCTATTTATATTCATTTTATTATGTGATTAATTTGGTGTTTATTATGTTTTGGGCATACGACTCGATTGATTACATAGAGGTAAGGGTTTATTTCACAATCTCTTCATTATCCAAGGCTGTTTATATATATTTATCTACTGGGACCTCTTTATCATCCACATCCATGTTTCATAAAATTTATTTTAAAACATTCTTACTATTTTATATACTATGGGTTAAAGTCATTTATACCCTTTTTGAAATTTTATAAGATGTTTATAAAGTAATATTTCAATAGTTTTCCAAACAAGGTCCTTTTTATCCTTTTCGACAAAATTAAGGTACGAATGGTTTTTTAACTTATACGGCGGGTGGAGCTATTTTCTACCATTATAAACTCTTCAAAGCTTCTCTTACAAGCTTATAAGAATATTTTCAATGTAAATGTTTTATTTTATAATTATGTGACTCTTAAATGATTTCAAAATATAAAGAGATTTTTCCTTAAAAAGGGATTTTATTTCATCAATGTCAACATCCTTTTATGCATTTTAAGTTTATTTGGAGTTGATTTATTATGATACAAAACATCCATATGTTTTTGAAGTTTTTGTGATATTTTGGACTGTGGATGTGCTATTTTACATCATTCATGAATTATAGTTAAAGTATTGACATTTCATATGCTAGTTTTAATACGAATGTTTATGATATCTTTAAACCTTTTAATATGAGGAATGTATTGGACTTAGTAAGTGATAGGTGGAGGCTACTAGAGCTCCTCGATGCATCATTAGGTCTCGTGAGACATCTAGACATGGAATTGGCTGAGGCCCTTTCCCAATTTGATTTATGGTTTGGGCCAAGGCTTTAATCATTTTTAGACATCTTGTGCAAGGCCTTGAAATTTTTTTTCAGAATGTCCGGCATTATACATTCCCTCGTTATGAAAATAATATTGATGTTTCATGTGGTCATTCGACTATTAGAATAACAATGATTATGTTTTATTATTGTATTATTTACTCAGCTTATATTCCTTCCATAAAATTATTCATGTTTATTATTGGTAAAGGTATGTGTTTTCAATTATTCAACATGATTGATATTTATGTTATCTCCCACTGTATTTCTTACCCTTACTGAGCATTTAAGCTCACCCCTTTATTATTTTTCATTTTCGAAGGATTCGAAGATGTTAGTTATGAGTGACTTGTAGGAATTATTTAGGAGTCTTGGATGTTTCCAATGAAATGAATTCGTGTTGTATTTATTTTCAAGTTGTAAAGTTTAACTTATGTATGTAATCTATTTTCAAAGACTGCTAAACCGATCAGTCCTTTGGGGCTTGATTCCTTATAATCATTCGAATGTTTTAAAATAATGCACCGACTCTGGGTAACTAGGGTCGGGGCGTTACAAATGGGGGTCTAAAACTATCTCATGTACCACGATCACATCGTCACCATCCAAAACCCACCTAGTTAACAGGTCTGCATCTGGATGACATTTATTCATTAAAATACTCTCATGACAAGATTAGTTACCAATTTTGAACAGGTTATCATGGGGCTTTGTGATCAAAAAATGGGAACATGTTATCAATCCCTAATCCTTGCAATAATCTATCATTGAATCATCTTACATTCTCATCTAGTTTGATTAGTCCATAGAAGATTATTCACCTTACTGTTTCTCCATCTATATATTATTATTATTAATTTCCATAATGGAATTACTTATAATAGTCACATTCAATGTCCCATGAAAAATGTTTGTACGAACTCAAATGAGTGATACTGCATCAGATTTAGGCTTCGCTATGTGATGATTTTATAGATTCTTTTTTGTTTAGTATTGACAAAAACATCTCAGTAATGAGATAATGTTACAAATTAATAAAAAATTGGACTATGAATTAATTATATTGATTATTTTTAAGATATTATTCTTGATGGGGTCACATATGACAAGATATATAAGTCACTAATACCATGTCTTTATCAAAACCAATCCCAGACTATCTACTAATCTATCATAATAAGACAAATATACAACCAATTTATTAGTAAAAATTAATAGTATAAACGTACTCATGTTCTTTCCTTGTTATGAAAAATATCTTAACAAAGTTTAAACCACTACAATTCCTCTCCATTAATCTCTAATTTGGTCATGGGTAATGATAACCAGGAGAATTATGGGATTGAATGCTTGAGTTGTCCAGCTAAAACTAGAATTCTTCATATCATAAACACATTCTAGAGATGTGTCGAGGACATCACTACGTCAATATTCTTTATGTAAATTGATATACCTATCACAAAAATCACAGGAACTAATAATTTCAAATCTTATAACATGAATTCAGAAATCAACATCTTGGAATAAAGCATATTTGATAAAAATATACTATTATTGTATTAAGATATCTAGCATGTTTCTCTATTGTGGGTGAGTAGATAACAATATCATCATTTAACAAAATGAAAAATGAGTCTAGATTTTTTTGGAAGATTATAATTTTGATATATTTAAACACTATTGGAAGATTCATTATTCCAAAATGTATCACCAGGTACTCATATAGCCTATTCCTACTCTAAAACATTGTCTTCAGGATGTCCTCATCTCGAACATGTCGCTACTAATTGACCAATCAAAGATTAATCATGGAGAATCACATTGATCCAAATAAATAATCAAAATATCATTGGTCCAATGTAATGGATATTTATTCGCCATCATCACCTTGTTAACTTCCCCTAATAAATTATGATACAAATATTACCGTCTTCCTTTTTGGATTACAAGAAACGTTTACCCCACAATCATGTACTTGGACATATAAATCCCAATTGCTCCATTTCCTCATGAAATAACTTGGGAACATTCTTATTTGATGGATCCATATGATACGAGGGAATCAAAATGAGATACCAACCTAGAAAAAAATACATATAAAATTAAATTCTTTTTTTGGTTGAATTCATTCAATGTTATCTGAAAATATGTGAATATAGAGACCTCTGACTAGATGAAAATATGTGGGGGTTTACAATAATTCATTATAATGAGGAACAACTACAATATGAATCATGATAATCAAAATATTACTCAGCTCTAACCCAACCCTACCTACTCCTAATTCCCATTCTCCCATCTTTACTTACCTTTCTACTATTAGATATGTTAATCGAATACTTCTCTGATCATAATCAATGTGATATTAGAAGTTTGGAAGCCAATATGGATCATAAAATAAATTTAAATCATGATTTGTACAATCATGATGTCCCATATATTTCAATAATAAATTAATGATATAATAAACATTTGAAATCACTGAATTTGGTCCACATTATTTCCCAACAGTGTATCAATAGAAATTAAATAACATGATAACTCCCCTAGTAATCCATGTAAACAATAACTTTGTAAAATATAATGGTTTGAGAATCACTGATATAAATTTTTAATAGAAAAAGTAGAGATGATAATAACAATACCTAAAATAATATATAGTCCCTCAACACCATCAAATAGAGTCTAATACACTATTATCATGTGACTTACATTAGCTTCAAATCAACATCCATGAGTTTTATGACCCATTTGAATCATCATATGTGTCTGATACTGAGGAACCTAGTTGGATCCTTAGATCCCTTATGAAGTCTATGTCGAACCTCTATGGAATACTAACCACAAAGCCCTTGAGAAAAATGAATAGAAATTCCCCATTTTTCAATATTTCTAACACCATATCTGAAGTGTACACATTCCCTATGGTAATGAACAACCGGTCAAAATTAGAGGGACTAAAATACTTCAATATAGGGGCCTAATGATGAAATGTTATATTTTATATCCCTCATCTTCCTCTTAGTTATACCAATGGTGAAACTTAGGGAGTATAATGACGTTCACTCCTAAGAGTAATTATTAATGAAATAAGCCTAGTTTCATGATCCTGTTTAACCCCTTAATTTCCACCAAGAGCTTGAAAATAAAATTACAATAAGTTTTTATATCAATCATCATAACATGGTGTCTCTAATCTTTTATAATCCTAATCCACATCCTTTTGGATTTCATTACATAATATATAGCCAACAGAGGAGTGAATTATAGTAAATCCCTAAAGAATACTAAGTAAGAATACATTATCATCAAATCCTAATGAATTTCCCTGAACTCATATTATTTTTAATATTAATAATACCCTGGAATAATTCCTTGAATATGTGGTCATTGAATGTAACCCATGTTAAACCCTTACTTGATTCGAAGAGTAAAAGCACCACCTTCCCATCGTTTGGTGTCCCTTTTAGGTCGAATATCTTCTCGATGACCTATATCATGTGGCTTATATAATGAAGAACTCTAGTTACATTGAATGATGTAGGATGATGGAGATGGAAATTTCAAGAACTGTTGAACACAATCATGGTAACTCCCTCACCATGGAATTTCACTTTGATGATATCTCTATAATGATGTTGTCATTATTCCAAAACTACTAGGGTGGGTACATTATCCTTCTATAATATGATCAATTGTATATTATGAACTTTCTCTATCATCAGATAATTCTATAATACCACACCAATTGGCCACATCAACCAACACTAATTCATTATTTGTTTTCTAGCACTAAGATAAACTATAGAATATTTAATATTAATACTAACCTATCTATAAGATAAAAATAGTTTGTGTTATGATTATAAAATTAAATAAATTCATGTCCCACAATGTATTAACTAAGGTCTCATTGCTAGATGTTAGCTGTATTCACATATATATACAAAACATAACCACATTCTGAGGCTTAAAAATCTAGTGACCATATATATATATATCAAAATCATGGTAAATAAATATATCAATCACTCCAAGAACATATCTATACCAAAATGATCACAAAAATAAAGTAATTAAATTAAATAACTTACATTAATTATAACAATATGTAAATATATGGATTGTGAAGCTATATTCCTAGTCATGATGCCTGAAAACAAAAAAATCTCATAAAAATTGTAAATTGTACTGTAAATGTTATCTTGGTGGACAATTAAACATGAGTTTTCCATAAACATGGGAAATATCCTAACCAATAATCACAAATAATATATATTTTCTACCTTTTACCCAGTTTTTTCAATGAGATGATGAGATCTATCTTATGAGGCCATTTTGTAACACAGCAACCAGAACCTCCATGTCTGAAAAGGGGTACCATTTTAGAGACCCAAAGCTTGACGTACATAGACATTACATTAATTTTGAGGAATAATTAATACATAACAAAAACAGACAGACAAGGACCGTAATATTTTTGTGTCTTTAGAAACTCATAATATAATCTTCTAATCATGGTTAAAGATCTTCAACATATCCCATAATGATCTTCCCCTTTTTTCATACCTAAAAACTTTCTTTATATCCTGGGGAAAAGAAAACATAAAATGGGTGAGCTCAAATGCTCAGTAAGGGTAATCATAGAGAACAAAAAACAATCCTTAGACATTTGAATGTAAAAAAAACATGAGCATAAAATCTAAACATCAAAATCTTGAGCAATGACATAAAACATGGCAGTACGTAAGGCATAGATCATGAAGAAACATTAATCATGATAAATTAGCATGGGAATAAAACATGTAATTGTGGAAACCATTAAGCATATGATATGATTTCCATAGTAGCCAAGGCATTGCTTCCAGTACAATCTTAGTTGACAAAGTCCCTTTCTGAATTGAGTTCACTCCTCGTTCCAGTCCTGTATTACTGAACTGGTTTAACATTCCATTCCAGCCATGTCTATCTCATGAGACAACACATTGGAGGGAGATATAGGTCCCACCCATCTCATATTAAAATCATTCTTACTTTTTCCACAAAATAAAAATACATTCTTTATAATAACCCAACGAATAAAATGGGTTTCATAAACATCATCTCATCATCACATAATCCATATAAAAGAAATGGATATAATTTCATAATAAGAAAATAGAAACCATGTAAAACATAGCGACATGAAACTTGAAACATACACATATGAAATAATGTCATCTTAGATGGAAAATGGTTTTGATAAAACACTTTAAATGAATTTTTGCAGAAAATATCCTTTATTCTTCAAAATCAATTTCTTTTCCCAAAAAGTCATGAAATTTTAAAAGAAAGAGATTTTTTTTTGAAAATAGTCATGAAATCTTTTGGAGGAAGCTTCATGAAAATATGTCTTTATAAAACCATAAAAATCCTTTCATGTCGTATACGTTAAAAAAAACATTCTTCCCGTACTTTTGTCGGAAAAGTCAAAAAGTACCTTGTAGGGTAAATAAAAGAAAGATTCCTTCCATACCATGGGGTAAAAGTCAAATGGGTAAAAAGGACTTTAAACATACATTAATACAATTTTATAAAACATGGACATGGATTATATCAATAACCCCAGTAAATACTTACGAATAAGCAATCTCGGATAAAAATGAGATTTGCACAATTATCCCTTACCTTAGCTCTGATATGCTTCGTACGTATCTGAAACTCCTGTATAATGATTTAAATAATGTCATTTACTTATTAAAGGATAATATTCATTGTTATGATATCATATATGTCTCACTTATGACTTTATATTACCTGTTCTTTTGTAAATTCCATGTTAAAGCAGCGTTTTGGGTAAAATCATTTCATTTATCGTATGTGTTTCGACTTGTAGTTCTTGATAATTTTACTTATATCCTGATTTACCTAATTCCAGAATGTAAAACATTATTTATATATAATATATATTCATCATATACATATATATATTATATATTGATAAAAGGAATGAAATACACCATTCATGGAGACGGGAAGCCGTACGTATGCATGAACGTTGTTTTTGTTTCCTTATTGAATTGAATGAAACTAAATAGATGACATACATATATATATACACATAAATCCAGTAGCATTGTTATTTAATATATTTAATTATTATTCATTATATAAACTTTATGATCATTCATGTATGGTTAACATGGAGAATGGATCCCATCGCGTCGTGCAGACGGTAGTCCGTACGTACGCACGAGCGATGATATCGTTCCCATAATTATTGAATACAATTGGAGTGGATGGTATAATATATCAGAATCATTATGATGTGATAATAACCATATATAGTTATTCTTTACACCGTTATACCCATCCATGTAAGGTGTTGGTTGAAAATTAGATTTCACCACGGCGTGGAGACGATATTCCCTACGTACACGCGCGCGGTGATTTCGTTTTCCGTAGGATTGATAGATGGTGAAATAGATATATTTCATAATTATAATAATATATCAGTATATGATTTATACTGATGTTATTACTTCATAATTAAACAACTAAATAAGAAGAAGTGGAAGAAGAAATAAAGTTGAAAGAATCGGTAACAGACATTACCTCTTCTTTGAAGCGCATCTTTGAGATCTCCTCTTAGGGCAATAAAATTGGTCTTTGAAGAAGACCAAAACCTCTAGGATGTTTCTATGGAAGTGTAGAAGATAATTTGGTAGAGGTTAGCTGATATTGAAGCCTCAAAGTGTTGTGAGGAAGAGAGGGAGGAGGTGCCCTTTTATAAGGGAGGAGAGGGGAACCTTTGTAAAAACAAAAATTATTATTTTATTATAAATTCATATTCGGTATTTAATAGCTCCAAATTGATTTATTTCAAAGATAATGTGGGGATGGGTCGCAAGTCTCTCATCCAATATAATTTAGACGTGTTTAGGTTTCTATTTTAACCTTATCATTTAGATTTATCCATAAGTTAAATAATTTTACTTTTACCGTGTCTTCTTGTTCTCTTAAACTATAAGGTTATTAAACATACTATAACAAGCCAAACGAACCCATAGTTGTTCATTATTAATATATATAACCTTATCTAAGTCATTTAGTAGACCCATAGATGTTTAGGAATAAAATAACAAATAATAATATAATATTTGTTTTAAAAACTATTTTATGTCAATTTTGACACTATTTGGTAATCGATTTTTATAAAAATCATAACAGAATTATTAGTTCTAGAAAAGTTAATTCCATCAAAACTAACATGTCATATTAGCCTATAAAATTAGTGAAATTTATAAAAAGTCTCAAATTACATTTATTTAGATATTTATAACATCAATTATGTCAATATTTCATTAATAAGATAATTACTGCATCATCTTTGTGTCATAAATAAATTAAATTATCTAATGTCTCAAAATTATAAATAAAATACCATTATGTAGAAAATATTGTTATATTTATAATGAATATTTATAGTCGAATTTATCTTATTTATAACCCTATATTAAAAATGATTTACTTATTAAACTTTGATTTTGACTATTTTAACCCTTCTTTAAATAAATTAATATTAAATGTCCTAATCTAAACCAAGTGGGCCTAAATGGTCATATTTTATTCCTAAGGTTGTTTATTGTAGAATTAAACTTTTCCAATATAATTAGGACATGTTCTAGGGTAATAATAATATCATTTTTACCCTTCATTATCCTATATACTTTTAACCGTGGTAAATAAAAGTAAAAAGTTACTATTCACCAAAAATTATTTTCATCTCATTGAATGACATTTTAGTCCTTGATATTAACCGGGTTTCTCGGATTTTTGAAATTCAATTAACAGATGTGGTAAAATTTAATTTAAATTAAAAAAAAGTCAGTTTTTTAACTACCACTAAGTGGTTTCCCTATTCATTGAAAATTGATGTTTTTTCCAAAAAATACCAAAAATTCAGACTAAGAATTATTTGATATTACGAATTTAACATTGATGTCTATTTTTTCAAATTCATAACATATAAGTGGAATTAATTAATTTTAAATTTAATTTCCGTTATCAAAACAAATAGCGTGTTTTTAAGAAACAAAAACAATCAAAAGATTGATACGTGTTTATATCCAATTTCAAAGTGAAATTAATTCCAATGAACACCATTGGATTAAATGGTAAAAATATATTCTAATCAGTCATTAAAACCAATTAAAAAGATAATTTAACTATATAAATTATTGCAATGAAAAAAGTTGTTTTTATTTAAAATATAGCGTGTTTTTAGTATTCATTAAAATATGAAAGTTATCAGAATGATGTGAAAAATTTATCCAAAGTAAATATTTATATACTGATTGAAAATAAGAATTTTATTTTTTCAAATTGAACTTATAAACATGTAAAAAAGAAGATTTAGGGTGGATGCGTCATCCAAAGGCGGGAAAACTGCAATTTTTAAAATATACATATTTTACACGAAAAATTTATTTTGATCTCATACCATATTCTAGAAAATGTGTAAGATAAATAATAATGTTATAAAATTCAAAATGTAGTTAAAACTATTCATAATGGCTAGTCCATAATTATATTATAACAATATATCGTTGTTTAGTGAAACCTGGTATTGCGTACAACACACGCTATCGAGGAAGGTCATGATTGCGTGTAATGCAAGCCAAGTCAGGGTTGTGTATTGTGCAAGACTCCTCTGTTGTTTTGTATAACAGAATCCAACCATGTTTCATATATACATTGAATATATATATATATATACACTCAATGTTTCGTTGAATAACTACTATCAAAATTGTGTGTAACATGATCCAAGAATAGTATTGTGTATACTGTGAGCTCATACGGTGTTGCTTATAGCGCAAGGAAATCTTGTTGTAGCTTACAACACAATACATCAATGAAATTAAAAGAATATTTTTCATAAAATCTCAGGATGTTACATTCTACCCCCTTAAAAGGAATTTCTCCCTCAAAATTCATCGGGGTTATAAATCGTTTACTATTTATAGAAACCCACATCGTAAAAAGGAATACTAAAACTTAATTTAAAAAACTAAAGTATGAAATTTAAAGATTTCCAAAAGAAACTCGTCACTGGGTCTCCATATAGGATAACATAGGTGAATCTATGGATATGGAAGAAAAACCTAACCATCACGTTCTGATGGAGAGTGGTAGAAAACATAGATATAAAAAATCCGTCAATCACAAAGCCATAGATTTGTGATGATCTAAGGTACCATCTGATTAATCGGATATAAGAGCACTAGGAAAACATTTTTGGTTTTCATGATCATTTCCCTAAAGATGATGAAATTGGAATTAGAATAAATACTTTTGTGATTTTGGTAAAGTCTCACTGTTTTTCGTTCTTTGGACAATTTCCACTTCATCTCTTAAAGAAATGAAGTTGAATTTGTCATTCGTGAAGTGTTAGCAGATTATATGATAGAATGATGGGTCATTCCATCTGTCTCAAACAAAAGGTTATAAAAGATATCAAAAATACATAAGTCTATCTATAGTGAGATTAATCATATATGGTTCTTAAAATAGACATATACTTCATATATCATACTGCTTAATATAATAAAACTAGTTTCTACTAAACAGGGACTTCCTGTAGGCCAGTGGTAGGCGATAAAGGCTAGTCGCACTTTGGTTGTGGGTTTGATTCCCACAGCCTTGTCCGACGTGATGTGCTCTCGCCCATCCTGCAGGTTGTCCTTTTTCTAAAACTACATTACTATAACATCCCATCAATAATATCAAAAAAACTTCTATCCTTAAACAATAATAACTTATGTCCAACATAATCCATTATAATCTTTAGGCTTATCCATAATACTGCAGTCCACTCTCATATTATAGTGAAAACGATTACCAAAGATTTCATATAACAAGCATGTTAATACCATATTTGATCCCCATATATCATATGATATGTCTTGTTGGTCACATTCCAAATATTCAAAGTCCTTAATCATGTATTCCCTTGAAAAATGAATACCCATTGAATCTTAGTGAAAACATGAGTTCTGTCAAAAGTTAACTCCTCCACATACCAAAACCCCAAAATTCTATATAATCTAACCATGATATAACTATTTACTTATATCAGTGATGAGCTCATGAATACTGTCAAACATTTTATTTTCTCATTATCTCTTCATTATGCACATATCATCTTTTTTCCAAAAATATCTCAATCACTTTCCATGGTTACCGGTACCATAAAATTATTGAAAACCACAATATACCAATACATAAATATTCCAATATTCCACGATAATATATACAACATTATTTTGGAATCCAATTACATAAACACTTAATCATTCCACCACATTGTTGTCATATTCAACATCACCAATAGTGATCTCATGTGACGTCCCTTTGTCCATTGCCTTAGGTGGTTTCTCATGTCGATCATCACTAACCCTTGGATAAGGGAATTTATTAGCATAATGCCTCATTTCCTTGTACTTGAAGCATTGAAGTGTTGGTGGTGCGTTCTCTGCAGTTTTTTCTTTATTCACATCATTATCAACCCTTTTTCCATTACTTCGACACTCAACTTCTCGATGACCTTATTTTCCACACATAAAACATTTTCTAGTCCCCTTAATACAATCTCCACCATGCTTCTTTCCACACTTTGAGCATAAGGAAACATTCATCTTCTTTTCACCATTATTCTGAGATTTCTCCTTGAACTCCATCTTTCATTTCTTGTCAAAACCATGAGATGGATAAGTAACACCAACTTCCATTTCTACCTTGATAGCACAACGAACAATTTCTTCATAGCTACTAAAGTCTTTTATAGCTAATTCCCTTAGAAGATTTGGTTTTAAGCCACTAAAGAATCAATAAACTTTACTTTCAGGTTGGATGATAATGCCAGATGCATACCTTGCAAGCCTTGTAAAATTCACTTCATATACACCAACAGATTCATCATACTTTTGCTTTAGTTCAAGAAACCCCTTCTCCATCTTTGTTCAAAGAATATGAGGGAAGTACTTATTGAAAAATAAGTTCTTGAACTCATCCCATTCCATGGACTCAATTTCATCTCTTGGCCTCGTATTCTTGATAAGATTCCACAATTCATCAGCTTCACCTTCCAAACGATATACCGCTAAGATGACATTATCATGTTCAGAACATTGAAGAACTGAAAATATCTTTTTAGTTGTACTAATCCATTTTTCAGCAACAAGTGTATCTGAAGACCCACTGAAAGAAGGTAGACCTTTCCTCATGAAGGAATCAATAGAAAATTGTTCACTTTTCTGCTCATTTGGAAGTCCAGAATGATTCAAAGCTTGTGTAAGTATAGAAATAAGTTTTTTCACTCCATATCCCATAACATATGTTTGTTCAGGAGGACAATCATTGCATTTTCCATTGCATTGATCAACACGGTTCCTTCGGGTTCCAGCCATCATCTAAAACCCAAAAAGAATAGTGTGATAGGCAAAAATCATTCTAGGGAAAACAACATAATAAAGGGGGATTACCTTCAATATCTAACATCTTAGGTTTAATTCTATGATTGTTACAGTAATTACAGGACTATAACCTATGCATATACTTAACCTTAGGGACATCCCTAGACATACCTTAGAAATATATCTAGGGATCTCACTAAAGTTCTCGCATCCTAGTTTCCAAAGTTTGACTAAACCTTTCCTTTGATACCAGCTGTAGAGACCCAAAGCTTGATGTAAATGGACATTACATTACTTTTGCGGAATAATTAATACATAACAAAAACAGACAGACAAGGACTATAATAGTTTAGTGTCCTTGTAAACTCAGAATATAATCTTCAAATCGTGGTGAAAGATCTTCAACATCTCCCATAAAGATCTTACCCTTTTTTTCTTACCTAAAACATTTCATTATATCCAGGGGAAAATAAAACATAAAAGGGGTGAGCTCAAATGCTCAGTAAGGGTAAGCATAGAGAACATAAAACAATCCGTAGACATTTGAATGTAAACAAAATGAGCATAAAATCTAAACCTCAAAATCATGAGCAATGACATAAAACATGGCAGTACGTAAGGAATAGATCATAAAGAAACATTAATCATGATAAATTAACATGGGAATAAAACATGTAATTGTGGAAACCATTAAGCACATGATATGATTACCATTGTTGCCAAGGAATTGCTACCAAGACCATCTTAGTGGACAAAGTCCCTTTCTGAATCGAGTTCACTCCTCGATCCAGTCCTGTATTACTGAACCGGTTTAACTTTCCGTTCAATCCATATCTATCTAATGAGATATAAATCTGTACCCAATGCATTGGAGGGAGATATAGGTCCCACCCATCTCATATTGAAATCATTATTACTTGTGCCACAAAATAAACATACATTCTTCATAATAACCCAATGAATAAAATGAGTTTCATAAACATCATCCCATCATCACATAATCCATATAAAAGAAATGGATATCATTTCATAATAAGAAAAGTGAAACCATGTAAATCATAGAGACATGATACTTGAAACATACACATATGAAATAATGTCATCTTAAATGGAAAATGCTTTTGATAAAAAAAACATGAAATGAATTCTTGAGGAAAATATCCTTTCTTCTTCAAAATAAATTTATTTTCACAGACCGTCATGAAATTTTAAATAAAAGAGAATTTTTTTTGAAAATATTCATGAAATATTTTAGAGTAAGCTTCATGAAAATAAGGCTTTATAATACCGTTAAAATCCTTTCATACCGTATACGTTAAAAAAACATTCTTCCTGTACTTTTTTCGGAAAAGTCAAAAAGTACCTTGTAGGGTAAATGAAAGAAAGATTCCTTCCAAACCATGGGGTAAAAGTCAAATGGGTAAAAAGGTCTTTCAACATAAATGAATACAATTTTATAAAACATGGACATGGATGATATCAATAAAACCAGTAAATACTTATGAATAAGCAATCTCGGATAAAAATGAGATTTGCACAATTATCCCTTACCTTAGGTCCGATATGATTTGTACGTATCCCAACCCCCTGTATAATGATTTAAATAATGTCATTGACTCATTATAAAATAATATTCGTTTTTATGATATCATATGTGTTTCACTTATTAATTTATATTACCCGTTCTTTTGTAAATTCAATGTCAAAGCAGCGTTTTGGGTAAAATCATTTCATTTATCGTATATGTTTTGACTTGTAGATCTTGATATTATTACTTATATCCTGATTTACATAATTCCCGAATGTAAAACATGATTTATATATAATATATATTCATCATATACATATATATATTATAGATCGATAAAAGGAATGAAATACACCGTTCATGGAGACGGTAGGCCGTATGTACGCATGAACGCTGTTTTCGTTTCCTTATTGAATTGATTGAAACTAAATAGATGACATACATATATATATATATACATAAATCCAGTAGAATTATTATTTCATATATTTCATTATTATTTATTATATAAACTTTATGACCATTCATGTATTGTTAACATGGAGAATGAATCCCATCGTGTCGTGGAGAGGGTAGTCCGTACGTACGCACGAACGATGATATCATTCCCAGAATTGTTCAATATAAGTGGAGTGGATGGTATAATATACCAGAATTAGTATTATGTGATAATAACCATATATAGTTATTCTTTACACCATTATACCCATCCATGTAAGGTGTTGGTGGAAAAACAGATTTCACCACGGCGTGGAGACAGTTTTCCGTACGTACGCACGCGTGGTGATTACGTTTTCCATAGGATGGATAGATGGTGAAATAAGGTAGTTTCATAATTATAATAACATATCAGTATATGAGTAATACTGATGTTATTAATTCATAATGAAACAACTAAATAAGAATAAGTGGAAGAAGAAATAAAGTTGAAAGAATTGGTAACAGACATTACCTCTTCTTTGAAGCGCCTCTTTGAGACCTCCTCTTGGTGCAGTGAAATTGGTCTCTGAAGAAGACCAGAACCTCTAGGATGTTTCTATTGAAGTGGAGAAGATAATTTCTTAGAGTTTATCTGAGCTTGAAGCCTCAATGTGTTGTGAGGAAGAGAGGGAGGCGGTTCCCTTTTATAAGGGAGGAGAGGGACATCTTTGGAAAAACAAAAATATTATTTTATTATAAAGTCATATTCGGTTCTTAATAGTTCCAAATTGATTTATTTAGAAGCTAATGTGGGGATGGGTCGAAATCCTCTCATCAAATATAATTTATAAAAGTTTAGGCTTCTATTTTAACCTTATCATTTATATTTAACCTTAAGTTAAATAATTTTACTTTTACCGCGTTTTCTTGTTTTTTTACACTATAAGTTAAATAAACGTACTATAACAACCCAAAAAAACCCCAAGTAGTTTATTATTAATTTATATAACCTTATATAAGTCATTTTGCCGAACCTTAGATTTTTAGGAATAAAATAACAATTAATAATATAATATTTATTTTAAAAACTATTTTATGTCAATTTTGACACTCTTTGGTAATTGATTTTTTATGAAAATCATAACAGAATGATTAGTTCGAAAACCATTAATTAAATCATACCTAACATGTCATATTAACCTAAAGAATTAGTGAAATTCATAAAAAGATATAAATTACATTTATTTGGATATTTATAATATCAATTATGTCAATATTTCATTAATAAGATAATTACTGCATCATCTTTGTTTCATACATAAATTAAATTATTCAATGTCTAAAATTTTTAAATAAAATACGATTATGCAGAAAATATTTTTATATTTATAATTAATTTTTATAGTCAAATTTATCTTATGTATAGCTCTATATTGAAAATGATTTACTTATTAAACTTTGATTTTGACTATTTTAACCCTTCTTTAAATAAATTAATATTAAATGTCCTAATCTAATTCAAGTGGGCCTAAATGGTCATATTTTATTCCTAAGGTTGTTTTTTGTCGAATTAGACTTTTCTAATAGAATTAGGACATGTTTTAGGGTAATAATAATATCATTTTTATCCTTAATTATCCTATTTACTTTTAACCGTGGTAAATAAAAGTAAAATATTACTATTCACCAAAAATATTTTTCATCTCATTGAACCACATTTTAGTCGTTGATATTAACCGTGTCTCTAGGATTTTTGAAATTCAATTCACAGAAGTGATAAAATTTAATTTAAATTTAAAAAAAGTCAGTTTTTTAACTACCACTAAGTGGTTTCACTATTCATCGAATATTTAAGTTTTTCAGAAAAATACAAAAAATTCATCCTAAGAATTATTTGATATTCCGAATTTAAAATTGATTCCTATTTTTTCAATTCATAACATATATGTGGCAATAATTAATTTTTAATCTAATTCCCGTTATCAAAACAAATATCGTGTTTTTAAGAAACAAAAACAATCAAAAGATTGATAGTTGTTTATATCCAATTTCAAAGTGAAATTAATTGAAATGAAAAAAATTGGATTAAATGGTAAAAATATATTCTAATGAAACATTAAAACCAATTAAAAAGATTATCTAACCATATAAATTATTGTGATGAAAAAGTTGTTTTTAATTAAAATATAGCGTGTTTTTACTATTCATTAAAATATGAAAGTTATCAGAATAATATGAAAAATTTATCCAAAGTAAATCATTATTTCCTAATTCCAAATAAGAATTTTATTTTGTAAAATTGAACTTATAGACATGTCAAAAACAGGATTTAAGGTGGGTGCATCATCAAAAGGCGGAAAAAATATAATTTTTTAAAAATACATATTTTACAAGAAAAATTTATTTTGTTCTCAAACTATATTCTAGAAAATGTGTAAGATGAATAATAATGTTATAAAATTCAAAATGTATTTAATACTATTCATAACGGCTAGTCCATAATAATATTATAACAATATATAGTTGTTTACTGAATCCTGGTATTTCATACCACACATGATATCGAGGAAGGTCGTGATTTCATGTAATGCAAGACAAGTCAGGGTTGCGTGTTGTGAAAGACTCCTCCGTTGTTTCGTATAACAGAATCCAACCATATTTCATTTAAACATTGAATATATATATATATACACTCAATGTTTTGTATAATAAATACTATAAAAATTGTGTGTAACATGATCCAATAATAGTGATGTGTATACTGCAAGCTCATACGGTGTTGTGCATAGCGCAAGGCAATATTATTGTAGCTTACAACACAAGACATCGATGAAATTAAAATATTTTTCATAAAATCTCGCGGTGTTACAACCATACATCCTAATGTGTGCCTCTGTGTATTAAATATAATACAAATATGTATTTAGTATAGATTATAATCATTTTGGAGAAAATATGTTCTACATTATGTCCTTGAAAAATTGAAGAAATAACTAAATATAATTAAATTATCAAAAATTTGTGCAACATACATAAACATTATAGATGAGGTAACAGTCATGGAAATAAATAATCATGCACCCATATTTGTAGTAAAATTTGGAGTAAATATAAGATAAATAATTAATAAATATAATGGTTGTATTAATCTTGGGTATAGCATGATACTACTCCCAAATTCATTCCCCTTGGATCTATTGTATACCACATACCAAATTCCCATTATTTGATATTTTTACTTGATGTCAATATTCACAATGAAAATATATTATAGTGTTTGAGTAATAAAACCCAGTAGGACACAGACAATGCATCCCTAAATTTTTTCACAATTATACTAATTATATTCCATTATAAAAATAGAACATTACACAAGAATGAACAAAATTACAATCATGTACCAAGAGATCATATGCCAGGTAGGCTTTAGAATACTTCTTGATTTACATGAATTACCATCATTAATAAATTATAATGAGAAGATATTCAAATTAACCAAAAATATCCATATAGATTTTATTCATGTCACTTGTCATCATAATAGAATAATGTGTGTATTATTATTCATATTTTAAGGTCGTCAGTTAATTAATTATAATCAAAATTCACTAACCATTGAGAGAACATAATCAATATAAAGTAATAATCGAATAAAATTGGGTTTTGAATCCACTAGGCATCATGTTCACACTATATATGACATACAATGGATTTTTGTTCCTCTATAATGCACCAAAGTATATAATTTCCATTATTGTAATTCATTTTTTCTCCACTCTAGGGGAAACTTATATAATGATGACAAGAAGGAAAAGGAAAATAAAACATCATGAGATTAAGATAGTAAGATATATAGTTGTGATAAACATAAAAAATGATAAACAAACTATGGTAAAATCTCATGGGGTAAAGTATCACATCAGGTCTCATAGGCTACGCACAGACACACAAACTTGTGATCAAAATAAAGAACATAAATAATGGTTTTCAAAGATAAGAATTATTCTACAGAAAACATGTATATATGAGTGCCCAAAATGGTAAGGATATTATTTCCTCAATAGATTATTCATCAAAATATTGTATCTGTATGGGTTTCATATCCCAAACCCTGTTAACAAACCAAACAATATACTATCATAAAGAAAGAACTTCTAGTACCAGTTCCAATCCAAATTGACTATGATTTTTGAGTAAGGTACATATGTATAATAATTCAAGGGTATAATTAAAATTTTCCCAAAGACGACTATGAAATATTGTAGAGTATGAGTTTGGATGAATATAATCATTAATTCTGAAAAAAGATAACCTGATAAGGAAGAATCCACTATGAAATTCACCACAATGGTATCGAAGAATTCCCCTAATCCTAATGAATGTGGTTGAAATGACCAAAGATGAATTTACATACTAGATAAAACAAGGATTAAATATCTAATCAATGATAAGAATAATCCATTATTGTTTAAAGAGATGATAAAAATTTTGACAAGGAAACTCGCCAAGAACCTTCCTTGAAAAACTTATATATTGTAGCACTAAAGATGTAGTATAGAAAGAGCTTCTTATTCAGTCTAATAAGAAAAATGTACAAAAACTCTTTGATATAACATAAACAAGGATGTTCCACAGAAATTCATACCCTAAAATTCAGGAAACCATTCTAAAATATTTCATGGATTCAATGAATCAATATGGTGAAGAATGAATTGTTTAATAAAGGATAAATACGATTAAAGAACACATCAAATACACATAATTTATCATTCATTCATTTCCACATTTAGATTAGTTGGGATCAAAGGAGAGAGATATTTCAAAACCATTTCTAATGTTTCTTTAAATCAAAATAGCAATGACAATAGCCTATATTAGAACATGGAGGTTATAAAATAAATACCAGGCAGAAATAGCCAAGGATATGTTGTGGTCTTGAAAGAGAAGATTATTTCAACTTCACCACACCCTCCACAAAACTAAAATAAATTACAACATACAATGAAGATTATTAGTGGGGTTTTTTTCTTTAGGTTCAAATTAAATTGAATATACTTATAAGAGTAGGGAATTTAACTATTCTATTTTAGAATAATGACATTTTATAAACATATGGACTACCATAACATCTCTTACACTGTGGTGTTTACCATTTTTCCCATAAAAATGTCCTAAAATCATTTAAAAATCTATAGGATTCAAAATTTTTTAAGGGATCCACTGTATCATGGGAGTACACCAAAAGAAATAAATAACAAGAAAATATTCCATATCATGAATAAATAATATTTTATATGGTATTTCATGAAGCTTCATATATTGACCTTTTAAAACTCAAACGCTTGTATTTTTTAACCATGAAATAATCATATAAGGGGATAGAAATTTATTTTAATTTATTTAGTGGTTCCTACTTTCATATATAATATAATTTATTTTCAGTTAGGTTCCGAAGATAAAACATACAACTATCGTACACTGGGAAATTGATGGATATTAATTATGTCAATAGTTTTTTACCATCAAGGAAAAATATCATATTTATGTGATTTCAATTCATTATTATTATTGATCCCCTAGAAATTATAATACTTCTTGGGATAGAATGAAAGGTGTAACACATCCATTTATGAACTGATACATAAATCAGGATTCATTTTAATTCAAGTACCCATATAACCTTGTTTAGAGTTTTCACTGTTATATAAAGATGTTTTAAATAATATGAACCTATTCATATTTTGAGAAAAATATTATTTTTTCTTAAATAAACAAAAATACACTCAACATCAGTCAATTCCCGGAATTATTCATGAATTAAACACCAAAATGAATATATAATAAAAAAATTAAGAACCCACACTTCAAACGCGGAATTCATATCGGAATTAAGTACATATCATTATCAAATACCTACTGCATCATCAATAAATGTTCAATTTTTCTTTATAATTTTCTATTTCATGAAAAATAAATTAATTATTCTCATGGTTTTTTACCGTATAAATTATAATAATTAAATTTATAGACCCAATTTAGCTTCTCATAGACATTATATAATTTATCTTTCAACAACTATTTTTTACATTCTTCTAACACACAATTTCTAATCTTATACTTTCTTAAGGAATTTTTTAAAAAGATATATATATATATAAAGATATATTTTACCTCATTAAGTAAGGAAATATCCTTAATATACATTAATGAGTCTTTATCAGGGTTTCATAGTATATATAATGATGTTTCCATAACAATTATAAGGTGTTCTATAAGTTTTACACTACTGGAAAACAGGTTTATACCCACGGTTTTGAAAAAAACCATGGGTATAGGGTACCCTTATACCCATTGTTTTCTAAAACCATGGGTATAGGGATATTAGGAGAACCTAGACCCACGATTTTTCAGAATCACGGGTATAGAACACCTATACCCATGATTGTGCCAAAAACCATGGGTATAGTTTTCTTTTAAGACCTATACCGACGGTTTTGGTGAAAACCGTGGGTATAGGGTATTTTATAAAGACTTATACTGACGGTTTTTGGAAGCTGTTGGTATTAAGGATTTTTTTGAAGACCTATACCCACGGTTCTTCAGAACCGTGTGTATAGCTTTCCCGCATTATGGTGGGGAACGAAACATAGGCGAGACACAAAAAATTTTGCAGGTAGAAATTTTATCAAATATTAATATATATATTCCGATATAAGAATATATAATAGATAACAATTCCAGGTTAGTTGGTATGTTGTTGGGTGCTGGGCAGCGAGACTCCGCACAAGTCGCGGGATCGAAACCTCCCAAAATGTTTTTTTGAATTTAAATAAACAATATTAATATATATAGGTCTTAAAACCCAGCTCGGTTGGTCCACTGCTATGTTGCGGCGTTGAGTCCTTGCGTGTGGCGCTGGTTCAAAACCCGCGGGTTGCGATTTTTAGATAACAACATTGTTATTAATATATTATAATAAAATTATCCTTAGATAAATCATAATAAGTCAGCTCGGTTGGTCCGATGAGTTGCATGGCGTAGCCTCCCTGTGGGTTGCACGGGTTCGAATTCTGATGGACGCGATTTTTGAAAATTTTAAATTTCCCACATTTTTCAAACCATTGCGTAAGATCCCTGCCACATTATAATCCAACGTGTCACTGTGTGAAACACCTATACCCACGGTTCTGTAGAACCGTGGGTATAGGTAAAGACCCCTATCCCGATGTTGTTCTAGCCCATGGTTCCCAAAACTGTGGGTATAGGTCATTTTTTCAGTAGTGTCACCAATGTAAAAATAATTTTATTCAAATGTAATTAGTATAATAGAAATGGGTGATTTCTAAATAAACAAACTTCAAAAACTAGATAGAGATGGTGGATAAGACTTGATAAATTATGCAAGATTGAAATTGTCGATATCTGAAGTTGGTAGTAAGAAGATGGAAATTGGAAGCCGCCATGAAAAATTTTATAGTAAGGATAAGAGACATATGGGATCATATAGAAACGACCCTAGGAATTTATCTTAATATTTTTATGTGAAACATGATATTAACATTATAGAGTATTTATAAGGGTACAAAAAACACTAAAAATGGTAGTTAATGGGGTGGAAGTTGTTGACATAGAGAACTATTTTCTATGATGATCAGAATCATGTGGAAATTCAATCTTTCATGATCATAAGGTGGTGACATTTACTGAACAAGTGGGAATCTTTATAAAAATTAAGAGTGTTGATTTTTTATAAGAAATTTTAGCTATAGATTTAGAGATCAAATTAAAATGAGATGTCATTCATTTAAAAAAATTATTTTCTATATTCCCCACATGGGTATTTAATAACAATAAAAAATTGAATAAAATTCAATTTTATGTTTCTTTATTAATTGTATCCTATAAATTTGTAATATATTATCTGATATTTTTGAAATTTGTGTGTTTTATTGTAATTCCTTAAGAGAAGAATGTCTTTTTATTTCCATTTTATTATTTTTATTAGTTTAATAAATTTTTTTCCTTCTACATAGTGCGATCAAATATTTTAATGTTTGTATTTGGAAATTATTCATTGATCTAAAAAATGGTATAAAATATTTTAATACACTGGTTTAGATGACTAAATCATGGTTATTGTATTTTGGGTATTAGTTCAATAGAATCATTCTTCCCTTGAATTTTTATGAGAATTATTGTAAGAATATGTTGATCAATTTATGTGTTATAGAATTTAGTGATATTTTTATAGTTCTAGAAATAATGATTTTTAATGAGTCTTGGGGGTTCATATTGAGATGTTTTACGATATTTATTTCTGAGTTCATAAGAAAAAAATGAATATTTTCTATATCATAGGATTGTTATATTCAATTAACTGGTAGTAATCTACTAGAGATAAAGAAGTAACAATGAGAAGGAATATATAAAAATAACTTATTTTGAACTAGATATAAATATCTCAGAACATGGGTTGTAACATCTAGGATTGGATGACTACTTCTGAACATATCATAGTCTGGATAAAAAAATTTTTTATTTACTGATCATTGCAGAAGGAGGTACATTTTTTAAGGTTAATTGGGATTAAAAAATTTGATGGATGTTCTGTGTATGATTACATCCATGTCATAAAGAAAATCAAGGTTTAGTTGGAATATGTGAAGGGGTGTTTCATAGAATTGTAATGGGTCCTTCTTCTTCATACATCACTCCATATATCATATAATGTAGTGTTTCCCAAAATAAGAAACTTTTGATACATGTTAGAATTTTTATAGATATTTGAGTTTTATTATGTAATAATGTACTTGTTTTGAAGGATATAAAATATTCTACATGAAATGTATAAAATTTGAAATGGTTATGAGATTATGTAACCATAAAATTAATTAAAATGGATAATAAATTGGAAATTAGAGATGTAATATCTTAGAGGAAAGTGGTCACATGTGTCATAATTATGAGAACACAATTTGAGAAATGTTATTTTCATGAAAAAGTCAATTATAGATGATATTTTATCTTACATGCATTCTGAAATCATATATTAGAAATTATTTGTTTTATTTTTTTTATTATGACCATTTTACTAGAGTATTGGAATGTAGTCTTAGGAGAATATTTTCACTCAACATCAAAGAGTGGAATTATAAGAAATTTCTCATAAAAGAGATTTTATGAATTAAATTTCAATGATAGTGGCGATATTGAGATTATTCAAATGGGTTATGTTTCTTACTCGATAGGGAACATAATATTCATATAGATACATAGAATTTGAACTATATAATGATTAATTAATAAAATAATTTTTATTGGAATTATAGATAATTCAGGGTTATATATGAAATTTTTTGAAGGAGTATAGGGAATTACCCAGGGTTCTATAGTTTATCCAAGTTATTGAATGATAAAATTCTAAAAATTTTTGGATTTTTGGAAGGTAAAATACAAGAAAGAAATTAACATATTTAATGTCAAACACTAAAAATCTCAATCATCTATGTGATAAATATATGAAAATAAGATAATTAAATGTTTTTAAATGTTTTGAAATATGGAATAAAAAATTAATATTCCATTTTTGTGAATCAATGGATGTTTTTTTCAAAGTGGATGGTCATCCCAACGAACCTAAAATTAGAGTTTGAATAAATAGATATATGGGGGAATAATCAATGTAACTATCACAGGTGATCACATTACTATGTTAAATTTATCGATAATATAATATATATGGGTTGGATGATCTTTTTCAAGTACAACTATTGGTTATTCAACTCCATTATTAAATTGAGATCCATGATTGAGAAGGAGACTAGAATAAAATTGAAGTGTTTTTGATCTGTTCAAGGTAGGAAATAAAAATTGAAAGAGTTTCATATATTCATTAAGAAATGTCTCATAAGGTTTGATAGCACCACAATTTTTAATAAAGAATAAAATAGATTCATATATTTGGTTAATTATAAATTTTTTAATAGTTCTTGTTGAATTATAATTCATGTTGTGTTTCCAATGGAGTTTTGGGTGGATGTGGTGAATTGTGAAGCATACTTAGCTAATATGTTTCTTTATTCTCAATTGGGGAAAGAATATTAGAGATCATGTTAGTATGGATGAAAATTTATACTTATACATCTCAAATTTATTGTTTTACTAACATGTTTCAACATTGAAGACAACTAAAGTGAAAACATGGAGTCTAGGACCAATGCATTTTACTATTTAGGGTATGAAAACAAAAAAAATAGAATTTTAATATGAGATAAGAACACTATGAAGGTTTCATAATTAATAATATTTTATTAAATGAGGATAAATTAAACAATATTAATATCCCATAATATTTTGATCATATTATAAATATTCTGTGAAAAGATCAGGTTTTATTTAATAGATGTTTGAAAGGAAAAATGTTAGGAATGTTTGCGGTGTATGTAACATCTAAAAACAAGAGACTACGAAGATAATTTTTTTTAGGGAGCATAGGATCAGATAGTGTTTTCAAGGGAATAATTACTTGAATTGTTAGAGACTATAGCTGATAATTATGATTTTACATCTTGATGTTTTAAAATGAGTGATTCAAAAAGTAGAAAATCTATAAGGACATATTTTGAGTTGTACTATGACTAGTACAAATGTAAAACTATAGAATATATGGAACTATTAGCTTCTAAATAATAATAATAATACCAAAAATCAAAAATTTGATGAAAATATCAATGACATGAGACAATTTTAATTAGGGATGAGAGATGATATATATTCTTTATGTGTATCCAGAACATGTGATCTAATGAGACAATTTACTAAGAGTATATAACATTAGATCAATTGGTTTTATAGGTCATACGAAGAAGATTACAATTTACAAATATATAAGAGATAGATTTTTTTAAAGGTTCTTCTTCTACTAGAATTTATTTGTTTCAGATAAATTTTCTATTATTATTAAAATCAAAATATTTATGTGATTACAAGTATATTATTCATTGAGGGGTTCATCAAGAATAGTTGTTTGTGAATGTCTTTTTTATTAAAAGGGCCTTGGATGAAGAAATATAAATATATTATCCAAATGTGTGAGTAAATAAAAAACTATGATCCCACGTTCAAGATGAAATGAATCCATTATGATTTTATGTAAGAACTATGGTAATGTAAATGTAATGTAAAAACCTTTATGATACACCAATATTTCCCCAAAAGAAATTCTAATAATTTTTTATCACATAATATTTTTGATAATGAGAGTTTCATCATCTTATATCAATAGTGGATGTAATAAATATTTCAATTATAGTAAAAGAATTTATTGAAGTATTGAAAAATGAATTGTCAGGGACTTTTGAGATTAATGATCATAGTTCATCTATGTTGATTAGATGTGATTTATGATACAATTTTTTCCAATCATAGAATAATTACATCTTAAAGGATGTGGAATATATCAAAATCAATGATGGAAAATAGGTTAAAAATACTCTATAATTAAATTTCACAAAATGAAAATTGAATGAATTATAAAATATGGTTATGTAAGAGATCATAAGAAATTATCATTATACATAAGAAGTAAGAATCATTACTTATGATATGACATATACATGACTATAAATTTTACAAGTAGTTGGTGTGGTTTGTGTATTCATGGAATAAATTGGAAGTGGGTACATTGAAGTGATAATCTATGTCCTATCATATTAGAATGGTTTCGAAATTTATACCACTTTAAATAAAAGTAGATGGATAATTTCAAGTGTTTGAGGATATATAATTTATATATGTGTTAATTTCAAAATGTATGAAAATTATTTGTTTGATGATGATTCAATATATAGTTGATCATTGTTCAATGAAACCATAATATATTTCATTAATAGATGTCGAGAACGATTATGTCTACTTGAAGTCACTTCAAGTTATGCCTAGAAGAAAGAAAGAGATTGGGGTGCTGCTTTAAGATTATGAATGTGCAATTATATAAGCCAACAATATGTTTTTTCGATTCTAGATGAATCTCAATCATTAAAAGTATTAAATAATACAAATGATGTTATTGAAAATATTTATGAATCTAAAGAATAATGAATAATATCATATTCTCATAGATATATTGTGGAAGGATATAATTAATATATTCCAATTTTGGATTTGTCTTAGTGGTGTTATGGAAACATAATGTAATATGGGGTAATGTCCACCCGATTTTTCATGTCTTGGTTCCCCACAGATTGTTTGGGAGTTTTTGGAGAAAAAGGGTGGTCACTTCATGATTTTTACCAAACTGTGATCCCATTTTCAAATTTAAAAGCAATTTATTTTCATTTATAAATATTTATTTTTTTTAAACCTTTTCTCAAATTAAATATCCCACTTTTCCATTCATGACCTATTCAAACCACCATACCCATTTGGACTACATAGGAATTCATTATAATCGTGGATTGGGGTTATTTATTCAAGTAGTGGCCTAGCCCATGAGCCCATATCTAGTTTAAAGAAAATATTTTGTTTCTTTTATATCTTATTAATTTTTAATATTTTTAGTCATTTTACCTCTCACTAAAGAACAAAATCCTTAGGAACAACCCCATGGTCAAGTTTTCTTCTTTCCTACTCATCTTCACGGGGGATTAAGGTGAACATCTATAAGGATTCTCAAATCATTCATATTTGAAAAGGTAATTTGTTTGTTCACTAAGTCATTCATTTATTCACTATTTCCCTTAAACAAATATCATTGGTCCTACCAGACCCATGTATCTTATCTAATGATTTAAAAGATATTACCTCTCTTATATGGGTGTGGATCTAAGGGAAGAGGAAGAGTTCTCTAGATATCAAGGTGAGTTTCCTTCTCCCTTCTCCTCCTTTTAGTTTTTATTGAATCTATCATCTTCCCTAGTAATTCACATCATTGGTGTATGCTATCAAATAAGTTTTGATGGGGTTTTTACTCATTTCTAGCTTGTATTCATATGTTTAGGTTTTATAATGCCTCGAAAAGGTGTTATTAGTTGTGTGTTTCCATTCCTCCTTGTTTGGGACAAATGTTCACCCAAGAAATGACTATATAATTAAATATTCATCTATTTATTTCTGTTTGAACTTTATATATATTCAAGGTATTGTTTTCACCTTTTTGTTTAATTATATAGTGTGCAAGAAAATTAGTTCATGACTCATTTTATAAAAATAGTTTGGTTTTGGTTAAAGTAATTAAAATGTTCCATTTTCATTCTCGCATGAAATATAATTTTTACAACCTGGTTTAGCAATTTAAATATTTTTTTCTTGAAATTTTGTTTTATAACATTTTTAGTGATAAATATAGTGTGTTTTATTAATTGTGGCACGCCTCATTTTTGGGAATCTGCCCATTTGGATTTGGTTTTCTCAAGGTGATATAAAATGATTGTTTTGGATTATGAAAAATATTGGCAGGATTTGAATCAATTTTTTGGGTTCCTTATGTGGGTTCTATTCTGATTTTGTGTTTTATAATGAAGTGAGTATCATTTTTAGGGTTTTTGGCACGTGTTCATGGTAAATGGATTATTTTTCACCTTTATAGATATGGATTGGTTTTGAATGTGTAACCTATGTTTTTGAGGTGTTTAATCAAATTTTCTATTACTTCCCATGGTGTGTTTAAACACCTTTATGAATAGTTTTATTATTTCTTTTGATAAATTTTGTATTTGTATAGAATTCTTAAAGGGCATTTCACATTTTTCTTGTAAAAAGGTTTATCATGTGTACATCATGTTGTATCATTTAGATCCATTTTACGGTACATGAAAATAATTTATTAAATCGTTTTGGGGTTTAAATATCTGGTTTGATATGGTAATCGTGGGTGTTTTTTTATTAAAATATCATTTTTGAATGGATTTTATATACAAAGCCTCGTTATTCTTCTTGAATTTTTTTTATGAAAATTTAATGTGGTTTATTGATCCGTAAAAAAAATGTGAGGCCTATTTTTTGGATTAGTGTGTGTGTGTGATTTGGAAATTACATTTTCATGTGAGTAGTGTATTTGATAATATGTGGAAATTGATTGAGGACTAAAGTTAAACTCGTGTATCTTGGTAGTAAGATGTGTACTAGTATTCTTTTGATTCGAAATGGTTTCATTGTTATTTCACGTAGTAATTTTGATGATGAAAACACTATGTAATCTATGATTATGATGTTGGGGAAGACAATGTTATGTTAATTTGTTAAATACTAGTGGATCATGCATGATAACATATATTTTTGTTGTTACATTCACATAGAGAAATGAGGTACTTGGGGATCACAACGGACGAATGCCTAGGGATGTTAATGTGGGTTGTTCGCATTTTATATATAGTATTAATCATCTATAAATAGTGTATTTAGATGAAAAATTTTGTAAATTTCATGTTTTATGTAAAATTATACTTTCTTTGAATTGTCCCTCTTTAATTTTTTTTCATTTTGAAGTTTCATGTCTATTTAAATTGTTCTAGCATTCTTGTATTTAAAACATACAAGCTTATATCTGAAAAATTCCATAGCAATGGATCCTTATTTAGAAAAAATTATTTTATTTATTTTATTTCAAACATGAAATTTAGTTTTCCTTTTATTATGTGGATTTTCATTGGGAATAGAAAATGGGCATAACCTTCTGAGTTTTAATAATCTCACCAACATTTTTTCTCAGTTTTTATCCCATGTGAAAGTTTTAGCATGAGTTCGGTCTCCATGAGCGACATGGGATGACGTTGTTTGAGAGTGACAATAGAGGTCACATGGATTTAGTTAAAAATCACATCTTGTATGTTTAATTTGAATTTCCAATTTTATTTACAGTTTTTTCTTTTAAAATATATCGGTTCCGTTTTTATATAAATGTTAATTGGGATTTCCATTATTTCTATTGTATTATTTATTGTTTATATTTGGGTTAAATCATTCCATTTTTACACTATTTATACCCTAATTTCATTTTTTGCATCATAGAAGGATTTCGAATTCCTTTCAAGACTTTTCATGGAGCGGCACGAGTGACTGGTTCATGGTCAAATCAGACTAGTTCATGACAAAATGGTATAATATATAGGTCATCTCTTAACAGACATTTCTTTTTAGAGCACCGTTATTATTTGGGGGGTGTCATGATAGAGGCAGTAGGATTTTCTGGACATGAATGGTGTGTGGGGGAAGATCATTGAGAATTCTTATTCATTCTATTCCTTTGGTTTCAATGGGATTTCCTATTTTATTTGGGTCCTTGGTTCATGTTGATTTTTTGGTGTTGGGATATGACAAGGGGAGTTGGAAAAATGGTTTCAATTATATCATAGGTCCTAGGAAGCCATGTGGATCTGGGTAATGTTCCTAAGAATTCTCTACATATTGTTGGTGTATTTGGCATGTGGCCGCTAAACATTTGGTCAAATCACCCACCGACAATAGTTCCGTTTTGTGGGTCTCATGGACCTTTCATGAATTCAATAATTTTATTGAAAATCATATTTTGAGAATTTTGGAAATTGGATTTCAAAATTTAATATAATATTTATTTTGTAATTTTGGATTTTGTGACATAAGATATTGGTAATAAATTTAAAATTATTTAACGAGATTGGATATTCCATAATCTAAACTGGTGTTTTGTTGAAATAATATTTTTTGAAAGCGTAGATAATTTTATGTTCATTCTAAAACATTTTATTAAATGGAGTGTTTAGGATATTAAAAATTGATTAATATGATAGATTAGATTTGGAAACTAGTTTTGAGTGGTTGGTGTTCTCTTAGAAATGACCTTTATCATTGTGGTTTTTGAACTATGAAAAGAGACTGTGCTGAATTTTGAATAATGGGAAGTGGTTTTTTGGGGTAGCTAAGTTGATTTGAAAGTTGTTAAATATTAAAAGGGGTAGGTTATTATGAAAATGTTTCTTGATGATATGTAGTTTAATTTGTGAAATCTGAAATGGTTTTTGACTTGGTGATTAGTGTTCCTTTTGAAGGAACACAAATTATAGAATGAAGTTGTTTTCTTTTATACTTTGGTGTTTTCATGGGTTATCACATGAATAGTTTTGTGGATATCTATATGGATGGTTGGTATGGCATTATGGATTGGTTCCCAAGGTGTCCTATAAATGTTCATGTGAGTAAGACTTGATTGAAAATTATTGGTGAATGTATAAATTCAACACGTAAGTTTTTTTCAATGGGTTTTTGAGCTAAAAAATCGTGGAATTTTTTATAAATTGATGGTTATGTGGATTGTTTTTACAATTTATTAGAATTTTTGTTAATTGGTTACACTTCCATGTGATCTGGAAGTTATACTCTTTATTTATTGAGATGGGATCATGTTGATGGCTTGGTTTTGGAGATATATTTTGTAGGTTTCCAAATATGTGTTAGGCATTGTGATGTGGCAACTGATGTTTCTCTGTTACAATGATTTATAATTGATCAGACTAAGGATTAATTCCAAGGGTTAAATCCATCTCTCTTAATGATGCCTCACCTTAATTGTTTGAATAAGGAGCTATTTGGGATCTGATAAAATTTTATTCTTATTATGGTCAGTCTCTCAGTTATTGTAATAGTGCATGGTGGTGTTGATGTGTTTTGTTGTGTTCGTCTTCCATTATTCAACTTTTTTTGGAGTGAGGGAGTATGGTTGTGTGTATCCTTATATTTCTATTGGGTGATGGTGTTCTGTTTGTAATATTTTTATTCTTGGGGTGTTGTTATCCTTAGCTCCAAACTATAGAATATCATATGCTTCAAGCATTTGGACTCAATCTATAGGCCTCGAAGTGATGATTTTTATAGAGTCAAGAAATCGCCAGAGAGGTGGGGAAATTGACTAAGACTTTTCCTCCACCATTATGGTACGATTGTTTCAATTTCACTATTGTGGTTACTCATCACCATGAATTCCCAATTGTATCAAGGACAATGATGGACCTACTCCTCGTGCAGTGATTATGGTTATACAAACCTTAATGAGAGATTTCGTTCAAATTTCTTACATGGGCCATCCATGTGAATTGGGTGTGGCCTTGAATTTTATCCGTCTATAGTTGATGAGGGTTGAGTGGTTTTCATCATTTTTTTAGTGGTCCAATCGTTGGGACCCATCACTCCACTCCTTGTGTGGTGGTGGTTTTTTATCCGTGTGATAATTTTTGGATAATGTCATGTCTCCTACATTTGGGAGAAAGTGGTTTAAATTACCATGTTGTGTTTTTTGTGGCCCTGATTGGTAGGATGATTTATGGGTGTTTTGGTTGGCCTCTGTAGTAGAGGCCCAATTCTAGATCATATGGATACTTCTTTGGTCATGGTTGGTTGGTTCTTAATCATTGGGAGTCTATTCTATCTTCCCATGAAAACGTTGGATTTATGATGTTATTTGGTTTTGGGTGGTCATTGGGATCTTTGGTAGAAGGCCCAATAAAATTGTCCGGATTTGGTTATGGATGGGTGGCTTGATCCTTCCATTGATTCTTGGAAAGTGGTTGTGAGTTGTTGTTTTATTTTGGATAGGAGGAATTAGTTTTATTTTGGTGGTTGAAATGTCCTTGGATTAAGAGGCTATATTGTGTTGATGATGAATCCTTAAGAATTTATCCACCAGGTTGAAAGTGTTATGTATTTCTGGGGGCAGAAAGCTTTAATAGAGGGGAGAATTTTCACACTCAGTTTTTTATTTTTTGTTCTTAGTAGGTTCTTCTTAAATTCTGATCCTTATAGTGTGTTTTGGGTTTGATTAATGCTGAGTTTTTTAGTTCCATATTTTTATAATCAAAATACCATTGGTGCCCTGTAAATTGTTATGGGGGGGGGGGTGGAGAAGCTTGTGGTTACATTATGATTTGGGCCAAATAGTGAGCTAATTTCTAGGATTAAAAACAAAATTTGGGTCTTTTAAAAATCCTTATTTTTCACATTTTTCATTCATTAATCACCCCACATGGTCTCCCATGACATATTCAAATTTTTATATCCATTTGGACCCCATAGGATTTAAAATTCATGGTGGATTTGGGTTATTTATTCAGGTATTAGGCCAGCCCATGAGCCTATTTCTATTTTTATGAAAACATAAATCTTTTATATATTATTCATTTTTGAATATTTTTTGGTCATTAAACCTCTCACTCGACCCCACAAACCCTAGGTGCACCCCCATGATCCATTTTCCCTCATTGGACTTCATCTTAAACATATATTAGGGTAAACTTTCAAAATGATGTTCCAGTCTTTGATATTTGAAATGGTAATTTTTTTTTCATAAATCATTAATTTTATACTCCTTTTCCCAAAAATATTATTTACCTAGCTCTTTCATACCTATTAAGCCTCTAAATGGAGTCCCAATCAATTCCATCACCTCTAAGGGTGTGCATCTAATGGAAAATGAATAGGTCTCTGGTTATCAAGGTGAGTTTCCTTCTCCTTTCTCCTCCTCCATACAATTTTCATGGCTCTATATTCTCTACTAGTCATGAAGGACATATGGATATGTCATAGTATAAATTTAGATTGTGTTTTTCTCATTTGGGGCTGGAATTAATAGGTTTAGGGTTTATAAAACCTCAGATAGTGTTATCAAGTGTGTGTTTCCATTCGGCCTTGGTTTTGAGGTAGGTTCTCCCATTAATTTCCATTATAATTAATGATTCATCTGTTTCATGATGTTTTAATCTTATATGATTACTAGGTATTGTTTCTACATTTTCGTTTAATAATTTATTGTGTAATAACAGTAGTTTATTGCTTGTTTTTTGTAAAAATTGTGTCTTTTTGTTAATGTGTGCACCCTAACTATTTTTATTAAAAATGATCAATTTTAATTTCCACCTTATATAATATTTTTAAAACCTATTATATCTGTTTAGATAAATTTCTTACATGCAAATTTTGTTTTATGACATATTATGTTATAGATATATTTTTATTAAATAATTGTTCTATATCTTGTTTTTGGGAAAATGTTTATTTTGATTTTGTGCAGTAAAGGTGATATAAAATGATTATTTTTGGGTATGAAAATGTTTTTTAGCATGTCAAATAACTTTTATGTGTTTTTTTTGTGGTTTCCAATCTGGTTTTGGGTTTTATAATGAAATTAGTATCAGTTATTGCGGTGTTTTGGAACGTGTTCTTGGAAAATGGCTCATTTTTCACCTTTAATGATATGGATTTGTTTTGAATGTGTAACATGAGTTTTTGCGGGGCTTATGTAAATTTTCAATTACTTAAAATGGATTGAATACACCTGTTAATAAATTGTATAATTTTTTCTTTTGATAAATGTAGTTTTTATGAAGAATGCTTAAAGGCCCTTTTGGCATTTTTCTTAGAAAAATGGATTTCAAATGTAATTCATGTTGTATCATGTTGTATCATTTTTATGTTCCATGTAATTGATTTATTGAATGTTTTTGTGGCTTCCAAAGCTATTTTGATATTTTAATGGTGGGTCTTGGTCCTTAAAAAATAATTTTTGAGTGTATTATATGTGAAATACCTCAATATACTTCTTGAAATTGTTTAATGAATGTTTTATGTGGTTAATGGATCTAAGAACAAAATGAGAAGCCTGTTTGGGGGATGATGATGTCTGTATTATTTATTAATTAATATTTCCTTATAAAAATTTATTTAATAGCTTGTGTAGATTTATTGATACCTAAAGCAAAAACATGGTATCTCGGTGGGAGGACATGTTCTAGTATGCTAGTGATCCAGAGTGGTTTTGTCCCTATTTCACAAAGAAATTTTGACAATGAAAAAACTAACTAAACCATGATTATGAAATTGGGTACCACTATTTTATGGGTACTTTTCGCTAATATTGGATATTTCACCAGATCTAATATTGTTATAGTTACATTCACACTGATATATGATATACCTGGGGCTCATAAAAAACTAGTGTGTAAGGGTGTTTCTGTGACTAGTGCTCATTTGATTTATTGTATTCACCCTCAGAATACGGTGTATTTTGATGGAAATTTCAGTATCTTATGTTCTTTCTTTAAAATTTTACAATCATATTTTTCATATTAATGATGTCAGTTCAATTTGAATATAAATGTGTATTGGGATGTCCATTAATTCCACAATTTTTCTTATTGTTAATATTTGGGAAAAGTATTTCCTTGTTTACTCTATTGATATATTTAGTGCTTGTTTCCATCTCAGGATGTTTGGTAACACCTTTCAAGACTTTTTGAGGAGTGGTCAAATTGATTGGTTCAGGGTTGACTCGAGAAGGTTCATGACAGGTAAAACAATTTTTCAATGAAATCTATGTGAATAGATAGATGTTTTGACCATGTTGATGCCGTAATTTTTGTGAATCTTAAAATTAATCTAAATTGGGTTGTTATTACAATCATACATGTTATATCAATTTTATCTAATTAATTATTACAGATAACTCTGTTGAATTCAAATAATTATAATTTTTGAAACTATATAATGATAGTGCATTGATATTAAAAAAATAAAAAATTTGGAATGTGAGATGACTAGAATATGTATGTTAGACGTAGGCTATTGGACGATACCATGAAAATATAAGGATGGAGTGTAGAGTTGAAGATGAATCAAATATAGGTTAATTTAGCTATACTTATGAATCTATTTGTATTATAGAAGTGATAATGTTTTTTTGGAGTGTATATATGCTCACATTGAACACTAGAAATAGTAGATAAAGTAATGGAATAATTTGACCATTCGAACTGGTTCCTATAAAAATTATAAATATATATATAAATAAAGTATTTCAATATTTAATTTTAGTTCTATTAGTTTCATTAAATAGTCACTATATTAAATAAAAAAGTGGAAACATATGTTCTGGGTCATTTTTGTGGTGGAATTTGAGCTCATTGTTGAACAATAATTCATTAATTTAACAAAAGAGTTTCCAAAATTTCACCCATGTATTTGGAATAACAAAAAAAGAATTGAATATTCGATTTTATATTTTCATTATTTATATCAATCATTAACATTGTGAATTTATTTCACATTTGTTTTGGAAGTAAATTACTTTGGTGTCTTGAATTAGTTGTGGACAATATTTTATGTTTCCATAAATAATTAACAATTTTTCTCTCTAGCTCTTAATTTTCACCATTTATGTTTTGGAGTATAAGATTTTTTATTTATATGTTTTAAATCAACCCACCATCCACATCATTTATATTAACATATATGTTTGAAAATTTTTAAATAATCTTTGTAAGACAATCTATATTAAAATTAGTTATATATTTATGGACGATTTTGAAAGTAAAAAATAAAATTTGGTTATGAAATATTCAAAACCTATATTTTTCATATACAAATATTTATTTTTGTACTATATTTATATATATTTAGAATCAAAATAAACATATTAGAGAAACTAATCACTTGATTACAATCACATATGTTAATAAGAATTATGAAAGATACCAACATAAACATAAAAATGGGTATCAATATACTTCTCATTATATAATACTACTGTGACATTATTTTTTATATCACCATTAAAAACAAGGAGCATATTTTAATCAAGAAGAACACTAACATTAATAATATAATGCTGAAAATAATATTATCATTTGAACATAACTGTCTCAATTTTATTAATAATGATCATTATGAATATGATGGATTTAATACCAACAGTCACAATATGATTTTATATGGAATTCAATATTAAATATCCTATGATCCACTAAGATATATTTGTTGTTTGTAATTTTTATAGATAAACCATTTTATTATGAAAATTACAAAAAAAAATTGATTAGGATGATAAAGAGGAGTGTAATTAAAAATGTAATAAAAATAAAATGGGTTGATGATATTAATGTTCATTGTCTTTTGTTTGAAAAACAAGAGTTAAAAAAACTCCACCGCTAAGAATTTTTATTAAAAATTAAATAAATAACTAAAATATAAATGGACTAAAAAAAAGGAAATTCCAAAGAAAATATCCCATGATAAAAGAAAATCTAAATTATGTTATTGGGATCTTAGCCATCACAAACAGTTTTCAATCTTCCTTTCTATCTATTCAAAACTATAAAACTAACAATTAAATATACACATCATAAAAAAATCTTAATAAATAATGAAGCCATTTATAGAGCCAAGTCTAAATAACATTACATACTTATGGTTGTAGATGACAGATCTGAAGACTTTAACACCACTTCATGAATGGTTTTCATATTCCGTTGTTTCAAATGAATCTCTCATTATAACCCCAAGATAACTGAATATTGTTTGTGAAATGAAAATTAGTTTTTAAAAACCACGAAGAATAAGTGGTTGGATCTCAGATAAAATTCCTTCCCCTTTTCCTCTCTTTTTATCTATCAAATAACTATGAATTCTATACAATAAATATTTTTCTGAATGAAATAGGGTTGAATAAAAAAACCCTACAGGTTCGAGGAAATGAAGAATGAATGTATATGGAATGGGGTTCAAGGAATTAATTTTGAATGATAGATATATTGATGATAGATATTTAATGATCCATCTAAAACCAATAACTATATAACAGCTCATTACCTAGATGATCATAATGGATAGTAAGTGGAGTAATCAGTTCAGATCAATCAAATTTGTTAGAGTAGACTAAGATAATGGAAAAAAATAAATGTGGAATCCATTAATACAAGATGATCAATGAAAAATATAAAATCTCACTGAGAAAAAAAAAGATCCCTTCAATGTCCCAACCGATGAATAAAATAATAAAAATAAAAACATAATATTAAAAAAACTACATATAAAAAATATAATCATGATAATGAATATTTTGTGGTGTACAAAGGGATATTCCATATTAATAAGAATGAATACATAAGAACACATATTGTAATGGGTGTGGATAAAAAATAATATCTAAAACATGTTACAATGATGTATCACAAGAAATTTATAAATGAATTATAAAAAGATATATTATAAATACTATTTTTTAAATACATATATAAAACATTTCATTTACCCAAATATATTTTATCTGTTAAAAATGATTACATATATATAATTTATCTATTGTAAGATAAAAAATTAATTATTATTTTTTTTCAAGAGAAATATTATATTAACATAAAATTAAATATATATAGAAATAATGAAAATATTTATTTACTATATTAATAAATAACTACCCTATAATCATTTTATAAATTAAAAAACCATTTTTTCAAATTAAAATGAATATTTATTTTTTATTAAAAAAAATTCATTAATAAAATAAAATATATTTAAAAAATATTTACCATGTTTTGTGTTATTATTTAGTATATTGAAAGCATATAAATTTAAATTTATCTAAAATATATGTTATAAATATAATAAAACAATGAACATCATCCATTTCCAAAATTATTATAACTAATAATATATTACACATAATAAAAAGGCGAAAATATGGAAAATTTGAGGAAATGTTTTCGATCATAAGAAATCATTCAAAAAATGTAAAGAGTATGAAAAATACTGAAGAATAATATTTTAATAAAAATATATATATTAAAAAATTGGTTAAATAAGTGGATTAATTGAGAAATGATTTAGAATTTATTAACACATTAAACAACATATATTTGTAAAGAATTGAACAAATCCATCTACAACAGTATCATCTATAATTGAATTTATTGGAATATAAAATTAAAAAATTTACAAAAATATATTTGATGCATGAACATTAAAAATTATTGTAATCTTATAATAACCTTCTTTTACTAAAAAATTTTTGTTAGTCATTAAACCCCACTAAATGACTTAAAATAATAATTTTATTGATTAAAAAAAACCACCCACTACATAGCACACTGAAAGATCATGAAGGTCTAAAGTAGTGTAGACCCCTAGCATCATTAATAACAAAATTTATCCCCTCATTAAGAAAGATCCATAATTAAGTAAGGAAACCATAATTTGATTCACAGGTTTCATCAGCGCCAGAATGAATGCCACCATATTACCTTCCCACCATGTATGCGAGATATCCATATGACTCCCCATTAGAATCTTTCATCTCCTGATAGTATAAACAATATTCCCAGAAAACTACCTTGTCCAAGAGATACATATTTTCAATGAGACATATTCCACTATTTAGTGATTGAAACTAGTAATTCAAGGATCCCTGATATTTACATGGATTCACCCAATCTTGTATCTATTACATCATGGTCTTACATGAGAAAAAACAAAAAAAAACTATGAAATAAGACTGTACGAACAAAATAAAAAAAGTATAGTACACATGTGATTTCATGGTTTATACATATTTCCTACATCCATGAGAGAATGAATGATCATTTTTTAATTAGATATTCATTGGATTTTAAATGTAACATTGTTATGAAACATTAACCAGACTCCTGAAAAAAATTTATAAAATTTACTCCAATAGTTGCATATTTTAATGTTCACCTTTTTCCTTCGTAGTTTCTACTACTTGTATTCTTCATAGGAAACATATCATATAGTACTTAGGTGTGTAATATCAGTGCTGGATCATGTCTGGATGCACCCTATCACTAAACCAATGATTTTTTAATTTTTCAAATAAACATTTAGGATAACAGGGAAACCAAAATAATACATGGATTATAAAAAAAATTCATTCATATACAAGCTCTATAAATCCAAAATTCAAATATGATTGTCATCAAATTTCATTAATTCAATCACCATCTCATGTGTTTTTCATTTTTATCTTGATTTCTATCCTCAACACCATTTGGTCCACCATTATTGAAAAATATCAATCACACCACCATTATAATCATAGAAAAAACCAAACACCAATGAGAAACTATGAGAAAAAATGATTAAAACCCACCATATATGAAAAATAATTATTTATAAATAAATCATTATTACACATTTACATAAGTAATCATAATTAATGAAAACCAATCAATCAATTAAAAATAAATGAAAAATAATTATTGATGAGTTCAAATGAAGAAATAGAAAATGGTTGTTAAAACTAACACTCCACTTATATCCATCACTAAGATCGAAAAAACCCTTCAAAAAAATAATATAACGGAAGAATATTGTGTAATTTGAGAATTCGGATTCTCTATTGGCTGGTCAATAAAAATACCTAAAATAACCTTCTAGATCTATGACACCAGATTAAATTTGATCAAATTAAGGAAACTTAGAAGTCAAAAAAGTGTAAAATAAGATATGGGATAAAACATGGAGCATCTATAATACCAAGAACATATATCCAACACTTAATAACTACTAAAACACAGCATACACTATAATATCCCACAATAACTATATAGACACAATTTTTATTGGAATAGTGGATGCCCAATATAAAAATAATAGCATATGAATCGAATAAGTTGAACACCAGATATTGCTCAAATGTGCCATCTCGAAATCTCATTAAAGTCTACTTTACTAGACTAGACATGGATATTATCATAGTATCAAAATTACAAATTTAATATTGAGTATCCTATTGCCTCAAATTAAAATTTATCCCTTAACCAATATTAAAAACACCTCCCATTAGAACCATGACTACCATAGGAGACTCATCATCAGAATGACCACCCCAACCAATATGGAAATGAAAATTAAAACATAACAATATTTTTTTAAGATGATGATATGGATAATTCGTTTTAATATTCCATTATAATAAAGTACCAATGATTTTAATTCAATGGATCATAATTTCCAATAAAAAAACTTGATGGGGGTGGGGGTGATGTCATTTTTAATAAAATCAAAAAGTGTTGGAGAATAAAAATTAAATCTTGATATTATCATTATATGACAGAATGATCATATAAGAATAATTAATTGGTGTGAGATATATTAATATGATAAAATAATATTATGGAGTCACTAATGATTTCCTTGAACCATTATACCCTTCTAAGACATCAAAATTAAAGAACCAGATAGAGTGGGTAAGGAATAATCAATATAGAAGACACAAAATTAATTCCAAAATTCACCCAAATTAGCTCGTACTAGGGAACCTAGAACACTATTTTATGAATTTTAATTCTACTTGTATATATTGTCTAATAAAATAAATATATTGGATCCCAATTGGGATAATGGTTCATAAATTGTTTTACATTATTTTTGTAACCATCATTGGCCTTTGAAACCATTTTGTTTCAATAGTATCATATTTCATAACCATTAAACACCATGAATTTTTCATGTTACTCTTAATTACCACACTGATTAATCATATTATTCATTCCATTCTTGAATATTTATGTGGAAAGACATCCACAAATCACTTTTAATCACACATTACTATATCATAATTTCCACACATTCAACAATTTACATGGAACATGTTTTGAAAATGAAAGGGAATTCTAAATGTATCACTCCATTATATAATACATGATATCATCCCCTAGATATTCATTTTATATAATTTATAATGAATTAAAATACTTATACATGGTATCCATGCAATTGTAAACATATGTCTTATACCGATACTCCTATATAAAGGGCCAAAAACATATTATTTATATAGTTATTTACACCAATTAAAAATACCATTAAATTTTTTTAATTATTATTCATGTCACATAAATTTTATATTACTATTTTATATTCATTTATGAAATTTTTATTACTTTCTTAATTTATATTGATCATAAGGTTATTAGTTTTAGTCATTCTTTTTTTTCATTTTTATATAAAAATTTCAGTTGTGACTGTTATTTCAGAATATTCAACATCTAAAAAATATTCTTTGTATTATATTTAAACATTTATTAAGAATTATTATTTTCTAGGTTTATTCCTAAGGAGTGTTGAGTACAGTTCTATAATATGATGATCATATAGGGATTTTTTTTCAATTTCTTAATAAAATAAAGGTGATATATTAATAAATAGTCAAATATTAATATTACCATTCCAAAATAGGAAAATATTATCTTTTTGGTATCATATTATACAAATAATAATGAATTCACAACAATCTATTTTAAAAATTATATCATCATTCATGTTGGATTTTAAAGCGACCCAAACACATACAAGGTATAGTCAATGGATGAGTATAGTTATAAATGAGAGAACTTCTGATATTATAATAATTGATTTAAAATTAAATTAAATAAGTCAAATTAATGTGATAAAATAGAATTTATTACATGTGTATGAAAAATGTCACTGAAAAATATTAATAACATGTCGTTAGGTACAAATTTGAAATCACATCCTCTATTCGAAGTCTTTATAATTTAAGATGAATTTGTGGAATCTTTAGGGATCATAAGCTACCCAAAATAAGAATTCATTATCATTAATAGATTTATTAAAGAGTATATGGTGGAGTAGTAAATTTTTTGTATATTTTTATGGATGGTGGAGGGATCATTTTATATGTGATAAGGGTATCATATTTGTAAATATAATTTTTTTAATATAAAGATGAATGACATAATAAAGGAATGTTGATTCCAAATTTACATAAATTATGATAATGTATGGGAATTTCTATCAAGTCATAATAAAATCATTTAATGAGATTTTTTTATAACATTTAAGGTATTTACCACCTTATTATACAATTTTACAATATATTATCCTTTATATCGGTGACTAAATTTTACAATTAAATTTATTTTGGGGAAAAAATAAAATATTCCTTTTATCATAATGTGAACATAATGCTAAAAAATTCTAAAGAAATTTTATTTAATTTATTTTTTAAATATGATAAAAAATAATGTTACCTCAATCAATGTGGTATCACTCAGTAGTGGAGGTGTGAATTAATTATCAATTTTATTTTATTGGATTCATTATTAACATTGAAAGCAAAATTTTCCTAACCTTTTAATATTTTTATAGTTATAATCCACAGAAATATAAATATCATACTCACTATTGATATGAAGAATATATAAGGAGTGAAAAACACCTGATATTTTGAATTTTTTTAAAAAAAATTAATACTCCATGTTGTTTTGGTTATCACCCATAACATAAATTGTTTTAATAACTTATATCAGGATAATAATAGGATTTGTAGAAACTAGTTATTCCAACAAAAATTGTTCATCTAGTTGACCTTTTTTCAAAACCCCCATATTATATTCTTCTTGCCTATTTTGTTATATACTTTAACTATCATTACTCTATCCACTTGTTGTAATAGCTAGTTATTCATACATCAACAATCCATCTCAATTACTGGTTATACAAAAATGACTGAAAGATATTTGGTTATTATTTATTGATTTGTGGTATCATGATATTCTATTACTCCACAATAAAATTTATATAATATCCACATGTGTATAATCATCAATACTGTCAATAACTATCCCATATTTCTATTAAATTGAAACTTCTTCATGATATTTAGAAGACAAGGATGTGGTCAATATAAACATTCAAAAAAATTTAGGACAAAAATCTATATAAATGTTAATTAAATAGACTTCCTCTAGAATATCCAATGTATGGTAAATCTCTATCTAGATAGTCTTTATTTGATTATTCCCAAAACACTATACCATAGTTTCAATTACACTATTTTATATCTCAGTCTGAAGACTTCATCTAATACATCTGAATCTGATGAATCATGTTAAGTTTTGGGAAAATTTTACATCATTTTATTATTAATAACCCCATATAGTTCTCTCATTATTTCTTCTTCACATGATAAAACACAATATGATTTATTTGATGAAACTCAATCATAGTAAAATTGGTCAAAGTATCTTTTTTTGAATCTCCCAATACGATGCTTGTTCTTATTTAATAATGAATGAATACGAATGGAAACTCAGAGAATAAATCATCAGTACTTTAGATTTTATGAACATAAATTTTTTTTTCTATATTCAATATACTATTTCACCCCATTATTGAAGTGTGTTTCTAGAATTTTGGGTCATAACAAAACTGTTTTTCCCACTACTATGAAAGCATATTTACATACTCCCTCTCAATTGAAATTAATTGGTTGATTCTGAACTATTCTAGAATATTTTCAAGGACTCTGGAATTTTCGTGACATCCATATTTATATGAACACCTATAAAATTGGTTCTAAGAAAATATGTATGACAAAATTCCTCTCAGGGGGTTTTTGGTATTTTTCACGTGTTTGTTGAAATGTTTTGACTTTTTTTTGAAAAATAATGTTTAAAAATGAGTTATGAATAGTTGGGGTGAATTTCCTAAAGAATCAGAAGGAATGATTTTTCCAAAGGATCATGTAGAGAAATAATTTCCTAAGGGATCATGTGGAGCATGAATTTCATAATTGATCTGATGGAAGGATCACGCATAGAGTGAATGTCATAATGGATGATGTGGAAGGATCACATTGAAGGATAAAACAGAGCGTGAATGTTAGAACTAATAATGGAAAGCGCATAAAGAACTCATAATATTTTTATCAGATCTCATGAAGGGATAATTTCTTGTACCTTAAGAGACCACATAAAAATTAGTGGATCTCTGAGTCACATAACATGAAGTAAAAAGTATAACCATTAGTCTCATAGTGATATCACACAAATCACATATGATTTTCATTCTTTGAAATAAATAAATCATAATAAGGGAATGGATAAAATGAGGATACAAATTATGGTGTATTCTTATAGTCAATAAAAATCATGAAAATAATTCATCAGTGCCAAAGAATCTCAAAATGTGATAATGAGTTCACTAATTTTTTATCTTTTGAACTTAATTCGTTATCACTCAATGCATGGGACAAAAATTTTATAGACCGCTTTATTTATTTTAAGTCATGTGACTGGATCCTAAGAAGTACCTGAAGAAAATGTTAATGATTTTAGGAATCACTTGTAAAACATTATCATTGTTCATATTGAGGGATCAAATAAATTATGTATGGTTGCTTAATAAGGTAGTGAAATTATTATCTAACCATGATTTGAGGTGAAAATATGCGTGATTCTTGCCTTTAAAAACCACTAACACATCCTTAAAAAGTAAATGAATTTTTTTAATTCATTTGATATAATGAATAGTATTCCATATCAGTTAATTAATGAGTTTGATAGAATCCCTCAACCCACATAATCAAAAGACAGTCTCATAAAAGAGTATAATAGATATATTTTTTGACAGAATCATGTGAAATGAATTACGTGTAGGGGGTTTCATGCATATCTAGACCCACAAATATTACATGAACTACAAAACCATAAGAATTTCTCATTATTGGGCCATGAAATCAACATGAAAAGAAGGACTTTCTATTATGTCTCATTTAGGATTCTCATGGAGGGGTCTCATGGAGGTGACTCATGGAGGAATATTCCTATGTGGAATTATAGATCCATCTATTGTATAAGCCTTGTGAAAGAGTCCATAAAAAAGTGGTTTTAATATATTTGATGAGTCATGTTCATAAAGACACACAAATGTGTAGATGAAGTTAGAAATGTTTTTATAAGATTATTTAGTATATTTTTTTTATTAACATTATATGAGAGAGCAGTGAGCATTCAAATTATTTGTAGTTTTAAACATGGAGGGATATAAATAATTCATTGAACAATATTACTGTTGTTCTATTTAGTAGAATCAGTACTTCAGCACATTGAAATGTATTCCCCATGGATTCATCCTAGTAATGGTGAACCAAGTAAATTTTTTATTTACTTTGAATGTTTTAATTTTCATTTAATATATGTAATATGAATGAGATAGATTGTAGTTTCTTTAAATGATTCAAGATTCAAGGTGATATATTTTTTATTCGGTGATATCAGAATTCACCAACCCCACTGTTAAGGTATTTAAATGAGAATATCTAGAGAAATAGAATTGTATAAGTGGTTTAATTTCATATATTCTCTATGTATTGAAGAAATGGTTGTTATTAATCACAGAGGAATTATTATATTCAATGGAAAAAAATTCATCTATAAAAATATAAGATGAAAACCTACTTTAGATCACTAAGAATGGATGTATTTATTAATGTGATTCTTTTTATTTCTTTTAGGGTGGATAATGATGTTTTATTAGAATAATACCTAAGAGAATTGATATTAATAATAAAGGAATCAATTCCTTAGAATAATCATTAAATGTCACAATATAAACAATGATTATGACATGTTAATCATCACATACAATATTTGAAATGATAATAAATATCAATGGATGTGATGATAAAGGAAACAAATATTAATATATGGTTATGAAGAATAAATATAAGGATTTTATAATAAACCCCAATTTATCTAAAGATGAATCCATTAATTGGTTTACTACTCTCTTAGAATATATTTTTGGCCACAAGGAATTTTTTGAACGTATAAATATCATTAAGTACACAATTAGAACACTTCCACCATAAATTAATATGATTTTCTCCTTAATAAGTGATAATGATCCGAAAGAAATAACATTGGATAGAGTATACAGTAAGATTGTCACATACAACATGCGTAATGCAGAGAATCATTTTATAAAAAATGGAATTATAAAGAGGATTCATTCAATTCCTTGAATAATCTCTATATAGTAGATTTTCCAAAATATGATGATTTAGATGAGGTTATGTCCCTTATTTTTCTAAAAATACAATGTAAAATAGTAATGTTTAATTGGAATATTCCTCTGCCATTCATCCATTTTTTAGTTGTTGTACATTAAGTAGAAAAGTGTCCCAATAAGTATAATGACGATGATGAAAATGATAATGAAACTCATAATAATATATCTATATCTAGTGTGAAATATATTAAAAATAAAAAATTTATTGTTTTCCAAAAAAATAATATGATTTCACAAGAAAATGGAAATTTAGAATTATAAGATATATAATAGATGGAAGATAGAAATGATCCAAAAGAAGATCGTATGGTGGAAATTGTGTGTTATTCACTGTCATGGATATAAAGTGATATTGATGAATAATAAGATGAAGTAAGAGTTGGCCTTCATGTTTTATTATAAGCTTAACGTATGGAGAGATATGTGTAGAGATATCAATAAAATCAAATCAAATAGATTGTTTCCTGATTCCAAACTCCTTTTGCGTCAACAGAAATAATATAATTATGATATATGAATGAAAATGAAAATTTAAAATCCAAAATTATAGATTACATTGGAAAATTCATAGATTTAAAACTCATGAATGAAGAGTAGAACAAGGTTATAAATGGGTTGATTAAAAAAATAAAAAATATATCCATGCATATTTATGAACATGATGGGGAAGTTTACACACAATGTGAAAAGGAAAAATCTAAAGATAAACCCTCTACCCCTAATAAGATTTTAGAAAATCATGTTGCATATATGATAGAAATAGGGAAATTATAGTGTACGGTCCACATAAATATTCAAATAAAATTATATATAAGATAATTATACATCAGAATGAAATTGATTGTTTGTGTATAGATAGAAAATAAATACAAGTAATCGTCTCTTTCAGACCACAAACACCCATAATGAAGTTGATGATTTATTTATGTATGAATCCAAATCATAATACAAATAAATTCCATGATCAAATCATCAATCCATAAATGATTATAAAAAATATAATTTATATTAGGTGTTATTTCAATTGAAAGACTAGGGAAATCTCAAAATTTATGTTTGGTAATGAAGATGTTTAAATGGTAGAAAGAATAATAGAAGAATTAAAGAAAATGACAATATTTCTAGAATTATTCAAATTTTTATTCTTTTCTAAAAGAGGATTTAGAAACATTTCAAGATATTTATCATTTAAAATACTGAGTAATGTATGAATGCAGACCAAGAGTTTTTTTACAAAGAATGTCGATGGATTTTTAAATAATAAAAGAAGGAAGAATCAGTTTTGGATTGGAAACATGATGTTGAAGAATCATATTCTGAGGATGATCAATAATATCAATCAACATTTAGTATAAAGTCAATGATATTGGTTATAAATAAAAGATATAAGAAGAATGTGTTTGGTGAGATTTATTTGAAAAGATCGTGTCACACATTAAAAATTGGAAGTGGATAGACCTCATATATGACATGAAACAAAAATATTCTTATAAGAATGAGGTAAAACAAGTAATCCATTATTCGATTTGGTAACAGTAAAGGCCTAAAGATTATTGGAACATGAAAAGACAATTTTATGGGAAAACACATGAGATGTGTATATGTATTAGTTTTTTAATTTCCTGATAAAAAAATTCTATGTTTACATAATCTATGTGACTATTTAAATGTTCTAATATTTAAAAAGATTCAATGTATCATTTAGGGAGTGAATGGTGTAATCTTTTTGTAAGAAAATTGTATACAAGGTAATATATATCTAGTTTCTTGAGAAGAAAGAAAATTCATTCTATCTAAGGATGATGAGAATAGGTTAAGAATAATCATATTGGTTATCTGTCCAAACATCCCTGGATGATATAGTGTGTCATGATTGTACTTCATATCTCCATATGTTATCATGTGATTCAACTCATACATGAAATAGATTCCAACAACATTATATTACATGAAATACTTGTAGGGAAAATTAACAACTATCTATAAAATTAAATGATCATGTGTATATTGATATTGGGGGACCTATTTTACCAAGATCTATAAATGGAAGGAGTTATTGAATCCTTATCATTAATTATTTCCTCACAATGGAATGAAATTCAATTATTACACACAACTCTGAGGTATTTTTTTCTTGACATGTTATTAAAGGAATGTTGAAGTGTTTCTTGATAAAAAATTATGGATGTTTTTAATTGATAGTGGCACATAGTTGGAAAATTCTAAAGTGTATGATTATCTTGCGATACATGGGATATGGGAAAAAGTATCACAAGAAACCCCTATATCCAAATCTATTGGTCGAGAGAAAAAAATTGAATTATCAACATCATGGAATGAATGATGCTTATTGAGAAAACAAATTCATGAGATGTATTGGAATGAATAATTTTCCACATTGATATACATTAACATATTCTTATTAAATATAAATGAATTTAAGACTCCATATTACATTTTGTATAGAAATAAGGTGGAATTTAAGTACATTAAATTCATTTTAATAAAATGAATTATTTTCAATAAGGAAAAAGTCATATTTTTGGAATCCCATGAATATATAAGTATATTTATTCATTATTGAATTTTTTTAAATAATATAAATCCATCAATAAGGGTATGTGAATACGAATTGAGATAAACGATGTTTTTATAGTGGGAAATGAGGATAACCGTAAAAAAATACATGAACAAATATTAGAAGGATAGTTATGAGGAAGTTAGTAGCTTAGGTGTATTTAAAATACCTGAGGAAAACCAAAAAATGATTAAGATGATGAGAAGAATAAACCTTTATAGAAAAAAAACTAAAAGTAAAAATACATGGGAAGAATATAATTAGTGTTCAAATATAACTGATATAGACAATTATGATGAAGATTCTACAGAAAACATCTTTATAATAATCCAAAGATCTTTTTTATGATGCATGAATATAATATAATTACGTTAAAGTGATGAATAAAGAGCTTCGTCAAAAAAATCAAATGATGGAGATCATTTCATGATTGATTGACTAGAATTATATTACTGGTAAATGGGTTATCCATTAAAATATGAATGAAAATTGTGTACTAATTTGAAACAAAGTATTAGTTGTGTGTAATGTATTATCCCATATTATGTGTATTGATATTGATAAAACATTTTCACATATTGAAAGGATATAGATTTTTTTATTCTTATCCATAATAGGTCAAATGAAATTCTATGTTTTCCATATGAATGTGAAGTCCAAACTTCTAAATGGGTTTTTGGAAGAAGAAGTATATATTCAACAACCTAAAATTTTTCCCAATCATGATGATGATATTAATATCATTCAGTTAAATAAGGATCTATATGGTTTGGTGAATGAAATAAGAGATTTATATTCAAGTCTTGATCAGTATATGAAGAATATCAATTTCTATTATGGTGTAGTTGATTATAATCATTATGTCAATATTGAAGGAAATTCGTAGAGAACGGTCCATGAATATGTGGATGATATAATAATTGGTGCATAAAATGATCTATAGTGTAACAAGTTTTATATATTCATAAATAGAGATTTCTAAATGTTAATGATCTATGAGATAACATTTTCCCTTTGTTAACAAGTAACATAAGGAAGACATGGTAAATTTATTTTCCAATTAAAATATTCTAAGTAGGTTCAAAGATGGGTTTTAATAGAAAATTAATAATAGTTAAAAACATTGACATCCTCTTAGATGAAATTATAAATGGTTAATGAAGTAAAAAAGAATAAATATCACAATATATAGATAGATCATTTGTAGTCTATTGTACATAACTGTGAAATGATGTGATATATTTTTTCCACATTCGTAGTTGAACAAATCAAGGTAAACCCATTTAAATATACTTACATGTATTAAAAAAGAATACATAGATATATCAAAGGAATGATGGATTTTAGTTTTTTATATAATGGTGAATGTTAGAAAGAGTTATTTAGTTAAATGGATACTTATTAGGACGTTATAGAAATTTTTTGAAGTTTAACATCACGTGGTTCATTTATCATGGTGTACCATGTATTTATTATTTGTTAAAGGAGAAATATTGTATTTCATTGAGAACCATAGAAGTTGAATATATCATGAATACTCATGATAACACATATTTAATATAAATGAACAATATCATGATGATGTTGGAAATGAATTAAATTATCCTATATGAATTTATTATGATAATTAATGTTCTATAAATAATAGAAAAAAACCAATACACCACTCAAGGAAAAAATAACATTGATATTAAATATCACTTTACCAAAAAGAATGTTGTGTACAACCTTGTGATTATATAGTATATAAATATTGAACAATGAGGGACATAAAGATAAATTCCATACCAACAAGAAGAAATTGAATGACATTAAATGTCTCTTAGAGTTTAGTTAACTCCCAGCACTTGAGTACTGTGGATATGGGACTCCATCTCCATAATGTATGAAATATTTTTACATCATATATTGATTTGTTTAATTTACCATTTTAACATACACAAAAGTTTCACTATTGATTTTACTAACAAATGGATATAAAATTTAATGATTATGATTCTGGATAATCTAATAGTTTAATTAAAAAATATGAAAATGTTGACAATGATTTTTCAATAAATATATATCTTGAACAGGTATGATGACATCATGATGATTGTATTTTAAACTATAGGTTTTGTCACATTCTATGTGAGTATTATTATTTTGGCATCATCAAGGATTATAATGTAAGTATCAATAATAAAGTGAATCATTGATTAAAATATCATGATAATCATAAATCTCATGTTGTGCATGAATCACGTAGGCTCAAAGTACATGTTAAAGAAATAATTGATTGTTATTTAGTGTTTTAGAAGAAAAACAGTTTCCCCTGACATTTAATTTTTTTTTATATTTAATATTTGATGTGTTTTAAACCAACCCAATGTGGGAGATTTTTGGAAAAATCAGTCCAGGTGGATCCTATAGTTTGTATTCTTATTGATATGTTTTGATGTTGTTGATAAATGATGGTTTCTATAAAAGATAATTGAAGAATTTTTTTGAATGTCCTAAATAATAATACTAAGTGTGAATGTCCGAAAGGACCATGAAGGTGGATTAAATGGATTTTATATGATAAAAATGAGAATGTATGAGGATCACATGGATGAATCATACATAGTGTGAATTTCCTAATGAAACTAATAGAATGACCACTTGGAAGGATCATATCGAGTGTGAATATGAGAAATAATCTTTCAAACCACATGAATACCTAACATGATTATCATGTGATATCATCAAGATATCATATAAATCACCTAAATACACTTCATGATTATAAATAAATGTTCCAGTGATATCATGTGAACCATACATTATTTTTTGTGCATCTCACATCGAGATCATTCACATCACATGTGATTGTCTGTTGATATCATGATGAGATAATCAGATGTGAATGAATTAATAGAGGATGGTATTGACAGAATTACTTTACAGTCATAAAAAAATTACCTGAATCACACATGACTGTAGAATTATATCGTTTTTGAATCATGCATTAAAATAGGATTATATTTGTATATCTCAATGGGATCACCTGATGATCTTTAAGAACATGTCACTACCCACATTCTTATAATTGGACATCACAATTGGATCATGTGATGCACTTGGATGAAATTATTCTTATCATGAAAAGTGATTGTGGCATGTAGAGTGTGATAATATGGATAAATAAAGTGAAGAATGTTGGAATGATTTGTGAGGATGTGGAACATACGATTAATCACAATTTAAGGGGATAGAGTAGTGGATTAATAGATATAAATACCGATAACCCTTAAATAATATGAAAAATAAGTTTTCAATTGCTTTTTGATTTTTGATGATCCTTTTTCATCACATTTTCTAAACGAATGTAAACAGAAATGACTTATAAAAAATTAATCCATCCTTTGAAGAAAAAATAAAAAATTGACAAAGGAATGAACAAGGCTTCAAAAGTACATGTGCCGCGAAAGTTCAATCACTGTCGCAAAAGTCAACTTTCATGATGACTAATGGTCGTGCAAGTGACTTGCGCACGAAAAAGGATAACCGCCCAGGTCTTCTTCAGCATATAAATAGACCATATGGCCCCCCCATTTGAGGAGGAATTTTTTTTTTCAGAAACTCAGATTTGAGCTCCCGATGCCCTGGTCTCTTCTCAAAGCTTCTGAAACACTTCTAAGGTAATTTCATACCTATAACAAAAGATCTAAAGAGGGGGAGGAAGTCCTATGTTTTGATACTCAACAACACTTGCGCGCCTAAGTGGCCAGCCCTTAAGGGAAATGGTCACACTTGCGTGCTGCCTAACTCCTTTGATAGAACTTGCGCGCCACTCTTCTAGAAGAACCTCAAGATGATTATAAAGGCTTTAATCAAGAGTCTCTCAAGTATTACCCTGATGGTTAACCATCACGCAAGTACCCATGTGTTGCACAGGTATACCTGCGCGACCAGGACTTGCGTACCCATGCAGTACCTGCACTCCTGCAAGGACTTGCGCGCCCTTTCCTTTTTGGGTGCCCTTCTATCTCATTTCCCCCCTCTTATGCCATTCCACCTCTCCTATTGATGATTTAGTATTCAAGACACTCTTCAAAGCCATTATGGAAGGATTTATTGATTTGACTTTCTTATCTGAAAGGAATTCTGTGGAATATCTCTCAAAACCTAGTGATTTACACATTTTTATGTTACTAATGATTGAGATTTCATTCATTCAAGCTCATACTTGAAGACGAGAGAACTCATTAACCTAGGCCTCCTTTTCAGGAATAATCCCCAGTCTCAAATATGGGCCTCCTTTTTAGGAATAAGCCCCCGCCTCAAATATTGGCCTCCTTTTTAGGAATAAGCCCCAATCTCAAATATGGAAATCCATTTCAGGAATAAGCCCCAATTTCTAATATGGACCTCCTTTTCAGGAATAAGCCCCAGTCTCAAATATGGGCCTCCTTTTCAGAAATAAGCCCCAGTCTCAAATATGGGCTTCCTTTCAGGTGTAATCCCTAATCTCAAATATGGGAATCCTCCTTAAGAGTAATCCCCAAGTCCTCTTTTTAATATGGGCCTCCTTTTAGGAGAATAATCCCCAGTCATAATTCATAACATGGGCCTCTTTTTCAGGAATAATCCCCAGTCTCAAATATGGGCATCCTCTTCAGGAGTAAGCCCCAAGCCCCTTAATTTTTCAAGTCTCTTAACTTGGGCCTCCTTTTTAGAAGTAAGCCCCAGTCTTAATTTCTCTTAACCAGTCCTAATTTACCTTTGATTTGGGATTCCTTCTCAGGAGTAAAACCCAATCATAAGTCTTATCCTATTTTGGCCTATTTTTCAGGAGTAAGCCCCAAGTTAGAGTATTCAAATCTCCATGAAGCACATATACCTTTATGGACCTTGTTCCTTGATTTCTCCCCTGAAGTAAATCCTAATATTCATTTATCTGTGCAGTCATTCATACATAAGTCCCACATTATTTCTTATGATAGCAACTTTCATGGCATATTTGTCTGATTTTTACCAATACCTCTTCTTTCTCACACCGAGCATGACTCACGTGAGCTTAGAGTATAAAAGTAATTTTTACATCCTTCATTGAGCCATCAATCATAAACATCATACACCCTTACTCGAACTACGTTAGTTCTGATTCCTTTTTCTAAACAAAGGATACATTGGTATCCCATATGTGGGTTCGATCCCAACTCTGAAATAATCCATGTCCTTCTGAATGAAAATAAACTTCAAGTGCCCCACTGAGTTGAATTAAAACCAGAATGGTCATCATAATGACCAAGAAACTTCTATATAAATGTGCAGAAGGATACCATTAACCAGGAATCTCTAATAAATAAATATGATTCTCTATCGATTAAGAACCTCGAATACATATAAAGACTCTCTAAATTTCCTACATATTTAATCATTGATTATCAGATCTAAAGGAAAGCTTATTTTATACTTGGTAATGTAATAAATATTCAGGAACATAACATAAATCTATAAAGAGTGTCCCAGAGTAGACAATAATTTCCCTCATAAAGGTGTGATGAGTCCAACCTCCCATCCTCTCGACCAATGCAAATTACTAAGCCTCATCAGTCCACAAACTAATGAGCGCCTACCTTTGGAATGTAGGTCCAAATGGATGTGGAATCATTGGATGTTTTCAGATCTATGAACAAACCCGTTAGAAACCAATCATAATGTTTGAACCTCCCATCAAGGAGTTCATCCCCAAAATTCTGAGGGAAACAAAAAATGGTGAACCCGACGTGAATCATTAACCAAGTTAAAATGATGTTTTAACTATTTGTTAGGCCCCTATTTAAAACTCAATGAGAGGGCCAAAAAAAACTATCATTGACATATGTGCTCATCCAAATGATGTAGTGGCTGATTTTATATTAATTACATCTGTTATATCAAACATGCACTCTTTTCTAATATATTTTGTATTTCTAGAATGGCTGCTCTCAAGTTCACACCTACGAATACTGCTGCTGCAAATGCCACTACTACTAATCCTACGGGATCATCATCCGCTCTAAGGATGACATCACCTACTCAGAATCTTCAACACTGGGTATCAAATGCACTGGTTAAGGAGTACAGTCAACACGGTACCATCCCAACTCTGGAGGCTGCCCGACAAGCCCTCCAAGTGAACAACATGCACCGATCATCCAAACAACGATGACCAGTGACCAAGAAGTAGGCCGTGCTAACCACCGTCTTGAACGATTTTGTGTCGTTATCCACAGAACGCAATCACCATTCACTCCAATATTCTAGAGAGGATAATGAGCAGGTCCCTCATGTCCATAATTCAAAGAAGCAGGAGTCCTTCCTGAGGGCTCCTATCAACAATTTCCACCAGACTCGTGTGGCAGTGCCCCCCTCAACATGATGAGGGTACCAACTCCAGGCATTTGGCTCAGGTTCCTTGAACCCGAGCAGGCAAGATGAATAGCCAGAGGTGGAATCCGGTCAACAGTGAGCAGGTCCTCATCTCTACCATCTTTGGAAAAGTCCACCAACATAATTTGGTGGCAAGCAATGAGCGGGCACATACACATGACTGTTTTAATTCCACTGTCCAGCAGACTCGTCTGGTAGCATCACCCCAATCCCGCCAGGCTATCCCGGCGGAGTACTATAGGCAGGAACATACACCTTTTTAAACATCATCAGCTAGTCAGCAGGCTCGTCTGACTACTTATGACGAATCTCTTCAAACAGGTTCGACGAAGTGCAATCAGCAGGCACATACACATACTAGTATTAATCAAGCCTACCAACAGACACGCTTGGTAGCATTCATAGAAGTCATTCGGAATGCTCCGGCGATTAACACATGGCAGACTCAACTTTATACCACCACACTTGAGTACTGTCAGGATTCACTAACAGGAAAAGGAGGAAAGGAGTAGGCACATACACCTACTCCAAGAAAGGAACGGACGTATATCCCCATTCCGGTAGCTAAAGTCACCAATCATATTATATCAATGGTTAAAGAGAAGAATAAAATCCATGCTTATATTTTGGATTCTTTTCAGGATATTATAAAAGCTTCAGCAGCATCTCCGGGAAAGACACATAAATCTATCCCTACCAGTGGAGTGAAACATCAACAATTCACTCCGAAATAGACACACACATGTGTTCCAGTCCAAGAGGGTTGTGGGGCATACTCCCCCATGTCATATGGACAACCAAGTAAGGCACATACACCTGATTTGAGTGGAGATCGTTAGCCTAACCTGGCCATCATTCCGGATCAGACACATACAACTACTCTGTAGAGACCCAAAGCCCGACGTACATGGACATTACATTACATTTGCGGAATACTTAGTACATAACAAAAACACACACATAAGGATTGTAATAGTTTAGTGTCTTTGGAAACTCGGAACGTAATCTCCTAATCATGGTGAAAGATCTTCAATATCTCCCATAAAGATCTTCCCTTTTTTTATACCTAAAACCATTCTTTATATCCTGGGGAAAAGAAAACATAAAAGGGTGAGCTCAAATGCTCAGTAAGGGTAAACAAAAGAAAAATCAATCACATCATATTCATAAGAACATAACTTTTGGAAATCTTAACCTGAAAAAGAGAGCATAATTTCATAAATGGGATAAATCATAGTAGTGAAATGAAATCCCAATAAGCATAACATAAAACATGAAACTTTGTGGCATACACACATAATTATAGAGAATCATTTCTTGTTAGTCATGACTCATTTCCAAGACTATCTTAGTGGACAAATTCCCTTTCTGAATCGAGTCACCCTCGTTTCAGTCCTGTTTCACTGAACCGGTATAACCTACCATTCCAGCCATGTCTATCTCATGAGATATGAAATCTTTACCCAATGCATTGGAGGGAGATATAGGTCCCACCCATCTTATAATGAATCCTTTCTTATGTGTGCTACATAATCATAAACCATACATCATAGCGTATCCCATGTAATAAAAATGGGATTCTTATACAACATGACATCATAAAAAAAACTCATATAAGATAAAGGAATTCATAAAAATATTTCCATGACAACATAATCCAACCAATTTAATAATAGGGATAAAAACATAACCCTTTTATTATCTTAGACGGAAAATAATTTTGATAAAATACTTGAACTCCATTCTTGAGGAAAATATCCTTTCTACTTCAAAAACATTTTCCTTTCTTAACATGTCTTACAATTTAAAACTAAAAGAAGTTGATTAAAAATAAACATGAAAACCTGTAAAGGAATCTTCTTGGAAATAATGTTTTAAAAATCCATTCATGACATATAAGTTAAAAAAACATTCTTCTCGTACTTTTGTCAGAAAAGTCAAAAAAGTACCTCGTACGAAAAATGACAAAAGATTCCTTTCATATCTTTTACTAAAAACTCACCGAAGGGAAAAATTGGATTTAAAAAATTGTAGGTGGATGGAAATAATATTACATATTGAGGAAATATGGATCTGGATGATAAAATACACCCCAGTAAATACTAAAGTATAAACAATCTCAGATAAAAATTAGATTGTGATATTTCCCTTACCTTAGGTCCGATTTGCTTCGTATGTGTCAGAACCTCCTGTATAATGATTTAAATAATGTCATTGACTTATTAAAGAATCATATTCATTGTTATGATATCATATACGGTTCACTTATGACTTTATATTACCCGTTCTTTTGTAAATTCCATGTTAAAGAAGCGTTTTGGGTAAAATCGTTTCATTTATCGTAGGTGTTTTGACTTGTTGTTCTTGACATTATTATTACTTATATCATGATTTACATACTTCCAGAATATAAAATATGATTTATATATCATATATATTCAGTATATATATATATAATAGATTGATAAATGAAATGAAAAACACCGTTCATGGAGACGGTAGTCCGTACGTACGCATGAACGTTGTTTTTCTTTCCTTATTGTCTTGAATGGAAGTAAGTAGATGACATACATATATATATATATATACATAAATCCAGTATCATTATTATATCATATAGTTCATTAGTACTTATTATATATACTTTATAATCATTCATGAATGGTTAATCATTAATAATGAATCTCATCGCGTTGTGGAGACGGTAGTTCGTATGTACGCACGAGCGATGATATCATTTCCATATTTATTGAATTGAATTGGAGTGGATTATAAAATTTATCAGAATCAATATGATGTTGTAATAACTATTTATAGTTATTCTTTACACCATTATACCCATCCATGTAAGGTGGTGGTGGAAAATAGATTACACCACGGCGTGTAGACGGTATTCTGTACGTACGCACGCGCGGTGATTTCTTTTTCCATAGGATGGATAGATGGTGAAATAGGGTTGTTTCATACTTAAAATAACATATCAGTATATGAGTGATACTGATGTTATTAATTCATAATGAAACAACCTAAGAAGAAGAAGTGGAAGAAGAAATAAAGATGGAAGAATTGGTAACGGTAATTACCTCTTCTTTGAAGCGCCTCTTTGAGACCTCCTCTTAGGGCACTAAAATTGGTCTTTGAGGAAGACCAGAACCAATAGGATGTTTCTAGGGAAGTGGAGAAGAAATTTTGGCAGGGGTTGGACGAGCTTGAGTGCTCAAATTGGTGTGAGGAGGAGGGGGAGGAGGTGTCCTTTTATAAGGGAGGAGAGGGGCACCTTAGGAATACCTCAAAATATTATTTTATATTTAAAGTCAAAATCGGTTTATAATGGTTCCAAAGGGTCTTATTTCGGAGCTAAAGTGGGGATGGGTAGAAATCCTATCAACCAATAAGATTTTGACAAGTTTAGGGTATTATTTTAACCTTATCAATTAGATTTAACTCTAAGTTAAATAATTTAACTTTTACCGTGTCTTTTTGTTTTCTTTCACTATATGGTTAATACACTTACTATAACATGTCAAACGAACCCCAAATTGTTTATTATTAATACATATATCCTTATCTAAGTCATTTGGCCGAACCTTATATTTTTAGGAATAAAAGAAAAATTAATAATATAATATTTGATTTAAAAACTATTTTGTGTCAATTTTGACACTATTTGATATATGATTTTTGTGAAAGTCATGAAAGAATTATATGTTCGAACCAAGTTGATTGAATCAACACTAATATATCATAGTAACCTAGAAAATTAGTGGAATTCATAAAAAGTCTTAAATTACATTTATTTTGGTATTTATAATATCAATTATGTCAATATTTCATTAATAAGATAATTACTACATCATCTTTGTGTCATAAATAAATTACATTATTTGATGTCTAAAAATTACAAATAAAATACCATTATGTAGGAAATCATTTTATCTTTCTAATGAATATTTATAGTCGAATGTATCTTATGTATATCCCCATATTAAAAATGTTTTAGTAAATAAACTTTTATATTAACTCTTTTAACCCTTCTTTAAATAATATAATAATAAATGTCCTAATCTAATCCAAGTGGGCCTAAATGATAATATTTAACACTTAAGGTTGTTTTTGGTCGAGATACACTTGTCCAATAGAATTAGGAAATGTGTTAGGGTAATATTAATATCATTCTTAACCTTAATTACCCTATTTACTTTTAACTGTGGTAAATAAAAGTAAAAAGTAACTATTCACCAAAAATTATTTTCATCTCATTGAACCACATTTTACTTACTGACATCAACCGTGTCTCTCAGATTTTTGAAATTCCATTCACAGAAGCGGTGAAATTATGTTTTATGAAAAATTCAGTTTTTTTAACTACCACTTAGTAGTTTCACTATTCATCAAAAATTGATGTTTTTCAGAACAATGCCAAAATTTCATCCTAAGCTATATTTCATATTACGAATTCAAAAATGAAGTCTATTTTACCAAATTCATAACATAGAAATTGCTTTAATTAATTTTGTAATTAAATCCCGCTGTTAAAACAAATAGCGTGTTTTTAAGAAACAGTATCTATCAAAAGATTGACACTTGATTATGTCTGGTTTAAATGTTAAATTATATCCAATGAACAACATTGTATTAAATTGTAAAAATATATTCTAAATATAATTTAAAACCACTCAAATTAATGATTTATCACTATTAATTATTTTGATTAAAAAAGTTGTTTTTAATTATAATTTAGTAATTTTCACTATTCATCAGAATATGAAAGTTATCTGAAAAGTACCAAAATTTAACCCTAAGCTAATTTCGATATTACGAATCCAAAAATGAATTCCATTTTGAAAAATAAAATTTACAAAATTTCAAAAAGTGGTTATTACTATTCGTAACGGCTAGTTTTAATAATATCTTAATAGCATATCGTTGTTTAGCGAAACTCGGTGTTGCGTACAACACACGCTATCGTGGAAGGTCGCGATTGCGTATAATTCAAGCCAGGTCAGAGATGTGTATTTTGAAATCTCCTTTTGGTGTAGCGTATAACACAATACATTAATAAAATTAAAAAGATTATTTTTCATAAAATCCCGGGCTGTTACATTCTACCCCCCTTAAAATGAATTTCGCCCTCGAAATTCGTCGGGGTTAAAAATGGTTTACTATTCTAAAGTTTCTTTAATAGAAACCCACATCGTAAAAAAGAATTCCAAAACTTGGCTTTAAAAACTAAATTATGAAATGTAACGATTACCCAAATAAACTAATCACTGGGTTTCCACATAGGTGAAAATATGGATATGGAAGAGAAATCTAACCATCATGTTCTGATGAAGAGTGGTAGAGAACATGTCTATGGAAAATCCAGTAATCACAAATCCATAAATTTGTGATGATCTAAGGTACCATCTGATTCATCAGGTATAAGATCACTAGGACAACATTTTTGGTTTTCAAGATCATTTCCCTAAAGTTGAAAATTTGAATTAGAATAAATACTTTCTTTTTTTTGGTACAATCTCACTGTTGTTCATGCCTTGAACAATTTCCACTTCATCTCTTAAATAAATGAAGTTGAATTTGTTATTCGTGAAGTGTTAGCAGATCATGTGATAGAATGATGGGTCATTCCATCTGTCTCAAACAAAAGGTTAGCAAAAATTATATACATAAGTCGATCTATAGTGAGATTAATCATATATGGTTCCTAAAATGGTCTTATACTTCATATATCATACTGATTAATATAATAAAACTAGTTTCAACTAAACAGGGACTTCCTGTAGGCTAGTTGTAGGCGATAAAGGCCAGTCGCACTTCGGTTGTGGGTTTGATTCCCACAGCCTTGTCCGACGCGATGGGCTGTCGCCCGTCCTGCAGGTTGTCCTTTTTCTAAAACTATATTACTATAATATCCCATCAATAATATCGAGAAAAAAAATTATCCTTAAACAATACTAACTTATTCCAACATAATCCATTCCAATCTTCAGGCTTACCCATAATACTACAGTCCACTCTCATAATATAGTGAAAACAACTACCAGAGGTTTAATACCATCGTTGATCCCCATAATATATGTCTTTTTGGTCACATTCTAAACAATCAAAGTCCTTAATCATGTATTCTTATGAATACCTTAGTGAAATCATGAACGCGGTTTAATGTTAACACTTTCCACATACCAAAATCCTCAAAATTCTATATACTCAAGCCATGATATCACTTAGTCCTTATATCAATCATGAGCTCATGAATACTATTAAACATTTCATTTTATCGTTTTCCCGTAATTATGCGCATATCATCTTATTTACAAAAAAATATCTCAATCACTTTGAATACCACATCAATAAATATTGCAATACTCAATGATACAACATTATTTTGGAATCCCATTACATAAACACTTAATTGTTCCACCACATCTTTGTCATATTCAACATTTCCAATAGTGATCGCATGTGACTTCCCTTTGTCCTTTTCCTTCAGTGGTTGCTCATGTTGATCATCACTAACCCTTGGATTAGGGAATTTATTAGCATAATGCCCCATTTCCTTGCACTTGATTCATTGAAGTGTTGGTGGTGCGTTCTCTGCAGTGTTTGCTTTATTCACATCATTAGAAACCCTTTTTCCATTACTTCGACACTCAGCTACTCGATGACCTTATTTTCCACGCTTAAAACATTTTCTAGTCCCTTTAAGACAATCTCCACCATGATTCTTTCCACACTTTGTGCATAAGGAAACATTCATCTTATTTTCACCATTATTCTGAGATTTCTCCTTGAACTCCATCTTTCGTTTCTTGTCAAAACCATGAGATGGATATGTAACACCAACTTCCATTTCGACCTTGATATCACAACGCACAATTTCTTCATAGCTACTGAAGTCTCTTATAGCTAATGCCCTTCGAAGACTTGGTTTTAAGCCACTAAAAAATCGATCAACTTTACTTTCAGGTTGGATGATAATGCCAGATGCATACCTTGTAAGTCTTGTAAAATTCGCTTCGTATATACCAACAGATTCATCATCTTTTTTCTTTAGTTCAAGAAACTCCTTCTCCATATTTGTTCGAATAATACGAGGGAACTACTTATTGAAAAATAAGTTCTTGAACTCGTCCCATTCCATGGACTCAATTTCATCTCTTTGCCTTGTATTCTTGAAAAGATTCCACCATTGATCAGCTTCACCTTCCAAACGATATACTGCTAAGATGACATTATCATGTTCAGAACATTGAATAACTGAATATATCTTTTCAGTGGTACTGATCCATTGTTCAGCAACAAGTGGATCAGAAGACCCACTGAAATAAGGTGGACGTTGCCTCATGAAGGACTCAATAGAATATTGTTCCCTTCTCTGCTCATTTGGAAGTCCAGAATGATTCATAGCTTGTGTAAGTATAGAAATAAGATTTTGCACTCCATCTCCCATAACATTTGTTTTTTCAGGAGGACAATCATTGCATTGTCCATTGCATTGATCAACACGGTTCCTTCGGGTACTAGCCATCGTCTAAAACCCAAAAAGAATAGTGTGAGAGGAAAAAATCATGCTAGGGAAAACAACATAATAAAGGGGAAGTACCTTCAATATCTAATATCATAGGTTTAATTCTATGATCGTTAGCGTAGTTCTAGTACTATAAGCTATACGTATACTTAACCTTAGGGACATCCCTAGACATACCTTAGAAATATCTCTAGGGATCTCACTAAAGTTCTCGCATCCTAGTTTCCAAAGGTTGACTAAACCTTTCCTCTGATACCAACTGTAGAGACCCGAAACCTGACGTACATGGACATTACATTACTTTTGCGGAATACTTAGTACGTAACAAAAACACACACATAAGGATCGTAATAGTTTAGTGTCTTTGGAAACTCGGAAGGTAATCTCCTAATCATGGTGAAAGATCTTCAATATCTCCCATAAAGATCTTCCCTTTTTTTTACCGAAAACCTTTCTTTATATCCTAGGGAAAAGAAAACATAAAAGGGTGAGCTCAAATGCTCAGTAAGGGTAATCAAAAGAAAAATCAATCACATCATATTCATAAGAACATAACTTTTGGAAATCTTAACCTACAAAAGAGAGCATAATTTCATAAATGGGATAAATCATAGTAGTGAAATGAAATCCCAATAAGCATAACATAAAACATGAAACTTTTTGGCATACACACATAATCATAGAGAATCATTTCTTGTTAGTCATAACTCATTTCCAAGACTATCTTAGTGGACAAAGTCCCTTTCTGAATCGAGTCACCCTCGTTTCAGTCCTATTTCACTGAACTGGTATAACCTACCATTCCAGCCATGTCTATCTCATGAGATATGAAATCTTTACCCAATGCATTGAAGGGAGATATAGGTCCCAACCATCTTATAATTAATCCTTTCTTATGTGTGCCACATAATCATAAACCATACATCATAGCGTAATCGATGTAATAAAAATGGGATTCTTAAACAACATGACATCATAAAAAAAATTTCATATAAGATAAAGGAATTCATAAAAATATTTCCATCACAACATAATCAAACCAATGTAATAATAGAGATAAAAACAGAACCCTTTTATTATCTTAGATGGAAAATAATTTTGATAAAATACTTGAACTCCATTCTTGAGGAAAATATCTTTTCTACTTCAAAAACATTTTCCTTTCTTAACATGTCATACAATTTAAAACTAAAAGAAGTTGATTAAAAATAAACTTGAAAACCTGTAAAGGAATCTTCTTGGAAATAATGTTTTAAAAATCCATTCATGCCGTATATGTTAAAAAATCATTCTTCTCATACTTTTGTCGAAAAAGTCAAAAAAGTACCTCGTACGAAAAACAACAAAAGATTGCTTTCATATCTTTTACTAAAAACTCACCGAAGGGTAAAATTGGATTTAAAAAATTTTAGGTGGATGGAAATAATATTACATATTGAGGAAATATGGATTTGGATGATAAAATACACCCCAGTAAATACTAAAGTATAAACAATCTCAGATAAAAATGAGATTGTGATGTTTCCCTTACCTTAGGTCCGATTTGCTTCGAATGTGTCCGAACCTCCTGTATAATGATTTAAATAATGTCATTGACTTATTACAGGATCATATTCATTGTTACAATATCATATATGGTTCACTTATGACTTTATATTACCCGTTCTTTTGTAAATTCCATGTTAAAGAAGCGTTTTGGGTAAAATCGTTTCATTTATCGTAGGTGTTTTGACTTGTTGTTCTTGACATTATTATTACTTATATAATGATTTACTTACTTCCAGAATATAAAATATGCTTTATATATCATATATATTCAGTATATATATATATATAATAGATAGATAAATGAAATGAAAAACACCGTTCATGGAGACGGTAGTCCGTACGTACGCATGAACGCTGTTTTTCTTTCCTTATTGTCTTGAATGGAAGTAAGTAGATGACATACATATATATATATATACATAAATCCAGTATCATTATTATGTCATATATTTCATTAGTACTTATTATATATACTTTATAATCATTCATGAATGGTTAATCATTAAGAATGAATCTCATCGCGTTGTGGAGACGGTAGTCCGTACGTATGCACGAGCGATGATATCATTTCCATAATTATTGAATTGAATTGGAGTGGATTATAAAATATATAAGAATCAATATGATGTTGTAATAACTATGTATAGTTATTCTTTACACCATTATACCCATCCATGTAAGGTGGTGTTGGAAAATAGATTACACCACGGCGTGGAGACGGTATTCCGTACGTACGCACGCGCGGTGATTTCTTTTTCCATAGGTTGGATAGATGGTGAAATAGGGTTGTTTCATACTTAAATTAACATATCAGTATATTAGTGATACTGATGTTATTACTTCATAATGAAACAACCTAAGAAGAATAAGTGGAAGAAGAAATAAAGATGAAATAATTGGTAACGGTAATTACCTATTCTTTGAAGCGCCTCTTTGAGACCTCCTCTTAGGGCACTAAAATTGGTCTTTTAGGAAGACCAGAACCTATAGGATGATCCTAGGGAAGTGGAGAAGAGATTTTGGCAGGGGTTGGCCGAGCTTGAGTGCTCAAATTGGTGTGAGGAGGAGGGGGAGGAGGTGTCCTTTTATAAGGGAGGAGAGGGGCACCTTAGGAATACCTCAAAATATTATTTTATATTTAAAGTAAAAATCGGTTTATAATGGATCCAAAGGGTCTTATTTCGAAGATAAAGTGGGTATGGGTCGAAATCCTATCAACCAATAAGATTTAGACAAGTTTAGGATATTATTTTAACCTTATCAATTAGATTTACCTCTAAGTTAAATAATTTAACTTTTACCGTGTCTTTTTTTTTGTTTCACTATATGGTTAATACACTTACTATAAAATTCCAAACGAACCCCAAATTGTTTATTATTAATACATATATCCTTATCTAAGTCATTTGGCCGAACCTTAGATTTTTAGAAATAAAATAACAATTAATAATATAATATTTGATTTAAAAACTATTTTGTGTCAATTTTGACACTCTTTGATATATGATTTTTGTGAAAGTCATAACAGAATTATATGTTCGAACCAAGTTGATTAAATAAACACTAATATATCATAGTAACCTAGAAAATTAGTGGAATTCATAAAAAGTCTTAAATTACATTTATTTTGGTATTTATAATATCAATTATGACAATATTTCATTAATAAGATAATTAATGTATCATCTTTGTGTCATCAATAAATTAAATTATTTGATGTCTAAAAATTACAAATAAAATACCATTATGTAGTAAATCTTTTTTATCTTTCTAATGAATATTTATAGTAGAATTTATCTTATGTATAACCCCATATTAAAAATGTTTTAGTAAATAAACTTTGATTTTAACTCTTTTAACCCTTCTTTAAATAATATAATAATAAATGTCCTAATCTAATCCAAGTGGGCCTAAATGATAATATTTTACACTTAAGGTTGTTTTTGGTCTAGATACACTTGTACAATAGAATTAGGACATGTGTTAGGGTAATATTAATATCATTCTTACCCTTAATTACCCTATTTACTTTTAACCGTGGTAAATAAAAGTAAAAAGTTACTATTCACCAAAAATTATTTTCATCTCATTGAACCACATTTTACTTACTGACATCAACCATGTCTCTCGGATTTTTGAAATTCCATTCACAGAAGCGTTAAAATTAAGTTTTATGAAAAATTAAGTTTTTTTAACTACCACTTAGTAGTTTCACTATTCATCAAAAATTGATGTTTTTCAGAACAATGCCAAAATTTCATCCTAAGCTATATTTTATATTCCGAATTCAAAAATGAAGTCTATTTTACCAAATTCATAACATATAAATTTCATTAATTAATTTTATAATTAGATCCCGCTGTTAAAACAAATTGCGTGTTTTTAAGAAACAATATCTATCAAAAGATTGACACTTGATTATGTCTGGTTTAAATGTGAAATTATATCCAATGACCAACATTGTATTACTTTGTAAAAATATAATCTAAATATACTTTAAAACCACTCAAATTAATGATTTATCACTATTAATTATTTCGATTAAAAAAGTTGTTTTTAATTATAATTTAGTAATTGTCACTATTCATCAGAATATGAAATTTATCCGAAAAGTACCAAAATTTCACCCTAAGCTAATTTCGATATTACGAATCCAAAAATGAATTCCATTTTGAAAAATAAAATTTACAAAATTTCAAAAAGTGGTTATTACTATTCGTAACGGCTAGTTTTAATAATATCTTAATAGCATATCGTTGTTTAGCAAAACTCGGTGTTGCGTACAACACACGCTATCATGTAAGGTCGCGATTGCGTATAATTCAAGCCAGGTCAGAGATGTGTATTGTGAAAGCTCCTTTTGGTGTAGCGTATAACACAAGACATTAATAAAATTAAAAAGAATATTTTTCATAAAATCTCGGGTTGTTACATACTCAGAGCAGCCACATTCATCAATAAGTTGTTTCCAAAGCGTGTAAGAAGGTGTCTAAGAAAAAGACTCACCCAGCACAATCAGGAGATCAAGATCCAATCATGTAAGAAGGCCTTGCTCGATGCTGGAGTTCCTGAAGCCCTTAGATAGTTATCTGTTGGAATTGAAGATTCTACTCCCTTATATCTCAATAGTGGGAACATTAATTTTGAAGGTCTTCAACAAACACTTCCTTACGAAGGCTTGATTCATGACAATTTGGTCGATCTCGAAGTTTCATCTTCAGATGAGAGACAAATGAACCCTCTGTATGGTCAAAAGACCAAGGAGTAAGAGATATCATCTTTTGCTATAACCCATTATGGTGTTCCTCCCCATGATGATGAATTTCGCTACGAAAGTTCTCTCTATAGTTGGGATGCACATTTCTCGGAAAATGTTCTAGTGGACAATGTTGTACTGAGAAAGCCCTCTTATCTTGAGGCACCTGCAAATGTGAAACTAGTCATGTCTGATGCTTCATCACTAGAAGGTGAAATACTTTCTCAATAAGAAGATGGCCTAGGGTGTAGTTCATTCTCCGAACCACCCCAAAGTCATGCATCTTCTAGTTTGATCAATAACTTCTCTACCAATTTTGTTGAATCTGATGAAGCAACAAGAAAACAGTTACTATGGTCAAATCAGGTAGAATAATCTTCATTGAATGATAAAGAGGAAATTATGAAAATGATATAAAAACTGGAAAAAGGTGAAGTACCATTCATGTTTTGGCCTCTGGGTGACTCTCAGTATGACATTCTAAAGATGTTGACGGAAGATGGAATTCATGATATTTGTCTAAACATATAGAAAACTGTATTTCAGTTGAAGAACAAAGTATTATCTTATGATGAATATGAAAATCATCTTAAGATAATAGAGGGGTTACATATTTAGATTGATTTGGAATCTCTATCAGTCTCTTTATATCTGAAGGATGTAAAGCAGTAGAGATCCCTTCAACGTTCATTCCTTGGCTCACTATGAAGATTGTGTCAGTTAATTGATAATGCCCCATCTGGTATTCATGTCAGAGGATGGGATGTTCATGGAGCACTACATTTCACGATGATCTCTAGTCAGCAAGGCCCACCGAAAATGGTCTCATGCAATGTTATTTCCCATGGCCGGCCACAGTCAATGGGATTTGTTTATAATCAAAAGCATTCCCACGAACATGCATCAACTATTTACTCTAAAAATCAAGCATACGGAGAAAAATTTGTTGAATTACTCTGGCATCAAGAAAATGAGAATATTTAATAGGCCTCTCATATGGATCAATCACATCATCATGTGACAGAAGTGTCGGAAATCATCCAACGGCCTTTCGAACCAGGTGATAAAAGTTGATACCGTTTAATGCATCAAGATAATTTCCGGACTATGGTTCGCAAGATCAGGAGAGATTCTATGAAAGTCTCAGACATAGCATGTCAAGAGCCACCCCAGTTTTCCAGACTCAGGACTCTTTTAAACCAACCCTCAGAATCAACAAATAGGATTCGAGGAGTTGAGGGAAATAGTAGGAACAACCCCAGTCCATCAGACTGTGGACTTTTTCAAATTATCAATTCCATCCTCAGAGAAAGTCGGTCTTTTCACGATTGGGGAAGAATCCTCAAGAGGAACGAAGAGCCAAATTATCAGGAGATTACCTCCATATTACGGTTCTTCAAGAAGTTCCTAAGGGATTAAATCAACAAAAGGCAATGTCTCATCAAGGAAATGGAAGAAGACAATATCATAGAAATGCTGATAGAAGGGATGTGATGAGTTATGCATCAATCAATGTTATCAATGACGTTGTTGCTGATCCACCAGATGAGGCTCACTCAGGGGACTCAAATGAATAGTTTCCTACTCAAGAAGATGTATGCACTGACACAAATGAAGAAGGTGTGCGTACACGAAATCAAAGGGTAACTCAGAACATTGTTAATCCTTTGAGTAACCCACTCCCCCCTCTCCGAAAAGGATCCAACAAAGGTAGGGGAAAGAATCAGGTTACATATCCTTCCTCTGGAGAAGGCCAATCGCTCTCAATAGAGCAATGGTTTGCACAACATGAGGAATAAATGAAGGAATTAAGGAGGTTGAATGCATAACTACTTCAGGGTAGTCTTCTTCTTAAGTGCGTTGGAGTCAGTCGGCCAAGGGAATTTGTTGTAGCTACTGAGATGGATCTAGAATATCCTTCTCTATCAGTACACCCTCACAGGTCTAATCCTACGGGTCAAGTGCAACAACAGTTGGTAGTGCTTCCATTAGTTGCAGCACCAACCACCACATATGTCCAAGCTCCAGTCATTGCACCTACCCAAGTCCAAGTTCAACCGGATGTTTCTCAAAAGTTAATAACTACCATTGAGTCATTAACAGCTCTGTTACAAACTATGGAAGGGAAACATGCGCAATTTCAACCAGAAAATAATGTTTACCTTGAATGGGTAGATTTAATCTCTCCTCCATCCGGTTTTGGAAACCTTGTATTCCCTATTTTCAATGGATCATGCGACCCTGAACAACATTTAATGCATTACTTTTCTTATTGTGATCGTATGATAGGAACTCCAGAGCAGAAAGAAGCAGTAAACATCAGATGATTCGTACGGACCATGCATGGACCAGCCATTTTCGGGTATACAATCTTGTAATCCCGGTCAATTACCGGATGGGAGGATCTTTGACAAAAATTCCTTCTTCAGTTCAGCTCAACTTTTCTAAAGACAACAGTTTTCGATCTTACGAACTGTAAGCAAAGAGAGAATGAAAGGGTATCAGATTTCATTGCTCGCTAGAAGGGATTAACATATTCTCTAAGAAAAGCACTCCCTCAAGAAAAATTGTTTCCAATCTGTGTGGAAAATCTGTGTGACGATTTATGCAATACGTTGATCCCTGTGAAATACACAGGCGGGTTTCAAGACCTTACTTCAATCGCTCAGCAGATTGAAGATTCCCTTATACAGGATAAGGCTAAATCTCGTGTAATTCCATCAGCTCCAGGAAGGAGAATGGGTAAAGCATAAACCACTACAGTTATGCTTAAACAAGCACATGTACCTGTTTCTACATCAAAACCTTCATCTTCTTGAAGCTCTCCACCCCCTGAGCGCCAACAACAAAGGCCATTTTATCCAGATGATCAAATAAATCAATGATGAAAACAATTTGAGGATCTAAAGAGCCAAACATACTCTTTCTAAAATGAACAAGTTACTGGTTACTTCATTTCGGCTTTGGAAAATAATCCGGTTCAATTTCAAAGGCCTAAGAGGTCAAACAAGGAAAGAGATGAAGATCATCCCAATTATTGCCCCTTTCAAAAAATGTTGGGGCATCCCATCCAGGTGTGTTTCGTCTTCAAAGATCTCCTGCAAAAGATCGTTGACTCAAGACAAGTCAAACTGAAAGGTTCTTCAGATCAGGTAGCATGTGTTACTGCTACAGTTCTATAGGAGGAAGGCGAATGGAAAGAAGTCAAAAGAAAAAATTCATAGAAGTATGATGATTGGATGGCCAGAAAGACAATCAACATAAATCATACTATTTTTCAAACACAATTAAAGAAACTGATTGCATCTTCTACCATGAATTTTGTAGCAAAACCCTCTTCATCAGAGGGATTGACCTTAAAGAAACGGCATGATTCAAAGAAAGAAAAAGAATCAGAAAAAGATGAGTATGTGTCAAAGCCTAAGTTTTCCATGACTCTGGCAGACTTCATGTTGTCAAATTCAAAGCCACAGGCACTGCCCCACCGAACGGCATAGCCTAAATAGGCTAATCAGGTAGAGTCTTCATCAGATAAAGAGTTAATCTTCGGTTCTATTAATATGATTCAATTAAAAGATCCATATGCCAATCACAATTTTGATTTCCATGAGCCTAAATTCCCTATATCAAACAAGGGAATCAGAGGAAGTTCTAGATGCACAGGATACAGGGGAAGGCGTGGATCTTTCAGAAGCCACTATTCCAATTCTACCCCCACTAGAACTGTGTATGCAGTAGAAACTTGTGGTAGAGACCTTCATCAAGCTCAGAAAGAACTAGCAAGTTCTTCTACTAAATAGAAAATCCAGTCCTGGCACAATTATTTTGGATGACCGGTTGAAGGTTCCATCTTCTTCCTCTCAGCAATTAAATGGATCTAATCGGTCTAATCTTCCAAAACGAGGAATATTTCCAACTCCTATCCCAATACAATATTCATCAACTTCCAAAGAATATTCTTCCAAGGTACCTGCTAAACCACATATTACTACAAGGAAACGCAGACCTTTAGATCAAAACTATGATGTATTGAAACACTTGGCTCATGTACTAGCCATGTTATAAATTCTGGATGCTTTGAACCTATCAAAAGATCTTCAAGAAGCACTCATCGAGGCTTTACCAAGTCCTCAGGAGTTTGAAACTGAAATTGCTGCAGTTGAATTCTATCACATAGAAAATAATCCTGCAGAATTCCATGCAATAATATCTTTTACTGATGAAGATGAAGATGATGTTGTGCATGGGAATATTAGACCTTTGTAATTATCTGGCATGTTCAATGGTGTAGACGTCCGAAGAGCTTTCATTGACAATGGTTCAGGAGTCAACCTCACGCCCATTCATACACTTCGTCGATTGGGCCTCACAGAATCTGATTTATCTCCTTATACCATGATGTTACAATGATATGATAAAAATGAACAAGAACCACTGGGCAAAGTTACACTCAAAACACAGTTTCTAGATCTTGTATCCAATTCGGATTTCATGGTTGTTGATCAAGACTCGGCTTTCAAAATCTTGATTGGAAGACTCTGGAGACATCAGCATGCCACTATCCCTTCATCATACCATCAATGTCTCAAATATTGTTTCGATGGACATATCGGGACATTGTATGGTGATAAGGCCATGTTCAAGACATGTGAGTCTCAATAAATTGAGGGGGAATTCAATCACATGAAGGGAAGGGAGAAATCCACAACAAAAGAGATTAACAAAGTTAATGCTCCATATGGTTTGGAGAAGATTCCAATAAATCCATTTACACATGTGAGTACAGATTAAGATTTTCTTATCAGTCAAATTGACATGATAGACCCAAATCAAAATACTCTTATGGAAAGATCCATAATGTCAATTACGGCAATCGAGCCAGACAACATGGGAGAAATTGGTAACCCACCATGCAGTGATGAAAGCAAAAATGGTGACGTCTTCATTTCATCAGCTGAAATCCAACAAGTCTATACTTCTCCAATTAGGCCAGAAGATGTTATAGCATCATCGGAGGTGAGAAATGATGTCGATTATCAATCCATCATCTTATCTTTATTACCCAAAGAAGACCCATCATCATCAATAGGGTCGGAAATGGAATCTTATTCTTCAAGATGTGCAAATTTTGACATCTATTATGATCATGAAAATTCTTCTTTATCATCTACTATGCAAGTAGAAATGGAAGAAATAATACATGATGAAGAAAAAGAGGAAGATCTCAAGGATTTTCCTCCATCATTTGAAGAGTGTATCTCTAACACTATGGATGAACTCCGAGAAAAAAATTTTGGTACAAAAGAAGATCCACGCCCCAATTTAATCAGTGCGGCCATGACTCTTGAAGAACAAGATATGTATATTACCTTTTTAAAGAAAAATCGAGACATATTTTCTTGGAACTATACAAAAATTCTCGGGCTTGATCATAATGTTGCTTCTCATCATTTGGGTTTACCAGAAGAACATCGAGGATTTAAGCAAGCCGCGAGAAGAACACACCCAACTTATGCTTCCAAAATTGAAGCTGATGTGGATAAGATTATCAAAGATAACTTCGTCAGAGAAGATCAGTATTCCAATTGGTTGGCTAATATTGTCCCTGTAAAAAAGAGGAACGGACAAATTAGAGATTGAATCGATTTCAGAGATCTTAATCGGCATTGTCCTAAGGATGATTTCCCAGTTATGATTACAAAACTTTTAATGGATGCAACAGCTGGATATGAAGCACTTTCCGTCATGGATGGATATTCCAGATATAATTAGATCTGAATGGCCCCATAAGATGAGGAATATATAGATTTTAGATCCCCTCAGGGTGTGTTTTGATATCGGGTAATGCCCTTTGGCTTAAATGAATGCAGGTGCAACATATCAGTGTGCCATGTATCGTATATTCAAACCCTTCTTAGGGAAGTTTGTTGAATGCTATGTAGACAATTCGGTGGATAAATCAAAAAAATGTTCTAATCACTTGGCAGATTTGGATGTCATATTCTGCAAGCTTCGACAACATAATTTGATGATAGACCCCTTAAAATGTGATTTTGGGGTAACCTCAGGAAAATTTCTCTGCTTTGCTGTACACCATCGTGGTATTGAAGTCTTTCCTGAGAAAACCAAGTCAATCCTTGGTATGTCACCTCCTAGAAATTTGAATGAATTAATAAAAAATCTAGGACACTTAGCCTATATTCGGCATTTCATAGCCAATTTGGCAGGAGAAAGTTTACCCTTTACCAAATTGATGAAGAAGGGAGTCACTTACCAGTGGACTGAAGAATGTCAAGAAGCAATCGATATTCTCAAGAAATACCTCTTTAGTCCACTGGTACTCATGCCACCTGTTGAAGGAAGACCACTTATCCTCTACATGATAGCTCTAGAGCGATCATTGGGTGCATTTCTTGCTCAAAAGAATGATGCTGGGAATGAAAACAGCCTCTACTATCTCAGTCGAACTATGCTTGAAGCAGGAACCTGGTATTCAAGTATTGAGAAGTGCTGCCTGGCATTAATCTTTGTAGTTCAGAAGTTGAGACACTACCTAAAACATCATGAGGTTCAATTGATATCTCACAATAACCCGCTCAAATTCATTCTTAGTCATCCAATACTTACAGGACGTCTCTCAAGGTGGGCAGTTATTTTGCAGCAATTTGACATTCAGTATGTGTCTCAAAAGGCGATAAAGGGCCAAGCTTTGGATGATTTCCTGGATGAACACCCTTCAGTGGAAGACACATCGTCAGATATTGAACTCCCTAATGAGGAGTCTTCTCTATTCAAGAAAGTCCTCAAGCATGGGAAATGTATTTTGATGGTGCTTCAAGAAGTCCAACAGGGAGGAAAATGGAAAATACTAAATTCAACATAGTTGGCTTAGGAATTCTGTTCATTTCTCCAAAAAACGGCAGTGTTATCTTATTCCTTCTTATTGTGGGAAGGTGGTACCAATAATGAAGCAGAATACCAAGCTCTCATCATAGGCTTGGAATTAGCGCTTCAAGCACAAGTGAATCACTTAAAGGTGAAAGGTGATTCAGAACTAGTAATCAAACAAGTCAATGGGGATTATGCCATCAGAAAAGAATAACTAATCCCTTTGTATGATTACGTCAAAGATTTAATGGCGGAATTCCCTTCGGAACCGACATTTTCTTATGTCCCAAGATCAGAAAATGCTCAAGCTGATGCACTGGCTAATATAGCCACAGCTCTGGAAGATCCAAATCTGGATGAGACAACCATCAGTATTGCCCACCGTAGTGCAATTCCACCTTATGTTCGAATCAGAATAGAGGAAATTAATGAAATTAGTCCCATTCCGGAACCATATGGTCATACTACAGGATGGATGTCACCTATTAGGAAATACCTTCAAAATGGAACACTTCCACCTAATAGAGCTGAGAAATAACAAATCTGGTGACATGTGGTCAATTTTACTCTTTATCATAGCCCTGATCACCTAGAGAAAATTCTCTACAAATGTGGTTTTGATGGAGTTCTCTTCAGATGAATTGATGGTGAAGATACAATGGCTGTCATGAAAGAAGTGAATGTAGGAGTCCGTGGTGCCCACCAGTCTGGACATCAACTGTCTGATCAAATTCAAAGTCATCGATACTTTTGGCCTTCCATGATACAAGATTGTGTTGATTTCACAAAGAAGTGTCATTCATGCCAAGTACATGCCAACTTCATTCATCAACCTCTAGATTTTCTTAATACAACTAAATACTCATGGCCATTTTCCACATGGGGAATGGATGTGGTGGGACCTTACCATTCGGTTATGGCCAAGCAGTTTAAGTACATTCTTATGATTACTGACTTCTTTTCCAAATGGGAAAAGGCGATACCTCTCAAGGAAGTCAGTTATAAATGCATTGTTAGCTTCATCAAGTCTATCATTATTACCAGATTTGGTGTCCCTCATACTATATTGACGGAGAATGGCACCAACTTCTGTTTATCCGAGGTGAAGAAGTTGTATGTAGAATACAAAATCAAATCCAACCATTCATCTTGGTATCATGCAGCATCCAATGGCAAGATAGAGGCCTTAAACAAGACACTTTCAAATATACTGCAAAAGATGGTGGATAAAGATAAGAAGTCATGGCCTGATAAACTCTTTCAGGCTTTATGGGCTTATCGGACTACCACCCACACTGCAACTCGGTCAACTCCATATTCACTAGTATATGGAATGAAAGCCGTCTTTCCCATTGATGTTCAATTGGCTTCTCTCATATTAGCCATTTTTGATCATTCATCTACATATGAACAATATGAAAAGTGATTGAATGAATTTGAACGGTTATATGAGAAATGATTGTGCACTTTTCACCACAAGGAAGTCTATTAGAATCGAATAGCACGAGCTTTTAACAAAAATGTTCGTCTTCGTTCATTCACTCAGGGAGAATTGGTATTAGTTCTTGTAGCTCCAATGATACCAGGGAAGAAACCTCCCAAGCATGAGCCCAAATGGATGTACCTTACTCAATACATAGGGTCTACTCCAATGGATCTTATTCATTAATCTCGATGGATGGAGAACTCATCACTACTCCAACCAATGCCAGATTTTTGAAGAAGTATTTTTTATAAGCACAAAATATATTACAACAGTCCGGTATGACCTTAAACTACACCATCGTCTAGGAAGACGTCAAAATTCAACATCAATGGTCCATACATAGGACCTTAAACTATTTATACTTTCATCCCACACGATGTTAAACTATGAAAATGTTCGCTAAGTGGCCTGGTAAGACCTCAAACTACACCACCGTCCAGCAAGACGTTAAACTTCATCATCAATGGTCTATAAATATGTTCTTAAACTATTTGTCCTTTCGTCCCACACGACGTTAAACTGTGAAAAAGTTCCCTAAGTGGTCAGGTATGACCTTAAACTGCACCACCGTCCAGCAAGATGTTAAACTTCATCATCAATGGTCCATACATATGACCATAAACTATTTGTACTTTCATCCCACATGACGTTAAACTGTGAAAAAGTTCCCTAATTGGTCCGGTATGACCTTAAACTGCACTCCTGCAAGACGTTAAACTTCATCATCAATGGTCAATACATATGACCTTGAACTGTTTCTACATTCATCCCACACGATGTTGAAATGTGAAAAAGTTCCCTAAGTGGCCTTGTATGACCTTAAACTACACCACCATCTAGAAAGACGTTAAACTTCATTATCAATGGTCCATACATATGACCTTAAACTATTTTTACTTTTGTTCCACACGACGTTAAACTGTGAAAAAGTTACCTAAGTGGTCCGGTATGACAATAAACTGCACCACCGTCGAGCAAGATGTTAAACTTCATCATCAATGGTCCATACATATGATCTTAAACTATAGGTGCGTTCATCCCACATGACTTTAAACTGTGAAAAAGTTCCCTAAGTGGTCCGGTGTGACCTTAAACTGCACCACTGGCCAGCAAGATGTCAAACTGCATCATCAGTGGTCCATGCATATGACCCTAAACTATTTTTCATATACATCCAACATGAAGTTAAACTATGTCTCCTTCATCATCCTTACTATATGACATTAAATTATGCCGCAAAAGTCCCTACATATGACATTAAACTATTTGTATTCCTTTCGTCTCACATGACGTTAAACGGTGATGTCCTAACTACATAATGCTAAACTGTACATAAGTCCCTTACGTCCAGCATGACATTAAACTTCACCTTCCACGGTCCATGCATATGTCCTTAAACTATTCGCACATTAGTCCAACATGACGCTAAAATGTATCATCCGTTTTTCATCCAACATGATGTTAAACTGTGGAAAAAGTCCCCAATACGTCCAACATGACATTAACTGGTGTACTCTTTTGTCCTCACTGCATGACATTAAACTGCACAGTCCCCCTTTCGTCCAAGATAACGTTAAACTATATTGTCCCCATCGTCCTAACTACATGATTCTAAACTATACGGAAAGTCCTTGATATGTCCTGCATGACATTAAATGGTGCATCGTTAAGGTTGTTGTTACCTCTTGTTTCTCACACCGAGTATGACTCACGTGAGCTTAGAGAAAACCTCAACCATAACACTCTCTCTAGGATACTAACCATTTGTAAGTCCCAACAACATCCTTTTTTAGGTTGTTGTCCACATGAACAACTTGATCATTAATTCGATCATTATTTGAACTATGCGGACTTTGATCCTTGCCTTCCAGGCTGGGTATGTAGGCAACCTCCCATGGTTCAAGTCCAAAATCAATCTCTTCACATCGGTTCACCTCCATCTCATATGATGTCGATTCGTGAAAACACCCCTAGAGTCAATATCTTTACATCGGTTCACTTTCATCCTTGTTATACGACGTTAAACTATACAACACTTTTGTCCAGTAGGACAATAAAATACAATATTCATTGATACCCTCACCTGAGAGGGAACCATTATTTACATTGATTTTTCAACCGTGTTACATTTCAAAGACTACGTGCCTACATGGTAATGCCTAAACCTTTTATCTTGGGTTAAAACATCATTGTACTAAAGTCCCCTTTCACCCTTCACATGTATGAACCAAATTTGTACAGAGGGTATTTCTAGAACTACGTGGGATTGATTCCCATCCTTATGGGATACGTAGGAACATTCGAGTGTCCCTCGAATCTAGCCGCAAGTCTATTGGACCTAACCTCAAATTCCACTTTCAGTACCTTGGCTGAAAAGTCCCCATGAAAACACACACTGTTTATTTCTTATAATGGTCCAAGCTCTATGACCCTAAACTAAGATCTCTAATCCTTTTGTCTCACACGATGTTAAATTGTAGTTTAACAACTACATATGGCTTCATTCCCATCCTTATGGGATACATAGTGAAGTATATCATTTCCAGTCAAGACCCAGCCACAACATGATTATGGTTAGCATTGATCTGTGTATCTCTGTATATATTGAACAATACCCATCTTTATGTGTCATAATCCTAACCATAAATATTTTCAGATCTTCATATGCATTTTCTTGACATTTAGTCACAAAAATGTCAAATTTCTGAGAGTTCTTTTACCTGACTATGCATTACGTTCCCTTAGGCGACCTTGCATAAACAGTCCCTATAACAAATTTTCATCCAAAAGATACTATTATCTGATTATGCAGCCAATTCCCTTAGGAGGCCCTGCATAATTCAACCCCCTAACGTGTTTTTCGGATACTGGTAACTTCATTCTTAGGAAGAAATCCTATTTTGCCCTTATTGGTCTTAAATGACAGTATATAGGGATCCGCAAAAATAGCCATCATTAACATATTTGTCCCATATCCTTTTTCATGATCTGAAAGTATTCAAGTCTATGGTTTATATTTTCCTTCACTACGTTTGAGTCAGACTTTCATAGGAGTGATATCCACCAGTTCTTCGATAATCTTGTTTGGAAATATCTTCTCCATATTGAAGTACCACTTTCCATACAAAAAACTCTATAATTTGGAAAATTTTAATCCCCATAAACTTTCACTGGCTTTTAGCAGTAGAAATGTAAATTTCTGAGAGTTCTTTTGCCTGAATATGCAGCACGTGCCCTTAGGAGGCCTTGCATAAATAGTCTACATAACAGACCTGTTATCCAAAAGATGCTATTTATTTGACTATGCATCCATTACCCTTAGGTGGCCCTGCATAATTCAACCCCATAACGGGTTTTTTAAATAAAAGTTACTTCATTCTTAGAAACTACTTATCCTGATACCTTTTAGCTCTTTTTCATATCATTCCTCATAATCAAATATTCTTAAGCCATAGTTTACATATTTTCCCTCATAATTAAGTTTGATAATATGTTTTCAGATAAATTTTCAAAGAATTATGTTAATTATAATTCATTCAGTCAAAGCTATTTCGACCTTAATCATTAGCCTCTTTATGTCCGACGTGCATGCCTTTAAACTCACCAGTAAATACAAAGGAAATCTGAATAAAATTCAAGTTATAGATCACTAAACATACATTTTGTATGATTTTGGTAACATTGAGAAATTAACAGATTCAAATTTTGTAGGGTTATTTACATTAATCCTAGTAAAAGAAATCAAACTATGCTTACTAGGCCCATTGGCTTAGATAAAAATTAAAACAGGTAGCGAAAGAATACAATCATAAATGATTGAAGATAAAAGTACTCTTCATTGTTGAACAAGAATTAGAGGGACATCCACATATTGGAGCCTCTTCTCTTTTTCAGGAGATTAAAAAAGACTGTTAACATAAGTCTTTACATGATGTACAAAATCCCAAGCTTCATCAGCACCTACATGATGCTCGTGCACTAGACCATATTCACTCTTCTCAGCTTGAAGGAGTGCCTTCATGAAATATACAATGGATTTCATACCATTGGTTTGAGTTCCCTCCAGTGAATTATTGAGTTGATCAAGTTCCCCAGTAACACTATCTAACTATTGCTGGAGCTGCACGTACTGGACGACCTTTTCTTTGATTTTATGCTTCAGCTCCTACATCTTGTCAGTATAATCAGCCTCATCTTGGGATACTGCAGCCTCAAATTCGCCAATGTTAACTGACAGTTTCACCCTGGTCAGATCTTCATGAAACTTTTACTCCTGCTCCCTCCTAAATATGACCTCTTTCACTGAGGCATGGATGTTTTCATATCCAAACCCGCCAAGTCCTATCATGACAAACTGGGATGACAATCGAGGGATCTTCTATGATAACTCTTCTAATGTCACCTCTGATATGATTTTCCATATGTTTTTCCATGCCTTGCGTCGTGAAAAGATGAAGTCTTTAAGCACCTCTGGGTCTGATTCAACATCATCATCACAGGGGGGCATGTAATCTGGGATTAATGCACTTAAGAAAGTGCCATGTTCTTTGCTTTCCGCCAGACCTGTGCTTATTTTCTTTCAATTCCCGTTGGGGAAGAGGCTGAGGCCTCACCTCAAAATCTAGCCACTATAGTTGATGGTCCTACATGATTAATTAAAAGCTTTGGTTAGCTTCAAAGGATAAAAAATAATTGACTGTATTGCAAATTAAGTACAATCACAAATATTGTTATCCCTTACCTGACAGTGGATCAGCAACCTGAGAAGAATCCTCCCCATCTTTCCCAGTCTCAATAGGATCTTCATGATGGGTCTCAAGAGGGTTTATTAGGTTTAGCTCCACTTGAGATAATGTTTCTGCAATGGTAGGGTTGACATCAATGTCCACACCCTCTTCAGGAATTGGCAGTTCAGCAACTTCTATTGATGGAACTCCATATTATTTTCAGTTATGATTAGAAGTGTAAATTATAAGGAAATTTACTGGGCGAAGGATAACACTCAAGCCCAAGGTCTTCTAAATCACATGACATCATAGCATGGTCATAAAATTATTCAAAAGACGTGCCATGATTCATCATTTCATCCAATGATATTTCAGAATCCTGGTTAGTCTCACTAGTGGGAGCGTTTGATGTGTCTTCTTGACGACTTATGTTCTGCAGCCCCTGACCCTGGACAACATCTTCAGGTAAAATCACAGCATCAGTTGAAATAGTCTCCAGAAGCTCTAATGCAGGAGATGAACCAGAAGTATCACAGAATGGAAGCCAGTCGGTGTTTCGTTCAACATTTTTATGAAGCATTGTTGACTTACCAGAAACAGTTTTTTCTCTTCTTACAATAGCAGCAGGAGGGATAATAGGAATAGATGCAAGCTCTTCTCTAGGAGCAGCCAAGTCAGCTTGGATCTGTGATATTTCCATAGCACCCTCTATGGTCTTTGAAGGATGATCAGTTCTTTCCCTCAGAGGGGAAATTGAAGAAGCCCCTGGAATCCCCAGAAATATGTTTAACCATGTGGTAATGGGTATAGACTCATGATCACCCGAAGGACTTACCGCTGCTAATAAAGCATTTAGTTGTGGTCTTCCTTCTTCGTTGCCTTTTCTTCATTGGTTTTTTTGGTATTATCAAGAGTCTCCCTTATTTTCACTTGGATTAGTGAATGGAAGGCTATGTCCAATGCTTCATTCATGGCCTATTGTCTTGGAGATATCTCGCCCGGTTCGCGCGGAGAATCAGTAGCACCCCGATGGTAGTACCACCAGGGCTATACTGTGGCGAAGGAACCACAGTTCCTTTCTTTTCAAGATGCACGATGAAGAAAATAACTTCCTTAAGTTACAGAGTATCGACTAGAATCAAGTTGCAAAGAAAATAAGGAAAGAAAACTTACATCTTCAGGAGCCACATACTCATGCCACTCCTCATCTCCAGAACCACCAGCCCCCGTAGTGGCACCACGATCAATCATTTCATTCACCCTCTTGGGGACAGGAACAGACTCATTAGTGGCATATATGATCATTTACAACTCTATGATGTAATCCCACACTTCATTGGGGTTATCCTCATATTGAATATATGTAGAATCTAGAAGATTCCCTATTCCAGGATGTTGTAGGCCCTCACATAAATCCATCCAGGCGGTCTCAGTACCATAGTACAAACTCTGCCATAACTGGACAACCTTTGGTTTAGATATGAAAGCTGTGAGGAATGTCCTACAATCTTTGACATCAATTTCTTCCCAGCTTCTGCAACTACTGATAGAGAAAAATAAAATAAGACTTATTTCTTTATAAAGTATCAGTGATTAAATTACCACAATGAAGTAACTCACCAGGAGTTGATGGATTAGGTCTCTTGATTCTGACCAGAGGATTATATCGGGCACGAGGCCGCTTTGCTACTTGTTGTGCCTCATAATCCCCATCATGGGAGTCCAATGAATCAGTCCCTGAAGAGGAGTCTGTCAAATCAGCTTCAGGTGGGGAAGCGTCACCTTCATGAGGAAGGGTTTCTTTCTCTACAGTCCTCTTCCTTTTCCCCACCTGATAAACTAGGTTATTCAATATCCCTTTGGGGAATGATGTTATCCAGTGTTCGGAATAATATGTAGTCAAATTATGTGCCGCTTTTTCAACTGGTAGATCAAATATTGCCCCATTCTTCTCCCTTGATGTCAGCAACCATAGTTGTCGAGCAACCATCAGATGTTGCTCTAACCTGACATGTACTGGAGGAGATACAGAAATCTGTTGCAGACATTTTAATTGATGTGCAAATCTATATGGAGCATAGGCCTCACTTATAATTTCTCCATCAATCCTATCAACTAGCACACCATCCATGCAAGCTAGCTTGTATGACTTCAAATCCAAATGGGATGTTCCATCATCAACAAACCGCCCGGTTGGAAGACTTCCATAGGGAAATAAGTTTAATTCCTTAAACATGCTCAGCCTCACTTTCATATCATATGCGTTAACATCTAATGGAGAAACTCCAGATAATTCTTGCACTGACGGCCTAAAAGAACTTCTAGGAATTTGTAATCCATTCTATACATTGTAAGTCCTAAAGTGAGTGGCAATCCATCCTCATAAAACATGGAATGGTCCCACTATTCATAAAGGAGATTTACCCAAGAAAACCAGAAGTAAACTCCTGTGAATATTTACTAAAATGGGGGTAGCCAACCCAACAATTTTCCCCTCAGCCAACTTTGCCGAAATGATGAGGGTCCCTGGCCTGACACCTCCCTTGAAATCCCTGACTGGAAAGAGATAAATGCTGAGCCACATTGCCATAGATCCCGCCAGACGAGTCTTCTTTGGGATCCTTTGATTCACCTCATATCCCCATTTCTCAAACTCTCCAGCTTCTCGAGTTGGCCAGAATGTTCCAGGATCACCCCTCTTCTCAGGTTTTGGGCAGGTGGTAGTACGTTTGGGCCTCTTATCCTTGGATTTCTTTTTCTTGGATCCTTTCTCCTTTGGATCCTTATCTATTGGCTCCTTTTCTTTCTTCTCAATAATAAATATATTCATCCAATCCTCTGGATGAATATCCTTTCTAAAATGATTTAATAAGGTCTCTGAACTCTTGATCCTGTAGAGGATCTTAAATAATTCCCGAGCTAAAGCATGAGTCTTCTCTGAATCATTCAAAGTCACCTTGGTTGGAATGAATTCATCATACATATCGCCCAAAATTGGTGCCCCTGAGATCTTGTGGACATCCCACAGACTGATACCTACTTCTCCATGAGTCAGATGGAAAGAATTAGTTTCTGGGCTCCAGTGGCTGAGTATCTTCGGAACGAAGTTATCATGTCTATAAACATATGTTTCCGAAACCCAAACAGCTTTTTATATCGCCACTCCTTTCAGATATTCAACAAACTCTGAACAAGTTTGTCGCACCCAGTATGCCCACATCCAAGTTGGATTCACACCTCCCCCAGGACGGAAGTCCCAACTTTTCTTCCAGCCTTTGAATTGATCCATCTGAGTGTTTCAGAAGATTGAAGGATGACAATGTGGTTACAGCATGGGCGTATGAGGTTTTAAATCTGGTGTACAAGGGCTATGATGCATCATGTAAGCCTTATCCACTATTCCATCACTTATAAATCCTCCTCCACATGAGATATTTGCTGAAGCAAAGTTGGTGTAATTTTGAATCCATGAAAATGGAAGATAGTTCTTTGATTCTGGAATGGTGACTTCTCCAAGATGACCATATCCATAAAAAGGCAGATAAGTGCTTTGGGGGAAGTCGTGATGATATTTCTTCATATACTTAGCCAAATCTGGAAGAGTTCTATCTTTGACGATATAATAATCATGCCTAATGATGTTCATCATATCATCAATCCACTTTCTAGCCAATTCATCAACTATTCCAGGTTTAAGATCCATTGATTCTGCACAAAAGTTGAATAAATTAATTGTTATGTAAGATGATTTTTCATAAAATTTGTGAAGGAATTTCAGAAAAATGGCTAAGGCATTATGGCACGCAAGTATGGATGTGTCGTGCAAGTGTGGATGATTCACGCAAGTGTTAATGTGTCGTGCAAGTTTTTTGTGCGCAAGTATCACCACACAAGTCCTATTACCTTGACAACAGCGCGAAAATGAAGAAACAATGGAAAATGAGATACTTGCGCGGCAAAGGGTACGTACACGGCGAGAGCTCGATAATCCGGAATCAGATTCTATGCGTGGAAATGGACTGCGTATTTATAGGCCAGGCGGCCCATCTGTGCACCTACACCCAGTGCGTTCTAGCCCTACACGACTCGAACATGCATGCCAAGTGTTGCACACTGAAAGACTTGGGCTCCATGTTTCCTTTGGTTTTCTTCTTTTCCTCAGAGTCACATCCTCATTTCTTTCGAATCCAACTTTGAGGGGGGACTTTTGTTGACGCTCCATTTTCTTCACATTGTCTAAAATAATATAAAGAGAAATGACTTAGCTCAAATTGAGTTATCCTTTGAAGAAAAACATTAAAAATCAACAAGGCAAGAACAAGGCTTCCAAAGCACATGTGCCACGCAAGTTTCATCACTGTCGCGCAAGTCCACTTGCACGATGAATAATGGCCGTGCAAGTGAATTGTGCGCCAAAAAGGATAACCGCCCGGGTCTTCTTCAGCCTATAAAAATACCCTGTGGGCCCCCCATTCGAGGAAGAATTTTTTTTCAGAAACTCAAATTTGAGCTCCTAATGCCCTAGTTTCTTATCAAAGCTTCCGAAACACTTCTACGGTAATTTATTACCTAGAACGGATGATCTAAAGAGGTGGAGGAAGGCCTATGTGTTGAAACTCATCAAAACTTGCGTGCCTGAGTGGCCATCCCTTAAGGGAAATGGCCACACATGCGCGCCGCCTAACTCTGTCAATCGAACATGTGCACCACTCTTCTGGAAGAACCTCAAGATGATTCTAAATGAATTAATCAAGAGTTTCTCAAGTATTACCCTGCTGGTTAACCGTCATGCAAGTACCCATGTGTCGCGTAGGTATACCTGCGCGACCAAGATTTGCGCACCCATGCAGAACCTATGCGCCTGCCAGAACTTGCACGTCCCTACATTTTTGGGTGCCCTTCTTTCCCATTTCACCCCTCTTATGCCATTCCACCTTTCCTATTGAAGACTCAGTCGTCAAGACACTCTTCGAATCCATTATGGCATGATTTCTTGATTTGACTTCCTTATCTGAAATGAATTCTGTGGAATATCTCTCAAAACCTAGTGATTTACACATCTTTATGTCACTAAAGATTGAGATTTAATTCATTCAACATCATCCATTAAGATGAGAGAACTCATTAACCTGGGCCTCCTTTTCAGGAATAAGCCCCAGTCTCAAATATGGGCCTCCTCTTCAGGAATAAGCCCCCGTATCAAATATGGGCCTCCTTTTCAGGAATAATCCCTAGTCTCAAATATGGGCCTCCTTTTCTGGAATAAGCCCCAGTCTCAAATATGGGCCTCCTTTTCAAGAATAAGCCCCAGTCTCAAATACGGGACTCCTTTTCAAGAATAAGCCCCAGTCTCAAATATGGGCCTCCTTTTCAGGAATAAGCCCCAGTCTAAAATATGGGCCTCCTTTTTAGGAATAAGCCCCAGTCTCAAATATGGGATTCCATTTCAGGAGTAAGCCCCAATCTCAAATATGGGAATCCTATTTAAGAGTAAGCCCCAAGTCCTCTTTTAATATGGGCCTCTTTTTCAGGAATAATCCCCACTCATAATTCTTATCCTGGGCCTCCTTTTTAGGAATAATCCCCAGTCTCAAATATGGGCATCCTCTTCAGGAGTAATCCCCAATTCCCATAATTTTTCATGTCTCTTAACCTGGGCCTCCTTTTCAGGAGTAATCCTCAGTCTTAATTTCTCTTAACCAGTCCTAATTTACCTTTGATCTGGGATTCCTTCTCTGGAGTAAAACCCAATCATAAGTCATATCCTAATTTGGGTCTCCTTTTTAGGAGTAATCCCCATGTTACAGTATTCAAATCTCCATGAAGCACATATACCTTTATGGACCTTGTTCCAAGATTTCTCCCCTAAATTAAATCCTAATCTTCATTTATCTCGACATTCATTCATACATAAGTGCCACATTATTTCTTATGATTGAATCTTTCATGGCACAATGGTCTGATTTTTACCAATTCCTCTTGTTTCTCACACCGAGCATGAATCCCGTGAGCTTAGAGTGTAAAACTAATTATGACATACTTCTTTGAGCCATCAATCTTAAACATCATACTCCCTTACTCGAACTACATGGGTTCTGATTCCTTTTTCTAAACAAAGGATATGTCGATAGCACATCTGTGGGTTCAATCCCAACTTAAAAATAATCCATGTCTTTCTGAATGACAATAAACTTCAAGTGCTCCACTGAATGGCTTTAAAACCAGCATGTTCATCATAATGGCCAAGAGACTTCTATATAAATGTGCTGAAGGATACCATTGACCAAGATTCTCTAATAAATACAGACGATTCTCTATCGATCAAGAACCTCGAATACATATAAAGATTTTATAAATTTCCTACATATTTAATAATTGATTTTCAGATCTAAAGGAAATCTCATTTTATACTTGGTAATGTAATAAGGATTCACAAACATAACTTAAATCTATAAAGAGAGTCCTGAAGTAGACAATAATTCCCCTCAAAAAGGTGTGATGAGTCTGACCTCCCATTCTCTCGACCAATGAAAATTTTTAAGCCTCATCAGTCCAAAAACTGATGAGCACCTACCTTTGGAATGTAGGTCCAAATGGATGTGTAATCGTTGGATGTTTTCGGTTCTATGAACAAACCCGTTAGAAACCGATTTGAATGTTTGAACCTCCCATCAAGGAGGTCATACCCAAAATTCCGAGGGAAAATTGATCTAAATAAAAGTATCATTAATGATTGAAATAAGGTCATACACCATAATAAAACAATCTATATAATAAAAATAATGTCTTATAATGTTGTATTGTGGAGGGATATCATAATGGAACTAAGAGAATAGAATTTTTCATACGGTTATTTTCTTGCAAAGGTGGATCAATTTATATCACAAGACCTGAAAATAAATAAATATAGTCTTTCATAAGTTCCAAATGATTGATATTAACAAAAAAAAGGACACCTGGAGGGATCCCATGATATGGTCTTATTGAGGGGTCTCACTGAGGGGGTCTCATAGAGGTTCTGAAGTTGGGTACTCACATAGATGTTTCAGAAATGTTCTCATGGATAAGTCTCATAGGGAGGACTAAAAAATCCATAACATTAATAGGACATATTAAAGAGACAATTTCAAACGTGGTTGTCATTTTATTGATGAATCAAAAGCATAGAGACACACAAAAATTTAAATAAACTCAAAATATACAGTATAAAAGATTCTACCAAAGGAGAACATCATTCACTTTTGTAGAGACAGTAGTGAGATTTAAAATTATAAATGGATAAAAGCTATGGGGGATAATGAGTCCACTTAGAAATAGGTACTAGTATATTTCATTAGTTTATTAGGGATGTAGTCATATTGAATATTTATTGTCCCTAGATATATCTTGGTTAGGGTTAACAATGTACATTAGTATTTATTGTCTATGTTTTATTTAAATTTATTCTATGCTATGGGATGGATAAATAAGAGAGTATTGTTTCAAAACAAAACATGATCTAAGGATGGAGTTTTTTTTAATATTTCTAACCCTGATTCATGCCTCTAGTATGGGTATGTTACCTTTATGGTAAAAAGATTCTTAATATATTCTTAAACATATTTGAAAAAAATATGAGTTATCATATCAACATCAATATGTTATGGTCATGAAAGGGTATATATAAACCCCATTAGAACACCCACATTTGTTGTAACTTAGTATTTTTCCTTTATTTGGGCTTTTATGTCTAATGATAAACCTCAATTATTACATTACTTATGAACTCAAAAAAATATTTATCTAATAAACCTTATTTATGTTTTTATGAGTTAAGAAACCATCATATAATGAACAAAACATATTTTTTATCTGATTACATTAAATATCCCCATATAGTGGATCATTAAACATTTCTTTTATTTGTGAACTTCATATGAAAACATTGAATGAAAACTTTTCACGATTCTATTCTATCACAATGCCTTAGTAACTCAGGATCATATATCATTATAGGTCCATTCATCTGATTAAATTATGTACCTTGTTCTGATGTTCCTCCATCAGATGTCCTTTAAAAATATCTATCTATTGGGTAATTTATTTATTTGACAGATACACCTCTATTAATTACAGGCTCATTGATATATATTTTCTATGTGCTCTATGTGATTCCAAGATTTTATATCCATGAAAACATATGATATATACATTTATATAGGTATTGTAATTTTACATAAAGATTTAAGAAACACATGTGATACCCTTACATAGGTAATGAAAATTATTATTTACCATTACATATCAATCACAACTCTTTCATTTTGTACCTCTCTCCATTTGTTATTGCATTTATCAGATTTTTTATTCATCATGCATTATAAATACACATATAATACCATTAAATATTTTAGATTTAACAACATGTATCATAATCTAATAACATTAGGTTTTTCCGTATGAAAATATTCACATCTCTGTATATCCAAAAACTCGAAAATTCCTTAGAAATAAATTTCATATTATTTGTACGAACTCTTGAAAACAATTTTAGATCATGGTGAACATAATAAAGTAAATAAAATTATGGATGACTTCTAAAGGTCTTACATAGAATTTAATTCCTCTTAACAACCATATGGATTTTTTTTTACACATCATATTTAATATTCCCTGACCTTTATAATCAATGTTTCGTACAATACTTCTAAAAATTATTTTGTATAAAAACACATATTGTAATTTTGAAATAAAATGAAACCCAATTTTTTCGTGAAATACACCGGATTACCTCATACCCAGATAACAAATCTAGATCTGGCATAGACCGACAGTTGTTCCTGGTCTTCCTGGGTTTGTTACTAGCACATAACATCAAAAAATATCAACAGGTGAATGAATTTTACATATAACTGTTTAAGATAAATATTAAAAAGATGATTTCTAAGCCCCTTAAATGGAAAATGTACCATAAACAAAACTATATTTAAAAAACCAAATAATTACATCATCAATGTACTTAACAGGAGGTGAGATAAGGATCAAACATCCCAAATAAATCAACCCTTTGAACATAAAGGATCAACAAATCCCACCACCTCTATGTGGAACCTTCCCTCTACTCAAATAATTGAATAATAAATTCTAAAAATACTAGAATATAAATTAAAGGTGTGAGATATAAATCTCAGTAGGTTCTCAACATGTGTTCCATAGTATATGACATAATAATAGACCAAGTCATTCTTTAATTTTAACTACAACATGGAATGGAATAATTTAACATTTTCATACATAAAAAAATTATTCATTTCAATAGATAGAAAACATATTAAATATGTATAATATAAATATTTTATATAAAATAATTTGTGGCAATAATTTGGCATGAATTTAAATTTTCTATTGTTAGTGAAATATATATCAAAAAATAAACAACATGAACCATGGTAATTTTCAATGAAGTTTGTTTGTTTCATATTATAGGATCCTCACACTACTCATATCAATGATCAGAACTACATAAATGTACACACACCCTTATAGATCCATCTAGATATGGCTCATTAATATGTCACTAGGTCTATGACCTTCCATAGTATGTTTTTTGTTAGGTTGTCACCATTAATACAATGATCGGTAATTGACATCCTAGAGTGAATGTACTAAATAACCCACTAATTAAATAGACTTACATATTCCCAAATATGCCAATAAATTATGGGAAAACAATTTCATTTCAAATTAATCATAATTTACAATTCAACATCCTCATTTTTTAGTTTCAACATGAAAATTGTCTTTGAAAACAAAAAAACAAGGATTTTGTCATATTTTCATTCATTTTAAATAAAAAACCAATCATTATTTTCAACATTTTAATTTAATAAATTTTTATTAATAGAATTATCAAATTATATTATCAACTTCATGAATTTCAATATATTCCCAAAATTCTAATTCTATTGAAAATGATGGGTTTTTATAGAAATCCATTCAATTTTAAATTTAAATTCCAAATAATATCAAATTGGGTCTTCTTATATAAATTGAATGATAATTCAAACAAATATTATGATTCAATGTTTTGATTAGTTTGAAATTCTCAAATTGAACAACAAACCATAAATAAAAGCTCATGAATGAACCCCCATAATGGGATCTCCATTCATATAAAAATGAATCAGAGATCAATAAAAAACATAGAATTATGATCAAAATAAAAAGATTGTATACCCATAAAATACATGATGATCCTATAAAATATGAAGAGGAAGGAATGAGATATTTTGATAGAACATTAGATATATGATATAAATATCCTAAAATATTAAACATTATCAACCGGGCTTCAATCTCCCATGATTAGGGGTTTTTTGTCATGAATCTATTCTTGGGAGCATCTTAAACCATGGAATTTGGATTATGTCTAGTGGGGGTCAACTTGTGGTTAAACCGGGGCGTTTGATATTATAAAATAAAATTTTTTAATAGATTAATACTTCTCTAATGATTTCCTAGTGAGGGATGTATGGTATGAAAAACTGCACACCCTAACTATTTGACCCTTTTCTCTGGTGCACGGTTTCTTTTTGATGGGTGGATATTTGTCAAAAAATTCCCCAACTGTGAAAACCCTCACTATCTAGGGTTTTATGGTCTACACTGGGGGGGCATCGACCAACTATTCATGACCAAAATCCCACTAAATATTTTCAAAATTTCACATGAAACAACCTATACAAAACCAAAAATTGTTTTTATCCAAGATTATTAAAGTAAATGTTATTGAGACAACATTATCCAATTTTAAGGGACTAAATTATTCATCGAAAAAATAAAATATTATTGGTTCATTGATAATTAAATATTTTTTACATTAAATGGGTCTTTACAACATTATATTAATATGTGTTGTAGAAATAATTATAGTATACTCTAATTAACCTCCTTCTGTAAATGGGTGTCTATGTAGGGGGTGTATGGTCACATATTAAACCCACCAAAAAAATTTTAATGTAAAAACTCACAAGGTTCTATTTTCGGGTGATAAATCACCATCCTAATGTGTCAACTGATTATAGCTCAGTATTGTCATCCTTGAGAGTATATCTATTTTTTTTAAGAATGATGTACTATTTCTTGAATCATTTCCCACATCATGGTCAAAGGTTTTCTTTTCAAAGAATTGAGTTACATCATTTGAAAATTACCTGTATAAAATTTTAATTTAATTTATTCTCAACTACACCATTTTATGATGTGATATATAATTTCATTGCTCCAAATATTGAGAAAACAACATACCTCTATTTCTCTACTCATTTTCACCCCAATGTAGGGAAAATCAATAAATAAGCAACATTATGGGTGAATACATATTAAAATTTAGGATTCAACCCAACATCCATTGGTAAATCATGTATATGAATAATAAGGGTGAAGCTAGAAACTTCTCTTACCATCCTCTCATGTCTCAAAATTCCTAACACCAATCTACTATTTATCCACAAATAAGAACTAGTATCTGATAACATTTGGTCTTGAATCATCCTCAAATACGTTAAACAAAAACCTAAGCTAGACTGTGTCATGGCCTAAATAATATTCTCTATCACCAAGGGATTGGGAAAAGAGGCTGATCATATATAATAATCTAGTGATAAATTTTCATCAAATAAATAAAAATAAACACAAATTATAATTTCTATCGAGTATCTTGAAGGGTCAGTCCATAGGTTGGACTCCCATGTGAACTCAAAAAAGTTGTTTTAAAAATATGAGAAACCATACATGAAATAACCTATAATCATAAAATAATCCAAACACCCACTTAAACATACTAAAAAAAGATAAAACAATGTAGAAGAATATCCAAAAATATATGAATGATAAATTAGATGATATATACAATATACAATGATTTAAATGATTATAGAAATGCTCATGTTGTGACCTTATTTTAACATTTTCAGCCCATCCAAACTCATCATCAATCCAACTACAAGATACACACAAGAAGTGATTTCCAAAATAGGAAAATTATTAGGAACTTAAAAATGATAATGTATAAGACACACATTTTAATGAATCGATGTTTTATAAGTAAGACACGAGATACCCGACTAAGAAATATTTCCCTATTGATTCAATCCAATCCCATTTTTAAAAAATAAATACATTATGAATTAATATAAATTATTTTAAATTAAATAATTTTTTATATTTAAGGAACAAATCATAACCATGCCTCAAATATTTTAAAACCCAAATTCATTCATTGAAAAAATCATTAAAATATTAATATCAAATTAAATTTTAAAACATCATTTATGAAAACACTTTATAAAAAAACCAAAAAAAATACCTAAAATGTTAACTCAAATACCACCATAATAAATACACCAGGTGTATTAATAAACAAGAAAAATGATCATGAATAAAAAAAACCATGTACGTAAATGAATAGTTTAATATAAAAAACATGTTAAAAACCCACTCAAGGGGATAAATAAAATGATTACATATCTTGAGAATGATGATTATGATTGAAAGGAAAATCTATACTGATATAATTATAAAAAATATAAACATGTAAATTATAATATTTCCAATGGGAATCACTTATAGTAAATGTTCAATGTACACTACGATCCATAAAATATCTTTTATGGAAATATTCATATCCAGTCTACATAATGTAATCTAGGGAATTATATGTCACATGTTAAGTGAAATTGTTTCACACCATCAAAGCATAACCATAACCATATAATCCCAAACATAGTGGTGTTTAGTTTTTTTTTTAGAAAAATCTATGGTAGTAGAGATCCTTCCTGTAATAGAGGTAAATTTATATGACACTAATAGGGGAAATATTATGTCTATTTTTTTGTTTTATTTAACTCTTGGTTTGTCCTTGGTTTTCACGACTTCTAGGGGTTTGAAATCCAAATTTTTCATAAGATAGAACAAGAAAGACAATTATAGTATGGTTTTTATAAATATGAATCCAACCAAGTGTGGAAACTATTAGTTGAGACAATGGGGTTAAAGAAGGATTGAGTATGGGTTTTGAGATTGTTTGATACCTAGAATAACCCAAGGGACATTGTTTTTGGTTTGATAGAAGCTCCAAATTGGTTTTCTCAAGGTTTTTCTAAACATGCATAAATAATTTACGCCGTTTATAATTTACTTAAAAAGTGGTGTTTACCATTTTATCCTATCAAATTTATACCAACTTTGGACATCAGTTCAACTTCCATAATGAAAAAATCATCCAAATTTTCCTCGATTAATTTCCACTACTTATTAGAAGTCCATCCACCTATCTAAAACTCCACCAGCATCTTATTTATAATAGAATATTGGATTGAATTACATTACAAGTTAAATAGGCTATATCATTGTAAAACATCCATAGTTACTCAACTGAGTGCATCTACTATATGATTAGGCTCGACTCATTGATGATGCAATAGAGGCTATTTTGGTTAGGGTAGAAAACAAACCTCTCAATAATGACATAGTGTAACAAATAATTTAATTATTAAACTATGGAAGAAATATTCATGTAATGAGTAAGATATTTATTCTCATGGTGTCTTATATGACATGTCTTGTATGTATCTGCATGCCCAATCTATATCAGTACCACTCTTAGACTACCTCTTGATCCATAATATTAAAAAGAATATCCCGGCCATTGATAATGAGGGATAAATGGTACATTTATGCTCAACCTCTTATTCAGATTAAGAAACACCACTTCACATAGCCAAAATAACTCTATTTTCACCGTCTTATTCATCAATGTGGTAATGGATATTGATAAATCATAAATGACCAGGATAAATCATCTTGGTTATCTAGATAAACATATAATGTTATTTATCATAAAAACATTCTAGATATGTTCTTGGAAATCAATACATCTATATTATATTTGATTATGGACATACCAATCCTTGATCCCACATTCTGAAAAGTTTCACCTCATATTTTTAGAATTTACACTTTAAGAATTTGAGATAACCATTGGGATCAAAACATACTAATTAATTTATAATTTTGTTTGGAATATTGTTTTTTCGGTTGGAAGAAAAAGATATATTTATCAAAAACCATGAAAAATATGTCTAGATATTGTGGGATGATCATTTTTATTTGAACGGTAAACACTATCGGCACATTAATTAGTAAAAAATTCATCACCATGTACTCATATAACCCATGCGTACTCTAAATGATTTTAATCAAGATGACCTCCTCCAGAACCAATAACTAGTGATATCCCAATCAAATAAAAATCATAGAGAACCACTGGGAACCCTATAAGTAATAAAATGATCATAAATCGCAATGAAATGATATCTATTCATAAGAAACTCCTATTAATATTTTAAAAAACAATGTTGAATCAAATATTAACATCTTCGTTGATATTGAACATCACAGGTGTGCCTCATAGTTATGGACTTGGAAATAAAAATACATTTAATCCAATTTCATCAAGATGTACTTTGGGATACATCTTATCGGAGGGATATCTATGATATGGAGGTGTCAAAATTGGACCAAAAACTGGGAAAAGATCCATCACATTTCCATACACTCTATTTGGTGGATGTCATGTCATGGAATTTGAAATGATGTACGTATAAAGATCTTTGATAGGATAAATATATTTGGGGTCTTCCACTTATCTTTTAGAAATATGAAAGCCTCAAACATAAATCATGATCATCAAAATATTACTCAACCCTATGCCAACACTACATAATCCATGTTCCTATTCCCCTATCATAACATATCAATCACCTTTTGGATAAAAACATATTCCTTCAATGGTGGAAAATATTGTGAGCACAGAAGTTGGTCAGCTAATCCATAAAAAAAACTAAATTGAATATCTTCATTTATATAATCATGTTGTCCCGTATATTTCTTTAATAAATTATTACTATAGTACATTCAATTTATCACTGAATACGGTAGATATTCTTTCCCAATGGTTTATCTAGGGGATGTAACATTTAATTTAATGATATTATTAAGGGTTTTCTAGAAATAAAGTATCTATATTATATGGAATGACAAGAAATAGTATAAAATAGTATTAGATATAGTAGTTTTCATAAAAAAACCTCAAATATTTTATAGTCCCTCACCACTATCTTTATGTTCCAGATCCATTATGTACAAGAGACTTACTATTGCTTCATAATGTCAACCCCGAGATGAAATACCAGTTTCATTCATCATCTATGACTAATTTTGTAGACTCTAACGGGATCCTTGGATCCCATAATGATTATTCCATAATCATATAAGGATTCCTATGGTAATTAATCTAGATAAAAACAAATAGAGATGCCTCATTTGGACGGATTGTTATTAATGGATTAAAGTTTTGGTGAAGAACTTATGGTGGTGAAAAATCATTCCACATTTGAGGCATTATGGAACTCCTATAGAGGGGGATAATAATGTTAGATTCTATTTTCTGTCACAGATCATTCACTTCATGTTAATATAACTGATATTCTGTGATGTAGTATGTGGTCCACACTTCAGAGTTTATATAGGATGAAAGAAGAACAATTTTTTGATCCTTCTTAAACCCCATATTTTAACCATGGAATTATGAAGAATGTAATTATATGTAATTAAATATATCTTCCGAATATGGGGTCTTGCCTCTACATTTATTGAAATCAATGAAGTTTTCAATTTCCTCAATTCATCCCCCATCAAAAAATGAGTGGATAATAGTAAATCCCTGAAGCATGCTACGTAAAAAAACCTGTAATCATCCCATAATGAGGAAGCATAAATTCATAGTATCTAATGATCAAAACATAATATAGATGAACACCTTGATTAAGAGTTCTTCAAATTTCTCTCATGTGAGACCTACACATCTTTAATATTGTATCATATCATACCACAAAATTCTAGATGTTCTTTAAAGTGTAAAGGGTGCAAGCTTCACCTTATAGTCATATAGTGAATATATAAATTCAAGTATCAATTTAGTGAAAAATATCAAGTCCTATAAATCAATAGGGACTCATATACCCAATAATGATGGAGGATGATGGAGAAACAAATATCAATAATAGTTTAACATAGTCATGGTAACTCCCCCATATTAGAAAAAAACAGGGTAGAAAACTCCCAACATATATTGTCCTTCTTCAGGAACTATTGGTGTGGGTACATTAATATTATCCTACAAGACCTAAAAAATAAAATGGACTTCCATTTTCATGATAGAATTATTTCATTCTACACTAAGTGGTCACATTATTTTTCTATGAGGAATCATGTTCTCTAACACATTTAAACCATTTAGAATATTCAAGAGTGATCCTAACCTGTATATAGAATAAAAAAGTTAAAGATTATAAAATTTACACAATGTATGTACCACTTAGAACTGACCATGGTTTCAACCATATATGTTAATCATATTCACATACATATACAAAATATAAAATTTTTCTTAGGTTTAAGTAATTAATTTCAATGTAGTTTTATCACAATAGCATGTTCAATGGATATATCAATCATTCAAAAATACATGTATACCAAAAATAGATATCATAAATCATGGAATTAAATAACATTAAAATTTTGAAATATAATAAAAGAGATATATACATATAATTTGATGTTATGTTCCTATTCATGATGAATTAACACACCCAAATCACACAATACAAAATAAAGAATCCCAGAAATGGTAATATGGAGGTCTGTTCAACATGATCCAACCATGAACATGGAAACTATTCTACCTTAACACCAATCATCATAACTCAAGTAATTCATATACCAGGTCCGTAAAAATAAATTATATTAGCTATCCTATAACAATTTCATAACACCCCATCCCAAATGAGCATTTCTAAATAAGAGTACAACACAACCTCACGGGTCTGTCACTACATGTAAGGGGTTATCAACTAGCAAAAACTTTTTGTGCCCATCAGTGGGGATAATTTACCATATATATATTATAATTCAAAATTAATAACATAAGTGAAGATAAATAAATTTAAAAAAATATAGTAAGACTAAAAATATATAGATTGAATAATGGTCATAGAAATCAATTAATGGGATCCCAAAATGTTTGAAAAAACTATAGTAAAAGTGGGGTTGGTATTAAATAAATAATATTATGGAAATCAAATATATCATAGCTTGGTATTAATCCTAAATTCACCATCCTCATCCAAATCATCTTGAAAATTCCTAAATTTTATTCTTAGATCCAAATACAAGAAGACTACATGTGAACTGGAAATACCATAATAGGGTTTAGTAAAAAAAGATGGGAGGACATCACCATTTAATCCTTAAAAATTTATACAAGTATAAAAATTGTATTCAACAAAAAAAATGCGTAAAAAAGAATAAAAACACAAAATATTGAACTAAGAATCCATTTTTTAACTAAGATACCAAATCCAAATTGGATTACTATAATTGGATCCATTAAAAAAGTAAAATAAAGAGATATCAGATATAGCCAAGACAACAAATAGTTCAAATATATTTATCACTTGGAATCCTCATGTAATCATGTGTCAATGTTTATCAATATTCCCTAGGCATCAAGTATGTTGGTCACATTAATATTCACTAATAATCCAATAAAATGGTACTTGGAATACACCTGGAATGAATTGGTTCCACTATAAGTCATACTATGAATTTTCATTCCTCTAAAATTTTCTTAGGTACAACTTATCTGTTACCCCTTATGGTGTACACACCCCTATAATGGAAAATAAGGTCATTATATTAGATAATACACGAATAATATATCATCATGAGAATAAGGAAGAAACATACATACATGTTATCAACATAAAACGTGACTAAAAAATCACAAGAATAACTATTGGCCTCAAGAATCAAAATGGGTATCACTCGAAACAAATAGAAACAACCACATGTGATCATAAAAATGAATTTTAATCATGGTATGACTGGACAAGAAGTATACATAGTAATAATTGGGTATATGTTTTCCGAAAATGGTAATTATATTCTATCCTCAAAATTTTCTTCATCTACATAATGTATCGTTGTGGGATCATCTCCCAAACAAACATTATAGACCAACCAAAATAATCTCAAAAGGAAAGAATTAGTATATGGAGATCGAATCAAACGTTTTAATTATTATTGAATAATGTGGAGTGGTATAATAATTCAAGGGTATAATATACACTTAACCAATGATAAATACATTATATTTCAGAATAAGAGTACGGTTGATGATAATCATTAATATAGAACACTAGAGACCTTCTAGGTAATAATTCACCAATAATTTCACAGAAAATGCATTTAAGAATTACACCGATCCTAATTGAGGTCCATGAAATGACCAAAATAGATTTTCCTTACAAGATAAAACAAAAATTCATTATCCAATCCATGATGACATATTTTTCATGATTGTTTATGGAAAAGAGAGTAAATTCATATAATATAGAAAATCCCAATGAGCCTTTCTAGAAAACCCCAAATTTGATATCATCAACGACGTAGAATGGAAGGTTCCCTTCTCTCATCCAAAGAAGGAGAAAGAAAAAAATCAATTTTATAACATCATCATAGAGGTTCAGCTGATTTTCTTTCCCTAAAATACAATAATACATTTCCGAATGTGTTGATGGATTCAAGGAATAAAAAATAATGAAGAATGAATAGATTAATCGGAGAAAATTTATTAATGGATGCATTAAATACCCCTAATTAATCATTAATTAGTTTTCATATTTTTTTCATTAATATTTAATTAAAAGGGAGGTGTTACCACAATTTTTAAGGTTTCATAAAGCCAAAATGGCTTACACCACAAACTACCTTGTCCATGATGGCTATAGAAAGCACACCATGAAAAAATACCGTAGGTTATTCAATGGCCTTGAATGAGAAGATTTTTTACACTGCACTACACTCTCTGAAATAAAAAATTTTAGAATAACATTAACCATAGATGAACAATGGTTAGGGTGTACCTAGGATTATAGAATATGGAATTTACATCATGGAATAGGTAACTAAACAAGGTCTTTTAAACCTCATGCCATTTTATACAAAGAGGGATTAATATAACATGCCTTATTCTATGGTGTTTCACATTTTTGATATAAAATTAAAAAAATGTATTTAACAATTCTAAAGCTTAAAAAATAGTCTAAGTCTCCACTGAATCATGGTTTTACTGAAAAATAATGTGAAGGAAAAGAAAATATTCCATTTCTTGAATGGATAAAAATTTATAAGGCCTTACATGTAGTTTTTATATTGACCTTTTAAAACCCACATAAGAGGATTTTTTCAAAGGAAGAAACAAAATAAATGGTTAGGAAATTTTGTGTTATTGCAGTTAGTTGACAATGTACACCTATGTTCATTAATCCATTATAACATATGTTCCCATAATAGAGAATAATATTCTAAAACACAGATACATGGGTATCTATTTATAAATTCAAATGGGTTTTACCATATATGACATGTATTTTATTTATGAGAATTAATTTTATTATGGTTAGTCATCCCCTATGAATTCTAATACAGCTTGGGATGGACTAAATGCGGTAATAATTATATCCAAGAACTGCTAATGAAAATATTTTTAATTATAATTTGAGTACCCCCATAACCTTGTTAATGTTTTAACTATTTCATCATTCATTATTAATGTAGTAAAACCTATTCACATAATTAGAGAACTCATACTTTTCCAAAAATATGCATCACTAAAATCCACCTCACTCAATTTAATTACATACTCAATCTTCAAACATATAATAATAGATAATCCTTCAATAATGATCCATACATAAAACATGGTATTCATTCACAAATTAAGCACATAACAATATCAATTTCATACTCCATCATAAATAAGTAATCTATTTTTAATTATAATTCTTTTTTCCATGATAATTCCTTCTAAAATTCACATGTTATTTACACTAATAAAACCTGAACACAAAAAATTTATATAGTAAATAGATTCTACTAGAATTACTAAAATCCCTCTCCTTACCATTATGTATATTTATCCGTCAATTACATATTTTTTATTCTTCTACTTTGATAAGTCCTTTTTTATGAAGTTGTATTGATAATAAGGAATATTTTACCTCTTCAAGTGATCTAGTTTCTCCACCATACAACATTGAGTCTGTAATGTAGTTATAAATGTCATCTCATGATGGTAACAAAAAATTTAAAGGTGTTATATTAGGTTTCACCATGTGAAAATAGTTTAATATCTATACATTTAGTATAATAAGAAGGAGTTATTATAGAAATAACTAACCTCTAAAAGTAGATAGAGATGGTGGATCCACATTAATATCTTTTAAAACTTAAAAAAGGATATATAAGAAGATTTTAGTTTGAATTATTGAATTGGGTGTTACCATGATAAATTATAGTGTAAGGTGTACAGACACAGAAGATCAATTGGATGTGATTCTCGACATTTGTAAGAGTATTTTTATAAGATATATGAGAGTATTTATATTGAGTTTCATGAGAATACACTGAAAAATGTAATATGGTTTTTAGGGGGATAATTTATATGAAATATAAAAACTTTTCTTTGATGACCAAACCTATGTTTACATTCACTCTATGAAGATATGATAATGGTAACCCTGATAGAACTACATAAAATCTAAAACAAATTGAAAAGTGGAGACATTTTTAAAATGAATTTTTTTTGAAGATTTTGTGATAAAGTTGAAATTATAATCCAGTAATTAAAACAAATTAATATAGTAAACTCATGTGGTTTGACTATTATTCAAGTAAAAAAAATATTCTATTTTAAATTTCATTAATTTCATTTTATATTTTTTTTGAATTTATTATCTAATGTGCTTAGAATTTGTATGTTGTAGTTTAGTTGAGTGGGTGAACCATGTCATGTGATTATAAGTATATAATTTTTATTGGATCACAAAAATTAATTTTTTTTCTTTTTAATTTGTTAAAAATGATAAAATTTATTGTTTTGAAAATTTCCATTGATCCAACAACTGATATTAAATCTTCTATTAGAGTGTATCAAAAGACTAGACAATTATCAAAAAATTTTAAGGATTAGTTAAATTTTTTCATTCTTCCTTTAGACTTATAGGATAATTATTGTAAGATTTTATTGATTCCTATAATATGTTTTACGATTTCATGGTATTGGAATTTTACTACAAATAATGGTGATTTAGGAGGATAGATGATAAGTTTTAAATGTTTTAAGGGAATGATTTTGAATTTTTATGATATAGATAGTGGATTTCCTATACAATATGATCATGATATTTAATTGGATGTTGTAATCCCTAATTTACAATGAAGTTATAATGAGAAATAATATATGTAAAATCTCTTCAGTTTTCTGTATATCATTATTTAATAATAAGGCTCAACAAATTTATGATGTAAAGAAAACATAAAAACATAACAAAGTATATGTAAATATATTTATGATATAGAAATAAATGCACAAGGTTGTACTATTATGGAAGTTATTTCATTTGATAATGTTTCAAGGAAGACTAGTGGATAATCATATCATCCACTTCAACATCATCAAGTGTAAGTTGGATTAATAAAAGGTGAGTTTTAGTTAATTGGAATGGGTACTTCTATTACTCTCAAAACTCAAAAAAAACATATGTTGTGATGGTTTCCATGGTGAGAAACTATAAATTAATGTTTTACTTGATTGATAAAATACTTTAGTGTTTTAATACTAAATAATGATATTCTATAGATTATATCCATGATTATTGTATATATTTTTATATTTTGGAAGAAAGTGGATAATTTTTACCAAAAAAGTCATAGAAACATAAAATAAATGAGAAATTTGAGCTGGAATATATTAGAGATGTGGTCACATGTGTTTAAATTGTGTGAAGTAAAGTCATTTAAATAAATATTTTCAGGTGAAATGAGTCTATTGTGGATAATATTATTCTGCATGTAGTTTTATTTTATTAGTATCACTAGATTACATCATTCTTGGATTTTGGTCTCTCGATATTATTTTCACTCAACATATGATATAAAAATTATGAGAAATTAATTTTTAAGAATTTCTTATAGGGAAAATTATTCTGATAGTCGAGGTCTCATGTTTTTTAGAAAGGGTGATGTATCCACATGTAAAAAAAGGAACATAATATTCATATAGTTATACATAGTGTGAAAATTTTACATATTAAATAATGAAATCATTTTTATAGGATTTATTGATTCTAAAGGTTTCATTATGGACATTTGTAAAGGATCATAGAGAATTACATGTTTTAATGTTGTTTAGACAAAGTAGTAAAGGAAAAAATATTGTTCCTTAAAGGATTTTATGAAGGTGGAATGTTTCCTGATAATAAAAATCCTTATTGTTATAGCCTACCAATCTCAATCAAGTAAGTAAAAATGAAATGAAAATAATTAATATTTGATAAATTTTTATGATTGGACCAATGGAGTAAACTAATGTGAAAATTTAAATATAAAAAATTCATGGAATGATTTGTTTCAAATAGAAGGTATGATTCCAATGAACATGATATTAGAGTAGGTATATATAAATATATGAGTTCCATATCTATGTATCTCTTATAGAAGTTCATTATACAATGTCACCTTCACTGATGAAGTGTTATTAAAATAGTGAGTTATTTTTCTCTAGAACATGTATGGGGTATTAAAAAACATTTTTCAATGGAGAACATTGGTCGAGATGGAGACCCCAAAAAATTGAACTTTTTTTTAGAACTAAAAATTGTGAGAAATTATAAGTAAAGGAGTTTCAGAAGTTCATCTACAAAATCATACTATGGTGTGAGAGGACCATAGTTAGTACTATATAATATAATAGTTTTATAAAGATGATGAATTTTTAAATTATTTTATAATTACTGGAGCCAGAGAATTTATATTTTTTTCCTTTGGTGTTTTGGTTAGATGTGGTGAATTTTCGACGTACATTAATAATATGAGTCCTTATTCTCAATTTGTGGGAGAAATTCTAGAATCACATCTGACAACAAGAAAATTTATAAACATATAGATCCCAATACATCGTTCAGTCTCATATATCATCATATATTCAATGAAAGGGAAACGTTTGTTATGAAAAAAATAAAATCATTTATTGGATAAGAACAATTGATAAGTTATTAGAATAAAGAATTTGATCTTTTATAAGAATAGATTTTAGGAAAATAATAACCATGAATAATTTTCTAATATGATGAAAAATTCTTTACATCATGATGTCTGAATAAATAGATGATTGAATGATATAAATGTTTATGAATGATTAGGGTGTATGTTAGTTATAAAAACATAAGTATCTGTAATAATATTTTGAGGGAAGTCAACTACTGAAAGTGTTTCCATGTGTATAATTAATATATATCATAGTGATTAATTAATCTCAAAGAAGATATTTAAAATTAGTTATTTAAAAAGTAGTGATTCTAAAAGTAGAAAATTCATAGAGACAATTTTGGTGTTGTACGATGATTAAGCCTGATGTAAAACTATAATATTTTTGGAACTATTTTCATGTCATAAATAAAAAAATCCTAGTATATGAGAAGAGGATTAATATTTAAACTAAATTATACATTGTGAATTATATATGAGGGATTAAATTGGTACTTTATATACATCCAGAACATGTAATATAATGTAAATATTTACTGGGAGAATATTACTTAAGAACAATTAGCTATAGAATATATTGGATGATGTTGACAATATACCATTTTAGAAGGAAGGGATTATTCTAAAGGGTTGCAAACATTTATAATGTGTAGTTTTATTAGATATAATTTCTCATATTTTTCAAATAAGGAATATTTAGATGATTCTCATTATTGTTTCCGTAGATAGGTGTCATATAGAAAAGATGTTTATGAACACTTTTTTATCTTTATGTGGACATAGTTGAATAAATATAAATATATCAACATAATGGTTTCATAGAAAAACAGAACAAGGTTCTTGTGTTAAAGATGAAAAAATTCATTATAGATTGATGTAATTACTAAGTCAGTGTATATAAAATTTCTAAACCATTATGATAGGAAAAAAAGTTCTTCTAGTGAAATTATAATATATTTTTTATTACTTAATGTGACTAATGATGGGAGTTTCATCGTCATAATTCTATATGAGTGTGTAATGATTATTTTATTACTATTAAAATAAAGGTTTTATGAGATGAAAAATAATTTTTATAGAAATTTGATAAAAAAATAGATCTTACTTTTTCTAAGGGAATTTTTAATATGTGTATCAGATGAGACTCAGGTTATGAAAAATTGTTCAAATAATAGACTAACTACATCCAAAAGGTTGTTGAATATGTCAGAATGAAATATAGAAATTATATTACCTATATACAGAAAATAATATCCAAATTATCCACAAAAGGAATGATAAACTAGAGAAGAGGGTGAGTAAATGAAAAACGTTCCGTATACATCAGGAGTGAGGTTATTTATATATTCAATGATTTAAACATGATAATAAATTACCAAAATAATATGACCAATTATAAGATTCAAGGAGAATACCATAAGAGAGTATGTAGAAGTGGTATTGTGAATCCTATGATATCATAATGGTTATATATATATGTATAATTTTCTTCATAATATATGAATCATTTGAATGGTTTGTGGGAATAGAATTTAGAGGAGATGCAGATATATAAATGAAAAAATTTATACATGTGTATATATTCGAATAAATGACTATGATTTTTTATGTGTATACTAATATTTATAATTTATATAATAGAACCATAATATATTCCATTAGTATATGTTGGTAAGTAATTAATCTTGATGAAGGTGCAACTGGTGAATCATAGATGAAGGAATGTGAATGTTGTTTTCTTTTGAGATTATGATAATAAAATTCTACTATCCAACAATTTGATGTTGTACTCCCAAATTAATCACACAAATTTGAAATAGAAAATAATTCAAATGTTGTTAAAAGAAAAAGTGTTGAATATAACGACATTTTATGGATATCCTAATTTAGTATATCTCATTTGGAAGTGTATAGTCATGATGTACTGAAGTTGTATGTTCCTTAGTGGTGTTACAATATCATAACCCAAGACGGGGGAACAATGTAGCGGGAAAATAATCATTGGGTATAGATGGTTGTTTTTCCAATGTCGATTAATGAATTTTCGTTAATCCTTAAAATGAGAATGAATTGGGTGATTATTAGGATCTTTTATGTGGTAAATTTTTTTGTCTATTCCATTACAACTAATTATTGATGTTATTCCAAATGACATTAATTTTTAAACCAAATCGTGATATTGTGGTGATATTAAAATCAGTTGAAATTTAAAAATTATGTATTCTAGAGGATGGATGTTTGAAGTATGGTACTGAAAAATACAATGAAAAATATAATGGTGGGTCACAGAGATGAAAATCACTCAGATATATGTGACTCCATGGAAATAAAATATTCTATTAGGATGATAGAGGATATTAAATTTTCAATGTTTATATATGTTCAGCTAGAACACAAGACATATGAGTAATGTAACAAAAAGTCATTGACAATGTGAATGGGTTCCCATGACCATTTTAACTATATAAAAATTATGCCTCAAAATATTGAAATATTGTGGTACTAGTCACACTAACAAGTCTTTAGAAAAAATATATTAGTGGAAACAGTTGTTATACTGATTTTTTGGTTGGATTATAAGCTCACAATGTATGAATATGTCATTCCATTAATATGAGTCATTACAAAATTCCACCCATAGATTAGGAACTACATCAGAAAGACATTAAATGTTATATTTTCCACTAATTTTGTTTCTTTCATTCATTATCATTAAAAATATATTCCATCATTTTTTTAAATTATCATACATCTTATTAGTGACTTCTATGTGGCATGCCTTGTATGTTTCCATACGTCATTAATTTTTTTTAATCTAACTCTATATTTGAACCATGAGAGTTTTAGCAGATAACATTTTGTATTCAAAAGTGTTCTATAGAGAAAACATCTACCTAATTAATATTAATATCTATATTTGATAAATTCAAAATGATCTAGTTAAAATAATCTATATTACTCATGGTTATAACTAAATTGAATATTTAGATTGTGATGAAATATCATTTTCTTTGGAGATCTTTAAATAAATATTTTTTCACATATATATTTTAGTGTAGACCATATTTCTTTATATGTACACTCATAATATACTAATTTAAGAAATTTATACCAAAATTATTAAAAAATATGTCAATATGATTCATTAATTGAATCAAAACACACATAAAAATAGCTCACAATATATTCTCATAGCAAGAAAATGTTGTGAATTTATTTTTCATGATATCCAAAATCATTATGAATCCCATTTACACCACTGGGTATTATAATTTTAATCTCAATGAGTAAAAATAATTTTTCATTTTCAGAATATCCATCTTGAAATTTTTAGAATAGATCATTGTAAATAATATTAATCTAGTACCAATTTTCTCACGATGAATTCATATGGATGATAATGTTAAATATACTAAGATCATCTATCATATAATTTTTTTATAATTTATATATGTTAATTATTTTAAAAAAAAATTAATTTATTTATTTGGATGATCAACAGGAGAGAGATAAAAATTAGAGAAAATTAAATAGGACATAATCTTGTATGGTTCATTTTCATGTTTTGGAAAAACTAGCATGATAATAACATATCCTCTAAAATTAATTATTATAAATAAAAAATCATGAATTTGAATACACCCAAGAAATTTAAAAGACCATAGAAAATATCCAATGGTGAGATCTAACTAAATGTTGGTAGTGGTTATCTAACCCATCATAAAGAGTTTAAAAAATTTATTCCTCGAAATACAAACACCAGTAAACTAATGAAAAAAGGATTCATTATAAAAATAATCAAACTAAAAAAATAATGAAAAAATTTACATAGCTTAGGCTCAATATGTATACCTACATATGGATGTAGATGATAGATCTAAATCTTATAACCTAACTCAATGCATGGTTTTCATCATATAATGCATCAAAAAAAATTCTATAATCATCACCAAAGAATATCAGATGATTTGTTCTGTGAATATTAGTGTGAAAAACTCCCAAAGATGAAATGAAATGACCTCATATCAAATTCCATCACATTACCCTCCATTTTCCCTTCAATATATGAAATTAGATACTAAGAATCTCTTTCAAAATAAACCTGATTGAAATAAATAAAACCATATTGTCTGAGTAAATGATGAAAGTAAGATTATATAATGGGGTTCAATGAAAAAAATTTCGAGGATGTATATTTTTAGAGTCAATATTTAATGATTCATCCAAAACCTACAGTGATATAATATGAGATTACATTGAAACCCATTATGAGTTGATTGCGAAGTAATCATAGTATATCAATCCAATTTGGGAGGGTAATAAATAAAAATGTAAAAAATTTGATATTCATTCAATAAATATAATAAATGAAACATGAATAATGACATGGAAAAAATGATAACATTTTAATCATGAGTGATGATTAATATAATGATAAAAAAACATAAACTTCAAAATATTACTTATCAATAAAATATTCTACATACTGAATATATGGGGTTATAATAATGGATATTATATATACATTAGAAAGTATAAACAAGGAAAAATATTCTATAGGTTTAGGATAAAAAATAGCATCTCAAAAATTTTAAAATAATATATCACAAAAAGTTTATAAATGAATTAAAATAAGATCCTTTTAAAATTATACAAATAATTTTAAAAAAAATATATTTTCAAAAAAAACTAATGAAAAAATGATTCTCCCAATAGAGTTAATATCTTGGAAAATATAAATATTATACTTCTTTAAAAAAAATTATTACCATGAAATAAAAAAACACAGAAATATTAAAAAAAATATTTTTTTTACAAAAAAATACTTAATCTATAGTCCATTTATGCATTAGAAAATGATATTTTTAAAATTTAATATAATATTTATCCTTCTTCTAAAAAAATTATATTTCTTTAATTAAAAAATTATATCTAAAATAATATTTATCACATATACTATTATTATATGTTATATGGAAAATTATATATTTCAAATTTCATAAAATATATTTTGTACCTATAATAAAAAAATATATTTAATCATTTGATAATGTTATTAATTTATTATATAATAATTTATGTCTAGATCCACACTATCACAAATACAAAGAGTTTGTAATGTTAAAAATACACTATATGGTTTAATTCGAATGAAAAAATACGTAAAATATAACAAAATTTCATCCATGTTTAAGAATAATTAATTTTAAATACATATAACAACCTATTTTATTAAATTTAAATACACTTGTCATGTTTTATCCTTGAATCATGAAACCATTATAACATGTTTCACATCATCACATGTATCATTACTAATTTTAAATTCATTCATTCAATAATCATCATATGAAAATACCATTTTCATCGCTATTTTTATCCCCAACATCATTTGGACCACCATCACTACACAAAATAAACAAAACCACTTCCATTCTCACCTACATAATAAAAATTCCAATTAGATATCCATATACATAGAAATAAAAAACATGGAACACCAGAATCATTAAACAATACAACTGATAATGGAAAAACTTTTCATAAATAATCACAATAGATAATAACACATTAATAAATAAAAAATACCTGACCTTGAGTTATCAGTGACCTAATATATAGACCAAAATAAACAATTACCATTAAAACCAAGACTCCACTAATTTCCATCACTATGTTTAAGAAAACCCCATTGAAAAAATTATAGAATGGATGAATATTCAATCAGTTAAGTATCATGGACCACTATTTTCTGGTCAAAAATTACACCTCAATGCATCTTGGAGAACTAAAACCCCAGATGACATTTGAGGGGATTGATTTAACATGGAAGGTAGAAAAGTGTGGTGAAATCTAGGGGAAACAAGAGTGAGACTCCATAATAATGGGTACTTTATTCCAATCCCCATAAACCCTGAAACAATATTATCCTCTATAGTATCCACCATAACCAGGATGACATAATATCGATTGGAATAGTGTATGATCAATATAAGACTAATCTTTAGGGAATGAAATAACTTGATCAAATAAGACTTGTCAAACATGTCATCTCAAAATCTCCAAAATTTCTACTATACCATACCATACTAGAATCAAAGAATAGTATCATAATAAAAAACTTTAAATACAGTATCCTAGATCCTCAAAATAAAATCATTCCATTTTGCTAGACTACTTACTCCTCCCATTGGAACCATAACTTCCTTTCGTGTATCATCAGAAGGAGAACCACCCCAAGGGAAAAAGACATCAGATTGAAACCATAACATTGGTATGTTAGTATTTATTTTGTGGATAGTGTTTTAAAATATCCCATCTGGATACATGAACAATGAGATGAAATCAATGGATATAAATCAAAAAAAACAAAAACATGAGGGGGGGGGATAGCATGTTGCCTGAAAAAATACAAGGTGAATAAAACTATAGATATAGAAGTGATTATTATATGAGATAAATAAGAGAATATAATAATAAAATATTGTAAGAGAGATTAAAAAATAGAAATAATATAATTTAGTAACTATCGAGGGCCTGGAATCATTCTCCCCCTTCTAAGATATCATATAGAGAGATCCATATATAGGGAGATATAGAGAGGCTGATACACACAAATTTTAAGTCAAAAAATTTAAATAACCCTGGATTGGATCCTATTATGGAAACTAAAACACAATTTTTCTCTTTTCAATTCTACCTAAACATATTTTCCAACATATGGATTATAGTGGGTCCCAATTGGGATTATCATTTCTCCACCCGAAGGAAAAAATGAATCAGATTGAAATAATGACATTGGTATGTTAGTATTTATATTGTGGATAGTGTTTTAATATATTCCATCCAGACACATGAACAATGAGATGAAATCAAAGGATATACATAATAGAATCAAAAACATGTAGGGGATAACTTCTTGGATGAAAAAATACATGGTGATGAAAACTATAGATCTAGAAGTGATTATTATATGAGATAAATATGATGTGGTAGTCTGCTGAAGAGACGAACCATGATTTTGATTCCCATTTGATGGAACTAGATATTGATATATGTAATTATATTTATATTATAATATATATGTATATGAACGGTATATTTTTTATTGTGTAATCATGGTTTAAAAATATTTTAATAAGGTGTTTCATGAAATAAAATATTATGTGTTTATAAATAATACCTCTAATTCATAAAAAATCATTTTATAGACACCATATTCCCTCTAATATTGGTATTAGAAAATAAAAATTCATCAATAATGAGGACATGGATTCAAGAATGGTATTTTACTAGGGCCTATTCATTAAAAATTATGTTTTATATATGATTAATAGAGAATAAGAAGTTCGATTTCATAATATAGGTGTGCAGAACTCGTTGCGATTCTCAAAATATTAAATTAAGGTAAATGTATTTTCAATTCCAAATGGATCGAAAAAATTAATTTCTATTAAAATATTTGTGGGGTCTATATTTTCACAAAAAATTAAAATTATCTCTATTTTAATTATGTTTTTTCCATTATCATGGGGTTTTATCACCTTATTATCCCCCATCGATCTTACCATGGAAACCAAGATATTTACTCATTTATGGACCAGATAATTACTATAACTAGAAATGATACTGATAAATGGACCATGGATGATATAATAAACCATATAACATTAAAATTGAAGGATTTTAAATATTTCATGAATTTTATATCATTATTTAAAATAATATTTATTATAAAATGAATATAATACCAATTTTTTGAACAATTAAGTTTTTGGAATTTAATAATTTCATGAAAATTCAAAGAATTTGAACCATGTTTATTAACAGATCCAAAAAATGGTATTTGTGTATAAAATTTTTTTGTGCAACATTAATTGTATAAAATTATATTATATTTAATTTTTTTAAAATCAATTATTTGATTGAATAATTATTTAAATAACTACTTCATTAGTGTTGTGCAAGCATGAAATGTTATTACTTCTTCAAGAAAAAGTTAAACAAAAATTCCACAATAAATATAAATAATTTAACATTAATAATAATATTTATAATTTAATATACCATTAGGTTAAGCCTATAAAAAATCATATTTAATAAAATACTGATTGTTATATTTTGGACTTTTCATTAAATAAAACATTATAATTGTTAGGTTCACAAGGCTTAATACCCTGAGAGGGGGGTGAATCAGGGTATGACTAATTTAAAATTAACGCCTGATCTAATCTTGTTTCGTTGTTAATAAAAACACTCTTCTATCTCTTTCCAGTTGCACAATGTAAAAAAAATGTAAAGCATGCACAGGACACAATGACTTTTACTTGGTTCACCCGCACTGGGCTACATCCAAGGAGCATACGCCGACAAGTTGTCGGTCATACCAAATTCCACTAAACATCACTAGCTGTGGATTACAAGGTTCGAGTACAATCACTCTGTCCCAGGCTCACTACTATTACAAGATTTAGGGTCATCTCACTGCTTTCCGAAGGGTCACTCCCTATTTCTCTCTCTCTTTCTCACTCCCTGTGGAGATGATCACCTTCTTCCTCTTCCTTTGCTCACTGTGTCGGAAAGGATCCACTGATAGTTTATAGACCTGTAGGTCTCTTCATTTGCATGAAAGAATGCATCTACATCTGTATGTAGATGCTCTGTTGAAGTAAAACATTCACCTGTAGATGAATATCTCTTTGTACCGAAGGTATCATGAAATATTACAGCTTCCACGTAGCCCGGAAATCAATGCTGGAAATAAACCTTACTTGGCGTGCAAGTCAATCTCAGCATACAAGTATAGGTATGCATGTCACAAATTGCATGCATGTCTTCCTCAACTACTTGCACAACTCAAGCTTCGGAAAATCCAAACCTGCGCGACTCACTTCCTTCCTCGCCTAAACCACCTCAGGCGTGGAACTAATAATTGGCGTGCAACTTCTAATACTGGCGTGAAAGTCCCACTTGCACGACACACCACCACCTGTGCGACCACCAAACCTACGCGACCACCACACCTGCGCGACGGGATCTCTGAATCGTCAAAGTGTTGAACTCTGGTAAAGAATGAGGAGGGGTGGTTCGGTATTTGTAGGCAATTTGACCACCCTGCGCGACTACATGCGTGTATCCCTTCGGCGCACAAGTCTCAGGGCGCAGGTCTCTTATCCTGCAAGTCATTTGCGCGACCTAATTAAAAACATGCATGAACCTCTTTATTTCGCCATGTTTTGATCTTCTGATCTTGAAAAACCACAGGCATACAAGTTCTCAAGCTTCCAATGCATCAGCACGCAAGTCTCTTCACATCGCGCAATTCATCTGTTCGACACCACCAATACTTTCGTGACACTTATCCCTTTTCCATATTTTGATGATCTGATCATGAAAAACATATGGAGCGCAAGTTTCCAAGCCTTCATGTACATGGCCCGCAAGTCACTTTTCCAAAAACCACTTTTCTTCATTTGTCAATTTTTAGGCCCAAAAATTTGGCAAGCACTGGAAAACAACGCCACCTTGTATCTATTCTTTTTATGCCACCTCCAGATCATTCATTCCTTTATCAACATTATTGAATCAAAAATGGTTCGTTGACCATAGCTCCTAAACTCGTCATTCCACCATGAAATCCCCTTGATCAACAAATTTGTATGTCATGGTTTTCTTTGTCAACAATCATAACACAGTTGTCCACTTTGTCAACAAACACAATCACCTCAAAAATGTTTCAATGATGTCTTGAGGGATTTTTGCCCAACAATAATAGTTAAAATATCATCCAAATGGATAAAAAAATTTAATAGAACACCGGATGCACGTTGATGAAATGGAATGATCATATAAAATTATGGAGACTGATATGGTAATTTTATTGCTAATATAATTTAATTTTCCACTTTAATTTCATTATTTACCCTTTAAGGTGGAAATAAAAACTACTAAGGTTAATATTCATGTTGGAAAGAAATAAAATGGAACTCTTATTAAATTTGGACTCCTATATTATAAAATGGAATCTATTTTTCAGTATCCAAAAAATAGAAGTTGGGAATTTTAATTTAAAATTAAACTCGAAATACACAATGAAAAACATGTTTAGAAAAAAATGACAATTTTCAATATAAAATGTTTTTATACTGAATTGAATCATAAAATTTGTTTGAAAACTCTTTATTTAATTATTGTAAACAAAAAATGATCTAATTAAATTTCCAAATGAATTAAAACCATAATTTTAATTTTTAAAAAAAATATAATTTTCAATAACAATATGTACTTTTCTTTATTCATTGAAAATCCATAGTTTTAGAAAATAATAGAAACATCCTCATAATTTAATATTGACCCGATGAACTAAAAATTATAATTCACTTGTTCAATTTTATTTTAATTTTTATCTATATATTAATTGTAAAAATAAACCTTAAAAATAATGAAAACTCATTTTTGTAATAATGTATTTGTGAAGAGTAAAATTAATGGACTATGAATTAGGTATTTAATTTTTCTTAATATAAAAATACATTTATATTGTGTAGGATCTTTATATTTATTTTATAAATAATTTATTTCTCTTCATACAAAAAAATATAATGGATAGGTTGAAATGGTTACATTAAAAGAATAATGTATCATTATTAGATTAAGATCAATATTTCATATCTGGTACACTATTTAACATAGTATTCAACATTAAAATTAGGGGATATTAATTTCATCTCCCTATTATGAACATTTATCCTTACAATTTTATCATATCATCTAAAATGGTTATTTGACATTGCAAAATTCCTATTTTTAAATCCAACATCATTAATAGGATTAATAAGTCCTCATATTGAATAGAGAGAAATGGAAATACGATGTTCATATGGAATAAGATATTTTAGGTTTCTGTATCAGAGAACAGATGCATGAATTAAAAACATATACATGGTAGTGAAACCTAACTCCCATGGATTGATATAGAGTGATAACATGTTCTTGAGGAATTTAGCCATCAGAAAATAGTAAATATACGATGTGATAAAAATTATATGACTTCCATATAAGAAATATAAATGGATAGAATTTCTATTTCCAAATATTTTTCCAAATTTAATAGAAACTTCTTATTATCCAAACTAAGTATATAAGTAAATATAACCTCTTGACATCTACAATTTCATATATTAATTAGTTCCATATATAATATAATATTTTTCACTATATAATGTGTATTTGTTTAATATTTTTCATGCAGAAACTAGTAGAGTGTACTTTAATGGATGAGGGAAAAAATTTACTCCTACTATCAGTTGACAGTAAACTAAACCAAAATGGTTAGAACAATATAAGATAATTCCAAAAATTAATAACATTATAAATGTAGAAAAAAAACCTTCACCTTAGAAAATAAATAGTAAGATAAAAAGATCAACTAATATTAATAAATAATGATCATTAAAAAGATGAAAAAAATCAAACCAAATTGGAAGCCAAAATATCAATTGGTTTAGATCATATAGTCTTCCAATAAAATATAAGAACTCATCTCCAAATATCATCAATCACTCTTAATGTCTCATAACAAAAATGTAATTAACCTAATTTCATAATATACATTATTTAAAAATAAATTCTATAAATTACCTTAATCTACAAAATGAAATCATTATATCATATACGCTTATCAAAAGATAATTTATAATATATTTATCAAATAATAACCCATATTAAACAATTTAACCTGACATTGTAATTAATCCAAAAATAATAGTGATCTTATTTCGAAATAAAATTAATCACTTAATCACTAAATCAATTCCCAATCCTATTGTTTTCTGTAATGTATAAACAATGTTCATAGAAAATAGATTACCTTCATCTATCAGATTATTTAAACATAGAAAAAAATCATAATAATAACAAAATAATATAGGATGGTGGTAGGTAACACACCCTTTCCACCCTTCGGTTGTGAATTCAAGCCTCAGGGCCTTGCTGCATGTGATGAGTTACATCACGAACTATGTGTTTTCATTTTTTTAAAAAAAGAATATAATACATATATCATTACCATTAATGTGGGAATGATCCATAAAATTATAATTAATCTATAAAATTTGAAATAAATTTTTAATCAAAAAGGTTATATCATAACATTTATATTTATCCCAAAAAATTTAAATACCCATAATAAACATCAAATAAAATATTATATGAATCCTAAAAACTCCATAACAATAAATATATATCTGAAATAAATAAATTATTCATAAAATAAAATTTTTAACAGGTGAAATATATAGGTCATATATACCTCATAAATATATCAAAATATAGAAAATGTATCCCAAAAATTATTACCTCTTCATAAAAAATCTTTTCAACAGTATAAACTACATATGACACAAGTTTCCAAAATTTAAAAAAAAAATCCATCAATACAATATCCTCTAGGTGTTTCATGATTCTTAGGTAATTCTCAATATAATATAACGTTAGTGATAAAATATCCTTCACTCAAATTAATTTTATATATTTGAACATGCTTTAATATCTTATTCCTTAATGATTTATTTTTATAAATAAGATATGTGAATTATATCATTACAATTCAATAATATTCACCCCCAAAGTATCACATAAGGAAAATAAGAAAGTAATTCAAACAATAAATCTAGACATAAGTGTCTTCCATTAGGTTGTTAACTTATCATTTATCTTCCACAAAATATATAATCATGATCTAGGTGGTATTATGCATTTTAAATGATGATGATACATATATATTTTGAAAACATATTATTGATACTCCAAGATCCATAAAAAACTATGGAGAAATGAAAAGTTATTAGTTATATCAAATAGTTTCATAAGGGGGAACTAAATGTTCAAAATGTTTTAAAAACAATTTTAACATTTTTCTTTCATGACTGGATGACTAAATAATATAATATTGATTTGATGGTAGTGTTGGATACTTTCCCTTTCATAGTGAGGTATAATATTTAATCTGTGTAAAATATTATGAATAACACATTAAATGAATTATTTTATGTTAAAATTCAAATTATTCATACAATATAATATAGTTTAAAGCTTTATTATACATTAACCATCAAATCCATCTTTACTAGTTTAATAAAAATAATAATTCTATTCTCCATTGATAACATTAATATCCTTAAATCCAATATTTAAAACACAAAATATATGTATAATAATTTAATCATATAATTATCGTTAATATTTTGAACACATTATTTCATCCATAACTCATAAGACAACTTCACATGAGAAAAAAATAATATAGAATGTTGGTTAAAAAATAATTGATAGCATATCTAAGGTCCCAGACATAATAATTAATTAATTTCATGTATTTAGAAGATATTTATTTATATTTAATTCCCAAGTATCTTTTGGTTTAGAGTTTTAGAGAGTTAGGTAATTATTCATACATAACTTATCCATATTTATACAAAGTGGAGACATCAAATAAATACCTATTTTTCATAGAATATAAAATTGTTAAATTGAGAGACATTTTATTTTCATAATAATTATTGAAGACATTCAACTAGTATTTTTAATATCCCTTATCCATCAGTAATCCCCATGATAATAATTTTAAAAATATATGTTGAGAACAAAATGATCAAAAATATACATAAAATAATGTATGAAACCATCAGTCCGTGAATACTTATAAAAAAATAAATTTTCTTAATATAATCATAGGGTACATAAGGTTCCATTTTATTTCCTATGAAAATATTTTCTCTACACAACACATTTCACAAAACATTTCTTCAGAAATATTTAATGTAAAATTAAATAGTAATGGTTTATTTTTAATCATAAAAATCACATGAAAACATTTTAAAAATGTTTCTTCAATGATGAATATTGAAAAACCATCAGGGTCATATTTGGAGTAACAAAAAAAACTACTAATGGAAGACCATCATAGTTGAAATTTAAACATTATCAGGGATTTATCATCATAACTACTCATGAAATACATTTAAAATTATCATCTAGAAATTACTATAGAATAAAAATCACAAACACTCCTATATTAGTTATAACAATTAATCATAAAATAATAATATTAGGATATATTCATTATCATTTTAGATAAAACTAATCATTTAACTCTAACTCCTTAACTAAATTATTAGATCTATATCTAGGTGAAACCATTTTATAAGCTATACTGGGATGACATGTGAGTTATAATGGTGCTCAAACTACCATAAATAATGTCCTAGGAGCATATCATTTATAAAACCATTTAAAAAATCTTTTAATCCCATGTTCAAAATAGTTTTGGATATCATAATACAATTTTCTTTTAAAACCTCATTTTCAACATTAAAATTCCAAAAAAAATTGAATATGGGGTTTTCATCGAATACAAAATGAAATATTTTAACTGAATAAAAATGGAAGATAATATTTACAGTAGTGGGAGAATTAAATTTCACCACATAAGTGAAAATATACCATTTGATTCAATATTTTTGTAAATAAATTTGATAATTCCATAAAAATATTTCCTTTGAAAACCATTGAGTGAATGTTGATGAGAATCAATTATTAAAATAAAAAAATTCTATACATAATAAAGAAACAATTTTACTAGAAAAGAATTTTGTAATATCCTAAAAAAATTAAAAATTATGGATCGGTCAACATGGTGATAAAATAAATTCATTTCATATATATAAAATTATTCATTCATTTTAACCTATATAAAATCTATTGGATGCGGAAACTTAAGAAGGATTTGTAAAGTAATATATATTTTATGGATCCAGACACCATTTTTTTTATGTTTATGAATTTTATAGATAGGTTATATTTTTAATTTCTTAAGATGATTTTTTTGGTTTTATTGAATTTATTTTCTCCCATAAAATGATATATTTAAATATTTAATAATTTAAATTAATGTCAGATGTTTTGAATATATTCATTTAAAGTCAAAAATGGATTTAGGAAGTTAATAAGGTCTGATAGTCCAATATCCCATCCTATATTGAATAGAAATCATTATATATTTTTCATTTTCAAAAATAAACTATGCTTTCAAATCCATCCAATATATTTTATTATTAAAAAAATATGTTACAATCATAGAGACGATAGGTTTTACGTACCCATGAGTAACATGTGAATTATCAAATAATTATTATGAATATGAGGCATGTATTATTTTCTATTTCTAAAATTATAATAATATTCAAAAAATATATTATTAATTTTTATATAATTTTATATTTCATCTTTTTTTGTGATAAAAAATGAATATAATCACTTCCTATAGGTGGTATTCCACAATTTCACAAGAATGACATTATTGTTTTTATTTAATGTAAAATTAATAAAGTAAATGGGATATTTAATATTCATAATGATAAAAGAAAATTTTAAATCATAAAAAATTATTAATTAAATTAACTTAACCTATTTTTAGATGTAGTGATGGAAAATGAGTTACATCATTTCATGAGGCAGTAGTCCATCCTAAACACGTATAACAGTTTCGTTTCAATGTTTTCAAAAGAAGATATTGATTAAAGACATTACATTAACATAATAAAAAATTAGTATTCTTAGGAAACCATTTTTTATTTTGTTCTTATTGAAGAATATTTTCAGTAGGTGGATGATAAAATATAATAAATAAAATGTGGTTTAAAACTATTTCTCTTATTTTGAAAAACATCATTTCTTAATTCCATAGGACCTTTATGGTTTTTATTATTAATAAACGGAATAAATAATGAAAATAGGGATTATAGGAAATTATTTCAGATTGTATTGGACGAAACAAATGGTTTTTTGTGTGTGAATAAATGAGAAGAAGATGTTCTCTTTTATAATAGAGGGGAGGGGAACTCATGGAATTTCTCACAAAAGTATATCAAAAAAAATTAACTCTCAATTTAATATGACAAAAAGAATATTTATTACAAATAAGGGATTAAGATGTGTTGAAATATTCTAAAAAAATAATAATTATACATGATTTCACTATGTTTTTAACATTTTATTTTTAAACACCTCATTGACTAATTTCACACAATCAATAATAATAAAGATTTTTACTCTTTGATGGTTAATATAAATAAAATAAATGAAAAAAGTATTATAAATGAACAAACAATGATACTATAAAAAATATACTAATAACTATGAATAAAATATATATATTTTATATTTTATATCATTTAGTAGAATATAACATATTTTAAAATTTAAAAAATTTCAATTTTCAGATATATTAATTGTTTTGACATTAATAATATCAAGAAAACCCTTAGAATTTGAAATAAATATTTTAATAATTCCAAAACAATTCATGTTCAATTATATAAGTATATACAATTAATTATCTAAAATTATATCATATTCAAAAAAATAATAACATTTATCAGATTTTTCTATTAATTAAATAATTTCTCAATTAGCATTAGGAGAATTTTTAATTCAATTATTTCATCACTATAAATTCAAAATAAATCACCATGAAAAATATAAAAAATTTATATTTCTAACTCGTTTTTGTAATAAAAGATAACATCTAGATAATCCTCTTTGAAAAATATTTTATTTATTAGACATAAGAGTGTGTAATTATTTGGTTTTTATTAAATAAATATTATATAGGATACAATCCCATAAAAAATGATGTAAAATTCTATATAACTAAATATTTTATGATTATAAATGAAATCGATTCATATAATAGAATTAATGTATGTTTTTGGGTTTTTTTATTGTTCTTATCATTATATTTGTAACTTTAATTTCTCGATTTACCCATTATTATGGTCATAGAAATTATTACGGTTACTATTCACACTAGATAAAAATAAAATGGATATATTTAATAAATTTGGACCCACTTTTTTATATTTTGGAATACGTTTTCATGAAATAAAAACATATTATGTTTAGAATTTGATTTCAAATTTAAATTTAATAATGCAAGGATATAATTAATTTTAATAAAAATATCTGTTTTAAATATAAAATGAATTTATAATAAATTCAAATTTAAAATTAATTTGATAAAAAATAAATTGTTGTAAATATATTGGTAAAAATTAAATTAGAAAAAAAATCTCCAATATATAATTTATTTTTTAAATATTAATATAATATCAAATAAAAATTAGAATTTCATAGAAATCAATTATAATAAATATTATTCGAAATATTTAAAAATAATAAATCCTAAGTTAATTTAGACTTTTTTGAAAATAAAAAATTAAATTACTTATTCCCAAAATATTCTGTAAAAAATTATATAAATTAGTTTTAATATTCAATAATAAATATAATTTTAATGAATATTTTAATAAAACAATATTTTTTAGAAATAAATAATTTTACTAAACCAAATTCCCCAATATTACCCATCACTAACAATATCCTCAACTACTAGTATCCTCACATCAAGGGGGACTCATAATCAAATACATGTCATAACCCCATATACTATTATGTAGTAGTTATGTAACATTTATCATTTATATACTACCACCACATATCTCATGTTCTTCAACCATGACTGAAATGATTCATAAAACAAATATACAATACATTTCTTATAGATCCATAACTTAATGGACCCAATCCAAGCAATCTTGAACCACCATAATATATTCAATAAAAATGATTCTTACACCTTACCCACCCAATCACATAACATATAGAACACTATAAAGATCCATCACACATTTGGAACCTTGACTATATCAAAACCATTGTCTTGCACACACCTTGTGACCATTTACAAACATGAATCAAAATTACATGAGTCGTTTGTTGTTTTTTGTAATCATAAACACAATATATAATATTAATATGCCTCTTGGTCTCTGGGTCAAAAAGAAACTAGACATCCTAGTTTTTTAGAAAACTATGTTGACATATCTCAAGAGTAATTTAAAACCACAAAATCTCCCATTTTCTTTGGTATCATCATTAATTTGAAGCATATATATAGTTTCTCTATTAGACCTAAACCCATAAACACATGATAAACCATGACTATATCATTGAGGAATGCATCCAAATTTAACATGTACCAACATTCAAAGGAAATTGTCCTTCAAAACTGGAATCATCTCTAAAATACAAGAATTAATACTAATTACCTAAGAATATTTAATTCAATTAAATTGAATTTTCAAAACCCTTCTATAATTATTTTTTCATTGAATCCACATACAGATACATCCAAATATTATTTACACACATGAAAAATATCTACAACCCATGAATAACACTAATCATAGTAACACCCAATATCAATACACAATTACTTGACACTAGTCTAATATGTAAACAAAAAATTCATTGGGACCCCACAAATACCCTGAATTAATTCCATATACAAGACATTTATATAGACATAATGTGTACACCAATTCCCAGAAACACAACATAAAATGATCTAATGCCAATATATTACCATAGTTCCCACAAAACCATATTTTAATTATCTACATCAAGGACACCAGAAGTGAAAAACCCAAAATAATGGGTCCTATACATATCTTAATGGAAACAAAATACATGATAAGAAGAAATCATGATACAAGGTAACATCTCCCAAATATGTGGCCACAACCCAACACAAGAGAAAACTGAATAATCTATCGATCTTGAAAAATATAAATTGCTAATGACTCACAAAGATGGCTCTACCTTCATTATCAATAACCAAACACCAATCACATACCATATAATGACTACTCTTGACAACATAAACTATAATATATGGGGGTAAAAAACACGTACATAGATCCTAACTCTATAACTCATCCAAGTCCTATTTACCCACTATGTGGTCCATTAACACATTTAAACGAACCTCACATCACAATGACTAATTAAATTAATGTACATTCAAATCATATTATCTAAATATTCTTATATAATCTCTTAAAGAAAATAATTCAATACATGTAATAACACCCTGAAAATATATTACGTAGTCATTAATTAACAACTATCATTTCCCTAATTCCACCACATATATCTAGATGTTCTACAATGACTAGAATGATTCACAAAATCAATACAGAATATTGTTCTTATATATCCAAAACTATATTGCCCCGCTCCTAGCCAGTATAAATCACCTTAATATCTTAAAAAACGTTTTTTCTTACACCTGACCCACCTAGTCACATAACCTATAAAACACAAAAAAATCCATCACACACTTGGAACCATAACAATATCAAAACCATAGGGTTTCACACAATTATGTCACCATTAAAATACATGACTCAAAATTCCACAAGGTATTCATTGTTTATTTATGATCATACACATACTAAAGAATATAAATGTGCATCTTGGTCTTTGAGTCACACAAAATGAAGACATTATTGTTTTCATCATGAAATTATCTAGAAATATCATAAGAGTAATTTCAAACTGAAAATTCTCCCACATTCCTAGGTATCAGAACTAAATTAAAAGAATTTATCATTTCTCCATCAGACCTAGACCCATCTATATTGGTTAGACAATGATTATCTTTTTGAGAAATGAATCCAATGATAAAATGACCCATCATTTGAAAGATTTTATCCTTCAAAACCAGATGCATTACTAAAATATAAGGATTAATACTAATTCCCAAAAAAGATTGAATTCTATTTAGTTCATTTGTCAAAACCCATCTATCATAAATTGTGAATCGAATCCACATGCTGATACATTTTCCTATTATTTACAATGATGAAAAAAATTATCAACCCTTAAAAACCCTACTCTGAGTCACCATCGATATATAAATTCAAACATTTTAGACTTGTCTAAAATGTAAACAAAAAATTAACTAGTTCCTAACACATACCCCAAATTAAGGTCTCATACATGTCATTTCAATTGGAATAACATCTACACAAATTTCAATAAACACAAAATCAAACACTCTAAAGATAATATATTACCTTAGTCCATGGATGAAAAAAGGTAAATAATCAACCTCAACGACACCACAACTCAAAAACACAAAATCTAGGGTCTTATACATCTTTCAATGGTCACAAATCACATGATTAGAAACAATATTGATACAAGGTATCATATCCCAAATTTTTGACCACATACAAAAAAGGGACAACAGGAAAATCCATCTATCTAGAAAAATAGAAATTGATAATGTCGTACAAAGATGGATCTACCTCCATCATCACTAAACAATCCCCTATCACATACCATATAGTCACTAATCTTAACAACATAACCACTAATGTGTGGGTCAATAACACATATACTGATTAAAACACTAGAACTCCACCAAGACCAATGTAACGACTATTGGATCCGGTCACACATTGAAAGGATCCTCAATTCACCAAGACAAGTTAAATTAATGTCCATTAAAATGCTACTATGTAAACCTAAAAATATTCATCCTTATATAACATTATTTAATACATACCATCAATTATATTTTCAATAACTCATAATCATATAGTTCTTAGGTATTTAAAATCCCAATAATGCCACAATATTGTCATTATATGACTTTTTAATCACATGTTATAGATAAAAACACCATTAAAACATGGTTATAGTGCCATCTAACTATCATAAATTACCAAAAAATATAAAGGGATACAGTTAATAATTTCATCCCTTTAGTTATTGTTTTAATATAGTGAAAGGATTATGATATGTATGAATGAACTATTAATGTAAATGTATAGACATAAAATAACCAACATGTTTCATAAAAGATTCCAGTTCAACCCTTTTCATTGGAACCAATTTTCATCATCATACCCATTCAACATTTATGTAGTTAACTCAGGACATGGTTGGTTAGATTTGATTTCCTTCATATTTTATAGAGGAAAAAATCTCATAGGATTTTTATTGTACCCAAATTCAACTAAATATTTCACTTTAGGAACACAATTATATATCCTAAAAATTTATTAGGTGTTACTCTAGGAGTTCTCAATGTAGAATTACACCATACACTTATATGTGGGAAACACCATAAAAATAGGTGTATAAAAATTAAGTAACAAAACCCTCTAAATCATCAAAAATATATAATAATATTACAATTACTTATAGATATAATCAATATTAGTAATAAACACATCACTTGTCACTAACAAGAAGGATGAAATAACATAAATCACCCTTACAAAATTTAAATCCAATGGGCCTAGAATTTTCCTTGAACGAACACACCACCTTCTATTATTATGGACAATAGAAAATCCCATGAATCAATAACATCACAAACAAGTGGACAAGTCCATGTGGAATTCAATGAAATTTATAAATTGAAATAAAGAAAAAATATTCACATCCATGGAAATATGGGATTTTTCAGTTCTAGGGTCGGTAACCCTAAATAAAAATCTCATTATAAGGGACAAAATTTGAGGTAATTTCGACTCTACCATGAACAAATAAAAAGATCAATGAAAACCCATTACCAATAATTTATAATTCCTTAAATCCAATTCCACCAAACATGTTCTCTGAACCAGTGTTCCATGCTGACTCAATCACACCTTCCTATATTTTAGAGGCTCTTGAAAAGTTATAAGGTTCTATATGTGGTATAGTGAGGACACCACATCATCTCTTTAGAGTATAACATAGTGAATATAACGGGAATGTCACGTTCCTATCATGCAGCATGAAAAAAAATTACTAAGTTGAAATGTAGTATAGTTGTTGACCTAAGATTTACCTTGGGAGGATTTTACAACTATAACATTTGTCTATAAAATAAGTGAGAAAAGGTGATATTTTCTTGAAAATTGTTCGTTTTTAAATAAATAAAGATAGTAAATTAATATTGACATAAAGTTGATAAAAATAGTAATGGATTTACAATAGGATACTTGTTTTAGTATCATCATATAAATGAAAATAATTCCCAATCAATTCATATTGAATGATAAATTAAGGACTCCATGATCGATTTCTAAATCATCCTTTGTAGAAGGAAGAAATAGGAACCACTCTTTTGAGAATGATAGTTCACGAAACATTCCCATACAACTAAGGGTAGTATTGATGGGTATTTTTTTTAACATTATAAATATTGAAATGATTCACTTATATCGTGCACATGGCCCTAATATCTAGAAACTCAACACCTAACACAATCTTCTCGATCGAGAAAAACTCAACTAGGTGGAAATTGTTCAATGATTTTAACCAAACAATTTAACAACAAATATAGACAAACCAAAAAAATATTTCACTAATAAAATTGGAAAAAAAATTTAAAATAGAAATAATTTGAAAGAAATAAATAGTTTTACATTAATTTTGAATACTTAGACAATTAAAAAGCGGTTATTCCTTCCATAATCTCTCATAGGATTTAACCCTCCATGTGTAGGGTAAGAGAGTTGAAAGGGATAGAAGAGATAATAATGAAAATATGAACAAATAAAATAAATATTAAAAAAAACTTAAATATTCCTATCATCTTACCAAGCCCCTAATGCACTGTAACATCCCAGTTCCGAAAGCTGCCTAGAGGCACCCCAAACCCAATTGATCCCATGGCCTCAACCGCATTTCCCCGAATTCCAGAGGCAGTAGACTACCAGTGAGGTCCTTGGGTGTGATAGTATGGAAACTATGCCCTCATTTGCAGACTACATAGCGGATGTAAACAACACACAATAGTGGAAGTAGTGATATACAACAACAGAAAATAGTGGAATAAAAATAAAGAAACAAATGAAGCATAAATATATATAAAGGAGGCATGATACATATATGTCTAGTAAGGTAGCCCAAAAAGTCACAATGCTGAATACAGTACTAAACCAAAGTACAAATGGAAATAGATAATATCTCTTCAACATCGCATGACTACTCTTTGTCTCGTTCTCTCCCGCTCCAATGTAATCAAGTACCTGAAGTTGAAGGGTTCATTACCTTGTCTATACCTACAACAATATATTATTTTTGGGTCCAAAGCATGTCCAAAATAGGCTGTGAGACTAAATACCAGTTGGAAACCACCAAAAGAACTATGTCTAACAGTAAATGATTATATGGAAGGTAAAAGTGCAAAAAAGTAGTAAACAATGAAGCACTAAGCAGTAAAAAATGATGAACTAAGCAGTAAAAAAAGAAATAAGTAGTAAACAATCCGGAGTTTAAGCATTCAAAACACCACACAACATGCAACAGAAAAATAGATAACACAATAGGTAACCCTCTGGGAAGTACCCATAGCCTATCCCCTCTGGTCCTACCTATCAAGTACAAGTAGCCCTCTGGGCAGCACACACAGTCTCACCCATTTGGTTCAGATAAAGTATGGAATCTCTGAGAAATCACTCGCCATAAATTCTCCCTATAGTCTTGTATCATACTAAAGGCACTCTAAGGAAGCACTCAACATAAATTCCCCATTTGGAATGCGTCATGGAAATACATAAGCTACAGGGAAGCACTCAAGGTCAATTCCCCCTCTAGTCTCACATCGTATAATTATAAATTCACTCTGGAGAATCCCTCAATGACAATTCTTTCTATGGTTTATACACTAGGTTCTTACAGCCCTATTTAAGTCAAGAAAGTATAGTGTGTGTAATATCCAAAGTAAACCTCAAGAAATACTTATCTATCATTTTATGGCTTATCAACACTTTATAACTACAGTCATAACATCCTACAATACTAGGCATAGAATGTAAATAGAAACCAAATAGGAAAACTAGACCCAACCGTCCAAACAAGAAAAAATTCATGGAAAACATTTCTATAGCATAAAAATTAACCCTATTCACATTTAGTATCCTCTACTCAAGAATATAAGAAAAGAAGGAAAACATTGGGATAAAATGGTAAACACACAACACCTCGTTCAGGGGTATTGTTGGATGTTGCGGAAAATAATCAACCACTTTCAATGAAAAGGCACAAACCAACTACCTCAGGGTGAAGAGATCAATATACTTGAACCAAAAGGCTTGAAACTTCTTAGAACACCATAGATCTAAGAAAACACACAAAACTCTCAATATATGCGGTGTGTACTTACTATTTAAGTACTCTACCTTTAGCGGCCTCCATGTCACCCCATACGACCGTGTCTGTAGCCAGGACATTTAGCACTCTGCCTCTAGCGTTAATGATGTACACATCATGTACTCATAAAGTACATGACATATACATTAAAAATTTCCAAAAACACATATTTTCTAAAAAAACCCCAGAAAAAAGGAAATACATACCTGAAAAGAAGATATGGGTTCTTACATACATCTCCCCTTGAAGAAATTTGACCCTGAATTTCCCGTGCACGACATAGAAGAAGAAACTCTGAACAGATCCGGCCACTATGATTGTACATCGACCTCCCTCTCACATGTCTCATCCTACACCCGCCTGTGCTGCCATAGAACTCGTAGCATATGAATAGACTTTCCATGGATAACCTTCCTACTTCATTCATCATTCCAGACCGGATGCTCCTCAAAAGTTTCATCCACATCAAGTTTAATCTCCACGGGTTGAAAACCATGATACGGGTCTTAAATGTAACGTCAGAGCTGAGAGACATGAAAAACATCAAGCATAGCTCGGTACCTCTGAGGTAACTACAACCGATAGAATACCAGGCCAACTCTCTCTAACACCTAAAGTGGCCCAACATACCTCTGCAAAATCTTACCCTGTCTCTTAATCTTCTTGTGTCCCAACCTCAGTGTGACATGCAAAAAAACCTAATCTCTGACCTCAATCTCCAGAGGTCATATCCGCTTATCAGCATAATACATATGTCGAGACTGTGCAGTAGCCATCCTCTTCCGCTTCAACACTATCTTCTCTTTGTTTTCCTAAATGAGACGATGTCCCAGCAAAACTGCCTCTCCTACCTCCATCCAACACAAGGGTGATCAGCATGGCCTTCCGTAAAAAGCTTCATAAGGTTCTATATAAATAGTTGACTGAAAAATATTGTTATAGGAGAACTCTATTATTGGTATATTTTTCTTCCCAGAACCTTAAAAATCAAGAACTCATGCTCGGAGCATGTCCTCAAGAACCTTAATCGTACACTTAGACTGGCCAATGGTCTAGGTGTATGCTTTACACAAAAGTACATGTGTACCCAAAGCATTCTAAATCCCCTGCCAGACCTGATATGTAAAACGCGCATCCTTGTCTGAAACAATGGAGAGTGGAACTTCATGAAGATGTACAATCTCTTGGATGTAAAACCACCCTATCTCATCAACACTGAAGGTCTCCTTGATCGGCAGGAGGTGATAAACCTTCATAATACATTCAATGACAACCCATACATCATCATTCCCATGAGGTAATCTCGGTATACCTGTCACGAAGTCCATCGCGATGTTGTTCCACTTCCACTCAGGATTGGGTAACTGTTGTAAATGCCCTACTGGTCGTTGATGCTCTGCCTTCACCTACAAAAAAGTGGAATAGCTCATGATGAAACCAGAAATGTCCCTCTTCATACCTATCCATCAATAATGATGGTGTAGATAATGATACATCTTAGTGACATCAGGATGAACTTCCCAAACAGAGGAAGTAAAATCCCACATCGGCTCCTTGTGTATATCTACTTATACTGATACGTGCCCCTGGAAACACAATATTTCATCCTCACCTATGGTCCACTTAGGAATTGGGACCTCTTTTGACACTCTTTCTTGTATGACTAGTCGTTCAGAATCTGATAGCTTCCTCTTTCATACTCGATCAATAAGGGTAGAGGTAACAACTATATAAGATTAAAAAGTCTACCATAGTATGTTGTTCACCTCCCAATACATGCATAGAATAGATCCATAAGCTTCCAATCACTGCTGTCCTCTTGAACTACCTGTATCAAAGTCCCCCTGCTCAATGCATTAGTTACTGCGTTGCCTTTCCCTGGCGTTTAGGCAAGCTCGAAGTCGAAAGACTGTAGGTACTCAACCCACCTCCACTCTCTCAAATTCAAATCACATTGACTAAAAATGTACATGATAGTTTTTTGGTCTGTGAAAACCACAAAATTCTCTCTCAAAAGATAATGTCTCCAATAGTGTAAGCCATGAACAACAGTTTCCAACTCCAGATCATGTGTCGGGTAATTCTTCTCATGTGGCCACAACTGATAAGTCCCATACACAATGACTCCATCACCCTTCATAATAACAAAACCCAACACGACACCTAAATCATCACAATAAATAATATAGCTCTTGCTCATCTCTAGAAAGACTGGTATTGGTGCTGAAGTCAACCTCCCATTCAGCTCTAGAAAGGCTGACTCACAAGAATCTAACCATAAGAATATTGCACCCTTCTTGGTCAGACCTGTCAGTGGTGCTGCAAAGCGTGAAAAGTCTTGAATAAAATTTATGTAGTATCCAAGAAACCCTAGAAAACTCTACACCTCAAAGATGTTCTTCGGTTTCTCCTAGTAAACTACAACTCTAACTTTCCCTGGGTCTACTGATACTCCTATCTCTGAAATATAGTGACTCATGAATTGAATCTGGTCCATCCAAAAGTGGAATTTTGAGAGCATAGCATATAAATGATGCTCTCTCAGTGTACTCAAAACGATCTCATGATATATGGCATGGTCGTGTCGAGTGTGAGAGTAGACCAAGATTTCATCCTCGAAGACCACCATGAAGGAATCCACATATGGATGGAACACTAAGTTTATCAGTGCCCTGAAAACTTCAAGCATATTCGTGAGACCGAAAAACATAACCATATATTCATGTAGACTATACCTACTCTGGAAGGCTTTAAGAGTTATATCTGATGGTATAACATGAAACTAATGATAACCATATCTCAGGTCAATCTTCAAGAACACCTGGGCTCATCGAAGCTTATCAAAGAGATCTTCAATCCTGGGAAAGGGATATCGGTTCCTGACTATCAGCTGGTTCAGATCCCAATAATCCTCACAAAGTCTAAGGGTACCGTCTACCTTATTTGAAAACAGAACAGGAGAACCCCATGGAGAAGTACTGGGTCAGATGAAACCCTTTTCATGAAACTCCTCCAACTACTTCTTAAGCTCCTGCAACTCAGGTGTGTCCATCTCATAAGGAGGAATGGACACCGGTGCCGCTCCTGGAATAAGCTTAATAGAAAATTCTACATCACGCTACAAAGGAAAACATGAAAAGTCTTCTAGAAAGGCATCCCTGAAATGATCCACCACTGGAGGAAAGCCTAACTAGGAATTACCCTAGTAATCCAGATAAAGACTAGAAATCATGGCAGTAACTGCTCCCAACCAATGATGCTCTGGACCCACTCTGCTCACTGAGACATCCCAGTCACACTTATGAAGAAACTATCCACCCTATGGTGATATATTCTCACCCTACAGTGATAATAGTCAATGACTGCCTGAAAAAGATCTAGCCAGTCCATTCAGAGAATTATATTATAGCATGTCATCTCTATAAGATAAAGATCCCAAAGGAAGTGACACCCACCAACCTCAAGAGGTAACTCTTTGAAATGACATACACTATATGTTCTTGTCCCCATCGGAGTGTGTAGTGTCAAAGAAATGGCAGAAGAAAAGATACAGAGACCAATGCTATTCACAATAGTGACAGATAACAAAATATGTGTAGAACCAGTATCAGAAAGAGTTGAAGATAAAACTGAGGAAACAAGGATCATACCACGAACAGTAGAGGGGTCGAGATCGTACTCTTGATGGGTCTACTCTACTAAAAATGTGTGGCCTACATAGCGTCCCTATGACCCTGCATGACCACTCTGAGCTAATCCATATTACTGTCACTGAACGACCGGCAACTGACCACCAAGGCCACGACCTCCACCTCAGCTTCAACGGCCAGAAGAACACTAGTTCCCTGACTAGTGAGAAACCGGTGGTGTTTCTTCCGAATGAGGAGTCATAGAAGAACCCCTATCACCAGCTTCTAGTGAACAGATCTGACAGAAATGCTGAAGGTGTCCCAACATGCCGCAAGATAGGAACTCCATAGGGTCTCTCTGGCATTGCGACCTCATATACCTAGCCCTTCTACACTAGTATCATACAACATGGATACTTGAAGATGCATCCCGCCTTCTTGGATCTCCCTATGTAGTCTCCATGGGGTGATTCCGGCTATCAGCTTGTAACACCTCAGGATTTCATAGTGTGTTATTTCTTAAAAATAATTCAATAACTTGCAGTACACGTAACACCGAGTTCAATCACACCATGACGTACAAAAAAATCCATTAAAATAGGTCATGAATATTATTAACTACATTTTGAACTTTATATAATCCTTATAATTTTAGAATCCCTATTATGAGTTTCTTAGTCATAATGCAAGAACAGATTCATTTTCAGTATTGCACTTTTATCAACTTTTAATAGTGAAACCTTTTTAAATAAAATATTTTAAACTATCTGAATAAACTGGGACATCAAAAAATTTAAAATGAAACATCCCAAGCTTCCATGGTACGCTTTCCTTTGAATAAAATAGTAGCGTGTGTTGTACGCAACCTTGAGTTTTAACACACGCCACAACCAATCAAACTAGCTGTTATGAATAGTAATACCTAAATTTTGAAATTATATATATTTTATATTTTAAAATGGACTTCATTTTTGGATTCGGAATATTGAATTTAGCCTAAGGTGAAATTTTGGTACTTTTCGGATAACTTTCATATTTTGATGAATAGTGAAAATTACTAAATTTTAATTAAAAACTAATTTTTTAATCAAAATAATTAATAGTGATAAATTGTGAATTTGAGTGGTTTTAAAGTATATTTAGAATATATTTTTACCATTTAATATAATGTTGGTCATTGGACATAATTTTACAATTAAACCGAACATAAACAAGTGTCAATCTTTTGATAGTTATTACCTCTTAAAAACACGCTTTTTTTTGACAATGGCAATTAATTTTAAATTAATTTCTTCCACTTCTGTGTTTTGAATTTAGAAAAATGGATTCCATATTTTGAATCATTATGTCAAAATTTTTTAAATAGGTAACTTTTATTTTTAGGCATTTTGAATAATTATTGTGGTAAATATTTTATTTACCATGGTTAAGGGTAAATCCGGTAAATAAGGGTTAAAAAAATAATATTATAATAATACAAAATTACCCTAAAACGTGTCCTAACCTTATTTGTGGACACATACCCGACCATGGGCATCCTTGGGTCGATTTGGGGACCCCTTGGAGCCACTTGTATGTGGTAGGGACACATTATATTAATAAAGTTAAAATAAAAATAAAAATGGCATAAGCTTACATCTTTTAGAAGAACAATTTTTACATAGGGTTATACATTTTTATTTTCGATTATAAATATTAATTATAAATCTAAAAAGAATTCCTACATAATGATATTTTATTTATAATTTTTAGACATCAAATAATTTAAATTATTAATGACACAATAATGATGCAATGTTTACCTCATTAATAAATCATTTAAATAAATAAGATTATAATGATTAAAATATTATCTAAAAGCTATCAAATTCTTATTGGTTGATGTTATTTAGAAAATGAGTCATCTTATCTTCTACCTCGATGATTTTTGGACCATTATAAACCGAATATAATTATATTATAAAGTAATACTTTCACTCTTTCCTAAAGAGCCCCTCCTCTCCCCTATAAAAAGAGACCACTTCTACTCATTCCTCACACCTCTCAAGCCACTTGGCTCGGCCAAACTCTGCCCAAATACTCTCCCAACATCCCTCAATACAACCTAGAGGTATTAGTTTGATCAGAAAGTCAACATAAAGAGCCCTTTTGATCAAATCAAAAGGAATAACCCGAAGAAGAGGTAATGTTTTCACCACCCCTTTTCAAGTTCCTTTCTTCTTCCACTTCTTCTTTCTTTGTTATTACAATTATAAAATAATAAATCCAGTATCTCACATATACTGTGATGTTATTATAAATATGGTACAACCATATTCAGTATTCTATCCACCCTTTGAATAACATGTCACCATACGTGCGTACGTACGGCTTACCGTCTACACGTCGTGGTGTAATTGTTATTCAATATATTATTATTTAGATGGGTATAATAATGATGTGTAACTCATGTAAATAATAAATATAACATGTTAATGATTCTTTATATATGATATACCATCCATTTATATATTATTTTAATATCAAAAGAATGATATTGTCGCTCGTGCGTACGTATGGACTATCGTCTCCATGAACGCGATGAGATTCATTCTCCATCATATCCATTCAATTATAATTATCATTTTCTGATTTAAAAATGATGTTTATGGACTTGATATCATTCTGGATATGAATAATATACAACCTATCTGTTACAAACATGGCTTACGTAATAATACATATAAAATAAAATGAGTATGTTAACACCCGAAACAACGATAATACTAAGACATTATTAACAAAGAAAAGTTAAAAGATAATATATGATATGATATTAATATATATGATTCTTCTATAATTTAATAACAATTATTTCAATATTATACAGGAGGTTAACCTACCCCAACCAAGTAAAAGTACAAGGTAAGGGATTTTCTTATCTCGCTTTCAATTCCGTGAGATTTCCATTGTTCACCACTTAATTATTGCATGTGGTGTATGTGTACTGCCCATGATGGTATTCATTGTGTAATATAATTTAATTTATGGGTATTTACATCATCATGGTATGATACTTCTTTCATGGGTGTATTTTTCGTAAGTTACCTAATCAATAAGGGAATTTGAGATTTCAATTTCCACTCATTTGGCTTTACACATATTTCATTGATTATATTACTCCAAGATTATGTGTGGAATTACTATTCATTTGATTATGTCTTAATTTCCACTCCCCTTTCTGTGGATATACTTTTGATACACATAATCACTCCATTGATAAATTCTCAAGTGATCAGTATGAACTTGATAAGAGTAATTTTAACTCAATCTCCATTTGTTGAGTTAAATATCCAATTCATTGGTGTTGTTTCTACAAGAATATGTGTGAATATCCTTTGATTGTTTTACACTGAATATTAAATAATATTTAGTGTATTTATATTTTTCACACATAATTATGTCATTGATTTATCCTTAACCTAAGGATACGGCCTTTATGAGAGATTTCATCTCAATTTACATTCAACTGAGACTTCTTTGTTGATATACACCAAATCACTTTTTTGTGGTGCATATAATGTACTTTGAAATAGTATATCATGAATCCATTTATTATCATGATATTACACTGTTTTGATTACCTCAATTATTTGTATTCAAGTGCCTCTCTTTTGGTTAGAACCTCTAACCAAAATACCATTTTAAAATGTTTTAAAGACTTATTCTTCTATATCTTGCTCATTAATGTCCATGTTTTAAAAATGGTTTTAAGGATTTATTTATATGGACATTACAGTTTTAAAATTAAAACTCCTTTTAAAAGTTTCAAAGTGGTATGGGACACTTTGATTCAAAAATCTATTTTTAAATGGCTTCTTGACAAATAGTGTGACTTTTATATGATTTCAAGGAAAGTGGGATATTTCCCTCAAATAGTTTTGATGATTATTTTCATCTATGTCAACATCCTTCATTATTCATGATTGAGTTTAATGTGATACAATACAATCTTACATATTGTATCAAATGAGTTATGTTTGACTGTGGATGTTCTATTTTTATACCATTCATGGTTTGTGGTTAAAGTATTGACATTTCGTATGTTAGTTTTAATACGAATGTTTATTTTATGCTTAAACCTATTCATATGAAGAATGCATTGGACTTAATAAGTGACGGGTGGAGCCCGCTATAGCTCCTCGATGCATCGGTAGGTCTCATGAGACAAACTAGTGTCTTGGCACAAGGCCTTGGAAAAATCTTATTTGTAGTCTTGGCACGAGGCCTTGGCTATGTGGTTATAATAGTCTGGAAATATGCATTCCATCATTATGAAAGTGGATATTGATATTTCATGTGATCATTCGACTAGTAGAATATCCATGTGAGTAAGTAAATGGCATTATTTCATTTTACCTTTTCCATTTTATGCTGAAGTTCAAGTTTAAAATGCTTTTGTTTTAGTTATAAATTGCCTTAAGTGATTATGCTTATTTATGAAAGCTTCTGCTATAATGTTATCCTTACTGAGAATCTGAGATCACCCCTTTCAAAGTTTTATTTTTCCCAGGATTATGAAGAAGTAATTATGAATGACCTGCCGGGATAGTATGAGGGGATATGAAGACAAGATGTTTTTTTATGATGTAATGTAAAAATTTATGGATGTATCTAGTTATTCCAAGGATACTAAACTAATCGGTTTTTCGAGACTTGATCTTTCTCGTGATCATGCCGATGTTATGTAATTAATGCACCGACTCTGGGTAACTGGGGTCGGGGCGTTACAGTTGGTATCAGAGGACGTTTAGTACAAACCTTGGTAGCTAGATTTAGATAAACTCTGATTAGAGCACGTAGACCTAAGATGAACTTTGAGGATTAGTATAAAAGAACTTCCTAGAATTTTGGTATTGTAGAGATTTTGTGAGTTTTCCGAGAAATACATCCTTGTCTGGATACAAGGAGGTAGAGGCGGCTCTGGCACAGATGTACCTAGGGGTAAAACCCGAAAACACCGCTTTGAGCTAGACTCGAACGGGAACTGGTGCACGACAACGGGCCTTGCTGCACTCTTGGTTACGACACTCCCGAGGGATATGCTTAGGATAATTTACATTTTCTTTACAAACCGATTTAAGTAATATATATATAAGATGAGAGTAAATGACCTTGGTTAATCCTAATATGTTTCAAATTGAGAATATGGTGAAATTTTAATCTCTAAATGATTTTACGACTACTATTACTCACACAATGATTTCTGGTTTTAGTCAATGGATGGATTCCAAGGAAGTCATAGTGACTTTGAGAATGATGTACAAGGTGGGAACGGTAGTGGCGATGAGCAACAAAATGGAATGTTGATAGGCGTAAAAGATATCGTCTTTATGCCAAATCAATTTTCCAAAAATATGATCAACAACATATATATTAACCAACTCCCAGACTCAACAAGGAAGAGAAAGGTGATAAATGATAAGATCTCTAGCAATGGAGACCATGGAGAAAAGAAACCTCAATTTTCATCATGAAAGAAATGTGGAAAGAGACACCCAGGAAAGTGTCTCAATGGGACAACAAAATGTTTTACGTGCGGGAAGGAAGGACATAAAGTAAAGAATTGCCGAAGAAAAACGAAGAGTACTATGGAAGAAGATAAAAATGGTCCCAAGAGTCCATTTACAGTCATTTTCCGTAAATGTAGGGGACCTGGCCATTACCCGAGTGAATGTCCTATTCTATAGGATATTTTCTTGGTCAAAGGAGAGGCTATTTGGAAATAAATGGTTGGAGAAAAATTTAAAAAGTATTAGCACTCCTTGTTGATGGGTTTACTTTGTAATAATTTTCTCTTGTATTTGTAACCCCGCAGTTTGCCATGTGAGAATGATATTTGAGGAAGAATTGTCTCTTCTATTGTGGATATAGGTATAAATAACCATTTGGTTTTATATGATCATTGGGGTTTGAGAAAATTATAAGTTATTATAATTTGGGATGAAAATGCAAAGTATGATATAACATTTGTGGTTAAATTATGTTATTTTGAGGAATTTATCTCATTTTGGTAATATTATAAAATATAGTTTTTGAAAAAGGACAACACGTAGACCGTGTGACAACCCATCGCGTCGGACAAAGCTGTGGGAATCGAACCCACAACCAAAGTGCGATTGGGATTTATCGCCTACCACTGGACTACGTGAAGTCCCTGGTTAGTGTGACTTTTTTTTGTTAAATGATTTTATTAATCAATAATAAGATGATTTGGGTTCTTATGTCTTATCAAATGAATACCCTTTGTATAGGAAAATGATTTGGTGATTAAGTGATAAATGTTATTTTGGAAGATGTTCGTTTTGTTAGGAACACTATATGCCCAAGGAAAATAGAATACAATGAGGTTTAATTTGTAGAGTAATGGTGGATTTTTATCTACGTTTTTATTGTTGATTTATAGTGATTTGGGTTATTTATGGAAATGATTAACCTATAACAGAGAATATGTGATGATGTTAATTACTTTTAAGTGTGTGACTTTAAGAGTATTTGATGTCATTTGGAGATACAATATAACATGGGATACTACATAATCAAATTATTCTATGTTTTGGGTTTCAATATTAGTTTGGATTATATTAAAGGATTGTAAGGAAAATTCGTTATTGAATGGTATCTATTTAACATTGGGGTATTGTTGGTTTAATTTTAGAAATTAAGATTAGTGCATATTTATCTCGATGAATATCCTTTTGGGGGATCATTAGATCATTCACTAACCATTTTGGTTTTGATTAATCTTCAAAGACAATGTAAATATATGGTTTATCCTACATGGATCATGTGATTCTATAGAAGTTTATTCTAGTTCTTCCAGTGTGACCAAGTCTTCTTGAATACTCATCGTTTAAAAAAAATTGAGTTAGTCTACTTAAAATTTAAGTATATCTCATAATCTTCTTAGTCAATATCATAAATGAATTCCTCTTCCTTATGTAATGTAACTTTAAAAAAAAATGTTGTCCTAGATGGTACATTAAATCATCACTAATTTATGGCTTTGGGATTGTTTGCCTTTTCATAGCCATGTTCTCTACCACTCTCAATCAGATAATTGATGGTTAGATTTCTCTTCCATATCCATATTTTCCTACATGGAACCCTAGTATGTGTTATTTTCGGTAATCTTCATACTTTACACTCTTTATTTTAAATAGAGGCCTCATTAATTCATTTTTCGATGTGGGATTTCATCTAAGATATTTTGAAACATCAAAAATGTGTTATCCCAATACCCTATGTTTTCTTGGACCGATGGTATTTCAAATCATTATAGATTGATGAGTTTAAGGACCTCAATTTTATACTTGTTTGTGATTGATGACCTCAATCACTACCTATAAATATTTACATTTTTCCTCCAATTATATGTCTCTAATTGCCACCAATGTTCTCCTAATCGAGATCATAATTTAGTGGTGACCCTTTCATTTCTCTTTTCCTTATATTAACACTAAATTTTAGTAACCCAATTTCCGATGTGGGTTTTCCCACAAATATATTTTCTACTTTCAACCTTTTATTTTTGAAGAACAATTTCAAATTGTGAGGACGCAATTTATTGAAGGAGGGGAGAATATAACACCCCAGGATTTCATAGTGTGTTATTTCTCAAAAATAATTTAATAACTTGCACTACACGTAACACCGAGTTCAATCACACCATGACGTACAAAAAAAGCCATTAAAAGAGGTCATGAATAGTATTAACTACATTTTGAACTTTATATAATCCTTATAATTTTAGAATCCCTATTATGAGTTTCTTAGTCATAATGCAAGAACAGATTCATTTTCAGTATTGCACTTTTATCAACTTTTAATAGTGAAACCTTTTTAAATCAAATATTTTAAACTATCTGAATAAATTGGGATATCAAAAAATTTAAAATGAAACATCCCAAGCTTCCACGGTACGTTTTCCTTTGAATAAAATAGTAGCGTGTGTTGTACGCAACCTTGAGTTTTAACACACGCCACAACCAATCAAACTAGCCGTTATGAATAGTAATACCTAAATTTTGAAATTATATATATTTTATATTTTAAAATGGACTTCATTTTTGGATTCGGAATATCGAATTTATCCTAAGGTGAAATTTTGGTACTTTTCGGATAACTTTCATATTTTGATGAATAGTGAAAATTATTAAATTTTAATTAAAAACAACTTTTTTAATCAAAATAATTAATAGTGATAAATTGTGAATATGAGTGGTTTTAAAGTATATTTAGAATATATTTTGACCATTTAATATAATGTTGGTCATTGGACATAATTTTACAATTAAACCGAACATAAACAAGTGTCAATCTTTTGATAGTTATTACCTCTTAAAAACACGCTTTTTGTTTTGACAGCGGGAATTAATTTTAAATTAATTTCTACCACTTCTGTGTTTTGAATTTAGAAAAATGGATTCCATATTTGGAATCAGTATGTCCAAATTGTGTAAATAGGTAACTTTTATTTTTAGACATTTTGAATAATTACTGTGGTAAATATTTTATTTACCATGGTTAAGGGTAAATCCGGTAAATAAGGGTTAAAAAAATAATATTATAATAATACAAAATTACCCTAAAACGTGTCCTAACCTTATTGGTGGACACATACCCGACCATGGGCATCCTTGGGTCGATTTGGGGACCCCTTGGAGCCACTTGTATGTGGTAGGGACACATTATATTAATAAAGATAAAATAAAAATAAAAATGGCATAAGCTTACATCTTTTAGAAAAACAATTTTTACATAGGGTTATACATGTTGTATTTTCGATTATAAATATTAATTAGAAAGATAAAATGATTTCCTACATAATGATATTTTATTTATAATTTTTAGACATCATATAAGTTAAATTATTAATGACACAATAATGATGCAATTTTTACCTCATTAATAAATCATTTAAATAAATAAGATTATAATTATTAAAATATTATCTAAAACCTGTCCGATTCTTATTGGTTGATGTTATTTAGAAAATGAGTCATCTTATCTTCGACCTCAATGATTTTTGGACCATTATAAACCGAATATAATTATATTATAAAGTAATACTTTCACTCTTTCCTAAAGAGCCCCTCCTCTCCCTTATAAAAGGAGACCACTTCTACTCATTCCTCACACCTCTCAAGCCACTTGGCTCGGCCAAACTCTGCCCAAATACTCTCCCAACATCCCTAACTACAACCTAGAGGCCTTAGTTTGATTAGAAATCCAACCTATGGAGCCCTTTTGATCAAATCAAAAGGAAGAACCCGAAGAAGAGGTAATGTTTTCACCACCCCTTTTCAAGTTCCTTTCTTCTTCCACTTCTTCTTTCTTTGTTCTTACCATTCTAAAATAATAACTCCAGTATCTCACATATACTGTGATGTTATTATAAATATGGTACAACCATATTCAGTATTCTATCCACCCTTTGAATAACATGTCACCATACGTGCGTACGTACGGCTTACCGTCTCCACGTCGTGGTGTAATTGTTATTCAATATATTATTATTTGGATGGGTATAATAATGATGTGTAACTCATGTAAATAATAAATATAACATGTTAATGATTCTTTATATATGATATACCATCCATTTATATATTATTTTAATATCAAAAGAATGATATTGTTGCTCGTGCGTACGTACGGACTACCGTCTCCTTGAACGCGATGAGATTCATTCTCCATCATATCCATTCAAGTATAATTATCATTGCTGATTTAAAAATGATGTTTAAGGACTTGATATCATTCTGGATATGAATAATATACAACCTATCCATTACAAACATGGCTTACGTAATAAAACATATAAAATAAAACGAGTAAGTTAACACCCGAAACAACAATAATACTAATACATTATTAACAAAGCAAAGTTAAAAGATCATATATGATATGATATTAATATATATGATTCTTGTATAATTTAACAACAATTATTTCAATATTATATAGGAGGTTAACCTACCCCAACCAAGTAAAAGTACAAGGTAAGGGATTTTCTTATCTCACTTTCAATTCTATGAGATTTCCATTGTTCACCACTTAATTATTGCATGTGGTGTATGTGTACTGCCCATGATTGTATTCATTGTGTAATATACTTTAATTTATGGGTATTTACATCATCATGGTATGATACTTCTTTCATGGGTGTATGTTTCGTAAGTTACCTAATCGATAAGGGAATTTGAGATTTCAATTTCCACTCATTTGACTTTACACATATTTCGTTGATTATATTACTCGAAGATTATGTGTGGAATCGCTATTCATTTGATTATGTCTTAATTTCCACTCCCCTTTCTGTGGATATACTTTTGATACACATAATAACTCCATTGATAAATTCTCAAGTGATCGGTATGAACTTGATAAGAGTAATTTTAACTCAATCTCCATTTGTTGAGTTAAATATCCAATTCGTTGGTGTTGTTTCTACAAGAATATGTGTGAATATACTTTGATTGTTTTACACAGAATATTCAATCATATTTAGTGTATTTATATTTTTCACACATAATTATGTCGTTGATTTATCCTTAACCTAAGGATATGGCCTTTATGAGAGATTTCATCTCAATTTACATTCAACTGAGACTTCTTTGTTGATATACACCAAATCACTTTTATGTGGTGTATATAATATACTTTGACATAGTATATCATGAATCCCTTTATTCTCATGATATTAGAAAGTTTTGATTACCTCAATTATTTGTATTCAATTGTCTCTCTTTTGGTTAGAACCTCTAACCAAAATACCATTTTAAAATGTTTTAAAGACTGATTCTTCTATATCTTGCTCATTAATGTCCATGTTTTAAAAATTGTTTTAAGGATTTATTTATATGGACATTAAAGTTTTAAAATTAAAACTCCTTTTAAAAGTTTCAAAGTGGTATGGGACACTTATATTCAAAAATCTATTTTTAAATGTCTTCTTGACAAATAGTGTGACTTTTAAATGATTTCAAGAAAAGGGGGATATTTCCCTCAAATAGTTTTGATGATTATTTTCATCTATGTCAACATCCTTCATTATTCATGATTGAGGTTAATGTGATACAATACAATCTTCCATATTGTATCAAATGAGTTATGTTTGACTGTGGATTTTCTATTTTTATACCATTCATGGTTTGTGGTTAAAGTATTGACATTTCGTATGCTAGTTTTAATACGAATGTTTATTTTATGCTTAAACCTATTCATATGAGGAATGCATTGGACTTAATAAGTGACGGGTGGAGCCCGCTATAGCTCCTTGATGCATCGGTAGGTCTCATGAGACAAACTAGTGTCTTGGCACAAGGCCTTGACAAAATATTATTTTTAGTCTTGGCACGAGGCCTTGGCTATGTGGTTATAATAGTCTGGCATTATGCATTCCATCATTATGAAAGTGGATATTGATATTTCATGTGATCATTCGACTAGTAGAATATCCATGTGAGTAAGTAAATGGAATTATTTCATTTTACCTTTGTCATTTTATGCTGAAGTTCAAGTTTAAAAGGCTTTTGTTTTAGTTATAATTTGCCTTAAGTGTTTATGCTTATTTATGAAAGCTTCTACTATAATGTTATCCTTACTGAGCATCTGAGCTCACCCCTTTCAATGTTTTATTTTTCCCAGGATTATGAAGAAGTAATTATGAATGACCTGCAGGGATAGTATGAGGGGATATGAAGAAAAGATGTTTTTTTATGATGTAATGTAAAAATTTATGGATGTATCTAGTTATTCCAAGGCTACTAAACTAATCGGTCTTTCGAGACTTGATCTTTCTCGTGATCATGCCGATGTTATGTAATTAATGCACCGACTCTGGGTAACTGGGGTCGGGGAGTTACACAGCTGGTGAAGTACCAAATATGGATGTCGTGCTGCCCAGGCTTGTAACCCGGGATTCCCTCAGATTCTGCTCTATCATCAGTGCCTGGTTGATGGTGGAAGCAATGGAAGTTGACCTAAAGATATTCACCTGAGAGTGTATGTCCTGTCTGAGGCCATCCTCAAATTTTCGTGCCATAAATAACCCATATTTTTCTAGGAATGGTGTGAAATGATGAAGCTCAGTGAAATGAGAGGAATACTCCATAGCAGATAGGGTACCCTACTCAAGGATCATAAACATCTGAGCTGAGTCGGACCTCAGGGTCTCAAGATAGAATAGTCATAAAAGACGTGCTGAAACTCTTCCTAATCCATAACCTGCTGATGACCCGCCTTTGAGATTACATCCAACCATCTCTAGGTGGAATCCCATAGTATATAGGTAGCGAGCATGAATCTCCTCTATGGAGGAATATCCTGATGCTCAATGATCATCAGCATGGCTTGTAGCCATGACTTGGCTGCCTAAGGTCCTCCTTCCCCGGAGAAAGTGGGAGGTTGCTGCTGCTGTAAGATCCGTGTCAAATCATCCATCAATGGGGTAGGAGGCGACACTCCTTGAAATTTTTGCATCATCCTAAATAATCCCTCCTTGAAATGTGAATCAGCACCTACGTCATGTACAACGGCTGGTGCTAATGCCGGAACAACTGGAGGATCTATAGGTAGTCCTTAATCGACCAAGTCCTATGTCTGATCACTTCTTGGGAACTGTCATACAACCAGCGTATGTCTCGGTGGCTAGAGTATTCAAGTTCAAACACACACATTAGATTCAAGATTATCAAGGACTGAAAAATGGATGGACAAGAAAGGAACAGAAGAAGGAAAGATTTCATGTTCTGAAAAACATAACTACACCACATGTACTTTTCCTACACGGTGTGTTCCCTTAATTTATTCACATGGGCGTGTACTTTATCTAAAAACTAGTCGTGTAACACCCCAAATACATAGCATGTTGTCAAAAAACATGGAATTCACTTGAATCCTCTTCCCTTGTTGAGTCCTTCTATACAGTCAAGCCACATGACACCCTTTTGACAAGACTACATAATGTGTTCATGGAAGACACGACGTGTACTGGAAAAGTATCACCAGCCCATGTTGATAGTGACATGGCCTATGTACCCACGTTATACTACATGGTGTGTTCCAAAAAACATGGCATGTACTAAGAAAGGATAAAAACAAACCGTGTTGTTTGTGACATGGCTAGGAACTACGGTCAGACTAAATGGTGTTTATAATTGTGACACGACGTGTTTGTGAAAAGATAACACCAAACTGTGTTGTTATATACACGGACATGTTCCTATGATTATACTACATGGTATTTTCATCGTATACATGGCGTGTTTCGACCAGACTTTTCCCCATCCCATGTCTCTTCCCACACGACCTACAACATTGTTAGAGACTATACCTCATATACATAAATTACACGGCATGTACATAAGAAAAAAATTTCTTCCAGAACAGAAGAACACATGTCATGTAATTAACATTACATGGTGTTTATTTTGTGTTTTTCATGACAGTTAGCATCCGAAACTACTCTCGGGCCCATAAAAAATCTGAAACGAACATTGGAAATTCCAAATTCCGATCTGTGAGGGCCCATAATCCCCGAAAATAAATGTTTAGAATCCAAGACAAGTTATAAATAACAAAATAGTGCAATGATCCACCAAATTCCCTATAAAACATTAGTTGTTTCTATCATGGAATCTATCACAACAGTATGCATATTTTACACAACATCTATCACAATATAATGCAATTGCTAATTCATCCTAGATGGCATGGAAAGAATGCATGGCATGTGATTTATAACAAGTTCCTATATGATACATGAGATGGTATACCCTCATCTCATCGAGTTGTGACAGAAATAGAACCTAAATAATGTCAACAATAATAACACAACACATGTGAGTCACCCATTGGTGAAAATCAGATCAACCATAATCTTGAAAAACTAGATGAAACTTTCATAAACGAGGTAGACTGGTTTTTCCCTTTACATAGGTAAGCTACTCCCGGGCACAGGTTATTACAAAGTAACGATTCCATACAATCCCTGTCTGAAGGCACAAAATAGTAAAACAAGAGAAAATAATTTCTCTAATAACACTTTGTAATGTCCTGGTTCCAGAAGCCACCTAGATGCGCCCTGTACCCGGTTGGTCACATAGCCTCAAACGTATTTCCCCAAATGCTAGGGGCTGCCGACTAGCAGTGAGAGCCTTGGGTGTGATAGTGGGGAAACTATGCCCTCATTTTAAGATTACATAGTTGAATTAAACAACACACAATAGAAGAAGCAATAAATATACAACAACAGTAAGAAACAAAAGACTGATAAAGAAACAACTGGAGAATAAATATATATAAATGATTAATGATATATATATGTCTAGGAAAGAAGCCAAACATGTCATAATACTGAATAAAATACTAAACCAATGTACAAAAGTAAACAGATAACAGCTCCTTAGCATCACAATCCTATGCTTGGTCCCATGCTCTCCAGTTCCAATGTAATCACGTACCTGAAGTTGAAGGGTGATTTCCCTTATCTATACCTAAAATAATATAATTTGGTTGGGCCCAAAGAATGGCCTAAATAGGGTGTGAGACTAAATCCTAATAGGCAACCTCCACATGATCTATTCCTAACAGTCAGTGAATATATGGCATGTAAAATAACAAAAAAACAGCAAACATGGAAGCACTAAGCAGTAAACAATCCTTACTTTAAGCAATCAAAACACCAAAAAAATTAAATAGTAAGAAAAATAACTAAACAGGTAACCCTCTAGGAAGTACCCAAAGCCTATCCCCTGTGGTCCTACCTATCTAGTAAATAAAAACTTCTTGGTAGCACACACAATCTCATCCATCTGGTTTAGTTAAAGTATAGACTCTCTGAGGAAGCACTTACCGTCAATTCCCCATATCGTCTCGTATCATACTAAAGGTGCTCTAGAAAAGTAATCAATGTCAATTTCCACTGTGGCCTATGTCGTGGAAATACATAAACTTTTTGTAAGCACTCAATGTCAATTACCCTTGTGGTCTCACATCGTATAATTATAAAGACACTCTAGAGATGCCCTCAACTTCAATTCTCCCTATGGTCTGTGCACCATGTTCTCATGGCCCTGTGTAAGTCAATAAAGTGTAGTACACGTAATGAACAATGTAAACCTCAAAAAAAATTGGCTAGTATTCTATGGAATATCAGTACTTTAGAACCATAGTTTTACTATCCAATAATACTTGAAATGGAAAGTAAACAGAAACCAAAAAATCAAAATAGACCTAATGGTCCAGACATGAAAAAAATGCATGGAAAAAAATTTTAAAGCATAAAAATTAAACCTTTTAACATTCTGTATCCTCTAATCTAAAATATAAGCAATTAAGGAAAACAATAGTGCTAGAATGGTAAACACACATTACCCTGTTCAAGGGTATTAGTGTAATTTGCAAAAACTATTCAATGAATTTCAACGGAAAGGCACAAACCAACTACCTCGGGGTTAAGAGATCAATGTACATGAACCACGAGGATTAAATCATCTTAGAACGTTGTAGATCTATGAAAATGCACAAAATTATCAAACCACAATAATTCATTAAAGATGAAAATATGGAAAATGATGCTATAGGAGAACTAAGAACTCATCGATGGGATTCCAATGCAACCGACAGAGTTCGATTCATAGGACGGATGAAGGCTCATGGGTTTGTCGGACATCCACAGTCGTACGGTTTCTCTCGGATGAACGAAAAATAAAAGAAGATGGTTCTATCTGTCCGATGTGACCCCAATGTGTTTAATGAAAAAAAATACAAGGCATTTACTTTTGTAGTACACGATGTGTACTTATTGTTTCTGTACTCCAATTTAGTAGGCCTCCATGTCACCCCAAACGACCGTGTGTGTGTCCAGGACATAGCCAGCACAAGACATCTGTGGAAACGAAGTTCATGGCGTGTAATCATAAGGTATATAGCGTTTACTTGAAAAACATATTGAAACTCCAGTTTTCTCAAAAACTCTAGAAAAAGGAAAAAAATACATGAAAATAAGATTCATGTTCTAACATGAACCTTCTTAAACACCCTTCATTGAAATTGGAAATTTATATATATATATGGTTGAGAGGAGGAAAAATATACCTCTATATTTATTCCTCAGAAATAAGGAGTTCAATTAGAATAGTAAATGGAAAAATTTGAAGCTTTTTTGTTCATAAACAATTTTGTCCTCAATCTTTTTACGCACCCAAAAAATATTATCTTATATAGAAATGTTTTAAAAATGGGTTTTTCAAATTACTGATGAATACTTTCTCTACAAGAGGTGGCCTCTCAACCAATTCCAGTTGTTAAAATTAAATAAATACCTTAATGACTGAATTTATTCATGAACATTAATTCACAGAAGTATATTGGATTCCTCTTGGAAATCCAATTTGAATGACATAATTTGGAATTTGTAGGATGATATAGGCTTCATTAACACATGTGGTGTCTATTTTCTCTACCATCAAATATATTTGACTTGATTTAATTGTCGGGGAAATTATGCATTGAATTGAACATAGGATTAGGATAAAAACTTGATGCTCCAAAACAATTGAAGAATTAAAAGGGGAATAAAAAAATCTAGATCAAAATTAATATTATGTTCCATAAATAATGATGATCTATAAAATTTTTAAATTTACAAAATTAAAAAAAATTAAAAATTTAGACCAAAATGCACCAAAACTACTAAAATGATGAAAATAATGTCATATAATTTTTTTAATCGATTAAATCATTGAAACAAAAATAATTAAAATATTAACTATATCAATTCCTTCTGCACATTGTAGTTATACTCATAGATATCAAAATCCAATCAAAGAATATTCAAAACACATGTTCATGATATCCACCAATTCCATACCATGAAACAAAAGTTATCATTACTTATCAAAAACCATTATTCCATGTTCTAAATTTATATCATTCAATATTTTTCCTCTTAATTATCATCTCATTCAATCAAGTGAACTACCACACATGAATTTTCCTTATTCTAAAAAATGTTAATTTTCAATAAATATTTTTATCTTTTCACCCCACGATACTATCACCATAAAAATGATAAATTCATAAATATCCACTATATATGAGTAAATGAAATGTTTTTATCATAAATTTTCCATTTTCTCTATTTTTAGGGTTATTCTATGGATTTTTGTTGGAAAGAGCATATGTAAAAATATTCTGATGATGAATAAAGAAGGCTTGGCTCTTTTTGAAGAAAAATTACAAGATTCTAATTTTCACTCAAGTATAGTTTCCTCCTAACTCCCCATAAAATTATAGAAGCTCCATCACAATAAAAAATCCAAGAATTTTCACACGATTATGAAATCTTGTTATAAAAATTTCAATCATTTGACATATAATTTTTTTTCCTGAAAGCAACTAATAGGAAAAAATGTCCTTCTCCATTAGAAACTAAAAAATCTAAAAATTCAATTATCATGAAAGCTCCAATAAATTTTTAACATTGAATAGAATGAAACATTATTTTAATAGTGAACACGGATCATAAAATTTTTATTTTCCACTAATGGTTTCACTAAATTAGGCAGCACACAAAAAGGTAGCTTCCCCCAAACTCTAGTTATACTAGATCATGGAATTTCACTCCAAGAGAAGGTTCAATAATAGAAATTTGCTTATAACATGGCTAACCTAAGAGCGTTTTCATATATTATAAAGGATAAAAATATTAAATTCACATGGAAGGATTGAATGAAAATCATTCCCTTGAAATGGGTTCTTAAAAACTTAAGAAACAGTGTAATCATTTAAAATAAATGTACCACAAAACCTCATGTTCTGATAGAAATAAATCATATTATTGTTAATTAAATAATTATTTGGTAATCATAATAAGTTAAGGGAGTGAAAATAATCTATAAAAAGGGTTCATAATCCCCATGGGAGAGAGATTTCGCATATTAAGATAGTGAGATGTGTCATGAGAATCAAAAATTGGTGTACTTTCATGAAATTCCAAAACAATATAACTAGAAATAGATCTATTTTTATAATTAATTTTATCTTATATTCATGGAATTAATTTTTTGAATCATTGATATTGGTTTCAAAAATATAAAATATAGTCATTTTAGATGAAACATTTAGAAAAAAAATTACACTAAAAAATAAATTCCTAAAAATATGAAAAATAGACCCTTTTATTGTTTTTAATTTTACTAAAAAAATGAACCTTAAACAATAAAAAGGTTAACTCACAAAAAAATTAGTGATATAGTTCCCTCTATTAATTCAAGTGGATTTAACCTGTATTTATTTTTGTTATTGAATAACAACATGTACGATGCTATAATGAAAATGTACAACCTGACTTATTTGTTGTGAAACACTAAGTTAAGATCCGATGTGTTTCTATATGCAAAACTAAAATCAAAAGTGTATAAGATAACATAATAAATTCAATAAAATAAAATAATAACACAAATATAATTATAAAAGATCGATAAATCTTAGTTTAATCACCTTAGTGGGCCCTAGGGTTTGAATGCCTCCAGATGGGCAGTTCTATTTGTTTATCCAAAATATAATGGTTGGTGGATTATTATTGAGATTAACCCAAAAAAGCATATTCTTTATATATTAAACTTCTTCAAATTTTTGAGGACTCTAGGTGCATATACACAAAATACACCCCTAGGAAAATATAATTCATGTTTCTTGGTTGGGGTCGAATAAATAATGAGTCTCCCTCTTTCTTGGCTTTTCCATGAACATGTTCTTCTTCATAATCTTGGGATATATCAAATTATGATGCATTAATGTAATAGTAAAAGGGTATTCTAGGTTGAAAATATATTATGACTAAATTAAAGAACACATAATCAAAATTAAATTCTCTCATTTCAAATTATGAATCTTGTATCTCTTCTCCCATATAAAAAAACATGTATCTACTCTTGAACTCCCTCCCTGAAGTTATCAACATGATTAAGGAGAAATATGTGTACCTATATAGGTGCATATTATATTTTATCATATTATCCCAAGGAAAAAACAAACTTACCTTATTCTATAATTTTAAAACAATTAGAGGTAATACTCAATTCAGATTCAATAATATTAGAAGATAACGAGTTCATGAAAAGATGAACTCCCTAAATAGATCAGATATAATATCTTCTTTAGTGGGTAGTGCCTCTTAGAGTAGAGATGTTTTTGATAGATGCAGATAGTCATTATCTTCAAAATGACATATGTGTGGGGAAATCACCTCTACCAATATTTTAGATTCGAGTTCAGATTGAGGTCCCATATCCACTATCACTTCCTCCTTGGAATTCAATATTTTATAATCAATTTAAATTTTATTAGTCTTGTACATTGGTTCATGAAGTGAGGGACCTATGACCCAGCCACAGAACATGTTATTCAACAAAACAGTGATTTTATAAGTCCATTATAGGACGACTTCCTCATCATTATGAATGATATCATTACACAATTGTTTGTAATAAATCAAATAATAATAATTTAAATTGGTATACATAATGAATAAAATATTTTTAATGAATTCCTATAAAATTTATTCAAAATCATATAATTATATTTTCAGAATAGCCTCCCCGACAATGACTCCATGTTGTAACACACGACTACTTTTGGGTGTGAAAAACAAATATTTCCCAGGATAAAATGAAGTACAGTGGTTGAACGATGATACCTCTAGGGAGTAGTTCACATCAATCAGGTTTGTCACTTGAAATAAGAGAAAAAGTTATGATTGCTTTTAAGTTGGTTTGAATTTGAAAAGAAATAAATAAATTAAAAAAAGGATGAACACATGTTGATGAAAAGAGATATTATGTTAGGGTATGATAAACTTTTTCATTTTTATAATGGTCATGAAAATAATTCCCCTAACTTCCTAGTGAATGATAAATGAACGACTCCTTGATCAGGTTGTTAATAAATGTTTCCTGATGGAATTAATGAAATCCACTCATATGACCATGAATGATCTTGAACCATTCCCAAAAAAAGAAGAAAAATACCAATCATGATTTTTTGATCCTTAGTAATATATAAATAGTTCAATTATCTGATACATGTTGGAATGGTCACTAGACAGTCACCACCTAAAAAAATCTTCTCAATCAAGACAGACTACAATATGTGGTGGGAGTTAAATGGTCTTTAACAAATGTTATTAAAAATGCATAAAAACCCAAAAAAAGTGCATTAGAGAAATTGGGAACCACTAAAAAAGATATCATTAAATAGAAAAATAGTGTTTTAAATTAAAGTAAAAGTCTTCGATAATAAAAAATTGAAACCCCCTTCCAAGTTCAGTCAAAGGCATTACCTCTCTAAGTGACAGGTAACCATGTTAAAAGGGGAAGATGAAAGAATAATGAATCTATGAAAAAAGAAAAGATAAAAATAAAAAAATCAATATTCCAATCCCCCAACAACACCCCTCTCAGACTATAATCAAAACCAATAAAGGGAAGTGGGTACTCATATATGTAGGGTAAAGAGGTAGAAAAATATACCTCTAGATTCATTCTAAATAAATTTTGAGTTCAATTAGAATCATTAATGGAAGAATCTCATGAATTGTTCATCAGAATAGTGTTTTCCCTATATCTTTTTTCATGATCCCAAATAATACCAGCTTATTTATAAAAATTTCAAAAAAGATATACACAAATTACTAATGAATATAACTTCTACTCAAGGATACTACGCAAATATCAATAATTTGGTGCATAAAATTGATTCTGTAATGAATAATTTTTTTCATGGAATTTACTTTTCATAAGCGACTCAGAGTCATATTTAAACTCTAGATATAATCACTTCATTTGGTTATATGTATATTGAAATATTCCACAATAACATATGTGGCACCATTATATCGACCATAAAACATTATCCACATGATTTATTTATCTAGGACATTTTTAATTGAATAAGATCTAACATCAGAATACAATCTTTAATCATATAAAAAAATTATGCAAAAAAAAGGAATCACAAAATTTGGATCAAAATTCTAAATTATATACTCATGATTCTAAGGATCCATAAAACTGTTAAATTTCCAGAATGAAAACATTTTCACAATTAAACCTAAATTTCAACAAAAATACTAAAATGACCAAAATAAGGTCACATTGATTAATTTTAAGGGATTAATTAATTGAACTAAACAATAAAACTATTGAAAATATCAATTCTATTAGTTAATATCATACACAACACATCCAAATTAAATTAATATATAAAAAAGTACTATGTGACTTCTTATACGGTTTGATAATGTTACAATATCAAAAGCATGCATGGTACTACATAATAATCAAAATATAAAATATCCAAATAAAAATGGAATTAATGGTAGAAAAACACATGAAGAGAAAACCCCATGGACGTCTTAAGATCCATATTGACTACCAACACCTAAATACTACCTAGGGACCAATCATTATGTATCACATCAGGATATAACCTGATGGTTTGAATATTGAAAAGTAAAATCATAACATGCACCCATGTATAATAGAAGACTTATTAGGGTGTGGGTAATACTCAATAGTCCACAACCAAAAACGTTGAATGAAAATAAATTCAATAAATGTAATGTGTAAGGTGTGCAGTATGAAAAAATTAAAGTAAAAATAATTATATTCTGTGGAAAATAAACGAACCACAATAAAAATATCATCTCAAGGAGATGTATCAGGATGATTTTAAATGATTCATCAATCTTCCAAAACAATTTTCATAGAGGAAAATATATTTTCATGATCTAGTTCTATGTTGAACCAATATTTAAACCATAATCATAGGGTTGGGGAAAATACACATTGCTCAAATATAAATTCCCTCTAACCCATATCCATGAACAATTATCTAAAAGGATTGATGTAAACCGACCACACTATATGTTCAGAAACATTGCTGGATTGGAATCCCAATTCAATCCCAATGTACTCGAGATAAATTATAATAAAACTAAATATGGGGTGTCGATCCAATGGAAAAAATATAATATCCTTGGGATTCTAAGATATTTATTTATTTTTATTCATTAAATACTGATATTACATAGATACAAGTGGTACATAAACAATGGAATTCTAAAAAATGAATATATGTATAATTAGAAATATTTATTGAGTAATTTTATAATATTATATTCAATTAAATCCTATAAGGTCATCACAAACCCATATTGACATCCATCCCATAATAGAATCATTGATTCATACATGTTTTCTAAATTTAATAACCTTATAAGGAATCTAAAAAGGAAAATAATGAATTCCAAACTACTAACAATTACCAACTATCTCAACCATTTTACTATTTCAAACATAAATTAATAAATAACATAAAATAATCCATGGATACAATTCTTGTTCAATATACAAGTCATTTTTAACAAACCATGGCCAAATAAAATAGGGGGTTCTAGTGGTCGTTATAGGAAACTCGCTTCTTGTTTGAAAAAGTTATGTGAAATTATGGAATCCCTAAATACCACATTAGTTCACCAAAAATCAATTCAAAAGATAAAGATCACCTATAAAATTGTTCAATAACTATCTAAACCAAATTGAACACCCATATGATTACTAATCGATTTCCAATTTATTATTATTAAATTAAAAATATACAAAATTAATTATTTAGGTGAAGCACCGAAAATTCCAATAAAATCACACATGAATAAAATATAATTCATGATATGTTATTTAAGGTAAATAATTAAAAAAACAACCCTCTTAAACACTTTCTAGAATAATTTCAAGGGTATGGAGCTTTTTTAAGGCACCCCGAGCTCATATGATCAACTATGTATGTAACTTCTACGAAAATATCTAAAACAATTAGTTATGATTTGTTTATAATTAAATTAATTATAAAAAATTATCGATAAACCAACATAATATCTTTCTATAAAAACAATAACCATCCACTCACCAAAGACCCATTGGGTACCACAAAACACAGTCAAAACAAAATATTTATCTCACAATATTTAGACAAACACACACTAAAATTAATTTAATGAAAAATCATTCATAATAATATGATTAATACATTCCTTTATTGAAACAACATGATGATATAAATATATGTTTTCTTGGGACAATGTATTCACAGGCTTCAGAAAATCACCATAAAATGATTGAATTCACCAATCGTTGGAGATATTTTCAATTATTCTTAATTAAAAAAAAATTAAATTGGTAAAAAAATATAAGGGAAGAGACGTGGTATTTCAGTTGAGGATATTATGTATAAATAATATTCAAAAAATTGGAATTTTATCCAATAGAGGGGATATAAGACAGGTTAGAATATCAGTCATTAGCCACTCATGAACTCTATAGGATTGAAAAAAGGGGGATCGAGAAACTATTTTCACTTTAACAAAACTGCTATTGATAATAGATAGTGTGACTTCTTGAATCACACCATTATTTAATGACCATAAATTACTTAAATTCATTCCAAAATGATCATTTCAAAAAGGAAACAATATACAAGCGTACATACAACCTACCGTCTCCTTGATTGTAACATAATTCATTTCTAAAACAATATTTATGGATTGGTATTATAATTATTATTTATTTATAAATATTATAATTAGGAAATTATTATCATTCTTGATATGATGAAACTCTACAATATATTCATGAACATGATCTTTATAGTGAAACAAACATGGGAAAATTCCGTAGTATACACCTAAAATAATGAAAATAGTGAACGATAATTAATTAATGGGTGGTAAGTTGTTATAAGAAGATCATTTATAATATTATAATTATAAAAATATTATTTTTTATAAAATTATAATTATATGAAAACCATTATATATGAAGTTACAACCTGTTCATCCATAATGAAGTGTGAGGAGAGGTATTTATTCACTCAATATCCATTTATTTTGGTAATCTTCTCCATCATTGATTATATTATTACAAGATTATGACTGAAATATTATTTAATTAATGTTGTATAATGATTTTTTCCATTTATGGATGATACATTCAAAATATTCATTCATTATTTTTCACTTGAAAATTATTATCATTTAAGACTTTATTTCTTAATATCATGATAATCGAGATTTGTTAGTGAGGATTTCATTTTAAAATAAATTAATTTACCATTTCCTAATATAAACATTTAGATTTATTATAATATGGTTATTATTGATATTTTAATGTAATATTACCGTTTTCACTATTTAGTACATAAAATGCTAGAGAAAATGCCTTTAAAAATACTACTTGATTTATCAATTTTGTCGGGAATTTTTTTCCTCAAAATAAGTTCTCTAAAATTTTATACAAAAATGATTTAACAATATTAAATTATTTATTAAAGACATTATTTCACATTGATTACTTTGTAAATTTTTTTAATGGAATAATATTCCAATTATAAAAATGAGGAAATTTATTAAAATATTATAGTGAAAAGGGAATGTTTTTTTAACTTACATTGAATTTATAGAATTACCCACCATCATGTCTATCATTTCATTGATTTTTATATTGAAATTTTAAAATTTAGTTCTTGATAGAAATTTATTCCCAAAGATTCTTTATATTCATAGATTTTATATGTTATTTTACATAATTTTTTTGAAACTATTTTATTAATTATATAAATAAAAAAAAAATAGTGATTTTAAAGAAAGGTTATCTTACTCATGAAATTATCCATGTGATCGTTGAAAATAATTTCTTACCTAATATAACAATAATTAATTTTAGTAATTTGGTATTAAGGATAGACTATAATAAAACCATCCTTATTATTTATATGGATGGTTCATAATATGTTTGATTTGGGATGTACTATAATGAAACCATACATTTTATATTGTATCATTTAATATTATCTTTATTGATTGAAGGAAATTATTTAATTTTAGAAACATATTTTCAATATGAATTTTTAGGTTGATTTTGTCATAAATGTTTTAAATGTGGAATGTATTATAGTTTTTATGTGGTGAGCAGTGTCCGGTATAACCCCTCGATGCATCTGTAGGTCTTATATGAAAAACTAGATATGGTTTAGTCTATGTCCTTACACATTTATATAAATGTATTGGAAAAGCAATTAACTATGTTAGATGTATTGGCACAATATTATATGCTACTATATTTCTTGGAATAATCCTTAGTTGAATGTTTTAGATTTCCATTATAATTAATTGCATCATTATGAATTAAAATATCGATATTCTATGTGATTACTAAATTTGATAGAATATAAATGATAATGCATTAAATATATGAGATTTTTTAGATGGAGTTATTTTATAATGTTTTAATCCACCCATTTTATTTTCTTATTTCTGATTAAATGGAATCCATTTCAATAATTTAACATTATATATTTATTATGCATTATTTAATAATATATTCTGATTCAGGCATACCCTTATTTGGAATCTTTGATCAACACTTTATTATATTTTATTTTCCACAGTATACCTAAAATTATTTTTTAAATATAACAAGGGATTTACTAAGGGGATTAATGGGAATATAAATGAAAATTCACTATGTATACAATGTTTAAAAAAGTGTTTTTTATTTCATGTAGGTTTAAAGTTAATCAATATTAATAATATATTTAGGGAATTAGAATATGATTCCTCGATTCGTATGCCAATGTAATAAAGGAGACACTATCTCCGACCAACTAGGATTGGGATCTCAACAGTAGGTAACAATGTATGTTTAGTTGAAACTTTTGGAAGAATATTTAGGAGAAAATAGATAAGTTAATTTAACCCTATGATAGGCTTATAGTATAATTATTGACTTATATTCAAATGTTCTTGTAATGAAGTGACTACATAGGTTTCCCTATAAAATACATATATGAATTTATTCGAAAAGCCTATGTTATTCTATAATTAATGTACCTAGGGTAATTAATCTAGAAAGTAAGCATTATGGTACAACCAATCATCCCATGTTTCATGACAAGAAAGCCTAATACTCACCTGCTTTTACAATCTGGAGGATATTCTATGGATAATTCACATTTTCATTATAACCCATTATAAAGGATTTGAAAAAAATATTTCCCCTAAAAAACCCATTTTTATGATTAAGAGATTTTATATGAATAATTTTTTCAATTTATGGTAATTGTATCACTAGTTTTGAGATAATACATTGTGTTTCCTAATATCATAATCTAATCTAGTGTAATAAATTATGTAGTAATGTTTTCAAACAAATGTAATGAGAACCATATCAATTTTGATACTCCATATAAGTATTTCTATCTTATGTAATATAATGGAGCTGGATCAAGAGAAACTATTAGAAATAATAAAATAAAAATTATATTGGCTTATCCAACTCAGGTTATGAGTAATAACATTTACTATAAAGAGAATACTATTAATCCACCATGTGGTGTAACAGAGCTAGAAAACTTCCGGTATTAGCTTCCTCTATCATTTAATAGGAATAAGTATCCATTTTTTAGTAGGGAAATGGAAAAGTTCGATAGAGAATATATTTAATTATATGGTATGTAGTGAATGAGATAAATTTGTAATGGAAAAGTTTCTTCTATTAGAAGATATGGATCAATATGGGTTGTTGTTTCAAAACATGAATGACAAAGGGTAAATATAAATCATATAGTTAAAGTATTTATAGGTAATATTCATGTAAAAAATATATCCCTCATGACAGATAAGAAGATATAAAAAGATAGTTTTTGAGTATCATACAGAAAGAAGATGAAAAAGTTTTTATGTATGATGCTAAATTTATTTGTTTGGAAAGGAATTCTGCAGACTACATACCTAATCCAAAGAAAATTATTTATTATTTAATTTTTGTATACATCCAATCTATAAAGGGATGTAATCTCCCAGTAATTATTATCCTACACGAACATAGTACGATGTGATACAAAGTAAGAGGAATCATTTTCTATTATATACGTCTTATATGGGATGTAAGAGAATAATAGGGTGTCAAATATAAAATTTAATGTTAGGAAGAAAGTAAAACAGGATATTCAATCAAGTTATACTTATGGAAAAAAAACATTGGATCATGCTTAATAGAAAAATGTGTTTTCATTAATTTTCGATAAAAATGACACCATACTTATTATTGTAATGGATTGAATAAATCTTCCAAGATATAATGGTTCCACTATAAGTATGTGGGGATATTTTGATGAATTCTACAACAGTCAATGAAAAAATACTGAAAAGGTGTTATGTGGACATGGTCGTGGTTTTCATATTATAATAGATTATGTGGAATGACTATCATTATTTTTTTTATCCAAAAAATATATTGTAAAATTAAATTATTAATTAAATTCCAAAAATGTATAATTGTTTTAATAATGGGATTTTTCATTATGGATTTCAAATCATATTTTCAGAGGAACTGATATCAAAGAAAATTGATTCAATGGAAAGATAAACATCAATGAAAACATGTGATTTTGGGAAATATAACATTTAAAGTGCTTCACATGCGGCGTAAAGGGAATAAATTAGCAGATCACCTTGCCTCCTTGGCCGAGCACACCTCCAACATTTACTGCATCTCGAATGTGAACCTCTTGAAACCTTAAGGTGTGGACCTCATAATGGCAGATGCCATTGGGTTACATTACTTCAGACCTCCTTAGGCTTGTACCTGTTTTTTCCTGGAGGTGTTGGTTTTTCTCTCCATCCCCCTTTTTATAAAAAATTAAATGATGATGACGATATGATTCTAATGTTTAAAAAATTATGATGGGATACATATATCATTTATATGAGTAATTAAAATAGTAAAATAATAAATTCAATAGAATTAATTGAATATATGTTGGTTTCTTTAATTCAGTATCCAAATATATATCTTTATGGAACGTAATCCTTTAGAATGGCCAAAATGCTAACAATTTATTATATGGAGTGTGTTGAAATATGGAACAAGTTTTAGAGATTAATATATTAATTAATTATATAGACAATAAATCATATTGGATAAACTATGCTATCCAATTTTTATAGTAATAAATAAAGATCGATGGAATGATTAATAATTTTAAAAAAGTTATTATGATCCATTAAAAATAAAATTTAGTTTTTCAGGGCAAAAAATATCCATTTTCTATGTTAATTTCTTAGAGTATGTGATGAATTCTATATTTGTCATAGAGTAACCAAACGATGAAATTGTTATTATGAAATAGAAATATATCACATATTTATATTTTCCTATAATCTTATGTAGGAAAATAATTCCTAAAATTTTAGAATAAGATCATGAGAAATTTTTCCCATTACCATTAAATTTGATGAATAAAATGGCCTTCTAAATCAACAATGATTTATGGTTTTTTGGGAATTAACATTCCATTTATTATTCACTTTATTAGGATCAATGACATCAATCACTCTCTATACTTATTTATTCCCTTCCATCAGGCCAAGGTTTCCATTTCCCCCTTATTTTTATTAAATTAGAATTATAGTTATCGTCTACTATAGAATACCATCACACTTTATTTTCTATATTATTAAGAGAAATAATTATTAAACATTTTATGTTTTGGGGTTTTCAATAATGGTACTTTGAAATTTCAAACCAATGATAATTGAGATAAAATCTATATTACAAAGAAAATAATTATTTATGGTGTGGAGAATGTAACACCATATTATTTTAAAATAATAACATTAATTATCTTGGAATGTATTATACATCACAACATGATTTGAATAAATTATAAGACCTGATACTTTAAGAAATATTTTCATTCAAACAAATTCAACATCCTCGATAGACTTTGAAACAGGCAACCTCAGGCCAAACTGAACAATAATATTAAAAAAATTAACCGACTTTTTATCATGGTGGGTATGAATTTTAATAAATAAATTATGAAAATTACCGTAATATATTATTTATATACAAAATAATCATCATTTAAGAGAAAAATAAATGTTTTCAAAATTTTTTTCCAAATGATTATTTAGTCAACATTGCATAAATAATTTAAAATCACTTTTTTCTAAATTTACAAAACATATTTAGAAAAAATGGTTTTTTTAAATAATTATATATAAATTATCATAGGATTAATATTTTGATATTTTTATGAAATGTTTCATTTTTTATGAATGAAGAAAAATACTAGATTTTAATTGAATGGCCCTTTTTCCATTAATTTGATATAAATCTTAAATAATTACTTGAATTGTTTTTCAAATAAATTTTTACAATGATATATCGGTTAATTAAATTTATGTTGTTATAATAATTTTATATTTCATTTTGATATAAAAACATTGTAACGTTTTTAACATTTTACCTTTGAAAACTCTCTTTATCATCATGTCTGTGAGTTTAATTTTAAATCAAACATTTCTATATCTATTAATAGAATTGGGAAAAATTCATTAAATATTTGGAATAAGAATAAATTTTATTATATAATATGTGAAACATATCTTTTGATAAAAATGAATATTTAATTAATTTGAAATTAAATATCGTTGTGAAGGTAATAATGGATTTACCAAGGGTAAACTAAAAAATAAAGAGAAAGTTACATGAAACCATGTATATAATTAATCATATTTATATATTTTGATCTTATTACTTCTATATATTGATAATAATCATTTTTTACCCTTTTGGGATGTGATAAAATGGGCACACATTTTTTATTTCATAAAATTACAAGTGTTCTGCTCACCTCACTTATACAAGAACACACATTATAATGTATTTTTCATGTAATAAAAATGGTATAGTTTTTAAAATCCCTTCCCTTTTTATATTAAAAAAATTCCTCCTATAATATCATATTCTTTAGTTTGGATAAAATGACCCTTATAAGGATTTTGTTCTATCTTATTGTGGATACCTAAATAAGATGTGAAATTGTTCAATGAGAATTTTTCAATAAACCCCTCTACAAGTGACATCAATTATTATAAAATAAAATTAATATATTAACAAAAGTATATTAATTGTACTTTTATTTTTTATAATAATTTCAGAACCTAAAACCATCCCCACTTCAATCAACTTGATTATGAAATCGTCATTCAGGTACATTGGACTACCGGTTGAAAAACTGCTGTTATTCAGTTTTCCATTACAACATATCATGGTTTGGTATGATGATGTATATAATTTATATATATTAATTTTTTTAAATAATTATACTACTATATTAATTAATTCATATATAAATTTTAAATTTCTATTCCATTTAATAAATGATAATTTATCTCATGTGTACTATAGATGAACACATCATGAAGCGATATGATTAGTTTTTCAGTAACAAATTATATAGAAAGTGATAAGGACAATTAAAAAATTATATATTATATAAATGAAATAATAATGATATTAATGAAATTTTTATTACTATGAAAAGATAATATATATCACTGTATTTCTTACATTTTCACCCATTGAAGGATCATAAGGTCATTCGCATACGTGTGGACTACTAACATCACCAAATAGTGTAAATATCTTTTAATAACCACAACACATGGTTGATATATATAAAATAAAATATGTAATATATAATATTATTAACATTTTGAAATGTTATAATATTTATTATCTTCATTCAATAATGATCATTAGAAAATGGAAATGTTACTCATATGAATGTATGACCTACCATCACCATGATCATAACACACTTTATTTCTAAAAAACAACCATCATGGATATTATTAATATAAAAATCCATTTGAAAATATGATAAATATATCATGATTATAATTCTTTGTAAGATGTAAATATATATTGTGCACAAGAAGTGGATATTCCATGAGGAGTCATGCATTAGAAAACAAGGTAATTTACATATAAAGAAACAAATATATCTGAATATAATTGGTGAATGGGTGAGAATATATCATAAAAAGAATAAAAAGAATTAAATAAAATTTAATATATTTATTTTATTAAGTTATAACATTACTAAATCCATTATAGATGTTACTTAAGAAAATTATTTCAAAAGGGGGTTTTGGGTTTTGGATTTCAAAAATCAATTTCCATTTATTTGGTTAAGCATTTAATTAATTTATTACTTCATTACAACATTTTACTTAAAAAGTAATTTTAATTTATTATGACTTATTTACACTTTTTATGTGGTTATATTTTAGATACATATAATTTGTTCATTTCTTTTTTCTCACGTCATTGTAAAGGTCTTTGTATGGGTTTATTTTAAAACTTAATTATATTCGAGATTACATGTTCGTGAATGTCAGTTGAAACTATTTGAAATATTCCAAATAAACCATTTAATTTTATTAACATTTTGTTATTAATTATATTATAAATAAATAGTACAATTGTTTATCTATTTTTTACATAAAATATTTGATAACATGTTTTTAATATAATCTAACTAAATTTCTCTCATTTTTCAAAAATATATTTTTTTATTAAATAATTATTTCAAAAAATGTTCTCAAAAATGTTATTAAACTATTACCAATATTATTTTAATTTAATTTATTACTATTTATGAATTTTAAAAAATGGTTTGAAAGGACTCTTCTTATCATGTTTTAAATAAGAAACATTTATAATTTTTATATAGTTAAAATTGACTATCCTTTTTTACTTATACAGCATGTATGATATTAATACCATTATGAATGTCATTTATATATGTCATAAATTTTAAATTTTAAATTTAATTTTTAAAGATTATTTTTTTAATATTTTATAAATTATTCATTATTAAAAGTTATTTTCAATGAAAAAAATTACATAATATTTTATTTTATTTTTTTAATTGTAAAATAAAAATTGAGATTTTAAAAGAATAGTTAATTTCATCAAGATATAATAAAAGTGGTCCTTTATAGAAAAATTCAATATAATAATAAAATATAGGATTTAATAAATTAGTTGATGGAGATATTATCTAATGATACCATACATATTATTTCATCATATGGTTTACGCTTTGTTTATTGGGGATATATTATTATAATAGTATAAATATTATTATGAATGTGTTTTGATTATTTTTATGGATAAGGGAATGTATTTACATTTCATGGTATAGTTTAAATATAAATTTTTATGTTGATTTTGATTCAACATATTGATATTAGAATGCATTGGATTTTGTAGGTGATGAGTGGGGCCTGCTATGGCCCCTCGATGTATTGGTAGATATCAAGAGATACATTAGATATTGTTTTGGTAAATACCTTACCAATTTATATAGATGGATTTGAACAATCATTGATGGTATTAGATGTCTTGAAACATGAATCAACATTATGGTATGCCTTGGCCCATGCTTGAGACATATGTTTTATATTTCATTTATTTTTCATTCCATTGTTACTAATTAGGTTATTGATATTCCATGTGATTATTTAATATGATTGAATATTTATTTTCATTTTTGAGGCTCATGTTATTATTTATATGAAAATATTTGATCATATTTTACTCCTTATATATACTTGTAAATATGTGGATTAAATGTCAGTTTCTTCATTTATTTGTGGTTACATATTGATTATTCCTTATTTCATCGTAGTATCTATTTTATGATTTCCCTTAATGATCATTTTATCCCACCCATTTCATATGATTAATTTTCCACAGGGTACCTTTATGAATTATTTAATTCATATTTAGGGATATTCTAAGAAAAATAATCGAATTATTAAAGTGAATTCACTATCTAGTTTTTATTTTAAAATGTAATTTGAAATGAATTTATATATCTAATTTATCCGGATTACCAAACCATTTAGTCCTTCAGGATCATATTTCTGATATCTTATTCCATTGTAATAATACAGACACCACCATTATGATAATGTGGTTGGGTTCTCTACAATATGGGTTATATGATAACAAAAGTATATCATATATTGTAATTATAGTTTATGAGTATATATATATATATTAAATGTCGATTTATTATATAAGAGATATGGACATATATAAATTAAATTTAACCTTAGATAAATATTTGGCATCTAACGTTTAATTTTCGGAGACATATTCTGTATTCACCATCTATTTTTTCTGGTTGGGTTCATATAATTCCATTTTATATTTTATATCATCAATATATTTTCATTAATTGTATTTAAGTATTTCGTTTATGTTATGGGGGTTATGATTAAAAAGATACGTAATCTATATGGATTTTATTCAGTCTCATAATTTATTAGGATTTTTTGTGAATAAATTTCCAATCATGAAATATTATGATCTACTAGTTGATAAAATAAATAGTATTTCCACTATTATGAAAAATTATTAACATTTAATGTAATTATATAATATTATATATTTTTTAATAGAAATGGAAAAGAATTTTTTAGGTAAAATATAACATTAATTCAATTTTTGATCACAAATATTTTAACTCCATTTATATGGTTTCTAAAAAAATCATTTTTCTATCATTTTTCAAATAACTTATTAATGGAAATTTTTCCATATTTACAATTTACAAAATTGTTTCAATGCAATTTTCTAGTACTTTACTGAATGAGGTACATTTTAACCTTTTTACAATAGTATGGAATAAATGTTTTTTTAATTATATGGTATGTTCAAATTGACCCTCTATGATTGATTTAATTTATATTTTAAATATTTCTATGGTTTCTATCAAGGAATATTTTATTCATAATGTTATAGCATTTTTTAGTATTTAATGTCATATTATATGTGAAAATTATATTTTTCACATGATTATTTTGAATATAAGTTCTATGTTATATTTATTGATGAAAAAAGCCAATATTTTACATTATGATCAAAAAGATATGATTATATATTCCAAATTTAATGTAATGTATATGTATCATAGTTAAAAAATATATATTTAACAAACTCTATGATATACGGATATTGATTTTATCTTTTGGATAGTAAATGTTTCAACGTGATTTATTTTGAAAATATATTGCTAAATTAGATAAGATTATCTCTTGAAATATAGGTCATGAATGTTATTTCTAATATGGTTTTCGGTGGTATAATAATGATGACACATATATGACATTATAGATGTGGTAATTAGACATAAATATAATGTTATAATGGAATGTTTATTGATGAAAATGATTTAGATAATAAAAGATCCCACAAGAAACAAAATATTAGTTAGGATAATATATATGGGATATCATATCCAATATTCAATATATGAATGAAAACATGAATTTTAAGTAGTGGATTGGATGATATTATTCTAAGAGGGATTTAATATATCATACATCAATTGTATGTATTATTAAAACATTAGTAACAAGAACATAGTGTCATGACCCGACCCTACCCGGGCTCGAGCCGCAACTACCCCAAGCCTGCCTCCATAGGCTAGAGGCTGGCGACCAGCACTGAAGGCACAATAACTCGAGGAGGCCTTTTCCTAAGTACTTGTACACACACACACGTAGCACACTCAATTTAATAGTGAAGAGTAAAAGAAAAGACAAGTAAAGAAAAGGGAAACTGGTATATAAATAACACAAATGTGCATCAACCTCTAAATAGTACAAGTAATGTACTGAAAAGGAGAAAGGGGAGAAACACGCGCACAGCCAGAAAAGTGTCACAACCCAGCAATAAGTAAACAAAAAAGACAGCTGACGGGTCTCCCACTTGGAACCCGACTATGACCACCGCACGCGGTCCAAGCTCCCGAACTCTTATGCTCCACTGAAGTCACGAACAACCTGTCTGTCCTCTGCAAGGGCACACCAAGTGCAGGCAAAGCCCAAGCGGGGGTGAGTATAAAAATAATATGTAGGATACCCCGAAGGCTTGAGGGAGTAACAAAGGAGGTAATGAAGTGTGAGGAGTAGAGAGAATAGATAAAAATATGGGAGTACAACCGAAAGTTATGTAACGAGTACAGTAAATAGTCTAGCTCAACCCAATAAGAGGAAAGAAAGGTAGACTCGTCCAGAAACAAGGAGTTGGAAACGATGAGAATATGAACTTCTTGTCCAGTATTCGCTACCTATAGCAGGAGAGTAGACTCATCCAACCACGAGATGCTAGACACGGAAAGCACGTAGCATACCCCACGCGTCTTCGCCTCTCTTGGAAGGAGAGTAGCCAAAACCCAAGGGGTGGGTATTCATAAGAGGTATATACATATATATGCTCTGCCAAGAAGCCCAAACAATCTCGTAAGGGGATCTCCATCCCGTAGCTCAGCCCAAGAAAAAGTAGCCAATAGTCTCAAAAGCTAACACCATCGATGCCCAGCATCCCACACGTCTGCACTGAATCGCAATTCAAGGGGCTCAAACCACCGCACCTCGACACTATCCTCTTTGGGCAGCACTGACTCGCCCGCACAGTTTTAGGTCACCTCATAAGGACGCGTCTCAGTGGGGGAAAGTGCCCCTCGTACTTGAGAGTTCCGGGTTACGTCAAACCCCGCCTCGTCACTGCCCCACAGTCGAGAGGTCTCCTCAAAGTCAATCCGTTACAACACTGACCTGTATAACCAAGGGTCCCACTCCGGTAATCACGGAGGAAGCCTCCTATTAGCCTAGTAGAAAGCACTGAGCCTGGAATTCCAACCGGTGTCCCCACTGCCCATCCCTGCTGGAGGGTAATTCATAACCAGATGTCGGGTGACCCACTGCCCAGCCCCACTGGAGGGTAAACCATAACACATCATCATGCGAACCCCTGCCCAGCCCCGATGGAGGGTAAACCATAACACATTATCAGGCGACCCACTGCCCAGCCCCGTTGGAGGGTATACCTGGAATAAGTCGACATGCGACCCACTGCCCAGCCCCGCTGGAGGGTAGACCTGGAATAAGTCGACATGCGACCAACTGCCCAGCCGTGCTGGAGGGTAGACCTAGAATGCCAAACGGTGTCCCCACTGCCCAACCCTACTGGAGGGTAAAACATAACCAGATATTGGGTGACCCACTGCCCAGCCCCGCTGGAGGGTAAACCATAACACATCATCAGGCGACCCCCTGCCCAGCCCTGCTGTAGGGGAACCCATAACACATCATCGGGCGACCCACTGCCCAGCCCCGCTGAAGGGTAGACCTGGAATATGTTGACAGGAGACCCACTACCCATCCCCACTGGAGGGTAGACCTAGAATAAGTCAACAGGCGACCCACTACCCAGCCGTTCTGGAGGGTAGACCTGGAACTAGATAACAGGCGACCCACTGCCCAGCCCTACTAGAGGGTAGACCCTAAGAGGTCGTCGGGTGAGCCACTACCCAGTCTCTGCTGGAGGGTAGACCCTAATAACGTTGAGTGGCCCACATCCTAGTCTCTTCTAGAGGGTAGACCCTATAAGACGATGAGTAACCCACTGCCCAGCCCCGCATGATGGTCAAACTCAGAACTACTCTGGCCATCCCCACTGGAGGGTACAACACTGGCCAACCGAACACGGAGTGGGTATTGTGCAACCACCCAACTCCAGCACAACACACCCTAAGGTGTTCAGCGCCTGTTCTATCACGGGGTGCCACTAGCACTACTACTGGCTGATCCATCGAGAAGGAAACCAGGAGGAGACCACTCAACCCTGCTGGTCAACAAACGAGCACCGAGCCAGGGGAAAAACTCCACCCTGCTGGTCAAATGAACACACAGAGGGACCCTCTCCGTCGCGAGAGGTCAAAGTATGCAAAGCAGAACACGGAATACACATGGGGAACACACGTTGTGTGGCCCCACTTCAACCCCTATTGAGGACACTGACGTCTCAGGTACAAACCACACGTACCTCCAAGCGCTGTTGTATACTCCCAGAGTATATATCACTTTCAGAAGCTATCGTGCACATGACACCCAACGTCAACACGAAGGCATGACGTAACAACTCCACTCAGAGGCCCAGGCATGGCCAACCACATCTCGTGAACCATTTACATCACTCTCCCAAGAGTGCACAATCACATGCCAAGGGCCCACTACAAACAAGGTAGGGCAAACCACCACTGGAGCACCTTTCATGATTCCACATTTAACAAGATCGCGCAAGAGGCTCTGCACAGCTAAACGGACCGCACCGTTGTAAACCTTGTGGAAAAACACACGGGTTATACTACTTACTCACCTCCAACGGATATCCGATGGAAAAGTCACCAACACCACCTCACGCCCGAATGACGGCCCGTGATCCTGAGCCTCGGCCCCGAAAACAGTCGGTCGTATCGCACCATTGAGATCACCTCGGGAAAACACATCAAAATCACTACTCACTTGAGTGCAATGGGTATCCGGAGAAACAGATGCATTCTGGTGCACCACACACGAGCGGTGCCACGTGGGACCCGCATCCCGGTCCCTAAACTCAACGAACGGATCGCACCGTTGCGATCCTCTCGAAAAAGAACACGAGATGGACTATTCACTTTCCCAAAACGGTCGCCCAGTTATAAAGATGGAAAATCATCGTCGACGCCCAAACAGCCCTTGTGGGCTCCACACCATCATTCCGAATTTGGGCGGGTGGATTGCACCATCGCAATCCCCTCGGAAAAACACCCAACATCGACTGCTTGCACGCCCCGAATGGACGTCTGATGAAAAAGTCGTGTAACGCTGCACACAGCTCAAGAGACGGGCCGTGGGGCCTACGCCTCAACTTTGGCCTCAATGCCTGGAACCGCACTGGAAACCTCAGCCTCAGTTCCAGGGTAGCAACGCCACTGACGACGCTCAAAAAGGACGTCGGACGCGTCCGTGCCGTCCAATACAAGGATCTGGGAAAAAACACTCGTCCACTTAAAGAAACATCGTGCCTCTGCGGCCCCTCGTTTAGGGAATTAAAAATTCCCGAAACCATCTCAAAACATTCCCCTCGACGCAAGGTCCACACTACCGCTGACGGCGCACAAAACGGACGCCCGAAGCCCAAAATATGGGCGTCCGATGATTTTAAAAAAAGGGGGACCCTCTTGGGCCGGACCGGCCCGCGGCCTGGCCGCGGGTCTGGTTCTCTCCACCATGGCCAGCTGGCTGCGGCCTGTCGCCACCGACTGGACATCACGGCCGGTCACTTTTCCCGTAGCGACCCGCGACATGCGGTTCGCGGTCGCACCGCACGCGGGGTCGCGCACCCCGCGTCCCGCCTCCTTCGCGTTACGCCGGCGCCGCCGTGCGGAAGACCGGCCGCCCACCATCTCAGCTGGTCGTGCCGTCACCCTCGATGACTACTCTCCAAACCGAGTAGCCTCAAGCCGCTTTCCGGCTCACTGTGCCTCCGCCTGGCATGGCCGGCCGCCGCGCCTACCCGCGGGAACACCACAGATCTCCTCCGCAAACCCGCAATCTTTGGAGAATGATTGCGGGTTCCTCCGAACTCCAAAACTGAATCTGAAAGATGCGTCGGAAAGATAAAAATGTATACTACACATATATGAAATTTATTTGAAGGTTTAACATCATATCGACACATAAAATCGAACTCAATGGTGGTATGTAAATTAAAACGTATAACCCTACCTCATGGGCGTTGTCCGGAGCTTCGCCGTGATCCGTCGGAGCTGCGCTTCGCCGGACCTTCTTGCTGGAGTCGCCATGCCGGAGATGGAGGAGGAGAGGGGAGAGGCTGCTGAGCCAGGGAGAACAACCATGAGGGGGGGAGAGAAGTGTTTAAAAACAAAACACTTAAACTGCCGCCCATGGGCCCCGTACCTGAACTCCCGATGGGGTCGGGATCTAGCCTCCCCTAGGCTAAGAACCACGCTCTGAGCGCAAAGGCGGTCTCAAAATTTTATTCTGAGACCCCGTTCAAATTTTATTTAACTTAGCGCCCGAGGCTGCCAAATTACAAAAACTTCCTTGGGGCCATTTTTCACGGACGGGCCGCGCCCGCAAAACTTATACCCCTCCTAGGGTAAATGGCACGCTCCGAACTCAATGGTGCCCTTAGTTTTCCAATCTGAGCCACCGTTAAAGGGATAATAGCGTTTCTCCATTAATTGAAAAAATTAATTTATTAATTTATCGATTTAACCTTCCAGAAGCGAGCGAGGGGTCCAAACATTCCGCATCGACATTTTTTATGTCGTTCGTAGGGTAAAAACGTCATTCCGGACCCATCCGTACACTCGGATCTCTGATACGGAACTCTGTTTAGCAGTTATCTCATTTATTTAGCGTTTCCAGTGCGAACACACTGAAAATTTAATTCCAGCCACTCCAGGGCTCGGAATCGCATGTCGTCTGAAGGCGCTACCCTGGAATATTATCAAGAATATTCCAAAGTCTTTCGTAGCAAAAACCGTGTTCTTACACATAGTATATTTTATATGGTAGATTATCATCATCAACAACATGATTTCACATTAAACTAATCGTCTAGGTTTTGTTAGAACATGGTGGATGCTCAAGAATATAGGGATTCACATTTAAATGTTTAAATGAATATACCATTCTGGAATAAATGATGATATGAATTGACGTGATGTTATAATAAATTTACAATATTTGTTTATAATATATGAATTTGATGATACACATAAACATAAAGACATTTTCACCCAAATTGGGTGTAAAAAAATTAAATCATGTGTTCTCTCAAATTTTTGTTCAATTATTTGTATATGGGTGAGGGATATATTAAAAAAATGGATACATTTAATCTAACATTTAAATAGATTTTACTTATAGTAATTCTAAAATGTGAACTATACTAATTCATCCCACCACTACATCACATATATAAATCACAGTATTATGATCTAAAAATAGTATAAAATATATTTAGATTCTATATATTGGAATTATAAATATTAATATAATATTAATTATAGAAAATATATATTTTTATGATTTTTTTGAGTGATTGCAGAATATTTAAAAAATTTAAACATAAATGAAAATTTCATATTTCATCAAAAATGTTCATGATTTAAATTAGTTGATTCGTCACTATATACTATATTATATATTTAATATACTATATATTATTACAATGGGTTTTCCAAAAGTAATTAAGTTATATATATATATATATATCATATTGAAAGTAATCATGTGGAATCTGATGGAATTCCAGTGGATTTTATATTACCTTCTTTACCAATGAAAGAATATATGTTGTTATTATGTTACAAGACTACATAACATATAAGGAAAAACCATGAGAATATTTTTTAAGTGATTACTAATGTGGATAAAAAAACTTATACACTTGGGGGAAACGATTTTATGATTCAAAAAAGAATAATTATGGGATGGATGAGGAATTCATTATTAGAATAAATTAGAAAAAAAATTGACATGAATTGGTTTTGGTGAAATACATTATGATTAAATTTTACTTAAATTTGTTCTAAAAATAATGATCCTAATGTTCCATCACAACAATATAGATATTCAAATTAGTTTTATCTTGATAATATTCACAGTAATTTAAATTCTTTTGAAATTTTAAAATATTATTTATTCAAAAATAATTTCAAAGAGGGGATAAAAAATTCATTTAATGCTGTTGTAATTTTTCAATCTAATGATAAATAATAAATATATAAAAAAATGGGGAAGAATTATAGAAAAATATATTTGATTTCTTTCAAATTTTTAAAAACATGATGAAATAATTGAAATATAAACAGAAAATGACTTTTTAATTCTTTGACTATTTATAATTTGGAACCAAAAAATAAAATTTATATGAAATAAGATGACGGTGTCGAAGAATAATGTCATGAGTAATCAGTAACAATATGAATAGTTATTGATAATATTAATCCCATAATTAATTAATAGAATATTATTTTATAAAAAGATAATAAGATTTTTTAAAATGATATATGAAGTTAAAAACACGTAAGAAAATTAATTTGATGAAAAACTAATATAATTTAAAATAAAATGTATTGAAAACTCAAATTTAAAATGATTAATATTCATAATGAGATAATTAGGATAAAAGATAATCAATTTGTGATGATGATGATGAATTCCTTGTGGTGAAAAACATCATGACTAAAATTAAGGAAATGATTAATTTAAAATGAAATGTAAAAATGTATTTCAAGAAGCTAAGGAATGTGTTTATGTAACTAATGCTCATCTAAGAATAATATCATGATAACTATGATTAATATAATGATTAAATATTAATATATTTGGAATGTGTTGTTAAAAATATTACATGTGGTTGAGATAGATATATTGATATAAAGATAACTCACTTAAAGAATGTTAAAATAGAGTAATTATTGACATAAAATAATTATTATCTTTTTAATACCTCATTATATGGTAAACTTGGGACAATGAATTTTTTAAATATTTATCATAAACTATAAAGGTAAAAAGTTATATTAAATCATTATATATTTCTATTAAAAAATAGTAAATATGTTTTAGCTAATGCGAGTATTTAAAAATTGAAATATGGTCATTAGTTTAATCTAAGGATCCATTCAATAAAATTTAATATAAAAACTTCAAAACATAAGAATATATTGGTTGTATCTACTAAAATATTAATATGTAATGATCCACTGAAATTTGTTACATGTATTAGATGTTTCCAAACATTATATATTACTATAATGAGATTATTAATTTAATATACGGAGGAAAAAAAATTCTTTTTTTCTTTTCATAAAAGAAAAATATTAGTTATTTTATGGTTGTATATGGAGATGAGGTGATCATGAAACGGGTGGAAAAAGATTTATATTCTACAAAAGAGTATCTAATGACCAATTTCAAGAAGAAAATAATCCAGTTTTGTATTAAATAAGTTCAATTGAATTAATTAAAAACCATTAATATATATCATTTATGTTCAAATATATATGGAAACTAATTATGAATGTAATAATATAATATATAGAATCATATTTGAAAAAATAAAATAATCATGTGGTTTCTACAAGACATGAGGATTTTTAATGTGTATATACAATAATTTATTGAAAATAACAATTCAATTTTGAATATTCAAACCTTTTGAGCTGGTTTATAATGATGGATTAATCTAGAAGTGTGATCTTATTAGGATGTATTAAAATCCTATGGTGATTTGAAAAAAAATCATTTTATATAAGTTGTATAGTTAGTATGAAGAAGGATATTTTTTGATATAAAGAGTGACATTGAATGAACTATATAACTCATCCCAATAAATTAATATGAATAAAATATAGAAAAAGACACATTATTAACTTGTGATTGACTATGAATCAATGGAATTATAAAAGTTTATAGTAACTAATAAGTAATTATTTACCTGATCAAGGGGTATTTTTGAAAAATAGTATCAAAATAGAAATTCCAAAACCACGAGGTGTGTTATATTAACCCCTCCCTTTTTCATTGATTTATTTTAAATAGTAGAAGGTGATATGATTCATATATATCATAGAGATAAATCACATTAATCTATATATTATCTAATAATACAATTATTGAATAATAAAGGTCTTATATAGATATAATAATTATAAATATAATTTGAAAAGTATAGTTAATATTTCGAGGATTGATAAGACCCCATATTCAATGAAAAATGGTATCATAATGGGATATATATTCCATAAATACATTTCTAGATCGATTGGTGAATACAAGAGTATAATTCATTAATAAAAAATTATAAAACTATTTGATATTAATAGATATGATAATTTAATATTTATAAAATCTATAAATAGAAAAGAAAAAAAAATTAGAGGATGAATAAAATTTCCCTAGAATACTATTTATTAAATTTTTTTACCAATGATATTTTTTGTGGATATTATGTTATTTCACTGTACTATTTTTATTGAGAAATTTATTATCTACAAATATTATTAATGTTATTAACTGAATATTTTGATAAAAGTTAATGTTCAAATAGTATTTACCAGTTTGTATTTACTATTATTTTTTAATATTGATCGATAACATATAGGAAAAATATGTTATTCATTTATGATTTTCTACTAGGGAAATCATACAACATTTCTAATATTGATAACAATATGTTTTAGTTCACATGAAAAGTATGTATTATTACGTGATTTTTCTATTTTTTTTAAATAAACCATTTTTAAATCATGTGTTGAAATATGAATCATGAAAAAAGGACTTATATAATGATTTTTTAGTCATCTAAATAGAATATATTTCCTAACAACACTAATAAATTGAAAAAAACATTGAAGTTGTATTAAATGAGTATAGAATCATTGGAAATTTTTTGTGACCTTAATAATGAGAATATTAATGGTATAATATTAAATTTATTTCAGATATATAATTGATTAGTAATTATATATATTTAGATTAAAAACATATTAAATGTTTTTTGGTGTATGAGAATAATAATATAGAAAATATATATTATTATAATATGATTAAATATTTTCCATTGATTAATAATTTTATTATTATATATTTTTGAAAGTATTGTTGATTTATATCCCATTGGGGGAACACCAAAATTTAGAAATAAAGTTTTTTGATTTTAGAAAACATACTAGTAGAATACAAAAATTTGAAATGATATCAGAAATATCTTTTATGATATGAAATATTTTTTGTATAAAATTCTTATAAAATTACAGTAAATTATGATTAAGATGTTACATGTAACATATATTTTTAAAATAATATTTGAAAATGAATAGTACTTGAAATATTCCAAACCTCATTGAATATGATTACTATTCTCATAGGATCATTGTATCCTTATTTGGGGAGTTTAACAAGTGTTACCAATTCGTTATTAATTTAAAATAATTTTTTTACCTATATACCTACTAGTTTTAATAGGCTTAAACTGCTCATATCACTCCCATGATACATGCATACGATAAGAAAAAACAACAATAAAACATAAATTCATTTTGATCATTATGTGTTTCAATCATATTTTGTGTGTTGTTACTGGGTGTATGGTTTGTTTGTTCCACATAAACATATTTTATTTTTTATATTTAAAATAAAACTAAGGACATGCTTATGTCCTTTAAACATTAAACATTTCACTAACCATGCTATATAAAAAACCCCAATCGGCTTCAGCACGAAGAAATCATAGAAATTGAGAAAGGATCCTCGATAATATATTTATTCATTAACCATATTTTATTGGTACTTACTTGATATATGAAAACATAGATGAGTTATTCTCATACATAATAAGTATAAAACATATGATTCCATTATATGATGAAATGTATTAGGATTCTTCTATTAACTCCTATCTCATAAGAAAATATTTTGTTTTTAACATTTTCTTCTTCAATAAAATTGATATTAGAGATGTTAAATATGATATTCTCTTATCCACTCAATACATCACTATGTTTTTCAGCCATTACGATATTATGAAATTTTATTCCAATATAATATCTTGTAATTTCATTGATGGAAAAAAATAATAAGTAGTAGTTTACACCATTATACCCCTTACCCAATTCAACACCAATTATATTCTTGTTTTATATTCTAATCAAATATCACATGAGTATTTACAATATATTTAAATATCAAATCTACTTGAATTTTTCTACAATGATTTTATTTCATTTGAGTCTCATAAAAATAATATCACAAAAAATATCAAAAACATTTCATCATTATGAGAATCATAGAATCTTAATAAATGGTTGAACCCTCCAATTTCTAAGCAATATAATTATATCAAAAAATGCCTTCTCAAGTAATTATTTATATTTCAATGAATTTACCCACATAAGTTTAATATTTAATACTTAATTCAATGTAACCATTTTAATCCACCACAGTTTATTCATTCTCTTATTTAATGATTCTATTCTAACTTGAATAAATAATGTGATATAAAGACTCTTTTTATTGTATAATATATTGAGAACCATCCTAAACGGCCACTAGAACTAGTTCCCATACTGATTCACCATGTGGCCCGAAGGGAATTCTAGTTCCCCATGGTTTGGAAGCTTGTTCAAGAGTATGAATATAAATAGATTATAAATTATTTTCTTCTAAAATCATAGTTAAAAATAGTGGATCATTTGTAGAATCTCAGGGATCGACCATACATACTTTGGATATCCATAAAACATAAAATAATAAAAATCAGATAAATTAATAAACCTTATAAGGTAATGAAATAAAAAACCATACAATAAAATTTACCAATGAGACATATAATAAATACGTAATGAAAACTAGGCCTATAATACAATATATAATGTACACTATGAAGAATTGGAGAATAAAACAAGGATGATAAATGGAAAAAAAATTAAACAAAATATAATCCCCATAAAGAAACAAATACATAAAATCACCACATCTTGAAACATATATCGATTACATAAGAAGAAGGAAAACAAGAAATAGATTACCAAGAAAAATAAATATCATGGAAGATACAGTTATATGTTTGAACTTCACTTGTTGATATTTTTTCACTCATCATTCTATGTAATTTCTTTCAAAATGGTTTTTTAAAGTATATTTTAAATATAATAGAATATATTATTATTTATTGAATTTATATAGGTAAAAAATCAACACATCAACATTTGTGTTATTTATTTATTTCATTATTTTTATTAAATGAAAATGGTAAGTTTGAAAAATATTTATTGATCAAATCCTATTCTACCAAAAATCTCATTAAACAATCTTATTAGACAACTATACAAAACGATTTCCCAAAATGTTAGCATACTCCAATGAAATCCACTCATAAAAATAGTTTTACCCAAAACATCATTAAATACAATTTAATGTATGACCACCAATGTGAGGGATAGATCATTCTATAATATAGGCTCAACAAGAAAGATAATAACAATCATGTAAATAAGAAAAAATATAAAAAAACTATTCATTTTAAGGGGAATAAAAACAAAAACCGACCCTTAATAATAGAACACCAATCATAGAATATATGTCTAGGATAAAGCCTATGTCCCTATGTGAGATAAACCTAATAAAAATGAATCCACGTGACCAATTGTTAGTATATTATTATTCTAAATTATTCTACATCTATCCTACTGGTGCACATTGTCTACTCTGGATTGGTACACCCCCACTAGTCTTGTGTCATAAATTAAGGACACTAGTAGTGTGTAAAACAACCAAAGTATCATTAATAATTGTATCACACATACCTACCTAGGATACCCTAATTAAACCTATGATTTAGGACTAAAAATATATGATCAATACAAAATTTATAAGAAATTAACTATCCCTCCCTTTTATCACACTCACTCAAAATTACCCATTTCCAAATCAAATATTCATCACTAACATAAATCACATCCCAGAAATGTGACTAAAAAGAATCATGTAATCATAAAAAAGATCATATTGGAGATCAATATAATGGAAAAAATCAAGTTCTTCACACATAATAAACCATATGTTTTACAAATTCAAAATTCCATTTAAAATAAATCATGATGAATAATTCAAATTCAAATTACATTGTTCAAAATTACTCACTAAACATACCTTTGAAAATACATTTAAATCAAACATACCATTTTCAATCCAAATGAACCCTTTATAACAACTATATTCTTCATTGAAAACCGAAATAAAACAAACATTACTTTTATTTACATAAAAAATAATAATTATCCATGGAGGAATTTTCAAAAAGGCATATGGAATGGTAAAAATGTCATTTCAATATAATAATAAAAACTCCCATAATGAATTTTTTTATTCCATGACATAAAATCATATAAACCATTCGAACATATCACATGGGTATCAAAAAAATTCATACATTTTGTAAAATAAAATTTACAAATCTCAAGTGGAAAATGAATATAAAAAGTAAAATTTCTTATAAATCCATGAGTAAAAATTTGAGAATTGAGTTGCAAAAAATTGAAAAAAAGTCCCTTCAATGGGATGTATATAATTATGGATATATATGGTTTCAATAGTCTTAAGACACCAAAATCCAAAACATTAGGTTCTCCCTAGTGGTTAAATCATCTATAATTACCAATTATGCTTTAATGTAAAGAATATTACTCAGATCAAGGACCATAGAAATATAGAAAGAGAGGTTTAATGGGGGATTTACAATATAAGACCCTGATATATAATTTAAAAATTCCATGGTTATAGAGGTTTGATGATGTGGTATCTCATTCAAGATTTTGGGGTTGGCTGAATGAGATAGGATGTGATATTTGAGAGTAACCCTTAAAATCATGGTTGAATTTTTGGAATAACATAAAAAAATCAAATCTGAGAAATGTTCATATTTTGACTATATAGATCACATTAAACTTCTTCCAACCATACTATATACCCTAACACCAAAAACTACGTTGGAAAATCACATGAGAAAATATACATGGTCAGGAAAACCTCATATAGACTACAAAAAAGAATAAATTTTCACCATGATAAAACCCCTATCATAGTTCTTAATTAGTAACACATAACCATATCAAGTAACTATGAAACAACCAAAATAATTCAAAAACATCAATATATAATATAACAAAATACCAAACTCACATTCAGCATACATAATTTAAAATAATAAAAAATAAACAACTACATGAATAGTTTGGTGTAAAATTTATCCAAACCCTTCTAATTCATTCACCATGAAAGTAATTAATTGAAAATAAAAGAAAATATAAAACCAGTAAATCAACCACCATAGGGGAGGTGGGTGGGTTTTTGAAATATATTAAAAATAAATGAGAAAACTCGGACTATCCAAAATGATCCAACAAGAAAAACATTCACCTAATGTTATCAAATGGATAAAAAATTCATCCAAATGAAAACATAGGTCTCACAGAACAACCAAGAAAACCTCAATATAAAAATAATTAGGCACAAAGGATACATTACATTGACTCCCCCCATTTATTATCTTTCATTATAGTTATTAAAAAATAAAACCCTGGGTAAAACATCCTAAATATATAATAATTACCATTTAAAACTTGTATTCTCATAACATAAGAAGTATGAATCCATTAAAACATTCAAAAAACATTAATTAAATCCATTATCACCACCAATCCAATATATTGATGGACAAACCACAAGAAGAATCAAATGTAGAAATTAACTGTAGCGTCAGGAAACAAATAAAAATATATATTTTGTCCATAAAATGGATCATTGTCTAATAGTAGTACCAAAAACATGATATAATAATCAACTACTAAATAATCTCACCATGTTAGTCACCCACAAAAATTACATTGATTTTCACATAGTCCCCCACTATTCTAAACCATAAGAATCTCAATCCTAAACATAGGGCTCCATCATAATCCAACGCATAATTGACGTGTTAAAATAAAAAAAATGTTTCATAAATGACTCCTCACATTACATAAAATAATAATACACAATGTCTTGTAAAGACCCGAAAATTCTATTTAAATATTTTTTTAAATTATATGGAATATTAAGAGGTCGCGAAAATTGATGGCACGTGATTTTGAGGCCCAGTGTGCTCAGAAGAAATTTATGAAATTTTTTGGGTACGTTTAGTAAACGTGCGAGTGGGTTCTTGTAACTTTTGAACCGATGCATTGAATTGATATCTGAGGACTCCATTAAACTCATAGCTCCAATATTCACTTAAGGAGACCATTACCTTGAATGCATCAGGTCTAGGGTTAATGATAGTTTTTCACTTTTTCTTCGAAATAAAAATAAAATACAATAATCTTCTAGTTTATTTTTATTGGAACCTCCCATGTTATTATTATGGTGGTGGGGACCACCGAGCCTAAAACCCCCAATTTTGAAATTAATGGAAGGGGCCACCCGGACCCTATTAATTAGAGAAACCCCTCGAACTCCCTCGTTAATGAAGAGTTATCCCAAGGACTTCCACAAAATTAATTATCCCAATGTGGTATAATTAATTACGCCAACGTAAATTAAAAATATGGACTTAATTTAAGAAGTTGTAACCTCATTTTTCTAGTTTAGAAATTATTGGAAAAGAGGGAATCTAGGGAGAGCTTGGAAAAACTCATCTCCAATAAAGAACTTCTCCTCCAAATGATTCACTCCATTGACCTGTAATGTCGTTGAAGTCAGTCAAATTTTAAAATTTATATTCCTTCTAACTACTGTATATGTGGAAAGCAGGGTCGAACACACAGGGAAGGTAAATTTGTCTACTAATCGTCTAAAAACATTGTAAACTCCACTGTTGTTAGCTATGGAGCTATTTTTCTATTTTATTTTTTTCCTTCTATATATTTTTTTAAACAATGAGCTGATAGAATTTTGAAATCATGTTTAAAAAGAATATTGAAACTAGAGACTATTGTAAAACAGGGAATAACAGTGGTTAAGAAAGCTGACAAAATGAACAATCTATTATAATGCTCGGGGAGTAATCTCTATTATATTGGTTATGAAGGAATTTTAATTCACTTATAGGTTGTTTAAGAGTACCAGTACAGAGAGTGTGACTCAGCTCCCTCACCAAGAGTTGAGTCACACAAACCAAGTAATTTAAGAGTTCGCCACACCAAAATTAATCAGTTGTGAACTATATTGAAAATTAACAACAATACAAACTCACAGAATGTCTTGAAGTATTTTGAACCTATTAATTATTTTTTGAAAAATGATTCCACAATCAACGTCACCAACTGACTGTGAAATTTTTAGATTCTGTTTTAGTGGTTCAAGCAATTAGATGAAATCAGTATTGATCTCGCCAACCAATACTAAAAACATTCAAATGGTTATGTGAAATGAGACTAAAAAGTAACCAATAGAACATCAATTCAACCCTAAACTAAATGTATTTAGACAGAAAACATGAATATTATCAAAATAGTAATTGAAGAAAAGCTAAACAGAGCGTAAGAAATAAAAACAAGGGAAACCATACTCCATAAAGAGACTGTTCTTCTATACTCCTCCAGCTCCAGGTAGAGGATCTAGAGTTTCCCTTCGGAATCCCTATGCTTCTGATGAGAGATAATCTCTCATATATTTGAATAATTGCTTGATGTGTCAATTTTTTGTCTCCCTCCATATTTGCTACTTACTCTACATATGTATCACACTGTCTTCTACTGCTTGTCACCGCTTGTTTTCCACAGACATCGAAATCCCTTCACAAATGCATAGCACAATGTGCGTTTTTTCACGACTGGTATGTCGCGCTAGTTTTTTCTCTCATAAATAACTCTGGAAATGTTGCATAAAAGAAATTGGGCGTGTATTTGACTCTTGATTGAACCTGCATAAGAAAAACAAACAAAACAGTTAAAATGCAAAGGAAATAGATATTTATAGTGTAACAAATCAGTTAAATACAAAGTATTTTTAAAAGAGTTAGTAAAATTTTAAACAATGTTATTAATTAAAATATTTTATTACTGTTGCTAAAAAATAGTAATTATAATTTAATTACTTATAATGAAAATAAATTTATTTAAATAGTTATTATTTAACTATAAATGATAAATTATGATAACTTACGTATTATAAGTTGATCAAATTTATTAATAAAAGAATTATTATTATTAAAAATAAGAACTTTTATTAATTATTAAATTATTGCTAATTGTTTATAAGTTTTTATTATTTAATTAGTTAACATTATTAAAGTAAATTATAAATGTAAAGTTTATTATTATATTTAATGTTTATAGTAGTAACATTTTAAAATATCCAAATTAGAATATCATTAATTTATTTTAAAACATATTATTTGTATTTTTTTTGTAAATAATATATATTATTAAATAATTATTAATACATAATATTAAATTATAACTAATAAGATTTTTAACAATTTTTCCAAATATTTTTTTAGAAATAACTATTAGATAAAATTTATTCATGATTGAAAATTTTGTTTTTTTAAATATCTTATATAATTTATTGATATATAATTATTAATGTTTGTTTCAATTTTTTTAGTTTTTGTTTGTGTTTTTTTTGTTTTCAATACATTTTTTAGTTTTTTATACGTTTATGTTTTTATAACTTCTTTCTCCCCCTCCCCCAATTATTGGCACACAGTAGGGAAAGGGGGGAGGTTAGGATTCTTTGAGAATCCTCCAGCATGTGCAGCCCGACGTGGAGATCTACCTATTCAACAAAAGTGCACTGCCTGCTACTCATCTTCTCAACTCTGGCGGGGGTCTGGATTTCCCTCAGCTCTAGCATGGCACGACGTCTATTTATTTATCCATCCTGGGATGAACAGGGTGCGGTAGATCTCGTCTCGGTCTATAGAAATGTGCAGTGGTGGTCCTCTTCACACAACGATGCAACACCACATGAGTCCACATTAGCTGCTGATGGGTTCTTCTCAGATTAGATCGACACTAACACCTTCAAAAGGTGTTGTCGTAGTGGCTTCAACTCAGGCCTGGCGACAACCAGAACCATCAACAACATTGAGGTGTGAAAGAGGAACTGAATTTGTAGCAAGGGCGTTAGGATTAGTGGGATGGGCAGTGCTGAAAAAGGGTTGCGATGAGCAGAGAAGAAAATAGAATCCTATGGTGTGAAAGAAGAGTGAAAACATTGAGGCGTATGAAAGGAAACTATAAAAGAGGCTAACAGTGAGGAAGATATTGTTACTAGATAAATAAAATCAGGCCAATGTCACTGTTAGAATGAAATGGTCACTGATATAATTAAAAAATGAATCACAGCCAGAAAGGGAAGCAGCAGGTCACTGGTATATTGTATTAACTGTGAGGTGCGGTGAGAGTAGTCTAACATTGAGGTGCATAAGGTCACTGTTAGAATAAAAATAAAGAATACGAACACCAGCAGAGGGTCACTATTACGAAAGGTTACCGGTAATTAGAATAAAATCTCCCTTAGCCGATTATCAGTACATTAAACATTAAAGACAATGATAGAATTATAATGAAGGTCACTGGTAGCAAAAAACACAGAGAAGTGGTACGAGAGTGTCACCGTTATTAAACATGAGGATACTGATATACTTAAATGAAGGCTACCTGTAAGCTACATATATAAAAAGGGTTACTGATAGAAGACTAACAATTACGTTAAAATAAACACATGTTGAACAAAAAAATTAGAACATAAGTTATTTAAAACCAAAGATGGAAAATAATTAATTACAAGAAAGATAAACACTATTAATTAAAACATGATTTTTGTTAAACATAAAACATTAAAATTATAATAGAAAGTATTAATTGATAACACTTAAATTAATAAACTAGATAATTGATAAAATAAAATAATAAAAGACATAAATTAAAAACACTATATAAATCAATTACAGGTTAGCAGCGAGTAAAAGTTAAGAGTATCGGGGACCCAATAAATTACTGACAGTTATAGTCTACCTCACCGGTAGACTAAAACCAATAGAAAATTATTAAATAATCAAAGTGCATACATAAAATTAAACAATTAATATTTTAAAACACTTTATTAATTAATTAATAAACTATTTGAATACATAAAATTAATTGCGAACTACTTTATTTAATTAAAAATAAAATCCGTAACTTAATTAACTAGAAAGATGATTAGACAAGTTAATAATTAAAGTTATGATATCTTAATGGATCCATATTAAAGAATAAATTATTAAAATAAAGTCTAAATTTGTTTATACCCAAATAAGAATGTTAAAATATTATTTATTATTAAAGTCAAATTATCAAATAGTGATAAGATTTGTATTAACACAACTTATAAAAAAATAAAATAATTAAATAAAACAAAGTAGGATACAATTATTAATTTAAAGACTAAAAATATGTAATTAAATATTAAAATTGTTTAAATTTCAATATTAACTGTAAATAATACAAAATTACAATTATTTAGTATAAATTGATCAAATAATTAATTAAATCATTAAAAATTCAGTGGAAAGATCTAGGAAAACTATGTAAAAATAGAACCACATAAAATTCCCCTACACTTATTCATAGTTTTTCCTCAAACAATATCTTGCATTATTTTCTTTGAAAAACAGTTAATTGTTTATCATTTCACTCAAAATGTATGATGTCCAATACTAAAAAAACAGAGGGAAAAAGACAAAGTAGGCTTATAGAAAAAGAATTACTCATATAAATATTTTCCAATAATCAAATTTTCACTGGTATTCATAAGAGCAATGAATCATCATGTAATGAAAGTGTCATGCCTCATATGTGATACAACTTAGCTACTAATTTCCATTCCGGCATAAGTCCAAAGTCAAAGAGCTACAAGAGTTAAAATATCGATAGAATTATGACAATAACCAAGAAACATTGTACTTTGACATAATCCTAGGTTCCCAAAATAAATAATTTTTTTTTCGAATAACCTTATTGATACAACATAAATGATTTCCATAAAAACCAATTGACGCTTTCTTCATCTAGAATTCATCATTACCCTCACCATAATGAGCTCATTTTCAACCATAGATACTTTATTTTATTTTTTCCAAGCCATGTATCATTTTTCTAAGCACTGTGCATTTCAATTATTCAAGAAAAATAGGGGGATTAAAGTTAATAGAAACACACCCAGCATATAGGGACTCAAAGACTCACTGTGGGATACCAGAAGCCCAAATTACTTTAGTTTCAAATGATTTATATAGAAACCATTTACATTATCTCATTATGATGATTAATTTTAATAATTAAAATGTGAATGAGGCCCCTAGAAACAAAATCGAACTTCCAGTTCCAAGGGTTATGATCATAACTCCACAAAAGGGTACCCATATCACATTTAGAATTAGTTCCTAAACCGAATATCCATAAAATCTCTATGTATGGTCACTCAGAAATCATCATTTATCGTTAATTTCAAACTCTGAGTAGTTCTTAACTACCAGCAAGGTCCTTTTCCTAAGGAAAGACCCAACTGAGAAAACTGTAAAGCCAAAAATTGTGTATGAATTTTGAAAAAAAATTACCATTTTTTTACAAAAAGATTGAAGTGAAGTGTGAATTGATGGGATTTCATTAAAACACAACTTATCATAGTCAAGAATTGACCCCCTCCCCCACACTTAAAACCCAACATTGTCCCCAATGTTGACTTCTAAATACGGAGAAGAACAATTTGAAAATTAAGGTTCAAAATAGATTTTCAATTTAGTAGAGAGATGACATGTATAAAGGTCACATTGAAGTTCAATGATATTTTTTACCATAAATAATAAATTAATAGTAGGTTCATTAAAAATTATATGCATTAAAATTTATGTTCAGTGACAAAGATTTTCAATATATCTCAAAAGAGGCATATAAGGTGTGGGTTCACAATTAATTGAGTGTAAGCATTTTAAAAATGTATGATTCAAATGGATTTTTAATACAGAAAAATGCATGTTAAACACCCTATAGACTAATCAGTTCCAAAGAAAAACACAAATACCAGCAAACACGTACCCCCACAGATAATTTTATATAGTGATAGATTATTTCAACATTTTTCAATGAATTGAAACTTCTAGAAAGAGGAACGTGCAAAATTTTTAAGCATCACAAAGTGACATGCAATAAAAGTTTTTTTATTGCAATATATGCAACAGATATTCAGAAAATATGTAGCTAGATTTTCAGTACACATGTAGTAGATTTTTTTATTGAGCATTTTTTTAATAGAAAATATAGGAGAAGAAGTAAATGCAGACAATTGAAGTACTTCACTGACTAACTTCTTATCCACAAATTATCATGGGAAATCCACTCCTTTATTTACAGAAATAGTATTTACTTGAACCAAAACCAGAAAGCAATGAACTAGTAGTAAAAGTTATTTCAAAAAAACAAAGCACAGAAACATCATTTTATTCATGGTTAGAATGAAATAGAAATTAAAAAAAACAACCATGGGTTTCCACCCATTCAACGCTAAGATTTGAAGTCTTCACCAGACATTATTCAAGAATAGTTTTTAGGATCAGTGAAGGCATCCAATCCCTTCTTCTATCCCTCAAAATAAAGTTTCAGTCTTTTCCTATTGACTAACAATGTTTTATTCTCTTCAACTACAATTTCAACAGATCTATTCTTCAAAACTCTCACAATTGTAAAGGGTCTAGACCACATGGACTTAAACTTTCCAGTAAAGAGTTTATGTCTAGAGTTAAAGAGAATGACCCTCTATCCATGTTTTAATTCATTGTTTTGAATGATAGAATCTTGAAGGATTTTAGTCCTCTCTTTATAAATTGTTGAATTATCCTAACTCGATCTCCTAATGTCATCATGTTCACTCAGTTCAAGTAATCTCCTCTCAGCATCACTCTTAAAGTAAACATTAAGAGCCTTAACTTCTCAATAAGACTTGTGTTGTAACTCCATAGGTTAATGACAGCATTTCCCAAACAATAGTCTGTAAGGAGACATACATATTTGGGTTTTGAATATAGTTCTATATGCCCATAACTAATCATCAAATTTAAGAGACGGGTCTTTCATAGAGTTTGACACACTTTTCTCAAGAATTTGTTTCAGTTCTATATTTTAAATTTCCACCTATCCAATAGACTATGGATGATAAGGAGTAACGGTTTTATGAACACATCCATATTTCTCCCTGAATGTTTTAAACTTATAGTTCTTAAATTGTGTTCTATTATCAGTGATAAAAGCTATTGGGAATCCAAATCTCGTAAAGATGTTCTTTTTCAAAAAAAATTATTACTGAATTGGCCTGATTGTTTGGCAGTGTGACAGCCTCAACCAATTTTTAAACATAGTCCACAATAGCAATTATATACTCATACCCATGAGATGATGGAAATGGACCCATGAAATCTAAACCCCAGACATCAAAAATCTCAACATCAAGAATTCTTTTTTGGGGTAACTCTTTCTTCCTAACAACATTACATATCATATGACATATACCACAACCAACCAAAAAACTTCTAGCATCCTTAAAAATAGTCGACCAATAGAAACCAAAATGTAGGACATTTTGAGCAGTTCTTTCACCACCATGGTGACCTCCCCAAGGTGAAGAATGAAAATTTTCTAAAACACGAAGCATCTCTTCCTCAGGTACACACATCATAAGGATACCATCATCACACCTCCTAACCAGCATAGGATCGTCCCAAAGATTAAACTTAAGTTAAGAAATGAATTTCTTTCTTTGGTTGTTGGACAGATTTTGGGAAAAGACACATGCTGCCTGGAATTTGGAAAAATCTGCAAAACAAGTAGATTGCCTGATAGAAATAGTAAACATCTTTTTATCAGGAAAGAAAGATTTAATATCCCTAGGATTTTTAGAATGTGTAAGAGGAAGCCTAGAAAGGTGGTCAGAAACTAAATTTTCATCTCCCTACCTATCCCTAATCTCTAAATCAAACTCTTATAGCAACAAGATCCAACTAATCAGCATGGGTTTAGTTTCATTCTTAGACAGAAAGTAATTTTAAGCAGAATGATCAGTGAAATCAATGACTTTTGAACCTAACAGACATTGTCTGAAATTTTCTAAAGCAAACACAACAACTAAAAAATCTTTTATAGTGGTCTATAATTTTTTTGTGCATCATCTAGCAGTCTACTAGAATAATACACTACATGTAGCTTCTTATCTTTCACCTATCCATGGATAGAATCTCCAGCCATATCACTATCAACACACATTAGTTCAAAAGGTGGTTTCCAATCTTGTGCAGTGATGATAGGTAATGTAGTGAGTTTCTCTTTAAGTAGGAAAAATGATTTCAAACATTTTTCATCATAATTGAAATGTGTATCCTTGAGCAACAAAGATCAAAAGGGCTTATTTATTTTAGAAAAACCATTAATGAATCTCAAGTAGAAACTGACATGCCCTAGAAAACCTCTAACACCATTGACATTAATAGGAGGTGACATTTTTTGGAATAACATCAATCTTAAAAGTATCAAAATATTGACCTTTTTTTCAAACCATTTGACCAAGAACAATACCTTATATAACCATGAATTGGCATTTCTCTCAATTAAGAACAAGGTTGGTTTCCATGAATCCTTATAAGACTAACTAAATATTTCCAAGAAAAGAATCAAAAGTACAACCCAAAATGGAAAATTCTTCTATGTAAAACTCAATAATTCTCTCTATCATATCTGAATAGATATCTATCATATACCTCTAAAAGGTGGCTATAACTCTACACAACCCAAAGGGAATCCTCCTATAAGAAAATGTTCCAAAGTTTCATGTGAAAGTGTTTTTTTCCTGATCCTCTGGATCAACAGGAATCTGGTTATAACTAGAATACCCATCCAAAAAACAGAAAAACACATTTTCAACATTCCTCTAAAGCATTTTATTTAAGAATTGCATTGGTAAATGTTCATTCATCATGGCTTCATTAAGCTTCCTATAAACTATACGGACTCTCCATTTTGTGGCTTTTCTAACATGGACTTCTACATTTTTTTTATTTTTTACTATAGTGCTAACTCCCTTCTTCTAGACAACCTAGAAAGGGCTGACCCAAGCACTATCAGAAATGTGATATATCATTCCAGAATCTAGCAGTTTAATCACTTCTTCTATCACAACTTCTTTCATGTTTGGATTTAATCTTCTTTGTCATTATACCCTATGCTTATGGTAAGGCTCCATATGTATTTTATGCATACAAAATGAGAGACTAATACCATTGAAATCTTATATTTTCCATCATATGGAATATTTAAACTATTTCAAAATAGTCAACAATCATTCCTCTTGGTTTTCATTAGGTTCAGTAGAAATTATTTCAGGCAAAGTAGATTTCCTACCCAGAAATGAATATTTAAGATGAGAAGGGATAGGTTTCAGTTCAAGAGATGGTTTTTCTACACAATAAAAAAGACCCTTAGACCTGGGAGGTCCATGATCTTCATCATATTTCTTTTAATGAGTATTTAATGATGAATGGTTTTCAATTTCATGTTCAGATTCAGTAGTAATAGTGTTGATGTCCAGATTTTCTAGATCATATTTCACCATGTTTATCAGAGAAAAGTCATCGAGTTATCTTATAAGCTCTCCCTAAATATCATCAAAGTGTTTAGAATGTTTTTTGTCAATATAAATACCCTCAAATTCACTAAAAAATCTCCTATGTTCAGAAACAGATAACCCCTTTACTGCATAAAAAGGACAGTTGTCCAGTTCGGGAAAATCATCCAGTTTTGGTGTTTGAGAATAATTTTCAATTTCTAAAATGAATTCAATAAGTTTTTCAAATTCATGCATATTTTCTATAATAGAGTTTTGATTTTCAGATTAATATGAGTTTTCCAATTGAGTTCTCATTCTCTATGGACTCCACCATTGAGCAGTTTTCAGAAAAGGTTGTTCCTTTAACATTTTTAAACACATTGAAGTCTTATTGTTGTTATCCAATTTAATAAATTAATTTCCCCATAGAGACATCAATAACAACACCACCTATGTCCAAGAAGGGCCTATCCATGATTATGGGAAACTCTTGATCACACTATATGTCTATGTCTAGAATGTCTGCAGGTAAAAACATTTTCCCAACCCCAACTAGAAAATCATCTACCCAACCCATAGGATGAGTGAATGATCTATCAACTAACTGTAGAATGACTGTGGTGGGTTGACTGTCACCCAAACCGAACTATTGAAATAGTGGGTAAGGGAGAATATTAATGCTATAACCTAAATCACACAAACAGTTGAGTTGATCAGAGTTTCATAGTGGGCAAGGTATGACAAAACTACCTGGGTATTTCAATTTTGGTGAGATTTTCTTTTGGATTACAACACTGCACTCTTCAGTGAGGCTGTAGGTAGAAAATTGTTCTAGAGTTTTTTTGTTTGAAATAATTTTCATAAGATATTTCAAATAAAGTGGGATTTGAATTAAATCATTAATGAATGAAATATTCACATGAGGTTTAGACAGGAGACCAAGGAAATGAATAAGTTTAGCCCTTGTGTTACTCTGAGGATTCAACATCTCAGGGAAAGGGATGGGTGGGGAAAAAATTTTCAGGACAGTACGCATATCCCTCACCTCTTCCTCAAATATTTATTTTCCATTATTCTTTTTATTTTTAGAAGAAGTTTCTTCTTTTGTTTTAGGTGACAAATTCAAATTCAAATCATTTTCATGATTATTTTTTGAATTTCCAGCATGTGAACAAAGATGACTTTTATTTCATTACTAAAGTAAAACTTCATTTTGTGATTTTTCAGTTTCTTTTTTAGAAACAGTTTGAGTATTAAGCCCACATCTAGTTACAACATTCATGGAATTATCTATAGGGTTATGTTCAGTGGTTCTAATGAGTCTTCCTTTTTACCTAGATAAAAAATCTCTATCTTGTTGACCTAGTTGTGATTCCATATTTTTCACTCTAACATTAGTTTTAATTTTGTTAGAATCATATTTATTTTGATGTATGGTTAGTTGAGTCATATATCTTTATTCTTGATATTTGAGTTTATTCAAAATTAGACCAGGCTTAGAAGACATGTGATTATAATAATTCCTTGAAAATTTGAAGACTCACACCTTTATTGATTTTGAAATTTTTCTCTTGGATGATTAGAGTAATTAAGGGCAGTGGATTTTTTGACTAATCCTTGATATTTATAGGACAGATTTGGGTTGTTCCTATATCCTTGATTGTAAATATTTGAAAATGGATCTTTTTTATGAGTAATTCTATGCCTATATTTAACAATGTTTGATTTATCTTGTCATTGGGATGCAATATCAATATTAGGACAAAAGATTTCTGTATTCCCAAACATACCACACTGGAAACACTGTTCCCTCAAAGATTCCTTGGTATTTTGACATCCTAGTTGGTTAATAGTTTACTTTTCAATTCTGGTTCATTAAGGATTGAAGTTGGTTGGTGATTTTAGCAAGTTGATATTGAGTTTCATTTAGTGAACCAATGTTTGGGTTAACATTTATATTGACTACTTTCCATATTGAATTTTTATGTTTTGAATTCAGTGCAAGATTATTAAAAAAATCTATGTTCTTCATCTTTTTTATCATTGTAATTACCCCCAGTAACTTGATCAATTAGATTCTGTCCAGAGGACGACAACCCTTCATAGATTGTACCCACGAGAAGGTGAGATGGGTGTCGATGATGGGGAAACTGCCTTATAATATCCTTGAATCTATCCCATGCTTCCTGAAAATCATATCTAACCTCTTGATAATAATTAGTTATCATTTTTCTAAGAACAAATTTTATTCTTTGAGGATAAAATTTCCTAATGAATGAATTATACACTTGATCCCAATTTTAAAAAAACATTCTCATCTAGGCTCAAAAACCAATTTCTAGTATTCCCTTTAATGAAAAAGGGAAAGTCTATCATCTTAAATTCATTTTATGTGTGTCCTAGATGTGTTAATTGCTGCACAGTATTATTGTAGTCTCTAATAAAGGATAGAGATTCCTCATTAGATATCCCATTAAAAGCATGCAGTAGTAAAATTTTTCATTGTTTAAGTCCATATTTTCTGGCTCATGGAGATAACCTAATCGATGACGGTTTGCTTGAAACTTTAGGAAGTTAAAACTCCCTCATCCTAGGCCTTTAATTTTATTCTAAGTGTATTTTATGGTTATTTTAAAATTTATTATGCTCAGGAACACTATTATATTTTCTCTCAATTTTAGTTTTGTTCATCCTTCTTAGAGTTGTTAAATTTTTATCGAATTCAAGGTTCAGAGGCTCTAATATATAACCAAGAGTTCTTGTGCTCATAAAAACAATAGTAACAGACAGTACTCAGTAGTAACAATTCAGAAAGAAGGTGAACAATTTTTTTTTACAATTTTAAAATTTTTCAATTTTTTTATTGAAAAGTTTTATATATATGTGTTTTTTAGTGTTTATTAGATTAATGGCTTGTGCCTTCCCCGGAAACTGTGCATCAAAATTGGCCTGTACTATTGTTGAAGTTGGTAAATCTTTAAAATTTATATTCATACTAACTACTATATATGTGGCAAGCAGGGTCAAACACACAGGGAATGAAGAGGTTGCCACTAATCTTCTAAAAACATGGTAAACTCCACTTTTATCAGCAGTGAAGCTATTTTTCTATTTTTTGTTTAAATTTTATACATTTATTTAAACAATGAAGTGACAGAATATTTAAAACATGTGTAAAAACAATATTGAAAGTAGAGTCTATTATAAAACAATGAATAATAGGGGATAATAACTTTGACAAAATGAACAATATATTATAATGCTCGGGGAGTAATATATATTGTACTAGTTTTGAAGGTGTTTCAATTCACTTATAGGTTGTTGCAGAGTACCACAGCTGAGAGTACTACACACCTCCCCGCCCGGAGTTGAGTCACACAAGCCAACTAATTTAAGAGTTCTTCACTCCAAAATTATTCAACTATGAACTATTTTGAAAATTAACAACAAGACAAACTCACCGTCAGTCTTAATTACTTTTGAATCTATAATTTTTTTTTAAAAATGTTTCAACAATCACTCTCACCAAATGACTGTGACATTTTGATATTATGTTCTACTGGTACAACCAATTAGATGAACTCAATATTGATCTCTCCGAACAATACTGAATACATTAAAAGGGTTAAGTGAAATGAGACTTAAAAGTAACTAGTAGAACTTCCATTCATCCCTGAACTAAAATTATTTAGCCTGAAAACATGAATATTATAAAAACATTAATTGAAGACATGCTAAAATATTGTAAGAATTTAAAAACAAGGGAAACCAAACTCCCCAAACATACCCTGCTCTTATGCTTCTCCAGCACAAGGTTGAGGTTTCAGAGTCGCCCTCCGGATTCCCTATGCTCCTGATGAGAGAGAAGATCTCAGATCATCGATTAATCGATTGATGTGTCAATATTTCATCTCCCTTCAAATCTACAGCTTACTCTGATTAAGTATCACATTTCCTTCTACTTCTTGTCACCACTTGTTTTCCACCGACATTGAATGACCTTCACAAATTCACCACACAATGTCTGTTTTTTCACGACTGGAAAGTCACGCTAGTATTTTCTGTCCTAACTAACTCTGGAAGAGTTATTTGGAAGCACATGGATGGGTTTTTGACTCTTGAATGATCCTGCATAAGAAAAACAAACAAAACAGTTAAAATGAAAAGAAAATAAAGAATTATAGATTAAGAAATTAGTTAAATAATTTTTTTTAAAAAATAAATAGTAACATTTTAATTAATGCTATTAATTAAATTATTTTATTACTGTGCTAAAAACTGTTAATTAAATTTTAATTACTTTTAATGAAGTGATATTTATTTAAATAGTTATTATTTAATTATAAAGGATAAATTATGATAACTTACTTATTATAAGTTGTTCAAATTTGATAATAACAGTTTTATTATTATTTAAAATAAGAAATTTTATTAATTATTAGTTTTGATGCTATATTTTTATAAGTTTTTATTTTTTAATTAGTTTAAATTATTAAAGTAAATTGTAAACATTATGTTTATTATTATTTTGAATTTTTACATTATTGAAATTTTAAATTAACTAATTTCATTTATCTATAATTAATTTTAAAACATAGTATTAGTATTATATTTTATAAACAAAAAGTATTATTAAAGAAATATTAATAAATAATATTAAATTATAACAAATAATCTTTTTCATAATCTATCCTAATTTGATTTTAGAAATAAATTTTAGATAAAATTTATTCCTGATTGAAAATTCTATTTTATTAAATATCTTATATAGGTTATTTTTTTTATAATTATTATTGTTTATTTCAATTAGTTTTTGGTTTAAGGTTTGGTTTTAATTTTTTTTAATTCATTAGTTAGTTTTTCTATTATGTTTTATGTTTTTTAACTTCCTTCTCCCCCCCCTCAATTATCAGCGCATAACAGGGAAAGGGGATATGTGAGTATTTTTCGAGAAGCATTGAGCAGGTGCAACCTGACATGGAGATCTTCATAAAAAAAGCGCATGGCCTACTACTCCTCTGCTCAACTCCGATAGCGGTCCAGCTTTCCCTTGGCTCTAGCACAATGCGACACCTCTTTCTCTCTCCATCCATGATAGAATAGGTTGCGGCGGATCTCGGCTCGGTCTTCATGAATTTGAATCAACGGTCCTCTTCACACAGCTGTGCATCCAACTTGAGTCCACTTCAGCGGCTGATGGGTTCTTCTTGGATTAGATCAACACAGATAGCTCCAAAAGGTGGTGCAGTAGTGGCTTCAAAATCAGACACGATGATAACCAGATCCTTTGACACCACGACGACATCGACTCTAGTGTGAGGCACACCAAAACCATTTCATATTGCTCCTCCCACTACTACTTCAAATGGCGGCATAGTGTTTTGGAAGCAGGCGGTTTTCAGATCTTCATATTGTTGAGAAATTAATCAATTAATTATTATTTTTTCTCTTTTGATTACTGTGAGTTTGGTCTAATATGAGTGTATTTTTCTAGTATGTGATAGTAGATGAGGTGAAAAAATAACAATGGATTGAGATATGGGATAAGGTGGTAAGATTAAAGGCAGACATGAATGTTGAGGAATCGGTGAGGTAGAGGAACTAGATTGGAAGCGGGGGTATTAGGATCAGTGGGATGGGCAGTGGTGAAAAAGTGTTATGGTGAGCAGAGAGGAAAAGAAAAACCAATTCTATAAAATTTGGGTGCAAATAGTGAGGTGCAGAGGAGGCACCAGTTGATGAGGATAACAGTGATAAGGATACCATTAGAAGATAAATTAAACAAGGCCAAAGTCATTGTCAGAGGAAATGGGTGCATGATATAATAAAATAAAAAAACGAGTCACATGTGGAAATATATTATTTTCTCATTTATCCAGTTTATTAATTTAACTTTTATCAATTAAAACTTTTTATTATAATTATAATGTTTTATGTTTATCAAAAATATTGTTTTAATTAATCGTGTTTAGCTTTATTTTAATTAATTATCTTCTATCTTTGTTTTTAAATAACTTAATTTTTAATTATTAAGTTCAACATATGTTTATTTTAATGTAACTATTAGTCTACTATCAGTTACCCTTTTTCCTTATGCAGCGTTCCATTAGCCTTCATTTATGTATATCGGTTACCTCATGTATACTAACGGTGACACCCCCCATGCTGCTGCTCTATTTTTCTAGCTACCAGTGACCTTAATTTTAATTCTATCAGTTACATTAATATCTTATGTACTGATAATCTTCTATGGAGATATTTTATTTTAATTACCGGTAAGATTTCGTAATAATGACCCCCCTTCCGGTGTTCCTGTTATTTATTATTATTCTAACAGTGACCTTCTACACCTCACTATTAGACTTCTCTCCCCGCACCTCCCTATTACTACTATATACTGGTGTCCTGATGATTCCCTTTCCACATGTGACTCGTTTTTTAAGCCGCATGATATCGCCCTAATGCAGAGGCTGTGGGCCAAAGGAACATGGCTCGACCACTCCACAATCCAATGATGTTTTTTTTGTGTTCATCACAATTGTGGAGGACGATAATCGACATCGATGGGGAATAGAAATGGCCGCTGACACACCGCCAGCCATGACGAATGCGACGGCGCGACCGCACCGCTTGACAGAAGAGAACTACGGCTGGTGACATGGTGTAGAATGGGGGACGTCCAGCCGAGCAGTCCGCCGGCGAAGGCACAACCGGCATTCGTGCCGTGCGGAGAGGATAGCTGGCCATCCGGCCATCCATGACTGCCTTACCGCACCGCCCCAACCCCACCGCACTACTATCACCCCATCGAATAGTGTTGCCCCGCTGTCCCGCCACCGCCCAACCATACCACAGACAACCCTCTGCAACATAGTTCCCAGCCACTCCGTGACCTCCCCACCACACAGGGGCTACCCCGCTACACCACGGCCCCCTTGCACCGCAGGCTGGGCCTCACTACGGGTCGGGCCGAACCTACTGGGCCTGACCGGGTTGAACCAAACAATGTTGAGTTAGGTCGACTGAAACCAGGTCGGGCCAGGCCGGGTCGGACCAGAGCCGAACCAGTTTCAACCCATTCTATACTTTTGGACATTTCATTGGCATCAGGCATCTGTTTTACGAATCATATGCAAAGTTGAAAACCATAGTGCGAGACGTTCCCATTATTATACCCCACTAGATATTTGGGTAATGTTGGTGTACGGTCGGGTCAGATTGAGCATGAATCCAACCAGGCCCTTGGGACTAAAAGGATAATAACATACAGACAGGGCGTCCGATTGACCAAATACATGTTGTGTTGAGACCCATATGACTTGGTAGTCCTTGGGGATACTTTTTCGTGGGAATTATTTATAGTTGGAGTATCCACCAGGGGCCTGAGGAGAATAACCTCCCAGAGACAATCGAGTTTAGTGCGGGAACCATGTATCTAGCTGTGATGATGTACTGATGGTGTACAAGGATCATATGTGGGTCTAACGACATTATGAATGTGTACTAGGATACTGTGTGGGACTGATGACGTACTGACGGTGTACTAGGATCCTGTGATGGTCTGACAACGTACTGACAGTGTACTAGGATCTTGTGTGGGTATGATGATGTACTGACGTTGTACTAGGATCTTGTGTGGGTATGACGATGTACTAATGGTGTACTAGAATCTTTTGTGGGTATGACGACATACTGAGGATGTACTAGGATCCTGTGTGGGTCTGACGAAGTACTGGAGCTATACTAGGATCTAGTGTGGGTTTGACAAAGTACATATGATGTATTAGGATCCAGTGTGGGTCTAACTACATAGTAGGATTATGTGTGGGTCTAAAAAGGTACTTGGATTTTGTGTGGGTCTAACGATATACTACAATCTTCTGAGGGCCTGATGATGATTTAGGATCCTTTATGGGTATACCTCTTAACAAAGTAAGATGAATTAGTAGTTACATCTAATCATCTCTACTACAGTACCTACGTTATACCTGGTGTGTGCTGAGTCCGTACCTTTGTGATAATTTCCTTTTTTATAATTCCTTGGTTGTATTATTCTGTGTGGCATACATGTGTGGTACTTTCCTTCAGGATACTTATTCCTTTATGGAATAGATGAGCTTAGGATTTTGAGTTGGACCCTATGTTTCCTCATGATTGAGATGGGTAATATTTTATTACATAAGTATATGTATAGGCATATACCTAAGTACGTTTGTCACTGGTTTGTATGCTATGTGGTTTATCATTTGTGGATTCTTTGAGACCTTGAGGGACTCGGGGTCCCTAATGAGTATCTTTATACTCACCCCCATAGGATATTCCCTCACCTTGTTGTGATGGGTGAATATGAAAAACAACATTGATCAAGGCTGTGGTTGTCAGGACTTGACGGTGCCCGGAGGTGGACCATACAACATGTTGAAAAGCAGAGGAGACAGGATAACGTTGAGTACTGAGGAGGTGATATGAACATACCCTTCAGGTAGGAACCTTAGAGCACAACTCAATAGAGATATTTATTTTTTCAGTTGTATGGTTTTTTAGTTGTACTTGTACCATTACTGTTGGGCTTGTATTCTGACCCCTCTTACTTTGATCACTCTTTGTGATATACATTTTTACTTGTGTTCGTATCATGATAGGTTCTTGGTTTCATGTTTATATAATTTATAAAGGAAATTACTTCCCAGTTTTCGGGAATATGACTTTCGGTGCCAATCACCATCCCCTGGCCAATGGAAGACAGACTTGGGGTAGTCACGACACAGGCTCCGGGGGATGGGTCCTGACAAATTTTTATCAGAGGAGTTGGTTCTAAAATAGAACATTAAACTCTAATCTTTTTAACAACAACTGTGATAAAGGTATTGAGTGTGTTTATAAGTTTAGAAAATCCAATGTTGGTGTGGCGGCCGACGTATCCATACACTCGGACCCTGAATTCTGATTTTCGACTTTGTGCAAGAATACACTGATTGCATGTGTGTTTCAAGAGTTTTTTGATATCATTGAGTCAACTCACCAAGTATAAATTATTCACTATGGAACACATATTTATTTTCACGATACCTCTATTCAAAAATACAGCTAGGGTTCCAGTTATGGTACTCACTGATATCCCACCGAGCGATGAATCCTCGTTGCGGGGCCCTCTTCCAGTTGAGGCACTAGTGGAGGCACCAGAAATACGATTACCTGTTGGGCCACCGATGCCACCAGCCCCGAAAGTAGAGGGATTATACTACTTGAGTGTGTTTCATGTGTTCCAGTGCCAGAGGCCACCCAGGTTCAAGGGTGAGATGAACCCATTGTTGGCTGAGTATTGGCTGGAGGCCTGGGTGAGAGTATTCCAACTAGTAGGGACACCAGCTGATCTCTTGTTGATAATTACCGCCAATTTTCTATAGTCTTAAGAATGAAGATGGTGGATATTGATGATCTAGGTTCACGATGAGGTGACACCTCTCTGGGAAGTCTTTGAGGGCCTGTTTCGGGCAGTGTTTGTCCCAACAACACTTCCCGTGGTGTGCATTCATGAGAATATTCCTCTACATTAGGGAAACATGACTGTGGATCAGTACTCTACAAGGTTCATTGAACTCTCACACAACACCACTGATATGGTGTGGGACCCATTATTTAGTTCCCAGACCATCGAGCATGGAATCAGGAGGAAGCTCAGTGCTTCGATGATTTCTCTCAGCATCCTAATGCAGGCGGGGGTGTTAGAGTGAGCCCTCTTAGTGGAGAGTTTCCTTGTTGAGTAGTCACCAGCAGCGAGACCCACCATCAGACATCATGTAGAATATTCTTCTATAGCTAGCAGTAGACATATGTCACAGAGGTCCAAGAAGACCAGACCTACAGGTTGACAACCGCATGATTTAGGGTTAGTTGAGTGGGGCAAAGGAGGCGAAGTGAGTCATGCGATGAACAGTTAACGATTCTCATGCGACAGGAATGGTCACATAGATCATGACTATCCAAACCACCATATGGATAGTCATAATATGGTCAAGGGACCTCCCAACAAGAGACATGGGTTCGAACAAGGAGGTCCGTAGGGAGTAGCAGACGTGGTAGAGGAGCTGGTCGTGTAGCGTTCAGTTGGAGACGCTTTGAGATGTTACATCCACAACCACCAGGTGGTCCAACCCAACCACAGGGAGCAGGTGGAAAGGGGCTATTATAGCTCCATGTAGCTGAGGACTATGACCATGGAACTCCAGAGTTGATATTGAAGGACCCCGGGACACCCTGAGAGGGGAGGGGTGAATTAGGATGACCACTTTTTCTTTTAATGTGTTGGATCTTGTTCCCACGTTGGTAGGAACTTGTTGAACCTGTATGATGATTATGATCAGAATGAAAACATTCACATGCACAGAGAAGACACAACCATTTTTACTTGGTTCACCACTAAGGGCTACGTCCAAGGAGCATACGTCGACAGGTTGCCGGTCGTACCTAAATCCACTTTGCTTCACTAGCAGCGGATACAAAAGTTCGGGTACAGACACTCTGTCCCAGGCTCACTGCCTTTACAATTGTTCAGGGATAGCTCACTGCGTCCCTTGGGTCACTCCCTTTGACTCCCCCTGGCTCACTGCCGTTGGTGAAGTCCCACTCAGTTTTTAGACGTGAGGGTCTCTTCTTCATTTGCATAAGAGTGCATCCTTTGTTGTATGTAGATGCTCTATTGAAGTCCGATTCTCACCAGAAGAAGAATATCACGTTTCCTCGAATGTACCGAGTAGTCTCTCGGCTTTCGTGCAGCTCCAAACACGTCGGTGGGCTTCAGCAAAACCAGGCGTGCTTCTCCAAGACAGTCGCGCAAGTCCCACTACGGTGCGCAAGTCCAAACTGGCGCGCAAGTGTCATCAACACACATGCATGAATCTTCCTTCCCCAACTACAAACTTGCGCGGTCCACTTCCTTTCTCTTCCAAACCACCTTGGGCACACAACCAAAAACCGGCGCGCAAGCTCTACTTGCGCGACAAAACAACCACGTGCGCGACTCAACCACCTGCGCGACGAGAGCTCGAACAATCTCTCGGCCTTGAACTTCGTTCGAAATGAGGAGGGGTGGTCTAGTATTTATAGGCAAACTGGACCCCCTGCGCGGCGGCGCGCAAGTCCCTCGACGGCGCGCAAGTCTTGTCTTCAATAAACTCTGTCGCGCAACTCACTTGCGCGACCCAACCAACACTTGCGCGACCTTCTTTCCTTATCCAATTTTTGATGTTCTGATCCTCAAAAACATATGGTGCGCAAGTCTTTTATCCTCCAAGAGCACGGCGCGCAAGTACCTTTTCCAAAAACACTTTACTTTATTGGACGATTTTTAGGCCCAAAAATTTGGCAAACACTGGGAAACAGCGCCACCTTCACTATTGTTTTCTGCTTGAACGGTATGATCGCTTTGTTGGTACACACCCTGAACTTCCACTGAGGATTGACAACAAACACAAACCATACACCAAATCATGCTTTGAAGAACCGGGTTCCAACAATCTCCCCCTTTGGGTTTGTTGGCAATCAGAATAAATTCAATAGATCTCAAACCATGAGCAAATCCAAAACGCAAGAATCAACTCAGCCAACACTCTAAGTCTACGTGAGCAATGCTCGGTGTAGAAAACAAGAGAGAAAGCTTGAATTGGGTCTTAGTGTTTTGAAATTATCCATGACGCCCGATGTTATCCTTATTAAACGTCTCATCACAATCTTACACTTCTCATCACAGAAGACTTTCTTGCCTTGAATTTATTCATTTCTCCCCCATTGACAATAAAACCAAAGACCGAAAAGTTTGTTCAACGTTCAGCTCAAGCCATACTCCCCCTGGATAGTATCTCCCCCATAAACCTGCATCACAGCCATAAGCAGATAAAAACAGTTAAAACAAACGGGGAGAGGGGACTTCTGGAGCCTCCTTATGGAGTAGGAGGTGGTTGAACACCGAGGTTCAACCGATGCTTCTCAAATATAGCTGTGGACAATGGCTTGGTTAGGGTATCAGCCACTTGCTCATTAGTTCCAACATGATCCATTCTAATCACGCCTTGTTCAACCTTTTCTTTGATAAAATGATACCGTATTGCAATGTGTTTTGTACGAGAATGCTGAACCGGATTCTTCGTAAGATCAATTGCACTTTTTTTATCACAATAAATCACCATTGGTTGCTTCACCTTATCACCAATATCTGCTAGCTGCTGCTTCATCCAAAGAAGTTGAGTGCATGCTTTTGTGGTGGAGATATACTCAGCTTCAACAGTACTAAGAGAAGTACTTTCTTGTTTCTTGCTCAACCAGCCAACACATTTATGCCCAATATAGAAAGCTCCACCACTAATGGACTTTCTGTCTACTACATCCCCAGCCGAGTCAGCATCAAAAAACGCTGATAATTCACTGTCCCTGCCTGCAGCAAAAAATAACCCGAAGTTATGTGTGCCTTTAATATACCTCATGATTCTTTTTACTGCTGACATATGTTCCTCCTTTGGATTACTCTGAAAGCGGGCCGCAAGGCATGTTGCAAAGACAATATCTGGCCTTGTCGCTGTCAGATACAGTAGGCTTCCAATGATCCTCCTGTACATGGTGGGATCAATAGAGTTCCCATCCTCATGCTTTCCAAGTTTAGTTCCAACAGCAATCAGAGTTGACATTGGTTTGGAGTCTTGCATATTGAACTTCTTCAGCAACTCTCTTGCATATTTTTCCTGAGAAATGAAAGTGTATTCCTTCTTTTGAATCACTTGCAACCCCAAGAAATATGTGAGCTCCCCAATCATAGACATTTCAAATTCTGATTTCATGTTGTTGGCAAATTCATCCACTGATTTCTGCATGCTGCCACCAAAAATGATATCATCAACGTAGACAAGAACCATGAACTGATCTTTTGGAGAATTCTTCACATAGATATTGTGATCAACTCTTCCTCTTTTGAATTCCAACTTCTTGAGATATGAATCTAGCCATGAGTACCATGCCCATGGTGCCTGCTTCAAACCATATAGAGCTTTCTTTAGTTTGCAGACCTTTGTTTCATCAGTACCCAAGACAAACCCCACCGGTTGTTCAATGTAGACTTCTTCATCGAGTACACCATTCAAGAATGTTGTCTTAACATCCATTTGATATACTTTATATCCTCTTTGGAGTGCCATGGCAAGGAAAAGCCTGATTGATTCCAGTCTAGCAACTGGAGAAAAGGTTTATTCAACATCAATACCTTCAATCTGGGAGTATCCTTTACATACCAGTCGTGCCTTGTTTCTGATAACACTTCCATTCTCATCAAACTTATTTTTGAAGATCCATTTGGTACCAATCACATTGTGACCTTCGGGTCTCTGGACAAGATCCCATGTCCGATTCTTATCAATCTGATCTAATTCATCATTCATGGCTTTCACCCAAGATTCATCTTTTGCAGCTTCTTCGAATGAGGATGGCTCTACAACTGATAGAAATGCAGATTGCGTGGTATTCCTCATCCTTCTGGTTTGAGTGGGTGCACTCCTATCCCCAATTATGTTGGATGGATCAATCTCAGCTCTTCGATTTCTCCTGCGAGGTTCAGTAGTATTCTCTTCAGCCATAGTTTCTTCTTCAGATTCTTCTTCTGAGTCAACATCATTATGTGATTGACGAGTGTTTTGAACAGCTTCCTCTATTTCTTCATTTGTAGTTTCTTCATGTCCACATTCTTCATGACTTTCTATCACATCAGCATATGACGTCCGTGAATCATTTGTGGTTTTCTCTTCAATTATCTTAACATCATTGCTTTCCAAAATCCTTCCCAAACGATTGTTGAAACATTTGTAGGCTTTTTTGTTCACTGAGTAACCGAGGAAGATTCCTTCATCTACGTTGTCACCATATTTCCCCTGATTTCCTTCTTTGTTCCTGATGAAGCACTTACTTCCAAAGACACAAAAGTATTTTAGAGAAGGCTTCCGTCCATGCCACAATTCATATGGTGTCTTCGTCTCACCCATATAAAGTCCTGTTCGATTCTGAATGTACACTGCAGCTTGAACAGCCTCTTTCTAGTAATGTCGTGGAATACGACTCTCAATCAGCATAGTTCGTGCCATGTTGTTCACCTGTCGATTCCTTCGTTCAACAACTCCATTTTGTTTTGTAGTTCTCAAAGCAGCTACCTCATGTTGTATCTCATGCTTCTCCAGATAATTTTCAAATTCAATGGACGTGTATTCTCCTCCATTGTCAGATCGCAAAACATTGATTGTTCGTCCAGTATCATTCTCGGCGATTCGCCGATATGTTTTCATGCAGTCAAGGACCTGTCGTTTCCGGTGAATGACCATCACACATGCCATTCGACTGTAATCATCTATGAAAAGGACAAAGTACATTTCTCCATGAGTTCCGACAACATTTATTTGACCAAAAACATCTGTATGAATCAGATCAAGAAGGTGAGATGCCTTTTTCTTCTTTGGCCGATATGAACTGCAGACCAGCTTCCCACGAATACAAGCATCACAGGATTTTTCACGCTCACGCTTCAGGTTGGGGATGTCCATGACAATTCTCAATTTTGATATTTTCTCCATGTCTTGTTGATTGATGTGTCCCAATCTCCGATTCCACAAATTGTTTTCTTCTTCAACAGTCATGTAACATACATTTTCTTCACTATCAACCTGATACAAGTTGCCTTCTGTTCTGCATCCTTTCATAAGTTAATTGCCGGTTTTTCCCTTGATGGTGCAGCCTTTCTGATTAAAAGTAACTATAAGTCCTGAGTCACAGAGTTGACTCACGCTAAGGAGATTATGGCGTAGGCCATCTACGTAAAGGACTTCAGTCTTCTTTAGTTCTCCATTAGCTAATTGGGTACTTCCACTCCCTTTGATTTTCAGAGCCCCATCATTACCAAATCATACTGTACCATCAACATTATTTATGATATTCTTTAGTAGGCCGTCATTACCCGTCATATGAGATGAACAACCGCTATCCAGAATCCATGTACTGTTGTTCTTTGTAACTTTGAGGGATACCTCTGCAAGGTTCGATTTCTCAATCTTCTTCCTTTCCTTCCATGAGACATTAGATTGAGTATATAGGACTGATGGCGTTTCAACTATCTCTTCCTCATACCCAGGTTCTTCATAGTCAAAGTCTTGTGTGAGAGGTGAGAACCTGTTTAAAAGAGCAACACTGTCTTGCTGACGAGACTTGACTTGTCTTGAACTTCGGTATGAGGTGTCTATGTCTCTTCTCTGCCTGCAATTAATGGCCTTATGACCAAAGTTAGAACAACAAAAACAATATCCATAGAAATTATTTCTTCTATGAGAATTAGGATATGAGATTGTTCTCCTTTGTTGAGCATCTATATCTTCTCCATTCAGATAGCTTCTTGCCTCTTCACAATAAGACATGGTATGGCCCAGATAGCCACAGAACTGACACTTCAGGAGAGGAAATGTCTTCTCACTTGAATTTCTCCTTATACCTTCTTCCTTGGGAGAATAGTAAGACTGTCTGTCATTTTTGAATGTTTGAGGATAATTTTCAGGTCTCCTTTTAGTTTGGATTGAGGGTTCCTTTTTCAGCACTCTAGGTAACATTTCATCATGTTCAACTTTCATCTTGTCTTTCTTTTGGATCTTTTCACTTCCAGAAGTTGATGACTCATCCTCACAGCCAATTCCACTCTTTCCCATGCAAGCAGGTCTTTGATCACTCAAGACTTTTCCAACCCCATCTGAACCACACTTGGCTCTTGCAAGTAATTTTGCATCTGAGAATATCCCGAACAGTATTTTCTTCCTCGATTCTTTTGGAACTGATTCTGTCTCCATTTTACTCCTTAGAGTAACTACTTCCTCCTCAAGACCCTCAACAGTCTTGGATTTTTCATCCAGTCTGGATGTGAGTTCATTGATGACCTTTGCCTGCTCTTCAATTATCAGCTTCATATCAACTGCATCATCATTGATTTCAATTATTTTAGATTGTACCTTCACAAATTCTTCCAGTCGTTCAATTTCAGCTTCAAGTTGATCAACATATTCAGTTGATTCTTCTACAATTGATTTCCACTAATTGCAGCTCTTACATTTAATCTTAAGCTTACTAACTACTTCCTTAAGTTGCAACTTAGGATCTACACAAGTTCTTAGTTGTTTTTCACCATCAGTATCTTCTGACTTTTCAACAGTGGCCATCATAGAAGCATGGTTCCCAGTGTTGAATTCTGGTTCTTCTTCATCACAGAATTCATTGTCATCTTCTTCCTCTTCACAGACAAAACTCTTCCTTTGCATTTTCTTACCAGATTAGAAGTCTCCCTTTTTGAAGAACCTTCTTTGAGGCTTCTTGAAGTTTTCATCTTCGCTGTCATCATCATTGATATTCTTAAAGCACTGAGAGGCAATATTCCCAACTTTTCCACAACGGAAACATGCGAGAGGTAATATGCCTTTGAATTTCCCTTTCCCCTTCTGGAACTTATTTGCAATGAGAGAAAGAATTTCATTCTCTTCGTCATCATCAACGCTACTATCCTTTGAGATTTTCAATTTATCCATGGCCTTGAATGCCATTTCTTTGCTCACCCGAGTCGTAGCATCTTCTGGTTTGACTCTCATTTCATATGCTACCAAACTGCTCAATAAGTCATCTAGAGAATGTTTGGAAAGATCTCTTTCCTCAAGAGCTGACACCTTCGCATTATACAGAGGTGGAAGTCTTCTTAATATTTTCTTTACAATATCATTGTCTTTGATTTCTTCGCCTAGACCCCGAATTTCTCAAACCACTTCAGTAATTCGATAGAAGAAAGAGTCTTCATTCTCGTCTGGATGCATCTTCAGATCATCAAACCGATTGTGTAGCACTTGTAGTTTTGCCTCCTTAACTTTTCTATCACCTTCATAAATATTCTCAAGTTTATCCCAAATAGATTTTGCTGAGGTGAAATTCATCACCTTCAGGTAAATCTGATCAGAAAGGGCTGCAGTGAGAGCATTCTGTGCTTTAGCATCTGCATCAAGAAGTTTCCTATCTGTTTCAGTCATAGCCAGACCTGTTGGATCAGTGACATGTATTCCTTGCACAGTAGAAAAAAGAACTTCCATTCCAAGAGATCTTAGATGAGATCTCATTCTGTTCTTCCAGATCTGGAAATTGCTTCCATCGAAGTGAGGGACTCCCCTGACATTGACGGCGTTTTCCATGACGAAGAAGGTCAGATTCAACACCAGCAACCTTGCTCTGATAACACTTGAAGGACCCCGGGACACCCTGAGAGGGGAGGGGTGAATCAGGGTGACCAATTTTTCTTTTAATGTGTTGGATCTTGTTCCCACGTTGGTAGGAACTTGTTGAACCTGTATGATGATTATGATCAGAATGAAAACATTCACATGTACAGAGAAGAAACAGCCATTTTTACTTGGTTCACCACTAAGGGCTACGTCCAAGGAGCATACGCCGACAGGTTGCCGGTCGTACCTAAATCCACTATGCTTCACTAGCTGCGGATACAAAAGTTCGGGTACAGACACTCTGTCCCAGGCTCACTGCCTTTACAATTGTTCAGGGATAGCTCACTGCGTCCCTCGGGTCACTCCCGTTGACTCCCCCTGGCTCACTGCCGTTGGTGAAGTCCCACTCAGTTTATAGACGTGAGGGTCTCTTCTTCATTTGCATAAGAGTGAATCCTTTGTTGTATGTAGATGCTCTATTGAAGTCCGATTCTCACCAGAAAAAGAATATCACTTTTCCTCGAATGTACCGAGTAGTCTCTCTGCTTTCGTGCAGCTCTAAACACGCCTGTGGGCTTCAGCAAAACCAGGCACGCTTCTCCAAGACAGTCGCGCAAGTCCCACTACGGCGCGCAAGTCCAAACTGGCGCGCAAGTGTCATCAACAGACATGCACGACTCTTCCTTCCCCAAGTACAAACTTGCGCGGTCCACTTCCTTTCTCTTCCAAACCACCTTGGGCGCACAACCAAAAACTGGCGCGCAAGCTCTACTTGTGTGACAAAACAACCACCTGCGCGACTCAACCACCTGCGCGACGAGAGCTCGAACAATCTCTCGGCCTTGAACTTCGTTCGAAATGAGGAGGGGTGGTCCAGTATTTATAGGCAAACTGGACCCCCTGCGCGGCGGCGCGCAAGTCCCTCGACGGTGCGCAAGTCTTGTCTTCAATAAACTCTATCGCACAACTCACTTGCGCGACCCAACCAACACTTGCGCGACCTTCTTTCCATAGCCAAATTTTGATGTTCTGATCCTCAAAAACATATGGCGCGCAAGTCTTTTATCCTCCAAGAGCACGGCGCGCAAGTACCTTTGCCAAAAACACTTTACTTTATTAGCCGATTTTTAGGCCCAAAAATTTGGCAAACACTGGGAAACAGCGCCACCTTCACTACTGTTTTCTGCTTGAACGGTATGATCGCTTTTTTGGTACACACCCTGAACTTCCACTGAGGATTGAAAACAAACACAAACCATACACCAAATCATGCTTTGAAGAACCTGGTTCCAACAGATATGAGGTAAAATCTATGTCTACTCCACCTTAGCTGCAAAACTAATAGACACGGGTACCAGTCATTCTTTTATTACTACTAACCTTGTTCAGGGCTCAGAGATTCCGATGGAGCCATTGGTTCGATCATTACAGATATTGACTAAAAATGGATAGGATTCAATGATTATGCACTGGTGCCGACAGTGTGAGATTTCCCTATGAGGTGAGAGATTTGGCTGGGATCTCCTAGTTGCGGCATCGAGGCCTTACGTCATCATCTTGGGTATGGACTGGTTATCTTTACTATATGATCAGATAGACTGTATAGGTGCAAAGTGCGGAGTGTCCGCATGAATGGGACCATGTTTACCATCACCAGAAATAAGGGAGTCTTTGTAGAAGAGGATGGAATTACCCGGAGGAGAGTGCATCTGATCACTTATCTACTGTCTAGCCTTAGCTTTAGAGCATTTGATATAGAGAGTCTATGTTATCCTATAGTGGTGGACCAGTATGCATATGCCTTCCCTGATGATGTTTCGGGTCTACCTCCTCAAATAGAGGAGGAATTTTTCATTAACATGTACCCCAGGACAACACCGATATCTATAGCAACATATCAGATGGCTCTCTCAGTGCTTTGTGAGATGCAGGTACAGTTTGAGGACTTACAGGGGAAGGGATTTATTGAGCCTATTTTTTCTCCTTGGGAAGCCCTGATTTTATTTTCCAAGAAGGAGGATGGAATATTGTGACATTTTTGTCGACTATCAGCACCTATACTGGGTAACCTTGAAAATAGGTACACACTATTAAGGATTGACGACTTCTTTAATCAGCTGAAGGGAGACCAGTGGTTCTCAAAGATAGACCTCGAATCAGGATATCAACAGCTCAGAGTACGAGACAAGGATATATATATGACAGCTTTCAGATGTTGGTAAGACCATTATGAGTTCTTGTTTATGCCATTCAGTGTGACCAACACTCCATCAGTGTTCATGGGTCTCATGAATAGGATATTTCATCCATACCTTGATCACTTTTTAGTAGCCTTCCTTGACGATATTATGATCAACATGACTACTGTGGAGGAGCGTGGCAATCATTTCCAGGTAGTACCGGACAAACTCCAAGAAAATGAGGTTTTTGGTACACTCATAAAGTTCTATATATGGATCCAATAGGTACAATTTTTGGGACATATCATCTTAGAGGCTGGAGTTGCAGTGGATCCAGAAAATATTGATGTGGTACTTGTTTGGGAGCCACCTAGGAGTGTGATGGAGGTACAAAGTTTCCTGGGTTTGGATGTATACTACCAGAGTTTTTTTTCAACATTTATATAGAGTTTCAACACCTTTATCAGCTTTGACTAAGAAGGGGAAACCCTTCATTTTTCCGGAGAGATACCATCTTATTTTTGAAGAGTGGAGGAAGTGGCTGACTAGTGCCCCCATCTTGAGGCTTATATAGGAGGGCGAAGGGTATATAGTCTACTGCGATGCATCAGGGATCTGGAATAGATGTTACCGGATGAAGGAGGGAGCAATGATCACATATGTTTCTTGACAGGTGAGACAGAATGAGAAGAACGACTATACCCATGACCTGGAGTTATCAGTTGTAGTCTTCACCTTGAAGATGTTGCGTCATTACTTGATGGGTGAGAATTTTACAATCTACTCATATCATAAGAGTATCAGGTATATCTTCTATCAGAAGGACCTGAATATGAGATAGAAGTGTTGGATTGAGTTTCTCAAGGACTATGTCTTTGAAATAGTCAATACTCTTGGTAAGGGGAGCATTGTAGAAGATGCACTCAGCAGTACGTCTAGTATACATCTACTAGGAGAGGCAACAAAGAATATGGTCGCTTTGTAGATATCCTTTGTGGATTGATATGGAACTTCTTTTCTTCAGTCTCCTGCAGTCACTACACCACATCTTTAGTGAGTAATGGAGGCGCAATGCCGGGACATTGTTGGCAAGGAACGTTGTGATCCAATATCCATAGGACATGAACCAGATAGATTTTCTAAAGGTGGAGAGAACATCATCATCTTCATTGGATGTACCATGGAAATAGTGTCACATCATGTCGATGTTTTGAGGATGTTCCACACAACCCCTCTAGTGGTACATCTAGGAGTGGCAAAGATGTACCAGGACCTCTAACAATAGCATGGGTGGGTGATAATGATGAAAGCAATAGTGGATTTTATCTCATGATGCCTCACTTGTCAGCAAGTTAAGGAGGAGGATCATGTACTAGTAGGTTTGGATCATCCTTTAGATGTCCCAGAGTGGAAGTGTAATGGGATATCAATGGACTTCATGACAGGACATCCAAATACATCAAGAGGTCATGATTCTATCTGGGTGATTGTCAACCGACTCACTTTATTGGCACACATCATACCGACCAGATATCAGGGTTCTGTAGAGAGTTTGGGATGCCTCTATGTGCAAGAGATTTTGCGGCAACATGGAGTATCCTCAACGATTGTCTCCGATTGTGATACATGTTTCACTTCCCTACTATGGAAGATATTGCATGAGGATTTAAGGACGCATCTTCGTTTGAGCACCGCCTTCCAACATTATATGGATGTCCAGACTGATCAGACCATTTATACCCTTGAGGAAATGCTATGTTCTTTGGTCCTCGACTTTAGTTGCAGCTGGTAGGATCACTTTATTTTGGAGGATTTTTCATAAAACAACAACTATCACTCCTCCTTTGGGATGGCACCTTTCGAGGCGTTGTACAGCCGACCTTGCAGATCACCTTTGTGATGGAATGAACTAGGGGAGTAAGCACTCATGAGACCAAAGATGGTATAGGATACCATAGAGAAATTGTAGATCATCCAGCAGTAGATGAAGACTGCACAGAGAAGGCATAAGTCGTATGCCGATAGGAGACAGATACTTCTGAATATTGAGGACAACAACCACGTCTTTATATGGTTCTCACCTCAATGAGGTTTGCAGAGATTTGGTTGGTGTAGAAAGCTATATCAGAGGTTTATTTGAAATATTCAGGTCCTCAGCTGAGTTGGTGAGGTGGCTTACCACCTAGCACATCACCCTCAATTGCACCGGGTGCATGACGTCTTCCATGTATCCTATCTGAGGAGATACGTGCCCGACCCTTCTCACATCATCGATCATGGATAGCTGGATGTCGATGATGGGGACACGTTTATTGAGGTTCCAGTGGAGATTGAGGATTGACAAGTGCGGGTCCTTCCTGGGTGGTCGATACCTCTGGTTCACATTTGTTGGCAGCAGGAGAACCTCTAGGAGAGCACATGGGAGCGGGAGGCCCAGATTCATTCTCATTACCCTAACTTCTTTTCCTAGTTTTGTTTTCTGGCTTTCGGGGAAGAAAATACATGAGGTGGGGAGAATGTAAATACCCAGAAATTCAATGTACTATTTTTAAATTTTATGGAATATTAAGAGACTATGAAAATTTACGGTGTGTGATTCAGAGTCCCGGTGTGCCCGTAATGATTTTATGAACTTTTTTTCAGTTATATTCATTAAACGTGCAAGTGCGTTTTTGTAACATTTGAACCGGTTCTTGGAATTGTAATCCAAGGAAATTGTTGAACATGTAGCACTGATATTCACTTAAAGATACCTTTTCATTGACCGCAGTAGTTCGAGGGTGAATGATAGTTTTTCACTTGATCATGGAAATGGAAATAAATAAAATAAACTTCTATTTTATTTTTTTGGAACCACCCATGATAATGCTATAGAGGTGAGGACCACCGAGCCTAAAACCACTAATTTTGAAATTATAGTCGGGAACCACCTGAACTCTCTTTATGGGAGAAACTGCTGGAAATCCCTCATTAATTAAGTGTGAACTCATGGACTTCCTCCAAATTTTTTATACCAATGTGGGACTCTTAATTGTTCCAACAATTAATTATTCCATCATAAATTAAAAAGATAGACATAATTTAATAAGTTGGAAACTCTCTTTTTTTCGGGGTTAGAAATTGTTGGCAATGTGATAAGCTTGAGAGATCATGGAGAAACTTTTCTCTAACGAAGAACTTCTCCTCCAAACGAAGAACACCATCTCCATCAGATAACATTATTCGGAGCCAAGAAAGAGGACGACGCACGAGCCCAACATCAGAAGTGTGGTGTGGAGGCAAAAAAAATTTGCACACTCTTTGTCTTCACCAATTCCATCTCATGACCAAAATGGAACTTTCGACGTAGGGTCAATGTTTGAATTTTTTTCTCTTACCCATTCTTGATGTTCTTTGTTATTCACGTTTTATTTAGCCGCTTGCTATCGCCCTAACGTGGATTGTGTGAGCCAATCGAACGTATCCTGACTAGTTTAAAATCCTTGGATGTTTTGTTGTGTTCATCATGATGGTCAAGGATGAGAATCAACAATTGTGGGGCACGGAAACGGAAGCCAACAGACCACTATCCATGAAGAAGGTGAAGGTGTGATTGTGCCTCCCAACAGAAGAGAACCACGACTAGTTCCATAGTGACGAAGGGAGGATGGTCGGCTGAGCAGGCCACCGACAGAGGCGCGGCGCACGACCACACCACATAGAGAGGACGACTGGCCATATGGGTAACCACGACCTCCCCGTCGGACCCCGGCCACCCCACCGGACCCCGGCGGCCCCGCCGCACCTTGGACGCCCCACCGCACCATGGCCGCCGCACCGCACCACGACCGCCTCACCGCACCGTCCCCACCCCCACCACCGGCTACCCTTGCCCGGCAACCGGGCTGGGCCTCCCAGTGCAGGATGGGCTGCCTATCGTTGTCCGGGCTGGACCCAACGGGTCGGGCCGGGTTGACATAATCCTGGTCGGCCCAAACTGGGTCTCGCCGGGTCTGCCCGACTAGGTCGGATCGGACCGGGACCAGTTTCGACCAATTCCATAGTTTTGGAAATAACATTGGCACCATTAGTCCATTCGATGAACCTTCTATGGCACCAGAAACCTTGGAGTGAGATGGTCCCTTTGGTAAACCCCACTCGATATTTGGATAAAGTTGGGGTATGGTCGGGTAGGATCGAGCACGTATTCTACCAGGCCCTTGGGACTCAAAGGCTAATAACTGTCAAACTGAGCATCTGATTGACACAATGTTTGTTGCATTCAGACCCCAATGATTTTGTAGAACTTTTGAATTCTTTTTTTCGGACTTCCTAACAGTTGGATTACTGAGAAGTGGCTTGAGAAGCGAACCCTCCATGAGACAAGAGATCTTAGTGAAAGTACCATATACCTGGCTGTAACAATTTACTGACAGTGTACTAGTATCCTATGTGCATATCACAATGTATTGATGGTTTACTTGGATCATGTGTGGGTTTTAAGATATACTAATTATTTAATAGGATCCTGTGTGGGTCTGACAATGTACTGACTGTGTACTAGTATACTGTGTGGGTCTGAAAACATACTAACATTTTACTAGGATCCTTTGTGGGTCGGAAGATGTACTTACAGTGTACTAGGAACCTTTGTGGGTCTGATGCCATACTAGAACTTAAATAGGATCATGTGTGGGTCTGATGACGTACTGAATATGTACTAGTATCTTGTGTGGGTATGACTACATAGAGATGATCAACTAGGATCTTGTGTGGGTCTGATGACATACTTGGATCCCGTGTGGGTCTGACGATGTACTAGGATACTGTGTGGGTTTGATGATGTACTACGATCCTTTGTTGGTTTGATGATGATTTTGGATCCTTCGTCGGTCTGCCTATTAAGAGAGTAAGATTAATTAGTAGTTACATCTAATCATCTCTATTATTGTACCTAAGTTATACCTGGTCTGAGCTGAGTTCGTACCTATGTGGTACTTCATTTTGTGGTAATATCTTGGAGTTATTATCATGTGTGGCATACCTGTCGAGTACATACCTTCTCGGTACTCCTTCCTTTGTGAAACAGTTGAGCTTGGGATTTTGAGTTAGACCTTGTGTTTCCTCATGATTGAGATGTGTAATATTTGATAAATTAAGTATATTTATGGGCATATACCTAAGCTGGGTTGTCAATGGTTTTCATGCTATGTGGTTTATCAATTGTGGATTTTGTGAGACATTGAGGGTATTAGGGTACCTACTGAGTATCGTTGTACTCACCCTAGCACAGGCTTTCCCCGTACCTTTTTTTCTTGGTGTAGACGCTGAACAACACAAATCAAGGATGAGGGTACGAGGACTAGACGATGCCCGGATGTGGACCATACGGTGTGTCGAAATGTATAGGATATGGGTGGACATAGAGTGTTGAGAAGGTGATATGTACCTACCCTTTAGGTAGGAACCTCGGAGGATGACCCAGTAGCTGTCTTTCTATTTCTTCAGCTGCATTATTTTTTAGTTGTACTTGTACCTTTACTATTGGTCTTGTATTATGTCCTCTGTTACATTCAACACTATTTTGGCTATCAAATTTTACATGTGTTTGTATCTCATTGTGAGCTTGGTTGTGTGTGTTTACATGTTATAAAGGCAATGCCTTCTTGGTTTTAGGGAACATGACTTTTGGTGCTAGTCGACTACCGCAGGCCTATGGAAGGAGTGCTTGGGTTAATCACAACACGGGCCCCAGGGGATGGGTAGTGACACATCTAAAGGGTTAAATAAATTACAATCACATTGAAAAATCCCAAAAAACAATCTATCTCTAACACATCATTACAGATGAGACTTCTATTGGAAACTATTCTTTTAAAATGTTTAAATAAAACCTAAAAATCCTTATAATTAAATTTTCATATTTATTTTTGATATAACTACATAGAATAAGCTTAACATAACATACCAATTCATGGTATTCAATTGAGGTGATATTTATACTATTCCCTTAACTGACATCCTCAAGGTGCTAAAAATTGAAATAAATTCGAAGAGATCTATACAATTGGTGGAAAATTTTACCATTGGGAAAAACAAAAAAAAACAAAATATTCAATAACAAAATAAAACTACATGATGCATGAAGATAGTGTAAAATAATTCATAGTAATTATATTTATATCTTAACCAATCAACAGAAGAGTACCACAGTTAAACTCTACTAACATCAAAGTAAAAAGTGAAGGAAAAAAGAAACAAAACTCAAAGATTATAAACATTACCCCATGATCCAACCCCCACTCAATGGACTAGTATCATGAATAAACACTAAATTTTTATGATCAATTACCTTTATATATGTCCTGATAAAAAATATTATAAAATTATATAATGTGAAAACGTAGGGGTGAGAAATGAAACTCAATAGGGTTTCATTGACTATATTCCATATTTATAGCATTATTATACAACATGGTATAAAATCTATAAGAACCAATTTATAAAAAACCAATAACAATGAATTTCACTTAAAAAATTATTTCTCTGAAAAATATTTTTCCATACCAAATTTTGTTTCCATGTAAATAAAATAGGAGAGTCTTTTGAACCATTTCACAATCTGGTTGGAATAAACCATCCTAATCCAAAAATCAACACATCCAATTATAGACCCATGTATTCCTAAGTGATTGTTTCATACTGATGATTTTTCTCTCATCAGTCTACCAATTAATGACAAGTTAACCAATATAATGTGTTCCATGACACCTTTGGCATTGATGACTAAGTCATATTTCATCCAAGACTCATATGAAACATGCACACACACCACCAGGTGTTATAAAAATCTATGTAAATAAAGTTATGACCAAAACATTTTAACAGAAATATATATTTAAACACTTTTTAAAATAATTTTTCCATGAATAAAACCATGAAACTATTTTAAAATCACCATTTTAATGTCATTTATCAATTCACATTAGAAAACTGTTCAATAATCAATAAAACTTCACTAAATAAGGTTTCCACAATTATTATCGATATAAATTAAAAAAAAATCAATAAAAAATAAATTTGAAATAAATAATTCATGTTATAATAAGATGAGTAAAGAGAGAATCCACCTACCTAAAGAATTATGTATAAAATGAATAATTACATGAAAATGACATCGAAACTGGGTTGAATATCCAAAAACCCACCTTATATATTCTACCCTGACAACAAAAAATAAAAATACAAACATAATTAAGAAAAAATTATATATATCCACAGTTGACTAGGTATAAGATACTGAAAGGGGGAATACAAGTAGATATAAGGAAAAAAACTACCATAAACAATGACATACGAAGGGAAGAATGGTTCATCACAGTAAGATTTTTCTTCATATCCCTCATGGATCGATGGGGAGAATTTCCACATAATTTGGGAGGAATAAATGTAATGTTAGTGATGAAATTGAGGAAAAATGGGCCTTATTATTGAAAAAAAGTGAGATCCAAAATTTTAGGATTTCACTTATAAACAGTGTAAGGTTAGTAACATAATTAGGATAATGATGCACATATCTTATTTCCGACTCTACCTCAAGGATAATCTTTCATGGTTTTCCAGCACTGTCGTACAATCATTAACCATCGATGAATAATTTTTATGGCCCACTATTCACAGTTTCTCCTAAGTGGCCACATAGTTTGGATGAATCATTTGTCTAACCATGTGACTTCCTAAAATCCCCTCTTTCACAATGAAATTATTCTTATATGAGTTACGTGGTTTCCACAAAAGATGCACCAACCATGAAACATTATAAAATTCCCATAAATACTCCAAAATTATTAAAACCCTCCAAAAAATCACCAAAACAATTTATATACACAAAAATAATAATGAAATGGTTACTTACATGAAACCAGGGGTGCTACATTCTCCCCACAATTGGAATTTCCATCCCTAAAATGTTGAAACCCATCATTTACCTGTATTTTTTTGGCGATTTTACCTAATCATTACCTTAAACTGTTAATAAGTATCTTCTTTAATATGACCATTTTTACATATATCCCACACTAAATATATTATTTTACTTGGAAAAAATTCTTTTTTCATATACACAATCAAAACTGGAACATGCCAAAATAAAGAATCAAGTTCTGGGTGTAATTAATATCATCAAATCACATGGTCAAGATAATACTGATACTTCTTTTACTGATATACATGAAAGATGTTATGTAGTAAACTGAACCATGGGTGATAATCCAACCAATATTCCACCTAACCAACCAGTTCACGTATTTCAAAAGGGCCTATGTATCAAGGAGATAAAATGACCAACATCCAGAAACAATGATGGAAATCCATGGAGAGATTCTCAAGATGAAATGATCACTCACTTAGAATGACAATAATTGTCGACAATGATCTGCATATGAATTTTGAAAACTGTGTGCTATATTCATCCACTTAATTATCAAATAAATCCCATCTGTTTTCTATTTGAAAAGACTCAACCCAACTAGTGAAGTCTCACAAGTCTCCACCCAAAAATTAAGAGACATACAAGGAAGATCACACACCAAATAAAGATGATCCATTTATATCAAGGATTAATAACTATTATAATAAGATTAATCTACTAATGATATGTTCTCTTTTAATGAGACACCGAAATATATTATACAATACTGTAACATTTCTCCAAATGATTGAATTTTTCTTTTGGATTTCCCATCCATTTTATGATGATACGCCATACTATTTGTCAAATGTGTCCTTTGGAATTACAATAAGGGTTTCTACAAAGAAGATGTAAACCAGATATATATATACGAAACTATCAATACTACTATTCTATTCATCTTTACCACTTCTCGTATATTGATTTATTATAAGTCCTATGAAGTATGAGATTCACAAATTGGGATTAATTGATCTAACTTTGTGTTTTAATCTACTATCGTCCATATTTCATCATGTTTATGAACCATTATTTAGAGACAAGTCACAGAATCCATAGTAATCCACTTCCATTACAGAATAATAATAGGTAAGGACTGCTACATACATGTTGGTCACAAATTTTCTCAATTAACATGCTGACAAGTTAAACATCTCGAAAAAAACACATCCAACCATATTTTCATTACTACCAAAAAAACAATTTTTCAACACCTTATACATATTCATTATTCCCAGATGAAAAATCCATCTTGAATTGAGTTATGTATGATGGATTTTTTCCTGAAAAAACATTGTCCTGATTATTTGATTTATGAACCACAACACTAAACTCACACCTAGACACCATTCCAGATTAGTATCTCTACCATTGAGTTGTTAATTATGGAAATGAATTCTGAATCGGATATATTGTAGGATTGAAATAACTATGTAGATGCTTAATATAGAAGAGGGAGTGAATTATAAACGTTAAAATATAATTAAACAAGGAAAGATCTAAGTTTAACAAAGTAAAACTAAGAAAATTCACAAAACCGCTAACACCATTTGAAAGATTGGGAAAAAGTAAGAAGTTACAAACTTCCAGTTCTATACATTTTCTTAAATATGGAAAGTGATTCCAAAAATCTGGTTCCGGAAATATTGATCCGGAAAATGATACTTAACCAAAGTTTACAAAATGAGATTCTACCTTAAAGCGTATAGAATCTAACTGAATTAGAGTACACATGTGTAAGGATGTATAAGATGTTTAAACATTATTAAACATACAAAATGCAGAGGAAAATATAAACTTTTAAGAAAAAACAAGTAACAAGATATTAATATTTTAACCCAAAGAGAAGGGTATCCAACAACCATGGATAAAGGTCCCTTGATTTATACTTTCATTAAAGTTTGTCTTACCTACACCTAGGTAAGCCCTCAATATGAATATCGGAGTCTCTGTCTTGCTATCCCCACAATCCCTCAACTTTAAGGTAGTTGTAACCTCTGTCTTCCTCAGCAAGAAATCCCTAGAACTTCAAGGTAGTCGACACCTCTGTCTTCCTATCCCCGTAAGCACTCGATTGTAATCACCAACAATCATAATCGCATGAAGCAAGTTTTCACAAGGCAATGTTTGAACATGGTGTTCAAATATTCTTCACGATGCTTGAGAGTTGATAAGAGAATATCTCTCTATAAATCACTTCAACAACATGTATGGACAGATGTCAAAGATGTTTGTGAATATTGTTCAAATGATATCCCATTTATAGGTGAAGCTCCAACAGTAGGCTCCCTCCTCCAATGGTCATATTTTCCTTGAATTTCGGAGGGATTTGTACACGTGTCACTCAACCAAAGGTAATTTAAAAATAGAATGGACGATATAGTTTTGTAAAAAATAATATGTAACTGAAAGAACGACATCGTTTTGTAATGAAACAAGTTTAAGAAAAACTGATGTTCGAAATATACGCAAATCAAAGATCGGAGTGTAACCAAAAAAGGAATTCGGAGTCCGTATTAAAGGGATATTCTGATTTTGTTTATCAGAAGAATTCGGAGTCAAATTTCATAAAAGATTGTATCCATAATTTACAATCAGAATTCACAACTAGAATTCGTAATGAGAATTCATCATAGAATATGTAATGGGAATTTGTCATCAGAATTCGTAATGATAATTCGTCATCAGAATTCGTAATGAGAATTCATAACAAAATTCGTAATGAGAATTCATCATAGAATTCATAATGAGAATTCATCATCATAATTCATAATGAGAATTCATCATCTACATTCGTAATGGGAATTCATCATCATAATTCGTAATGAGAATTCATTACAGAATTCGTAATGAGAATTCATTATAGAATTCGTAATGAGAATTCATCACAGAATTCGTAATGAGAATTCATCACAGAATTCGTAATGATAATTCATCACAGAATTCGTAATGAGAATTCATTACAGAATTCGTAATGAGAATTCATTACAGAATTCCTAATGAGAATTCATTATAGAATTCATAATGAGAATTCATCATAGAATTCGTAATGAGAATTTGTCATTAGAATTCGTAATTAGTATTCTTTATTAGAATTCATAATGGGAATTCTGTATTAGAATTCATAATTGGAATTTATTCCAGAATTTAGTATGAGAATTTGGATCCTGAAATATAATTCTTCATACCTATGTATTATACGATTCCGAGAATATAGATATGAATAAGATTTTTATACTTAATAAAAATATTGATATGTGTAAGGAAATCTAGGTTAGGGTAAACTTCCTTAAGGAAGGAAATTTTTCTTAGAGAAGTAAAATAAATATTTTCTTAAATATAAGGTGTTTGTGATTTTCAAAACAAGAAGGAATAGAAATGTCATAAGGAAATCCTTATTGACTCAAAAATCTCCCCCTTTTGTGAAAACACAAACAACCTTTCGGAAAAGAATATATAGACTTTGAAAATTTTCATTAGACTTGAAATTAAAACGTTTCTCCCTTTATTCATGGATGATAGTGAATACAACAAACTCCCCCTTAGGCTTTGTAACTCTATGAATTGTATTCTAGATTTCAGGAATGGAGTTTTCATTATCATGGGAATGAAAAATTTTGTAATGAGAAACTCCCCCTTATATAAGCTCCCCCATACTTAGGGATGGTTATCAACTTGGAAATTTTTCTTCTCCATTTTAAATTTTTCTTTCTCCCCTTTTGAGTAGTTCTTTTTCCATCTCCCCCTTTGTGATTCTCAAAATGAATTTCATAGAATGGAAATGAAATATGGTACTTGAAATATTAGTAAAGATAACAAACAAAAAACAACCATAGTTCTATTATAATTGGAAAAAAATTTACAAGAAAGATCACATGCATCAAAAGATCGGATTGAGTCTATTTGTCTTATTTTTCCTTTGGGATAATCTTCTTGAAAAGGGTTTCCTGTTTCTTCAAATCTTTCTTATCCTCCTCAGCATGCTTCTCCAAGGCTTTTATCCTTTCATCCGGAGCTTTCAAGGCCTCATATTGTTCCTTAAGAACTTCATCTTGAATTAAAAGCTTTTCTTTGAGATCAATCCAGAGATCTCTATCCATTTTAAAATTTTGTGAAATAGAGTTAACCTTCCCATTTAAGTCCTTCACTTATTGATTCCGAGAATTGTGCTCACGGTGAAACTTTTCCTGAAGATCCGTCACTTTGGCATCCTCAGTGTCAAATGCATCTTGAACATCATTCTGAAAATCATCAAACTCTCTCATGTCTTCATCAATATTCTTAGAATACAATGTGATTTTGCTGCAAGATTTCCTGTAAACATCATAATTGATAAGGAAATTTCAATGATATTCTTCAAACTTTACACACTTATCCATCACCATAGATAAATATTCTGACTTCTGATTCAGACTATGTTGCACCATCTAGCATCTGTTGTCTATGGTGGGAAAGATCAGAATGGTGTCCACCAAGTTCTTCGAAGATTCAACAACAATGTCAGGACCCAATGATGATGACTTTGAATCGGACACTTTTCTTGGGGATTGTTGTTCTTAATTTTCCACCAGTTTTCTTCTTGATGAACTAGCATCATCCTTCTTCCTAATGATATCTTTTTTTGGGGTGTTAGTAAGCACTTGCTTCTCCTTATCAACTTTCATAATGGGATCCTCATTAGGAGATTCTTCCTCTGATTCTGGTAGTTGAGAAATCTTATCGTCCTCTGGTTTCTCCTTCTCTTCTCCTTCTTGAAGGTAATTCTTATCAAGGAATACTTCCTCATCAGATAATTCATTTTCTTTTTTATCCTCCTCGACTTCATCTATCTTACCTTATTTTTCAACTCCCTTTCCTGGAGTGACTAACTTTAAAGATCCATCCTTTTCTTGAAAATATTCCGCTTCTTTGATCAAGTCATCAAGAGCATCACTTCCTTCTTCTTCTCCTTCTTCTTTTTCCATTACTTATACTTGTACTTATTCACCAGCTACTTTCTCTACTTCTTCAACAACCTCTTTCCCTTTGGACAACTCCAGATTGAAGTACTTCTTCCCATGAGTCTCTAGTAATTGATGGACATCAAAATTTTTTTGAATGGGAATCTCCTCAGAAGCTACTTCTGTAGATTTTAAGAGAGATTAAACAATCTATTCTTCTGAAATATTTTTCTTCAACATTTTTTGTTTGTACTGTCTTTCTCACTCATCCGCAACTTTTTCTCTTAAGACCGTATCCTCAGCAGGGTCTAATTCAAACTGTGGATCACCTTCTTTCGTTTACTCCTTATCTTCTCTCCATTTAGAAGCTACTTCATCTGGATATGCTTTCTATTTTTTCATCTTGGGAGGCGCAGATTGTGTTTCCTTATATTTTGGGGTCTTTTCTTCAGTAACCACTTCCTTAAGCTTCCTCTTCTTAGTAACATTCTTCACAAGCTCAAATTTTACACATTTTTTGGAATGGTTTCAGCCTCTTCTTATGGAAAATTATAAAACTCTCATGTTTCCTTAGAAAAATACATATTCATTATTTTCATTGTGTCATCACTGAACAACATAATCTTGAAATTCCGAACCATAGACATACATGAAATCTTTAATGAATCTAAACACCGAACTATCAACTTTGATAGTAAGGCACGGTACATGATGATTTGAGCTCTCAAGCTTCCTTCCTTGATGTTCATGATCATCCCCAGATCATGCCTCATCAGATTTATTTTTTTTAGATTCACCACAAAGTCTTAGAAATATATGTCACATTTCTTCAGGGTAACCTTATCACCCTTTATTGGAACCAAGAAACCTTGTACCCAAAGCTGAATAATCCGATTATTAGGAGATAGTTGAGATATATTTGTTGTCTTAACATCAGCAACTCCAAGACATTGTAAGGACATAACCTTAACAAAACTATCTTGAGAATCTAGGAGTTTTTGTGAACAAAATTCAGCTTCTCCTTCGTATACTAGCCCCACCAAGCTTGCTTCCTTGTTGTAAGTAAGTTTGTAAGTCTTTCAATAAGACATGAAAGAAAAATTTTCTCTTCCCCGTCCACATAAAAGCATGCTGATTCATAGAATTCTATAAGTAATTTTGGATAGACTACATCTTGATCACTTATCTTGGATACACATTCATCTTCCCAACCAATCAACTTGATGTTCTTGGAGACGATAGAATTGTAGGTGAAAAAGTTATGATAGACCAGTCTTTCTCTGTACATGTGCCATTTAAAAATTGGCTTTGAGGTAGACATATCTTTCGAAATAACTTCAACAGACATTTGGAATGGGGGAGCTCTAAAGGATTCAGAACGTCCTTTAACAACTGAGGCAGATCTTCAACACAAGAGAGATTGAAAAATGATGCAGGACAACCATTGGGGTCCTTTTTATATAGGCGATGGAGCTGACCATTGAACTTCCAAAAGCAAACCAATAGTTGAAAACTTCTCTGATCTGATCTGATGGTTGAAAACATACCCGAAAGGAAATATTGAATCTGATAATTTGTGGTTTTAAAAACATTCGGATTTAAGAAGAAAAAACAAATCTGATAAATTATAAAAGAAATAAAAACAACCAGCAACTAAAAAATGACTCTGAAAGACATGGGTAAGGAAATCATACCATTCAGATTGGCTAAGAATTTTATTCGTAATAGGTAATATTCTTATTGAAGAAAATTTGACTACGAAAAACTCATTACGAAAAAATTACTATGATAAACACACTGCTAAAAATATGAGTATGAAAATTCCCATTACGAAAATTCACAATACAAAAATTCGAGTATGAAAATTTCATTATGATAGTTCCAGTATGAAAAGTTCATTACAAAATTTCCAGTACGAAAATTTTATTACAAACGTTTCACTAAAAAAATTTCATTACGAATGATTTAGTACGAAAATTTCATTACGAATGTTTCAGTACGAAAATTTCAGTATGAATGTTTCAGTAAGAAAATTTCATTACGAATTCTTCTGTACGAAATTTTTATTATGAAAGTTTTAGTACCAAAATTTCATTAAGAATGTTTCAGTATGAAATTTTTTGAAAAACTCAATATGAATTTTTTTTTGAAAAACTCAAAAACAAATGTACCCCCTCTATGAAAAGGAGTTTATTACCGCAAAGAGAATGGTTCAACAAGATGTTAATAAAGGAAGATTACCTCATAGTTATCATTCATAGCTTCTTTTTAATGTATTCAAATCCATTAGAAGGTAATGATTTTGTAAAAATATCAGCAAGTTGATCTTGCATTTTGGTAAAATGAAGAATGATATCTCATTTTAGTGTGTGATCTCTAAGAAAGTGATGCATATTATCTATGTGTTTTGCACGGGAGTGATGTGAAGGTTTTTTACTACAGGAAATGGCACTTGTGTTATCACACAATATTTTATTCTTAGTGAAACTAAAGCCATAATCTGTGAGTTTGTGTTGCATACACAACATTTGAGCACAACAACTTCCAACTGCTACATATTCAGCTTCAGCAATGGAGAGTGCTACATAATGTTTCTTCTTGCATGACCAAGAAACTAATGAATCTCCTAATAAATGACAAGATCCAGGTGTACTTTTTCTATCCATTCTACACCCACCAAAGTTAGAATCTGAAATTATTTTTAAGATAAAATCATTTCTAGAAGTATAAAATATTCCTAGATCCATGGTTCCTTTTAAGTAGTGAAAAATTATTTTCACTACCTTTAAATGAAATTCCACAGGATTGGATTGATATCTTACACATAAGTAAACTGAAAACATTATTTCTTGTCGAATAGCTGTTAAGTAAAGTAGACTTCCTATCATACCTCTAAAAGATGTTTGTTATACTGGTTTCCTAGCTTCATCAAGATCAAGTGTGTTTGAGGTACCAATAGAAGTTTTTATACTCTGAGTGTTTTCATGCCCATACTTTTTAAAGATATATTTAGTATACTTATGTTGGGATATGTAGATTCCTTCTGGTTATTGAGAAATTTGAAAACCATGGAAAAATGTTAACTCACCTATCATACTAATTTCAAACTCAGATCTCATTAGATCCACAAAGAAATTAGTTTAAGATTGCTGAGTTGAACCAAATATAATGTCATCAACATAAATTTGAACAATCAAATTTTTTTTCTTATCATTCTTTATAAAATGGGTTGGATCTGCATTTCCCTTTACATAGTTATTTTGAATCAAAAATCATGTAAGTCTATTATACCAAGCTCATGGAGATTGTTTAAGGCCATACAAAGCTTTGGTAAGTCTAAAATAATGATTAAGATGTTTTGTTTCTTCAAAGATAGGAGGGTTTTCAACAAAAACATCCTCCTGAACATAACCATTAAGGAATGCACATTTCACATCCATTTGAAAAAGTTTAAAATTGAAAAATAATGCAAAGGCAAGTAAAATACGAATAGATTCAAGTCTAGCTACTGGAGCATAGGTTTCTTCATAGTCTATTCCCTCTTGTTGATTATAGCCATTCACAACTAGTCTAGCTTTATTTATATGTATGACTCAATTTTCATCTCATTTATTTCGGAAGCCCCATTTTACTCCAATAATAGAAGTTTCTTTAGGTCTTTCAACCAAGGTCCAAAATTTATTCCGTTCGAATTCATTTAGTTACTCTTGCATGGCTTTAATCTAATCATCATCACCTAAACCTTCATTAGTGATTTTTGGTTAAAATTGAGAATGGAATGATATATGATCTACTTCATTTTGTAAGGAATATCTAGTCCTTACAGTTTGATTCAAATCACCAATAATACTATCACTAGGAAGATTATATATAACTGACTGGTTTGGGTTTTTTAAAACCTATTCATCAACATAAGGTAGAAAATATTCTGAGGTAAATGTTTCATAAGAATCTTCTTAATAATTTTCCTTATCATAAGGATCTTCTATCAAAGGCTGATAATCAGTTTTTGAAAACACATCCGATGATGTAGGTTGGGATGGTTTAAAAACAAAAGGATCAGACTCTTCAAATTCTACATGTACTGTTTCCTCAATAGTACAAGTGTTTTTATTGAAAACTCTACAAGACTTAGAAGTAGTGGAGTATCCTAAGAAAATTACTTCATCAGATTTTGGTGCGAATTTGTGTAGATTATATCTAGTATTCAGGATGAATACCTTGCAACCAAAAACATTGAGGTAGGAATGTCTATGATTTCTAAAATTCCATAACTCATAAGGAGTATTATTAAGAAAAGATCTAATCATAACTCAATTTATAGAATAAAAAGATGTACATACAGCTTCATCCCAGAAATGTATAGCTATAGAATATACACTCAACATGGTTCTAGTTATTTCTTGAAAAATTCTATTTCTTCTTTCAACTACACTGTTTTGTTGAGGAGTCCTCGCTGCTGAAATGTTGTGAGTAATACCTTTTCTACTAAAAAAAGTTTCAAAATCAGAATTTAGATATTCTCTTCCATGATCACAATGAATAGTTTTCAGTGGATGATTTTTCTCATTTTTAACACGGGCTCTAAAACTTTTGAAATAAGAAAAAGCATCAGACCTCATTTCTAGAAAATAGACCCATGTAAATCTAGTGTAATCATCAACTAGAACAAACATATAATAATTGCCTCCAATTATTCTAGTTTGTGTTAGAACAAAAAGATCCATGTGCACCGACTGTAACACATCAGTTGTTGAGACTTGACCGATTGATTTAAAACTAGATTTATGTTGATTTCCATATTGATATGGATCACAAACTTTAGAAGAATAAAATCTTAGCTCCAATAGATCCTTAACCTATTTTTATTTATAGATTTTACATAAGTTTCTAAGGATGCAGTGACATAGTCTTCTATTCCATAACCAAGAATGATCTTTTATTTCACTAAGACAAGGTAGGTCTTGGCTTCTATGGTCTTATAAGATCAAAGTGTAAACATTATCTTTCCTCTGGGCAGAGAGAAAAAACTATTCATTGGAATTGTGTCTAAACACTTATCATTCCTAAAATTAACAAGTTATCCTTAATCACATAATTGAATTATGCTAATGAGGTTTCTCTTAAGACCCTTAACAAACAAAACATTTTAAATCAACGTTTTACCAAGAAGAACAATATTACCTATACCAAAAATTTCTCCCGGAGCGTTGTCTTCAAATGTTACTTTTCCTCCATTCATCTTGATAATCTTCTAAAAATAGTTTTTTTCACCAGTCATATGCTTGGAACATCCAATATCCATGTACCATGTATTACTGTTGGTAATTCTTTTATCTTCTTGAAAATGAGAAAGAAGTTAGGTTTTCGGAATCCAGAGTTTCTTGGATCCAGAATTTTTAGACAAAAAAATTTCGGGTATCCACATTTGTTTACAAAAAATATGCTTTATGAAACCCAAGAGATTGAAATCTATTAAAAAAATAGTTTTTCTTCCAATACCCACCACTTTTACACTTAGTACAAAAAAGGGGCTCTAGAAGGAACAAAATAGTTTTATTTGAAAACTAGTTTTTGGTGAGTATAACCTACTCCAGTAGTGTATCCTTGAGGTTTAATTGGAGAATACATCTTGTCAATATTTTCCTTCCCGGAGGTAAATTTAGTGAGAATCTTCTTAAGATAAAATATTTTAGATTTCAGTCTGATGACTAAATTCCTATCCTCAAGAATCATTTCCTTAGAGTTAGATTTTTCCTCAAAAATATTCATCTCTAAAATAGAATTCTTAAGATCTTTTGAATGTTCTTCCATATCATAATTTTCATTCTCAAGGTCTTTAGAATGTTATTCTAAAATATCTTCTTTATCTTTAAGATCAAAAGAAATATCTGAAATCCCTTTTTTAAGAATTTATTCCTTAGTATTTTCCTTGTCTATTTTTTTGGAAATTTTACAGTTTTTTTCTTCAAGTAACTTGAAAAATCTAAATACTTCTTCATATGAAGGTTCTTCATTTTCTGAGGATGAAGTATCTTTATTAGAAGTACTATTTTCAGAATAGTAATTATTATCAAGAGATAAATTTATTAAAGCATTGGAAGAGCGTAGCATATCCATAAGACATGTATGTCGAAAAGAATTATTTTCAATGAATCCCATATTTTTCCGAGATGATGAATCATATTCTGAATATTCTCTTTCTGAATAGTCTCCACAGCTAGCACTCCAAGTAGTTTTGTCTTTCAAACATTTCTTCGCTTTAGCTTTGTAAAACTTCTTCAGGTTCCTTTCAAAATGCCTCTCTTTTCTTTCATTCTTTTTAAGCACATGGAAATCAGGTCTTATGTGTCCACTTCTCTTGAATTCATAGCATGTGACCTCAGAATCTTTCTTTTCTTTCCATTCCTTCCTGTTATACTTGGATTGGAAATTTGTTTTACCAGCTATCTTGTGCATCCTTTGAGGAAGATTTTCTAAATCATTCTATGAGACATCACACTCACTAGATTTGGATTGGATAGTAACCTTCATAGATTTGGATCTGGTTACTCTCCCCGAAGACTTATCTTTCATGTGATTTGATGTTTTAGTAAAAGCAACACCACCATTCTCATTCTTCTTTTTGATGTTGTCAGCATCTCTCTTCATCATTGTTTCATGTTGGATAATATTTCCAAACATCTCATCTAAGAAAATTTGAGTAACCTTCCTGTTCTCATAAATAGTTGTTCTCTCTAATTCCCACTCATTGGGTATTATATCTATAATCTTATCAACAAGAGATTCATCATCCAGACCTTTCTTTCCAATAGATTATAAGATATTCATGATAGTCATAAACATTTTTTGCACAATAAAAATGGGTTCTCCATAAGGAAAGTGAAAAACATGATAATTAGCTCTAAGAATAGCTCTTCTATTCTCAATCACATTGGATGTACCAAAATGTGTAACTTCGGGTTTCTTCCATATACAGTTAGCTACATCACATGAAGAAATTTGGCTATATATATTCATATTCATTGAACATAGTAGAGTATTGCATACCATATATTTTAATTGATAATCATGATTATCTAGAGTTGTGAATGTACTAACTTCCTTATCAGGAATTTGATAACCTCGAGTAGGAATAACAAAATTTTATACTCCAGTATTGATAAAAAAAGTCATCATTCGATCTCTCCAATCTTCATAATCATTTCCATAAAAAATTGGTGGTCTTGTAGGATTTAGGTTGTCGATGGAACCAACATTGATTCCTGCCATCTTAAAAATATTTCTACACAAAAACTTGTTAATAAAAAAAGTTCGGATTCAAGGAGAATATTACTAATCATGAAAAATATAGAACAAAAAAAACTGAGCAAGAAAAACATATATGTGGGTATATGTATTCTAAATACCTCCTCTGATACCAATTGTAGGATCAAAATAAAAATTTTAGATGCTAAATATACAAGAGGGGTGAATTGTACACATTAAAAATTTCCTTAAACAATGAAAGATCTAAGTTTAACAAAGATAAACTAAGAAAATTCACAACCCCTCTAACAACAATTGAAAGATTGGGACAAAGTAAGCAGTTACAAACTTCTGGTTCTATACACTTACTTAAATCTGGAAAGTGGTTCCGAAAAACTTGTTCTAGAAATATTGATCCGGAAAATAAAACTTAACCAAAGTTTACAAAATGAGATTCTACCTTAAAGCGTCTAGAATCTAACTAAATCACAGTACACAAGTGTAAGGAAATATAAGTTGTTTATACTTTCGTAAAAATACAAAATGTAGTGGAAAAGATAAACCTGTAATAAAAACAAGTAACAAGATATTAATCTTTTAACCCAAAGAGAAGGGTACCCAACAGCCTAGGATAAAGGTCCCTCGATTTATACTTTCGAGAAAGTTTATCTTACCCACATGCGTGTAAGCCCTCAATATGAAGATCAAAGTCTCTATCTTGCTATCCCCAATAGCCCTCAACATTAAGGTAGTTGGAACCTATGTATTCCTTAGCAAGGAATACAGCAAACATCAAGGTATTAGGCAACTCTATCTTCCTATCCTAGGAAGCCCTTGATTATATTCACCAACAATAGGAGTCGCACGAAGAAACTCCACAGAAGGAAAAATTTGAACAGGCTATTCAAACTTTCTACATGAAGCTGCAGAGTTTATAAGAGCCTCTCTCTCAATAAATCACTTCAACAACATGTATGAATAGATTAAAAATATGTTTTAAATGTTGCTCAAATTATCTTATATTTATAGGCAAATCTCCAACAGTCATCTCCCTCCTCCAACGGTCATATTTCTCCTTGAATTTCGGAGGGACCTGTACACATGTCACTCAACCAATGGTTAGTTAAAAACAGAATGGACGACAACGTTTTGTAACAAAACATGTGTAACTGAAATAACAGCATCATTTTGTAATGAAACAAGTGTAAGAAAAACTGTAGTTCAGAATATAAGTAAATAAAAGTTCGGAGTCTATCCAAAAAAGGAATTCAGATTCTGTATTACAAGGATATTCAGATTCTATTTATCAGATGAATTCGAAGTCAAATTTCATAAAAGTTCGTATCCATAATTCATAATCAGAATTCAAAACTAGAAATCATAACGAGAATTCATCATAGAATATGTAATCAGAATTCGTCCTCAGAATTCATAATGAGAATTTGTCATCAGAATTCGTAATGAGAATTCTTCATTAGAATTCATAATGAGAATTCATCACAGAATTCGTAATGAGAATTCATCACAGAATTTGTAATGAGAATTCATCATAGAATTTGTAATGAGAATTCATCACAGAATTTGTAATAAGAATTCATCACAAAATTCGTATTGAGAATTCACCATCAGAATTCGTAATGATAATTCATCGTCAGAATTCGTCATGGGAATTTGTCATCAATATTCAAAATGATATTTCATTAAAGAATTCGTAATGAGAATTCACGACAGAATTCATAATGAGAATTCATCACAGAATTCATAATGAGAATTCATTATAGAATTCGTAATTACAATTCATTATAGAATTCTTAATGAGAATTATTTAAATAATTCGTAATGAGAATTCATTACAGAATTTGTAATGAGAATTCATCATAGAATTCGTAATGATAAATTGTCATCACAATTAGTAATGAGTATTCTGCATTAGAATTCGTAATAGGAATTATGCATTAGAATTCATAATGGGAATTCATTACAAAAATCAGAATGAGAATTCGGATCTTGAAATAGAATTCTTCATATCTAAGTGTTATAGGATTCCAAGACTATAGATATGAATCTGATTTTTATACTTAGGAAAAATATTGATATGTATAACGAAATCTATGTTAGGGTAAATTACCTTAAGGAAGGAAATTTTCCATTGAGAAGTAAAATATAGATTTTCTTAAGTATAAGGTGTTTGTGATTTTCAAAAATAAGAAGGAATGTAAAAGTCATAAAGAATACCATATTGACTCAACATATATGAGCCTTTTTATGTACTTAAACAAAACAAGGAACAAAATAAACAGGGAAGAAAACTATATCATCAACATTATATTCATATTCCAAGTGCATGTTGTCTTTGACTAACATCAACTCACATGAATCAAAATATTCTTTTTCCAACTTATCATGGGAATTTATGATCATTTCATCATTCACTAAATTACCTTTAAATGGTGTAAAAATTAAGCTAATTTCAAACATTTTGAGATACTATATCCATCTTATATATCTCAATTTCAAATCCCTTTGTTGGAAAAATATGTTTCAAACTATTAGGATATGTTAACAATGTAAATTCTCAACAAACATGTAATGAAGTCATGTCTGCAAAGAAATGACCACAGAATCATTCTCAAAATCATGTGATGGGTGTTTATTCTAATGAAATCATAACATTTCTTAGCCATAAGAAACACTATGGTCTCCCTACCAAATAGAATATATAATCCAAAGATGATTCAAAATACATCATGACCCCTTATCCTGTTTAAAACAATATAAAAATTTGTTTTAATGTATGGTGAACATTATTATCTTTAAAATACATATGTATTTCCTTTTTATATTGAAATGGAACATTTTTCATTGTCCAATATATCATTGGTGATGGAATTCATCATAAATCACAATAAACAAATTAGTAATAATGATATATAATTTAGAAAGCTTCATAACTTGAAGATAGTCATTGGCAATTTACAAGAGATAATATCCTCAATAATTTCTATATCAATAGAAATTCATATTTCAGAGATTACATGCCTATGTAAATGTTCCAATTGTATCAAAAAAATATCAGTTTTAAAATTTCACATTCATGTGATGATATTTCTTAATTCCAAAAATTTTCATAAAGGGATTATCTTACTCATCCCTTGTCATTAAATACACAAATATGTCATTATAAAACACCATTATGAATGAATCTTAATATCCCTAATATTTATGATTCATCAATGACATAAAAAATTATGGTGCATTCATAAGATGGAAATTTTTATTCACATTCTCGTAATGGATATATCTAATCCTGAAAACTGTATTTGGAATATTCTTCTTCTCAACCCAAAATTGGTTATATCATGATAGAATGTCAATCATAAAGAAACATTAATCACCTCATACATGATGAAAATATCATTAATTCATGTAAGAGGACCCAAATTATTTATAATAATGTGGGTTAGCATACCATTATCTACAGAAAAATGGACAGTTCCATCTTTCATTTTGACTAACAATATTTTTTCTACCCATAGAGATGTGATAGGCTTTGTGAGCCTCTAACATTCTAGATATTTCAACTACACATTATGTTCCCTCAAATATATCTGCGAAATAATTTGGAAGTGAAATTTGGCTAGTCCATATAAGAATACCAATCATAAAATCCAATTCTCATATGGGTAGAAAAACTAATATTTTTTACGAAAATACATTAGAAAGTAACAATTAATTTCTAAAATACATTTATTCTAGATATCTTACATTGATTCTATGGTCAATGATTCTAACTAGTATAAGTTCATTAGAACTAAGGCACTTAGAAAACCTATTCCACCTACCTTTATATTATGATATTCTTTAATGTGATTCCAGACAATGTAATCAATAGTAAAACTAACTTTTCCGGTATAATAGTCGACGTAATCATTGAATGTACTCAGCCAATCCATAACTGGGATTAGGTTATAGAAATCCATCATAGAAATTGGTAAATCCCATATCAACTCATCTCTAACAAGAGTTTTTGTAAATGATTTACACATAAAGTATTGACATTCTATCAAAATAAGAGGAGTTTATTGTTTCATCATAGAAGGAATCATTTAAACAGTTAAACCATGAAAATCAATATAATTTGATGAAATTAACTAATGTGATTCACCCATGTAAAAAGTCTCATGTATATGGGTATAATTCTTATGAATTTTTTCTTTTACCATTGATGTTTTATATTGACAATAAACATACAATTTCTCAGATCCACATAATTTCTTACTCGCAATTTTATTTCATTATTTCATTGTTTATGTTTTTTTACTAAGGAGTCATGGTATTCTGGTAATCACCATGGATAGATTGGTTCTGTTGATTGGAATTATTCTTTCTCCATTTTCCCATCGAAGCACACTTTATTGTGGAAACATGTAATGATTCATGAACACCAGACCGTGGATCACAGTGATGATAGTGAAAAATATGTGCCCATATAATTGAAATTGTTGTATGCTCTATGTGGTTTCATATACTCTACCTTCATGTGGTTTAATGAAGAACATTTTACGTATTCACTTTTACTCTTGGGACTTGAAAATATATTCACTGATACTGCTGATTGACTCATAGTCATCCCATTAACAAGGAAATATGTGTCGCTCTCTCACTTTCTCCTAGAATTAGAGTTCCCAAAGTTTCTTATATGTATCATCATGCTTTATAGTCCCATATTTCATGATATTTATTTTTCAACCACTACCATAACATTAACCATATTCGTATAATCTAGTATACATAGCATGATAATCATTTATATAATTCCATTCCTGATCCCGAATTTAACGATTCATGCCTTTAAGGATACACTAGTAGTAAAATAATGTAAAAAGTGACTAAATTACTAAATTTATCCACAAATTCATTTATTGAAATATTCTATTGATTCAATATAAAAAATTTAGTCATTTTTTCAATCCTAAACGTATAAGGATATAATAAGTTGTTATACAAATCATCAAAATATACTCAAGAAATGACTTGGTCTAATTTATCTCAATTTTTTAAGTCCTACAACTTTCAAGAATGATCATGACTTATATATGTTTTCATCATGAATTTCTATTATACTAGTGATCTAAGGAAATCAAATATTTTGTTCATCCCATTATGCCACACCTTTTGATTCTATAGTTCCGAATCATTGAGAAATATGGGTGGATATTTTATTTGGAACTATAAAGAATGATCCTATTCCCATCATTCACCCATAATATTAACTGAATAAATAGTATGAAAATAACGATGTACACCCAAAAACAACTATTAGTTCACTAGTTCCTCAATGGAAACCATATTATTAATAGCTTATATTGGTTGGTTTCTTTTATTCTTTTAGATTTCATGTTTCTATAAATGAAAAAAAATCTCTTAAGTCTCAGTCAATCGAAACTAAAGTCTTAGATATTTAAAATTCTACCCCATTCTATTATCAAAATATTTATTTCCATTGTTAATCATTTTTCATTTGTAACAGTGTTGGAAAATTCTACCATGCTTTTGAAAATCAAAATATTTAAAAAATACTACAATCATGATAATTTCAAAATCCATCATTTTAAGTCAATTTTAACAATTTAAAAAAAAGACACATTTTCACCCAATCCTAATTCATTACACAAAATTAAATATACACTTCTAGGGGGAATTTATTTATAAAATTCTTGTCATTTTCCTCTCATTTTCCAAAACCATGACAATGATTTTCCAATTTGAATATAAGTCTTCAAAACAATTGTGTACCAAACTACCTATTAACATGAAGTCCAAAATAAAAATGGTAGATATGTATTTTTATGATCTACATTTCAATTATTTACAATCAAACCCTTTTATACCATCTTAACACCAGGACTAACCAAAACAATTCAATTACAAGAACACCCTGACCAATCCCAACAGATCAAATAGACTCATACAATATTCATGTAAATCTCAAAACAAGCTGATTCCACTTGAAAATATAAGATACAAAACATACCATGACTAAAATCATATATAACACCCTGACTCACCATATATTCTTCAGTTGAGGTGGAATAGATAATATGCTTTAAGTACATCACCAAGGCACCAAAGGGTGTAATTAAATGCCAATGTCTTCTATACAATTACGGGATAATTTTCATTTTGATAAATAAAACAACCCAACCAAACATTCCATAACAAATACCACTACATGATGCAAGATTACAATTTAAAATAACTCAATTTAATACTCTTTATATATAAACCAAACTAAAATATAGTGCCACATCATAATTCTATTAACATCGATGTATAAAGAAGAAGTAAAACCAACAAAACTCAAAGTCTCCAAATATTACTCCATACTCTTTCTGCAGATCCATGATCCAATATCATAAATCACTAGTAAATTATATAGTTGATTTTACATTACCTGTATCTAGATAAATAATATTTACATCAAAATAAAAGTTCTAAATAAGGGCTGAGTAATGAGACATAGTTTATTTTTCCCAAAGGAATTCCATACTCACCCTACTATGATAGAAAATTTTAGTGCACTTATATTATAAAATTTATATAAAAAAATTTATAATAGATTATAAAAAACTGAAACTATTTTGAAGATTTCTTTTCAAACATAATTAATATTTATTCTAAAGAAACCAATGATGTTTTTGAAGCACTTCATAATCCATTTGGCAATATCTATCCCAGTCCTCACATCCTCACATCCACCAATGCATGCCAAGATGATAGTTCCTTACACTTCAGTGGTCACACATGAATTTACCAATTCATCCCAATGTAACTAAAATCCTATGTTCCAATATACCTTTCATATCAAGCACAAATTAATATTTAATCAATGCCCCATATGTATCATGAACATAGACAACCATGTATGTCAATAACCATTACAATATAATAGAACCGAAACATGTTTATAAAATAATATTTTTGTTGGTGAATTTTCTATATAAAATCTATTTATCAACTAATGAAATTATTTTATAATCAACATTTTATAATCATTTAAAAAATAATTTTTTACAATAATTCCACATTTCTAGAATCCATAAGAAATGAAGACTTCAACAATGCGTTACAAAACAAATAACAATCAATTTAATGAAATAAATTGAAATAATTCTATTATGTTCTAATATGATGATTCATGAGTGAATACACCTATATTTTGTATTATGGTAAAAATGAAAAAGGACACATAAACTCCCACAAAATCAGGTTGAATCTCCAAAACCGAGATTAGATCTCATTACCTAAAATCAACAAAGGAAAATCTCAACCAGATTACAATAAAAAAAATATATCTATCAATAGTAGACTAGGAAAAAGAAACTAAGAGAGGTTGTATGAGTAGATCAATGAATGATGATGAAATAATATCATTATGAAGACATACCAATGGAATCGGGATTCAACACAGTAATATTCACCTTTTGATCACTCCCAATTAAATTGGTAAAGCTTTATACGCCTTTAGAGGATGAAATATTGAGTTAGGATCAAAATTGAGGGTAAAAAGGGAATTAGTTGTTAAAAAAAAGTAAATTTTCAGGATCACAATATTAAAATATTCATGGTTTGTAGCACAATTAGGCTAATCATGTGGAAACCATGCTGGCATATACATAAAGAATAACCTTGAAATAATATCAAGAATGGTTATACAACTCTTATATGACCATGAAAAATATCTATATCCCGCATATCAATTTTTTAACATGGTTTCCACATGGTTTTGAAAAACTATACACCTAATTATGTGCCAACACAAAATCCCACATTTCACATTGCTCTGTTTCCTAAAGGAGTATCATAGATTCCACAAACTTTGAACCATTATAAACGCCCCAAAACACTCCAAAATTATTCCAAACCGTTCCAAACAGAACCCAATCATTTTATATAATTAAAAATCATAATAAATGGTTAGTTAGTGGAAATCATGGGTTTTATACTCGATCCATATTAATAAATCACATGAGAGATCCCATATCCATATATGAAAGGGCCTATTATTCTAGTCTAGGAATATATAATTTATGTTCCATGCCCATACAGTTACCATCATTCCCATTGGGTGAAACCTAGCTTTCACCGGTCCCTAGTTTGCTAAACTAGTTTTATTTTATCAAAAATTTATCTTACATTCTCCTTTTAAATATTTCAAGATAGACACATTTATCATTAGTCAAAAATTAGTATAATTGAACCAATAAATGTCTATTCCTTCTCCAAATCATTATTGACCTATAATAAAGTGAAAAAACCACCACGGATAAGTGATTAACATTCTCCCTCATATATTATTTTCCCTAAAAGGGCTTATAGACTCAATAGATCTTTCAGCCATTACATCCATTGAATAGAACCATTGAATAAACAACATCTTGAGAAAATAACATTACATACATTCAATAAACTAAAAATATAATGTAGATTCTCACCATAAATAGAAATATTTTATGGGAACCCTCATCAATGCCCTCATATCTAGGTTTGAATATGTTCAATGAAAATAATTTTTTTTATTCCTTTCTAATCACAATTATTCATTCACCGACCATTGATTGTTACAAAAATTTCGATAGTTATTAATTAAGAAATCTAATTTATGGTCTAAAAGTGAATAATTTCTTGTATCCACAACCCTATTTATTTTATGCATGCAATATAAAACAAAATAAACTATTTACATGTAACGGGATAATTTATTTAGATATTCCTACATACAGACACTCCATATACATCTTTTTTCCCTTCTTAGTAAAATTATATAAATCATACATGATATAAACCAAATAATATCATTCATCAAAAATAAAATAAAATATTACCACTCTAACCCAATGAATAAATTAAAATATACTAATTCTCACAACGAATGGTCACAAATATTATATTGTATAAGGGATAATTAATTTTTAAAAACATCATCTATAAAAATGATGTTTTAAAACAATATTCACTATGGAATATAGTTGAAAAATTAATCAGTCCTCCAATGAAAAAAATAATGTTCGGTAAACAAATATATTCATTTTTTTTTGTTAAATAAAACCATTATGAGAATGAGTTATTTCTTTGGAATAATTATTGATAAATTTTAATTAATTTCAATCATTTGAATTCCCCACTCTAAAAAAATTCAACATTATTATAAAACCTTGTCCTATTTTAAAAAATGAAACCATTTTTAAATTAAATAAATCACTCTTGTACTACAAACACATATATATAACACTTCCTTTTCAAAATAGTTTCAATTTATATAGTTAAATAAGTTAATTAATAATGGATTTCAAGAGGTATATGGAAATAATATTCCAAATAAAATACAATAAAAAAAATTTAAATCATGTATTTCATGAAATTATATCATTTAAAAAAATATAAATATCTTATTCAACAATATTAGAAAGAAATCACAAAAAAAATAAACAAAAAAATCCAAACAACATAAAAATAACATCAAAACCATGTTAAATTATCTTATAATAACTAGATATCCCATTGGGGATATTGAGATCAAGATGGGTCAAACATCTAAAAAGGTGAAGAAAAAATTACTTTCCTGGGATTTCAACATAGGTTGGGTAACTATGTTCCAATTGTAAATATGTATTCTTGAAGGGGGTAATAAAAATATGCATTGGCTCTATATGGTAGGCCATGTTATTTTATATAACTGTATAACGTAGAATCTATACTATTTCACCCTAAAACCCATGTGAGACCCCTAATATAAATATCAAACTGAAACTTTGTCAACATAAGTTCATTAAATATCAATAACAATTATAAATAACAAAAAAATTATATTAAAAATTAAAAACATGACTACCCTTGGAACCTTGAATCTTGAGATATGAATGAGCTAGAAAGATTATCTACACCATAACCTATCAGGTCGCAAAAATATATTGTAATTTTCTACCATGAAGTATATAAATAAACAAGTTTTTTTAATCAAGAACATTGTACATCTTATTAGAACCCATGTTATAATACCATTTCTTATGAACTATCCCAGGATGAAACCTAAATTGGTGATTGATTTAATGCACCACAAGGCCCTAAGGGAGTTCCCAATCACCACATGCTAAAAACTAGTATTGAATATTCCAATAACATTTATTAGGTATGATTTTAAAATAAATCCTAAAAAATATAATAGATAATTTATCAAAAATAATGCATGGTTCAACTATTTATTGGACAACCATTACAATAGAATATAAGAAACATATGATAAATGAATGAATTAAACAATCCTAACGATAAATATAATCATAATTAATATTATATAAAAAACATATAATAAATAGATATTACAAATATATTAAAAAATATAAGATATATAGTTCATCATGTCAAATTGGACAATTCAAAAATGTCATGAAATATATACTTTTACTAAAAATTAAACATGATTCCCAATAAAACAGACCCCTCCATACAACCAATGTGTACTCTCTATAGCCAAAATATTCTATTAATGAACCAAGTGCATGTAAAGTAATAAAGAGATAAAAATTAAAAATTCAATGCCTATATAATATAATATAATGTATAGTTATAGACATAAATCCTATTAGTTACAACCTATTGATTCTATTTATTTTCATTGATAATGTTATTAATTAATAATGTGTTAAAATGTAATAAAAATATAATTTCAATTATTAATTAAATAATTAAATTTAAGAATAAATCACATTTTTATTACAAATTCCATTCATTATATTTTTTAAATTAAATCAATTAATTTAAAACCATTGTCTTAGTTGAATCATAATTTACAAAAAAAACACAGATTTAAAAACATTTAAACCACATAAGGAATACAATTTCGAGCTTTTAATAATCATAATTGAAATCCCTTCATTCAAATTTGATTTTCAAGAAAAATCATTCAAACCCATTTATTAGAAGTAAACTGAACATGAGATTCATATAATGAAAAAATATATTCACCATAATAAAAAATAATAATCAATTAAATAAGATAAAAGTTTCTACAAACATCACTTGAAAAAGAGACTATAATAAATCATAAATTTGTTATAATGAACCATGAATAAGGGATTATTTTTCATTTATTACACCCTATTTCCTAATGTGATATGAACCTATGAATACTGAATCCATAAACACCAACTATCTGTATATTCAAATTTAATATTATATATATGATTTCAAACTATCCCACACCAGGCATGTCATATTGGAACCTACTCACCATCCATATCACATAACATGGGGACACTAGTTTCTTGTGAACAAACTGGTGCATCATGAATCAGGTTCTTGTATTTAGCTACCTATGGTGTCTTGATAACACTAGATTTTAGGAATATTATATAATAGTATATGATAAAAAATGACGCATAATAAAATAAGTATCCCTCACATACATCACCCATGCACAAAATACCCCCTTTTAAAATCATATATTGAAAATATAAATAAATAACATCACCATTTGTGTAGTAACATGTTTCATTTTATGATAACAAATACATGGGGATATAACCATAAGGGGAAACGTTAATGCTATCACATAGAATAATCTATATATTTTAAAAAGTTAAAAAAATGATACTTTAATTATGACAGTGGATTCAAAATAAATCTCTATATCCTTCCTTGAAATATAACATAAAAATATATTTATACATCTAATTTAATAAAAAAACACAATTTACATTCCAAATACACCCATTAAAACATGTTTTTACTAATTTTAAAACAAAAAATAATCCATAGGCCTTTCATTTCCACCAAAATCACATTAAAGTTACATATGATTTTTTAGTAGGGTATAACCAATATCAAAAATTCATTTGAAAATTATAAATAAAAATAACATGATAAAACATTTTCCAAATCTAAAATAACTCATTTAACCCATTAAAATATAACACAAAGGTATCACATATATAAATTAATTTATTAAAATATTATTCATAAATCTAAATAAAAGTATGATTCTCTTAAAAATTTAATTTAATTTAAGAACATACCTCAAAGAATAATGATTCAAGTAACATTAAGAGAGAACATGTCTCATTAAAAAATTACAACCTATGAAGGATTGAGATGTTGTCGATGTGACCTCGACCGTATAATAAAAAATCTTGATTTTACACTCAAACTATAAATTTTCCAAAAACACCACTAGGATTTTTTATAGGGTTTATAACCAAGAGGATAGGGATGAGGAAGGGTAAAATAGGTGTTTATAAGAAGATTTAACATTTAATCCCTTTTAAATCCAATTTATTCAGGAAAAGATCTCAGATAGGGTAAGTTATGTTCTCTACCTTTAACTATTGGTTATTTGAAAATGTGGTATCATAAGAGAATTTAGATATTAAATTAAAATGGGGAGGGGGGTGGGTTAATTTTGTAATTCCTCAATAAAATTATAATCTTTATGATTCCCATGTTTTGATGAAATTAAATTAGTGACCATGCAACAATCAAGAGAACTACCCTAACACCCCGTCCCTAGCCACAATTTCTCCTAAAAAGATCTGAATAGTTGGTAAAACTATGTTTTGACCGTAACAATATCATCTATAACCATTAATATTCAAGAAACATGGTTTTCATGTGATTACATATAACTATTTGGGTTTCCTTGCAACATAAAAATTTATTGAAAAATGATAATTTTTAATCCAAAAAGTTACTAAAACTAAAGGTTTGGAAAATTAAAGTAAACTATTAAAAAATAAATAATGTTACTAGCATTTTTATATTAAATAATATTATATTTCATAATGTGGAAACAATATCATCTTGTATCATAGATAAAAAAAGAGAAATGTGATATTTCAATAATTAAGAACAACATTTAATTGCTTAAATTTGGGTCTTATGATTCATTCATAAACCCCATGTAATGTTATGAAATATTAAAAATAATCATAAATTTTCATTATATCTTTTAAAGTATTCATACATAATAATTTTTTAATCTTACATTGCATAGTTCAGCTGCAAGTCACTCTGAAACAGCTTCCCTGTTAATCATACATACCCATAAAAAATATTATATACTATTGTATAGGTTTTTTGTTATTCATTCAACCATTCAAAATTTTCAATTTAATAAAAAATAGAATCAATGTAATCTTAAATATCATTTAGATACCAAATAAATCTCCATGATAAATTTATATAGTCTCACACATACTCTTTTATAGAACAATTTACATGAATTTACATATAATTTTTTTTTATTTTTATATAGGCCAGGTTGTGTAATAGCTCTTAATATTAATCCTTAATAGGCACATATTTATTCCTTCATAATTTGTTAAAACTCAATATTATCTAAATAAATGAATACTTAACATCCCTTATATCTACAAATAATTTCAATATTTTTAAATCATATCAATCCACTACAATTTATCATTAATCACCATAAATAACTTCCTAAAATTATTTTTAAAGACATTTTTCATATCTAGTGAATTATTTTCTAATATCAATGAATGAAATTAATAATTATCAAACAAAATAAAAATTTATTAGAACACTCATTATTTTTTATAATTTATTTCGTTTTTAATTATGATTTCTAAAAATCATCTCTACCTATATTCGATTAATCCAGATTATCTATTTGTATAAATGAATTCTGTTGAGTGTGAACTTTAACTACTCCAAACATATTTAATAAAATATAAAAATTAATAAAAGAAGTTATTGAATTTCATTTATAATTTAAAAATAAATGATGTTCTTATTACATTTCTTAATCATATTAAATAATATTTATCATCAAAATATTACTATTTTATAAATAGTGTATGTGAGGAATGATAATCACAGGGTTGGTATGTCAAAAATAGAGCTATTATTCAATATTCATATCCTTATTCTCAAGAATTTTACAACTCTTTTACTAGATTTCTTTAAACGGTATTGATATATATATATATATATAATATTAATATGATTTATAATCTATTTAACCAAGTGTGTACTTCTTAATTTACTTGTCTGGTTTCACATATTTTTCTCTTAGAGAAATATATAAAAACAAATTTGACCTCTAATAAGTTTTTAAAATAAATATTACTAAAATAATCTCTTTATTGTGAGATTATTAGTAAGCAACCCCATAATCATTTTCCATAATAGACAATATTCATCTAGTAAAATATATATACAACCAGAGATCCAATCAATGCATCTATCATGAGGTAAATACGCGATTCAATCTCTTATTGGTACTTCTATTTTCATAAAATATTCATAACTAAAATATATATGGAAATCATTATTTGTTACCTTATAATTAATCTTCACATATTCTTTTTTCAACATATGTTGAAGTCATTTCATATTAAAGACAAATACAACTCTTCGATATCAAGGGATCAAATAATTTTTAAACATAAAATAATTAACATGTGTTGAATAATTTATAAGGAAGATTAATATTGAATATATCCTGGGATGGATAATTAATAAGATTAATGTGATGCCATGATATATTAATATTTAGTTTTTTTATTCTATAATCAATGATATGAAACATTTTCCTACAACATGTTCAATCGTTTTCACCTTTAATTTATTAGTTTGTGTGTGTTTTCAATTTGTATTTCATTATGATGTGACCAATTTAGGTTGTTAGATTCATTATAATGATTTTTCTATATTTGGGTGAATATTATTAAGAAGTATATTTTACCTGTGATACTTTATGAAATTTTTCTCCACCATATAGATTTTATGGGGGTTTATTTGTCTATTCATTCCTGAGAGGTATGTTCTCAAATACATATCATGTTTCTATCTAGGTCATTACAATTTATTGTTCATTTTTAATATGAATGAAAATTTTTCCAAAAATATATTTGGTAATTCCATATATTTCAAAATATTAAATTTTTTGTGAACTATGAGTGTTAAAGGTAAAAAGTGACCATATAAATAAGAATAAGTTATTTATAGTTATATTAAAGAGAAAATAAAATATAGTCTAACGCTTAATAGGATAATTCATTATCAAACATTAAGTAAGAATGAATATTGTTTTCATGAATGATTAATAAAATATGTTTGTAGATGTTTTAGATTACTTTGAGGTAATATATATGATAATGTATTGTTTAAATATTATACCATAATAATTATTGTTGTTTTAATATGTGTATAAGGATCTATATGTTTTTATTTGAAATAAATATCATTATCAACATAATAGATATTTCAAATACATATACAATGAATAAAAATTAACTCCCATTATATTTAATAAATCTTAATGAAACATCAATGTTGAAATGTCAATGGATATTATTAATTTTTTTAATCGGATTATTTTTGTGATATTCATATATATCAATAAATTTCATGAAAAATTTATTGTCTAATTTTATAATAAATATTTTTTTACTAATAATATTCAATGTAATTATAAATTTTGGTGACAGTTAGGTGAAATTTCACATTAGTGTTTAAATTAAAATGGATGTATTTGAATAATTAATCATCTTAATAGATATATTAGTTATTGCCATTAAAATGTTGGAAAATATATATATGATGAAATATTTCACATAAATAACGAAATGAAAATACCATTCATTGTAGTTTAAGTATTATTTTTTTATATAAGTGTTCTCATGATATAATAGATAAGCTATACCCATGATGGATTTCTCTTGGGAATTATTTAATGAATAGTTGTATGCTTGGATTTTTTATATGAGATGAGATGATATTGTTATTAATGTTATTTAAATCATAAAATATTCAAACTTTGTATCCCTATGTTGATGGATAAAATACAAAATGATATTCATATTGATGTTCTTCATCAACCAATATACTATTACATATTAAACAAAAGGTGGAATTCATGTGAATTGAGTGGGATGCTCATGAATTTATGGAATTCTATTATGAAGGGTCATGTTATAATAGCCTCAACGTTTCATAGATGATACAAAGTCATGAACTGTTATTTGATTTTTATAAATCTATGTTTTACGTTTGACATGGATAATTCTAATCATAATAAATACATAGATTCCAATATGGTTAATAATGCTTTTCAATTTGAGTAGATAGTATATTGATTTTGAATTATTTACAATTAATTGATTATTTGAACAATGATATGGATAGATATTTTTCTTATTCATAATAAATATATGATAACAAAAAAATTAGAAAAAAAATGATATATATTAGTTTATTATCACTACCACCCCTGATTTTTACAATTATCTTTATCGTAATCACTTCATTATATTTGAAGATGAGAAAAAAAAATAAAAAATTGAATAATTGGATTTAATTAAATTGTAATTTTTGAATAAGACACATTATATTCTTAGTAGGTATGTTATTGATCATAAGGGATCTATCCTAATGTAAATGAAATAATTCCACTTATATGAATTGTAAATACAATTGACTTTCAATTCATAGAGATCATGAAATTATATGACCATTATATCATTGATTGAGGTAAAAATATTATATGTACATGGGGATGATTTTTGAAAATCAATTGTTTTTTATTATAATATTTAATAATCATATATGATATTCATAATGAGTTCAAATTTAAAAATAATGTTATAAGTTTCATATAATGAGATTTGGAATTATGGTTTAAATTTTTATAGTGTATGAACGTAACATAGTAATGTTTTAATTCAAAATATGTCAAATGTTTTATTAATTTTTATATATATTTTATAAATAAAAATTATTTAAATAAAAATTTGATGGTATTTATTAAATATTCTAAATTCATTTTGTTTATTTTATAATTAAAATTATATATATTAATACTATTTTTAATTAACATAGTTTTATAAAAAATATGTATTTTATAAATTCAATTTTAACCGCATTATATATATAATATAAAATAATTATATGATATATATGATACTGCATTTTGAATCATCACTCTTATCTCAAAAAATAAATTTTGAATCCATAATCCACTAATTATTTGGAATGTGGATGACTAATTAAGTTCAAAAAATTATTCTAATTAAATGGTTAAAAAATAAATTTTATAATAAATTATTCCAATCAGTTAGAATTTAATAAAACTAGAAGGATAAATGGTTTAAATACACGTTAATATATAAACCCAAGACGACATGGCATACCATTTATTTTGTGATTCTATAGAAAACAACTACATGGTGAAGCATGTTTTCCATGAGTAATTTTAGAAATGGATAATCATGGGATATTTTCCATAGGTTTCTGATTCTGAGGAAAAACATAAAGAACATGTGTTGGTTTCTTGTTATTTTTTAATATGATAATTTACCCTAAAATATAATAGTGTATGGTGGAATTTAAATTCAACTAATGTATTTTGATAGTTTCATAAACGAAAATGTATATGTTTGTGATCATAAAAGCCCAAACAATGAAATAATGGGGTTGGAATTTCATTTGTAATGTGAATTTATGTTGGGATTACTGTGAGAAATAATTTCTAGTTAAGAATTGGGATTTTCAAACATTAGGTATACAATTTATAATCTTGGAAAAATAGATAATGATTAAAATGTTCACAAGATAAGTCATGTTTTATATCAATGTCTGTAATTCACCATAATCAATTGAGTAAAAAAATTGTAATGGGTGTAGCATAGTATAAGTGACTGATCAAAATGTTTTCGATGGAAGTTAACTGAGAATTTATGTTTTAGTAATTTTAAATAAATAACATCTAAATGGAAATTAGTTTATAAACTTTTTTAATAAGTGTTGGTACCCTTAACAAATATTGGAATGATGATGTTAGTATTCTAATACATGCATCAAGGATCTATAATAATTTTCTAGAGGTAGTGATACATCCAGAAGCATCATTCTCAAAGTATCATAATATTAAGTGGTTATATTTAATTTGAAGAATGAGGATAACTTATTTAGAAACATTTAAACCATTTCTTATATATTAATTGAAATCTATTTATGTGTATTAGTAATCAACATTAAACTACGGAGTATCATGAACTGTTAAACAATATTTATTGGTCATGACAACATATGTTATTGGGTAAGATATGTTGAAAATCCTAATGGTGTGTTCTCTATGAGAATAAATATTTGTGGATCTAAATGAATATACAAGACTAGATATATTCTATGAATGGTTCATATATTCATATATAATAACACAGATTTTAACTGATATTAAGGTGGAATGAATGTAGCCAATTAGTGTGTATCTATGAGTGTTAATGTTTTGAGTTGGAAAAACCATGTGTTAAAATGTCTTAAACTATGGATGGAAGATTATATCCAAAAAGAAGGAAGACAGAAAATAAGATTAGAGTATGTTGAAAATTTCAATGGAATTGGTATATCTTTTTCAAAAAAAATTGGAAGGGTTATGGTCCTGACCTGTCTCCCATGGCCCATGTCGTTATTACCCCAAGCACACATTTCATGGGCTAGGGGATGGAGACTATCACCAGAAAGGTATATAAAATTAAACAAAAAGGAATTTACTTTAAAATTGCAGACAAATAGTTCAAACACACATCAGGAAGGAAACCAGAAAGTATAAAATATATATTAAGAGTGAGTACTGTAAGTAAAGGGGGCCAAAATACAAGCCCAATAAAAAAGTACAACAAAAATAGAAAAAAAATCATGCGTTCATCTATCAAGTATCCTACCTTAATGGTAGGTTAAACTCATTAATAGTAGTCACCACGGGACATTAGTTCAAGTGGTCCACCACTGTCCATCGTACAGTCATAGCTCCCTTAGCCTTGATCAATGTTTTCTGTCATCTACACAAGAAACATCAAGGTGTAGGTGTAGCCCATGGAATGGTGATTATAACAATACCCATAAGGGAACCCGAGACACCAGAAGGTCTCCTAGAGTTCCACAAGGTAAAATCACTAAGAAAGACCTCAATCACAAAGCACGAAGTATTCATCAACACTACTTATGTATATTCACACACATGTACATAGTTTATCAAAATATACCCCTCTCATTCATGAGTAAACATAAGGCCCAATGATTTAATCCATTTGATGAACTGATCCACAAGGGAAGCATACCACAGAGGTAGCACCTCAACGTTAAATGTACAACAAAGGTTATGACTAATCTAACACCAGGTATAACTTAATTACTTATATATAGATTTTTTGGTTTATCAATGGATCAACTTTTTCTATCAAGAGGCTCTGCTACTAACCCACACAAGATCAGTAGACACTGACCTATATAGGATCGATTAGTGCTGACGTACTCAGAATCGTTGAGCACTGACCCACAACATATCGATTGATACTGACCCACATAAGATAGATTGATGTTGAACCACATAGGATCGATGTTAATTCTTCTCATTATAGCCATCCACTAGATTCCAGCACTAATCATGCTTGATTTCAAGATTATATAATCCTTAAGAAATTATTCATACCTCCACAATCACTATGTTCCACTAAGAAGTGTCCTAAATAACAACCATGTCGTAAGGGTTCAAACGTGACAGACATCATGTCATTCCAACGCCCGGTCTGTGACTTATAAGCATTTTAATACCGAGGACTTGGTTCGATTCAGGTTTGATCCAACCCGGATGTACTCCAACATTCACAAAAACATATATACAAATTCCAAAAGACCCTTCTCACACAATGCATTCCAATACTGCAAATGGTTCGTTAAATAGATTTTGGGTTCACAATTTATGGCCCTTTAAGTGAAACTAGGCCTAATTGGGTCCTGGTCTGGTCCAACCCAGTGTGGGATAACTCGATCTTGTGTGGGTCGACCTGACCCCGTCTGGGTGAGACCTGGCCTAGCCCGAACCGGCCTAGGCTAGCCTGGTTGGGCTCGGCCGCAGCGGGCTTGACCTACTGGACTGTGGACCGGCACGACCCACCTTGCCTATGGGGTTCGACTCACTGAGATGCACCGCCAGTTGGGCTCGCATGGCCCATCCCGATGAGGGGAATACATGTTGGGCTCCCACAGCCTAGCCCAGAGAGGGCACAAAATGGCCTGTGGAGTGGGCGGTCGGACCTAATGTCTGGGGCCCTCCCTAGCTGGCACGGAGGGGGGGGGGGAATGATTCCCCTATTTTTCCCGAACAGCTAAGCCATTTGGGTAATAAAGTGAAATCCCCATGTGGAACCAAATATTCACTACATGATCCATAGGGGAGGGTCCCTCCTCCTCTGTCATGTCTTCGAGCCATGACAATCTCCTGCCGCGCACGTCGGCATACCGCTCTGCCCCTATGGATGGCCGTTGCTGGCTGCCCTGCTGGACTTCCATAGCTGAAAAGTCACGGCCTACTACTTTAGTGGAGTATGATAGCTTTCCGCACCACCTTCATAGAAGGTAGGTGTCAGACACTCTATTTAGTGGTGTGACCTAGTTAAATGGAATCCTCTTATGGTGCACGACGGCGCGCCACATCCTTCACAGCTGGTGGGTGTCAGCCACTACCATGGCCTCCTGTTATGGTTTTCCGGTGCTACCACACTGGTGGTCTTCCATGGTTCAACTGATGAACTTTCATGGCCCATTTTTCAATCCGAAGGTATCAATGGCCTCTATAGGATTCCCTCTTCAGCTCTTGACCCATCGTTCCAGGTTCCGTCCAATTCTGAATAAAAAGTCTGCAATGAACGCATAGATCAACCAAGTAGCCGAGGGTCTAGGCCATGTTTTTTTTGGCCAGTGCCCTCCACGATAGCTTGATAACATGACGGAATAGTAAGATTAAAAAAAAAATTTAAATCTAAACCATATAAAAAACCTACCTCAAGTTCGTTTGTTAACGTTCGTGTTTGAGGAAGAGTTTGTGTTCATCGTTCTCACAACAATCCTCTAGTGACACCACACAATAATCGTTCATCGTTTTTCATTTGTGAGGGTATTCATTCTTCATCAAGAATCCTCCCATGAACAATACTTTTCTAATGATTTTCAAAAACACCCTTGTTAGAGTTTAGTTATATAACTCATGATTAATAGATTCAATAATTGGTTTTATTCAAGATCCTCATTAATCACTGGAAGGGTGGTTACATAACCATTATGTAATCGAGAATTTAATATCCTTTATTAAATGCCCGACCACCCTTACAGACCCCACTATAAAAACATAAACATGAGATGGAAGGATGGTTTAAAACAATATTTTATTTATTCATCCATGTTAAATACAAAAACAAACATTCCCCCTCGACCCACTGAAGTCATGTTCAATCATTCCTTAAGTGAATACTAGTGTTGTGAGTTCAACAATGCCCTCATATTTTATTTCTGATCACCAGTTCAAAATTTAGGATTTCCTGGCCACACATTTACTAAATATACCTTAAATAATGTATAAAATTATGCTACAAGCACACCAGGCATCATAATCAAACATTGTCAGATTTCACTGCCTTGGAATAGTTACATATAATAAAAAAAATACATGAAAAATATAGGTCTTTAAATTCTCACCACATTAAGGATTTTTTCCTCTGAAAGCCACAACATAGAGTAAGAAAACAAATGGGGGTACTGAGCACGAATCTGAGCCTCCCACTCTCATATGCCCTCCTAGAGGATCATGTTCTTCTAGTGAATGCGCATTAGGGGAATCCATCATCCATGAAGGAACTACACATGTTGATCCTCAATATCCAATGGATCCTCTGTAAATATCACCACATCATAAATGTTTGGCTCACCCAAGTTGATAATTTGTGATTGATCATGCACGTACTTCCTCATATGTGACACGTCAAATACATTATGCACCTGATGCATCAGTGGGGGAAGACCTATGGGATATGCCACCTCAACAACTATACTATGAATTTGAAAGGGTCTGATGAACCTTGGAGTTAGCTTGTAGTCCTGGCCAAATACAAACTAACCTCATCGAGGTGAGACCCATAGGACGACAAGGTCGCCCTCCACGAAAATCAATGGTCTTCAACTCTTGTCTGCATAAGACTTCTTATTTATCTGAGTAGTCCTCATTAGCTCTTGGATGATCTACAACTTCTCTGTGGTAGTTCGTACCATATCTGGACCCATAAGTGATGACTCCCCAAGGTATGTTTAGCATAGAGGTGATCTGCAAGATCAGACATAAAAGGACTCAAATAGTTCCATACCGATTGTGGAGTGATAACTGTTGTTTTACGTGTAATCCACTAAGGGAAAGTGATCTTACCGTGTACAACCAAAATCTACGACGCAATAATGAAGCATGTCCTCCAGCATCTGAATGGTCAGCTCCATCTGACCATCTGTCTGCAGATGAAAGCTAGTGCTCAAATGTATCTAAGTCACGAAGGCCTCCTATAATCTCATACACAATAGGGATATAAAATGTGCATCATGGTCGGAGAAAATCGTTGATGGAAACCCATGATGTCATACAATCTCTTTTATGTAGAGGCATTCCATGCACTCTAATAATCCCTACTCATGGATGGGTAAAAAGATGGCCGACTTGGTGAGTCAGTAATAGATCACCCAGATGGAATAATGTCCCCTAGAATTACATGTAAGACCTGTCATAATGTCCATGGAGACACCATCCCACTTCTACTCTGGAACATCCAGTGGTTGCGCTATGCCTACTGGGACCTGATGCTCAGCCTTCACTTGCTGATAAGCGAGGCATCGTGAAACAAACCCTTACACTGACTTTTTCATCCATTGCCACCAGTACTGACATTGGATGTCATGGTACATATTCTCTACACCAGGATTTACTAGCAGAGGGGACGTATAGAACTCCCTCAAAACGTCCTCTAATAGTTCCATGGGTACCGTGGTGCAATGTATAAAGTGGATGGTGTGATCCTCACCTTCATAAAATCCATTATGTGCCTATCCTTTGGATATTTAATAGATAATTAATTCTAAAAATTCGATACTTGTTCTTCAATGTTACCTAGTTCAGGCACCGATAATCCACATAGAGCCTCAAACTCCCATATTCCTACTTGGCGAACAATGTTAGAGCTATCCATGGAGAAACACTGGGCATTATGAACCCATTCCACTGCAAGTCCTCAAACTGTACTCGTAACTCCTGAAGCACCATGGGATCCATCCGATATGACATTGTAGATATTGGTGTCATCTAGGGGTAAAATATGTTTTAAAAGTCCACCTCTCTTTGGGTATGGAGTCATGTAACGTCATCAAGAAAGACACCCGCATACTGGTCCAACACTACAAGATAGCTCATACTCTCAATATCAGCTACATCAAGGGTAAGGCTATCCAACTGAAGAGTGATCTGCTGAACCCTACTATATGTAAGTCCATCTTATGCTAGAAAGGTTCCTTTCTCCCTGGTGAAGAAAAACATGCTCTCATCCATGCGGACGCACCACACATTGCACCTAATGCAGTCATTATGATCAAGGAATCTAGATAACAAGTTTATACCCAAGATAATGTCATAAGGCCTCGATGCCACTACTCAAATATCCTAGCTAAAGATCTTTCCTCCTAGAGTTATCTCACACTGGCAGCACCAGTTTTTAATCGTTTAATCTCCTCCTATAAGAGTCTTTGTCCACAACGATCGAGCTAACAGCTCCAGTATAATCTCAGTGCTACGAACAAAGGATGTGGAGATAAAAGAGTGACTAGAACCTATGTATATATGTTCTGTATCTAGGGTGGAGTAGACATAGATTGTACCTCAAATCTTCATCGGAGTGACGTGGTTTTAGACCTCAATTTCCCAGAGCTGAACTCATCCCTCCCCACCTGCTCCCTGTGGTCAGGGTGGACCACCTTTAGTGGGTGGCGGTATAACCTCTAATCGCTACCTACTACCTATTGTATGGACATCGCATATTCCACATATGCATGTGGCCTTCATAGCTTTCTGATCGAATCTCTGCCTCTTCCTTGGCGGTCCCTCAACCGTCTACTAGTTGTCCATATGGAAGATCAGGTAGTCGTGATCCATATGACCCAACCCACTGCATGAGTAGAAAATTATGGTTCTAATCTGTCCTCCTCTATCTCATGATCCCCACACCATATAACTAGTATCCTGAGGTCATCCAACAAATGGAATGGCTCACATGGGCCTCTGGCTCATCCGTCTACTGCTCGCTGTGGATGACTCCTCTACTGGATGTCCAGTGGTGGATCTTGTTGTCGGTTCCTGCTCAGCTAGGAATCTCTCAACAAAAAGTTCTTGCTCCAGAAACCTAGCCTACATCAATGTGCTGAAGTGATATCATTAGTGCTCAAAACATTTTTCTAAGACCCTTCTCAAAGGACTAGTCCCTGAATAAAGGGTCTCGTACCATGTTGGTGGAGTAATGGGAGAGATCAGTGAACCTTGTAGAGTATTGGGCCACTTTTAAGTTGCCATGCTCTTAGCGCAACATCTTTTTTATATGCACTGAGCGTAGAGTTTTTTGGACGAACTCTTCCCATAAATGGACCTTGATGTCGTCCCTAGTGAGGAACACCTCGTCATGTATCTGGAGTGTCAATTTCCACCATCTCCCTGTAGATCACTGGAAAATTCTAGAAGCTAGGATCACCATCTAGTTGGCTGGTGTCCCAATCAGGCTAAAAACTCTATCCAAAGCCTCCAGCCTGTCCTCATCTAGCAAAAGATCCGTCTCTACAAAAAACATTGGAATACTCTACTATATATACTCATGTAATGCTCTCAGTCAGTGTGCATCATATGCTGGTGGGGCTGGTGTCAATGACTGTATAGAGGGTAGTGGTGCTACTGGTACACCACCAAGAGATGCTAACTCCATATGAGGTCCTTGCATAGAGGCCTAATCACTTGGTGGTCTGTCACTAAGTACTCTCTCGGGAACCTTGGTTGGATGTCTACCTGGTGGAATCCAAAATGGAAATAGATGCACTACAGTAAATAATTTATAACTAGTGAGATGTCTTAATGAGATTATAAGAAATACATTTAAAAACACACTCAATCAATGTTTTCATGTACTGAGTCCGAAATTAAAATTCAGGGTCTGGGTGTATGGATACGTCGGTCACCCCACCAGCACTGCATTCCCCAAACCGAAAACTAAACTCATAATAGTTAACAATATTGAAAAATTGAAAAGATCAGATTCCTAGTTCTTCTGTAGAACCCAATCCAATGATACCACTTTTCCACGAACAGTCCACCAGGGACCATGTTGTGACTATCCCATGCCCTCCTTCCATATTCCAGGGGTTGAAAACTTGTATTGAAAAGGAATATCCCCTAAAAATGGAAATAATTTCAATTAAACATTCATAGAAACAGTCCAAGAACATCGTTGGAAGAAACTATGTAGTAAAACACTATATTAAAAGTGAGTACTATATGTAAAGGAAACCAGAATACAAGCTCAACTGAAAAGTACAAAATCAACAGAAAAACATATCCTATGTACATCTGCCCAGGATCCTACCTGAATGGTAGGTACAACTCAATAATAGTATTTACATAGGAACTTCACATAAAATGACGCACCTCTGTGAACAGTCCATTCCTAGATCCCTCAGTCTCAATCAATGATGTTCATCATCTTCTCAAGACACAACATGGTGCAGGTGTATCCCGTGCAGGGGTGAGTATAATAAATTATATGTATGTATCCTGAGATCCCTGAAGGACTTCCATAGTACAACATGGAAAAACCAAAAATGAATACATCAATAACAATGCATGAAGTAGTCATCAATGCTACTTATTTATATTCACATAAATATACCTAAGTTATCAAAACATACTCAAATCATTCATGAGGAAACATAAGGCTAAAAATTTTATGCCATTTTTATAGCTGATATATAAGGGGAGAATACCACAAAGGTAACACAATGAAGGTAGCACCAACAAGTTAAAAGTACCAAAATGGTAAAGACTCTACTCACACCTGATATAACTTATGTACAAAAGTACAGATGATTAGATGTATCGTTGGATAATCTTATTCTATCAAGAGGCTTTGTTGTTATCCCACACAGGATTGTTAGATGATGATCTACAAAGGATCAGTTAGTGTTGACCCAGTTAGGATCACTAAGCGCTAACCCAGATAAGATCAATAGATGCTGACCCACATAGGATTGATATATTGTAACATATATAGGATCGATGTTCTTTATTCACATTACATCTAGCCAATAGATTACTATACTAAGAACAGTATATTCTATTAGTATCCTCTCCTCAATCCATAATATTTTCCTCAACAACCAAAAATATCCCTCAAGAAGTATTCCAAAGGATCACCATGTCATAAGGGTTCCAACGTGATAGATGGCGCATCAGTCGGACGCCTGGTCAGTGACTTATATGCGTCTTAGTATCGAGGGACTGGTTGGATTCATTTTCGATCCAACCAGGCCATAAAACGACATTCTACGAATCATATAGGGAGTAAACCAAAAGGTCTTACTCACTCCAAGGATTCCATCACCACAGACAATTCATCAATCGGACGTCTGGTTCACATGTTATGGCCTTTTTAGCGAAACTGGCCCTGATTGGATATGGGTCTGGTCCAACCCTTTCATGGCCACCCGACGTGGTTCAGGTCGACCTGACCTAGATCTGGTCAAACCAACCTAGTCTATGTCTGACTCGGCCCATCCTAAAATGGCTTGTGCCACGGCAGGTGAAGCCCAGCCAACAGAGGGGTGCGGCTGGCTGGGCTCACGTGGTCCGGCCCATAGAGGGCATGACCCACTGGGCGCGCGCGGCCCAACCTGTAGATTATGCTGCCCAGCCCATAGAGGGGCGCATACTGGCCCATAGAGGGGAGAGGCCCCCTTTCTAGGCCCACCATATCAAGTGCACGGGGGTAACACGTCCCCCCTTTTCTCGACCGAATATGTCATTTGGGTAAGAGAGCGGTGACGTCACATGACACTACCTTGTCATCGCGAGAACTATTGGGGCACACCATGTGGCATCGCCTGGTCTCCATGGGACCTAAATGGGCTGGTCCCTCCTCCTACTCTTAATATTTGAGACATTTACCCCTATAGAGGGGCTCGGCAGCACGTCACTGAACATCCACGATCGGCCGGTGTTGGCCACCATGTTTGGCCGCCATAGCTGAAAGGACACGACCTTCTCCTCTGGCGTGACTACGCACCACAACATCTTCACAATTTTCCAGTACTAGCCACTCTTTTTATCCTCAGGGAAAAGTGACACGGCCTCCTCCTGGGGCACACAACGGTGCACCGCCTCCATCATGGTTGGTCGGTGCTGCCTGCAGCCATCACCTTTCGACACATGTCGATGGTGTCGTGCTAGTGGTCTTTCACGGGACAGAAGGTCAACTATGGTTTCTTGTTTTTCCATCCAAAGGTATAAACTGTCTCCCTAAGAATCCTTCTACGTAGCTCGAACATCCTTTTTGGGTTCCATCTAATCCGAAATTAACAGTTCGTGATGAAAGAAGAGATTAACAAAGTTGTGGAGGGTTCAGGACTTGTTTGTTTGGCCCGTTCCATCTGCATTATATTGATAACATGAGGGAAGAATAATATTCATCTATTCTTTAAAAAATAAACCAAAAAAACCCCTACATCATGATTTTTGGAGAACGTCTGCGTTTGTGGAAGATTCAATGTTCTTTGTTCCTGCAACAAGCCTCAAACGACACCACCCAATCGCCGTTCTTCGGTTATTCCTTGGTGAGGGGATTTGTTGTTCATCAATAATACTCCCATGTTCAAGAAATTTCCAACTATTTTCCAAAACCCCCACATTTGATTTTAACACTCAAAAAATAGATTAATAGTTATCTTAATTGGTGTAATTAATTAGCCTCATTAATCACACGAAGGGTGGTTATACAACCATTTTGTAACATGGGATTTAATGTACTTCATTAAATACCCAACCACCCCTGTGGTCTCCACCATAAAATGATAAAAGTGATGCGGAATGATGTTTTAAAATAATTATTACATTTATTCATCAAAAATAAACACAAAAAAACATTCCTCTTCGACCCTCTATGGTGAGGTTAAACCTCCCTTAAGCGAATCCCAACACTGAGTGTTCAACGGTGCCCTCTAATTTCATTTCTGATCAATGGTTCAAAAGGTATGATTTCCCTCTCTCACATTTACTAAATTCTCCTTAATGAAATTTAAAATTCATCTTCAGGGACATAAGGAATCATAATCATACGCCATCAAATTTTATATCCTTGGAATATCCCCATATAATAATAAAATGTTCGTTGAAATTATTCTTCATTACAATTATAAAAATTAATCCCATTATAACTAAAATTATTATTACAAAAATTAATGTTGAAGAGTTTATCCCATTTATTTTTCAATTTTTTCTAATCCATGTAATCTATTTTTTAATTTTAAATTATAAAAATGTGATTTTTTCTTACCTTTTTTATTATATCAATAGGATGATCATAAGTTGGTCGTAACCAGAGAATGGGTATATCCGTGCAATATCTTGGGTATATATAATTCTTTATTTTTAAGACTAATAAATGGTGGATATTTATATCATAAAATTAATCATACAATGTTATAATTTCCACCCAAATAATGAAAAAAATTTCTTTCAATGAAATGAATCATGATATTCGAGGAGAATGTTTTCTATAACATAGATTTATTTCACTTTGAAGATATCAATTATTTTTGTGGTTTTCTACAAATATATAACTTCTTATTAATTGATTTGTGTCTTGAGGTGTATTCTATTATTGACATGACAAGATGATATTGTTTGGATGACATTTGGGTTCCTCCAGTCAGGTATTTTTCATTCATTATGGATAAATATTCATTGGAATGCTAGTGGAGGTAGTAGTATATTTTTTATATATCAAATTTTATACATGATGTATGTGTTTCATAGTATGTAACAATTATAGATGTTTTATTTTTATTAAATTTAATCCTATAGGAGATATTCTAATGACATCCTATATTCATTCAAATTTTATGATTAAGAGGGATATTATTTTTTCATATGGGAAACTATTTAAATAGGTTAGTCTTGATTTTATGTTCTATTGATGGAGGCTATATATAATGGAGGATGATAGAGTTCAACTCATAGGATTATTGTTATTTTTAATAAAATTGTAATCTAATTAAAATTTAGCTTTTCAAAAAACAAGAGGTCACGATAGTTAGAACAATATGAATACTCTAGATGATGTAATCATGTGAATTTATATATATCAATGAAATAGTAATCTATATTAATTTATGAGGAAATAAATCTTTCAAATTCAGGTGGTGGAAGTTTGAATCAATTATAGTCTTCTTGGACTGGATATCCGATTATAGTTAGTGAATTTATTTTTATTTCCCAAATATTATAGCTGAAACAGGGGGTTGTCACACCTACAAAGTGTTCACCATCACACATTATTTTAGAAATTTTACACAAGGGTTCTTGTAAATCATGATCTTTAAGACTTCTTGGCATATGATATAAAAAAACCACAGTTTTCAATAAGTGGTGCTTTCATTAAAAAATGGCTAATAATTAAGATTTTGGACTGATCATAGTTATTATCTAGAGAAACATATGAATTGTTTTGGAGTTCTAATTGGATTTATAATGGATAATCATTGTTTTGGATTATTTTGGAAATGGGAATGAAGAAATAATATGATACTGAAATATTAAACCGATGTAATGAAGTTAATCTACATAAAAAAGAGACAATGATGGGTAAAAACCCTTATTTAATATAAGGATCTCATTTTCCATATTAATTGAATGTAGTGGGTGGTTCCTCTACTTTAAAATGAAGAGACACTATTGAATCAACACATTTAGTGTCTAAATGTTTTTCTATCAAGTAAATCATACTTAAAAACACCTTAATAAAAGTTGTTTCATGGTAGTTTTTTTTGACATGAAAAATTCCAAGGAGTATCAAAACCTTCATCAAAAGAACCATGATAATATTTTGTGTGAATGATAGTCTAATGTATGAGATCTCATGTAAGAAAATATAAATTTTAAAAATGTTCTAGTGATTTTTCATGTAGTTTGAGAAATTCAATCCTATAACTCTAGAAAATATTGTTATAAATTATATTATTCATTAATTAAAATAATGATAAAATTTTATGAGGCAGATCCAAAAAATATTTGTTATGTCTAACTGTTAATTATTATGTTATGATGTGGTAGGTTCCAAAAATGGTGGTAAAAAATGTTTTGTTCTAATTTTGAATTTAATCCTATATTGAGAATTTAAGGGTGATCCTTTTGTATTTATCCTATTATTATATATTGATATACTATGTTTGGGAATATGATTATTTTGGATCTCTAATATATTTTCAACAACCACGATGGGGTTCCATCCAAACTGATAGTAGATCGGGGCTGAGACATGGCACAAAGGTAGTCCATAATCCCCACACGCTGGATACTAGAGCCAGGTAAAAAATAAACATTGTATATGATTTCAACCTTGTTTATGATAATACAAAACCTATTAGAATAAAACATCAAATTGTCGAAAATCAAAACCAAATGAGATACATAAATATTCAGAATCAATGTTTAATATCATTAAACAATTCCCAAATACAAAAAAAATTAAAGTGAACATCTAAAACCACATAAGAAAACATTAGGTAACAAGTGGAGACTAGTACATGTGGGCTCTATGAATCGTTTACCATGGGGACCAAAATAGTTAAACCAAAACCCACATCTTCCACATTCCCAATCACCTAGTGGGGAAATAATCCCATAGTCTAGTGGTATCATTATCATAAGTCGAAATCAAAATTGTTCTCATGATTGAGAAACCATAGGAGATATCATCATATGGTCTAGTGGGATCCAATTATATCACACTTTTAGTTATCATTGTTTCATCAATCTAGATTGAATACAAAGGGATCATCCCTATTCAATCAAATAACATACTAGTTCTAGTTCTCCCACCTATATTCCATGGATTCCCATTGTTTTAAAATTCTATTTCACTTTTCATATTAATAATAACATTCATATACACATTAAAATAATCATGATCCAATAAAATACAATATTTATCACAATCCTTATTGACCTGATGATCAAATCCCTCTTAGAAAACAACATTTTCATTAAAAAACCCCACATTCATTTCTATGACTCATGAAATTTGTTTGTAAATACATTTAAATCCAATTTTAAAATTCATAATGTCCATTTGAAAACATAACAATAAAATTACACTTAAAATACTACCATTCCCATGAAAAAAAAACCTTTCAAATTAATACTCAGAGAAAATAAATTTTACAAAATTCCTTACATAACATTTACAATTCTGAAAAACGATTAAAAATAAAAATAATGAATCCAAAATTAAAAAAAAATCTCTAAGAAAAAAAAAATTCTAACACTTGTAAACCTAAAATACATTTAAAAACAAATTTCACTACATTCACACAAGGAATAAAACCCATTTAAGAAGAACCAAAATGAAGAACAAATGAAACATTACCTTTTTTACATTAGAAACAAATTATTAATATCATATGCATATAAAAACACTTTTCAGAACATCTTTCATACCACAAAAATAATCCATATAACACATTTAAAAAATCAAAAAAAATGAAATGAAATCATCATGTAATGTAAAAGTATGGGACAACATTTGTCACACATGGAAATATCCAAAAGTCAGTGGAAAACCACATCAACACCCTCAAGAGACCCTAAAACGGAACAATCAAACCACAAACATCATGATTACTCCCATCAATATTATATAGACCCCTTATTAGTTCAAACAATCCACACAAAAAAGTTCCCAATGTGGGAGGGAGAGAAACCCTAAATGAATCATGAAACGCAAAGAAAATCAATTTTATTGGTGATTACATTATGTTACCACAACAAAATCACCCAAATATTGGTGTTAAAGAGGTCTATGGAGGAGAAGAGGATGTTCCCAAGTCTATAAGTATCATATATATCATATTAGGGGTGATTTATAGTTAAAATCTTGGGATTATAGAAGTTGAAATTCATTCTATTAATGTCTTGAATATGTATAAGTGATATCTTAAATATTTATATAAACCATGTGGCAACCGTGTGTCACCCTATGTCTAATATTAATGAGGTAGTATAGTTTCTGGGGAAATTTCAAAAGTCTATGTAGCTATTTTTTCATCCTAGAGAGTTCCACTATACATGATAGAAGGTTTTATCTAGGCTGGTTCAGAATTTACCTTTATTGTTAACTAACTGTTTTCTACCTGATGCTGAGCCCAAAATCTACATTTTCCTTCAATAAAACCAGGTGGAACAAAGGATTAAATATAGTGAAAATGTAAAAAAATTCAAACTGATTTCATATATGTGTCATATATATTGGCCTTAGTCCACCTAAATCAACTATTGTTCTAGTTATAGTTATCCCACTTAGATACCTGGGATTCTTATTGTTGTCAAAATATATTTTCCAAGTCACATAAGTCATCCCATTCAAATACACATTATAAGAATCATGAACCCATGTAAAAACCAGTATTTTCAAAATCCATACTGACTTGAAGATGAAATCCCACATAGAAACCAACATTTTCTTTGAAAAACCCCACATTTATTTCACCTGAAAGGGAAAATGGTTGGTGAATAAATTTAACACAAATTTTACAGTTTATAATGCTCATTTGAAAACCTACCATGAAGGGAAACACTAAATCTCACCATTCCCATTGGAAAAGACCCTTTAATATTAATACTCATAACAAATAAATTTTATAAAATGTTTCACATAACATTCATAATTATGAAACATTGATAAAATAAAAAAATTCAACATTCCAATAAAAACATTTCTCTCATATATACCAAATTACAACAAATATAAATCTAAAATAACATTGAAAATAGATTTTTCAAAAATCAAACAAAGAATAGAACCTATATAATAAGAACCAAAATAGAGAACATATAAAACGCTACCAATTTCCTATATAAAATTATTTTAAAAAACATATGAATTTAAAATCACATTTCAAAACATATTTCACACTTAAAAAATTTATTGAACACATTTAAAAAACCAAAAAGTGATATGCAATAAAATAGTAATGTAAATGTATGGAACCACCTTCCTCACACATGGAATCATCAAGAATTCACTAGAAAACCACATCTTCACCCTGAATAGACCCTTAAATGGATTGATCAAACCAGAAACATCATTATTCCACCTAACAACTTAATATATACCCCTCATTATGTCAAAACCCCACTAAAATATAAGATCCCCAAGAGGGAGGGAAAGAAACCATATATGAATCAGGAAACTAAGATAAAAGTGATTTTATTGAGGATTCAATGAGGTACCTGTACCAAAACCCACATAATATTGAAGTTAAAGAGGTCTATGATTAAGAAGAGGACAATACCGAGGGTGAAAATACCATATGAATCATATTAAGTGTGATTTATTGTTAAAATTGAGGTAGTTTAGAAGAAGAAACTACCTCTTTTAGTGTCATGAATTGGTCTATGGTTAATCTCAAAAAATATTGTAAACCCTGTAGTAATTATGTTTCCATCTATGTATAATAGGAATGAGGATATATATTATCCTTGGGAATGGAACATGACCATGAGGATATCTGTTCATCCTATATTGTTCCACTATCCAAGGCATAAGGTTTTATCTGTACTAGTGCAAAATTTCTCTTGACTATTTTACAACTGTGTGCCACCTACTATTATGTCCAGAATCTCCATTTTCCCCAAAAACACCTAAGGAAACCAAGGGATAAATAAGATAAAAATGAAAAAAAAATTAAAGCTCAAAATGATATCATATATGTGATATATATATAGGCATCAGCCTCGCTAAATCATCCAGCGTACTAGTTCTAGTTCTCCCACCTAGAAACCAATGATTCACATTGTTCTGAAATTCTATTTAACTTGTAACATAAATCATCACATTCATATACAGATTATAATAATATTGAAACAATGAGGAAAACAGTACTTTCACAATCCATATTGACATGACGATCAAATCCAATATATAAAGTGACATTTTATTTAAACAACCCCACTTTCATTTCACACACACATCAAAATTGTTTGTAAATACATTTCACACCAATTTTACAATTCATGAAGCCCATTTGAAAACAAAACATGAAAATAACACGTAAAATAACATTATTCCCATTGTAAAATACCATTTAAAATAAGTACTCAAAAGAAATCAATTTTATAAAATTCATCAAATAATATTCACAATTCTGAAACACGGTTAAAATTAAAAACAAAGAATCCAACATTCCAAAAAAACAAAATTCTCTAAAAAACAACTTCCACTACATCTATCCCAAAAATACAATTGAAGAAACAATTCTATCCATTAAAAAAAGAATAAAACCCATTTAATAAGAACCAATATAAAGAAAAAATGAAACATTTCCAATTTCATTTTATAAATAAAATTTATACTCATATGCATCTAAAATCAATTTTTAAAACCTATTTCTCACAACTAAAATAATCTATAGAACACATTTGAAAACTCAATCATGTTATAGAAAACCATATAGTAATGAAAAAGTATGGGACCACCTTCAACACACATGGAAACATCCAGAAATCAGTAGAAAACCACGTCTTCACCCTGAAGAGACCCTAAAATGAAACGATCAAACCACAAACATCATTATTCCACCAAAAAACATAATATATAACTCTCATTATGTCAAAAAACCCCACTAAAATGGATGATACCAAATTTAAAGGGAGAGTAACCAAATATAAAGCATGAAACTGATCGAAAAGTGATTTCCATGACGATTCCATGTAGTTCAAGCACCAACACCACCCAAATAGTAATGTTTAAGAGGTCTATGGGAGATAACAGGATTCTCCCAAGGATGAAAATATCTTATGTCTCTTATTAGTGGTTGTTTATAGTTAAAATCAAGGGTGGTGAGAAGATTCAATTCTATAATGACCCAAACTACTATCAATGAAAATTTATATTGATCTAATTAAATGTATTATTATGAAAAATGGTTATGTAAAACATATTCAATTACATGGTTTTTTTATTTTGAATCACTGTCAGGAATTGTGATCCTTGCTAATATTGCCATTGAAAACTGAATAGATGATTAGTTTAAATGTTGGTCTTTAAAAATCAAATTTATTCAGACAATGGAACCGATGGCCTCACCGAATAGACTTACCATATATGAAGACCATTTGTTAGAGCTTGGCAAGGATGTGGCAAAACTGGGATATTCTCTTGTCCAAGACCATAATGAGCTTCAACACATTAAGCTCGAACGGAACTGCCTACATGAGATGTGGATGTCGATAAAAATTAGCACCTGAACGATGTTATCTGAGACACCCCAAGAGTATGTCACCATCACAAACCTTACCCTTCGGTCTTATGAGGATTTTATAAGGGTTTATTTAACGAGCCCTTTGTACCATGATTATGTACGTTATTTCTGAATATAGGATATACATTCATTTTATAATTTTTACACTGTAAATATATTTTTAAACAAAAAATATAATTTTTAGTTAATTAAGAAATATATTTTGATTAATTAATGGAATTTTTAATTAAATAGTAATTTAATTAAATATTATTGGTAAATTAATTTTCATATAATATAAATGATCTTATAATTATTATGAACACGACTATTATTTAAATTATGTTTTGAAAGATGTTTTTTTCATAACCCATGAATATTTAATAAATGTCAATTTTTATTTTAAAAGTAACACTTCCCAAATTTAGAAAATTATTTATATAAAATTAATATTATTTTTGAAATCAGGTCATCAAACTTATCCAACAGTGAATTTGTCATAATTTTTTGAGACAGTCGAATGTTTGGGTAAGAATTAAATATTGTTCAAATAAATAATGTTTTTTTATGTAATCATGATGACCAAATATTAATTTAATAAAAACTATAAATATTATGTTCGACCATTATATGTTTTAACATTAAAATAATGTTAATTATGTTTTGTTTGATTTATTTTACAAAGCCTTAGTGGACACTCGAAGACTTACAAATCATTTTATCATTTTAAATTTTTTTTAAGAGTATGACTTACCACCACATAAGAAAGTCTAATTTTTTAATAATTTCATCCATTATCCATGTAAAATATTGTTTTACACCTTCCATTCGGCTAAAACCAAGGGCCAAAACCATGTGCTGGTATGTTGTTTGGATTAGTTTAATTTGTTGTGACCCAAACTTACATAATAAATAATTCCCTCTCATTTATATATAAACCCTCCCAAGCTCCCACTTCCTCTTCACTCAAAGCAATTGTAGATCAACGAAACTCTACCCCCATTCTCTATCATCCTCCTAAGGAACCCCATGATCCCACGAAGCCACTCTCAAGCCACTCCCAAGCCTATGGGATCACACATCCATGTAATGGATTATATCCATTCTTATTTTTAATCATGTTACATTATATTGTAATACCCTTTTATAATCAATTAAAAATGCTGGGGTATTTTTTTCAGCTATTTTATATTCCTCTCCCAATGTTTGATATGATTATATACCTCTATCTCTCACATTAATGCCTTCCATGTATAACTCTTACCATTCCTAAATTCTATAAGGAATTTCCCACTTCTCAGTCACATTCAAGAAATTATTTTTTATAATGAATCTAAATTCCATTACATATATTGGGACATTTATCTATATGACCCCTATACTGTACATTTCATGTAAAAATGTTGAGACACCCCTTTTTATTTAATCAAATATTTTTATGAATTCTTATGTCATACTATTATGCTACCGAAATTGCAGCACGATTTTTCTCAAGACAATGTCATTGTGTAGTTAATACCATACCCATTTCTCTATCAATGGTATTCATCTTTATGCACATTTACTTATTGATTATATAGTTTCATATTTGAATTCCAAATTCCTTTTTCATGGAATAAATGATGATGTTTAACGAATACATTTTGTATGATCTATGTGGCACAGTTATGAATGGAATGAGTTGTTTAAGAAGGGTGTGCTCTGATAGCCCACGAATGAATTAGGTAAATATTAATATATTGATATATCAATAAAAATGAGGTTTTACTCATGCTAGTTCAAGTTCAATTAGGGTTTAATCATGCCCCATGTAAAATGATCATTGGCTCATGCTAATACCATGTTAAGTGTTGTTGATACATTTCCATGTTATGATAATCATGCTTTATCATGCATTTTTGTTCATGATTATCTTATGATCCATTGATATTACTATTTCCTAACATGTATTGTAATTTTCATGTTTTCCTTGTTTAATCACTTATTTGGCTTTATCAGTCTCCCTTTTCTTATGCATGGCCTCAGCTTATCCCAAGAAAAAATATGTATGAGGGAATGCAGAGGTCATGTAAAGGAATTTATCAATGAAGATGGTGTGTTTCATCATACAAGTCATTATGTAATGTTTTCAAGAACCATATATACTAGACCTATTGATGTTTTATGTTGTATCAAGGGTTTATTTTATGTAATAAATCAATTTTATATGTGTAATAAAAAGGAATGTTATTATAGTTGGTATCATAGGATATGTTTAGTTATTATTGAGATTTGAATTAGAAAACCCTAGAAAATACTTAGAGATATGAATATGTGTTATAAAAACATCCTGACATTTTTGGTGAGTATTGAGTAAGTGTTTTATCATGAAAATACACCTATATAGGGATACAAGAAGGTAGAGGAGACTCTGGAAAAAATGTACCTAGGAGTGAACCCTCCAACAAGGAGTTTTCGGCTTGACCATGGGAATCATGGTACATGACAATGGGCATTACTACACTCTTGGTTACGACACTCCTAGTATATGTGATTTTTTAAATTCACAAGCTTAGTATGAACCATTATTAAGTGATTTAAAAATTAACCTTAAGAATAAATGATAGCAAGTAGATAATGGATAACATAGATTGAAGCATATATGTTAATATGTTAAGGAAATAAAATTTATTTAAAATCAAACCTTTTTTTCTTGGATTACCCTTTATGTGTTACCCCTAACTTTACATTTATTCAAGATAATGGATGGTAATTGGATGACATGGTCTAACAACCGATTCAATGATCAATGTGATGATTGTTCTAATTTGATGCCCAATCCAATGGGAGTGGTAATCATGAAATTTTTTACAACACTCTCTAAGTTAACTCCAACATTGAATAGAAACAAGGGTGAAGAGTATCATTTTGTACCCCCCTAAAAAAGAACAATTCACAATTGACAGCTTCATGAGTCAAAGGCCTCCAATATTTAATGGTCCATTTAATCCATCAATCGCTGAAAAATGAATCAACTCCATTGGAAAGATCTTATCTATATTTAAATGTTCCGAACTAGAGAAGTTTATTTCGGATGATTATCATATTGAGGGTGAATATTATCAATGGTAGAAATTGATAAAAAATATGAAGCCTGAGGAGGAGATCTAGGCATTAGAATGGAAGTATTTCTAGAATATTTATTTCGAAAAGTATTTTCCCTGCACCCTCTGACTTATAATAGAATGATACTTCCTCTCCCTGAATAAAAAATATGATGTATCCATCAGAGTGTATGAGGGAAATTCTACAAGGCTTTCACTATATTCGTCCGAAATTGTTGTCACCCCCGAATGCAAGGTTGAACACATCTTTTTAGGGGCAGAAACCTAGCCTACGAAAATCCCTAGCGATCTGTGACTTCAATAGCTATGCAGAAATTGTCTGATGGGCACTCAAGGTCAAAATCCAGATAAGTGAATCTATGTGGTATCATGGGGATAAGAGGAACTATTTGGACTTAAATTAAGGTGGTACGATGAATAAATCCAACAGTTCTATTAAAATATAGCACCCGACATGCCAAAGGTGTGAAAAGAAGCACTTCAGAAATTGCCCGAAGGGGACAAAGAAATACATTATGTGTTGAATAGAATAGAAACTATACATTAACTGTTGACAAGATAACCCTGTGGTTGTGATAGAATATTGGAACACAACATTTGAGCCTCAATGCATTGTTTATTGCTTCACCATCAAATAACCAGGGAACCTTGAAAATCATTTCCCTAAGCCCAGGTTTTTTAATGGAATCCAGAATCATCCATGGCTATAAGGGAGAGATTTTTCCATCAGTACCATTGACGTAGACCCCGGAAATGAAGTGGTGATAAGTACTAAAGTTATTTATTAAATAATAGGGAACATTATTTTTTATTATGTTAAAATTCATTCTTTTATATCTCAAAATATTATTATAACAATCCCAACACCACCAAAAATCATGGATCTAAAGATGTCAGTGAGTATGTCAAAAGGGGAAATCATTGAATCCATGAATATAAATCATACCATATCATAATTTCTATATTTAACATCCAAAATAACCTCTTCATACTCCCTTTGGTGGAATTTTATTCAATTCTCGATATGTATTGGCATTACTTATATAGATCCAACATAAATTGTTATGAGATGGAAATCACTCTCTATGTTGAGAATCGACCCTCGATTCCATATAAGTGCATCAATAAAGTAAAATCTTATTTATTGCAATAGTCTCACGTGTTGATATTACTGCCCTATGATCATGCATATCTGGCTCAAATGATTGTTTCTATGGAAGCATCTATCCTTAAAGACATGTATATTGTGAGGTTATTTTATTAAGTCTTTCATATGGAATTGCTTCATCTTCCTCCTAGAAGAGAAGTTGAATTCTCAAATGAATTTATACCTAGGGAACGTCCAATATCCAAGACTATGTATAGAATGTTTTTTGTGGAGATTTAGGCACTGAATAAATAACTAAAACAAAATCTGGATAAAGGTTTTATACACCTAAGTGCTTCAGCATGGGGTGCTCCTGTCCTCTTCGTCAAGAAAAAAGATGGGTTCATGAACCTTTTCATAGATTATCCTGAGATAAAAAAATCATGATAAAGGAAAATAATCCTCTACCTATAATTTATGACTTGTAAAATCATCTATGTAGAGAAAAATGCTTATCCACAGTGGATCTTCAGTCAGGATATTACCATGTAAGGGTAAAAAAGGGGGCATATCCCCAAGACAACTTTTTGAACAAAGTACGACAACTATTAATTCATTGTAATACATTTTAGACTCAGCAATGCACTATTAATATTCATGGACCTAATGAATACAGTCTTTAGAGAGTACCTTGAATAATTTTTGGAAGTATTTATTGGCAATATTATAATATAATCCATAATTAAGGAAGAGTATGAAGAGAATCTATGAAATTTACTATAGACCATGATAAAGGAGAATATCTATGAGAAGTAAAGCAAGTGTGAGTTTTTGTTGAAGGAGTTATCATTCATTGGACATATAATCACAAGCTATAGGATATCTGTGTATCCCTCTAAGACAGCTGCAATTGAGGGATGGGTGATGCCAACATCAGTAATGGATATCTATAGCTTCATGGGGTTAGCTGGATATTATCGTCGATTTTTGAGGAATTTATCATTATTTTACAACCCTCTTACCATGCTAACTTGGAAAGGATTAATGTTTTCTTAGAGTGATGAATGAAAAAAAGTTCTTCAAGGATTTGAAAAGGTGGATTATCACTAAACTAGTACTCGCACTCCAAATAAGTCCAGAAAACATTGAGTTGTACAATGATTCATCAAAGTTGTATTTTGACTATTTTCTAATGTAAATTGATAATTTAATAGCATATTACTCAATGTAGCTGAAATTACATGAGATAAATAATCTCACACATGATCTGGAGTTGGAAACAATGATCTTTGCGTTGAAAATATGGCAACATTATCTATATGGGGAGATGCTTGAGATATATATTGACCTCAATATCATAAAATATATATTCAATGAAAAAAATCGTAATATGCACCAATGAATATGTATTGATCTCATGATTTCTTATGACTACTCAATCCACTACCATCTCAGTAAACCAAACACGGTGAAGGATGCTCTATGTAGGAAGGATCATGCATCTTTATCAATGATGAGAATTGAAAAGAATTCAAGGTTAAAAGATTTCCAGAGGATGGACATGAGATTCATTAATGGAGGAATATCATCAATCCTCTCTAAAATTATTTCTCAACCATCCCTCATGGAGAAAAAATGGATGATCAGTGAAATTTTGTGGAATTTTTAAATAGGGTGGAAGCTATTCAAAATGGGGAACCCTTGGAGTTCATGTTTGAAATAGATGAAATTGTGAGATTTGGGTCACAGTTATATGTACCTTCAAATCCAATGTTAAAAAAGGATCTTTTTAATAATGCACATAGCTTAACCTTCTCTATTCACCTAGGGAGGTCAAAAATATATTGTGATCTCTGAGAAAACATTTGGTCAGACAATATGAAAAGGGAGATTGCTGAATATACATAAAAGTTCCAGGAATGTCAGAAAGTGAAGGCTGAGAGGAAAATTTCTAATGGGATGATTCAACCACTACCCAAACCAACATGGATGTGGGAGAACATTACCATAGACTATGTCAACAGACTTCTGTGGACATCTAGAGGAAACACTGCTATATTGGTCATTTTGGATTGTCTTACGAAGACATAAACCATTATAACGATTCAAGAAGTCTTCTAAATGGATCAACTGGAATGGAATTACATTAAAGAAGTTTTAAGGTGGAATAGAGTACCAATATCTATTGTATCTGATCAGGATCTGAGATTCACCTCAATGTTCTGGAAAAGTCTCTAACATGCTTGAAGCAGTGAATTGAAATTCAGTATGACCAATCATCCTCAAACTAATTGAAAATCTAAGTGAACTAATCAAACACTGTAAGATGTGTCAATATAATGATCTATGGACACCAAGTGAGGATGTGACCAAAATAATTCTCTGGTCGAATTCTCCAAAAATAACAGTTGCCACTCGAGCATCTGAATGACACCATATGATTTCGTTTATGGGAAAAGGTTCAAAACAATGACATGTGTGGATAATGTTGGTGAGAATTAAATAATAGGACTTGAAATGGTAAAAGAAATGATGGAGAAGGTGAACACGATTCAACATCATATCATGGCGGCCCAAATTGAATAGATTAGTTATTTAGATAACTGTAAATGAGACATTGAGTTCAAAAATGGAGACATTGTATTTCTATGCATATCTGCATGGAATAAGTCCATGGGGTTTTGAAATGATCAAATGTGATGTCCTAGGTAAATCATCCCCTTAGAGATTTTTGTTCGAGATAGGGATGCGGCCTATTGACTTGCACTTACACCCACCATGGAAAATGTACATGATTTTTTTCATGTATCCCTCTTATTAAAGTACATACTATAACCTTCAAATGTAATCTCATCAGATATAGAACAATTATATGATGATCCTTCTTACAAGGAGAATCCATTGAAGATCATGGATTGTAGATATATTGTACTACATAAAAAGACTACCCACCTGGTCAAGGATCTATAAAAAAACATAATTACGAAGTGGAAATCTGTGATCTAAAGGAGGCAATGAAAGAATAGTACCTGAACCTATTTACTATATAGAATGTAAAATGAAATTTTGAGGGTGAAATTTCTTAATGGGGGATGATTGAAATGACCCAAATTCTATCAATGAATAATTTTATTGATCTAATTAAATGTATTATAATGAAAAATGGTTATGGAAAATAGATTCACATACCTTGTTTTATGTTATTGGATTTTAAATTACAGTTAATAATTGTGATTGTTGCTAATATAGCTATTGATCAATGGTCACATGATTAGTATAAATATAGGGCTTTATGAAATCCAATTTACCCAGTCAATGGAAGCGATGGCCTAATCTAGTAGACTTTCCTTATACGTTGCCAATAATTCAGAGCTCGGAAAGGAGGTGGTATCATTGGGCTTCACCATTGACCAATCCCAAGCCGAGATTCAAAACGTTAAACTTGAACGAAACTGCCTGTGGGAGAAGTGGAATTTGGTAGAGATTACCACCCGAGCGATGTTATCTGAGCCACCCGAAATGTCTCTCACCATTGCACAACTTACCATATGGTCTTATGTGGGTTTTATAAGGGTTTATGTAACAATACAATAGTACTATGATTAGGTACACTATTTTGGTATAGAGAATATACATTCATTTTATTCTTGTGACATTGTAAATTATTTTTTAAAGAAAAAAATATAAATTTTAATTAATTAATAAATCTATTTTGATAAAATATTGGATTTATGAATTAATAATATTTTTTTAAATATTATTAATTACTTAATTTTTATATAATATAAATGACAAAATAATTATTATGAATAGGATTGTTGTTTTTTATGTATTGAAAATCGTTTTTATCAAAACCTATGAATTTTTGATAAATTTCTGTTTTTATTTTAAAAGTAAAAATTCCCATATTAAGATAAAATTAATATTATTTTTTGAATCAGGATGTAGAAATTATCCAATGGTGAATTTTTCCTAATTTTCATAGACAATCAAATTTTTGGGTAAAAATTAAATACCGTATAAACATATAATGTGTTTTATGACATCATAATGAACCAATATTGATGTAATAAAATAATATAAACATTTAATTCAGCCAATATATGCTTCACCATTAAAATATTGTGATTTTCGTTTTGCTTGATTTATTTTACAAACCGTTAGTGGACCCTCCAAGACATATAAAACATTTTATCTTTTTAAAATGGTTTCCTTAAGAGTGTGACTCACCACCACATATGAATGTCTATTATGCTAACACATTCATCCATTGTCCATATAAAATAACTTTTTTCACTCCCATTCAGAAATAACCATTTGAAAAACCCATTTTCTGGTTTGTGGTTTGGATTAGTTTAATGTGTGGTGACCCAAATATTAGTAATAAATAATTATGTCTCCCTTCAAATATAAACACACCATAGCACCCACTTTCACTTCACTGAAAGCATTTTCAGCTCGACCAACCTCTATACTCCTCTACCTATCATCCTCCCATGTCGCCCCTAGAACCCAAGAAACGTCTCTAAACCCTCCCCTAAGCCTTTGGGATCACACATCCTTGTATGGGATTCCATCCTTTACTGTATTTATCCATATTTTATTATGTTGTAATAAAAATTTACTTTCTATTAAAAATTATAAGGTATGATTTCTCACCTACCTTATATTACCCTCTCTATGTTTTAAATGATGATATAACTATTTATATCTCATTAATTTATCCCATGTACACCTGTTACCATGTTGAAATTCTGTAAGGAATTTCGTTATTCTCATTCACATTAAAGAAAATGATTTGAATTATGAATCAATATTCCATTAAATTTGTCTGTACTAGTATAAATATAAACCCCTTACTTTCTATTTCATGAAAATATTTGGAGGCACCCCTTTCCCTCCCTTCAACCATTTTTATGAATATTTATGTCACATCGTTATGTTGTCGAAATTGCACCACGATTTTTATCAAGCCAATGACATCATTTAGTAAATACCATTCCCATATCTCTTTAAAGGGTATTCCCCATTTTTTACATTTTATTATTGATTATAGAGTTTCATGTATGAATTACATATTCCTTTTTCATGGAATAAATTATTATGTTAAATGAATTCATATTGTTTTATCTCTGTGGCACACATATGCATGAAATGAAATGTTTAAGAATGGTGTGCCTTGATAGTTCTCTAATGCATTGGGTAATGATTATTTAAATGATAAGTCAAGTGAATTGATGGATTACTAATGCTAATTCACGTTCAATGGTGTTTTACTCATGCTTTATGTGTGTTGAGACTTGAATCATTCTAATACCATGTTGTGTGTTGTTTCCACATTTCCATGTTATAATAAACATGATATATCATGCCTTTATGATCATATTCTCTTATGATCCATTGATATTCCTATTTCTTAACATGTATTGTAGTTTTCTAGTTATGACTTTTTTACTCACATACTGGGTTTTATATCTCACCCTTTTCTTATATAAGTACTCAGGTTATACCATGAAATGTTATGTACAAGGGGATGTAGGGGTCTTGTAAAGGATGTTTTCAATAACGATGTTGCATTTCATGTTTTAAGTCATTGTGTAATGTTTTAATCCCCAAAGACAATAGACCAATAGATCTTCTATGTTGTATCATGTGTATATTTTATGTAATAAATAATGTTTATGTGTGTAATAAAAAGTTATGTTGTTATAAATACCCTCTTTTAATGTCTTGAATTAGTCTACATGTTATCCCCCACAATTTTACAAACCATGTGGAAACTGTGTGTCCCTATATGTTTAAGAGGAATGAGTTTGTACAATTTCATGTGGAATTTTACATGTCCATATGGCTAGCTTTTCTTCCTAGATTGTTCCACTATCCATGGCTCATGGTTTTATCTAGGGTAGTCCACATTTTCCCTTCACTTCTCACAAACTATTCGCCAGCTGCTTCTGAGCCTAGAATCTCCATTTTCCTAAAAAAAGTCATGGGGAAACCAAGAGATAAATAAACGAAAAATGAAAAAAAAATAAAATCTCAAAATGATATCATCTATGTGACATATATATTGACTTTATAAAAACCATTAATAGATATTATAAATGCTATCGATTGACATTCCTAATCCAGGGTATGCGTTTTCTTAACATAGGGTGGTAACAAAGACATTAGTGGTTTCTATCTACATGGAAAATATTATCAATAGAATATAAGTGTATCTAAATATTCTATGTAAAAAATGGTGTGAGTCCGTGAAAAATATAAATAAATCCTGGAATGTAGTGTGAAAAAATATAAATGTATTCTTTATTTTCATTTTAAGATGAATTCCTTGAATGTTTATCGTCTCATAGTTTCATAAAGTTGTTATGTTTTTATTCATGATTAAGGAATGATCATCAAAAAACATCAATGTGTATGATAAGTTCTAGTTTTGATTGGATGAAAATGGTTTTCATTAAACTAGAATGATTTATTTTAATTCAATGTATTGATGAATTTCAAAATAAGAATATATTGGAATGTTTTATCGAATGATATTGTTTTTGTAATAATGTTGATTTTATATGGTTGAATGAATGATGAAGAAAAAAATTTAAATACCAATAATATCAATAAAAAAAAAATATTATTTAGATTCCTTTTAGTTTACATATGTCAATTTATGATTTGTTCATCATGTACCAAATATATTCTTGAGGTGTTGAGATTGATTTTTATTTTCAATTTTACTTTTCATTCACCAATAGTTTTCCTTAATAAGTGTTCACATAAAAATATTGTTTCCTTAAGAAGATTAAAAATTCAAATAATTCATCATTAAAGAGTTTACTTAAGATATTTATGAATATATTATTACTATAAAATGATTGAATAGATAAATAGATTGATTCCATCATACCCCAGTTATTGAATAGAGTCGATCCTATAATGGTGTTCAGGGGGAGTAACTAAAAAATATGAAATCAAATAAAGGTTGTGGTTATACATAAACATCACATCCCCCTATTTAAGAGTATGACCTCCAGCAGTCTTGTAATGTAATGGTAAAACACAAGATCATTTATGTGTATCACACCATGAACACTTGTTATGTATGGGTAAAAATGAGCTCACGTAATAGTATAAAGAATATAATATGGTCATTAGTGATGTTTTATTCATTGATCAAAATCACAATTCCTTGATGTAGTGATTTATGATAACGTTCTGAATAGTAAAACGGACTCTGAAAAATCACTCAATCAGATAAGTTCAAAGGGTAGGCTAAGTAGCGGAAATGAAATTATTATGTAAATAAGATAATAATTTATTGTAAGAATAGAGTTTCCCAAAACAATTTGTAGTATTGATTTTTGAATAATGGAGAGAAATAAAAATTCCATAAGATGAACATATTTCATATTATGAGATATCATTTTTTATAAATGATTGGTGATTCCCAATAAATTCTACACAAAAATGAATTTCTTGATTGATTAAGAATATGTATCATAATTAAGTCCAAATTTATTACAATCACGTGATGATCATCGAATGAAGATATTGTAAAATGAATACATAAGTGTTTCTAAAACATATGACATATAATATTTGTTATGAAGATTATTATAAAGAATATTTTGTTGATGATATATAATAAAGATACAAAATAACTAAAAATAATTTCTATGAATGTTATAGGAGGAATTAAAATATCTTCACGTAGAGGTGTCTACAAGTTTTAGACTTGATAATCATATATATTATTCAGTATAATTATATTCCATATTGGTGAATGAGTAATGTCTACATGAATGACGCTTCCTTTCTTGGTACTAGATTTTTTTGAGGTTTCTGAATAGTTTAATTAGAGTGACGTTTCTATGTAATTTAATTCAAAAAATTTTGTTACAAAGATAACTATAAAAGTTTTAAAAATTAAAATGATAGCGTTCTATGATTCCATAGAAAATGAGTAGACAAGATCTTTTAGTTTTCATAAAAATCAAATAACATCATAGATTTCATCAGATAGGGTAATATACCTATTATAGAATATCGAATAAAGAATTTGTCAATTTGAAGATCTATGAATAATGTCATCAGTAAAAGGATGTTTCTTTCAAAATATTTTTAGATATTTCTCTAAATTTGTAAAGGAACAACAAACAATGTTTCACCATAAAAAATACATGTTTTGAAGTAGTGATGGTTGGCATGTTCAAAGAAAAATATTTAATTCTCATATATATATTTATTTGGATAAAATTGAGATAGATTATCAATGGAATAAATAATCAAAAATAATATTGTGATTATATATATAATTCAAGAGAAAATAAATTGATAATTAATTCGAATATTTATAAATGTTGTTGTTAGGACTGGTTGACCACTATCATTAAGTAAATTCAAATGAAGATCACAAGATAATATTTTTTTAGTAGGTATGTAGAATCATTTTGCAGTAAATATGAATTTATAGTACCACATCCACATAATATAGTGGATAACCACCAGATAAATACATGTCTACTAATGTGTTGAGAAGTTTGTAAGGTACTAAAGCACAACATAGGGTTATAATGAAGTGTCGAGGAGCCATAAAACTTTTTAGACCATCAAACATGATGAAAATTATCATTTTGTATTATGTATGAATTGATTAAGTGATAAATATAGTTAGGGGTACCAAATAGAGTAGAAGTATCATGATGATGAATGGTACTCAACATGAAGAAGTGATCTTCCAGTTATCATTCTTTGTTCCCTTATCAAGTGGTGATCATCGTAAAATATTGAATATTTATTTAGAAAAAAATGGTGTATGAATTAAGAATATATGAAATACAGAAGTAAAAGTGGAAAAAATTATAAAATGATAAAAAAGATGATATATTGTAACGAATTTTTTTTGAATAAATATGGTTTCCTAATTTTGTGTGTTATTTTATTTCGTACTCAACAAAAATATTTCATTTAATAAAATAAGTATAATTAAAATGAGTATTTTGGGTTTTGACTATTGTATGACCGTAAGTAAAGTATTATTTTTTTTTTAGTGAAGAGTGATTTTTAATTAAATATTAAATTAAAAATTTGTAGAAATTTTTTTCTATAAAATCGACTTTATTTTTGAACTCAGAGAATCGATATTATGTTAAGGTAATTTTTGGGGATTTTTTCTAAAAAAATAAATTTTCGGTGAATAGGGTTTTTATTTAAAAAATTAATTAAAAATATTTAGAAGATTATTTTTATAAAATGGAGTTCATTTTTGACATCATAGCATCGATATTTGGTTATGGTCAAATTTGGGGATTTTTCTGAGAAAGTTGAATTTTCGATGAATAGTAAAAATACGTTTCTTAAGTTACTGGTGTTTAATGACATCATAACTACATCATGATGATGTGATGAGATATTTTAAAGGATGGAAGACTAAAAGGGATGAATTATTTTATGAGGGGTCCAATGTGGCTAAAACTAGGGGAAAATACATTGGGCAAGCCCATGGTTTTTCCAAAACAACCAATGAGGTGTCCCTTGGCCATTAATGCCTCGTCCCTTCACTTTCCCTATCAACACCCATCCTTACCTTATCTAGTTTTCTCTCCGAACTCTCTCCCATTGATGCTCTGGTCCCATTACCTCCCAAAGAGTCCTCCCAAGGTGACTCCAAGCCCTTAGGGTCCAAACCTTTCTGTTTTAATAGTTACATTTTAAGGTAAGGGATCCTACCTCTCTCTTTATTTCTAAGTACTCTATTTTATGTCATGTCTATTATGCTCCATGTTCTTATGTTGGAGGATGTTATTTTATATTCATAATACTTCTATTTTCATTTTCATATTATGAGATATCTACTCTTACTCTCATCATTTTGTTTTATGAATGTTTAAGTGGTGCAATTAGGCTGCCAAAATTTTTGTAACAAATTCTTTCACCCTTCTAATTTTCAAGTTGTATTTTAATGTCAAGTCCTTCAAGTTACTTTTTATTATTTTGGGGAATTATCTCTATATATATCATACTTATATTTATGTTCATATTATTAGAGAACCTATTTGACCTCGTCAATTTATTTTTTAAGTTTTAAGTGACGTCGTTAGGCAGCTGAATTTTCATAAGAGAAATCTTATTTTTGTCCTCCTTCCATGTTTTTTCATTTCATATGGTATGTATTTAAAATTTCTTTAACATATTATTATATCATTTATGTTATATCCCCCTAATGTGTTATGTATAATTTATGAGTGGGTGACCCATGTCCCATCTCTTTTCAATGTTTTCTAAAACCCTATAACATAGCCGTTATGCTGCAGAATTTTTATCTCAAAATGCCTCTCTCTTTATCTCAAAATCATCTATTTTATTAAGTGAATACTCAAATATCATTATCATTCCGGTTTATTAACATATATATCAATATTTTCTATTTTAAATTCTGGGATTTACATACATGAGACCCACTTTCCTTTTCATTGGGTTTAAAGTGACATAAAGATGACGTCTTTAAAGAAATTTTTAAAATGTTAGGACTATGAAATGAAACCCATTTCTTTTATGAAATATGGATTATTTATGAAATTTTTGATGATTATATATGTGTATCAAATGATAATAAAGGCAAATTAATGGTGTTCCCAGATATCACTCTAATACATTGGGTAATGATTTAACCACTAGAGATTACAATTTTAACGATACCTTGGTGAATAGCCTTGGTAATTTTCAAATGACACCTTGGGGATAGATCATGGTGATATGTTCATGATTGTCTATATTTAATTTTGTATCCACATCTTCATGTTATGAAACATGTTATTTTTATTGTGATATGTATCATGATTTCTTTCTCATGCCTTAATGTTCTTTTTCATGACTTTATTGATGTATATCAAGTTCACATGTTAAATGTTTCCCCTTGTTTCCCTTACTGGGCCTTCTGCTCACCCTTTCTTTTGATGTATGTCCCTAGTTTATGAGATTTAGTAATGAACCTAGGATGAACATAAGGAGATACCTTTCAAGTTTTTAAGAATAATGTTTTATGTTTTCATGTTTTACATTCCTGGTTTCCAAGACATTAAACCTTAAAGATCCTCAGTTTCGTATTGTGTAATGAAAGTTTATGTGATAAAAAGGAGGGTTGTTATAGTTGGTATCAAAGGATGGTTTAGTTATTTGTGGAAATTAGGATATGAAAAATTTAGGAAGAACCCTATAGAAATGTTTAAATATTGGAAATATTCCTGGTATTTGTGTGAGTATTGAGTATGTTGTTTATCAAGAAAAAACATCCCTGTCTGGATACGAGCAGGTAGAGGTGGCCCTGGAACTGATATACATAGGGGAAAAACCTGAAAAAACCACTTGATCTAGACTCGAATGGGAAATGGTACATGACAACGGGCCTTGATGCACTCTTGGTTATGACACTCTCAGGGTATATGCTTTGGTAAATTCATAAGATTAATATGAACCATTATTAAAGGAACAAATATAAAATAAAATAAATACTCACATAAGAATATATGATCACAGATAACCTAGATTGAAACCTAGTGGATCACAAGTTAGGATATACTTTACTTCTACAAGTTTATCCTTCTATGATTAATGTTTCCTTTTCATGATTATTGGCTAAGTATTTAAGCCTCTTATTGTACTTTTTATTCATAATTAATGGTGGAAATATAATAACACGTCTCAATAATCAATGTGATTGGAAATGTGACGATTGATATATTAATGTGACAGAGATGATGTGAGATCAAGTTGTACATGTTTTGTGTATTCCAAACCAGCTATCAAAAATCACAATTAATAATTGGTACCTAGTTGAATGCCCAAATCCATCAAGGAAGAAGAATAAAAATTCTCAAGGATGTTTATATAATAAAGTTGATAAGGGAAAGAAGACCCAATTTCCTTTGTGAAAATGTTTTTGAAAGGGGTACCATGGAGAATGTCACAAAGGAACTGGGAGATGTTTTAAATGTTGGGTGATAGGGAATAAAGTAGCATGTTGATCCAAAAAATAGATAATGTGATGAATAGAGACGAGGTTCAATCTAATGTACCATATAATTTTCAATGTAATAAATGTGGTGAAGTTGGATATTATCTAAGGCAATTATCTCTTGGAAGGGATGTGAAGCATGGTGGGAATAAAAAATCTTCAAGGACAAGGGAACAATGTGTGTCCTATACTGAGACGGATCATGATGACCAAAGTACATGCAACTTCTTCTTAATAATTGTCTATGTCATGTTGTATTTTAGTTTGTACTCTATGATAATATCCTTAATGTTTTCTAAGAACATCGAGTCACTACCTAATATGGTTTTATATAATTAAGGAAAACATCTATTGTTATGTACCACAAGTTGACGTAGTGAATCTTTTCTTCAAGGGTGATTAGGGGATTAAAATATGATTATTATTTTGGAAAACGTTCACTATTTTGAGAAACCTATAATATCGAGGTAAATAGATTACAACATTATTTCCTTTGAGGAGTAAAGGTTGAGTTATATTTTGAATAATATTTGAATTTAAGGTGAACTTATAGTAATTTAGGTTACTTATGGAAATGATTAACCTATCTTGGGGAAAATGTGTTTAGGTTAGTTACTTTTGTTATCAGATGTAAGGAGTGGTTGATGTCTTTTGGAGATGAATGATAATGTTTATCATTGAATACTATGTTATCAAATACTTTTTATATTTGGAGTTCAATATTAGTTTGGTTTATCTTGAGGAAATTTAAGGACAGTTATTTATGGAATGGTCTATGATGAACTCTAGGTAATACCGTGGAATTTTGAAGATTTAAAATAGTTTTCCTACCTAGGAGGTTCATTTATTTTTGAAGAGTTGTTTTATCTTACCCATTCTGTTTTTGGGATGAATGTTTAAAGATAGATAGTTATTATTCTATGGATTATGTGATTCTCTAGAAGATGATTCTTGTTCTTTGATGAGACCAATTATTTTTGAATGCTCAAAGTTTAGAGAAAATATTAGTTTGGGTAGAAACATATTAAAGGATTAAAATATACTTGAAGGTAGGTATATTTCCTTATGTTTTTATTCTATGTAGTAAATGAATTCCTCAAAACTATGAAAAGGAATGTAAAACAAAAACATTGTCTATTAACGTTTCCTACTGGGAAATTAAATAACGTTTAACCCATCATATGTTTGTGATTATCTTGTTGTTAACATTCTCCTAATCATGTTTTCTATCACTCTCCATCAGAACATGTCCATTTGTTTTCTCTTCCTTTTCCATGTTTTCCTACATGGAATCCTAGTATGGGTTAACTCAGGTGACCTTTTTACTTCCTTTTCTTTCTTTTAATGTAATAGTTTTACTGACTCTTTTTCCGATGTGGTACTTTCAATGAAATTTCCAAGCCCAATTTTAAAAATTGTGAGGACCCAATTTCTTAAGGGGGGAATATTGTAACAACCCAAAATTTTGAATAAATCTTGTTTCCTAATTTTTTGAGTTATATTATTTCATACTCAATAAAAAATTTTCATTTAATAAAATTCGTATAATTAAAATGAGACTATTGGGTTTTGACTATTATATGATAGTTAGAAAATTATTTGATTTTTAGGTGAATAGTTTTTTAAATTAAATATTATATTAAAAATATTTAGGAAATTATTTTTATTAAATGGACTTTATTTTTGAACTCAGATCATCGATATTATGTTAAGGTTATTTTTTTGGAATTTTTTCTGAAAAAATGAATTTTTGGTGAATAGTGATTTTATTTAATAATTAAATTAAAAATATTTAGAAAATTATTTTTATAAAATGGAGTTCATTTTTGAAAGCAGAACATCGATATTTGGTTAAGGTGTACTTTAGATATTTTTCTGAGAATGTTGAAATTTCGATGAATAGTAAAAATACGGTTCTTAAGTTACGGTCGTTTAATAACACCATAACTGCATCATGATGATGAGATGAGATATTTTAAATGATGGCCGACTAAAGGGGATGAAATATTGTATGAGGGGTCCCATGTGGCTAAAAACATGGTCAAATACCATGGTCAAGCCCATGGTTTTTCTAAAACCACCAATGAGGTGTCCCTTGGCCATTAATGCCATGTCCCCTCACATTACCTATAAATACCTACCCTTCTATTATCTAATTTTCACTCCAAACTCTACCCCAACGAATCTATGGTCTCATTACCTCCCAAAGAGTCCTTCCAAGGTTCCCCCAAGCCCTCAAGGCCCCAACCATTGAGTATTAAGAGTCACATTTTAAGGTAAGTGATCCTACCTCTCTCTTTCTTTCCAAGTACTCTCTTTAATGTCATTTATTTTATGATCCATGTTATTATGTTGGAGTATGTTCTTTTATATTACACATACTGAATTTTTCATATTAATATTATGTGAGATCCCTTCTTACTCTCATCATTTTGTTTTATGAATGTTTAAGTGGCGCTGTTAGGCTGCCGAAAGTTTTGTAACAGATTCCTTCACCCTTCTCATTTTCAAGTTCTATTTTCATGTCAAGTATTTCAAGTTCCATTTTATTATTTTGGGGTATTATAAATATATTTATCATACTGATATTTTATGTTCATATGATGAAGGACCCTATTTGACCTCATCAATTCATTTTTGATGTTTTAAGTGACGCTGTTAGGCTGCTGAATTTTCAAAAGAGAAATCTTAATTTTTTCTTCTTTCCATGTTTTTCGTTTCATATGGTATGTCTTTAAAATTTCGTTAACATTTTCTTATATCATTTATATTCTTTCCCCCTACTGTGTTATGGATCATTTATGAGTGGGTGACCCATGTCCCCTCTCTTTTCAATGTTTTCTAAAACCCTGTAACATAGCTGCTATGCTGCAGAATGTTCGTCTCAAAATGCCTCTCTTTATCTCAAAAAAATTTATTTTATTAAGTGAATACTCAAATATCATTATCATATAGGTTTATTCATATATATATCAAAATTTTCTATTTCACATTCTGGGATTTACATACATGTGACCCTTTTTCCTTTCTCGTGTGTTTAAAGTGACATAAAGATCACGTCTTTAAAGCGGTTTTTAAAATCTAATGACTAAGAAATGAAACCCATTTCATTTATTATATATGGGTTATTTATGAAAATTTTGATGATTATATATGTTTCTCACATGATAATAAAGGAAAATTATTGGTTCTACCTGATTGCGCTCCAATGCATTGGGTAATGATGTAACCACTAGAGATTACAATTTTAACGATACCTTGGTGAATAACCTTGATAATTTTAAAATGACAAATCGGGGATGGACCTTGGTGATATGTTCATGATTGTCTATGTTAAATTTTGTAGCCACATATTCAATTTATGAAACACATTATTATGAAATGACTCATGATTTCTTTCTCATGCCTTAATGTTTTTTTCCTGACATTATTGATGTATCTCAAGTTCACATGTTAAATGTTTCCCCTTGTTTCCCTTACTGGGCCTTCTGCTCACCCTTTCTATTGATGTATGTACCCAGTTTATGAGATGCAGTAACGAACCTAGGATTATCATAAGGAAAAACTTTTCAAGTGTTTAATAAGAATGTTTTATGTTTTGATGTTTTAAGTTCCTGGTTTCCACGACACTAAACCTTAAAGATCCTCGGTTTGGTATAATGCAATGAATGTTTATGTGATAAAAAGGCGGGTTGTTATATATATAGTTAATCTATTCACCAGATATATATCTTATAGTTTTTTGATTATTTTTGAGAGGGGTTAATATAATGAATTTTATGAACATTCACTTATTTTATAATAAAAAGAAAAAAATTATCATATAGATAGATCAGATAGAAATATTAGTTGGAGGATTGGATGGAAATGTTTAGGATGATGAAAGAAGTGGAATAAAATATTATTTGTAGATTTTGTATTAAGTAATAATTAAATATTAATAATAAATAGAGAACAAGAGCCAATGTGAAATCCATTACAAAAAATACACTTTTTAATAACCCCATTTTGTTATATTTTTGAGGTATTATTTGTTGGAAATTTGAAAAAACTAAAATTCTATCCTTATAAGGGACATGGATTAAACATATGTTTATAGTAATTTCAAACCACTATGTTTGGTTAGAGAGAATTTTTTAAGGCTTTGGTATGTGTAGTTCAATGCCTCATAAGGGTAAATGAGAGAATCCATGTGATTCATAATTGTATCCTAAGAGTTGTGTCAATGTACATGGTCCCCCATGATGATATTTAGAGTTTCAATGATTTTTTTACGGGTAACTTTTACTAGGTTAATTTAATTAATTTATTATATAAGTTTAACATGATCTTGTGTAAGGTAAAACACATGTTGTGTAAATATAAACATAGATTCTTATAGGAAACATTCGTTTAACCCTATATAGTCTTTAAGTGATTTTGGAACATGTATGGGTATTATATCTATGTGTAATAAATTTTTCTAACTCAATAAGGTTAAATCAAGATACCCTTATATAGTGTTGTACTATTTTATAAGGTCAATGCAGTTGACATTTTTTTGAAAATCGACACTCCTTTTTCCCTAGATCAACCAAAAACAAATTTACTAAATTGAAATTCAAACAATTATTTTAGTTGATTATTTGACACATTAAAGGTTGATGATTCATATTTATAAAGGCCTAAAATTAATTTATATATGAATGAGTTTGTAGGAAATTGAAATTTTAATTTAATTTTTCATATTATTCTATATCTGTAAATGTGAATTAGATATTTTAAAAACACCTAACACTTAAAACCATTATTTTTGGGTTTTCCCTTGTTCCAAATATGCCTAGAAATTTTTTATTTATGATATATGAATTATCCTACTATCATACACTTTTACATCAACGGATGGAATAGTTACTTATCCCTCTTCCATTATTATGTGTGTATTTTATGTGAATAATATCTATGTATCTTTTCTTGTGTGAATTTTGAAATTATTATTAACAAATATTTCTAGAAATTGGATAAATACTAATTATAATTATTAAATCAGTTTAATTTAGATAGATAATTTTTAAGTTGAGTAATTATAGGTATTATTTAAGGGAATCGATTTTTATAACACACCTTACCTTAATATAATTATTTAAAAACTAACCATGAGATATAATTATGATACACAAGTATTTTTTTTCTATTTATTATTGATAAAATATTTATTTGAATTTTTTCTAGGATAAATTGTAGGGATTTTTGAACTAATTAATATGATATTGGTTTTAGGTGAGGATTCATTGACAAATAGTTCATTTTATATCAATAATATTGAGGTAACTGGTATCATTTACACTACCCATTACACATAGTCACATTTATTAGCATGTTGTCTAAGGATCACTCCATTGAAAAATGTCCATGATTTTCATATGAATTTTGATTTATTGTTATTCATAGTTAATTAAAAAATCATAAATATTTACTAATTAATGTAACCATTCATAATATAATTGGAAATATTGAAAAGGCCCATATTAGAATATTTGTGCAGAATTTTTACCACCTCTCAATGGTTGTTTCTTTATCAAATATGAGTGTATTAGACTATATGAAAAATTTGAGGTGTGTTGTTGTTCCCCTCGATACCTAAAGCCTGAGACAATATTTTTTAATTAATACTAATATTTTTCATAGATATCGAGATACACTATGTTTTTTGATCACATGTGTAGATACTATGAGTCATGATGATAGTAAAATATTTACTTACATGTTCACTATTATTCTAAAGATGTGATGCCTATTTTGACATATCTTATTCATTATGTTTGATTGTGGTAGATGATTGGTGTGTGTGTATCCATGAAAACCTTTTTAAATGTCTGATTACATGAGTGTGATGAAATTACTTATAATAACTTATATGAATAGTTATCTCATGTAATGATTGTTTCTATTTTATCCACACGATGATGTGTTATGGTTCACCAAATTTTTTAACATACCATACAATTATTTTTTACTATAAATTTGGAGGGTTTTATTTTGTATATAGTATAGGTGGACAATTTTTGTATATTTATTCTTTTAGGGAATTTATGAATGGAACATAATTATGACACTGACCGACCATAGTACATGGATGAATTGTGATATGATTGTTGCAACCATAAACTCAATTCAGGGTGGATTATGAGTAACATGTCAATACAGGATTCCTTGTAGATGTTACATGAAATTATGGATTCCATATGGTTTCTAATAGATAAATCTCTCGTATTTATGGATTGTAATCCATGTGGCCCTACACAATACTATATTCCTTATGGATTCTGAGTGCGGGGTCAATAGACATCCTTATGGCCAGACATAGATTTTTTGAATTGATGATGCAATGTAGTATGAAACCAGAATTATGGATAGAACATAATAATATTTATATTCTACTATTAATACATTCGGTATAGAGAAAAAATTTGTATGTCAGGGGTTCCTAGAATCATGGTATCTTCATGCCTACTCAACACATTATTGTTATAGCTTGTGTGTGATTTTTGATATTATATTATGGTTTCAATGTTATGTTTCACCTATTTAAATTTTATTGTGCTTATCGCATACACATAGCCATTATGATATATATTTGGTATTGGAAAATGCTTCCAGTTCCCTACAATGTTTTAATCATTTTCAACTAAGGCATCCATGGAACATGGGTGCCTGAGCATCTCTCGCTTGTTGTTGGTATATGATTCACAGAAATATTGATATATATCCCACTGGGAAATATTTTTATTATTCTAAAGCCTAGGATGATGTGTATATCATAGAGGGATTTGATCCCCTTATAATTTTTCATTTCAAAATTCTATATGTGGTCACTTGATGGGTGATTTGATTCTTGAAATCAAGTTTCTTTCTGTTATTTAAAAATAAATCAATACAATTTTTATGATATTGGGTTACTCTATATTTTATTTTACATGGATTTTCTGATGGGTTATTTATTATTATTCAACAATGTAATAGTTAGTATAATCTCTAAATTCTTCCACATTATACCCTCACAATCATTTAATACTCACTAGTGTATAGGGATTTGATCATGAGGTCTTGTGGAAATAGAATGTTGAAATGATCACTTTTTTTCATATTAAAAAATTCAATCAAAGGGAATTATACCTTGTTTTTTTATTTTTGGGAGTTTCTAGATATGATATATGGGAATGTGTTGACTCTTGGGATGAAATTTAGATTATTGTATCATGAAAACTATTTCGGAGGGAAGTCCATCATTTTAGGTCATGTGATTTATATTCTTAGTTTATGCAATTATCATATGTTTTCACCACATGTGACACTGATAAAATTGGAGATTTTGATTTCATATGGACATGAAACGTTTTTATCATAAATATGAATCACTTGAATAATATTTTGAACTATAGTTCTCCTAAAATATGAATTTTTTTGTGATTTTATTAAATATAATGTTTGTATGTTTCTCATGAAATATAAATTTTTATATGACATTATATGTTATTGATATAATATAGAGGTATATTTTATGATCATCACGAAAGAACAAGAGTTAACATCATTCTTATAATTGGGGTTCAATATTTATTATTTTTATTTTAATTATTATTGGATCAGATATTTATGTCATAATATGATTTTTAATGTTTGGGGTTTATTAGTTAGATTTTTTAGAATAATTTACAAATTTTTTAGATTTTGGTCAATGATTATTCACAAATTAATTTTTGAGATTTTTATTATTATTTAATATCAAATGAAAAATAGAATTACTATTTGTAAATTTATAGATTTTTAATATGATAAAATTTACTTTTGTGATTCATTTGAACATAACAATTAATCTTTAATATTCATTTCCTGGAGAAAGAGATAAGATATAAGTGGAAAACAATTTAAAAAAAAACCAAATGTTGATATTAAGAATATTTAATATAAATAATTAAAATAATTATATTTTCTCACATTTTCAAGGTTGATAGTAAATGAATCCCTTAACATAGAAAATAAAACGTAAAATAAAACTGTTATCTAATTATTAATATTGATTAGGAACATATCCTATTTTTTTCACCTACTGATTGACTACGTTTGATATCATTCTTTATTATAAATTAGTTTTTATTGAAGGTGATGTGCACAATGTAAGATTCTGATGGGTCATTTTCCATTTTTTTCAGGATCAATTATTAATCAAATATATACATGAAGATAAATTATGTGTTAAATGGAATTTAATTAAATAGTCTAAAATATGGATTAACACTGAAACCAAAAAACATGATAATCACATATTATTTTCAATTAATTAAAAAATTTGAAAATTTCTTTTTGAAAAATTCTTACTTAATTGATGGATGAAAGACTAATCAATATCATATTTTCATTTCAGTATAGTAATAAATAATATATTCCCTATATATTTGATCCCCACATTCTTCAAAAACATTTAAATATATTTGTATGATTCTTCGGGTTCTATTATGGTAGATCCTATCACTCAGACCATCTAACATCGATCACCTTGAAAATAAATTCCAATGGATTTTCCTAGATCACTCTAGACATGAGAGTGAAATGGGGAGGAATATCATTCTTCATTATTGGGTGTTTTTTCAGAGGGGGAACTCTCTTGGTCATGAGTGGAATATCTCCAATTTTCATTGTGCACAAAAAAAAGAATTGGATATCATTATAAAATTGTAGAATTAGTTTATTTACTACCAGGGACAGAATACATAGCCGCACAAGTCACCAGTATTTTTTATATATTATCCATTAAACCCCACGATGATAATAATATTAATAAGAATTCATAAAATGTGATAAACATGAGAACTAAAATCAAATATAATTTATTCCAGTAAAATACAATATATATACTATTTCTCACCTGAACGTTATAATGGTGACACCATTCCTCCATACTATTTATTAGGACATGAATAATGAGTATTTTTAACTGATAAATATCAATGTATTCTTTTCGAATAAATAAATAATATTATTTTTGTGTTAATCGAAATATAATATTTATTAAATATTACAATAAAAAAATATACACTCTAAAAAAATTTATTGATTATATTGGATCATGAAAAAATCTTAATTATTAAAACCATGAATTAGAATTTTATTTATTAAATATGTTAAATAGTAAATAATAATATATTATTTAACTGATAGTATGGATACACTTTGTCCATGACCCTTTAGGCCATGTTATTATTGGAATAAGGCAAAGTTGTTAATAGTCCATGGTTAGAATCTTGATCATTTTGTGTCACCTATAGAGAAAGAATATGAAAATACATAATACCCCATTTAGATGCTTACTATGTATTAAAATCCCTTTATTGGATAATTTCAAATCATGTAGGATGAATTCTATTTTTGTCAGCCTGTTTTTTTGATGTCTATTTCTATGAAATTTTCGAAATTTTACTTTCTTTTAGAACACTATGTCCATTGATTTTTTTGTATTTTTCATTTCTATCAAAGGGATATAGGTATCAACATTCATTATGGCTCAGAAGGGAAAAATATTTTCCTTCATTATTAATTATTGAAAATATTAATCATGATTCAATCAACATATCCTACTAATATAAATGTGAAATTTGAACTACTGGGTATCATTTTCAAAATTTCCTATTTCAGATATAATCAAATGAATAAATCAAAAAAAAGATCCTCAATGTACTATCTGTATCCACCCTAGATATTTTATGACAATAATGTCATTGAAATGATTTCATCAAGCTATATAGAATATAGTTAATAATACTATCATGACACTTTTGTATTCTCACCATAGAGGGTAACTATTATGATCGTGCAATGTGAATGATAATCATACGATAATATCACATTAATTTTTTGGGATAATAGAATTCATTATTTATAAGGAGCTTATTAATATATATAAAAATTATCAAAATGTACGGAAAAGTATGATCAATTGAAGCAAATCCAATAGACTCCATGTTTCTCATCATCCAACTAGTAATAACCATTATTCTGTTATCTCTCAAATGAAACTCATGACTATTCTGAGATATATATTTTGTAAAGGGTTCCACCATTTTTTATTCGTTAGTAAATCTTCTTATTTAACATCCCTCATATGAGATATATACCTCAAGTTGTGATACTTCTTGTGTAAGTGGTTTTTCTTTTAGTGTGAGCATGGATATTTTTCAAGACCCACCACTGTAGTATTATCACAAAACAATGTGATAGGTTCATTACTACTAGAAAAATATCATTCTCCAAGAAAATGTTTCATAAACTAAGGTAATCCTTTTCAACATCAGACACTACTATATAATCAAACACTACTATAGAATAAGAGAAAACTAAATTCAAGGAACTCTTCAAACTCACCCGTCCTCCATTGAAACAGAAAAAATATCTTGTTTGTGACATAATTTCATTCTAATCTATTGGAAAACAAGGATCAATTTAACCCTTCATTACCAATTCGTCATCTCCCATATACACTTGGAACATATACATAGTTTATGTCAAATTGTTTTTTATAACATTAACAGGAGGCGATTTTTTTCTTTTGGATCACCATTATATCTTCCTACCATGATCAATATATATGCATCATCTTGTCTAGTACATAACATGACCTACATTATTTATCCCATCAATGAGGAGTATGAGACATTACTCCTTCTATTGTTATCCAATTATGCCCGAGGACACCATTCTAGTAAAATATATATATCATGTAACATTAGAACCAATCCCCTCTTTGATTTCCACATAATTAATATCATTATTATTAGAAAATCAATATATATTTACATTGTTCATAAAAATATTGGGATACATAATGAATAAACATGATGCCTTGAATATAATCTACTTCAACTAAGTCATTCATGGAGCATAATTGTTTTAACATATCCTTAACAGACTATATAGATTTTCATTTCATTCTAATATTTAATATTTTATCAACATATAATACTGGGAAAAAAAATAAAATATCACTAAACTAATTATAAAATCATGGCTTGTATATGTTCATAATGAAACAAAATTATTTATTTATTTCATCAATTCTAATATTCAATGACCTTTATTCTTGATTCAATCCATTGATGGATACGTATAACATGATTTTTTTTTTGGAATCATCAGTACTCATAAAATAGTTTAGTTTTTTATATGGACATCTCTAGGGAGGTTCCTAATATGAGAATCTATTTTTCAATCAATAATCCAAATATCAGATTCAGGGAATGATGATATAAAAAGATGAATTCTAATAGATTTAAATATTGAAAATGGTGAATGTTTATCATCATTGTCAATTATTGGGAAATTGTTAAATCCACAATTCACCATGCTTGATGAATTTGTATTTAAATTACCTTCCATGTTCAGTTTTCTCTTGAATACCCATTTCCACCCTAATGGATTTACATCAACTAGAAAATCAACTAAAACCTGATCATTTTTATGATATATAGAATCTATTTTAGTAAAAATGGATTATTCCCATCATTACAGCATCTAATATCTTTAGCGAATATTTTAAGGAGAGAGGTTCATCATTGACATCCATTAATGATTGACCATAATTGGTGATAATAAACCATATCTCTATGCTTATCTTTACTCTCCTCTATTTGTACCCATTAATTATTTTTCAAGAACTACTTCATCTATGGGGTCATAAAAAATATATTTCTATTCTAAATTGTGTGTATCAATATCATAAACAATAATGAATTTAATCTCCCAATTACTATCTATTTTGATAATTTTCACCCTATGATGAATGAAAAAAACATTGGTGATAATTATTTTCATTTTAGAGGGGTTTTATTTGACATATTACATTATTTCATAAGATACAGTATTATGATACAATTTTTAACTTAGGTAGTTGTTTTTTCCATGAGATCCATAAAAATGCATCACAACCCCATACACATGTTTCTTAATGAAAATTTCTCCTTCTACTCACTAACTCGAAGGAATGTATTTTTTTATAGTAAATTATTACTCATTTTATTGTGTATTCCATATATTTTAATAAATATCTCCAAAATAATAATGGCATTTCAACATTACTGATCATGGAATGTTCCATGTCTAATAGGGTCGGGTACATACATTCATTTAAGATGTGTATAGTGTAGGGTGTTGAGATAGAATAACAAACTCTCGTAGATTTTAAATAAATACTATGTTATGATATTCACCAAAAAAATATAATTAATTCTTATTAATCATTATTCGAATTTGGTTACCTACATGATTCTTGAGTTCATTGAATTTCTAAATAGAATCAGAATAATAAATCTAGATGTAGACATATCCATATCCACTCAACAATTAGTAAATGTTATGAATTAATAATACCAACGTCTATCTTCTACTATAAATGTTCCACACACATCAGTGTGTAAAAATCTATAATGTGACATTTCACATTCATATTATCTACTAAATAATGATTTCGGTAATTTTACTTGTAAGTATAAATGAAATTTTATTGTGATTTTACCCAAGAAGAGTCTAAATAATGTTCTAGATAGATAATTTTCAGACTATTCTCAATTACAGGACCACAAAATTGAATCTATAGTTGGGTGTTATATGAGTAATTTGAACATAATTTTTTTATATATTTACAAGACTTGTTATTATAATAAAATAGTTTAATAGATTCATTAAAATGTGTCATACCAAAAAAAAGGTTTTCATTAAAAAAAAATTGATTGGAAATTTAAAAATAACCCTATATCACTATTTGCATGATAAATATATTAAGATTTTGGTAGTAGTTGGTATATAATTAATACATCTTAAAACCAATATCATTCATATTTTAATTTAAAACATGTATTCACTCATGTATAGATAATCCTCCTTGAATCATTGGATGCTCATGAAGACACCTCTCCAATATCAGCCATTCAAAATCGATTTTGGTTATTACATTTGGATACATATTTTAGAACCACATATTATATTTAATACCCAATTTGATGATATTCATAAATTACAATAGATAATGAATTCACAATTAGACCCCCTTTTATTATGGGTGTAGTTAAACATCATGTGTACATAAATTCTACTTTCAAAACAGACTACCTCTATTTCCATTCCCAACCTATGGATCGTCCTCTTATTTGATGGATATTGCTGGGGATAATTTGAAATATCATGGTTCTTGGGAACCTTTTCCTTGTTCTTCCTTTTATTATTCACATTATGTAATGTGGGTTTGTCATGCCTTAATTGTTTCATCACATTGTTGAATATGAGTAAGAATTTTTGAATGAATCCTGCCGTTATTTATGTTTTAGTAATTAATATTAAAACTAGAGGTGCAATTGAACTTTGAGGAATTTATGAGATATATTCCCAACTATTCTGAGAATTTAACCCCTAAGATTGCTAAGTATTAAATGTAGAAAATAAAAATGACTACAAGAGGTATAACTGGTTCATACTCTCCATGATTATTTGTAAACATATAATTAGTGATATTATATCTATCTTATCTCTCTTAATTGTGAATGAGATCTTGACGGTGAGGCATTATGGTATAGGCAACCTTGTTATCATGTTTCTTAAAAATATCATTGGCCATAGACTATAGAATGTAATAATTTACATCTATAAAATCATTAAAAAAAATTCATAGAGTCATCTCTTCTTGAAAATCTTCAATTCCAAGTAAATCATGAATTTGTGCTTCTAGAACATAAAATTATTTAAAATCTAATACGATTAAACATAAGATCATTCTCCAATCATGTATATTTTTTCCACTATAGAGGTCATCCATATCATGTATGGATCATAGTGACAGGTTTTAAGTCAATTTTATTGTTATTTCTAAAAATAAGATGACAATTTTTTAATATTTTTCCAAATAAAATTGAGAAGAATAAATAAATAGTATATTTATTAATCAATAACTGTTTTAGAAAAACCAAATATCCAAAACCATTTTATTTGGAATATACTTTTTTTGGATGTTATATATGCAAGGACATGTATTCATGTACTCATCACCCGAACTTTTCTCACTCCACAAATTTCAAATGTTTTAGGAAGGAAATTCAAACTCTAAATGCGTTAACAAACATTTCCTTGATCTGTTAATATGAATCCCAAATCATAAAATCTGTAAATTGGATTTCCTCAACCTTTTCCACTAAGTTAAAAAACTTTATTCTTTTAAATTCAACCATTTACATGAAATAACTAATGTGAACAAAAAACATCATGTTTTGATTACCAAATAATTGAAAAACCACTAGATTATATTGTAAAGAAAATTGAACTATTGTAAAATTTTAGACATTGTCTTTCATGAAAATAGAAACATAACTTATATAATTTAGTTAATTAATATTTTATTCAAAATTGTTAAATTATTATCCATATTATATGTTTCATAAAATAATGTTTATTTAGTTAATTGATTAACCATATCATAAATAATATTCATGTATAAGAAAATTTATTTTAGTTCTATCATGAATTCATATAAATTTAGTAATTAATGTGATCATGAAAAAACATACATAATAAAATAACCATGAAACTAGATATAAAAATAATAAATTTTTTTATGACCATGGGATTGAACTAATGGTTTGTTTATCTAGAGAATGATAAACTTAATATTGATATAGGGAACAATAATTTGAACCATTAAGGATTTTTGTTATAGCTTTCCACCTCTCCACCTATTTATATATCATGGATTGGTTTCACCTACTCCCAAAAAGAACCACCTCCTCTAGATTTAGACGTACATCCATTACATATGATTTTAATCACACAATGTTAAGAGAACCAATTTATTGGTAATGGGGTATACATTAATGAAACCACGAGAACACATAGCCCTGTGTAATGAGATGATAGAATATAAGCATGAAAAAAAAAATATTTTCATAATAAAATAATTAAAACCGATTACATAAAAAGTTCTTCTTGAGGAATATTATCATCCACATGCGTAAAAAAATAATGCTTTAATGAAGTATCATTCAATTTTAATCATTATTAATTAAGATAAATAATACCCAAATCACATAATTATCTTATATTAATAATCAATTATTTTATCTTATTTATTATACATATTTTATTGAGATTCTCAGAAATAATAATTTTATGAAAATAATATAATTTTTTAATATAAGTTTTTTAAAAATATAATTTAGAGGCAACACAGTAAGTACCCATAAAAACTACGACACATTCATTATAATTTTATACAATTTACTCGTGAAAAATGTTTCATACATGAACTATAATATAATTTCACAATATGTACATCCAACGTAGTGACCCTATAGAACACATGGTATTTATGTAGCATGTAACGCTTCAATGCGTGTTCAATAATAACTATACTATGATTTACATGATAAGTATATATGAATATTATATTTAAATTAATTAGACATATTTATAAATTTATATATATATATTGTAAAATAAGTTGTACTATCAAATTAATGAATATTGGGAAAAAATACTGATATGTTTTTCATAGAATGTTAGATTAATTTTCAATTTGTTGGAATTTGGTAAAATTAATAGTGTTCATATCAAGGATTCCTGGAATATAATTTCATATCAATGATTATCCGCAACACAAACCAAGAGACATGATGTGTGACCATTCCATCTAAAATGTTGGAGTAAATAGTGCTCACATGGGATACACGTTCTTTGGTCACCATGTTTTTTTCTCACTAGTTATTTAATACATGTAATAGAAAAAAATGATCATATATGATAAAGGGACTACACATTGTCTACTAAACATACATGATCTGTACACTATTTGACCACTCACTAGGATGGCCTAGTCAACATGTAGTTTATAATTAAATTCTCTACATGTAATACATTTACATGAATTGAATTAGTTTTGAATTAATTATCGGTGCATTAAACACTATTTCAACAAGTGTAACTCTACGTTACATGGTGCATACTATTATGTTTTCCGACCATAATAAATGGAACACCCCAATAAGATATTTGAATTTATATCATTAGAAAAGTTAATAAAAATGATTATATGTACAAAGAATTAATATGAAGGAATTTGATATTGTAATTTATATTATCGGCTTATCAAATTAGAATTCAAAACCAATAATAATTGAGTAAATAAATAAATGATATTTATATAAGTATAAATAATTATGTTACAAATATGATACAATATGTTGGTTCTCGGTACATCAAAAGTGTCAGATGGGTCATGAATAATTATCTTTCTATTAGTATTAATTATTAATTCAATATCTACATAATAATAAAAGTCATGATCAATAAAATTGAATTAAAGAATATTGATATTTGATAAAGACAAAAACCAAACAATAGTATGGTCACATATTATTTTTAATTACTTTAATAAATTAATTATTTACCTACTATGAATTTATTACTTCATTGATGGACTTAATAATGGATGTATGTACTACTATAGATTCATTGTAGGAATAACTAATAGATTCCCCCAAAAGTTGATCCACAAGTGTCCCAAAATTATCTTAATGGTCAATGTTGGAATATGTGGGTTGTATAATGGAAAATCCAATCATTTTTATCATCCTCCATTGATATCCATGAGAATTTCTTACAAATTATTATCCTTGATATCTCTATAATTGAGAGTTGAATTTATAGGATGATCAATCACCATTCATTACAGCACACTTGGAGAGGGAGCACTTTAGGGAATTAGATGATTCACTATGCCTATCATTTTGAATATCACATCCTGAATTATCTATCATAAGAAAATAAATTAATATGATTTATATACCACTAGGGTTAGAATAAATTATTTCACAAGTTCCCTTTATTATTAATTAATTAATCATAGAATACCATGTCAATAATAATGAAAAAATATTATATCATGACATATTAAAAAATAAGTAACTTAAAAAAAATATTATTTCTTAAATTAATATTAAATAAATATATTATTTTTTGGAAGATAGTAAATATAAATCCTCCATTTATTCAAAATATTTATTAAGAATTGAATAATGATAATTTATTTGATATGTAAATATCGATTCTTTATTCTCCAATAAGAAAATAAATATAATATATATTATATATTAAATAAATACTTATTAAATATTCTACTAAAAATATATTCTCTTAGATAACTGGTGACATAATATATGTGATCAAATGACCATGAATAATTTCTAAACCACATGAAAGTATTAAATTGACTCAATTTTTGAAATAATAAATAATAAAGTATAATTTAACTCATATTCTAGATGTACATATTGTGTGACACTCTAGGAATCTTTATTAGTGGCATTAGGTAATGAAACCTATTGTACAAGGTTAACATCTTGAAATATTTCCAGGAAGCTATTGAGAATAAAGTTAAAGAAAAAATGACATAATATCTCATATGGATGATTTTTGTGTAATAAAATAACTTTATAATGATATCTTTAATCATAAAGGCTACATTATGGTTCAATCAACCTTTGTTCTCAATTCCTATTTTCTTGATTTTCTGGAAATCAGAAATTTCTGTTAAAGTCTATATTCAAATATTTATTTAGGCTACATAATTTTCATAAAATGTCTTAAGATAGAAACATTGGTTAAATAATATAAGGGACACATCCTTTGTCACATTGGTTTTCAATATAATATTACTCATGATTTACCAAACATAACCTACCACACCATGAACATATGTTGCAATCCTCTTATTCAATATATCTATGAAATTTAAATAAAACACTATATTATAAAAATTAAAATAAGTTACATGTGTTAATACACCTATAAAAATATAATAACATCAAGTGAGACATATAAATGTGTATTTACTACTGACAAGTCTCATTATTATAATATCTGACAAAGCATTTTACTAATAGCATACAAACTGATAATGTTTTCAAATGACCTCTATGTGTCCAATCCTAATATTATATATCCTTTGGGTAACATAAATGATTTTATATTCTTATAAAATATTTATTTAATTAAATTATTGTGGAAAATAATGGGAGTGTTTAATGTTGGGGAACATCTATAAACATTAAATGTGAAAAATACTCTTACAACATTATCACATACTATGATGGGTAGATGAAAAATCATGATATGATCAGGTGTTAATTAATATATAAAACACTATATAAATGTTATCATAAGTTTACAAAATTTTGTTATGTTGAACTAACTACAATAGTTTTTATTATTATTCATGTCCATATATTATCTTTATTACAATTTTCCCCTTATCTAGAACTCAACTATGTGTCAATCCAGACCGCCTTCCTCTTTTCAATAGCTTTGTTTTTATTATACCTCTTTAGATATTAAGTATTCAAAATATGAATTTCCAAATAATTAAATGTTTTTTTTATTTCATGACCATACAATTACTCTTTTAATCCTTGGAATATATTTTAAAAAAAAATTATTTCATTTCCATCGGTAATGAGATAAAATTGTGCTAAAAGAATTTCATTAATGCCTCAAATTTTAAAAAAAATGTTTTAAGTAATACTTTGATTGGAAGCCTTCTTAATACAGAGTCCTGATGTTTAAGAGAACTGTGATATACTAAATAGAAATAATTATTAAAATGTGACCATTATAATGACGGTGTTAAATTAGTAGTTTGAATTACAATAAACAAATCATGAAATATATGTATAAATGTTATACCTAATGAAGTTGTTAATTAATATGATAAATATGAAGTAATATCTTTTTATATCTAAAAAAATATTTTCCGTTGATTTTTTATTACCACATTTAATGAATGAATATTATAAATTACATCTATGATTTTTAAAATTTTAATATATTAAATTAATATCATTTTTAAAGTCATATTGTCAATATTATCTCATATTTAATTTCTTTGATATTTATGAAAAGATTTATATTTAATATGATAGTGATATATTCATATTTTGTTCTAAAATTATTATTTATTTTCATTAATTTCTATAATTTTAATGTGTGAATATATTTTTACATTTATATTAAATTAACATAAATATCCATTAATTTTCTTATAATAAAATTAATTAGAGAGTAATCAATATTATAATTTATATTTTCATGAGTTCATTTTTAGTTTCAAGAAATATTTTTCTAATAACTATTTATATAGAATATTTTGAAATTACACAAAATTTTATTCCATTCAAATAAAAAATATTTAAATACTTTTTAAATATTAGGTATTATAAGGTTCAAGTATGTTAAATATGTCATATTTATTTTTGAACATAATTAATATTATCCAAATTAAAAATGTAATAACCATTGTAATGGAAAACATGTAATACAATATTATAACTATGGTTAAAAGAATTTAAAATCCTCATAAAAATTTCCATTGTTCTTTTGGATGCGTTTAACATGACAATCACTATCCCAATTCTGAAAATATGCCATTTATCTTATAAATTTCCAATATATTAATTTATGTAATGAATAATTCTATAATATAACTATTTAGATGTTAATATATCTAATATAATTTCAAATTTAAATAATGATTAATTCAAGGATATAAGTTTTTAATTTTAATTAAATTTTTATTTACAATTTGTCTATAATTTTATAGATGAAATAATTACCTAAAATTCTTATGCAACGTCGACATAGTTTCTTACAAAAAGTAATAAAATATATATAATGATATAAAAGAAAAATAATTTAATATTTTAGGGTGATTTTTGGTGTTCAAATAATATAATAGATATATATAAGATATAATTGATGTGTTAGACATTTATTTTCTAACTAAATTACTATTATGATATTTTTTTTAAATCAATTATTATAAGAGAACTAATAATTATTTTAATGGTATTATATGTTAATTAACATTTTAATAAATTATTTAAAATTCATAAATATCCTATCATTTTCCAAATAAATGGGAAAATATCAATAATACAATATATGTTCCAATAAAGTTTCACTTTATCTTTTATATCAACCATCTTGACCAATAATGAGTAAAAAACATTTATATCACAATAATCATTAAAAGGGGTCATGAGAGGCTACAAATATGATATAAATATTAAAAAACCACATAATATTGTCAACATATAATTGTATGAATGTATATTTACTAATATACAGTTTATATTATAGAATTTTACATCTTTTTTGAACATACAACTGGAAAAATATTATATTTAAATCATTTACTAATTAAAAATGTGTGATTTTATTCACATTCATAGAAATCCACCACTCTGTTATTCTTTACAGAAACATGATCCAAAAATATTAACAAATTCCTAAAAATACCCCTTTTCAATGTAATTACACAGGTCCTATATTTTTTGGTCTTTTCAAAATTCCATCCATATGTTCCATAAGAGGACGTCGAAAGGTGGTTTCACAATGTGGATGTAATAAACGTAATAAATATATTTCACATTTTTCTTCATTTACCTCATTTATTTATGTAGTAAAAATTATAATATAAAAATATCTAAAAAACTCATATATTAATAACATATTCAGTTTATTTATTAAAAATAATTCAACTACTTCTCCATCAAATGAGAATCAAACCCATCGTTTTTGTGTAAAAGTGGACTACATCCTCATGAACTAATGTAATTCATTATCCATCAACACTTTTACAGGATATTTATCATTAGTTAAATAGATTATATATATGATATTAATTACATAATTAAAATTATTTAAATATATGATATAATCAATTTTCTTAACTCGCTATCCTTTAAAATGACAATTTCATTCATGTGTACAAGTGGAATACCCTCACTATGATGTTATGTGAATAAATTTTCATTAAAAACCATCATATATTGAATTTAAAGTTTATTTAATGTTTAGATATAATAAATATTTCATGAATATTAATATAGAGATAATGGAACAAAGTAACAATTTACCATATTCAATCTGCAGATTTAATGTTTAACATATTTGATGAATATCTTCAGAATTTCCGACTTGAAATTAATAAATTAAGAAATTAATTATAACGTGTTAAATTTATAATTAAAGCAATAATTTTTTTTATTTTTCTTATTATTAATGTGAATATTTAATGTAAACTTATTATTCAATATGTTCAATAAAATACGTGATGATTCAGACACCAATTATAGTATTTCTAGTCTCAAATCCCCTTCATTGACAATGAATATATTTTTTCACATATTTTCCATTTTATTATATATAATCAATTAAATGGATGTATATAATAATTATAATCCAAAAATAAATGTATTTCAAAAGCCATTAAAATTTATTTCCTTCAATGATTGGTTAGATCAGAAGTTGTCATGTTATAAATGTTTTTCATTCAAATATTTCTCCAAGGATAATCTCTAATGAAGATAAGATTTGATAATCCTATATATGATAGTATATTATAAATTATTTTAGGAAACGAGCTTTTGATATCCTATGATTTTCGAAGTACATTTTTTTTCTATGTGTTTAGAATTTCATTATTTGTCACAGGTTATTTATGATACGATGTGGATTGATTTTAAGCGATATACATATGTCTGTATGATGATGGGTGGGTCCTATATTAAAATAAAATTTTATTTTATAACAATATGTCTTTTGATAATGTCATTTATGGATGTAATTTTCTTGTTCACACAGGTACATGCATGATGGGTTTTAGGAAATTTTCAGATATTGACACAACGAGATTACATATTGGAATTGGCATAATGGGCTTTCTTAGAAATGATTTATTATTCTTATGGTCATGCCATATTTTCAATTTTGTTATCATTTAATGGAGAATATATATATATATATATATTTTATCATTTTATTTAAAATTTTCATGATTAATTTTATTTCAATGAAATTTTATGTTTTATAGACAAGGTCTTATTTTAATTATATTCCATTATTTTATGTCATTGCCTCATTTTTTGGAATATAAAGATGTGTTTATGATATATAATATAATTTATTATTATTTAAAGATATTTAAATTATTTTATGTAACTAAAATATTTTTATTATTATCATATATGTATTTGGACATTTTATAACGATATTTTTGGGTTCAACAAATTTTTCTTCTTATTATATTGTGATTTACCATTAATGGTAATATGAACTCACACATTTCATATGTTTTTTATACATAGGTTATTAAGATAATTATATAAAATTATATATATATATATGAGCTTAGAGGATAATTATAATTTGGTAATACTTGAATGCATATGAAAATAATGTTTTATGTGGATAATCCCCAAAGAACTAAACCATTCATTAAATTATATTTATTACTCTTATGAGTTGAATTATTTAATAAATGAGATTATTTTATCAAATATGTCGTGTTAAAATTGGGTGGAGTCAAAATTAATATTTAATAAATCCATTAATTTACAACAAAATCTTCATTTAATGATGAAATTTGTGATATTAATGATGAACAACACCGTTATGGTTGAACTACTGCAAAATGGTGAAGATTACTCACACCTTATATTGAATATAAATAATAACATACTAATATACATATATATATTAATTTATTATAATGTATAATTAGGTTTATATATATATATATAATGTTATATATAATTTCATTAATTATTATTAATTTTGATATAATTTTAGTGGATGTCAGGAATAATTTTATGGTGTTCTTTGTCTCCAATATAATTTCTTGTGATATTTTTTTCTCGATAAATTGTATCTGTAATGTAGTGAGACTACATGATAAATATTTTATCTTAAAATATTAATTTTATTTCTTTTTTTTTAAATTATATATCATGTTCTATGTTTATATGGGGTTGGATTCAATAGATACAAATGTTTTAACTTATTTTTTATCTTAACCCCATTTATTTTGTTATAATGATTCTTATTTTACTTAATTCATCCATGATTTGTTTCTTCCACATTAAGACACCATTTAATTGTATTTTCTTATCCTATAAGGTGAAAAAATGACCATTTATTTAATGACATTAATAATGGAAAATTTTCATTCTCAAAAATCATATCAACATTAATAATAATTAACATCCTCTTTAAAGAATTTTTTCACTATTGACAAATATTTTACACTACTAGTATTATACATTATGTTTCAATATCCAATTACTCATTATTACATGTGACAGTGAAATTTATTATTTCATAATTTTTAATATTAATCTTATTTAAAACTAATTATGATGTGGGTTGAAATAAATATATTCTAAATGGGTTAATATTTATGATCCATTGATTTTTTTCCAATTCCCATTTCCTTTAAATAACCATTTTAAATTTTATTGGGCCTTTTATTTTGGATCACATTTAATGTTTAATGTTTTGAAATGTTTTTACATCAACTTTTGAGGAAAATGTTGTTTGAAAGTGACCCATTACCTATTATTTTGTGATAATGTTAATTTTTTTCTAAAAAACTTTTACTTCTTCTCTTTTATTTTTCCCTTTGTCCCTAAAAATATTTATTTATATTGAAATCTCAATTAATAAACTACCCTATAAATTCACATATAGATTTTTTTTGGGATTAAACTCATTGAAATCCATGATTTCTATTTTCTTCACATGTATTTGATTTTTTATATATTTTTTTAAAATATATTTCATTTATGAATATTATATATTTCCATTATTGATAGAAAAGTGTTTGGACAGATTTCATACAATGATTTATTGGAGATACTTTTGGACATAAGAATATAACATTTTCCAATATGGCTTATATACCATATATTTTTTATTTTCATTATATTGTATTTACGTAGAATGTAATTTAATTTGATTTGATACAAATTTAGTTTCAATGGTTGTATAATATTATGATTATTGATGGGATTTTGAATTTTTTTCAAAACATGATTCCAATTCAATATGATGTGAAACCCAAAATATTTCCTTATATTATATATGACATTATAGATTATGATTTTTTGTGGAACACATATGTATGGTTCATTAATGGTGATATTTTATATCACCCACAAGTTTATTGGTTATGTTTCATATCTCAAGAGATTATAATGTATGGGAATAATAATATTATCTACAAACTCATTGAAATAATTAGTTTTTTCCTATTTGATATGTGGAAATAATGTTTTTGTTTATATTTGTGTGAGAATGACGAATTTTCTATAATGTTAATGCTTGGATGTATTTAGTTTTTTCATTAATATATCCATATAATGGGTTTTTTTACAATGTTTTAAAGCTTATGATTTTAACAAATTCTCTTGTTTTTGATCAATTAAATATGTGTTACATTATATATTAATTCATTTTTTCTATGATATTATAGAAATTTATGTTACCCCACCACCTTGATTCATGATTATGGTTTTGTACTTCTGTGATATTTTTATTTTTGGTGTCTTATATTCTTAAATTACATGATAGGTTCTTATGTTATTCCATTCCTCATGTCATATTTATGTTAAAATATTTATTGTATATGATTTAATTTTTTTTAATGATTATAAAAATATGTGTATATTAATCTTACTAGTGAACATTGATTCTTATTTATTCTTATCACCTTTATTGTGCATCTATGTTCGCCCATTTCAAATGATATCATTCCCCAAGGTTATAAATAAATTTGATGTAAATATATATTCCTCTAAGAATATCTTCTGTAGATAATTATGTGAATATATTTATGGGTTTTTATGAAATTATAAGTTTTATATATAGTGTAAAATATAAATTATTTAAAAAGGGCACATGATTCAGTAGTTAATTGTTTTTTTTAATTTTATAATACATTTAACATAAATGTTCATGTGAATGTTTTGTAATGATATTTTTAATGTAATTTAACAAATAAATGGTCACCTTCCTAGGATATCAAATAGTGTATTCTTATAAAGGAACCATATATACATGTTATTTGTGAGAACAAGAGAATGAACCACTTTCAATCATGTATTCCACTGATAAAATGATGGTATCTTTATTACTCCATAACTACAAATTTTGTAATGTTATTTCTAACAATATACCTCCACGACAATGAGGTACCTACAATTATAAATTTGTGTATCCACTCCCAAATCATGAAATAAAACTTCTATTACCCCATATAATATTTATTAAACTTGGTTTATGGTTTATGCATTTGTCAAAGTAATGATCTAGGTAATTCAATATTCCATTTTTGGGTATAGGACCCAAGATCTTGTTGATAATATCATCTCATTAAACACTACATTATCATTATAAACTCTCATCTAATAAGAAATAAATTATTTTTTCGCTAATAAACCATTCTAAACTATTTAGTATCACTTTATCCACCTCTATTGTATAAGTCCCAACTATGGTATCAATAAGGTATCCATCCATAGTACACTCAATAATTCACTATAACAAATAGTATAACCTTTGATTAATACTCGAATCATCATTATAATACTATATCATATATGAAGACCTTCCTTAATGTTCCATAATATTTATGATCCTAATTTTAATAATTAGGTAGTAATCCAATAGAAGTATATATTAAATATGCCATATATGTGTAAAAATAATTAAATATTTTGTTTTCTCACCATTCTAAAAACATATTTAACCAAAACAAGATGTTAAAATATTTTTGAAATTATATAATATAATGGATAAAAATTTCCTGAAAACAAATTTATCACAAAATGTTAAAATAAATAACACAAAATTACAATAGGACCTTAATCAATGAAACTCAAACTACATTAGCTTTAATTCTCATTAAGTGGGATTTGTAGGATGCCCCCCAATGGGTCAATCCAAAAACCACTAATATTCCATATCCATCAGCATGGGGACATATTTCCCATGAAATCATTTATGTCCTCCATCGATTTAATATTTCCTTTGTTTTCTTAAATGACATAACACTTAAGGCTATATTACCACTGAAAACCACATTTACACACACGAGGTCCATATTGCATATTTTCCATCTCCTTATTATTCCACACAACATCTGATATCATTTTTGACATGGAGGGTTATATTGTGTCTATATACCACCATATTTTTTTATTTATTCCATATTCCAAATAAAAACATATTATTATTAGTATTTAATATTATTTCTTGAAAAAAGATCTACCATATTTGGACATATTCCCTATAGAATAGAGAAAATAACCATTTCATATTCCTTTTTAGAGGAGTGAGGAATTGGTCAGAAGTGGTCTCTTTTTGTAAGGGGGAGGAGGGGCTCTTTAGGAAAGTGTGAAAACATTAATTTAATATATATTTATATTAGGTTTCTAATGGTCCAAATATCATTATAGTCAAAAATAAGATGACTCAAGGTCGAAATAAAATCATCCAATATGAATTGGACAGGTTTTAGATAATATTTTAATCATTATAATCTTATTTATTTAAATGATTTATTAATGAGGTAAACACTACATCCTTATTGTGTCATAAATAACTTAAATAATTTGATATCTAAAAATTATAAAAAAAATACTATCATGTAGGAAATATCTTTATATTTTTAAATAATATTTATAGTCGAAATTTTGACTTATATAACATTATATAAAAAATAATTTACTTAAAGATATTTTCTTTTGTCATTTTTTCCTTTACTTTATGTTAAAAAACTAAATTGTCATTATCACTCCCAAGTGGCTCAATGGGGTCCCAAAATAGACCCAAAGATGACCGTGGTCATTAATTACTCATGAAATAATGTTTGGACAAGTGTTAAGGTAATTTTGAATTATTATAATTTTATTTTTACCTTGAATTACTTTATTTACCTTTAACCGCGGTAAATAAAAGTCAAAAGTTATTATTCAACAAAAATTATTTTCATCTTATTGAACAAAATTTTACTTCATGATAACAAAAAAGTATGTAATATTTTAGAAATTCAATTAACAGAAGTGGTAAAATTTCATTTAAATGGAAAAGTCGGTATTTTTAACTATCACTAAGTGGTTTCACTATTCATCAAAAAATGAAGTTTTTCATAAAAATACAAAAAATTCAGCATAATATATATTTAATATTCCAAATTAAATAATTATGTCTATTTTTTCAACATCAATACATATAAGTTTTGTTAATTATTTTTAAAATTAATTCCCGTTATCAAAACAAATAGCATGCATTTAAGAAACAATAACTATCAAAAGATTGATACTTGTTTATGTCCAATTTCAAAGTGAAATTTATTCCAATGACCAAAATTGGATTAAATGGTAAAAATATATTTAAATATAACTTTAAAACCAATTAAAATTATAATCTAACCATATAAATAAATTATATTAAAAGGTACTTTTGAATTAAAAATAAAATATTTTTCACTGTTCATTAAAAAATGAACTTTATCAGAAAAATTCGAATAATTTACACAAAGTAAATTCTGATGTCCCCATTATACATAAGGATTTTATTTTGTCATATAGAATGTATTAATGTGACAAAAAATATATTTAAAAATCGTTCTCCATTAAAAGGCGCTAAATCGGCCTTTTAATGTAAATTATCCTTAAAATTAGATTCATTCACATTTTAAGCATCTAACTTTTATTGAATAAATTTAAATACATTTATAAAAGATGTATAATCATATTTTAGTTAATTTAATTCATTCCTTCCAATACAATGGCTAGGAGTTTACTAACTTTAATAATAATAATATATTATTAGTGTGCAACGTAAGAATTCAAAGAAACCCAATGTTGCGTATCAGGTACGCTATCGAACATAGCAAACCCTTTAAAGTAAAATTAATATTTAATTCAAAAATTAATAAATATGAAAAAGTAATATTCTGTATTTACTTAGGATGTTACAGGTATACCTTATAGGAATATATTCCTGAAATCCATTTAATATTTTCATTACTATTGAGGATGCCTTAATAAATGAGATGTAAATATATGGTATTCAGAATGAAAACCCATTGGCAGAACAATTCTTTTAATGTATCACGGATTTTTGTGAAGGGAAATTTAGAGATAGATTAATAAATATAAATAAAATAGGATATAATATATATAAAAAATGGTATATTTATATTGTTATTAAATAATAAAAAATCAATAAGTGATCAATCTATAAACAAAATTACAATAAATTTGGTTTGTAAAATTACGTTGTTTTACATATGTTAAATGAAACTAATTCTCAATAATTATCAATAGTTTAAATGAAACTATCTTTCAAAATAACATATATACAAATCTATTTCTAGAATTTTTAAATATAAATACTGATTATATTGAATAAAATTGACATTTATATTTGAAAATACTAATTATTTACTATATGGTAAAAATGAACATGGACATAGATGATATATTTTAAAAAATAAAAATTATTTTTTCTTCATTATAATGAACAAATTATATAACATAAGATTTATTAAAAATATCTACATTATAAATTATATATAATCAACAATAAATAAATTTAAAATAAATCATGGGATTCATAAGGGTTCAAATATGAAAAATATGAAAATTAATTTCATAGAAAGAATAATATAACCCAGTTAAGTGAATATTAATTCAATAAAACTCTTACAACATTGGTAATTATTGAATAAAATGAACATGAAATAGTATATTATTAATAGACTTATAAATCCCCTGAATTATTTTTTATTTATGATAATAAATTTCAATTAAGTAGTATCGATACAATCTACAATACATGTTGTGAATAATATGAATGATTCTCAGAAGAGTAGAAATTGAGAGGAAAAACATTGCAAACAAAATAGTTTATATAGAAATGGGGCTTAATAATATAGATGATATGAGGAGGTTATGTATGTTATGAAAATAAAATATAATAAAACATGATGGGTTAAAACATAAACCATATATGTATAAGGGTTATAAATAATGGATTTCATCCAAAAGGAAGACAATCAATATAGGAAACACCTACCAACATAAAAAATGGTTTAAATATGAATAAATAAAATTTGAATAATTAAAATAATTTTAGATATAAGATCTAATCTTATGTGGACGAAATGAAATACTCTAGAAGGAATGCATACCAAAATCCTCCAAATAACCCTATGATATATAAAATTATCAAATTAGAATAGAGTTCAAGAGAAAATCACTCACAATGTCGAATTTTAGAAGTGGGTTTAAATTGAAAGGAGGATATGATTAGAAAATTTAAACCCCATAAAGTGAAATTGTAATTAAATTATATTAAAATAATAATGTAAATTAAACCATTAAAATAATAAAATATGTAAGGAATTAGGTTTACTACTAAATTAAATGATATTGAGTTAACAAAACACCTTACAATATATTCCCACTTTCTTAAAAAAACTCTATCATCTGGTATAATATAAAAAAAATTATAAATCAAATAATTATTGAGAAATTTATCTGATTAATTAACTATTATTTGGTATTTTATATTCATTTATTATAGAAAAATTACATTTCTTAGTTTATATTAATCATTACAGGTCAATATTTTCAACTCATCATTCTCTATTTTAGTACGGTGGACTCACCCGTAATTTATTTTTGACTAAACAATTATATATATAATAGTAAAATAACTATAATATTAATTCCACTATGAATGATGACGTTCCCTGTTCCTTTTATATGATGTTCATGTATGCTTTAGTAGAAGGATGAAATTCATTATTCCATTGCTTGGTTTAATTTAATAGACATATTGTAGAAAATAAATATACAAAAAATATTAATAATTAACATTCTATTACAATAAAAAATTGTTTCTATATTAAAATTAATATATATTAATTAATTATGATTTCATATTAAAACATGATAAAAATTTATCTCATCATCTATATAAGTTGTTAAATAAACCCAAATAATAACATGCTTTATTCAATGGATGCATATGAGTATTTTTTTAAAATTTAATTATAATATAAATGTAAGTTTTTTATTTTGATTTTAATTATGGTATAAGTTAATTTAGAATTTTTTAAGGAATGAATGAAAATTAAAAAATCTATAATAAGACAATACTTACTATTAATAAATCATATCCTCCCGTGGAAGCCCTATTATTTTTATGGGATTTGTGGTAAACACATTATAAATATATCTATAAAAATACTGTTTAATAAATTTAAAGAAAACATTTTTAGATTACATATTTTAATTAATATTTTATATGTGGATTTTATGTGATGGGTGTGTGTTCATTTAATAGATATTGGGGTGAAATTTTATCAAATAACATTTATCTAATGTACAACTAATGTATATTTAAATTTCTAGTAGCTCAAAAATGAATAAATGTTCGATATAGTTATTGAAACATAAATAATTCTTTTGATATGTAAATGTTGATCAAAAATGATTTTTAATTGTATTTATTGTCAAGAAGAACGAATTAAATAATCATAATGTCATTATTTATTGAGGAAATATTCTATGGAGGATTTTCGAGTACTTTTGAATATTTTTAAGAATATGGTTGATGATATGAATAATTTTCTAATAATATGTTTAATTTTGATTAATTAATGAGTATTAAATATCCAACAAATAGATTATAATTGAGTTTCAAACATTATATCAATAATAAAATATGACATGAAAATATATATTACTGGAGAATCATTCAAATGTTACAAAGGAAATTGAATATTGGGATACTATCAAAATTTTGTGATTATTTTCTTTTATTAATGTCTTGAAATGAGAATTAAAGGGTTAAAATTATAATTGATATTTTTTAAATGGACTCCATTTTGTATTGATTTAATAGGTTGAATATTATATTATTTCCATTATATTAAATTATATATGGATTATTATTTCATAAGGAATATATTTGGATGCTACTTTTAGAGGTGTTTATAATCTATCTATGAAAAAAATCATTTTGTTGTTATGTTGGAAGGCTTGTTTATCATCAATATAAATTTAATATATTTAATAAAAAAGATTATTGTTGAAAAAGGTGAAATATTTTCTAGAAAATTCAGTGAGGTCCATCATTAATTTTTTATATAAGATGTGAAGGTTTTTTCTATTCCAAATAACATTGAAATTGAAATAAAATGATTATTAAATGTATGATAAATTCATAATGTCTTTTTATATCTCATTGGGAGATATAGAGTGATTTACTATTTCAAATGAAGGTTTAAGGTGAATATTATGTGATCATAATATGTTTATATTTAATATATATCATACATATGTCAATCATAGAACAAATGTATTAGAAAATTGTTGTAATCCACTATAATATATAATATTCACATTATAATATCTAAAAAAAACATTTATATTTATAATCAAATCAATATTGGTATATCATTTAGTGATAAAAAATATATTCATTTCATTCCAAATAATTTAAAAATAATGGATTCACTATAACACACAACATATTTCCAAGCATACAAACTATATTTAGTGCATATATATTTATAGTAATGAGATATATTCAAAGTGATATGTAATATTTATTGGATGACACATAAGTTACATATTACATAACATAATATATATATATATATATATATATAATGTCAAATGAGATGAACCTATAATGGATACCCTCTCAATAAAGGAACCCATCCCGAATTACTACATACACAAAGCATATTCTCGATCACTAAGGGATGGTTTCCAAAAACCACTTAACATCAACAAACAAAGGAATGATTTTATCAATCCAAAATAATAAAACATGAAATATAATGATATATATAAAGAAATAGTGGAATATAACATGGATATATAATTCATAACATATAAATAAGCTATAAGTGATATATCTAGAATGATAATAAAATAATATATAAGAGACATGTCTAATTTGAAAGGATGGAAAACAAAAAATGCTACTCCAGACTCTTCAATGTTATTGTGTGGGAAACACCCACCATCTCACCATCCATCTACCCATTAGATGCTGATAGAATCCCCCATAGCCTCACTAAAATTCGTCTTCTTTGCCTACTTTGAATTACACGATATGGTTTATGCACTTCCGAATGGGAGTACCTGGTTGGAGAAAACATGCTCTGCCGGTTCCCACCTAGTTGTTCCATAATAAGTCTCTAGAAAACATTCCATGCATGCCCAATATTAGGGAAACCAAATAATGATATATATTATAGCTATTTTATCTCAAAAACATGGGAAAAAATTAATTCATGCCTTTACCAAATTCTAAATAAATCCATTAAATCAGTTTTGAGTATTTTTATATAAAACCAAGTAGTCATATAAAAATAAATAAGGTATCACATATCATATCAAATCCAAGATCGTTTAACTAGAATAGTACAATATAAAAACAAATGTTACATCATGCTATGGATCACACATGTTTAGGATATATAGTAATCTTATACAAAACAAAGTTAATTCTTTCCATGTTGTCTCTAGACATATGAATCAAAAATAAAAAGTAGAGGAACTAAAAATAATGTGAATCCCCAAAATTTTCAATTGATTACCTTGAAGAAAAGGCCATTGGTGAATAGAAACACCCAATTAATTAACCCCTTAACAGTTAAAGGGGTATATTAGAATTCCTTACACCTAAGATCCCTAAAATTCTAATGCATTTTATTTTCCAAACCAAATAATCAAAACCTAAATTCAAAATCCATTTAAAAAAATTCCAAATTTATTTGAAATCAACATTGATTTACCAAAACCAATGGAAATACATCTTTTAAAACAAAAATTTACACACAAAAAATTACACCATTCAATACTTCCATGTAATTTATAACAATGTAATTCATGAACTAGTGTTATATAGTTCACTAGCATAGGCTAGTGACGGAACGACCAACCTCAAAACTCGAATCGCACGTGACCATAATGGGATCCATCATATTAAATAACCCAACATCGAAAATGGGGATCCAAAAATCAATCATGACATATTAAAATTGACTCAATTAAAAGAAATTATCATTTAAAAATGGAACAATATACCCCGATAGCACACACCCTACACGCCGCGACAACTAAAGGACCATCCCATAGAAGAAGGTCACATGATTGATATAAAATTAATCAAGATGAAATGTTATATCATATCAAATAAAATTAAATATAAAATAATATATAGATGTTGTTATCAATGTAAAGAAATAAGAAGGAGAATTATCATACTTTGAGAGACTCCACAAAGAACACTATAAATCAAATGGAAAAAAATTGATTTTCAAGGAGATGGGGTTCCCAAAATCACTAAAGAATGATTCTTTGTTGAGAGAGAATAATGATATGGAAAATGTAATAAGAAGAATCTATTCAGTTATCTAAATCCATATATTAGTACGATTATTCAGTGTGTAATCCATTTATATTTCTTGTAAACCACAGAGTCCATATATACTGAAAACCACATAAATTTTTATTAAAAACAAATTATTATAATTAAATACTGTGTAATAGTTGTCTACGGTGTACTATTTTATGTTGTCTTCTCAGATGATGACATGATCATGGGGAACAATTACACGATGTGTAAATTATTTACACTTCATGTAATAACCCAAAAGACATTAAAAATAATACATTTTTTACATTGAATCCTATACCACATCATGCATTATCTGAAATGAGGGAGGAACCAACTTATACATTTCCCATTTTTACTTAGACTCCAATAATTTATACAAACATAAATCCATGATATTTTGGTAATTTTCCATATCAAATGATCTCTATCCTAGAGAGTCCTAATACATGAAATATGAAATTGGAAAACAATTTAATAGATGGAAATTAAAAAACCATGAATTGTGATATTATATACTCCCCACCACAAGAATATATATCATTTATAAGTCATGTGGAATAAATTTGTCTGTTAAAGATGTTATGAGATTGATCTATCATAAATGATTCACAGTCACATGTCTCATGAGAATATGAACCATCTACCCATAACTCTCTAACCAATTTAATTGTCTTCCAACATAATGATTTAAAATGATATTCAATGATCATTAATGGATGATAAATAATAAAAACATATCGATCTAACTCAACCTCTTCGAAAATAAATACATGAGTGGGATTGGATTGGTATTTTCTATGTTTTGATATGTGGAAGAAATAATGAATTAATAGCATGTGAACCACATAAGAAAACTGATAGGAAACCAACCCTTGGTGATTAATGACCACAAATGGTGAAAAATATATTAGAGAAACAATTCTTTATTTTCCATGTAGATAGTGACAAAAAAAGATTATCCTTCAATAAAACTACAAAATCTATTGAAAATTCCTAATGGTTACCCCATTGATCAACATAATATTTTAGTTGAATCCAAGACGAAACCAGATGGAAACATATATCCTCAATCCTCATAAACATCCCCCGATCCGAAATCAGTCTTGGAAAATAATTATCACCCATATATTCCCAAAAAATTGGTTACATGCATGGGTGACCATACAGAACCTCCAAATGATCCATTATTCTCAAATAATGATAAATATTATTATAAAAAATCTCCACATATAAAAATTGTTCTCTATGATACACCAAAAAAATGACATGGAAATTTAGAAAATCCTCTATGATATAGAGAACACACTTTGTCTGACCATCTGTCTGTTGATGATAATATTTATATAACATGACCAGAGTCTCTTTGAACACATGGATACATCTCTATAACATCAATGTAAACATATGATATTTCCTAAAACAATTGGATAACAAACCCATATTTTCTCAAAATCTCATCCACCTATTGATTTACAAGATTTTACAGTCTAGTGGTGTCATTGACTATAATCAAAAGATAAATCATTTTCAACTGATAAATCACCATTTAGATTTCATTCATGCCTCTTGGATTTTGTGGTAATCCAAAAATAAATTTCATGGATCTGTTTACCAATTTCCAAATCAGCATCGAAATAGGCTAAAGAAAACTAGAATGTTTTAATGAACTCTAAGACAACTTTGCTAAGATGTATGTTTAAGGTACACATGAATATTAAAACATTTTTATAATGGATATCGACAATATACTATTTAGAAATTTAATTATTCAATAACATTTATCTAAAATTATATAGTAACTAGATAAATCTAGATATAGATGAAGAAATTATCAGTGCCATATTCTATGTAGAGTAATAGTGGGTGCTTCCAGTAAATTTAGTTGGACCATATATAACAGGTTTCAAGTCCTTCCCCTTTCTATAGACTAATTTTTTTATAATAATTGATCATATGTCCGTGTGGATGTTATCAACCACTATAAACGATGTACTAGCCCACACAATTTTAAGAAATATTTTAAATAATTGTGATATTTTTATAAATATAGTATCTTTTATTATTGTATTTATACACACAAATTGAGTGAATAATGAATAAAACACTCTAACTTCAATGTAATACTATTAAAGAGGGAAAATATGGTTCAGTTGGAAATTATTCTCCCACTCCAATTCAACTGCCCACTCCATGTGGTTTCATAGATAATAGTGGAATTACGAATAATGTATTTTTTGAATATTTTCTTTAGTTAATCCATTTTCATTATTATAACCTATACCAAAATATATCAGTTTTTTACCTTTGTAACTTATATTTTCCATAAAAATTATATGGAAATTTTTGATTAATTGTTTGAAAATGATTGTAATTATGAAATAAGTTTTATTAAATTCATTCTATCTAAATGAAATTAATTTAAAAATAATAATTAATATCGTATAAAAAAATTTAATTAGGTTTATTTTTCATAACAAATTAATAATCCTCCAAAAATGAAAAACTTTTTTCTATACAAATAAAAACTATTTTTCATTAAATTTTATACATCATATATGAGGCCTTTAATTTTTAAATAAATATATATATAAATATAATAAGAATATTATCTTTTATAAAACAAATTTATTTGAACATGATGAATAATATTTTATTACTTATTATTATTTAATGATTTATAAATTTCAATTTATTTATTTAAGTATAGATTCCTATAAATTTTTATAAATTTTAATAAACTCTCTATTCAAATGTAATAATTCCAGTTCAAATTGCATATAATAAAATAATTTTTAAAAAATATATATTATCAAAAGTGAATTATTACATATTATTTTTTTTCAAAATATATATATTTTAGGTCAAAAAAATTGTTGTAATCGATTTTTTTATTTTGAGCATCTAAATAAAAATTACTTATATTACCAATTAATTATTTTGTTCCAATGGGTAATAATTTTTAGTATTATAATATATGACTATATATCAACTATAATTATCAAATAATTGCTGAATTTCACCATTAATTACTATAAATTCATTCAATTATAATGACCCAATTAAAAACCCACAATTTATTTATTTTATAATTTTAGAAAATTTCTTCATTATTCATTATTTTTTATATTATTATAGGCTTAGTATAATAACCATGAAAATAATATTTAACGTAAATGTTACATCCTAAAACTATAGAAAAAATCACCTCTTATAGACCCTTTACTGAAGAAATATTTAATATGATAAATTTATAAAATGATTTTAAACAAAATAATTATATAATTGGATTAAAAAAATCAAATTTTGGATAGTATTATTTCATTGGACCTGTTATAAAATGGATCATCTTAATTGAAAATTATGTTTTTCAAGAAATATGTAATTTTTTTAAATGTAATGTTACATAAGAACAACCTATATGGTTATAAATCGATTATGTATTAATCTATTGATTTATGTATTGAAATATTACATTTTAAAATATTTTCTAAACATATAAATAATATGTAAAACTTATATATATCTAAAAAATCATAAATTACTGTAAAAAATTAATTCTTTTTATCCAATCCTATATTTTAAAGGGTGATTCATATTTAGAACTAGTTGAATGCCACATCTTGCCTATTTAATTTTTAATAAATCATTCTATTCCATTATAATTAGTATCATGTATAATTTTACCACATATATATATTTAAATCCAAAATAAATATAAAGAAAATTCTATTGCATGATTATGTGTATTTATTTTAAGATTAACATTTTACACCATAATAAATAATATTTGACTAAATTATTATCCAATTATAACTTTAACGTATTAAATTTTGTTAAATTTTCAATAATAGTAATTATCATAAAAATTAATTACTGCTGTTAGAAATTAATTTCCAATGTAATATTAAATTTGGGTAAATGATATAAAATTAAACAAAAAACTAGTAAAAAGAACATAACGTTGTCTAAAAAGGAGTTTTTGATGATATTTTTAAAATATAATCCTGTTACAAACTAATTATTTTATTTTATGTTCCTTTACACTAAAATATTAACCACATATTACTGAAAATTTATTGGTCAATCCAATAACTACTCTCCCCTTTATGATTAAGGGGTAACATCTTAAAAACATCAGTTCTAAAATGTCATTTTAATTTTCTGTTGAAAGTATTCAGTTTTCCAATCACATTATCCATTTCCAACATTCATAATCTTCTCATTGCTACTTCTTGCATATTTTCATCATTACTAGCGAGGGTTCCAAGTAGATAATAATGTACCTAGTTAGATAAATGTAAACTACATAGTTATCATTTCAATTATATTCATTAATATTTTTAATATATATAAAAATTATTGTTTCTATTCTAAAAAGTTAATATATTAACGTTAAAATCATTATGTGTTCATATACCCATTCGATTATGTAATAAAACATGTTCATGTGTTGTGTAGACCACCACCACCCAGACATAACATGTTTTGTTTTCATTCACCAATATACACGATTTAATATAATTATGTCATTAAATGATTAATATTCTTTTCATGATAAAATTTTGGTTTCAATGTTATAAATTAATCTTACTATTAATTTTTAACAAAAAACAATCATCGTTAGTTTAATATTGTTATCTAATTATACTAAGAGTATATTCTTGTATTAAATTTGTGTAAGGTTTTCATATCCATAAATTATTATTACAATTTCATTAAATTATAATGTATAAAAATAATAAAACCCAAATAATATAATTATAATGAAATTAACATGATATAACCAACAAACCATCTTATAATCACCCAATAATCAGTTTAGGTTTATGTTTGGGTCAATTTATCCACCTATATAGAATATTCTACATATTATTGTCATCTATAATTATGAGAATATATTCAATTGAAAAATATATTATAAAACATTACATAATGATTAAATGGGATATAGAGATGTTATATAAATATTTAATTCATAAAATATAGAAACATCCTTTGTTCATCAAAAATAACCAACACATGATTTTTATCGATGTCATCATCAATTATAATGTTTTAAACATTCAAGAGATGAATATATAATGGCATAATTTTTTCTAATATTAAAACAATGTAACATTAGTAGAATAATAATTATTTAATTTCAAATAATAATGATTATGAACACATTTATTGTGAAACATTTAAAAATGATGAAAACTATAAACACCCAATACAGAATTTAAAAATAATTATAGTAAAGAATGATTTTTTTGAAAGATTTTAAAAGAAAATTGACAGGATTAATTTTATTAATTATATCATAAATTTATATAGGTTTATGAAACAAGATATCAATGTTCATTAATCGGAGTACATACAAGTGGTCTGGGGTTTCTGTATCGAATTCCTCTCTTTGAGAGATGTTATATAATGTACACCTTATTTACATTATATTGTGCACATAATCCTTATTTGATATGTTATATCATGTAATTATATAATTATACCATTATTAAGATTATATATATGCTATCATTTTCAAGATGTTATGAATATTTTTCTACCTGATCTGTAAGTGGGGGGTTTTCGTGTCAATTTACATTCATTATGGATCATGTAATATTCACCTCATAGTTTCCTTTTATTTATGCATAAATTTCAATTTAATACATTCTCTATGATAATAATGAAAAATAATATATATAAATTTCTATAAAATTACCCCTCTTTAAAATTAATTTTAATAATGATTTACATTTTTTATGGTTGATTTTTTTTAATTTTTTGGTAAAGTAAAAGTGTCTATAAAATTCTAGAATGTAAATCTATTTCCAAAAACAACCAAGGGGATGGGACTGTAACATATATTCATATAGCAGTAATCACCCTGAAAAAGATTGGTTTATCATTGAAGCAATCAACTCCCAGATTCAGGGTAAGTTTCTCTAATACCAAACACATAGTGAGGCACTCCATGAAGATATGACTCTAAATATTCATTTTCTCTTGATGAACCATGATGATTAATGTCTCCCATTATTTCCTTGGTATCTTGTAAATAGACTCTATTGAATAATATTTCTACTTCCATGAATAACCTAGAACAATTCATATATCATATAAATTATATTTAATTTATAAGTGAGCATTATGTTACATTGATGACAAATCAAAAAATTCAAGTTAATTATGGGATTTAGTCCTTGAAGCCAAAATTATTCTATTTAATTAGTATTTATTTGATGTTTTTATTCAGAAATATATTTTTTTCCCATGTTTATTTAGAAACTTGTTTCTCAGAGAATGATAATATAGTCCAAGATAACTCTAATGGTGAATGTATTGTACATAAAAATTTGAATGGTGGGGCCCCAAATTATATATCCCTTTGATGAATCAACCTGTATCAATTGAAAATATAGGTTGTGTTTTGGTGTATATATCTTCCAATGATAAGAAACCACCTTTTTAGAAATAAATAAAAATATGTTTTTTATGATCATCATTATATATTCTTTTGAAATGAGATCAATGATTATTTTTATGCATTTTTTCATTTATTATCATAGATATAGAATCTTATATTTTCATTTAATTATTGATTCGTATTTTTCATTAATTATTAGATGATTACATATTTATTGTTTATTTTATATAAGAATCCATCTTATGATAATCATTGATAAGAAAATAAACTCATCATCATTTGTTTTTATTATCGAATATTCCTAATTTATGAAACTATGTGATTTTCAATGATATAATGGAAGTGATAATCCTGACCGAAATATATATTTATGTCCTTTAATTTCTTATTAATTTAAATTTATGCAAATGTTTAGTCTTCCAAGATAACTAACCTTTTTTATACTTCATAATATCTTGAATGTTATACCAATAATGAAATTTAACAACCAAATATAGTTTTATATAGATTAATATGTAACAGATTATATTAAATTATGTTTAGTAGAAACATTAGGGATTATATTAGGATGAACCAAATTATATTTCACATGTACAATTATAAGACCTTATTATTTATATGAAATAATATAGAAAACATAATAGAAATGTTATTTTAAATTTAAATAACATGAGGTAATTATATATATCTGATTGTAGAATGATTGTGACTAATATGAGTAACATGAACAATGTAAAAAATTTGTAGACAATATAGGTATTTTCCTCCCTATCATTTCAATGGGAATGTTGTTTTCAAGAATGTTTTGTAATAACATTCCTGTTATAAAAACAGTTTACCAAGTATAAATATAAACTGATATTCTAGGTGGAATATATGGTTTTCATATCTATGGATAATATTCAATGGTTATTGGGATATATATTGTATTTGAAATTATAGTGACAAAATTTATTTCCATAAGAATGAGATTACAATTAATGATGTTAAATTGGGTTATCTAGTACTTATAGGGGAAACATTATCATCTAAATCATGTATGGATCCTTCCCTAATATATCTCTATTTAGAATATATACATGAATAATAATATCTATATTGATCTATGGATAAAAATTTTATCCTAAGAATAAATGATATACCAATGGAAAAAAATCATTTATGATTTTCTAATATTATTTCCCGGCCATCCACTGGGGTTAGATTTTTAGATATATAATATATTAATAAAAAATGGAATACTTATATCTAACATTATATATAGAATGGAACTAGTATTATTATTGGAGTTGAAGAAACAACTATAGGAGTTGAGTGATAAGGAATTTATATTCCATAGTGTTTCACCATATAGAACCACTATTTTATTCATTATTAATATTATTGGGCCGAACAAATTTTTAATCAATAATATTGAGATCAATGTTATTAATATTTTGAAAGTGAATCATTATCCTTGAATTGATGACTTATTTGATAAAATTCAAGGAGTAAAATACATTTTAAGGATATATATTCACTCCAATTATCATTAGTTAAGCGTAAATAAAGATGATTTACCAAAAAAACCTTATGAATAAGGTGGATAAGTTGTGAGTATTTAATATTTTTGTTTAGATTGATTATACACCTTTTTCCATAATGGAATTGATAAATACAATATTCTATGAGTATCTTTATTATTTTATTTTTGTATTCATTATGATATCATGATCTACAGTATGTGATATATTGACCAAGAGAGTCCTCATAAAATAATTTAGGAGACCCATAAAAAAAGATAATTATATTGGAATTATAGTAATTTGGATTTTCCACCCATTGGAGAATTTATTCATGTCCACATTGTCTCAAAAGATGGAATACCTATTGATCCATTAAAGGTAATTTTAATAAAGGAATGAAAAAATGATGAAAAAAGTAGAGATATTAGTTTTCATTAGATTAGTTTGTTAATATCAACTTTTTGTTCGAATATTATCCTTGTTCTCCAACCCATTAACCATATTAACCTGGAAAGGGGTTAAATTAACATAGACAAGGGAAGTTATTGAATTTATTGATGAGATGAATGTTGGACTGATTAATTCATCTATATTTAATTTTTCATTAGGTTTTTATGGATTTGTAATTTATAGTAATGAATTGAATAATAGATGTGGTTGTGTATATATAAAGAATCATAGAGTCCTTTTATATGAACTATGGAAGTCAAAAATCCATGAACAGAATTATCCAACACACAAACTTTAGTTGGAATCTATTATCTACACTATTAAAATATCAAGACATTAGGTATATTGATGAATATGAAATATTAAAAATATATATAAGATTTTAGAAGTATATGACCTCCTAAATGGAGATCGACATCTGGAAAAGAAGACTATTGAGTCTATTCATGGAATTTTACGGCTCTTCGTACTAAAACCATATGATGGAAAAAAGGTGGATGCTACATTGAGGAGGAGAGACGATTGAGTTCTAACCATATTGGGGATTAACTAGTATCACATATATAATTATATATTAAAGATTATTCTATTTATTTCTTGGAAATGGGATCAATAATTCATTCCCAAATAAATATAAAATCCACTATTACATGAAAGGGACGAGAGAACATAGTAGTACTGGGAGAACATATAACAGATGACTAATGCTCTGAATGATTATAAATCGATAGAACTCATTTTTAAATATGAATTGATTATGTTTGGGATGTTTTAATGTATTAATTTTTACAAGATATGAAAATGTAGCTACAAGATAAATCATATAGATCAAATTTATCTATAAAACAATTAATTACAATTATGTATAGGAATTTAAGATAATATTTCTTGTAAAGTCCTGGAAATTTCAAGGAAATTGTTTTCTTAATTTTATTTGTAATTTTACAAGAACACAGTTTCTGATGGCGCCTGATTCTGAGGCCCGGTGTGCCCGGAATTAATTTCCGTAGTTTGGCTCGGGTACGTTCAGTGAACGAGCGAGCAGAAATTTCTATCTTTTCAACCGTTGTCCGGAATCGAATTCCGAAGGCACCGATGAACTCGCAGCGCCGATATTCGCTTAAGGAGACCTTTTCCGAGGTTTCGTTTATTGCGGTTTGAGAGTTAGTTTTTGGGTTTTTAAAATAAAGTTAAATAAAATGTGAAAACACATTTTATTTTTAACTTGTTGGTTAACTCCTCCCAAAGGGAGTTAGGGGTGGGACCCACATCCACTTAACCTCCCTTGAGAGGATTAAGTGTGGTGGGGCCCACACGAACCCTAACTCTTCACCTCCTCTTTTTAAAAATCCCCTTTAACTCACTTTAATTAATGTTTGACACTTGGAATAATTAATTGAGGTGAGATGCTTTAAATTTCAAACCTTTGAAATTCTAAGAGGGAGGTTGTGTAATAAAATAAGCTTAAGCTTATTTTATCATTTTGGGGTTGGTTTCTTTTGACACTTGAGAGGATTTCAGAAGCACTCTCTAACATCCTCAACTTTGACAAAGAACACGAAGAACACTCAAGAACGCCACTTCTCTCATCTTCCTAGCCGGATTGTTCCCGAAGATCGACGATGGCTTCCGTGTCAACGAAAGGGAACGCCGCTTCCTCCTCGGACTTTCTTCGTCAGCTTACGAAGATTCACCAATGACGTACCTCTTCGGACGTACCTCTACGTCAACGGAATCAACGAACGATTACCGCAATGCCCGACCTCCGCGACGCTTGTCTTCCGCGGTTTGTTGACGTGCTCCGCAATTGAACCGAGCTAGGGGTTTGTTTCAATTGTTTATATTTGATCGAGAATTTCGACTTGAAAATTCTTCGTGGTAATTTTTTTTAATGTTATGTGGAACTTTCTTCGAACTTGATTGTTTATATTTGTCGGGCCTTAATTTTCAAATCTTTTTTAATCTAAAAAGATTGTAAAAGTTTATTATTCGTTAAAGGCCGATTGCTATCCTTATAACGTGAGGAGTTCGGACCGTACAAACCCGACCGATCCTCCTCTTTTAATTCGTGTTGATTTTTTGTGGAATGGCTCGGAAGGGCGTGGTGCCGTCGCACCACGCGGGTTCATGCGGTTTAATGCGGAAGATACGTGCGGCGCCGTCGCGCCGCGCCGTGGAAAGATTTCAAGAACGCGACGCCGTCGCGTCGCGTCGAAGGTAGTCGAAGAGACCGCGGCTGGAGTCGGGCCACGGCGGAGGGGCGCGGCGCTGTCGCACCGTGCCAATCTAACAAGGGCCGCTGCTTGAGCCGCGGCAGAGCTGGAAGGGGCGGGCGGAAAACCGGCTGCCGACAGTTAATGAAGATCCGCAGCCGGCTCGGCCGTGGCGGAGTAGCCAAAGGCGGCCGGCCTCGCCGGCCGCCGGAGATCGGAAGTGCCGCGGCCATCGGGCCGTGGCGGACGGGTGGAAGGCGGCTGGCCGTGCCGACCGGCCGCGGGTTCGCTTAGGAGGCAGGACCCGCGGTTCCCGCGTGTGAAAGGAAAACGGCCGGCATAAGGCCGGCCGAGATCCACAAAACCCGGGGGGGAGTTTACCCCCCGCGTGTGGTGCACGTGCGGCGCCCAGGCCGCGCCGGGCCGCGTCGGGCCCCACCGCCGCGCTGGCCGCACCACCGGCCGGGTCGCGACGCCGGCCGGGCCGGGTCCAGCCGGACCAAGTCGGGTCGACCCGGGTCGGGCCGACCCGGTTCGGGTCGGACCAGGGGGGGTCGGGCCGCGTCGGTTCGGGCCCAGACCCCCCGGTTTTGGACGAGTTTCGGTTTTTCGCCCATATCTTGGGCTACGGGCCTCCAAACGACTCGTCGTCAGCGGCAACACGATCCTTGGATCGAGACGGTCGTTTCGGTATACTATACTCAAGGTACATCTTCTTTTTCGGGAGGCTACGTGGTTAAAACTCCATAGTTAAGCGTGCTTGGCCTATAGTAGTGATCAGGATGGGTGACCTCCTGGGAAGTTTCCCAGGGTGGGTGTGAGACGGAAAAGCCAATAACATCCAGACCAGGCGTCCGATTGACGCGTCGTGTGTTGCGTTGCATTCCTATTGTCGATACAGAATTTTTGGCATCCTTCGCACGAGTTTTGGATGCAGTTGGATAGTGGCAGGGATTGGATTGCACCCGAAATCCAACCGGGCCCCTAGAACGGAAAAGCTGATATCTTTCTGACAGAACGTCCGTTTGAAGAACCGTCAGCGGCGTTGGTGATCTCGTTCGGAAACAGTCCATATGAGTATACCCTATGAGAGTTCGGGGTACAGCTGAGATACGGCCGGATATGGTTCGCTCACGAAACAAACCGGGCCCCTGGGACGAAAAGGCTAGTAACTCACAGACCGGGCGTCCGATTGACACGTCGTCTATTGCATTGAGACCCCTATGATGAGGCGGTCCTTTGAGATACTTCTACGTGGGACTTTGAGATACTTGGAGTATCGACCTGTAGCTCGTGGAGTGGACCCTCCCAATGACGAGCGTGCGGAGTACGGAGACCGTGTAGCTGGCTGAGACCTGACGACTGCTTGACCGACTCGACTTGGAGTTAGTCGACTAGCCCAGTGGACGGAGCACTACTTTCTGAGGTGCAAACCCATGGCGGACGAAGCAATACCTATGTGACAGTGCAGACCTGCGGTGCTCGTTCGGAAAGTACCTCAGCAGGCTACTAGGGGGGTGTGCACTACTGTGTTTGGGTGACATACCTCGGCGGGAAGCACTACTGTGTTTGGGTGACTGGCCCGCAGTACTCGACAGGAGGAGTACTTCAGCAGTCTTAGGTTACTGAGCAGTACTTCGGAGTCGTGACAGGACCACCGTACACTCCTGAGACGGAGCTCTTCAGAAGTTACGGTTTCGATAATCAAAATATTGGTTTGAGATGAGACTTTTGACCTTGTGTTTACCTCATGATTGAGATGGGTCACTTGCTAACTTAGGTATATGTATGGGCATATACCCGGGTAGTGGTTATCCATTGATTTCACCATCCTTGTGTTTCCTCATGATTGATATGGGTTACATGATAACTTTGGTATATGTATGGGCATATACCTAAGTAGAGGTTATCTGTTGAGATCTTCTTTGTGGTTATCCTTGTTGGTTTAGTGAGACCTTGAAGGTCTCGGGGTCCCTACTAAGTATCGTTATACTCACCCCTGCACGGGCTATGCCCGCACCTCGTTGTGTTGGTTGCAGACGACGGGCAGTGCTGACAGAGGCCGAGTGTTCGAGGACTGGACGGTACCTGGAGGTGGACTATACGACGAGATGGTACCTGAAGGAGGACCTCACGACGAGACGGTACCCAGAGGTGGACGTGACGACGAGGCGGTACCCGAAGGTGGACCACTGGGCGGACATACTCGGAGCGGACGGCGGGACCCGAGGAGCAGAGGAGCTATCTGTACCCACACATCAGGTGGGATTTCCAGTGGACAACTCGGTGTAGCAGCTTTACTTTTCAGTTGTTGTTTTCCCTTCGAGTTGTACTTTACAGTTGGGCTTGTATTTCCGGACCCTTTTTACTTTCTGCACTTACTATTGTACTCAGTTTTTACATAGTGTTTACTTCTTCCGCTTGTACTCTGTGTGATTGTTTACTTTACAAAGGCAATGCCTTCCCTTTTTACCGGGATTTATGCCTTGGTGCTAGTCGCCAGCCCCTGGCCTGTGGAAGGCGGGCTTGGGGTAGTCACGGCACGGGCCCCGAGGACGGGTCGTGACAAATTGGTATCAGAGGAGTTTGGTTATACCGCAGAACTTATAACTATGATGTTTCTTTCTGTGAAGCAATAGTGTTGAGAGTACCGAGTGTGGTTTTTAGTTCAGGTAGTCCAGTGTTGGTGTGGGCGGCCGACGTATCCATAAACCAGGACCCTGACAACTGATTTCTGACTTTGTGCACGAAAACACTAATTGCGTGTGTGTTTTCAAAGGGTTTTCCTTAAAACAGCTCAAACCAGGTCATCTCACCAGGTATAAACGTTTGACCATGTCACGATGTTTCTTTCAGAATGCCTTTTCACGGACGACTAGCTAGAGCCCCGAGAGTGGTACGTACTAACAGCCCGCCGAGCGACGAGGCCTCAGTACAGGGCCCTATCCCAGTTGAGGCACCAGAAGAGGCACCAGCGGTACTGCTACCCGTTGGGCCACCAATGCCACCAGCCCCAGTAGTAGGCGATGCACGACGCTTGAGCGCGCTGCACGAGTTCCAGCGCCAGAGGCCACCCAGGTTCCGGGGAGAGACGGACCCGCAGGCGGCTGAGGTTTGGCTGGAGGCTGTGGTGAGAGTCTTCAGGCTAGTGGGGACGCCAGCAGACTTCATGGTGATCTTTTTTACCAGCCTCCTTCAGGAAGCAGCAGGCAGGTGGTGGAGCCACTTGTTCCAGTTTTGCGATGAGATGAACTTAGCATGGGAAGACTTCGAGACCTTCTTCAGGGTGGAGTTTGTGCCAGTATCTCTACACCCCGAGCGTGTACAGGAGCTTCTGCCTTTGCCGCATGATTTTCGATCATTAGCCGAGTGATCTGTGGGCAATAGACAGATGATGCAGAGGTCCAGGAGGACCATACTAGAAGTTAGACGATCTCGGGTTTTAGGACCGGTGGTGCGGGGCACCCGAGGTGGGGTCAGAGCCAGGCGTGCCAGAAACGGACAATGTTACTCATGCGGCGGAAAGGGTCACCTGGCACGTGACTGTCCAAATCCTCGTACGGTTGATCAGCGGGTGTTGGCAGAGCCACCGAAATAGAAACAACGACTAGTTCTTGAGCAACAGCCGAGCAGTGGACAAGGCAGTAGAGCTCCGAGAGTAGGTGGGCAGGAGAGGAACTAGTTGATACATCCTTTGTACTTCTAGTTCCATGTTATTTTGTATTCGTGTCTTTGTACTATGAGCTGCAATAATAAAAAGCCACTTATATTTGTTTTCTTTCCTTTCCTTTTGTTTGGTTGATACTGAGTGGTCCCGGTTAAACTGTTGACTTGACCCTCACTTTCGAGATTTCTACTGGAGGGGACCCAGTGACCTCACACTGATGCCGAATGTGTGACTCAACCCTTAGAGGCGAGAGTGACAGTTGGATCTCTTAGTAGATACGTCGAGGCCTTACAACGTAATCCATGGCTTGAATGCATCATTCATGTCAGGATTGACTGTATTAGGAAACGAATGTGGTTCATCCAGGGGATGAGACCGGGTATCTCTTATCGGCAAAGAAGAGATCATAGCAGCTCTTGTGAGACTAAAGGAGGTCCAGGACATCCAAGAGAGGATGAAGATTGCACAGTGCAGTAAGAAACAGGAAACCGGTGCCAGTCATAGAGACTCGGGCATGTTAAGAAGAGGAAGCTTAAGGAAGAGATGATTCTACGAAGCAGTAGACGTGGATGCAGATCTAGGAGAGCAGCATGAGGTGGTGTACATCCTAACATGGTACAACCAACCGCCTTAGTTATCCCCGCCAAGCTAAGTGAGCTGGTGGGCGGTGGAAGAATGCGGCTACATGTGGTCAAGGAGTGTGGCCCAATGGATCTAAAAATGATTCAAGGGACAGTCTATGTCCACTACTATCTGCTGAAGTAACAGACGTCGATATGAATCATTCCTCTCTTTCACAAATCTTGTTCCAGACCTACAGTTTTCGGTAAGCTGTGGACTTGACCCTCACATCTGGAGATACCTTGGGAGGAGACTCGATAATCACACTTACGCCGATGGTGTGGTCAGACCCTCGAGGTGAGAGTTTCAGTTGGAATCTCTTGGTGGCAGCGTCGAGGACTTACGACGATAGTTTTAGTATGGAATGGGCAATAACTGTTCATACTCAAATTGACGGTTTTAGGCAAACGTCGAGATGAGTTTTCCTTGGTCGTTGTAAAAGGAAACCCCAAGCAGCACAGGGTAACTCTTTCACAGGAGAGTGAGACCGATCACTCTTGAGTCGGTCAACCTTACCCTCGTGGTAGCAGCCTTTCGAGTTCCAGTTCTAACAGAAAATGGAGACCTCTGGAGTTCGAGGATGACGATCACGTCCTTATACGGGTCTCACCTCGACGAGGTTTACGGAGATGTAGCCAAGGCGGCAAGTTATCTCCGGGGTTCAACGGACCTTCTTAGGTCCCCAGCTGGGTAGGCGGGGTGGTTTACCGCTTGACCCATTCACCGCAGTTGCACTAGGTGCACGAAGACTTCCACGTATCTCAACGGAGGAGATACGTACTCGACCCTTCGCATATCATCCACCATGAAGAGTTTGACGATGGCGATGGGGTGTCTTTCACGGAGATTCCAATGGGGATCGAGGATCGACAGGAGAAGATCCTACGAGGAGGATCGATTCCTCGGGTGCACTTTCTTTGGCAGTACGTAACCACTAGGTAAGCACATGGGAGCGGAAGGCTCAGATGCGTGCTCTGTACCTCTTTTGTGACACTAGTTTGTGTTGAAGCTTTACGGGGACGTAAAGCCCTGAGGTCGGAATAATGTAAAGACCTGGAAATTTCAAGGAAAATTTTTTCTTAATTTTCATTGTAATTTTACAAGAACGCGGTTTCTGACGGCGCCTGATTCCGAGTCCCGGTGTGCTCCGAATTAATTTCCGAAGTTTGGCTCGGGTACGTTCAGTGAACGAGCGAGCGAGAATTTCTATCTTTTGAACCGTTGCCTGGAATCGAATTCTAAAGGCACCGATGAACTCGCAGCGCCGATATTCTCTTAAGGAGACCTTTTCCGAGGTTGCGTTTATTTCAGGTTGAGAGTTAGTTTGTGGGTTTTTAAAATAAAGTTAAATAAAATGTGGAAACACATTTTATTTTTAACTTGTTGGTTAACTCCTCCCAAAGGGAGTTAGGAGTGGGACCCACATCTACTTAACCTCCCTTGAGAGGATTAAGTGTGGTGGGGACCACACGAACCCTAACTCTTCACCTCCTCTTTTTAAAAATCCCCTTTAACTCACTTTAATTAATGTTTGACACTTGGAATAATTAATTGAGGTGAGATGTTTTAAATTTCAAACCTTTGAAATTATAAGAGGGAGGTTGTGTAATAAAATAAGCTTAAGCTTATTTTATCATTTTGGGGTTGGTTTCTTTTGACACTTGAGAGGATTTGAGAAGCTCTCTCTACCATCCTCAACTTTGAAGAAGAACATGAAGAACACTCAAGAACGCCGCTTCTCTCTTCTTCCTAGCCGGATTGTTTCCGAAGATCGACGACGCCTTCCGTGTCAACGAAAGGGAACGTCGCTTACTCCTCGGACTTTCTTCGTCGGCTTACGAAGATTCACCAATGACGTACCTCTTTGGACGTACCTCTACGTCAACGGAATCGACGAACGATTATCGCAATGCCCGACCTCCGCGACACTTGTCTTCCGCGTTTTGTTGGCGTTCTCTGCACTTGAACCGAGGTAGGGGTTTGTTTCAATTGTTTATATTTGATCAAGAATTTCTACTTGAAAATTATTCGTGGTAAATATTTTTTAAAGTTATGTGGAACTTTCTTCGAACTTGATTGTTTATATTTGTCAGGCCTTGATTTTCAAATCTTTTTTAATCTAAAAAGATTGTGAAAGTTTATTATTCGTTAAAGGATGATTGCTATCCTTATGACGTGAGGAGTTCGGACCGTACAAACCCGGCCGATCCTCCTCTTTTACTTCGTGTTGATTTTTTGTGGAATGGTTCGGAAGGGCGTGGTGCCGTGGCACCAGGCAGGTTCATGCGGTATAATGCATAAGATATGCGCGGCGCCGTCGCGCCGCGCCGTGGAAAGATTTCAAGAACGTGACGCCGTCGCGTCGCGTCGAAGGTAGTCGAAGAGACCGCGGCCGGAGTCGGGCCATGATGGAGGGGCGCGGCACCGTCGCGCCGTGCCAATCGAACAAGGGCCGCAGAAGAGCAGGAAGGGGCGGCTGGAAAACCGACTGCCTGCGGTTAATAAAGAGCCGCGGCCGGCTCGGCCGTGGCGGAGCAGCCAGAGGCGGCCGGCCTCGCCGGCCGCCGGAGATCAGAAGAGCCGCGACCATTGGGCCGCGGCGGAAGGGTGGAAGGTGGTCGGCCGTGCCGGCCGGCCGCCGGTTCGCTTAGGAAGCGGGACCCGCGGGTCCCGCGTGTGAAAGGAAAACGGCTGGGCTAAGGCCGGCCGAGATCCACAAAACCCGAGGGGGAGTTGGCCCCCCTCGTGCGGCGCCCAGGCCGCGCCACCGCGCCTTGCCGACCCGGTTCGGGTCGGACCAGGGGGGTCGGGCCGGGTCAGTTCGGGCCCAGACCCCCCGGTTTCGGACGGGTTTCGGTTTTTCACCCATATCTTGGGCTACGGGCCTCCAAACGACTCGCTGTCAGCGGCAACATGATCCTTGGATCGTGTCGGTCGTTTCGGTATACTATACTCAAGGTGCATCTTCCTTTTCGGGAGGCTACGTGGTTAAAACTCCATAGTTAAGTGTGCTTGGCCTAGAGTAGTGATCAGGATGGGTGACCTCCGGGGAAGTTTCTCTGGGTGGGTGTGAGACGAAAAAGCCAATAACTTCCAGACCAGGCGTCCGATTGATGCGCAGTCTGTTGAGTTGCGTTCCTATTGACGACACAGAACTTTTGGCATCCTTCGCCCGAGTTTTGGATGTAGTTGGATAGTGTCCAGGATTGGATTGCACCCGAAATCCAACCGGGCCCCTGGAATGGAAAAGCTGATATCTTTCTGACAGAAAGTCCATTTGACGAACCGTCAGCGGCGTTGGTGATCTCGTTGAGAAAATTTCCCTATGAGTATACCCTATGAGAGTTCAGGGTACAGTTGAGATACGGCCGGATATGGTTCGCTCACGAAACCAACCGGGCCCCTGGGACGAAAAGGCTAGTAACTCACAGACCGGGCGTCTGATTAACGCATTGTATGTTGCGTTGTGACCCCTGTGATGAGGCGGTCCTTTGAGATACTTATACGTGGGACTTTGAGATACTTGGAGTATCGACCTGTAGCTCGTGGAGCGGACCCTCCCAGTGACGAGCGTGCGGAGTACGGTGACCGTGTAGCTGGGTGAGACCTGACGACTGCTTGACCGACTCGACTTGGAGTGAGTCGACTAGCCCAGTGGACGGAGCACTACTTTCTGAGGTGCAGACCCATGGCGGACGGAGCACAATCTGTGTGACAGTGCAGACCCGCGGTGCTCGTCCGGAGAGTACCTCAGCAGGCCACTAGGGGGGGTGTGCACTACTGTGTTTGGGTGACATACCTCGGCGGGAAGCACTACTGTGTTTGGGTGGCTGGCCCGTAGTACTCGATAGGAGGAGTACTTCAGCAGTCTTAGGTTAGTGAGCAGTACCTCGGAGTCATGACAGGACCATTGTACACTCCTGAGACGGAGCTCTTTAGCAGTTACGGTTTCGATAATGAAAATCCTGGTTTGAGCTGGGACTTTTGACATTGTGTTTACCTCATGATTGAGATGGGTCACTTTCTAACTTAGGTATATGTATGGGCATAAACCCAGGTAGTGGTTATCCATTGATTTCACAATCCTTGTGTTTCCTCATGATTGAGATGGGTTACTTGATAACTTAGGTATATGTATGGGCATATACCTAAGTAGAGTTTATCTGTTGAGATCTTCTTTGTGGTTATCCTTATTGGTTTAGTGAGACCATGAAGGTCTCGGGGTCCCTACTGAGTATCGTTATACTCACCCATGCATGGGCTATGCCCGCACCTCGTTGTGTTGGATGCAGACGACGGGCAGTGCTGACAGAGGCCGAGTGTTCGATCATTGGACGGTACCTGGAGGTGGACTATACGACGAGATGGTACCTGGAGGAGGACCTCACGACGAGACGGTACCCAGAGGTGGACGTGACGACGAGGCGGTACCCGAAGGTGGACCACTGGGCAGACATACTCGGAGCGGACGGCGGGACCCGAGGAGCAGAGGAGCTATCTGTACCCACCCTTCAGGTGGGATTTCCAGTGGACAGCTCAGCGTAGCAGCTTTACTTTTCAGTTGCTGTTTTCCCTTCGAGTTGTACTTTATAGTTACGCTTGTATTTCCGGCCCCTTTTTACTTTCTGCACTTACTGTTGTACTCAGTTTTTACTTAGTGTTTACTTCTTCCTCTTGTACTCTGTGTGATTGTTTACTTTACAAAGGCAATGCCTTCCCTTTGTACCAGGATTTACGCCTTGGTGCTAGTCGCCAACCCCTGGCCTATGGAAGGCGGGCTTGGGGTAGTCACGGCACGGGCCCCGAGGACGGGTCGTGACATTTCTAGAGTTATTTTATAATGTGGGTAATAACGTATTATGTGTACTGATGTAAATAATTCTTACATGTAAAGGTTGTCATACAAAATCTTATGGGAGTCATTAAACCCCTAATTATACATATATAAAATTAGGGCAACGTTACGATGAACATTTTCACGAGTCCCAAAAACTCCACAATATAATAAATTTATGTTTTTTATAATTGATCATATTTGAATGTATAATAATTTCATAGAAAAAATATATTATCTATAAAATAATAACATTACCCATCCTAATATCAATGAAATTATAAGGCTTCAGGTGGAACCTATGCCCATCGTTTCTGGACATGAAACTCATTTCACATCGAAATTATAAAGGATTCATCAATGGGATATGAAAATATAGATACATTTAATCACCATATATAATCTCTAGACAGATGGGTACTCTAAATGAATATTTTGTATTTTGAGATATATTGTAGGGTTATTTTCATTTAACTATCAATTTATTTTGGACCAATATATACCATTTTTGGGAATTTCATAAAATGATAGTTTCTATTTGATTATCCATATAGAAAAATACAAATAATATGTTTGGAGGTGGTATCATAAGCCAACATGTTGGGATGATTTTATATGGAGAATGATAGTTTTCCTTGATCTTGTAGAGGGGAAAACAATTAATGTGTGAACTATTTAGGTTCACATTTTTGAATCCCAAAGTATAAACATGACATATGTTTAATATCAAAGGAAAGATAATGAATTTATATATTGGGATAATGTATTCTTAATGTTTTTTCTATGTAATAGAGTTTAATAATATTTAATAAAAGGTGATGTTAAAACCAAGGTACATAAGATATTATAAAATATTATAATGAATTGGTGTTTTATCTAGTTGATTTGAGAGGTCACCCAAGCATTATAAATTTCACAACACATTGTATCTGTAACACCCCAGGTAAATAAATAATATGAAATTTTAATATTTATCCATATTTGTGAATAAAATATTAATATTACTTTAAAGGGGACGCTATGCACGATGGCATACCCAATACGCAACAATGAGTTTCTTGGGAATATTACATTGCACTCTAATAATAAAATTAAATTATTTTAAATGGTAGTTAACACCTATCCATTGTAATGGCGGGAATGAACAGAACTAACTAAAAAATGATTATATATGTTTTTCAAATATTTTTACTCTTTATAATAAATGTTATAGGATTAAAAATGCTAATGATTCCAATTTTAAGTGTAAACATTCCAATATTCTTTAAAATGGTCGATTAACTGACTTTTGATGGAGAACCTCTTTTAGATCCACTTTTTGACAATTTTATGTGTTATATTTGAAAAAATAAAATTCTTCTTTAGAATCTGGACATCAAGATTTACTTTGTGTAAATTTTTTGTATTTTTCTGAAAAAGTTCAATATTTAATGAATAGTGAAAAATGTTATATTTTAATTCAAAACCACTTTTTAATATGATTCATTTATATGATAATATTATAATTTGAATTTTTTTTAAAGTGAAATTATAATATATTTTTACCATTTAATCCAATAGTGGTCGTTGGGATTAATTTCACTTTGAAATCGGACTTAAACTAGTGTCAGTCTTTTGATACATTTTGTTTCATAAAATTACGCTATTTTTTTGACAGCGGGAATTAATTATTAAATTAATTAATGCAAGTTATATGTTTTGAATTTTGTAAAATATACATAATTTTTGAATTAGGAATATCAAATATATCTTAGGGTGAATTTTTGCTAATTTTCTAAAAAACTTCAATTTTTGATGAATAGTGAAGCCACTAATGGGTACTTATAAAAACCGATTTTTCCGTTTAAATGAAATTTTTCCATCTTTGTGTTTTGAATTTAAAAAATCTGACATACATGTTTGTCACTAGGAAGTAAAATGTGGTTCAATTTGATTAAAATAATTTTTTGGTGAATAGTAACTTATTAAGTTTTTAATCGCAATTGGTGGCGATTAGTGTTGTTTAATGTAAAAATAATGTTTTAATAATATGAAATGACCTAGAAACACGTCCTACCATCATTGGATGAGTCATGTTCGACCAAGAAAATCCATGGGTCAACTTGGGAACCCCATTTAGCCACTTTGGTTGGAAAATGACATAAATACCTTTTTATTTAATGTTAAAATTAAAATGACACAAACATGAGTTGTTTTACTAAAAAAAAATTTAAATGGGGTTATACAAGTCAGAATTTTGACTATAAATAGTCATTGGAAAGATTAAAATATTTTCTACATCATAGTATTTTTTTTATAAATTTTAGACATTAAATAAAGTAAATTATTTATGACATCAGGATGATGCAGCGATGACCTCATTATTTAACGATTTAAATAAAATGGAATGATAATGTAAAATATAAGCCCTAAACATTTCCAAAACCTATTGGATGGGTGTATTTTTAACCCTTATCACCTTATCCTCGAAACAAATCAATGTGGGACCATTAAAATCCGAAACTCATTCTAAAATAAACTAACATTTCCTTAATTTCCAAGAGTGCCCCTCCCCTCCTATTATAAAAGGCCCCCACCTCTACCTCCTTACCCACACATCCAAAGCCTTTGGCTCGGCCAAAACCTGCACATTTTGTCTCTAAAAATCCCCCTATAACTTCTTGAAGACTCAATTTGGGTAGAACTCTTCCCAAGAAAGCATTTTAGCTCAAACCAAAGAGAGTTACCCGATTTTAAGGTAATGTATTCACTTGAGTCCTTTTATTTTATTTTTCTTCTCCAACCCCATAAACTCTTTTTATTCATTTATTTTATAACAACTCCAGTATATTCAATATAATAGGATGTTTTTATAAGAATGATTCTAGCTACACTTACACTCACCTACATATAATGGTTAAAGAACATATTGTTTCTGTGGATTGCGATTTTCTGCCTCATGAAACGATGATTGTTCAACACTCATATATCACCTTCAAAGGTGGCCATTAAGATGAAACTATATTTATATATGATATATAATATGTTTATGTTTTACTTAAGCTTCTGTATTTTTAATTTATGGAATACCTTTATGGTTTCCATTATTGGTAAACACGATATCTTAATTTAAGGAAGTGCGGACTACCGCCCCCTCAAAGTGATTTGATTCGTTAATACCATATGTGGTACATATAAAGGATATATTTAATAATACTATATATGATACCATACTGGAATTAAAATAATATTATGTATAATTATGTTTTAATTCCATTAAATGTGACATAGAAATTGAAGTAGCGTTCATGCGTACATACGGCTTACCGTCTCTATGAACGGTACATTTCATTTCTTATCTCAAAATGTTATGTTCTATTATAAGTACATATATATAATAGATATATATGTAATATATTACATCTAAATTATGGATATAATTCTGGAATTATAACATATATATATATATATATATATATCTCATTTTGTTTTAATTCCATTAATATGACAATAAAATAAAAACAGCATTCATGCGTACGTACGGCCTACCGTCTCCATGAACGGTGCTTTTAATTTTTATCCCCAAATGCTATGGAATAGTATAAAATGAATATATACTGGATATATATGATATTTAATACATAAATACTATTCTGGATAACATTTACCTATAACTACATGGAAAATTATTTTCCAACAAGTTCAATTTTTGACTCATGTACAAAACATCGACAAAAACGTCTGATATGAACTCATATTATTAACCAATTGTTATAACATTAAAATATGTGATATGAACTGAATAATAATATTTATAGGATGTCCTTAATAAATTATAAATTGACCAAAGTTTATTATTCAGGAATATAATGAAACGAACAAGACAAGTTGGACTTGAGTAAAGTGATCCTACTCCTCTCTTTGTTTTTAAGTACACTCTTTTATATCATCCCTTTTAAAGCTCATATTTATTGTTATTTGGATGTAATTTTATATTACTCTTACTGTAATTTTTATGTTCATATGATGAGATACCCTATTCTCTCTCATCAATCCATTTTGGATGTTTTGAGTGGCGCCGTTAGGCTGCCGAATTTTCGTAAGAGATTTAACCTCTCTCTTTCTTTTTAAGTACTCTCCTTTATGTCACTTCTTTTAATATCATCTTTGTTATGTTGGAGGATGTTATTTTATATTCCTCTTTATGTAAACATTATGTTAATATTATGAGAGACCCTATTTGATATCATCAATCCATTTTTGTAAGTTTTAAGTGGAACCGTTAGGCTGCCGAGTTTTCGTAAGGGATTTTTCAACACACTTTTATTCCCGTGAGATTTATGCTACATTATCCACAATTTCCTTTGAGTTGTGTATGTACTGCCCATTATTTTACTCATTTTTTTAGTATAATTTCATTTATAAGTATTTACATCAATTTTGTATTGTCTTTCTTTCACGTGGTGTATGTTTCAAAAGTTACCCAAGTCGGTAAGGGAACCTTTCACCCTCATCTTTTTAAAAGACATATTTTGTTATGTCTTTTAATTCACATACTATTATGTTGGGATATGTTCTTATATATCGTTATTGATGTAAATTTTATTACCAAGTGATGAGATACTCTTTTTATCTCTCATCAACTCTTTTTCTGAATTTCGAAGTGACGCCGTTAGGCTATCGAATTTTTGCAAGGGAACTTCTTAACCCAATTTTGATTCTTTGGGATAAACTTGTACCCCTTGAATATGTCATTATATTATTATGTGTGAATGTCTTCTGATTATATTACACTTAATACCCACTTATATTTTATGTATTCGTTTGTCACACATAATTATGTAATTGATTTATCCTTAATCCAAGGATACCGTCTTTGTATGGGACTTCGTCTCAATCTCCTTTCATTGAGGAATATTTTGTTTTATACACAACCTTCTTTTATACAGTGTATAAACCCCTTTGACTTTTACGTTTATTCCAAAGGAATATTTTTTATACGAAGCATTTACTAAACGACAAAAGGGAATGTTTTTGTCATATGTAGGTGGTGACAACGACTTCTCCGCCACCGTGACCACTATTTGAGTTTCGACTTCCTCTACAAGCCATACCTTTTTTTAAAAGAAAAATAAATACCATGTTTTAATTTTCATTTATTTTGTTATTGAAAATGGTTTTCATAATGTTTTTATATCAAAGTTTTGTATTGATATCTTGTGATTGAAAGGTCGAAATGTTATGTTTCCTTTATGCATGTTTTATGTGATACGATTATGTTGAGGTTCTTGGGCATTATTATGAAGAGGGGTAGTTCCGTGATAAACTAAGGGCGGGTGAGCCTGATATAGCTCTCCAATGCATTGGGTAACAAGAAGGAGTGAAACGTTAAGGTTTCTCCGAAGAGATTTAGGGAATATACTATGGTGGGTATTCCAAACGTAACCAAGAGGGTTACTCCCTATGTAAGAATGTTAGGAATGCCTCAAGTTACCTTTTATGTATTATGATTTCTATGATTTATTCATGATTTTATGAGGTATGTTAACGTGCCTATGTTTTATGGGTAAAGTATGATTTCATTCTTATGTATATATGAACTCATGATTCCTTTACATATTTTTTTATAACCCTTACTGAGATTTTTATGCTCATCCCAAGTTTTTTGAAATTTTTTTCACAGGTCAAGGGAAAGGAACATGATATGATGATAGTGTCAAGGAAGTGTAAAGAAAGAATCCATGATTTATTTTTAAACATGTTTCTGTTGAGGGGAAAAATGAATACTATCTTTTATGTAACCACTTTGTTTAAATGTGGAATGTAATTCAAGTTTTATGATATAATTCTATAAAACTCTAAACCTGAAAAGATCCTCAATATGTAATCCTATAATAACTCAATTTTAAGTAAGGTTTAAGGCTGGGGCCTTATAGTTGGTATCAAAGGTCGGTTTAGATAACTTTAGAGGTTAGGGTATCCTCTAAGGATAATTGAAATTACCATAATGGTTAGGATTTCAGAAAGAGTTCTAGTTTTAGATAAAGTGAATAAGTAAGTATATCTTAGTGGTTATCTTCCTCTTTAGTACATGATGGTTTTGTTGATATACTCACACTGACATTTCTATTTTTAGTGAATGGATGGATCTAGCAGGCACCAAAGTGAAAATAGTTTTGAAGGAAACTGTGGTGGTTCTCTGATTAAGAGACTGGATGAAATGGGGTATTCAATGAGGAAACTCGTGGTTGTTCTAGTCCAACTATCATGGAGTCATGATAATCCACTTTAACCATGCTATGTTCTATAAGGAATCATGTACAAGATGACCTATCGATGTGGATGTTTATGTAATAATTATAAAGGTATCCATTAGGGTTTATATGATCCTTACTTTTGAGGTAATTATGGGTTATTATATGTTATGATGGAAAATGATAGGCATGAGATAAACTTGAGGTTAAAATATTTTATGATTATATTTTTTGAAGATTTTATCTCGTTTGGGGAATGTTTTAAGAATTATATAGTTTTGGAAAAAGGAAAACACGCAGACCGTGTGACAACCCGTAACGCCAGACAAAGCTGCGGGAATCAAACCCACAACCAAAGTGCGACTGGTATTTATCGCCTACCACTGGACTACGTGAAGTCCCTGGTTAGTTTGACTAATTCTTTTTAGTTAGATGATTTTATGAATTAAGAGTAATCTGATTTTGGGTTATCTATGGAAATTTATTAACCAATCATGGAGGATATGTGATTAGGTTAATTACTTTTCAATATGAGACTTTAAGAGCAACTGATGTTGTTTGGAGATAAATGTTATGATTTAACTTGGAAGAATATGTGCCTAAATCCTTCAATTATTTGGGATTCAAATCATAGTTTGTTTTACTTTGAAAAATTTTATGGAAAAATTGTTTTTCAGATGGTCCTCGTTGAACTTTGTGTTTTGTTAGATAAATTTTGGAGATTATGGATAGATTTGTTATTTTAAAAGGATTATCATTTTTGGGTATTATCTGATCTTGTACTAACGTTTTTGGTTTTGGAATTGGTTAAGGTCTAAAGATATAGTAAGTATATAGTTCTCTTTTGTGTATTAGGTGATCCTCTAGAAGATGATTATAGTACTCTTAATGTGAACAAGTCTTCCTAAATACTCGTCTTTTAGGGAAAGTATGAGTTTGTGTAAGAAATCTAGTAAAAGTTGAAAGTCAACATGACAAATAAGTATGTTTCCTTAAGATCAAAAATAAATTCCTCAATGAAGAGTAACTTAAAACAAAAATGTTGTCAGTTAAATTTTCCTACTGGGGAATCGAATACCGTTTAACCCATCACAATTTTGTGATTTTATTATGGTTAAATTTCTTCTAGACATGTTTACTATCACTCTCCATCAGAACATGACCCTTTATTTTTTCCTCCATGTCCATATTTTCATACTTTTAATCCTAGTATGGGTTAACTCGGGTGACCTTTGTACTTATCTTTCTTTATTTTACGGTGATTGTTTTACTGACTCTTTTTCCGATGTGGGATTTTCAATGAAGTTTCCAAGCCAAAATTTAAAAATTGCGTGGATGTAATTCCCAAAAGGGGGGAAGGATGTAACACCCCAGGTAAATAAAGAATATGAAATTTTCATATTTATCCATATTTGTGAATAAAATATTAATATTACATTAAAGGGGACACTATGCACGATGTTGTACCCAATACGCAACAATGAGTTTCTTTGGAATCTTGTGTTGCTCTCTAATAAAAAAATAATATTATTTTAAATGGTAGTTAACGCCTAGGCGTTGTAATGACATGAATGAACATAACTAACTAAAAAATTATTATATATTTTTGTCAAATATTTTTATACTTTACAATAAATGTTATAGGATTAAAAATGTGAATGAATCCAATTATAAGCGTAAACATTCTAATATTCTTTAAACGGGTCGATTAACCGCCATTTGATGGAGAACCTCTTTTAAATCCACTTTTTGAAAATTTTATGTGTTATATTTGACAAAAAAAATTCTTCTTTAGAATCAGGACATCAAAATTGACTTTGTGTAAATTTTTGGTAATTTTCCTAAAAAGTTCAATTTTTAATGAATAGTGAAAAATTCTGTATTTTAATTCAAAACCTCTTTTTAATATGATTTATTTACATGATTATATTATCATTTGAATTTTTTTTAAAGTGAAATTATAATATATTTTTACCATTTAATCCAATAGTGGTTGTTGGGATTAATTTCACTTTGAAATCGGACTTAAACTAGGGTCTATCTTTTAATACATTTTGTTTCAAAAAAACACGCTATCTGTTTTGACAGTGGAAATTAATTTTTAAATTAATTAATAAAACTTATATGTTTTGAATTTTTTAAAATATACATCATTTTTGAATTCATAATATCAAATATAACTTAGGTTGAATATTTGGTAATTTTCTGAAAAACATCAATTTTAGATGAATAGTGAAACCACTAATTGGTACTAATAAAAATTGATTTTTCCATTTAAATGAAAATTTTCCATCTTTGTTTTTTGAATTTCCAAAAATAAGACATACATGTTTTTCATTATGAAGTAAAATGTGGTTCAATGGGATTAAAATAATTTTTTGGTGAATATTAACTTATTAAGTTTTTAATCGCAATTAGAGGTTATTAGTGTAGTTTAAGGTAAAAATAATGTTTTAATAACATGAAATGACCTAGAAACATGTCCTACCCTCATTTTATGAGTCAAGGCCTACCACTAAAATCCATGGGTAATCTTGGGGACCACATGGAGCCACTTTGGTTGGAAAACGACAGAAATACATTTTTATTTAATGTTAAAATTTAAATGACACAAACATGAGTTGTTTTACTAAAACAATTTTTAAATGGGGTTATACAAGTAATATTTTTAAATATAAATAGTCATAGGAAATATAAAAAGATTTCCTACATCATATTAGTTTTTTTATAATTTTTAGACATTAAATAAATTATATTATTTATGACATCATGATAATAAAGCGACGACCTCATTATTTAACGATTTAAATAAAATGGAAATATAATGTGAAATATAAGACCTAAACATGTACAAAACCTATTTTATGGGTGGATTTCGAACCCTTATCACCATATCATCTAAACACATCAATTTGGGACCATTAAAATTCGAAACTCATTCTAAAATAAAGTAACATTTCCTTACTTTCCAAGAGTGCCCCTCCCCTCCTCTTATAAAAGGCCCCCAACTCTACCTCCTTAACCACACTTACAAAGAATTTGGCTCGGCCAAACCCTGCCCATTTTGTCTCTACACATCCCTCTATAACTCATTGAATCCTCACATTGGGCATAAGTCTTCCCAAGGAAGCCTTTTAGCTCAAACCAAAGGGAGTTACCCGATTTTAAGGTAATGTCTTCACTTGAGTCCTTTTGTTTTATTTTGCTTCTCCAACCCCCTAAACTATTTGTATTCATTTATTATATAACAAATCCAGTATCTAAAATATACTAGGATGTTGTTATAATAATTATTCTAGCTACACATACACACACCTACATCTAATGGTTAAAGAACATATTGTTTTCGTTGATGGCGAATTTCTACCTCACGAAATGATGATTGTTCAACACTCATATATCACCTTCAAAAGTGGCCATTAAGATGAAAATATATTTATATATGATATATAATATGTTTATTTTTTACTTAATCCTCTTTAGTTTTCATTTATGGCATCCCTTTATGGTTTCCATTATGGGTAAACGGGATATCTTCATTTAAAGAAGTGGGGACTACCGCCCCCTCAAAGTGATTTTATTCATTAATACCATATGTGGTATGTATAAAAGATATATTTAATGATATTATATATGATACCATAATGGGATTAAAATAATATTATTTATCATTATGTTTTAATTCAATTAAATATGAAATAGAAATGGATGTAGCGTTCATGCGTACGTACGACTTATCGTCTCCATGAACGGTACATTTCATTTCTTATCTCAAAATGTTGTGTACTATTATAAGTACATATATATAATGGATATATATGTAATATATTAAATCTAAATTATGGATATAATTCTTTAATTATAACATATATATATATATATCTCATTTTGTTTTAATTCCATTAATATGACAAAAAAATGAAAGTATCGTTCATGCGTACGTATGGCCTACCGTCTCCATGAACAGTGCTTTTAATTTTTATCTCCAAATTCAATGGAATATTATAAATGAATATATAATGGATATATATGATATTTAAAACATAAATACTATTCTGGATATGATGTACCTATAACTACATGGAAAATTATTTTCCAACAATTTCAATTTTTGACTCATGTACCAAACATTGACAAAAATGTCTGATATGAACTCATATTATTAACCAATTATTATAACATTAAAATATGTGATATGAACTGAATAATAATATTTATAGGAGGTTCTTATGAAATTATAAATTGACCAAAGTTTATTATTCGTGAATACAAAGAAACAAACAAGACAAGTTGGACTTGAGGTAAGGGATCCTACTCCTCTCTTTCTTTTTAAGTACACTCTTTTATGTCATTCCTTTTAAAGCTCATATTTCATGTTATTGGGATGTTATTTTATATTAATCTTACTGTAAATTTTATGTTAATATGATTAGAGACCTTATTCTCTCTCATCAATCCATTTTGGATGTTTTCAGTGGCGCCGTTAGGCTGCCGAATTTTCGTAAGAGATCTAATCTCTCTCTTTCTTTTTAAGTACTCTCCTTTATGTCAGTTCTTTTAAGCTCCTATTTGTTATGTTGGGGGATGTTATTTTATATTCCTCTTGATTTAAACTTTATGTTAATATGACGAGAGGCCCTATTTGATCTCATAAATCAATTTTTGTAAGTTTTATGTGGTGCCGTTAGGCTGCCGAGTTTTCGTAAGTGATTTTTCATCTCACTTTTATTCCCATGAGATAAATGCTACATTTTCCACAATTTACATTGAGTGGTGTATTTACTGCCCATTATTTTACTCATTCTGTAATATAATTTCATTTATGAGTATTTACATCAATGTGGTATTGTCTTTCTTTCACGGGGTGTATGTTTCAAAAGTTACCCAAGTCGGTAAGGGAACCTTTCACCATCCTCTTTTAAAAAGACTTATTTTATTATTTCTTTTAATTCACATAATATTATGTTGGGATATATTCTTATATATCCTTATTGAAGTAAATTTTATGACCAAGTGATGAGATACCCTTTTTATCTCTCATCAACTCTTTTTATGAATTTTGAAGTGACGCCGTTAGGCTGTCGAATTTTTGCAAGGGAACTTCATAACCCAATTTAGATTCTTTGGGATAAACTTGTACTCCTTGAATATGTCGTTCTATTATTATGTGTGAATGTCCTCTGATTGTATTACACTTAATACCCACTTATATTTCGTGTATTCGTTTGTCACACATAATTATATAATTGATTTATCCTTAATTCAAGGATACCATATTTGTATGGGACTTCATCTCAATCTCCTTTCATTGAGGCATATTTTGTTTTATACACAACCTTCATTTATATGGTGTATAAACCCCTTTTACTTTTACATTTATTCAAAAGGAATATTTTTTGGTATGAAGCGTTTACTAAATGACAAAAGGGAATGTTTTTGTCGAACATATGCAGCGACAACGACTTCTCCACCACTGTGACCATTATTTGAGTTTCGGCTTCCTCTACAAGCCATACCTTTTTTTAAAATAAAAATAAATACCATGTTTTACTTTTATTTTATTTTGGTATTGAAAATGGTTTTCATAATGTTTTTATATCAAATTGTTGTATTGATATCTTGTGATTGAAAGATGAAAATGTTATGTTTCCTTTATGCAAGTTTTATGTGATACGATTATGTTGAGGTTCTTGGGCATTATTATGAAGACGAGTGGTTCCGTGATAAACTAAGGGTGGTTGAGCCTGATATAGCTCTTCAGTGCATTGGGTAATGTGAAGGAGTGAAACGTTAAGATGTTTCCGAAGAGATTTAGGGAATATACTATGGTGGGTATTCCAAACGTAACCAAGAGGGTTACTCCCTACGTAAAAATGTTATGAATGCCTCAAGTTACCTTTTATGTATTATGATTTCTATGATTTATTCATGATTTGTTGAGGTATGTTAAAGTGCCTATGTTTTATGGGTAAAGTATGATTTCATTCTTATGTATATATGAACTCATGTTTCCTTTCCATATTTTTTTATAACCCTTACTGAGCTTTTTATGCTCATCCCATGTTTTTTGAAATGTTTTTCATAGGTCAAGGGAAAGGTACATGATATGATGATAGTGTCAAGAATGAATCCATGCTTTATTTTTAAATATGTTTCAGTTGATGGGAAAAAATGAATACTATCTTTTATGTAACCAATTTGTTTAAATGTGGAATGTAATGAATGTTTTATTATCTAATTCTCTTAAACTCTAAACCTGAAAGGATCCTCAATATGTAATCTTCTAATAACTCAAGATTAAGTAAGGTTTAACGATGGGGCCTTATAGTATCTTCCATTAGCATTTAATGAAATTGTAGCTATATCACATGTGATCATGTATCATAGAATATATTAGGGTCCTAATGTTTCTTTTAATTAGGACCATATCAAGATTATTAACACATGATTGAATTAATTGTTGAATTAAAAAAATCAATCTCTGAAAGTCCTTCAGGGAAATAACAAAAAAGAAGTTTCAACATGTAATTTTGATGAAGAAATAAAGAATAATATCAAAATTTATTCAGTAGAAAATATATTCCCTAATGTCTTGTATGAAATCTCTTATGTGGGTGATGTTCTAATACATGACATTCCATTAGAGCAGGTAAATGATACATCCTAAAACTATTTTAAAAATGATCCCTCTAAAGAGCCTTCATTCAATACAATATCTTAAACCCAAGATTTAGTATTTTTTATTAAAAAAACTAATTATATTTTTTTAATTCATAATATCAAAATTTGGTTTGTATAAATTTCTGATATTTTTTAAAAAATGTGGGTTTTTAGTTGATAATTACAATTTTCATGATACATGTAACCGAACCATTATATAAGAATTAACAAGGTATTTATAAAACCATTTATATAATAAAATATGAATTCATGGAATAAAATTATACATTTTAAAATACTCAATTAACATAGAAAACATATGGAAAACATTTTCATAAATTGTAAAAATGTTACATTAATATTAAATTAGTTTTAATCATTTTCATTGAATCATGATTTTTCAAGAGATATTATTGTTTTCGTTACCTAATAATAGTTATGAAATATTTTTTACATAATTTAAATTATTTCAAAAAAATAAACATCCAATGTGTTTTTTCTATATACTAATTTAATGTGTAATAGTATTATTTCTTATAAAATCTATTTTTACAAGACTATGTGTATTAATTTTTATGTTAATGCTTCAAACGATTATTAAATAATTTTTTAAATTTTATTTTTATTATAACATTATGTAAACTAATCATTATTATTATTTTTATTAAAATTATATTCTAACAATAGATATTAATTTCTATGGTAAATGTAAATTTATGAGAATTATGAAAATTTATATAATAATTCAATTAATAACTCAAATATGTCACCAAAATGGGCGTTTTCGGGGAGTTTTTACACTAACTCCTTGTAATCTACTATTTTTCCATATTACTACATCTTAAACATTAATTTCCCCATTATATTATTTAATATGTCATGGTTACTCCCAAAAAACACCCATATTTACTTATAAAAGGGAATCATCTTTAGCACATCAAGAATCATCTATTACTCAAATATCTCTATGAAACTCTTACATAATTAACTTCATAAAGTTTTATCGGACATTAAAACTATTATTTTCACCATTACATAAAAATACTCTTTCATTTTAAAGGATACCTCCAGGAAACAATTATCTCCCTAATGTGAGGATTATCGACTACATAGTAATGTCCTAGATTATATTCATTATAGTTAATTCTATTCTAAATAATATAATTAAAGTATGATCACATATATACTATAAATTATCTATATTGTGGATATTATAATAATGTATTCATATACCCCAACCATTAATAATGAAAATCCATGATTATGTGTTCTACAAACAACCACATACATGGTGTAACATGTTACATTTTCATTCACCTACTTAAAAGGTCATACATAAGGATAATATCTATTTATAAATTGGATTTCATTAATATAATTTTTGTTTTGAAAAAATTGTTATTAGGATTGTAAATATTATAAAACTAGAACAAGCGATGAAAACTATAAACTCATAATGTGAAAAACAAGAAAAATTCCTAGAGAGATTCAATATTTTAGAGGAGTATGAATGGAAATGGATATTAATGAGGTTCATATTTAAGTTATTATGATTTCTATGTTTATGATAAATCATGTATATAATGTTCATGGAATTTGCGATAAGAGGATAGAGATTTCCATCTCAAATTAGACATTTTGAGAAATGATTTGGAGTATAAAACTAATTATTATTTTATAGTTTATATATTAATATTTTAGAAGAAATATAGAGATTTTAATTAATTCAGATTATTTTAATATCATTCTTAATCCCTATTTTTCCGGAGTTTATTATCTAATTTCTACCCAACTGCTATGTGGGGTTCTATGACCCATTTTTTGTTCTTTGGAGCTCATGGTGTAGTAAAAATCATATTTTATTTCTCTTGGTGCATACATTTTCATAGAATACATTCAACATGTATCTCATGTAATTTATGTGATTTTGAACTCTTTATTTTTATCCCTCATTCAAAATATTTTTTGACAAAAAAAAACTATATCCATGGTGAACAAATAATCAAACATTTCTGTAATGAGAAGTTTCATTTAATATTTTCGAAAATATGTTCCTATCTGATTACTAGAATGTGTAGTAGGATATTTCATATATTAACCTTGAGGTAATCACCCTGAAACATTTTTGGTAGATAATTGACTAAATAATCACACTGATTTATGATGTGTTTTCTTAAGGTAGTCCACCAAGGAAGAAACTTCCAATGTTTATGATTTGGAATCATCACATACTATTAATGAACTATAATGAATGATTTTTACATTTATTTCCTATGTATCCAACCAAATAAATATATTTATTCCAATTAATATCTTCTCTTAATAACCTAGGTAATCTTCTGATCCTTCGACACTATATTTATTTGATAAGGGTACTTTATATTTACTTGATTATACCTCATGGATTTATAGTTGATTGGTGGACATTCTCCATGCTACCCACATTTTTCTAGCGAATAGGGATATTTTTTATTTTCAAATTTACTAATATATGAAAACATATGTTGCATACATCAAGTGTTATATTAGGGATGTAATTAATGGTCTTATTTTCCTTTATAGATAATGCATTGGAATTAAAAATGTTGTTGGTGGGGATAATTATTTTTTATCACCTTGATGAATTAACATGCCCCATGAGATAAAACAGGTTTGGTTTTGCTGTGTACCTATTCACTTGATAGGAATGTTTCTTTTAAGAAGTTCATAATGAATGTTTTTGATTTTAAACATTTTATAATTCCATCATAATCATATAAACTATGATTGTAATCCATGTTATTTTTATTTATCATGGATAAAAAAATTAACTTGGTTTTCATTGATTATGTATTCAAATTGCTCATTAATTATAAGAATATCAGTTATTCCATGCTTATATAATTTTATCTTTTTTTATATTCGACTCATAACATATCATATGAGATAACCCTTATTTTATATCCCATCACCATGAAAACTATAAGATGACTAGTTGTATTTTTCAATGGTATACGGGAAGGGAATATTATGTTTTCAGAATATATAAAGGATGTATTGAATGTTCTTTATTTCTAATGTATATATGTATATAATGTTCCACGTCAACTTAACAATTAGAAATTTTGTGAACTACATTAAATTATACAAATTATTTAATAAAACTACAATATTTGGGATCTTATAGTCATTGATGTTAAATTTAGTTCAACTAATTATATATTTAATAGTTAAAATTATTTGGGTCATTTTATCAAAATAATAATAGTATTACTTTTTAATTATTTTAATATTTTCCATATATTCTCTTTTATGGGGTATAATCAATTATATGTAATTCTATTCTTCATGTTTATTTTTTATGCTTTTATTATGAGTTAATAAGACGTCATTAAAAATATTTGTGTCTTATTTTGATTTTTTATACCCATGTATCTATTAATTAGAATAAATATAATATGTATCATAATAAAATAATATTTATTTTTAAATCATGGATAGTATAATTTTTCATAAACCCATTCAATTATTGTTGGCTCTAGTGTCCATAATAGTTTGGCTGAATGTTATTTTTACCTTCATCAATTAAGAAAAACATAATTTTTTTATTAATATTGAGGGAGATATTCCCCATAGTTATTATTCATTACATAATTATTTCTTTATCATTTTCAATTATAATAAATGTCATTGTTGTCAATATTATTGAAATCCCAAAGACACAATAATTGGTTAACATTTAATAAATTTTGATGAAGGCCTTATAATACACCAACTTCTATCATTCACATATCCATTATATGAAATACTAAATTTACCATGATAATAATTTTTAAATATCCTTATTTCTAAATCATATTAAACATTCATTGGCATATTTGATGTATATGAAAAGATACATATTTCCCATCACATGGTTTGTGTGTCTTCTATCAAGAATTAATTTTTAAATTGTTCTATTATTATTAAAACAAAAAATTATATAATTAATTTTTGGACCATTTATATATTAAACCAATATTATTTCATCACATCCACCAGTGGTTAATATTTTTTTATTACTTTAAATTTTTAGTGACCCTTGTAGCTCAAAAAATATTGAACCCCATTTTGTCATTTCATCTTACATGATAACTACTTAAGCTATTATTTTGTACAAATTTGAGACACCTTTATCACATTCCTCTTTGATATTGAGAACAAAAATATTTCTATTTATTTATATATATCATAAAAACTATATCCAGAAAACATAAAATTGCATAATTTGATATTTTATATTGATATTATTCATCTTATTTCATAAAATTCCTCATAGATATGGAAAACACGTATGCCATATTCTACAATCTCCAAAATTTTAAAATTAATTATTTTCTCTGTATTATATTTTGTATTCACAACCACACTAGTGTGATTTTGGGGGTTCTCCAAAATGAATCATTCTCTATGGAGTTGATTATTATTGCTTATCCACCACTACGATTGAGTTTTTCCTATAATAAATCTGTAACATCCCAGGTAAATAAATAATTAGACATATTTCCTATTTATTAATATTTTTTAATTAAATATTAATTTTACTTTATAGGGGTTTTTATGTTCGATAGCGTACATGATACACAACAACATGTTTCTTTGAAATCTTACATTGTATAATAATAATAATATATTATTATTTTAAATGGTAGTTAACTCCTAGCCGTTGTATTGGATATAATGAACAATACAAAATACAAAATTATTATATATGTTTGTTAAATGTATGTACATTTATCCAATATAAGTTAGAGGCTTAAAATGTGAATGAATCTAATTTTAAGCATAATTTACTTTAAAATGTCGATTTACCGCCTTTTAATTGCGAACCATATTTAAATATTGTTTTGTTTAAATTAATAAATTATAATTGATCAAATTAAATCCTCTTTTATAATGGGTTCATTTATATTTACTTTGTGTAATTTTTTTACTTTTTCTGATAAAGTTCATTTTTTTATGAATAGAAAAAATATTGAATTTTAATTCAAAATTGTGTTTTAATCTAATGTATTTATATAGTTAGATAATATTTTTAATTGGTTTTAAACTTTAAATAAAATATATTTTTACCATTTATTCCAATGATGGTCATGGTAATTAATTCCACTTTGAAATTGGACATAAAAAAGTATCAATCTTTTGATAGTTATTGTTTCTTAAAAACACAGTAATTTTTGATAACATGAATTAATTTTAAAATTAATTAATTTCACTAATATGTTATGAATTTGGAAAAATATACATCAATTTTGAAATTATAAATATCAAATATATCTTAGGACGAATTTTTGGTATTTTTCTGAAAAACAACAATTTTTGATGAATAGTGAAACCACTTAGTAGTTGTTAAAAAAACAGACTTTTTCATTTAAATGAAATATTACAGCTTCTGTGAATTTAATTTTTAAAATCTGACATACATGGTTGTTATCAAGATGTAAAATGTGGTTCAATAAGATGAAAATAAATTTTTGTCAATAGTAAATTTTGACTTTTATTTACCGTAGTTAAAGGTAAATAGTGTAATTCAAGGTAAAAATAATATTATAATAATTAAAAATTTCCTTAACACTTGTCATATCCTTATTAGATGAGTAATGACCAACCATGGGCATCACTGGGTCAATTTTGAGACACCATGGAGCCACTTATGAATGATAATGACTCTTTAGATTAATAAATTTAATGTAAAGGAAAAAATAACAAAAACATGATTCTTTTAGTAAATTATTTTCTATATGGTGTTATATAAATTATATTTTCGACAATAAATATTCATTGTAAAGATAAAACTATTTCCTAAATCATTTTTTATATAATTTTGATATAACAAAAAATTAAATTATTTAGGACATAATAATGATGTGGCGTTTACCTCAATAATAAAAGATTTAAATAAATAAGATTATAAATATTAATATAACATCCAAAACCTATCAAATAAATATTGGATGATATTATATCAACTATGAGTCATCTTATATTTGACTTTAATATTTTTTGGACCATTAGAAACCGAATATTATTATATATAAAATAATATTTTCACACTTTCCTAATGAGCCCCTCCTCCACATTATTAAAGGAGACCACTTTTAACCAATTCCTCACACCTCTCAAGCAGTTTGGATCATCCAAACTCTATCCAATTAAGCTCCCTACATCCCTATCCTCCACCTAGAAGCCTTAACTTGTGTAGAAGGCACTTTAAAAAGTCATTTTGGTTTAAACCAAATGAAGTAACCCAAATTAAAGGTAATAGATTCTTTTAACTTGTTTTCTATTATTTTACTTCTATAACCCCATAAACTCTTTTTAATCCGTTATTTTGCAACAAAACCAGTATCCTCAATATATTAGGATGTTTTTATGGTAATTATTTGAACAAAACATACACACACCTCCATCTAATGGGTGAAAAACATAATGTTCTTGTGGATGGAAAAATAACACCTCACGAAACGATGATTGTTAGATTATATCCTACCCCCTCTCATGGTGGCCATTATGATGGAAATTTATTTATATATGATATATATTTTTTTTAATTTTTTATACTTTTGTTTTTTTCAGTTATATAATAACTTTATGGTTTCCATTATGGGTAAACGTGATAATTTCATTTGAGGAAGTGCCGACTACCGCCCCCTCATAGTGATATGACTCATTCATACCATATGTGGTATGTATAAGGAATAGATTTTATGATATTATATATGATAAAATAATGGAATTATAAAACTACTATGTATAATTAGTTTTTAATTCCATTAAATATGAAATAGAAATGGAAGTAGCATTCATACGTACATACGGCTTACCATCTCCATGAACAGTGAATTTCATTTATTACATCTAAATGTTATGTACTATTATAAATAAATCTATATGCTGGATATATATGATATATATGACATCCAAATCATGAATATCATTCTGGATATAATTAACCTTTTACCACATGAACAACATTTAATTATAGGAAGTCCATTTTTGACTCAATTACCAAATAACGAAAAAGCGAACATCATTAACTTAAATGATTAAATATTATTTATTACATGATAAAAGTTATATAAAAGAAATAATAAACATGAAAAATGTTTTTAAGAAAGTAGAAATAATGTTTATTTTATTATTCAGCATATTAAAGAACGATTGAGTCATGTCAGACACAATTTAAGGGACATCGTCTCAATCTCCTTTCATTGAGGCATATTTTCATTTTTATAAAACTTTATTTTATACATTTTATAATTCCCATTGACTTTTACTTTTATTAAAAAGGAATCTTTTACTACGATGCATTTTACTAAATGACCAAAATAATTTTCTCTTTAACGTAATCAGTGACAACGACCATTTCCGCTGCAGCGAGTATTATTTGTCTTTGGCTTCCTCAACAAGCCGTAATTTTTTAAAAGAAAATAAATACCATATAACATTTTATGTATTTTGATATTTAAAATGGGTTTTATAATTTATTTTTTATGTCAATATATTTAGGTGATATATTGTGATTGAAATTTGAAAAATTCTTCTTTAGTTTATATTTCTTTTCTGTATTATGATTTTAAAATGGTACATGGACATTTGACGGGTGGTTTCATGATAAACCAAATGACAAATGATGTTGTGAATACTAGTATAGGTGGTTACATTATAACCTAAAATTAATTGAGTATGGAAGTTGGCCATATGGCTATTCCATGTAGTGAGATCTGTGAAATTAGACCATATGGTTATTCCATTTAAGTTTGTTTATGTCTGAAGTTACCTTTATATCTTATGTGTTCTTTATAAGGATTTTATGGTAATATTTTGTTTACAAAAGGGTAAGTAGTAATATTTTATTAAGTAAAGAGTATTTATTAATTTATAAAGGATAAAAGTATTACTTATGTTAAATTATTCATCGTTTACTTGTTGTTTTCAGAAAAATAAAATTTTTCCTTCTTTTTGTATCCCTTACTGAGCTTTTTATGCTCATCCCAAGTTCTGGATATGTTTTTCATATGACATAATGTTGAATAGGGTCATGGATGGGATCAAGGAAAAGCCATGTTGTCTTAAACATGGAACTAGACATGACTCTTTTTTTTCAAGAGTTCGTGTTTTGTAAAAAAATGGAAACTATGTAGAAGTGCCTACTTTTTAATCTTTTGAGATGTAATAGTTATATCCTAATACTATAAAACATTAAACCTAAAAAGATCCTCAATGTGAATTATTCATTTAATTCAATATTATGTATGGTTTATGGACAAAACCTTATTGTCGGTATCAAAGGTCAGTTTGGATAACATTAAGAGTTAGGTTATTGTTAAATAAATGTACATAAATTAATTTATGGTAATATTGAAATGATTTAGAATTTACAGATTACCATGTTGCTTATCCTAAGATACTTCTGTGTTCAGAATATTATTCCATAGAGGAAACAAGGTAGCTATGTTGGGATGACATCAGGAGGATGACATCCTTCCAAATCAGTAACCTGAGATGGTTGGAATTGGAACTAAACAATTTATTGCAGTGATGGCACAATTGACGCAAGCTATAAATGGTGGTGGTATCCATGAACGAGATAAGACAGCTCAACCATAGAGGAACATGCCAGTAGTAGATCATTTCTTGAGGCAACACCCCCCATCTTCATGATGATTATCTGACCCTGTTCTAGCTGAAGGGTGGAATAAATCACTGGAGAATATTTTCGTCGTCATGGGTTGATCAGATCAACAAAAGGTTAGTCTTTCTATTTATTATTTTGAAGGTGAAGTTGATCGGTGGTGGTTGATGGTGAAAAATCTCAAGGATAGTAAGGAGATTTATGCTCTAGGATATGATGAATTTAAAGTTATGATTCTTGAATAATATTATCCTATGGTGGTTCATCTTAGAAAGGAAAAAAAAATCCTAGAAATGAGGCAGGAGGATGACTCAGTGGCTGCTTATGAAGCAAAGTTCACTTGACTGGAAAGGTATGCAGCAAATTTCATCCTAGATCTTGATAGTAAGAAAATCAATTTTACTCAGGACTGAAGCCACGATATTGAAGAGTTTTATCCTCTTGTGAGATCAAAATTTATGAAAAACATGTTCTATGTGAAGAGAAGGTGGAAATGGAGTTTCCAGATGATGAGGAGTTCTTTGAAAAACAACAGAATAAGCGGTCCAGTTTCCATGAAAAGGGAAATAATTCATCAAAAAATTCTGGAGGTATGAAAAATAAATATCTATCACATGAGATGTCTGGTAAAAAGAATCCAGGAGAATGTTTATCAATGTCTGGAAAGTGCTTCTAGTGTGGTAAGTCTGGTCATATTGCTCGTATCTATAAGGAAGATGATCAAGCCGGCAATGAAAATCCATTGGTAAGATGTTTTAAGTGTAATGAAATGAGTAATTATGAAAATGAGTTCCCAACAAAGAACTAAAACGAATAAAACCAACCATACTACAAGAAGAAAGGGGTGGTGAAATCCTATGCAACTACTTCAGCAGATGTTGGGCCATCAAATAAAGTTATATCAGGTATACTGTTTGTTTGTTCATATTATACCAATGTGATGTTTGATTCAGGGTCTAAACACCCTTTCATTTATGATAAGTTTTCTAGTAAATTGGGAATTCCATCTCATGATATGAATACTGGACTTATGGTAAAAACACCTGGAGGAAATGTTGAGACAAAAAGAAATTATAAGAACCTTCCTATATATGTGTGCAGAAAGAACGTACATGCAAACCTTATTTTTTTTCCTCTAGTAGAGTTTGATGTTATTTTGGGCATGGATTGGCTATCTATTTATCATTCTAAGATTGAATGCAGAGCTAAAGAGGTTTCATTTCAGATATATTTATAGTTTATGTATAATAATGAACCATTTATTTTGATAACAAACCAGGAAGCTGAGAAACTAGTAAAATATGGAAATGAATGTTACCTTACACATATTGTTGAAAATAATGGAACTATTCAGATTAATGATGTGCCAATGGTAAATGAGTACCTTTATGTTTTTCCTGATCAGTTTCCTGGTATAATACATGATTGGAAAGTTAAATTTATTGTTGACTTAGTTTCTGATGCTAAGCCAATTTCAAAACCCCATTATCGAATGGCTTAAATTGAACTTTTAGAGTTAATGAAGAAATTAAAATATTTATTAGATAAAGGTTTCATTAAACCTAGCACATCACCATTGGGTTCTCCTGTCTTGTCTGTTAAAAAGAATGAATGTTCAATGAGACATTGAATTTATTATAGATCATTGAATAACATCACTGTTAAGAACAAGTATCCTTTTCCTCATATCGATGCTTTGTTTGATCAGATACAGGGAGCTCAGTATTTTTCGAAGACTGATTTGAGGTCAGGGTACCCTCAGTTGAATGTAATGGAAGAAGACATTCTAAAGACCATGTTTCGTAATTGATATGGCCATTATTAATTTTTAGTAAATTCTTTTGGGTTAACCAATGCATCTGCTATATTAATGAATCTTATGAGTAGAATTTTCCATGAGTTATTGGATAAGATTGTGGTTGTGTCCAATGATGATATTTTGGTTTATTCAAAAAGTAAGGAGCAACATGAATGTTATTTAAGGGTTTTCTGTCAATCCTTAAAATAAAAGGAAACTATTTTGGAAATTTAGAAAGTTTGAGTTTTGGTTTCAACAAATTTCCTTCCTTGGTCACATTGTTTATAAAAATGGCATAATTGTTGATCCTACAAAAACAAAAGTTATTGAAGATTGTACAAGTCCCACATATATAACAGAGATCAATAGTTTTCTTGGTTTGGTCTGTTATTACTGGAGGTTTGTTCAAAATTTTTCACAGTTATCTTGTCCAATGACTAAGTTAACTCAAAAAGGTGTTATGTTCATTTGGAAAAAACAATGTGATCGTTGTTTTTTGGAATTGAAAAGAAGATTGGTGAATGATCCAATTTTAGCACTACCTTCCATAAATGGTGAGTTTTTTATTTACAGTGATGCATAGTAGAAAAGAATTGGTTAAGTCCTTATGTAGAATCATCATGTAATTGCTTATTCTTCACGTCAGTTTAAACCCCATGAGTTTAATTACCCTACACATGATTTGGAATTAGCTACTGTTGTTTTTTCTATAAAAAATTTGGAGGCATCATTTGTATGGAGTGAAGTGTGAAATATATACTAATCACAAAAGTTTTAAGTATATATTCAATCAAAATGAATTGAACGTGAGATATAGTATATGGTTTGAATTAATCAAATATTAGGATTACATGATCCATTACCATCTAGGAAAAGAAAATAAAGTGGCAGATGCTTTGAGTTGAAAAAGTAATGCTTCATTAACTATGTTACATTTGGAACAAGATCCATTGATTTTTGATTTTATGAACTACGGCATATAAGATGTTGGTGCATGAAATTATTCTGTTTTGTATCAGGTTTTAGTGAGATCATCTCTATCAGACAAAATAACGAAATCGCATAAAGAATATAGTGAGTTGTAGAAAAAGGTGGAGTTTTTTCAGAGGGGTCAGTTTTCTCAATTTAACATTGATAATGATTTTGTTTTGGAGTTTGGGAGCAGATTAGTGTGCCTTGTGATTTAAAATTGATGAATTAGTTGTTATGTGAAGCTTATAGTTCCACGTTTTCAGTTCATCCTTGTAGTACAAAGATGTACATAGATCTTCAGGAATATTACTGGAGGAATGGAATGAAAAGAGATATTCCCGATTTTACTATGAAGTGTTTTACTTGTCAGCAGGTTAAAGTAGAGTGGCAGTTTCAGAAAGGGATGCTTCAGCCACTATCGGTGCCGGAGTGGAAATGGGAAAATATATCCATGGACTTCGTTGTCGGATTACCAAAGTCATCTCGAGGTAATAATGCAATCTAGGATATAGTTAATTGATTAAATAAATATGATCATTTCCTTCCTATTCTAGATACTTTATATCTAGATCAACTTTCTCGATTATATATTAATGAGATAGTCAGGTTCCTTGGAGTTCACCTCTCCATTATATCTGATCGTGATCCCAGGTTTACTTCTAACATTGGGAAAGGCATTCAGAAGTTATTGGGTACTGAATTAAATTTAAGTATAGATTTTAATCCTTAATCAGATGGGTAATCAGAATGAAAAATTCAGACATTGGAGGATACATTACGTGTTTTCTCGATAGATTATCAGGGAATTTGGGACCAACATCTTTCTTTGGTTGATTTTTTGCATAATAAAACTTTTTATTCTAGTATAAATATGGCTCCATTTGAGGCATTATAGGGGAACCATTGTAGAACTCTAGATTTTTGGGATAAAGTAGGTGAAAAAAAGATAATGGGACCAGAATTGGTAAAAGAGATGGAAGAGAATGTTCAGTTGATTCAGAAGCACATGAGAACATTTTAGAGAATATATAAAAGTTATACAGATAACTGGTGGACAGATCTTTATTTTGAGGTTGGTGATCATGTCTTTCTCAATTATTCTCCATGGAAAAGTGTGATCTGTTTTGGTAAGAAGGGAAAGTTGAGTCTGATGTTCAGTTGACCATATGAAATTATAGAGAAACTTGGATAAATTTCATACAGATTATATTTACCTCCATGTTTATGTACACCATGTTTTTCATGTTTCCCTATTGAGAATGTATATGCCAGATCCTTATCATGTTTTGAGCCCAGAGGTAGTTCAGTTGGAAGAGAATCCCTCATATGAAGAACTACCAATCCAGATTCCTGACCAAAGAGAGAAAGTAATTCCGAAAAAGATAATTCACCAGGTGATTGTTTTGTGGGAAAACCATATAGTTGAAGAGGCAACGTGGGAATCAGAAAATTCTATGAGGGATAAATATCCCCAATTACTTTTATAATTCAATAAAAATTGTAAGGATGCAATTCCCAAATGGAGGGAAGGATGTAACATTGCAGGTAAATAAATAATAAGACATATTTCATATTTATTAATATTTGTGAAGTAAATATTAATTTTACTTTAAAGGGGTTTCTATGGTCGATAGCGTACTCGATAAGAAACAACGAGTTTTTTTTGAAATCTTACGTTGCACACTAATATTATAATATTATTATTTTAAATGGTAGTTAACTCTTAGTCGTTCTACTGGTAGGAATGAACAAAACTAACTAAAATATTATTATAGATCTTTGTTAAATGTATGTAATTTATCTAATAAATTTTAGAGGCTTAAAATGTGAATGAATCTAATGTTAAGCATAATTTACATTAAAAGGCCGATTTACCGCCTTTTAATGGAGATGCATCTTTAAATATAGTTTTTTTTCACTTTAATACATTTTAATTGACCAAATAAATCCCTTAATTTAAAAAGGTAACATCAAAAAATTACTTTGTCTAAATTTTGTGAATTTTTCTAATAAAGTACATTTTTTAATAAATAGTGAAAATATTTTATTTTAATTCAAATCTGTATTTTAATATAATTTATTTATATAGTTAGAATATCATTTTAATTTTTTTTAAAGTTTAATTAAAATATATATTTACCATTTAATCCAATGTTGGTCATTGGAATTAATATCATTTTGAAATTGGGGATATACAAGTATCAATCATTGGATATTTATTGTTTCTTAAAAACACGCTATTTGTTTTGATAACGATAATTAATTTTAAAATTAATTAATGGAACTTATATGTTTTTAATTTGGAAAAATAGACATCATTTTTGAATTTGGAATATCAAATATATATTAGGCTGAATTTTTGGTATCTTTCTGAAAAAATTCAATTTTTGATGAATAGTGAAACCACTTAGTTGTAGTTAAAAAAAATTAATTTTATCATTTAAATGATATTTTACCGCTTATGTGAATTGAATTTAGAAAATCCTACATATATGGTTGTTATCAAGAAGTAAAATTTGGTTCAATATGATGAAAATAATTTTTGGTGAATATATACTTTTGAATTTTATTTACCGCGGTTAAAGGTAAATAGAATAATTCAACATAAAAATCATTTTATAATAAATAAAAATTATCTTAACACTTGGGCTAACCTTATTGGATGAGTAATGGACGACCATGGGAATATTTATGTCTATTTTGGGACCCCATGGACCCATTTATGAAAGATAATGAAACTTTAGATTAATTAATATAATGTAATGGAAAAAAGTACATAAAAAATCATTTAGTGAATTAATTTTTCAATGGTGTTATATAATTTATATTTTCAACTATAAATATTAATTGAAAATATAAATTTATTTCATACATCATGGTATTACTTTTTATAAATTTTAGACAACAAATAAATTAAATTACTTATGACATAATAATGGTGCAGTGTTTACCTCATTAATAAAAGATTTAAATAAATAAGATTATAAATATTATAATAACATTACAAACCTATCCAATTTCTATTGGATGATATTATTTCGACTATGAGTCAACTTATATTTTACTTTATTGATTTTTGGACCTTTATAAATCGAAAATCATTATATAATAGTATAATATTTTCACACTTTCTTAAAGAGTACCTCCTCCCTCTTATAAAAGGAGACCACTCCTAACCAATTCATCACACCTATAAATCCATTTAGATAGTTCAAAAACTATCCAATTATGCTACCTACATTACTATACTCCACCTAGTAGCCTTACCATAGGTAAAATTCACTTCAAGAAGCCCTTTTTGTTCAAACCAAAGGATTTTACCAAAATTAATGGTAACAGTTTCTGTTAACATGTTTTCTTTTATTTTACATCACCAACCCACTAAACACTTTTCATTAAATTTATTTTCTAAGAAAACCATTATCATTAATATACTAGGAAGTTTTTATGAGAAGGATTTGAATTACACTTACACACACCTCCATCTAATGGGTGAAGATCATAATTTTTCTGTGGATAGAAAACTAATGCATCACAAAACGATGATTGTTCGATTATCTCCTACCGCTTCTCATGTTGGCCATTATTATGGCACAATATTTATATATGATAGATATTATGTCTATGTTTTCGTTATGATTATGTATTTTTTATTTATATCATGATTTTATGGTTTCCATTATTGTTAAACACGATAATTTAATTTGAGGAAGTGCGGACTACCGCCTCCTCAATGTGATATGACTCGTTCATACCATATATAGTATGTATAAAGGATAGATTTGATGATATTATATATGATACAATACTCTAATTATAATAGTAATATGAATCTTATGTTTTAATTCCATTAAATATGAAATAGAAAATGGAAGTAACGTTCATGCGTACGTATGACTTACCATCTCCATGAATGGTGAATTTCATTTAATACTATAAATGTTATGTAATATTATAAATACAAGTGTATTCTGGATATATATGATATATATGATATAAAAAAATGAATATCAATCTGCATATAACGATCCTTTGACCACATGAACAATATGTAATTATAAGAAGTCTATTTTTGACTCAATTATCAAATATCAACAAAATGAACATAATTAACTTAAATGATTGAATAATGATTATAACAGGATAATAAGTTATATAAAAAGAATATTAAACTTGAAAAAAGGTTCTTAAGAAAGTATAAATTAATTGTAGTTTATTATTACAGAGATTAAAGAACGATCAAGTCATGTTGGAAACGAGGTAAATGACTTCATCTCAATCTCCTTTAATTGAGGAATATTTTCATTTATACATGTATTCCTTTATATGGTGTATAAAACCATTTGAAATTTACTTTTATTCAAAATGAATCTTTTTCTACGAAGCGTTTTACTAAACAACAAAATGAATGTTCATTTTAATGTATGCAGTGACAACGTCCTTTTCCGCCACAACGAGTATTATTAGATCATTGGCTTCCTGAAAAAGTTGTATTGTTTTTAAATGGAAATAAATACGATATACACTTTTATGTATTTTGGTATTGAAAATTGTTTTGATAATGGATTTGTTATGTCAATATATTTAAGTGATATATTGTGATTGAAATGTGAAAATGTTTTCATTGCATTATATTTGTTTTATGTTTTATGATTTTATAATGGTACATGGACATTTGATAGGTGGTTACATGATAAAAAAATGAAGGGTGGTGCTGTGAATACCAGGATGGGTGGTTACGTTATAAACTCCAATGCATTGAGTATGTAAGTCACCCATATAACTTTTCCATTTATTGATATGTGTGGAAGTCAACCGTATGGTTATTCCATTTATGTATGTTTATGTCCCATGTTACCATTATTTGTTATGTGTTCTTTATATATGTTTTATTGTAATATTTTGGTTACAGAAGGGTATGTAGTGATCTTTTATTCAGTGAACAGTATTTAATACTTCATAAAGGTGAAAAGTATTACTCATATTATTGTATTCATGGATTAATTGTAATTTTGAAAAAATAACATTTTTCATTCTATGTGTATCCCTTACTGATATTTTTCTACTCATCCCATGTTTTTGAAATGTTTTTCATAGGACATAATGTGGAATAGGGTCATGGATGGGATCATGGAAAATTAATACTATCTTAAACATGGAACTAGACATTACTGTTTTTTTCAACAGTTCATGTTTTGTAAAAAAATAGAAACTTTGTAGAAGTGCCTAATTTGTAATCTTTTGTGATGTAATAGTTATGTCCTAATTCTCTAAAACTCAAAACCTAAAATATCCTCAATGTGAATTTTTCATTTAATTATATATTATGTAAGGTTTAATGATAGGTCCTTATAAAATTGATACATCTAATTATTATTTTTTAATATGTAATTTATTAATATTTATTATTTATAATATTGTTTAAAAATTCAATACAATATTTCTATATTTTTTATCTTGTCCCATTAAATATATATTTTTGATGCCATTCTAGAAATAACAAATCCTTATTGAACTTATTTCACCACCTAATTTTTTTTCTACTCCATTAGAATGACCAATACATTGAAATGTACCATTTAAAATATTTATCACAACATCAATTATCATGAAATTACATTCCAATATACATCATGATCTATGTAACTTTTTCCATGTTTTTTATCTTTTTAAATATATATTATCTATATCATATATTTCCATTTTTCTTATTGTATCATATAGTGTTTTAATAAAAAACCACACCATTTTTGTTCATTATTTTTATCACTTTAAAAATCTATTTACATATGTGAAACATCTAAATCATCATTAATATATATAAAATACTCATAAATATCATAATTTCCATCACTTTTCACTTGAAAATGTATTTTTATAGGATGGAAAGAAGAACATCCTAATCAATGAATTTTCAATCCAAAATTTCACCTACTTATATATAATATGATATATTATATATTTGGAATGATTTTTTACTAAATAATTTATTTTCATTCTTCTCTATCCATTCAACATAGATATTTTCAATATGGGGTGATTATCTTCTCCAGCGTGTCAAAATTTCAATGGTAACCTAGTAGAAAGATACTCAATCTACACACAAAGGAAAACTGTGATTGTAATTTTTCATTTTATATTTATTTTTGATTTTTTTACATTTCGAATTGAATGGACTAATTTCATAAACTGAATATTCATTAAGACTATAATGAACCAAAATATTTATTATTTTCTTTAATTATACTAACAATATATCTCTATTAAATGTATATCATTATTATTTGTCCTTATCTAATATAAGAAAAATTTAGTATAAAAAGTAAATAATGTTTTCTAATTTGGATACTTCTCACATAGTATTGGGACCATTGAATTTTAGAAAACTTGACATCATATTACTAATCATATCAAAGTCATGATTTTATCTTGGTTATTGTTTATTCAAATAAAACATTCACATAATTAAATAATACACCAACAAACAAAATCAGTTTCATCCTCATATATTAATTATCCTTCTAAAGAATATATATTTTTTATTTCTAAACCATAGATTCAACTTCAATGATCAGAATCAATGTTCACTACTTGGTATGTGAGAATTTATGGAAATATAAAGATAATATTTATTATAATTGATAAATCTCACAATAATGAACGAATTATTTTTGGAATTGATATTAGATTAATTATAGTGTCCTTCATGTAATGATCCATTATCAATATTTCCTTTTATTCAATAAATGAGAGCTCCAAACACGTCCAAATAGTAATATTATAAATGTTTAAAATATAATTATTCCAATGTTATTGGTTTTTACCATTGAATATTATAATTTGAAGCTAATTTTTGAATACCGCCATCGAGAAATGGTTGAGGATTTCATCCTCGCAAGCAATTTCACTATTAGGTGAATAGAGGAGAAACCCTTGAAAACCATTCCCCCTCACAAATCATGACATTGAATAACATAAAAGAAACCCTAGTGAACCAATCCCCCAAAAACATATCGTCTCCTGGGAATAGAGGAGAAAACCTAAATCAAATCCCTAATCCTTTACATATATCGTCACGAGATAGTATTTCTTAGATATGGTTGATTTGAAGACCATAGAATTCATTGATCTAATGAAGCACTAGCATAGTTATCTTTCAATATTTTATTTTCGCAATAAGATTTAACTTTTTTCTCATCATAACATCATTTTGTATAGGATCCAAAATTTAGAAAACAAGGATCCTCAATTTCATTCCACTTCATGGCCCATGAAAACATTAGATTTGTGAAATTGAAGATCTGTTTGATGAATTCCTCACACGTTATAATTTATTTTTCATATGAAAATCATTTTTATATTATTTGGTAAGATACCAATTTTTTTGTGAGTAATCTCATTTAAGAGTTAACATAATTTTAATTTTATTTACGCATGTTTGTTTAGATTATTTACATGGGGTGGGTTTGGGTTGAATTTTTAAGAAAAATTGATAAAAATTGAATGTGAAGGGTTTTCTCATGGATAGAGAAAATTGGGCACATAACCCATTAAATCACGAGAATTAATGCAGAGTGGTCTAGATGGTTGGCACATGGTTTGGTAAACTCTACACCCAAACCCAAGAAAGCGTGAAAACATGGACAGTACGATCTATACAGTTGACACATGGTATGTCAAACCATTCATCCATATCATGTTTGTGGGTTTAATTAATCATAAATTTAATTTTAACCCCACCAGAACTCCCATAACACCCCTATTTTTCTCCAATGTAGGTATTTATTATTTTTGGGTGATTAAAAATCTTTCCAGAGAGGTTATAAACTTGTTCAACCTCTTTTCTTCATATTTCAAATCCCAAATATAAGACCCTTTATTTTTCGAGTAAGTGGATATTCTAATAAAAAATTCTCCATCAATTATTCTATATTCTCTTGATATTTATGTATATTAATAATCAATTTTCTTATATCTAAAAAAAATTGTTGAGTTGTATATATATTATTGTTGATATAGATCTAGATTGATTATATTTTGAAATCATTGATTTTGATTTAGGGATCTAGATATAGAAGATATATCCATGTCATTCAGATTTTTAGAATTTTGGGATTTCTGTCTATCGAATGTCCATCAACTAATCGAGGTGGGTGGTATAAATTCCAAATCCAATAGTCTTGATTTATTTTATTATGTATATGATTTAGTATTGCAAAGGTTTCAAGGACTATATATCTTTAATTTAATTAATTAATGTGGTAAATTAATAAATTGAGAAATTTGGGATCTTTAGGGACTTAGGTATATTTCAATAAGATAATTAATTTTGAAGATTAATTATTATGGGATCATAATAGTTGAATGGTGTTATTTTAATGGGATGTTAAGATAAATAACTGGTTAATTAATTATCAATTTACCTAATTGAGGTGTTGGGATAATTAAATGATGTAGTTGACTTTATTAGGGTGAAGAATAATTATGGACTAAATTAAAAATTTCCCATTGATATAAAAAATGGTTAATTTATTGTCGAATTATATAAAGGTAAATCGATATTGTTAAATAGTTTATGAATTAATTAACTGACATAATAAATTATTTTTAAATTAATTAATGAATTAGGATTTGGGTGTTAGACATGGTGTTATATACCAATGAAAATTTGGGTGTTCAAAATGGTGTTTTATAATAATTATAAATATTAGGAAAGGGTATTTTATGGTGTTATACCTTGCTTTCTGCACCTAGTGAATGTTGGGTTCCAGACATGGAATTCAACACCACAAATAAATATCTCTTTTTTTGAGAATTGATATGTTAGACATAACGTTATAAACTAATGATAAGTATTAATAAAGGGGATTTTGGGTTTTATACATGGCGTTCAACACTGCTAAGATTCTATGTGTCATACATGGCCTCCTTCAACGAATACATGTTGAGTGTTATACATTGTGTTATATAGTAATGATAATGTTATATAAATACTATTAATTGATTTTGTGAGATTAATCAACCCTATTAGTGTATTTGGTTACTAAAAATTATTTGATTAAACGATAACTATTAAATTTTGAATTTTAATTTTTTTTATATAAAGCTGCATATAATTGTTGTCAATCGATTTGTAGTAGACATCAATGCTGGTGGTCTAAAAATTATTACTAACACACTTTTCAGGCGGTATAATGGGTACCCAAATATACATTGTTTCTGTAGTATAAGAAAAGGGAAAATGCCCAAACATATATTTCTAACTGAGATTGGATATGGGTGAGGGAACCAGACATGGTTGGAGATCTGCTTGGGAGAATTAGTGTCCTTGTTTATATTCTTTTCTAGACACATAGAACATATATTGAACCATCAAATTTTAATTTTAGCTGAGTAATTTGTTTCTTGTTTTTTTATCTGGTGATAGTGAGGTGGTTTTGATTATATATATATGATTCCTCTTTTGTTATTTATATTTTACACTTTTCTTACTATCATAAAAGAGGGTATAGTCTCCCTAAAATTGACTTACTAGACCCTAACTACAAGTCTGCACCCTCTAGAATACGTGGATGTACACATGAGCTCATGTGGAAAACCATCTCAGATAATAATTTCATAGATCTCGGGTTGGGACATTACAGATTTGGATGAGAGGGTCATTGACTTTCAGTTCCTGTTTCATGACTATTTTTAAACGGTCCTTGGAGTCTTGTGTTGACTTAAAGAAACATATTTTCCCTATATAGTATGGTTTTCCAGGAGTTCCTTTGCACATATTTTAGCATAATTCCCTCTCTTCAAATGAAAACCATTTTTTTCATTCCTTTAAAATTGAAAATAAAAACCTAAATCTTTTGTGGTCTTCATTCTCTACAATATATAGTAAAATTAATTTTTCATAAGCATTTTCATCGTGATTTTTCATTAAACATGGAGATAATAGACTAATTCAAGATGTTGTTTCCAAAAATGTTCAAGCCAATTGAAAAATATGCTCTATAATTTGATACTCTTTAGTAGAATATTATAATAAAATGCTTTCATCATTACCCCTATCTTGTCCTAAATCAAATAGGGTTGAAAAGGAAACTCTAAAATGGTAGTTTATTGTATATAAAGGGGAACCTATTAGTATTTACACATACATGAATTCTTCATGTTCTCCTTATAATCATCTTTCCTCTACCAACCACTCAGGTTTAGTAGAGGAAGTAATAAATGCCTTGTTTACTATGGAAGATATGTAATTTTTTTCTTAAACCTTATCCCTTATATATAATTACCTGTCAAATTGATCATGGAAAGTCAGGTAAAGAAAAATCATATTCGGGAGAGTCTCTTCAGGATGATAGTTACAATTCATTCCAGGTTGAGGAAGTCTTTTCGAAATTGAGTTCTGAAAATGAAAAAATAAAATCAATGTTTGATTAAGATGGTTTCATCACTATGAGTTCCTATAAAGCATAAAAATGTAGGAATGATTATATCATTAAGAGAATCAATTTCTTATAGTCCTTAGATGCCACTGAGAATAAAATAAATATTATACAAACAAAGCCCATTCCTACTAAACATTTTTCTACATATTCTGATTTAACTAACTCAGAAGACTCTACCAGTGATAATGAAAATGAAAATGACCCTACTTTTAGGTATTCTAACTAAATTAAAGAGAAAATAATATTTTTTATCAGATCATTACTATTGGATAGAAGATAATGATAATACTTTTTTTCATCAATACATAAATGGTGATATTTTTTTGGAAAGATATATAGATATAAGAAAAAAGGTTGTTTAACAAAATTGTGGAAGAGTTTACAAAAGATTAAAACATAAATTTTAAAGATATACCTTGGAAAAAACACCTCTTTGTGATGATGTGGGTTTTTCTAACTTCAATTATTTCTACACACGTCACATGAATTCATTGATGGACTAATGGATTTTGTACTTTTTTCTTCCGCTTCTTCTTAAGAATACTTACTGGCACTACTGGAAATAAACTATTTCCCAACGGTTCAGAACCGTTGGGAAAGCCCCTGAAACCGTTGGGAAAGGTTTTCCCAACGGTTCTCATAACCGTTGGGAAGTAAGCCGTTGGGAAAGGTTTTCCCAACGGTTTACTTGCAACCGTTGCAATAGGCCCATAGAAGTTAACCTATCCCAACGGTTTGGGTGAACCGTTGGGATAGTTTTTCCCAACGGTTCTCCCAAAACCGTTGGGAAAACCAAATGCCACACATTTTTTCCCAACGGTTTTAAACCGTTGGGAATTGGTGAAGTCTTTCCCAACGGTTTAGAACCGTTGGGAAAAGACATGCTAAAACTTATATGCCAACGGTTTAAAACCGTTGGCATACCCTATGCTGCAAATTGCAGCACCCTGCAATTTGCACAGCCCCTGTCCCCTGTCTATCACCACCAGTCATCAGGCCTCATTTTCACCTCATTTTCACCTCATTTTCACCTCATTTTCGATCCAACTATTGTACCAGTAATAAAATAAAACATACATATTCAAATACGAACAAATTCATACACATTTAACATATAATGGATCCTGAAACTATACAAATCCATAATTAAATTACAATTCATAAACATACATAATTCATATAGAATTCAATTTAAAATTTAGATGACAATTATACGTGGAATCTGAAATTCAATTCATAATATGATCGGTTTTTTCTATACCATATATTTTTACCTCAAATGATGTCCATTTTAAACAAAATACATACACATGAAGTGATACCGGCCACACCGCACCTCATATTGAGGCGGGGTTAACTCGTACACGTCACATTTGACTCATGGATCGTTGTGCTAAAGTATCGACAGAATCCTAATGCGTTTGGTCGGTTTTCCGTATGCCAGTTGATGTTTTTCACTTAAAATGGCGTCCTTTTGAAACAAAAGACGGACACTATGAGTGGTTCCGACCACACCGCGTCTCCAATTGAGGCGGGGTTGATTCGTACACGGCACATATGACTCATGGATCGTTCTCCTAAAGTTTAAATGGAAACCGAATGCGTTTGGTCGGTTTTCCGTATGTACCTAAAATGTTGTCCATTTTAAACAAAAGAGTGACACTTAGACTCATCCCGACCACACCGCGACTCAGATTCATCCCGGGTTGGCTCGTACATGTCACATATGACCCATGGATCATTGTGATAAATTATAAAAAGATTCCGAATGCGTTTTGTCGGTTTTGCGTATGCCAGTTGTTCTTTTCATTTATAATCATGTCCATTTTAAACAAAAGAGACATAGTTAGAGCGGTGTCGGCCACACCACATCTCAGATTAATACGGGGTTGACTTGTACACGTCACATATGACCCATGGATCGTTGTGCTAAAGTATCGATAGAATCCGAATGCGTTTGGTCGGTCTTCCGTATGTCAGTTGATGTTTTTCACTTAAAATGACGTCCTTTTGAAACAAAAGACGGACACTTTGAGTGGTGTCAGCCGCACCGCATGTCGGATTGAGGCGGGATGATTCGTACACGTCACATAGGACCCATGGATCGTTCTCCTAAAGTTACAATGGAAACCGAATGCGTTTGGTCGGTTTTACGTATGTACTTAAAATGGTGTACATTTTAAACAAAAGAGAGCCATTTAGACTGATCCCGGTCACACCGCGACTCGGATTGACCCGGGTTGGCTCGTACACGTCACATATGACCCATGGATCGTTGTGATAAATTATCAAAAGATTCTGAATGCGTTTGGTCGGTTTTGCGTATGCCAGTTGTTCTTTTCACTTATAATCCTGTCCATTTTAAACAAAACAGACACAGTTAGAGCGGTGTCGGCCACACCGCGGCTCGGATTGAGGCGGGGATGATTCGTACACGTCACATATGACTCATGGATCGTTCTCCTAAAGTTTCAATGGAAACCGAATGCGTTTGGTCGGTTTTCCGTATGTACTTAAAATGGTGTCCATTTTAAACAAAAGAGAGCCACTTAGACTGATCTCGGCCACACCGCGACTCGGATTGAACCCGGGTTGCCTCGTACAGCTCACATATGACCCATGGATTGTTGTGATAAATGATCAAAAGATTCGGAATGCGTTTGGCCGGTGCACCAGACAGAAGCAAGGGATTTCTCTGGCTCCACCGGCTGACCGGTGCTGAGCCACCGGCTGGCCGGTGGTCTGGACAGAAGCATGCTATTCTGTCTGGGTTCCACCGGCTGGCCGGTGGCCAGGCACCGGCTGGCCGGTGGTCTGGACAGAAGGTATTCCATTCTGTCTGGGCCCACCGGTTGGCCGGTGGCCAGACACCGGCTGACCGGTGGCACCTGGCAGAGGGCAAGGCCTTCTGCCTTGTCCACCGGCTGGCCGATGGGCTGGATCCGGCTGGCCGGTGACCTTACCGGCTGGCCGGTGATCTCACACCGGCTGGCCGGTGGACTTAAAATGACGTCTTTTTGAAACAAAAGACCGACACTTTTTGAGTGGTGTCGGCCACACCGCGTCTCCGATTGTGGCGGGGTTGATTCGTACACGTCACATATGACCCATGGATCGTTCTTCTAAAGTTTCAACGGAAACCGAATCCGTTTGGTCGTTTTTCCGTATGTACTTAAAATGGTGTTCATTTTAAACAAAAGAGAGCCACTTAAACTTATCTCGGCAACACCGCGACTCGGATTCATCCCGGGTTGGCTCGTACACGTCACAAATGACCCATGGATTGTTGGGATAAATTATCAACAGATTCGGAATGCGTTTGGTCGGTTTTCCGTAAGCCAGTTGATTCTTTTCACTTAAAATGACGTCCTTTTGAAACAAAAGACGGACACTTTGAGTGGTGTCGGCCACACCGCGTCTCCGGATTGAGCTGAAACCACCGTGAAACATTCTAATTATTATTCGTGACGTGTACGCGCAGACGGCACGTCAATCGGACGTGCGGTTTGCGCGGTACGGCTCAATATTAGTGTTTTAAGTGATGCGCGCGCTTCGTAAACGCGCGTGAGGGGGGTCCAAACGGGCCGAACGATGTCGGAATGGCCTGAAATCAGACGACAAATACGGGCGACTGATTAAAATAATTCAACTCCAATACTATACTACGAGTCTAGATAAAACCAACAACTAGAATAGATTAAACATCACATGTCAAGTCAAAAATGTAACGGATCAATATGTCCCACATCAGCATCACCATCTCCATCATCATCATCATCATCGCCCTCGTCATCGTCCTCCTCATCGTCATCACCCTCCTCAACGCCTTCCTCCTCGCCTTCGCCCTCCTCCTCACCCTCCTCATCTCCATCCTCTTCCGAATCAGACTGCTCGCCATCATCATCTTCAAGCTCGACATCGGCCTGACCACCACTGGAACTTCCACCTGGTGCCCCATATATAGAATGTATCGACGAAATGTATTCATCAATCGCTGGGCTGGCCTCTGCTGGAAGTGTTGGACGTAGAACTTCAATAAATTTCATAAATGCACTGTTTGCCCTTGCAGACTGTTCTGCCGTCTCTGTGGCCCTTTTCTCAGCCTGTTCTGCCTGTGCCCTAACTTGCTGCAGCTCGGTGGCACTACAACTCGTACCTGAGGCAGGCCAATACCTCGTCGGGGCTATCCTAGGTCGGCAGCGTACTCTGCCAGAATGATCATCTCCCAACACCTGATGTAAGTGATCAGATGGCCCAAAATTGTCTGCTTCTTGGGCATCGAGGGCCTCTAAAGCATCCTGTTACAAATATAAATATATTTTTAAGTTACGAAATAGATATTAAAATATAAAATCAACAGATTAAAACTTACAATCTGCTGCTGAGTCGCTTCGTTGACAGCACGTCCATCCTTTTTTCGTCTACTCGAGCAAAACAGTTTTGCTCGAGGCACACGTCCTTCAATATTTTGTACTTTCCTCTACAATGACATTGAAAACAAAATTTATATAAAGACTTCAGCAAATAATTAAATAATTGAGGAAAAAAAAGAAAATGTAAGTCGTAAAGAAAACTTATAAACAATTTTCATACCTGCTGCCTCTCATGATCCGGCATCGTCGTGCGTCCTAGTGTATGGAGGTATTTTTTTGCATCAATGTTTTTTTTATTTTTACCAGATGATTCCTAAATAAAATTCGATAATGCAAAGGATAATATTAATGCAAAACTTGAAAGTTATTATTTAAATACCTCAAATGTAATTCATACCTTAAACTGGGTACTCGTCCAATGAGTAATCATCTGACGATACTGCTCTATAGGACAATCATCCACGACTGGTACCGCCTCTAACTCAGTGCCAACTCTAGCACGCCAGCCAATATACAGCTCATGCTTGTAGGCTCTCCAAAGCTCGCCTAAATCCTTTAGACGTTCCATTCGTGCACCCTCACCATCAGGAAAATTAAATCGAAGCTGAAATGAAAATATTAATTTATATAAATACAAAAAAAATTCATGGCATTAAATACAACAGATTTTTTTACCCATATCTCTGCCCAAGCTCTATCTTTGACCTCATGTGGCAAATGTCTCCATGACAGCGGGCTGACGGGAATGATGTCGGAGTATTTGGCAAGCGTCGCCATAAAACTCCGACATTGCTGCCCTGTTTTCTCAACCATCTGATTGTCTTCATTATATTCCACCATAACCTGTGTGCGACGGTTCCACACCGAACGCATGCGTGTACGGCCCCGCCCCCGCCTCCTTTCAGTAGATGTATCTGTCATGAAAGAAAAACAAATATTTTATCAAAACATGTTATAATGAAAATAAATATTACTATAAAAATTTGATAGGGTTTTATAAATATACCTGTGCTAGTCTGATCAATGAGTGGCGCCGGATCCACAGAACCTGATGGAACACCCTCTGGTGGAACGGGAGTCGAAGACGATGGAATATAAAAGCTCGGAGAGACAGAAGTAGAAGGAAAAGAAGATGGAACAACTGTATGACCTGATGCTGACTGGGGAGTGGGAATCAGCATGGGATGTGAAAATGATGGGGCAGAAGATGCAGAAGGTAGCGAAAACATGGGAGGTCTAAATATCCCGTGTGTCCCTAACGACACACCGGGATCAGAATGTGGGAAGGCTGAAATGTCAGTGGGAGGGGCAGGGTCTAGTCGGGCACGCGCAGCTCTATGTCCACCTCTGGTACGAACCCTCCTCGTACCACCGGCCTGAGTACTCGGACCAGTACTAGGCTCCTCGTCAAATAACTGTCGACGTAATGGTGGAATGCCCAGCTCCTCCATCCGACGATTGTTCTCCGCCATTTTTTTTCTTCGTCTCTCTTCAATTGGCTTCATTTCCTGCATTGGAAAACAAATATGTAATTAATTAGAAAAAGAAAATTAATGTGTAAACCAAAAAACTAAATATATGAGGGAATGAGGGGATTCATTGGTAATTTAGCTATCAATTGTTTTAGAAGAGCTTGAATGAATTTAATAAAACATACAAGTTGTAATGTTCACCAAGTTTGAAATATTGTTTGATTTGGTTTGAATACAGTTCAATTCCAAATTAGAAAATGCAATTCAAATAAAACAGCAACCAATAAACATTGAAAATTCACATAACGGTCAAGTCAGCTAAAACATATTTGTGATCAATACTAAATAAATATGAATATTACCAACCTTAACAACCCAACTCGTGGTAAACCAAAAGAATTGAGAACATGGATGAATGATTCTATATATTTCCAACCACAACTTCAGGTTCACAATCAACTCTGACAATTGAGCTATTGGAGTCATCAAAAGAAATAAATGGATTGGTTCCAATGGCAATAGGGACAGTGTCAATTCCATCATCAGCATCATCAAAAATATGTCTTGGAATTACTTCAACTACGACACCAAATTCAGGTTGAAGTTGATCTTTGACATAAAAAACTTGTTTAGCCATTGATGCCAACACATATGGTTCTTCGGTTGCAAGAGTACGGGTCATATTAATTACTCGAAATCCACAATCATCAATAAATGTGCCATGTCTCGTCATCGAATCAAACCAATGGCATTTCATCATTGTGACTCGTCCATGAGAGTAATAATCCAATATTATTATTTTCTCAACGACTCCATAATAACCCACATTTTCAAGTTGCGGTCTACTATCTGATGCGCTGGCATAACAATCTGTTGTGGCAGTAACCATAATACCATCATGTTGTGTTCTCATGTTTTTGGCTCGTTCAGTGACAATAAATCTGTACCCATTGATAACAATTGATTTACAGTCACGAACCACGGTATTAGGACCAAAAGCCAAAGCTCTTATTTCCTCAGAGACAGAGTCAGCAGACAAACTCAATACCTGCAATATAAATGACAGCTAAACTTAAGTAAATATTGAAATAATTAATTTAAACAGTAATATTTTTACCTTCAATTTTAACCAAGCAGAAAACTCTTTGCTATGCAAAGTCTCTCTCCTTCTCAAAGATAAAGAACGATGCTTCCTATTTATCATTGTTTTATGTTCCCTGTAGATAAAAAAATATGAATAGTTTAACAGATATATATGTAAGATATACATATTCAATTTTGTTACCTGATATAGTCATCGAACAAATCACAGTTGAACAAAACTGTGCGATGTGCCATCTCCCGCTCTTTATTGCTTAATGTCTTCAATGTATATGATCCAGGAATTCCTCCTGTTTGAGGAAGTGATGGAAAACTGGGTTCAATTTGCTCATATTGTTCTTCTTCATTTCTCATTGGTCTGCTCATTCTTGTAGTAAGATCAGACAAATACATTGAACAGAAATCCATACATTCTTGAGCTAAGTAACCGTTCACGATAGAACCTTCGGGATGATTCTTGTTTCGAACATAAGACTTTAATGTGAACATATTTCTTTCAGTTGGATACATCCAACGAAAAGAAACAGGTCCTCCGAGAAGTATTTCAGTTGGAATATGGACAGTCAGATGCAGCATGCATGTGAAAAATGATGGGGGAAATATTTTCTCCAACTCACACAAAATTAATGGGGCATCTGTCAACATTTTTTGCAAGAAAGACTTCGACAACTTCTTAGCACAAAGATCTCTAAACAAATGGCACAACCGAATAACACCCACCCTTACATTATTGGACAAAAGATGACGGATTGCTATTGGAAGCAACTCATGCAGTAGAACGTGATAATCATGAGTCTTCAAAGATTTTAGCTTCAACTCTCTTCTGTTGACCCGTTTAGATATGTTGCTTGAATAGCCATCAGGAACTCTAATAGTCTCTAATACTTCCAAAAATTGTTTTTTTTCAGTAGGTGTCATCACATAAGAAGCACATGGAAGTTGCCATTTATTTTCACTGATACGCACAGGATGCAATTCTGGTCTGATGCCCCAATCCACCAAGTCACGTCGAGATCGTAAATCATCTTTTGTCTTCCCCTTGACATTTAGAAGAACTGAAAGCAACATTTCACATATATTCTTTTCAATATGCATTACGTCTAAGCAATGACGTAGAAAATTGGTTGACCAATAAGGCAAATCAAAAAAGATACTCCTCTTCCTCCAATTGTAACAGGTTTCTGTGGAAACATTCTTTCTCTTTCCAGATTTCATTTGACCCTTCCCGAACGAAAAACTGAAATCTTTCAATTCATTAAGCACATCAGTTCCAGACATACGCTGAGGTGGATCATCGGTCTCTATAGTATTATCAAATCTTCGACGATTCATTCTATATGGATGATCCTTTGGCAAAAATCGTCGATGTCCCATAAAACTGAAACTACAACGATGTTTCAGTCTTCTGGATCGTGTATTCTTCATACAAACTGGACATGACAGTTTCCCCATCGTGCTCCATCCAGACATCATTGCATAAGCCGGAAAATCATTGATTGTCCACATAAGCGCAGCGCGCATCTGAAATATGTCTTTCGAACATGCATCGTATGTGCGCACACCCACATCCCAAAGAAGCTTCAACTCTTTTATTAAAGGTTGCATGTATACATCAATATCAATGCCAGGATCAGAAGGACCAGATATGAGTATACTCATGAAAGTGAAAGGTTTTTTCATACACAACCATGGGGGAAGATTATAAATGTGTATAAAAACTGGCCATGTGCTGTGCGAAGTAAGCATCTGCCCAAACGGATTAAAACCGTCGCATGAAAGACCCAGCCTCACATTACGCACGTCAGCTGCAAAATCAGGATGTCGAGCATCAAATCTCTTCCATGAAAATCCATCTGCAGGATGAACCAACTCATCATCAGTCTTCTTTCTCTCGGTATCATGCCATCTCATTTTTATTGATATGTCATCAGACATAAAAAGATTCTGGAGTCTGGGAATCAATGGAAAGTGCCACATTACTTTCTGTGGAACGCGGGATGGTGTTCCATCAGATTTTGACTTCCAGCGGGATGTGCCACATTTTATACAATCATTTCGTTCAGCGGTTTCCTCCCAGAATAAACTGCAATCTTTCGGGCAAGCATGAATTTTGTTTCTTGAAAATCCAAGTTCCTCAACTAACTTCCATGCCATATAGTGGTTTGAGGGAATATCTGCATCATCTGGAAGTAAATCCTTCAAGAGGGTAAGAATGTAATCGATTGCTGTATTAGAAATCTCATACATAGTTTTCCCATGAAATAATCGGATTAAAAATTCCAACTTTTTCATTTTATCGCATTGCCGATATACTGGAGTCGTGGCAGCATCATTCAATTTTTTCACCCTATCAATATCATCATTTTCACTAGATGCATCAGCTGTCCTCATATCGAAGTCTTCTTGAGTCGAAATCCTTTCTTTTTCATGATGACGAATAAACGGAAACCGATCATCTAACAAATTCTCCATTCCAGTCTTTTCATTTCGATCATCACCAATTTGAGATTTCGTTTTCTCCCCATTGTGATACCACAGAAAGTAGTTTGCTTGAAACCCATTTTTGGTTATGTGGTAGCTGACTTCTTCACGGCTCAACCAAGGTCTACCAACACAATTGGAACATGGGCAGTGTATGCGACCACTATCTGAAGCATTGTCAAATGCAAAATCTATAAAGCTCTCCAAATTGTTTTGAAAATCATCTGAGATCCGATCGGTTTCATACATCCAACTTCTGTCCATTCTGTAAAAAGAATTTATATAAGTCATTTTGTCATAAACAATTCAATAGGCATTAACTATAATAGAATATACATTTAAGTAAACGATAAAGGAAGAAAATAATCAAGGTATCAACTACACATGTCAAAAAAACATACAAATGTGTTATTGAAAAAATGTAAAACCAACAAGAACTTAATGTGTTATATCACATAACAGCATGACTCATCCCATAACCATATTAGTAGGGTATCATGAACATGAATAACATCAACCTTGTGCCATCCTCCTACCCTACATGACCCCAACCACATGCCACATCTTATTATAGCCTTATCACATCACACCTCATCGAAAAACACTAGGGAAATCATAGTACATCTCACCTGAAGACACATGGACAATCACATCGCATCTTGCCTAAAAACACATGGTCAATCACTTTTGAAGGAAGAGTAGGGAATGTTGTACCCCACTCTCTTGGATTTTAATGATCACAATCACTCTCATAGTGATCTAATGTTGTTTCAAGTGTTCTTGTTAATAGGCATGATTTCAGGAGCAAGAAGTGGCAAAAAAAAGGAAAAGTGGACTTTTTTCAAGTCCACCGGCCAGCCGGTGTAGGACCACCGGCCAGCCGGTAAGGGCACCGGCCAGCCGGATCCAGCCCATCGGCCAGCCGGTGGACAAGGCAGAAGGGCTTGCCCTCTGCCAGGTGCCACCGGTCAGCCGGTGTCTGGCCACCGGCCAACCGGTGGGCCCAGACAGAATGGGATGTCTTCTGTCCAGACCACCGGCCAGCCGGTGGCCTCCTCACCGGCCAGCCGGTGGAACTCTTTGGAATAGTGAGACCTACTGTCTCACCACCGGCCAGCCGGTGGCCTTCCCACCGGCCAGCCGGTGGCTCCTGGGCAGAAGCTCTCTCCACCTTCCAAGGCACCGGCCAGCCGGTGGGCAAGCACCGGTCAGCCGGTAAGCAAAGTCAAACTAGCCGTTAGAGCTTGACCAGACTTGCCCACTTGATCCCCAACGGCTCCAAGAACCGTTGGCAAAACCTCTCAAATACCAACGGTTATACCAAACCGTTGGTATGTAAGTGTTGGGAAAACTCCAGTTTCCAGTAGTGAGGATCTTACATACTAGGATACACATCATGGATCACTATCAAAACCATAAAAACATTGACAGATCTCAAAAAATGAGTGCATGCCATCATTACCTCATAGAATTGAAAAAAGGTAAGTAACAAGCAATATATCTCACTACTCCATACTCACCCCACAACATAAGGGTCTCACATTACTAGGGAATAATTCTATCCAATACTAAATGATCTTGATCCATTTTTCATATACATATATGATTCACCTCACCAATTACTAAATATTAATAACATACAAAATTATGATTCCATTTAACTAGAGTTAAACCATCAGGTTTTACAAGGAAATTCTATATAAGTATTTGTTTACACTTTAAATAAAGAACATGAATGTCATGTTAACACTCAACATTGATTCATTAATAAATTGTATTCGAATTTTATGGAAATACCAAAATAAATTAGTGAATCAATGTACCTATAGTGGTGCACATGACCACCATGAAACAATCATAAATTTTTACAAAAACCCTAATAATTAGGAATAACGAAATCAAGAATAGAAGTATATGATTTATAAGAGCTGGAACTATATCGTTGATAAAATATAGGAGTCTAACCTGGTAGGTGCTGATCTGATGGAAGATGTGGGGATTGGGAGGTCCTTCTGCAAGGAATCGCTCCAGGAGGACATGAACTGAATGCTTCTGGAATGTGGGGAGGCCGCTGGCTCGATTTGGTATTTGGGGCTTTTTTTTCCCAACGGTTATTAAAAACCGTTGGGAATGACCAACATTTCCCAACGGTTCCATAGAACCGTTGGGAAAACAAGATTTTTCACCACTTTTCCCAACGGTTCTTAGGAACCGTTGGGAAAAACCTATCTTTCCCAACGGTTGTATGAAACCGTTGGGAAAACTATGCATTGAGGGGTTTTTCCCAACGGTTTCTATAAACCGTTGGGAAAAACAAGATATGCCAATGGTTCATTGAACCGTTGGTACACAACTGTTGGGAAAGGTCCCTTTTCCAGTAGTGTGGGTTTCACCTTATCCTTAATTCAACCACGTTAAAGAATCATCATCATTATTCACTATATTTGTGAGTTTGATTTTTTATTCTGATATTTTTTTTGTTTGGATTGTACATTGTGTTATGCTAAAATCTAGGTTATATGATCTCAGGATTTCATTAGAGATATAATAGTTACATTTCAGGATGTTTTCATGATACTTCAGTGTTGATCATTATATATTGTAAAGGATTGGAATTAATCTCTCATGATCTGAAACATTATAAATTATGAATTAACTCTTCATTAGTATATAGGTATTTTTTCCTTTGGCGATTCTCATTATAGTTCCCTTATTGGATGTCAGTTATCCTTTCTAGAGAAGACATGTTGATTATAGATTGTCACAAACTTATTTTATTCAAATCATGCGTTTAGTTTGTTTCTCATTGAATTATAATTTTATACACTATTAAATTAAAATTATTTCTAATATCAATAACACATTTTTCATTTAATGTGACATTTTTTTAATAAATTCTTTTGGGGAATAAAATTGATCATTAGTTCATGTCCCCAATTTTCAAAAAAAATTAAAAACACTACCATTTCATCTAAAGAATTAAAAAATTATCCTTATAAACATTATACTCAAATACCAACTATTGGAACCTTACATAGATTATACCAAGTGAATGATATTAAACATATTATTCGGGATTTAAAATATTCTTCCCAATAATAATGTTTAATGGATATAAAAAACTATCTTCTCTCACTAATAAGGAATTTAAAATCAATAAAAACATAGTGACATAAGATATTTTACATTATTCACCTATTGAAGCATACAAATAATATGGATACACTCAACGATGGGTTGATATACCCTAATAGAGTATAATAAATAATTTGGTTTTTTCATATTCATATTTTATTTTTTATGCATTCATGTTCACAACACTAATTTTAAATTTCAAGGAATTATTATCTCCTAACTCTGAGAACAATAATATACTTATCCAAGTGAAATTATTTACCAAAATGAAGATAATGATGAAATTAAAACAATATTTATATAACATTATGATATTCCATTATCATCCAGATATATGTGATAAATTTAAAGAAACAAATTTTTGAAATATGTATAGTAATCTATTTAAAAACATTCCCTATTCAATAATTCATATTCTTCTTCTCTCCCACTATATATATCCCCATTGTTCTCTCTTGATAGATAAGAAATATATTTAATTAAAAATATAATTTTTATGTTTCTAAATTTTATTTTATTCTATTATTTGAAAATATGATGGAATAATCAACCCATCACAATCTTAAAAAAATTTAAATACTCCCAATAGAGATCATGAATTATTTTGAAAAAATATATATAATTAGAAAAATAGGGTATCTATTGTACCACTATAATCAAAACATATAGAAAACTATCACAAAAAAATAAATTCATGCTCCAAATATAATTATTTAAAAATCATCGAACATATACATTTTGTGAGAGATCTCATTTTCATATTGTATATTCAAAATACGTGTCACAATATAACAAGGCTTCTAGGGCGTAATGCCTACAAGATATTTAAAACTAAAATCATCACATGCTCTCATATTATTATGTTAACTATCACTTATGTGAATGATAAAAAATATTGTTTCATCGTACTTTTCTAACAATCTATCCTTTTCTATGGACATACTCTTATAAATCATTATTGCAATATCCACTCAGTTTTATGGAGAAATACTCCATATAACACCAAACAACCTAACACAAATTAATAATTGAATGATTTACATCCAATTGTGGACTATTTTTTTTAATATAAATTCATGGAAATCATTTATTAGATACTAATGTATACTGTTATTGCATGATTTTAATCCTTCATTCTAAAAATCCTCCATCATCCTCTAAACTTCTCCAAACCATATAAATCCAATACAAAAAGTTTAATATGGTCTTTTTTTAAAGTTTGGGGCTGAAGCATCAATTTATTATTTAATACAAATTCCTCTTTAGATAGGGTAGAGGGAGACCCATTACATATCCCGATGGCCCAAGACCAAGTGGCCTGAATACAAGGCTTGAACGCCCATTTTTTGGCCTAAAGGACCCCTTGGTGAATAATACTGCTGCAGTCCCTGCGCTGCTACAGTACCGGCTATAGTACAACTGCCGCTACAGTACCTGCTATAGTCTCCCTACAGCTACAATGCTTCCGCTGCTTCAGTTCCACCACTGCTACTGTACTGCTACAATGCCCCTGCTACAGTAATGCTACAGTACCCCCAGAAATTCTCCCCTACCAAGATTTGATCCTGGGTCTTTTGAATGCCAAGCAGGGGCATGTAACACTAGGGTACAGGCTCGTTGGCAAGATTAATATTGCCATTAAGATGATATAACCATAATTTCTAAAAAATAGTTAAATTGTATTAGATAATTTTTTTTAACATTATTTTCAAATATAAGATAAAATTATATTTAAATTTTGGTTAAATGTAACACCATTATATTTTAAACGAACAATATGTTTGATAACATATATGGAAAATAACACCAAGACAAAATGAATCCTAGTATATTATTATTTAAATATAGAAATTGTCAACTTGAAATTAAATTGGAGTTCATGAATCTTATGAACTAAATAATAATATACTTATAAAAGACACAATGAATGAAAAAACCTTATTTGGAAATATGTACTGAATTATCAATACAATTTTTGTGTTCTCCAGAAATATGTTTTCATCAAAAATGATTTCATTGAAAAATTAATATAAGTATTTTATAGAAAATATGTACATATAATTTACAAAATTCAATTAAATTTAAAATACAAATATATAAAAATTTTATTAAGATGGACTATTTTTTTCTAAAATTATTTATTTTTTAGGGAATTGTTATTTTTTTAATTTAAAATTGTATTTTTATTTCAATGACATCCAATGTTAATTTTTTTTTATTTTTTAGAATAATAATTAATTATATTAAACTATTAATAAAATAGTTAAATCATTATAAATAGGTTTTATAATTTAAATTTCTATAAAAATATTTTTTAAATAAAAAATGCATATTTAGAAAAAATAATATTTTCTAAATCAAAATTTCATCTAATTTTTAATACTGGTTATAAATTTAATATTATAAATATATATTGATTAAATTTAATAAAATGGATTAAATATTTCGAATCAGGATGTTTGAATTTCAAAAAACATTTCCTTTAATATTCCAGTATTATGATAATTAACCAGAGTGGATTTTTTGGTCTTGGTAAAGGGTAAACCGAGTTAATAAACATTAAATATATAATATTAGGATCTAATTTTTCATCATAATGTATTTGGGATGAATAATTTTTTTCCACAACCACATATGATATTGAGTTTTTGATATATTGTTATAGATGAAAATAACATATATATTATTTAAATCAATGTTAGAAAATTTCAAGCACATTTGTTTTAATATCTCATATATATGAAAATAGTGAGGAAATAAAAAAAATAAGAGAACATATTTTTTAATTTTATCTTAATGAATTTATTTACCTAATATAAATTTCATTCTTGTTTTAATAAAATATATAATATCATCAAATTCTCATGTAACTTTTGGAAATAGTTATTTAATTAATAGAAAAATAAAATACATGTGTCCTAAAATTTCAAATGTTATATAATTTGAATTATATATTTTTTATCATGAATTTATTATATAAATTTGATATATATATATCGTTTTAAATTAATTATATTCTAAATCATATTTTTTGGGATGTGTATTCTTTCGAATTAAATGAATAGTGTAAACACTATCGTTAACAATACATTACCAAATAAAATGTCTTATTAAATAATATATTAATAAAAAATATTAAGTGGAAATGTTTCATAATTCATGGTCTAATTTTTCTTGCATCATCCATTTATTGGACAATAGTTACCATATGTGTATGATTATACCCTATTCATGTGAAAATAAAGTTACTACAGTAAATGTTAAAATTGGATTATTAAGTGTTCAATCAAAATGATAAATATTAAAATAATATAATTTTTTTATAAATTTCCTTGGTTGAGGATATTTAAAAATTATTATCATTTTATTATAAATAATAACCATTTGGATGTATATGAATCCAAAATTCTTTTAATATATTTCAATTTTTGTAATTAATTCCGAAATATCCACCACTTAAATTATAAAAGGGAAAATCTTCCCTAAAATAAATACAAAAATATGATCCATACAAAATAATAAAAAACCTATCACTTATCTTCTCGACATCATTTTAAAAATTATAGTCTTTTTTCAACACAAAAGTCTAGAATTAGTATCCTTAAGAGGATATTAATCTTAGTTCATCTAAAAAAATAAGTAATTTCTCTAACCAATCACATTTTTTATTATTTCTTTACCTCCGAAAAATTTATGATTCTTATCCTAAAATATGAAAATATATCTTATATATGTTCTTAAATGTTAAAATTTTTTACAAACCACTATTTACCACCCAATTACACATCAAATTTTATGTGAGAGGGTAACATCCCAGGTAAATAAAGAACATTAAATTTTTCATATTTTTTAAAATTTGTTAATTAAATATTAATTATACTTTAAAGGGGATGCTATGTTTAATGGTGTACCTGATACACAACAAAGTGTTTCTTTGAAATCTTACATTGCACACTAATAATATAATATTATTATTTTAAATCATAGTTAACGCCTAGCTGTTGTATTGGAGGGAATGTATAGAAATAACTAAAATATGATTATGCATATTTGTTGAATATTTTCAAATTTATCCAATAAATGATCGAGGCTTAAAATGTTAATTAATCTAAGCATAAATATTCTAATATTCTTTAAAAGGTCTATTTAACGCCTTTTGATATCGAACCCTCATTAAATATAGTTGTGATAATTCTTATATGTTCAATTTGAAAAAATTAAAATTTTCTTTAGATTCGAAACATCAGAATTTTTTTGGTTATATGTTTGGTATTCTTTGATAAAGTTCATTTTTTAATGAATAGTGAAAATAATGTATTTTCATTCAAAAGTGCCTTTTAGTCTTATTTATTTATATGGTATGATTTAATTTTTAATTTGTTATAAAGTATAATTAGAATATATTTTAACTAGTTAATCCAATTTTGGACAGTGGAATTAATTTGACTTTGAAATTGGATATAAACATGTGTCAATCTTTTGATAGTTAATATTTCATAAAAACTTTCTTTTTTGTTCTGGCAACTGGAATTAATTTTAAATTAATTTTGGCCACTTATATGTTTTGAATTTGGAAAAAAATGATTCCATATTTGGAATTAGTAGGTCTGAATTATATAAATAGTTAACTTTTATTTCTAGACATTTTAAATATTTAAATCAGTAAATATTATATTTATCGCGATTAAAAGGTTAATATAGTAAATAAGGGTAAAATATAATATTATAATAATATTAAATTACCTTAACATGTTTCATAATCCTATAGGATGATATATATTCAACCCTGGGAATCCTTGGGTCGAATTTGGGGCCCCATGGAGCCACATTGGTGTAATATGACATTTTATATTAATTAATTTAAAGTAAAGGAAAAAATGACATAAACAGATATCTTTTAGAAAATTAATTTTTACATTAGGTTGTTTAATATATCATTTCAGCTATAAATATTATTTGGAAGTCAACGGAGATTTTATACATCATGGTATTTTTTTTATAAATTTTAGAAATAAAATGATTTGAATTATATATGACACAATGATGATGAAATATTTACCTCATTAATCAATCATTTAAATAAATAAGATTTAAAATATTAAAAAAAATATAAAAAACCTGTCCAATTTTTAGTGAATGATTTTTTTTTCTACCATTAGTCTTCCTAACTTCTACTTTAATTATTATTTGACCATTCAAAACTGAAGATGAGTTTATAATAAAATAATTTTTTCAAACATTCCTAAAGAGTCCCTTCTGTCCCTTATAAAAATCCCTCACATCCAACCCATTTCACAAACTTCTCAAGCCTCTGCCTCATACAAACACTACTCCAATAAGCTCCCAATATCCCTCTCCTCATTCTAGAAGCCTTACCTTAGGCATAAATCTCTTCAAGAAACCCTTTTGGTTCAAACCAAAGGGAGTTACCCGATTTAAAGGTAACATCTTCTCTTAAGTTCTTTTGGTTTATTTTATTTCTCCAACCCCTAAACTCTTTTTAATACATAATTTTATATAAAAAAGTATCCTCAATATACTTTGATGTTGTTATGAGATTTATTCAAACTACACTTACACACACCTTCATCTAATGGGTAAAGAACTTAATGTTTCTGTGGATGGAAAACTAACGTCTCACAAAATGATGATTGTTCAATAAAAACCTACCGCCTCTAATGGTGGCCATTATGATGTTACTATACTTATATATGATATATATTATGTTTATTTTTTCTTTATGTTTTGGAAATTTACTTTTATATCATACCATTATGGTTTTTATAATGGGTAAATGTGATAATTTCATTTTAGGAAGTGCGGACTACCGCCCCCAAAAAGTGATATGACTCGTTAATGTCTTATATGGGATATATAAAGGATACAATTAATGATATTATATATGATATTATACTTTAATTATAATATAATTATGTATAATTATGTTTTAATTCCATTAATGTATGAAAAAGAAATGAAAGTATCATTCATGCATACGTACAGCTCACCATCTCCCTGATCGGTGCATTTCATTACATTTATCCAAATGTTATAGACTGATATAAATACATATATATACTATATATACATGATGTATATTATATCTAAATCATGAATATCATTATGGAGATAATGGATTGTTGATGACATGGGAAACTTGTGATTATAAGGTGTTCATTTTTTTACTCAAGAACAAAATATCGACGAAACAACCGTTAATAACTAAAATGATTACATAATGATTATAACATGGTAATAAGTAATATAAAAGGAATAATAAACCTGAAAAAAGGTTTTTAATACAATATAAATTATGTTTAGTTTATTATTCCGGATATTAATGAACGATTGAGTCCAGTCAGACATGAGTTAAGGGAGTTTATATCTCACATTTAATTCTTTGATATTTCCATTGATGACCACTTATTTATTGAATGTGGTGTATTTTGTAATGCCATTTGATATATATTATCATGATTATATTTATATTCATTGTATTCTGTGATTCATTATTGGTTATTAACTATTTTCTCATATTACTCGATGTATTAAAACGTTGTAATGGTTTTTCATCTCACTTTTTATTCCTGTGATTTTCATTCATTATTAGCCACTATTTTCTTTTGTGTAGTGGATGTACTAACCGTCATTTTATTCATTATTTCATATTCTTTAATTTATTGGTACTTAAATATTCATTGGATGATCTCTCTTTCATGGGGTGTATGTCTTGTAAGTTACCAAATCAACAAGGGAAACTTTCACCCTCCTCTTTTTAAAAGACTTCTTTTTGTTGTTTATTTTAATTTAAATTTTATTATGTTGGGATATGTTCTTCTATATCTTTATTGATGAAAATTTTATGTCCAAGTGATGAGATACCATTTTATCTCTCAAAAACATATTTTTTTTATTTTTAATGTGACGTTATTAGGATGCCAAATTTTTTGTAAGAAGACTTCTTAACCCAATTTAAATTTTGATGTTAAACATATACTTATTCATTATGTCATTCTATAAATATGTTTGAATAACATCTGATTGATTTACAATTAATATCCATTTATATATGGTTTATTTATATTTTTCACACCTAATTATGTAATTGATTTATCATTAATCTAAGGACACTGTCTTTGTAAAGGACTATGTCTCAATCTCCATTCATTGAGGCATATTTTGTTTTATTTTCAACTTTATTTTAAATGGTTTATAAATACCTTTGACGTTTCATTTCATTAAGTTGGAATCATTTCCTATGAGTAAATTTAATAAATTAAAAAAAATGAATGTTTCCTTTTAACGTAATTGGTGACAATGACCTTTTCCATTGGCCTGAGTATTATTTGATCTTTGGATTACTTAAAAAGTAGTAATGTTTTTAAAAGAAAAATAAATATAATATACACTTATTAGGTATTTTGGTATTAAAATTTCCTTTAATAATGGATTTGTTATGTCAATATATTTAAAAGAAATATTGTCATTAAAATGGGGAAATGTTTATTTCTTTATTTTTGTTTTATGTGTTACTAATATGTCATGCTTCTTGGGAATTGTTTATGCATAAAGGCAGTTTCGTGATAAAACTAGGGTGGGTGAGCCCGAGAGAGCTCTCCAATGATTTGGGTAAATGATGGAGGTAAATTTGAATGTTTCTCCTAGAATATTTAGAGAACATACTGTAATGGTTATTATAAATTTGAATCCCTATGTAGGTGTCATAGCAATAATGTCAGTTTGATATTGAATCCACATGTTACCTTTATGATTTATGATTTCTATGTGTTATTCATAAATATTATGATTTCATGAGGTATGTTAAAGAGTTTATGTTATGTATGTAATGATGAACAAATGATTTCATTATTTTTTTTTTAACCCTTACTGATATTTTTATTCTCATCCCATGTTTTGAAATGTTTTTCACAGGACATAAAGATGAATATGTTCCAGGATGGGATAAAAAAAAGTCATGCTGTCTAAAACATGGAACTAGATATAAATTTTTTTAATAGTTTTTTTGTGAAAATATATAAACTGAGTAGAAGTGTCTACTTTTTAATCTTTTCAGATATAATACTTATGACCTATTTATATGAAACTATAAATCAAAAAAGATCCTCATTGTGAATTATCCATTTAATTTAAGATTATGTAATGTTTATGGTTGTTTCTCCATAGTTGCTATCAGAGGTCCATTTAGAAAACATTAGGAAATATTTGTTTTTGTTTGAAACATGGTTAGTCCTTATGTCTAATAATTAAGTTAAATCCTTATTTTTTTAATCTTTTTCAGATCAATTAATATATGATTCAAATGGAAGGAAGAGGATCTCAAACGACATTCCTATCTCTTCCTGATGACTTGTTTGAAATAATTATTTAATTCCTTGTTTGGATGATTGTGAAACTTTTTCTAGAATACAAATCACTTGAAAAAAATAGTTTAAGATATCAAACACCTCCAATATACACTCATATCATTATGGGACATGGGTTGTATTTAAAAAATTCATATTTGCACAATATTGTCATATTTTTAAGAAGGTTAAATATTTTCATGGAGTTTTCAAATATTTTACCTTATCACAATATTTTGAAGCATGTTATGATTTTGAAAAAGTTGTTGAAGAATGAGTCCTTTGCACAAACTATTTATATTTGCATTTAAAATATATTATCTCAGAACATAAATATGGTTATTTAAAAGGAAAATTAAATGAATTTTTCTACGAAAATTTGGTCCATGTATTTTATAGAAATATGTTTTATCAATGTTTTTTCAATTATATTCCATTGATGATTATTTTACAAATCTATTTTTCTATGAATAGCCATATGACCCAAGTTGTGCACGGGGTATTTGGATGAAAGAAGCAAATTATTTTTAAGGATCATTAAATCATTGTCTCCATGCGTGGACCTTCTACCTACATGAACAAGATAACGATGAAACCAAGTTGACACCATGATCACGGTATGATGTTATTCCTTATTCTAATAGTATTATTTTATTATATGGAGGTGAAAAAATGACAATATATACGATATTTGGGTCTTAATGTGTTGGGATGAAAATGATAGGTATAAGAAAAAATTTGAGGTTAAAACACGTTAGGGTTATTTTTAAATTTTATAAAAAGGAAACTTGTTGAACGTGTGGCAACCCGTCGCGTCGGACAAAGCTGCGGGAATTAAACCCACAACCAAAGTGTGACTGGGATTTATCACCTACCACTAGACTATGTGAAGTCCCTTGTTAGTATGGCTTATTATTTTTAGTTAAATGATTATATGTGTCAAGAATAAGTTGATTTTGGGAAATTATGTTTTATTACATGGATATATTTAATATTGGAAAATGATTTGGTGATTAATTGATAAATGTTATTTTAAAAAATGTTCTCTATTTGGGAGAAAACACTATATGCCTAATGAAAATAGAATACCTTGGGATTTCAATTGATGAGTAATGGTTGAATTTTATTTTGGAAGAATATTTTTATGGTGGACATATAGAGAAATGGGTTATTTATGGAAATGATTAACCAATCATAGAGGATATGGGATTTGGTAATTATGCTTTAGTATGATACATTTAAATTAGTCTATGTTTTTGGAGTTAAATGTTAATATTTTGTGTGGAAGTCTATCTGATTAAAACCTTCTATGTTTTGGGTTTCAATCATATTTTGGATTATTTTGAAAAAATTCAAGGACAATTGTGCATTGAATGGTCTGTCGGGAACTTTGGGTACATTTTTCGAATTTTGGATATTAAGAGTAGTAATTATTTTTATAAACAATTATCCATTTTGGGGATTATTTGATCTCGTACTTACCATTGTTGTTTTTGTTGATGTCTAAATGAATTGGAAATTTATATTTCTTCTTTTTTGGATGATTTTATTCTCTAGAAGTTGTTTCTTGTGCTTATAATGTGACCAAGCCTTTTTGAATAATCATTGTTTGGAAAAAAGATTGGTTTTTTGGAAGAAATGTATTAAAGGATGAATCTCTACATGAAGGAAAGTAGAATTTCTTATGTTTTTTTATATATAATAAATTAATTCCTAAAATTGTGAAAAGTAACTTAAATCAAAAAAGTTGTCATTTTACGTTTCCTACGGGGTTATCAAAGACCGCTTAAAACATCACATGTATGTGATTTTCTGGTGGTTAGAATTGTCCTAATCTTGTTTTCTATCACTCCCCATCAGATCCGGATTGTTTTTTATTCCATATCCATTTTTTCTTGGAATCCTAGTATACTTTGTTTTTTTGACATATTTATTTATCTTAGTTTATTTTAAAGTGATAGTTTTATTGACTATTTTTCGATGTGGGGCTTTCAATGATGTTTCACAGCATAATTTTTATTAAAATTGAAAGAGAGAAATTCCTAAAAGGGGATAAGGATGCAACATCCCAGGTAAATAATGAACATAAAATTTTTCATATTTATTAATATTTTTGAATTAAATATTAATTCAACTTTAATGGGGATTCTATGTTCGATGGCGTACCCGATACACAACACATGGTTTCTTTGAAATCTTATGTTTCACACTAATAATATTATAATATTATATTAAATGGTAGTTAATACCTATGTGTTGAATTTGAAGGAATGAATAAAACTATCTACAATATTATTATACATGTTTATTGAATATTTAGATATTTATCCAATAAAATATATATGATTAAAATGTGAATGAATCAAAACATAGATACTCTAATATTATTTAAAAGGTAGATTTACTGCCTTTTGATGGATAACCCTCCTTAATGATAGTTTTATTCATTTTTATATGTTTTATTTGACTAAATTAAATTATATTTAGATTCAAGACATCAAAATTTTCATTGGGTAAATTTTTGGTATTTTTCTGATAAAGTTCATTTTTCAATGAATACTGAAAAATAATGTATTTTAATTCAAAAGTTACTATTATTATAACTTATTTATATAGCCAGATTTGATTTATTAATTAATTATAATGTGTAATTAGAATATTTTATCCCAGTTAATCCATTTTGGGCCTTGGATTTACTTTCACATTGAAATTGGACATAAACAAGTGTCAATCTTTTGATAGTTATTGTTTCTTAAATACACATTTTTATTTTGACAGTAGGAAATAATTTTAAATTAATTTCACTCACTTCTATGTTTTTATAATGAAAAAAACTTCCATGTTTTTAAGTAGTAGGACCAAATAGTGTAAATATGTACCTTTTATTTTTATACATTTTAACTATTTACTTCAGTATATATTTTATTTACCATGATTAAATGGTAAATATTTTATATAAAGGTAAAATATAATATTATAATAATATTAAATTACCCTAACATGTTTCTTAATACTATTGTGTGATACATATATGACCATGGTAATCCTTTGGTTGAATATGGGACACCATGGAGCCACATGGGAGTAGTAATGACACATTATAATAATTAATTTAAAGTAAAGGCAAAAATGACATAAACAAATATCTTTTAGTAAATAAAATTTTACATGGGGTCATATAAGTCATAATTTAGACTATATATATTATTTGGATATATAAAAAGAGTTCCTACATCATGGTATTTTTTTATAATTTTTGGACATCAAATAAATTAATTTATTTATGAGACAAAAATAATTCAATATTTACCTCATTAATAAATGATTTAAATAAATAATATTATAAATATTAAAACAATATACCACACCTGTCCAATTCATATTAGATGATTTTATTTAGACCACATGTCATCCTAATATTGACATTATCTATTAGTTGATGTTTTGAAAACGAAGATGATTTTTTAAGAAAAAAACGGTTTCAAACATTCATAGAGAACCCCTCCTCTCCTTTATAAAAAGCCCTAACATACTACCCATTTCTCAAACTACTAATGAATTTGGATCATACAACCTATACTCTAATAATCTCCCAATATCCCTCTATTCATCCTAGAAGTCTTACCTTAGAAAGAAAGAACTTCAAGAAACCTTTTTGGTTCAAACCATGGGGAGGTACCCGATTTAAAGGTAACATATTCTCTTAAGTTATTTTGTTTTATTTTACTTCTCTAACCCCATAAACTCTTTTTAATACTTTATTTTAAAAAATACAAGGTATCCTAAATATACTAGGCTTTTTTTATGATTTTTACTTTAACTAAATATACACACACCTCTATCTAATGGGTAAATAACATAATGTTTTTGTGGATCGAAAACTAACGCCTCACCAAATAATGATTATTCCATTGACTCATACATTCTATCATGGTGGCCATTATGATGGAAAAATATTTATATATTATGTTTATTATGTTTATGTGTTATTTATATCATACCTTTATGGTTTCCATAATGGGTAAACGGAATAATATCATTTTAGGAAGTGCGGACTGTTGTCCCGTCAAAGTGATATGACTTGTTAACTCCTTATGTAGGACGTAAGCAAGATGGATTTAATGATATTATATATGATATTATACTGTAATAATATTATACATATTTATCATTATGTTTTTATTCCATTATAGTACAAAATAGAAATGAAATTAGCATTCATGCATACGTATAGATTACCTTCTCTATGAACGGGGAATTTTATTTATTATCTCCAAATGTTATGTACTCATTTAAATAGATATATATACTGGATATATTTTATGAATATGATATCTAAATCATGAATATAATTGTGTATAAAATGTACGGTTGACTACATGGAAAAATTGTTATTATAAGGTGTTCAATGTTGTTACACAAGTACCTAATATCGAAGAAAAAACCATTAAAAACTTAAATTATTACATAATGTTTATAACATTATAATAAGTGATATAAAAGTAATAATAAACATTAAAAATGTTCTTAAGTATAAATTAACTTTAGTTTATTATTTATGAGATTAAATAAAGGTCGAGTCAAGTCGGACACAAGTTAAGGGATTTGTTATCTCACTTTTAATTTTGTGAGCTTGCCATTGTTCACCACTTATTTATTTCATGTGGTGTATTGTGTACTGAAATTTGATATATATTATCATTATTATATTTATATTCATGGTATTTTGTGATTCATTTGGTGTTTTTTAACTTTCTCTCATAGGAATTGATTGATTACAATGTAGTAAGGGTTTTTTATCTCACTTTTTATTGCCGTGAAATTCATTCCATATTAGCCACAATTTATTTTTTTGAGGATGTACTGAACATAATTTTATTATTTTTTTAATATAATTTAATTTATGGGTATTTAAAGTTTCATTGTGTGATTTTTCTTTCATGGGGTGTATGTTTTGTAAGTTACCAAATCTAAAAGGGAACCTTTTACCCTATTCTTTTTAAAATACTTATTTTTGTTATTTCTTTTAATTTACATCTTATTATGTTGGGATATGTTTTTATATATCCTTATTAATATAAATTTTATTTAAAATATATGAGATTACATTTTCCTTATCAACAACTTATTTTATGAATTTTAATGTGACGTCATTATGATGTCAAATTTCTGTAAGAAAACATCCTACACCAATTTCTATTTTTGGGTTGAACATATACTTCTTGATTATGTCGTGATATGAATATGTCTGAATGAACTTTGATTGTTTTACACATAATATCCATTTATATTGGGTGTATTAATATTTGTCGCACATAATTATTTTAATTATTTATCCTTAATCTAAGCATAACGTCTTTGTAAGTGACTGTTTCTCAATCTCCTTTCGTTGAGGGATATATTGTTTTATTCTCAACATTCTTTTATACAATGTATAATTACCTTTGAATTTTTATTTCATTAAAATGGAATCTTTTCCTGTGATACATTTTAATAAACGATAATAAAAAATGCTTTTTTTAATGTAATTGGTAACAATGACCTTTTCTACTTCCACGAGTATTATTTGATCTTTGGTTCCTAAACAAAGCTGTAATGTTTTTTAAAAGGAAAACAAATATCATATTATATTTTAATGTATTTTGGTATTAAAAATGATTTTAATAAGTGTTTTTTAATGTCAATATATTTAAATTAAATATTTTTATTAAAATGTGGAAATTTTATCTTTTCTTTATTTTTTATGTGTGATGAATATGTTATGGCTCTTGGGTATTTTTTATGCATATAGGTGGTTCCGTGATAAACCTAGGGTGGTTGAGCCCGAGATAGCTCTCCAATGCATTGGGTAACGTGACAGAGGATATCATGAATGGTTTTCCAAATAGATTTAGGTAATATCTTGTGATGGGTATTCAAAATTTGACTCCCTATATAGTTATTATGTCTACATTGTATGTTTGATATGGATTCAATATGTTACCCTTATGATTTTGGATTTCTATGTGTTTTTTTCAATCTTATGAATTCATGAGGTATGTTAAATACCTTATGTTATGTATGTAATGATGAAATAAATTTTTCATTCTTCGTTTTATAACCCATACTGAAATTTTTATACCCTTCAAATGTTTTGAAATGATTTTCACAGGACATAAAGATTAATAGGGTCAAGGATGGGATCAAAGAAAAGTCGTGCTGTCTAAAATATAGAAATAGACATGAATCATTTTTCCAGAGTTCTTATTTTGTGTAAAAAATGGAAACTGAGTAGAATTGTCTAATTTGTAATATTTTGATATGTAATTATTATGACCTATTTCTCTAAAAATATAAACCAAAAAAGATCATCAATGTGATGTATCCATTTAATTCAAGATTATGTAATATTTATCGTCAGGTCCTTATTGAATGTATCACTTGTGTGTACACATGACGTACCATCTACACATAATTAATTTTTCATTACTATATTTTATAGATGGAATCTATTAGGGGTTTAATGTTTATGCATGTTATTTAAAAAAAATAATTATGAAATTATAATATAGTGTCTTTCTTCTTACCTTCCAAACCAAGGGGAAATGACTGTTTGGTGTTTGGGTATGCGTGTACTACCACCTCCATGTAGCGATGTTATTTGTTTTAGATTTCTATTTTAATTTTATAATGGTTGTAATGAATCATTTAAACATAAATTATTCATAATATATAATAATAATCCAACAATGTTTAATTATTTTTTTCCTTATATCATTCCATCCCTTGAAAAGTGAAAAAATAATTCTTGATTACATACGAAATAATGTCTCCATGAACAATGTAGTACATTTTTTAAACTAAAATATAGTTCAATTAATAAAAAAAATTAATTATTATATATTATTTTTATATAATATTTCCATTTCTAGGGTTTATGGAAATTTGATGAAGGTTTAAAGTGTTCATGTATCAATCTAAACCATATAAGAAAAAATGAAGCATTTTTTACGCGAAACAATAATGTAAAAAAAATTATTAATAAAAAAGAGAATGAATATTATTTGTATGTAATATATGTTATCATATATAATTTTATGTTTATTTATTTTATGTTTAATAAATCATTATTAATTATACATGTGGTTGGTGCATATACAAGGGAATTCAGACCGAAGTATTGTGTTTTTAATTCCACATTTAAATTTGTGATACACATTCCATATTAACAACTTATATATTTTTTATGCCGTATATATTACCCATTAGATATATTATATAATGATTTATTTTTTAATAATGTTATTAAAATATTATTTTTATTTTAGTTTATTTATGGGGAATACAGTTCAAAAGAATCTACTGGTAAGTGTTTATTTTCAAATAACATCATTATTCAGAATTTCATATTTTTTACTAGTATCTATTAAATATATAGCTTAAATGAAAATGTTTTCTAAAAATGTTTAAAAATAAAATTTTTATTCCTAAATTATTTTTAATATAAATTTTTACATTATTTAACATATATAAAAGGATTAAAATTTAATCTATATGTATTTTTTAGAATGATGTAGTTATTACATTTCTTACAATAGTTTGAATGGAATGACATTTATCATATTATACTTGAACATAATTTTCCACTCTCATGATGCCTGTAACGACCCAATGCATTTCAATGGAAAATTACCTTCTTATATTTATGTCGTAAAAACAAAAAATAATGAACTACTATGTGATAAGTGACCATTAAACATACGTTTTTCACTCCTACATTTGGAATTTTGAAAATTCGACAAACACGGTTGTGTTCAAGATGATTTTTGGAGTCTAATGAAACAAAAATAATTTTTAGTGAATATTAACGTACCCTTAGGAATAGTGACATACCATTATCAATAGTAATATGAACCTTATGAAGTGTAAATAATCCAAAATGATAGTATCATTACCTATGAATAATTAAATAAAATTTAGACATCTTAGAAAGTGACAATTTGACCTTAGTAAACGTTTTCGTATTTTGTAAGTCATAAATAATTATTTATAATTAATTAATTTTAAGAATATTTATTTCCCTAATATTTATTCATAAATTATTGAATCAATGTCTTATAGATTTTAGATAATTTTATAAGACCCTACGTAATTTTTGAAAGCACTATAAAATCAGTTTCAATCTTAAAAACTGGTTTTTTAAGTAAATTATGATTTTAAATAAATATTAAATTAATAAAATTTATGAAATTATTTTTGAAAAATGGACTTAATTTTTGGATTATACATGTCGAAAAATGGTTGGAGTAAATTTTTGTTATTTTTATGACATACTTGAATTTTTGATGAATAATGAAATACCATAATTTACAAAATAAGCTAAATAAGCTAGTTAGAGGTTCTTGTGTGGAGTTCTTCTGATGTAAGCCCACATGGTTCGGGATTACATTATAATATTACTATTCTTGGAAAATAAAGACTCACTATTCCTTGTCTTGTGGGGAAATAAAAATCTATTGAATTTTATATTAAGGAAACCCCTCCCCCCTCCACTATAAAAGCCACCCTTCACACCCTCATTTCCTCACACCTCTCAAGCTCCATGAATTCCCTAAAATCTTCCCAAAACCCTTACCTAGGCTCTCCTCGACGTCGAAGAGCTGCTGATCTCATAAAAAGATCATGCTTAGGTCCTTAAGGAGGTTCTCAAGTGAAGGATTTAAGAGGTAATTTCCCTCCCTCTTCTCCTATAATTTCCATTGAAGTTCAATTTCATTTCTTGATTTATCCACACCTATCTTCACCTAAATTGTATTGTAACTCCATTATTATACATATAATTTAATTTTATGATTATAATGTTATATTATATCATCAAACCCCCTTTCACACTTCCTTTTATTTTATTAAAGAGAACGTTGTTCGTGAGGTGTTATTTTATCACCTTCAAGAATGACATGCTTTCTTCTTCCATTTATACCTTCATATCTGGTCATGAAACCATTTTTATGGTTGAAACAGAATATTCTATATGTTTTATATCATATTTTATGTTCTTTAAATAACCTATGGCTATATTACTAAGTGATACGTTAAAACAAGTTTGTTGTGAACCAAAAACCGCTCATGTTTACGCAAATAACCATCATTTAAGTATTATCTAATGATTCATCCACATTGATATAATATAATCATTATAAGATAATACAAAATCCTATAATATCATTAATGACATGTAATATCATTTCTGGATGCTTACTCATGTTCTGCCCAATCTTAAATTTAAGAATACAAGTGAACCACCCAAGAAAACCCATAAAAACGAACAACCCTGAACAATGATTTTAAACTCTACAAGTCATCCAAATGAATATATTATTACATAATGAAACCATAATTAACACTATTAATGTAAAAATGGTCCTTTATTTATAATTAATGGATATAATGTCATTATACAGGACATTAAAGAGAAGGAAGTATTCAGGTACAAGGTAAGGAAAAATTTTCGAACCCAACATTCATCCTTCAGGTTCTACCTCTTTCACTCCATTTTTATATGGTCAATCCTTAAAGATAATTTGTTCATAATTTTATTTCCTTTTCAATGATATACGTGTTTTCTAATTATATTCATGTCTATACAAATGTTTTTTGAAAGAACTCTTCTCTTAAGAAATCAACTTTTACCACTCATTCAAGGTTGATGATTCTTATATCAAGTATGTTGTTCCCACATTATTTTGGGAACCCTAAGTTTATAAATGTGTTCATATGAGATAAAATCCATTCCTTTTCATGGGATAGTTATGTTAATTTATGTTATATTGTCATTGTGGCATGCATGATAAATGATAATGTTATGATCTGACGGTGTGCCCAGAATTATATAGTGCAATCTGAATGTTTAAATTTGACGGGTGCACCTGTAATTATATAGCGCACCAATGAATTGGGTAAAGTGATGAATCTCATGAGTAAATGTGAAATGATGTGTGAACAATATTCTAGCTTGGTTCACAATTATGTGTGGTAGTTAACAACTAATACATGATGTTTCATTTTTATGATTTTCCACATTTCAAGTTTTTTATTTATGATCGTCTTATCTTCATGATCTTTTTCCTATGTTATGATTATGCTCACCCCATGATATATGGTCCTTATCTATCCTCTTATTGGGATTCTAGATCACCCCTTTTTATGTATATCCTCAGGTGGCTACATGTAGTAAGGAGAGTACAAGTTCTAATAAGAAGCTAGAGAAGAAGAATTGAAATAAATGTTTGTGCTAGATGTTGTATTTGTTATGTGTGGTCCGAATTTGACCCAGACATTAAGCCTTTGGATCCTCTTTGTGTAATACTATTATGTTCTTTATCTTTGAAATGATGTTATAGTAATGTAAGAAAAGGTTGGTTTACTATAATTCCTCACTGATTTCAATAATCTATATCAATTTTACATGTTTAATTTCAAATAAATTGATATTTTCATTCAGTACACTATTTTTAGTTTTAAAATGTTTTCTTCTTATAAATAAGGTATTGTCATCAATAATTTTTTTAAACTGGTTAATTTATTTTTAGAAATAAGGAAATTATTTTTTTGAATATTATGATGAGGATATAATATAATGATGCCACCCACCATATTTCATTAGATGGATTATGATATAATATTTGGGGCTAATGTATAAAAATTCTGTATGATAATACTTCTAATATAGAAAATTAGGATCCGACATTAATATTTACATATTCTACTATTTTTAACTATGATTTAAATGACTAAAAATCCAACGATATTTTTATTTTATAGTGTTAGATAATTGGAGAAATTTCTTACATAGTAAATCGAGACATTACAGGTTTACAGTAATACTCAGTATCCATTATCTTCAATAAACTACCCCATTTAAATATAAAATGTTTCTTTTCATGATATATCCTCAAAATTTAATTATTGACCTCATCCTTATCCTTAATATTCCTTAGAAAATGGTAAATAACATTTTAAAATGTGGTATGCTTCCAAAATTCTCAACAATTGGGATAAAATAATGAAATAAGATAGAATATTAAAAAAAGATAAAAAACCATATTATACATACCATTATTAGATTATAATTTGATATTATGTAATAAATATTTTTGAAATTAAAAACAAGCACCTATTTCTCTAAATAAAATTGTAAATAAATAAAAAATATTGATAAAACATGTTTCAAACATCGTGAATCATAAGACTAATCACAACAGAAAATCATGGATGACCTTCAGGGTTAACATCCAATAATTACCTTAGTGTAACCAAAAATATAACTCCTAGATTATCCATCATATTTTATCATTTAATTATGATCAAATTATAATATAATTACATCTAAGGAAAAATATAATTGGTAAACTCCATATCATTTATGGAATAACCATACAGTCAACTTGCATATCAAATGAATTAGAGTTTGTAAAATAACCATCCATCCTCAAATTACCATATAACTACCCTTGATTTGAAAATAAAATAACTACCAATACATTGCTTATAAATGAAACACAATTCATATTAAAAATTCTCAAGAACCATAACATAATCATAAACCCTGATAACTTGAATCATGAACACATTAGCCGAAGAAAATAAATCATTAAAAAAGATTCACACATAAAATATAATCCATTTATTATAAAATACCCACATAAAATAGTAAATTATATTTAAAATAAAATATTATTCATAAAGGATGAAAAAAATCTCACCTTTTATCAGTTTAAAAACACTCCTTTGTTTTTTTTAAAAAATTCAAAAAGTACTTCACATTTAAAAGGGAAAAAATCCTTTCAATATGTTTTGTCAAAATTCAACATGGGATATAACTATATTAAAATTTATTTAGGGAATAAAAAATATTTAATTTTTTTTGAAAATAAATATATGTATAACAAATATTTTTTATGGTAAACATGAAAAACATAATTTGTGAATGAATTTCACTTACCATGGGTTTGAATAATCTTGTACATTCTTTATATTTCTGAATAATTCTATTATTGAAAATTTAATCTCGGTTAAGAAATTTTTATAAGTTTATTATTTATTTATTATCACATATTACCATGTTATATACAATTAGATAATTATTTAAACTCACTTATGATGTATTGTCGATATTATGTCCAGGAGTCCAAAATGAATTCATTCATTTAGATATTATAAAATAAGGCTTTATTCCACCATCTATATAATAATAATCATGATGTAATTATCATTTTTATAATTAAATTATATTTTTTAATCCAAACATCAATAATTGTAATGATTAATAATCTACATTATAAACATTGAGGAATTAAGCCCAATGTACGCATGAGTAATGTTTCCATTTTACAAATATCATTTTGCAAATAAGGTAAGTGTTATTTTATCATTAAATAATAATAATAAAATCATATTTTTCACATTAATTTTTCATATTTTCACATATATATATATATATATATATAATCATTGTGATGTAGTTATAAAAAAATCAGAAGACTTTGTCGATGTGGTAGTATACATGTATGCACTAATAATAATTTCATTTTTTGGTTCATGAATTGTAGAAATTTAAATGATATAATGAAATTTATGAATAAAAAACATGTAATAAATATAATATATAAACTTTAATTTCATCATTGAAAACATTTTTTTATAGATGGTAAAGGGAAATGATATATATATATATATATGTGTGAGGTGGTTGTCTTCCATACACATTAATGATGAATTCTAATACAATTTGATGCAAGGGAATATAAGATTAGGTCATTTCACAATAATTTTAAAATTTAATTATACTAACTACATGTTTTTTATTATTTTATAATAGTTTTTGATGGTTTTGTGTACATGTAATAAGAAAAAACATAATGTTAAACATAAAAGATATATCTCTCTTTTAGAAAACCTTCTTTTTCTTAACTCCATAATCCCTCTAATATCAGATTTATTCAAAAAATACTTATATAATGAGATTATAGATTATATTAAGGTAATTTTCATATTATTTATTCATCCATGTAGGATTTTATATTTAAATAAAACATAATAAGATGCTTCCTTTTATAAGAGAAGGATGAGGCACTCTTTAAATTTCTCATAAAATTAAATTCTTCAAAAATTAATTTCCATCTAAAAATATAAAAAAAGTAATTATTTTTAAGATAATATTATTATGGGTCTATATAATCCCATATAGTTAATATTAGACAATTTTTTTACTATATTTATACCATTATCTTTTGTATTTAACTGATATTTTACAACATAAACTCCTACCATGACAACATTAATTTTTACCCATTCAATGTTATTATAGTTTCTATAAACCTAATAAATACCCATGATTGGAAAATGAAAGATTTTTTAAACCTTATCATAACCAACTAAATTACATAATGTTTTATTAGAATTTTTACTAAATTGTAAAATATAATTTATTGTAAAAGAACCGTACTGTTCATTTTACGAAAAATTCATTGACATTGAAATTAATAATATCGAGAAGGAAAATAATTTTTATTTAAAAAAATTCATCTATCCAAAACATTTATTGGCCATATATAAAATTTTTAAACACATTGGTAATCAAAAATAATATTTTTTATATTTTTTTAATATATTTTTTTTATATTACCTTAATTAAATAATTACTACCCCTGTTGTTTAATCATTTAACAAAATAATTTTATCACATAAAATTTAAAATAAATTATGATTTTGAATATAATATCATTATTTAAAATACCATTTTTAATATATCACATCCCTTGTATTATACAATATAACATAGTGTAATATGATAGAAATTTTATTAAATAAAATACTATAAAGGTCATAATGTCATCCATGTGGCCCCAAAAGGTCTTAAATTGGACGATTTGATTATTATGGTTGATATAAACAAGAAAATAATAAGTAATAAATTATTAATGTACTTGTTTAGTCTTTATCATTCTTGAAACCATTAATTATCAAATTTACCCATTATTGTGGTAATAAAAAATATTATGTTTAATCATTATATTGTCTAGAAATAAGGTGGAAAGTTTTAGTAAATTTGGACAAAATTATTTCAAATATTGAATCCATTCTTATAAATTTCAATATTTAATTAATAATTATTTACTTTAAAATTATTCTAAAAAAATAAAAATAAAAATTGTTTTTTATAATTATTCCCTTATTAAATGTTATTTTTTATAATAATTATTGTAAACAATATATTTATGAAAAAATAATTGGATTATTTTTAATCAAAATCCAGTAATTAATATTTAAATATTAACCAACAAAATAACATCACATTTTATATAAAATTAAATAAAATATATTTTTCAATAATAAACCACAATTCATTATTATTCTTTGAAAAAAAATATTTTCAAAAAATTATAAAAATGTTTTACATAATTTTGACATTATTTTTTAAAAAAATAAATTAATTTATTCAAATATTTTTTCTAAACTTCTAAAAATTATAATGTTCATACATAAAAATTATAATAAACAAAATTTTAAGAAATTTTTTTTAAGAAAAAAATGACTACTAGAAAGTTTGTCATTATTTTAAAATCATAATCTAATAAATTCATGTTGAGATGAAACATTATATTTATCTAATATCAAGCCATTTCAATTAATATATTCAAATTTAATGACTAGGTTATAATTTTCACATTTAAATTGTAAAATTTAGTTGGTTGTTTTTTCTCGATATGGTGTATCTTGTATAGAAACGGATGGCCTCTTAGTGGTGTCTATCCATTTAATCAATCTCATTAGAGGTTCTACATGGTGGTGTTTGGGAGGGGTAAGTGGCCATTATTCCACCCTCTAATGTCTTCTCTCCCTCTCCTTCCCATATTTCATCTTCCCTCTACTAGATATCCTTGCATTGATGTTTCCCCATTTCTCTTGTATTTGAATTTTCTTCAATTATAGTTTTGATTTTATGATTTGGGACTTAGCTCCATATATATATAGACTTCACTCAAATCAAATGATATTTTAGCCATTCTATTATCTATATAATCCATCTATGTTATCATGTGAGTGTTCTTAATCATGAGATGGATAACTAGTAGGCTCAACTTATAATTCCACTAATAGCTCTTGAATTCTAAATGAAGATAGAGGCTTCATGTTTTTTTTTTGGTTTGTTTTAATGAATTTTTCATCATTTTGGAATTCATTCTAGGTGGTTATAATTTATCTTAGTTGCTAATTCAAAGGAAGGATTTTTTTCTTGGAAAAGGGTCATGGATCACTGTTCAAAGCATTTCTTATGTTAATCTCTACCCCTTTATCATGTTCAATATTTTACCCTAGTTGGTGAGGTGTGTTAGTTTACTATATGGTTTTGGGATCTGTTCGATCATATTTCAATGGTGTACCAGTAGTTCTAACCTGAGTAGGATTTGTCCATTTGTTCCTAGTTCTGTTGTCATGTCTATTCATCATTGATTTTTGATACTCATTTGACATTTCTAGGGTGCTTTATCCCAGAGATGATTTTTAATGAATATTTTTTATTTAGTTTGAAGATAAATGGTGGTTTTTATTATTTTCTATCAATTAGATTATAATTGTTCTGGTATGTTGACAATCTAGATTTATAACCTGTCTTTTGGTTTGATTTCCTAGAGATGTTAAGTGATGTTCTCAGGTGATAAGTAGTCATGATTGGTGTAGTGATTCTTTTCCATTAATCAATGTTTTCTTGCATTGAAGTACCATTCTCTTGGTGGCCATTAGATTCAATCTCATCTAGCCATTTTAACATGGAGATGAAGTAATCAAGGGAACAAATTTTGGTATGTTTTATGGAAACACATATTTTTTAATTTACCAATGTCAATATGAATATTTTATTGATCTTTTTTTAGATTTTAAAAATATATGGGTCATAGTTTTGGTGCTCATATTGTCTCTCACACAACCTAAATGTTATTTTTAAACAAAATTATAAATCAGGATTTGGAGTGGTATAACATTTACTCTAAAAAATCCATTAGTTTCCTTTTAAAATATTTGGAATATACTTGTATAATTAATAATTATTAATTAATGTTGATTCCATTTTATTATTTATAATTATTTGAAATTAATTGGACTTAGTAAGTGACACAAGGGGCCCACTGTATGACACAATAAATTGATAGACCTCATGAGACAAACAATCTTGGATTTTATCTCAGTCATTACCAATTTCTATAGTTAACATGGGATAAGGCCGTGATGATATTTTCATATGTATTGTACAAGAACATAATGATATGTTTCCTATGTATATCATTATAAATCTGATATTTGAGGAATTATTTACTGATTTATGTGGGATTATTTGATTAGTTTGAATATACAGTGATAAGTTTTAGGCACATTAGATTTTTTAAATGTCTTATAGGATTATTGTTTTTTTCCATAAATATTATTCTCATGTTATTTTACAAGAGGATTTGGTTTCATTTATTTATCATACCATATCAATTATGATTATTTTTTAACTATAAATTCTTCTGTACACATTCAATTATTTTTCATTTTATATATCCCATTTCATAAGCTTATTTCCCTAAGATTACAATAAATATATTATGATTGAAATGAATGGTTTTACTACAATAAACAATGTTTTACTATAAGAAAAAACATTATTTTATTTTATTTTTGTGAAATTTAACATGAAATTAATGTATTCATCATCTTTTATAGGAATTAAAAACTATAAAGTCTATTATGATGGAATTCCTTATATCATGAGATAATTTAATGTAGTAACTATAGGTTCTTGGAAACCAATGTGTGGGTATTTGTAGTTGCTATTATAGGATGTTTAGTAAAAAATTATTCTAAAAATTATTAAATATAACTCAATGAATGATGTTGATATTAAATGTAAATATAGGATAACAACCTATAGATTTGGCAGTGTCCATAAAAAGACAGGGTAAATCCTAAGGACTCATAGATTGGTAAAAATGATTTAAGAATTAGAAATACTTAAAATAATAAATCATTATTATTTAATATCAAAATCTGATATATGTATTTTAATTATTACAATTGTTTTTGGTTTTATTCAATGTCTAGAACCATGAGGAATCATCTTAACGCTGAACATGATTGAAAATTCTATGATTTTGGGAAACAAATTATGGGTAATGAATGGAGAGAAAGGTAGTGGGATTATTCCTAATAAAATATCAAGGTATATGATTAAAAATTTATTAATTTGATTTATAATATGTTAAATAAGGAAAAAGTTGTAATTTAGAGAAATTCAGAAGGATTTAATAATAGAGGAATGAATGCTAAATTTCTTTTTTTTAACAACATCATGCTCACAAGCACCATGATGAATTTCTAAAATTTTGAGGAAGGTATTTTATAAGTGGAAATAAGCAAAATATATTTATAAATTTTTATGGATATCAATGTCTTATATATGGGGAATTATAAAATTAGCTTAGTCGATTCCATAATCTAATAGTTTCCTCTTATTAAAATGAAGGACATATGATATAATTTTTTTTAGTTAATGGATTTAATAGTCTCTGTTGTATAATTATTTTTTTCAATGGTTCCTGGTTAAAAGAATTGTAAAACATATATTTATTTATCCCCATTATTTTTTATTTATGAATTTTGAATTATATATTGAAGGGTTCAGATAATCACGAAATGTAATTTACTTATAGGGTAATATTTTATGCAATTCCCTAATATAGGGAATGATAACCAATAATAATTTATTGATTTTGGGATAAAATAAGGGTATTCTGATGATATGCTTACAGATGAATAAATTTTAATTGACTATATACCCCTTTTGATGTATATGTGATGGGTGTATATTGTGATATTATAGGGGACCCTTAAGGGATTACAAATATTTTTTTATTATATGTTTTACTGAAAATATTATTTGGGCAATCATTCTTATATATATTGTTGTAATAAAATTAATTTTATGGATAACCTTTATGGTTTATTTGATTTGTTGGATGATTTATTTTTTGTATTTATGGGATATAAGATTTAGTAAATTTTTTAAATATATTATATAGAAACTATAGTCCAAAAAATGTGATTATCTATTACTATTATTATTTAATGATTTTTATAATTTATTTTGGGAATGTTATTGATGGGATATCCCATGTGTTGGGTGACAACCGGTCACAACTCTAATGATTGTGTGGAATTAACCAACAAAAAAATGGTGACCAGGGTGTGACACCTACAACCTGACGAGGTGATGTGAGGGCTATTATGCCATTTTTACATGAAATTATTTAACAAATTAATTATATAGCATTTTTGGGTGGAATATTATAGCATCAAATATTGTTTTTGGATTTTGATGTCATTAATGAAATTCATGGACAAACATCATTAGGTTACGGTATATATACCCTTTTTGGTTAATAAAAGGATTATTAGGATTGAATTATATTAATTTTTTGGAATATCATGTTGATGAGTATGATATATACATTAAGTATAATAAAATTCTTTAATATTTTTGATATTGGTGTTTTATAAGATTTATGGAAATTGGATAATGTTAATAGTGATTTTAGTTATTATTATTTGTGGTCAAGGTATTCAAATATTGATAATGAGACATTATAAACTGAATTATGTTTTATTGGGATAAAATTTTGAAATAATTATTGGATTTCTTCTAGTTCGTTAATATTTTGTAATAGTCTGAATATTAACTACATATGTAATGGATTGTGTTTAACATTTTATATTGTTATTTGAAGTTATCAAATATCGTATTATATTTGATAATATATGCTAACCATTTTGGTTTTGGTAAATATATAGAGTCTGTGGTAATGAAATATGGATATTCTGATTCATTAAAAATTGCATCAGGCATAAAAACTCATATCAATTGACTATATCCTTTGCTAAAAGATAACGTGGAAAGATATCGACACACAACCAAAGGATAAAATTATTATTACGACATAGAGACAACTCATATAATTTTATTTAATAAGAGGTTTATATATATATAGTATAATAGAAAATTTATTTTTGGAAATGGACATTTAAATAAAAAATCTATCCATTTAGTTTTCTTTTAGAGGAATCAATGTTCTTTTAACTATATATATATATATTTACATTTTTTTGACGCTCAATATTCTCATGGCCATTTTATCAAATACCCTCTATTAATCATTTGGATTTTTTATCTTTTATATCCATATATTCAATTCCAAATAAAACTTATATTGAGAAACCATGTTTTTGGATGACCATTCAATTAAAAATTTCCACTTTTTAAGGGAACATTTTATCAACCTAATTAATGATGTTGTTTTTCCATAAAAAAATGTCAAATACAAAAACCATGATTACCAGAAAAAATATCATATTGTGAGGGAAAAATTTTTATTTTGGGTGGGAGATAATGTAACACATAGACATATTATAAGGATAGAATATTTGATAGTGTATGCAGTAAACAACAATGAGCCTAGAAAACCCCAAAATATTATTATTGAAATATTTAGATTATATCAAAGATATTAAATTTTTGGGAATGAATTTTATTAAAAAATTATGAAATTTATATAATGATCCAATCTAATGAAAAAAATATTAATTCTAATAAAATATTTATTCAGTTTTTAGAAAAATTATTTTATACTTCATACATATAGTTTCTTGAAAAACGATTTCTATATTTTTTTATGAATTTTTCTTAAATTAATTATTGGATGATATATAAAATGATTTTTTTAATTAGAATATAATTTTTATATCATAATAACATAATTAACATGTATTGAAATGTATACATTTATCTAGGAAGATTTATACTCCAATTAATAGTAAAAATACTGATTTTTAAAATTGTATTTTTTCTCCAACCATTAAAGAAGTTGAATTTTATTTTAAAATGATTTTAATGTAAAATTATTTACATTATTTTATAAATAATTCAATTTTATTCAATGTAATTAATATGAAAATTTTATTTGGTATAAAATCATTATTATATGATGAATATTTTTTAAAAAATTATGTATTTGTCTAAAAAACCATTATCATAATGTCTTATGATGTTTTTTTAAAAAATAAATTATTCAATTTATAGTATATTAATTTAATAAAATAGATTAACTATTTAAAATAATATAAATATAATTGAGTAAATGTGACCCTTTTATCTTTAGGTATTATGAAAACTAACAATATTAAAATTTATCACAACATTAAAGGAAACATTAGTTTAGTCTAGGTTAAAACTAAATACTGAGGACATATTGATTCGTCCTAATTATAATTTAATGAATTTAATTCTACTCCTAATATGTTAGGACCAAAATTTATTTCCTTAATGGAAATAATCTCATGGAAATGACATATATATTATTTAAATCAAATGAAATTTCAAAATGACACTCTTCAATTTAAAATCAATTGTGTCCAAATTGGGAAAAATAATGATATACACAGCTTGAATATATATTTTAATACTAATTAAATTTTGTAATCATATAAATCAATTTTTTATTTTTTTGAAATTATATAATAAACATAATATATTATACAATGCTAATATAATATTTATTTAATTATGAAAAAAATAAAATAAAGTATTTTTAAAATAATAATATTTATATAATTGGAATGATATAATTTTTAGCAATAATTTTATTGATTTATGGATCATATTAATGATTTATATAATAATTCTACATGAAATTCCTCATATTCTATATGTATTTGATGTAAGATTAATTGAATAGTTTCAAAATTAATATAAATGATACTTTATCAAAATATTATTTTTTTAAAAGTTAAATACAATAATTAAACTAGATGTTTGGGATATTATCTAGTCTAATGTTACCTCAATTACCAATTTGTGGGTCAATTGATAAAATATATTTCAAAATATATCCCATCCAGAGTTAAAAGGATTTTACCATAGTTAATGGTAAAATATGTTTACCAAGGGGTTATAGAAAAATATGGATAAAAATGATTATATAACGTTAATAAATTTAAATTTATGATTTCATTTACACCATTAATTTTTTTTATTTAAATAAAATCCATTTTCAAACATTTCGACCTAGAATAGAGTTATTATATTTTATTTGTTATGAAAAATTCTAAAAGTGACCATCACCTCATGTATGAAAGGGAACCCCATCCCTCAATACATTAAATAACATTGAGTCAGCTATATCAACAAATAAATTCCAATTTATCCTCATAACATACAAAGAATCATTATAGGGGATTTTTCCAGTGAGATCAGACAAAGGATCCTTAGGAGGATATCCAAAGGATTTTTTCAAATGATGGGTTAATTGATCTATCTGATCATAATCTTTTTATAACATCTTATTTTAACGCCTAAAAATATACAAAATTTATAAGAAATTTGTAATTTAAGTAAAATAGTTTCCATTAAATTTTATAATTCTTATTAAATCAACACTATAAACACTATTCTTAATCATATTTGATGTGATGGTATCACTCAAGTGTACATACCACTCCCCATCTCAAAATTGGGTCACAATTCATTTTTCATTACAATGTTATATAGAAGGAAACTATAATTGGTAAAATGTTTATATATGATATTTTTAATATAATATTAATTATTTAATAATAATATCATATATTCATTAATACCTAGAAACCATTTGGGAAATGATAAGGTCGCTCATTTGTTTGTGTAGACTACAAACTCCCCAAAGTGATTTGATTCATTTTCCATTTAAATTTTAATTTGATGTTAATTAGGATGGATTTGATGAATATATATTATTTTTAATAAATAATAATATTTATATAAAATCTTATTTTTAATTTACTTTAAATTTATTCATTCATCAAAAAGTGAAAAAATCTTTCACGTATATGTATATACTACCTTCTTTATGAAAGATGTAACTCAATTTTCCAAATATAAATTTTAGAGATTATTATATATAAATATATATATATATATAATAAATATTTTTATTAATATCATAATTTTCCTTATTTTGAATGTGTTTTTTTGATCAATGTATAAATACCATAACAATTAATGTAAAATAGAGATGAAAAATAATGAAGAGTTTATGCGAAATAGTGATTTTAACATATATTTTTTAATAAATGGGTGATAATAATTACAATTAATTCATATACATTATTATATATGATAATATAGTTCAATAATATTTGTATAATAATGAATGTATTTATTTTAATGGTGGACCATATATATTAAAATTAACTCAGACCTGACATAAGGGTATCTCATCTAACATTTACTTTAGTGAGATATATTCATTCTTCAACACTTATTTCTTATATGTCATGCAATAATGAACCACTGGAATATTATATCAAGAATATAACAACTTTCATTGAATTAAATGTTTCATTTAAATTTATTTCTTCTAGTACGATTATGATCAAAAAAACCAAATAGGTAAAAGACAATTTCACATTCTCACAATTCTTCCAAATTATTTATTTTTATGTACTTGTAGAGGATTATTTTCCTTCCATTTCCAAGATTTTATAAAATGATATAAAAACGTATTTAATATTGTCTAATAAAATTTCAATGTAATATTTTCCCCTTTTTAATCTTTTATATACTTTTTAAAATATAATCTTACAGTAATTTTCTAAATGAGGTATTGTTATGTTGTTCTTATAAAAGTGTCAAAGGAATGTTTTGAAACATATAAAAATTTATAATAATATCCAACCTTGATAAGGGATAAATTTTTTTAATATTACATTTTTTTATTTTTCAATAAAATTGTTTATTAATTTTATTATGTTTTGTTATTTTTAAAACTGATATTGGAAGGGTTATTATATGTTCCTTAATAAATATTCCCTCAATCTTTTTTAATGTTTTTCATGTATTTGAAAATTATTTTTTAACATTATATTGAAGATATACTATATTTATACAATTAATCATAATTCTTCATATGAATTATGATCAAATTTTCTTGTTTGTGTGTATTTTCATTCTATAAGATAATTATCCCAATATGAAATTTTATGGATTACTAATGAATTTTAATTCAGTTTAGTTATTTATAAATAGGAGGTGAATTAGACTTATTAAGTGATTTTATGGGCCTTTTATCACCTCTAGTTTAATTTTTAGATATCAAAAGAAGAATAGCTGGGTTTTTGGCTGACATCTTACCATTTTGGTAGATGACATTGAATATTCCATTGATAGTAACTTTAGATGTCTTGAATGAGTCCTTGATGGTATTTTTTAGATGTCTATTACTGTTAAATACTAAATTACAAAATCAATTTTTGATGTCCATGTAATTATTAGTTTAAATATAATATAAAAAGATATGACTCGACCACCTGTGGTTATTTATATGGGTTATTTGATCTTCTATTATTCATGCCTTACAATGTTCAACTTATTGTTTAATATAATTGGTTTAGTTAAATATCATTCCATACATTTTATTATTATTCATTCATGGTCACTACTACAATAATAATAACCCTAAAAACCATCCAACCTCAACAATTTCTTATGTTTATATTCCTATAGATTCTATGAAATATATTATGATTGATATGCAGGTCTATACTTATAGAAATAATTGTGTTCTCAAAGAAAAAAAAATGTTTTATGTTCAGGTTTTATAATATTATGAGAGTTTCATTTATTTATCTATTTTTTGTTATTAATAAATTATTCCTTCCTCTAGGATATAATTCCATATATCTAATTCCAATATAATAATGTAACCATTAGCTATGGTCTACTAAAATTTGGTTATTAACATTTTTTGTTTCAATATTGATGATTAATTTATTTGGTTGTTAATAATTAGGATGTTTTTTTGAAAATAAGATGTTATTGTTGTTTTCATATTCTATCATAGACTTTTTGGGTAGTTAAAATTTTAAATTAGTTGTGTAGTTATTTTTATATTACTATGACTATAACATTTTCATGGATTTGGATATATAGTACATAAATATTAGTTCTTGGGGTTATATACACATTATCTATGAAATGGGTGACTAACTATTGTGTATAATATTGTAATGGTTAATTAATGGTAGTGATTGGGATATTTAGGGTTTATGGGGTTAGGTAAATAGAATATATTTTTTATTGAAGATATTCATGTGAAATACATGATTGATATGTGGTCATAGGAAATATCTGGGATTATCCAAATTTTCTTATTATGTTTTTCTTCCTTCATTAATAGGTATATTGACATTCACATCTCAAATATAAACATTAGGGTATCAATTATAAAAAAAATTAGTATAACTACATTTGTATTCCTTATTTAGATACATTTTTTTAGGTAAGTAGGGTTATGCCTGATTTGGTTCTTAGAGATATTAAATTGGTTATATGGTTACATAGTTAGAGTAAGAATTCTTCATCTTGAATCTGATACTCAATAGTTCTATTTGGGTTTTCACTCAATTTTTATTATTCCATTTTCATTAGGGGTCTTATTATTTAATAGTATTTCATGAATTTGTTTCATACTAGTATTCAATCATGAATTTAATCATTGATTTTTTTATATGCGTTATATTATTAATTTTTCTTTTTTAATAGAAATTCTACTAATTTTTATTTCTTTATATGATTTTTTCATATGTTAATACCATCCATTATGGTAGCTAGGCTTCATGGGTAACTTAATTTTTACTCACCTTCATAGTGTGGAAATATAGTAGAATAATTTTATTAAATAATTGTACCAAAGTGTGATTTTGGATTAAATTATCATTTAGCACTACTAAGGATTGTATTTGTTCTATAAAACTATAATATGAATAAAAATATAAAGGGTAATGTTGGATAAGGAAAATAACTTTAAAAACTAAAGTAATATTATTTTATTGTAAATTAATATAATTTAAAATGAATACCTAATAGTGTAAAAAACTAATTATAGTGTTTTTCCATATGTATTGTTTCATGCATAATGGAATAGTAAGTCAAGAATATTTTGTGTGATAAAAAATTTGTAATTATTCTTTTATTAAAGACACATGGAAGTAATAAACTGAAAACATAACATATAAAATTTAATGAATCTATCCTTTTTTATTGTATTTATCACAAATATTCATACTAATGTTGTTATATTTGACAATATATAGGTTGTTATAATAATTTTTCATTAGAATATGTGCATGTACAATAGTGAAAATTGGAGGATAAAATTATATATATCTTTTTGATAATATTTATTGAATTATAATCATTTTATTTTAGTAAAAAATCTAATTTCATGGATGAAATATTTGAAAATAAAATTACAACTAATTTAGAATGAATAAATAATAATTTTTTCTGAAGTTAGTTTTTACTCTGTATGAGATACCAATATCCGTCTCTTTGATACGGTAAATACTTTATATTAATGATGATATGTAATTTTTTAGTGAATAATTTCAATATTTCTTTTTATCATTGTTTCTTTTTGTGTAGATACAATATACGTTTTATTCTTTTAAAAATGTAATATATCATATTTTTAACCATGTGGTGATATTAATGATGGTTCTATAAGATCCCCAAAATATATTCACTTATGTGGAATGGATCATCAAAATCATAGGAATGAGATTTGATCCAGATGTTTTTTGTAATGTGAGTGAGTTATTGTTAAATTAATATATTGTAGTGATAATGAATGACAATTTCATTAAATATGCCTTATTAAAATGGTTTCCTCTAGGTATTTAGTAAAAAATATGTTTATCGAGGAGTTAGGGGGGGAATAAAAAATATAAAAATAATTTTTGATATATAAATAGGAATCCAAAATCTTATCATTATAAATTTCCATGAAAAAAATTTCCTCCTTATGCGGGAATCAGTATGTTATATACATTTCTATGGGCAATGATTGTTCATTTAATGTTTTTATATTTTTAATAGAATTGTTTTTTTGCAGAACATAACATAAAATGAATGCTGATTGCCCACAATTTCAATGAAAGTACAATATTTCTCATCACCTCATAATTATTAATGACATGATAGGTAAAATATTACGTGTGTTGTATGTAGATGGTTTCATAAAATTGATCAATTTCCAAAGAGATAATGAATTGACTAGAAGTGAGGAAGATGTGGAATAAGGGATTAACCTCGGTATGATTTTCTCATTGAAAAACGATTTTTGTTAATAATGTTTAGGAACATAATTTCATGTGATTCATGATATATATATCTACATAAATGTTACTCATGTTTTCATTCATAGTTTTTCATCTTATTATCTTATTATGGAAAATATATCTAAAGGGGTCCAATTATATGTAGAAAATATTGAGGGGCCATTTTATTTATCTATTTCCATGTGGGGAGATTTATTTATTTAATGACATTCATTGGTCTAATTTTCTAGTTGGGAATGTTCTGGTATCATATGACTATGTATTAATAAAAATAAATAAATTGGGTTCTCCATGACTGGGAATGATTGATTTTTATATATATTTTTTACAAATTATCATAATAGGGTAACATTTTATAACTAAAATGTGAATCAAATAGTCTTAATTGGTAAAAGTTTTTAATAGAATAAATTGAAATTAATTGATCTATATGACAACATATATCATTTAAAAATTTTAACGTTTTGTGTATCTCAATTAAAGGTAATGGAATTATGAAGGCAACATTATATTTTATTTACACCATGAAATTTAATAATTTACATAAATAATTAGATAGAAAATATTGTGTAAAACTATATTATGGTGTTCATTCACAAGTCCTTACACATCCCATAAGGCTTTTGTAGTTTCATATTTATTATAAAGAGGATAATATTTAACAATGATATATTGAATAATAATATTTAAATCAATTTATAGTGATGAATTGATATCATTTATGGGTTTTTAAGATATAATTGACATTATGAGTGATAAATTATGTTTTTATATAATGAATTATAGTTATGATAGTTATAGATGATATGGAAGGATGAAAAAACCTATTATATAATTTAATAATATTGATATCTTCATTTTCAATACATTATGATGCCATTTGTAGTTACAAATTGAACAAGTATTTTAATTTGGTTTATTAATATTGCATTTTCTAATAATAACTTCATTAAATGTGTATATTATACAATGATGATATTTTGGTTTACTCAATGACTATGGAATAAAATATATAACACCAAATCCTGACACAAGTTTTAATTGGGGGCCATAAATTAATATTGTAAAAAAATGTTAGTCCCATGATGTTAAATCCCTTTGTAAATTTATTTCTCTATATTATTATTATTTTATATCTATCTATGATTGATATTGTGGTAGTATAGATGAAAAAATAAATTTTTTTAGAAGTAAATATTTTCTTCAGTATTGTAGGTTATTATTGGATATTTATTCCTAGATATTCTCATGTAGTGAAAAAACATAAATCATGAACCAAGACGGGTAATTATTTTGAGTATATTGATTAATTTTTCGTAAAACATCAATAAATAAAGATGAGATACATTAATTCACCTATTCTTTTCTAATAATTGGTGGTTTTACCATTTTATAAAAATTATAATTCTATACGTTATTGTTTTTATATAAGTTGATGCATTTTAAGGTTGTAATTTCATATGGGTATAGAAATTTTTCTTCTCGTGAGCATAATTATCCAACACATAACCATAATATTATAAAATTTTCCTTTAACATTAAATTGTGTTAATGTTTACATGGTGATACCATTATGGATTTTAGGTATAATATGATATTGGAGTACACTATCTCTACACACAAGAATTTATATAATATAAGATGTCGTGAGGTTATAATAGACTATAAACTCATGATCTCATATTTCTCCATAATTTATATCATGTTTAATGTGGCCTAATTATTAAAAACTTATAGAATTTTCACACATCATGACATCGAGAAATGGAAGACAATATAACATATAGAATCTGTACATATTGATCCTAGGGAAGTTTATAGATTATAATTTCTTAATAAAAGATGACATCATTTATAATGATAAAATGCTATAGATTCTCAAATTTTTTATCCTAATAATGGGGCATGATGAGTTCAGATTACTAAAAGATATACCTTAATGTGTTTTCATAAATTTCGGAAAGTAAAATATCCTTACATGTAAAGTTATATATTGCTATTAATATGAGAGATAATGTGATTCAATAATTTCATAAATACCATATTATAGTACAAAATTTTATATTGAATATGTATAATATCAATCGTCAATATAATTGGAAATATAAATTGATGATGTAAATAAGAGAAAAAGTGGATAAATGTCTAAATTTTTAGTAGGTAATATAAAATATGTATATCATTGGTGTAAACATTGATAATTCCCTATCAGATATAGATAGATAGATATATATTATTTGTAATTAGGTTAAATTATATATGTAAAGTTTATAATTATAATAAGGTTTTTATTGATTCTATTAAAAATATAGTTAATTTCTATCCCATCAAGAATTATTGTCTAATTGAGTGTTTATCAGGAATTGTTTTGTAAAAAATAAAAAGGATTCAAAATGTTTTTAAATGATTGTATCTGTTTGCAGTAATCTAATTACATATTTCTTATCGAGAGGATTGGAACTATATATTGATAACCAATTATATATCCTCATGATATTCATGAATACATATAGATCACCAAATAGAGAAGAAAATTTAAACGAAAAATTATATATGGAAATTATATATCATTTACTTGTTATATTATAGATAAAAAAATAAATTAGGATGAATTTTTTTTATAACATATGAAAACATTCATTTATTAGCATTCACCAATAAAAAAATTTGAACTAAAATTTATAATACACCATTATTTTTGGTTTATATCATTGAATTGATTATTATTTTCCAATATATGGTGAAATTTAGAAAGGTAAATTCTCATATGACCTAATATATTATTAAAAAACTATAATATATATAGAAATCATATTCTGATCAAAAAAGGATACATACTGAGTAATGTTTTGATGAGTATTTATTATTAATGGGGTCCATGAATAGTGGATAATATAGGTTCATAATATGATATATATTTCTATAGAGGCATAATATCTTTTTATGATGTTGAATCGAGTTAGGAATGTTTTTTATTATTTATAATATCCATCATTTCTTAAGAGGGTTCATATTTTTTAAAATAAATATAAATTTAAAATGAATATTTATTATCTATCACATTTCTCTTGTTTTATTACATGTTATGTTGAGAAACATTAAATAGTCATAGAGAGACAGTGACATCTTATTACCTTCCTAAAATGTACAATTTTTAAAATTGGTTGTGGTTTTTCTATTCCTCTGTTAGTGTTGGTCAAAGAAGGAATGTAGTGGATTGTTGTGATTGTAATGTCAATGATTTGTTGGATTATAAGGAAACACATATTTTTTATAGACTTATGTGGATTGAAAGATTTTTTAATATGGTTACACGAAGTGTAAATTTAAAAAAAATATATATATATTTGAATTTATAATATGTTGTTAGGTCTTCTAGTGATTTTGGGATTTTCCAATTACATGGAATGTAAATGGATAATACATCATATAATGTTCCAATGGTTGTTTTTAACATGTATTCTAGATAATTTTTCATTTTATCCTATATTTTTTTCATTTCTGTTAATTTATGATCCATTCCTAATAAATTTTGGAGGCATCATACACTTTCTTGTTTTTTTGATCGATGATTGATTGTCTTTGTCATTGCGGTGTGACTAATTGGGTAAGCATTCTCCCTGTATCATTATATAATTATTTTTTCTTCCTTGGAGTTTTATTGAACATTTATGGATTGATTGATATAAAATTGATGTTTTCAAATATTATCTCTAGGTTGACTTCCTATATCGTCTATGCCTTCAGTCTTGTTGGATGGATCTATTGCTTTCATTTTTATCATGAGAAAGGACAGTGGTTCCATTGTGATGGAAAAATTTATTTATCCATGAACTTATTTATTCAAATTCTAATTAGTTGATTTATTTTCAATTCAATGAACAAGTTTCAATTTTTTTGTTCAAAAATCAATTCTATTGAACAGTGGGAGTTGAATGTGAAATCGATTTTCTCGCATGAAATTGGGAAAAACACCAATTCTATTAAATTTCGTATTTTTTATGAAATTGAAAAAATATTATGGAATGAAATTATGGAATTTAAATTATGAAATTTATATTTTAAAATACTTTTCAAGGATGTATTTGATTTATTTTGTATAGAAAACCATTGGTTTTTTCTTGGAAAAATACATGTTTTTATTAAATATATGTGTTTTGATTTGTAAATGAAAAATTGACAACATTGAAATAGTTGAATGGGTTTAATTAAAGTTTTTAAATTTTGGAATAAAATTTCATATCATTTTTGTACTATATATCATGAAATCCTAGGTTATTAGTGAGTTATTGGGATAATATTATATTGAATCTTTTCAAATGAAATAAAATCTACAACACCAGGTCACCTCGTCGATTGGATGGGGCTGAGTCGCCTTTGTCATGTTTCTGAGGGAAATGTGTACACAAATATTATCTGGATCACATTCGAGTATGTTAGGATCTTATATCCTGGAACAATCATAGCATTTTGTATATGACCATGTTTATCAATTTTTTATACAAGAGATATAAACATGTGATAGTGCTTGTAAATTATTTTACATTCATAATGAATTTCTATAGTATATTTTATATAAACATTTTATGATTTAAAATAATTAAAGTGTTCCCATCATTTTAAATGTAAAGAATTATTTGATTTAATTATCCCAGGAACAAAAAAACATGTTTATATAAATATTAAATATTTAATTGGTTAATTAAATGATGGAATCATATTATGGTTTCCTTTGTGAGACACTTCATGTCCATTAGCTCACACCATACTTCTTCAGTGACGTGTTTGTATATATCCACTTTCATGGCTTGAGGAGGGGTATAGAACCATGTGGTGGTAGAATATGTTGATACTTGGGGCATAGCGATATGTGTTCCTTGTGACATTATAAGTTTATCCTTTTTTTCTATAGTAATTTGGATTTTCAATCATGTGTTACTTCTAGTAAGATTCTCTTTATTGAGTTTTCTTTTGTAGTCACATCAATTTCTTATCTAACATTTTTAGTTTCTGTTGAAAATTCATTCCCATGTTCATTGTGTTTGATTCCAGATGCTATTCGCCTACCCACAGTGATATGGAATTCCCTTTGGACTACTTCAGTAATGTCTTTGTTATCAGGTTACCATGGTACCCAGTGCTGGTTCTCAAAGAAGTGGTATACAAGCTCTAGGTTGAGCTCTTGTCAATAAATTATCATGATTTGTATAATATTTTTTGGATATAAAAGGATGTTATTTTTTTGTTCCTTACTAGATGTGACCCTAAAGGACCTTATGTGAGTATTTTTTGTTAATTAATAAAATATTGAGGAATAGTCATCATATTTTACTTATTTAATATATGTATATTTTAAAATCCAAAACCTTTTTTCTATCTTTTGTGATTAATTTTCCTCATTCTTCTTTTTGAGTGTTCTTATAATAGCTTCAATATCTTCTGCTAATGTTTTATAGCATAATTCCTTTGATAACAGATGAGAATTAGATCCAAGATAATGATTTGGTTGAACAACAATGAGAATATCCTCTAGTAGACCCATGTCTAGTTGAGGTGATCAAATGTGTTATCCATTCTACTGGAATTGAACCCCCAATAATCATCATGCATTCCCTAGTTATGGGTCCTTGGAGGGATTACATATGAGATCATTATTAGAAGTTCCATCAAGTGTAGCCACCAACATTCAAAAGTTTGAATGATCTTCTAGGAATTGAGGAATGGATGAGTAGGATTGAGCATATTATTGGGTTCTTAGACACACCTGATGAAATCAATGTAAATTGCTCTACCACTATATTGAGGGGGAAGAAGAGGATACAGTAGGACATGAAGGTTAAAATAAAGAAACACAAGGTCTTAGTGTGGAATGACTTGGGGATTATTTTCACCATTGATTTCCATCCATTGTCAATGATGTCATCCAGGGCGTTAGAGTTAATAAATAGTGTGTAGACTAATCTAATTGTGTTAGAGTATGAAAATAGTTTTGCTAAGCTAGTACATATTTCAACTGAGGAAATATCAATCGAGAAGAAAATGACATGAATGATTTTGTTGGGATGTTGAGTGGATATTTATTCTCAGGTTTTATTATTGAATTTCCCTTCTTATGATGAAGTGATGGATATAAAATTGATTGTTGGAATTGACATGTATAAAATGTAATGGTGGAAATGATTTTCTTCTCTTGGAAGTGGATATATGTTTTCCAATGAGGGGAAGGGGGATAATAATGATTCTAGTTTTTGATCAGAATAGAATTGTTTTTCTAATCATCACATAGTCCTAGGAATAGAACAATTGGTTTTATACGAGTGTAGAATTCAAATACACTCAATGTGGAGTTCTATTGAGGCACCTAAAATACATGGATCATATAGACCATGAGGTCACATTAGGAAGTTCTTCCGTATCAATTACACATTGCATTACCACATGAGATCATCAACTCCAACATAAAATAATAAGAAATTAGATGATTAAAGTAAAAAAGGGTTTCTATCTACACAAATATGGTACAAATCTTCATCACTCAATGTAAGATTTTCTATAGGATGCGGATACAGGTCGAGTGACTGTGTGAGGTACCATCACTTATCTTCATCATTAGATTCATTTTTATATGATACCGGTTCATCAAAATCATTTATTTTTACCCATATTGTAAATATGCTAAATAATCCAATGGATATTTGGTCTTATGTGATGGATATTACAACACCCCATGGAATAAAAAGAGAGTAGGGTTTCCATAGTCATTATTGTTCTTTCTCCTTATCATATTTCTAACATTCTTGTAGTTTTTATGTTCTTGGTATGAAACCACATAACATCATATTCACTACTACAAAAATGGTCTTTATCAGCACACAAAACGGGCTTTATCAGCACTAAAAATTACTGTAAAGATCGGAGCTGATAAAGGGGGTACCCTTTATCAGTGCTTTTTAGCGCTGATAAAAGCTAAATTTATCAGGGCTAAAAAAGAATTGATAAATGCCCTCTCTGATTCTCTGAAAAAATCTCCAGCAGCACACCCAAACACCTGCAAAAATTCAGCATCTCAATAAGATAATTAGATAAAGTATACCCATGGAAAATTAACACATAATTCATAAGCTAACTAGACCATGTATACCCATACAACAAGTATACCCATACACAATTAACACATAAATGAAGAGTTAATAAAGTACACGAAGAATTCAATTAAAAATTCAGGGGGTTGGGGGGTTGTTCAATGGTTTGGGGTGGCTATCCAGGGGGGAGGTAGGGGGTGTTCAGAGGGATGGGGGTGTCCTGGGGGGGAGGCTTTCCATGGGGGTGGGCTGGTGTCCAGGGAGTCGGGGGATTTTACAAGGGGTGCGGGTGTCCAAAGGGGTAGGGGTGTGCAGGGGGTGTGTTGATGTCCATGGGGGGAGGGGCAGTCCATGGGGTTGGTGGGGTTGACCCGTACACATCACAAAGCACCCATGGGTCATTCTTATAAAATATCAACACAATCCAAATGTGTTTGGTCGGATTTCTGTAGGTCAGTTATTGTTTTCATTTAAAATTGTGTCCATTTGAAACCAAAGAGAGACCCTTTGAGTGATACCAGCCACACTATACCTCGAATTGAGGCGAGGATGACTTATAAACATCAAGAATGACACGAGGATCATTCTCCTAAAGGATCAACACAATCAGAATTGGTTTGTTTGAATTTAGGTAGGTTAGTTGTTGTTTTCACTAAAATTTTTGTCCATTTTAAACAAAAGAGAGACCCTTTGAGTGGTACCAGGCACAACATGACTTTGATTGAGGTGGGTTTGACTCATACACATCTAAAATGACCCATGGATCGCTCTTATAAATGATCAAGACAATCTGAATACGTTTGGTCAGATTTCTGTAGGTAAGTTGTTGTTATCACTTAAAATAGTGTCCATTTTAAACCAAAGTGAGACTCTTTGAGTGCTACCGGCCACACTATGCCTCAGATTGATGCTGGTATGACTTATACACGTCACAAATGACGCATGGATTTTTCTCCTAAAGGATCAATACAATCCGAATGTGTTTGGTCGGATTTCCGTAGGTCAGTTGTTGTTTTCACTTAAACATGTGTCCATTTAAAACAAAACATAGACCCTTTGAGTGATACCAGCCACACCATTCCTCGGATTGAGGTGGGGATTACTCCTACACATAAAAAATGACCCATGTATTGTTATATTAAAGGATCAACACAATCCAATTGCGTTTGGTGGGATTTCCATAGGTCAGTTGTTGTTTTCAATTAAAATTGTGTCCATTTTAAACCAAAGAGAGACCCTTTGAGTGATAGCGGTCACACCATTCCTCGGATTGAGGTAGGGATGACTCGTACACGTTAAAAATTACTAGTGGATAGTTCTCCTAAAGGATCATCAAAATCCTAATGGGTTTGGTCGGATATTTGTAGGTCTGCTGTTGTTTTAACTTAAAAGTGTGTCAATTTTAAACAAAATAGAGACCCTTTGAGTGATACTGGCCACACCGTGCTTTAGATTGAGGTAGGGATGACTCATAAACGTCAAAAATGACCTATGTATCATTATCCTAAATTATCAACAGAATCCAAATGGGTTTGGTCAGATTTCCATAGGTCAATTTATTTTTCACCATAATTTTTTTCCATTTTAAACAAAATAGAGACGCTTTGAGTGATACTGGCCACACCGTACCTTAGATTGAGGCGGGGTTTACTCAAAAACGTCACAAAGGACCTGAGGATCATTCTTATAAAACATCAAGTCAATTCAATTGCGTTTGGTTGGGTTTTTGTTGGTCAGTTGTTGTTTTCACTTAAAATTGTGTCCATCTTAAACCAAAGTGAGACTCTTTGAGTGCTACCAGCCACACCGTGCCTTATATTGAAGCGGGGATGAACCTTACATGTCACAATGGACCCCTAGATCATTATACTAAAGGATAAATACAATCCAAATGTGTTTGGTTGGATTTACATAGGTCATTTGTTTTTTTCACTTAAAATTGTGTCCATTTTAAACAAAATAGAGACCCTTTGATTGATACAGGCCACACCGTTCCTCGGATTGAGGCTAAGTTGACTTGAACACATCACAACAGACCCGTGGATCGTTATTCTAACATATCAATAGAATCCTAATGGGTTTGTTTTGATTTGTATAGGTCAGTTGTTGTTTTCACTTAAAATTGATTACATTTTAAACAAAAGAGAGACCCTTTGAGTGATAGCTGTCACACCGTGCCACAGATTGAGGCGAGGTTGACTCTTACATGTCACCAAGGAACCTTGGATTGTTCTTATAAATGATCAAGGAAATATGAATGTGTTTGGTCATATTTTCATAGGTAAGTTGTTTTTTCAATTAAAATTGTGTCCATTATAAACAAAAGAGAGACCTTTTGAGTGGTAGCGGGCCCAACATGCCTCAGATTGAGGAGGGGTTGACTTGTACATGTCACAATGATCCCGTGGATCGTTATCCTAATGTATCAACCCAATATGAACGGGTTTGTTCAGATATTTGTAGTTTAGTTTTTATTTTCACTTAAAATTGTTTACAGTTTAAACAAAAGAGAGATCCTTTGAGTGATAGCGGTCACACCATGCCCAGATTGAGGCGGGGGTGACTCGTACTCATCACAAAGAACCCATGGATCATTCTTATTAATGATCAAGATAATACTAAGGTGTTTGGTAAAATTTCTGTAGGTGATTTGTTGTTTTCAATTAAAATTGAGTCCATTTTAAACCAAAAAGAGACCATTTGAGTGTTACCGGCCACACCGTGCCTCAGATTGAGGCAAGGTTGACTCATACATGTCACAAAAGACCTGTCGATCGTTATCCTAAAGTATCAAGTCAATCTAAATGGGTTTGGTTCGATTTCTGTAGGTCAGTTGTTGTTTTCACTTAAAAGTTTATGCATTTTAAACAAAATAGAGACCCTTGAGGGGTACTAGCCACACCGTGCCTTAAATTGAGGTGGGGTTGGCTCATACATGTCACCAACGAAACATGGATCATTATTATAAAATATAAAGGTAATATAAATGGGTTTCGTTGGATTTTTGTAGGTCAGTTGTTGTTTTCTCTTAAAATAGTTTACATTCTAAACAAAATAGAGACCCTTTGAGTGATATCAGTCACACCGTGACTCAGATTGAGGCGGGTTTGACACATACACATCAAAAATAACCCTTTAATCATTATTATATAATATCAGGGCAATCCAAATGCATATGTTTAGATTTTCATAGGTCAGTTGTTGTTTTCAATTAAAATTGTGTCCATTTTAAACAAAAGAGAGACCCTTTGAGTGAGAGCGGTCACACCGTGCCTTGGATTGAGTTGGGTTGGCTCATACACATCACAAAAGACCTGTGCATCATTCTACTAATGTATCAACACAATCTGAATAGTTTTTGTTAGATTTCTGTAGGCCAGTTGTTGTTTTCACTTAAAATTGTTTACATTATAAACAAAAGAGAGAACCTTTGAGTGATAGCAGTTAAACTGTGCCTTCAGTTGTGGTGGGGTTGACTCATACATGTCACAAAGGACCCTTGGATCATATTTATAAAATATCAATTCAATCTGAATGCATTTGTTTGGATTCTCATATGTCAGTTGTTGTTTTCAATTAAAATTGTGTCCATTTTAAACAAAAGAGAGACCCTTTGAGTGATAGCGGTCACACCGTGCCTCGGATTGAGGCAAGATTGACATTTACATGTTACAAAGTACCGATGGATCATTCTCTTAAAGGATCAACATAATCCAAAAGGGTTTGGTCAGATTTCCAGAGGTCAGTTGTTGTTTTCACTTAAAATTGATTACATTTTAAACAAATGAGAGACCCTTTGAGTGATAACGGTCACACTGTGCCTCATATTGAGGGGTTGTTGACACGTACCAGTCACCAAGGACCCGTGGATCGTTCTAATAAAGGATCAATACAATCAGAATGATTCGGGTCAGATTTTTGTAGGTCAGTTGTTGTTTTCACATAAAATTGTGTCCATTTTAAACAAAATAGAGACCCTTTGAGTGATACCGGCCACACTGTGCCACAGATTGATGTGGGGATGATTCTTACACATCCAAATGGACCCTTGTATCGTTATACTATAGGATCAACACAATCCGAATGGTTTTGGTTAGATCTCCATTGGTCAATTGTTGTTTTCACTTAAAATTATTTACATTTTAAACAAAAATGAGACCCTTTGAGTGATAGAAGTCACACCATGCCTCAGATTGAGGCGGGGTTGACTCGTACACATCAAAGAGGACCCATGGATTGTTCTTATAAAATATCAACACAATCTAAATGTTTTTTGTTGGACTTCCGTAGGTCTGTTGTTGTTTTCACTTAAAATTATGTCCATTTTAAACCAAAGAGAGACTCATTGAGTGCTACCGGCCACACCGTGCCTCAGATTGAAGCAGGGATGACTCGTACACCTCACAAAGTATCCATGAATCTTTCTTATTAAATATCAAGACAATAAAAATGCATTTGGTTGGATTTCTGTAGCCCAGTTGTTGTTTTCACGTAAAATTGTGTTCATTTTAAACCAAAGTGAGACTCTTTGAGTGATTCCGGCCACACCGTTCCTCTAATTGAGGCATGGATGACTCTTACCTATCACAAAGGACTCGTGGATCATTCTCCTAAAGGATCAACACAATACGAATGGTTTTGGTCAGTTTTCAGTAGGTCAGCTGTTGTTTTCACTTTAAATTGTGTCCATTTTAAACAAAATAGAGACCCTTTGAGTGGTACCGGAAAACCCATGCCTCGGATTGAGGAAGGGATGACTCGTACAAGTCACAAAGGACCCATGGATCGTTTTTATAAAATATCAACACATTCGGAATGGTTTTGTTCAGATTTCCGTAGGTCAGTTGTTGTTTTCACTTAAAATTGTGTCCATTTTAAACCAAAGAGTGACTCTTTGAGTCCTATTGGCCACACCATGCCTCGGATCGAGGCGTGGATGACTCGTACATGTTAAAAAGGACCTATGGATCATTCTCCTAAAGGATCAAAAAAATATTAATGGGTTTGGTTGGATTTCCATAGGACAGTTGTTGTTTTCACATAAAATTGTGTTCATTTTAAACAAAATTGTGACCTTTGAGTTGTTAAACATTCTTCCATGTTGTTGGTGCATATCATCTATTAAAATGGGAAAATTACTCATTAGAGATAGGATGTTTTATTTAATAACAATTACCATTTTCCTACGAACATTTACATACAACAATGTTTCATCTTTTGATCTCCTTGACCCCTCTCAAAAATGACCACCAATTGTACATGTCCTCAAGTCAGATCATCATTGTATTTATATAAAATCTTCCATCAGGTATGCGCCCCACTTGTTTATGATCACATCTATATTGTCTTGTGAGTATGAAGATTTTCAGTAGTCAGGGTAGTACTGCAAAATGTAAAAATAAATAATTAATATATAAATTAAACAAAGTAGTAGTTGTTTTTGTGAAAACATCATTAAAGGTTCTAGTTTGTAGATGAAAAAAGATCTATTTCATAAATTTAAAAACATAATAACCTCAATCATTGTCGTTTGTTTTTTTGGAAACTGCAAAAAAATTGATCATTAGGAGAATAAGTAACATGTGTTGAGATGTGTTTGGATAGTGAAATTTTATTATATATACCATGATATTTGTCCTGATGTAGTACTTACTCACCTCTTTATGTTTAGCCCCTTTCCTCATTCATTTTTTTAGAAGATAATGATACACCTCCCTATCATAATAGAATACTCAATAAAAGATAATATAAATTATTTTCATTTATATTTAGACCTAAAATGTAAGATTTAGTGTCTTACAGATTCACAAATTCAATCCTGTGTGGTCGGTTTGATGGATATCCTTGCTTTGAATCTAGAAAATAAATATTTGGAGTATCCAAGTTCACCACAATTTGAAATCAATGTTGCCTAAAAAAACAAAAATAAATAAGTAATAAAAGAAGTGAAAATATAATTGATATTCTTTAATCGTAGAGTTTTACCCTTGAATGGTTGGTATTAGGAAGATTCTATCATCTGTAATCTTCCTTTCAAATGTTTTCAGCAAGCCATTCACCGTTGCATCCCATTTTTAGGGGTCTAATTTTTTTTAGTGTGTTGATGTGGTATGTGGACTAACGAGGCCAAATCTTGGATCATGGGAAAATTGCTTCAAATGTTTTTCATAATTCAGTCTGTCAACAAAATAAAAGGCATTTAGTCATTATTTTCAAATTAGATCATCTTTTATAAAATCAATTCATGGAAACATACCTCAAATATACATTTAAAACTGTGATGCCTAGCCAACCATTTCCAAGGATCTCATTTACATTTCTAGCAGCAACAAAATCTTGACATTCTACTCCGTATATATTATCTTCTAGAACCACTATATGACTATTACCATCTTTTAGCTTTGTATCCACATGAGTCTTCAATTCTAGTAAATGTGGATATAGAAAAGGTGGCGTTATTGTGCATTCAGTAGCTCCGTGGGATCAGTTGGTCGATCCTTTAGATGTTTTTGAGATGATGTTTTTCACCCCTTCCCTTTCTCTATCTATAACAAAAATCATTGGTTCAGACCCTTTCTTCATTAATTGATAATGGTTTAGCTTGAAAAAAGGAAATAAATACCTCTTTGTCTACATGAACTCTTACAACTTGTGAAAACCATGAAATGAATGTCCCTATAGCCTTTTCGACCATATGAATTTCATCATCAACAACTGGAATATGTATCCCTGCATTTGGCTCATGAGCTATAGTAATCGTCACTTTCAGATGATCTTTCGGATGTGGTCTATTATGCAGCATGGAATCTAGGATATTGAACACTATAGCCTTCACTACAAGTTGATAGGTTGGTGTTTATAGATATAAATCACAATCATTATCACCCTATAGAAGATCAGTACAGAATAATTATCAGTGTTTTTTTATTCACATTTCATGGGAAAAATTATTAGAATATTTATTACCATGGCTAAGAAAGTTCTTTGAGGGGAATGGCTCACCTCAAAGCTGGTGGGGGTGGGGTGGGATGTTCATGTGCTGGTTGTTCCTGACTTGTGTCTTACATTTCCTTCCCACCCATAAATGTTGCTAGCAACTCTCCCTTCCATTGAAATCATTATTCAACAGTTTCTATTTTTTCACTCATTTGTTCCAAATTTTCATCTGTATCATCCGTTTTTTTCTTCTACTAAAAACATACTTGAAGTGTCACCCCATACCCCGCACCTTTGACGTGACCATATTTTTCTGGCTGCTTCAAATCCGTCGATCATAGGTCTGTATCCGCTATAGGCGTAGTGGATTCCTATGAATTTCAGATAAATGATAAATAATTATTTATATGTAATAAAAATTTAAAACAATTCTGTTTATCGTCGTTTCATACATACTCATATTTACCACACTTTTGGGGTGTTCTCATCTACTAACTTCCCTTCCTTACTCACACATGCCTCCTTCCACATCACATGATGTGGGATGGAAGTGTATTTCATTTTAGACTCTTCAATCTACATATAAACATAGAAAGACAATTATGATGTTGTTCATTGGCACCAAAAAAAATTACTGTAAATTTAAAATATGTACCATTTTCATTTATAATGATGCGTACATCATCCTTGCTTTACGATAGTGGTATGCTGGTTTTGATGCATGTTCCTTATTTCAGTACAGAGTTTTTGTTTCATAAATGAAATATTGACAATCAAAGTGATGAATACAGGTATCCTCAAAAAACTTATTATCACCCACAATGTACATGGAACTTCACATCCCATGGGCGGCCAATAAATAAATCCCACACATCTTGGGATATCAGGTGAGCATAGAATATGGGTGGGTGTATGTTAATTTTACCTTTGGAATCATTCAATTGACATATAGTTAAAATAGGGAGAAAACCTTGATAAATCCTTCCTTCAAGACTTAGTACATAATCCTTGTGTGAATCGTCTACTATAAATGTACTCTTCAAGAGATTTAGAAGAGTAAGACATTATTTTATTACTTTAGTTTCTAGTAAATTAAATAAATAAATTCATAATGTTACCATAAATTCTTCCCAGATCACAGCCTTCATCCCGGACACAACATGGTGTCATGAATCTATGCCAATCTGTATGTGTTTTTGAGTGACAACTCCAATGTAGCTGCTAAACATAGCCTTGTTGGATTCACATGTTGGAATCATGCATTCTATCTGACATAAAATTTGATGCCTTTGCTTTTCACCTTAAGAACATTGGCTAACACCGTCAAACTACGACGCACCTCTGCTTTATGTGACGTCGGTCCTTAATTCCTGGCCATTTCATCGATATCAACATCATCTATATGTTCATCTGTAATGGTATCAACGACAAGTGCTGATGGTTGTTGGACCTAAACACTTGAAGCAGTAGGAGCCACAATAGTAGGAGCAGCAGCAGCCGTAGCAGGAGTAGTAGGAGTAGGAGGAGCCACATCAGGATGAGCAGCAGGAGAAACAGGAGCTGCAGCAGGAGCAGTAAGAGTAGCAGGAGCAGCAACAGCCGTAGCAACAACTGCTTGAGGGACTTGTTCATCCTCAAGTTTAGGAGCACTATAATATGCAGTAGTCATTATCTACAAAAGTAGATGAATATTTAATTTAGATTACATAAACTCAGTAATGATAAGATAATAACATGAGATAACAAGATGTATATTACAAACAAAATATAACCTATTTATTGAACTCTCTTTCTTTTTTTCAAAGTTTGAAGGGATTTGACACCTCTATCGATTATCGAAATCCCTTCATTGTGGTCTCTTCTAACATACGAAATATCATCTACATTGGGACCGCTCCTAAATGATTGTGACATACCAATTAAAGAATCTTCCCCAACTGAATTTTCATCCAACCCTTCAGTGGTTTTGGATGATAACAGAACAATCGACCACTTTCAGTTTGCGGGATATGGAACATAAAAAAACTTGTACCGCTAGTGATTCCATTATAAACTGTTCATATTTGTACCCTTCTTTACTAAAATCTTCTTTCACAAATCCCCATTCATCTATTTTAACACCACTATTATTATCAACCCATTTGCATTAAAAAATCATCAATTGAAATTTCATATATTCCAACTACCATATTAGTTTTATAATGCCAATGTATGACATATTTGCATAAATTGGATTTCTCTCCATACTACCAGAAACATGCATCGCTTCGGCCACTAGTGCAACTCCACTATTTTTCATGGTACTATCTCTATAATGTTCATCTATATAGAATGTATAACCACTAATTACATAACCACTATATGATTATACAAACACACATGGTCCATCGGCTATCCATCGAAGTCGTTCTACAAGTGAATTCGGGTTTTCATCCGACTTCTTAAAAATATTATCCAGAAACCATCCTATAAACTGGTGATTATGTGAATTTGATAACCATTTTCAGCCCTTGATGTATTCAACTGCCTAAGAATTTCTTTGTGAGTTTCCATATATGGAGCAACCTCCCAACTGTTATGAAAAACATAAAGATGGGCCTGCTCCCAATCTGTAATACTTAGTGTCACAAGTTTTCTTCCAGAAATTCCCTCACCCTCAATGTGTCTAGTGTGATGAGATTTCCGGAGTCCAATGATTTCCACATCAGATAGGTATTTGGTAAAAAATTCAATGGATTCCTCAACAATATATCGCTCCACTATACAACCCTCTAGCCGAATTCCATTTTTGACATACCCATTCAAAATCTTCATATATCGTTCAACATGATACATCCATCTATAGTGCACAGGACAACAAAGTCCAATCTCTATCACTAAGTGAATCATCAAATGAATAATCATATCAAAGAATGTTGGTGGGATGAAAATTTATAATTCACATAATATGATGACAATTTCTTTTTCCATATCTAGCAATTTCGCAGGGTCTAAAACATTGATAAAAATAGCTTCGAAAAAGAAACAAAGTTTTGTTATTTTATAACGAACATTCTTGTGGAAAATTCAATTTAAATCTATAGGAATTATATATTGCATCAAAACATTGCAATCATGTTATTTCAAACATTCTAACATCAAATCATTCATTGACACAATGTTCATGATATTGGATGAATACCCCTCTGCAACCTCTACATCATTGAAGAAGTTGCAAAACTAATATCTCTCCTCCCTAGAAAGAGTGTAAGCAGCTGGAAGAAGAAACATTCGATTTTCACCCTTCACGGGAGCCAACTCTTCTAGTATTCCCATGTCAACCATGTCTAACCTTGCCTTAATTCCATCTTTTGTTTTTCTAGGGGCATTTAGCAACGTTCTGATTACACAGTCACATACATTTTTTCCACATGCATCACATCATGAATATTTTTGACTTACAAACAATTCCAGTATGGTAATTCAAAAAAACTGATCACTTTTTCCAACCGATTTTCCTATGGTTTTTCAAAAATGGATTTCCAAAAACAGTGTTAAGATCTTTTACTTTCTGAAATAGATGATCACATGTTAGTGGAGATAGGGTTGTGCATTGTTCTAAACTTCCATTGAATGATGTCATCCAAGATCAGTACATATGCTGACGAGGTAGAAATCTACGATGTCCTAGAAACATAGATTTCGATGAATGTTTCAACCTAATTGATTCTGTATCTTCTTCTCACATGGGAACCCTTTGAGTTCCTTTAGTGCTATTGCCTGAAAATTTTCTATATGTAGGGAAATAATTTATTGTCCCATATAAAATCACTCTCAACATGAAGTATTCACTTTTATAACCATCATACAACATAAGGCCTGAATCCCACAATAACTTCAAATCCTCGGTCAAAGGAGGCGGATAAAAATCAATGTCGTTACATGGTTGTTTTGGTTATGACATATGCATAGATAACATGTTTAATTTCCACTTCATGCATAACTAGGGAGTCAAGTTATAATTTACCAACATAAGAGGCCATGTACTATGAGTGCTGGTTTGAAAACCAAAAAGATTCACTCCATCCGTAGATAACGCAAGACGAAGGCTTCTCGGCTCCTTTCCAAACTCAGGATACTCATCATCAATTTTCTTCCATTTAGAATAGTCGGCTGGATGACATAATTTCCAATCATTATTTATTTTATCAGCATGACATGCCAATTGTATTGCAGTTTTTTCACTTCCATATAGATGCCTAAACCTTGGAATGATTGGAAAGTACCATACAAATTTTGTAGGATTGGATTTATCATTATTGTATCGAAAATGACTATACTTTGGGCATTCTGTAAGTTATTTTTTCTCCTTTATAAACAATATAAAGTCTTTCGAGTAGGCATGTATTCTTTCAAAAATCATACCCATCGAGCGTAGCATTCGTCTAGCTTCATATGTTTGGATTGGGAGAAAATTATCGTACGAGATCATGTCATTAAAGAGAGAAAGTAGTTCTGCAAAACTGACATCACTCCATTCGTTTCTTTCTTTTAATTTATACAACTACTGTACATCAGACAATGTTGTATAATTAGTGAAACCAGCAGACAATGGCATCTTTACACAACTTTTTAACTTATCAAACAATTTTGGGCAATCACTGAACTCATCTTCAATTGAATTTGTCATTTCCTCAATACGATCCTCATCATCACTGAAATCTTTAATCACATCCTTCATATGGTCTTCATCATTATCCATATTTTTATTCATATCTGATGATCCATAAAATGCAGTTTTATCCCAACCAGTAGCTACATTCTCTTTTTCTCCGTGTTTATTCCAAATTTTATAACTCCGATCTATTTTGTGACATATCAAATGTTCATCCAACTCTTATAGAGTTGTAGTCTTGAATAACAACAATGTAGACACAGAAAAAGGATTTGATAAGAATCCTTTGTGTGATCCTTTGCAAACCTGATGAACTCTTTCACTCCTTTCAAGTACACTATTGTCAAACGACTAGCATCCCTCTAATCTTTATTAATCTTCATCCTATTTGAATCTCAAATATTAGTATTTATGGTTCAAGTATAGAAAACAAGACTTCAAAATAAATTATAAGAGAACCAATTCCTTAAAAAAATAGATTAATAGAGCCTAACCATTAGTATTTATTCATCTTCATTAAATATAATTAATTTAGATTCATTATAGTTTCCAAAAATCACCATAGAGAAAACACAAGAATAATCAAGAATGGTACATCAACCACTCCTACATATCTACCCTACATTCAATATCATCATGCCTAAATACCCATATATCCACACATACACATGTCACAAACACATAAAAACCCATATCAACATCAGATTTGAAGTACCAATATGGATTTCAATTAGGTTACACGACTCAAGTGGTGGTGTAAAATAGAAAATAAGAAAATATAATAAGTATATAGTCACACATAAATCTAAAACTAGTATTAATAATCCAATAAACCAATGGTATCATTCCATCTATCATAATACTTTGAAGGATCTCATTTGCGATAGTAGTCCCAGGTCATGAAGGTTCCTGAGGAGGAAGGGGAGAACACGCACCTATCACGGTCCGAGGTCAGGTCACTGAGGTTTACGGTGGACCGATACTCCTACAAGGGTTCATTACAAATTTCACAAACCATGTCCTGGTACCCTAGGATGTTAACCCACTGCTGGTGGATGTGAAACTATTCCAGATGATCATGCCATGAAAAATGGAAACCAAGAGGGGGAGTGAATAAGAATACCTCAAGCAAGATGGAAAAACATTGTATATGAGAATAGGTTAGTGGCATTCATCTTGGCTAGAAACCTATCCAATAGACTCCACAAGCGGTAATGGCCCCTCTAGTTATTGTACCAGGTGGGACTATCACCTGAGAAGTTGAGATCAATGAGGCCCTTCCCAGCCATGAGCTGAACAAAATCCATGATGGAATTCCTCTGGAATGGGATTCTACCTTTTCTTTCCTTTGGGTTTAAAAAAAATTAAAGTCACCACCAAAAAACAATGGATAGTGGCCGAGATCGAAGGTATTTATTTCACTCCATATAGATTCCCTTTGAAGAGTTCCATATCTTCCAAAAACAAAAGTCATAAGGAAGGAGGTGTCACCATTGGACACATTTGTTGTGATGAATTGATTGCAATCTTGACCAGTCTCAAAAACATATTTATTGTTCCAAAATACCCATTTGTGTCTATTGGAGGGGTTAGAGTGTAAAAATCCATGCAACATAATCTTCTAAGAGAATTCTATGATTATTATAGGGTTTTTTTGTGTTATTGGACAACAACAACAATGACATTATGCTTTTTTATTTCTATAGTGAGGAATTCCGATTTAACATGGGTACTAAGACCATGATAATTTCATTTAAAAATAATAATGATGGGTAGGACAAGGCTCGGGCATTGGATCTAGAGCATGTAGCCTTATTGAAGTTGGAGGATGATCTCTCATTGAGGTCTCTTGATTTTGAACATGTTCATGATCCCTTATGGTTGGTAAGCTTCATATGAGTGGGAGACGAGGATCCAAAGGGGAAGGGGGAGGATGGGTAATGAAACATGGGGGTTGGTGAGGTTTTTCTATCTGGATCAATAATTATTTGGATCTGGATGATAGGCTCAAAGCCAAGGGAGATAGAACAAACACTACTTGGAAGGGGCCTGGACACTAAAGAGAAGCAGTCAGTAACCTCAACGAGGGAGAAGGAAAGAGATGGAGGTAGGGGTGGAAAGGATAGAAAGCATGGTGGTCTGGGAATCATGCCATGCAAGTCCACATCCAAACAGATTCACTTAGATAGAATGAAGGAAAAAGGGGGGGGGAACCCCTCAAAAAAATAGGGTACAAGCATTGGATGACCTAGAAATACATCAGAACCAGGTGGTGTTGTCCTTCAATAAAAAATTTATCCTTCATTTTTAACATTATGGTGACATGGTGTTTGATATAAGGGAATCTATGATACATATGAATAATATAGTGAAACTGGAATCCAAGGGTGAATAACCTTAACTTTTTCATAAACTTCACTCAGATAGTGTGAACTCATTGATAACCAATGATGATGAGCATATCAATCATTCCACCAATACTAGGTTTCTCAAGAGATATTTTATATGAATAAACCATCCTTATTAAAGAAAATCAACCCATGTCAAACATTCCCCAAATATTCCACATTTTGATTTACAGTAAAAAAACAATACTAATAGAAAATCCCTGAATAATGGAGTAATAAAAAAAGAAAAAATAAATATTTCATAGCCACAAACGTTCAAATAGTATGTGAAATTATAAAAAAACCCCATAAAATACAACTAAATTCATATTTCAAACAAAAATATGCTATTTAATAATGTCTCAAATCATGATGATACTTGTGCCTTGATACTTGCACCTTGATTCACCTGACCAACATCAACATAAAAAACATCACTAATAAGATAAAAAACAAGAATTCATCACCTTAAGAACCTCATCACCCATTTCCAACCCAACATAACCTAATAATATAATTAAATCAAAGCATATATATTCTAAAATTCATTCCAAACCTTCTCATAAAGGTGATTGTTGGAAGAATTTATATAACATATGCAGCCATACCACCATCAATTTGAATGGTTTCTAGGAACTAGAATAATCAAATATCAAATCACCAAAAAAACCACCGTAGTCATTAGAAAAAATGTGATACATTAGGAGTAATAGAAATACATTAAATGATCACCCAAAATAACCCCATAACAATATGTAGAAAAACGCATATGAATCTATGATGAAGTAGAATCATCACCACCAGAGGAAATGAAACCTATGGATGAAACAATTCAACACCAAATCCATTAGAACACCATTGATGGACAAGCCTCACTTCCTAAAACTCCAATTAAAATTGGTTTAATATTATGATATGATTTATTGAATAATAGTTCTAGAACCATTAGAATAAGTTGGACCAAACTTGAGCTTCGACATGGGGCATTACCCTAGAGGCAAACATGAAGAAGAAAAGGAAGAATCATATAGCCTACAACTATCAGAATCTCAAATATCCATTAAATATATCATACCAAATCAACAAATGGTTTTGTGTGATGGGAGAAGAGAACAATATTAATAAATGATTTGGAAAACATGCCTTAGAGGTAGGTCCGGTAAATTGAAGCTCGAGGGCGTTGCGGGCGGCAGAGGTCCGGCAAACCGAAGCTCAAGGGTGGCGGTGGTCCGACAACATGAACTTAGTAGGTGGCCGAGGTCCTTCAATGATAAACAAGGGCGTCAGAGGTCCAGCAATGCAAACTCAGCGGGCGGAGGAAGGGAGTTTTAGGGTTCTAGTACTGCGAGAGCTTTGGTCGTGACAAAACGAGGGAACTGTGCGACTGAATTTATAAAAAATTGTAAAAGGTTTTATCAATGCTACAAAATCACTGATAAATCCTGCATGTATCAGCTCTAAAATTTTAGTGCTGATACAAGGATAATTTATAAGTTCTTTTTTATCACTAATATAGGGTATTTTTATCAGATCTTGTTTAGAGCTTATAAATGTTACCATGTATCAGCGTTAACATTTTAGAGCTAATGAAGGGACTTTTTATCCGTGCTTTTATAGCACTGATATTGGGATTCTTTATCTGCGCTAGTGATTTTCTAGCACTGATAAATAGGCTCTCTATAAAAACTAGAAAAGCGTTGATAAAGATTCCCATTATCAGTGCTAATATTATAGTGCGGATATAACAATGCTTAATCATCAGTTTTGTTTAGCGTTGATATAAGGGGGTGCTTACCTTGCCCGTTTTTTTAGTAGTGTTTTAAGAATGTATTTGGTAATTTCCAATAAATATTTGATTAATTTTTATCATTTATGTGTTTCCATTACTACCCTCGATGGTGTATGTCTTATCTCTCAATGTGAATCAGACCTAGGGTTGAGTAGAGACGAAAAATCATTTCTTGATTTAGGGAAAGTGATAGTAGTGTATTTATCTAGAGAGATAATAGTTTATCATTGATCTATCTCAAGTCATCGCTGAGTTTCTCACTCGGGTTTCTTCTAAATTCATTACTGTTTCAATGGTAATTGAGGATGAGTTATCAATTTACATTACCATTACTACTCAACCATTTTATATTACTTTTTAGGACATGATTCCAGCTAAGATAAAATAGATTAATATTTCATTGAATGATCTTCTATAAAAATTCTATTTATTACCAATAATTTCCCCATGGGTGAGATCATTTTTCTTTTCTAATAAGTCTGATAGTTCTTTTTTAATTTACCTGGATGGCCTAAAACACAATAGAGCTGCATTGAAGAAAAATTAGACCATTCTTTGGATTGAAAATATATTATTTCAGTAGAAAGGGGAGAAATGGTTCTTAAAGATTTACCATCTACTTGGTTACCATCACCTAAGAATAAATGAATCTAACATTCCTAAAACCACATTTTAGAGAAGGTATGGGAATTATGAATACCCATTCTATCCATTTGTTCTTACCAATTCTCATTTCATTATTGTGGGAATAATGAAAAATATAATCCAATAGTACATTGATGAATTCTTGGTAGTGTTTTTTTATTATATTTTTATTTCATTCTATGTCTGATGAGGATCATGTTCTTTATCTAAGAGAATCACTATAATTTTTAAGAAATCATTTACTGTTTTCTAAGCCTTAAAATTGTGATTTTGGGTTTCAAGAAATGAAATTACTGGGGAAAATTCTATCAAAACATAGAATATTAATAGTTCCTAAAAACATAAATGTTGTCCAAACATGGAAATGAACACATAACATTTTTTGAGATTTAGGTATTCTTAGGTTTGGATGGGTTTTCCCAAAGACTCATTAAGGACTTCTCAATGTAGGCTTCTATAATTAGTGATCTTTAATAGAAGGTAGTATGTTTTTTATGTTGAAAGCTATAAAATGTATTTTTATTTAGATAAAACATATTCTTACTACTGCTCTGGTGTTGACACTTATAGAGTCTAGGTAGGACAATGTAATCTTTTATGATACGTCAGGTTTATGTAAAGTCTATTTTATTATGAAAGGTTATTATGTCACTAATTATGTCCATCTTTATCTTAGGAAACAGGAGAATTATAATACACCCCACTACATCAATCTTACAGCTATGATGCAATCACTTAAGAGTTTACTGTATTACCTATTCTGAGAAATTTTGAACATTTCTTATGAACATAATAGCTGGAGTAACATCTTCTCTCCAAACGATATTAATATCTTCTAGAGGTATTGGGTGGAGTACCTATTATAATAAACATTAGAATCACAAATACACTATGAAAGGTGAGTGTCATTGTAGGTCAAATAAGAAGGAAACTATTTACCAATGTGGTGAAATAATCATCGTAAGAGTAGGACACAATTGATCTCTATGAATAGTTTTATTGTGGGCTCTAGGAACTATGGGATGATGTTTCATTGGATAGTGTTCAGTTGAAAGATGCTCTTCTCAAATTAATTATTCAGGAGTAGTATCTTGATGATGAGTTCCACAACATTAGAGACCCTATATATATTGGGGATATCGTTGTTGTGTTGTATGTTCCAATGAAGGTGTGTTATGATACCATAATTTGTATGTTGTGATGTTATAAGTATGGAAATATATTATGGGGGATTTTAATCACACTTAGTGTGTAGTGAACCCAGGAACCACACTATTGTCATTGAAATATGGAATAAATTATAGTGTTGGGATATGATACAAGGCCTTACTGATTTTCTCTCTCACTATTATTACTGCCAATAGGTCAAGGTTGATCACTAGAAGACTTCAAGTTTCCTTGGTACACATCTAGTCCCTATATAAGTATTGTATGAGATATATATAAAAATTATGGTTAATTTTCCATGTACTAAGATAATGAATGATGCAATATGGGTTGTTATCAATCTAATATTCAAATTTTCTCACATCATACCCATTCTTGATAGAACCAACGTTGAGGAATTGTGAATTATTTATGTAAAATATATTGTTAGTTGGCACGAATTTCAATCTGCAATAGTTTATGATAGAGATCACTGACTAACTTCTCATTTTTTGTTAGGCCATTTGGAGTCACTAGAATCTATAGTCCTTTTTAGTACGACATACATCTATAGTTTTATGGATATATAGAAAGATATATATAGATTCATTTGAACATTCATTGTTTTTGTGTCTTGACATTGCTGGATCATGGGATGATCATTTGGGGATAGTTTACTTTTCATATAAAAATTATTACAAGAACACCAAAAAATTGGATCCTTTTGAGTATATGTATTTTCATCTTTGTAGATCTCCATTATGTTGGTTGTAGACTGGTGAATAATAATTTGATGGAAAATTTATTGTGCAAGACACGACGTCAATAATTTAGTTGATTTGTCGAGGGATGTTGATGGCATGGTTCTAAAATAAGCCATATGCTAATCACCATATTTTCCTATTTTATTTATCATTTGTGGACTTGGTGTTCTTGAATGATTCAACCTTGATGGTTTATCGATAGATGGAAAGGAAATGGAATCATTCTCCTCAATTTTTTTGGTCATTTTTAGGTTGTTGAGATGGTGGAAATAGATTCATACAACTAAAAACTTCCACATCATATAATGCTAATACATAAATTTTTATATGTATCTTAGTTATGAAAGAATCTATCTAATACACCTCATGTTATGAGATGGATTTATTGTGAAATTCAACTTTTAATATTCATGAATGAATAGATAGTGAGGATAATTTATCTGAAACCAAATTACTTTATGGTAGGAAATTACCATTGTTTCACGTTATATGGAACCATAGTTCATGTTATCATGTGATGTGGGAGAGGGTGGATTTAATGAGAGAGTAATGGCCTCATCTATTTGAAATGGATGCTTTTGGGTACTAATTATAGGGAACGAATTATTCTATGGTGGGGAAGTTATAGTGTTATGTTTTCGAACTAAAAGTCATAGTTTAAAATGAATGTATAGGTTTCATTTTTCTATTTTCTAGAATGGCCCCAAAATGAATTTGGAGGATACAAGTGAGGGTGATGTCAGAGATTTTTTGGATTAAAAAATCCTTATTTTTCCTATTCTTCTGGGTATTTACAGTCTTTGTAATATGGTTAGAAGAATTTTAAATTGTATCATTTTAATAAATCTAATTTTATCAAAATTTGATGTCTTTTTTGGTGATTTTTTGATTTTCCAATTACATGATGTGCAGTTGGTTTAAAAATCATGTAATGTATGGATGAATCCTTTATAATAGGAATACCTGCTTATTTTATTTCATAATGCAAATTTTTCATTGCTCACGACCAAAGAGGGATTAGGAAGAAATTTAAGATTCCTAAAACCTTCTTTTTTTTGATTGATTATTGATTATTGTTGTCATTTAAGTGTGACTCACAATGTATGTATTCTCCATATGTCATTATGTCCTTATATTTTTATCATTTGAGTTTGATAGATCATATAGAAATTTATTGCCCTAAAATCATTGTTTGTTAATGTTTTTTATATGTTGAGATCCAATATCTTCTACACCTTCATTGTTGTTGGTGGGTTTCATTGCGTGCTTTGAGTTTCCGTGAGAAATGTAGATGGTATTGTTGCGATGTATAAATTTGATTATTATATATATATATTGATTTAATTTAAATTACATAAACATCATTCAATTTATTTATTTTAAACTAAATTACATTGAATTGACATATTTGAATGAAAAATTTAATTTCTATCCTAAAATTGGGAGAACCCCCGAGTTCAAATAAAATTGGGTGTGACTGAAAAATTGAAAGAAAATTTTATAATTTATATTTATTAATTATATTTTGAAATTTAGGTTTTGAAATTTATTTCATGGTTGAATTTGATAAAATTTATTAAAATGGGTTTTGATAAAAACTCAATTGTTTTTTCTTAACCAAATGATGGTTTTTATACAAATCGTTTGTTTTGGTTTAAATAAAAAATTGGATCTTTTTTATTCGGTGAATATAATGAATTTCATTTTGAATAGTTCAAAAAAATTATTTAGTTTTGTATAACAGAACAAGAAATCCAAGGTAGTTTGTGAGTTATTTTATAACACTATATTGATTCTTCATAACTAAATCAAAACCAAGTGTAGTAGGCCACATCCCTGATGGTATGGTGATAAGAAACCTTTGGAAAGTATTAGGTTTCTACGTGTATACAGAAATTATTGTGATCTCCTTGAAGTCTGCAAGTATTTCGTTGCATATAAATATCATACCTTTCGTCAAATTACCATGTTGATATCTTTTTTATATATGACATATGAATGTGTTACCGTGTATTTTACATTAAAAAAATTATACGAACTAGTTTTCATGAATTTTTATGATTCCACTTGTGTAATATACATTAATAATTTTAGATGAATAGAATAAATTATTTTAATTACACTATCAAATTTCATATATATTATAAATATGAACGATTTAATAGGTTAATTAAATGTTGTAATATTATTATGTGATATTTATTGAGACCCTAATGGGATTTTATCTCACCCCTTCTTGTATATTCATATATTTTGTAGATTTCCAACTAATAGCTTTATGTTGGGGTATAATATTACCTGGTGGTAGTAGCTATTGAACCATGGGGATTGGGGAGATGCATTTATTGGGATATGTGAATTTTTTCCTATTTTTTGGTAATTTAAAATAGTACTTTTGGTTTCCATACCAAATTTACTTCTATTGTAGTTCTCCCTATAGAGTTTTCATTTTATGCATATTGATTTTTAATCATTCTTACACAATTTTTATTTAAATTTCTTTCCCACATTTATTTTTTATGATCCCATGTGCTAGTCGACAACCCATACTGATTCAGAATTCCCTTCTGATTATGTTTAGACTATATAAATTATAAGGATAACAGTGTGATAAGGATAGATCGTGATTGAATCCTATAAATATTTAATAATGTTAGTAAAATCTTTTTCATGGGTGATTCATTATATTTTTGTGAGTTCCAGATAGACCTACTAATTAATATGAGAGTACATCTCTTTGAGAATATCATATGAGGGACTAATATATAGGTTAAATCATTTCAATATTCATCAAGTCAGTAAGAATATATGCTTTCATTATATTTTTCTGTATAATGGTAGAATTTTTTAGTTATAAATTCATAATGTATATGGGTTGGGAATTTTTAAGATGAAAATATATTAAGTGGTATTTAATATAAATACATGGCGATTATATTCATTGAATTTGGGATCATTAAGTAATATTTTTTATCACAAGAATTGAAATTTTAAAATTTTAAACTATATTATATTGAATATAATTATAATACCCCATGCTTCTATGGTACATTTCCCATTGAATAATGAAATAGCTTGCATTGTATGCAAATTAGTGATTTTAACACACCGCAACCAATCAAACATGTTTTTATGAATAATAATTCACACATTTTTAAATTTGATAAATTTTATCTTTCAAAATGGACTTCATTTTTGAATTATGAATTTTAAAATTAGCTTAGGGTGAATATTCAGTATTTTTCTGAAAATATTCAATTTTTGATGAATTGTGAAAAACAATTCGTTATTGGTTAAAACGAAATTTTTATTTAAATAATTATTTATTTTATTTTAAATTATTTTCAATAAAAATAGTTGCATAACACCTATATAAGTTCAATGTCATTTAATGTATTCATTTTATAATAATATTAGTTATATAAAAATTTTATTGAACTTTTTACCGTCTTTTACCCACCTCATAAGAGAATTTACAAATTTGCATAAAACATAATCTTAACGCTTCTATGAGATTAATTTCAAAAATCCAAAAGAAATAGTTAATATAATTAAGTATAATGTGATTCAATATGACGAAAATAATTTTTTGTGAATAGTATCTTTTGACTTTTATTTACAACGGTTAAAAGTAAAAAGCGTAATTAAGAGTAAAAATGATATCATAATTAACCTGAATCATGTATTAATTATATTGGATAAGTTTAATTTGACTAGAAACATCCTTATTAACCAAATATGATCCCTTTTGTTCCACTTGGATTATATTAGGAAATTTATTATTATTTTATTTAATGAATAGTTAAAAGAGTTAAATTCAATGTTTAATAAGTAAAATATTTTTAATATAGGGATAAACAAAATATTAATTTTACTATAAATACTAATTATAAAGATAAAATAATTTCCTACATAATGGTATTTTATTTATAATTTTTAGACATTAAATAAACTAATTTATTTATGATACAATGATGATGCAGTAATAAACTTATCAATGAAATTTTAAAATAATTGCTATTATAAATGTTCAGATAAATGTAAATCAAGACATATGAGGAATTACATTAATTTTACATGTTAATATAACATGTTAGGGTATCTAAAAAAATTTATTCAAGGTGAAAATGTTTTAATGACTTTCAAATAAATCCAATACTAAATATTGTCAAAATTGACATAATTTAGTTTTTAAAACAAATACTATATTACTAATTGATATAATATTCCAAAAAAACTAAGGATCATATAAAGGGAATATATATGGGGTTATATATTAACAATTAACCACATGGGGTTTTCTTTTATGTTTATAGATAGTTTATTAACCATATAATATAAAAAATCAAAGAGACATGGTAAATGAGAAACTATTAAAGTAAGAGTTAAATTTAAATGTTAAGGTTAATACGGTAACCAAAACTGGTATAAAACCTATTGGTTTTTATTTTTTCGACCCATACACACATTATATTCTAAATAAATTATATTAACCATCAGAAACCGAAAATGATTTTATTATAAAATAATATTTCAAGTTTTTCTTAAAGTGACCCTCAGCTCTCTTGTAAAAAGGCACTTAGCCTTATCTTAGTTTCACAACTCCAAAGCATTTTGAATAGGAGAAACCCTGAAAAAATTACCTCCCAACTATCCTCTATTAATCCAAGATTCCTACATTGGGTCATAAATCCATCCTATGGAACCCTTTTTATCAAATCAAAAGGGAGAACCCGAAAAAGAGGTAAATATTTCATCATCTATTTCGAGTTCTTTTCTTATTCTACTTCCAATTTCATTGTTGTTTACATTCTAATATAATAACTCAAGTATAATTTATATAATTTGATAGTTTTATAAATATTTTACACTAATATTCATTATTCTATCCACAATATGAATGACAATGTCACTATACGTGCGTACGTAAGGCTTACCGTCTCAACGTCTTTGCGTAGTTTGTTATTTAAAAACTTCATTGTTTGTATGGGTATAATAATTAGTATAACTAATGTAAATAATATATATAACATGTTAATTATTATTTATATATGATATAAAATAAAATTACATACAATATCACCATCAATATAATGTTATTGGCGCGCGTACATACGTACAAAATACTGTCTCCATGAACGCAGTGAGATTCATTCCCCGTAGCAATCATTCAAGAATAATTTTAATTTTTTTATTAAAAATAATGTTTCTGAACATAATATCATTATCTATATTAATCAAATACATCATATCAATAAAAATTAGGGCTTATGTAACCAAATATATAATGAAAAATTAATTAGTTAACACCCAAAATGATGATACTATAGAAATATTATTAACAATGCAATATCAAAGGTTTATATATGGTTTCATATTTATGTATATAGTTATTGTATAACTAAATAACAATGTATTAACAGTTATACTAGAGTTTAACATTCCATCTACTAAGGATAAGTACAAGGTAAGGGTTAATTTTACAATAACTTTATAATCCGTGGGTTTTTTTATGTAAGTATCAACTGGGACCTCTTTATCATCAACATCTATGTTTTCTTAGTAATGTATTTCATTTTTTTAATATTTACTATACTATGGGTTAAAGTCATTTATACCCTTATTTTACCATATATTTTTTGAAAGGAATGTTTCCATCATTTTCTGAGCAAGGTACTTTATGACCTTTTCAAAAAAATTATGTTCAGAATGTTTTTTTTAACTTATACTATGAGTGGGGTTACATTACTCTATTATATCATCATGGATGATTCCCAAACAACCGTATAAAAAAATTTAAAAAATAAATGTTTTATTTTATAATTATATTACTTTTGAATGATTTAAAAATAGAAATAGATATTTCTCAAAAAATGTATTGATTTCATCTATGTCAATATCCATTGATCGATTTTAATCATGTTTGATGTTGATTTATTATGATACAAAAATTATATATAGTATTCATGGTTTGGTGATATGTTTGACCATGGATGTTTTATTTTTACACCATTCATGGTTTATGGATAAATTATTGACATTTTGTATGCTAGTTTTAATACAAATGATTATGTAATATTTAAAACATTTAATATGAGGAATGAATTGGACTTAGTAAGTGATGGGTGGAGCCCGCTATATCTCCTCGATGAATTGGTAGGTCTCATGAGACAAACAAGTGAATTGACATAAGGCCCTGACAAAATATTACTTGTAGTCTTAGCACAAGTCATTGACTATGTCGTAATAATGTCTAGAATTATGCATTCCATCATTATTAATGTGTCTATTGATATTGCATGTGATTATTAGACTAGTAGAATATCCATTTGAATATGTATATGGAATTATTTGATATTATATTTTCTATATTATACTGATTTTATGTTTAAATGGATTTTTTTTAGTCTCAGACATTTACTTAAATATTTATGCTTATTTATGAAATTTTCTCCTATATTGTTATCCATAATAAGCATCTAAGATCACCCCTTTTATTTTTTATAATTACTAGTATGTGAAGAAGTATTATATGGTTGACCTGTAAGGATAGTCTAAGGATATAAGTGTGTTCAAAATTGGAAAAAACATTGTTGATGTTTTTATTTCATGATGTAATGTAAAAATTATGAATGTATGTAGCACATACAAGGTTACTAAACTGATTGGTCTTTCGGGACAGGATTCCTTGTAATTCGAATTGTATGAAATAATTCAGTGACTTGTGATAAATAGAATCGGGGCATTACATTTGGTATTAGAGGAAGTTTAGTACAAACCTTGGAATCTATATTTCAAAATTCTATGATTAGTGAACAATACCCTAAGATATACATTGAAGACTAGTATAGAAGAACGTCCATGAATTTTAGTGTTATATAAATTTTGTGAGTTTTCCATGAACTAGATATCTTTATTAATACAAATAGTTTGAGGTGGCTCTGGAATAGATGTAACTAGAGGTAAAACCCAAAAACACCTCTTTGAGCTAGACTCGAACGAGAACTGCTACACAACAACTGGCCTTGATGCACACTTGGATACAAAACTACCGGGGGATATGCTTATGATAATTAAAATTTTCTTTACTAACAAATGTGAAGGGTTTATGAGTATATACATTCTCAATGAATTTTTTTATGATTATGGATTATATTTCTAAACATTTCAATTTAAATTAAGCGTTTTACAAGTTTGGATTTATGTATTGTGATTCATAAACTGATCAAGAGTATGTCATTGTATAGAAATGGGATATTGTGGAAGGAATTGAAACTGTATCATTGTACGTAATCCATGTAGGTATTTACCTACTACATAAGATAATTATAGTAACCTGGTGATGTAACTGGTTCAAATCAGCTTATAATCATATTGGGACTACACACTCCGGTTATGAAAAATAACTTTACCTGTTTTGGGCACCCTGATCCACATTCTGGAGGGTCACTGTTTGACTGCTTCCTGAGGCAAAAACCAACAACATTCAATGGGAGTACAAATCCATTAGTAGCTGTGCAATTGATAAATTCCATATATAAAATATTTTTGTCTTTGGGGAGTAGGAAAAGGGAAAAAGTTTCAATGTTTGTTTATCGCCTCATGGGAGATGTAGATAAATGGTGGCCATTAATCCAAAACAAAAAGGAATATGAACAAGTATCGAAAATGGAATAGATGGATTTTAAAGATATTTTCATAGAAATATTCTTTCCTCGTGACCATTGAGTGGATATGGAAAGGAAAATTCTGAGTCTGAGGCAAAAATAATATGAGAATGTTGCAAATTATGAGGCTATATATACAAGGATAGAAAGACATGAAGAAAAAAATATACGTAAGCTAAGGAGTAATATTGATTGATTATTTTATGGGTTAAAAAAATATCTCTGGTGATAATTTGTCTCACAATACATCTTATCATACGAAGATATTGTCTCATGTACTATCAAGACAGAAAAATAATTCTATATGTCTAACAAATTTATAGAAAATCAGGTGAAGAAGAGATCTGTTGAACACTCTCAAAATGAAAATAAGGTGAAAAAGGGAAATGTTGAATATCTATCCTGAGGTAAATTTTGGAAGAAACACATTGGTACTTTCCTGAAGGGAATGTGAGTCTATTTTAAGTGTGGTGAAATAGTCCAAAAACCTAGTGATTCCAAGGGGAAGAAAAAGGTGTCAATTTTGAATGTTAAAACATTAGAGAAAAGGGGCATTATGAAAATTAATTTCCTAATAACCAAGGGAACTTACTTCAGAAAATGTCAAGGGATCAATTCCATGATTATGCGGTTAGTACTACTAATGTTGAAGCTATGAAAGACATGGTGGGGGTTAATATAATGGTTTCCTCAATGTTAAACAATGATATATTTGATTCTGGATCATATCATTGATTCATATCATCCATGTTTTCTAAAAATATTATATATTTCCAATTTGATATAACAAGGTAGTTTTTTGTCAACACTCTTAAGGGAAGTATCATTTCATCAAAGTTTTGGGTATCAGTTCCCATTTGGGAATATTAATTTTCTTTGTATGTTGATTTCAACATCAGACTCATGATTTAATTTGATATAATTCTTGTTTTGGATTAGATTTCAGATCATGATGCGAAAATTTATTTTAAGAAGAAAGAGGTTACAATTTTGGATGATGATAATGAGTACCTTATCTTGAGGCCAGAAACGTCACCACATAATTCTTATCTAGATCCACCCCCAGTAGCTCAAATAAATTCAATTACTGGTGAGGAATAGAGTGAAATATCTATGGGTGAGGAAAGAAATGTTCAAAGAGAGGATGTACTTATTGATCAAGAATATTTTTATGTGCTTCAAGATGATTTACATGGTCATCCTATAAAATGAGAAATTGGGTTTTCATTGATTTAACTCCAAGTTCAAGGCCCATATCGAAAACCCCTAATAGAATGACCACTGTTTAATTATTGGAACTAAATAAACAACACGAGTATTTAAGTAATAAGGGATTAATTCACCATAGTGTTTCTCTATGGGGCGCTCGTGTTCTTTTTGTTAAGAAGAATGATGGATCTAGGAGGTTGTGCATTGAATACGGGGAGATCAATGTTATAACCATAAAGAACAAGTATCCCCTACCTCTCAGGGATAATTTATTTGACCAACTTCATGGAGATCAATATTTTTCAAAGATTGAACCTCGATCTGGATATCCTCAGTTGTGTGTGTAGAAGGATGACATTCCAAAAATAGTAGTTTGATCTAGGTAAGAGTATTACGAGTTTACAGTAATGCCTTTTGGATTAATTAATGCACCCTTTGTCTTCGTGGATCTAATGAATAGATTTTTCAATGAATATATTGAAGACTTTGTAGTGGTATTTATAAATGATATTAGGGTATACTCAAAAATCTATAGAGATCATGAAAAAAACTTGGACATTATCATATGGACTCTTAGAAGAAATCATTTATATAAAAAAATTAGCAATTGTGAATTATGGCTTTTGAAGATTTCTTTTCATGGCCATATTGACTCTAAGATGGAATATCTTATTTTCCTTCAAAGACCAAGGCAATCCATTAATGTAGAGAATCGTTAAGTATAAATGAGGTATGCAGTTTTATTGGTTTAGTAGGTTATTATCGATGTTTTGTCCAGAATTGTTCCCGCTTGGCTAACCCATTTACCAAGCTCACATGTAAAGGGGTTAAATTTGTTTGGAAATAAGAGTGTGAAAAATGCTTTTAATAACTAAAGAGAAGATTAGTAAATTATCCTCTCATGAATCTACCATCATGGAATGATGGGCTTGTTATTTACAGTGATGCATCAATTAAAGGACTTGGCTCTGTCGTTATGCAGAATGAATGAGTTAATACTTATGCATCACAACAGCAAAAAAATTAATGAAAAAAACTACCCCCTCATGATCTTGAGTTACCAATATTAATCTTTTCCTTGAAAATATAGAGTCACTATCTCTATAGTGAAAAATGTGAAATTTTTACATATCACAAGAGTTTGATGAATTTTTTTTCACAAAATGTATTAAACTTGGGGCAAAGTCGATGACTTGATCTACTTAAAGATTATAATTTCACTAGGCACTACCACCATGGGAATGAAAATAAGATGGAAGATACTTTTAGTAGAATGGATCAGGGAGTTTTGAACAAGATGATAATTGAAGGGATCCTATTTTCATGGATCTAGTCAATTCTTTTTGAAATGGTTTCCAAACAATCTTTACAAGAAAAAAATAACGAGTTTTCAGACTGATGATGAGGAGTCTCAAAAAAAGATTAAAGCTATGAATGATGATAGATTAAGTGACTTGATCATTAATCAAGAATATATATAAATGATGTTGTAAGACTTCATGGAGTACCCCTGTTGATTGTTTCTGATCATGATCCCTTTTTGACGTCAAGTTTCTGAAAAAGTATTTAGAAGGCCCTCGATACTAAACTTTATTTGAGCACTTCCTACCACACTCAAAGTGATTGAAAACCAGAATGGACTATTAAAACCTTAAAAGACATTTTGATATCTTGATCACTTGACTTTCATGGTATGTGGGATCAATATTTACCTCTGGTAGAATTTTCATATAACAATAGCTTCTATTTAAGTATTCATATGGCACCATATGAAGCGTTATATGGAAAGAGATGGAACACACCATCTTGTTGGGATGATGTTGGTGAATGAAAACTCATAGGCCCAGAACATGTTGAGGAAATTATGGAAAAGGTGAAGCTTATCCAAACCTACACCACATCATCCAAAAGTAGGAAACAAAGCTATGATGATAAACAAAAGATATATTTGGGATCACTAGTAAGAGGCCATGTTATCTTGAATGTATCTCCATAGAAGGGTGTTATACATTTTGGTAAGAAGTATTAATTGAGTCCCACGTACATCAGACATCTCATAATTCTAGAACGAATTAGAGTTGTAGATTATAGTTTAGAAATGCCTCCATGTCTCTCCAATATTCACGATTTATTCCATGTATCACTGTTAAGAAAATACAAGCCTGACACAACACATGTACTCACCTATGAGGAAACATAACTGGAACCTGGTCTGTATTTTTGTGAAGAGCTTTCATAATTCATGATACTAGTGAATAAGTGCGGAGAAACTGGATGCCTTGTTTGGTAAAATTTCTATTAAGAATCCATAAGATGGAAGAGGAAATGTGGGAACTCGTGGAACTTATGATGAAGAACAACCTGAATCTTTTAATGCATTAATATTCTAGAAACTTCAATGACGAAAATATTTTAAGGACGGAGAATTTAACACCCTAAGATTCTTTGGTACTTTTCCCTTTGAATAATGCATTAACTTGCATTGAACACATCATTGAGATTTTAACACACCACAACTAATCAAACTAGACATTATGATTAATAATACAAACTTTTTAGAATTTTATAAATTTTATCATTAAAAATGGACTTCAATTTTGGATTCAAAATATTGAAAATATATTAGGATAAATTTTTTGTATTTCTTTGAATACTTTTAATTTTTGATGAATAGTGAAAACACCACGTTATTAGTTAAAACCGAATTTTTATTTAAATAATTATTTATTTTATTAATATTTGTTTTATTTCAAAATAGATACATAATACCTATATATGTTCAATGTAATTTATTGGATTAATTCTATAATAATCTTGGAAGTATAAAATTTTTATTGATGTTTATATAGTCTTTTACCCACCTCTTAGGAGAATTGGAAAATTTGAATAAAATTTAAATTTACCACTTCTATATTTTGAATTTCAAAAATCAAAAAGACACAGCTAATAGTAGTAAGTAAAATTTGGTTCAATAAAGGGAAATATTTTTTGGTGAATAGAAACTTTTGACTTTTATTTACCACAGTTAAAAGTAAATAGGGTAATTAAGGGTAAAAATGATACCATAATTACCCTAAATCATGTACTAATTCTTTTGTATAAGTGTAATTCGACCAAAAACTAACTTAGGAATAGAATAGGATACCCTTTGGTAGACTTGGATTAGATTATCTCATTTATTATTATTTTATTTAATGAAGAGTTAAAAGAGTTAAATTCAAAATTTAATAACTAAAACATTTTCAATATAGTGTTACAATCAAATAAATTAGACTATAAGTATTCATTTTAAATCTAAAAATATTTCTTACCTAATTAATTTTTATTTATAATTTTTAAACATCAAATAATTTAATTTATTTATGACACAATGACGATGCAATAATTACCTTATTAATGAAATATTAAAATAATTGATGTTATCAATATACAAATAAAATTAAATTGATAATTATGAAGAAGTAATCAAAATTTATAGGTTAATATTACAAGTTATGATTATTTGATTAAATTTCATTCAAATTGATAATGTTCCAATGGATTTCAAAAAAATAAAAAAAAAAATATTGTCAAAATTGACATAATTGAGGTTTTAAAACAAATATTATCTAAAAAATTGATATAAGGTTTCTTAAAAATCTATGTTTATGTAAAAAGACATAGATAAGGCTATATATATTAATAATGAACCACTTGGGGTACTTTTGGATGTTTATAGTATATTTATCAACCATATAATATAAAAATACAATTAGACATTGTAAATGACAAACTATTTAACTAAGAGTTAAATCTAAAAGATAAGGATAATATATTGACCTAAAACTATATATAACCTATTGGTTGAGAGTTTTTTTACCCATAACCACCTTATCCTCAAAATAAACTTTTTTGAGTCATTAGAAACCGAAAATGGGTTTATTATAAAATAATTTTTCAAGATTTTCCTAAAGTGACACTCACCTCTCTTATAAAAGGGCACTTCCCCTTCTCTAACATTCAAACCTTCAAAAGATTTTTTCTCAGTCATCGCTGTCACCAATATCCTCCCAACATTCTTATCTTTATCCTAGAGGCCATCCTTTGGTCATAAAGCCATCTTATGGATCTCTTTTGATCAAATCAAAAGGCATAACCTGAAGAAGAGATAAATATTTCATTACTTCTTTCAAGTTCTTTTCTTCATCCACTTCTTATTTTGTTGTTGTTTCCATTGAAAAATAATAACTCTAGTATCTTCTTTATACGTTGATGTTATTATAAAAATGGTATTGCCATATTCATTATTCAATCCATCATATGAATGACAAAGTCACCATACGTGCGTACATATGACTTACCATCTCCACGTCATTGTGTAGTTTGATATTCAAACACTTCATTATTTTGATGGGTATAATAATGAGTATAAATAAATTAAATAATAAATATTACATGTTAATGAATATGTATATATGATATACCATCCAATTACATATGATTTAACCATCAATACAATGATATTTTCACTCATGCATACGTACTGATTACAGTCTTCGTGTACACGATGGGATACATTCCCAGTCATAATCATTCATGAATAATTTTAATTTTCTGATTAAAAATAATTTTAATTATTGTAATATAATTATATATATGAATAATATAAATCCTACCCATAAAAACATGGATTATGTAAACAAGCATATAAAGGAAAATTAATCAGTTAACACCTGAAACGATGATACTACTGATATATTATTAACAAAGAAATATTAGAGGATAATATATGAAATCATATTTACATATAGTTTATGTATAATTTAATAAAAATGTTTTAAATATTATATTGGTGTTTAACATACCATTTACTAATGAAATGTACAAGGTAAGGGTTAATTTCACAATCTCTTTTTTATCTGATGTTGTATTTATGTAAGTATCTATTGGGACCTCATTATCATCCACATCCTTGTTTTCTTAAAAAAGTAAATCAAAACATTTTAACTATTTACTATATTATGGTTTAAAGTAATTTATACTCTTATTTTACCATATATGTTTGAAAGTAATCTTTCCATCATTTTCCAAACAATGTACTTTATGACCTTTTCGACAAAATTAAGGTAAGAAAGTTTTTATAACTTATACAGCGGGTGAGGATATTATCCACGATTTTATCATCATCAAAGCTTCCCACACAATATTATAAGAATATTTTCAATATAAATGTTTCCTTTTATAATTATTTAACTATTAAATGATTTCAAAATAGAAAGAGATATTTCTCCAAAAATGTTTTTATTTCATCTATGTCAACATTCTTTGATGGATTTTAAGCTTGTTTGAAGTAGATTTATTATGATACAAAACATCCATATTGTATTGAAGTTTGTGTGGTATGTTTGATTGTGGAAGTGTTATTTTTACACCCTTCATGGTTTATTGATAAATTATTGACATTTCGTATACTATTTTTAATATGAATGTTTTTGTTATTTTAAAACCTTTTCATACGAGGAATGGATTGGACATAGTAAGTTATGGGTGAAGCCTGATATATCTCCATGATACATGAGTAGGTCTCATGAGACAAACTACTATCTTGACATAGGGCCTTGACAAAATTGTATTTGTATTCTTGGAACAAGGCCTTAACTATGTGATTATAAAGTCTGACATTGTTCATTCCATCATTATAAATGTGGCTATTGATATTGCATGTGATTATTCATCTAGTAGAATATCCATGGGAATAATTAAATAAAAGTATTTTATTCTCTATTTTCTATATTATGGTGACGTTTAACTTTTAATTGATTTTTTATTCTATACATTGCATTAAATATTTATGATTATTTATGAATGTTTTCTCTATACTGTTATCCTTATTGAGAACCTGAGCGCACCCCTTTATATATTTTACTTTTCCTAGGATGTCAAGACGTATTTATGGTTGACCTGTAGGGTTAGGATAAGGATATAACTGTTTTCAGAAGAGGATAATTTTTGTTGATGTTTCTATTTCATGATGTTACATAAAACTTATGAATGTAACTAGTATTTCATAGGATAATAATCCAATCCGTATTTCGGGATAGGATTCCTTGTATCATGCCAATTTTATATAATAATGAACCAAATCTGGGTAACTAGGGTCGGGGCATTACATTAATTTTTGAGTCCACTATAGGATTTCATATAAATAGTTTTTATTTTGGGGAATGATTTTTTTGAGAATCAATATTTTGTTGGCATTGTATGAAATTTTAGTACAATTCAAATCTTGGTTTAATGATTAGTAACCATGGATTTTTGGAATATAGGTACAATATATAATTTTTTTAAAAAAATAATTTGGTTAAACCAAAACTCTAACTACCACATCATGTTATTTTGAGAAATAATATGTGGAAAATTACCCACCCAATATAAATAAATTAGTGAATAAGTTATTACAATAGTTGAAATTAATAATATATCATTCAAAATGGATTAATATAATCTGTATATCAATTATTTTAATATACCTATATAATTTGTTTATTTTCAGAATGATTATAATGAAAATATTTATCAATTAATTCTAGAACTAACTTTATCTTTTTATAAATAAAATAAGTAGATAATTTTTTTAATGTATAAAAATTATGGTTACCGATGAAATGTTCTTTTAATATATATCATGTAAAAATTTCTAAAACTCAAAAAACGGAGTTATGAAAATGAGATTGAAGGTGTAAAAATTTAAATATTTTAATAAATCATTCTCAAAACATTTAAAAAACATTAAATCTTTTCCTATTATTAGATTTATACACATGATAATTATCTACGAAAATTGTATGTATAAAAAAAGTGTCTCTTATATCATATCATAATTTAATAAAAAAAAATTATGTTTAATATCAATCAATGACGTACAATATATTTTATTGTAAAAAGAGATTTCTGATGAATAATCTATTATTAAGGATAATATTTTATAGAATATTTAATCAAAAAAAATGCTTCTTAGGATTGATTTTATTAATACAACATTTTGAAAAATATATTTCTTTACTATTTTATTTAATTTTTGACGACCAATTCTCACTTTTCTATACACTCATGTTTTACAAATTACCTCTCTCTAGAATGATGATTTCAGTCAACTCAAGATGTAATTTTGTACTCTCTTATTCAATAATAATTAGTGTGAAAAAATATTTTAAATTGATCATGAGTCAATACACGATATTTTATATCTTTCATACATAATTGACTCATATTGCAAAAAATATTCTCATAAATTTAATATTATAAATTACAATTTTTATCAATATGCGTGTTTTTACTCAGTTCATAAAAATATGTTTAAGAAATATCACATATTTGAAACCAAATATTATTATATCAATATTTTGAAATAACATCTTAATCTTTATGAATTTCTTCCACCACTCCAAGAAATATGTTTCTACTATTATAATTTTTTTTCTTATCACAGTCTACATATTCTCATTAAAATAATAAAATCACTATAATATTATAATGTTATAATCTCTTATAAAAAGATGAAATATTATGGTTTTACTTATACCCATGTGTATATTTATTTATTAGTGTGATTATATCATCATATATGAAATTGAGTTATATTTTTTATTAAATAATTATACCAATATGAACTCTAACATCTACATGAATATTAAATTTTATATTATATGATATTTTGGAATCACAATTTTTCATCACTATCACAAATATCATATACCATCATTCATCCAAATCATTAAGAAAAATGATTATCTTTCATAATTTTTATTTAAATAGTCAAATATTTTTGTATTCATACATATCATCATAACATTTTTCACTTCACAAAGATTTTTTATCATTATAGGATGACTTATTATTTAATATAGATTCAATTATATTATGTATAAATTAATGATACCATATTAATTTATATTATTGATTTATATAAAAAACACCACAATAATATTATCTTTTAAATCTTGGTTTCAAATCATGAGACAAATCCATTCCAAAAATAATATATTTATACATCATATTCAAACTTGTATTATTTGTTAATTCATTGAGGATTACATTGTTATTAGAATGAATATAATATTTCTTGAGGTATATCTTTAATTTATATTTTTCCCCAGCATAATTAGGTTTAATATTATGATTTAAAACTATATATCTTATAAAAATAGTTTCTCCAAATTCATAAGATTTACGGATAATGTTTTCCTTATTTACATTAGATGATTGACCACTCTTATATATAATGAATAAAACCCATTTATTTCCTTAATAGTATGGTATACAAATGTTATAAAACACCTATAATTTTTATAATAACAGGATTCATATCTAAAATTTCAAAGAGGTCTAACCATTGAACATTTGGACTTTATTAAAATGATGTATTTATTTCAAAAAAAATTAATATCAATAAACATGTAATGAGATATTATTTTTACATTCTATTTTTTAGGAATACAATCACCATGATCCATATTGAAAATATTAATTAGTTTGACTTAAATTGTTTTTGTTCTTTAATATACAAATTTTATTTTCTTCAAAAATAAACATCAAAATTTTATACTCCCAAAATTATTTCATATAACTGTAGGTAACTAAATTGATTGATTTATATTTCCCATGTGTATAATCAGATTTATAATTCATAATATTGCATACAAAACCTTTTTTTATCATTAATTATATATAAATTGACATCATAATCATTAATGTAACCAATTTCATAAAATTCAATATATGAAATGAAATTTTTCTTTCAATTTTATAATTTACATTTTCATTGTACATATATAAAAATTATAGAAACTAACATTTTATAAATATTTAATCTCTAAAATGGGTTATTTTTCTTATAAATAATTAAATATTTATAAATCGATTCCCAAATTTTATTAACCCTGATGAATTTACCAAATTCACGTGGTGTCACAATATTCATCATAATCATTATGAAACCCATCATTTAATATTTATTAGATTTAACTCTATCTTATTCATCAATCATTTTCATAGTATAGTTAATTAAATGTGAACAAATTGTCCATATAAAAAATATAGATTTAGTTTTTACTTGTATTTCACAATAATATTTTTTGAATTTAGTAAAAATAATATCTCTTTACTCAACCAATCATTTTATTCTATACATAAAAAATAAATGAAACAAATCATTCTTATCACTAATTTGTAACCTTTTTGGGACATAATTTTAATATCCATTCACTTTTAAATTATATTTTTAAAAATGAAATATGTATTTATTTTATATTAAATTATTATAGTATGTAAAAAATCAATAGAAAAATTATTATAATATATATCCTCATGGTAGAATAAACTAACTTCAAATACATCGTAAGGAATTCTTAGTATAATCATTAGTATAATAAATTCCTAAATATTTTCTCTAAAATACAATATAATAACCATAATTACATTAAATATGATAAATAATATATAAATATAATTACCATTTTACATGTAAAGACCCGTAAAATTAAAGGTAAATTTTTTCTTAATTTTCTTTGGAATTTTACAAGAGCGTGGTTTCTGACGGCACCTGATTCCGAGCCCCGGAGTGCCCGGAATTAATTTCCGAAGTTTGGCTCGGGTACGTTCAGTGAACGAACGAGCGGGAATTTATAACTTTTGATCCGGTGCTCGGAATTGAAATCTGAGGACACCGATGAACTCACACCGCCGATATTCGCTTAAGGAGACCTTTTCTGAAGTTGCGTTTATTGCGGGACGAAAGTTAGTTTTTGGGAGAATTATAAGAAGTTAAATAAAAATGTGGAACACTTTTTATTTTTCTTACTTGTTGGTTAACTCCTCTCAAAGGAAGTTAAAGGTGGGACCCACATCCACTTAACCTCCCTTGGGAGGATTAAGTGTGGTGGGGCCCACACGAAACCCAACTTTTCATCTCCTCTCAAAACTCCTTTAACCCCTCTTTAAATGACATGACAACTTGTTATTTAATTTGGAGTTTTTTTTATTTGAATTTCAAACCTTTGAAATTCAATTTGTTAAGTTTGTGAATAAAATAAGACTCTATCATATTTTATTTAGTTAGAACTCTCTAGCCTTCTTGAGAGGATTTTGGGAGCTCTTTATTCTTCTTCAACTTTGACGAAGAACGCGAAGAAACATCGAACTCCGATGAAGAACGCCGCTCCTCTCTTCTTCATAGCCGTTGTTTCCGAAGATCGACGATGTCTTTCGTGTCAATGAAAGGGAACGCCGCTTCCTCCTCGGAGTCCCTTCGTCGGCTTACGAAGATTCGCCAACGACGTACCTCTTCGGACGTACCTCTTCGTCAACGGATTTGATGAACGTTTACCATGACGCCCGACCTCTACGACGCCCGACCTCCGCGACGTTGTCTTCCGCGGTTCGTTGACGATCTTCGATCTTGAAACCAAGGTAGGGGTTGTTGTGGATTATTTATTTATTCTCGTTCTTGATTTTGAATGTCAAACTTTGAGGATAACAAATATTTAATATCGTTTAACGTGAGGGGGCCGGACCGCACGAACATGGACGAACCCCCCTCCTTTGTTCTTGTTTATTTATCTTGCGGATGAAAGAAGATGTCGTGGTGCCGTCGCACCATGCGGGAATTCGCACGGTTGTATTGCGCGGCGCCGTCGCGCCGCCCCGTGGAAGGATCATCAAGAACGCGACGCCGTTGCGCCGCGTCGAAGGGAAGCAAAGGTGCGGCGGGGGGGGGGGGGGGGGGGGGGGGGTGCCGTCGCACCGCGCCGGACGACTAAGGCCACGACCGGTTCTGGGCCGCGGAGGAACTAGAAGACCGGCGGCTCGCCGGGCCGCCGGTGTCGGAAACCGGAAGGGGACCGGCCTTGCCGGACCCGTTGAGGAAGGACCGGTCGGCCATGTCGGGCTGGCCGGAAGGGAGGTGCCGGGGGAATTAATTCCCCCGGCTGGCCACAAGAAGCCCCCCCCCCCACGTGAGGGGGGACCAGTTACACAAAGGGGGGGCAACCCCCCCCCCCCCCCCCGATTTTCCTCAAGCAGGCCCCCACGAAGGGGTCCGGTTCTCCAAAAGGCGCGGTTTAAGCCGCCCCGCAAGCTGGGAAGCGGGGGCCATGCCCCCCGCGCGTGTCACCAAGAGGCGCCAGGCCGCGCCGCCACTGGCCGGGCCGCGCCGCCGGCCGGACCGGGTCGGGTTGACCCGGTTCGGGCCGACCCAGGGGGGGTCGGGCCGGGTCGGGCCGGACCCGAACCCCCCGTCTTCGAGACGATTTCGATCTTTTTCTCATAACTTGAGCTACGGACCTCCGATTGACGAACCGTCTGTGGCAACGCGATCCATGGATCGAGACGGTCGTTTTGGTATATTACACTCAGGGTTTCTGAATACTTTGAGTTTGTCCGGGTTGGTTCGTACACGAAACCAACTGGGCCTTCGGAGCGGAAACGCTCATATCTTGAGCTACGGACGTCCGATTGATGTGCCGTCAGCTTTGTTGTGTTCCTCTTAGTGAGACAGATCTTTTGGCATACTCCGCCCGAGGTTTGGACGCAGGTGGAGTACAGTCGGGTTGGTTTTGCCTTAGAAAACAACCGGGCCCCTGGGACGAAAAAGCCAATAACTCTCAGACCGGACGGCTGATTGACGCGCCGTCTGTTGCGTTGAGTTCCTGTTGACGATATCGAACTTTTGGATATATCAACTCTGGACTTTGTGACAGTTGATGTATCAGCCTCTCGGCTTGTGGAGCGGACCCTCCGAATGAGCTTGATGTGTGCGGGAAACTTAGTGTTGGTTGCGACTGCGACTGTGACTACTACTGCTACTGCTACTGTGACTGCGATGACGACAGTACAGAGATCCTGTGTGGATTCGACGACGACAACAACAGCACTCAGCGATCCAACGTGGATCAGTGCTACATGTCCTGTGTGGGCCCAATCCTGTGTGGGTCCGATCCTGTGTGGGTCTTTGCGCTCAGCGGTCCTGTGTGAACCAGCGCCTACAGGTCCTGTGTGGGCCCGATCCTGTGTGGGTCTTTGCGTGGGTTAGTTACCTATCGATCCTTCGTGGGTCCGACGACTTAGATGGATCAGAGATAATCATTATCGTCCCTTGAAAAAGTATACCTGTGTGAGCTGAATCCTGTTGCTTTCCTGTGTGGATTGTGTTGTGCTATCCTGTGTGGATTACGTTTTTCTTTCCTGTGTGGAATACGTTTACTTTCCTATGTGGACTGAGTTGTAATTGGGCTCGGAGGATGGATCGTATTTGTAATTGATGACTTAGGTATATGTATGGGCATATACCTAAGTAGTGTCGGTTGTTACTTCGTGATTGTACCTTTATTTGTTGTCTATCCTTTGTGGATTTTGAGAGACCTTCAAGGGTCTCGGGGTCCCTACTGAGTAGTTTATACTCACCCCAGCACGGGTTATGCCCGCACTATGTTGTGTTGGTTGCAGACGACGGACAGCGAGGATCTTGGCTGAGGCTTACAGAGCAGGATGATACCTGGAGGTGGACCACTGGGCGGAACGTGTTCCGAGCGGACGACGGGACCCGAGGAGCAGTGGAGCTATCTGTACCCACCCTTCAGGAGTGATTTCTAGTGGACGGCTCAGTGTAGAGGCTTTTACTTTACAGTTGCTGTTTTCCCTTTCGAGTTGTACTTTACTTTCAGATTGGGTTTGTATACTGGCCCATTTACTTTTCCGCACTTCAGTTGTACTCTGATTTTGCTTAGTGTTTACTTTCTGCTTGCTTACTCTGTGGTGTTTGTTTACTTTACAAAGGCAATGCCTTCCCTTTTTACCGGTATTTACGCCTTGGTGCTAGTCACCAACCCCTGGCCTATGGAAGGCGGGCTTGGGGTAGTCACGGCACGGACCCCGAGGGCGGGTCGTGAAAAATTGGTATCAGAAGAGTTCGGTTCTACCGCGAACTCTGATCTTTTCTATATGAAGCAATAATGTTTAGCGTATTGAGTGTGGTTATCAGTCCAGGGAGTCCAGTGTTGGTGCGGCGGCCGACGTATCCGTACACCAGGACCATGATATCTGATTTCCGACTTAATGCACGAAAACATTGATTGCGTGTGTGTTTCAAGGTTTTCTTTGTGATTTCTTTGTGTCAGCTCACCAGGTATACTGTTTGACAGTGGCGCACCTGTTTCCTTTCAGGATGGCCCCACGATGGCAGCCAGCTAGGGTTCCAAGAGTCGAGTGTGATGACAGCCCACCGAGCGACGAGGCCTCGGTGCAGGGCCCTTTTTCAGCAGTGGCACCGGCGGTAGCTCTACCCATCGAGCCACCGATGCTTCCAGCACTAGCTGCTGACGATGCACGTCGCCTCAGTGCACTGCATGAGTTTCAGTGCCAGCGACCGCCCAAGTTTCATGGGGAGACGGACCCCCAGGCAGCCGAGGACTGGCTAGAGGCAGTGGTACGAGTTTTTAGGCTAGTGAGGACACCTGAAGACCTCATGGTGATCCTCGCTGCGAGCCTACTGCACACATCAGCGGGCCGATGGTGGAGCTTGATGTTCCAGGTGCACGATGAGGCATCTCTACTTTGGATGGTATTTTTTGAGAGACTCTTCCTCTCAGAGTTTGTCCCAGCCACCCTTCGTGTGGTGCGTATCCAGGAGCTTCTTCAACTGCGGTAGGGCAGCATGACGATCGCTCAGTACTCGACGAGATTTACCGATCTCTCGCGATACTCGACCGACATGGTACGGGACCCATTCTTCCGGGCCCGGACCTTCGAGCAGGGTTTGAGACACGAGATCAGGGCATCGATGATCTCCCTCAGCATACCGACTCAGTCAGGAGTACTAGAGCGAGCCCTTTTGATCGAGAGCTTCCTTGCTGAGTCTACACCAGCGCCGAGACCCACCGCAGGGCGGCACGTTGCAGAATCTTCTGCGGCTGGCAGTCGACGAATGACTCAGGGGTCCAGACAGACCAGACCCTCAGGAAGACGACCACAGGACACTGGCTCAGCAGTGCGGGGCACACAGTGAGGAGCCAGTCTTTCGAGAGGCATTCAATGCTACTCGTGCGGCGGGCAAGGCCACATGTATTGTGACAGCCCGACCCGTCGTTCCGAGGAGCAGTAGACGGTTGAGGAACCACCTAGGCAGAGGCAGAGGTTCGACCGTGGCGGTCCGCAGGGAGGAGGCAGGCAAGGCAGAGGAGCTGGCCGAGCATCAGGTGGTGGGAGACGTTTTGAGGCTCTACCACCACCACCACCAGGAGGTCCACCCCGACCTCAGGGGAGAGCACAGCTTCAGGCAACTGAAGCTTACGATCATGGAGCTCCGGAAGCGGGTGGACTAGTGCGGGACTAGCTCCAGGCATAAAGGCCTTTTCCCATAATGCCTCTAGCTTCGTAGTTTGAGTTGCTTTGTGTCCTTGTACTTTAAGTTGAAGTAATAAAAGACACTTGCCTTGGTGACTTTCGTTTTCTTGTCTTTTGTTTGTTTTTACTAAGAGGAGCCGGTTAAAAACTGTTGACTTGACCCTCACTTGCGAGATTCATACTGGAGGAAACCCAGTGACCACACACTGATGCCGACAGTGTGACTCAACCCTTGGAGGCGAGAGTAACAGTTGGATCTCTTGGTTGCAGCGTCGAGGCCTTACGACGTCATCCATGCCATGAATTAACTAATCATGACGGGATTGACTGTATTAGGAAAGGAACGTGGTTCATCCATGGGATGAGAACAGATTTCACTTTTCGGCAAAGGAGAAAGATTTGCAGCTTTTCCGTACATTAAGGAAGAAGGGGAAACCCTTCGTGTGGTCAGAATGATGTCAGCAGAGCTTCCAGAAGCTGAGATAGATATTGACCAGTGCACCTATCTTGAGGTTGCCTGAGGAAGGAGTAGGTTACGTAGTCTAATGCGATGCATCAGGGATTGGAATCGGATGTGTTCTGATGTAGGAGCGGGCCGTGATCGCCTATGGATCACGACAGTTTTGGCCGCATGAGCAGAACTACGCTACCCATGACCTGGAGCTAGCAGCAGTGGTCTTCGCTCTGAAGACATGGCGACCCTACCTGATGGGCGAGCGCTTTACAGTCTTTTCTGATCATCAGAGTCTCAGGTATATCATCTCGCAGAAGGACCTTAACCTGAGACAGCGGTGATGGCTCGAGTTCCTCCAGGACTAAGACTTTGAGATAGTCTATACTCTTGGGAAGGGGAACGTAGTAGCTGATGCCCTCAGCAGGAGGACGGGTATTCAGCTACTTGAGGAGGCGACGGAGCATCTATCCTCTTTGCAGATTTCCTTCGTGGATAGTGATGGAGAATCCTTCCTCCGGTCACTCACAGTCACCCCTCCTCTATTGCAGTAGGTCAGAGAGGCACAGCATGAGGACGCTGACTGTGAGACACCGCATGCACAGATATCCTTGGGACATGCACCTGATGGTTTCTCCCTTGGAGCAGAGCACGACATCCTTTTCAGAGGACGTACCATGGTACCAGTCGCTTTGAAAGAGGAGGTGCTGAGAGAGTTTCACACTTCTCCCTTGGAGGTACATTCTGGAGTGGCGAAGAAGTGCCAGGATCTCAGATGATAACACTGGTGGCCGGGCATGAAGAAGGCTGTGGCAGAGTTCATTTCTCGATGCCTCACCTGCCAGCAGGTGAAGGCAGAGCATCAGGTACCAGCAGGCTTGGTACATCCCTTGGAGGTTCTGGAGTGGAAGTTGGACGGCATATCTATGGACTTCGTGACTGGACTTCCACGCACTTCCAGAGGTCACGGCTCCATCTGGTTGATTGTTGACCGACTCACCAAGTCGGCACACTTCATACCCATCAGAGAGCAGGGTTCCGTGGAGAGCTTGGGACGTCTCTACATTCAGGAGACTGTGCGGCTCCACGACGTTCCATCATCTATCGTCTCTGATCGAGATACTTGCTTTACTTCCCGGCTTTGGAAGGGGTTACAGGAGAGCACATGGGAGCGGGAGGCTCAGATGCGTGCTCAGTACACTCATTTGTTTCCCTAGTTTCTGATGTATCTTTACGGGGACGTAAATCCATGAGGTGGGAGTAATGTAAATACCCGTAAAATTCAAGGGAAATTTTTTCTTAATTTTCTTTGGAATTTTACAAGAGCGTGGTTTCTGACGGCACGTGATTCCGAGGCCCGGAGTACCCGGAATTAATTTCCGAAGTTTGGCTCGGGTACGTTCAGTGAACGAACGAGCGGGAATTTCTAACTTTTGATTCGGTTCTCGGAATTGAAATGAGAGGACACCGATGAACTCGCAGTGCCGATATTCTCTTAAGGAGACCTTTTCCGAAGTTGCGTTTATTGCGGGACGAAAGTTAGTTTTTGGAAGAATTATAAGAAGTTAAATAAAAATGTGGAACACTTTTTATTTTTCTTACTTGTTGGTTAACTCCTCTCAAAGGAAGTTAAAGGTGGGACCCACATCCACTTAACCTTCCTTGGGAGGATTAAGTGTTGTGGGGCCCACACGAAACCCAACTTTTCGTCTCCTCTCAAAACTCCTTTAACCCCTCTTTAAATGACATGACAACTTGTTATTTAATTTGGAGTTTTTTTTATTTGAATTTCAAACCTTTGAAATTCAATTTGTTATGTTTGTGAATAAAATAAGACTCTATCTTATTTTATTTGGTTAGAACTCTCTAGGATTCTTGAGAGGATTTTGGGAGCTTCTTCTTCTTCTTCAAATTTGACGAAGAGCGCGAAGAACCTTCGAACTCCGATGAAGAACGCCGCTCCTCTCTTCTTCGTAGCCGTTGTTTCTGAAGATCGACGACGTCTTCCGTGTCAACGAAAGGGAACGCCACTTCCTCCTCGGACTCCCTTCGTCGGCTTATGAAGATTATCCAATGACGTACCTCTTCGGACGTACCTCTTCGTCAACGGATTTGACGAACGTTTACCGCGACGCCCGACCTCTACGACGTTGTCTTCCGCGGGTCGTTGACGATCTTCGATCTTGAAACTAAGGTAGGGGTTGTTGTTGATTATTTATTTATTCTCGTTCTTGATTTTGAATGTCAAACTTTGAGGATAACAAATACTTAATATCATTTAACGTGAGGGGGCCGGACTGGATGAACACGGCCGAACCCCCCTCCTTTGTTCTTGTTTATTTATCTTGCGGATAAAACAAGATGGCGTGGTGCCGTCGCACCACGCGGGAATTCGCACGGTTGTATTGCGCGGCACCGTCGCGCCGCATCGAAGGGAATCAAAGGCGCAGCGGGGGGGGGGGGGGGGGGGCGGTGTCGTCACACCACGCCGGAAGACGAAGGCCACGGCCGGTTCTGGGCCGCGGCAGAACGAGAAGACCGGCGGCTCGCCGGGCCGTCGGTGTCGGAGACCGGAAGGGGACCGGGCTTGCCGGTCCCGTTGAGGAAGGATCGGTCGGCCATGTCGGGCCGGCCGGAAGGGAGGTGACGGGGGAATTAATTCCCCCGGTTGGCCACAAGAAGGCCCCCCCACCCCACGTGAGGGGGGGGGACCGGTTACACAAAGGGGGGGCAGCGCCCCCCCGGTTTTCCTCAAGCAGGCCCCCACGAAGGGGGCCGGTTCTCCAAAAGGCGCGTCTTAAGCGGCGCCGCCAGCTGGGAAGCGGGGGACAAGCCCCCCGCACGTTGCACCAAGCGGCGCCAGGCCGCGCCGCCGCTGGCCGGACCGGGTAGGACCCGGGTCGGCCCAGTTCGGGCCGACCCAGGGGGGTTGGGCCGGGTCGCCCCGGACCCGGACCCCCCGTTCTCGAGATGACTTCGGTCTTTTGATCATAACTTGAGCTAAGGACCTCCGATTGACGAAAAGTCTGCGGCAACACGATCATAGGATCGAGACGGTCGTTTCGGTATATTACACTTAGGGTTTCAGAATACTTTGAGTTCGGCCAAGTTGGTTCGTACACGAAACCAACCGGGCTTTCGGAGCGGAAACACTCATATCTTGAGCTACGGACGTCCGATTGACGTGTCGTCAGCTTTGTTGTGTTCCACTTAGTGAGACGGATATTTTGGCATACTCCGTCCGAGGTTGGGACGTAGGTGGAGTACGGTCGGGTTGGTTTTTCCTTAAAAACCAACCGGGCCCCTGGGACGAAAAAGCTAATAACTCTCAGATCGGGCGTCCGATCGACGCGCCGTCTGTTGCATTGAGTTCCTGTTGACGATACAGAACTTTTGGATACATCAACTCTGAACTTTGTGACAGTTGATGTATCAGCCTCTCGGATCGTGGAGTGGACCCTCCGACCGAGCTTGCTGTGTGCGGGAACCTTAGTGCTGGCTGCGACTGCGACTGTGACTACTACTTCTACTGCTACTGTGACTGCGACGACGACAGTACAAAGATCCTGTGTGGATTCGACGACGATGACTACAACACTCAGCGATCCTACGTAGATCAGTGCTACAGGTCCTGTGTGGGCCCGATCCTGTGTGGGTCTGATCCTGTGTGGGTCTTTGCGCTCAGCGGTCCTGTGTGAACGAGCGCCTACAGGTCCTATGTGGGCCTGATCATGTGTGGGTCTTTGCGGGGGTTAGTTACCTATCGAACCTTCGTGGGTCCGACGACTTAGATGGATCAGAGATCATCTTTATCATCCCTTGAAGAAGTATACATGTGTGAGCTGAATCCTGTTGTTTTCCTGTGTGGATTATGTTGTGCTATCCTGTGTGGATTACATTTTTCTTTCCTGTGTGGAATACGTTTACTTTCCTGTGTGGACTGAGTTTTACTTGGGCTCGGAGGTTGGAGCGTATTTGAAATTGATGACTTAGGTATATGTATGGGCATATACCTAAGCAGTGTCAGTTGTTACTTCGTGATTGTACCTTTCTTTGTGGTTTATCCTTTGTGGATTTTGAGAGACCTTCAAGGGTCTCGGGGTCCCTACTGGGTAGCTTATACTCACCCCTGCACGGGCTATGCCCGCACTACGTTGTGTTGGTTGCAAACGACGGAAAGCGTTGATCTTGGCTAAGGCTTGAAGAGCAGGACGGTACCTGGAGGTGGACCACTGGGCGGAACGTGTTCGGAGTGGACGAAGGGACCCGAGGAGCAGTGGAGCTATCTATACCCACCCTTCAGGTGGGATTTCCAGTGGACGGCTCAGTGTAGAGGCTTTTACTTTACAATTGCTGTTTTCCCTTTCGAGTTTTACTTTAATTTCAGATTGGGTTTGTATACTGGCCCATTTACTTTTCCGCACTTCAGTTGTACTCTACTTTTGCTTAGTGTTTAGTTTCCACATGCTTACTCTGTGGTGTTTGTTTACTTTACAAAGGGAATGCCTTCCCTTTTTACCGGGATTTACGCCTTGGTGCTAGTCGCCAGCCCCTGGCCTATGGAAAGCGGGCTTGGGGTAGTCACGGCATGGACCCCGAGGGCGGGTCGTGACATTACATATTGACATATTCATAACATCTGATCCAGATTTTTGTTTCAATTCCATTACATTTAATTCCCCTTTATAAATGATATAAAATTTCTCCAAGATCATTTTAGATGTATTAAATCTTACCAAAATTTGGAATTATTTCTCTAATAGGGTATCAAGAATTGAATTCCTAAAAAATTTATATTGTTTAATATTTTCATTTAAATTTTTTTGTTATGAATAAGTATTTTTTAGAGGGTGATAACCCAACTCATATATAATTAATATGCTATGTCAAAATATAAACTATCAGGTTCATACCTATTCAAACAATACTAATAGTTTTTTATCAAATATATGAATTAATATTTTGATTGAATTAAAATTTTATATAATTACCTACTAAATATAAAAAACATAGAGATAACTATATGTAAATTTTATTTGTGATCACTTATATAACCATATATATATATATATAAAAACTCACTATACTAATTGACCATGATATCACATAATGTTAAAATTATAAAAATATAATAAAATTTGGTAACTAACTTATCAAAATCCTAATTTTAAGAAACTAGGAAGTATAAATGACCGACAATGAGAAGGGGTAATGCATTAGTATTTTCTTTTTCCACTACTGTTTTAAAAATGTTACAGTTAAATATATTAGTAATAATGGATATATTTTATAATAATAAACTCACACAAAATATATATAGAAACCTTTTCCTTTTATAAATATCATTTCATGATTTTAAGAATAATTTAACATTAAATTAAAATGTATAAATCGTAAAGTCTAGAGTCTGGGAGATTAGGCACATAATTAGACAACATGATTTTCAAAATAAGAAAAAATTTAATTTAATATTAATAAATATATCCTATCATACCATATTCCCTTATATCTTTTATGGAAATCCTGGGGGATTACATGAAGTAATGAATGATTTTAAAATTCTTGTATGGAAATAACCATTAAAAAAGATATGAAAAAGGGTTATAAGGAAAAACATAATGATATAAAAATGAATATAACATGATTAAAAATATGGAATAATAACTTATAAAAAATAATATCACATTAAAATGGAAATTTAGTAATGTGGTAGAAATAGAAAACATGACATTAGAATGTCTCAAGGCTCCTTTCACATAAAAGAGAATTAGTTAAGGCCGACCACCATGATCGTTGTACATGGAGAACGAGTCAAAGCTAACCGCCATGACTAATGAACATAAAGACTCATTAGACTAAACATTAAGAAATTAATTTGGTAATTATTTTTTAAAACACATCATAAAATTTTACAGAATATATTTTCCAAGTAAATATTCATACAAAAGTAATGATACATAAACAGAAGGGTTTCCCATGGAATGAATTGGGTATCATAATCATGTCAAAAGGCATATTATAAAAGAATAAATTACTGGAGCCCATGAAAGGATTGATTTATATAATAAATAAAAATTCATAATATAATATAGTAATATTTCATTATAAGTTATTTCATTCTAAATTTAATGCATCTGGAAATTGTGTTTAAAAACAGTTAGAAATTTTCTTATGTGATATAAATAAAATATTAATGATTCTTTAAAATGAAAAATGTATAATTCTTTGAACAAATCTAGAAATTAACAAAGATATATTTTCACTATATAATTATTTATTTTTGAAAAATAACATTTTCTTAAAATATATTTTCGCATAAACTTCAAAATATGTATGAAATTTGGAAGTCCCCTTGAATTGGGTTTGTTTTTCAGAATGATTTGAGAATGAATCCTTAATAAAACATGTATTAACCAATTAAATATTAATTATATGTTATTAATACTTGATTTTAGATCATATATAAGAAATTTAAAATAATTAATTTAAAATAAATAATAGTTACATTTGGTAAGTAGGGAAAAATTTTAAGCCAAAAAAAAATATGGACGTTCCGAAACGATCACTGACCTTATATTTGATATGGTTTGTCACATTATCTTGATATACTAGATTATATAAATAGATTTGTTATTTGATAATTAAATAAAAATTTCAAAATTTAATTTCTTTATTATCATTTTATTATGTTCAATTAGAGTTTTTGGATGAGTTGTAGTGTTCAATATAAACATTCGAGAGTGTTTATTTTAATAGTTTTCTTAATCAAATTTTTTTATATGAGTATGAAAGTTCATGGATATAATTATAAATAATTTAAAATATGTTTAATTAATGAACAAAAAATATTATTATTAGTTATTATATATTATTTTTTTATCATATGAGGATGAATCATTTGACAACATGTTAATTATAATCATTTATATTAATTTTGGAGTTTTTCAATCAAAAAAACATTTTTTGCTTTATAATTTAGTACTATGTATATATGTTAATTCAAAAACATAAACTGTGTAAAAATATAAAATATAAAATTTTATTCAACCACTATAATTTTTTTGAGATCATATATTTAGGATATTATATAAGATTAAAAAATTTCATAAAAAGGGAGATAAATCAACACCTCACAGAAGACCGTATCATTTTCCGAATAAAAGAGAGGGGTGAAGGGGTTTGATGATGGATTATTAAATTATAATAATAAAATTATATTATATTTAATTTATGTGTGTTATTATTCAATTTGGATTAGGGTAGGGGATGAGTAATTATGAAATAGAAATAACATGAAATGATATGTGATGAAAAAATAGGAATTTACCAGTTGAATTTATCCTCCTCAAGAACCTACATTGTGAAATTGTTTTGGTATTTTTTTGGGACCAAGAGCTCTTAGATATAGGGGATTGGTTTTGAAATCATTTGGATTAAAATTTGGGCTGGTCTCAAATCATGGAAGGTGTGAGGAGAGGAATTGATGAGGGTTGTATTTATAGTGGAGGAGAGGGGTGGTTCTTCATTGTTTTATACATTACTTTATTATTTTCCCTATAGACTATGATTAGTCAGATAATTATCAATAAATATATTAAAATAATTATTTGTAGTTATATATTATTATTATTATATTATCAATGACTCAAGTAATAGTTTATTTAACTTATAAATTATGCATACTATAAATTAACGTATTTCACTTTTAACAACAATTTTATGTATTTCCGAAAATATCAAAAAAATAACCCAAACCAATTTTCAAATAATAGAATTCAAAAATGAACTCCATTTTTTTAATATAATGTTGTAAATATGAAAATTTAAATATTTCATCAAAATTATCATTTACATGAAATATAAAAATTTCAAAATTATAACTAAATTATTAACAATTTGAAAAATTAAATAAGGTCTTATAAATTTATATTAAAATAATAATACAACAAAATATTAATTAATGGACGAATTTCATGAAAATACCTTTTCTTTTAAATTATAAAACTAATCATAATATTGTAATTTAATATTTTTTACTTATAAAATACAAACACAAAATGATTAATTGTTAAAAAATATATTTACATCAACTATGATATAATTATATCCTATTTTCATTTATAAGATACCCAAATTTTATTTATACAATCATAGAAAGGGTTACTATTCTATATTTTTGTTTACTATTTATGAGAGTCACATTACTATTCTAATGGTCATTTTACTATTTCAACATTTTAGGTTCCTTACCTTTTAGAAAAAATTTATATTTCCTTCACTCATCATTCATATAGTTTATATTTTGTTATAAATGTTATTTTAAGTAATTTATAATATATAATATATTTATAAAAGAGAATTTTTACAAATAAATTTTTGGATAATTACATTATTCTTCCATTATGAAATTATAGCCTCAAAATTTCATTTTACATACTATGGGAAAAATAGGGGAGGTTAATTCTCCATTATATTTTTTATCATATTACCATGTTTCCTTTTTATACACATGGTTCAACCATAGTACATTGACTAGGTTAGTTTTCTACATGGGTGGAAATTTATCTCCACAATCCAATAACTTATTTGGTTGTTCCTCATAAGGGATATCATTATCTGACGTTACCACATAAAATAGTGTACATGTGGAATATTAGATATGTAATTACTCAAAAGGTATACATGGAATACATCTTGTACTTGAGACATGTTTTTTGTAAGTGATATTCGATAGGCCATAACTTGAAAATTGTAAATAATTTCAAATGGGAAGATGTTCGTGGGGCATAATGATCTTTTATTCCAAAATATCATGATCCTTGTCATTAGAGTTATGTATAGTAATACCATGTATCTAACTTTAAACTCATTTTCTAGTTCAAATTTTAATTAATTACTATTTTTTCAATATTGGGTCACCTTTATGTGGTGATGAATGTTTTTCACCTTCTCCCCTATTTTTTCAAGAATTTATATTCATAGAAGCTTATGTTAATAGTCCTCATCCGAGTATTCTAGTGTTAAAAAGTTTTTCCCATAAAGGGAATCATGTGGAGCCATTTTCAGTGATGATTGGAATTTACTATTTTAGGACAATTCGACCAGTGGTAGATGTTGGGCCCATCCCCTTTTGAGTTCCATCGAGCATGCTCTCAACAAGTATTCCAGTTTCTGAATATTTTTCTCAGATTGGCCGTATGTTTGAGACTTAAAGGTCATAATGATGAATAGAATAGTGCTTATATAATGTTGTATACCTCACTAGAGCTTGGAGTTGAATATCAGATCTTGATCAAATACAACTGATAGTGGTACACTATTTAACCATACCACTTCATTGATGTATATATGTTCATGTTGATGCAATGATAATTTCTCTCAAATTGAGATAATGTGATATGTATTTGTAAGACTATTCATAGGCACCCAAAAGAAATATTTCCCTCTGGTTTTATTTGGATGTCCGGTGAGAATTTCCATGGAAATGATCACCCAATTCCATGTTGTTAGCGGGAGTGGTCACATAATCACATATACTTTTTTATTTCATCAGTAACTATCTAAAAAACCAATAACTTTTATTTATATTCACTAATACATTTCTTCACATTGTACTAAAAATATTTATCATGGTTATATATACACAAATTTTTGATCCCTAGGTGAATTGAGATGGTTGAGCTATGTGGGTAATTCAAAAGCTCCTTATTTATCTCAAGATAAGGTGGAACACATAGTCTGGACCCAAATATTACAACTCATTCCTCCTCAACTGTATCATCATAGTATTTACCCATTTTCATATATTTTACATTTTTCAGGATTAAAACATCAATCATTTTATCATCATTTATTTTAACAAAAAAGGGTGTTCGAGAAATCATTTGTGAAAGGATTGGTGATGTTATTTCTTTAATGATTCCCATCTCCGTACTTTTCAATTATGCAGTGATTGTATCCTTATCAATTTTCATAATTTATAATGATACAAGATCCTTTCTATATTTATCATCATCCACCTAATTTCCTTTACCAGGTTGGTAATAGATTTCGCATTTATAATCCATAATGAGTCCCAACAACCACCAATGGATCATATTAATCTCTTTCTATGTGAATACATTATATAGACTATTATGATCAGTGTATATCACATACTTCCCCCATAATGAAATTTCCCCTTATTTTCAATGCAATGTTCTTAGATGCTAAAAAAATTTCATGCATAGTTTAGTTTCCCTCATTGATTTTAAACTACATGGATGTGTAGCCAATTATTTTTTCATTTTACATGTCATGAACCTTGTCGGGACTCAATCATGTGGTATGAATTTTTTCACTTATTAGATAATAATTTTTAATCTGTTATTGATCAATTTTAGTTTTTTGTAGTCATTTAATGTCACGACCCATCCCAGGGGCCCGTGCCGTGACTACCCCAAGCCCGCCAACCGTAGGACATGGGCTGACGACTAGCACCAAAGGAGTAAATACATATGTTGGGAAGGAATTTATATTAAAATTAAACACACACAATCAAAGTACACAACAAGAAGAAAAACACTAAGTAAAACTGAATATAGAGGTACGGCTGAAAGTAAAGGGGGCCAAAAATACTAACCCAATAGTAATGTACAAGGAAAATAAATAAAAGGTACAACTAAAAGACAAACAGTTGGAAGCTGTGTAGCAGCTCTTGGATCATCCACCATGGATCCTACTTGTAACACCTCAAGCTTCCATGTTACGTTTCCCTTCAAATAATGCAATGACGTGCATTGTACGCAACTTCGAGATTCTAACACACCACAACCAATCAAACTAGTCGTTATGAATAGTAATACCTACTTTTTGAAATTTTAAAAATTATATCTCTTAAAATGGACTTCAATTTTAGATTCAGAATATCAAATTTATCCTAGGGTGAAATTTTGGAACTTTTCGGATAACACTTATATTTTGATGAATAGTGAAAATTACTAAATTTTAATTAAAAACAACTTTTTAAATCAAAATAATTTATAGTAATAAATTGTATTATTTAGTGGTTTTAAAGTATAATTAGAATATATTTTTACCATTTTATCCAAGGGTGTTCATTAGAATTAATTTCGCTTTGAAATTGTAACTAAACAATTGTCAATCTTTTGATATATATTGTTTCTTAAAAACACGTTATTTGTTGTGACAGCGGGAATTAATTATAAAATTAATTAATGCAACATATATGTTTAGAATTTTGTAAAATAGACATCAATTTTGAATTTGGAATATCAATTATAGCTTAGGGTGAAATTTTGGCTTTGTTCTGAAAAACATCAATTTTTTATGAATAGTGAAACTACTAAGTGGTAGTAAAAAAAACTAAATTTTTCGTAAAAAATAATTTTACCGCTTCTCTGAATAGAATTTAGAAAATCCGAGAGACACGGTTAATATCAAGATGTAAAATTTGGTTCAATGAGATGAAAATAAATTTTGCTGAATAGTAACTTTTTACTTTTATTTACCACGGTTAAAATTAAATAGGGTAATTAAGGGTAAAAATGATATTAATATTACCCTAAAACATGTCCTAATTATATTAGACACGTGTATCTCGACCAAAAACAACCTTAGGAATAAAATATTATCATTTAGGTCCACTTGGATTAGATTAGGACATTTATTATTATTTAATTCAAAGACGAGTTAAAATCAATGATTATTTACTAAAACATTTTTAATATAGGGATATACATAAGATAAATTAGATTGTAAATATTAATTAGATTGATAATAAGATTTCCTAATTTAATTATATTTTATTTATATTTTTTAGAAATTAAATAATTTAATATATTTATGACACAATGATGATGTAGTAATTACCATAATAGTGCAAAATTATAATAATTGATATTATAATTACCCAAATAAATATAATTTAAGACTTTTAATGAATTACACAAATTTTCTAGGATACTATGACATATTAGCATTGATTTAATTTCCCTTTTTCGAAGTAATCATTCTGTTATGAGTTTCGCAAAAATCAACTATTGAATAGTGTCAAAATTGACATAAAAGAGTTTTTAAAACAAATATTATATTATTAATTGATATTAAATTTCTTAAAATCTAAGGTTCAGCCAAGAGACTTATATCAAGATAGGTGTATCATTAATGGACCACATGGGTGTTTCTTTGATGTATATAGTAATTTTATAAACTATATAATATAAAATGTCAAAGTGACATGGTAAATGTCTAACTAATTAACTAAGAGTTAAAACAAAAAGATAAGGTTAATATAGTGACCCAAACCTATCTAAATTCAATTGTTTGAATGGTTTTAGATCTATACCCACCATAAAATTTGAATAATCAACTTTGGAGCCATTAGAAACCGAATATTAATTTATTATAAATTAATATTTTTAGCTTTTCCAAAGGTGCCCCTCACCCCTCTTATAAAAGGGAACTCCTCTTTCTCATTTTTCACACCATCAAAGCATTTTGGATCGGACAACCCCTACCCAAATACACCCTCAACTTCCCTAAATAAAAATTAGAGGCCTTAGTTTGATCCAAAGTCAACCTAAGGTTCCCTTTTGATCAAATCAAAAGGAAGAACCCAAAGAAGAGGTAATGTTTTCACAACCCCTTTTCAAGTTCCGTTCTTCTTCCACTTCTTCTTTCTTTGTTATTACCATTCTAAAATAATAATTATATTATCTTATATATAATAATATGTTATTATAAATATGGTACAACCATATTCAGTATTCTATCCACCATTTGTATAACATGTCACCATACGTGCGTACGTACGGCTTACCGTCTCCACGTCGGGGTGTAATTGTTATTCAATATATTATTATTTGGGTGGGTATAATAATGATGTGTAACTCATAAAAATAATAAATATAACATAATAATGATTATGTATATATGATATACTATCCAATTATATATTATTTTAATATCAAAAGAATGATATTGTCACTCGTGTGTACGTACGGACTACCGTCTCCACGAACTCGATGAGATTCATTCTCTGTCATATCCATTCAAGTATAATTATCATTTGATGATTTAAAAATAATGTTTAAGGACTTGATATCATTCTGGATATGAATAAGATGCATCCTATCCAAGACAAACATTACTTAAGTAACAAAACATATAAAACAAAACAAGTAAGTTAACACCTAAAACAATGATAATTCTAAGATATTATTAACAAAACAATGTTAAAAGATTATATATGATATCATATTAATCTATATGATTAATGAATAATTTAATAATAATTATTTCAACATTATACATGAGGTTAAACTACCCCCAACCAAGGAAAATTACAAGGTAAGGGATTTTCTTATCTCACTTTCAATTCCGTGAGATTTCCATTGTTCGCCACTAATTTATTGAAAGTGGTGTATTGTGTACTTCCATTTGATATATATTATCATGATTCTCATTATATTCATGTTATTCTGTAAATAATTTGGTGTTTATTAACTTTTGGTCATACGACTCAGTTGATTACAACGTGGTAAGGGGTTTCTTCAGTAACTCTTAATTTCAGGAGAATTCCATTGTTCACCACTTAATTATTGCATGTGGTGTATGTGTACTGCCCATGATTGTATTCATTGTGTAATATACATTAATTTATGGGTATTCACATCATCATTGTATGTTCTTTCTTTCATGGGTGTATGTTTTGTATGTTACTTAATCAATAAGGGAATTCGAAATTTCAATTTCCATTTATTCGACTTTATGCAAACTTCATTGATTATTTTACACCAAGATTATGTGTGGAATCACTATTCATTTTTTTATGTCATAATTTCCACTCCCCTTTTTTGTGGATATACTTTTGATACACATAATCACTCCATTGATTATTTCTCAAGTCATCGATATGAATTTGATAAGGGTAATTTTAACTCATTCTCCATTTGTTGAGTTAAACATCCAATTCATTGGTGTTGTGTTTTTCAAGATTATGTGTGAATGTCCTTTGATTGTTTTACACTGAATATCCAATCCTATTTAGTGTATTTATATTTTTCACACATAACTATGTAATTGATTTGTCCTTAATCTAAGGATATGGCCTTTGTGAGAGATTTCATCTCAATTTACATTCCATTGAGACATCATTGTTGTTATACACCAAATCACTTTTATGGGGTGTATATAATGTACTTTCACATAGTATCTCATGAATTCATTTATTCTAATTATATTACAATGTTTTGATTATCTTAATTATTTTTATTAATGTGTCTCTCTTTTAGTTAGAAACACTATCTAAAATACAATTTTTAAATGTTTTAAAGACTTATTATTCTATATCTTGCTCATTAATGTCCATGTTTTAAAAATGGTTTTAAGGATTTATTTATATGGAAATTAATTTTTTAAAATTAAATCTCCATTTAAAAGTATTCAAAGTGGTATGGGACACTTTGATTCAAAAATCTATTTTTAAATGGCTTCTTGACAAATAGTGTGACTTTTAAATGATTTCAAGAAAAAGGGGGATATTTCTCTCAAATAGTTTTGAATATTATTTTCATCTATGTCAAAATCCTTCATTATTCTTGATTGAGGTTAATGTGATACAATACAATCTTCCATATTGTATCGAATGAGTTATGTTTGACTGTGGATGTGCTATTTTTATACCATTCATGGTTTGTGGTTAAATTATTGACATTTCGTATTCTAGTTTTAATATTAATGTTTATGTTATGTTTAAGCATGTTCATATGAGGAATGCATTTGACTTATTAAGTGACGGGTGGAGCCCTCTATAGCTCCTCGATGAATCGGTAGGTCTCATGAGACAAACTAGTGTCTTGGCACAAGGCCGTGGCAAAATCTTATTTGTAGTATTGGCATGAGGCCTTGGATATGTGGTTATGATAGTCTGGCATTATGCATTCCATCATTATGAAAGTGGTTATTGATATTTCATGTGATCATTCTACTAGTAGAATATACATGTGAATAAGTAAATGGAATTATTTCATTTTATCATTCCATTTTATGTTGAAGTTCAAGTTTAAAAGGATTTTGTTTTAGTTATAAAATTCCTTAAGTGTTTATGCTTATCTATGAAATCTTCTGCTATAATGTTATCCATACTGAGCATCTGAGCTCACCCCTTTCAATTTTTTTATTTTTCCCAGGATTATGAAGAAGTAATTTATGAATGTCCTGCAGGGATAGTATGAGGGGATATGAAGACAAGATGTTTTTTTATGTAATTTAAAACTTTATGAATGTATCTAGTGTTTCCAAGGCTACTAAACTAATCGGTATTCCGAGACTTGATCTTTATTGTGACCGTGCCAATGTTATGTAATAATACACTGACTCTGGGTAACTGGGGTCGGGGTGTTACAGTTGGTATCAGAAGAAGTTTAGTACAAACCTTGGAAGATAGATTTAGATAAACTCTGATTAGATCACGTAGATCTAAGATGAACTTTGAGGATTAGTATAGAATAACTTCCTAGAATTTTTGTATTGTAGAGATTTTGTGAGTTTTCCGAGAAATAAATCCCTGTCTGGATACGAGAAGGTAGAGGCAGCTCTGGCACAGATGTACCTAGGGGTAAAACCTGAAAACACCACTTTGAGCTAGACTCGAATGGGGACTGGTGCATGACAACGGGCCTTGCTGCACTCTTGGTTACAACACTCCCGGGGGATGTGTTTAGGGTAATTTACATTTTCGTTACAAACCGATTTAAAGTATTATATATATAATATTAGAGTAAATGACCTTGGTTAATCTTAATGTGTTTCAAATTGAGAATATGGTGACATGTTAATCTCTAAATGATTGTATGACTATTGTTACTCACACAATGCTTTCTGGTTTTAGTCAATGGCTGGATTCCAAGGAAGTCATAGTGACTTTGAGAATGATGTACAGGGTGGGAACGATGGTGGAAATGAGCAACAAAATGGAATGTTGATAGGCGTAAAAGATATCGTCTTTATGCCAAATCAATTTTCCAAAAATACGTTCAACAATATATATATTAACCAATTACCGGACTCCACAATGAAGAGAAAGTTGATGAATGATAAGAGCTCTAGTAGTGGAACCACGGAGAAAGAAATCCTCAATTTCCATCATGCAGGAAATGTGGAAGGAGACACCCAGAAAAGTGTCTCAATGGGACAGAGAAATGCTTTATGTGGGAGAAATAAGGACAAAAAGTAAAGAATTTCCGATGAAAAATGAAGAGTACTATGGAAGAATATTAAAATGGTCACAAGAATCCATTTACAGTCATTTGCCGTAAATGTAGGGGACCTAGACATTACACGAGTGAATGTATTATTCTATTGGATATTTTCGTGGTCAGAGAAGAAGCTATGTGGAAATAAATGGTTGGATAAATGTTTAAAAATTATTAGTGATCCTTGTTGAAGAGTTTACTTTGGAATAATTTTCTCTTGTATTTGTAACCCAAACGATTGCCATGTGAGAATGATATTTATGGAAGAATTATCTTTTCTCTTGTGGATATAGTTATAAATAACCATTTGGTTTTATATGATCATTGGGTTTGAGGTAATTACACATTATTAAAATTTGGGATGAAAATGCAAGGTATGAGATAACATTTGTGGTTAAATTATGTTATGGTTATTTTGAGGAATTTATCTCATTTTGGTAATGTTATAAAATATAGTTTATGAAAAAGGACAACACGTAGACCGTCTGACAACCCGTCGCGTCAGAAAAAGCTATGGGAATCAAACCCACAACCAAAGTGCGATTGATATTTATCGCCTACCACTGGACTACGTGAAATCCCTGGTTAGTGTGACTATTATTTTTAGATAAATGATTTTATTTATCAATAATAATTTTATTTGGGTTCTTATGTCTATTAGATGAATACCCTTAGTATAGGAAAATGATTTGGTCATTAATTGATAAATGTTATTTTGGATGTTGTTCTCTTTGGTGTGAACACTATATGCCCAAGGAAAATAGAATAGTATGGTATTTCATTTAAGGAGTAATGGTGGATTTTTATATATGTTTTTATTGTGGATTTATAATGATTTGGGTTATTTATGGAAATGATTAGGTTAATTACTTATAAGTATGTTACTTTAAGAGTAATTAATGTCATTTGGAGATACAATTTAACGTGGAAGACCACATTCTTAATAAGATTTGGTTTTCAATATTAGTTTTGATTATATTTAAGGATTTTAAAGACAATTGATTATTGAATGGTATTTATTTTACTTTGGGGTATTGTTGGTTTAATTGTGGAAATTAAGATTAGTGTTTATTTCTATCAAGGAATATCCTTTTGGGGGATCATTAGATCTTGTACTAACCATTTAGGTTTTGATTAATCTCTAAAGACAATGTAAATATGTAGTTCATCCTGCATGGATCATGTGATTCTATAGAAGTTTATTCTAGCTCTTCCAGTGTGACCAAGTCTTCTTGAATACTCATCATTTAAAAATAATGAGTTAGTGGAGGAAATTTATTAAATAATGAAAGTCTACATAAAATGTAAGTATATATTTTTATATTCTTAGTCAATATCATAAATTAATTCCTCATCCTTATGTAATGTAACTTAAAACAAAAAATGTTGTCCGTTTACTTTCCTACTAGGAGACTAATGGTCGTTTTTCCCAACACAAGTTTGTGGTTTTCTTATTGTTATCTTTCTCCTGATCATGATTTCTATCCCTATCCATTATAACTTGACACTTAGTTTATCATCCATGTCCATGTTTTCCTACATGGAATCCGAGTATGGGTTATCTTGGTTGACCTTTATACCTCTCTTTCTTTCTTTTAAAGTGATAGTTTTATTGACTCTTTTTCCGATGTGGGACATTCCATTATATTCCCAAGCACAATTTTAAAAATTGCGAGGACGCAATTTACTAAAGGAGGGGAGAATGTAACACCCCAAGCTTCCACGATATGTTTCCCTTCGAATAATGCAATGGCGTGCGTTGTACGCAACTTCGAGATTCTAACACACCACAACCAATCAAACTAGCTGTTATAAATATTAATACCTACTTTTTGAAATTTTATAAATTCTATATCTCATAATGGACTTCATTATTGGATTCGGAATATCGAATTTATCCTAGGGTGAAATTTTTGAACTTTTCGGATAACACAAATATTTTGATGAATAGTGAAAATTACTAAATTTTAATTAAAAACAACTTTTTAAATCAAAATAATTTATAATGATAAATTTAATTATTTAGTGGTTTTAAAGTATAATTAGAATATATTTTTTACCATTTTATCCAATGGTGTTCATTATAATTAATTTCTCTTTGAAATTTGACCTAAACAATTGTCAATCTTTTGATATATATTGTTTCTTAAAAACACGCTATTTGTTGTGACAACGGGAATTAATTATAAAATAAATTAATGCAACTTATATGTTTAGAATTTTGTAAAATAGAAATAATTTTTGAATTTGGAATATAAATTATAGCTTAGGGTGAAATTTTGGCATTGTTTTGAAGAACTTCAATTTTTGATGAATAGTGAAACTACTATGTGGTAGTTAAAAAAACAGAATTTTTCATAAAACATAATTTTACCGCTTCTGTGAATGGAATTTCGAAAATCTAAGAGACACGATTAATATCAAGAAGTAAAATTTGGTTCAATGAGATGAAAATAATTTATGTTGAATAGTAACTTTTTACTTTTATTTACCATGGTTCAAAGTAAATAGGGTAATTAATGGTAAAAATGATATTAATATTACCCTAACACCTGTCCTAATTCTAATGTACAAGTGTATCTAGACCAAAAACAACCTTAGGAATAAAATATTATCATTTAGGTCCACTTGAATTCGATTAGGACATTTATTATTATTTAATTCAAAGAAGAGTTAAAAGAGTTAAAATCAATGTTTATTTACTAAAACATTTTTAATATAGAGTTATACATAAGATAAATTAGATTGTAAATATTAATTAGAAATATAATAAGATTTCCTACATAATTATAGTTTATTTATAATTTTTATAAATTATATAGTTTAATATAATTACGACACAATTATGATGTACTAATTAACATAATAGTGAAAAATTAAAATAATTGATATTATAAATACCCAAATAAATATAATTTAAGACTTTAAATGAATTACACTAATTTTATAGGAAAACATGACAAATTAGGATTTATTTAATTGACTTTGTTTGAAGTAATTATTCTGTTATGAGTTTCACAAAAATCCACTATTGAATAGTGTCAAAATTGACATAAAAGTGTTTTTAAAACAAATATTATATTATTAATTGATAGTAAAGTCCTAAAAATATAAGGTTTGGTCAAGAGGCTTATATCATTATAGGTATATCATTAATGGACCACTTGGGGGTCACTTAGATGTATATAGTATGTTTATTAACTATATAATATAAAAATACAAAGTGACATGGTAAATGTCAAACTAATTAACTAAGAGTTAAAACTAAATGATAAGGTTAATATAGTGTCCCAAACCTGTCTAAATTTTATTGGAAGAATGTTTCTAGACCTATACCCACCTTAAACTTTGAATAATCAACTTTGGAGCCATTAGAAACCGAATATAAATTTATTATAAATTAATATTTTTAGCTTTTCCAAAGGTGCCCCTCACCCCTCTTATAAGGCACTACTCCTTCTCATTTCCTCACACCTTAAAAAGCCTTTTGATTCAGCCAACCCCTGCCCAAATTATCTCTCAACTTCCCTCACTACAACCTAGAGGTATTAGTTTGATCAGAAATCCAACCTAAGGAGCCCTTTTGATCAAATCAAAAGGTAGAACCCGAAGAAGAGGTAATGTTTTCACCACCCCTTTTCAAGTTCCTTTATTCTTCCACTTATTCTTTCTTTTTTATTACCAATCTAAAATAATAACTGTAGTATCTTATATATACTGTGATGTTATTATAAATATGGCACAACCATATTCAGTATTCTATCCACCCTTTGAATAACATGTCACCATACGTGCGTACGTACGACTTACCATCTCCACGTCGTGGTGTAATTGTTATTCAATATATTATTATATGGGTGGGTATAATAATGATTTGTAACTCATTAAAATAATAAATATAAAATGATAATGATTCTGTATATATGATATACCATCCAATTATATATTATTTTAATATCAAAAGAATGATATTGTCGCTCGTGCGTACGTACGGACTACCGTCTCCACGAAAGCGATGGGATTAATTCTCTATCATATCCATTCAAGTATAAATATCATTTTATGATATAAAAATAATTTTTAAGGACTTGATATAACTCTGGTTATGAATAAGATACAACCTATCCATGACAAACATGGATTACATAAAAAAACATATAAATGAAAATGAGTAATTTAACACCTGAAACCACAATAATTCTAAGATATTATTAACAAAGAAATTTTAAAAGATAATATATGATATCATATTAATTTATATGATTCATGAATAATTTAATAACAATTATTTCAAAATTATACAGAAGGTTATCCTACCCCCAACCAAGGAAATGTACAAGGTAAGGGATTTTCTTATCTCACTTTCAATTCCGTGAGATTTCCATTGTTCGCCACTAATTTATTGAAAGTGGTTTATTATGTACTGCCATTTGATATATATTATCATGATTCTTTTTATATTCATGTTATTCTGTAAATCATTTGGTGGTTATTAACTTTTGGTCATACGACTCAGTTGATTACAACGTATTAAGGGGTTTCTTAACTCACTCTTAATTTCGTGAGAATTCCATTGTTCACCACTTAATTATTGCATGTGGTGAATGTGTACTTCCCTTGATTTTATTCATTGTGTAATATTCATTAATTTATGGGTATTTACATCATCATTGTATGATCCTTCTTTCATGGGTGTATGTTTCATATGTTACATAATGGATAAGGGAATTCGAAATTTCAATTTCCATTTATTCGACTTTACGCAAACTTCATTGATTATTTTACACCAAGATTATGTGTGGAATCACTATTCATTTATTTATATCATAATTTACACTCCCCTTTTATATGGATATACTCTTGATACACATAATCACTCCATTGATTATTTCTCAAGTCATCGATATGAATTTGATAAGAGTAATTTTAACTCATTCTCTATTTGTTGAGTTAAACATCCAATTCATTGGTGTTGTGTTTTACAAGATTATGTGTTAATGTCCTTTGATTTATTTACACTGAATATCCAATAATATTTAGTGTATTTCTATTTTTCACACATAACTATTTTTTTGATTTATCCTTAATCTAAGGATACAGCCATTATGAGAGATTTCATCTCAATTTACATTCCAATGAGACATCTTTGTTTTTATACACCGAATCAATTTTAGGTTGTGTATATAATGTACTTTTACATAGTATCTCATGAATTCCTTTATTCTCATGATATTATAATATTTTTATTACCTCAATTATTTGTATTCAAGTGTCTCTCTTTTGGTAGAAACTCAAACTAAAATACAATTTTTAAATTTTTTAAAGACTTATTCTTCTAAATATTTCTCATTAATGTCCATGTTTTAAAAATGGTTTTAAGGATTTATTTATATGGACATTAAAGTTTTAAAATTAAAACTCCTTTTAAAAAGTTTCAATGTGGTATGGCACACTTTGATTCAAAAATCTATTTTTAAATGGCTTCTTGACAAATAGTGTGACTTTTAATTTATTTCAAGAAAAAGGGGGATATTTCTCTCAAATAGTTTTGATTATTATTTTCATCTATGTCAACATCCTTCATTATTATTGATTGAGGTTAATGTGATACAATACAATCTTCCATGTTGCATCGAATGCGTTATGTTTGACTGTGGATGTTCTATTTTTATACCATTCATGGTTTGTGGTTAAATTATTGACATTTCATATGCGAGTTTTAACACGAATGTTTATGTTATGTTTAAACATGTTCATATGAGGAATGCATTAGAATTATTAAGTGACGGGTGGAGCCCGCTATAGTTCCTCGATGCATCGGTAGGTCTCATGAGACAAACTAGTGTCTTGGCACATGGCCTTGGAAAAATCTTATTTGTAGTCTTGGCACGGGGCCTTGGCTATGTGGTTATGATAGTATGGAATTATGCATTCCATCATTATGAAAGTGGTTATAGATATTTCATGTGATCATTCTACTAGTAGAATATCCATGTGAATATGTAAATGTCATTATTTCATTTTATCTTTGCCATTTTATGCTTATGTCCAAGTTTAAAAGGCTTTTGTTTTAGTTATAAATTTTCTTATGTGTTTATTCTCATCTATGAATGATTTTGCTATAATGTTATTCTTACTTAGCATCTGAGGTCACCCCTTTCAATTTTTTTTTATTTTTCCCAGGATTATGAAGAAGTAATTTATGAATGACCTATAGGGATAGTATGAGGGGATTTGAAGACAAGATGTTTTTTTTGATGTAATGTGAAACTTTATGAGTGTATCTAGTGTTTCCAAGGCTACTAAACTAATCAGTCTTTTGAGACTTGATATTTCTTGTGATCATACCAATGTTATTTAATAATGCACCAACTCTGGGTAACTGGGGTCGGGGCGTTACACTACTCGAGGGGTATGTATAAATAGCCTCCTCAGCGCTCTACGTCCATCCGTCTCCTCCGGGTACCGTCTCATGGAGAGGTCCACCTATGGGTCCCATCCATTCCCCGTACACTCCGACTCACTCAGCGTTGTCTGTCATCTACATCCAACACAAAGAGGTGCGAGAATAGCCTGTGCAGGGGTGATTATAAGAATACTCAGTATGGAACCCGAGATCCTCATTGTCTCACAAAATCCAACAAGTATAATCACAATGTAGTAAGATACAATCACAAAGTATCAACCATACTTACTTAGGTATATGACCATACATATACCTAAGAAACAAATCAAAAACTGGCTCTAACTCTTGAGACCAACCGCATTCCTTTCGACAAGTGTTGGAACACTCAAAAAAGAAATTAAAACACAAGGTGTATCCCATAGGTATAGATCATAGAATAAATCCATGTGGGATTCACCAGAACACATCCACAAAGAAACATCCACGAAGAAACATCCACCCTTACATAGGTATATGCCCATACATATACCAATGTCGTCATGAGTGCACATCTCATACATGAGGTAAACACTAAGGTAATGACTCAGCTCACACCAGGTATTCACAACATAAAAGAGAGTAAGAGATAATTATTTGTATCCACTGAATCATCTTTAACTATCGAACGTCAAATATCTGTAGAAACCTAAAAGAGCTATCTATCAAAGCTGTCGATCCTTCCTAGTTTCTTGGTACAAAATTCATTGATGTATAACACCTAGAGGATCTAGGTCTAGTCTCATCGATGTCAACCCCATGGAAGATCATGGTCTAGTCTCGTCACTGTCAAACCCAAGGAGGATCCATGTCTAGTCTCGTCCCTGTCGAACCCACGAAAGATATAGGTCCAGTCTCATCACCGGCGAACCCACGGAGGATCCAGGTCTAGTCTCATCACTATCGAACCAACATAGGATCCAGGTCCAGTCTCATCACTGTCGAACCCACATAGGATCCAGGTCCAGTCTCATCACTGTATGTTCGTTTCTGGGAGGGTAAACTCCTTGAGCTGAGTTTCAATACATGAAATACGATGTAGTCTTGAGTTGATGTATCCTGTAGTTTCGTCTCATCATAAGAAACCCAACTTGATAGACGACACATCTATTGGATGCACGGTTAGTGAGTTATTGGCTTTTCTATTCTAGGAGCCCAGATGTTTTTAGGCTCAAACCAAACCATCCATACCCCAACTATGTCCAAACAACAAATGGAGTATGTCAAAAGAATCGTCTCTCTCCACGAATTACATCACCATAGGAGGTTCATCAATCAGACACTCATAGACCAAGGAAGGGGCAGATCAGTGTAAACTGACTATACGGGTCTGGGTCTGGTCTGACCTAGTAGGACCGACTTGATCCACGAATCTGACTCGGTCTGAGAAAACGGCCTGAGCTGAAGGGATGGCATGACCCGAAGGTGCAGCCTAGCCTGACTGGCGGACTGGTCTGAGGGCGGCACGACCCAAGGTGGCCCGGCCGAAGGTGGCCTGGCCTCAGGGCGGCCCTGCCAAAGGTGGCCTCACCGTGGACAGCCGCATAGTAGGAGGCGGGCCCGCATGGCAGGCGGCTCGCCCGTGTGGTGGGTGGCGGGCCAGCGGGGCCGCCTGGCCTTGCCTGGGGGGGAGGGTTACACCCCCCTGCCTTCCGAAACGGACGATGCATGGCGTGCCGACCTGGTAACCGCGGGACTCTAAGGGTCCCGCTTGTAGCATGCTCTGGCGGCCAGCTAAGCTGGACACCCTCTATTTTCCACCGCATCCTATGGCTACGGTCCGACACCACCGGTGTGGCGCAACGGCGCCACGACCCTTCTCCACAACCCACCCTTCTGTGGCTTCCAGCTGATCTGCACAACGCGATGGCACCACGCCACCGTCTGACTGTCGCCTCCCTCCTAAACGCGGCCCCTTTCTTCCAGCATCGGGCGATGGTACCGTACCCCTCCGTCACCGCCACAACTCAGTTCGTAGCGCGGCACGGTGGTACCTCTCCCTTTTGGCAACCTGATGACATTGTGCCTCCGGCTTTCTTTATGGTTGGCTCTTTGTTGGTCGCCGCATGCACTGCCTTCGTCGTCAATGAAAAAGAACAATCCAATGGGGAGGGTCGGGCAGTTTTTGTGTGGTCCACACCCTCCTCGTTATGGTGATATCTTTCGGTTCTCAATGCACACAACATATGATGGGGTACAGATGGTAAAATTAAAAGGTAAAATAATAACCCCTACCTCAATTTGATGAATGTTAATGATGTCACAGGAAAAAGGCAGATGCCAATTTGTTGAGGATGGAAATCATCCTAGGATGAAGCATTATCAGTGTTCTTCGTTGGAGACTCCATCTTTTTTGGCTTGGTCGATAATCAAAAGAGATGTTCGTCGCTCTTTGGTGGCTCTTCGTTGGAAGAATGAAGATCTTCCAAGAGTTCTCCAAAGCCCCACCAAAAAGTTTCTCCAAATAAAATAATGGGCTATTCCAACCGATTATTTTATTATTGGCACAAGAATTCAAAGGAATTCAAATGGTTAATTAATTAATTAATTGAATGAGCTAAAATAATTAATAATGGGCGTGGGAAAATTAATGAGTGAAGTTCAAAATCCTTCTCCCACTTAAAGAGACTTACATGGGGTGTTTTAAGATCGTGTTGGCCCCACCTAAATAATATCCTCCCAAGAAAGTTTATGCTCGATTAGGCCCCACCGCCATCCTCCCCTTGGAGGATTAAACTACCACAAATAAAAATAATAGTTACACTTTTATTTTTATTTAACTTAATTAAAAACCCCATAATCTAACATCCATTCTCGTTAAAACGCAACTATATTGACAACTCGACTAAGAAATCACCAACGTTGCAAGTTCAATGGTGCCATCAGATTTCAATTCTGAGCACCGGATCAAAAGATTCAAAAACCCATTCATATGTTTACTGAACGTACCTGATCAATACATCATAAATTGATCTGGGGCACACCGGGCCTCAGAATCAGGCACCATCAGAAACTGCGGACTAATAAAATTCCCATGAATTTATGAAAAAAATTCCCACATAATTTCTGGGACTTTACATTCTCCCCACCTCAGGGATTTACGACCCCATAAACCACAAATAACACTAAGGAAACAAATGGTGGTACTGAGCTCGCATTTGAGCCTCCCCCTCTCATGTGCCCTCTTGGAGGTTCTCGTGCTACTAACGAACACGCACTAGAGGTATCAACCATCCACACAGGACCTGCTCATATTGATCATAAATATCCAGTGGAACCTCGATGAATGTCACCCCATCATCGATGTCCATCTCCCCATGGTCGATGATGTGGGACGGGTTGTGCACGTATCTCATCAGCTGAGATACGTGGACGATTTTGTGCACCCTATGCAACTAAGATGGAAGATCCAAGTGATAAGACATTGTTCCTACTATACTGAGGACTGAGAAAGGTCTGATGAATCGTGGAGATAACTTTCCGCCTAGGAGAAATCTACATAGAACTCGTCGAGGTGAGACATATAGAAAGATGCAGATTCCATCCTCGAACTCCAGTGGTCTCTATATCCTATCACCATAGGACTTCTGCCTACCCTGTGTAGTCTTAATCTTCTCCTGGATGACCTGAACCTTCTCCATCATAGCCTGCACCATCTATGGTCCCATAAGTTATGACTCCCCTGGGTCTATCCAGCACAGAGATGATCTGCAAGTTCGATCGTACAATGTCTCGAATGGTGACATACGGATGGTGGAGTGGTCGCTATTGTTATATGCAAACTCTACCATGAGTAAGTCATCCTCCCAGCTATGACCAAAGTCAAGGACACGTGAATAGATCATGTCATTGAGAGTCTGAATGGTCTCCTCAGTATTATCATCCGTTTAAGGATGGAAGGCAGTACTCAAGAGAATCTTCATCCCGAAAGCCTCTTCCAACCCCTTCCATAGTCGGGATGTGAAACGAGCATCTTGATCGGAAACAATCATCATTGGAACACCATGATTCCGTACGATCTCCCATACATAGAGGCATCTCAAGCTCTCTACCGAACCTTTCTCTCTGATCAGTAAAATTGAGACGACTCTGTGATTTGGTCGAAAATCACCCAGATAGTCATTTCCTATGGATGTATGTGGATGTCCCATCACGAAATCCATGGATATCCCATCCCACTTCCACTATGGGACCTCTATGGGTTGAACTAATAATGCTGGAACCCAGTCCTCTTCTTTCACTTGCTAACATATGAGGCATTGTAAGACAAACTCTGCTACTGCCTTATTCATACCTAGACACCAGTGTTGTCATCAGAGATCCTAATACATCTTAGCCACTCTTGGATGTAATGCTAAAGAAGATGTGTGGAAGTCCCTCAACACTTCCTCTTGATGTGAAACTCATACCATGCTACGTGTTCTGAAGAGAAAGACGTGCTCTCTACCTTTAGAAAATTCATCAGCTGCCTGCCCTATGGATATATGAGCACGTCGCATATCACAGACAACATCCCCACACTGTGCCTCCCTGACATGTTGACGAAGTGGAGGAGTGACTGTGAGAGACTCTAGAGAGGCTGCCCCATCTCTATCCACAAAGGATATCTGAAATGCTTCCAGCTGCTCTGTCTCCTCTCCTAGCTGTTGAATGCCATATCTCTTACTGAGATAATGTACTACAACATTCTCCTTCCTAGGAATATATACTACATCAAAGTCATATTCCTGGAGAAACTCAATCCAACGTCGCTATCTGAGGTCCATGCCTTTTTAGGAGAAGATAAAACCTAAGACTATTGAGATTAGAGTAAACTGTAAATCATTCTCTCAATGAATTATGGGTGAGAGTAGCCAACTGTAACGAACTCGAGTACACCCTTCTTCACTTATGTCCTACTGGAGCTGCTAATATTTCTCCTTTGTCAAAATGAGAAATCCGGTCTCATCCCCTGGATGATCCACATCTCTTCCCTAATAAAGTCAATCCTCACATGAATGGTACTAATTCATGCCATGGAAAGAGCCATAAAGCCTCAACACTACTACCAAGAGATCCAACTATTACTTTCACCTCCAAGGGTTGAGTCAGATTGTTGGAATTAGTGTGTGGTCACTAGGTCTCCTCTTGTAAGAATCTCAAATGTGAGGGTCATGTCTACGGTTTTAACCAGAACCTATCAGTATCAACCACACAAAAAGGTAGGAAAGAAAACCTCAAAAGGACATGTGAATTTTATTAATGTAGCTCAAAGTACAAAGACACAATTCAACAGCAAACTAAGATAACAACAAAGATAGAAACATCATGAACAAAGGCCTCTATGCCTGGTGCTAGTCCAGATCATATCTACCTCATTCCGAAGCTCTAGGTGAACCGTCTAGGGGTGGTGGTTGTAGTTCTTGTTGAATCTGACCAGAATCTGCTAAAGGACCTACTCTACTTCCTAGTCCACCGCTCAGCTGATGCTCAAGATCATGCGGCTGCCTTTGTCTTGGTGGATCCTCTAATGCCTTCTGATCAACTGTGCATGGAGTCGGATAGTAACGCGCTCTGTGACCCCATTTCTACAGGAATAACATACCATTCTCCATTCAATGCTCTCTCGGCCTCGGGTTCCATGCACCCACGATGCCACTACATGGCGTCATCTAACCGAAGATATAACCTTCTTGTGCCCATCTATCATCTGCCTACTACCTACTATAGATGAATCAGCTACTGTTAGAATGCCTTTTGGAAAGTGCAGCAACTCCTAAGCACACACAGAGTGTAGAGTCGTTGGTACCATCTCCGCCCTGAAAAGACCCTCGAAGATCCCCCTAGCAAGGGTCGTCTCATCATAAAACAGGAGCATCGGGATCCAACACCTCTCAGCAGATCCCTATAGAAGACTAATAGCTTGGTGAACCATCAAGTTAGCGGGTGTCCCAACTATGTGGAAAACTCGGGCTACAAACTCCGTCCAGTACCCACCCGTCTGAACATATGTCTCGGGTCGAAACCTTTGAGGCCTCGGTTGCAGGAACTCATGCAATGTGCTCAAGCGGCCCTCAACCATTGATGCTGGGGCTATTAGCAATGGAAGCCCAGTGATTAGTGGTACCACTGGTGCCTCTGATCTGATGGGGCCCTACACCAAGTCATCGTTGCCCGGTGGACATCCATTGTGCTCTCTACTAGTAACCTGCACTGACTAACTAATTGAAGACATCCAGAAAAGAAACAGGTGCTCCATTGTCAAAACAATATACCTGGTGAGGAAACACAAAGTAATTATGAAGATAAATTTTCAAATGAAACACACATGCACTCAGTGTTTTCATGCACTGAGTTGGAAATCATATGTTAGAGTCCTAGTGTATGGATATGTCGGCTGCTTCCCCAACACTGGTTTCCCTAAACATATAACCACCCCCTAAACACATAACACTATTTCCAGTAAAATAAATATTAGAGTCTTATGTTCCTGTGGTATAACTGACTCCTCTGATACCAATTTTTCATGACCCATCCTCGAGGCCCATACCGTGACTACCTCAGGCCCGCCTTCCATAGGCCAGGGGCTGGGGACTAGCACCAATGGAGTAAATCCCTAAGCTCGTAAGGAAATGCCTTTATTAAATTTATTCACAAATAATCAAAATACTCAATTGGATTCAAAAAACTATTTAAAACTAAATACAGAGGTATTGATGAAAGAAAGGGGTCCAAAAGTACAAGACCAATAGTAAAGTACAAGGAATAGACAAAACATGTACAACTAAATGTCAAACAACCTGAAGGTGTCTAGAAGCTCATGGATCATCCACCACAGATCCAACCTGAGGGGTAGTTATAGATAGCCTCCTTAATTCACTACATTCATCTGTCTCCTCCAGGTACCGTCTCGTCGAGATGTTCACCTCCAGGTACTGTCCAGTCCTCGAACACTCCACCTCGGTCAGCACTGTCCATCATCTGCATCCAACACAATGAGGTGAATGCATAGCCCGTGTAGGGGTGAGTATAACAATACTCAGTGGGGACACCGAGATCCTCATGGTATCACAAAATCCAACAAGGATAATCAAAATAGTAGTAAGATATAATCACAAAGTATCAACCATCGTTACTTAGGTATATACCCATACATATACCTAAGTTACCAATCACAAAACAGATCAAACTCTTGAGCCCAAACACATTCCATTTTAGAAGTGTAGGAACAATCCAAAATTATGTACAAAAAAAGGTGTATCCCATAGGTAAAACTCACATAAGAAAGCCACATGGGCTTCACAACAACACATTCATGAAGAAATATCCACACATACATAGGTATATGCCCATACATATACCAAAGTTGTCTAGATTACACATCTCATAAATGAGTTAAACATGTAGGTAAAAAATCAGCTCATAGCAGGTATACACAACGTAAAAGGGAGTAAGAGATGATTAGTTTCAGCCACTGAATCATCTTTCACTTTCGAACGGCCGATATCCGTATAAACCTAAAATAGAAGTCTCTAAAATATTTAGATCCTTCCAAGGATCTCGGTACAAAAGTTGTCACTGTCGAACCCACGAAGGATCCAGGTCCAGTCTCATCGATGTCGCACCCACATAGGATCCAGGTCCAGTCTCGTCACTATCGAACCCGCGAAGGATCTTAGTCCAGTATCATCATTGTCGAACCCACGAAGGATCCAAGTCCAGTCACCTCACCGTCAAACCCATGGAGGATCCAGATCCAGTCTCATCACTGTCGAACCCATATAGAATCCATGTCTAGTCTCATCACCGTCGAACCCACGGAGGATCCAAGTCCAGTCTTGTTACTGTACGTTCGTTTCCGAGAGGGTGCACTCCTCGAGCTGAGTATTGATACATCAAATACCATGCAGTCCTGAGTTGATGTATCCCATTGTTTTGACTCATCATAAAGAAAATAACGCGAAATATGGTGCATCAATTGGATGCCCCATTTATGAGTTGTTGGATTTTCCGTTCGAGGGTCCCGGTTGGTTTTTAGGATCAAACCAACCCATATGTACCCCAAATGTGTGAAAAACTAAAGTGGAGTATGCGAAAATATTCGTCTCGCCCCATAAAGTCCATCTCTATAGGCGATTCGTCAATCAGACACCCATAGCCTATGGAAGGGGAGAAAAGGTGTAAATAGGCTATACAGGTCCGGGTCTGGTCTGACCTAGCCGTGCCGACACGGTCTAAACCTGGGACCAACCTAGTCCATGGATCTGAACTGGTCAGAGAAAATGGCCTAATCCAAGGGGACGACCCGACCCCATGGGTGGCCTTGCCTGACGGGCGGCTAGGTCTTAGGGCGTCGTGATGCGAGGCGGCCCGGTAGAAGGTGGCATAGCCGAAGGATGACCAGCCTAAGGCGGCCCGGCCGTGGGTAGCCCGTGTGGCTGGCGGCGAGCCTGCATGGCTGGTGGCTGGACCATGTGGCTGGCTGGCCATGCCTAGGAGAGGGGGGGGGGGGGGGGGTTACACCCCCCTTGCCTTCCGAAACGGCCAACATATGGCGCACCAGCCAGGTAACCGTGAGACCCGAAGGGTCTCGCTTGTAGCGTGCTCTAGCGGTCGACTCAGCCAGCCACCCTCTCTTATATGCCGTGAAATATGGCCACAGTCCTGCACCACCGGCAGGGCGCGATGACGCCGCCCCCCTTTGACACGGCCCGCCCTAGCCGCGACTCCATGCTGCTCGGTGCGGCGTAATGTCCCCTCGCCATCGTCTGACCACTGAGGCCCTCCTGACCGTAGCCCCTTTCTTACAGCACAGTGCGACGGTATCACGCCCCTCCGGCAGCGCTATGGCCCGCCTGGCCATGACTCAATTCTTGGTGTAGCACGGTGGTTCTGCACCCTTATGGGGACCCGACAGCCTTGCGCCTCCGCCTTTCTTCACAGTCGGCTCGTTGTCGGTCTCCACATGCACCACCTCCGTCATCAACTAACAAAAACAAACCCAAGGGAAGGGTCAGTCCGTGTTCATGCCATCCGAACCCTCCTCGTTACGGTGATATCTTTTGGTTCTCAAAGCACACAATATATGACAGGGTACATAGGGTAAAATTCATATGTAAACTAATAAACCCTACCACAATTCGATGAATGTAGACGAATTCACAGGAAAAGTGCGGACGTGGATTTTTTGATGTCAGAAAGTCTCCGAGGATAATGCATCATCAGCGTTCTTCTTGGGTGAATCCTTCTCTTTTGGCTTGGTCGAAGATCAAAGGAGATGTTCATCGCTATTCGGTGGTTCTTCATTGGAAGGATGAAGCTATTCCAAGATTTCTCCAATGCTCCACCAAAAAGGATCGCTAAACAAAATAATTGGTTATTCCAACATGTTATTTTATTATTGGAAAAAGAATTCAAAAGAATTAAAATGGGGTTTTAATTAATTAATTGATGGAGAAAAATTAATTAATAATGGGGGGTTTTCACTTTAATGAGGGATGTTAAAAATCCTTCCCCCACTTAAAGACAGTTACATGTGGGTTATAAGCTTCTGTGGGCCCCACCTAAATAATATCCTCCCACGGGAGGTTATACGTGGGTGGGCCCCACCTCCAACCTCCCTTTGGAGGATTAAACCGCCACAAATGAAAAGAAAATGTAACACTTATTTATATTTAACTTAATTAAAAACCCCATAATCTAACTTCCATTCTCATTAAAACGCAACTTTGGTGATGGTATCACATAGAAATCACTGACGCTGTGAGTTCAACGGTACCCTCATATTTCAGTTCCGAGCACCAGTTCAAAAGATACAAAAACCCCCTCGTATGTTTAATAAATGTACCTGAACAAAACATTAGAAATTGATCCCGGGCACACCGGGCCTCAGAATCATGCACCATTAGAATATGTGTACTCATAAAATTCCCATATATTTAAGAAAAAAATTTCCACAGAATTTCCATGTTTTTACATTTAAAATTTTTACCCATTAATTTTAATGTTATTACATTCTAATCATTTTTTTTCATAAGAAAATTAACATGTCAAGAATAAATGAATAGGGATTCAAGATCCCACTTATAGGTGTCAGGGATGTTGAATAAATGATAAAGTTACACGATATTGAAAAAAACATATATCATATACCCATGGTCAAAAAGATATGTGGGAGTATTGATGGTCATGAGACCACATGTATGATTAAATACAATGTATATTTAATTACATACTGCCTATTGAATTCCCTATGATGTATAGATTGATAGGGTCACAAAACATGTAGTAAGTGTATAGAATATGTAAACCATAATGGTTTTTTCCATGTAAATCATATAAGTTGTGTTGTCTATGTATGTTGTGTTTAATTAATACGAACATGATATATGGAATTCATGATATGAAAAATGATTCATTTCTTGTTAAATGTAATGTTGTTATTATATTCTCTTTGAAACACATAACATTCAATGTCAAATACAAGACAAGAACCTAGGAATGTTTTTTGGGTGAAGATAAAGAGATTATGTGGAATTTTTTCATTGTAAACAATATGAAACTCTCGATAACAGTTTTAATGAAAATTTAGACTAAAAAATGTCATGTCCTTTAACATTTAGAGAATAAGTTGATGTAAAACTGAAGTAGATGACATGTAGTTGGCATAGACACACTATGAAATAAGGTTTTCCAATAAATTATAATCCAAGTGAATTTTGAATGTCACATTGAATTGAATTATTAAATAATAATTTTTCATGAAATTTTATTAATAGAAAACATGCGTGTTAGTGATACCTATTAGGGATTATGTATATTAAAATTATAGATCTCCCATAATATTCTGATGGTTCATGTAAAATATAGTTTGAATCCAACCAAACAGATAAATAGTGTAAATGTGGACTACTAAAAATCATCCCTTGTATCGGATTAAGCAGTTATTCCACACAAGTAAAAAATTTCTATATTTTTTACTTGATAAACTAATTGGGAGTTATGAACACATTATCATAAAATTATATTATTTTATTTTATGAAGTTCATAATTATTTATTTATTTATTTATGCGATTTCAGATTTAATTTATATTTTAACTCAATCAAAAAAATTAAATTAATTAAAAATAATTCAATATGATATAATATTAATGGATTCAAGGTAAATATTTCTCTCAAACATGAATAGTTATTTATATTAAATCCTAGTATAAATAATATGTATATAAGATACAAAAGTAAATAAATTTTAAAAATAATATGAAAATACTTTTTCAATTATATAAAATGTTATATAATTCCTTCGATTACATCAATTATAATGAATACATAAATTGATATTCTTGTTTTACCAATATCATGGTGAATTAATTTATCGGAGAGGTCTAAAAAAGTATTGGTCCAAGATAAAATTTTTAGCATCTAAGGTCGATTATCTATTTAGTACATGGTGTATCATGGATGAAAAATCCATGTAAATATTAGTATTTTATTCCATGGTCGGGGATTCCACTCAAAAGACTAAATAATTGAGGGTAGATGTAGTTATAAATACCACTAATATAAATACCATAAATTATATTTTCAATCGGAATTCTATATTATTTATAGGTCACCGTGGATCATGTTCACTCGAATACATACTTTAAAAGACACTACATATACAATTCCAAGGTCTGATATGATTTAACGAAATTGATGGGGACTAATATGATAAAATGTGCTAGGACATAATCAGTAATCATGAAAATGTATTTAATTATATTTTAAATATAGAAAATTTTATGAGAACCACTAAAAACACTATTATCATTCATGGATGGAGAACATATCCTAAACAATATTAATTTTCAAGAGTGGTATAAAATATTTTAATATGAAATACTTTAGGATTTTTTAACATGATGGAATCCCTTAATATTGATCAACTACCCTAGTGAGTGAGTAAGGGTGAAAAGAATTCACATGTAAGATAAATTAAATATCATTCAGAATATCTATTATATCATGTTATTAGTAATATATATAGGGACAATGATGTTCCAATTGTATATTGATTCTTAACCTATGAAAAATAATCAACTCATAAAACATTAAATGTAGAAATATAGGATAAATTATGAAAAATTATCACATTGTTGTACACATCCAAAGTCGATGATAACTATATTTATACTGATATTACATTCATTATTCTGAAAAAAAAAGAATATTTTTTTAATTTAGTATTCCATATGAACAAATAATTTTCCAATAATTTCATATTAACATTTTTTCCACCAAGATTCATTATATTCATTAAGAGTTATATGATTTATTTTATTAAGAAGTTGTATATTAATTATATACCTATTATTTCCATGTGTATATGGGCTGGGGATAACATGGTTACCCAACCAATACAGAGAATGAATTGAGTTGAATAGTTTAGATTCCCTTTAAATGTTAATGTTTAATAAATACATTACAACATCATTCAAAGAGATAAAAATTTAAAAAGGATGGAAATAAAGAAGAATCAATACACATAATATCTAGAAAAAAACTACACATGAAGGAAAACTATAAATAATTATTAAAGAATAATGTTTATGAAATTGTTTTAGGTATATTTTTCATTACCTATAACAATTATGTTATATTTATCATTTATTAAATTAATTCTTTATCTCACATATTTTATTCAAATAAAAGAATATTGTAAGTGTAGAATGAATATAAGACATAAGCTTAATTTTATATGAAATTTAAATATAATGATTCTTAATTATGTGGAGTGAAGAAAATTAATTTATATTTTAAATTGGAAAGATTATCATAAAACTAATTTTTTATTGAGTTTTACAAAAAAAATTATCTCAGTGTCATGTTATTGAAATCATGATGTGTTATTTCATATTTTAAATGAATTTTGTTATAGTACAACGTACATACTAGTTATGGAATACATGAATCAAACATATTCAATGTAGTTAATAAATGATTAATATAAAATATAAAAATAATACATTTTTGTGGACGGATAATTCATTGTCATATAGATCTAAATTTTTTATGTTATAATATATATTCATTAGTGTTTCTATACTCATGTATAACAAAAAAATTAGGGGTTTAACATAACTATATGTTAAGCATATGTAATAATAATAATTAGAGTTATAAATAAACTAATTATTTACATATTTCAATAAGAAGGGGTGAACTATTTTAATTTGATGCAAGAGGTAAAATTTGTTACCCCATGATAATTAATTAATTTATTCTCAGAATATAATGTGTAATTAATTAATGGGTTTAGATAAATTTTTAGGATCTTCATGATGGGATAATTATATAACATCTTAACAAATTATTTATTAGTAATTAAAATATATAGTGTAGATACACAATATATCACATTATCATATACACATCAATGAGGAGATGTTAGTTCAATGAAGATAAATTGTGAGTCATATATTGATTCGATGTATTCCATATTTATTTTCCATATATGTTTCACCAGTAAAAGTGTAATAGTTAGCTACATTCCAATGATATTAACAATTGTATGTCATATAAATTACGATCTTATACAGTTAATTTATTTCAAAACAATATGAGTTTAATGAATATTTGTTTATAAATATAGTTTTATATACAAACGTACATTATGGAAATTACTATGGGAGCTAGCATTCAATATAATATTTATACATATAATATTTAAATTCCTTATATATAAAAATATAATTCATATCTAATTATTATTTTACTGAAGGTAATCACATCTCTATTGATATAGTGGGACCATCATAGGAATAAGTAAAGTCAATGGATTGTATGTACATGAGTTTTTATTGGAAAAAGAAACTCTACAATACCAAGTGGGATGATTTTTTCGAGTGAGACATACAATGTAATAATGTTAAAACCATGTAGGTGGTTTATATTCACCAATACATGTGATATATTATTCTATAAGAATATTCAACCCTCTACGGATGAAATAAATTATAAATTTATAAGATTGGAATGTTTATAAATATACAATGATAGATTCCTCATAGAAATATGGTTCACTATTTTAATATTTTCAATATTTGATATAAATACAATGGTGAGTATTCTGGAAGGATATATACATTGATGTTACAATAATGTACTTATAATGAATTATTGGTTATTGATTCTTTAATTGTATTATATACATTTTCATTGATGAATCTTTTTAAATTTTCATGATGAAAAAACCACAAAGAATTATTATAGACATAGAAACCTTCCACAATAATTATATTGGTTGATATGATGATAATAATAAAATCCTTGTATGAATACTTATGTGATAAGTCTTTATTAAACTACTAGAAGGTTTAATGAAACCAAAGAAATCCTATATAGAATGTATGTTTGATAAATCCAATTATGGATTAATGGATTCATTGTAATCACATTATATTTATTATGGTAAATTGATAATCATGTTCTATTTTTGATAAACGAATATACATTAATGTTATAAATGGGAAAACTATGAGGACTATACTTTTCCATGTAAAAGATATTGATTACACTTGAAAAAAAGGCATTATGCATTATAGGTGTCTATGATTTAAAAAATGACCTTTCTTACAGAATGAGATAATGTAGAAATACGATTTCTGTTGAATATGACCAAAATAAATAGATACGCAGGGTTTCATAGATCAATTAATGTATTTAAAAATACAAGATGAAATAATTGAATAATGAACTGTTTCTTTTTTTCGAATTGTATGAAATCTCTCCATGATAATATGTTAAAGCACATGGGGATGGTTTTATTATAAATCGAATTCTAAAAGCATTATAGTAGTTTATAATTTATCTCATAAACATTGATATATACTTTTATTTGATATTATATATGGATAAATTCATACATGGTGAATATAGATGAGATCTAGAAGAACTCTCTATGCTGTAGTTAGATATATCTAATGGTACAAAATATTTGAAAAAATAATGAGTTCCTCGTAGTTAGTTAAATGTGATCTCTATATGTCTATGGGATACAAAACTAGTCTCCCACTTGATCATTTTGATGAAATATTGTATTTAAACTAAACTAATAAGAGAGAAACTATTATGAGAACATTTGGTGGCCATATATACATTGAATTAGTAACTTTTGGCATATAATGATGCAAAATAAGTTGAAAAATAATGAATTTTTATTTATTAAAAGCACTACTAAAATGTTAATGTATTATCATAATGAAAAACAAAACTATATGGTATTATCGAACATGATGATAATGATATGGTAAAAAGGTAAATATTCATCAATATGTATTCTTGAGGTATTTTCTCAGAGAAGTGATGACATAGTATGAAAAATTGAAAAATTAAATGTAAAATTCAACATATTCATTAACAGACATCTGTAAAACAATGATCATATTGTAGAAAAGATTATCATTAATAGAGCGTTCTAGTTTAAGTTGGAGTCATTGGTGTTAGTTCACATAAACCCAATAAATTTATTCATCTGTTTAAAAAAGTACTTAAGTTCATAAATAAAAATAAATATCATATCACATGATTGTTTATAATCTATATAACAATAGTCTGACTATTACTTTAGAGTATTTCTCTCAAGAAACCAATATAATAGTTCTCATCTATAATGAGATCATTGAAATTATATGAAAATATTTATAGACATATATCTAATGGTCTGGATAACATCTATTTAATGAAACATGATTTTTTTATGATCATGTTCTTGGGGATCATAATTCATTGAGACATTAACTCATGATATTCATACAATGAAATATATAAGAGATGATATTATGTAGATATACACACTAATGAGAAGTTCATATGATATATATTTCAATTAATATTCCTCTCGTTATCATTATGTATGAGTATTTTGACTTTAAATTATTATAAATATATATCTTGAATCATAGACATTTATGTATTTCCAAAAATAGTGAAAAGATATTATCATTGTGAATTATGTAACATTGGGTTTTTTCATAAGTGATATGTAATTAATATAATAATTCCGTATAATATTTCATTTTTATTTAATGTATGTTGATATCTCGAGCCCTTATATTGAAATATAATTGTCTGATTATGTCTATAACAATAGAATTTTAGGAAATATTTAATTTTGGTTATCTAAAGATTTATATATCATGTATATAAGATGATGAAACTTGTATATGAAAATAATGAAGGGATAACGAGACAGATGGATTATATAACATAGTATGTGTTCAAACGAGGATTTTCTTTATCGTAATAATATTTTATTTTATTCTACCTTAAAATTTTTCTAGATAATGATATTGGAATTTATGAAGTCTGTCCAAATTACACTATGTGAGTAAATAATTTAAAAATATATATATATATTTCAATTTGTGAATATGGTATCTCTTTATTTATGGAAATAATAATTAAAGGATATATATTTATATAAAAAATTACGTATTAATAATGGATTGATATATGTGATATAGGATTAAAATATCATTTTATGGGCCCTATGGTAATGTTTTTTATTATTTAATATCCTGAAAATAAATAATTTTTTAAATTAACTAAATTATATTTAAAAATATTAATCTTAGTAAATTTTATTGTATATGATTATAATGATAATATTTGTTGAAATAGGTTTTTTATTGGACAATTAATTATTTAGGGACCTCATTTAATAAATGATTATTATCCCTAAGTGTATAATATAAATATTATCATTTTAGAGATTAAAGTGACTATTTATATGAAAACAATTCATTGAATATAATTATCACAAGATCAATGGAACCCCCAAATACACTTTCAATATTGAAGTATGAATCAGTCTAAACATTTCTATTGAAACATAAAGAACAATGAAAAATATTCCAATACAAAAATAATCATTTATGTGAATGGTGGATATTGATGTAAGACATTTGGATCCTACACAATTATCCTCAGAATAGAAAAAATGATGTTTTGTAGATCATAGAGCTTGTATGGATACAAGTAGATGAATTATTATTTATAATATCTACAATAGGGACAAGACAACATGATTAATAATAAAATTTATAAACGTTGAATAAGTAATTATGAAAACTATATAACTATTTTTATAAATTAATTTCAATATATATGATAAAATATTATCTCTATAAAATATCTTGGGTTTTTATATAGTAATGATGATTTTATATAAAAAACCAATGAAAAAATTGGAGGGTATAGGACTGATCTCTTCCACTTCTCCCATATATATTAATAAAAATACTTAATCATTAAATTAAAAAAAATTAAAACTATTAAAAAATACATTTTTATTTTAAATATCACGTATTAGAAGAATTTTTAAATTATTTAGTTAATAATTACACTAATTATTTAATTAAAAGGCATTTAATCATTAAATGGACATGATATATCGCTTAATAAATAAACACTTACAAATTTATTAACTCAACCAACAAGGGAATTTGTATGGAAAATAATAAATTCAATAACATTAATTCGTAAATAGAAACTACTGCATGTTGAATTATGAGAAAAAAAATACGAATAAATAACAATTATAAAATTAAGATCAATTATTGAAGAAAAATAATAAACATTGATAAGATTTTATGAGTATTTGGCAACATATTGTGTAAGATCCTCAAGGTATTCTTCTCATTGCCTTTGGGTATAACCAATATATGAAGAACGGTATATAGAAATAAATCATGGACATGACAAATAATAATAAAAGTTATATTATTTAAAATACCACTATGAATACTAATTGTGTAATATTGTCGCTTTTCAATATGATTTCATACAAGTAGAATGTGTACAGTTATCATTATATTATATAAATACACGATCATTCATTAAAAATCATAATTGAATATACATTTAAACACAATGAAAAAGTATTTCTATTAAGACCATTCATATTAATTAAATAATAAAATATATATTATTCCAAAAACCAGTTGGGATAAATACATTATTGATCACTAAATATATGTCATTTAATTATGAAACATCTGATGAAGTATAATTTTTTAAAACTATAAATGTAATGCTTTTTATTATTCATATAATCATGTGAATATGGTATACTCTAATAATTATATCATGTTTACCGACCACCAAATACACATTAAGAATGTAATTTCCAATTAGACATAGTATATAATATTTATAAAATGTTGTTTACTCTCATTATGTTCTATACAAAGAAACAATTGATAGAAAATATTAAAATAAAACATCTCAATATGTATAATCCCTTACACCCGATTACTAAACATGATCTTTATGCCCTTTTAGAGAGATATTTAGAATATTGGACACATGTCTTTTTCTCCAATTGAATTCCCTAATTCATTCTACTAAATGTACTGATATAAATAATAAATTTAATATATTTTCATAGAAAATTATTATGATTGGTATTAATAGAGTTGATAAAATATATAATGAATAAAATATTCCTATATCAAATTAAATACATGTGTTTATGTAAATAAAATATACACAGAATGGATTTTTTTGGGAAGGGATCTGAAAATTCTACCACATGAACTATAATCAACTAATGGATATCTTAATAGTAACCATTCAAATGATATCATTTACCTTACTATCTTTTAGTCTTGGATTATGGGTCTACCATATATAAAGAAATAGATATTTGTATCTCATCAAATTAATATATCTGTGTAAATCCCCTCAATAGCTAATAGTTTCGAAATATATCCTTTATTTGATGGTGTAATCTGGGATCTTTGAAAATAATAACAAACATTTAATTATCATAAAACATTGTGATATGATAATCATTACTGTGGAAAATAATAATATTTGAAATAATGTTTCATATTAAAATATTTGATTAAATAAATATTAAGTTTTAATATACTATTATTTTTTAAAATTAAAAACCATCAGATACTCTAAGAATCTCATTCTCAATTATAATAACAAGTAATAATGTTCAATTTAATTTATTTTTTTGTAACATCTATATTTTCACTGATTATTTTTTTCATAATCTCTTTATATTATATGTAAATTTCCTTTTTTAATATCATTAAAAATTTTATTTACTATGTATTATAGTTATTTATTAATTTACATGATATGATTATGATTAATACATGACACGGTATATATGATATATATAATTTCTAAAGCATACATATTTTTTATTTTTTTTATTTTATTCAAATAGAGATATTAATGAATTATTTATTCAACAAAAATTACAATTATGGATTATTAAATATTTAATTTTTAAATATATTATCATTGTATATATGGTCAAAAATTATAATAATACCATATAGAATTCATTATAGATTTTGATCCCTGATATTCAAACTAATTATTTTTGATATTCATAGAGAAAAAATTATACATAAAAATATAATTATACTATAATACTGGAAGATATTTTTTTAAGCGGTGACATGAATTGGTCACCTAATTCATGCCCCAAGGGAATTTATTAAAATAAAGGGTTACAAAGAAAACACAAGGTGTAAATAGCTTACACCAACATGGTATTGACGGAAATACAAAATCAAAGGCATAACTCCAGTGAGGAATTCAGTAAACCACAACTCATCATCGAAACTGATCCAATACAGTTGAACCAATGTCACACAACACTGTCACCTAGATGCATACATCAATCATAAAAATTTCTATGATAATTATATTATATATATGATTTCTATGAGGCCATAAACTCTTTTAGTTATGTCATGTAAATATTATATATGTTCTCTTTTAGGAATTATTTTATGAAATACATATTCTATATTATCGAATCACAGTATGATGCCAATGTTTTTTGTAAATATTTTTGTTATGAGTTTCTTATATTTAATAATTTTATTTTTCAAAATCCTTTAGTCTGTGTTATTTAATTATATGTATGGAAACGTTCATCAATATAAACCTATTATACCTTTTAATTTGTACTTTTTAGATTGAAATTTATTATTCTCATTGAAAAACATGTCATAATTCATGATTAATACATGTTCATAACTTTATAATACACTATTTTTTTGAATTTTCATATAAGGTATATTTATCTTTGGAATATATTTTTTCACAAGGATGAATGATGATTTTTTATGAGAAAAATATTCCTGTCTATGGTTAGTAACATATTTGATGTCTATGAAACTCCTTGAGAAGCCTAGAAAATATAATTTATAATATTGAGAGGGTGAATTAACGGTACCATAATATTCTAATTTCATTATAAAATGGTTATACATGTATATCTAATTAATAAATTATCTCAATTTGTTTAACTCACCCACACATGTATGCTATATTCATATGGAGACATATATAATGAAATACCTTTTGATTGTTTTACTCTATTGTGGGGGACTTTGTCATTGATATGTTCGACAAAATATATTAATAAAATACATTAATTTTATAAAGTCAATTTTTTGTATGAAAGTAATAAAATTAATCGATTTTTATTTCCCTAAACATAAGTCTCATAAAAATTTATTTATATAGGATCCCATCAGTTTATAAAGGTATCCAAATTTATTGTATAATATCTTTATAAATATCTAATATGATCAAATATTAATGGAAATATATTATTACAATTCCATGTGATTTATTATATATGAATCTATTCGGAAACCTAAAGTGATGAAAACCTTGATTATAATATATCATATGATCCTTCATATTTGTCATATTGAATATTTTCTCATTTATTCTCAAACATTTATACCTAAATAATTTATTGTGGTTTGTAATCTATATTTCATTATCTATCAATTTCATCAACTTTTTTTCTTAATTCTAGATCCATTTCAAAATTATTATTTATGTAATGGGGGATATTTACCTTGTTTTAATATGTAAATCCACTGTATTTTAGAATTTATGGATTCTTTAACTTCATGGAAATTTTTCATAATATAATAATATAATAAATTAAATATCCTCTAGAAACCAATATTCGAATTTAAACATTGACAATTATGAATCAATGCTCTTCTAAAATATACTATAATTTAATTATATTTATCTCTCCAAAAAATAGTCTTTAAAAAATTAAAAAATCTGCTATAATCATGCATTTAAACCATACAAAAAATCAGGTTTTCTATTATATAGATCACTTTTTAATTTTCATTGGAATCATTAGACACTTTCTAATCATATATTATTTATAAAACTTCTATTTAATTAAACCAGATATAATAAAATTAAGCGTAAATAACCTTTTAAATATCTAGTTATCTCATGCATAGCTAGTAATGTAGAGATCCGAAGCTTGACGTACATGGACATTACATTACTTTTGCGGAATACTTAATACAAAACAAAAACACGCACACAAGGATTGTAATAGTTTAGTGTCTTTGGAAACTCGGAATATAATCTTCTAATCGTGGTGAAAGATCTTCAGCATCTCCCATAAAGATCTTCCTTTTTATACTTAAAACCATTCTTTATATCCTGGGGAAAAGAAAACATAAAATGGTGAGCTCAAATTCTCAGTATGGGTAAGCAAAAGAAATATCAATCACATCATATTTATAAGCACATAACATTTTTGAAATCTTAACCTGCAAAAGAGAGCATAATTTCATAACATCAGATAAATCATATTAGTGAAATGAAATCCCAATAATCATAACTGAAAACATTAAACTTTGTGGAATACACACATAATCATAGAGAATCATATATTATTAGTCAAGATTCATTTCCAAGACTATCTTAGTGGACAAAGTCCATCTCTGAACCGAGTCACCCTCGTTTCAGTCCTGTTTCACTGAACCAGTATAACCTACCGTTCCAGCCATTTCTATCTCATGAGATATAAAATCATTACCCAATGCATTGGAGGGAGATATAGGTCCCACCCATCTCATAATGATACCATTCTTATTTGCGCCACAAATTCATAAATCATACATCATTGCATAACCCATGTAATAAAAATGGGAATCTATAAACATCATGACATCATAAAACAATTCATATAAGATAAGGGAATTCATAAATATAATTTCATCACAACATAATCAAATCAATGTAATAATAGGGATAGAAACAGAACCCTATATTATCTTAGATGGAAATAATTTTGATAAAACACTTGAACTCCATTCTTGAGGAAAATATCCTTCTGCTTCAAAAACACTTTTCCTTTCTAAACATGTCGTACAATTCTAAACTAAAAGAATTCATTTAAAAATAAACTTTAAAACTTGTAAAGGAAGCTTCTTGGAAATAATGTTTCAAAAATCAATTCATTCTGTATAAGTTAAAAAAACATTCTTCGTACTTTTGTCGGAAAAGTCAAAAAGTACCTCGTACGAAAAACAACAAAAGATTCCTTTCATATCCTTTACTAAAAACTCACCAAAGGGTAAAATTGGATTTAAACAATTATAGGTGGATGGAAATAATATTACATATTGAGGGAACACAGATTTGGATGATAAAATACACCCCAGTAAATACCAAAGTATAAGCAATCTCGGATAAAAATGAGATTGTGATATTTCCCTTACCTTATCTTCGATATTATTTGTACGTATCCAAACCTCATGTATCATGATTTTAATAATGTCATTAACTTATTATAGAATCATACTCATTTTTATGATATCATATATGGTTCACTTATGACTTTATACAACCCGTTCTTTTGTAAATTCCATGTTAAAGAAGCGTTTTGGGTAAAATCATTTCATTTATCGTAGGTGTTTGGACTTGTTGTTCTTATTATTATTATTACTTATATCAGGAATTACTTACTTCCAAAATATAAAATATGATTGATATATCATATATATTCAGTATATATATATATAATAGATAGATAAATGAAATGAAACACATCATTCATGGAGACGGTAGTCCGTACATACGCATGAACGCTGTTTTCCTTTCCTTATTGTCTTGAATGGAAGTAAGTAGATGACATATATATATATACATAAATCCCTTAGATTTAAAATTTCATATTGTTTATTATTATTCATTATATATATACTTTATAATCATTCTAGAATGGTTAACATGGATAATGAATCTCATCGCGTCGTGGAGACGGTAGTCCGTACGTACGCACGAGTGATGATATTGTTCCCATGGTCGTGGAATTGTGTTGAAGTGTATGTATAATATTTCAGTATCAATATCACTTTATAATAATCATATATAGTTACTCATTACACCATTATACCCATCTAATTATGGTGCTGGAGGAAAATAGATTACACCACTGCGTGGAGACGGTATTCCGTACGTACGCACGTGCGGTGATTTCCTTTTTCCGTAGGATGGTTAGAAGGTTAATTAGAGTTTTTTCATATTTATAATAACATATCAGTATATAAGAAATACTGATGTTGTTACATTATCATGAAACAACTAAAGAAGAATAAGTTGAAAAAGAAATAAATTGAAAAAGATCTGTAATGGATATTACCTCTTTTTGACGCGCCTTCACTTAACCTCCAATTAAATAACTAAGGATGGTCTTTGAAGATGCCCAGGAGCTCTAGGATGATACCAGTGAAGTGGAGGAGTGATGTTTTCAGGGTTTGGCCGAGCTTGATTTCTAAAATTAGTGTCAGGAGGAGAGGGAGGAGGTGCCCTTTTATAAGGGAGGAGAGGGGCACCTTAGGAAAATCTTAAAATATTATTTTATATTATGGTCAAATTCGGTTTATAATGGTTTCAAAGGGTCTTGTTTCGAAGATAAAATGGGTATGGGTCGAAAACCTCTCATAAAATAGGATTTAGACAAGTTTAGGTTATTATTTTAACCTTATCATTTAAGTTTAACTCTAAGTTAAATAATTTAACTTTTACCGTGTCTTTTTGTTTTCTTACACTATATGGTTAATAAACTAACCATAACAAGCCAAACTAACCCCAAGTTGTTTATTATTAATATATATATCATTATCTAAGTCATTTGGTCGAACCTTATATTTTTAAAAATTAAATTAAAATTAATAATATAACATTTGTTTTAAAAACTAATTTGTGTCAATTTTGACACTATTTGGTAAATTATTTTTATGAAATTCATAAAAGAACTATAAGTTCCAACCAAGTTACTTATATCAACAATAACATGTCATATTAACCTAGAAAATTTATTTAAGTCATAAAAAGTCTCAAATTGCATTTATTTGGGCATTTATAACATCAATTATGTCAATATTTCATTAATAAGACAATTACTGCATCATCTTTGTGTCATAATAAATTATAATTATTTAATCCCTAAAAATTCTAAATAAATTCCTATGATGTAGATAATTGTATTATCATTCTGGATACTATTCATGTTCTAAGTTTCATGAAGTTTATCACTAAATTAAAATTATTATACTTATAAGATTTAAGAAACTGACAAGTTGTCATGTTCTTTGGTTTTAATAATAATAAAATTATTTTCTTGGACAGAAGTCCATGAAATTAATCTAATCCGACCCTTAGGTTATATGGGTCAACTTTTAGCCATTCAATAGGATTTTTCCAAGTGTTAGGGTAATTTTATAATCTTATATTTACCCTTAATTACCCAATTTACCTTTAACTATAGTAAATAAAATTTTACGTAGTTACTATTCACAATGCCAAAAAAAGTAACTTATTAACATCATTTGGAAACACTGATTCCAAATATGGAATCCATTTTTCCAAATTCAATACAAAAAAGATGCAGAAATTAAATTAAAATTAATCCCATTGTCGAAAGAAAACAGGTTTTTCTTTAAAACATTACAAAAGATTGAATTGATTTAACCTACGAATTCAAGGTAAAATCAATGATAATGACATAAATTATATTAAATGGTAAAAATATATTCTATTTATACTTTAAAACCATTCAATATTATAATTTAACCACATAAGATATTACGATGCAAAAAATTGTTTTTAATAAAAATATAGCGTGTTTTTACTATTCATTAAAATATGAAAGTTATCGGAAAAATATCAAAATATTATCTAATGTAAATTTTTATATCTTGATTCAAAAGAAGAATTTTATTTTGTCAAATTGAACTTATAAACATGTCAAAAACTATATTTAAAGTGGGTTTTCCATCAAAAGGCGTCAAAACTTCATTTTTTTAAAAATACTTATTTTACCCGAAAAAATTATTTTGTTCTTATACCATGTTCTAGAAATGTGTATGATGAATAATAATGTTATAAAATTAAAAATTTAGGTAACACTATTCATAACGGCTAGTTCATAACAATATTATAATAATATATCGTTGTTCAGTAAAACCCGGTATTGCGTACAACACACGCTATCGAGGAAGGTCGCGATTGCGTGTAATGCAAGGCAAGTCAGAGTTGCATGCTGTGAAATAATCCTTCGTTGTTTCATATATCATAATCCAACCATATTTCATTTATACATTGAATATATATATATATATATATATACTCAATGTTGAATAGAATAACTGTTATCAAAATTGTGTGTAACACGATCCAAGAATAGTGTTGCGTATACTGCAAGCTAATACGGTGTTGCGTATAGCACAAGGTAATATTGGTGTAGCATAAAACACAAGACATTAATGAAATTAAAAGAATATTTTTCATAAAATCTCGGGTTGTTACATTCTACCCCTCTTAAAATGAATTTCTCCCTCGAAATTCGTCGGGGTTATATATGATTTACTATTCAAAAGTTTCTTTAATAGAAACCCACATAGTAAAAAGGAATACCAATACCTATCTTTAAAAACAATAGTATGAAACGTAACGGTTACCCAAATAAACTAATAACTGGGTTTCCACATAGGTGAAAATATGTATATGGAAGAGAAATCTAACCATCATGTTCTGTTGGAGAGCGGTAGAGAACATGGCTATGGAAAATCCAGCAATCATAAATACATAGATTTACGATGATCTAAGGTAACATCTGATTAATCAGATATAAGGGCACGAGGACAACATTTTTGGTTTTCAAGATCATTTCCCTAAAGTTGTTGAATTAAAAGAAATACTTACATGATTTTGGTACAATTTCACCGTTGTTCGTTCATTGAACAATTTCCACTTCGTCTCATAAAGAAATGAATTTGAATTTGTTATTCAAGAAGTGTTAATAGATTATGTGATAAAATGATGGGTCATTCCATCTATTTCAAACAAAATGTTAGCAAAAGTTATCAAATATACATAAGTCCATCTATGGTGAGGTTAATCGAATACGATCCCAAAAATGAACTAATACTTCATATATCATACCGCGTAATAAAATAAAACCAGTTTCTACTAACTAGGGACTTTTTGTAGGCTAGTGGTAGGCGATAAAGGCCAGTCACACTTCGGTTGTGGGTTCAATTCCTACGACCTTGTCCGACACGATGGGTTGTCGCCCGTCCAGCAAGTTGTCCGTTTTCTAAAACTATATTACTATAACATCCGATTAATAATATCAGAAAAAAAACTTCTATCCTTAAACAATACTAACTTATGTCCATCATAATCCATTCCAATCTTTAGGCTTATCGATAATACTGCAGTCCATTTTCATAATATAGTGAAAATGATTACCAGATATTTAATACCATCGTTGATCCCAATATATCATAAGATATGTCTTGTTGGTCACATTCCAAACATTCAAAGGCCTTAATCATGTATTCTCTTGAATACCCATTGAACCTTAGTTAAAACATGACTGTATTTAAAAGTTAACACTTTACACATACCAAAATCCTCAAAATTCTAAATACTCAAACCATGATATCACTTAGTCCTTATATCAATCATGAGCTCATGAATACTATGGAACATATTATATTCTCTTTATCCCTTCATTATGTGCATATCATCTTCTTTCCAAAAATATCTGAATAAACTTTCATGTATACTGGTAACATTAATCATACACTTTCAAAACTCAAGGAAAGACAACAGTGTAACAATCCTTAGATGTCTCTTTATTCCATAGTACCATGAGATTATTTATACAACATTACACATGATAAAAATGTAATCATTACACTACATTCTTAAACTATTGAACGAGCTTCAACAATTGTTTCATCTCACATATCATTTGTAGTCTCTTCATCATCATCCACATAAATACTACCCATATGACCATACTGATTCTCTTCGTGAGACTTTCCCTTAGAGCATTGGTTTGCATAATTCCCGTACATTCCTCATTTAAATCATTTAACCATTGTGGATGTCGTAGCAATACCATTATCCTCATCCCTGGTGTTAACTGAACCTTTTCCTTTTCACTTACTGGATTTGTGTCCTTCTTTTCCACACCCAAAGCATCTTCCAGTTCCTTTGAAACATTCTCCTTGATGCCTCTTCCCACATGATTTACATAGCGAAAATTGAACTTTCTTTCCTCTATGATCATCATGAAACTCCATCTTTCTCTTATTAGCCGAGTCAGGAAACTAACCAAATTTTACTTTATTGATCGTATAATGAGATTGATGATTCGGCATAATAATGATGTTTGGACTTCCAAATCCCATTTCATTTGGTTGCTCATAAGGAATATCATTCCATTGTCCATCATATCATCCATTATCGTGAACCATCTTGTTTCCAGCCATTTTCTAAAACTCAAAAAGAATAGTGTGAGAGGAAAAAATCATGCTAGGGAAAACAACATAATAAAGGGGGAGTACATTCAATATCTAACATCTTAGGTTTAATTCTATTATCCTTAGCATAATTCCGTTACTATAACCTATATGTATACTTAACCTTAGGGACATCCCTAGAAATACCTTAGAAATATCTCTAGGGATCTCACTAAAGTTCTCGCATCCTACATTTCAAAGGTTAACTAAACCTTTCCTCTGATACCAACTGTAGAGACCCGAAGAATGACGTACATGGACATTACATTACTTTTGCGGAATACTTAATACAAAACAAAAACACACACACAAGGATCGTAATTGTTTAGTGTCTTTGGAAACTCGGAATATAATCTTCTAATCGTGGTGAAAGATCTTCAACATCTCCCATAAAGATCTTCCTTTTTTTACTTAAAACCTTTCTTTATATCCTGGGGAAAAGAGAACATAAAAGGGTGAGCTCAAATGCTCAGTAAGTGTAAACAAAAGAAATATCAATCACATATTATTTATAAGAACATAACATTTTGGAAATCATAACCTGCAAAAGAGAGCATAATTTCATAACATGGGATAAATCATATTAGTGAAATGAAATCCCAATTATCATAACTTAAAACATGAAACTTTGTGGATTACACACATAATCATAGAGAATCATATCTTATTAGTCAAGACTCATTGGGATGACTATCTTAGTGGACAAAGTCCATCTCTGAACCAAGTCACCGTCGTTTCAGTCCTGTTTCACTGAACCAGTATAACCTACTGTTCCATCCATGTCTATCTCATGAGATATAAAATCTTTACCCAATGCATTGGAGGGAGATATAGGTCCCACCCATCTCATAATGACACCATTCTTATGTGTGGCACAAATTCATAAAGCATAGATAATTGAATAACCCATGTAATAAAAATGGGAATCTATAAACATCGTGACATCATAAAACAATTCATATAAGATAAGGGAATTCATAAATATAATTTCATCACAACATAATCAAATCAACGTAATCATATGGATAGAAACAGAACCCTTTATTAACTTAGATGGAAAATAATTTTGATAAAACACTTGAACTCAATTCTTGAGAAAAATATCCTTTCTGCTTCAAAAACACTTTTCCTTTCTTAAAATGTCGTAAAATTCTAAACTAAAAGAATTTTATTAAAAATAAAATTGATAACTTGTAAAGGAATCTTCTTGGAAATAATGTTTTAAAAATCCATTCATGCCGTATATCTTAAAAAAACAGTCTTCGTACTTTTGTCGGAAAAGTCAAAAAGTACCTCGTACGAAAAACAACAAAATATTCCTTTCATATCCTTTACTAAAAACTCACAAAAGGGTAAAATTGGATTTAAAAAGTTGTAGGTGGATGGAAATAATATTACATATTGAGGGAACATGGATGTGGATGATAAAATACACCCCAGTAAATACCAAAGTATAAGCAATCTCAGATAAAAATGAGATTGTGATATTTCCCTTACCTTATGTCTGATATGCTTTGTACGTATCCAAACCTCCTGTATAATAATTTAAATAATGTCATTAACTTATTACAGAATCATACTCATTGTTATGATATCATATATGGTTCAATTATGACTTTATATAACCCGTTCTTTTGTAAATTCCATGTTAAAGAAGCATTTTGGGTAAAATCGTTTCATTTATCGTAGGTGTTTGGACTTGTTTTTCTTATTATTATTATTACTTATATCAGGATTTAATTACTTCAAGAATATAAAATATGATTTATATATCTTATATATTCAGTATATATATATAATAGATAGATAAATGAAATGAAACACACCGTTCATGGAGACGGTAGTCCGTACGTACGCATGAACGCTGTTTTCCTTTCCTTATTGTCTTGAATTGAAGTAAGTAGATGAAATATATATATACACAAATCCATTAGATTTACCATGTCATATATTTCATTATTATTCATTATATATATACTTTATAATCATTCTGGAATGGTTAAAATGGATAAAGAATCTCATCGTGTCGTGGAGACAGTAGTCCGTACGTACGCACGAGCGATGATATCGTTCCCATGGTCATGGAATTGTGTTGAAGTGTATGTATACTATTTCAGTATCAATATCACTTTATAATAATAATATATAGTTCCTCATTACACCATTATACCCATCCAATTAAGGTGGTGGCGGAAAATAGATTACACCACGATGTGGAGACGGTATCCGTACGTACGCACGCGCGGTGATTTCCTTTTTCCGTAGGATGGATAGAAGGTTAATTAGAGTTGTTTCATATTTATAATAACATGTCATTATATAAGAAATAATGATGTTATTACTTTATCATGAAAAAACTAAAGAAGAAGAAGTTTAAGAAGAAATAAATTGAAAAAGATCAGTAATGGATATTACCTCTTTTTGATGTGCCTTCACTTAACCTCCACTTAAAAAACTAATGATGGTCTTTGAAGAAGACCAGGACCTCTAGGATGATACTAGGGAAGTTTAGGAGAGATTTTGGCAGGGTTTGGAAGAGCATGAATGCTAAAATTGGTGTGAGGAGGAGAGGGAGGAGGTTCCCTTTTATAAGGGAGGAGAGGGGCACCTTAGGAAAATCTCAAAATATTATTTTATATTAAGGCCAATTCGGTTTATAATGGTTCCAAAGGGTCTTGTTTCGAAGATAAAGTGGGGATGGGTCGAAATCCTCTCATCCAATAGGATTTAGACAAGTTTAGGTTATTATTTTAACCTTATCATTTAGATTTAACTCTAAGTTAAATAATTTAACTTTTACCGTGTCTTTTTGTTTTCTTACACTATATGGTTAATAAAATTACCATAACAATCCATAATAACCCCAAGTTATTTATTATTAATATATATATCCTTATTTAAGTAATTTGGCCGAACCTTAGATTTTTAGAAATTAAATACCAATTAATAATATAATATTTTTTTTTAAAACTAATTTATGTCAATTTTCACACTATTTGGTACATGATTTTAATGAAATTCATAACAGAATGATAGGTTCTAACCAAGTTACTTATATCAACAATAACATGTCATATTAACCTATAAAAATAATTTAAGTCATAAAAAGTCTCAAATTTCATTTATTTGGGCATTTATAACATCAATTATGTCAATATTTAATTAATAAGACAATTACAGAATCATCTTTGTGTCATAATAAATGATAATTATATAATCACTAAAAATTATGAATAATTTCCTATGAGGTAGATAATTGTATTAGATTTTTGGATACTATTCATGTTCGAACATTCATGAATTGTATCACTAAATTAAAATTATTATACTTATAAGATTTAAGAAATTGACATGTTGTCACATTCTTTGGTTTTAATAATAATTAAATTATTTTCATGGAAAAAAGTCCATAAAATGAATCTAATCCGACCCTTAGGTTATATGGGTCTACTTTAGCCATAAAATATGATTTTTCCAAGTGTTAGGGTAATTTTATAATCTTATATTTACCCTTAATTACCCAATTTACCTTTAACTATAGTAAATAAAACATACTGTAGTTACTATTCAAAATGCCCCAAAATAAAAAGTAAATTATTAACATAATTTGGACCCACTGATTCCAAATATGGAATCCATTTTTCCAAATTCAATACTCAAAAGATGCAGAAATTAAATTAAAATTAATCCCGTTGTCGAAAGAAAACGGGTTTTTCTTTAAAACATTGCAAAAGATTGAATTGAGTTAACCTACGAATTCAAGGTAAAATCAATGATAATGAAATACATTATATTAAATGGTAAAAATATATTATATTTATACATTAAAACAATTCAATATTATAATTTAACCACATAAGATATTATGATGAAAAAAGTTGTTTGTAATTAAAATATAGCGTGTTTTTACTATTCATTAAAATATGAAAGTTATCGAAAAAATATCAAAACATTATCTAATGTAAATTTTTATATCCTAATTCAAAATAAGAATTTTATTTTTTCAAAGTGAACTTATAAACATGTCAAAAACAAGATTTAAAGTGGGTGCGCCATCAAAAGGCGGCAAAACTGCATTTTTTTAAAAATACTTATTTTACCCGAAAAATTTATTTTGTTCTTTTACCATGTTCTAGAAATGTGTATAATGAATAATAATGTTATAAAATTCAAAATTTAGTTAACACTGTTCATAACAGCTAGTTCATAACAATATTATAATAATATATCGTAGTTTAGTAAAACCCGGTATTGCGTACACCACACGCTATCGAGGAAGGTCGTGATTGCGTGTAATATAAGCCAAGTCAGTGTTGCATGCTGTGAAATAATCCTTCGTTGTTTCATATATCATAATCCAACAATATTTCATTTATACATTGAATATATATATATATATACTCAATGTTGCATAGAATAACTATTATCAAAATTGTGTGTAACACGATCCAAGAATAGTGTTGCGTATACTGCAAGCTAATACGGTGTTGCGTATAGCGCAAAGTAATCTTGGTGTAGCATACAGCACAAGACATTAATGTAATTAAAAGAATATTTTTCATAAAATCTCGGGGTGTTACAAGTAATTATTTGAATTTACTATTATGTAACTAGTTCAGACTAAAGCTTTTTTATGGGATAGTTAATATAAAACATCTTTAATATATATACTCTTAGTTCATCAATTATCTTTTTAAAAGGAATGATGTGATCTCCAAAATATTTCCATGGTCGTTATGAACCTGTCAAATAACAATGAAAAAAAATAAAAACATTAATATTTCATTGGGTTCTTCCATATTCCAATTTGAATTTAATGTCAACAATAATAATTCAAACTAGTTAACTACACTGTTAGAAATATAATATTTTAGACACCATAATAATATATTGATAAATTTTCATGATTTAATATCATCACTTATTGAAATGATATTTATGACATATTATCATTATTTTTCCCAGTATTCTTCTCCAAAAATATTCCCTTGTTCATCAAAAAAAATTAATTTATAATAATAAAATATATTCATTTTTAATATATTCCACCCACCCTTTGAAATTAGAGTTGAATGGACTATAGTGAATCAGTAACGTTTATCAGGAATGATGGAAAGCGTAAACATGCATTTTCAATGTTATATTTTAGAATATGTCTTCTAGTATAACCATTGTTAATATATTTTTAATTTTATTCAGAGTATAATTATAATATAAAACAATGTATAAATTTTAAAATTTATCATAAATACAATTATATTGTATAACAATATTATTTTATTTTCATTAATTCAATATATTTCTAAAAAATTTGATTATAATTTAGTTTTCAAATCCAGTTCACAGTGGATAACATATATTTGGAAATTTTTAAATTGTCATTAATAAAATAAATTAATTTGAGACCTTATATAGTACCCTTTTAATCGACCTATAAAATATTAAGAATAAAATAGTTATAGTTCATACAGTTAAAACTAACATGAATTCCCCCAAAAAATAATGTCCCTACTGATATTAATTTTCAATAATTAATTATTATAGTCCAATTAATATAAATGTTTGAAAATAATTATAGCTTCTCAAAATTTAAAAAAAACCATATTTCTCATCCCGTCAGATGTATCTGTGTTTTATTTTAATATAATTCATATGTAATTTTTATGTATCAATCAATATTTTTAAAAAAAATCAATGTATATACATTGATAAGTCAATACCTTGTGAGATATAGAAGTTTTCCATCTATATTTTTCAATTCGTTTAGATTTATATATTAGTTTAATGTATATATAATCAAATCCAAAAAAATAATTAATATTGGGTTGGAAAATTATTAAGAGTTATAAATTCAAAATTTCATTAATAATTCCTTGTAATATTTCCCCTATGAAATAAAAAAATGATTTTTTATATAACATGTAACATTAGAAATAATAGTATCTCAACAATCATCGAAAAGATTTAATGATGAATCTTTTTTAAAAAATTTACAAAGGTAAAACCCTAGTCTCCTATAAAAATTATGACAAAAAATAAATAACAATAATATGACTACCAATTCTAAACTTCATTGAAAATTTATTATTTTAATCTCATGGGTGAAAATAATTTTTTTGAAGAAAATATTATTAACGGAATACCAGACTCTAAGTGAATGTATCATTACATATAAATATTTAATGAACATAAATACCATTATTCTGACATTATTAAGGATAAATAATTTCTCTTCCTTTCCAATTACCTCTTAGTTGTGATCACTATTCAAAAATGATGGTTTCACATTCAATTGATAGACTTTATAATTATTATGCACTATAATGTCTAACAAAATTATGATATCATTTTGTATTTTAATATGTTTTTATGTTTCAATAAAAAAATTTATAAAATTTTACAGTGTGTGTTTCAATAAAAAAAATATTTTTTTATTCAATATATATTTTATTATACCTTATATTTATAAACACAAATTATAATGACATTATTAAAATTTACATATAGAAAAATATTTCATGATCATTAATTAAACCCTTATCCAGGTCCTAATTCATAATATCTATAAAATATTATTGTACAATATGTAAATTAATATAATGTCTCTCAAATTGTAAAATTATTTTTCTTTTATTATCAATTACAAGTTTGCATCTTGTTTGACCTAGTACTCCATAAATTGCAATGTTTATTTAATATTAAAAATTATTTTAATTAGTTTATATTTATTATTTTTCATATATATATGTTCCTTGAAAATACCTGGTATGATATGATTCAATAATGTCATTTCCTTATTCATATATAACATAATATTTATTCAAATTTTATAATTATTCATATAATTAACATCAGAATCTTCTGAGGAATCATTATTTAGATCATAAAAAATAAGATTATTTTCCATGATCATTAAATCATAGAAATGTATAGTCTTGTAAAACCCCTTTTTTCATAATTTTCACCCTCTTATAATTTATAAATTTCACATGATAGTTTTTTCTTCACCCTTCATATCAATGGTTACCAGGGCCTGATTCTAGATTTTTTTAATCTGTTTCCACCTAAAACATTAAAGACATCAATATATGGGTTCTTATTATGGAACATTCATAAGTGGATAACAATGATACAAGCCATAGCATACATATTTAATAAATTTATAAAGATGTTCAAATAGTTCTTATCCAAATAATTTTTATTGTTTTAGGTTATACAACATGGTTGTTCAAATTTAAATATGAATTCAAATATTTCAATCATAAAATTTGTAATTTTATGGGACTGTAAACATTTTTTTATTCAAAATTATTATTATATTAAGAGGTATGTAATTAAAATTAAGTTTATTTTAATATATATTATTACGTATTCTCATAATTTTTTTGACATTTTTAACATGATTTGGTTGATTCATCTAAAACAATTCATTAGTTATCATAGTGAAAACAATATTTAGTCTATCAAAAAATCAACCACTATTATTTAACTAATTACTTATTATAATGAATTAATTATATTTTATCATAATATGTATATTGTGGGATATATTTCCACTCTTTTTTCACTTCCTTGCATTATCTATTTTTCTTTGAAAGTATGACAAATATTTAATCATTCACCTGCCAATATTGGTAGATAATAAATAGATTATTCTTCAAAATATTTCTTATATTTCATAAATAATGATATATAATTATTTTTTTACATATATTGATTAATCATTTTTTTAATATCCCATTACTATTTTAACGGTATTAATAAATCCCTATATTAAATTATTTTTGGTTGGGTTTTGTTTGGGGATGTTTCATGTTGAAATTTTAATGTTTTGAGTTTCTAGGATCATGCATGGCTGACACCTGATTTTCCAAAACCATGCACATTAACAATGAAAACCAAGCAACCCAAGGCATTAGGAAATTTTACAGTTGGTGTATGTTTATTCATGTTATTCAACTTATTAGTAAAAATTGTGAGACTCATTTAAAATTCGTACACAGCTAGACCTCATGATTATTTATAATAGTGCAGTTATTTCTAGGAATTCATAAATAGAACATTTTAAGATATTCATATTTTTATAAAAAATACTTATAAACCTATTATAGATATAAGGCCCTTTCCTTAAGCATTATTTAATTTTCAGATAATTCAATAATTTTACATTACATAACATTGAGGATCATTTAATGTTTAGATCTGTAGAGAATTCATTCCTAAATCATACATAATAACATAAATATAAAATATTTGAAATATATACTCGCAATAAATTGTTTTCCTAACACACAAAATTTTAAAATGAAACATTTCATTTCATGTTTTTACATCATAGATTTTCATTGAACAAATTCTTCAATTAATTCTTCATTGAAACCTAATAAAAGCATTTCAAAAACATGGGATGAGCATAAAAAGATTAGTAAGGTATATAAAAATAATAAAACATCTTAGTCTTAAAAAAATATTAACCATGAATACATTATCATAATTTAATACTTTTCATGTTTATAAATTTGTAAATAATCTTCACTGAATATAAGATCATTATTTTCCATTTTTGTTTCCCAATAATTACCATAAAACCATAGAAAGGATAATATAGAATATAAAGGTATCTTGAGACATAGTCATTAAAAAATTTAATAACCATACAATCGAATCCCAAAAATATCACTACATTTAATAACCATATGGTCGAATTCAATACCCAATGAATTAATGGTTATAATATGACCATCGATCCTTGGTTTATAACAAAACCACTCATCTATGTTTTATATAAAAACCACCCATGTTTAGATTATCACATAACCAACCATAAAATTTAAAAGTTCCATTATATAATAATAACACATAAAATTTTACAATTTTCAGAATTTCACTCATAAATTTTAATTCTTAATCACAAGGAATATTTTTTCAATATTGAAATATTCAATAAATTACAAAATACAATAAAATAATTTATTAAAAAGATGTTTCGTTCAATGTGTCGCATACAACATGGACACATTTAACTTTTTAAAATGTTCGTTTGAATATTAATAAAGACATAGGAATCATTTTTAATACACGGACTTGATATAGAAGGTTTTAGAAGAATAGATTTGTAAGAGATTTTAAAATATTTTATAGTTAAAGTGTCACTTTCTACAAGATAAAACCATGACTCATAACCATTAAATAATAATGTTAAAACAAAAATTAGATAACATGAGAATATATTAATTCATGGTATAACCAGTCAAAAGTGCTTTATATACACCTTATAGGATAATAAATGTGCATAAAATCAACACATGCCTCAGTGAAGGGAGATAGATATGAAATCCATTACAAGGATAGTATCATTAGACTAAATATAAATCAATGACATATTTATGTGTGGAAAATATAAATACCACAATATATGTGAATATTCTATGTAAAAAAAAAATATGCCATTCCCACATATTATGGGAAAACCAAAACCAATGGCATTTATATTTAACTTAATGAATGAAGATTGAATTAGGATTTTCCATTACCCTAACTCTGAATTGTCCCATACATTATCTATTTTTTTAATAATAAAATTAGATTTATTTATACATTTATAAGAACATTTTTTATTTTTATTATAAACTTTATATTAGTTATTATAATGTTATAAAATTAAAGAACTATTTATGTTCATATCTTATGTTTTGCCGATATTCAGTACTAAAGTGGAAAATGAATTTATTTTGATGTAATTTGTTCATTTGGTCAAAAAGCATTATATCCAAAATACTATTCATGATTTAAATAAGATATATATCCATTATATATATATTTATGACATCCAAAATATTTGAAGATAAGAAATTAAATGCACCATTCTTGGATATGGTAGGTTGTACATACATATGAACGCTAATTACATTATTATGCCTTATTAAAGGAATAATATTTAAATGATATAAAATAATATTATAATACCATTATTATATTAATTTATTTTATGTATCATATTTTTAATAAAACTAACTATAATCATTCAATGTATTTCTTGAACGAGTCACATCACTTTGAGGGGGTGGTAGTCTGCACTTTTTAATATAAAATTATCATATTACACAACATGGAATGACTAAAGGTATATTATAAATAAAATTTATTAATGCATAGAGTCAACATAAATATAATATTTATTGTATGTAATATAGTGTCCAATATAATGCCACCATGAGTTGTTGTCGGTAAAAATTGAACAATCATCATTTTTGGGGCAGTGGTTCGCCAAACACAAAAACAATATGTTCCTTAACCATTAAATGGATGTGTGTGTATGTGTAGATAAAAACATAACATAAACACATACTAATATATTTATTACACTAGTGATGTTATATATTCATCTAAAAACTAGTGTCTAGGGAGTGTGTAATAGAAATGAAACAAAAAACATGAGATAATGTGTTTCCTCAAAATCAAGATACCTCTAATGGTTTATACCAAAAATATTTTGATGGGAGGATTTTTGTCATAATGTAGGATTCTAGGATTAGGATAATGAATACAAGAATATTTTTGGGTAGGTTTTGCCTAAACCACATGTTTCTTGAAAAGTGACTTGTAGTGAACGAAGGGTGCCTTTTTATATAATTGGGAAGGGCAACCATTGGAAACTCTTAAAATATATAATTAATATATATTAATTTTTTAATTAAAAGTATAAGAATGAGATATAAATATGAAAATATGATCATAGATACAAATCCTCTCATCCATTAGTTTTTACTCAATAATTGATTTTAATTTACACCTTATCTTTTCATTTTACATTTAATTATTCTCTTTTAATTTTAATTATGGTAATAAAATTTTAGATATTATGTAGATGTTTATTTCACTGATATGAGATAAATTTCCCATAATTTTACAATTAATTAAATGTTAGGTCTTATCATAGTTACTTCAGGATTTTAAAATATTTATTTTTTATTTTTAAATAATTTAATAAAATACTATTTTTACAAAACATCAGTTCTGCCAATTTTTAGACTATTTATTTTAGTGAATTTAAATAAATTATAGCTAGAGAGATAACTTTTAAAAAAATCATTTAATAGTCTTAAAACATGTCATTTTCACTTATAATAATATTATATGATATAAATTATGTAAAATATTATTTATTTTCTTATTTATAATATCATTTATTTGATTCCTTCATTAATAATGAAATCACTCCATCATCATTGTGTCATAATTAAATTTAATTATTTAATGTATATAAATTATAAATAAAATACAATTATTTTGGGAAAGTTATTATCTTTTTAATAACAATTTATATTCAATGTGATCTTTCAAATAATACCATAAATTTTTTTTATTAAAATATTTCTGTTTATATCATATTTTCCTTTATTTTAAATTTAAAGATATACGTGTAATAATCAATCCCATGTGGCTTCTAAAAATAAAATTTTCCATCCAAAGGGATTTATTATTGCGAAATGTACAATACTGTAAAATTAAGAAAAGTGTTAGGGTAGTTTTATGTTATTATGATATTATTTTTATTCTTATATACCATATTTAAGTTTTAACTTCGGTAAATAAAAATATTTTCTAATGTCAATATTCATCATGTCCAAAAATAAAAGGTAACTATTTAAAAAATTGGAATTTTTTATTCCACATATTGAATAAATATTACCAAATTAAAAATATACAATATTCAGTTATAAGTTTAATATTAATTCCAATTGTCAAAAAAGAAAAAATGGATTTTATAACGTAAAACCAGTCAAAATATTAACATAGGTTTATATATATTTTCAATGTATAATTACTTCAAATTACCAGAGTTGGATTAAATTATAATAAATTAATATTTCTATACATTAAAAATATTAAATAATTAATTTATCAATATAAATAACTTAGACAAAAAATATGTTTTGAATTTGAATTCAGTATTTTTCACTCTCCATTAAAATATGCCTTTTATTAGAAAAAGACAAAAATTTCAACCCAAGTTAATTTGGATTTTCTTATTTCAAATAAAATTTATTTTTTTAAATAAAACATTTAATGGTATGAAAATATATATTTAAAATGGATTCTCCATTAAAGGGAGGTAAAAATTCTTTTTAAAAAAAATACATCTTTAAAGCTTAAAATTGATTTTGTTCGTATATATTGTTTATAAAACATTTAATATCAATATAAAATAATAAATTTTTTATATTAAATATATTTATCATTAATATAATCCATCAATAGTAATTTTTTTATTTATAAACTCTCTAATTTGAATTTAAAAAGATTTTATGAAAAATAATTTACATTTAATTGAAATTTGTTTTATTTTTAATGACCCACAAATTCTCTTTGGATTGAGAGTACATCAAGTCATTACTAGGCCTTAAGAGACATCACCAAGGTGCCAAAGGATAGTAGAAAATGCTGAAGGGTTTCAACATAAGTGGGGGATGATTTATCCTTTTAGAACATACCATAGAAACAACAACCATAACCAAACTAATCACCCGAATGATGCATGATAAAAGCTAAGACAACTCAACCATTTATTTTATCATAAAACAACCAAGAGTACCACAGCAGAAACCAACACTAAATCAGAGTAAACAGTAGAAAGACAAACTAAAATACTATAATATGACAACCCAACTACAAACTCCACACGATCTAAGCTCCAATCATCACAAACCAGTACAAGTATCACGAAGTAGTTCTATAAGGAGACGAAACTTTACCTTTTTTAACATCTTGGTATATGAAATCTGCAAAAGCACCAACACACCCAAGCAGGGGAGAGTAATGAAACTCAGTAAGTTTTCCATGTTGACTTCCCAACCCATTCCTCTAGGATAAAACATGTTAGCACATTTATATAAAATAATTTATACAAATCACTTCCAAAATAGTTCACAATATACCAAGTTCCATGTCAAAACCATTTTCTAACAAAAACCATCTTTCTCAAGAAAAGAAACCAAGAAAAGTTTTCTAATCAAACTCCAATTTCCATTTTGGCACATTCAATCGATTTGATAAAACCACAAAACCAACCATGCATGAAACCTGGACCTCTATATACTCGCGAGTGGTGTGTTATCCTTCCACTAAGTCGTCACATAGTGGAATACCTTCATGGGGTACATCACGCCCTTATCAGTCCCTTTTGATGGCAGTATTTCTCTCCATCATCCATCCCAATGCATATGAACACACACCACAACCCATGAAAAAACATGCCAAAACCAAATTTGTTCAAAACCATTCAATAAATCATCAATACTTTTATTGAAATCCATTTCATTCAAGTAGAAAAGCCATAATAAATTTAAAATCACCTTTTTAAATTCACTTCAACAAACACTTTCTGAAAAAACACAATTTCAATCACCTGTTACTAAAAAGGGGTTTCAACCATTCATTCACAGTAGAAAAACCAACCATTTCAATCAAGAAAATAATTTGAAACTAAGCCTTCGAGTTCTAAGAAAGAGAAATCAGGAGGGAAGCCACCTACCTCAACAAAATAGGCGAAACAAATGAAGAAGAAGGACAAACACCATAAAACTTCCTTAGATTCCTTCCCCTATCACCAACCAGACCAAATCCAAACATAAAATTCATCCACCACCTTAGATCTACTCACCATGGGATTTGATCTATGGATCCACTAAGATGAAAGAAGTAGATCTAAGAAAACTCAAGGAAAGAAGACTTACCTTGATGAACTGGCCACTAAATGCCAAGGCATACCTCAAGATCACATCCACAATGCCTGGTAACTATTCTCCCACATTCACCATGGATAAATCCCGAGTTATGTAAATCTAGGAGAAATAATGAGTTGATTAAAGATAAAATGGATTATATACTTAAAAATAGTATCTATGTTGACCCCGTGCACGATTATTCCGCACGTTTAGTCAAATCGTGCTCTAATCGTGCAGTAGTCACTTCATGGAAGGGGTGCTCCGCACGAACTCCTCACACGGATTTCCCAAAATGTGCGCATACCATGCATTATCCTCTGCCATGGTGACACTGCCTGCATGGCTTCCGTACGGTTTGGGCAACCCGTGCGAAACCCGTCTGTCACCACCTTTTTCCCTATGAAATTATAAGAGTATCCAAACATCCCCAACCAATTTTATTATGCTTCATGTACATAAAAATAATGAAAAAAGGGTTACATACCAGAACCCGGGGGTATTACATTCTCCCAACCATAGGTTGTTCCATCCATTGAAAGTACAAAACTGTCGCTTTCCTAAAAGAGTTCTGGCCACTACTCTTTCATTTCATTCTAATGTTCCCAAGTCTCTTCCTGAATCTGACCATGCTGACATAAAACCTACACTAGACCAATGATTTTTCCACACAAGATGTTCTCTTACCTATCCACAATCCGTACCAGGATTTGTATAAACAATGCATCTGGCTCTAGGTCAACGTGATCCCTTCTGATCACATGGTCAAGATCAGGCTGATACATCATCAACTAATATACATGGAACACATTATACACTTCACTGAACCGTGGTGGTAATGCCAACCAATATGCCACCTCTCCACCCTATTCTAGTATCTCAATCGGGCATAAATATCGAGGAGATAATTTACCTTACTTCCCAAAATAATGATGTCCAATCCTTGGAGAGATTCTCAAAAAGACATGATCACTCTTCGTAAACGACAACAATCTTTGGCGATGATCCGCATAAGATTCCTAATGACTCTGTGACATCTCCATCCTCTTTTTTATAAACTGGATCTTCCCCATTATTTATTGGACAAGGCTCAGCCTAACTACTGAAGTCTCACCTGTTTCCACCCAAAAAGTGTTGACACGACAAGGATGCTGATACAATGCTTCAAATGGAGCCATGTGTATCGAGGCATGATAACTGTTGTCATATGAGAACCCCAATAAATACACATGCACATCCCATGAGCCACAAAAATCCATTACAAAAGCCTGGAACATTTATTCCAACGTCTTTATCATCCTTTCGGATTGTCCATTCGTCTGAGGATAGTACACCATACTCATATTCAACTGATTTCCAAGGGATTTCTATAAGGATTTCAAGAAATGAGATGTGAACCTCGAATCTCTATCTGAGATGATAGAAACTGGTACACCACGCCTCTTTACCAATTCTCGGATATAGATTTTTGAAAGATCATCAACAGTATGAGTTTCAATAATAGGGATGAAATGGGATAACTTGGTAAGTTGTTCCACTATCACCCAAATGGCATTGTGTTTCTAGACTCTTATTGGAAGACCTATAACAAAATAAATTGCTATCTGATCCCATTTCCACGCTAAGATATGTAGAGATTGCAACATAATTACTGGCCGATGATGTTCTTCTTTAACTTTTTGACAAGTCAAACACAGTTAAACAAATTCAGCTACCTTTCTTTTCATGCCACTCCACCAAAATTGTGCATTTATCGCCCTATTCATCTTCTGTATTCCTGGATGAAAAGTCCATCTGTAATGGTGGTAAGCATGAAGGTGTTGTTCCTGAGCGGCTAAAGGTACAACCATCCAATATCAAAACCGCAAAACTGAACTCCCATCCAGCTTCCATACCTCAATGGTCTCAACACCATTGAGTTTTGAACTCATTTCAATACATTCTACATCAGATGATTTTGCCTCCTTTACTACCTCCACAAAATCAGGAATAAGAACAACTGAAAAAACCGCAACATCAGCTCAGTCTTCACATTCCACATGCATGTTAGCTAGGACCGACATCAACTGCCACTCATCTAAAGATTCTTTTCCCAATTGAGCATACAATATTCTCTTTAATGCATCGGGCACCGAATTGTGCTTACCTGATGTATACATCATGTCATTATCGAATATTTAATGATACTCTATCCATCTCCACTGCCTCAGAATCAAATCTCATTGTGAGTAAAAATGCTTCAAACTTGAATCATTTGTAAACATAGTAAATTTCTCACGAAATAGATAATGTATCCATGTTTTAAAAGCATGGGTGACTACAGCTAACTTCATATGATGTGTTTGGTAATTTTTCTCATGCACCCTCAATTTCCTTGATCCATAAGCAACCACATGGTCTCCTTTCATGAGGACACAACCAAACCCTATTCTCGAAGCATCACAATACACCACATACCATAGTCATGATTCATGCAAGATCAAGATGGGTGTCGATGTATGATGAACCTTCAATTCCTAGAAAGTCTTCTGACATTCTTTTATCCATTTAAAAGGAGCATTATTCTTTTTCAGAGCAATCATTGGTGATTCTAGTTGTGAGAAATCACGCAAAAAGCATATTTAGTAAAAAGATAGACCAAGAAAGCTTTGTATCTCGAACACATTCTTCAGTGGTTTCTAAGAGATAAAGGATTCTATCTTTTCAGGATCAACTAAAACACCTTTCTACGAAACAACATGGCCCAGAAAGCATACCTCTGGTATCCAAAAATCACACATGGATAATTGGCATAAAATTGATGGCCTCTCATGGTTTACCACACTATCTCCAAGTGTTGCTCATGCTCAGCCCTTGTTCTTGAATACGCCAATATGTCGTCCTCAAACACCACAACAAAAGAATCCAGATATTTCTAGAATATTTGTATCATCAATTCCATAATGACAGCTAGTGAATTCGTGAGACCAAAAGGCATGAGTACATATTCTTAGTGGCCATATCTTCTTCTGAAGTATGTCTTCGGAATAACCTCCATCTAAACTCGCAATTGGTGATATCCTGACAGCATGTCAATCTTAGAGAACAACTGATCTCCCCTCAATTTATCATACAGGTCATCAGTGTGTGGTAGTGGGTATCTATTAATTATCTTAACTTGGTTAAGATTATGATAATCCAAACATAGCCTCAATGATCAATCTTATTTTATTACAAAAAAAAACTGGTACTTTCCATGGAGACACGCTTGGCTGAATAAAACCATTGTTTTCCAGTTCTTCCAAATGCACATTCAATTACATTTACTCTGTTGGTTCCATCCTATAAGATGGATTTGATATTGGACTGGTCCCCGGAAGGAGATCAATCATTAAATACTCTTCTCTTACAGGTGGTAACCCTGATAAGATTTCATGAAAAATCATCAGTAAATTGATCTACGACTACTGGAAAACTGTTATTCAAGATCACAACCATAGATTCAAAGTTTAACACATCCAACTAGTTAGGGATTGTTGCCACTACTTGTGCCAACAATCCCTTTGCACCTGCCTTTACCACTCTTTCTTCTCTGTAGAGATGCTCGAAGCCATCCTCAGTCGCGAAACTGACAGTTCTGCTATAACAATCAATGTGAGCCATGAACTCTATCAACCAATCCATTCCCAAGATTATATCATAAACATCCATCTCTAGAACAGTGAAATCCCATTTTAGCTCAGCTCCATCAACAGTTATAGAACATTCTTTACAAACGATGACTCTACATTCTCTTTCACCGGGAGGAGTTTGAAGTTTTATCACAGAAGGCATCATTTCAAGTTTGAAGTTTAAAAAATAAGAAATACGAGAAGAATGAAAAGAATGTGATGCACCAGAATCGAACAACAATTGCACGAGGGTAGGATTCAAAGGAATTGTACCTCTCACTATAGACGGTCCACAATGGTCATCCATAATCACCTGTTCTGCTCCATTCAATTTCTTTGTTGGTGAAATTTTCTCCTTATTGCCCTGTTGATATTGTCCTGCCCGAGGAGTCGTGGTATTCCTAGAGTTTCCATAGCTAGCTATATTCTACTATTGAGAATGAATTTTTATGTCCTCACCATGTCGAAGCATAATATTCTTGCAACACCTAAGAAGTGTCATGAAAACATGATTGTGGAGGACTGCAAGAATATCACTAAAGGTGCCCCATTATGTTACAGTTGTGGCATGCTCATGGTAGTGCTGTATATTCACATTTCATGTGGTCATTCGAGCCACAATGAAAACACCAGGCTTTCATCATGGTCCGTGGAGGAAGATTCACCGATCTTGTCATCTGATTCTAATTTGCACTCCCACCTTGGATGTAGATGTCCCTCTTCGGCTTGTTCCCATCATTAGAGTTCCCACCCATTCCCATGGGTATCATCATACCTACTCCTTCCATAACTCCTAAGATATCTCTTTATGCTACTGTTACTCTGTTTACAATCTCCATATAATCCGTAATACAGAGCACATCTATCGTTGAGTGAAAATCTTGTCGCAATCCTAATTCAAAGATGTATGCCTTAGGCGATGCACTGGCCGCAACTTCTGGTCCAAAGAACATTAAATTCATGAATTTATCTGCATACTCTGTGATAGAGAGATTCAACTGCTTCAGACTGAAAAGGACTGTCATCCTCTAGATGTTGAATGTGTGAGGATAGAATTGTTACTGAATAATTCCTCAAATTCCTCCCCCCCCAGGCCTTGATCCATCTTAGCTTTCACCACTAGCTCCGATAACTTTTATGAAAGATTCTTCAACATATACGTCGCTAACCTTACATTCAGTTCTGATGGTGTGTCGATGAAATCGATGATACGATTCATCATACTCAGCCACACCTCCTCCCTTTCTGGTTCAAAATCACCCCAAAATATGGGTGAATTCTACATCTGGGACTGGATGGAATGGTCTACACCCCTTGACTCATCCCTCCAATTCCCCATTTCCACAGCTTGAAATGAATGAACTATACTTTGGACTAGTAGTTAGTTCACCTGTGGCTCAGGTGTGACCACATTCACTACAACCTCTTCCATTTGGTTTCTACAACACCTAACAAGTTCCATTTTCTATACAAACAACGCACGCCATTAGTCTCATTTCCATGAAACTAAAGGCTTATCATTTCAATATGTCTCACATAGCTATCACAACGTTGATTTCCAAACATCCATCCTTTCCCCATTTACCCATTATTGAAAAATCTTTTATTTCTTTTGAAAATCAATCCATTTTTAAAATACATCAATCATTCTCTTTTCAAAATATTTCATTTGAAAACAAGTTCAAAAATTTTCAGAAATTACGATTTTGCATCAAATCATAATCCATTTCTCAAAATGATATATGCACTCCTAGTGGGAAGTCATTCCTCTAATGCATGTCATACTCATCTCATTAGCTAATCCCATTCCAATGAGATATGTTATCCTATAAGTGTCTCCAAATAAGTTATGTACCCAACTATCTAGTAACATGATGTTCATCATAAAAAGGTTAGCTACATATTTTTATGCTCTACATTACGTGTTCTGACAATCATACTCCTTCCTATGATGACCACCCAAGGAATATACACGTAATAATTCAATGCCAAGAACAAAAAAACGGATGGCCACATGTTCCACAATGAAAAGAACAAGTTGATTGCATTTATACCCCAAGGGCCAAACAAACTGATTCCATTTGTAATGACCCTCCAATTTGCATTGTCTTGAGAGTAAAAAAAGTCATTACTAGGCCTTAAGTGACATCCCAAAGGCGCCAAAGTCTAGTAATAAATGCTTAATGGTTTCAACATTAGTGGGGGACAATTTAACCTTTTAGAACAAACCAAAGAACCAAAAACCATAAAAAACAAATCAAATGAATGATGCATGATAAAATCGAAGAAAACTCAACCATTTATTTTATCATAATCCAACCAAGAGTACCATATAAGAAACCAACATTAAATCAGAGTAAACAGTAGAAATAAAAACTAAAAGACTACAATATGACAACCCAACTCCATACTCCACAATCTCCAAGATCTAGTCATCACGAATCAGTCCATGTATCACAAAGTAGTGCTATAAACGTGCATCACTTTACTTTTTCCAACATCCCATTATATGAAATCTGCAAAGGCCCCAACGTGGAAAAGCATGGGGTGAGTAATGAAACTCAGTAGGTTTTCCCCGATGACTTCCCAACCCATGCCTCTAGAATAAAACATGTTAGCACATTTATATAAAACTATATATATAAAACAATTCCAAAATAGTTCATAATATAACAACTTCCATGTCAAAACCATTTTACAAAAAATCCCATCTTTCTCAAGAAAAGAAACCAAGTAAAGTTTCCCAATCAAATTCTCATTTCCATTTTGGCACATTCATTCCATTTAACAAAACCACACAACCAACCATTCATTCAACCTGGACCTCCCTATACTCGTAAGTGGTGGGTTATCCTTCCATTATGCCATCACATAGTGGAATACCTTGTCTGGGGTACTACACTCCCTTATTCATCCCTTTTGATGGGGGTACTTCTCACCCTTATCAATCCAACCTTTTGAGGGGATACTTCTCACCCTTATCCATCCCAATGCATATGAATACACACAAAAACCCATGAAAATCCATTCCAATACCATGTGTCTTCAAAACCATTCAATAATGCATCCATCCTTTTAATGAAATCCATTTATTTCAAGAAGCAGAACCATAACATGTTTAAAATCGCCATTTTAAATTCACATGAACAAACAATTTCCAAATACACACAATTTTTATCACCCGTTACTAAAAAATGGTTTCAACCATTCCTTCACCGCAGATAAAAAAACCATTTCAATCAAGGAAACAATTTGAAACTAATCCTTTAAGTTCAATGAGATGGAAATCTGGAGTTAAGCCACCTACCACAAAAAAATAGGTGAAACCAACCAAGAATCGGGTTGAAACACCACGAAAACTCCTTTGTTTCATTCCCATATCACTAAAATGACCAAAAAATGACTTAAAAGCCATCCACTACCTTATATCTACCCACCTTGGGTGTATATCTAAGGATCTACTAGGAGGGAAGAAAGAGATCTAAGAAAAATCAGGAAAACAAAACTTACCTTGATCAACCGACATCTAAATGCCAAGGCAAACTTCCGAATCGCTTCCACAATGCCTGGTAAGTGTTCTCCCACCTCCACCAGAGATAAATCCAGAGTTAGGGCCATCTAGGAGAAGAAACGAGTGGGTTTAAAGATAAAACAAATTAAATTCTTAAAAATAGGATCTATGTTGACCTCGTGAACGGTTAGTCAAATCGTGCGCTAACCGTGTGGTTGTCAATGCTTGGAAGGGGAACTCCGCACAACCTCCTCGCACAGTTTTTCCAAACCATGCTCACACTGTGTGGTCTCCTCTATCCATAGTGACACCACCTGCATGGCATCCACAAGGTTTGGGCAACCTGTACAGAGCCAGGGCATCACCACCTTTTTCCCTTTGACACATTAAAAGTCTCCAATCTTTCCCCAACCATTTCTCATAAGCTTCATGTACTTAAAAAGCATAAAACAAGGGTTACATACCAGAAACATGGGGTACTACATTATTTTTTTTATCAATAATTTTACCCATAAAAATAATTATATACACGTCTAAAAAATATTTTCATAATTCAGTTAATATTTTTTCATTCCCTCCATTCCAACAACGAGATTATTATGGAAACATTTAAATAATAACATTTAATTTTTAATTTAAAATTGATGTTGCATATCATGTATGATATTGAACACAGGGATTCATTCATAAAATTAGATATATTATATATTCCCCCATTTAATAAATTCTTATCTCCAAAATATTAATTTGTGGTTGGTAAATAGTGTATGAATTTTCAAAATACATTTATTTCATTCCCTTATCAGAAAAATGGTAAATTAATCTACAAATTTAAGTGAATGAAAGAGAAGTACAAATCTCACCTGAGATAACAAGTACTGGGTTTTCTTGAAGGAATAAATTGATATAGAATAAAATATAAGTATATAGTTTTTATGGAGACTGATAGAAAACATGACCAGGAGAATGTTAACAATCATAAAAAATACTTTTCATGGGGTAAACTGTCATTGATTTCATAGTAGGAAAATTAAAAGGGAAAAAAAAAATTTAGGCAAATTTTAATATAGTTGACAATTTTATTTATCAACTAGACTATGCACATAAGGAAACATAATTAATCTTCATGTATAGTTTCATCCATTAATAAATTTTTACCACAAAAGGATATTTTATCCAAATGATGAGTATTCATGTTGACTTTTTCACACATAAAGAACTATAATAAACTTATAGAGAATCTCATAATACACAAAATATTAACTATATATTCATCATGTCATGAATATTTATACGAAAATAAAAAGTGTAGGACAAAATCAAATTGCCCCAAAAGAATAAAACATTTGATAAAAAAAATTCTTTATATTTCCAAAATTAAATATTCATATCCAATGATCATCAATGACCATTTAATAAATAATTGTCATTAAAATTCATAAAAATATTCAAAATAATCGTTTAATCCCCTGAAATAGTTTTATTAGATAAAAAATCCCACAAAGATAATTTTTCAAATATTTCCCCAAATAACATCAAACACTCATAATGTCTCAAACCAAAATTTAATAAGCCTAATTAAATTTTTTCTTCGATATGATAATCATTTACATAAATAACATTAGTCAATATTAGTCCTATATAAAAAATATATTTATTAAAAATAAAATACAACCATTCATACTCAAATATAATAATATTTTATTCTATTTTCCATAACAATATAGTGTTCCCAAACTCGTAAATGTCTTAAAAAATAACAAGTATCACTTAGTCCAGATATCAATTTATAATACTATGGAAATCCAATTGATAAAATCTAAATTCCCAAAATCAACTTCATAATATTCTATAAACTATTTTAACATGAAATAAACATTAATACTAACCATGGACTTAATGTAGGCCAGTGGTAGGTGATGCACCATTTTCACTCATTGTTTATGGGTTTCATTTCTATGGCCTTGATGGGCACGATAAGTTTTCACCCATCTTCAGGGTTGTCCATTTTATAAAACTACATAATTCGTATAATATTAAAAAATTATTATAAAGTACTCAACAATAACCATAACAATTATTAACTTCAACGGTTATTTCATACCACACATTTTCCATCCCAAAGAAGTAATAACAAATAATTTACTAAAAAAAATATTTCACTAAAAATTACATTAATCACTACTAATGTTTACAACATAAAAGATCAAAATGTAATTTCTAATACATTGAACTTATTATCAGCTAAAAAATTATAAACTGATATGATATCTCTATCTCTTAAAAATACATCATAATCCCAAACGATGCATAAACTGACCCCTAATTCTAATTATAAAGCCCAGGGCTATACATTACATAATCTTAAGATAAGTGAATAATTAGATTTTATTTCACATTGTGGATATTTTTAGTTTTAGGGTTTTGTGAATTAAATTATAATTCGTATATAACAACAGTAATAATATAATGTGGACACTTATACTCACTATCAATTTTTTTGATAAATCGTGAAAATTTTAAATGAAACATGGTTTTTTCCATGTTTATACATCGTATCTGTTCCTTCATACAATCATTAACTATTTTTTTCTTTTCAACATGTGAATATAAATTCAAGAAACATGGGATTATAAAAATATCACACTAAGGGATATACAAATAAGGGGAACTATTAGTCTTGAAAAAACAATGAAAGCCATTATTACATTATCAAATCTTAATAATATTCACCTTTATGATATTTTAAAAAAATATTAACCAAATTTAAGCTATTTCATCAACCATTTAATTAAAAAAATATTACCATAAACCCATAGAAAGAAACACATAAAATATAAAGGTAAATTGGAACATAATAATACATAAATTGAATCACCATACGGTCGACTTCCACACATATCAATACATTGAATAGCCTTATGGATGAATTCTTTACACAATGTATTGGTTGTTATAATGTAACAACCCATCCATGGTTAATCATAGAACCAACCATCTTTGGTTTATCAATTGACCACACATATTTGTTTTACCACATATCCACTTGTCAAATGTCCATGTTCCAATTTATAATCAACACACATAAATTTATTCAATTTTCAATATTTCACTCTTAAAATTTAATTTTAAATCCCATTAAATAATTTTGAGATGTTTAAACATTCAATCCACGTCCAATACCAATTTATTTTATTTAATAAAAATTACATTTAAATCAAAGTTTCCCACACCAATTTGAAAATTTGAACATTTTAAAATGTTCATGAGCATATAAATGAATGACTAAAAACAATTTTTAAAACTTGTACATGAAGTAAATGGTTTTAGGAGAATAAATAGGTAAACCATTTAAAACACTATATTAGTTAAAGAGTCACGTTCCACTTGAGAAACAATGGAATAAAAATAATTATGTAATAACATTAATAAAAAATTTAAAGACCAACATAATATAATTATTCATCATATAAATAGTAAAAATGACTTCATATTAACATTATATTAAAATAAAGGTGAATAAAATCAAAATATGCCTCAATGAAAGGAGATAGATATGAAATCCCTTACAATTATTATATCTATAGATTAAGGATAAATAAATGATATAATTTTGTGTAAAAATTATAAATAAACCCAATAGATGTGAATATTATGTAAAAAAATTAGTGTTCATTTGCACATATTCTTGGAATAATCTATAATGATGGAATTAATAATTAACTCAATGATTGGATACTGAATTAAAATTTTACTTAACATGAGTCCATATGTTCTCTATTTTATTAAATAATATGATTAGGTTAATTTCTAAATTCCTGGGAACCATTTTCATGTTTTTTGATCCCTTTATATCACATATTACTATGTTATGAAAACTTCATTAATATATTGGTTCATATCATACTTGTTGTATATATTTCACACTTCATCAAAAATGAACTTGTTTGGATGTAAATTTTCCATGTGATAAAAATTACTTCATCTCCAAAATATTAATAATTATTTCAATATAATATATTTATAGTATATATTTTCTTTATAATATTAATAATATTTTGATATAATAAATGAAATGCATCATCCATGGAGATGGTAGGCTGTACACATGCATGAATGCTACATACATTCCGTTTTCATATGTAAAAATAATAATCAAATGATATAAATTTATATTATAATACTAGTACTATATTAAATTCATTTCTGTATCATATGTTTAATAAAACTATCCATTATATGATCCATTATTAGCGAGAATGAGTCACATCGCTTTGAGGGGGCTTTATTCCATATTTCCTTAAAAACAATTATCATTTTACACAACATAAAAGGAATAATGTTATGATATAAATAAGAATTATGGAATAATAGAGGAAATATATAAATAATATATATCATATGTAAAATAGTGTCTACTATAATTTCCACCATGAGAGGAGGTAGGGAAAAATTGACCAATCATCTTTTCATAAGGCAGCAGTTCACTGTGTAGAAAAACTATATGTTTTTCCCCATTAATTGGAGGTGTGTGTATGTGTAGATTGAAGTAATATAAAAAAATACACTAGTTTATTTTTAAAAATAGTGTTGTCATATAATAACAAAATTATAATATATTAGGTGGTGAAGATTGAAAATTAATCTAAAAAGAATTAGATAAGGTGTTGTTTCTTAATCGGGTTACATGTTTTGGGTTATACCAAAAGGAATACTTAGTTGGATTTTTTCCTAAGTGAAGATTCTATGATGATGGGAGAATTTTTAGGAATATTTATTGGTAGGGATTTTCTAAACAAAACGGTTCTTTAATTGCTATTATTAGAGAAGAGACGGTTCATTTTTATAAGAGACATAAGAGGAACCATTGAAAACTCCTAAATTATTAAATAATTATAAATTAATCATTTAATAAATAAATCTCTTATATGATATATATCTAAGATAAGATGAGGATAACTTGAAATACACTCATCTAATAATTTATATATATTTATTGATTTTATTTTTATCTTTATCAATTTAGTTTATAATTAATTCTTGTATTTTGATTTTAAATGTGGTAACAAAAAAATTAGTTATTAAGAAGATAGTAATTTCTGTTATATCTATTAAATTTCCCATAATTTTAAATTTAATTAACATTTAGACTTTATAATATTTTTTTTCTATTTTAAAATATTTTTTGGATTTTCATATTATTTAATAAATAAATTGTTTTATAAAATAAAAATTATATCAATTATTAAACTATAATTTTTTTTAAATTTATGTAAAATAAAAAAAGTGATAAAATATTGAAACAAATAATCAAATAGTCTTATAAATTGTTTTATTCATTTATAATACCCATGGATGACATAAATTATGTAATATAATATTAAATTTAAAATTTATAATATCATTTATTTTATTGCCTTATTAATAAAACAATCAATGCATCACCATTGTTTCATAATTAAACATTATTCATTAATTTATAAAAATTATAAATAAAAAACCACGATGTAGGAAATATATTTATATTTATAAATATATTTTATATTCGGTGATATCACTCATATAAACCCATATTAGTTTTTTTATGAGGAAGATTTATGTTTATAACATATTATAATTTACTTTAAATTAAAATATATAAGAGTCATAACCACCCCCAAAGTGGCGTTGAAAGGCCAAATTTTCATCCTAAGAGTTTTCTTAGTTGACCATATCTCATCCAATATAATTTTTACTAGTGTTCTTGTAACATCTAAAGTAAATATAGAATATGAAAGTTTTTTATGTATTAAAATTTGTAAATTAAATATTAATTTTTCATTCAAGGAAAATATTTTTCAGATAGAGTACTCAACATGCAAGAATGGGTTTATTTTAATTCTTACGTGTAACAAAACATTGAGTTAAACCCAAAAATAATATAATAACATTATTAATTTATATTTCACTTAACACCTACTCATTTTATTGGTGTGAATGAATAAAAATAACTAAAATATGATTAATCCTTTTTTTTAATTGTGTTTTCTTTTATCCAATATGTTTTAATGGCATAAAATAAGAATAAATCTGATTTTAAACAAGAAATACTCTATTATTCTTTAAAAGGATAAATTTTCAGCCTTTTGATGGTGAACCCTCCTTAAATATAGTTTTTTTCACTTTTATATTTTCTATTTTAAAAAATAAACCTATTATTTTGAATAGAGATATCAAAATTTAGTTTGGGTAAAATTTTGTAATTTTTCTGATAATGTTATTTTTTATGAATAGTGAAAAATACTGCATTTTAATTCATAAAAGAATTTTAATGTAATATATTTATATGATTATACTATCCTTTTAATTGGGTTTAATGTGAAATTGGATTATATTTTTATCATTTAATATAATTTTTTCCTTAGGAAGTAATTTTAAATTAATATTGGACATAATAACATGTCAATTTTTTGGTAGTTTTTATTTCTAAAAAACATGATTTTTCAGTTTTGACAACGAGAATTAATTTTAAATTAAGTTATTCATCTTCTATGTTTAGAATTTCATAAAATAGATTTAAAATTTAGAATAAGGAGGTTAGATATGTATAAATAGGTATCTTTTATTTTCATAAATTATCAATAGTAACGAGAGTAAATATTTTATTTAGCATGGTTAAAAGGTAGATCAGGTAAATAAGGGTAACAAATGATATTATAATAATATTAAATTTCCTTAATAATTATGCTAACCCAATTTTATGATACATTTCTGACCATGGAAACCATTGGGTCAATTTTGAGAATTTATTGTGCCACTTGTAAGTGAAATGATATTTTATAAAAATTAATTTAAAGTTAAATAAAATTTCACATAAACATGTATCGATTAGAATCAAAAGTTTTTTATGGGGTTATATAAGTTATATTTTCAAATATAAATATTAATTAAAAATATAAATCAATTTAGTACAACATTGTACTTTATTTATAAATTTTATAGATTAAATAAATAAATTTAAGTATGAACCAATGATGATGCATCGATTTCTTCATTAATAATGGATTCAAAAAATTATATTAAAACTGTTAATACATATTTAATTTTGTTATATTGATGTCATCAAAGTTTTATTTGGAGTATAGATATATGTTATATCTGTATTAATGATTTTCTTCGAATCAATCGTGTTTTTTTTTCATTTTAAAAAAATTTATTATATGAATATTGTCAAAATTGACACAATTCAAATTTCAAAATATAAATTATTTTATTAAATATTATAAAATTCAAAAAAAATAATATTATTCTAAATAGTTAAAATATCGCTATAATTTTATTATTTACTCTTTATTTGGAAACATTTCTTCTTTTGGTTGCTATTTTAATTCTAAAAATGATAAATGCATGATAAAAAGATAAAAGTAAAAAGAGATAATTAAAACACATAAGGATTAAAAAATATACAAAATATTCTCAATTATTATTGGATGTTTTTATTTCCACATATATTCATCTTATCTTCCAATTTAATGTGTTTTGGACCTTTTGAAACAAAAAATCATTTTATAATAAAAAAATAATTTCAAACATTCCTAAAGAGCCCATCCTTCCTCTTATAAAAGGCCACCCCCTCTAACCCATTGCTAAAACATTTAAATCCCATTGGATCATCCAAAATATGATCTAATAAGCTCCCATAATCCTTTTATTCCACATATAATCCTTCCCCTTGGATGAAGGAAATTCAATGATGCCTTTTGTCTCCAATCATAGAGAGTAACTCGATATAAATGTAACGTATTATCTAAAGTTCTTTTCATTTATTATCCTTCTCTACTCCCCTTTATCTTAATATTATTTTTTACATAAGAAAACAAGTATTCTCAATATACTGGGTTGTTTTTATGATAAGGGTAAAAATACTCTTCCACTAATCTTCATCAAATGGGTATAGAAAATACTATATATGTGGACAAAGTACTAATATCTCTCGAGACAATGATTGTTCAATATTCATCTACCATCTCTCACGGTGGACATTATGATATAACTATTATTATATATTAAATTTATGATATTTATTTTATCTCTATGCTTCTGTAACTATCATTTATAGCATACATTTATTCGTTTAATATATGTATAAATATGATAATTTCATTTGAGGGAGCGCGGGCTACCGCCCCCTCAAAGTGATATGACTCTTTCAGGAAATACATGGAACCTATAAAATATGAAATCGATGAAATTATGTAAATTATATAAAATAGATATTTTAATGGAGTTATAATATATGTATGTATCATTTGGTTTTCAAATCATTATAAAAGGAAAATAAATAAATGAAAGTATCATTCATGTGTACGAACAACTTAATGCCTCCTTGAACAGTGCATTTAAATTTCATATATCCAAAGGATATGGACAATTATAAATAAATATATACTTGATATATATGATATAAATTATATCTAAATCATTAATATCATTCTATAGATAATGGTCTTTTGACCACTTGGAAAAAATGTAATTACAACAAGTTCATTTTTTACTCAAGTTCTGAACATCCACAAAATGTACATCATGACCTCAATTAATTTACTAATTTTTATTGAAAGGTATTAATTATTATAAAAAGATTAATAATCATGAAATACATTCAAAAGTAGGTTTAAATAAACTTAATTATATTATTTAGGAAATTAAAGAATGATCTATTTAGGTCAGACACGATGTAAGGGAACTTCTTAATGCAATTTCCATTCTTTAGGGTGATCTTAAACATCGTTATTATGTTGTGCTATGATTATGCGATAAAGAAATTTTTAATTCTGATCCATTATTTATAGTTTATTTATGTTTATTTTTAGTGAATACACATAATTAATCTATTTTATATACCAAATGAACTTTTCATGAAATCCTATCACCATCCTCTTTTAGTCAATGACTTCATTTATATAATGTATTTTAATATGAATTTTGATATATTGGTATATGTTATTCTATATCCTAATTTACTTAAATATTATTTCCATGTAATGATAGAAACTTTTTTCTCTCATCAACTCATCTTCATAAATTTTAAGTGACATCATTCAGATGCTAAATTTTTGTAATGGAACTACCTAAGATAACATTAATTCATTAGGTTAAATATCTTCTTCTTGAGTATGTCATGAAATGTATATCTTGGTATGACTTATTATTATTTTACAGATAATATCCACTTATATTGGGGGTATTTATATTTTTCACACAAAATTATTTCATTGATTCATCCTTAATCTAATGATACAATATTTGTAAGGGTCTTTGTCTCAATATCCATTCATTGAGGCATACAATGATTTATTCATAACATTTATTTTAAACGGTGTATAAACCCCTTTGACATGTAATTTTATTCAAAGGTAATCTTTTCTCTATGAAGTGTTTTACTAAACAGAAAACAAGAATGAGTTTTTAACGTACGCAGTTGCAACGACCATTCGGCCACCGCTAGCATTATTTTATTTTTGGCTTCCTCAACAAGCTGCAATTTTTCTAAATGAAAAATATACACCATATACTCTTTTTAATGTATTTTGGTATTTAGAATGGTTTTTATAATGGATTAATTATTTCAATATATTGAAATTTTATACTTTTATTGCAATATAGAAATGTTATTTTTATTTTATGGTTGTTCATTTTTTATGATTATGTTATGGTTTTTGGGAATTGATTACATATATGGGTCGTTCCGTGATAGACCTTGGGTTGGTGATCCTGATATATATATCTAATTCATTGGGTAATTTGATGGAGGGAAACATTAATGTTTCTCTTATGATATTTAAAGATTATACTATGATTGGTATTCTAAACATAACTCCCTATGTTGTTGTAAAATATTCAATGTATGTATGATATGGATACCACAAGTTACCTTTATGATTTATGATAGATTTTTTTTATTCATAAATGTTATAATTTCATGAGTTATGATAAATAAAATTTGTTTTATTATTGAAAAGTATGATCTCATTGATTAATATGTATTGATGGGATAATGTTCTCTTTCCTTGATTTATAACCCACATTAAACTTTTTCGCATATCACATGATATTGAAATGTTTTTCACAGGACTTACAGTGGAATACAGTCAAATATGGGATCAATTAAAAGTCATGCAATTGAAAACATTGAACAAAAATGTTTTTTTCTTTTAAGACATTTTATTTTATGAAAAAATGTATACTGAGTAGAAGTTTCTACATGGAATATTCATGTTGTATGTATAAGTTTTTACTTAATTATCTAAATCTCTAAACCTCAATAGATATTCAATGTTAATTATTAACTTAATTAAATATTATGTAATGTATACGGTCAGGACATACATTTGTTATCAAAGTTTTGTTTAGATAATATTAGTGGTTATGGTGTTATTTAATCATACATGACTTTTTTTATATAACCACAATGGTTAGAATATTAGAAAGTGTCATATTTATTTTAGATAAATTTAACGAGTTTAAGATAACATGAATAAGTATATATTAGTATTTACCATACCAATAAAATATTATACGATGATTTTTCTGATATAATCGCACTATCCTTTTTGGTATTAGTAAATTGATGGATCAATTAGGAACCAATGTAGCAATGAATGCGAATAAAATTGTGACAGTTTTTTAATAAGAAACCTAATAAAAAAGAAATAATAAATGAGAAATATTGTAGTTATTCTAAAAACCTATCTGGAACCATGATTGACCACCCGAACCTTCATGAATTTAATACGGCATCATATATGCAATAAAATAATCCCTACAGAATTTCGGGTAATAATCATATAGGCATGTATATTCTAAAAACTATGAATCAAAGATGTTGAAATAATCCCTTGGGAAAATTCTTCAAAGGGACGAGATTATATTTCAGATGTGGTAATAAAGGTCATAAAGCAAGAAACATCCATGAAAAAAGGAACCATCCAATTGAATCTAGAAAATAGAGATATGTTCTTTCTAAAGGATCAATTGAATTTTTTAAATGTGGTGTTTATGGTCAATATAAAAATAGATGTTTGATGAAGAAGGATTGGTAATGCGATTAGTATTACATTACAAATATATGTTTACCAATACCTAATTCCATTCTAATTGAGGATGTAGAATCTGAAAATGACCAATGAAATGTTTAGAGTATTACTTTGCTGGTGGTTTGACATTATTGATTCATAGGATATGATTCATGACTTAGTTTTAAGAATGAATTATTATAATATAAGTTAGAATTGAATGGTTAATGGATAATGAAGAACGTTCAGTGAGTAAGATGTCTACATATAATCGATTCAAGATTTATGGTATATTTTAGGATAATGAAATGAATTAAAGTATTAAGGCTCCTTTGAAGATGGGATTACATTGGAAGAATTTTTCAAGTATGTGTTACTTTGAAGAATGATATGTGAGAATGTTATTCAAGAATAAATTATCTTTTCAGGTGTGGAAATAAGGAAAAACAATAGGGTTTTATATGATCTTTGGTTTTTGAGGTGATAAATGTTTATTAAATTTTGGCATGAAAATGAAATGTATTAGATAACCTTTGCGGATAAAAGAGTTTAATGTTATTTTAGGTAAATTTTATATATTTTTTAATTTTATAAGAATGATTTGTTTTAGGAAAATGGCATCACACAGAATCGGTGACAACTTGTTACGTTTGGAAAGGCCATAAAAATTGAACCAAAAAAATGTGGGATTAGGATTTATCACCTACCACTGTCCTATGTAAAGTCCCTAGTTTCTTTGAGTTATACATTTTAGTTAAATATTTTTTGGATCAATAATATGTTAATTTTTGGAACATATGATTTACCAAATGGATATCCTTAGTAAAGGAAAATAATTTGGTGATTATGGGATAAATGCTATTATGGAAGAAATTTTCTATTTTTGGATAACTATAAGACTAAGGATAATAGAATACTATGAGATTGAATTTGTGGTGTAATCATTGATATTTTATTTTTGATGAATATATGTTTTTATAGCAGACATATGTAGATTTGGGTTATTTATGGAAATGATTTACCTATCAAAGAGCATATGTGATTAGGTTAATTACTTTTCAGTATGATACAATAAGAGTTTCTGATGTTATTTAAAGATAAATGTTAATATTCTTTGTGGAAAACTATGTGATCAAATATTTCAAATTATTGGGTTTGAAACTTAGTTTGGATTATTTTGAATAATTATATGGAAAATTGTGTATTTAATGGTTTTTGTAGAGAATTGGGAATTATTTTTTCCATTTTGGATATTAAGAGTGTTATTTATTTTTATAAAAGATTATATTTTTTGGGATTATCAATTCTTCTACTAACCATTCGGGTTTTGCTTAATGTCTAATTTCATGGCCAATATACGGATCGAAATATTATAAAAATTAGTTTAAAGGTAAGGAAAATGTAACATAAAAATATATATTTTATTAATACAATTTCCTATGGGGTTATATATGTTGTATTCTCAACTATTAATAATAAATAGAAATATAAAAATATTTCCTACATAATGGTATATTATGTATGATTTTTATACATTAAATAAAAAACTTTATCACGACATAATGGTGATTTTTTGATTTCTTCAGTAATAATGGATTCAAAAAATTTATATTATAAATGTAAATATAAATGTAATTTTGTATTTTTATATCATCCAAGAAATTTTTGGATGCTATAAACATTTTATATTTTTATTAATGAATTTTTATTGAATCAGTCATGTTTTTTGGGGTTTTTAAAAATGTCATGATATAAATAGGGTCAAAATTTAAATAAATTATTTATTAAAATATAAAATATTTTATTAAATATTATAAAATAAAAAAATCTATGATTATGAAAAATAGTTATCATAAATCTAAAATTGTATTTTTTCTATTTGTTTGGATATCTGTGTTTTTTTATAACTATTTTGATTCTCAAAGTGTAAAGTTCCTGAGAAAACTATAAGAGTAAAAAATTGTTAAATAAAAAATATACGGATTAAAAAATATCCAAAACCTACTAAATTTGAATGGAAGGATTTTACTTCGACATATATTTATATCATTGTCTAATTTAATTATTTTTTTACTCTTTGAAGCCGAAAATCATTTTTTTAATAAAATATTACCTTCAAACATTCCTAAAGAGCGCATCCTCCCTCATATAAAGGCCACCACCTCTAACACATTACTCACATATCTCATTCCCCTATGATCATCCAAAATTTACTAAAATAATCTCAAAACAACCCTCTATTTTTTTAGTAGCCTTCCATTAGGAATAAGAAAATTCAAGAATGCCTTTTGTCTCAATTCAAAGAGAGTTACCTGATTTAAAGGTAATGTCGTCTCTCATGTTCATTTCGATTATTTTCCTTATCCACAACCTATTCTCAACTAATTCATTATTTACATAACAACACTAGTATTCGAAATATACTAGGTTGTTGTTATGATATGTATATGAACAACACTTACACACACTTTGGTCTAATGGGTATAGAACATACTTTTTATGTGGACGGTGAACTACTGTCTCATGAAACAATGATTGTTCAATCATCTATTACCACCCCTAATGGTAACCATTATAATGGAACATTAATTATATATGATATATATGATATATATTTAATCCATATTCTTCATTAATTCTTATTTATAACATATATTTATACTATTAATGTTTTATAAATATGATAAGTTCATTTGATGAAGTGCGGACTACCACCCCCTCAAAGTGATATTACTCATTCATGCAATATATAGAATATATAAAAGAATGAATTAATTAAATTATGTAACATACATAAGATATATATTTAATATATTTATATTATACCTATGTATAATTTGGTTTTTATTCCTTCAAAAAAGAAAAAAATGTAATGAAAATAGATTTCATGCATACAGACATCTTACCGTCTCCATGAACGGTGTATTTAAATTTCCTAAATGAAAATGACATAGAATATTATAAATATTTATACTAGATATATATGATATATTTGATATCTAAATCATGAATATAATTCTGGAGATAATAAACTTTTGACCACATGTACATTTTCTAATTATAACAAGTTCATTTGTGACTCAAGTTCCAAATATCGAAAAAATGTACGATATGAACTCAAATAAATAACCAGTTGTTATAGAAATGTAATAAGTTATATAAAAGGAATAATAAACAGGAAAAGTTTCTTAATAAATTATTAATTAACTCAGCTTTATTATTTAAGAAATTAATGAACAAACTTGTCTTGTTGGACACGAGGTAAGAGAACATTTTAACCCAGTTTCCATTCTTTAGTTTGATCGTATACTTCATGACTGTATAGTGCAATGATCATGTGATAAATAAATGTTTATATCATATTTTATATTTATAATTTATATATGGGTATTTATAGTGAATACACATTATTGATCTATTTTATTTACAAAATGATCTTTATAAGGAAACCTTTCACCATCCTCATTTTATCAATGACATCATTTATGTTATATACTTTAATTTCCATTTTATTATATTGGGAAATGTTCTTCTGTTTCTGTATTTCTATAAATTTTGTTTCAATGTTATGAGAGACCCTCTTCTCTCTCATGAACTCATTTTTTGAATTTTTTAGTGATGTCATTAGGCTTCCAAAATTTCATAAGGGAACTTATTAACCCCACTTCAATTATTTGGGATAAACATTTACTTATTGATTATGACATGCTACTAATATGTCTAAATGACTTATAATTGTTTTACACATAATATAAACTTATATTGGGTGTATTTATATATTTCATATATAATAATTTCATTTATTCATCTTTAATCTAAATACACAATCATTGTAAGGTACTTCGTCTCAATATCCATTCATTGAGGCATACTTTAATTTATACACGACATTTCTTTATATGGTGTATAAACCCCTTTGACTTTTATTTTAATTCAAATGTTATAATTTCCCTAAGAAGCAAGATGGCACCTCACTCTCCTGGCATCCGCCTTCGGGCTCTCGACTTCTCCTCTCCTTCTTAGGGTTTCTCTCTATCCCCGACGATTCCCGGCCTTCCTGCGTCTCTTCAGCCTCACATTTATTCGGCCACACATCTATTTGGGTTCTCTTATCTGCCTCTTCCTCTTGGTTTCTTTCTCACCGGGTCTTCTATTTTGTTTTGTCTTCCCTGGTTCTGTGATTTGGACCTCCGCACTTGTTTTTGCTTCTCTTTGGGTTCTTTTAGGGTTTCAATGCTGGATTTATTTTAGGGTTTCAATCCAGCTCGTTTTCACTTTATGTGTTTTCTTATTTCCTTATTGGGATTCTCTTTGGGTATCGAAGTTGTGTTCTGTCGAGGGGGTTGGCCTATCGCTTCTCTGCTCTAGCACTTGGTCTCCACCTTTCTCTCCGAGTCAGATTGCACAATGGTCTCCCCGGTGCTCTGGGATGTGAGTTTGAGTGGATCAATGTCTTTTTGTGACTTCATCTTCATAGGCCCTTGTTGGTTTATGGTGTTGGATTCGCGGTTCGAATTATGGGAGGCCACATCACTTGTTCTCTCCTCTGGTTTCCAAGTTCATTGCACCAACCAAGGTCGGTTGGGTGAGTTTGTTTCCAAGGAGACTTTGGGATTTGTTTGTTCAAGCGGATGGGCATCCAAGGTGATGCGTCTGATGATTCCTCTATATGGTTTATTTCGTCATCGGGGAGTTCCTTTCTATGTTTTTTGGGTATTCTAGTGATCCGTCTGGTGATTCGTGTTCATACAATGCATATGTAGTGGATGTTGAAGGCGAAGGGTGTTTTTTTGGTCGACATCGATGATCTGGACGTCAGTGTCGAGTGATGAGGACGACAATGACAGTGATGGAAGCTTCGATGATGACTATGGTGATGATGAAGGTGATGGTTCCATGAATCGATGATAATGGAGAAGTCTGAACGAATCTTGGAAGGTGACCAAATCAATGTTTACACAACTCGAGGTGGCTCTTTTGTGCTATCGAGGAAGGAGAGTGAATTATGGAAGGGTTTTTATTTTTGAATGTTGTGTTTTTTATTAACGTGGAAATGGCGGTACTGATAGGGTTTGGTTGGAGTGTTTTCTTTGAGATTAGAATGTTGCATGATGTAATTCCCATTTAATTATGGTGATGGGTTGAATATGGTGGATTTGTGTGGGTCTACACTTACCCATTAAAAGTGTTATTAGAAAATACAAAAATATAGATTGTGGACCTAAGAGGAATTTTACTAAATGAATAAAAAAGAATAATTATTTTTAATGTATGCCGTGTCAATGAACTTTCCACCACTGCGAGCATAATTTGATATTTTCCATCCTTAAAAAGCCGAAATGTTTAAAAAAATAAATACCATATACTATTTTTATATATTTTGGTATTTAAAATGGGTTTTTAATGCATATTATGTAAATATATTGAATTGTTATATTTTCATTTTATTATGGAAATGTTATCTTTAATTTATGCGTGTTCAAATGTTACGATTATGTTGTGGTTCTTGGAAATTGTTTATGTATATGGGTGTTTTAGTGATAATCCTATGGTCAGTGTTCTTGAGATAACACTCAATTTCCTTGGGTAACATGATGGAGGTAAATGTTAATGTTTCTCTTATGATATTTAGGGAATATACTATGATGGGTATTGCAAACGTAACTCCCTATTTACATGTAAATGCTAAAATGTATGTATGATATGGATGCCATAAGTTACCATTATAAATTATGATTTCAATTTTTAATTCATAAATTTTATGATTTCATAAGGTATTTTAAGGAGAATATATTTTATTAATGAAAAGTATGATCTTATTTAATTATATGTATTGATGGGAAATGTTTTCATTCCTTGTTTTATAACCCTTACTAAACATTTTATGTTAATCCCATGTTTTTAAAATGTTTTTCATAAGAAAAAAATTCGAATAGTGTTAAATAAGGAATCCATGAAAATTAAGTCTATTTAAAACATGTAACTAAACATGTTTATTTTATTCTATGAGTATTTATTTTATGATAAAAACGGATACTGAGTAGAAGTGTCTACTTGAAATATTCATGTTGTCTGTATAAGTTATGACCTAATTCCATAAATCACTAAACCTGAAAATATCCTAAATGTGAATTATTATCTAAAATAAATATTATGCAATTTTTAAGGTCAGGTATGTATAGTTCAGTTTGTTTTATATAATTATAATATTATTTTGACCCATATTTACCTGATTTACCCTTTAGCAATGATAAATTTAAAAAAACTACTTATGTTAATATTAATCACGTCCAACAATTACATATACCTTTTTGCAAACAATATTACTTATGATTCAAAATATGGTATCAATTTTAATAAATTTAAAATAATAATGCTTCAATAAATAATTTCAAATGAATTTATGTTGTCAAAACTAGAGAATTTGGTTTCAAAAAATAAAAACCATCAAAAGATCGATGTGTGTTTATATATAATTTCAACAAGAGATTACATCCAATGAACTGAGTTGAATTAATTTATAAAAAAAATCTAATTAAAATATAAATCCAATTAAAAAAATAAATGGAAAATATAAATAAGTTTGACGAAAAAGCATTTTGGAATAAAAATATAGTATTTTTCACTATTCATAAAAATAAGAATTTTATCAAAAAATACTAAAATTTATACCAATGAAACATTTCATCACCCAATTCAATATTAAAATTTTATATTTTCAAATGAACATATAATAGTTTCAAACACTAGATTTGAAATTTGTACGCCCTCAAAAGGTTGTAAAAATCCCTTTTCTGAAGAATACTTCTTTTATTATTACAATTGATTTTTCTCTTATTTCATGTTTATAAAACATATAATATGAAAAATTAAAACTAAATTTAATATATTTAATATATATTTCAATAATAAAATCAATAAAGAGTGATTTTATTATTTTCTAAACTCAATTATTTTCATTGAAATATTTTTTATAACATCTTTTTTTAAATAAAATGTGTTTTATTTTAATTTATAAATAATTGTTCATGAAAGAATTAATTATATATAAGTTTAAAACATATTTTTATAATTCATTTAACACTGTTCATTCCATCCATTCCAATAGCTAGGTTATAACTCTAATCTTTAAATATTAATATTCAGTTGGTCGTTTAAGCACGATGTAACTTATTTGCTATGATGTTGAACTAAGTGTTACTTTATTAAAACTCATGATTTTAAAATAGGTCCTTGATGGACCTCCTTTTACCCAAATAATTTTCTACCAACCATATATCTCTTAGGTAATATACTAAACCCTCTTAAACCTCCTAGAATTTATATAATACTAGCATAACATCATTAATTCCTCTTTTGGTTAGTTTCCATGTCACGTTCTTCATATACTACGGTATCTATTGTCATATCTATTATTATATGCATATTTGTTTTTATATTTGGATCTAATAACCTATACATTGGGTCAATGAATTTAGTTTTGATCTTTATTTTCTCAAATTCCATGATCACCATTCTTCAATGATGAATCTCATCATGGGTTTGGTGATCTGAGATCTAATGATCCCATGTTATGTTGTTTCATTACAATTCCCAATTTATATTAACAGTAATTGAATTATTTAAAATAAATTAATTGTAATTAAAACTAAATATTTTGGATTTTTATTTTATGTCTTTTATTTTGTTTTGGGAAAAATACAATTCAGATGAATCATGTTTTTCTTGAAAAATAGGTTTTTGTCATGGAATTATAAATTGTAGAGATTTAAATTTTTTTATTGAAATTTAATTTGTGATGGAAATTGAAGAAAACAAAATTTTGAATTCTATTTCATATTTGATTTTAATGTGAAATTTTTAAAAACACCAATTCATGTTAATTGAGGGTTTGTGAGGAAATATATGAAATAAATTGGAATTATTTAAATATTTATATATTAAAATTAATTGTGTAATGAATTTAAATATTTCATGGATTGGTTTAAAATCCTTATTTATAACTAATGACGTAAAAATTATTTTTTTGGAAACCCTTTGTTCTTATCATTTTTAAAAGGGATTGGTTTTTATTGAATCCATGATATGAGTTTTAATGAGATAATTGTGATATTGAAATGTGGTATGTGATTTAATATTATTTTAAGTAGTCCTAAAATAAAATGACGGTCCTTATTTTGTACTAGAGAACATGAAATCCTTAGGTAGTTATATTTTCATATTGGACAACACTTCATGAATTATAACACTATTAGACATTATATCATCAAATTCCTTTCCATATGTGATGGGGATGAATCATCATGGCCTTCATTCAAGAGATGTTTGTACATAGTTTTCTATATTCATAGTGTTGGGTCCCTATTGATTGGGACTCTTATAGCAGCTTGGAACATGACCATGTTTCCCTCTTGTTTATATTTCAATTATATATATATAATTTAACACTGAAAACTATTTTACATGACTTTTAAATTTATATAAGATATTTTTTGTAAATAAATTATTTGATCCATTGTGTGAAATTTTTCCGTTTTTGTGTTGAAACCTATGATTAATAGAAAATTATATTATTTGAAATGTATTTCCATATTTCGAAATGTGAAACATGAATTTCTAATGTATTTATCTATTTTATATATTAAATAATGATTTGTTTAAATAATATTTTATACATTCTAATATTGTTTATTTGAAAATTTGAAGCACATTGTTGGTTAATTTCACATTGGAATTTTATTATGGAATCATTGGGTGGGATCTTACTTGGATTTTTCTCACATAATACTCGTGCCTTTAGGTGTTTGTTGATTATATCCTACTAGGTCTGAGAGAGGTAAAAAGATCTCTTAGAGGTGGATCCAACAGTTGAACATTGTACTTGGTGAATCATGTCCTTAGGGAGTTAGCCTATTCTCCCCTCTTTGATATTAGAGTTGTAGTACATTGGGACTTTTTTCTTAATTTACTTCTAGTAATTTACTCCCAATAGATTTCATTCTTTTATGAATATTGTCTTGTTTCATTTTCAAACATATTTATTATATATGATTATAAGATCTAGACATCGACCATTGGGGATCGAGAATCCCCTTTGGTCTATGATAGAGCAGGTTCGACAATTGCATCACAAGGGTACCGAACAGGTTCATTAAAAAGTGGTATCAGACATAGGTGTGTATTATTTTCATGAAGTCATTATGCATTGTGAAATCATGTCCTGACTTAGGAGGTAGTTACAATTGAGTTTCTATCCACATCTCACAACAATCAACCATATATCAATAAGGATAGGGAATGACATCTTATGGATTAGTTATTATCTTTTCCATGTCATTATTTCGATGGATTTAAATCTAATTATTTTCATTCTATCTATTTGGATTAATTTTAAATGTTAATTTGTATGAGTATTAATATTATTTCATCCATGTTCTCTGTTGATGTTTTATAGCATCATGCCTCCATGAAGACGTGTGAATTAGAACCAGGAAGAAGCTATTGGTGATCCTTAGTTAGTGAATACTATTGTTGATTGGAAAATTAATAAGGTGATTTTTCACAATGTCTAGGCTCTAAATACAAACCACCTCTAATTATGGTTTGGGTTCCAACATTTGATTCCTAGAGGGATGTTAACATGGGTTTATCTCATGAGTTCTTTTTCAAGAACCCAAAACCATTCAATTGATCAAATGATCCTAAATAGGCTGAGTAGTGGTTGGGTAGAATGGATATTGTTTTTGGGATTTTGGGCACACCTGAAGAAATCATTGTGATGTTTCCCACATTCATTATATAATGTTGAACAAATATATGGTGTGACAATAAAGTGATGGTGAAGAAAAAACAGTTCATATAGTGTAAGGACTTAAATAAAATTTTCAGCAACAAGTTCAGTGTAGATTATATGTTGTTATCCAAGTCTACTGAGTTCATCAAAAATTACAAGGCAAAAAAAAACTATGATAGAGTGTAAAACCCATTTTTTATGAACAATCACTTATCACCTAAGATATTTTTAACTTAGAGGTTGAATTATTGATGGATCCAGTTGGGCCTTTGAATTCTTGTTGATTCTAATATTTTATTACCAAATATATATTCTTATGCTGAAGTACTAAATAGAGCATTGATGGTCGAAAAGGATGTGGATTGAAGTTCAGGGTTATTAGGTGATTTTTTCTCTACCAATAGCTATGTGATTTCCTTAATATGAAAAAATATGTGTGATGGTATTCATAGAATTTCTTAGTAGTAGGGTAACATTAATACTCCTATAGTTCCTACAAGTGTTCCTTTGGTTTATTACAAGTGTGGAAGTGTAGTGAATTCAAATATTTTTTGTCCTAAAGAATCCAAGAACTGTGGATCTTGCGGATGTTCAGGGAACACATATAGATTATTCAATATTAATACTACTTCACATAGAATAAAAAATTAATAATTTACTCCAAAAAAATATTTGGATGCAAAATTCTTCAGGTGTATCTCGGTTCAATCCATTGCATTTTAATGATACTTCTTCACACAGAGGAAGAGTCTCCAGAGTAAATGGATTTATGTCCAACTACTGTGAGAGGTACCATTACTACAACATCATGGTTATTGAATAAATTATCTAATACTGGTGCATCTCATTCATCTAATTCAACTTGTTTTGTTAATATTTTAAAAAATACTATGGGTATTTTATGTTGTTTCATGGATATCACTACACCCAATGGTATAGATAGAGGGGGATTTATAATCCCTTTTTTCTCTATATAAAATGTTTATATCTCGTAGAAATTTTTGGTTCTCAACATTAATTCTCTTAAAATTATTTTTAAGATGGATTTGATAATTTATAATGAATCATGGATTGATTTTTATCTTTATTCGGTCTCAAAGACTACACCCAGTGGTGTGTTTTATGTCCTCCATGGGTAATGGGTCCCAAGGTTGAGCAGAGCCAGATCCCCTATTCTGGATTTGGGGAATCTGATGTCAATTTTTTCGATTTTACAGTATCATGACGATTTGGGTTTTGATCTGCCTCTAGTTGTCATCGATTTTCCAGGCATGTTTCTTTCTAAATTATTAGTTTTTTCATCAGTAAGGGGGGTTGATTCTATCCTTGATCTAATTCCTGGTACACAACCAGTTTTGATTTCTTGTTACCACATAGAACCATATGAAATCAATGAGTTTAATTCATAGTATTCAGATCATCTATAGAAAGTATCTATACACTCGAGTGTGTCATTTTGGGAGGAACTGGTTCCCTTTACTAAAAAATATGATCGCACAATTTGCTAATGTGTTGATTACTGAAAGGTGATTCGAGTGATGATAATGAAGACTTATTTGTTTCTATGGATTTAAGATATCTTTGATCCATAAAATGGGGGAAATTGGATCGCACAGATTGTTAGTTCTGGTAAACATTATTTGAGGATAAAAGAATATAACATTCATAGAATCACCTTTTAGAGCTGGAATGGATAATATGAGTTCGTTGTTATTCCATTTTGTCAAGACAATTATCTAGTAGTCTTCATGTAACTAAAGAATAATATTTTCTATCCATATCTTAATAATAGCTTGGATATCTTGTAGATGATTTTATTGTTTACTCTATGTCTGAGAAGGATCTTGTAAATCATATGATAATAGCTTTATTTTTTTTAAATAACATACTATATGATAATATTTTGATGAATGATTTCTGGATTAGGGATGTGAAATTAAAAATAAATGTTGTGTCAGAAAAAGATATTTTTGTTGATGTTGATAAGGTGAAATATGATAATCCATGGGGAGACCTATGGAATGTCTTCATGATTTGGTGTTTCTTGGGATTATCCAGATACTATAACCAGTTCAAGAATAAATTTTTATTTTTTCATTATCTGATGAATTCTCTAACTCATAATGATGTGATGATTTCTTGGAATGAAAAATGTCATAGTTCATTTTTTTAACTGAAAAATATTTTGACTACTGCTTCGGTTTTGACACTTACAGAGGTCGGGTAGGACTATGGGGTCTTCTTTAGGCATCAGTTTTAGTCTTGGGATATATTTTTATTCAAGGTTATCAAATCATTTCATATAGATCATTTATGTTTAGGACACATGAGAAATACTATCCATCCCAAGATCTATATCTTGATATCATGATTCACATTATTAAGACTTGGTGGTATTACCTTTATAACGAATGGTTTACCATATTTTTAGTCCAAAATAGAATAATTTACATCTTTTATTAAAATTATTTGGATCTCTACTAGATGATATCAGAGGAATGTATAAAGTATTTATACACTCACACCGCTTATTCACCAGGGAAATGGAATTTTATTTCAGATTCAATGAGCATGAATCATTCTACCTGAGAAGGTAATGAATCATCAGAAGTGTGGTATTTGATGGATCTCCTTCCAAAGCTATATATTAGAGTTCATGAAATAAGGGTTTATGTTTCTTTAGGAAAAGTAATGTTAAAAACCACTATTCTAAAGATGATTCATTAGGACCAACAACTTGATGATGAATTCTATATCATTATAGGATATCATTATGGTGGTGATACATTTTACCAGTAGTATTTTTCAAAAATTTTATTATTTGTTACTAGAATCAATTCATTGCATTCCTAGACACAATGATAGTTGTGATGGTGGATTACCATAATTCCAAGTGTGATGTGAAGCCAGGAACAAAAAAGATGTTCTATGATATGAGACTGTAGTTCTATTCTCTAGGTAAGAGTTGATGCATTGGTGAGTCTGTCACCCATTGATATACATGCCTATAGGTTATGGTCTTGCACCAAAAACTATCGGGTATTCATTAGTCACTATAATTCCCTATATGGATGTGGTATTATATATCAATGGTCTTTAGGGTTGGGCTTTAATGTGCCCATATAAATAAGAATGTGATATGTGTATTAATCAATAGGATGTTAAAATAGTCTCACATTATACCAATTCTTGATACGTCCAAAGTTGTGGAGTTGGGAAATCTCTATGTTATAGATATTGTTCATTTTCAGGGTGTTCTTTGTTCTATTCTCTCTACTATGGAACATTGATTAACTTCTCATTTTTAGGGAGTCCAGTAGGATGCACTAAGATATCATGTCTATTTTTATATGAAATTCTATCCAAGGTTGCATGGAAATACAAAAATAGTTATAATAATTATTAGGATAAGTTTTGTGCTTGTATAATCGACAATGGTGGAAATTGGGATAATAAATTGGGCAAGGATGAGTTTTATTTTAAAAATGGTTAACAATCTATGACATGAATATATTCTTTTAAGATATTCTATGGATGACCTTTGAAATATCTATTATATTGATCAAATATTGGTGAATGTTCCTTGGTTTGACCATGTTTGGTGAAAAAGGAAAAAAAATATCAACTAGATTCATCATATATTATTGATGGAATAGTGCCAAATCAATTATTATTATGACCATTTATGTATAAATTTAGAGTTATATATTATTGACAAGGTGTTATTGAATGTTTCACCCCAGTTGGGTCATTTATGGCTTGGGAGGCATGTGAAGCTTACACCTCATTTTGTGGGTCCTTTCAAGGATGCTGAGCATGTGGGAAATATTGAAGGTTGTTTTTAAATTCCAGAATAACTTATATAGATACATAATTTGTTTCATGTATCATAGCTATAAATTTATCTATTTAATTTGTCCCATGATCTATGTTGGTGTCAACTTGATGTTAATCCCAATTTATCTCTAACTAAATGATAAGTTAGGATTGTTGATTCTGAAACCAAGGTACATCATGTATGGATTATACATTTGGGTCATGTGATATGGATGAATGGTTCTGACTCTCATTTGACTTGGGTAATGAAGAAACTGCTTATAAAGCAGTGCCCTCATCTTTTTAGCTTGGAAGTTGCGTCACAATATTTTTGTGGGAATAAATATTTTATGGTGGGGAGGTGTAACATATCATTAATATATTAAGGTCTTACAAAAAAAATTATTCTTTCCATAGTGGGGTTTCACTTGGGATTGGTTCAGGATTAAAATTTAAATGTTATTTATTTTATAGCCTACGACAAGGATCGTACATGGTTTCTCTAACCATGCACCATATTAGAAAAAACCATGAAACCCAATGTAGATGGATTTTTTATGGTTGAGAACCAGTTAGTCAATCCATTAAACCAATTAGTATAAATGGTGTGACCCATTTCAAATTTGTACAAAGTCAGTATTCATGGTTTGGGCCAACTATATTCGTATGTATAACACAACATGCACACAAAATATTTAGAGATCAACATTTTTATAAAAAAAATTAATGATCTCTGTTATTGGTCCTCAATAGACCTCCCTCGAACAAAATAATTTTCTCGCAACCTTATATCTCTAAAAGTGGGTTCTTGGTTCCTAAAACCCATTCTAGAAGTGATCTAAATAAATAAGAATGTCGGTCGATCCTCTCTGGATTATTTTTATTCACCCATTATTGATCTGATGTCGCCTCTATTATTCTCTCTAGAGTTCCATGGAACATTGTTTGGATTTATAGATCTTAAACCATGTTTTGTTCAATTAACCAAGGATTGATCTATGTTTTCAAGATTCCATGATCATCATTCATCATTGATGTATCTTAGCTAGGGTTTGGTGATACGATATCCACTGATCATAAGGTCGGTGGTTATGTTATGATGACAAGTTTATATAAATCTTAATTTCATTGTTTAAAAATAATTTTTTAGATAAATAATTTTTTTTATTTTTTATTATATTACTATGATTTTGTTGTTAGGGAATCTCAATTTTAGTGAATTATGGTTTTGAGAAAAATAGGATGTTTATATGAAATTGGATATTGGTGAGATTAAAAATGTGTATTATGAATTTTGGTTTTGATGGAAATTGCATCAATTAAATTGATGAATATAATGGAGAAATTGTTTTTGATGGAATATTGTGGAACATAAAAAAATTTCTATTAAATTGGGGGTTTGTGATGAAATTGATAGAATTTTCTAGAAATTAAATTATTTTCTTTAATTCTATAATGGATTGAGAAATTTTATTGATTGGTATCAAGTTATTATTTATGAAAAATGGATATATTTTTTATGGAATCCCAGTGGAATCATTTTTTTAAAAAGGAATGATTTTTATTAAAAACCTCATATGAGTTTTAAAGGGAGAATTGGCATATTGAAATTGAGTATGAGATTTAATTGTATTTTAGAACGTCCTAACATAAATTTACTATCAATATTTTCTAATATATAACATGAAATCCAAATGTAGTTAGTGGTTTTTATTTAAAACACTTTACAAAAGACCATGTTTGAAAACATTGTATCTGCATATCACATACTTTAGGAAGTGGTATTGAATCCTATTGGCCTTGGTTCATGGGATATATTTACATACATTGTTAAATTAACAATGATGGGTCCCGATATCCTAGAACTATCGTGCCTATATGGCACATGACCATGTTTATCACTTTTTTGTATTTCAATTACACATATATATGCCACTAATGAACACTATTTCACATTAATTTTCAATTAATATATACAAATTTATATAAATTTGATTATTTTATCATTTTTTAAATTTTTTATTTGTGTTAATAATCCGTTTATTAATGTGATAACTCATGTTTTTATGTTTACATACAAATATTTAATTTTGAATAATGAATTTTTTTTCCACCTTTTAAATTGTAGTGAAATATTTTTTTTTAAAATTATATTATAAATTCCAACATAGTATACTTTAAAATTAGAAGAACATTATTTGTTAATTAGATATTAGAATATTTTTCTGGAATCTCTATGTGACATCCTACTTGGATTTGAATCACATATTCCTTGTTCCATTTATTGTCGGTAGATTAACTCTTTGTAGGTTTTAGGAATGGAAATGAGTCACTTGGAGGTGAATCCAATGGTTGAAGAATGGACTTTGTAAGTCATGTCCTTAGGGGCATGGGTTTTTCCCCTATTTTGGAACATTTTTTGTTGTACGTTGGTATTTTTTACCTATTTCATATATGGACATTTACTCTCAGTGGAGTTTATTTTGACATGCATACTATCTTGTTTCATTTTATTAAATATTTTTAGTGGAAAAATGTTTCCCACTTAAATATTGAATGGTTCTAGGTGAAAATCTCCAACCCAATGGGATTTGGAATTCCCTCCAAGCTATGATAGAGGTAACTTGGTTATCAATTTACAAGGGTACATGAGCTGGTTTGTGAAAAAGTGTTACCATTGAGAATATGATAATCTTGAATCTCTATTAGTATGCATTTTGAAATCATTTATAGATATAATAATTTTTTAGGATTGAGTGCATGACCAACACTTAGAGAAATTAAAATTATAACATTGGGGGTGGATTGATAATGAATTTGGGGGGACTAGTTCTATTATTTTCCATGTCCTTATTTGGATAGATATAAATACAAATCATGTCATTGTATCTATTGGGATAAATTTCCCTTTTTCTATGTTTCAGCATCAAAATGATTTATTTATTATTGTCTATTGAGGTTGTGACGAATCATGCCTTTATGAAGATGCAATAATTGGATCTAGGAGTAATCGAAAGCATATCCTTATTGAGAAAATCTTATGGTTGATATGAATTTGATGGAGGTGATCACGTGCACTGTCCATTCTCTAGGACAAGAACCCCGTCCAATTCACATTCATAATCTAGATGTAGAATATCATATGTATGTTCTCATGATTGTTTCCATAATCATTCCTTTAATAGGCACCATAATTATTAAAAGGAGAAGATGATCCAGAAGGGGATGCAAAGTGATGTACTAGAATGTAGTTTTTTTTGGTTTTCGACACACTCGAAGAAATCAATGTGATGTCTACCACCATTCTATTAGAAGGTCCGAGCAATAGATAGTGGGACACAACAGTGATGGGGATGATGTGTGACATCATAGATTGGAAGGAATTCATGGTAATTCACATGGGACAATTCTATCTACAGTTGAAATTTTATGCCAAGTCCACTGAGTTCTTCAAATATGAGATGGATGATAGAATAGTGATAGTGTATGCAATCAATTTTGCTGAACTCATGCACATAACACATGATATAATATCGAATTATAGGATGATGTATTATTGTTTTGTGTTGAGTATTCAGGTACATATTCATTCTCAACTTTTCTTAGTAAATATTCATTCTTATAATTTTTTACTAGATAGAGAAATGGTGATCAAGATGGAGCTGGATGGTTGGTTATGGTTACCAAGAGATTCTTTTTCTCCTAGTATTAGTGTCATTTCCCTAAAGTTAAAATGGAAGAATTCTAGTTCACATGGATGTTCTGAATATAAGGTTCATTGTAGACCTCCAGGACCTCCAAGAAGTGGTCATTTAGTTTGATACCAATTTAGAAATGTATGACCTTTTTAGAGGGTCTGTGTTGAGGCAACAAAGAACTCTGGTTCCTGCAAAGGATGACAGAACATGAATTTATTCTACCATATTAATTATAATCCCTGTAGTGGAGCTAGATTATTATATCCATCATAAATATGATGATAAATCTAATACTTCACTTTTACCATGTTTCTATCCACGTGCATCTGGAACAAAGCGTATTCACAGAGTGGAAGAGTCTCTTGAGGAAGCGTATATGGGTCCAATGACTGTGAGATTTAACATTATTAGAGCTTCATCATTAGTGACTATATTAACTTATACTAGTGAATCTCAATTTTTTATTTGAACATATATTTTTAATAAACTAGTCTTTTATATAGATATTTTATCTTATGCAATGGATAACACTACACCCCATTGTAAAAAGGGAGAGTAGGGTCTTTGTAATATTGTTTGGGTTTAGTCTCTGTTATATGTTGATCATACATGAACATGTATAGTTCTCAACCTAGAATATGTTGACATCATTTTTAGGATGGATTGTCTCATTTAAAATAATGTATTGATGGATCGTTATCTTTGATGGGTCTCGTATACAACACCTAGTGGTGTGTATCGTGTATTCCAAGGATTATGGGACCCAGTATCGAGTAGATCTGCCACATCTTATTTGGATTTGGGGAAATTAATATTTTTGGTTGCCTTTGACCCAGGGTTAGAGTCATTTGGTGTAACACCCCAAGATTTCATAGTGTGTTATTTCTTCAAAATAATTCAATAACTTGCACTACACGCAACACCGAGTTCAATCACACCATGACATACAAAAAAAATCCATTCAAAAGAGGTTAGGAATAGTATTATCTAAATTTTAAACTTTATATAATCTTTATAATTTTAGAATCCAGATTATGAGTTTCTTAGATATAATGCAAGAACAAATTCATTTTCAGTATTGCACTTTTATCAACTTTTAATAGTGAAACCTTTTTAAATACAATATTATAAACTTTTTGACTAAATGGGGACATCAAAAATTTAAAATGAAACTTCCCAAGCTTCCACGGTATGCTTTCTTTGAATAATACAGTAGTGTGTGTTGTACGCAACCTTGAGTTTTAACACACACCACAACCAATCAAACTAGCTGTTATGAATAGTAATACCTATTTTTCGAAATTATATATCTTTTATATTTTAAAATGGACTTCATTTCTGGATTCGGAATATCGAATTTAGCCTAAGGTGAAATTTTGGTACTTTTCGGATAACATTCATATTTTGATGAATAGTGAAAATTACTAAATTTTAATTAAAAACAACTTTTTTAATCAAAATAATTATTAGTGATAAATTATGAATTTGAGAGGTTTTAAAGTATATTTAGAATATATTTTTACCATTTAATATAATTTTGGTCATTGGAAATAATTTTACAATTAAACCGATCATAAACAAATGTCAATCTTTTGATAGTTATTATCTCTTAAAAACACGCTTTTTGTTTTGACAGCGGGAATTAATTTTAAATTAATTTCTGCCACTTATGTGTTTTGAATTTAGGAAAATGGATTCCATATTTGGAATCAGGATGTTCAAATTGTGTAAATAGGTAACTTTTATTTTTAGACATTTTGAAAAATTACTGCGGTAAATATTTTATTTACCATGGTTAAGGGTAAATCCGGTAAATAAGGGTTAAAAAATAATATTATAATAATACTAAATTACACTAAAACGTGTCTTAACCCTATTGGTTGATACATGGTCTCCAATGGGCATCTTTGGGTTGATTTTGGGACCCCATGGATCCACTTGTAATTGATAATGACACTTTATTTTAATTAAGTTAAAATGAATACAAAAATGACACAAGCATATATCTTTTAGAAAAACAATTGTTACATAGGGTTATATATGTTGGATTTTAGATTATAAATATTAATTAGAAATATAAAACGATTTCTTACATAATGATATTTTATTTATAATTTTTAGACATTAAATAATTTATTTTATTTATGACACAATGATGATGCAGTAATTACTATAATAGTGAAAAATTAAAATAATTGATATTATAAATACACAAATTAATATAATATGAATCTTTTAATGAATTAAAATAATTTTCTAGGATAATATGATATATTTGGATTGATTTAATTGACTTTGATTGAAGTAATCAATCTGTTATGAGTTTCACAAAAATAAACTATTGAATAGTGTCAAAATTGACATAAAAGAGTTCTTAAAACAAATATTATATTATTAATTGATATTAAATTCCTAAAAATCTAAGGTTCGGCCAAGAGACTTATATCATGATAGTTTCATCATTAATGGACCACTTGGGGGTCTCTTGGATTTATTTAGTATGTTTATTAACCATATTATATAAAAATACAAAGAGACATTGTAAAAGTGAAACTAATTAACTTAGAGTTAATACTTAAAGATAAGGTTAATATAAGTACCCAAACCTATCTAAATTATATTGGTTGAGTTGTTTTCGACCCATCCCCACCTTAACCTTTTAATAATCATCTTTGGAGCCATTATAAACCGAATATGAATTTATTATAAATTAATATTTCTAGTTTTTCCAAAGGTGCCCCTCAGCCCTCTTATAAAAGGGCACTCCTCCTTCTCATTTCTTCACACCTTCAAAGACTTTTGGTTCGGCCAAACTCTACCCAAATACTCTCCCAAATTCCCTCACTACAACCTAGGGGTATTAGTTTGATCAGAAAGCCAACCTAAGGATCCCTTTTGATCAAATCAAAAGGAAGAACCCGAAGAAGAGGTAATGATTTCACCACCCTTTTCTAAGTTCATTTCTTATTCTACTTCTTCTTCCTTTGTTGTTACCATTCTAAAATAATAAATCCAGTATCACATATGTACTGTGATGTTATTATAAATATGGTACAACCATATTCAGTATTCTATCCACCCTTTGAATAACATGTCACCATACGTGCGTACGTACGGCTTACCGTCTCCACGTCGTGGTGTAATTGTTATTCAATATAATATTATTTGAATGGGTATAATAATGATGTGTAACTCATGTAAATAATAAATATAACATTTTAAGGATTCTGTATATATTATATACCATCCATTTATATATTATTTTAATATCAAAAGAATGATATTGTCGCTCGTGCGTACGTACGGACTACCGTCTCCACGAACCCGATGAGATTCATTCTCCATCGTATCCATTCAAGTATAATTATCATTTTATGATTTAAAAAATGATTTTTAAGGACTTTATATCATTCTGGATATGAATAATATAAAACCTATCCTTTACAAACATGTCTTACGTAACAAAACATATAAAAGAAAACAAGTAAGTTAACACCCGAAACAACGATAATACTAAGATATTATTATCAAATCAATATTAAAAGATCATATATGATATCATATTAATGTATATGATTATTGTATAATTTAATAACAATTATTTCACCATTATACAGGAGGTTAACCTACCCCAACCAAGGAAAAGTACAAGGTAAGGGGTTTTCTTCTCACTCCTTATTCCGGTGAGATTCATGCCATATTGCCACCATCACCTTTTGTGTGGTGTATGTACTGCCCATAATTATATTCGTTGTGTAATACACTCTAATTTATGTGTATTTACATATTCATTGTATGATACCTCTTTCATGGGTTGTATGTTTCATAAGTTACCAAATTGGTAAGGGTTATTTTCGCAATCTCTTCATTATCCGAGGTTGTTTATAGGTAATTATCTACTGGGATTTCTTTATCATCCACATCCATGTTTTTTCGAAATGTATTTCGAAATTTTTTTACTATTTACAAAGAATATGAGTTAAATTCATTTATACCCTTATGGGTTTATAAAGAAATCTTTCCGTCATTTTCCAAACAGGGTGCTTTTTAACCTTTTCGACAGAATTAAGGTAAGAATGTTTTTTTTTAACTTATACGGCGGGTGCGGATATTTACCGCCGTTATAAAATCTTCAAATATTCACTTACAAGATTATAAGATTATTTTCAAAGACAATGTTTTATTTTATAATTATGTGACTTTTAAATGATTTCAAAATGAATATTTTAAGAATTTCGGAAAGGTACTCTTTATCAAAATCAGAATTTTAAATGTTTTAAAGATTTATCTTTCTAAATATTTTAAATAAATGTCCATGTCTTCAAAATGGTTTTTAAAGATTTATTTATATGGACATGAATGTTTTTAAAATGTTAATTCCTTTCAAAAGTTTCTAAGTGGTATGTGACACTTTGATTCAAAAATCTCTTTTAATTACTTCCTTTATAAATGTGTGACTTTTAAATGATTTCAAAAAAAGGAGATATTTATCTCAAATAGTTTTGATTTCATCAATGTCAACATCATTTGATGGATTTTATGATTATATGAAGTTGATTTATTGTGATACAAAACTTCTATATTTTATTGAAGGTTTTGTGATATGTTTAACTGTGGATGTGCTATTTTTTATACCATTCATAGTTTATGGTGAAAGTATTGACATTTCTTATGCTAGTTTTAATACGAATGTTTATGTTATGTTTAAACCTTTTCATATGGGAATGCATTGGACTTAATATGTGACGGGTGGAGCCCGCTATAGCTCCTCTATGCATCGGTAGGTCTCATGAGACAAACTAGTGTCTTGGCACAAGGCCTTGGCAAAATCTTATTTGTAGTCTTGGAACGAGGCCTTGGCTATGTGGTTATGATAGTCTGGCATTATGCATTCCAACATTATGAAAGTGGTTATTGATTTTTTCATGCGATTATTCGATTAGTAGAATATCCATGTGAATAAGTAAATGGAATTATTTCATTTTATTTATGTCGTACCATGTTGAAAGTTCATGTTTGAAAGGCTTTTGTTTTAGTTATACATTGCCTTAAATGTTTATTCTTATTTATGAAAGCTTCCGCTATATTGTTATCCTTACTGGGCATTTGAGCTCACCCCTTTTCTATGTTTTATTTTTCCTAGGAAGTGAAGAAGTAAATTATGAATGACCTGCAGGGATATTATGTGGGGATATGAGTGTGGATTATGGAGACATTAATTTGTTGTAGTAGTTTTTCATTTTATGATGTAATGGAAACCTTATGAATATATTTAGTGTTTCCAAGGCTACTAAACCAATCGGTCTTTCGAGATTTGATCTTTCTTGTGATCATGCCAATGTTATGTAATAATGCACCGACTCTGGGTAACTAGGGTCGGGGCCTTACAGTTGGTATCAGAGGAAGTTTAGTACAAACCTTGGAAACTAGATTTAGATAAACTCTGATTAGAGCACGTAGACCTAAGATGAACTTTGAGGATTAGTGTAGAAGAACTTCCTAGAATTTTGGTATTATAGAGATTTTGTGAGTTTTCTGAGCAATACATCCCTGTCTAGATACGAGCAGGTAGAGGCGGCTCTGGCACAGATGTACCTAGGGGTAAAACCCGAAAACACCACTTTGAGCTAGACTCGAACGGGAACTGGTGCACAACAACGGGCCTTGCTGCACTCTTGGTTACGACACTCCCGGGGGATATGCTTAGGATAATTCTAATTTTCTTTACAAACCATTATGAAGGGTTTATGAGTATATACATCCTCAAAGGAGACATTTTTATGATTATGGATTATATCCATAAATAGTTCAATTTATGTTAAGTGTTTTATAAGTATGGGATTATGTATTTTGATTCATAAACTGATCTAGTGTATGCCATTGTTTAGAAATGGCGCCCAGTAGAAGGAATGAGAACTCCAGAAATGCACATGATCCAAAGAGAAGGAAGGATCATATCTTTCATGGTCTTAAGCTAGAATTTATAAGAGAAATAGTCTCCCATGTATTATCATCATATGACGAAATAATATCATGTGTTGATAAGATAAGTAAAGAGTTTACTGAGTCCTATGGCTTTTAAGGGAAGCAAGAGAAGAAAAGGATGGAAGAGAGAAAGATGGATAAAGGGAAGAGGGAAAAGAAGAATTTTCCCATATGTGGTAACTGTGGAAAGAAACACCCTGGAACTTGCCTGAAAGGAATGGGAGTTTGTTATAAGTGTGGAGGAAAAGGGCACAAAGTACGTGACTGCAAGGGTAAGAAAATGGTTTCAAATGTACAATGCTTCATTTGCAAGGAGTTTGGACACTACGCGAACCTATGCCCCAGTCATCAGACTATGCCGCAAATGATGTTATTGGATAATAATCAAGTTATGATACTACCACAGATGAAGCGGAATGATTAGAGTTCTTATGTTGATTATGTCAATTGAGTGTTGTATCAACAATATACTTGTTATAATAATTATGGAGTATATAAGGATTGTACTGCAGTACTATTTCATTAAGGACTTGAGATTGTGTGGAACAAAGAAAAGTGACTCAATAGCAGGTTAAATTTTTGGAAAATATATGGTTGAGAGAATGATAAACCATAATATGGTTCTGATACCGAGGTAGTGATTTTAGAATAATAAATGATTGATTTGGATAAATTATGTTGGATATTATTGACTACCTTGAAACTAATTAATGATTTGTATATTCCATCATTGTTGGGGTTTAAAACATTTTTGGATTGATGAAGTATATCCAGCATTCTATATGGAATAAGGGATCATGAATGTAATCAATATGGATTATGGTAATTCCGGATGTTTCAGTGTTTTAAAAGAATACATGATGAAGGTATTCATATACTATAACATGGTAAAAAGGATCTACATTATGTTTAACTTCCTTATAAATGTTGGACTGTGAGTTTGGTCAGAAGTATTTTGGATAAATTCTAGTTTGAGATTAATTTTGGATTGCCATAAAAGGACAACCCGGAGGTCGGGCGGCAACCCGTCGCGTCCGGCAAGGCCGCGATACTTGAACCCACAACCGAAGGGCGACAAGGGTGTATCACCTACCACTGGGCCAAGAGAAGTCCTTGATTAAATAATGTAATTTTTTTAAAAGATCTTGTAGATGAATTATAAATTCGATTATTTTGGAACCCTGTACGAATAGTATAAATAGAAGTTTTTTTACGAGTGAAAGATGAGTTTGTGGTAGAAATTTATTAATGGACTAAAATCTAATTATAAAGTAAGTATATCCCCTTATGATCTTAGACAATCTCATAAATAAATTCCTCAACATTAAGAAAAGGAACTTAGAACAAAAATGTTGTCCTAGATGGTACCTTAAATCATCACTAATTTATGGCTTTGGGATTGTTGGCCTTTTCATAGCCATGTTCTCTACCACTCTCCATCAGATAATTGATGGTCAGATTTCTCTTCCATATCCATATTTTCCTACATGGAACCCTAGTATGTGTTATTTTCGGTAATCTTCATACTTTCCACTCTTTATTTTAAATAGAGGCCTCATTAATTCATTTTTCGATGTGGGATTTCAACTAAGATATTTTGAAACGTCAAAAATGTGTTATCATAATACCCTATGTTTTGTTGAACCGATGATATTTCAAATCATCATAGATTGATGAGTTTAAGGACCTAAATATTATACTTGTTTCTGATTGATGATCTTAATTACTACCTATAAATATTTACGTTTTTCCTCCAATTATATGTCTCTAATTGCCACCAATGTTCTCCTAATCGAGATCATAATTTGGTGGTGACCCTTTCATTTCTCTTTTCCTCATATTAAGAATAAATTTTAGTAACCCAATTTCCGATGTGGGTTTTCCCACAAAGATATTTTCTATTTTCAACCTTTTATTTTCAAAGAACAATTTCAAATTGCGAGGACGCAATTTATTGAAGGAGGGGAGAATGTAACACCCCAAGATTTCATAGTGTGTTATTTCTTCAAAATAATTCAATAACTTGCACTACACGCAACACCGAGTTCAATCACACCATGACTTACAAATAAATCCATTCAAAAGAGGTTATGAATAGTATTATCTAAATTTTAAACTTTATATAATCCTTATAATTTTAGAATCCATATTATGAGTTTCTTAGATAAAATGCAAGAACAAATTCATTTTCAGTATTGCACTTTTATCAACTTTTAATAGTGAACCCTTCTTAAATACAGTATTTTAAACTTTTTGACTAAATGGGGACATCAAGAATTTAAAATGAAACATCCCAAGCTTCCACGGTACGCTTTATTTGAATAATACAGTAGCATGTGTTGTACGCAACCTTGAGTTTTAACACACACCACAACCAATCAAACTAGCCGTTATGAATAGTAATACCTACTTTTCGAAATTATATATATTTTATATTTTAAAATGGACTTCATTTCTGGATTCGGAATATCGAATTTAGCCTAAGGTGAAATTTTGGTACTTTGCGGATAACTTTCACATTTTGATGAATAGTGAAGATTACTAAATTTTAATTAAAAACAACTTTTTTAATCAAAATAATTAATAGTGATAAATTATGAATTTGAGTGGTTTTAAAGTATATTTAGAATATATTTTTACAATTTAATATAATGTTGGTCATTGGACATAATTTTACAATTAAACCGAACATAAACAAGTGTCAATCTTTTGATAGTTATTATCTCTTAAAAACACGCTTTTTGTTTTGACAGCGGGAATTAATTTTAAATTAATTTCTGCCACTTATGTGTTTTGAATTTAGGAAAATGGATTCCATATTTGGAATCAGGATGTTCAAATTGTGTAAATAGGTAACTTTTATTTTTAGACATTTTGAATAATTACTGCGGTAAATATTTTATTTACCATGGTTAAGGGTAAATCCGGTAAATAAGGGTTAAAAAATAATATTATAATAATACTAAATTACCCTAAAACGTGTCTTAACCCTATTGGTTGATACATGGTAGACTATGGGAATCTTTGGGTCGATTTTGGGACCCCATGGATCCACATGTAATAATAATGACACTTTATTTTAATTAAGTTAAAATGAATACAAAAATGACACAAGCATATATCTTTTAGAAAAACAATTGTTACATAGGGTTATATATGTTTTATTTTAGATTATAAATATTCATTAGAAAGATAAAACTATTTTCTACATAATGATATTTTATTTATAATTTTTAGACATTAAATAATTTATTTTATTTATGACACAATGATGATGCAGTAATTACTATAATAGTGAAAAATTAAAATAATTGATATTAAAAATACCCAAATAAATATAATATTAAACTTTTAATGAATTAAACTAATTTTCTAGGATAATATGATATATTAGGATTGATTTAATTGACTTTTTTCGAAGTAATCAATCTGTTATGAGTTTCAGAAAAATCAACTATTGAATAGTGTCAAAATTGACATAAAAGAGTTCTTAAAACAAATATTATATTATTAATTGATATTAAATTCCTAAAAATCTAAGGTTCGGCCAAGAGACTTATATCATGATAGTTTCATCATTACGGGACCACTTGGGGGTCTCTTGGATGTATTTATTAAGTTTATTAACCATATTATATAAAAATACAAAGAGACATTGTAAAAGTGAAACTAATTAACTTAGAGTTAATACTTAAAGATAAGGTTAATATAAGTACCAAAACCTGTCTAAATTCTATTGGTTGAGTTGTTTTCGACCCATAACCACCTTAACCTTTGAATAATCAACTTTGGAGCCATTAGAAACCGAATATGAATTTATTATAAATTAATATTTCTAGCTTTTCCAAAGGTGCCCCTCACCCCTCTTATAAAAGGGAACTCCTCCTTCTCATTTCTTCACACCTTCAAATCCTTTTGGTTCGGCCAAACTCTGCCCAAATACTCTCCCAACTTCCCTCACTACAACCTAGGGGCCTTAGTTTGATCAAAAAGCCAACCTAAGGAGCCCTTTTGATCAAATCAAAATGAAGAACCCGAAGAAGAGGTAATGATTTCACCACCCTTTTCTAAGTTCATTTCTTCTTCTACTTCTTCTTCCTTTGTTGTTACCATTCTAAAAAAATAAATCCAGTATCACATATATACTGTGATGTTATTATAAATATGGTACAACCATATTCAGTATTCTATCCACCCTTTGAATAACATGTCACCATACGTGCGTACGAACGGCATACCGTCTCCACGTCGTGGTGTAATTGTTATTCAATATAATATTTTTTGGATGGGTATAATTATGATGTGTAACTCATGTAAATAATAAATATAACATGTTAAGGATTCTGTATATATGATATACCTTCCATTTATATATTATTTTAATATCAAAATAATGATATTATCGCTCGTGCGTATGTACGGACTACCGTCTCCACGAACGCGATGAGATTAATTCTCCATCGTATCCATTCAAGTATAATTATCATTTGATGATTTAAAAAATGATGTTTAAGGACTTGATATCATTCTGGATATGAATAATATAAAACCTATCCTTTAAAAACATGTCTTAGGTAACAAAACATATAAAATAAAACAAGTAAGTTAACACCCGAAACAACGATATTACTAAGATATTATTATCAAATCAATATTAAAAGATCATATATGATATCATATTAATGTATATGATTATTGTAAAATTTAATAACAATTATTTCACCATTATACAGGAGGTTAACCTACCCCAACCAAGGAAATGTACAAGGTAAGGGGTTTTCATCTCACTCCTTATTCCCGTGAGATTCATGCCATATTGACACCATCACCTTTTGTGTGGTGTATGTACTGCCCATAATTATATTCATTGTGTAATACACTCTAATTTATGTGTATTTACATATTCATTGTATGATACATCTTTCATGGGTTGTATATTTCATAAGTTACGAAATTGGTAAGGGTTATTTTCGTAATCTCTTCATTATCCGAGGTTGTTTATACGTAATTATCTACTGGGATTTCTTTATCATCCACATACATGTTTCTTAGAAATGTATTTAAAAACATTTTTACTATTTACAAAGAATATGAGTTAAATTCATTTATACCCTTATGGGTTTATAAAGGAATCTTTCCGTCATTTTCCAAACAGGGTGCTTTTTAACCTTTTTGACAGAATTAAGGTAAGAATGTTTTTTTTAACTTATACGGCGGGTGCGGATATTTACCGCCGTTATAAAATCATCAAATCTTCACATACAAGATTTTAAGAATATTTTCAAAGACAGTGTTTTATTTTATAATTATGTGACTTTTATATGATTTCAAAATGAATATTTTAAGAATTTCGGAAAGGTACTCTTTATCAAAATCAGAATTTTAAATGTTTTAAAGATTTATCTTTTTAAATATTTTTAATAAATTTCCATGTCTTCAAAATGGGTTTTAAGGATTTATTTATATGGACATGAATGTTTTTAAAATGTTAATTCCTTTCAAAAGTTTCGAAGTGGTATGGGACACTTTGATTCAAAAATCTCTTTTAATTACTTCCTTTATAAATTTTTTACTTTTAAATGATTTCAAAAAAAAGGAGATATTTCTCTCAAATAGTTTTGATTTCATCAATGTCAACATCCTTTGATGGATTTTATGATTATATGAAGTTTATTTATTTTGATACAAAACTTCTATATTGTATTGAAGGTTTTGTGATATGTTTGACTGTGGATGTGCTATTTTTTATACCATCATAGTTTATGGTGAATGTATTGACATTTCGTAGGCTAGTTTTAATACGAATGTTTATGTTATGTTTAAACATTTTCATATGGGAATGAATTGGACTTAATATGTGACGGGTGGAGCCCGCTATAGCTCCTCAATGCATCTGTAGGTCTCATGAGACAAACTAGTGTCTTAGCACAAGGCCTTGGAAAAATCTTATTTGTAGTCTTGGCACGAGGCCTTGGCTATGTGGTTATGATAGTCTGGCATTATGCATTCCAACATTATGAAAGTGGTTATTGATTTTTGCATGTGATTATTCGATTAGTAGAATATCAATGTGAATAACTAAATGGCATTATTTCATTTTATTTATGTCGTACCATGTTGAAAGTTCATGTTTGAAAGGCTTTTGTTTTAGTTATACATTGCCTTAAATGTTTATTCTTATTTATGAAAGTTTCCGCTATATTGTTATCCTTACTGGGCATTTGAGCTCACCCCTTTTCTATGTTTTATTTTTCCCAGGAAGTGAAGAAGTAAATTATGAATGACCTGCAGGGATATTATGTGGGGATATGAGTGTGGATTATGGAGACATTAAGTTGTTGTAGTAGTTTTTCATTTTATGATGTAATGTAAACCTTATGAATATATCTAGTGTTTCCAAGGATACTAAACCAATCGGTCTTTCGAGATTTGATCTTTCTTGTGATCATGCCAATGTTATGTAATAATGCACCGACTCTGGGTAACTAGGGTCGGGGCGTTACATTTGGCATTTATCTCCATCTAGTTTCCCTCTCATTTCATAACATGTTTCTTTATGAAGGGTTTTCATCCAGTAAGAGAGAGTGAATTTTCAATTTATATAATTCCTGGTACTCAACCTATTTTTATTTATTTTTACCACATATAAGTATCCCAAAATAAAGAGTTGATGTCCAAGTTGAATGATCATACATAGAAAGGATTTATATTCTCGAGATTTTTAACTTGGGTGGAACTGAATTTCTTTGATATGAAGGATGATGGTTAATTTTACCAATGTGTTAATTACCTAAATAACAATTGGGTGGTGATAAAGTATAATTAGTTATTTCAATGGATTCATGACTTTTTTTAATATTTTAAAGGGGTGAAATGGTTGTCTAAGACTGATCATCACCCTCACTAAAATTACTTCAGGATAAAAGGATCTGAGATTTAGAAAACCACCAATCGATATTGGTATGACCATTATGTGTACCTTGTTGTGCACATTGGTCAAAAAAATGCTCCAGCAGTTTTTAGGGAACTAAATAACATGATTTTTTAAATACTTGGATACTATTGTCATATAATTCAATGACTATATTATTTTTTACACTATTTTCAAATATGATCATGTTCTTTATCAGAGAGTAGTTTTAAGTATTGTGATAAAGTACTGACTCTATTCGAAACACTTGATGTTACATTTCAATATTAGGGATGAGAAATGTTGGGACCTGAGGTGTCAGAAGATAGTTTTTAAGTTGGCCCTAACAATGTGGAAGAAGTTATTAAATGAGAACAACCATTGAATGCCTCATGATATGGATCTTCATAGGAACAACCAGATATTAAATCTTTTTTAGGAAATAATTATTGATGATGGATTCTCTAATGAATTCTCTTTCTTGGAACGAATTAAATTTTTCTTGGAATAATAATTTTGACAACCCTTTTTACAAGAAGAAATAAATTTTCAATATGTATGAACACAATTCTGCTTTGAGGTATAGATCATGTGTTTTCAGTTTATACTTATGAAAATGGGGGAAAAGAGGTCGAGGGGCTTGATGTAGGCCAATTACACTTTATGGCTGGGAACTACATGCCATGTACTTATTGGTACATTAAATTTATGGAATACTACAAACCATGTAACCCTAGTAAAAAAACCCTATAATCTACTAGCCATAATTAGTATGGACACCAAATGTAGTCACAAATACATGTTGTGTACTTTTTTTAATTTATTTAACAAGGAACTAGAGGAATTTTGTACAAATATACAAAAATGAACTCCCTTTAGTGAGTAGTGTGCCCATGAAATCTGAACTATATTTTGCCTCCCATTTCGTCATCTGATCTCTGATTTAAACAATATCAGGTGCAATGGATTCCCCTCAGCAATCATTATTTTCCACATTATCCATTATTTAGGATTTATTATCAGGAATGTGTTTTTAAGGTTGATAATTTATACCCATTTTGTACATCTACTATATTCCAGGTCAAATTATTTTCTGATTCTAGACAAAGAGAGTCGTATGAGTAGGAGGTAGGTGGTATTATTACCTTATAGAATTTCCATGATGTTTATATATTCAAGAGTGGTGCACTCCCACTTTTATTGTGTCAACTAGTTGAATAATGAACATTGTTATTTTTTATCAAATATTAGTTAATTAATTGAATAATTTAAAATCATATTTATGTTTAGGATCATTGATTTTGGGCTACCCCATGGATGTGTTTCTCTTGGATGGTCATTTCACCGAGAATGCCTATGAATCTTGAATTGATTTTATATTCTTGGGTAATTAAAATGTGTTTCTCATTATAATATTATCTCATATAAGATACTTGTTGTGTTGAGCCTTGTAATTTTTTAAATTGCATAATATGATTTTTATATGTTTTTTCCAAGTGAGTCATCCTTGTCTGACCATGTAATAGTATAATTTACATGTGGCGGTTATTATATAAACTTATCCCATGTGAGTAAAATATGTTAATTAAATATGATAGATTAATTCACAAGTGTTGTTTTTGATATAGAATGCAAAATTTATTATATGAAAAAAATTGGAAATTAGAAACGGGAGAGCCATATAAGCGGTAAAAAGGCATGGTCAGACTCATGTGACTAATTGAACCTTATATACAGTGGTTGAATAATTTTCTATGTTAAAAGAAAAAGAATAGTCTCAAGAGTTTAATTATTTGAATGTTGTGAGTGAACGACATATATAGTGGTTGAGGCCATTGATTATTATTTATAATTATGAGAAAACAAATGATTTATTGAGGGACACCCAGGACATGCACTATTGGTAACGATCAATGATTAAATGATTAAATGATTAAATGCTTCTCTAAGAACATGTTGACAGTAACTTTTATATGCGGGGGTCTTCAGGCCCCATCCATGCCTTAAGAATTTAATATGATACTATGTAATTTAATGATGAAATATAATTACTAATAAAGAATCTAAAAATACATTGTACAAGCTTGGATTCAGTCTTCACTAGAATTTGGATACATTGTCTTTTAGGAAATATGTTGTGCTTACATTTGAGAACATTCTGGTTCACTGTATTAACTATTTTACACGTCATGTTATATATATATATATATTCACTAATTGATAGGAATATACATTGGGTGGTTTATTATTAGGATTCAGTCTCACACCCTGTTTGGGTCGCGCCTTTGGGCCAAAATAGATTATATGATTGTAGGTTCTAATTATGAAAAGTTCCCCACTAAAGGTACCAGATGAGCTTCTTAGTATTCAGAGAGAATGAGACCGAGATGAGGACTGTATTTCTTCCTAGTATCTTTGAGTTTTTTTAGACATATATTTTGTAGAACTGTAGTGTAATTGATTGGCTACTTTCCTAAAAAATTTGACATGCTACGTCATCTATTTATTGAATGATTCTTGGTTATTTATCTTATCCATATTAAAAAATTTATTTCAATCGTATGTCATCAAATGCTCAATTTATTTTATATTATTATTAAAATATGTTCATCTCTAGAAATGAGGACATAATTTCCACACTATCAAACCCTATGATCTCACTACTAGTTCACATCCATTAATGTTTTTGAATATGCACTTGAGGTCATGTGGCCAATAAGGGATTGAGAACAAGTTGGGTTGAATCCAGAACATGAAAATTAAAATGTGGTGTCATATAATGTATCATTTATGGGTTTTTTATTGTTTGGTTACAATAACTAAAGATAGAAATTCAAAGGATTTGGTAAAATGTTTTGCTTGGGAGTAGCTACCCCCCGTACAGGGTATAACCAGATTATCTCTAATAACAATTTAATGTTTTTTGGATTTTGATCTATTACAGTTAATTTGATTTCACTATTTGGTAATGCACTTGTTTTTTCTTGTTATTATTTATATTTTTGGTGGATCTATTTTGTTGTAACAGGATGAGATGAAGATAATCCATCTCATGCATAATATAGTCACTTGTTATAAATCACATGTCATTTATTTTTTCTATTCTATTTAGATAGAATTATTTATTTCATGATTGAGTGATAAAGGTCATGATATATATGCATGATTTTGTGATAGTTATCATGATAAATATTCCTATTGTTTTTATAGGTGTATTGGAACGTGTTATGGTTAAATTTTATGGATTCCAACCTTTAGTCCTGGAGGAGTATATTCCCCCTTAGATAAAATTTTGGTGGATTGTCTTTTATCCATGGGATATGGATTATGTAGTTATGTTCTATATATGAATTCACTACATTGATTTGTAGGGAGTATAGGTCCCCATGGATTGGAATAGTCCACACCGTTTCTTTATTTTGAACATGTAGGGGTTCTGAGGATGTTTTTGAGTCTTATTATCTAGAACAGTAGAAAACAGTGTGTGTGGTTCTATGAAAAAATTCCATGTGTCATCCAGTTAAAAAGGAAACAATTTTTTATGTACAATTCATGTTCTTTGAGTACATGCCGTGTGGTTTTGATAGTTTGTCTGACTGTTTGAGAGAGAGATAACGTTTTTATGACTTTTACACTATGTACACCACATATAGTTATACATATGGAGATTTTGTGTGAGTATTTCCTTGTAAAAGTACCCTCATAGGAGAGAAGACTTGATTAAATGTCGTGTAACTGACATTTTACACCATGTATCTAGGGTGTTTACATGACTAGGGTTGCGAGAGTGCACAAACCTGTAAGAGATTATGTGTACACGGTTTCTGTATTCCCTACACATCATGTACCTAGGTTGTTTACCCAACCAATCTGGTGGGAGTACATGGCGATGTAAGGGCTTAATAGTATGCATCATGTATGGTCTGTATATCCATTATACTCCTCATTTGTGAAATTTACATTTGTTACTTTTAGAATTTAGTTCTTTTGCTCATGAACTATGTACCGTGATGAATAAACATATACTGATGTGTATGTTATAAAAATTAAAAATAAATTCCCCCATGATGACCTCCTATAGTACTCGAGGAGGGTAGCTAGGATCATAGCCTAAAAGTGGTAGGCCATTTTCTTGCAGTGGTCCTCCAGTCAGGATAGTTGCAGCACTATTTGTTATAACAGATGCATGTGTAAATTCACTTTTCTGTGATGGATTCATGAGGTTCATGAAAAGCATTCTGAGAGCACCATAGCCCGCCACCTCTATGTATGAACTGACACTAGTGTTCCAGCAGCAGCATCTATCCATGTTTTTTGGGGATGGTTGGCCACATGCTGCAGTGTCAATTCTAGAGGACATGTTATCATTATTCGACATTCCTTAGATTCCTGCTGAGTGGTTGGTCATTCTCACTTATTATATGATTTTTTATTCCCCCAAGAGGTTTTGGGATGTTAACATTTAATCGAAATTTTAGTGGGGCATGGAAAGTGGATATTTTCAGACAATATTCTATTTCTACTTCTTTCCTAAGATGATATGGTTGACAAATCCCATGAGATTATACATATCGAGTAGAGTTCTCTATCAGTTATGGATTAATATCCCTAATTTAATGATCTCCAGTGCTTTTCAACTATTCTTATGGGTGACGATCAGTCATAGGCGTGGTGATTTGACGATGGCCTTAGGTATGATCTCCACTCACTGGTTAATATATTATATCTGACTAATATATCAGCTATATAGAACCATGGTCTAACTACAAAGCAGAATTACTGAGATTCTAGAGGTGAGAAATATAGTGGATCGACACTAAGATTTGGTATTATTTCGACCGGTAGCAAGAAGTGTTCTCTTGTGATTACACGATGGTAATGTAGTTCCCAAAAAATATCTCTTTGTATCCAGTTAAGGTGCTTCTAGTGCTGAAGAATTGGAAATACTAGACCCCAGTGCCCAATGTACACAATCGTCTGCCAAGCATGTAGAATGATGGGCCACATACAGTGTTCCTATAGGCCTTTTCCAACAAAAAATTGTGGGAGAGGGTCTACAGCATCTCTATGTTTAGGAGTTGGGTCAGAAAGTTCTCTCTAGTCACATAACATGAATTCTTGAGAATGTTCTGGCCGAGGTATTGGATGTGGTTGTGTTAACTACACCCCAATATCTCAATGACTAGAGGGTGGGTCTATTCATGGTATCCCGACAGTGTCTCTGGGCCATGGAAAAATCCAGAATTATGCAGTGCCAGAGGCCATGAATTATCAGGATCTCAGACCTTATACTATTAGAGTTATTATTCTAGTCTCCTCTGTTTTAGATGCTACACTCTTAGATATAGGGGATTCTCAATGTTTCATATCATTGGCCATTGTGGAGATCTTTGGGATCCATATTTTTTACTTATGATGATGTTGTGAAACTAGATATGTTGTTTGGGACTAGATCAATAGGTGTGTGACAGTCAAAGTAGTTCCCTCTTGAAATTAGTGGCGGTCACTTTGTTTGGGATCTATATGTCATAGAAATTAAATTTGTTAATGTCAATATCAGAATGTACTTGTTAGTCTATTTTAAATCATTTTTCAATTTTTATCACCATAGTGTGAGTTTTTCATCACTAGAAGGTGGATCGTTTCTACACAAGGGATAGTGGGATTTCCTGGGATGTCGAGTTTTACCATGATTTGAGGGTCTAGTGTGATGACAACATTGATTTCCAGTTTATATTTTGATTACCAGGGGACATGATAGATTAAGTTTCATCTAGTGGTTGATCCTTTCAATTACATATTCTTGGAAAACATTTTAGGTATACTTCTAATAAGATAGGTACAATTCCTTATCATGCTATAACCAAGAGCTCTGCCGATATCAATTTCCTCTTATCGAATGTCTATAAAAGAGTACCAAGAGAACAAGATTCTGGTATAGGAATTGGTGGTTAAGGGGTATATCTGACCTAATATTTAATCATGGGGTTCACTACCACATTTTTGAAAATGGTTTATAGTACCCTAAGGCTATACATGGATTATCATAAATTTAAGCAGTTAACATTTAAGAACCGATATCCTCTCCCATAAATAGATGATGTCTTTGATCAGCTCCGAGGATCCTAGGTATTATCAAATATTGATATGATGACTGATATCATGAGGTTCATGTATGATCATTATACATACATCAAACAACATTCTGATACAAATATGGTTGGTATGAGTATGTGGCTTTGTCGTTTGGTCTCATGATCACCCCAACAATCTTCATGGAAATGATGAAGTGATTGTTACATCCTTATCATGATTATATAATTTTGTTTTTTATGGATGATATCTCAGTATGTTATCATAATACAAACAAACATTACACATATCTTGATATCATTTTTTGTAAAATGAGAGAGAATCAGTTATATGCTAGCATATAAATGATCCAATTCTAGATGGATCAGATTAACATTTTAAGTCACGTCATCTCAGAGATAGTAGTATCAGTGGTCCCAAAGATGATGAGAGTAGTAGCTAAATAGGAAATACAAATAATATCTTTGAGGTTCATAGTTTTCTAGGTATGGATGGTTATTATAGTTCTTCCATACATGACTTCCCACACTATGTTGTGTTGATGATTGTCTACACAAATAAAGGTTTGAATTATATATGGTCATAATTTTGAATGATGAAATTTCATTATCTAAAATGGAGATTAACAATTGCACAGATACAGATTTTTCTACATCCAATAAAGAATTATATTGTGTACTGTGATGAATCAGGTATTGGGATTTGAGGTTTGTCTTATGTAGGGAGATTGACTCCTTGAATACGGATCTCAACAGATGAGGCCACATGAGAGAGGCTTCCTGACACATGATCATGAGTTATCCATGGATGTTCTTAGCTTATGATTTTAGAGAAATTATATGATAGAAGAATATTGTGTGGTGTAGACATAAATAAAAAATCTCATGTATATCTTTACTCAGCGTGATCTGAATTTGATGTAGAAACATAGGGTGGAATAGCTTTAGTATTTTGACATTATTCTTTGTTACATGCCTAGGAATGGAAATGTAGTGGCTAATGAACTGAGACGGAGGACTCAGATATAAGAAGTGAAGTAGGTAAGTAGAAAGTGGTAGCTGATGGATTTGTTCTATGAGATGTATCTAGAGGTGAACTACTTGTATTAGATGACTTTTCTTACATATAAAGATGACACATCTACATTATTGGAATCAGTGAAAATGAGGTTACTATACGATTCCAAAATCCTAGTTTTATTGGAATGTATTCTATGATAGGACCATCCTCATAGTTAGACCATAGGTTTGGATGATGTTTTTCACTTATTGGGTCACACATAAGAATTGACACAAATTTGTAAGGAGATGATGTAGAATTTTTATAATTCATTATAGGCAGTGCATCATGGTGTCACCAAGATGCATTGAGATTTACATCAGCAGTACTAATTGCCAGCAATGAAGGGAGATTTCACCGGTTTTTTCATGAGATGCTCCCCATGTAAGCTGGTGAAGGTGGAACATGAAAGACATGAAGTAATTTTTCATCAACTACACAATCTTGATTGAAAATTGAAATACATGGTGATGTATTTCATGTCAGGTGTACTGAGGTCCCCCTGATATAATGATTTAGATTGGTTTGTGATTAACAGGCATATGAAGGATGCATATTTCTTCTTGATTAATGAAACTGGACAAGATTATTATCTTATGAGGTTGTACATCTATGAGTTTCTAAGACTACATGAGGTTTTTCATTCAATAAATTTTGATAGGGATTCATGTTTTCATCTTATTAATTTAAAGGGCTAAAGAGTGTTTTGTTTATATAGGTGCTTCAATGCAAAACATACCACCCTAAGACATATGCCTAGTCTGTGAGCACGATTCAGGTACTGGAAATCATGCTTCATGCATTCATCCTAGATTTATGGGGTTCTTAGGAGACACATATTCATCACGTTGGGTTCATCAAAAAATATATTCCATGCTACTATTCAAATGGTTCCATAAGAAGATTTATATGATAGGCCATCATGATCACCATGTTATAGGATGAGGCAGAAGATGTAGCGATGTTAAGGCCTCATCTTGTCTAGGAGACCACTCAGAATGTTCAGTTGATTTTGAAATATATATCTACTTGAAAATATCATTAGACACCATACATTGATCATAGTTGACTCCCATTGTAATTCAAGTTCAAGGATAATGTTTTCCTATGTGTCACACTGAGGTTCATACACAAGATAATCAAGAGACACGGTAAGCCTTCACTGAGAAACATTGATCAATTTTAGATTCAGGAGAGGCTAGACCTAGTTTCAAATCATTTATAGTTACTTCATAAATAGAGTGCTATGCATGTTGTCTTTCATATTTGTTTGCATCCTAACTTTTCAGAACCCTCTCACACCTTTCAGCCAGAGGAAGTGGAGTTGTATGAAGATGTGTCTGATGAGGAGAATCCAAGTCTTATTTTGGATTGTCGCATAGAGGTTCTCCATGGATAGGTTTTTACTTTGGTACATGGCCTTTGGAAGAAAATATGAATATAAGATGAGTCTTTGGAGATAGAGTCCAATGTACGTTCACAATGGTTAGTGTTATTCTCTGATGTTTCTTCAGTGCACATGGAAGGGAATTTCAATGAGAATTTCCTTAAGTGGGAAAATTTTTAAGAACACATTTTTTTCATGAGGTATAGATTTTAATTTTGCAGTTTATATTTATGAAAATGTTGGAAAAGTGGATAAGTGGATAGTTACATGACTGTTACATGATTTGACTGGGAACCACATGTCGTGTACATATAGGTACAAACCATGAATGGAATTATTCATGCCATGAAATCCGGATACCTGGCCATGTAATGGTCTGGACATAATTTTTACTGACATGGAATGTAGTCTCATGTACATGTCATTTACATTTATTAATTTTTTAAATCAGTTAGTAGTATCAATTTTTAAAAAATTTATATAAATTAACATCGTTCTAAGAGAAGTGAGGACCTAAAATATGAACCCGGTTTTTCCTTCCATTTCATCGTTTGATCACTAAATCAAACACTGTTATATTTATTGGATTCCCCTATATAATATCTCGATTCCTCTTGCGTAATTCTTTCAGATTACATATATTGATATAGTTATTTAGGGTTGAATGTTTATAATCATTTTTATATCTACTCCATTATAGTTATAATAAGATACCAACACCATATTAGGAGGGTCGTACGAGTATGTGGTATGTTGTCTTGTGACCTTTGAAAATTGTCATGATGATTATATATTTTGGAGTGTCACACCCCCACTTTTAGAGAATCACTTGATTGAATAATTAACAATGGCATTTCCTATTGATTATTAGGTAATTAATTTGATAATTTGAAAACATGTTTAAGGTTTTTAACCTAGATTTTGGGCCAACCCGTGGGTACGTTTCCATTATATGGGTGTTTGGCTGAGAATTCCTATTAGGCTTGATTTGAATTCCAATTATTGGGTTGTTAAAAATATATTTCCCATTATATGATTTTCCAACATGAGATACTTTTTTTGTTAATCATTGTAATTGTTTAAATTGAATAGCAGGATTGTTATATTTTTTTCCCTCTTGAGTTGTCCTTTTTTTACCATGAAATAGTTAAATGTACTTGTGTTTGTTATTATGTAAACTTAGCCCACATGAGTTGATTATATTATATCAATGTGATAGTTTAATTTATATGTGTTTCATTTGAGATGGAATGTGTAATTGAATTAAATGATAAAAATAGGTAATTATAAATGGGTGAGCCACAGTCTCAGTAAAATGATAAGGTCAAGATCAATTGAAAAATTGGGCCTTATATACCATGGTTGAACTATTGTCTTGGTTAAAATTAAATGAATGTTATCAAGGGGTTAATTAGGTAATGAATGTGAGTGAGCCACATATATGTTGGTCATGATCATTATGTAGTCATTTAAATTCTACGATAATGAAGCATCCATCGAGGGACACTCAATTCGGGCTCTATATGAAATGATAAAATGATTAAAATACCAAATGATTAAATGATTCTCATGTTAAGAGTTGATGGTTATTTTTTGATGGGGGTCATCATGCCCTTGCCGGACCTCGAGAATTTTATATGATCCATTGGAATTGAATAATTAAATATAATGAATAATGACGCATCAATAAAGATAATTCATAATATTGTATTTAGTCTTCACATGAATTTGGTTATATTGTATTCTAAGACACGTGTTGTTATTTCATTTTAGTACCTTCTTTTTTAATATTTTTACAATTGTATACATCCTGATATATATATTCACTGATAGATTGTAATATACCCTGGGTGGATAACTACATGGATTTAATCTCACATTATATTTGGGTAATGATTTTGGGTGCAAACATATTATATTATTTCATTTTTTTAATCAGGGAAACAGCTATGGTACATGTACTTTATTTGCAACATCAGTGTTAGATAGCGGGGGAAAGAGATAAGGCTTGTGATACTTCTTAGTATTTTGTTATTTCATTTTTTCTTATAAGACATATATTTCTTATTATTAATGTGTACTTATTTGGATGATTTCATAGAACATTTGAACATAATGCATAATATATTGTTATGATTGATGATAGTTTATTTTTTCTTATCAATCATCTGTTTTTTAATTTATTAGTATTATGTGTTCTACTTCCTCTAATTTATATTATTATTCTATTGTTTTACACTCTACCAATGATGTAAGTGTTTCCCCAGTATCACACTGAAGGACCTCGATGCAAGTGGGATGCCTCTAGTATTTCTGAAAATTCCCTTTGAGACTATGGGTCCAACCAAATATCGGGAACCAATTGACTGCCATCTAAATATAGGATGTCACATAATACTACATCGGTGTTGAATATTTCATATGTAGTGCATGGCTATGCCGACATTTTTAATGAATCGAGTTCAAGATTAGGCATTGTTCATATGCATAGAGGTCATGTTGTCGTATATGGCTCTCATCATCTTATACCATATGAGTAATATTATCAAAACCGTTAAAATGAACATGGATATGTGTTGTACGCACTAAAGTGATGGTTGAATTAAAATTATGGTGAATGGTTTAACCTATTATCAGACCCAAAAATTTGAAGACATATCTTCTCTCGAAATATTAAAATCTTTTCTAGAGGAGTTGGGTGGAATACCTATAGTCCTTCAACATTGAAATTTCTTATACACCGATGAAAGGGAAAGTCATTGCAAATGATTTGAGAAAGAATCATCTAAACCATGATGTGATAGAATAAGTGGAAGAGTAGAATGTGATGGATCTATTCTAATTATACATATTTGAGTTTGGAGAAAATTGTTGGGGTTTCTTTAAGAATCCTTTAGTTGACATCTCCTATTCTTGAGATGATTCATCTTGACAAACTGATTTTTATGATTTTGGTAGAATTATAGAATCTCTTCATAGTGGGGAGAAAATTTCATAGTGTTCATTCTCCAAAGAGGGTATTCTATGTTTCTAGATTCACTTCATCATTCACTTAGCCAGAAATAATTATATGATGGGGATTGCCAAAATTCTCAGTTGCAGTGCATCCATGAACCATGAAGATGTTTAGTAATATTTATCATCTGTTTTGGGGGGATAGGTATGATATAGGGAATTGCTGAGTTTTTCAATCATCGATATACGTTCCATAAGGTTATGGCAGATTACAAAATACCATCTGGTTTTCTTTAGCCAATAACGACATCTTAATGAAATTTGAATGACATCTCTTTGGAATTGGTGGTTGTGATTAAATTTACCAATATAATGAAGAATGTGAAATGATTTTTGGTCGATAAGCTAACAAAATAAGGTCTATTTATACCCATTAGTGATACAACCAAGGTTGAAGAATTAGGAAATATCTATATGAGAGAGAGTGTTCATATGCATGTAGTTTATTTTGATATAGTGTTTTAATAGGGATCCATGATTCACATCTCATTTTTGTAGGGGACTTTAGGAGGCATAGGATATCATATCTATTTGAGTATGATATACCATCTATTTTTGGGTTTCATTTCTTGTTCCATTGGGTTGAATATTTATTTGTTTGAATTTTTTTTGGGCTGGTACATGGTTAAAAAATAGTTTTCCCAAAAGAAATTCCCCTATAAGAAATCCATGCAACCCAAGGTAAATTGATTTAGCATGGTTGGAACATTTTTAGTCAGTCTTTAAACCATATTACTAGATATCAGGTGACCCATTTAAAATTGGAACACATCCAGGCTGCATGATTTTGTCTAGCTGAGGGGTGTCTTCCCTGGAAACCATGATTACGAGATTTTAGGAGTCCTGCATTTTTATAATAATTATTCTAACCCATATTACAAGTCCCTAATAGGCCTCCTTTGAGAAGAATCTCATTATTCCAGCCATAGATATCCCAAGGAGGATTCTTTACCCCTTAGATACCTCCCACAAGTGATCTGAATCTAGGATAATGGTAGTCGATCCTCTTCCTGTAAGTTTCATTCTCCTAGTATTGTTCTCCCAAGGTCTCTCTTTATCTATATTGGTTTCCATAGATCTTTGTTTGATTTATGGATATAATAACCTCTATTTTTCATCTATAAACCTATGATTTATCCTCTATTCATGGATTCCATGATCATTTAACTTCATCGATAAACCCTATATAGGTTATGGTGATCTGTGATCCGCTGAACCTATGATAGGTGTCTGTTTTATGATTCCATATTTCTGTTAACCATAATTAAATAGTTAAAATATGATTTTTTTTAATTTAAAATAATTTTTTTGGATTTTGGTTATTTGAAATCTTATTGGTTGTTAGAAAAACCCAATTTTATTGAATTGTGGTTTTTGATAAAAATTGTTTCTTGGCATGGAATTGGAAATTGGTGAGAATTTATTTGTTAAATATAATATATGGGTTTTTTGGAAATTGAATCAATTTAATTTTTTGATTTAGTTGTGGAATATTTTTTATGGAAAATTATGAACAAGAAAAATTTCTGGGGAATAAGGGTTTGTGATGAAATTTATGGAAATTTTTAGAAAATAAATTATTGTATTTATTTATATTATAGATTGTGAAATTGCATGGAATAGTTTAAAATAATTATTTATGATAAATATATAGAAAATGGTTCTGATGGAAACCAAGTGGTTTCATATTTTTTAAAAGTGAATTTTTTTTATTAAAAAATCATTATGGCTTTTAAAGGGAAAAAATTTATATTGAAATGTCGTATGGGATATAATTTTCTTTTAAGCAGCATTAAATTTTTTTCCCATTGTCAATTTTTACTTGATGATGTAGAATCCTTGGGTAGTGAGTGTATTATTTTAGAAAACAATTCATGGCATAAAATGTAATAAAACATTATATCTTCACATCCCATTCCTTAAAAGGTAGGGATGAATTCTATTGGCCTTTGTTCATGGGATTTATGTACATACATTGTCGAATTCACAATGTTGGGTCCCTATAGCCTTGAATTGTTGTACCTACATGGCACATGCCCATGTTTCTAGATTATTTATTTCAAGTATTCATATATATTACACTATTGAAAATGATATTACATGCCTTATAAAATTTTATAAACATTTTATATAAATTTTTTTATTTAATCCAATTTAAAAATTGTTAACTTTGTATAAATCACCCTTATATTAAAGAAAAAATACATATTTTGAAATCTATTTACATATTTTGAAATGTGAAGAAGGAATTTATAATGTGTTTCAATATTTTAAATTGTAAATGATGATTTTTTAAATATGATTTTATAAATTCCGAACCCATTAATTTTAAAATTGAAAGCTCATTCGAGGTTAAATTGATATTATAAACTTGTTGTGGAATAATTGGGTGAAATCCTAATGGTCACTGGCTCAAACTCTACTGCTTCCTTTGGGAGTTTGTATATTATCTCCTTCTTGGATTGAGCAAGGAAAAAGGATATCTTTAAGTTGGATCTAGCTGTTAAACTTTGGACATTTTGAGTTGGGTCCTTAGGTACATGGTCTTTTTTATCCCTTTTTGTACTTTATTTGTAGTACTTTCGCAGTTGTTTCATCATTGACTTCTGTTATATTTCTTCCAATGGATTTTGTTGGGAAATTTATACTACCTTATTTCTTTTTCATCTACATTGTTTGTGAAAAAACCATTCCCACTTTTATTTTGTGTGATTCTAAGAGCTATCCACTCACCAGTGGGTATCAGGAACACCCTTCAGGATATGTTATAGTTGGATTAGTTATTAGGTTACCGGGGTATCCTGGATTTTTCATGATAATATTCATTAAAATTACAACAGTCTTGTATTTTTTTCATATTTGGAAGAAATTTAAAATGTTTCTATCACAATATTTCTGATTATACTAACATTTAATCTCATACAATATATGTTATTTTCTTGAAGTTTCACTCATATCCTTTATCACTAAGCTGGATAACACAAAATAGACAATTCATAATCCCATCATTAAATTTTACTAATGGACATTACATTATATGATAAAAATTTAATTGTGCCTATATATTTTCCATTCAATGACTTCTCATTAAAAAAAGTTATAAAATCACCATCACGAACATATGTATTATTTTATATATTTTTTACTGTAGTTATTTTTGATGAACAACCTCTATGAATAATCCATGACATATCATTTTTACATTATTTTAATTAAACTTCAATAATATAAGACATATCATAATTATTCATCTTTAAATAATATAAATTTATTTATTTTTATATAATTTTTAATAATATATAATCATAAATTCATTAGTATAATGACCAGTATGATCATATAATCTATATAATTCCACCAAAAGATCATATATATTTTGAATAGATATATTTACACTCCTTCCAATATCTAATTGTTTGTACATGGAATCTACATTCAACATTCATGAGTAATTACCACTCAGTTACTTCATTCCACAATTATATGGGAAGGACATGGTTTATAAGAAGAAAATAATAACATTCCCAATATGTTCCATATTACCCATAATATATTGGAAAACCTGAACATACAAAATAATTTGAATCTGTTTTAGAAAGATATTGATTATTACCCAGATGATAACAAATCATATTATTTCCTTTAAATAAAAAAATGTTTTTTTTTCTGATTTTTAATATCCACCATTGTCATATGAATTAAAATTTATTTATTTCTCTAAACTAATAGATGATTGAATTTTTTTAAGTACCATTACTATTAGATGGTTCATTATTTGTAATATTAACATTTTATAGATTATATTTCACATTATTTTTAAGGATATCCCCTAAACTACTTTTTATGATATAAAAATCACTTTGATATCTTTATTGTTACGACATATTATCATTATTAATGTTTTTTAGTATTATTACATCATTACTATTTTATATTTATATCTTTTTATTTTATTTCTATTTTTTCCATCTTAGTGCCTCCAAATACTGACTTTTCCATAAAATATAACATTTATAATCCTTGGTTATTCAGTGTTATTTGAATCATTCAGGATTAAAATATTTTTAATTACTATTAAAATTACAATATCATACTTGTTAATTCTAATATCATTCATTAGCTAGGAATATAGATCAACACTAACCCCATATTTTAATAAGAGCATATTTTTATTATTACATTCTTCATCTTGTGAACTATTTTCTTCAGATCATTTTTAATGTGATCTATAAAGGTTATATAATTATCAATAATAACATATTCCATTGAATCACTGCATTTTTTATACCTATATTCTACCCCATTATTCAAAAAATATGTTTTCATTATTCTAAATAATTTATTCCTTCATAGAGAAATTTTTCTTGTATAATAAATAATTATTCCATTTACAATTTAGAGAAGCTTCACATAATTTATTATATTATGTTTTTAAATATCTATTATATGTATACTCATCTAGAAAATGAGAAATTACACTTTAAATAATGAATATAAATTCATATTTAAATTTGAATTTTCATATTCATATTAAAAATTTTATTCAAATAAGAGAGTTATCTTTTCATTTTTAAAGCATATTCTTTATCATATTAAGAGTTTTTATGTGAAAACTCTTTCTTCTCAATGAGTTTAATAATTTTTATTTCATTTATTGTGTTTTCCTATTCTACAATGATTTTTTATTTAAATTAATCATTTTTCATATCATAAACAGATTTCAAAAGTATAATTTATCAAGAGAGAGTTGATTCATATATAACTCTTAAAATATTAATGGAATAAGATATTCATAAATGGTTCACCCCTAATGTGATTACATACAAAGTATCTATTTTTGGGGAATCTAATACACATATAATCTAATAATTTCATAAACTGTCTCTATTAAGGGAATCTTTCCTCTTTAACACAATAGTGGTTTTTGAACCTTTTACATTGAAATAGTATATTTATAAAGGATCATAAATGTTTAAAATGGTTTTCAAACCAAAAAACATATGATATTTTAAAATATAAATTATTCTTTTACATGAACAAATAAATATTCATTATAAATAATGGTATTAAAAACGATTGTATGTCCTTAGATTTATTAGAAAATTAAACCCTCAATCATAATATATATTCTCATCATTTTTATTCATTACATTTAATATTTCCCTTATTAAAGTTTATTGAAACATCAATGTTTAGTTCTATATTGTCATTTTTTATCAATCTTATAATCTCATAAACATAATATTTTTAGTCAAATACCATTAAAATATATTTAATCAGTATCAGATTGGATATTATTAATATATAAATATATATATCCCTTGATTTTTTGGTCTTTAAAATATCATTAAGTTTTATTAAAATGTTCTAGAAATAGAAATATAATAATAATCATCATCATTAAGAAACAATTATTCTCATTAAAACTTACACATTTATTATTTAAATATATTCTGAATTATCCATCCATTTTCAATAATTTTTATGTCCAAAAGTTCTTATAAATTCAAACATATCATAAGTAATTCCTGTATTATCTTTAGGGTAATTATAATTATTTTTACATAGATAACGATTAATCATGTATTCTATTAAATTTATTTATTTTAATGTTAAAAATTTTATGAAAATTATTGTTTAAACATTTAGTAGATTCTATATTAATAATTCATAGCCTTATCAATTATTTATTTCTCATATATACCTAGTATATAATTTAGATAAACATTTCATTCCTATTTAAAAAATTTCATTAATCTTATATAATAGTGAAAAATTTTCTTCTTATGTATATATAATATACCATTTTCTTTAATAATCATCATAATGAATGAAATAATGTCGAAAGCATTTTCAAATCATTTAAAACCACTAAAATGATGTTTACAACAAATATATCATACAACCAATAATTCAATGGGATGAATAATAAATCAATAATATATATATATATATATTCACTTTCTAGAAATATATTATGCCTCTAAAATATTATCAACCTATATATGGAAATAAATATGTAACCTAATTTTGTTAGTATTGAATAATTTACAATTAGAAGATTTTTATTTCTTGATGAAGCATTATTTTTGCGACTACACTTAACAACAAATTCATATCCTTATATATAAATATCTTATAGGTTATGATTTATATTAAACCATAACTCATATGAGATCCTAATTTTCATTTTCATTATAATACTTTATTAAGTGTATTAAAAATACTTATAATTTATATTCATAAAATTATTATGGATGAATTTATAAAAATAATAAATTATCCATCAATAATATTTAATAAAATTATCCCACACTATTTTATATAACATGGGATTTTATTAATAAAATATTACTACTCTCAATTAATTAAAAGTTTACTAATCATCATAAAAAATTGATTCTAAAATTCAATTTTATATTCCATATTTAACTTAATTGAATCTAATATTTATCTTATAATACTTCATATACATATTTATTGATATTATTGTTACAATTTATGAACTATATGAATTTACCATAATATACTACTTGAAATATACCATGCTTTCCCATAAAAAAATAATTCATGATGATTTATGAAACCATCACATTTATTGATAAAAAATTCCTTATTTTTTCAACATTATAAACAATTATGACATATATTAATAGTTCTTATTCCTAACATTATGAACACAGATTTTAATAAATGTTGTCAAATATTTTTATTCATCATGATTAGGTTGTCTAAGACACTAAAAGGGTAGTATGGGCCTTGTGGTATGGTATTCATCATTAATTTCAGACAACAAGGTTACTTTTTATTATTTATTTAAACATTTATTTTTATTTCCATAACAAAAAATATAATTATTTTGAAACAATATTTATTAATGTATTATTTAGGCTAAGCACATTTTAATAATAATTTAATAAAAGAATAATCCCACTGAGAATTTTTTTATAATCTCTCAAGGTTAATAAAATCTATATTTTTCCATTATAAACTCAATGATCCATTATATATTTAATAATAAAATCAAGTCTGTATGGTTACTATATTCATATTCAAATTTCAAAGGAAAAAAATTAAATTTTTCAACTATACCTCATGAGAATGAAATCAATGACACAATTTTCACCTTACCTCGCGACAATGCTTCTGGCCTTTAATAGAATGGTCTGCACCTCTATTATTGTTCTTATTCCAAAAAAAAATTACACAATCATTTCTCTTTAACGACCAATATATCAGTGCAATATCTCATACAAAATTATGTCCACGATCATCTATAATAGGTTGAGTTGGGTCATCCGTCATCAATTCTCAAAAGAGTAGCATTGTTTCATCAAAGGCTGCAGCATTTAGGGGGTGTCAGGATAACCAATGAGATGACCAATGATATCACCCAAAAAAATGACGCCTCAAAAAAATCATTATGATTAATATGGAAAAAGCCTGTGATAGAATGGAATGAAGCTTTATCATATGGTTATGCAGAGGTATGGTTTCCAGGAATGGTTTTTTTTTGACACTTTTCATAGGTGCTTTTCCTCAACCTAGCTTTCAATTTCTATGCTGTGGAGATATTTTGGGTTCTTCATGTCGACTAGAGGGTACATAAATGGGATCCCTTATCTCTAGGTATCTTTATTTTGCCACAATATTCTCTTTACCAAAACATGTATAGGGATTTGGATTGTTGAAATATGGTTATTTTTTGAATAAAGTTATGTTACAAGATGATATCACTCTTAATGCTCACAGATGAAATTTTAAAACGTCAACAACGGAAGATGTTAGTCCCTAATTAACCTTATTGAGATACTAAAATCGTACGAGTTCTTGAGCGGATACGGAATTAAAACCTCCAAGAGCCATGTCTTCATTTCCAAAAAATGATCTCATGGACACAACAAGGTTATTGTTAACATTAAGCTGTTCTAGTAGAAATATATTCCAATTATTTATCTTGGTGTTCCTATATCATATGGCCCATCCAAAAACAACCCATCAAGAAAATCACAAATCAGATGACATGGAGGGTTCTTAACTAGATCAAGAACATTATCTCATTCGGCAGGAGGGTAACACTGGTTAATAATGTCTTGAAATCCATCCTGATGCATATATTTTCTGTTACTCAACCCACCCAAAGGAGTGATCATGAAAATTGAAATAATTTTCACCCCTTTATTTGGGATGACAATCAGATAAGAAGAAGTCACTAGGCCGCCTAGAAGTGCATGGATAGACCAGTGGGGGAGGGTGGTGTTTGAATCCACGATATTAGTGAATCCATTAATAGTATGCAAGGGAGAAAGTCTTGTGAAAAAGTAATGGATGATTCATTTTGGGAAAATATTTTAGAGGATACGATATAATGCGTAATGGGATATAATTACATGTCATGGAACTGGACCATATTACTAGGCACGATGTATATCCTCCCACATCAAATTCCCCATGGGTACCACTAGATGTATCATTAGAAATGTTTCAGTTAGCTTCAGGAAAACCAACTAGGGAGGTGAGAAACTGGAATACGTTTGGATACCCCACCTAATGATATCCTTTATGGGGGCCCACGACTAACCTGGTTCCATTCAATCTATCGTCACTCAAAATCTGATGAATTTTCAGAAATATATTATTATCACCGATGAGGTTGATAAATTATTCCTTATAAGCTAAATCTCAGAAATATTCTCCATGAATGATTATATGGACCTTGAGTATAAAGATTATATATATGATGTATGTCTCACCAAGACATAATGAATGGAAATTCTGAAAAAGATAAATTTCCTCGCCTATCGTATATAGAACAAAGCACTCCAAGCAGATTACAATATCCAAAGGAAAGGAATTATCTTTGTGTCATGTTGCATTTGTTGCGATAACCCCCAGACTGAATACATCATCCACCTTTTCTTCCACATCACCTGGGATTGCCTCCTCCAGTCCCTTTTCTCATATCATACCCACCATGAGAATGATCCACAAATGATTCTTGATGCTCTGGAAACTTGATTAAATGGTAGTGATGGTAGGAGAACTGAGTGCAAAGCACACACCATCATATTTTCAACACATAGTTGGATGATTTGGGAGGCATGCAACCAGGTATGCCTGAGCACCAGGAGATAACACATGTTCCTTCAAATGCTTCTAAAATCTCTTATCATTGAACTGTGTTCTCTCCTCAAGGTAAACAAATTATCAGTGACTTGATGCAACCTGTTCAACAGATCATACATTTCTAGATGAATAGAGGGGCACTAGGTTAAATGGGCACCTCCATGTGATGAATTGAAGCTGAATATGGATGCATCCATTAAGGGAGGGTTTATGAGAGGTGGAGGGGTGTTTCATGACTCATTGGAATTTTTTCTCTTCATCGTTAGTGCTTAATATGGTCCTGGTTGTTCACTTGGCATTGGGGTGAGAGCTCCCAAATCAGGCATAACTATATATTAAGATTATTTTTTCCGAACGAAAGATGTGGATTCAAACTCTGATGCCTTGTTAAGAGATTTGTATGCATATAATGAGGTATTTTTGGACTTGATATACGTGTTATGTAGATGTTCTCCTATGACATTTGATGGGAGGAAGGTTGAGAACACTTGGTGATAAGCCATCATTGTGGTGGATTCACATGCTTTATTGGGAAGTGAGGTAGAGGAAATTGTTATCAATGAAATCATAGGGTCCCTTATTACTATTTTATGTGTTATAATTGAAGAATATTCCTTGGGGATAAAACACATTTGGCCTCCTTGAAGAGGCCCTTAAATCGCCTTAAAATTATTTTAAATAAATAAAGAATTAAATTTTAAGTCAAAAATTCAATTTCCTTTATCCATTATCATCATATGAATATAAGACATCCTAATAATCATGTAATTCAAAAAAAATAATTTGATTCTTAATAGTAAATATATATCTTCCTTTTTCTATTATTGGATCACTAACCCTTCACATTAAATGAATTCATGTTCTCTATAATAATAGAGGATACAACATTCTATATGTCATATATGGATTGTGATTATCCTTGGAGATAGATAAAGGACCATATTGATGTTAGGGGGTGAGTCAATTGTCACTAAAAATATATTTCAAAAAAATATTTTTTGGATATTTCATGAATAAGATCAATGAAATAATATTTGGGGTGACGAAGAATAAGAAATGAAAAACATGATATAATCATTATTTACATTATTCACTAGCTCATTTTATCAATTAGATAATACATAGTTTTCAATAATAATAATCTAAATATTGACATCATTATCATATTAGCAACCAGGGATAATAAATGTTTTAGATGATTACTGTGATATCTAAAAAAACACGATCTTGAAAATCATCAATATGTATATTAATATTCTTATGTTCCCATTATATCCCTTAATATTTGGATAATGTTTTAACCTTCATTCTTATCATAAAACCCAGATAAAAACTCATTGTACATCTATTTATATTGATTATTGAAAAATAAATGACCTTATTATTGTTTTACAAAAAAACATCTATGTACAACTATAATAACCTTGGTTTGTTTGGAGTAAATGATGACATGGTGCATTTATTAAATAATATATTTAAAATCATGGACAAGAAATACCACATTTCTCCTGAATATTTGTTAAATTTTCATTTTACCTGATCTTTTTTTATTTACTAGCGATATGTTGTGGAAAATAAATCCGTGACCTGGATTTCTCATGAATTAAAAAGTATATGTTCATATTCTTATCATGATTATCGAAATGAACATTCAATTACAATTATTTTTATTTTTATTTTAAAAAACATTGTATTACCCTCATCTAACCATAATGATGAAAATTCTTATTATATGACCTACATCACATTTTTTATATTCAATACATTATTTTGAATCCTTGTGGTGAATCATAAAATCTCAAATTACTTTTCTAGAATCATGGATAGTTCATCCATGTGATTTTTTATCATGAAACGTGGAATAATAGTAAATAAAGATCTTATTATTTATTTCCTTTTCACATCGACCATATAAATAAAAGAACACAACCGCTAAACATTTTCATTTATTCAAACTCATCATAGGTCATTTTCAATACAATAATTTTGATCTGTTATAATTAGATCCATATCATGGATTTTATGTCATCATAAATACTATATTATTCTAAATATAAATCCCAAACATATGATATTTGTTCAATCTATGAGAATGTGGATAATTAATTACACATGAAAAAATATTTCAACATCATGAAATATTTTCACATGAAACTAGTCATTGGTATACTCACAATTTTATAGGTATAAAAATTACATACCATTAGAGAGAATGATGTTTTTAGAGACCTACAAATATTATTGTAATGTTAATTTCTATATAAACAAATTCTCAATTGAGGTATTATCATATACACATTTATCTCCATATTTGAATATATTACAAACCTCATAATAAAATGCAATCAATTTCCCATAATTAAACATCCAACACCTCATGTTTTTGATAGATATAATATTATTAAAACACATTATATTTGGGTTTAGTAATTATGAGCCCTTCCCATCCACAAATATCCGATATGAAATCAACCACCATTATAATATATATATACACACTATGTGGAATATAAAAAATAATATCACTAGAATTTTTTTCATAGAAATCACATGCAAATTAAACCTCAAGTGATAAGATTTTGATAATATTATGATATTTTTCTTGATATATACTAAATTATCATCATTTACATCCATTCTATTTTTGAATCTCATTTTTTACCCTTCCACGTTATAGTTTACTATTTTATTTCAATACACATTGAAACGAAATATTATAATATATTATTTTAGAAATTAATTACTATTTTATTAAAAGAAATCATATCATGTATGGGTGTGAACAATATTACATCATTACTTCTATTATTGACTTCCACTATATATTTTGGATTATGATTTTTTTTTTGTTTTAGTATACTTAAATACTTTTGTTCATAAAGTGAGTAATTTCTTTTTCTTAGAGTTTAAATAAATTTTTTTTTGATAATGAATGAACCTCAATAATAATACTTAATAAATTTAATGTCACCTACTTTATATGTATGAGAGAAAACATAATTCTTGTATATATGATTCTTAAACATTAACCATGACATAATATATATTTCAATTAATAAAATAAAGGATCCATTTTTAATACAAAAGATGAGAATACCTAAAATTGAATTATATTCATACAAATGGTGTAATAAAATATAATATATAGTGTAGATAATTTCATGTAATTATGGATTCTAATTTTTCTTTAAAATTAATTTAAATTCACATTAATGCCTTTCTCATATTTGGATAACAGTCACCGGTTCTCTAAGAGTAGGGTCCTATATCAAATAATACATTTTATATATTTTATTATCCCAAATAAAATTATTTTATGATAATAATAAAACCATTTATATTTATGACCTATAAAAAATTAAAATAAATTTTCATAGGTCATCAAAACTTGAAACATATTTCTCATTTACGAATCAATGTTCTCATTTTTTTCTAAATTATTTCATTGAAATAAAATTATTGATATATATATATTTATAATTTATGAGTTTTTATTATATAACAATACATAAAGACTTATATCCACACTCCCATTTATGAAAATCATTCTCTTGATAATAAAATATCTATTTTACTTCCATATTAATGTATCTTGTTTAACAATATATATTTATTTCTTTTTTTACATACTCATGAAAAAACACCATCAATCACAAAACCTTATTTTTGTTCAATAAAAACTACATCCTTTAGTTCTCCGTTTAATAATATCTACTTCCCCACCATTAAACACCTTGATACTCATTTGATAATATATTACAATAATAATATAAAACCTTAAATTCCATTTGATTAGTTTAAATATTTATATAATCCTAAATAATTAATTTTAGAGTATCCTTTCGAAATAAAATGATCATAGTTCCTTGCTACCCATCCATTTACATTGACTGTATTATAAAATAAATGTCAATTCCAAATCACATCCTTATATTTTCAATGAGACCCTACCTCCCATATTTCATACGTTTCAACTATTTTAACTATTTTTATAATATTGTGGCTAAATATCCATGCTATAAATATTCATAAACAATTTCCAATTGAAACATTTCAATTGAGCTTGTATGATTGAAATTTCTCAAACTATTATTGGATTAAAACCCTTTTACATTATCTTGATTGATATTTTCCATATCAAAATGATTTATATTTATTGATAACATAGGTCATTATTTTTCCATTATTTAATCATTCCAGTAAATTTTAAAGTCACATTTTAAATTTTTAAAACATATTTTTTAATGAACTTATTCTAATGTTATCCTTCATGATTTTATATGGATTTAACATTATCATCAAAAACATTAAATAATTTTATTTATATACCACGACAACATATGCCTATAAAATCATATATTGAAATTATGTTATGTAAATATTTACTTGAATAAAAGTAACTATTTCACCATGATTGTATCCATGAGAAATACCATCATTACCTTTCTCATCAGATTTATTCAATATATATTGATTTAATTTTGATATAGTAGGGGATCCAAAATTCCACCAAACTATTTGATTTTGTAATGTTGAAAAAAACATATAAAAAATCATGTAAATTTATTTTGGTTGATTTAAGAAGAAATTTGTAATTTAGGAAACTTTTATTGTTCCTTTTTATTAGAATATTTTGAATATATAGACTATGATAACCTTGTTATCCCCAAGTCCACATAACCCTAGCACATCCTTCATATTAATACAAATTTTTTTTTGTGGGTATAAATTACAATTTTCATGTATTATCCCATCCTTATTAAGATATTCCACATAGTATTCATTATTTTATTAATATAAAATTAATGATTCATTTTATTAATATCCTGTCCTTTTTTAGTATTTCATTGAATATTATTTCACCCCATAAGTTCTTATAGTTTTAATGACATAAAAAAATCAAAAGGAATACATATACATGCATCATAAAAATAAATATATTACCTATAAATTATGGTTGAATTGAATCCCATTATATATTATATATCTTAGTTAATAAATACAAATGGACTTATAAAATTTATTTTAAAAAAGGGGAAACATATTCTCCATTATTGATAATTGAAATGTTTGTGAGACTTTATCCATATTGAGTATTTTAATATATATGTTCCCATTGTGTTTATTTACTTAGATCTCAAGAGACATATATAAATCTATCATTATTTATAGTATCATGAATATAATATCATGTTGCCTCCATAAACATATATATAAATATTGCAGTATGTAATATAATAGAAATTATTTCATACATCCATGGTGTCTTTGAAGTGACCAAATACTTAAAATTTAGTTGGCTACAAATCACTCATTTTTTAAAATAAATAAACTCATTTTCATGAACTTTAAGGCAATTATACATTTTCATAGAACATAGTATGATAGATTAAATTTTTTGTAACCACTTCATGGAAGATAGTATGTACCATGAAAAATATCATAAGGTATGCCTTAATTATATTATTGAAAGGGCAGGGGTCCTATCATATATGTTATTTATTAGGGAGTTGTGTATATAGAAATATTTTACATTATGGATATTATAAACAATACTTGTAGGATATTATATGTACCATATAAATCATTCATAGATGTAATAAACTATATAAAATTTTTGTTGTGGATTTCTTTAAAAATTATTACCTTGAATAAAACCCATACAATTGTGTAAATCATAATTTTTTTTAAAAACATTTTCCTACTTCAACTATTTATTTCCCTCATTCCAATTGTTTAACATAACAATATATTTGATAAATGATAATATAAATAGTCATGTTTTTCATTATAATTTTAATGTAAAATTCATTCATTATTGAAATTTATTTATTAATCATTCCATAATTTGATGGTTTTATTATTTTATTGTATAATAAAATGAAGGTGTGGAAAACTGATAATCTTTGAATAATTCATTGTGAAAATTAGGTTATGTGACACACCATTGATAAAAGACAAACTCCAATTATTCAACATATAATATAAATACAAAAAATAGGTGAATATGATAGCAAAAAAATCAATCATGTCATGAATGGGCATTTCAATGTGTGAAACAAGAGGGAATTCTTGGGGCGATGTTCATAATGTGAAAAAAACTCAAAGGATTATGAAATATAAAAATTCATAGTGGGACACATTTATTATGTCATCAATCATTCTACAAATACCTAGTTTTTCTGGAATTTGATGATAATAATGACTTGTGAAACAAATTTTGACATGACACATTGAAGAAGCCCCAATATTCATTGAAAATAAATTTTTTTTATATTTATTTCATCATATGTGTCATCTATGACTATAAATAAATTTATAGGGAGATTCAAAATATGACCACAAGTCCATGAAAAACTCTAGATAATGACCTCCTAGCACATTACATTCATTTTTTTCATTCATTTAATCATGACGAGACTTCTTAATCCCTAATCACATTGTTTAATATGAAATTGAGGGGTAAATTTTGTGTGTGACCAGGAAATGGAGAGGTTAAAATTATTTTTCTTTCATGATTTTTGTTCTTGAATTTCTATAACCATTTAATCATACTTCCAAATTTTTTCAAATTTCAATTGATGTTTTAATTATAATAAATAAATATTTTTGGATTGTATTTTTTTTGTTAATTGAAATTTTCATTGATATATAATCACCCTCCACCTAGATCTGGTATATATATGTTGAAACAATCTAAGGTCAGGTGGTGATTTCACAATTATTTTCAACATGTGGATAAAGATGCAATACGAAAATTTTCTTGTATGAATATAATGGAAAATAACTTTGGATTTACATAACCAATAAATAGGACCCATTTAAATGATCATGAATAGATAATGGTGTGTAGAAAATTCACTCAGGGTTATTCTCCCAAATCAACATTTGATAAATGGATGGGGAATCAATTATGGGATATCCCTCTTACATTATAGTTGAAACCAATTTGAAAATTTAAAATTATTATTGAATTTAAATAGTACTATTCCAGCCTGACCTTGTCACCATTTTCAATAATGATTTTAAGTCATTTATTTTAAATTTAGTTGTAAACATTAAAATATAAAAACTTAACTATTTATAAAATAACTAAAACCTAGAAAACATTTTTTATGTGAACTCATTTTCAAGAGACATACTATGATAATACTATATAAACCATAGGTATTATAATTATATTTTTTCAACATGATATGGTATGATCCAGACATGTTATTTTTTCCTAGGAGTTTTTTAAACAAAATTAAAAAAATTAACATTAAATGAAACATAGTTGAAATTATGAATTACTATAATTTAGTCATGAAATTTATGGAACACAAAGAATGTTATGAAAAATTAAGTTCCAAATAGGTTTTTTAGAAAAAAAAATTAAATATTCTAGTGGCACTCATACTGATCACACTAGACATGAAGTAATTATTGTAAATATAATATTACAATAAAATATATAAGTTCACCTCGGTTTTTGAATCAGAAAAAACAATCTGATGCTCCAAAAATATTTATTGTTTTTTTATTATTATATAACCTGAATCAAGTAAAATAGAAATTTAATAGAATTTCATGAAATGAACTAAAAACCATATCCATGTATTCACCTATGTATACTCAATAAAAAATCCCTAAGGAGTTCTTGAATAGGAATTTATGTGGAGGGAATTCACCTAGCCACATAAGGGAGTTACTAAAAAGTGATGTTAAATATAATTTATAGATAAATGATAAATAAAGAATTTATAAATTGGTGTTTTATATAAATATTTATTACTGCATTAGGGATCCTGAGAATTCGCAAAGCGATCCATGCCATTAATAAATCCTCTGAAAAAACTCTCTTTGATTAATAGAAATGATTCACGACTCTCTATACCAATTTCCCACATTAAAATATTTAATAACATGAATAATGTTTTCAAATCATTAAATTATTATATGATAATTATAAATATATACTTGGTGGCTCATCTAGGAGGTACGTGTTAGTTAATTTTTTAATAGAGGCTAGAGGATTGAATGAAAATATCACTTATATCTCACAAAAAAATTTATAAGTATTATGTGATGGAGAGGAATTATTGAGGTATGAACTTATGGTTCATTAGATGTATTTTAATCAAAATATGAACGACTAACCAATATATTGAATAATTTTTTGACACAATAATGTGAAAAATATGACCTATTTTAGGTATGTGGTTTGTAGGCATAACATAATTATTATCCTAACTAGAGTGACACTTTTAATGGGAATCAAATATATATAGTATTGTTTTATCCATGATAATTCTAAAAAGATACCATTGATACCACTTAAATAACATACATATTTAAACAAAAAATAATTCATCTATGACATTTTATAAAAACCAATTCACAGTATATCCTCATAACAAATAAGTAATACCATAACCCACCTATATTTCAATAATCATATAAACCACCTCACAAACAATAATCCTTTTAATCAACCTATTTATTAAATAATACCTAGGTATATAGATCATCATGTTCTAAGAAAAACCACTAGGTATATGGGATTAATTATCTAAATAACTTTGTAAAAAATTCATGTCTTTTTGGTAGTATCATGTACATTTTATCCAAGAAATAGTAGAGAAATACTATTTCAAAAAAATAATTAATCCCAAATAGGGTGTGTAAGTTTTTTAAACATTATGTGGAAATGTATTTAGTCAACCTAAATTATTTATAGCTAATTAATGTAAAATGTATATTGATTCTCTTCCCAAAAAGCAAAGGAATAAGAAATTAATATTTAATAAATAATTATAAAATTCTTGAAAGAAACAACAGTAATGGACATGAATAATAAATAACATGAGAATAATAACATTCCAAAAACTATTACATTATTATTTAATTTAATAAAATATGTTATAATAATGGAAAATAAATATATTCATTAGACCCTTAAAAAGGTGAAAATAAACACTGCTCTCATAGATTCCATCAATGAAATACAAAATATTTGAAATTTCACAAAAAAAATTCATTGAAGGAATGTGATTAGAAAAAAATATGGAAACCATATTTAGAAAAATAATAATTTTTTATAACACCCATGATACAATAATTATTTAATGATCTACAGATATAATCACTTACAAGCATTGTTCGTTAATTATAATTTACTGATGATTAAGGTGATCTTAAAAAATCTTATAAATGATATGACTCACTTTTTTTCATATATGTATATTATGGAATTAAAACCTACAATGGTGGTACTCTAGTTAGAAAATAGATATACCATTTTACTAATACGACTTATAGAATTTGTACTTTTATGATTAAATAGTCAAATTTTTCATTCCAGCATCTACATTGTGAACATGGAATATGATAGGGACCTAGAATAGACACCCGTTATTCTCAAAATACCATTCATGAAGGAAACAATTAATTATAATTTCAATTGAAGGTTCACAATCAATTTATCTCAGAGAAATCACTATATAGTTTAGCATCATATACTTCATGAATCATCCATCATGAAACCATCGAAATAATGAAATATCCAATAAAAAATGTAGACTTGTAATTTAATATCATGATATTCTATGTAAATTTTTAGAATTATGGGAGAGATTTCTCCGTGAAAATAAGAATCTATGAAATAGTAAATTCTTATTTTAATGTTAGATGAATATGTAACTTTTGATTTCATAGGTGATTTGTTAAAATATGAATTAATTTTCTAATAGATTCATGGTCTAGATGTAAGAAACATAAATTCAATATCATCCATTGAAAAAATCCAAGTATATAGTTAAAACCACACCATCATGAATTTTTGTATGTACTCCAAGGATGATAGATACTACCTGTCATAATTTTCAACATTATATATAACTCCAATGATAAATATTATTTTATGTTTTCAATTAATCTTATAAGCAATGTAATGGATTTCGTGAGATGTACATAGAGTCAAATCCACATTCCTCTTAAATGGTATATTGTTCTAATGTGATCATTCACCCGATAGATATCCATAAATAAGTCATATTCCTTTTATAAAATAGGATTTAAACATAAATAAAAAAACTCTACTGTCAAATATCATTTATCGAATATATTATTTAATTTGGCTCTTCCTAATCCATTTTCTCAAAAGAAAATATTTATGACCATTTATAGAAGCAAATAAAATGAACTGATTCAAATTATCATAAAAATAGATAAAATATGTTAATATATAGTAATAAATTATGTTATATATCAATAAATTCATTATTTTCCATAATTCCTTCAATCATTGTTTATGGAAATCAGGATTTTTTTTAAATCATGCCTTCTGAAATTAATATTTTAAACATAAAAAATTCTATATTATTTTTTGAAAATTAATATTGAAAGTGAAATTTTTTTATATAAAATTATTTTAGTCGGAAAGTCATGTTTTTTTGTAAAAAATTCATTCACATATCATTCATGTTTAAATAATGTACGATTCATTTTAGGATAGAACAAAATATATTAAAGATTTATAAATGATTATAGTAATATCTATCTCAGTCAATGAATATAAAATTTAAGGGAAAACTTATACTATTATCATAATGATTATATTCATTTTTTGAATGATATGAATGAATGGTTAATTTACCCACCAATGATACACCCACCAAACTCGGAACATCCTTTTAAACTATTGTGGGATCTGTTAAACTTATCTGTAGAAGCATACCTCTCATAAATAATTTATTGAAAGGAAAATTTGATAGACTATTCCACTAGTATGGAATAAAATATTTATATTACAAATAAAATTTCATTAAATTGTACCAACATATGGTCTTTTAATGTTTAGTTTCATGTAAAAGGGTGCATATTACCTTAAAAACTATAACATTCTTTTAATATAGATAAATGGAGTCATAATATGTTCATCCAAATTACATTTACACAATATAATTTCCTTGGGAAATATATAAAAGGAAAGGGTGTTCATGAGGTCTAGTAAGTTAAAATAAGGTATATGGTTTACAAGTGGTCATGAAAAATATCGAAAAATACATGAGTTGAATAATAAAGACATGAGAAAAGGAAAAAACATTTATTTCCAATGGTATGTAACCACGGTATAAGAAAATTGGGAACCTATTATGGAAATTTAATCCCAATGATTCTACCATCATTTTATATTACTTCTTAAATTCTTATTATTTCAATAAACATATCGAAACCTAGAAACAATATTTTTACTATTCAAGAAAAATTCATGTATTTTAGAAAATTCACATAAATTCGTAGTAACCTAATTTTGATGTTTGGATTTTAGAAACTATTTTTATTTATTCATAATAATTCTATAAGTATTGTAAATTTAAATTTTAAATTTTAATAACATTATCAATTAAACAAATATCATATAAAAAATGCATACTAAAATACATACTAAAATTTCTATCACTTAAAAAAATATTTATTTTATAATTTAAATTTAAATAAAGGTGTCTTAATCAAACTATTTTACTAAAATAAACATTATTAATAACATCATAGTTTATTATAAATATTATATCTTATCTAATAAGAAAAATATCTCTCTGAAAATTAATATATCAAATTACTTATATTTTTATGAATAAATAACTTAAAATGGAAATGACATAATAAGAATTTTATTTATACAATGGTAATGTAAATTATGAAACTAATACCTTGACACATAACCCCTTAAGACACATTCATACAACCTAATGTTAATGTGTGTGATGGTGATAGATATGGGGGGACGCTCAACTGACATTATCCTCGAGGAAATTTCCACTAACATGAACATCTCCCATAGGCAATTTCATTAAATAATAACATGTTGAATCCCAGCTGGTCGTGGTCAAGAATGAAGCCCAGTAGAGCCTCCTGTTTCCCATGATTTGAAAAATGTATTTGTATGGTACGACTCTGTTATTTGAGGCCATCATTTCTTCGTTCTATATTAATTAACCATTATGATTTCTAATTATAACACTAATCATAACATCAAAATTAGTATTAAGAGTGTTGATTCCAATGATCATTTTATCCAATGGTAATCATTGAACAATGTTCAAATAGCGATCGAAACATGACGGTAACATTTCAATTATAATAAAATCACTCTTAAAGTGATAATTTATTATTGAATATAAAATAATATAACACACATTTTCATGAAAAAGTCATCATTCAAGATGTTCAGGTTGTTACATTATTCCCCAATATGACATTTAATCCCTGAAATTTCATCTCTTTCTCTCGGTTGAGAAATGGTGATGGTGTCTCTTCCTCATTGATTCCTCGAGTTCCCAAATGGATTATTAATAATTTTGGTTCTTCTGTAACCCATTATTGAGGTGGGTAGTTGTTTGGCATTGAAACGTGTCTCTATGATCCAAGATATTTTATGAATGATCTTCATAAGGGAGGTCATGATCCAGTTGTACCACCTCAGGATTCCATACATGTTAAGGGTCTGGCACGTACTTCCTCAAGGGAGATAATGTGTAAAAAATCATTATTTTTTTCTAGATATTAATGAAGTGAAACATTATATGGATATTTTCCTATGCGATAAATGACTTTCTAGGGGTAATGTAACTATGATGAAAATAAATTTCATCCCTAATATCATCACACTCATCAAAGATAAAATTAAGAGGTATAATGTGTTTCCAACATCAAAATCCATGCCCCTTAGATAGTTTTTAGCATAAATCTTCTACTAACTCAATGCGGGATTTATATATTTTGGGATGGCATGAAAAATTTACATTATCTCTTCCACAAGATCATGACTGAGATGCTTTCTCAACCCAGATACATCCCAACAAGTTATAATTCAAAATCACTATACATATATAGATTCATGGTGCGACATTTGAATACTTGGATGGAATCTATTGCGTTATGAGAACTAAACTAATTATATATGGTGATCTCATCAACTTACAAATTTTTTTGAGCATATTCTGAGCATAACATAGAGCGTTTTTATATTCATTTTATACTGGTAATCAGTTTATGGATGTTAGTCCATACTGAAATTCTATTTTCTACTCAGGTCATGTGGAAAATTTTCATGAATTTTCATGTGAACCTCAGATCACAATATAAAATGGTATAATGTTGAACTCCATTCATCTTTATGATATATTTTATATATAACATGGAATGTTTATCATGATATAAGTCATATTTAATTGAGATAAAATGGAAATTCTTGGTGAGAAGGTCCACTATAACACATATCACATGGTTTCCTTTTGATGTTTTAGAGAGACTAGTGATAATTACCATAATGATATTTTCCAACATCCATGCTAGTATGGTTAGTTGTGGAAATAATTATTTGATATGTTGTCACTCCACAACAACTTACTAACACACAAGGAACCTTGTTGTGTAGTAAAAAATCATCATATTCATGTTTTCCCACAAATAATGATCATGAATGTCCTGAAATAATTTAGTTCAACTTGTATGTATAGAGAATGTAGGGTTATATGATTCATACATATTCCTTTTCATTATTTGTGGAAAATAAGGGATATATATCCTGGTAAAAATTTTCAATAAACCTTCTTAATCAATATTAAAATTAAGAAAATAATAATTATGCATATCCCTTAAATTTTTCTATAACAAATGATATAATTTTGAGATTTCATGATCTTCTATATAAATGATGGTTTAGAAAGCATTTTAGATAGGTTTGATGATGTCTGTTACCTTACAATTTCCATTTCCATATTTACCGTGTCATTGATCAAAGGATCTAAATGAATCCTCAAAATTCCCAACACAAAATTGAATATTCTACATAATGCATCAATAACTATGTTTTGTTTCTTATGATTATAATTAATTGAATAATAATAGTATTTATGATGTTCAAAACAACTTCTTTGTCTCATGCTTAATTATTTTTCCTTGAAAAAATACTAAAACATTGATGGTTATTGTATATATCACATTTCCTCCGATAAAAATAGTGCCTCGATATATTTAGAGAATAAAAACTCCACCCACCACCATATAATTTATATGATAGTTCATCTGATGGGGAATCAACAATCCAGATGCCTAAGTAATCACATTTTCATTTTTCACGAGGATTCACCCAATCCCTTTCAAAGATTCATCATGTAAAATAACAATTCATTCTTTGATGGAGGGTATAGATAACAAGAGTGCAATGACCGATCTCTTCTTCAACTCTTGGAAACTATCTTCATACTCATTAGAACAGATGAACCGGTACCCTTTTCAATTCAACATGGTCAGTGGATGAGAATGTCTGGAAACATTTATCACAATCCTATTCTAATATACCTATAATCCCAGAAAACTAAGAATCTCATTTATAATTTTAGGTTGAGGGAAGTTCTCCCCATCCATTGTTACTATAGGGTCAACTACGATTCTTTCATTGGATCCCATGTACCCTAATAAAGAATCATTTGGTAACCAAAATTTACATTATATGAACAATCAAAATAGCACCACCCTCTTTAGAGATTGAAATATAACCCTATGATGATCCTCATGCTCCTAAAAACTAATATAATATATCATAATGTCATGAAAACCCACCAAATATTTATCATGGTATTTCATAAAGAATATAATCATTAAATCCATAAAAATAGCAGGAGAATTAGTATTGGAAAAAGGACATAAAAACTAATTATTCTCATATCATGATTGGAATGAAGTTTTTGGAATATAATATTTATAAACATTAAATCGACGATAAAAACATCAGATATAATTATTTTATATGAATTTAACCACATGGTGCAGGATAAATAGATGATCAATTCTTCCAATAGGGTAATTTTTCTTCACAATGATAATGTTATGTTTCTATAGTAAATTTATATCCACATGGATACTTCCATAATATTCTAAATGTGAATATGTTATTCCTGAGGAGACACACTTGGTCAGATAAACCCCTTAACCAAAAGATATTGGAGTTTTTTTTAATTATTATATCTCTAGATATTCCATTCTATATGGGGTCTTTGATACCTTCTTAGTTCAAAGAATGAGTTCAATAGAGAACTATAAATCTCTTTATGGGGAGTTCATTATCACTCATTAAGAAATGTGTAAATGTATATATAAAAAATAGGGATAATCTATATTCATATAATTTCATTTCCTCTTTAATATTCATAGATCATCACTATAAGAAGGCTATAAGATGTTCTCCTAGACAAATATTATGTTGATGTGTATCTCATTTAAAAACAACTATGGTTTCTCCATTCAAAAAGATTTAAACATTTATCCCTATAATGTTGATCATAGAATTATACATTGTGAAATTGTCCATCCATAGTATAATGATGAGTTCTATTTTTTGAATGATAGTAATATTTGAAATGAGAATTTTCTCAGTAAAGTAAATACTATAGTTTCTAAAAATTTTTTATTTTTCGATAATCTATCAAGATGTATTGAATTATAATTATACACAAATTAGTTTGGAGATTGATTCTATATTATTTAAAATACTAGATGTAATAGGGGAATTAGTAGAACCAAAATCAAAAAATATAATTCCTAGAGTTAAGTGAGCGAAGATTGTACCTACCACTACATCATTTATAGATTCAAATTCATCTACTTTGATATAAAAAGAAAAAAAAACAACCATGGATTATGAGGACTTATAAGGTGATTACAGTTGATTAACATTAGATATGGGAATTGATTCGAAAATTTCACAAGATATCCACACCTAAATCATTGTCCATCATGCTAGGAGGAATATATCTTCCCTTTGTCGTTTGTGTCAACAAGATGAGGCTTCACCTAAGAAAAATAGTACAAAAAATATATCAATCTCTTCCACACATGTAAAATTTTTCTCTCCGAATAATGTAGTTCCCAGAATGGTTTTTACCATATTTTTTTCACGGTATGTAGCCATTGAATTCCTCCTATTTCTTGTTAAATTCTCATGCCCAAATTTGGTAACAAATATATCTTCTTTTCATTCAATCAATGGGACTATTTCAGATCTCTTAACTCTTTATCAAGATCCACAGAACCACTCATTATCTCCTCATTGTTTTCATTGTCTCAATTGGATAGATTATTCCTTAAATGGGGTCTTAATACACCAATGAATCTATCTACCTTCCCATTTGGATCCATTACAATTCTAGATGATTAATTGGAATGTCTTGTGATGTTCATCTCATAGATTAACCTGGATTCATTTTTTATCTACAAAAGCTCTTGGAATTACCTCACTATTTTAATTCTATTTGAAAAGTGGATGTTTTTTGAAATTGGTTCCCCAAAACTCTTACATCTACATTGTATTAATATCAATTATTGATTTTTTTTAACTAGTACCCACCACTCTTTATCTTCTCCCTCTAAAAGGTACACAACCAAGGTGATATTTACTAGTTCAGAAAAATAAATTATATAATGTATCATTTCTAAAGAGGGTATCCATTATTCACCAATCAATGGATTAGAAGATATACTAAAAGAAGATGGTTGTTGATTTAAAAATAACGCACCAGAAATTAGTTCCCTTTGAGGTGAATCGGGTCTTTCATGTTGAATCAATTTATTTTTCATAACTCAAGAGTGTTTATTTATAATTATCATGATTTTTTGATTTTATCTTCTACTAGTAGGCCCTCAACACCTGGTCCATTGCGCTAACCATTTACCTGGTTTCTCTTATTTCTTACCATTTTATAAAACAATATAACCATAGCACAAAATATGTTTCATTTAATAATATTATAATGATCAATTAACTTCATTTCATAAAACATCAATATTTTATTCATTAACAACAATTTATTTTTTTAGAAATCCTTCCAAATGGTTCAATTTTTTTTGTGGTTAACCAAACATATACCTAGAGATTTTCAAATCATGTGTTCAAAAAGGACCGTTGTATTATAACAAAATAGAACCTATCTGTCCAGACATAAATTGTTGTAATTTTTTCCCTAGGTACTTCTATTCCAGAGCCATAAACTGTTGTCCATATCCATATTGGGATTTCTTTTCTCTTAGATCACATACTTAATATTGCAACAAAATAATGAGATACATTTACTATAATTAAATGTTTCTATGGGGTTCTTCATAAATTATTAACATTCTAATTCCCCCTAATAAAAAAATATTCATATTATACCAACTATTGAATCCATTATTTATATTATAGAAACTCTTCATTACATTGTACAGATAGGGGATATTTTAAAACATAACTTCTTTGAAGAAAGTGTATATAATACGTGATATATTAAAAATTTATTGTATTAAACCTGAAATGGTTCATCAAATGATCACTATAATAACATGTTTTATATTTAATATCCATGGCATATAAATGAAAATAATGGTGATCTTTGTTATAGTAAGGTAAATTAAGGGAAAAAATATACAAGTGATCCTTAGAATTATCCAAAAGTACTTGATAAATTTCATAAAGGCATGACTGAAGGAAAAATAGAGACATCTGAAATTAAGAGTAATATGAATAAAAATATGAATATATGGCCACAACATTTAATGGTTTCATTCATAATCATCTAAACATTGTTTATTAATATGGTGTGCCCAACATTACAAGGATTATTAACAAAGGTAACGTAAAACATGTCATGTATAGAGAATAAATTACCTATCTAATGAATTATAGAACTAACAGGGTGAATGATTTATTTGTATTTTATAATGTGAGGTGAAAATATATTAATAAATTATTTCATTAATATCACATGGAGAATAAATTATATGGGATTCATATAATAATGTTAACTTTTATAAAAACTTCATAATGACAATATCGATAAGTCATTTATAACCAACGAAAAGGTAATATAGTTTTTTATACTAATTAATAGAGTAAAAGAAATAATATTGATATTTAGTTCAATAACCCTAGAAAATAAATGTGTAATTTTACTCAAAAAAGAGAATAAGATAATTTCTGGTGAAAAGGAGAGATATTTTAAGAAGATATTCTGACAACATAATGATTATGATACATTGTTTTAAAAGAAATTAAAAATAGCAGGGAAACGGGTTTCTCATTCAAAATAGAATATAAATAATTAAAAGATATAGAATAATATGGAGAGAAATATATAACTATAATGTTTTTAATAAATGCATCATAAAAAATTAAACTTCAATGTAAAAGAGAATATGAGATTTCCCATACCCTGAAGAGTAACTCATAATACTTAATGATTTAGAAATTGGTGCATTTATGACACCATGTGAGAAATTATTTGGATATTAAAATATAATATAATCATTTAGGATGAATTATTAGTGAATATAAATGGATAAATTGGTGTCTATTTATAGAAAAATGTAAGACTAGTTTAATAAATCCATTGTACTAATAGGTTGTGGTAAAGGAAAAACCATGGGCTTTCTATTGGTATTTCCCATAGTGTTAAAAAAATTGTACACTAAATATGAAAATTTAATCCTCAAGAGTATACCATAATTTTTTATTACTTATTACATCATTATGATTTTATTAAACATACCAATAAATCCAAATGTATTTTTACTATTGACGATGAAATAACGTATTTTAGAAAATCATCATTAATTATATCTATACTAATATCAACATGATAATATCATAAATGTTGATTTATTTTATCATAATAAATATCTATGCATGATAATTTTATCTATTAAGTATAAAAAACCTTATTTATTTAAAATAATAGGGGATACCAAATGCATAGTAATATTTCTAACAATTGAAAAAGTAAAATTATATTATCATTTAAATTTAAATAAGAGTGTTTTTATTCAAACTGTTTAATTAAATTAAACATTTTTAATAATAACTTAGATTATTATAATAATTATAACTTTTATGAAAAGTGCAATTTCATACCAAAAAATCAATTTATAATATTTATTATATTTTCAAGAAAAATTAAACACAAAATGTAAATGATGGAAGAATGATTTTTTATAAAAGGATATTATATAATAAGTAACTTTTACCATTAAACATAACTAATTTTTACACCAACATACGAACAAAGGTAATAGTGTGTGATGGTGACAGATTCATGGGGTGGCTCAGCTAACAATACTCGTGTGGTAATTTTCACTAACTTTGTCTTCTCTTGAATTCCATTCCATTCAAGCTTAACAAATTGAGTCATGGTTTGGTATTGTTAAAGAGAGAATATAAGTGATGCAACCTCTTTACTAGAATCTATGAAATGGGCTTCTTAAGACATGAATATCGTGGTTGAGTTCATCATTTATCCATTATTAATTAATTAACCATTATCATTTTTTTATAACTCTAATTATAATGGTAAAATTATTAATATGAGTATTTCGTCCAAAAAACATATAGACCAACAGTCATGATTGAACCATTTTCATAATTTACCAATGGTCATGTTACATTTGAAACATTATTCCCAAATTTTAATTTCACTCACTTCATTATTAATGGGATATTGTTTTAATGGGTAAAAAATAAAATAACTCACTTTCTCGGGAAACAATTATCATTCAAAATGGTCGGTTCATTACTACTAGGGAATTAGATAGCCTTCAGATCATCTGCACAACCACATAGAATGTGTTTGATCTATTCTATCTCAATCTGCGAATTATAATATTATCTTCATAGAACTAATGTAATTTTCATTTATAATAATTAAGAACATAAGTATATAATGTAGAAGGATTATACAAGTAAAAGGATGATAAGATATATGTGGCCTCTAAAAGAATTTCACTATGTAATTACTGAAATACGTGCCACTAAAAATTATGTGGCTAATAGTCTCATAAGATAGTCCAACAATACTAAGAAAAAATTCTATATCAAGAACCTATTCCATGACCGGTTATCTAGAATTTATCTATATATAATGTAATGTGATGTACAATAATAATAAAAAAATTAAAATTATTTATTGAAATCATTGGTAACCACTTGTGTAAAATTAGATAAAAATCAATAACCCATATTTGATAGAAGAATATATATTTGGTAAGAACCATTATTGTTAGAAATTTTCAATGAAGCATTTAGAAAAATATTCATACCAACATGTGAAAATAAATAGATATTTGAATTAGTTATATGATAATTGTTAATGGAGACCATTATATACCGAAAAATGAAATCATAAATTTTTTATAATCTTAAATTTATTTTCCCACTTAATTATATGTTTTTAAAATTTTATAAACAATCTAAAAAATAATAGTTTTCTAGATTAATCTCCACAAAATAATAAATGACTCAACCCCCCCACCCCCTCCAATTAATTTTTTTGAAATTTTTTATATATCAGGAATATAATTTATGGTAATGTTTCTTGTATCATTCAATAATTATTATAATCATCATTATATTGAGTTTGTTTCAAAATTTGTGGAAAACCGTGACACCATAAAAATGATGATAAATTTATTTTTATGATGTTGTTAGAAAAATCATATTATGTATTATAATTGTAACTTAAGACATCATCAGTGACCAAGGGACTCTATTATTCCAAATTTTGATGGAAGAAATCAAAAAAAAGCATCAGGTTTGTAATAAAACATCAACACCAAATCAAACATAATTGAATGGTTAGCTAGATGTTTGAAACATATAAATAAAAGGTGTTTTGGAATGTGTGGTCAAGACCAATAGGATAGACATGATGTAAGGGTTTGGAGACACCGTATTGGATTATTGGATAACCAATAAGAAACCCAAATGAAAAATACCATATTTTTTTTTCATGAAAGACCTATCACCTCATAGTGAAAATAGATCACAAATTTTACTGGGATATGTGAGAAAAGTAGATGGACCTTGGAAATTTTTGAATGGATAAAACATTAAATATGTATGTGATAGAATATAAAACTGAGTAAATATTTCAAAAAATTGATATATAATGAGATAACATGGATTTTCCATGAAAAAATAATTATACCAAGAACCATGTCCCCCAGAGATGAAGTGTTATTATAATAATCTAGAACTAAAATTATTCCAGGTAATATATGTTATATATGTGTAGTAAATTTCTTTTTAATTAACATATTCTATTTTGGTTCTATGTAATTTACAAAGGAATTAGGTGGAATCATATAATTAGAAAATGGCCATAGTGAAACACCTTGATATATAATATTGAAGAACTATGCTCGATATCCTAAAAGATATTCCACATCAAACTTAAGAAAATGAAAATAAATTATTATTTAAATGGGATACTTATTATATAGATTTTTACAATTGAATGAATTACTAATATCAACATAATTATGAAAATATATTTCACTTATTTTTACCAAATGAAAAAAAATTGTTTCCTCTTAATAATATATTAAAATTGAAAATGATTATATTTAAAGAATGTGTTATTATTAAGTAAAATTTTTTAGGCCACAATGCAATTTTTCCATAATAATTTATATTATTCAATTTCAGTTATACATATTAATAAAATTTAAATGATTCAAAAAATTAAAATGTTTTTTTATTTATCCAACATGATTAATATACTTATGAAAATAATTAATTCAATATTTTAGAATAAGAATCTATATTATTTTAAAATACTATTTTCCACCATTTTAGGGAACAATAATCATAAATATAAATGACTAATTTTTTTATATCAAAAATAAAAATCGATCATTTAAATTGTCATATAAAAATAATATTACGATTATTTTTTTAAGTTTTTTTATAAGGATAATTTTCGATGAATAATGGAAAATACTATTTTTTATTTGACGACTAATTTGCCATGTAAATAATTTATATAATTTAATTATAATTTAATTTTTTTAAATTATAATTAGTTTAGTTATAAATCATTATATCTAACATTGTTCATTGGAATAATTTTAAAATTGAATATTGATATAATAACCTTTGAAATATTTTACATCATCATCTTAAAAACCAATTTAGTTGTGTCTGCAGGATTTAATTTAAATATAAATTTTCCAAATATTTTAACTATAATTATGTAAAACATTATAAATATTTGGAATAATAATTTATAATTATATTTTATGTTAATTTTTTTGGTACAAAAATTATATCTTGGTAAAATTATTATTTACCATTGTATGGTTAAAATAATTACATTAGATAAAGTTAAAATGTAAATGGCTAACATACCCAAATATTTCAACATTTAATGGTTAGTTGAGATATTGATCTATCATAACTAGAAACTAAAATATTAATTATCTTCACTAGACAGGGAATTTGATGCTATATAAATGTGGTTGTTATTAAATATAATATAACCATTATTTTTATCATTTAACCACACTTATCATCAATTATAAATTCCTCACCTCACATCCAAAATTTGACTCGTAATGAATTTAATATTCTCAATTATCAACCAAAACCATTCTATCTCACAATCACCATGTACAAGTGTTGTAGGTCTCACCAAAATTTGATTTCAAAGGTATTTAAGGGTCCATCAAGGAGTTGAGATTAAAGAGGTAATTTTATCAAAGCACATCTATTAATTTCTTTCCTTTTTCATTTTTATAATAACCATCTTAATACATAAAAAAATTATAACTCTAAAATCATGTATGTACTTTATTTTTATATCTCTAATTTAATATTTATTATCCATTTCATTTCACATATAATCTTATTCAGAAAATTAAAATATTTTCCAAATTCTTTTGGTTTACTATCTTTGTGAATAATGATTTTAATTTTTCTGTTACCGCCTTATTAGATTTTAAGAAAAGGCACATTATGGTTAAATCAGATTGAAATCGGTATATAAATAACTATATCATGTTTTATAACTAATATGAAGATGTACTTTTATATAAGATAAAATTAGTTCAAGATGTTTGGAAAAACTACTAAAATAAATTAAACATTTATAATTTATGTTTTGTCTAAGGAATCATCCTCATGATTTAAATAAAAATTAAATTTGGAACATTCAATATATCAAAAATTTTATTAATAAAATAAAATTCCACATTTTTCATATTAATCATATTTGACATGAACATCCATAGCTATACACAGATGAAACGATCATGAACCGATGAAATATTAAACAAAAAACTATTAATATAATGAAAATTTTCTAATTAATGGGTCATAAGATGTTATAAAAGAAAAACATAAAGTATTTTGAATATTAATATATTTTAGTAATGAGTTAATATAATTCATTAAACCATTATAAATGTTTTATGAAAACATTACAAGGAATTTAAATGTGAGGTATGTGATTTTCTTATCCCAATTTCCATACTTTAGGTTAATCTTATACTTCATGACTATATCAAAAAAATTCTTATGCGTGAAATGATTTTTTATATATTATGAAGTATTAAAACTTTTTTGATGTTATTTATAGTGAATTCACAAATTTTATTCATTTTATTAATTCCCACTTCCACAATGAGATATTTATAAGGGTATTTCTTTTAAAATTTATCTTTATAATGTAACCCATAAAACACTATTTTTTATATTTATCATTATTTCTATAAATAATTTGAAAAATGATTTTATGATTATATATTTTTTTTTCATTTAAACTCATTTAATACTTCTTAAAAATGTTCTTAATGTATTATTTTTTTTCTAAAAAAAGTTCTTATGTAACTTTTCTAACCATAATACATATGATATGTTTTTTACTTAGACAACATGAGTGGTTTTACCATCATAATGTCACATTAAATTTTTGATGCTTCATTTAGAATTTACAACTTTTATTTTGAAAAAATATATTCACATTTATTAGTGAATTGGTTTGTGAAAAAATTTAAATTGATGTTATTTTCATAATGATTTTTTCTTTTATGAAAGCATTATCTATTTTTATAATGTAATGGTTTATATTAATTGTTTATGAGCATGAGTGGTTATGTGATAAAACAAGGATGAGTGAGAACATTTCATTTAAACAATTCAATGTTTAATGATACAGAGTTACGTGGTTATGTTTTTTTGACGAAATTAATGGAATAATAATGCGTATATAATTCCAAATTTAACAATGATGTTAACTCCGTATGTATCCGAGTGAGAAACGATGTTTGTAAAAGAGATATGTAAAATTATGAACTATGTTATCTATATAAATTTTGGAATAGTGATATTTATTTTCTAGATAAACTATTTATTTTATATAGGGAATATAATGATAGTTTTTTAAAAATGAATCTTTTTTCTAAATAATTGGTGTGCTTCTACAAAAGAATTATTATAAATATTCACTAGATTAATTTTATAAGGCCCCAGCCTTAAACCTTACTTAATATTGAGTTATTACAAGATTACGCATAGAGGATCTTTTTGGGTTTAGAGTTTTAGAGAATTAGATCATAAAACTTGCATTGCATCCCACATATAAACAAAGTGGTTACATAAAGATAGTATTGTTCATTCCCATAAATGGAAACATATTTAAAATAAAACATGGATTCTTTATTGACACTTACTTAAAACTATCATCATATCATGTACCTTTCCATTGACCTGTGAAAAACATTTCAAAAAAACTTGGGATGAGCATAAAAATCTCGGTATGGGTTATTAAAACATGGAAACGAAATAAGGGTAAATAAGGGTACATATATACATAAGAATGAAATCATACATTACCCATAAAACATAAGCACGTTAACATACCTCATCAAATCATGAATAAATCATAGAAATCATAAGGCATAAAGGTAACTTGAGGCATTCATAACATTCTTACGTAGGGAGTAACCCTCTTGGTTACGTTTGGAATACCCATCACAGTATATTCCCTAAATCTCTTTGGAGAAACCTTAACGTTTCACTCATACGCGTTACCCAATGCATTGGAGAGCTATATCGGGCTCACCCGCCCTTAGTTTATCACAGAACCACCTGTCTTCATAATAATGCCCAAGAACCTCAACATAATCGTAACACATAAAACATGCATAAAGGAAACATAACATTTCCGCCTTTCAATCAAAAGATATCAATAGAACACATTGATATTAAAACACTATGAAAACCATTTTCAATACCAGAATAAATGAAAAGTAAAACATGGTATTTATTTTTCTTTTAAAAGGAAGGTATGGCTTATAGAGGAAGCCAAAACTCAAATAATGGTCACGGCGTTGGAGAAGTCGTTGTCGCTGCATACGTATGACAAAAACATTCCCTTTTGTCATTTAGTAAACGCTTCGTATAAAAAAGATTCCTTTTGAATAAACGTAAAATTCAAAGGGGTTTATACACCGTATAAAAGAAGGTTGTGTATAAAACAAAATATGCCTCAATGAATGGAGATTGAGACGAAGTCCCATACCTCATATCCGACATGACCCGACCATTCTTTAATCTCCTGAATAATAAACATGAGTTAATCTCTACTTTCTTAAGAACCGTTTTCAAGTTCATTATTCCGTTTATACCATGTTATGAACATCATGTAATCATTTAAGTTAATAATGTTCATTTTGTTAGTATTTGGTTCTTAAGTCAAAAATAGATCTCTTACACTAACATGTTGTTAATTTGGTCAAAGGTTCGTTATATCCAGAATTATATTAATGATTTGGATAACATATATATCATATATATATTCATAATATACATGTATTTATGATATTACATCACATTCAGAGGTAAGAAATTAAATGCACTGTTCATGGAGACGGTAAGCCGTACGTATGCATGAACGCTACTTCCATTTCTATTTCGTATTTCTGGAATGGAATCATAATGATATAAGAGTATATTATAATTCCAGTATAATAAAATATATAATATGATTAACTTTATCTTTACACATCCCACATATGGTATTAACGAATCAAATCACTTTCCGGGGGCGGTAGTCCGCACTTCCTAAAATGAAGATATCGTGTTTAACCATAATGGAAACCATAATGGTATGCCATAAATGAAAAATACAGAAGCTTAAGGAAATAATAAACATATTATATATCATATATATAAATAGTGACATCATAATGGCCACCTTTGAAGGTTTTAAATGAGTATTGAAGAATCATCGTTTCGGGAGGCAGAATTTCACCATCCACGGAAACCGTATGTTCTTTAACTATTTGATGTAGTTGTGTGAGAGTGTAGCTCGAATAAATCTTATAACAACATCCTATTATATTGAATATACTTTTGTTGTTACAAAATATGTATATAAAAAGAGTTTAGGGGGTTGGAGAAGCAAAATAAAACAAATGAACATGAGAGAAAGAATTACCTTTAAAAGTGTAACTCCTTTTGATTTGAGCCTAAAGGCTTCCACTGAAAGGATTATGCCCAAAGAGAATCCTCTAGGATGAGGAGAGGGATGTGGAGAGTGTAAATGGGAAGGTGTTGGACGAGCCAAAGGCTTGAGGAGTGTGTGAAATGAGGTAGATGTGGGGGCCTTTTATAAGAGGAGAGGAGGGGCACTTTTGGAAATCATGAAACTATTATATTATTTTCAAAAGTGTATCGAATTTATAAGGAACCACATTGATATATTTAGATGATAAGATGATAAGGCTTCGGAATCCACCCAACCAATAGGTTTTGGACATGTGTAGGTTTTAGATATTACATTATAATTCCATTTTATTTAAATCGTTAAATAATGAGGTCATCACTGCATCATCATGATGTCATAAATAATATAATTTATTTATAGTCTAAAAATTATAAAAGAAATAATATGATGTAGGAAATATTTTTATATTTCCAATGAATAATTATAGTCAAATTTAAGAATAGTATAACCCCTTCTAAAAATTGTTTTAGTAAAACAAGTTATGTTAGTTTCATTTTCACCTTTATTTAAAAAAAAGCATTAAAGTCATTATCTCACCCAAGTGGCTCCATGGGGTCCCCTAAATCGACCCATGGGTTGTCTTGGTTGGACATGACTCACCCAATATGTTTAGGGAAAGTGTCATTGAGTTTCCACATTTTTATAATATCATTTTTACCTTAAATTACACTAATTACCTCTAATCGCGATTAATGAAAAAAAGTTACTATTCACAAAAAAAATATTTTCATCCCATTGAACCACATTTTACATACTAATGACAACCATGTATGTCAGATTTGGAAAATTCAATACACATTAGTGGTAAAATTTCATTTAACTGAAAAATCAGTTTGCTTGATTACAACTTACTGGTATCACTATTCATAAAAAATTGGAGTTTTTCAGAAATTTACCAAAAATTCACCCTAAGCTATATTTGATATTTTGAATTCAAAAATGAAGTCTATTTTACAAAATTCAAAACATATATGTCACATTAATTAGTTTAATAATTAATTCCCACTGTTATGACAAATAGCGTGTTTTTATGAAACAATAAGTATCAAATGATTGACACCAGTTTAAGTCTAATTTCAAAGTGAACTTGATTCCAATGACCACCATTGGATTAAATGGTAAAAATATATTCATATTACAAATTGAGACCAATTCAAAAGATAATATAATCATATAAATAAATTAGATTAAAAAGCAGTTTTGATGTAAAATGCAGTATTTTTCACTATTCATTAAAAAATGAACATTGTTAGAAAAATACCAAAAATTTTCCCAATGTAAAATTCAATGTCCCAATCATAAAGAATAAGTTTATTTTGACAAACCTAGCTTATAAAATTGTCAAAATTTAGATTCAAAAATGTTTTTCCATCAAAAGGCAGTAAAACAATATTTTAAAAATATTCGTGTATTCCATGCTTAAGATTGGATTTATTTTCATTTTAAGCCTCTAAAAGACTATCTAATTCATTAATAGACATATATAAAAATATCAATTATTCATTACCTACTTGGGATGTTACATCCTTCTCCCCTTTACAAAATTGCGTCCCCGGAATTTATTTACTTATCGAATAAATGGGGGTACTTATCCCTCATTGCATTTTCAGATTCTCATGTTGCCTGTTCAATCATGTGGTTTTTCCACAAAACCATTACCTGGTGAATCACTATATTCCGTAACACTTGCTCCCTGTGGTCAAGAATATGGACCGGTTTTTCCTCATAAGATAGGTTCTCTTCCAGCTGAACTACTTCTGGACTCAAAACATGAGATGGATCTGGCATATACTTTCTCAACATCGAAACGTGAAAAACATTGTGTACCTAAGATAAACTCGGAGGTAAAGCCTCCCGGTATGCAACTGATCCAACTCTCTCCAGAATTTCATATGGTCCAATAAACCATGGACTCAGCTTTCCTTTTCATACCAAATCGCATCACACTTTTCCATGGTGATACTTTGAGAAAAACATGATCACCTACCTCAAAAGAGAGATCCTTCCTCCTGTTGTCTGCATAACTCTTCTGCCTACTCTGAGCTGTTCTCATGTGCTTCTGAATCAGCTGAACTTTTTCTGCCAACTCTTCTACCAATTCTGGTCCCATCAACTTCCTTTCACCCACTTCATCCCAGAAAGCTGGAGTTCGACACCGCTTCCCATATAATGCCTGAAATGGTTCCATCTATATACTGGAATGAAAACTGTTATTATATGAAAATTCAACCAAAGAAAGATGTTGGTCCCAACTTCCCAGATAATCCATAGAACAGGCTCATAGCATATCCTCTAAGGTCTGAATTTTTCGTTCTGACTGCCCATATGATTGAGGATGAAAAGCTGTACTAAAATTTAATTCAGTACCCAACGACTTCTGAAGGCCTTTCCAAAAGTTAGAAGTAAACCTGGGATCATGATCCGATACAATGGAGATATGAAATCCATGTAACCTGACTATCTCATTAAGATACAAACGGGAAAGTTGATCAAGAGAGAAAGTATCTCGTATAGCAAGGAAATGAGCAGATTTGGTCAAGCGATCAATAATAACCCAGATTGCATTATTACCGCGAGATGTCTTCGGTAATCCCACAACAAAGTCCATGGATATATTCTCCCATTTCCACTCTGGAACTGGTAAAGGATGAACCATCCCTTTCGGTAACTGCCGCTCTGCTTTAACCTGTTGACATGTCAAACACTTCACAGTAAAATCAGCAATATCTATTTTCATTCCATCCCACCAATAATACTCCCGCAGATCTCTATACATCTTAGTACTGCCTGGATGAACTGAAAACAGAGAACTATGAGCTTCACATAACAAATCGATCTTCAACTGTGAATCACAAGGCACACCCAATCTCTTCCCAAATCTCAAAATACAATCATTATCAATGTTGAATTCAGGCAACATACCTTTCTGAACTAGCTCTACCATTTTCTGCAACTCACTGTCTTGCTTCTGTGCTTGCTTGATTCTGCCTGATAGAGAAGATCTCACTGATACCTGAAACAAAATAGAAGAACTTCCTTCACCAATAACTTCTATTCCAAAGTTCATCAAATCCTTAACCAAAGGATCACGTTCCAAACGCAACATTGCTAATGAAGCATTACTTTTTCGACTCAAAGCATCATCCACATTATTTGCTTTTCCCGGAAGGTAATGAACTGTAGAATCATAATCCTTGATTAATTCAGGTCATCTCCTTTGTCTCATGTTCAATTCTTTATGATTGAATATATACTTTAAACTTTTGTGATCAGTATATATTTCACACTTTACTCCATACAAATGATGCCTCCAAATTTTTAAATCAAAAACAACAGCAGCTAATTCCAAATCATGTGTAGGGTAATTTACCTCATGATTTTTCAACTGTCGTGAAGCATAAGCAATTACCTGATCATTCTGCATTAGGACGCAACCAAGTCCTTTCAATGAAGCATCACTGTAGATAACAACTCACCATTCCTGGAAGGTAGTGCCAAAACTGGATCATTCACCAATATTCTTTTCAATTCCTGAAAACAATCATCCCATTCTTTTGTCCAGATAATCGTAACACCCATCCGAGTTAGCTTAGTCATTGGACTAGATAATCGTGAAAAATTTCTAACAAACCTTAGGTAATAGCCTGCCAAACCAAGGAAGCTATGAATCTCGGTTACATTTGTGGGTCTTGGCCATTCTTCCACAACTTTTGTTTTTGCAGGATCGACAGTTATTCCATCTTTAGAAACAATATGACCAAGGAAAGAAATTTTTTGCAACCAAAACTCACACTTGCGGAATTTTCCATATAGTTTCTTTTCATTTAAGGTTTTCAAGATAACCCTTAAATGTCTTTCATGCTCCTCTTTACTTTTAGAAAACACCAAAATATCATCAATGAAAACCACCACAAACTTATCCATGAACTCATGGAAAATTCTATTCATTAAGTCCATGAATACAGCAGGTGCATTGGTTAGCCCAAAAGGCATTACTAAAAATTCATAATGGCCATATCTCGTACGGAACGTGGTCTTCAGAATATCTGCCTCCTTTACCTTTAGCTGATGGTACCCCGATCTCAAGTCAATCTTTGAAAAAAACTGAGCTTCCTGGAGCTGATACAACTTCATTTGATGGCCCGACGTATGCCTAAGTTCTTGAAAAAGATTTCACCACCCCTTTCTGCTTGTAGTCTAACTGCTTTCCATCACTCAAGCTCTTTGTCGGACACTCATTTTCATAGTGACCCATCTCATTGCACTTATAACATATAACTTACTGTAAATCAAATTTAGTCTTACCTTCACCTTGATCCTTTTCAGTGCAATCACGAGCCTTATGTCCCATCTTACCACATCAGTAGCACCTTCCAGAATTCAGAAGAAATTCCCTAGCATGCCTTTTGCCACATTTATCACAAATTGGAATCTTAGTTTTCTTAGCATCATACTTTTTTGAAAAATTCATACCTTTCTCCTACCACCTCGGTCTCTTCTTCTGCTGGTTGTTATAGAACACTTGGTCATCGGCAAACTCCATTTCCACCTTCTCAGCACATCGAACAAGCTTTCCATAATTTTTAAACTCACTAGAAGCTAATGACCTTCGATACTTTGGCTTTAATCCTGAGTAAAGGCGATTGATTTTACTATCAAGGTCTCGGATTAAATTTTGAGCATACCTTGCCAATCAAGTGAACCTTTCTTCATAGGTAGCCACTGAGTCATCATCTTGCCTCAATTCCAAGAAATTATTTTACATCCTAAGTCGAACAGCCTTAGGAAAATACTTCTCAAGAAACATACCTTTGAATTCCTCCCAGTCGAGAGGATCAATCTCATCAGCGCCCCTGATATTTTTAACCATCGACCACCACTGATCCGCCTCACCCTCCAAACGGTAAATAGCAAGACTAACCTTTTGATTTTCTGAACTCCCCATGACATCAAAAATCTTCTCCAGTGCTTTAATCCACCCTTCAGCTAACATCGGGTCAGACGATCCTCTGAATGATGGGGTATGATGCATCATGAAATGTTCCACCACTGACATATTCCTCTGCAGTTGATCTAGATGATCTCGTGCATGGATACCACCACCATTTATAGCCTGAGTCAACTGTGCCATCACTACAACAAACTGTTCAGTTCCAATTCCGACCATCTCGGGATGCTGATTCGGAAGGTTATTTCCTTCTGTATACCTTCCTAGTACTGCTTGCCTGTTCCCTCTGCGGAAAACCATTCTGAACAAACATTTCTTAGATGAAGCAACATGGTAATCTTCAAATTCTATATCATTTCAAAAAAAAAATTGAATAATCATTTAATAGAATTCTAACTCCTAAAGTTATCTAAACCGACATTTCATACCAACTATAAGGCCCCAGCCTTAAACAGTACTTAATCTTGAGTTATTACAAGATTACGCATTGAGGATCTTTTTGGCTTTAGAGTTTTAGAGAATTAGATCATAAAACTTTCATTACATCCCACATATAAACAAAGTGGTTACATAAAGATAGTATTCTTCATTCCCGTCAATGGAAACATATTCAAAATAAAACATGGATTCATTCTTGGCACTTCCTTGACACTATCATCATATCATGTACCTTTCCCTTGACCTGTGAAAAACATTTCAAAAAAACTTGGGATGAGCATAAAAAGCTCAGTATGGGTTATAAAAACATGGAAAGGAAATAAGGGTAAATAAGGGTACATATATACATATGAATGAAATCATAATTTACCCATAAAACCTAAGCACTTTAACATACCTCATCAAATCATGAATAAATCATAGAAATCATAAGACATAAAGGTAACTTGAGGCATTCATAACATTCTTACGTAGGGAGTAACCCTCTGGGTTACGTTTGGAATACCCATCACAGTATATTCCCTAAATCTCTTCGGAGAAACCTTAATGTTTCACTCCTTCGCGTTACCCAATGAATTGGAGAGCTATATTGGGCTCACCCACCCTTAGTTTATCATGGAACCACCCGTCTTCATAATAATGCCCAAAAACCTCAACATAATCGTATCACATAAAACATGCATAAAGGAAACATAACATTTCCACCTTTCAATCACAAGATATCAATAAAACACATTGATATTAAAACACTATGAAAACCATTTTCAATACCAAAATAAAAGAAAAGTAAATCATGGTATTTATTTTTCTTTTAAAAAGAAGGTATGGCTTGTAGAGGAAGCCAAAACTAAAATAATGGTCACGGTAGCAGAGAAGTCATTGTCGCCGCAAACGTACAACAAAAACATTCCCTTTTGTTGTTTAGTAAACGCTTCATATAATAAAGATTCCTTTTGAATAAACGTAAAATTCCAAGGGGTTTATACACCGTATAAACGAAGGTTGTGTATAAAACAAAATATGCCTCAATGAAAGGAGATTGAGACGAAGTCCCATACCTCGTATCCGACTTGACCCGACCGTTCTTTAATATCCTAAATAATAAACTTGAGTTAATCTCTACTTGCTTAAGAACCTTTTTCAAGTTCATTATTCCTTTTATACCATGTTATGAACATCATGTAATCATTTAAGTTAATAATGTTCATTTTGTCGGTATTTGGTTCTTAAGTCAAAAATAGACCTCTTACACTTACATGTTGTTAATCTGGTCAATGGTTCATTATATACAGAATGATATTAATAATTTGGATAACATATATATCATATATATTCAGAATATACATGTATTTATGATATTAAATCACATTCAGAGGTAAGAAATGAAATGCACCGTTCATAGAGACGGTAAGCCGTACGTACGCATGAATGATACTTCCATTTCTATTTTATATTTCTGGAATGGAATCATAATGATATAAGAGTATATTATAATTCCAGTATAATAACATATAAAATATCATTAACTTTTTCTTTTACATATCCCACAAATGGTATTAACGAATCAAATCACTTTCAGGGGGCGGTAGTCCACACTTCCTAAAATGAAGATATCGTGTTTTCCCATAATGGAAACAATAATGGTATGCCATAAATGAAAAATACAGAAACATAAGGAAAGAATAAACATATTATATATCATATATAAAATTGTGACATTATAATGGCCACCATTGAAGGTGTTAAATGAGTATTGAACAATCATCGTTTCAGGAGGCAGAATTTCGCCATCCACGGAAACCGTATGTTCTTTAACCATTTGATGTAGTTGTGTGAGAGTGTAGCTCTAATAAATCTTATAAAAACATCCTAGTATATTGAAGATACTGGTGTTGTTACAAAAGAAGTAAATAAAAAGAGTTTAGGGGGTTTGAGAAGCAAAATAAAACAAATGAACATGAGAGAAAGAATTACCTTTAAAAGTGTAACTCCTTTTGATTTGAGGCTAAAGGCTTCCATTGAAAGGATTCTGCCAAATGGGAATCCACTAGGATGAGGAGAGGGATGTGGAGAGAGTAAATGGGCAGGGTATGGCTGAGACAAAGGCTTGAGGAGTGTGTGAAATGAGGTAGAGGTGGGGTCCTTTTATAAGAGTAGAGGAGGGGCACTTTTGGAAATCATGAAACTATTATATTATTTTCAAAAGTGTTTCGAATTTATAAGGTCCCAAATTTCTATATTTCGAAGATAAGATGATAAGTCTTCGAAATCTACCCAACCAATAGGTTTTGGACATGTGTAGGTTTTAGATATTAAATTATCATTCCATTTTATTTAAATCGTTAAATAATGAGGTCATCGTTGTATCATAATGATGTCATAAATAATTTAATTTATTTAAAGTTTAAAAATTTAAAAAAATACTATGATGTAGTAAAGCTTCTTAAATTTCCAATGAATATTTATAGTCAAAATTATTATTAGTATAACCACTTATAATTTTTTTTAGTAAAACAATTTTTGTTAGTGTCATTTTCACCTTTATTTAAAAAAAAGCATTAAAGTCATTATCTCACCCAAGTGGCTCCATGGGGTCCCCTAAATCGACCAATGGGTTGTCTTGGTCGGCCATGACTCACCCAATAGGTGTAGGAAAAGTTTCATGGTGTTTTAACATTTTTATAATATCATTTTTACCTTAAATTACACTAATTACCTATAATCGCGATTAATGAAAAAAGTTACTATTCACCAAAAACATATTTTCATCCCATTGAACCACATTTTACATACTAATGACAACCATGTATGTCGGATTTTTAAAATTCAATAGACATTAGTGGTAAACTTTCATTTAACTGAAAAATCAATTTGCTTGATTACCACTTAGTGGTTTCACTATTCATCAAAAATTGGAGTTTTTCAGAAAATTACCAAAAAATCACCCTAAGCTATATTTGATATTCCGAATTTGAAAATGAACTCTATTTTACAAAATTCAAAACATATAAGTCACATTAATTAATTTAATAATTAATTCCCGCTATTATGACAAATAGCGTGTTTTTATGAAACAATAAGTATCAAAAGATTGACACCAGTTTAAGTCTAATTTCAAAGTGAAATTGATTCCAATGACCACCATTGGATTAAATGGTAAAAATATATTCAGATTATACATTAAGACCAATTAAAAAGATAATATAATCATATAAATAAAATAGATTAAAAAGCAGTTTTGATTTAAAATGCAGTATTTTTCACTATTCATTAAAAAATGAACATTGTCAGAAAAATACCAAAAATTTATCCAATGTAAAATTCAATGTCCTAATAATAAAGAATAAGTTTATTTTGACAAACATAGCTTATAAAATTGTCAATAGATAGATTCAAAAATGGTTTTCCATGAAAAGGCAGTAAGACAATCTTTTAAAAATATTAGTGTATTCCATGCTTAAGATTGGATTTATTTTCATTTTAAGCCTCTAAAACACTATCTAATTCATTAATTGACATATATAAAAATATCTATTATTCATTACTTACTTGGGATGTTACAAATTTATTGCCTATATTTGTTACAATTAAGGATATTTTATTCCATTCCATGTTTTAAAATTGTCTTTACAATGTAAAGGGTATGTATATATGAGGATGACAACAATGTGAAATTTTGAATGATTGAGAATGAAAATAAACCATTATTCATTTTAAAGGGTTGTCCTTTGGTTGAAAAAATGTATATTAACTAGAATTTTTTTCGTAGAAATATTTTGGTTTTTTATATGAATTAAGAAATAATTCCATAAAACTATAATATGATCATTTTTTTGACAGTAATAATGTGTATTCTAGTTAACAATAATTAGAATAAGTAATATTCTTGTTCATGTCGTTACTGTTGGTATTAGAGATGCGATTTGGAATATTTTGAGATTAGGATGTCTCGATGTAATTTTTTAATAAGAGATATAAAAATAATAATGTGTCTAAAATGTTAAGAATAACAACAATTATGAAGCCTTATACACCCATTTCAGGGATTAATGTGATGTATTTATATGAAATTAATGATATTTTTCGATATTTAATTTATAATGGAAAATTATTTTTTTATAAAGGTTTTGAGAGTTAATGAATCAAAGCATTTTCTTGGGATTCATCATTAAAATTTAAATTTAAATTGTAAAATTTCATAAATTATATTAGGTTTTAATGGTGTCATTTTATATAGAATTTTAATTTTTTTTCAAAAAATAATGGAAGATATCATTAAAAACATTCTTACCACTCCTAGATGATTTGATTAACACTCTTATTTAAAAAATATTATTCAATTTATTTGGAATTCTTTTTGAGTATTGAAAACACCTATAATTGTTTTTGAGTTGTAAAACATGTATTAATATAAATATAAAATATAAGGGTCATGGTATCATATTCATTTTATTTCAAGATATCAACACTTCCAAGTCAACTAAAAAGTGAAATACTATAACTGTTATGAACATTTACATTTTGAATGTACGATGAAATTACAAATGTTAATGGTGATATCTATTACATATTAATTCTTTGATTTTATATATGAATTATTTTCATATACATATATTATAAAACTTGATTGGATTGATATTTATTGGTCATGATGATATAATTCACATCATGGATTATTGGAATAAAAAAATAAAGATTATGATAATTAATCACGATTAATGGTTTAAAAGGTTGTTGATTGAATGACACATATATGTATTGAATTTTAAAAAATATTATATAGGGGTATTTTTAAAATATAATGTGAATAATAAAATTCTGAGTTATTTTTTACGTAGTTTTAATTATTTTATTTTTAGAAACATATAATAGAATGAAAAAATACCATTTAAAAAAAGTACAATTGTTATAATTTTTAAATGTAGATTTAACCCTAATTTTATGTTCTTATAATGATTATTTTTAAAACAATGCCTTTAATTTTATAAGGACATAATTTTAAATGAATTGGAAATTTTTTTACCTAATATAATCTATACTTGTGAGGTGATTATGGGTTCGTAGTTTTTATATAACGAATGAATGGTACATGATATACATAGATGTTAACATATATTAAAGTTATTATAAAGTATTTTATGACTATTTTATAAAGATTATACTACTATTTATTAAGAAAAAGGACAACCCATAGGATGCTTTACTACACATCTCGCATGGCAAGGACTTGGGGATCAAACCCACAAATGAAGGGAGACAATGGTGAATCTCCTACCACTAGCCTATGTGATTTATAGATAAATAATACTTTTTGTTTATAGTTAAATGATCTGATAAATGAAGAATATTTTTTTTACTGTAACATACAATTTATTGAATATATTTCCATGGGATTGTAAAATGAAATTGTAGTTAATGGAATAAATTTATTTGGTAAGACATTCACCATTGAGAGAAACCTATATGGTCAAGGTAAATAGAATAAATTGTGATGTTATTTGAAGAATAAGGTTTTTTTATATTCTGGATAAATATATGATTTTATTATGGAATTATATTGATTCAGGAAATAGTTATCTTTATTATATATTATGTGATTTAGAATATTAAACATCTTTTAAAGAGATATTAAGATTGATTGATGTTATTTTTTGATAAAAAATTTTAAATCTACCTTTTAAGACTATGTGATAAAATAATTTAGAGGCTTCATATATTAGTCCAGAGTCTTTTGATGAATTTTGAGAATAGTTATTTTTATAATAATATGTGATGAGCATTATGTATTATAATATAATTTGGTGGACTAAAGTAATTTTCATTGGTATAAATGTTTATTATTTTCTGGGATTAATTAATATTATACTAACCTTTTTTAGTTAATCTGTAATGATATAGAAAAAATATAGTAATATAATTGCTGATTTTTTGGTCTAAGGGTTTGTTCAAATGATTTATGTACGATGTGCATCTTAAAATATCACAGTTTAGAGAAAATATTAGGTTGGTAATATACATATCATGTATGATTATTTAATTTTTTCATAGTCTATAGTTTAAAAAATATCCTCAATGCAATTTTAAAGATTATGGCACAATATCATTATCTAGTTTCATTACATTATGGAAAATAAATGTCATTTTATCCTAACACAGACTTATGGTTTAGTGATTATCATCTTTCGCAAGAACATATTCTATATCACACTCCATCAGAATATGATAATCAATTACTCTTTCATATCAATGTTTTCATACATGGAATCCTAGAATTTATTATCTCTAATGAACATTTCACCTTTATTCATCTCTTATTATATGGATTTTTTTTTATTAAACCTTATTTTGTAGTTGGTTTCCAAAAATGGTATTTTGAAAATTTAAATTCTTAATTTTTTTAACTCATTTAAAAATTGTGGGGATGTAATTTATTTATGTGGTGGAGAATGTAACATGATAATATTTTTAAAGGAAAAAATTATGCATGATATCATATGTGATATCACACATCAAGATTAAAAAAGTTACTAGACAATATTATTTGAATTGGATAGTAGTCACCAGTCATTTTAATTATTGGAATGAATGCTTTTATATAAATTAAAAATATATATTTTACTAACTTTTACCATATGAATTCATTGGATACCAATTAATTATAAATGAAAATATAAACCAATTGAATATAAAAGACATGATTTTATTAGGAAAAAATTTCTATGAAATAATGGCTTCTTATATTAACAACATAAATTAATCACTATTAATAAAATTTAATTTTCTATATTCAATTATTTTTAAATTTAACCGATTTTATTATATGTTTAAGATAATAATAAATTAGAATTTTTAGTATAAATGATTTATTTTTAGAATATATTATTCCACCTTTTGATAGTGCACCTATATTAAATCGAAATTATGAATCATTTAATTTTTTATAGGAAAAAATAAAAAAATTTAAAATGAATATAAAATTTATCATTGAGCTAATTTATTTTATTTTCATTAAAATTTTCTTTTTATGTATAGTTGAAAATAATATTTTTTATTTGAAAACATCTATTTCATTTAAGTAACTTGTATTGATAAATTATATCATTTTTAATGTATAATAAATATATTATAAATTAATAAATTTAAATTATATCATTGGAATAAATTTAAAAATGAAATTTGATATAAAAACAATTTAATATTTCAAACTTTTCACTTTAAATCCTCACTTTTTTATTATGAGTGTTGCATTATTTTTAAATCTTATTTTTAAAATTATTTCAATTGAATTAAGTAAAATATATTTTATATATGGAACCATTATTTAAATATAAGGGGTTTTTGTTCAATTTTAGTTTTAGATATAATATATTTATCATGGAAATAAAATTATTTGCCATAGTTTATGTAAATTAATGTAAAAGGTTAATGTTATATTGTAAAATATTATCATACCAAATAAATACAAAATCTAATAGCTTGTTTAGGTATTTATTTAACCTAAATAATATACTAAATGTTTATTATCATCCAATATCCTGTAATTTAATGTAATCACATTGTGGTTGGATTTAAATATAGAATAATAATTATTTTAATCATTTAATCTCACTTCTCCTCATGAATAAATTCCACCCCTCACCACCCCTTTTAGACTCACAAATCATTGAAGCACCTCAAATATCAACCCAAACCTCTCTTCCTCAATCAAAACACATAAAATTGTATTTTTTCACCAAAATATAATTTTCAAAGACCTCAATAGTCCCTCTATTTGGTGATATCCATGACTTAATTTTCTCAAAGAATCGTTCCTAATTTCTTTTATTTTCTTACTATCTCATAACCTCCCTCACAAATCAATGAATTATAACTCCAAAAGAATGGATATAAATTATTTTAATGTTTTATAATGGAATATATCATACAAATTTAATTTCTCATATATTCTAATTCAAAAAAAGAATCTATTTTCCAAATGAGTTGAGTTTACCATCTCAATGAATTATGATTTTATGTTTTCCGTTACTGCCATCATAGATGATCATAAAAATTTTATTCTGGTAAAATATATTTTAAATAGGTATATTAAATCTATTTCATGTTATGGAAATAATATTATAATACAACATTAAATAAGATGAAACTAGTTCATGATGTTTGAAAAAAAACCAAATTAACTGAACATTTATCATTAACATTTTATCTAATGAATTATGCTCTTGTAAAAAATAAAAAATAAATATTTATTATTTATTATTTATGGAAGTTAATTAATACTATTATATTCCACTTCTAGAGTTTTAATCACATTTTACAAGAAACTCTATAATTATAAAATGTTGAATTTATCATGAAACCTTATAACAAATGCACCAAAAACCAAATATATTATGATTTTTTTAATTAATTGTTTAATATAAGTTTTAAAATAATATCATATAGAATTATAATTATGAATATAGTTATTTAATTATTGAATAATAATTTTTAATTAAATATACATGAGTAATGAATACTTTTGATGTGTGTCAAAAGCAATGTAAGGAATTTTTATAACCCAGTTTCTATTCATTAGATTTCAATTATACATCATGACCATGTATAGGTAAGAATCTGTGTGAAATTATTTATGAAATTTTATGATGTATTCCCAATTTTTTTATGTTTATTTATAGTGGATAGATATATTTTGTTAATATTTTTAATTTTTATGTCTATTGTTTGATATTTAGAAGGAACATTATTTTTAAAATTATTTTCATAATGTTACACTTAAAACTCTATTGTTCTCCCTTTCCTATTATTTATTCAATTATTTCAAATGTTTTTCAAATTATAAAATTCTTATTTAAATTTATTTCCATTAATAATTTATTTTTAAAATATATATTAATATTATTCTTTTTTTAAAGGTTATTTGTTATTTTTCTAAAAATAATACAGATGAAATGTAGTTTATTCTTATATATAATTGAAACTTTTCCCATAATCATGTCACTTTAAATTTAATAATCATCCATTACAATCTATAAATATTAAATATAATAATTAGGTTTTTATTTATGAGTGTGTGGATTAGTGAAAAAATTGATAATTGATGTAATGTTTGCCAATAATGATTCTTTTATTTAACCTTTATATGTTACACTTTTTTTATGGTCAATGTTAATCATTTAGAAGGATGTGTGGTAAAATGATAATCTAATGTCAGGTGAGACTATCATAACTCTAAAATTCATTTTTTAAGGATCTAGAGTTAATTTGTTAGGTTTTTCTTCAGATATGTTATGAATGGTGATACATATTTTATTCCAAATGTAACTATGATATTTACTCCATATTTTCTAGAGAGAGATATAATTTTTGTAAGATTGATATGAAAAATGATTTTTAAAATTACCTACTGATATTTTTTAAACATGATAATTATATTTCATGAAAATAAATTTTATTTAAAATGATATGATAATGATCTTTTTGAAAACATGATTCCTTTTATGAATGAAATGTATTCTACTATGAAAATGTTTTTATGATGTATTACTATCATAAGGGTTCCTTCCTATTTTTTACTTAATGGATATGTTTTTCTCATCCCACATTTAAAAGAAATTAACAAGGTAAATTATAATTATGTAAAAGGATGAGGAAAATATTAAAAATTTGATTGTTGATAATGAAAAGAAACCATTTTTCATTTTTAAATAATTCCCTTTAGTGGGATAAATGGACATTTACTATATGTTTATAGATTTAAATATCGGAGTTGTTAGGTGTTATTTATGACTTTTTTTTATTAAAATAAAAACATAAAATATTCTTAATAATGTAGTAATATGGATTGGAGTTTAATATAATAAGAATATATATTATTTAAGGCTAGGTCCTTACACATTGTTTCATGATGATATATGGGACCCTACCTCACGAACCGACTGATGAGATTACATTACATCAAACTGATTATTAGTTCTAACACAAAATGAATAATCATTCCCTTAAATTTGAAAAAGGTAGTAATTAAATATATAATATAGTTACATGGATATTAAATTTTATTTCATTTAAAAATTAATAAATATTATGTGTTGTGTATATAACCTTGATGTATACTATTTATTAATATAAATTCATATAAATTCAAGTGAATTTCATTAAAATATGCTTCTTGGAGGAAATATATGTTTTCAACCTTATTACACTCTTCCCTAGATTATGTTTTAAGAATAATTTAATATGAATATAATATCATTATTTTTTATTCTTATCTAATTGATGGGAAACATGGAACATGTCAGAATAAATAAATTGTATATTATTCATGTTTTCAAAAGGGTGTTCCCGATGTGTAAATGTATTTCACTTCCTGAAAATTAAACTCACCTCATGAAATAATTTATAATAGAATTATATAAATAAGGGATATAAAACCATAATTTAAGAATCATTTCAATGGTATCATGATTTTCAATTTGTTATTTTATTTCAATAGGATATTATTAATAAATTTTAAATATCTAAAACAAAATTATGTGCACCCACATTGTGCTCTTAAAAACTAGTATCAATAAAGGATAAAAAGTTACATAAGATTATAATTATTCCATATTTTAATTCTCTATTTTGACATGATTATATGTAATAACTGAAAATTTAGAAATGATAATTAGTTTTGATAGAGTGCATGATATATAAAACTGAACGTAAACGAACCATGAAATATTATTTCATATATATGATCATTAAAACAAAGATATAATATTGGCTGATATAAAATTTATTAAAACATTTTAAATTGATAAATATATATATATACATTTACAACTAAATATAAATATATTTATAAATTCTTATATGATAATAAATTATTTTATAGTAAAGTAATATGATTATTCATAAATAATTTTTTAAATGATTTTTAGTTCTTTTTGAGGGAAAATATCGATAAGTATTTAAAAGGATATATTGAAAACATTTTTTTCTTAAACTAAATTAATTTTTTATATATTTATACTAAAATTAATAGAGTGTTCCCCACTAAGTGGAATTATTTCACACATTGATTATTTATTTATTCACCCAAGGGGTTATTTAAAATTATGATTTTGGGTTGTTCCCTACACCCAATGGGTATGATTTCAATCTAAGATTGACGGGGTCTGTCCTCCATCATTGTATTTTTTTACTCTAGGATTTTGTTGAGTTTGAACCTCATGGTGGAATCTTATTGAGTCTGTTGGTAAAAATAAATCAAAACACATGTTTTTTATGGAACAATTTAAGGTCTTATGACAAAATCGGTCCATGAAGTTTAATGTCATGGAGAAAAGGAATCTCATGGAGTTTCAAGTGCATCTATGATGAATGGTGTGGGTATTAGATATTTATTATACCTCAGGGCTCCTTCGACTTTTGATGATATGAAATTGGATTAAATGTTAAAGCTACATAGTTATTGGTGTTATTTTCTACAAAGGAGTTTCAACCCATGTGGATGGAGGATACTGTCAGGATTATTTATGGAAGATGTTGTGGGTGTTTCATCCCATGATGGGGAAGAATAGAATGTATCTTATGAATTGAACTTACTTATTGAAAGTGATTAATCCTATGTGGAGAAAAGGATTGAAAATCAATTATGATCATACATGGATAATCTTTTTTAATCACATAGTGTAAAGATATTGTTTAACATCATATAATGATAATGTTGATGTGCAGTTGAAATTCAAATTACTAGGACATAAAGGTATGATATTTTATGTCATGTACCTTATATGTTTATGGGGATTAAAACATGATGGGACCATGCTATGGTGATAGAATTATCCAAAATAATAACTATCAACAGAGTGAGGTATGGTCTTTCCATTAAAAAAATACAGCTATAGGGATTACCCGATTAATACTCATGCTACTCTTGGATAATCAATGCAAAAAAAAATCTACGGAGGAGTGGAAAAAAAGGCACGGTGTTAGGAAACCTATTGTTAAAATAAATATGATTTAGGATAATTTTTTATAATATAATTATTTAGGGTGAAGTAAAATCCCACAATTGAAGAAAATTCGGTGGACACAAGACTATGTGTGACCATTCACAAAAATTCATACTGCTATTAAACACATCCAAGATTTATATTGGTTCCCCATTAACTCAAATTTCACCAGAGGGTTAGGGATTAAACGAGGAACCACGAAAATAATTACATATTGTGTTTTATAATGGTTTGTGTTTAATAAGTTTTTGGATCTTTGTAAATAACATGGGTCTCCTAATGGTCAGGGACCTCAAGGAAGTGTAAGCATTGAGAAAATAGCTATATCACCTAATGTAAATTTTTTGTTCCCATGGGGTTTATTTCATAGAAGAATAATAATCTCATGAAAAATCAGCTGCCTCAAAGAGATTTATTCTTATGTTATTGTCATGGAACATCTTGAATTAAATCTTCGCCATGGGATATTGTTAGTGATATTCCATGGGTGGATGTTTCGAAATAGAATCCTACCATTGGAGGCCCATTTATTCCTTCACAAAAATTTCATTTCATTATCTCTAATTTACAGCTTCTCTTAGATGATAAATAGGCACTTTACCTAATAACTCAAACTCATGGAGGTATATCATGAATAATGTGGAAGAGGGAATTGGATTCCTGAAATATGGAGTCTTTCATGAAATATTTGAGAATCATGAACTAATTCAGAATTGTGAACTAGAGTTAGATTGCACATAGGTTTTAGATAAAGCATTGTGCTGTAAGAGACTTCAGTTAACATAAGATATAATAATCTAGACATATTCTACGTGGAGTTTTTCGTCAATATTCTGCATAATCGAGTAAATCCATTAGAAACATTCCTTTGTAGTAGTGCATGTAATAATGGATAAAGTCTCTGAATTGGATTTTGGGATGTTTGTAATTATTTCCCCACAAACAGGACATCCATTCATTGACCTATCATGTGATACTTGGATTGTAGCTTAAAAAATTCTTACCTCATAATTGGATCTTAAAAGGTAAAGAATGCTCATATTCTAAGGTAAAACTTATTCAAATGGAAATTGGAAAACTATTCTACTGAAACATGTTCTATCAATGTGATATAAACAAGTCATGGGGTGTGGATAAATCCATTAAATTTCTCTCTTACGGTGTCAGAGAAATATTGGCTAATGTTGACTATAGATAGTAGTGCTTTAGATAAGTATTTAATAGTGAAATAGTAAATAAATGAACACGAATTTAACAAATTAGACGAAATGAAAATTTTTTATATCAAATTAGAGAAATTTGGTTTGGTTTAGGCTTGGACCACCTTATGTAATTCTATCAGGATACCATAAAATTGAATTTTAATGTCATTATTAATAAGTATTTTTAATTTATTAATAAACATTTCTCATCTTTCATTCATGATTACGGTTGATAGAAATTCCAAATGATCCACAGATTTTTCTTCAATCAAATATTCTCCTTTTAACATGTGAAAGTCACATGTGGTTTCAACTGGATTGGTATAGAAAATCCAAATATGGTATTGAGGATCCCAGTTGTCTAAAATAGTCCACAATATCTTCACTATATGTTTAGTAATAAAAAATATATCTACACATGACTATAGATCTACCAATAAGTGTGATCTATAACCAAGAACATTGAACACAAATATAATAAACAAGGAAATTTAAAATATTCATATTAAAAATAAAAATATAATTATATCCCAATAATATTATGAAATCACGAACTGAAAACCATTTGAAAAATAAAAAAATTATAAAATAATTTGATAAAAACACTTAAACAGGAATCACATGGGGTCACATACCCTTTAACAAAAAAAACAATTTTCTACCCCGCGATAATATAAGAAATAATTAAGGTTGATATCGTAGTAGGTATAATAACTGAAAATATAAATAAAATCAGAAAAAAGGTATATTGTAGAAACAATGGTAGTTATCTCGTGATAAATTAAAACTACTTCACTGGTGAATCATCCATAAATTTATTGAGAGAGTGAACATCTTTATCTTACTCATTGTATACATATTTTCTCTCTCTAAACATTGAATTTATCTTTTTTATGATATTCTGTGTTTAATATGATAAATTTATGGGTGTTTATATATTTCATCATTAATATTTAATTCCTAAATGATTTTAGATTAGATATTAATTTAGAAAAATGGTATATAACATATACTATTTCACATATATAATTAAAAATCCACCACTTCACATCCACCATTTCACATGAACCATTACCTCAATCGAAGTTCATATTGACCACTATAAGCAACAAACAAAGAATGTATTCATTTATTTCATCATCTTTGTCCTCTCCATCAGGTCTAGTAATTGGATCCATTCAAAGTCCCTCTCATAAAAGAATCCATGGTCCCAAAATTCTCGATGAATGAATGGGCTTAAAAATAGGGGATTTTTTATTTTCATTCCTCTATGTAGGATATAAGGAATGTTCTCACAATGGTTCTCAGGATTGCAATAATGGAAACAATAGTGGGGTTTTTAGCTTCAATCAATGTAATTTACATTAATATTGGATAATTTATTCCCAGAGAAATGAGAAGGGAGTTTTCTTCTTCTAATGTGTCCTTCGAATGATATTCTTGGGTTTTGGGTTGGGGAAAAGGTGTGGTGTTGAGCATGGAATCCTCATTCATCATGAATATAATTGAAAATTTTCAAATGAATCTCATGGTGATCTACATATGTATTAGTGATCATCTATGGTGGACTCTGGTGACAGAAGTGATCATTCGTTAATCCTTCAAGATTTCTAGTACTGGAGGTGGGGATATCTGGCCAATAATATCTATGATCGGTAATTGGAAGGTTGTGTAAGAAATTTTTTGATTGTTGTGTTTAGATTGATCAATATTTCAATAGTAGATCAAATATAATATTAATGAAATTGTCGATAAAATATAACATATCACAATGTTTCAAATATCTAACATCAGGGGATGAATGGTTAGTGTGTATTACAGTGGAAATAAAAAACCTTTCATGCCATATGACATTATATATGGCTAGAGTTATTTTAAATATCCCCACATTGAGTTTGTAATACTCAAATGGTAATTAACTGGGTTTTATGAGGGTCTTAGAGTCACTAGAGGTTATCCTGGTCATTGCAATGGTTGTTTTGAAATGAGTCGCGGTACTCAAGGAATCAAAAATATTCATTTCTTATGACAATAGGTTTATATGGTACAATATGACATGAGGCAAACAATAGAGTCATTGGTGTAATCTATTCAAGCACAAGTGATCTAGTGAATAATAAAATGACAGAGTTCCATTAGAATTATAAATAGATACATGAGGATGGTGTCACACAATGGATGTGTAGTATATTAAGGAAAGGAATTATAAAGAAATGTGTTAGAAATAAACTCAAGATATTATAATGTGTGGCCTCCTAGACACAAAAACTCACACAAACATGTTTTAGGTGCACTAAAAAACCCATGTGGTCTTAGACCAAACACTTCACCCATATGCTCTTGATGAGACCTCTCACACAACATGGGCATGATTCTCTAATGAGACCTAACACCCTACCATAATGATAAGCCCTCCCTGTATTGTCATGGGCACCTAGACGCTTCTAATTTGGATATGTGGTTGTCAAATAATTTAAAATGGGATAGCTGGATCCATAGAGATTTTTAAAGCACCCTAATAATATATAACACTTATAAAATCATCATATTTCAGTAAAAATTACCAATCCCAAACAATTAAATGAATAAAAAATGAGATTATTAATAATTTTACACATTTAAAATCATTTTACATTGATATATATATTTCCACACATTTATTTAAAACATTAAAATTTATGGGAATTAGTCATTAAACATGACTAAAAATTTCTTATAATTATATATAGAAAATGAGCTTGTCAAATACCCCCACATGTAAACTATGATTTTCCTCAATCATAAAATATTAATATCAAATTAAAGATGTTATTAGTTCTACCATTATTTATATTATATTACACCAAAAAAATATGATCAATGTTAAAAAAAATTTTCTAAATTCCACAAAATATATTATTTTATCTTTTAAATATTAAATATAAAAATAAAATCTACTATATTACTTATTCAAATTTTAAAATGATAATATCTCTCTTATAATTCTTTCAAGACCCTTAATTTATTTGTATTAATCAAGATAAATATTAATTTACCTTTATTGGATATTTCCTCCCACCAATCATGATGTTCATGCAAGTAGATTTATTCTAATATCCTTATAACATCTACTATATCTATATGTTTATTAAAGAACTAATTTAGCCACATTGTAATGAAAATTGTCACAATAAATTAGGAGGATTTTGAAATTAAGGTTCAAATGACTTTGAGGCTTAAAGTAGATAGTTATGTTTAAAAATTCAAGAATTAAGAATAAATATATCTATTAATGTATAAGTAAAGATACATTATTTAAATGTTTATGAAATTCTAATATTTAGTTTAGAAGCTCCACATTCCCCAAACTCAAAGGAGATTCTATAATTAAAAATTCATAATAAACTATTATTTCACCATATCAAATTATCCTTCATGTTTTATATGTGTTTTTAATAGTATTTTTTTCATCCTTCTGTTTATAATTAATCGCACAGACAACACCATACCACATATAACAAAAATCACTATTCTTTTATTAATTTTTTTATTAATCCAAGTAACAACCCATTAATTATTATAAATTAATACCAAGAGCGGGAAATAATTAATAATATTCTGTATGAATCAAATACAATCTAAAATAACCAAAAATAGCACACCCCCAATCTTTTTACATGCAATTTATTTCATCCCATTAACCATGTATTCCCTCACCCCCACACATTAACATTAAAATATCATGAAAGTACAAATATTATAGAATTAATGCATAATAAACATTTGAAAACTTGGCTCCTTTGTAAAAAATTCCTTCATGGTCTCAATATAAATATATGGATTGATGTATTAGGTTCTCTAAAATATAATGGATTATAGAGAAAAATTTATAAATCATTCTAAATTTTGTTTTGTACAATTTTAGGTATGAAAATAATAATAGAGCGATCTACAATGAGACATTTCAAAAGATCACTCGTGAAATATGATCAGTAATAAGTAGGCAGTACTTGGTATGGAAATTATATTGGGAATACAAATATGATATTTCAAAATAAAACCTATCATGAATAATAATAAAAAATCTATTCATATAAATATTAAAAACTCAAATCATGAAAATGGTAGAAACATTTTATTTAGATGAATCTACTAATTCCCATAAATCTTCAGTCTTTATTTTAATGACAACGATAAACCATAATTTTATAAATTATCTATTTTTCTCATTCAATATTATTATAATTGAAATATAAAACATGGAAGCACTGGATTCATATGAATCTGTTATCTCCTAGATTAGGCAAGTAATGGAAGGGTTCAAGTTTAGTGATGGAATTTTATTGTTTGCATACATACTAGAATCATCAATTTCATACTGATTATTAAAAAAAAACTATATTTTTTAAAATATTATTATAAAAATAATTATCTAAATATTGACATTATCTTTTTTCTCAATATCCATCTCATTTTTTTGGGGATATCAATTGTCTTTCTACATGGCCGTCTTTTAGAAAACTCACACCAGTTTAATATTCATTCCATTAATGATCACAGGATGAAGAGAACATGTAAATTTATTTTGAACTCTATAATAATAAAATAATAAATTTTTGTGTTCAATCTTGGATGATCCATTCTTTAATTTTATTGGATCTTCCTAACTTCATGGGATGAAATCAATAGGCATGTTGGAGAAATCTGAGATCCTATACTTGTTTTTGAGGTAGACTCCAATAGACCTAGTTAGCCTCAACAAAATGATAGTGAATGTGTTTCTAAACTCTTCTCTCCAAATAGGAATGGAAAAAACTATTAGTAATTAGTAACTATAAAAAGTCCTTCCCAACTAGAATGAAGCTTACCTGTAATGATATTCAGTCAATAATTGTAGAGTTGGACTTGGAATCCAGCTTTAAAGGTATTTTTGTCAATTAGTTTTTCATTTTCTTCTCTAGTTCTATCATTCTTATTTATTATCTTAAAAAAATATTAACTTCATAATTATAATAGTTATTATAATTAGAGATTTATCTACTTCCCTGTACTCACCAAATCCAAAATCATCAATTTTATTTTCCAATACTCTTGGTGCTCCATCTCCATAGAAAAATGAAAATTTCTTCCATTAAACAACTTATATGTATTCACAATAATAGTATAATTGTATGATACATATTTTTAAAATAATATTTCTCGTTTAACATGGGTCTAAAATTCCTGATTTGGTTTAACTAGTTTCTTTAAAATACATATAATATCCTAGTTGGAAACATTAGATTTGAATTTTTTGAGAAGGTATATTGTAGATGTCTTGTGGTGCCACCAATTATTTTTAGGCCAATAATCCATAATTGAATTATAAAATATATTCCCTAGTATATTAATTATATCCCTTACCTATTTAAAACAATATAATATTCTTGAACTTATAAAATCACCTAAAATTTTCGAATCTTTACCCATTGAGGCCTTAGATTCTACAAATGTAAATAAATATAGTATAACAAGTAAAATGTAGTAATTAAATAACTAGAAAACGGTAAAATAACATAAATTACTCACACATTAATTATTTCACTAAAAATTATTTCATTTAGAAAAATATTTCCTTTTTTCAAAATATTTTAACAATATTTATAGTTCTTATAATTTTTTTCAAAATTTAGGTGATATTTTAAATAATTTTCCAATTAATCTTTTATACCAACACCTTTATGGCCATTATTTGAGGTCCAAAGTGTCCTCAAAGAATATTTATAAACAAATTGAAAAAATATTCTATATATATTTTTGGTAATCACCTCCTCATGACATTACAATTTTAGATTTTCCACATAAATGGAACTTCATAAATATATAATCTAGAATCCCCCATCTGTTTTTTATTTTTATAATAGTGTAGATGATAATGTACCTAAATTTTGTCCAAATAAATTACAATATCATTATATCTTTGTACTTCATCTTCAACTATGTAGTGTTTCCCTCTATTTATGTTACCATTGACCATGATCTGTTATGGAAATTTAATTTCTACAGTGATGGAGAGTATATTATGTTGATATTGAACCTAATTTGAAGTTCCTATTATTTCATTAGTCTCTAAGTTGAAATCGTGAATGAGTGTTATCCATCATAACAGCCTTGGTCTTCCATAACCATTAACTATAAATTACCTAATTGATCCATGATAAAAAAACTAATTTTGTTCCCACTAAATATGATATAAATTTATCCACATCAAGCAAAAAAAAGTAATTTTTTCCATTCCTGTGTAAATGATTCCTATTTCATCCATATTTATTGAGTAATATCTTATGATATGTGTTATTCCATTAATTATATATGATAATACTACTTCAACAACTTTTTTTGATGCATCAAAACAAAATTATAATGGGTGCACCATGTTTTTCGGTATTATAAATGGTGTGCGAAATAACATTCTATTTGTTCATCCAATTAATCCATATAGTTATCATTGAAAATAAAGTAAACTAATTATAAATTTAATCATGATATATGAAGATAAATATTACTAAATTCCATGATTATTCATCTATAATATCATACATCGAAAAAATAATATAATATTTCTCTCATATTCAGGGATTTTGAAATAATTTATTACTTAATATTTAGATTTGGCCACCTAAATGCATATTTTAAAGTTATTTGATCCAGTTTTATCTATTATTTAACCATAATATGACACTTCTCAATGTCACAACATAATATTTCTCTATGATTATTTTCAATAAATCTTCCAAATTCCATAAGAAATGATCAAATGATTTCACCAAAATAGTAGAATCATTTAGAAATACATCTAAAATTTCATCCATTTCAACTGATAAAATTCATACCATACACCGGTAAAAATTTCTTGGGGAATTTCATAATATGGATAAAATTCAATTTTCGGAAAATTCCATTAATTGAAATGTAAATTATGTCTTATGTTAAACTACTTGGGTAATTTACATCAAAAAAATATATGGAAGTACATCAAAAAATCAGTAATGTTCCCTACCTAAGAAACCTTACAACATTTGGCCAATAAATGGGATGTGAAAATAGTATTTTTAGTTGATTTGTTTTCAAATTTATTTAGTTTATTCATACCCTCCAATTTTTCTGGAATCTCAATGATATAAATTAATTATTTTCTTTTGTCACTAATTTCAAACTAGCTTTCTTATAAACCATATGGATGGGATAACCAATCCTGATTTATAAATTTTTTTATTTTGTTGGCTACTAATAGTTTTTTAATACATTTTTTACACATTTCCAGAATTATGGGGTGAATTCTTCTATGGGGTTTCTTATTATGACAGGAATAACCTCTTGAAAAAATTTATGTAATGAAAGATTTAGTTCTAATCCATGGATGTATCAAAGGCTCCAACCTAGGGATTGTATATTTGATTTAAAAATGCCAAATAACATTATCTATTATTATTGGGACATTTGGTTCATAATTAATCATTGATATTTTTATCCATCTATATGATACATGTATTTTTGTTAACATATGATAAGATTTACTTCATGAATGGGGGGTTGTTTCAAAGATTTGATTGAATTCAAATTTATTAATTCAAAATTTAAAATATATTTTAAAAGTGTATCAAATTAGTTTTTAATATAAAATTATTAAATAATTAATATATTATATCTTCTTGATCATTAAAAATAAAATTTTATGATTTTAAGTACAAAAATTTTTCATGGAATTTACGATAGAAAATTGATATCCTAATTCAAGAATTATTAATGAAAACCAGATTAATTAATTGGATCAATAATATACTCTTTTGCATTTTAAAAATTTTGATTATTAGAATAAGGGTCCCTATTGGTGTCAAAAATAGTGTAGTAGAAATTGTAGTCACCCAACTCCATCGTGAGGTTTCTTCCATGTAAAATAATGATCCTCTTTTCCTTATTTAGGAATTTACTTCCCAAAATAATGAGTTAACACCCTGGTTCTTTATCTTCCTCCATGATCAAAATATGAAAATATGGCAGAAGTCTAATTCCTTAAACTCCCCTAAGAACATATTCAAAAACATTAGCTATAAAAATAGTGAATATAATTTTCACTTTCAAAACCACTCTTATGAGCTTCAGATTTCCTATTTTCAAAGATGATAATAAATATTTAGACATAATATTAATGGAGTAACTAATATCACATAATGTGTCATAAAATTTCAATGAAAAAAATGGTTTTGGGAATATAGTGTGTCTAGAGATCTTAACATTTGATAGGAAATGGTTTGATGATCATGATTGAGACACACCTTACACTGATGATTTTTTTCCAATATATCATTTTCATCTTGGTAAAAATATTATGGATAAAATTAGAATAATTTTTAATTTTACTAATGCATTTAAATAGCGGTATATTAATGTCAACCATTTCAAATTCCTCTGAAATATCAGTTTAATGTTTTTCTTCGTCAATATTATCATATTACACAATCCATGAATCGAATGGGATTATAATAAATTTATTCTCCATTTCATATTTTTGAAATGGATTTTCGGGTCAATCATTCATAAATATTTCCTTGGAATTTTCATCCACCTATATTTCTTATTTTCATGGTTGAGTGGTTTACTCTTTCTAAATATTCATAGTATTTCCATAATTTTCCAACTCACCTTCATCTTGTTCATCATAAGCTTACATGGGCTGTAGTGTCTAGATCCCCATGACACATCTATTGATTAAAATTCATTTACATTTTTATGGATATTTTATTGTGTGAGTTAAGATATTTACTTGGTTTATTGACATAATATCTCTAAGATTATCAATTATTTTTGATAATTCCTTCACAATACATTTGATCTCCCAATTGATTTTTTTTACCTTTATTTTATTGGTATGGATGCTGATAGGGGAAATATATAGGATCATTTTTTGAAATGGTGATTTCTGATAGGTCTGTTGATAGTTTTTTTCTTATATGGTTGTTGGAATTGGTGGATATTTGAATTTATAGTATAAAAAAGGTCTATCATTACATTTTTCGACCTCCAAATCCTAGTTGGTCATACCCTTATCTCCAATATTAGTTTTATTGATATTAACTTTGATGTAATTCAGCATCAAAACTCTCCATTCCCTATACCACAACACCCTAATCAAGGAATTGATGGGGTGATTAACATAAACCAAATACAAGATGTGGGGAAGACTATTCATTCACATGTTTTACATTAACATACCTTACTATGAATGGGGATTATTCATTATTTGATTCAATTATTGATTATGTGTTAGAAGTATTTACCTTATAGATGAATGTTGTGCTTATACCTATTATTTCGAAATATTTTGAATTCATTTCAATTTTCTTAATCTGGTTCCATGATTCCGTGCATCACTTACCATTGAAACCTCCACCAAATTTTTAACGAAGTTATATCTCTCATTCTCCATATGCATTTTTTAGTACAAGACATGGATGTTATGAACTTTATTAACTTGATCAGGATATCAAATACATAGTTATTGGATTCATTTCAAATATTCATTAAGTGTTTCTCTATAAATTGTTTGAATTCCATAGATCTCCACACTTATTTCAGTTATATGAGTGCTTGGGAATAACCTCTACATAAAACATTATCAGAGGACATTATAGTCATAAAATATATCTAGATTTTATGCTATAATAAATTTTTTTGGAATAACTCTCAAGTGAAAACTGGAATTCCCTCTACTTGACTTATTCCCTCGCCACTACTCTTAGATTGAAGATCAAATAAACTGAGCTAAAATATTTAATGTCTTAGTTTATTTATTCCCTTAAAAGGACATCAAATGTGTATAATACATGAATTATATTCACTCAGAGATGAAAGTAATTTTATTTTACATTTATTGTTAATTTATTATTCAATTTATAAAATTTTGGGTCACAAATTTCTCTAAGTGTTGGTGTTAGGTTATTTTCAATATTTATTGGCTTGGCGTGAGAACATGATAATTCACATGAGTCCTCAAAATTTATTTTTTCATATATGACTTCAATAATAAAATTATAATGATTATTTATCAATATTATCTAACATAAAGGTAAATATTAAATAATTATTAATTTGAGTACCTTTTTATGATAGTTATGGGATTGATTATAGCCAACTCCACTATAGTGGTGTCATGTTTTTGAAAAAACACGATTTTTCTGTGATTTAGAAAGAGTTATTAAATTTTCCCAATATGGTGTTGTTATAAAAGCATAAAATTTTTATATATAGAATATTTTTTGAATCATGTAGCCATGAGTGAAAATGTAAAAAAAATTTGAATTTATGTACTTGTTAGGGATGAATTTGGTTACTGGATAAAATATTAGAGAAAATTGGTGGGGATTAGGCTTGGATTCATTTTTTAAATCTATCATGTCCCTAGAATATTGAATTATTTTCATTTATTGATTTATGAATTAATTGTTTAATAATAGTTTTATATTATTAACCCTTGATTTTTTATGATATAATTTGAAAATAACCCACATGATTTCCTTTTTTTAAAGTTATCCTCCTAATGTTTAAAATTTATAGTGTGTCTCCTTTTCATTGACTGAGAAATTCCAAATTATGTATTAATGATCCCAAGTGTCCATATTTATCAACTAATTTTTCCCAAATGATTAGTAATCACCAAAAAAGATTCTATACAATCCTAGAAAGCAGAATTAGTGTGATTCATAACTATTAATATGGAGAAAAAATTTCTCAATCTATGAGATTTAAAATTTACAAATTCATAATAAAAACAAAAATATATCCTTTTATAATTCTAAAATAATGAATTGAAAAAAAAGTAACAACTAAAAATTGATAACCTAAATTTAAAAAATCTAGACTCATACATCACTTATAGTCACCTCCCATTCACTCAACCACAACAATGTTCTATCCCTCCATAATAGATGAAAAAATGGGAGTATATGGGGCATAAAGCATTACAAAAGAATAAATAAATAAGTAAAAATAGAGTATCCACAACTATAATTTATTTTCCTCTCATGATTTTGAGATACCTCATTTAGTGTCATATAATCCGTGAAATTATAGATAGTGGAAACCACTTTATGGTACCCATTTAATCATTATATACGTTTTTAAAAATTGCAAATTTTGTTTTCAGGATATCATTCATTGAATCATCTAAATTCTATGGTGATTCATTATTCTAGTGCTAAGATGAAATTCATAAATGTAGGTAGATCATATATATAGTTGTAACAATGGTATATTGTTGTTACCATAGGAAATCCATCAGTTCACATCCACCATTTATCATCCACTATTTCCATAATAACCATATCTACCACTGTAGTATCCAAATATAAAATATTTTACCATTTATCAGATCATTTTCTTCCTCCATCATTAATTATTATTAGTTATCATTTCCAAAGTCCCTCTCATACAATAATACATTACCATTTCCACTTCCTTGAATGAACATTCACAATATCCAGTGATATATGTTGTGCATTCTTCTTCATGGGATGTATGGAATGTTCCACTTGTGGTTACTAAAAGTGGCAAGGTAGTCATGTATGTGTCTTGTTCTGTCTCTATTAAAACCTATATCCTTCACACTAGACATAGGAATCTCAAACAAAAATTATGGTGTAGTCTTCTTCCAATAAGTTCCTGGTCATTTTTTTGGGAGGAGGGTAGTCGAAAAATTGAGGTGTTATATGATGGATTATCCTCCATCATTAATGGTGATTGAATTAATAAAATTACTCTCATGGGGATCACCTGAGGTCTTCATGATCATCCATGGGGGAATCAGGTGTTGGAACTGATCAGATAGACCATTGATATTTCCAATGGTTGATATTGTGATCTAAAGTCAGTAGTAGTGGGGGTCTATAGGTCAAATGTGGTGGAGGTAGAAGAGGATGGTCATGCCCAAATACACCAATGTCTCAATTATAGATCAATTATTCTATTTGATTAATGTAAGATCATATATACCATTAGAATAATGGTAGGTCACTTATACCATGGATGCAATGTATGATCATACCTACCATTTTCATCATGGTCCCTTCCTCTCAATGTTGTGGAATAATGACATTGTCTCGCTATTTTAGTGAAAAAATAATTCTAGAGTGGGATGTGGGTTAGTATAATTAATGCATTTAACTTGTTAGAAAAACAATTAATATCCATCTAAGCCTCATAGTGGATAGAATAAGTGTAACTATCCATGTACGGAGTATGACATTATTGAATGGTCAATACTGAGGTTGTATAAGGTTTTGGAAGTGATCTGGGATGATCTCCTGGTTCATCATTGGTGTATGCCTTGAGTTGTGATCCGTGAGGAATAAACATTTGTTATTTATAGTGATGATAGGTGGTGGTGCCAAAAAATATGTACCATCGATAGGAATATTTTCTAGTGTGATATATTTGATATTGGGTGATTGAATGAATCTTGGATGGAACAATTTCATTAATTAGATGATCAATAAATAGAAAAAGTGATCCCACAATAGTTTGTTAGTATGTTGAGGTAAGAATATATAAGGACTATTGTGGAATCTAGGCTCAATTTCCTACATTGTGGTGGGAGCCAAGATAAACATGCACACAAAGACCCACAAGCATGACAATCACCCACTATACAGTCTGAGTGGGCCAAGGACCAACTCGGTACGCACGGGCTCTTTCCATGGAATCACACACCATAAGACCGAGATTTCCTCTATTTCCTCACACCTGAAATTCTTGTAAAATCATTCCACGTGGTGGGAATGATGGCTAGAACCTTGTAGATTGGATATGGTGCACGGATCCACAGGTTGATGACCTAGAAAAGGCCTGAACCATTTTTTTCAAACATTTGAAAAATATAAAAAACATTTAAACAACTAATTTCACAAAAAAATACTGATCCAAAATAATGAAATAAATACCAAATTTAATATATTAAAAGATTTAATAGATTTAAATCATTTTACTTCCATAATTATATTTTCACATATTTTAGTAAAAAATTAAAATTCATGTGAATTATTCAAAAAATATCATTAACCATCATTGAAAACATCATGAAATGTTAATGGAAAATGAGAGTGTCACATTATTATTATAGACAATGTTATGGATCCCTTAGGGTACAAGGACATTTTTAATGATTTTTCTATGCTCTATTTTCATTAAATTCATGAACATCATGATCATTTTTTGATTTAATTAATTTTTTCAAAACTCAACACATTTTCAAATTTTATTTCCACGAACGTACATACATTACTAGATTTCCACAAAAATACATCCGCAAACTGAATCATTATGACTTAACCTTCACAAATAAACCTTCCTTATACGTTATGAAAAATAGTTAATGACTTCAATATGGCAGCTAACAATGTATATGATGATTCAAAATTTAGAGAAAATATATAACAAAACCTCATTTTTGGAGAGAGGATCTGGAGTGCATCATATTATGACACACTCGAAACACTATTAATGGAATATACACAAGAATACTAACTATAAAAGATATAGTTGTAAAAATATGGGCTCAGGGATGAGGTTTCCATCTATAGTGTTAATTGAGATGATCATGCCAATTGGTTTAGGATAATTCCAATTTTGTACTAGTGGCATAATGCTTTCAATGATCAAATCATGAAACAGAATTAATATCTCACTTTATGCATCCTATGAAACCACGTGAATGAAATCAATGGGGAGTGATTGGAGGTGGTAGAATATCCCCTTAGTATATGATGATACTCACAATAGTCTTTGGGAACCCTATAAAGGGACAGACATAATGTAGGGACCTATTACAGGGAGAAATTTTGCAGATCAATAGTTTTGGGAATATTGGGCATTATATTTACTCTCTGAATTTGAGTTGTAAATGAAGTAATAGTGAAATATTTATGTAACTACAACAAAATTGTTAAATTATTTCCATAAATTAGACTTCATGAATGCTCTGTTCAGAAGGTGTTTTCTAAAGACTCATACATTTTATCTAAGATATGGTTAGGTTGGCATTATCTACTGAGAACTCTAATAGATGGATGTGATAATAATAAAAGGATCCTTCTATGATGAGTTCCTATACGAAGATAATGTCGGTGGTGAAAGTGGAATATGATCTCCATTAAAATGAGATTTAGCTATTTTGTGCCTCAGGTAATATAACACAAATTGCCGATGAAGGAAATCCTATTCAAGAATTTGTTTGAGAATTATTTTTCAATGAATTGTATAACATTCTATTTGGGAGGAGATATAAATATCCTATGTCATTTTAGCTAGGAAAGGAGAACCCATAACGGAGGATTCAGATTAAATTTAGTGGTAGTTATTTGGATAATGTGTGAATCGGAAAACATTGTTTTTTAGATTGTAAGGATTTATTGATGTGATGATTTTTGGGTGGATTTTCCTAGGGTAGTATTATCATATTAGGGCATTACTGAGAACCTTTATCAGGATGGAAAAGATGGAAAGGAAGAATCAAATCAACCAAGAAGTCTTTGTGATGAATTATAAGTTGTTTTGTGACATCATCAAGTAAAATACCTAAAACAATGTCTATATGAACATCTATTTAATATATGGTGGGGTAGCTAAAATAACTAGGGGAATGAGTATATGAACCCATTATCTCATCCCATCACAATCCTATGACTATCAATTCTAAATATCATCAAGAGTCACCCTCCCAAAATGGTCTCTCTACATATGCTGATGAGGATCAGGATGTAGACCACTTAATATTCCACCAGTTCACAATTATCATGGAAATGATTATCAATGATGACATGAGGACCATCGGTCAGTAGTTATACCTCATAGACATTCAAGGTGGTGTATTGGTGGAAATTAATTACATCAATGTAATCTACTGGTTTTACACCCACATCGATTTGTGAGAATGTTCTGATGCCTGCATTGGATAATACCTATTGTTTAAAATATGTATGATAAGGAATTCAATAGAAAATTCCTCCAATAAATTATTATAATGATTGGGTGAAAATTCAAGAAGGGGAAGAATGTGTTTTGATGGCCCACTATTTTTATGGTCTCACCCATGATTATGCACTGATATGGAAGAGATCATGTCATAGGGAAATGTTGAGGTTGTGAAAAAACTAGGATGATGAAGGAGTAGTCCCACAATAGTGTCGTTGAGGTTGAGAGATATACAAGACCTTTGATTAAGGCATCATTTATTAGGTGGGTTGAGTAGAAGCTATCGGGATGTTAATTCCTGGATATGCATAGGTTGAAAATGCATAGTTGGGAGTAAAAATAGGCTCAAAAATCATGGGAATGAAGCTCCAAGAGAATGGTGAACCCTTATGGGGAAGTCCCTAGGATGAATTTTTAAGTCCTGAGGAAGAAACAATGACAAATAGATGTTCATATAGATTTTATATTCCCTGATTCCAATGGTAGATAGGTAATCCACAAGTTACTCACCACTATTTCGGATATTTAATCATCCTCATGATAGGGGATATTCCTCATTAGGATAAGACACATGAGGGTAGGATTCCATGTCTCATATGATATTTTTATGAAATACATGGTGGAGCTAGAGAACCTGATATACAATCATGGAATTTTATGACCCCTAACCATGTGAGTGATTTTTTTTTGTAGGCATCATCTATTCTATAGATTTCACAACTGGTGAGATAGCTATGCATGCGACATAGAAAAAGGGTTAAGAGGAATAGTCCATGGTGAGATATGTCTACCATTAGTATCCTAGGTATGAATTTCCTATTATCTTCTGGGTAAAACCTTTGGTCATATGTTACATGAATATAACCCATCATTTAGAATTTATTCTTAAATTCCTTCTTTATATTATAGGATTAGGTGAGCACTGAGATGGGTGAGGTTTTGGATGGACCAACGATATATGTAAATAGATCTTTAACCACTGGGGGAGAGAGAAAGGGATGTTTACATGATGTTATAGAAATAGCCAGTAATCAATGGCCAAAGTGGCACCTCTATATTAAAAAACGACTACTTGGAGAATTCCCTCACCATAGGGATTTCTTGTTAATCTCTCTCAACTGCTCACCGAGATGTATAATTCATGTATCTCTTTCCCCAACTCCACATTTCATTTTATGTTTTACTTCTCATGTGTTACACACTGCCAACCATTTGATTCAAATAGATGTTAAAAATGTAATTTTTTCTCAGTAAGTAGTTGTGATGCTTTTTCTTGGGGTACTAATATTGTAATATAATATTCCTTCAATACAGGTGGTCAATGAAGAGGTTGTGGTTGATCCTACCATTTATGTTCCACATTAGGTAGATACTTTAAAAAAATAGTTTATGGAGGTGTAATATTTCATGTCAAAAACTAGTGTAATTGTGGATTTTATTGTGTATTCACTTATCTAGAAAGTTATATTAGTGGTGATTTTTAGATATAAAAAATCATCAATTTTTTTAGATCATTCCACAAATTGTGGTGTTCAGGGATGATGGGATGGTTATTCCTTAATTGGAGGTGTAGGAAGAGGTATTTGAGTGTCCCACTATGAATGGGGGTCTGGAGATTTTATTTTACCATAGAATTGTTCCTCAAAACTCCATAGGACATGGATATGAATTATTTATCCATTTATGTGTTGGTTTAGATCCCTCTATATAATATGACTCATTATAAGGACTTCAGGAATTATGGGTAAACCGTTGGTGATTAAAGTCAACAAATCTAATGAAAATGGTGGATGAGTGTGCTGAATTTAATTTCCTTCAGTTTAATGGTTATTCTTCCAAACTGGTTGGTATTAATCCTTCACTGGCTATTCATCCTCTAGACTGATGGGGTGGATTTTAGAAGCATCTATGAAATATCATTGGATATTATCATTTATTGAGACTATTCTAATTGGTAGGAAATTAAATATTAGTGGAACAAAAAATATATATGAGGTCACTCAAGCTATGAAGGTAGCCAAAATGTATATTTCCATACAAGTGGAGCTAGAATAAGAGAAAGTGGCCATTGTAACTACTCATGAAATAAAGGATGACATAGTTCAAGTACTCAGTTATCATGGATTGACCATAGTTATATGTTTCCATGTCCTAAAATATTTGAGATGATGATTTTTTGTTACACTCCTACACATAATATAGTTTATTTTAAATCACTACATTATTTAAAATGATTTATTTTTATCTACATGTTGATCACATTGATAAGAATACCAAATGTGAATCTGAAAGTCTATATGATTCATTGATGGTGTATGAAAAAGGGGAAATGATTATATTTGTCACTTATATTAGAGTACTATACAATTTTAAATCAATCTATGGCTGATAAATATGATTGACCATTGGGTGTGACCTATCCCGGAATGTTTAGGCTCAAGCATAAGATACTATGCACAATGGGCTTGTTTTCGAAATGTGTTACAGTGAATAAATGGTGTAACACGAAGGTATTGTAATTATACACTATGGGGGGGTGTACGAATTGATATGACTGTGATTTTTAGCAAAAATGGGTGTCATTCCAATGGTTGGTAACTAAATACCATATTCAAAATCCATAATCTAGAATTAATTTTTTCATATAATGGGAAAAAACATAGTCAACCACATACCATGTGATAGAAATAATATCTATCTCATAAGTTAATAATAAGTCCTTTAAAGAATGTACCTAGGAATATATATTATTTTTATTGTCATATAACCATTTAAATTAGGGGGACTATTCAAAGGCATATCATAATGGGGATTCAAGTCAAGGGAGATGAAAAGTATGACATAAACTGATGTAACTTTTGAACCAATTTAAATTCTAATAGAATTAATAAACCATATATTTTTAGCACATTGTTTTGGAATAATAGTTTCAAAATAGTTTATAATCATCTTAAAATTATATATAATATTGGATGTTGATTAATATTCATGAAACATGAAAAATTTAATAGTTGATCAACAACAATTTTAGAAAGTTTCAACTAAAGAGAAGGCCTCTGATTCTTCAAATATTCTTATCATGCAATGATGATGATGTACATGTGGTTTAACATCATATGATTACGAAGACGTGAATTTAGATTAACTTGGTACAGTGAAGATGATACATCACATTATTAAGTATAATTTGATTGATATTTTCATTTAATTGTTAATTTTCATGTGAAACGGACATGTGAACCACCATAAATAAAACCTACTGAGCCAAGGTGGTGTGGTGAATGAGACAGTGTCACAATGGAGGTTCCCCTTATAGTGTCTTATGAGGAAAATTGATTTTAATATTTGTATCTAACATTTTTACGAATTGATATATTCAATGAGAATGATGAGGTTATTTTTGTTCTCCATAAAAGGACCCTATTGGATTTGTTCCACTTTATTTTTATACATTTGTCTCCAAAAAGTCATGAGAGATACCTATAAATTGAATATTAATATTTCACGGCATTTCCTTCTTGGTTTTCAAATGGAAACATGTTTTTTCCTCTTTAATTTGGTGGTTTATGTTCATTCCAGTCATACAAATAAGATGGATATAGCTAATCGTCATAATGCACGGACCATTACACCATGTCTAATGTCAAGGAGCTTTGATAACAAAGATGTAAATTGTTTAATGTCATAATGATTTGAAATAAGGGTTCCCTCTTAATTAAAGGTTCACATGTCACTAGATGATTAAAAACTAAAAAAATGACATACCTATGATGAAAAACGAATCTCAGATAATTACAACAATGTTTAATGTCATAATTCCTGAACAATATAGTTGTGTGTCTCATAGGGGATGTGTATGGAAATGAGGAGAGATAAAATTATTGTAATGAGGATCATTTGAGGCAATTTGATTCATACCTCTTGTACTAATTTGAAAAATAAATTTCATTTTCCTAATGCAGTATAGAGGTTGACCACAATCATCTGGCTTGAGGAGAAATATTGTCAGATCAATCGATAATTTTTAATTCACTTAATGTATTTAATAATTTTTTTTATTATTTATTTAACAAATGGTGTAGTTTTTTTATAAGAAACTAGAAATTAAATTAATCCAATGTAGAATTTAAATAATAAGGTATATTAAGATGCATACTAAATGATATTATAGAAGACAGACCTCAGTCCATGGTTTGATAACACATATTTTTCATTTCATAATTGTTCTTTAAATTATATTTGATAATTTTTTTGACAAAAAATCATTAAAAATTTACATTACATTGTTTTGTTTAGTGTGTGATTTCTATATACCTTCAACACACCTAACCATACCTTCTACAATTGTCAAATTGGATAACACCTCAACTGATAATTCTATTTTGAGAAAGTTCTGGCTCCACCGTATGATGATTCATAACTTAAAGAGACCCCTGATAAACCGTATAATGGGTTTTTTCAATATTAGGGAGGGAGAAATAGTGAATAATTAAATAGAATATAAATTGAAATATTATCATGCTAGATGACTGTCAAACCTATTCCATACTACCATATGCATTAATAATATATTAAAAATTTGTCACATTAATGTTAAATAAATCAGAATGCCATCAATTCTCTACCCGGGTCATGCAACGGGTTGGCCACATTACTATTCAATGTTAGAAGAGATCAGTTCAGAATTTAGGAGTTGAAAAGAGAATAATATTAAGGATCAAACAGAATGGTACAAGGAGGAATAAAAATGAAACACTTTAATTAAAAAATGAATGCGTTACAAGGAAAAAAGAAAACCAAAAAATAATGGAAATGAATGAAAATCTAAAAGCCTGTTTCTCATCATAGATTCCATATCTAATTAATATTATCTTAAATCCCCCATATCCTTTTATTTATAGATATATAATATTACTTGGGTTGTATTAACAGATTATTAATTAATTAGAGGTCATAATGGGTTTTCAAAAATTTAATTTTTATTTAAAAAAATTTCCTTCAATGCTATCTGCATATTATCCCCAAAAAATGTCCAAATTGGGGAAATTTGTCTTTATGAATGTTCTCCAAAAATATTTTTCTTCATTATCACTAATAATTTCTTTTAAATCCATTACATGTATAAGATTTTATATCCCAATTACCCAAGTAATGTTTCACATCCAAATTCTTCCTAAATCATTATTAAATATATGAGTACCCAACAGTCATATTAATGAGTAAAATATCTATAAAATTATTTAGAGGAATGAATGTATATATCCAATTTGAAATACATTTGTAATTACAATAATTATATGATTTTATCGTGATTTATGCATCATTTGAAGAGATGGTATCCAACTTGTTTGCTTAAACAATATTTCAATATGATTGATTTTTTTGGCATCATTTTATTGGAATCAACTTTTCGTCTTAATGAAAAAGTTGAAGAAATAAATCAAGGGTTCTTTAAAAAAATAATAACACAAATTCTAATCATATTATAAATATTATTCCCTTAACACCAATTTTATTAAAATTTAATAAAATTCTAAAACTATGAAGTTTCACGTTTTATACCAAAACAAACAAAAAATCCACAATTGATCCGAATACGATCAAATTGATAAATTTGTATGGTTTAAATAATTGAAATACATATAAAAAATCAACAAAATATTAGTTATATCAATTCCCCCACACTTAAACCATTCTTTTCCCCATTCATTAAATCTCATCATGGAATTTAGAGGGCACCGATGATACCAATATAAACATTCCAAAATAGTAAAATAAAAAATAATGATTTTCAAATAGAATTTTAAAAAATCCACATAAAATATTAATTTTATTTATTTTTTTAATTAAAAAATAAATTCATGCATTTTAATGTTCCCATTTACAAATTATGGTACATCAATTTTTGTTCATTAATTTTCCTTGATTAATTTTTTAGGTATGCTTGGTCGTGATTTACCTCACTTTGATCATTACCCTCATATATCAGGATAAAATTCATGTGATGCTATTCTCACATCAAGAAAATATGGTCCATATTAATAGAATATTAAATGAACATCTTTATCCATTTTGTGAAGAAAAAAGTAACATTAAATCATGATGGATTTCATTAAATGTTAAAATGAGTTTGAGGCTTAATGTTGGTTTGAATTGATTTTTGTAAATTATGGTTCAATGAGGATGTTTATTTAAAAATTAAATTACATGATATCAAAATAATGTGTAATGATATTATCCCTTTCAAATTAAAAACTATATTTTCCTAAATACTCAATGAAAATGTAATGAATAATGAAAACATAATATATTATTTGAACCATATATAAATTTTTTATAATTTTTTATGTTTCTCAATTTTATAATGAATTTTCCCCTTTTTCACTTTTGAAAAGTCATACTTATAATAAAACTAAAATCCACCACCTAACCTCATATGATAAAAATCATCGGTCTAGTGGTGGTGATTTTGATTCTTATAAGTGACAAACCATTCATTTCCTTCATTTTTTGTAATTAAAGGAAAATATTTAATTACATTAAATGAATAAAAAACCTTTCATTAATCCTAAAATAGAATCCCCATAGTTTTTTTGTTATAATTAACATTATCACTTCCACCATGAATCCCTTAAACCCCAAACTTCAAATATAAAATATCATAATGATACTAATAGGAACGTGGGAATGGATAAAAATGGATTGCAACATTTCTCATTCCTATAAATATAATTCATTGTATTTATGGGATAAATAAGGATTGATTTATAGGTGGTCATTTAAGGAAAATGGTTTTATCAAAAGTTATGTCAATAAATTTAAATGTTTTTTTCATAGTCACTCTTTCAAATTGTAGAAATACTTGTTCTGGTTAGTAACATTTCTGAATATCAATCAAGAAATATTATCAATAATAAATATGAAGATTTTGGTCTAGAAATTCATTAGAGAATGGAAATTATATAATTTTAAAATAACTAAAGTCATAATTTATAATAAAAAAATAAATTCACAAGAATTTGATAAATTAAACTCTTGACATATTATTAGTAATTTTGGTTTATTAGAGTCATTTAATTTCATTAAATCATGATTCCACATTTTAATATCAATGCATCAAATTACTAATCCAATTCAGAATTTTAATAATTCTACATCATTATCCATGAAGTCCAAAACATGGTATCATTGGATTCCATTAATACTCGTGTCTCTTAGATATGTCAAGTAACGGAATAATTCAAGCACGACCATGCATTTTCTAGTTCAAAGATAACAACTTATTCTCATAAAAAATTTAAGTATTTTAAAAGTTATGCATTAAATTTGAACACACTTTTGAAATGAATCTTCTTATTCTTCCTCTAATGAATGTGTAATTATTAGTTCCATTATGTTCACAAAATCATTAATTACTCAATTAAACACAAGGATCATGTCAATTTTGCGTGAATAGATATGAGGTAGTGGGATTCATTCTGGACTAATTGATAGTAAATAATTTGAAATATAATTATCTAGAAAATTTTTTAAGATAAATATTGCTATGAACCACCATGTGGGACCTTAATTGGTATTTCCACAAGAGGGTAGTACTTGTTCTTATCTATAATCTAATGATGGGTGGGTTTTCATGCACTTGAAAAACCATAGATGGATATTATTAACTTCCATGTTTTTTTATCATGTTGAGATGAAATCCTTATTTAGTGCACACAAGATATTCCTCACTCTTAATGTCATACTACATTAATTTTAGGATGTTCTAAATTATGGAACATCCTTATAATTTATTGCAAATTATAAAAAATTATCATTCCCTTTTTGTAATCCCTTTAGTAAATATTTAATGACTTCAAAGAGCTAAAAGTGTCCTCAATAGGTGAAATTTATTTTTCCTCTTCATCCTACAAAGAATAATAATATTTATGCAATTATAATAATTCAGAACAGTTAGGACTGACACTCAAATTAATTTCAATTTAATTAAATGAGTTCAGTTTTAAGAATGTATCATTTCCTTGAGTTGGGTCAGCTTGAATGTCTTCATAGATTAAAATTTCCTCTTGGTGTAGAACATCAATAGATGGTGGTAGGTAGTCAGTATCCTCCATTTTGAGTTTGGTCTCAACATCATGGACACCCTCAATAAAATTGGGGATAAACCAGGGGCATATTTTCTTGGCCCTGAATCATTGAATGCAATATTGAAGTTCATTGATCATGCTCATTAAATAATTATGTGAGATTTATGTTTCTATTACTCAATGATTTTTCATGACCAATATCATAAGAGGATCCACTCTTTATATGAGTCCCTTCTATGATTATTCTCTTTCTTGTTCTTGAAAATGTGTGTGTTTGTTCTATGAATTGAAAAAAATATTTTGAAAAAATAATGGGGAAAGACAATTTTAGTAATTTCTTTATTAAAAACAATATTTGAAAAAAATATATTAATTTTAAAAATGTTATTAAAATAAATATCAAGATCCATAGAAATAGTGCCAGTTCTGAAACATTCTTGTTGTTGGTTGTAGAAAAAGAAATTAATTTTTTCAAACACAGCACAGAGGCTAACCAAGTTTATCTCACTTTTGGAGCATTACATTTGGTTAAATTACTTATATTTAATTCACATAACAAAATCCTTTCTTAAATAATTATTTAATGGTGGTAATGATATTTTTCATGGATATTATAAATTAAAACAACGAATTGATGGATTGAAATATAAATTGAGATTCATATGCAAATATAATTACATAACATAAGAAAGGCCTCAGTTTAGGGTTTGACAACATACGTTATTTAAAAATTTATTTGTTATTTTAATTCAAAAACATAAATGTTTGATGATCCCACATTAAAAAGATGCATTCCATTGATTTATTTATGATATGATTATATCCTTCCTTTATAATACCTAACCATACCTCCCCTAATATTCAATATGAAAACACCCTAATTGATAATGCTATTCATAAATAGACCCAACTCCACTGTATATCATTTCATCTATTAAAGGAACCCAATATCCACCATATAATTTCATTCCCTAATAAAAAGGAGGAATAAATAGTAAATCAATAAAAATAATTCAATTTGAAATAATTTAATATTAGTCAACCGTCATACCTATGAAATAAACTCTCATCCATTAAAAATAGATTAAAAATATTTTTCATTAATGTGACATAATTAAGAACACAATGATTCCTCCCCAAAGGAAAATCCTCATGTTAATCACTATTCATTCCATACTAAAATGATAGCGTGACATAAATATGGTGGAGAAAATTAAATTATATTAGTATTTGAATAAAAATATAGATCTAATAATAAAAATTCAATGCTTTAATAAAAAAAATTAATGCTTTACATGGGAAAAGGAAAAAAATAAAATATTAAAAATCATAAAGAATTCATATCATATAAAATCACCTAAATTTTTTATATTATATTAAATATACCATAGACTCTTATTTATAGGCATGTAGGAGGCCTTGGGGTGTTATAAAAGAAAATTTATGACTTATGGATAATAATGGGTTGTCAACGGTTTAAATTTTAGTAGCAAAATTTTACGTAGAAAGATTACATGTATTATCCCCTTAAAAAGGACGAATTGGGGACATATAAATTAATTATGGTTGATTGGAAATAATGTTATCCTTGGGCCACAATATTTATTATGAATTTCCCCCATGAATAATATGTTATATAAAAATTACAATAGAAAATTATTCAATACGAATTCTTCCTAAATCAGCATTCAAATATGAGTGCCCAATGTCCCTCTTAATGACTGAAAAATACAATAAAATTTATTGTATGAATAATTATATGTGACCTTTTTAATATACATATGAAAAAACATCAATTGAAAGATTTTATATGGATTTTCAATTCATTTCTAGTGGTTGGGTCCACCATGTACACCCGAAAAATTTGTCTACTTGATTTGTTTTTTTGGGACACAATTTTTTAAATCATGTATTAATATTGACTAAAATGATGAAGTAAATAAATCAATGAATCCTAAAATATAAAATCTCTCAATTTGGAATTATATTATAACATTTTAAAAAATAACCGTCTGATTAAAATCTAGTAGTAATCCAAAATTTATCAATTTTAACATTTTAGTCTAAAATATATCAAAAATTATAAATTGTTCAAAATAAGATCAAATTGATAATTTATATGGGTATAAATATTTTAAATAAAAAAAGAGGAAAATAGTAGCTCTTAAAACCATCCACATAACATCCGGGATACATCGTTTATATATAATAAAATTGCATGATGATAAGACATGGGCTCTTATTTTTTGTTTGTATACTTTGGAATATTGGGTGAGCATCACAATAGTACTTCTTTAGTCTAAAACAGTGAAAAATAAATGTGAATTGAATTCCATAGAGGCCCCTTGCAACTGAAAATATTCCCAAGACTACTTAAACACCATATACAGTCTTGATGCTTGGACACGGAGAATGAGTTTATGATCCTTGAGTTTGGACCAATTTCAAAATAGTCTATGATCCCAATTCTTGGACCACATGAGTTGAATCATAATGGATTATTCATTTAATGGAAAGGATGTGACGTGACATGAAAATAGGGTCATGGAGGCCCTACTTTTAACACCCCAAGCTTCCACAATACGTTTCCCTTTGAATAATGCAATGACGTGCATTGTACGCAACATCGAGATTCTAACACACCACAACCAATCAAACTAGCCGTTATGAATAGTAATACCTACTTTTTTAAATTTAATAAATTTTATCTTTCTAAATGGACTTCAGTTTTGGATTTTTAATATCAAAATTAGCTTAGTGTGAAATATTGGAACTTTTCGGATAACTTTCATATTTTGATGAATAGTGAAAATTACTAAATTTTAATTAAAAACAACATTTTTAATTTAAATAATGAATAGTGATAAATTATTAATTTGAGTGGTTTTAAAGTATATTTAGAATATAATTTTTCCCTTTAATAAAATTTTGGTCATTGGATGAGATTTCACATTTAAACCAGACATAAACAAGTGTCAATCTTTTGATAGTTATTATCTCTTAAAAACACGCTATTTGTTTTGACGACAGGAATTAATTTTTAAATTAATTAATGAAAATGATATGTTTATAATTGGGTAAAATATAAATAATTTTTTAATTCATAATATCAAATATAGCTTAGGCCTAATTTTTAATATTTTTCTGGAAACTTTCATTTTTTGATGAATAGTGAAACCACTAAGTGGTAGTTAAAAAACTGAATTTTTCATAAAACTTAATTTTTCCGCTTTTGTGAGTGGAATTTGAAAAATCCGAGAGACACGGTTAATATCAATGAGTAAAATTTTGTTCATTGAGATGAAAATATTTTTTGTTGAATAGTAATTTTTTACTTTTATTTACCACGGTTAAAAGTAAATAGGGTAATTAAGGGTAAAAATGATATTAATATTACCCTAACACATGTCCTAATTCTATTGGGAAAGTGTATATCCACAAAAACCAACATTAGGAATAAAATATTGGCATTAAGGTCCACTTGTATTATATTAGGACATTTATTGTTATTTAATTCAATGAAGAGTTAAAAGAGTTAAATTCAACGTTTAATTACTAAATCATTTTTAATATAGGGATAAAAATGATAAATTCTATTATAAATATTCACTAGAATGATAAAAATATTTCCTACATAATGATATTTTATTTATAATTTTTAGACATTAAATATGTTAATTTATTTATGACACAATGATGATGCAGTAATTTCTATAATAGTTAAAAATTAAAATATTTGATAAATGAAATACCCAAATAAATATAATTGGAGAATTTAATTGAATTAAACTAATTTTATAGGTTAATATGGCATATTAGGATTTATTTAATTGATATTTTAGAAGTAATCATTCTGTTATGAGTTTCAGAAAAATCAATTATTGAATAGTGTCAAAAATTGAAATAAAAGAGTTTTTAAAACAAATATTATATTATTAATTGATATTAAATTCCTAAAAATATAATGTTCGGCCAAGAGACTTATATAATGATATGTGTATCATTAATAGACCACTTGGGGGGTCTATTGGATGTATAATGTAAGTTTATTAACCATATAATATAAAAATACAAAGAGACATTGTAAAAGTGAAACTAATTTACTAAGAGTTATTACTTAAAGATAAGGTTAATATAATTACCCAAACCAGTCTAAATTCGCTTTGTTGAGTGGTTTTCGACCTATACCTACCTTAACATTTAAATAATCAACTTTTTATCCCATAAAAACCAAATATGAATTTATTATAAAATAATATTTCTAGCTTTTCCAAAGGTGCCCCTCAACCCTCTTATAAAAGGGCACTCCCCCTTCTCATTACTTCACACCTTCAAAGCCTTTTCATTCGGCCAACCCCTTCCCAAATACACTCTGAACTTATCTCAATACAACCTAGAGGCATTATTTTGAACATAAATCCATCTTTAGGATCCCTTTTTATCAAATCAAAAGGAAGAACCCGAAGAAGAGATAATGTTTTTACCAAAATTTTTCAAATTCTTTTCTTCTTCAACTTATCCTTTCTTTGTTACTCCCATTCTAAAATAATGAATTTTGTATCTCCTATATACTATAATATTATTATAAATATGGTACAACCATATTCAGTATTCTATCCATCATTTGAATGACATGTCACCATACGTGCGTACGTACGGCTTACCGTCTCCACGTCGTGGTGTAATTGTCATTCAATAAATTATTATTTGGATGGGTATAATAATGATGTGTAATTCATGTAAATAATAAATATAAAATGATAATTATTCTGTCTATATGATATATCATCCAATTATATATTATTTTAACATCAAAAGAATGATATTGTCGCTCGTACGTACGTACGGACTACCGTCTCCACGAAAGTGATGAGATTCATTCTCCATAATATATATTCAAGTATAATTATCATTTGATGATTTATAAATAATGTTTAAGGACTTGATATAATTCTGGATATGAATAAGATACAACCTATCCAAAACAAACACGGCTTACGTAACAAAGAATATAAAGGAAAACGAGTAAGTTAACACCCGAAATAACGATAATACTAAGATATTATTAACAAGTAAATGTTAAATGATAATATATGATATCAAATTAATTTAAATGATTCATTTATAATTCAATAACAATTATTTCACCATTATACAGGAGGTTAACCTACCTTTGACCAAGGAAAAATTACAAAGTAAGGGGTTTCTTATCTCACTCTTAATTTCATGAGAATTCCATTGTTCACCACTTATTTATTGCATGTGGTGTATGTGTACTGCCCATGATTGTATTAATAGTGTAATATAATTTAATTTATGGGTATTTACATCTTCATTTTATGATACTTCTTTTATGGGTGTATGTTTCATAAGATAGATAATCGATAAGGGAATTTAAAACATCAATTTCCATTTATTCGTCTTTACGGAAACTTCATTGATTATTTTACTCCAAGATTTTGTCTGGAATCACTATTCATTTTCTTATGTCATAATTACCACTCCCTTTTTCATAGGATATACTTCTGATACACATAATCACTCCATTTATAATTTCTCAAGTCATCGATATGAATTTGATAAGAGTAATTTTAACTTATTCTCCATTTGTTGAGTTAAACATCCATTTCATTTGTATTGTTTTTACAAGATTATGTGTGAATGTCATTTGATTGTTTTACACTGAATATCCAATCATATTTAGTGTATTTATATTTTTCACACATAACTATGTCGTTGATTTATCCTTAACCTAAGGATACAGCCTTTATGAGATATTTCATCTCAATTTACATTCCATTGAGACTTCTCTGTTGTTATACACCAAATCACTTTTATGTGGTGTATTTATTTTACTTTGACAGAGTATATCATGAATCCCTTTATTCTCATGATATTACAATGTTTTTATTACCTCAATTATTTGTATTCAAGTGTCACTCTTTTGGTTAGAAACTCTAACTAAAATACCATTTTTAAATGTTTTAAATACTTATTCTCCTAAATATTTCTCATTAATGTCCATGTTTTAAAAAAATGGTTTTAAGGATTTATATATATGGAAATTAAAGTTTTAAAATAGAAACTTCTTTTAAATGTTTCAAAGTGGTATGGTACAATTTGATTAAAAAATTATTTTTAAATGGATTCTTGACAAATAGTGTGACTTTTAAATGATTTCAAGAAAAATGGGGATATTTCTCTCAAATAGTTTTGATGATTATTTTCATCTATGTCAATATCCATAATTATTCTCGATTGATGTTAATATGATACAATAAAATCTTTCATATTGTATCTAATGAGTTATGTTTGACTGTGGATGTGCTATTTTTATACCATTCATGGTTTGTCGATAAAGTATTGACATTTCGTATACTAGTTTTAATACGAATGTTTATGTTATGTTTAAAACTTTTCATATGAGGAATGTATTGGACTTAGTAAGTGATGGGTGGAGCCCGCTATAGATCCTCGATGCATCAGTAGGTCTCATGATGCGAACTAGTGTCTTGGCACAAGGCCTTGGCAAAATATTATTTGTAGTCTTCGCACGAGGCCTTGGCTACGTGGTTATGATAGTCTTGCATTATGAATTCCATCATTATGAAAGTGGTTATTGATATTTCATGTGATTGTTCGACTACTAGAATATCCATGTGAATTAGGAAATGGTATTATTTCATTTTATCTTTTCCATATTATGATAATGTTCAAGTTTAAAAGGATTTTTTAGTTATAAATTGCTTTAAGTGTTCAGGCTTATCTATGAAAGCTTCTTCTATATTGTTATCCTTACTGAGCATCTTAGATCATCCCTTCAATATTTTATTTTTCCCAGGATGTGAAGATGTAATTTATGAATGAACTGCAGGGATAGTATGAGGGGATATGAAGACAAGATTTTGTTGTAGTTTTTTGACCTTATGATGTAATGTAAGACTTATGAATATATCTAGTGTTTTCAAGACTACTTAAATAATCTGTCTTTAGAGACTTGATCCTTTATGATCATGCCAATGTTACGTAATAATGCACCGACTCTGGGTATCTAGGGTCGGGGAGTTACAGTTGGAATCAGAGGAAGTTTAGTACAATCCTTTGAAGTTGGATTTAGATAATCTCTGATTAAAGCACATAGATTAAAGGTTGACTTTGAGGATTAATATAGAAAAACTTCCTAGAATTTTGGTATTATAGAGATTTTGTGAGTTTTCTGAGCAATACAACCATGTCTGGATACGAGCAGGTAGAGGCGGCTCTGGCACAGATGTACCTAGGGGTAAAACCTGAAAACACCGCTTTGAGCTGGACTTGAACGGGAACTGGTGCACGAAAATGGGCCTTGCTGCACCTTTTGTTACGACACTCCCGGGGGATATTCTTAGGATAATTTACATTTTCTTTACTAACCGATGTAAAGTATTAAATATATAAGATGACTGTAAATGACCTTGGTTTATCCTAATGTGTTTCAAATTGATAATATGGAGACATGTTAATCTTTGAATAATTTTATGACTATTATTACTCACACAATGCTTTCTGGTTTTAGTCAATGGCTGGATTCCAAGGAAGTCATAGTGACTTTGAAAATGATGTACAATGTGGGAATGGTGGTGGCAATGAGAAAGAAAATGGAATGTTGATAGGTGTGAAAGATATCATCTTTATTCCAAATAAATTTTCCAAAAATATGATCAACAATATATATATTAACCAATTCCCTGACTCAACAAAGAAGAGAAAGGTGATGAATGATAAGAGCTCCAATAGTGGAGACCATGGAGAAAGGAATCCTCAATTTCCATCATGCAGGAAATGTGGAAGGATACACCCATAAAAGTGTCTAAATGGGAAAAAGAAATTATTTACCTGTGGGAAGTAAGAAAATAATGTGAAAAATTGCCAATGAAAAATGAAGAGTACTATGGAAGAAGATAAAAATGGTCCCAAGAGTCTATTTATAGTCATTTTCAATAAATGTAGGGGACCTGGCCATTCCCCGAGTGAAAGACCTATTTTATAAGATATTTTCTTGGTCAAAGAAGATTCTATATGGAAATAAATGGTTGTAGAAATGTTTAAAAAGTATTAGTGCTCTTTGTTGATGGGTTTACTTTGGAATAATTTACTCTTGTATTTATAACCCTGCAGTTTTCCATGTGAGAATGATATTTTAGGAAGAATTATCTTTTATCTTGTGAATATAGTTATAAATAACCAATTGGTTTTATATGATTATTGGGTTTGAGGAAATTATAAGTTATTATAATTTGGGATGAAAATTCAAGGTATGAGATAAGATTTGTGGTTAAATTATGTTATGGTTATTTTGAGGAATTTATTTCATTTTGGTAATGTTATAAAATATAGTTTTTGATAAAGGACAACATGCAGACCGTGTGACAACCCATCGCGTTGGAAAAAGATGTTGGAATCGAACCCACAACCAAAGTGCGATTGGGATTTATTGCCTACCACTGGACTATGTGATGTCCCTGGTTAGTGTGACTTTTATTTTTAGTTAAATGATTTTATTGATCATTAATAATTTGAATTCGGATCTTCTGTCTTATCAAATGAATACCCTTAGTATAATAAAATGATTTGGTAATTAAGTGATAAATGTTATTTTGGAAGTTGTACACATTGTTGTATGGAAAATAGAATAGTATGGGATTTCATTTGAGGATTAATGGTGGATTTTTATCTATGTTTTTATTGTGGATTTATAGTGGTTTGGGTTGTTTATGGAAATGATTAGGTTAATTACTTTTATGTATGATACATTAAGAGTAATTAATATCATTTGGAGATACAGTTTAATGTAGAAGACTACATTCTTATAAGTTTTGAGTTTCAATATTATATTGGATTATATTGAAGGATTTTAAGGAAAATTGATTGTTTAATGGTATTTATTTAAATTTGGGGTATTGATGGTTTAATTTTAGAAATTAAGATTAGTGTTTTTTATCTAATGGAATATCCATTTGGGGGGGTCATCAGATATTATACTAACCATTTTTGTTTTGATTAATCTCTAATGACAAGGTAAATATATAGTTTATCCTACGAGGATCATGTATTTATATAGAAGTTTTTCTAGCTCTTCCCTTGTGACCAAGCCTTCGTGAATGCTCATTGTTCAAAAAAATGAGTTAATTGTAAAAAGTTATTAAAGAATGAAACTCTACATAAAAAGTAACTATATATCTTTATGTTCTTAGTCAATATCATAAATGAATTCCTCGTCCTTATGTAATGTAACTTAAAACAAAAAAATGATGGTCGTTTACTTTTCCTACTATGAGACTAAGGACCGTTTGTCCCAACCCAAGTTTGTGATTTTCTTATTTTTAACTTTCTCCTGATCATATTTTCTATCCCTCTCAATCAAAACTGAACACGTATTTTATCGTCCATATCCATGTTTTCTTACTTGGAATCCTAGTATGGGTTATCTTGGGTGACCTTTATTCCTCTCTTCATTTCTTTTAAAATGATAGTTTTATTGACTCTTTTTCCGATGTGGGACATTCCATTATATTCTCAAGCCCAATTTTAAATAAAATTTCGAGGACACATTTTATTAAAGGAGGGGATAATGTAACACCCCAAGCTTCCATGGTACGTTTCCCTTTAAATAATGAAATGACGTGCATTGTACGCAACATTGATATTCTAACACACCACAACCTATCAAACAAGCCGTTATGAATAGTAATACATACTTTTTGAAATTTTATAAATTTTATCTTTTGAAATGGACTTCATTTTTTGATTCGTAATATCAAAATTACCTTAGGATAAAATTTTTTAACTTTTCAGATAACATTCATATTTTGATGAATAGTGAAATTTACTAGATTTTATTTCAAAACAACTTTTTTAATCGAAATAATTAATAGTGATAATTTATTAATTTGATTGGTTTTCAAGTATATTTAGAATATATTTTTACCATTTAATACAATGTTGTTCATTGGATGAGATTTCACATTTAAACCAGACATAAACAAGTGTCAATATTTTGATAGTTATTATCTCTTTAAAACACGCTATTTATTTTGACGATGTGAATTAATTTTTAAATTAATTAATGAAAATGATATGTTTTGAATTTGGTAAAATAGACATCATTTTTGAATTCATAATATCAAATATTGATTAGGCCTAATTTTTGGTATTTTTTTGGAAACTTTCATTTTTGGATTAACAGTGAAACCACTAAGTGGTAGTTAAAAAATGATTTTTTCATAACACTTAATTTTACCGCTTCGGTGAGTGGAATTTCAAGAATCTTAGTGACACAGTTAATATCAAGGAGTAAAATGTGGTTCATTGAGATAAAAATAATTTTTGGTGAATAGTAACTTTTTACATTTATTTACCACTGTTAAAAGTAAATAGGGTAATTAAGGGTAAAATGATATTAATATTACCCTAACAAATGTCCTAATTATATTGGGCAAATGTATATCGACCAAAAACAACCATAGGAATAAAATATTATCATCTAGGTCCACTTGGATTAGATTAGGACATTTACGATTATTTAATTCAAAGAAGAGTTAAAAGAGTTAAAATCAATGTTTATTTTCTAAAACATTATTAATATGTGGTTACACATAAGAAAAATTAGATTGTAAATATTAATTTGAAAGCTAAAAATATTTCATATATAATTAGACTTTATTTATAATTTTCAGACATTAAATAATTTAAATTTTTTATTACACAATGATGATACAGTAATTACCATAATAGTTAAAAATTAAAATAATTGATATTATAAATACCAAATAAATATAATTGGATGCTTTTATTGAATGAAAATAATTTTCTAAGTTAATATGACATATTATAATTGATTTAATTGACTTTTTTTGAAGTAATAAATCTGTTATGAGTTTCACAAAAATCAATTATTGAATAGTTTCAAAATTGACATAAAAGAGTTTTTTAAAAAAATATTTTATTATTAATTGATATTAAATTCATAAAAATCTAAGGCTCAGCCAAGAGACAAATATCATGATAGGTGTATCATTAATGGACCACTTGGGGGGTCGGTTGGATGTATATATTATGTTTATTAACTATATAATATAGAAATACAAAGAGACATTGTAAAAGTGAAACTAATTAACTAAGAGTTAATACTTAATGATAAGGTTAATATAATGACCCAAACCTGTCTAAATTCAATTTTTTGAGTGTTTTTATACCTATACCTACCTTTAAATTTAAATAATCCACTTTGGAGCCATTAAAAACCGAATATGAATTTATTATAAAATAATATTTCTAGATTTTCCAAAGGTGCCCCTCACCCCTCTTATAAAATGGTACTCCCCCTTCTCATTACTCTACACCATAAAATCATTTGGGTTCGGCCAAACCCTACCCAAATACTCTGTGCACTTCCCTCACTACAACCTAGAGGCCTTATTTTGATCATAAATCTAACCTAAGGATCCCTTTTGATCAAATCAAAAGGACGACCCCGAAAACAGTTAGTATGAGCTCACCCCTTTAGTGTTTTAATTTTCCTAAGATGTGAAGAAGTAATTTATGAATGACCTGAAGGGTTAGTATGAGGGGATATGAAGACAAGATGTTATAGTAGTTTTTTTACCTTATGATATAATGTAAGACTTATGAATATATCCAGTGTACCCAAGACTACAATACTAATCGGTCTTTCAAGACTTGATCCTTTGTGACCATGATAATGTTATGTAATAATGCACTGACTCTGCGTATCTAGGGTCGGGGCATTACACTACACCAAAAGACACATCCCTAAGATTACTTTTACATAGTTTAAATTCATGAATATTAGACTTGGACTCCTAGTTGAATATTTCATAGTTCAAAACATGGATGAATCATTACATTTCTACCTTGTGGGAGAAAAATTATCGTCATAAATTCTAATCCCATATGATCCAAGATTGATGTGAGACCTAGGAAATGGCATGGAGGAACCATTTTTTATATGTGATCATATCAAGGGCTAAAAGTGACTAGAAATCCCATTGAGGGTATAGGGTCAATTTCAAGATGAATGTTGTAAAAGGTAAATGATAGAAAAGAATAAAAAAGGATGTAAATGTGAAAAAATTGCTATATACCCATGTTCATTAATTATGGGGTCAAAAGGATGGATCAACTGTTGACTGTGTTTGAAACATGGGAGTTGTAATTTGATACAAAAAATCCCTCTAAGAATGATCAATGGATGTTAGATGAACCTTTGTGGCTAGGAAACACTACCGCTAGTAACAATGTTCAGATCATTAAGATGATTATTATCCAAACAGATAAAATTCTGAAGCACGGAATTGGATGTGGGAAGTGTCCAAAAGTGACTATTGTGTGCCGTTGGAGATAATCATCCATGCCCTCAAATTCACTATATAAAAATACTGGCAGGATTATCAATACATGAATAGATAATAATGGCCCAAAAATGAGTTGATTGTACAAGGGATTGAATGTTATTGTCATCAAACATCACTAGACATTACATGAAAATGGTAATCAAGGCACACGTAACTCTGGAACATGGAATTGTAGGATACCGAAACAGAATCAGTCATTTCCACTAGGATTATGATATCAATCTATATCATACATTGAGGAATGTATTTTCAATATTTTTTTAAGGATATAGATTAATTTCACATGTGGGCGTTATTGTTTTGTTTCATCACATAATTATCTTATGAGGAATCGTAGTTTCATTTTTGTATTTGTTTTTGGTAATCCTCTACTTATTTTTTATGGAATCCTTGTTTTCTATAGGGTATGGTTTCCAATTGATTTCAAACATTCTATTTGAGGCATCAAATAATTGTTGTATGAGGGGTCCTTGATTAATTCAGGGTGTGGCTACAATTTAACTTAATGTTCTAAGGGTTTTGGTATTTTTAGTTATATATATATCAACTCAAACTATTGGTTCTACTAGTTTATGCTCATAGAGAATATACCCAAAGGGAATGTCTTTCATAATGTGGTATTCATGGAATTAATGGGTGATAATAAAATTTTAATGGAGTTTAAAAGATTCATTATACCGCCCTAAAACATTAAAATCAATACCAAATATAACGTCACTATATGGGGTGGGGGGAGGACCTCGTAACGGGTTGATAAAAGTATATAGACAAAGGATATGAGACCCCGTCATCAATAAGTATCATTTGGTAATGGGAATAAATCCACATGTAGTTTTGGAACATGACATGATAGGAGACTGATGATTATGGGGGTGTTACACTAAAGTGATGATACTAAATCATATCACATTATGATTTTAGGCTACCTAGCTTTTATATAGGGTAAGACTATAGTATAACATCATATTTTGTGGATGTTTTCAAGGCATGGACATTTACAGTATTTTCCATTAATTCCTTACGTTGGGTTATGAGAGAATCTTGGAACGCTACTAGGTTAAGTAAAATGAATGGGGAATATACCTAAAGAAAATTCATGTAAGTATTTATTGGGGATATATTTATGTGGGTGAATGGTGGTATTGTGGTGACTTCCCAGCTAGGTCTAAAGATAGAAGATATTCGAATCACTACGTATCCCATGGGAATGTAAAAAAAGGCACATATTGTTTTCGATGGGGGTGGGGGTCGGCTTGTATAAACATTAGTGGGTTTAAAAACAATGTGAATGAGATAAATTTGATCATTTTTTTATGACATAATTCTTCTACTAGGAACCCAATTTTATTATTGTAGATTATAGACCAAAGGAAATAACTTTTAGAAAGTTCGGGTGGCCTAAAAATATTCAACACTAATGTGAAGGTATCCAAGGAATATCTGCACCAAATGAAGTGATTCTGATTCATGTTTCACATATTTTATGGTTTTAAGGATTTGACATGAGAAAATTAAAAAATAGTTTAAATTCATGGTGATTTGACTATGTGATAATTTATTATATGGGTATTTTAATTGGCACAAAAGTGATAGATATTATATTTTATGTAGGTAATGAAAGTAAGTATACCACATTAATACCTTGAAACAAAAGGCACATGTTTATGGTAAATAATATTGAACCATAATTTGTTCCAAAGCGATACGTTTCAGTGATGAAATTGAATTTGGGATAGAAGACAAGTTCCCAAGGCATCACCATGTACCCAGATTGAATTGAGAATCAGGAATGACATTGTTTGGGATTCCATGATGTAGGACAACAATTATAGAAGTAGTGGAAATCTTCTCTGATGAGGGTATTGAATAATCCCATGGCCTATATAATGACATAATCATTTACTTGTGAAATTAATTTTTTTATTTAATTAAATGCCTAATTTTGTAAAATGGATAGAGAAAAAGCATGAAATCCAATTTTTTATTATAACCAATTTAATTTAAATTATTCTTGTGTATCATTATCATTTTTAATAAAGTTTTTGAATAGTGATCACATGACCAGTATAAATAGAGTGATTTAACAAATCCTTTCGACGCATAAAATGGAAGTGATGGACCCAACTAGCAGTATCATTCCATATAAATCCCATTTATCCAAGATTCTGATGGAGATATAATTTCATGGCATTTCCGTAGACCATGCTCAAGACGAGATCCAATTACATAAGCCTGCACAAAACCATTTATGTGAGATGTTCAAGCTCTTCGAGATCACATCCCAAACCATGTTTAACGAATGACCCCATGAATGCCCCACCATCACACACCATACTATTAGGGAGTATTCTAGTTTAAGAAATTGATTTATATCAAGACCATATAATTTTGATTATGTTCATTTTTAATAGAAAAATTAATAGACTTTCATTTTATTATTGTTTTTATAAAACAAATAATATTTTGGGTTAGTATTAAAATTTTATTAAGAAATATATTAAGATAAATTAATAAATATTATTTTTAAAATATTATTACTAAATTAATTTTATAAAATATAAATTATCATATAATTTTTATGAGCCAAATGTTATTTTTGGATAGTTTAAAAATGGTTTTTGTAAAAAGCCAACAATTTTCAATAAATTTCATATTTTATATTAAAATAAAAATTGACATATTTATAAAATTATGAAGTTAAAATGAATCTAATTTTTGGAATTAGGACATTGATATTATTTAACTGTAAATTTTTCATAATTTTTTAAAACAGTCGAATTTTTGGGAAAAAATTAAATACTATATAAATAAAAAGTGTAATTTATGATATCATAACTTCCAAATAGTTATGTAATAATCACGATAAAATTGATATTTTTCCTAATATTTATATTAACTTTAAAATAATGTGATTTTACGTCTTTTGACATATTTTTAAATCCGTAGTGAATCATCCTAAATGTATAATATATATTATGATTTTATTATCATTTCATAAATAATGAGACTCACCTCTATATAAGGAAGACTAATATTTTAATATATTTGTCTCTATTACTAATTAAATAATGTTTCCCAATTCTATTTCGAAAAAATTGGAATAGGCCATCATAAGGAATGAGGGTTTGAATAATTAAGTATATAGATTCGAAAACTAATATTTGTAAAATATTAAATAATTCCCCTCATATTAACTATATTAAGCCACCCAATATCCAACTTATAATCACTAAAAATTCATTGACCATCTCTATAATTTTTCCTCCCCTCTACAAAATCATCCCATGGTGCCCCAAGCTCTCCATAATCCCCTCTTCCAACTTTTGAGGTCACACACTCAACTAACAGTTCATTCTATTCACATTTGTTTCTATGTTTCCTTATATTTTTACACACTTTTATTTTAATTTAAAAATTATAGTTTTTTTGAACAACCTTCATAATTACATTATTTTGTTTTAATAATGAGTTACCCCTTTATCTCTCATTAATCCCCCATGTACACCCGAAAACATGATGAAATTTTGTAAGAGTTATTTTATACCTCTTTTTTGATAATGTTTCTTTATTATATTATTAATTAAATTTATAGATAAATTATATTGTGACATGTATTTATATGACCGTCATATTTTCCATTTTCTTTATATATAATGAGAAACTCATTTTTTCTATCATCAATACTTTTTATGAATTTTTATGTCATGTAGTTAGGCTACTAAAATTACACCGTGAATTTCCATTCCAAAACAAAACTGAAGTCAATATATTAACCATTATATATAAAGGGTGTTTACATTTATTAAAGTATGCCTTTTTTAATTAAATACATGTATTTATATTACACCCCTCGATTGTGGAATTAATTATGATGATGAATGAATAGATGTTTTATTATCTATGTGGCACACATAAGCATGAAAATGAAATGATAACAATGGGTGCTCCCAAAACAATATAGTGTTCCATTGCATTAGGTAATGTATAGTATCATTATATTTAATTTTGGTCTAGGGGTTTAACTATTTACATTATGGTACATTTTACACTATGATTTCTTTGTAGTTTTTCCATGAATTATGAGGAAATGTTTTTAGTTGTATCCATATTTACATGTTATGAATATTATTATACATCATGACTCTGTTTTCATGTTTATTTTATGATCCATTGATATTCATACTTACTAACATGTATTGAATTCCTAATTTTATTCCATGTTTATTCCAATACTGGTCATTATAGCTCACCAATATTTTATGAATGTCCTTAGTTTATCCCAACCAATGTTATGTACGAATAAATGTTGTGGTCATGTAAAGGAACTTTTCAAGGAAGATGTTGTATTTCATATATCATGATGATACGTAATGTACCTAATTCCAATATATACTAGAAATCTCAATATTTATGGTTGTGTTAATAGAAATTTTATGTTATTTTATCATATGTTAATATAATAAAAAGAACGAGTTTCTTATAGGTTGTATCAGAATAAAATTTAGTTATTTTTTGAGTAGGATTAGAAAACCATATTGAATGGGAGCGGGATAGGACTAAGTATAAGAAAGTGGTCACTACGTTTTGGTGAGTATAGAGTATTTGGTTTATCATTAAAATAAATCCCTATCATGATATAAACAAGTAGAGGCGGGTCTAACGCATATGTTTACAGGGGTTAAACCTAAAAACCAACTTTGATCTAGACTCGAATAGGAACTGGTTCATGACAACGGGGCATTCTTCACTTGGGGTTTGATACTCGTCATGGATACGTGTTTGGTCCAAAATGTTAGATACCATGAGAGGGGGGTGAATCATGGTATGACCGATTAAAACAACTACCTCTATTGATCATGTTTGGTTGTTAGATAATACTATCTTCTTTCTTATTCTCATTGTAGAGTATGAAAAAATCTTAAAGTATGCACAAGACACATAAATTTTACACGGTTCACCTTCACTAGGATACCTCCAAGGAGAATACACCTATGATATACCGATTTAACAAATCTAGTTAAAGTGCACTGATATTTACAATGTTCTTAGAGGACTCACTGTCCATGCTTTTTTACAACCACTCAGTATAGAAAATATTGATACTATCAGAACTGATGTGTGTTCACTATTTCATCAGATGATCCACTCATAGTTTAGATCCTTTTATGTCCCTTTATTATCAAAAATTAATTCATATTCATTTCAATTAAGATTCTCTGTTGAAGATACACTTTCATACACTTATGAATATTACTTTACCTGATGTGTATTGGTTAATCTACAAGCTTTGATGCAACCATAGAATGAATGGAGCACTTCTCTATGCCTGGAATGCTTCTTTGTTCCTGTAATGAATGTATCACCTAACCACATGTGTGGAACTCCCTTATACAACTAGGAACATGGGAAACATGTATCCTGATATTCCCAAAACAATATTGGCATGCAACAATCAATTAGTGCACAAAATTTGAATATCTTTATACTTTCACAACCAAACCACCACTTGCACGCCCAATCCACCTGCATGAATGGATATAGAAATTTCTCTATGCATTGATATTTTATAAAAATCTGGATGATTATCCCTCTATTTATTGGATTTTTTGGCACCTTTAGCACCACACCCAAGTCTCCTCATGGGGAGCAAGTCCAGCCACCTTATCCTCTATCACCCTAGTCAGCTTTCATGCCCAACCCAAAACATAGGTGGGCCTTTTTCTAGTGAAATATTTTTATTTTATGATATTTAAATAAATTGGACCACAACATTAAATTCCTCCAACACATCAGAGTTCCATTACCTTTTACAAAAACAATTTTTTCCATTTGTCGATTTTGAGGTCCAAAAATTTGAAAATCACTCAAAAAGGACACCACCTTTTATCTGATCTTTTTGTACAACCTCTATATGCTTCATTCCATTTTCATGGTTCATATTCAAATACAAGATTGTCAAAAAAATATCATGAACTTTAAAAATCACATGTAAACCCCCTATGTCAAAAAATTTGAACATCGTGGTCTGCTTTGTAAATAAACACAACACATAGGCCCACTTTATAAACAAAAACAATCACCTGAAAAATGATTCAATGGTAAATTGAGGATTTTTTACGAAATAATATTTTTGGGTAAATTCATATTCTTAGTACTAATAATTGTTAAGGGACAAAAAAGGATAGTAAGAATATATATTTGGAAGTATATCATGGATAACATTGATCGAAGCCTAGAAATTCAAATGTTATTGAGTTATATGTAATTTATATGTTATCATATAATTTCAATTTTATTCGACTTTATGTTTTAAATATTAAAAAATTCATACCATAATATTCCATTTATTATAGAAAATCTTATTTAATAGTAGGAATCCGGCTAACAATTGATGTGAAGATCAATGTAATGAATGCCCTAAAGATATTCACAATCTGATTGGAGTGGTAATCACAAACATTATCAAGATACAATCTCAGTTAACTTAATATTTTAATATAAAACATGATCTATAGTAACATAAAACCCCCACCCCTCTATTAATTAAATATCATAATGGATATTTTCATGAGAAAAATGCCTCATACATTCAATGGATCATTTGATCCCTCAATCATATAAGAATGAAGCAACTCCACTGAGAAGATCCTCTCCATCCTTTAATTCATTAAACATGATTAGGTTCTCTTGGATTCCTATCATATAGAGGGTGAAGCTGATCAATGGTGTACATTGATAAAAAATTCTAATCCCGGGTAATAGATTTAGGTGATGGTATTGAAGGATTTTGAGAAATGTTTTTCAATAAATATTTTTGTAAGACACTTCGATATATGACAGAAAAGGACATTCTTGACATTATGAAAAATGATGACAAATACATAAGAGCATACAAGTTAAAAATCATAGGGATTGCCTGATATGCCTCTGAAATTGTCATTATATCCCAATTATAGTTGACTACTTATTTAGTAAGATAAACCATAGACTATAGAAATCCATCGAGATTCATGAAATTGATAGCCATGACAGAATTTTTGGATTATGCATCCAATTTGAAATTGAGATCAACGAATCATAGGGGTATCATGGGGATAAAAAGTTAAGGTGGAAATGAATTATTATGGTATGATATAGTTATCTAAAAATGCTAATAAATTTATACATCCAATTTACTAAAGGAGAAGAAAGAAGAACCCTTGAAATCAGCTAATGGTAATATGTAAATTGTTTATGTACGGGAAGGATGAGAACCTAGATAGATAATTGATGAAATAGAATCCTGATACTATGATGGAGGAAAGGAATTCCACGATAAACCCTCATCACATTTTTCATTGCTATAATAACAAATAACAATGGAATTTAACAAAATGATGCATTGACCATGTGTTTTCAGAGGCAACCCACAACCTTCAAGGCAGCCAGGCTAATATTTTTCCATGAGTACCACTAATGTAAATCTAGAAAATGAAGTGGTGATGGGTACACTAGTTATTCATACAATAATATTTAATTTAATTATAGATTATAATTCTATGAATTAATTTAAATTTATAATTATTATATAACAATCCAAAAACCACCACAAATCATGGATGTATAGATGTTGGTTAAAATTAATATCGGGGAAATTATAAAATCCCTTGCATATAACTCCACTCCTATCAAAATTATTTTCTTCTAATTCCCAATGAAACTCATTGAAAATAACTAGGAGTAATTTGATGAAATTCATGGCACAAATTGGCTTTCCCTTCATAGATCCACCAAAAAAATTGTGAGAGGGAGATCAATCAACATATGAATAATCAACCACTGATTCTATAAATTTGCATGATGGATGATGAATAATAATTAGAACCATAACCCAAAGAACTGATATTAATACCATACACTACTAGAAACATAGTTTTTCCAACGTTTTTATACCAACAGTTTGGAGAAACGATTGGTATACATTAAAAAAGGCATCATTTCACAATGGTTTGTTCAAAAAATTAGGAATGTGTTATTAAACATAATCATTCCCAACGGTTTAAAAAAACCATTGAAAAAAAATATAAATTATATAATATATATATATGGTATATTAAAACCACTGGTCAAGAGAAACATTCATAACATTTTTTAAATCCCACTGTGAATGTTTCCCCCAAATACACAGTAGCCCAACTCCATATCTTCCTGATTACAGACCCTTATTTGAAGCTCTGCCAGAAAGTATCTATTTACCCCAGGCTGTGAAAATCCATTCACCCAAAGATCCATATTCTTTTAAGAAATTATTTAATTCTAAAATTCAAATTAGTAAGTGTTGAATTAGTTTTAATGTTCTGCATCTATTTTTTCCTATTTTCTGTTCATATTTGGGCTAAATTATAGTTTTTCATCCTATGGAATACATATCACATTGGTTTTTTTTGTTCTACACATCCAAGATGGTAAATGGATTTTTTAGTCATCTAGTATCGAGGTGGGTAATTGATATATGAATGGTCAATGTGAAGGGATAAAGGACGATTGGCGTATTGGTGTAGGTGGTTTCCCAATTTTTTAGTGGGGTTATATGGTTGTTTCACTTGACAATCCCTAGCCCTGGAGACCCCCACCACCTTGGATAGCCACCCCACCACCTAAATATCCCTAACCCCAGGACACCCCCCAATGGACATCCCCCACCCCCTAGAGAACACCCCATGTACAGCCCCACCTCCACCCCCTAGACACCCCTCACCCTCTATGGACCCCCCCCCCCCAACCCGGTGAACACCCCCCCCCCCCTGAACACCCCTGTTGGACAATCCCCACACCCTAGAAACCATCACCCCATAGACACCACCACCCGCCTGGACACCCTCCACCCCCATGGAAAGCCCCCAATCCCTTAGATAGCCCCCTGGATACCACCACACCTCGTGGACACCACATCAACTCTTATTTTCGTGGCCATGTTTTTAAATTGGGATTAACAATGTAGGTGATTTCCACTTTCACCATTGACATTTCATAAGTGACCCACAATGCCTTTTAAATTGAATTTATCATGTTCTGATAAATTATAATTTTCATGTTTTGATAAATTGAATTTTTCATGTTTTGATAAATTGAATGGGTTTTTTTGGAATGAAATGCCTAATACATGATAGTTTGCCGTTCATAATAAATAAAAAGGTTTTATATAAAATTACCTTTGGGGAAGCAAGGAGGTAGGGGGTTGTCTAGGAGTGGGGGGATATCATGGTGGGGGTGGGTTTTCCATGGTGGAGGGGACTGTAGGGGGTAGGGGACTCCAGGGGGGTATGTGGTATAAATCTATTTAGGGGAGGGGGTATGGGATTTTTAAGGAGGGTGAGTATTGTCCTGGGTGTCAGGGTGGGGTGTCCAGGTGGGGGAGGGTGTTTGTGTTGTCCTATGGGGTGGGTTTTCGAGTGGGGTCGGGGTGGGCTTTCAAAGTGTGGGAGGGGGTGTGGGTCGTTCAGGTGTTGGGATGCCTATGGGGGGTGGACTATGCAGGTGGGGTCGGGGGTGTGGGATATCCAAGGGGTGGGTTGTCTAGGTGGTGGTGTCCAAGTGGGAGGGGGTGGGTGTGCAGGTGGGGTGGTGGTGGGGGGATTCAAGGTGGGGGGGGTGTCCTTGTGCGGGGGGGGGGGGGGGGGGGGGTTACCACTTAAGGGGTGGGGTTGGGGTTATCTAGGGTGATGGAGGGGGTAAGGGGTGTCATGAGATCGGTATTGGGTTATCCAGGGAGGGGGTGGACTGTCGGGGGGGGGGGGATATCTAGGTTGGAGAGGGGGTATGGGCTATCTGAGGAGGGGTGTGGGTTGTCCAGGTGGGGGTGTGGGGGGTGTCCAGTTGGGGTGGGGGGGATGTCCAGGTGGGGGTTGGTCTTTCTATGGAGTTGTGGTGGTTGGGGGGGTAGGGGGTTGCAGGGGAGGGTCTAAGGGTCATCCAGGGAGGGGTGGGCATTTTAGGCGGTGGGTGTGGTGGTTGGGCTATCGAGGTGGGAGGGGGGCAGTCAAGTGGGATGGGCTATCCAAGGGAGTGGGGTGGGCTATCTAGTTGGGGGAGGGGTGTGGGTTGTCTAAGGAGGAGGGGGGTGCCCAGGTGGGGTGGGGGAGGGGTTATCTAGCTGATGGGTAGGGGGGATATATGAGTTTGGGGGTGTGGGTTGTCCATTTAGGGGGTTGGATTTCCACTCCAATACTCTACAAAAAATAGGAATCCCATATAACCAATGTGTATTTGCATTCACAAATTAAGAATATTCATGATGTTCCATACCAACACTCAATCTTACACTTCCAATAAGAATTGTTCCTTATAAATAAATCAAAATCATTTTATTATCTGATATCCTTACTGATCTCATAAAAATTTAACATTGGTATAACTCCCTTTCACCTAATGATATAACAAGTTTCATACTCCCATGAGTAGAGTCCTATTGAAACATGGCTCATATGTGTAAACAATATACATTGTATTATATTTGACACACACACGAAATTTTTTAAACATACACCTTGTATCACTACCATGAATTATCTCTTAGCTATCCTTTCAGGGAATCAATAAGCCACATACATAGGATAATATTTGACACACACACAAAATTTTATAAACATACACCTTGTATCACTACCATGAATTATCTCTTATCTAGACTTTCATGTAATTAATATTCTAGATACATAGGAGATAATATGAAGGTGTGTTTACTATTAAGTGTGTTTTTATAATTCATGTACGATATTTAGAGTGGAAGATAAAAACTGATCCATGTACGATATTTGGAGGTGTGTTTGCTATTAGGTTTGTAGTGGTTTATATGTATGATATTCATGGATTAAACCAAAAATCATATTGGTCATCTATTATAGGCATGAAATTAGGTTACAATTAGATAGATATTGGAATCTATGAACCTTCTTTGGGGGTGGACACCCCCTCCACCTTGGACATCCCCCACCGCCAACCCCCTAGACCCCCACCCCTAGTCACCCCCACCTTTTAGGAACCACCACCCCCTGGACACCCCTCCACACCCAAGGAATACCCCCATCACTATAGAAATCCCCCACATCCCATCAACACCCTCACCCACCGCTTGGAATACACCATAGACAACCACCCCCACTAGGATGCCCCACACCCACATGGACAACCCCACCCCCCTGGACAACCCCCACCCAAAGACACCACCATCCCCTTGACAGACCCCACCCCAGGACACCCCACACCCTTTAAAATCCCCCCTAGACACCACCCATCAACATGGAACCCACTAGAAACCGCCCCCCACCCCCCCTCTAGACAACCCCCACCCCTGGGACCACCCGCCACGCCTGGACACCACCTGGATACCCTTGACCCCATTGGGAAGTGTATTTGATCACTAAAATAATCTACTAAAATATGAATTAATTCAATCTAAAATTAACTCAACTAGTCAATAATTCTCCTCCACAAGTGTACATGCTCTGGTACACTCATGTATAGTTCATCAAAGATGTTGTTTTTCAAAGTGTATTTCTTTTTTATTTTATATTATGATTATCATATAGAGTAGTGTGTTAGTAAAGTTTCATATAATGTGAAAACATTCTCATTTACATAAACCTTTTTTCGATGAAACATTAATATTATTTATTTGATTTTTTCAAAATTACATATAATTTTTTTTACAGAATGGATTGATGATGGATGAATGAAACCAATCAGATCTCAAGTGATTTTCCAAAAACATTTGGTGATCTTTTTATCTATTGAATTTCACAATGCTTCAGATATTGGTCACATACATTGTCCTTGTAAAAATTCTGTCAGAATACCTTGGTTGAGCTGTAAAGAAGTCAATTACCACATAACAAAATATGCTTTTCAATCATACTACATTGTGTGGAATCACAATGGGGAGAAAATGAAATCTCCAATTGCTGATGATCCAAATGAGAGGACTGGATTGAGGAATATTCTTATATGATCAGTAATTATTTATTCATCATCATGAAAAATAATGGATTTTGACCACTAAAGAATTCGATATGGTCACACATGATGTGTATAATGAAAATTATGATATTTTTAGGGCATTAAAATTTAATGATGCTGTCACGACTCCATTATATTGAAAATTCTGTAAAATGAAAAGTATGTGATTTTTTATCTTATTATTTTATGGGAAACCTATGTATAGGATTTCTAATTATTCCACCCATTACATTCTTAACTTCTAAAAGAACATACATCCTTATGATGCATATATTCCTTCATACTACTATATTTCATGGAATTTAGTTGAGGAACATGTAATTTTATGGAAAAAAATCAATCATTCCCGAAATATTGTAGTTTATTCAGGAGGAATTAGATTAATGAAATGATTTTATAAAATGCAGCACATCCCGTTGGATGATAAAAGCAGATGTAACACCATCTTGTGTGCCACATAATGTATTGTGGAACTTTCCAATGATCCCTAGACTCTAGAATCGTTTTTTTTTTGATGAAATATCATTAAAAATGTGATATACATATACAGAGAGAACGAAGACTAATGTTAAGTTTGTTCACCTAGTTGATGGATTTTAATGGAAGATATTTAATGCTCGATATTATTTTTTTTTGCAGCTGACGTGCGTAATGTGATGATTGGTCTTTCATGTGATGGTTTTTATATGTTTTGGAATATGTTTACTTCACAGAGGACATGGCTAGTTTTTATACACCTTTATAACATTTCTTCGTGGTTGTGTATAAAAAAGCCTTTCCCTTTCTCGATTATACTCATATATGGATCTAATGATCCAAGAAATGATATAGAAATATACATGAAAACATTAATAAAAGTGTTGAAACATCATTGGGATGTGGGTATGCGCACATATGATTCTTGTTTGAAAGATATTTTTCAGATTTGTAATGCACTTTTGTGGATGATCATGGATTTTATTGCTTATGCAATGATTTATGGATGGAGCATGAAGGGAGAACTATCATTTATTGTTTGAATGAATAAACCACGATCATGAAGACTGAAAAATCATTTTAGTTTCATTTGTATGGGGCATAGATGATTCATGCCAATGGACCATCCATATAGAAAAAATTTTCGAAGATTTTACAATACCATAGTGAGATGATCTACCTTAGCATATGTCTGGAACTGATGTGCATAATGTATTGAATGATTTCAGTTTTTTATTCCGTATGGGTCAAGTGAAATTTGGAAAGTGAAATGATGTTTCCACTAAAACGTATTACAATTGGATGAAGATAAATACCTTCTTTTATTTTCCTTATTTGACAACTACTTTGATACGAAATTTCTTATACATAATGTATATTGGAAAAAATAAGTGAAATATTTCTTTATATTCTTCTAAATGATAAGGGAATGAAAAAAGATTATTTGTTGTCATGGTGTTACACGGTGGATTGGAGCATCGGACCATAATTTAATCGTGTGTGTATTAGTGAAAAATGGCAAGTTCCATGTGCTTATTATGCGATGAAACATACATACAAAATTAATTTATGTAAGTACAATATACTATTAATTTTTGTGATGCATAATCAAGAAAAAAATTTAAAAGGGTGAACAGATGAGAGTTGAAGTTGAAATCTTTAAAGATTCATGATTATAACGTCCTTCTGCATGAGTTAATTCAAATAGTAATCTGTTATCTTATTTACAATAATATAAGGGTGGATATTATTAGGTTGAGCCATTTGTTTAGATATATTTGTTTTAAGAAGTTTTCAACGTCATTCCATCCAAAAATTTTGGCAGATTCCCCCTTAATTGAGTGTGAGTTATAAAAAATATTTCCTCAATAATTTTTTTTATGAATGTTGCATCTGACAGTCCACATTACAATATAAATACTTCTCAGAGAACCTAATTTTTTATGGAGATGTATCCAACAGAATAAAATATATAAACATTGTTGTCTTATGTCTGAAACATGAATCATCTCAAATGTTCTATCATGGCTGGTTACATGTCTAAAAAATGTATGGATTTCTGCTCTATGTATTTTTCTGATCTTACTACAAGAATGAACAAACCAATGAGAATCAAAGAAAATGGTATGAGCAAATTGAACCCATTTTTTGCATCATTATATATCCATTTAATTTCACTTAAAATAATGTATTGTTAAATTATCCATTAATCCACCTATTAACTATAATATATTTTTTTATTTGGGTTACTCATAATTTATCCTTTCCCAATTACAATCATATTTAATTTTAATGCACGAAATGAAACAAATTGAAGATTGGGAACTGAAGAAGATGATGTACAACAATCATCGCATAATGGATATGGGAATTCCACCACTAGGGCCTGTAGTGAGTATTTTATTTCAAATATATATATATATATTTATAAAATAAAATTTCATGTGATTGATTTGGTTTTAAACAATTTTTTAGAATACACCTCTTATGATACAATTATTTTATGAGCATCCAAGTAGTGGTCCTAGTACACAGGGAGTTCATATAGGGGGGGTACAAGAGCTAGCCGATCTACTGGGTGTAACCAATTAGACCCTGACCCTCCCACTGACATACCATCTACGCCACATTATGATCTTATTGTGTCGTTAATGACACATGAGATATCTAGGCCTCCCATGTTTTCACTACCTTTTATATCTAATCCTCCTCACCTGTCATTACCATATCTAATGATGATTCACACTCCCCTAGATATCCCCCACCTCCTAGACAACCCCCGCCCCTTAGACACCACCCCACCCCCTGGACACCCCCACCCTCTCGACTCCCCCACCCTCTAGACAACCCCCCAACCCCACATCCCCCAGACAACCCCCATCCCCGTGGAAAACCCCCAATGCTCCTGGATAACCCCTACACCCCCTTAGGCACGACACCAACCCCTAGACACCCCCACCCCCTGGACACCCCCACACCCTGGACACCCACCCCCATGGACACCCCCACCCCTAGACACCCCCACCCCCATGGAATGCCCCCACCACCTGAATAGACCCCACCACCCCCAGAAAAACCATACCCCCTTGGAAAGTAACTCCCCCAACCCGTGGATAGCCCCCTACCCCCTATACACCACCCAACCCCTAACCCCCACCCACCCCAAGGCACCCCACCCCCTGGAAGGCCACCCCCCACACCCTCTAGACAGCCCACCTCCTCGGACACTAGCCCACACCCTAGACACCCCAACCACCCCATGACACCCCCACCCCCATAGACAGCCCCCACCCGTGGACAACCCCCCTGGACAACCCAATAGAATTGGACACCCCAACCCCCTCAGACATCCCCCACCCCATGGAATCCACCCCTCCCTCTAGACGCCCCGATCCCCATGGAAAACCCCCACCAATATGGAAACCCCCCCCAGACACCCCCATCCCCCCGAACAAACCCCCACCACACTGGAAAGCCACCCATCCCCCCGAACACCCCACCACCTGGACACCCCTACCCCCTTGGACAGCCCCCCAAACCCCTTGACACCCCCACCCCCATGGACACCCACCAACCCCAGGACAACCCCCAACCACATGGTCAGCCTGACCCCCTTAGAAAGTCCCCCTGTCCACTGGACTTCCCCCAACCCCCCATGTCACATTACCCCTTAAAAAAACATGGCATACCACATTATCTAAAATTCAAATCTCATCTAAAATCACCCATGCCTATGAATAAAAATTCAATATTAAAACCTGAAACATGTTTTTTTTAATATAGGGTTTATTACATTATGAACTGTGAATTCAATTCTGTATGTGTAATAGATAATTTAATAATGAATATATTCAATTTAGAAGTCCTTATTGCATAGAGTAATTGATTTCTGAATTATGAATTAAATTTTATATATTTTAGTATTAATTAACATATGAATTATAAATTATGAATTCTATATGTGAGTAATTAAATACAGAAATGGAGTTATAAAAAATTATGTGTTTTATAAATTCTATATGAATTCATATAGAATTCAGTATGAATTCAAATATAATTTTGTATTTATTATGCTAGTATTGAATATTCTATAGGAATTATGAACACTGGGTGAGGTAGACATGCTGGTGGAAGAGCTTCAGGTTCACGGGGGGAGGCATGATTGTTGCAGGGGTATAAAGCCTATAAAAATGGATATATAATGTTGGCATATGTTCCTAAACAAAACATATACCAACGGTTTCATGTCAATCACTAGAAAAAGTATATATCAATGGTTTACATACCATTGCTATAGACCATTTTACTTCTCTTTTGAAAATGGATTCTTTGAAACCATTGATAAAAGTCTATACCAACAGTTTGAAAACCATTGGTATAGACATGATGTTTGAAATTTCCCATGGTTTTAAACCACTAGTAAATATTTATATAAACAGTTAAATGAATCTTGTGGTATATAATCCATTTTTCTTTCATACCCCAGTATTTCACATAGAATTATTGGGATTTATCTATCCCCATGGCTCCACATCCAATGGTTATCAAGCCAATATCAATGGTTTCAAACCATTTGTAAAGGTTAAGTTTCACATAGTGAAATTAACATTCATATTTCGTTCAGATGATCATGTCTATAGAAGGATCCATCCTTGAGTACGTGACTACATTAGGGAATTCACTGGTGTGTTTCCAGAGTAATTGACTATTTTTTAACCTAGAAGAGATGTTGAATTCTCTAATTACCTCATACCTTAGGTGTTTCCAATATCCATTACTCCATATAGAATGGTTTTTTATCATGAGGAGATACCTAATCAACTATAGGAGAATCATTATAAAGGTATTATACACCCATGTGCTACCCCATGGGGTGCATAACTCCCCTTTTTGAAGAATAAGGATTGGTCAATTCATATTTTCATTGACTATTATGATATCAACATAATAAAAATAATGAAAAATTATGTTTTTTCACGAATTAAGGATTTTTTCCATTAGCCAAACAGAGCACAATAATTTGCCACAGAGGATCTACAGTTGGGATATTACAATGTAATGGTGAAGAAGGATGAAATCCCCAAGAATGATTTTTATACATGGTACATGCAATGTAAATTCATAGTAATTCCTTATGTATTAATTAATGTTCCATAAGGATTCATGGACATTATGAATAGAGTCTTCATAGATTAACTCAAGAATTTTTTGGTAGCCTATATTGAAGTTATTATAATATAATCCAAATTTAATAATGACCATGAGGGTCATTTGATTATAGTGCTAATGACCTTGTTAACAGAATAGTTGTATGTTGGGTACATCAATAGTGAGTTCTGGTGGATGGTAGTCTCTTCTATTGGTCATATCAACCCATGAAATGCAATATCTATGAACCATTAATGTATTGAGTAAATTTGAGGATGGATGAAGCCAACATATGTGGTCGATATTAATAGTTTCCATCGATTTGATGGGTGTTATTGTTGATTTTTTAGAAATTTCACATGATTGTCTAGCCCTTTGAAAAAGATAACTCAGAAGGTAATGATGATTTCCTAGAATGATAAATGAGAAGAGATCATCATGGATTTGAGAAAAAGGATTATCATATCACGCATGCTCAAACTACCCACAAGTGGAGAGCTTTTCAAGGTATTAAGTTATGTTTTGAAAAAATGGCATTGGTTGTGTGTGAACGATAAATTAAAAAGTCACTACCAATGATTCAAGTATGTCACGACCCGTCCTTGGGGCCCATACCCTGACTACCCCAATCCCACCTTACATAGGACAGGGGATGGTGACTACCACCAAAGGCATAAATCCTCGTAAAAGGGAAGGCTTTGCCTTTATAAAAGTAAATAATCACAACAGAGTACACATTTGAAGTAAGCACTAAGTAAAACTGATTACAAAATTAAGTGCTAAAAAGTAAATTGGCTAGTATACAAACCCAACTGAAGGTACAGTACAATTGGAAAGAAAGTACAGCAACAGTAAAGTAAAGCAGCAACCACTGAGTCGTCCTCCGGAAATCCTACTTGAAGGGTGGGTACAGATAGTCTACTGAGCTACTCAGGTCTGGCTGTCTGCCCAATGTACGTCCCACCATGTGGTCCACCTCCGGGTACCGTCCAGCTCTACAAGCCTCCACCTCGATCAGTGCAGTCCGTTGTCTGCATCCAACATAATGTATTGCGGGCATTGCTGATGTAGGGGGGAGTATACAATACTTAGTAGGGACCCCAAGACCCCTGAAGGTCTCCCATAATCCACTAAGGATAAACCTCAAAGGAAAGATACAATCAATAAGTATCCACGGACTCTACTTAGGTATATTCTCATACATATACCTAAGTCATCAATTCTCGTTCGACTCCAATTGTCGACCCCAAGCACAAACCAGTCCACACAGGAAAAGAAGTCAATCACATCAATGATAATGATTGAAACTCAAGGCTCAGATCACATAGGTATACTACTCATTAAGAGGGGTGGAGATGATTAGATTTAGCCTCTAACTCGTCTCCTATTCCAAACTCACATAGGATCCAAGTACAGAAGTCGTCGCTGTCGAATCCATGGATGATCCAAGTACAGTCGTCACCGCTACCGAACCCACGGAGGATCCAAGTATAATAGTCATCACTGTCAAAACCATGTAGGATCCATGGATAGTCGTCATCACTTCCAAACCAATGGAGGATCCCTGTACAGTGGTCATCATCTTCGAACCCACGAAGGATCCCAGCACGGTAGTCGTCGTAGTCGCAACCAGCTCTAGGGTTCCCACACACAACACACTTGACTCTATGAGGGTCCGCTCCTTGATCCATGGGGGTTGGATACATAAAATATCACAAATTCTGGAGTTGATGTATCCTAAAGATCTGTCTCGTTATAAGGAACTCAACGCGACTGACAGCACGTCAATCAGACGTCCGGTCTGAGAGATATTGGCTTTTCCGTTCCAGGGGCCCGGTTAAAAATATGCTTGTTTCTAACCCATCCATTCCACAATGTCATAAAAAACTCACTTCGATTATCACAAAAATACCTCCTCGTCGCAAGGTTCCCAGTTTCGTAGATAGAGTGTCAATCGGAGGCACGGTCTTTGAGTTATTAACCTTTAAGTGAAACGGGCCCTGCTCGTTAAGCCAAGTGGGCCGACGGGTTGGGTTAACCAAGTTTTGGGAGGTCTGACCCAAAAGGGGTGTCGGACCAGCCCAAAGAAATGTGTAGCTCGGGCCAATCTGAAGGGGCGTGGCCCAGCCAGAGGGGTCACGACCTGGCTGGGCTGGGCACAGCCCGTCAAGGCACGGCCCGTCGCGGCACAACCCGGCGCGACACAGCCCAACGCGGCACAGCGCGGTGCAACCCAAGGGGGTCGCACGGTCTGAGGTGGGGGGGGGGGGGTGGGAAAGACCCCCCAGATCCCCAAACAGGTGGCGCTAAGTGGCGCTGCCCTCCCTAAACTTCCGACTGGAATCGACTTGCCTTCTTGGTGCAAGTGGCCCGCACGGGCGGGCTGCGGTTCGTCCAGTGCAGCGCGCTCCCGGCATCCTGGCTCTCCTCTACCCATTCGGCCAACGGTCTGGCCGGTTCTTCCACTGAAGTGGCCCGCAGTTGTGGGACTTAGTTCTTCCTGACATGGGCGGTGCACAATCGCCCCTTCAATCATCTCCACCATCCTTCCTGTCACCGCCACCATCCAAAATGAACAAGGTTCAATGGAGGGTCATCGGACCATGTTCATTCGGGTCACGCCCTCCACTTTAGGCGGTAACATATAGCCAAGTATGTTCACTTGTATACAACAACAATGATGATATATTTTATTTAAAATAAATTAAGCAAAGCCCATACCTCGAATTAAGATTTGCGGTGTTCGGCGTCGTGGAAGATATCGTCGTGGGAAGAGGATTCGTAGACGATATTGGTGTGAGTCCGAGGATGACGCGGTGTCTCCTCACATGTTTCAGAGATGAGGAAGGAAGGAATGTCGTCATTGGAATTCGCGTTCTCTGAATTGTAGTGTGTTCTTCATCAAGGAAGAAAATTGTTCTTCATTAAGGAATATGAATACTTTTCTCTCTTTCTCAACAGCTCTCCCCCAACTCTCCCTAACACAGAAAATGCCCCAAAAATAAAATAATAGGCTAATGAGGTTATTTTATTAACATATGAAATTTGAAATTCAAACCACATTAATTAATTAATTGGAGGATTCAATTATTTAATTAATGTATTGGCATAAACTAATGGGAGAGGAGAAGGTGAAAAAAGACCTCATAAATATTTTGAGAGTAGTCAAATTAAACAAGGGAGTATATTGGTGGTTTATGAGTGTTATGGGGATTTCAAGAAATTAGGTCACCTGGTTCCCCACCCAACAAATATCCTGTCATGAGAGGTTATGTGGGTGTGGGCCTCACCACTAACTCCCCTTGGGAGAAAATAACCACCATCCTTAAAATAAAATTGTTCTCCACCAATTTTATTTATTTTATTATAATTCCCAAAATATTAATTCTCAACCCTCTTAAAACGCAACTGTAGTAATGGTCTCCTTATGAAATTACTGACAAAACGAGTTCATCGGTCCCCTTAAAATTCAATTCTGAGCACCTGCCCAAATGACTGAAAAAACAACTCCTTTGTTCACTGAACGTACCCGAGTGAAACATTAGAAAAATTATTCCGGGCACACCGGGCCTCAGAATTCGGTGCCATCAGAAACTGCGTACTCGTAATATTCCAAATAATTTAAGAGAAAAATTTCCTTTAAATTTAATGGTCTTTACATTACCACCACCTTAGGGATATATGTCCCCATAATGATACAAAATAGACTAGGGAAACAAATGAGGGTACTGAGCAAACATTTGAGCCTCCCGCTCCCATGTGCGCCCCTAGAGGATGCCATGCTAGCAGAAAATTCCCACCAGAGGAATCGACCATCCACATAGGACCCGCTCCTATAGATCCTCGATCTCTACCGGGACCTCCTTGAATTTCACCCCGTTATCGATTTCTAGCTCCCCGTGATCGATGATGTGTGATGGATCGTGCACGTATCCCCTCAGCAGAGATACATGGAATACATCGTGCACTCGGTGCAACTAAGGTGGAAGGGCCAGGAGATAAGCCACCTCGCCTACTATGCTGAGGACCTGTAACGGCTGGATGAAGCTCGGCTATAACCTTCCACCACTACCAAATCTCCGTAGACACCGTCGAGGTGAGACTCGTAGGAAGACATGGTCACCATCCTCGAACTCCAGTGGTCTCTGTATCCTATCAGCATAGGACTTCTGTCTTCTATCTGTAGTCCACATCTGCTCCTAGATGATCTAAACCTTCTCCATCGCAGCATGAACCATCTTTGGTCCTATAAGTGCTGACTCCCCAAGGTCAATCCAACTCATAGGTGATCTGCAATGTTTTCCATAATTTTCCTTGTAAGGTGTCATCCCGATGGTGTGGTGGTAACTATTGGTGTATGAAAATTCCACCAAGGGTAAGAGATCCTCCCAGCTATGACCAAAGTCAAGGATACATGCACGGAACATGTCCTCGAGGGTCTCTATGGTCCTCTGAGTCTATCCATCCGTCGGAGGATGGAAGGCGGTGCTCAGACGTAGCTGCGTCCCAAAAGCCTCCTGCAACCCCTACCAAAACCGGGACGTAAAGAGACAATCTCAATTTGATACAATAGTCGATGGCATATCATGAATCCGTATGACCTCATGAATGTAGAGGCATCCCATGCACTCTACTGAGCCCCGCTCTCTGATCGGTAATAATTGGGCCGACATGGTGATTCAGTTGACGATCACCTCGATAAAGTCATGTCCTCCAGATGTAAGTGGAATCCATGTCAACAAATCCATGGATATCCCATCCGACATCAACTCTGAGACATATAAGGGTTGTACCAAGCCTACCGATACCTGGTGCTCTGCCTTCACTTGCGGACAAGTGAGGCATTGTGAAACAAACTATTCTACAACCTTCTTCATACCCAGCCACCAATGCTGTGGTATGAGGTCTTGGTACATATTTTCCACTCCAAGATGTACCGCTAGAGGGTAAGTCTGAAACTCCCTCATCACTTCCTCCTATAATTCAACTAGTATTATAGTACGTACCCTGAAGGGGATGACGTGTTCCCTCCTTCAAAAAACCCATCAGGCGCCTGCCATGTGGATATCTGAGCACATCACATCTCACAGCCAATGTCCCCATGTTGTTCCTCTCTAGCTCACTGATGGATTCGAGGAGTGACTATGAGAGACTTTAGAAAGGATTCTCTATCTCTATCCACAAAGGATATCTACAATGCGGCTAGCTACTCTATTGCCTCTCCTAGTAGCTGATTGCCCGATCTCCTACTGACAGCATTAGCCAGAATGTTCCCCTACCTTGGAGAATAGACTATCTCGATGTCATAGTCCTGAATGAACTCGAGCCATCGTCGTTGTCTCTGGTTCAGGTCCTTCTGTGAGAAGATGTACCTGCGACTCTGGTGGTCTAAGTAAGCTGTAAAGTGCTCACCCATCAAATACTACTGCCTCATCTTCTAAGAGAATACCATTGCTACTAACTCCAGGTCATGGGTAGTGTAGTTCTGCTCGTACTACCTCAACTGTAGTGAACCGTATGTAGTCAATACTCACTTCAAAATTAGAAAACACCTTAGTCTAGTCTCGGATGCATCGCAAAAAACTACGTACCCAACGCCCTCCTATAGTAGCCTCAAGGTTGGTGCACTACTCAATCTCTGTCTTATTTGTTGAATGCTCTACTGACATATATCTGACCACATGAAGGGTTTCCCCTTCTTCATCAAAGCTGAAAGTGGTGATGTAACTATGGAGAAGTCTGGTAGAAATATGTGATAGTACCCAGCGAGAACTAGGAAACTTTGCACCTCCATCACACTCATTGGTGGCTCCCAAGAAAGTACCACCTCGATCTTCACTGGGTCCACTGCAAACCTATCCTCCGAGATGAAGTGACCCAATAAATGAACCTCTCGAATCCAGAACTAGCACATTGAGTGATTACCATAAATCTGGTTCTCTCGTATTGTATCCAGTACAACCCAAAAGTGGTAGGCGTGCTCCTCCTCAGTAGTTGAGTAAATTAGTATGGCGGGGATAAATAATATGAAGAAACAATAGAGAAAAGGATATATGTTCCATTTTATGATACCCATGAACACAGTTGGAGTGTTGGTTACAACGAAGGGCATATCCATGAACTCATAGTGGCCAAACCGACACCTGAAGGTCATCTTCTACATATCATCTTCTCGAACTCTAAGCTAGTGATTGCCTGACCAGAGGCCTATCTTTTAGAACCATCGTGCATCCCTGAGTGGATCAAAGAGGTCTTCAATATTCGAGAGTGGGTACTTGTTCTTTACGGTCACCAGATTTAGGAGATGGTTGTTTACACATAGGAGTAAGCTCTCATATGCCATCTTGGAGAACAAAATCAGAGAAACCCAGGGTGAAACACTGGGTCGGATGAATCCCATTCATTGTAAGTCCTCCAGTTGTACCCGCAACTCACTAATATCAGTGGGAGCCATCCAATATGCTAGAGTAGATATCAGTACTATCCCGGGGTACAGGTCAATGTATAATTATAACTCTCTATGAGTAGTTAAACCTGGAAAATCATCAGGAAAAATGTCCGCACACTGATCCACCACAATAGGAATACTTGGACTCCGCAAATCAACTTCTCCTAGGATGAGACTTGCTAGCAAATGTGTGATTGGCTGCCCTCTTCTCTGCATAAGTTTATCCTGCACTTCAAAGGCAAGCTTCTCGCTGATGAAGGTGTACCTGGTCCCATCCATGTGGATACACCGCACTTTGCACCTAATACAGTCGATCTGGGCATCGACTGTAGATAACCAATCCATAACCAAGATGATGTCGTAAGACCTTGACGCCGCTATAAGAAGATCTCAGATGAAGCTCTCACCTACTAGAGTAAGCTCACACTGCTAGCACTAGTGACTAATCGTCGAGTCTGTTCTCGTAGGAGTATTTAGCCGTAAGGATCGAGAAAATGGCTCTATTAGAATCTCTGAGCTCCGAACAAGGGCAGTGGAAATAAAAGAATGGCCATCTTTTGTGTTATATGAACTACAACAAGGGTGGAGTAGACATATATATATCTCGAATAACCTCAGGTGCACCGTGGTTGTAGGCCTCGACCTCCTTGAGTTATACATGCCCCTGTCTACCAGCTCCCTATGGTCGGGATGGTCTTCTTGGTGGTGTTGGTGGTAGAGCCTCAAAGCATCATCCACCACCCGCTACTTGGCCAACTCCCATGCCTCGTCCACCTACTCCCTGAGGACCGCCACGGTTGAACCTCTTTCTCTGCCTGGAACGCCCTTCTACTGTCTATTTCTCGTCCGCATGGCGGGTTGGACAGTCCTGAGCGATGTGACCTTGCCCGCCGCTTGCATAGTACTTCCTGCCCCTCCAATGGCTAGCTCTGTTTCGTTTGACCCACACCACCGAACTAGTATCTTGGGGTCACCCACCTGACGTCATGACCCGCTTGGACCACTGTGACATCTATCTATTGTCGTCTATAGAAGACTCGGCTACGTGTTTCCCAATGGTGGGTCTCGATGCAAGCGTCGACTCAGCATGAAATCTCTCAAAAACAAGGGCTCTATCCAGCACTACTACCTGCATCGGAATGCTGAGGGAGATCATCGAAGCCGTGATATCATGCATCAGTCCCTGCACGAAGGTCCGATCCCAGAAAAATTGGTCACGTACCATGTACGGGGAGTAGCGTGAGAGGTCAGTGAACCTGACTGAGTACTGAGCAACTTTTATACTTCCCTATCGTAGATGAAGTAACTCCTGAATCCACACCACAAAAAGGGTGGCTGGAACAAACTCCAAGCAGAAGTGACTCTCAAAGTCTATCCAATGTAGAGATTTCTCATCATACACATGGAGCATTAGGCTCCAGCATCTACCTACTACTGTGTGCAGTAGAATCGCGGTAAGGATAAACATAAGGTCAGTAGGTGTCCCTAACAATATGAAGACTCTAACGATAGCCTCCAGCCAATCCTTAGCTACATGACGATCAGTCTCTCTGCAGAACCTCGATAGCCTCTCTCATTGAAACTCGTGCACTGTGCTCAGTCGGCGTGTACCCTATACTACTGGGGCATGTAGTGTTAGTGGCCCAGCGGGTAGTGGTACTGCTGGTGCCTCCGATATGATGGGGCCCTACACCGAGGCCTCCTCACTCAGTGGGCTTCCATCTCACACGTGACTCGGAACCATAACTGGCTGCCAACATGGGGTCATCTTGAAAAGAATCAGGTGTGCCATGGTCAAACTGTATACCTGGTGAACTGAAAAAAAGTACTCACAAAGAAAACTTTTGAAACACATATGCTATCAATGTTTTCATGCACTGGGTCAGAAATCAAGAGTCAGGGTTTTGGTGTATGGATACGTCCGCCGCCACACCAACACTAGGCTCCCTGGATAGATAACCACACTCAATACACTAAACACTATTGCTTCACAGAAAACAATGATCAGAGTCCTATGTTCTGCATTAGAACCGACTCCTCTAATACCGATTTGTCACGACCCATCCTCAGGGCCCGTGTCGTGACTACCACAATCCCTCCTTCCATAGGGAAGAGGATGGAAACAATCACCAAAGCGTAAATCCCGGTAAAATGGAAGGCTTTGCCTTTATAAAAGTAAACAATCTCAACACAGTACGCATGTGAAGTAAGCACTAAGAAAAATTGAGTACAAATGTAAGTGATGAAAAGTAAATGGCCCAATAATCAAACCCAACTAAAAGTACAGTACGACTGTATAGAAAGTACAACAGCAGTAATGTTAAGCGGCAACCACTGAGTCATCCTCTGGATAACCCACCAGAAGCGTGGGTACAGATGGTCTCCTCAGCTCCTCAGGTCCGGCCGTCCACCCCATGTATGTCCCGCCATGTGGTCCACCTATGGGTATCATCTAGCTTCACAAGCCTCCACCTCAATCAGTTCTGTCCTTCATCTGCATTCATCACAATGTAGTACAGGCAGATCCCATGCAGGGGTGAGTATACAATTATTACTAGGGACCCCGAGACCCCTGAAGGTCTCCCAAAATCCACGACGGATTAACCACAAATGAAAGATACAATCACAAAGTATCAACCGAATCTACTTAGGTATATGCAAATACATATATCTAAGTCATCAATTCCATTTCGGCTTTAACTCTCGAGTCCAAGCACAACCTAGTCCACATAGGAAAGAAGTAAATCACATTAATGATAATGACTGAAAGTCAAGACTCATATCAAATATGCATACTACTCACAATGTGGGGTGGAGATGATTAGATGTAGCCACTGAATAATCTCCTCTATCAAACCCACATTGAATCCTAGTACAGAAGTATTCACTGCCGAACCCACCAAGGATCCAAGTACAGTCGTCACCACTACCGAACCCACGGAGGATCCAAGTACATTAGTCATCATTGCTTAACCAATGTAGAATCCATGTACAGTCTTCATCGTTTTAGAACCCATGGAGGATCCAAGTACAGTGGTCATCGTCATTGAACCCAAGGAGGATCCCAACACGGTAGTTGTCGTAGTCGTAACCTGCTCCAGAGTTCCCGCAAATAGCATGCTCGATGCCGCGAGGGTCCTCTCCTCAAACCTAGGGGGTCGATAAATAAAATATCAAAATTTCCATAGTTTATGTCTCCCAATGTTCCATCTTGTCAATTTTAACTCAGCGCGACAGATGACGCGTCAATCGGATGCCCAGTCTGAGAGATATTGGCTTTTCTGTTCCAGGGGCCCAGTTAAAAACACGCTAGTTTCAAACTCGGTCGTTCACAATGTAGTACAAAACTCACTCAGTGTATCATAAAATGACTGCCTCTTCATAAGGTTCCTAGTGTCTCTGACGACACATCGATCGGACACGCGGTCTTTGAGTTATTCACCTTTATGTGAAATGTCCCTGGCTTGTTAAGCCCAATGGGCCGACAGGTCTAGTTAACCTAGTTTTTGTGGGTCCGACCCGGAAGGGGTGTTGGACCAGCCCAATGAAATTTGGGGCTCGGCCCAAGCGGCGCTGCCTGGCCTGAGGGGGCACGGCGCGGCGCGGCCCGGCAGGGCTTGGCCAGAGGGGGCTGTGCGGTCTGAGGTAGGGGGCACGACACCTCGGCTGCCCGAACCGACGGCACCATGTGACGCCACCCTCCCTAACCACCGGCCTTCTTGTAACAAGAGGCCTGCACTGATAGCCTACGGTTCATCTGGCGTGATGCCCTCCCAACACCGTGGCTCTCCTCCAACTGGTCGGCCGATGGGCCGGCCAGTTATTCCGCCGATGCGCCCAGCTGTGACGGGCCACAGTTCTTCCACAAGCTGTCGGTGCACAGCCACCGCTTCAATATTCTTCGCCATCCTTCCTGTCACCGTCGCCATTGAAAAATAACAAGTTTCAATGGAGGGTCATCAGGCCATGTTCGTTCAGCCCATGACCTCCTCGTTAGGCGGTAACAATATCCAAGGACGTTCACTTGTATACAACAAGAAATAAGAAATAATTTATTTAAAATAAATTATGAAAACCCCTACCTTGAATAAAGGTTTGTAGTAGTCAACGTCGTAGAAGAGGGCATCACGGGGAGAGGATTCATAGACGACATCAGTGTGCATCTGTGGAGGAAGCGCCATATCCTCACTTTTTGTGGATATGAGGAAGGAAGGAACGTTGTTGTTGGCGTTCACGTTCTTCAAATCGTAGATTTTTCTTCGTTGAGGAAGAAAACCATTCTTCGTTGGGTTAGAGGAATAATTTTCTATCTTTATCAAGAGCTCTCACCCAACTCTCCTTAACACAGTGAATGCCCCAAAAATAAAATAATAGGCTAATTCTATTATTTTATTATCCTATGCAATTCAAAATTCAAACCACATTAATTAATTAAATGGAGGATTCAATTTATTAATTAATGTGTTCGAATAAATAAATGGGAGTGAAGAAGGTGAAGAGATCTTATAAATATTGGTAATGTTTTAAAATTAAACAAGGGAGTTTAATGGGGGATTACGAGAGTTATGGGGAGTTCAAGAGTTTATGTCATGTGTGGGCCCCACCCCACAAATATCCTCTCATGGGTGGTTATGTGGGTGTTGTCCCCACCTCTAACTCCCCTTATTAGTAAATAACAACCATCCTTAAAATAAAATTGTTCTCCACCAATTTAATTTAATTTATTCTAATTCTTTAAATATAAATTCTCAACCCGCTTAAAACGCAACTACATTAATGGTCCCCAGAAGCAATTACCGGCACTGCGAGTTCATCGGTGGCCTTGATTTTTAATTCCGAGCACCAGTTCAAAAGATAGAAAAAATTGCTCATTCGTTCACTGAATGTACCCGAGCGAAACTTTAGAAAAATTATTCCAGGCACACCGGGCCTTGGAATCAGGTACCATAAAAAACAACATACTTGTTAAATTTTCACGAATTTAAGAAAAACATTTCCTCACAATTTAAGGGACTATAAAAAGGAAGTTCAATTTCAATTAGTATAACTATATAACACTTGATATGGAGTAGGATGTAGTGATATTCACTTTGAAATTTGGAGAAATTACTTCTTTGGGGAGAAGTGAGAAATATATATAGATCACAAAAGCCTCAAGAATATAATCAGACATAGAGTTGAATATGAACCAATGAATATGGTTACAGTTGATCAAATACTATAACATCTCAATTCACTACCATTCAGGGAATGAAAATAACGAATTATATTCTCTTGGAAGAAATTATCAAATAATTATTTTATTAATAAGAATTGAGAAGGGTCTGATCTTCTTAGACATGAAGAGGATGTACTTGGTAATCATAAAATATGTAACATCACGAATCCTTTCACCAATGAATGCTCAACCATCTCTTCCGGAGAGGTTAATGGATGCTCAAAGAAATGAAGTGGGAATTCATATGAAATTGATAACTATTATGAAAGGTAAATACTCAGAATTCAATGTTAATGAAGATGGTGTTGTACGATTTGGGTCAAGAATATATGTACCCTAAAATCCATACTTAAAAATGATATTTTGAATTATGGACATATCTCAACCTTTTCTATATACAATTGAAGGACAATGATGTATCAAGATCATTGGTAAAACAATTGGTGGGAAAATATGAAAGTAGATCGTTGTATATAGATTAATATGTCTTGTATGTTAGCAAGCGGAGGTATATGGAAAACGTTTAAGGGGATGATGAAACCATTACCCATAAATTCATGTAAATGGGAAAAAATTTCCACATGGACATTATCACATAGAATCCAATGACATATTGAGTAAAAAATTATATCTAAGTTGTGGTGTATTGTCTTACAATGACTACACAATTCTAAATTATTTGAGAGTATTTTTAATTGTATCAACATACATTGATGTAGATCAGAGATGTGGTGAGGCTGCATGGTGTAACACTATCGGTTGTATCTGATCGAGATCCATGATTAACCACTATTTTCGAGAAGAGTCTCCATCATGATTCTGAGTAAAACATCAGAATAGCCTATCAAACTCAAACTGATATCCATTATGAATGGAATATCCAAAAGCATGAGGTAATTTTGAATGCATTCTTAATTTACTTCACAAGAGGATGGGATCATCATCTTCTTATGGTTGTTTTATGTTACAATAATAGTATCCCTCAAGCATCTAAATGTCTCTCTATGAATCCATTTATAGTAATAGGTGACAAAAATACTGAATCATGGGATGATGATGGGGAAGAAATAATAGGTCATAGAATAGTTGAGGAAATAGTTGAGAAGGTTATGTTTATTCAGCATCACATAAAGAATGTGTAGTGTCCACATAAAAGCTTTGATGAAAATCATCGATGAGGCATAGAGTTTGATGTTATAGACATGTTATTTCTTTACATATCTCCACTAAAAAATTGATGAAACTTGGGATGAAGGGAAAGTGTAGTCCATGATACATTGGCCACATTCAAATCCTTATAACATCGTAGCATGGTCTTACCAACAATCCCTCTCACAAAACCTATCTCAAGTACATGATGTCGTCCATGCATCTCTCTTGAGAATGTACATACTAAAACCCTAAATTTTTTTCATTCCAGTGGTGGTACCATTGGATAATAACCTCTCTTTTGAGGAGGAGACAACGAAGATCTTATATCATAAAGACATTGTTAAATAGAATAAGGCAGTGCACCTGTTCTGTAACAGCCCAAGATTTTATAAAGAAATATTCTTTTTAATTTTATTAATGTCTTGTGTTGTACGCTACACCAAAAGGAGCTTGCACAACACGCATCCTTGTCTTGCCTTGCATTACACGCAATCGCGACCTTCCTCGATAGCGTGTGTAATACGCAATACCGAGTTTCACTAAACAACGATGTGCTATTAAAATATTATTAAAACTAGCCGTTATGAATAGTAATAACCACTTTTTAAATTTTAGAAATTTTAACTCTCAAAATGGACTTCATTTTTGGATTCGGAGTATCGAATTTAGCCTAAGGTGAAATTTTGGCACTTTTCGGATAACTTTAATATTTTGATGAATAGTGAAAATTACTAAATTATAATTAAAAACAACTTTTTTATCAAAATAATTAATAGTGATAAATCATTAATTTGAGTGGTTTTAAAGTATATTTAGAATATATTTTTACAATTTAATACAATGTTGGTCATTGGATGTAATTTCACATTTAAACTAGACATAAACAAGTGTCAATCTTTTGATAGATATTGTTTCTTAAAAACACGCTATTTGTTTTAACAGCGGGATTTAATTATAAAATTAATTAATGCAACTTTTATGTTATGAATTTGGTAAAATAGACTTCATTTTTGAATTCGGAATATGAAATATAGCTTAGGATGAAATTTTGGCATTGATCTGAAAAACATCAATTTTTGATGAATAGTGAAACTACTAAGTGGTAGGTTAAAAACTGAATTTTGCATAAAACTTAATTTTACCGCTTCTGTGAATGGAATTTCAAAAATCCGAGAGACACGGTTAATATCAAGGACTAAAATGTGGTTCAATGAAATGAAAATAATTTTTTGGTGAATAGTAACTTTTTACTTTTTTTACCGCGGTTAATAGTAAATAGGGTAACTAAGGGTAAATATGATATCACTATTACCCTAACACATGTCCTAATTCTATTGGACAAGTTTAATTCGACCAAAAACAAACTTAGGAATAAAATATGACCATTTAGGCCCACTTGGATTAGATTAGGATATTTATTATTAATTTATTTAAAGAAGGGTTAAAATAGTTAAAATCAAAGTTTAATAAGTAAATAATTTTTAATATGGGGTTATACATAAGATAAATTAGACTATAAATATTAATTAGAAAGCTAAAAAGATTTCCTATATGATGGTATTTTATTTGTAATTTTTAGACATCAAATAATATAATTTATTTATGGCACAAAGATGATGCAATAATTATATTATTAATGAAATATTGACATAATTGATAATATAAATACCAAAATAAATGTAATTTAAGACTTTTTTTAAATTCCACTAATTTTATAGGTTACTATGATATATTAGTGTTGATTTAATCAACTTGGTTCGAAAATATAATTCTGTTATGACTTTCACAAAAATCATATATCAAATAGTGTCAAAATTGACACAAAATAGTTTTTAAATCAAATATTATATTATTAATTGTTATTTTATTCCTAAAAATCTAAGGTTCGGCCAAATGACTTAGATAAGGATATATGTATTAATAATATACAATTTGGGGTTCGTTTGGCATGTTATAGTAAGTTTATTAACCATATAGTGAAAGAAAACAAAAAGACACAGTAAAAGTTAAATTATTTAACTTAGAGTTAAATCTAATTGATAAGGTTAAAATAATACCCTAAACTTGTCTAAATCCTATTGGTTGATAGGATTTCGACCCATCCCCACTTTCTCTTCGAAATAAGACCCTTTGGAACCATTATAAACCGATTTTGACTTTAATATAAAATAATATTTTGAGATATTCCTAAGGTGCCCCTCTCCTCCCTTATAAAAGGACACCTCCTCCCCCTCCTCCTCACACCAATTTGAGCACTCAAGCTCGGCCAACCCCTGCCAAAATCTCTTCTCCACTTCCCTAGAAACATCCTAGAGGTTCTGGTCTTACTCAAAGACCAATTTTAGTTCCCTAAGAGGAGGTCTCCAAAAGGCGCTTCAAAGAAGAGGTAATTACCGTTACCAATTCTTTCATCTTTATTTCTTCTTCCACTTCTTCTTCTTAGGTTGTTTCATTATGAAGTAATAACATCAGTATCACTCATATACTGATATGTTATTATAAGTATGAAACAACCATATTTCACCATCTATCCATCCTACGGAAAAAGAAATCACCGCGCGTGCGTACGTACGGAATACCGTCTCCACGCCGTGGTGTAATCTATTTTCCACCACCACCTTACATGGATGGGTATAATGGTGTAAAGAATAACTATAAATAGTTATTACAACATCATATTGATTCTGATATATTGTATAATCCACTCCAATTCAATTCAATATTTATATAAATGATATCATCGCTCGTGCGTACGTACGGAATACCGTCTCCATGACGCGATGAGATTCATTCTCCATGTTAACCATTTAAGAATGATTATAATGTATATATAAGAAATAATAATGAAATATATGACATTATAAATCTACTGGATTTATGTATATATATACCTATGTATTTTATCTACTTACTTCCATTTCAAGACAATAAGGAAAGGAAAACAGCGTTCATGCGTACGTACGGACTACCGTCTCCATGAACGGTGTTTTTCATTTTATTTATCTACCTATTATATATATGTATATACTGAATATATATGATATATAAATCATATTTTATATTCTGGAAGTAAGTAAATCATGATATAAGTAATAATTATGTCAAGAACAACAAGTCAAAACACCTACGATAAATGAAACGATTTTACCCAAAACGCTTCTTTAACATGGAATTTAAAAAAAGAACGGGTAATATAATGTCATAAGAGAACCATATATGATATCATAACAATGAATATGATTCTGTAATAAGTCAATAACATTATTTAAACCATTATACAGGAGCTTCGGACACGAACAAAGCAAATCGGACCTATGGTAAGGGAAATATCACAATCTCATTTTTATCCGAGATTGTTTATTCGTAAGTATTTACTGGGGTGTATTTTATCATCCACATCCATGTTCCCTCAATATGTAATATTGTTTCCATCCACTTGCAAAAGTTTAAATCCAATTTTACCCTTAGGTGAGTTTTTAGTAAAGAATATGAAAGGAATCTTTTGCCGTTTTTCGTACGAGGTACTTTTTGACTTTTCCGACAAAAGTACAAGAAGAATGTTTTTTTAACTTATACGGCACGAACGGATTTTTACGGTTTTATAAAGCCTTATTTTCATGCAGCTTCCTTCAAAAGATTTCATGACTATTTTCAATAAAATCTCTTTCTTTTAAAATTTCATGACGTTTGTGAAAAGAAATTGATTTTGAAGAAGAAAGGATATTTTTCTCAAGAATTCATTTCAAGTGTTTTGTCAAACTTATTTTCCATCTAAGATAATAAAGGGTTCTGTTTTTATCCCTATTATTACATGGATTTGATTATGTTGTGATGGAAATATTTTTATGAATTCCTTTATCTTATATGAATTGTTTTATGATGTCATGATTGTTTAAGAATCCCATTTTTATTATATGGGTTATGAAATGATGTATGGTTTATGATTTTGTGGCACACATAAGAAAGGATTCATTAAGAGATGGGTGGGACCTATATCTCCCTCCAATGCATTGGGTAAAGATTTTATATCTCATGAGATAGACATGGCTGGAATGGTAGGTTATACCGGTTCAGTGAAACAGGACTGAAACGAGGATTACTCGATTCAGAAAGGAAATTTGTCCACTAAGATAGTCTTGGCAATGAGTCTTGACTAACAAGAAATGATTCTCAATGATTATGTGTGTATGCCACAAAGTTCCATGTTTTATGTTATGATTATTGTGATTACATTTCACTGCCATGATTTATCCCATGTTATTAAATTATGCTCTCTTTTGCAGGTTATGATTTCCAAAATGTTATGTTCTTATGAATATGATGTGATTGATATTTCTTTTGTTTACCCTTACTGAGAATTTGAGCTCACCCTTTTATGTTTTCTTTTCCCCAGGATATAAAGAAAGGTTTTAGGTAAAAAAAAAAGGGATGATCTTTATGGGAGATGTTGAAGATCTTTCACCACGATTAGAAGATTATAGTCTGAGTTTCCAAAGACACTAAACTATTACGGTCCTTGTGTGTGTGTTTTTGTAATGTACTAAGTATTCCGCAAAAGTAATGTAAAGTCCATGTACGTCAGGATTCGGGTCCGCTACAGTTGGTATCAGAGGCAAAGGAGGTAGGAATGTATCCGATCCTTGGGAACTCTCACATGTGAGCGTTGGACGAAGCATGGCTCTCCGCCCAAGGGCTTCATGAGGAAATGGCTGCCACTGGGGATGGTGGTGTGTCCCACCCAGGGGGTGTAGCCGCCCATGGAGTGCCCTGATAGGTATCAACTATAGTCCACTGGAAGTAATTCCAGACCGCTACAGTTGGTATCAGAGGAAAGGTTTAGTCAACCTTTGGAAACTAGGATGCGAAAACGTTAGTGAGATCCCTAGAGATATTTCTAAGGTATGTCTAGGGATGCCCCTAAGGATAAGTATATGTATAGGATATATTCCTAGAACTATGGTAATGATATTAGATTAAACCTAAGAAGTTAGGTATTGAGGATACTTTCCCTTTACTATGTTGTTTTCTCTAGCATGATTTTTGATTCTCACAAAACTATTTTTGTGTTTTAGTTAATGGAGGGAACCAAAAGGAATTCAGTTAACATTGAATCCAATGGACAAATTGGTGACTATGAGCAACAAAATTGTGTAATTCCTAGAGAGAAAGATGTTGTGATTATGCCGAATCAATCATCGCGATATATGATTAACAAGGTGAAATTTAGTGGTATGCCTAATTCTTCAAAGAAGAGGAAGATAGACTATTATGCATGTTCGCATGTTGAGGAGCATAAAGAAAAGAAGATTGAGATTTCTAAAGAAGGGAAGAAGAACCTTGAGGAATACCTCAAATGGAGGGACCGATGTTATCTGTGTGGAGAAAAGGGTCATAGAGTAACAGACTGTTATGGAGTTCAATGTCTTATTTTTGGAGAACATGGGAATTACCCAACTCAATGCCCTGACCTAAAAAGTTACTTCTAAATCAAGGAAGGACTTATTCCAGGATAATCATTGATGTGGATGGACTGAATTGTTTTGGTATTCAAGAATAATGTTGTTGAGGTACTTTTATGGTGTATTGAAATATTTAAGTATTGGTCTATTGTGGTTTTCAATAATTTTAAGGTACCAATAACTATGAAAAGTGATTCAAATATTTTGGAAAGTAGATGATAAGTGCATAATGGATAAGAAGATAATGAGATGTTTGATTGTATTCATGAGCTCATGATTGATATAAGGACTAAGTGATATCATGGTTAGAGTATAAATAATTTTGAGGATTTTGGTATGTGTAAAGTGTTAACTTTTAACTGCATTCAAGTTTTCACTAAGGTTCAATGGGTATTAAAGAGTATACATGATTAAGGACTTTGAATGTTTGGAATGTGACCAACAAAACATATCTTATGATATATGGGGATCAACGATGATATTAAATCTCTGGTAATTGTTTTCACTATGTTATGAGAGTGGACTGCAGTATTATGGATAAGCCTAAAGATTGGAATGGATTGTGTTGGACGTAAGTTAGTGTTGTTTAAGGATAGAAATTTTTTTTTTCGATATTATTGATGGGATGTTATAGTAATATAGTTTTATAAAAAGGACAACCTGCAGGACGGGCGACAACCCATCGCTCCGGACAAGGCTGTGGGAATCGAACCCACAATCGAAGTGCGACTGGCCTTTATCGCCTACCACTGACCTACAGGAAGTCCCTGTTTAGTAGAAACTAGTTTTATTATATTAAGCAGTATGATATATGAAGTATAAGTCCATTTTAGAAACCATATGTGATTAATCTCACTATAGATCGACTTATGTATATAATTTTGCTAACCTTTTGTTTGAAACAGATGGAATGACCCGTCATTCTATCACATGATCTGCTAACACTTCACGAATAACAAATTCAACTTCATTTATTTAAGAGATGAAGTGGAAATTGTTAAAGGCACGAACAACAGTGAGATTGTACCAAAATAAAGTAAGTATTTATTCTAATTCAAATTCTTTAACTTTAGGGAAATAATCTTGAAAACCAAAAATGTTGTCCTAGTTCTTTTATACCTGATAAATCAGATGGTACCTTAGATCGTCACAAATTTATGGATTTGTGATTACTGGCTTTTCCATAGCCATGTTCTCTACCACTCTCCATCAGAACATGATGGTTAGATTTCTCTTCCATATCCATATTTTCACCTATGTGGAAACCCAGTGATTAGTTTATTTGGGTAATCGTTACATTTCATACTTTAGTTTTTAAAGCCAAGTTTTGGTATTCCCTTTTACGATGTGGGTTTCTATTAAAGAAACTTTCGAATAGTAAACCATTTATAACCCCGACGAATTTCGAGGGCGAAATTCATTTTAAGGGGGGTAGAATGTAACAGCCCAAGATTTTATAAAGAAATATTCTTTTTAATTTTATTAATGTCTTGTGTTGTAGGCTACAACAAAAAGAGCTTGCACAACATGCATCCTTGTCTTTCCTTGCATTACACGCAATCGCGACCTTCCTCGATAGCGTGTGTAATACGCAATACCGAGTTTCACTAAACAACGATGTGCTATTAAAATATTATTAAAACTAGCCGTTATGAATAGTAATAACCACTTTTTAAATTTTAGAAATTTTAACTCTCAAAATGGACTTCATTTTTGGATTCAGAGTATCGAATTTAGCCTAAGGTGAAATTTTGGCACTTTTCGGATAACTTTAATATTTTGATGAATAGTGAAAATTACTAAATTATAATTAAAAACAACTTTTTTATCAAAATAATTAATAGTGATAAATCATTAATTTGAGTGGTTTTAAAGTATATTTAGAATATATTTTTACAATTTAATACAATGTTGGTCATTGGATGTAATTTCACATTTAAACTAGACATAAACAAGTGTCAATCTTTTGATAGATATTATTTCTTAAAATCACGCTATTTGTTTTAACAGCGGGATTTAATTATAAAATTAATTAATGCAACTTTTATGTTATGAATTTGGTAAAATAGACTTCATTTTTGAATTCGGAATATGAAATATAGCTTAGGATGAAATTTTGGCATTGATCTGAAAAACATCAATTTTTGATGAATAGTGAAACTACTAAGTGGTAGGTTAAAAACTGAATTTTGCATAAAACTTAATTTTACCGCTTCTGTGAATGGAATTTCAAAAATCCGAGAGACACGGTTAATATCAAGGACTAAAATGTGGTTCAATGAGATGAAAATAATTTTTTGGTGAATAGTAACTTTTTACTTTTTTACCGCGGTTAATAGTAAATAGGGTAACTAAGGGTAAATATGATATCACTATTACCCTAACACATGTCCTAATTCTATTGGAAAAGTGTAATTCGACCAAAAACAAACTTAGGAATAAAATATGACCATTTAGGCCCACTTGGATTAGATTAGGACATTTATTATTAATTTATTTAAAGAAGGGTTAAAATAGTTAAAATCAAAGTTTAATAAGTAAATCATTTTTAATATGGGGTTATACATAAGATAAATTCGACTATAAATATTCATTAGAAAGCTAAAAAGATTTCCTATATGATGGTATTTTATTTGTAATTTTTAGACATCAAATAATATAATTTATTTATGGCACAAAGATGATGCAGTAATTATCTTATTAATGAAATATTGACATAATTGATAATATAAATACCAAAATAAATGTACTTTAAGACTTTTTATAAATTCCACTAATTTTCTAGGTTACTATGATATACTAGTGTTGATTTAATCAACTTGGTTCGAAAATATAATTCTGTTATGACTTTCACAAAAATCATATATCAAATAGTGTCAAAATTGACACAAAATAGTTTTTAAATCAAATATTATATTATTAATTGTTATTTTATTCCTAAAAATATAAGGTTCGGCCAAATGACTTAGATAAGGATATATGTATTAATAATATACAATTTGGGGTTCGTTTGGCATGTTATAGTATGTTTATTAACCATATAGTGAAAGAAAACAAAAAGACACGGTAAAAGTTAAATTATTTAACTTAGAGTTAAATCTAATTGATAAGGTTAAAATAATACACTAAACTTGTCTATATCCTATTGGTTGATAGGATTACGACCCATACCCACTTTATCTTCGAAATAAGACCCTTTGGAACCATTATTAACCGATTTTGACTTTAATATAAAATAATATTTTGAGATATTCCTAAGGTGCCCCTCTCCTCCCTTATAAAAGGACACCTCCTCCCCCTCCTCCTCAAACCAATTTGAGCACTCAAGCTCGGCCAACCCCTGCCAAAATCTCTTCTCCACTTCCCTAGAAACATCCTAGAGGTTCTGGTCTTACTCAAAGACCAATTTTAGTTCCCTAAGAGGAGGTCTCCAAAAGGCTCTTCAAAGAAGAGGTAATTACCGTTACCAATTCTTTCATCTTTATTTCTTCTTCCACTTCTTCTTCTTAGGTTGTTTCATTATGAAGTAATAACATCAGTATCACTAATATACTGATATGTTATTATAAGTATGAAACAACCCTATTTCACCATCTATCCATCCTACGTAAAAGGAAATCACCGCGCGTGCGTACGTACGGAATACCGTCTCCACGCCGTGGTGTAATCTATTTTCCACCACCACCTTACATGGATGGGTATAATGGTGTAAAGAATAACTATAAATAGTTATTACAACATCATATTGATTCTGATATATTGTATAATCCACTCCAATTCAATTCAATATTTATATAAATGATATCATCGCTCGTGCGTACGTACGGAATACCGTCTCCACGACGCGATGAGATTCATTCTCCATGTTAACCATTTAAGAATGATTATAATGTATATATAATAAATAATAATGAAATATATGACATTATAAAGCTACTGGATTTATGTATATATATACCTATGTATTTCATCTACTTACTTCCATTTCAAGACAATAAGGAAAGGAAAACAGCGTTCATGCGTACGTACGGACTACCGTCTCCATGAACGGTGTTTTTCATTTTATTTATCTACCTATTATATATATATATATACGGAATATATATGATATATAAATCATATATTATATTCTGGAAGTAAGTAAATCATGATATAAGTAATAATTATGTCAAGAACAACAAGTCAAAACACCTACGATAAATGAAACGATTTTACCCAAAACGCTTCTTTAACATGGAATTTAAAAAAAGAACGGGTAATATAATGTCATAAGTGAACCATATATGATATCATAACAATGAATATGATTCTTTAATAAGTCAATAACATTATTTAAACCATTATACAGGAGCTTCGGACACGGACAAAGCAAATCGGACCTAAGGTAAGGGAAATATCACAATCTCATTTTTATCCGAGATTGTTTATTCGTAAGTATTTACTGGGGTGTATTTTATCATCCACATCCATGTTCCCTCAATATGTAATATTGTTTCCATCCACTTGCAAAAGTTTAAATCCAATTTTACCCTTAGGTGAGTTTTTAGTAAAGAATATGAAAGGAATCTTTTGTCGTTTTTCGTACGAGGTACTTTTTGACTTTTCCGACAAAAGTACAAGAAGAATGTTTTTTTAACTTATACGGCACGAACGGATTTTTACGGTTTTATAAAGCCTTATTTTCATGAAGCTTCCTTCAAAATATTTAATGACTATTTTCAATAAAATCTCTTTCTTTTAAAATTTCATGACGTTTTGTGAAAAGAAATTGATTTTGAAGAAGAAAGGATATTTTTCTCAAGAATTCATTTCAAGTGTTTTGTCAAAGTTATTTTCCATCTAAGATAATAAAGGGTTCTGTTTTTATCCCTATTATTACATGGATTTGATTATGTTGTGATGGAAATATTTTTATGAATTCCTTTATCTTATATGAATTGTTTTATGATGTCATGATTGTTTAAGAATCCCATTTTTATTATATGGGTTATGAAATGATGTATGGTTTATGATTTTGTGGCACACATAAGAAAGGATTCATTAAGAGATGGGTGGGACATATATCTCCCTCCAATGCATTGGGTAAAGATTTTATATCTCATGAGATAGACATGGCTGGAATGGTAGGTTATACCGGTTCAGTGAAACAGGACTGAAACGAGGATTACTCGATTCAGAAAGGGACTTTGTCCACTAAGATAGTCTTGGCAATGAGTCTTGACTAACAAGAAATGATTCTCTATGATTATGTGTGTATGCCACAAAGTTCCATGTTTTATGTTATGATTATTGTGATTACATTTCACTGCCATGATTTATCCCATGTTATGAAATTATGCCCTCTTTTGCAGGTTATGATTTCCAAAATGTTATGTTCTTATGAATATGATGTGATTGATATTTCTTTTGTTTACCCTTACAGAGCATTTGAGCTCACCCTTTTATGTTTTCTTTTCCCCAGGATATAAAGAAAGGTTTTAGGTAAAAAAAAAAGGAAGATCTTTATGGGAGATGTTGAAGATCTTTCACCACGATTAGAAGATTATAGTCCGAGTTTCCAAAGACACTAAACTATTACGGTCCTTGTGTGTGTGTTTTTGTAATGTACTAAGTATTCCGCAAAAGTAATGTAAAGTCCATGTACGTCAGGCTTCGGGTCCGCTACATGTTCAAAGTGTTGTGGTGAAACCACATGTTTTATGATTAAAAAGGGTAACCGTGTGAGGTATTGAAACCGTGTATCCCTCATCTATTTTAATGTGGGAAATTGAAATTTTGAGGGAGGAATTACCCTCTTATTATATATATAAAACCACACAATATCCAACTTCTATTCACTCAAAATACATGTAGAAAGACCCAAATATGTCATCCCTTACCTAGAATCATCCCAAGGTGACCAAGATCTATTTATGCCATAATTAAAGCTTTTGAATTCAAACACTCGTGTAAATGTTCCTTCTCATATTTATCCAAGATTCCATATATTGTCACTAATTTTTATATTCATATAAAAATGATGCATTATGATTTATAACCTCGCTGATACATCCCTTATTATGTTTTTTAATGATACACCACGTTCTATATCATTAAAACCTCCTACGTACACTTGTTACTTTGCCGAAATTTAGTAAGAGTTATTCCATTTCTCCACATTCATCATGTTTCATTATTATGTAACACCTTCTATTACAGAAATTTTTATGTTGGAAAATCTATATCTATGAAATTATTATTGTATATTTAATTCAAATATGATGATATTCCCCTTTATCTAAAATTACAACTTTTATGAATTTTTATGTCATGTCGTTAGGCTGCATAAATTGCACTAAAAATATCCAATCCAAAACAATTCTGTAGTGAATAAAATATCCATTCCCCATAAAGGGTGTTCAATTTTATGCCAATATATCTTTTTATTAAGGACATAATTGTATTTATTCCTCACCCATTTATTATGGAATAAATTATTATGATGAATGCATTCGTGTTTTATGATCTATGTGTCACACATAAGTATGATACTGATATTAAAGTGAGATGTGTTCATATAATTATATAGCACTTCAATGCATTGGTTAATGATTAGTATCATGATACATCATGTTGTGGTAGGGGTTTACCTGATTCCTTTTATTGGATATTGTCAACTATGATGTCTTGTAGGTTTAAAATTGACCTAGGATTCCATGTTTGTTATTGTTGCCACATTTTTATGTTATTATTATAATTCTATATCATTCCATTATGTTCATGTTTCTTTTTTTAATCTATTGATATGCCTATTTCATAATATGTGGTTTATTAATCACGTTAATCTTTGTTTATTCCCTTAAAAGGATTTATTGATGACCCCTATCTTGTCTATGTCCTCTTGTTATCCCATTAAATGTTAATTACGAAGGAATGTTGTGGTCATTTAATGAATTTTTTAATAGAGATGTTGTATTTCATGTTTCAAGTTGATATATAATGTATATAATTCCCAAAGACACAATTCTATTATATCTTTTTTTTGTTTTAAATGTTATATTATGTAATTAAATCATGTATGAATTTAATAAAAATAAAGGGGATTTTATAGTCGATGTGTGGAATACCATGCTTATTAAATATAGAAAGGTAATATATTATAATCTTCTAATATGGATGATGTATTTTTGTACTACTAAAACACGGTACATGATGCATTATGTATTCAATGCATAGGTTAATATTATATTTTAATGTAGTGTAATGAATTTTATAAGATTTATTTATTTAATACATGAACCTCCTACTAATTATTCTCCTATTTTAGGGTCAATTTTTATAGATCATGGTGAATATAAATAATTTAAGGTAATAAGACACGGTCAATGAATCCATGTTTTAGTTCATCGAGTTCGGATCATGGTTCATAGTTTATGATCATACAGTTCAAATCATGAATCATTGATTAAGGACATAGATTTCATAACAGGAGTCCTAGTTTATAATAATTGATATCAGACCATGTATCCATGTAAAAGGTCTTAATTTCATACCATGACTCCATGTTTAAGGTCGTATAGTTCCAACCAGCATTGCAGTAGTTTATGGTCACAATACATTGATCATTTAATTCACATGAAATACTTATTAGTAAACATATCATTATTGGGACATGTGATAAACTCCCTATCAATTTTGATAAAGGATTGTGCTGTATTAAAATATACCATAGGGATAATGTAAGGTATTTTCCTTTTGCGATCCAAATTTTGTGGTTTTTTTAGTATCATTTGTGTTATAAAAGATAATATCATGTCACCCTTGGAATGGATATGAAGTTATTAAAATTTTTTAATAGTATTGATATCGTATTATTGTGCCTCTCTTTGTTATGTGTTGTTTGAATCTTATATTCTATGAGGGATTAAAACTTATCTAAAAGTGAATTTTTCAATTTTTGACATTTTTTAGAAATGAAAAACTGTTATTAGTGAGTATTGTTTAACCCCAATGTGTATGATTTGCACTATTCTGTATAATAAGGAGTATTAGATCTCTTTTTTGACATAACTACTTTTCATCTAATAGTATAATAATTCATTAGGAATCCAATCATGCCATCTCTTTTAGCATGGTCGGACCAATTTCTTCAAGATCTTAGATATGGCCTTATTGAATGTCTGAATCTTACCATTATCCAAACAAATGTTAGAAAGAAGTAATGTTTGGCCAAACATTGTAATTGGTGTTAAATTTATTTATCTCTATAGTTAAAAAGTTGGTGTTGTTTTTTTGATAATAGTGCGAGGTATTCCAAATCATTGATTGGAAATGGTTCTCCTAATGTAAATCATGGATCAGGTTGTGGATTCTATAATGGGAACTGAATCATCTAATTTAGAAATGAAGTATATTGAATTGAAAGGGCCATGATTATTCGGTGGTGTGGTTAATATACAATGTATGATGGATAATTTTATCATGGATATAACTTTCATGAAACATCATGGAAAACACGATGCAGTCGTTAAACAGAGTGGGAACGAAGTAACCCAACCAATTAATATAGTGGGATAATATTGGTACTACTTAATGGAAATTTTATGATTTAGTATTTACCACTTGTATAACTAAATGTATATTATCTCCATGGATTTAATGTAAGGGAATTCCATTGAAACCACACACATAGATGGTTTTATTGAGGCTAGTCCCACTATAGAGAGTAAAATTATCTACAACTTAGTGTATTCTCTCACACTCGGATTGTTCTATAGGGACAATAGATCAACTGAGTTACATAGAAAAGATATTATCTAATAACTATTTTCTATAAAGATGTGGGGGTTTTGGGGATTTTAACTCATAAGAATCTGTACGTAGTTGATATACTAGTTTGTTTCCATAATTTGATTTTGTAGGGGTGATGTCTCTCTTGTGTGCCACATGAATGAACAATTCACAATGGTCAGGTTCTTCAATATATTTAATCATCCATAACAATTCATCTGATTGAGAAATATTTTTTCAAGGCACTTGTGTCACATTTTGGATGGAAGGGGACTCAACCATTAGGTGAAAGTTTCAATATAGATTTGTAATAAGCTCTATCATTCTAAATATGTGTTATCCTTTAATCAACTAGATTACTAGGATAATGACTCCCTTCACATATAAACATGGTACATAAATCTAATGGTCAAACATGAGAACCATTATATGGACCTGGTGCTCTTTTTCTTTGTTAGTGAATTCTTTAACCCTAGGAAAGAGTATGATATAGATCCTTATGTATGGTGGAGAAAATGATCAACATGACTTCCCTATTGAGAATATTTCCATTGGGCCTAATGTTTTTCGGCTCTAGGATACACCCTCAAAACTCATCATCAAATGAAGTAAAACCTGATACAGTAATAGAATTGCAGCATCTTATAATTCAACATCTGATAATGATCTTTAGGGGATGGATGTATTTCCAAGAAGCATTCTAATTTATATCTTTTTACGACCTTCTATAAGAAAATATTGATATTAAAATATAAGAGTATTAACACCAAACATTCCAATAATCCAATCAACATGGTGTGATTGAGGATATACCAATATGTGTCTACTCGAGACAACAATTTCACCAGATGATGCTATAAATAATGTCATGTATTTTGTTTAATAATAACACGTATGAGCAAACTAATATTGATGGGGGAGTATCATGTATCCATGTCATAGAGCATGAAGGTATGATTGTGTAGGCAGTATTCTAGGCCCTCATTGTTTTTTAGAATAGGATTGTGCTAAGGGACCACTCTAGGAAGGTCTTGTAGAGGACCAATTGTTTTCTTCTGATGGATGGCATTATCACCAGAGGTTGTAAGACGTACTTCTTGATGTCGTCAATGTATATTCTGTAATCCACTTCCCACCAAAAAATGGTACTGTTTATAAGCCTCAAATATGGATAAAAGTTGTTTGAAGGATTTTCATTTAATTATATTATGTAGGGTAAGTGGCCTTGGAGGCATAAAAATAACAGAATATTTATTAGGCGAAGAATTTGAGTGATAGCCTCTATCAAATATAGTTTTACATCCATTCCTTAATATATTATGAAAATGGTAATAAATTTTCTTGATGTAACATAGAATATTCAAGTTGGGGTGTTATGATCATGTGTATTGAGAAAAGTAATCCAATCACTGTTCAATGATCATTGAGATAATCATGGATGTTATGAGATTTTACAAAAATATAATCCTTAAAAAATTCCACTAATTTTCCAAGAAATGGATTTTAGATGTGGTGAATGGTTCTTCAATATGTGGATTTAAAATTATTCCATATTAAATGAATATCATGATAAGAAAAAGTACCATTTGGTTTCTATAAAATAGTGGATAGAACATCCACTATGTCCATACAAAACAGATTATACATGGAATATCTATCTATGAAAGAGATGGTATGTAACCCACCTATGGAGTCAATATACAGCTCGATCACTGGATGAGGAAAATAATTATTTAGACAGTGGAGGTTTATGTCCTATATTTTTATGCACAATTTGATATTCCACTCATTATCCTAATTAGTTCATTGTTGGCTTACCACCTAGGGTAATATGCATTATTGAAAAATCTATATTGGATAAAAATTGAAACTTCGACCTCAACCATAACACCATAAGAGGGGTGTGTCACTCTTGAATATTGATTAAACCGATTATTAATCAATGTGAGAATAGTCTAATTAACAATAACATAAGGTTCTAGTTCTGGTATATCATCATAGCTCTAGGTGAAATAAGTCACAATATTGTTTCAATAAATAACATAGTACGGATACTCCTTTAGTGATGTGGCATTGATAATAATGTTTGACCACTGATCTCTCTCTACACTAAGGTACACATTCAATTACTCCCCAACAGTAGTGGTGTAACCATATTAAAATATTCAAAGGTTATGATCCAAATCCCCTTCATCATCAATGACAAGAGAATCATTGGGGGGAAGTGTCTCTTTTGGGAATGTCTTCCAAGGGGAAGCACTGATTTCATCTATAAAATATACAAAATCCTAGACGAAGTGTTCTGTATCTATTGGGGTTGCCTCGATAGATTCTACTAAGACCATCCGAAGAGTTTCTAGGATTAATGATTTACTCTTGATATCAAACCAATTCATACATCTCAACATTAATCGAGTCGTCCCTTTTTTCCCGAACACATGAGAATTATTTGGATTTATTGTCATGGGGAAATGTTATTAACACCTCATAGGTATATGGTTATCTATTATCATTTGGGCTTGACTAGTTTTAGAGTACAAAAAAATATGTGAATAATTTTTTTTATTGGAGACAAAAAAATAAACTCCCATGTCTGACAGCATAGGCTATAACATATTAATTAAGAGAAAATATAATTAGTTCAATTCTACCCAATGGTTATCTACAGTGTATTTTAAATCATTAGGGGATTAATGTGATCATCCTTATTGATCTAGACCTACATTGAATCCATTTTATAGCAGTACACATCCATGTATCAGGCATGACAAGTGTCAATGTGGGACACGTCACCCTAGTGTACACCAACACGACCATCAGATGCGTATTTGATGAAATGGTTGTATAAGGAGGAGACCATTGAATAAAAATGAAATAATGGTCTTCATAGAAGTGTGTTGTAAGTAGTACCCTATTAGGAATACATAATTGTTTTCATTATACTTTTCTTCCAAATTGAATCTCTAAACTATATTTTCCCAAGGATTCAACCCTCTCTTATCGTACACATAAATCATATTTTTTGGTGGGGGTTAGATTTTAATATCTATATTCCCTAGTTTTTGGGGAATTTGGTTCAGGATAAGGATGATACCATACACATTTTACACTAGGTTGTTGTATATTATGATGAAATTGAATGAACCTATGATATAAAGAAGGATTATGTTTCCCATTATAGTGTCAACCGTGTCTTTTAGAAAATCTAGATGATGGATCCACAATCCTATTACTCAAAAAATTATTCATATTATTTGTACATGGTATGTAAATCAACTTCAAATAGAATATGGAATTTAATTTATTCATCGAGGGCCTCACACATTTCCATTTATAGGTAGATAACCTCAATGACTTAATGCGTATCATGTATTGAAATATGTTTTTAAAAAAAATCTTATTTTGTGCTAGGGGATATTTTATCCCATGATGGGATTATATTTATTAATGTATGATGAATGTTATGTTGGATGAACCATTGAGATATGTCTAGTATGTTTCGATGTTCTAAAATAAATTATCCTTCATACTATAATAATCCAGTGACTGAGTACTAGTTAGCAACATGGGGCCTTGTATGAATGTAAATGATCATGGAATGATTGCGATTGAGCTGCACAGTAGAATAATATAGTAGGATGCAAGGTAATACATTATAGTGCAGACTAAGAGGGATATTCATGATATGATCACTGTAAATCCTCTATTCTGGACATAGCATCATGAAAAACTAGGTTTTATGTACTGAACTAAAAATTATGATGGCATTTCTGTTCTCTACTCTCTTCTAGTGGCATCAATTAGATAAGGATAAGGCGTTCACATAGTGATCTAAACTACAATTCATTGTGAAGTGGTCCACCATCATGGAAAAATTCAACATGGTTTACTACTAATCATTATAATTTAAATATTCCATTATTGGGAAGACTGTAAGTGAATCTCCCAATTTATGAGGAATTATGTCCTCATGTGTGTGATAAGTCATCATCACCGACAAGAAACCATAACATCACATGAGTTTTTGAAAAAAAATCATTAATGTTATGAATGAATACCTTAAGGATATGGGTGAATCTATAGGGGGAGGCATGGAAAGGATAAGAGGTTTTGTTCTTCTCAAATTGGAATACATAATACCATGGCTGTGGGAGACACAATCTGACGACAACTGACCATCATAATTGTTTCTCCTATAAATTGAATCCCATTACCACTCACTAGAATCATTTCTGTCTCTATGAGGATAATTAGAATATTGTGTAACATTACCTAGAATTTATACTAATATGACTAAGATACAACCTACATATTTTTAGATACATTCATTGAATAATAATCATTCAATCATGTTGTGTATGTGGATCATATGATAATAGAAATGTTTGTTGTGGCTATTGTGTTCGGTCTCTTATGGTGTATTTCACTATTTAAACACTATGATTAACATCCCCATGGTATATATAAGATATTTTAGGACATGAAAATCTCTAAAATATTATAAAATATTTATTTATTTTATGAAATGCACCCAGGGCACCTTGGAATGATGGTGGGATACAACAACATTATCTAATCGAGACAAATGTTCTTAGTATGGTTGTTCTTGATATGCATGTTTTGGAAGAGGATACATTTGATAGAGATGAAATCATAATTTCTCATTCTATAATTTTAATAAAATATGTCATTATAGACTATACTCTACTTGAGAAACATAGAAAGTCTATTCTTTCATGGGATTTCTCATGCGAGTTTGGACGGATAACGAGCATGACTATTTCCTATTCTACTATAAGTCTTCATCTAGATATGGATTACTTTTAGAGAACTCCTAAAATACACCCAAAGAGTACATGGAGATGAGTGTAGGGAACAACTATTTCCTAAAATTCCCCATACATATCATGAGTATTTATTTCTAAGAGTGTGGAATTTCAAATAAAGGCAAGAGTGTTTTCCACCATGAAAAAAGTAATATACTCACTCATCATGCATCTATATCATTTTTACAGTTTGATGATTCTTTTATTTCATTTTGTTGATATAAAATAGTATAGAAACTATAATTATAGATCCTCCATGCTGATAGTAGAAATAATGGATATCAAATTGTACTAGATAGAAATAGGTCCTTCAAATTTCAAGACAATGTATCAAATAATGGTAGCATCCTACTAGTCTATAGTCCTCATAATTGAACCATTATATTCACTGATGTGAGATATGAATTTTTATGGGTAACACTTCTAAAAATATACCATGAATCCAAGACTACAAAACTCTTGGGGTGCCTCAACATGGTCCACCCATGTAGAGTATGGATTTTCTTCAGGTGTAATTTTCACAATTCAGGTTTCCAGATCTAAGAGGGGTGAGGGTGAGAGAATCTATAATGAAATCTTGGTGAGGATTTATGGAAACCAATGCATTAAAAATCTTAATGAGTTGAAGAGAAGTACCACCATCATTATTAAGTGGGGTGGGAGACTCATATCTTGACCATTTAGCAAATCCCCCAAACTTTTCACAGTCCACCTGCACAGGGCAACCAAGCTTAAATTATAATGATCGATGATAAATAATTGATTCCCCAATAAAATAGATATTAGATACCTTCAAAATTTTCATATTTTAGCACTTCTTTTCAATGAGATCAATGGTTATCCTTTTCTTACTACATGATCTTCTAAGTTAACACTTATATCTTAGGGTCTAATTCCATTTTTTATAATCCTCTGATGGGTTGGAGGGTTAGGTCTGTCCCATTACATGGTAAATGAGATGTACTCCATGTAGAAATATCTCATTGGGGGTAATTCTCTGGAATAGTCCTTGTCTCTATCGGTGAGTGTGGACGCCTTTTGAGAGGTCTTCACGATATTTTATTTCATATTGAGGTGGGTTTTAACTATCATATCCTACATTAATATTCATATTATCATGATCCTATATTTGTTCTATGTTCTAGAAATTAACAAGAGAGGTATTAAAAGAGTAACCCTAACTATCATTAGATCATACTAATTTTTTGGGATGTCGTAGTCAGAATATTTGGATGAAATAGAGAGCAACATAATACCCCCATCTTCCGATCATTGTGCATTTCGTTGCTTATTCTATGACATTTTAGATCATAGTGAGGATTTTAAGTTTATTTTAATGTTGATTATAACATTATACATTTGAATCATGATGATGAGATACATATATAGTTCAAATATCAACAATAATAAAAGTATTGTGGATATCATTAAACATTACAAGTCTTCCTAGGTAGGTCAGCTTACAGTCAAAGGAATGAAAAAATTATTCCCAAACAATCCTGAGGGAGCACACTATCTAGTTCGTATTATGTCAATAAAGGATGAAGAAATATAAAGTTCTGTGAGTGTATAATACTACTGATATCTGGTTAGTGGAAAGAACCTCTGACTGGTCTTCATGACTAGGGGAACGACCTTTCTCTAATTCAAACTAAGACCTGATTACTGTAGGTCAGGAAAAGTGTCTATGCACTGACATAGAAAAACATTTCACCTGTTCTCCTATAATAAGTAGTACGACATGGAAAAAATGTACTCTACATCATGGGACAAATATTTTTGTTGAATCTTTAATCATGACCATGCCAATTTAGTATTGGGAGTTTTCTGTAGGCTAATGTGTGGGGGAAGAGGCATCCATTTTTAGGCTCACCAAATTTCTCACCAATATCTGATGGAATCACCCCAAACCCAAATGCATCTGTAAATTATTATGTGTATGTATCTAGGATGGAAACTGGTTTTGATAGAGACTTTATCACAATAAGTCCTTATAATATTTTTAAAACATCCTCTATCAGTAGGTACCTATGGAGGTATAGGGGGTCCTTTTGGACCTCAACATTCGGGATTGTAAGACTCAATTGTCAGGCTTTTGCACCACACTCTAATAGTGGGGGTTATTATTAACATATATTTTCATCCATCACTAAATAGTCTATGAGAGAAATAATAACATGACATTTAATTGGGTTGCACATATGATGGTATAAGACATATCCAAGTAAGGATGAATGAGAGACAACTATATTTTATCCATGTGATTTGTGGAATGTGCCTGGGGTACTACCCCCATAGTGGCTGTTTGTCATCCTCCCCCAAGACTGTTCTTCATTGAAGGGATTATCTTCAGTACATGGAGGGCCTCTATGTTGGTATTTGGTGGATTGGGGATTTCTATGAACAGATTGGTGGTAGAATGGGTAAGAACTATTTGTTGGTTAATGGAAGTGTGGGGAGGACCACCACATTGGTAGATGATGTCATGTAGTGGTCTGTATGATGGTTGAATTTTGTGTGGGAGAGGATCTATTCATTCATTTATGATGGTGTAGTGAGTATTTATGCACTAGATTTCATCATCATGGGATAACATGTTATGGTTGATGGTGGACCTAGTGATTGAGAAAGCTATCTCGGCCTACCTAAGAGGAATCTAGGTTCAAAAATTTTATGGAAGAAAATATGGATTTTCATTCATATGTTTCATGGATCTAATTGGATATCCTAGTATTGGATAGGGCCACACAATTTTCAAAAGAAGTCCCATGAGGGGAGGAATTATGTGAATTGTCCATTTGTCAGCATAGTGTGTTCTTGATCCAGCTTAGTAAAGTAGGAATTATTTCAACCCACTCATCAACATATGCGACTGCTTATAACTGGCATTGGTGAGGCCTTGTATGATCTATCTGGTGATGCTCCCAAGTGTTGTATGCTGTAAACAAGACACTAACATCCCCTACATCCTCGACAAAGAGGAGTGGGATATAAAAATGATCTATGGAGAGTCTTTTGATGTAGTTCTTCATTATATTTGGAGGATTATCCTATGAAACACCCATAGGTGGTAGTTTTGATGAATATTTGACACCTATATGGATGCATGATCTATATCCAAAGTCTTAAAAACTCATTTATAGACATATCAGATCATAAGTAAATCTATAAAAAACATAGGATCTTAAAGGTTGAGATAATGTATGGATGCCCAGTATCTTGAGATATAATGGTTTTTGTGGTGGTTATTTATTCAAGTGGGATTGTAGCACCAATGTTTCCCCTACCCTTTAACATGTGGAACTAGATCGCTGATTTCCTATAGCTGCAGTCCTAAAATGAATGTAGGTTCATACATTAGTTTATATTCTAAAAAGTCGATTACAAATGGCCCAAAACAAGAAATTATTCCTAATGAATAGAGGGGTCCATGAAGACTATTTCAAATACTAAGGATTCCATTCATTATTTTTCCCATGTTAGAGGTGGGTTTCTTTCAAGGCCCAACACATTCTTGGTGGAAACAACCAAAAAATATGAATATCTGAAGAAATTAAAATATATTGATTCCAAAAATTATACTAGTTAATATGCTTTATGGAGATGAGTTTCATTCCAGTTTCACAATTTTTGTTTTTGAAACTTTCATCAATTTCAACATGATAAGGGAACAAAATGTTTCTTTATATTAACACTTTCTAAATGTTGGTGTATTCCATTACATTAATCATTGATGTCTACTTATTAATTGAAATGGAAAGATGGGGTGATAGTTACTTCCTAAATGGATTCATCCACATTGCTTGTTTCATAGCCAAGGTCTCCCTCATATATTTCTGTATAGTTCTGAAAACAAGTTCTAGGTTAAATATCAATGGGGGAGAATGTTAATTACATTACTTCTATGTCAACAAAGAGAAAACCTACAGTCATGGGAGCTATTATCATTGAACAAAATTGACATGTCTTGATTTTTGGTAGGTTGGTCACCTTTAAATGATTTATCATTTAGAGGGAATCTCATGTGTAAGGGATCATTGGTATGGAAACAAAGATATCATGTGTAGTCCATGTGGTAGATTACCCCACGAGAATATGTCTTCTGGTAACATTTATCTCTAGATTCCCATGATTATTTTACGGGTTATGGATTCTTCATCTAGTAAAAATTTAGAAATCTTATGGAGATGACCATAGGATTAACGGCTTGTGGGGACATTTGGTATAGGGTGTCCCCTAAAGTAGTAAGATCCAAATGCGAGTGATGATGTGTTCCCTACAAGGTGGAATATTTCACAATAGGATTGATTAGGTGTTTTCCCTTATAGGGAATATTTTACTCAAGGACAATAAAGTGCCACCCCATGGGTGAATATTTTATACAATGATGGTGGAGTGTATCCCCCATGTGGGAATATTTCACACTAATATTTACAGAATGTTTCCGTTAAGGGGGGAGATTTTACAATTTCATGATAGAGTCTATACCCCCATGGGGGAATATTTTACAGCAGGATGGGGAGCGTGTCCCCATAGGGTGGAATGTTTTACACTAGTATTAATAGAATGTGTCCCCCAAAGTAATATGATTTCTCACTAGGATGATGTCAAGATTAAATCCCATTAAGTATTCCCAGGTACAATGCAGGTAAAAATGGATCAAACCTTTCATAGATCAGTACCACAATTTTGTAGTGATGTAAGAAGACTAATCCTTTATGTTTAATGATGTGTGAAAAAAATCATATCTTGTATAAGGAATTTCATTAAGAGATAGTTTGGGGATCAAACATGAATTATGACAGGGTACAGCTAGATGTATTTATAATATGAATTAGTATTACACATGGAATTTTCTCGGGTATTAACATTTTATAGTAGAAGTGGGGTTTCATTCTAAGTAGATTGTGGATAGTGTGGGGTTAAAACATAGAGTCTTCCAACGGTAAGTGTATCATCCTATAGATAAAAAATAATCATAATGGGATTACATATAGAAGGATCTCATTACGGGTGGTTTGTCCCCTACTGGGGAAGGGAGTGACATCACCTAATGACCATAAAAGGTGCTTCATGTTCTAGAAACATTCGGTTAGGATACTTGTTAACATCATTTTATTGAGAAGTTGTCATGATGTTTAGTATTTTTTGTCTAGGATGTTTATAAATTATTTTTTACATCATTTAACTTGTATGTGGATTGGGTTAAAACCTGAAGGGAAAATGCGAAGAAGTGTGGATGATCTTTCATAAGGACCCTTTAATGAGATAGGTAACAAATTTTCCTATAATGAAAATGACTTTAGAGTTTATGATTCTACTACTCAAGTGAATATTTATGTATTATGGCGTATACACTACCATTTAGGATTGGGAATGTAGAGGTTCAAATTTAGTTCAAATAACTTTCAGATAAATTGAAATTATGATACATATGTTTAAGAGAAACATGTAGGCTTGAGACACAAGAAGCAATTGTATAAAATAGGGTGACATAATAGTATATGGGATCTATTACAAAATATACATTTCCCAGCATAGGTAAAGTTTCAATTTTAATTATTTTACAACAATAAAATTAATAATAAATAATTCTTATCTAATTAGTTATTTTTAATAATGACTTTTCTAAAAATGGATTTCCTGGATCCACCCCCCCCCCCTTAATTGACTACCCAAAGACATCATAATGAGGTGTTATCATATTTATTTCTCCTAATATTTTTACATAATTCCTCTCCCCACTCTTCTTCACCATGATTTCTCCTACAACATTGGTTTCATCTGCCAACCATTCGTGCCCCTTCGAAAACCTAATATATTAATCAAATCTTCCCAATTGTAACTCATAAATAACATGCATGGGAACCAAAAAAAAAACACAGGACATGTCCAAAAAAAACTCTTCCACCACTTTTCACCATCGAACCGTGATATCAGATGCTCTGAGTGGTGATGTCATTGCTTGTTGGACCGTCGGGTGCTTCCAGTTACCATTGTTCACTAGGGGTTACCAAACGGCTATGGGAAAGGAGGGTTAGACCACCTTTAGTAACTAATCTCCATCTCCATCACATCATGTTCCTATAAATTCATATTTGTGACTTACCATGACATATATTTATTTGATACATACCCATTCTAAGGGATTTTAAATGATATTTTACCTTGATTGATTGCTAGATTTTTTTCTATCATAGACAAAATTTCATAAACCTGATGAAAGGAAGGTTTGAGTTCAAATATTTTATTATAGACGACTAAATCATAAACTCAACCAGGGAATCAAAAAAAACATAACAAATGGGGAATAAAATACACAATTTAAAATCCCTACCTCATGCTTGAATCTTTTTATGTTGATGAACACACTTTCCAATGGAGGATTAGATCCATTTATTCATCATGCTTCGAATTGTCTCGATCCAAGTATTTTTCATTGATCAAAAAAATAAAGAAAGATACAGTTCAATTGTCGATTGTGGTGGTTATGAGGCAAATGTATTAAATCCACATAATCCTATATTTATAATAGCTGATTATATGAAGGGTAAATGCTTAACCATGACCTCTAATAGTCCAGGGATCCAAACATCCCACATCATTCAATTTTAATAACTCATAGGTAAAAATTTCCACTACTAACTCAATGGTTTTCTCAAATTTATAATTTGAGTCCCAATTCATGGGTTATTTATATTATTTCAAAAAATAAAATAATTTTATTTAATTATTTTATATATGGTTATTCCCTTGGTGAATTTTTCTATAGATGAACTATGCTAAAATAATTATATCTTGCATATGGTTAAGGTCACATCCATTACTCAACCATGCCCTCAAATTTCGGAACTGAACATCTATTTCAGACATATTTGGATTTGAGATATTATATAAATGAATAAAATAATTTATTTATTTATTTAACATACTACCAATGAGCGAGTGGTCTTAACATCATGTTTTGACGCATTTTATGTCACACCAAGTGTAAATACCATGTTAATGAGCCAAGAGTGGTGTCAAATTTCTGATCCAAACGACCGATTGATATAAATTCCATTATTTATAAAAAAAATTCCATGGGATTAAAAATATAAATAAAATTTATATAAAATTAATTACGAGCACATCGGCTGTCGAAAGCATGCACTGTATTATCTCTTTGTGTTGAAAATATTCCTATAAATATTCAAAAGTATTATAGGGAAATACCAAAGCCTCTACAACATTTTCATCTTTCAATATATTCTTTCCAAAAAATACATACTTTGGAAACAACTACGTTTTCAGAGACTACATAAGACTATCCTTCTACCATGGAAACTCCTATTTGTTTTCATGAAACCACAACAAGAAATCTCAATATACGGTTCATCTACTTGTTTTCCTCTCATATCGATTATTGATCAACAATAGGTGATCTAAAAAAGTGTCACCAACATTAATGACTATCTATACCCACTCAATTACATGGCTTTGATAATTCATTTATATCTTCATATGAGACTTGTGGGAGAATTTGTGCACCCACTCCAGCTATTGGTGGTAGATAAAACTGGTAGGCAACCTATACATCAATTTACATGATAAAAAATGGATTGAGGTAACTTGGGGGATAGTTTTTTTAAAGACCCGAAAAATTCAATGGAAATTTTTTCTTAATTTTCTTTGGAATTTTACAAGAGTGAGATTTCTGACGGCACCTGATTCCGAGGCCCGGTGTGCCCGGAATCAATTTCCGAAGTTTGGCTCGGGTACGTTCAGTGAACGAATGAGCGGGAAATTCTAACTTTTGATCCGGTGCTCGGAATTGAAATCCAAGGACACTGATGAACTCGCAACGCCGATATTCACTTAAGGAGACCTTTTCCGAAGTTGGGTTTATTGCGGGACGAAAGTTAGTTTTGGGGAGAATTATAAAAAGTTGAATAAAAATGTGGAACACTTTTTATTTTACTTTTGTTGGTTAACTTCTCTCGAAGAAAGTTAGGGGTGGGACCCACACCCACTTAACCTCCCTTGATAGGATTAAGTGTGGTGGGGCCCACACGAACCTAACCATCCATCTTCTCTCAAACTCCCTTTAACCCCTCTTTAAATGTTTTGACAACTTAGCTTATTAATGAGGTTGAGTTGTTTAAACTTTTTCAAACCTTTGAAATTCAAAAAGGTTTGGTTGAGTTAATAAAATAAGCTCTTAGCTTATTTTATTTGGTTAGAATTGTTTAGCCATCTTGAGAGGATTTGAGAGCTTTTCTTTCTTCTTCAAACTTTGACGAAGAACGCTCAAGCTTTGACGAAGAACGCTCAAGCTCCGACGAAGAACGCCGCTCCTCTCTTCTTCATCTTCCGTGTCAATGATAGTGAACGCCGCTTCCTCCTCGGACTTCCTTCGTCGGCTTACGAAGATTCGTCAACGACGTACCTCTTTGGACGTACCTCTTCGTCAATGGATTAGACGAACGATTACCGCGACGCCCGACCTCCGCGACGTTCTCTTCCGCGGGTCGTTGACAATCTTCGAACTTGAACCCAAGGTAGGGGTTGTTGTTAATTGTTTATTTATTTATTCTGGTTCGTGGTTCTGGCATGACTAACGTGAGGATATTTAAATATGTGTTATCATTTAACGTGAGGGGGCCGGATCGCATGTACACGGCCGAACCCCCTCCTTTGTTCTTGTTGATTTATCTTGCGGATGAAACAAGATGGTGTGGTGCCGTCGCACCACGTGGATATTCGCACACTTATATTGCGCGGCGTCGTCGCGCCGCACCGTGGAAGGATCATCAAGAACGCAACGCTGTCGCGCCGCATCGAAGGGAATCGAAGGCGCGACGGAGGGGCGCAGTGCCGTCGCACCGCGCCGGACGACGAACATCGCGGCCTGTTCCGGGCCGCGGTGAGACGGGAAGACCGGCGGCACGCCGGGCCGCCGGCGTCGGAAACCGGAAGGGGACAGACTTGCCAGTCCCGTTGGAGAAAAACCGGCCGGCCAGGTGGCCGACCGGAAGGTCAATGACCGGGGGAATAAATTCCCCCGGTCAACTCTCAAAACCCCACCATTTATGAGGGGGGTGGTTTCTTTGAGGGGGGAAGGCGGCCCCCCCGGTTTCCCTCAAGCAGGCCCCCTCGAAGGGGGGCCGGTTCACAAAATGGCGCGGCTAAAAGCCGCGCCGCCATGCTGGAAGCGGGGGCTTAGCCCCCCGCGCGTGACCCCAGCGGCGCCAGGTCGTGCCGCCGCCGGCCGGGCCGCGCCGCCGGCCGGGCCGCGCCGCCGCGCCGGACTGCGCCGCCGCGCCGGTTTGAGCCGCCGCGCCGGACCGCCGCTGCGCCGGTTTGAGCCGCCGCGCCGGACCGCCGCCGGCCGGGCCGGGTCGGCCCGGACCCGGACCCCCTGTTTTCGAGACGGATTCGGTCTTTTGGCCATAACATGAGCCACGAACCTCCGATTGACGAAATGTCTGCGGAAACGCGATCCTTGGATCGAGACGGTCGTTTCGGTATATCGCACTCAAAGTTTCGGAATACTTTGAGTTCAGCCGGGTTGGTTCATTCACGAAACCAACCGGGCCTTCGGAGCGGAAACACTCATATCTTGAGCTACGGACGTCCGATTGACGTGCCGTCAGCTTTGTTGTGTTCCTCTTAGTGAGACGGATATTTTGGCATACTCCGCCCGAGGTTTGGACGCAGGTGGAGTACGGTCGGGTTGGTTTTTCCTTAAAAACCAACCGGGCCCCGGGGACGAAAATGCCAATAACTCTCAGACCGGGCGTCCGATCGACGCGCCGTCTGTTGCGTTGAGTTCCTGTTGATGATACGGAACTTTTGGATACATCAACTCTGGACTTTGTGACAGTTGATGTATCAGCCTCTCAGCTCATGGAGCGGATCCTCCTGTACGAGCTTGCTGTGTGCGGGAACCCTAGTGCTGGCTGCGAATGTGACTGTTACTACTACTGCTTCTACTGCTACTGTGACTGCGACGACGACAGTACAGAGATTCTGTGTGGATTCAACGACGACGACTACAGCACTCAGCGATCCTACGTGGATCAGTGCTACAGGTCCTGTGTGGGCCCGATCCTGTGTGGGTCTGATCCTGTGTGGGTCTTTGCGCTCAGTGGTCCTGTGTGAACCATCGCCTATAGGTCCTATGTGGGCCCGATCCGGTGTGGGTCCTTTGCGGGGGTTAGTTACCTATTGATCCTTCATGGGTCCAACGACTTAGATGGATCAGAGATCATCTTTATCGTCTTTCGAAAAAAAATATACATGTGTGAGCTGAATCCTGTTGCTTTCCTGTGTGGACTGTGTTGTGCTATCCTGTGTGAATTACGTTTTTCTTTCCTGTGTGGAATACGTTTACTTTGATGTGTGGACTGAGTTGTACTTGGGCTCGGAGGTTGGAGCGTATTTGAAATTGATGACTTAGGTATATGTATGGGTATATACCTAAGTAGTGTCGGTTGTTACTTCGTGATTGTACCTTTCTTCGTGGTTTATCCTTTGTGGATTTGAGAGACCTTCAGGGGTCTCGGGGTCCCTACTGAGTAGCATATACTCACCCCTGCACGGGCTTTGCCAGCACTACGTTGTGTTGGTTGCAGAAGACGGACAGCGTTGATCTTAGCTGAGGCTTGCAGAGCAGGACGGTACCTGGAGGTGGACCACTGGGCGGGACGTGCTCGGAGCGGACGGTGAGTCCCGTGGAGCAGTGGAGCTATCTGTACCCACCCTTCAGGTGGGATTTCCAGTGGACAGCTCGGTGTAGCGGCTTTTACTTTTAAGTTGATGTTTTCCCTTTCGAGTTGTACTTTACTTTCAGTTTGGGTTTGTATACTGACCCATTTACTTTTCCGCACTTTCAGTTGTACTCTGCTTTTGCTTAGTGTTTACTTTCCTCTTGCTTACTCTGTGGTGTTTGTTTACTTTACAAAGGCAATGCCTTCCCTTTTTACCGGGATTTACGCCTTGGTGCTAGTCTCCAGCCCCTGGCCTATGGAAGGCGGGCTTGGGGTAGTCACGACACGGGCCCCGAGGACGGGTCGTGACAAATTGGTATCAAAGGGGTTCGGTTCTACCGTGAACTCTGATATTTTCTATGTGAAGCAATAATGTTTAGCGTATTGAGTGTGGTTATCAGTCCAGGGAGTCCAGTGTTGGTGCGGTGGCCGACGTATCCGTACGCAAGGACCCTGACTTCTGATTTCCGAATTAATGCACAAAAACATTGATTGCATGTGTGTTTCAAAGTTTTCTTTGTGATTACTTATATCAGCTCACCAGTTATACTGTTTGACCATGGCGCACCAGATTCCTTTTCAGGATGGCCCCACGACGGCAGCCAGCTAGGGTTACGAGAGTCTAGTGTGATGACAGCCCACCGAGCGACGAGGCCTCGGTGCAGGGCCCTTTGTCAGCAGTGGCACCGGCGGTAGCTCTACCCGTCGAGCCACCGATACTTCCAGCACCAGCCGCTGAAGATGCACGTCGCCTCAGCGCACTGCATGAGTTTCAACGCCAGCGACCACCCAGGTTTCGCGGGGAGATGGATCCCCAGGCAGCCGAGGACTGGCTGGAGGCAGTGGTACGTGTGTTTAGGCTAGTGAGGACACCAGCAAACCTCATGGTGATCCTCGCTGCGAGCCTACTACACACAGCAGTAGGACGATGGTGGAGCTTGATGCTCCAAGTGCACGATGAGGAATCTCTACTTTGGACGGACTTTGAGAGCCTCTTCCGCTCGGAGTTCGTCCCATCCACCCTTCGTGCGGTGCGTATCCAGGAGCTTCTTCAGCTGCGGCAGGGTAGCATGACGGTCGCTCAGTACTCGGCGAGATTTACTGATCTCTCGCGCTACTCGACCGACATGGTACGGGACCCATTCTTCCGGGCCCGGACCTTCGAGCAGGGTTTGAGACACGAGATCAGAGCATCGCTGATCTCCCTCAGCATACCGACTCAGACAGGACTACTAGAGCGGGCCCTTTTGATCGAGAGCTTCCTTGCTGAGTCTACACCAGCACCGAGACCCACCGCAGGGCGGCACGTGGCAGAGTCATCTGCAGCAGGCAGTCGACGGATGACTCAGGGGTCCAGGCAGACCAGACCTTCAGGAAAACGACCTCAGGACACTGGCTCAGCAGCGCGGGGCACACAGCGTGGAGCTAGTCTTTCGAGTGGAAGGTCGTGCTATGCATGCGGCGGGCAAGGCCACATGGCTCGTGACTGCTCGACCCGCCATGCAGAGGAGCAGCAGACGGTTGAGGAACCACCTAGGCAGAGGCAGAGGTTCAACCGTGGCGGTCCGCAGGGAGGAGGCAGACGAGGCAGAGGAGCTGGCCGAGCAACAGGTGGTGGGCAACACTTTGAGGCTCTACCACCACCACCACCAGGAGGTCCACCCCGACCTCAGGGAAGAGCACAGCTTCAGGCAGATGAAGCTTACGATCATGGAGCTCCGGAAGCAGGTGGACTAGTTTTTGGGACTAGCTCCAGGCATAGAGGCCTTTGCCCATAATGCCTCTAGCTTCGTAGATTGTGTTGCCGTGTGTCCTTGTACTTAAAGTTGATGTAATAAAGATACTTGCCTTGGTGACTTCTGTTTTCTTGTCTTTTGTTTGTTTTTACTAAGAGGTGCCGGTTAAAAACTGTTGACTTGACCCTCACTTGCATGATTCTTACTGGAGGAAACCCAGTGACCACACACTGATGCCGACAGTGTTACTCAAACCTTGGAGGCGAGAGTAACAGTTGGATCTCTTGGTAGAAGCGTTGAGGCCTTACGACGTCATCCATGCCATGAATTAACTAATCATGATGGGATTGACTATATTAGGCAAGGAACGTGGTTCATCCAGGGGATGAGACCGGATTTCACTTTTTGGCAAAGGAGAAATCTTTGCAGCTAGTCTCTTTGCAGATATCCTTCATGGATAGAGATGGAGCAGCCTTCCTCCAGTCTCTCACAGTCACCCCTCCACTGCTGTAGCAGGTCAGAGAGGCACAGCGTGAGGACGCTGACTGTGAGACACGACGTGCACAGATATCCTCGGGACATGCACCTGATTGTTTCTCCCTTGGAGCAGAGCACGACATTCTTTTCATAAGACGTACCATGGTACTAGTCGCTTTGCGAGAGGAGGTGCTGAGAGAGTTTCACATTTCTCCTTTGGCGGTACATCCTGGAGTGGCAAAGATGTACCAGGACCTCAGACGATAGCTCTGGTGGCCAGTCATGAAGAAGGCAGTGGCAGAGTTCGTTTCTCGATGCCTCACCTTCCAGCAGCTGAAGGCGGAGCATCAGGTACCATCAGGCTTGGTACAACCCTTGGAGGTTACGGAGTGGAAGTGGGACGACATATATATGGACTTCGTGACTGGACTTCCACGCACTTCCAGAGGTCATGACTCCATATGGGTGATTGTTAACCGACTCACCAAGTCGGCACATTTCTTACCAATTAGAGAGCAGGGCTCAGTGGAGAGCATGTGACGTCTCTATGTTCTGGAGATTGTGCGGCTCCACGGTGTGCCATCATCTATCGTCTCTGATCGAGATGCTCGCTTTACTTCCCGGCTTTGGAAGGGGTTACATGAGGCGTTCGGGACGCAGCTACGTCTGAGCACAGCCTTTCACCCTCAGACGGATGGTCAGACGGAGAGGACCATTCAGACTCTCGAGGACATGCTTCGCGCATGTGTCCTCGACTTTGGTCGCAGCTGGGAGGAACACCTACCGTTGGTGGAGTTTGCGTACAACAATAGCTACCACTCCACCATCGGGATGGAACCGTATGAGGCGTTGTACGACCGACCTTGTAGATCTCCTTTGTGCTGGACAGACCATGGGGAGTCAGCACTGGTGGGACCAGAGATGGTCCAGGCCACGACAGAGAAGGTCCAGGTCATCCAGGAGCGGATGAGGACAGCTCAGAGCCGGCATAAGTCATACGCTGACAGGAGGAGGAGGCCACTAGAGTTCGGGGATGGCGACCACATCTTCTTGCGGGTCTCATCTCGGCGTGGTATTCGGAGATTTGGCCGAGGCGGCAAGTTATCTCTGGGCTTCATCGGACCCTTCCAGGTCCTCAGCAGGGTTGGCGAGGTGGCTTATCGCCTGGTTCTACCACCTCAGTTGCACCGGGTGCACGAAGTCTTCCACGTATCCCAGCTGAGGATATACATGCACGACCCTACGCACATCATTGACCATGGGGAGCTTGACGTTGACGATGGGGCTACTTTTACGGAGGTCCCGGTGGAGATAGAGGATCGACAGGAGCGGGTCCTGCGTGGGCGATCAATTCCTCTTGTGCGCATCAGATGGCAGCATGGGAATCTCCAGGAGAGCACATGGGAGCGGGAGGCTCAGATGCGTGCTCAGTACCCTCATTTGTTTCCCTAGTTTTTGATGTATCTTTACGGGGACGTAAAGCCCTGAGGTGGGAGTAATGTAAAGACCCGTAAAATTCGAGGGAAATTTTTTCTTAATTTTATTTGGAATTTTACAAGAGCGCTGTTTATGACGGCACCTGATTCCGAGGCCTGGTGTGCCCGGAATCAATTTCCGAAGTTTGGCTCGGGTACGTTCAGTGGACGAACGAGCGAGAATTTCTAACTTTTGATCCGGTGCTTGGAATTGAAATCCGAGGACACCGATGAACTCGCAACGCCGATATTCGCTTAAGGAGGCCTTTTCCGAAGTTGTGTTTATTGCGGGACGAAAGTTAGTTTTGGGGAGAATTATAAAAAGTTGAATAAAAATGTGGAACACTTTTTATTTTACTTTTTTTGGTTAACTTCTCTCAAAGGAAGTTAGGGGTGGGACCCACACCCACTTAACCTCCCTTTAGAGGATTAAGTGTGGTGGGGCCCACACGATCCTAACCATCCATCTTCTCTCAAACTCCCATTAACCCCTCTTTAAATGTTTTGACAACTTAGCTTATTAATGAGGTTGAGTTGTTTAAACTTTTTCAAACCTTTGAAATTCAAAAAGGTTTGGTTGAGTTAATAAAATAAGCTCTTAGCTTATTTTATTTGGTTAGAATTGTTTAGCCATCTTGAGAGGATTTGAGATCTTTTCTTTCTTCTTCAAACTTTGACGAAGAACGCTCAATCTTTGACGAAGAACGCTCAAGCTCCGACGAAGAACGCCGCTCCTCTCTTCTTCGTCTTCCATGTCAACGATAGGGAACGCCGCTTCCTCCTCGGACTTCCTTCATCGGCTTACGAAGATTCGTCAACGATGTACCTATTTGGACGTACCTCTTCGTCAACATATTAGACGAACGATAACCCCGACGCCCGACCTCCGCGACATTCTCTTCCGCGGGTCGTTGACAATCTTCGAACTTGAACCCAAGGTAGGGGTTGTTGTTAATTGTTTATTTATTTATTCTTGTTCGTGGTTCTGGCATGACTAACGTGAAGATATTTAAATATGTGTTATCATTTAACGTGAGGGGGCCGGACCGCATGTACACGGCCGAACCCCCTCCTTTTTTCTTGTTGATTTATCTTGCGGATGAAACAAGATGGCGTGGTGCCGTCGCACCACGCGGATATTCGCACACTTATATTGCGCGTCACCGTCGCGCCGCGCCGTGGAAGGATCATCAAGAACGCGACGCTATCGCGCCGCGTCGAAGGGAATCGAAGGAGCGACGGAGGTGCGCGGTGCCGTCGCACCGCGCCGGACGACGAACACCGCGGCTGGTTCCGGGCCGCGACGAGACGGGAAGACCGGCGGCACGCCGGGCCGCCGGCGTCGGAAACCGGAAGGGGACCGGCTTGCCGGTCCCGTTGGAGGAAAACCGGCCGGCCAGGTGGCCGGCCGGAAGGTCAAAGACCGGGGGAATAAATTCCCCCGGTCAACTCTCAAAACCCCCCCTTTTATGAGGGGGGCAGTTTCTTTGAGGGGGGCAGGCGGCCCCCCGGTTTCCCTCAAGTAGGCCCCCTCGAAGGGGGGCCGGTTTACAAAATGGGGCGGCTAAAAGCCGCGCCGCCAAGCTGGAAGCGGGGGCTTAGCCCACCGCGCGTGACCACAGCGGCGCCAGGCCGTGCCGCCGCGCTGGGCCGGGTCGGACCCGGGTCGACCTAGGGGGGTCGGGCCGGGTCGGCCCGGACCCCGACACCCCATTTTGGAGACAGATTCGGTCTTTTGGCCATAACTTGAGCCACGAACCTCAGATTGACGAACTGTCTGTGGCAACGCGATCCTTGGATCGAGATGGTCGTTTCGGTATATCACACTCAAAGTTTCGGAATACTTTGAGTTCGGCCGGGTTGGTTCGTTCACAAAACCAACCGGGCCTTCGGAGCGGAAACGCTCATATCTTGAGCTACGGACGTCCGATTGACGTGCCGTCAGCTTTGTTGTGTTCCTCTTAGTGAGACAGATCTTTTGGCATACTCCGCCCGAGGTTTGGACGCAGGTGGAGTACGGTCGGGTTGGTTTTGCCTTAAAAACCAACCGGGCCCCGGGGACGAAAATGCCAATAACTCTCAGACCGGGCATCCGATCGACGCGCCGTCTGTTGCGTTGAGTTCCTGTTGACGATACGGAACTTTTGGATACATCTACTATGGACTTTGTGACAGTTGATGTATCAGCCTCTCGGCTCGTGGAGCGGATCCTCCTGTACGAGCTTGCTGTGTACGGGAACCCTAGTGCTGGCTGCGACTATGACTGCTACTACTACTGCTTCTACTGCTACTGTGACTGCGACGACGACAGTACATAGATCTTGTGTGGATTCGACGACGACGACTACAGCACTCAGTGATCCTACGTGGATCAGTGCTACAGGTCATGTGTGGGACCGATCCTGTGTGGGTCCGATCCTGTGTGGGTCTTTGCGCTCAGCGGTCCTGTGTGAACCAGCGCCTATAGGTCCTATGTGGGCCCGATCCTGTGTGGGTCCTTTGCGGGGGTTAGTTACCTATTGATCCTTCATGGGTCCGACGACATAGATGGATCAGATATCATCTTTATCGTCCTTCGAAGAAGTATACCTGTGTGAGCTGAATCCTGTTGCTTTCCTGTGTGGATTGTGTTGTGCTATCATGTGTGGATTACGTTTTGCTTTCCTGTGTGGAATACGTTTACTTTCATGTGTGGACTGAGTTGTACTTGGGCTCGGAGGTTGGAGCGTATTTGAAATTGATGACTTAGGTATATGTATGGGAATATACCTAAGCAGTGTCGGTTGTTACTTCGTGATTGTACCTCTCTTCATGGTTTATCCTTTGTGGATTTGAGAGACCTTCAGGGGTCTCGGGGTCCCTACTGAGTAGCTTATACTCACCCCTGCACGGGCTTTGCCCGCACTATGTTGTGTTGGTTGCAGACGACGGACAACGTTGATCTTAGTTGAGGCTTGCAGAGCAGGACAATACCTGGAGGTGGACCACTGGGAGGGACGTGCTCGGAGCGGACGGCGGGTCCCGTGGAGCAGTGGAGCTATCGGTACCCACCCTTCAGGTGGGACTTCCAGTGGACAGCTCGGTGTAGCGGCTTTTACTTTTCAGTTGCTGTTTTCCCTTTCAAGTTGTACTTTACTTTCAGTTTGGGTTTGTATACTGACCCATTTACTTTTCCGCACTTTCAGTTGTACTCTGCTTTTGCTTAGTGTTTACTTTCTGCTTGCTTACTCTGTGGTGTTTGTTTACTTTACAAAGGCAATGCCTTCCCTTTTTACCGGGATTTACGCCTTGGTGCTAGTCGCCAGCCCCTGGCCTATGGAAGGCAGGCTTGGGGTAGTCACGGCACGGGCCCCGAGGATGGGTCGTGACAGTTTTCCTCCCTGAACAAACCTCTACATCCCATATTGCAACCAAAATCACTACATGACTCTGGAACAGGGTCTCCTGATTACCTCCTTCAGAATATACCTATGATGAATCCACTATGGATATCTTGTAATAAAGATTCTGAAGTCTATGTTTCATAATGTATGATCACTTACATGCTAAATAAGTAAATAATTTGAAACCATCAACTGAAAACAAGCAATACACTACTTCTCCATTGGGTTCATCTATATGGGAGCTAACTTATCAAAAACATCCAACACTAAGAAAACCAGATACAAAATGCATCTAGAATCATATACAATGTTTCCCATTCCCAGAGTATAGAATATATTAATGTCTTATTACTACATGAAGCTAAACAAGTGTATTTTCCTCAGGATCAGGTCATTCTGAGGGAAGATGTACTTGAGACTCAAGTGTTCTAAACAAACCACAAAGCGTTGTCCCTAAATGTAGTGTCTCTACATCCAAAATGAGAACACTACCACTTCTAGAACTAGTTATTCAGTCACATAGTTTTGTTCATGGGGTCTCCATCACATTGATCTATTCTTTATAACTATCATGTCAAGGATGACGTTGGGCAGAAAAAGTTACCAATGAACATGGATTAATAGTAAACTCATTCAACTATTTGAGGATATAAATGTAAATTACATGGAATACAACATGTCTACATTCCTCTCTTGGAATTTCAGTAACCCTAAACATGATTCACTATCATACCCACATGTTTAATCCCATGTAATTGATGTTTATGAAAAAAACACCATTTGAAAAGTCATGACCTACTATGACACAACAATGCACGACCATACCATGAATGTACAAGTCAGAGGGACTCAACTACCACACCAAAAAAGTATATGATTGGAGAGGAACTTAATTTCAGACACAGTTTTTCTCGAATAAAAAAACATGGCTTGGTTGGGTAAGGACCCCTCATCCTCATGAATTTCAACCTATATCAAACTACACAATCATAGGGTTACATCGACGTGTCACAAAACCCATTAAAACGCTAAGCTAGAAGTAGGTAGAAAATAGTTCCTCACACAGTTTCTAATATGTCAAACTACAAAAATTTATATGTTATAAAATGTTTTCCTTTTATAATTTCATCTATTTCAAGATCGTGGACATCAATAACATGCAGTTTTCCATGACCCCGACTACCAGCTTCCTAAAACTGACATTAGTCGCTTGATGGTGGTGGAAGGAGCTCATAGCATGGTCCACTTACCAAAATGAATCCTTCTTCTCTACATGTAAGTCTTTCCTGTGAGCACCCCATCATAGCCAGGGAGATCCATGATCATTATAACATCTTTGATGTGGCAGTCCATCTACTATCTTCATGGAATGATCAGCATGCATGGTCGAGAAGTCTCATGCCTTGTGACATTTCCCATAACAATCATAGTTTAGTGCCTCTATAGGATTACTATGTTCTCTATGTTGTCCCAAAACATACGGATGAGTCTAATTATGGGGAGGAATCCATCATAAAGGCCCTTTATACTGATGTGTTCTAGCTGTAGAAGATGTCTCCACTCAAACGTTCCCACTACAAAAAAAGAAAGCCAACACCCATTGGATAGAAATTTCTCTATCACTTGTGCCTACTCCAGCACCATGACATATATGAGAATGGAAAAGGGTATTATTCTATCCCAAATTTCTCTACAGATACCTTTCTCAAACTTCTATTATCAGATGTTATCATCATGGACCATATACAAAGGCTACCATGTTCTATCTCTGAATCTAGTCTTATACCCCCAAAATCATCATTTGACACTACGGAAACTCTAGAGGGTCCATGAATATGAATAAAACATAATATGAAGGGGTATTAAATATCATAAAATAACTGTTGGGAATCATCCCATCAGTGCGTCAACTCATGGTGAATCTGAGAAAAAAATATCTACGTACGCCCAAATGATCCATAGAAATTTATAGCTATCAAATACACTATATTATGTATCAGGTTATGACCAAGACTAATGAGTTAGACTATATATTCTAGAAAACCCACTATTGTATGAGGATCTGGCTCACCAAAGAACCTCAGCGGTCTCTATAGTTAGATTTCATGAAGTGCGCTCATCCTATGCATGCCCTATTCCTTCTTTGTTGGAATTTACTACTTAAGAATTAGTGTAGGTGCTACTACCAACCTACATTTATGAAGGGGGTCACAATATGGGTCCTAAATTGATGCACTGTAATTCATTAGATCATCACAATTAACCATAGTTTGTATCCTGGATGACTATCATCGTGAGGTCATCATGAATCCAATTTTGTAATACCATGGTAAAATGAAAATATGTATACATTTCAACCATATTGGGGTGCTGACTCAATAAGGATAGTCAATAACTCAATCTAATAGGATGCATGCACCAAATATTCTGACAATAAATGTCTTACCTTTCAGACTCATCAAGAGGGTAATTATGGTTCCTGTGAATGGTTACGTCGATTGTCGCACTATCATTGGAATCCATGGCATGTCAGATGATATAGAGACAATATAAAAGCGATTCATTTAACTCAAAAATTCCTTCTTAAGGAAATGAATAAATTATGTTCCAAGGGTCTCACCATCTTTGATACCACTTTTGACAACTTGACCTATTTTCGGGGTAAAGCGTCAACTACCTCAAGCACCCCTTAATAGGCTAGGGGGTGGTGACAAGCACTGAAGGCACACAAAACAAGGTGATGGTTTTTTTTATGATCCTTTACACACTCACACAACCAATTAAATGAAAAAGTCTAGAGGGAATGAAAAAAAAGATACAACACTACTATAGAAGGAATCCAAACATGCATCAATATCTAATTAACACAAGTAACATAAAGTAAACTGAATGGGGAAGGATAAAAATGCATGCCAAACCAAAAATGTTCACAACATTCCAAAAACTAGAAATGTAAAATAGATGAGAGATCCCCACTCCTGGATTCCATAAAATTACAACTATACATGGTCTAATAACCCCATACCACTAACATCCTCAGACGTCATGGTAAACCTTTCAGTTGTCTATATAAGTCACAACGTGTGTGGGAAAATCACATGCAAAAAGAGTATAAAATAATATGTAGGATGCCCCATAAAAATGATGGGGGAGCCGTCAGAGATACACTAAGGATAAAAGCAGTAGATAATACAATGTATAAAAAAAGGGGGAAAAAATCCTAATTAAATAGTGAATGTAGACTCATCCAATCATAAATATATTTAAAAAGTGATAAGATGAACTTCCCATTGAATCTTCTCTACCAATATCACAAGTGTAGACTCATCTAACATGAAGAATATAGACATAGAAAGAATGTGGAATTCCCCTTGTGACTTCACCTCTCATGGACAGATAGTAACCCAAACCCCGAGAGTGGGTACTGCAATAGGATATATATATATATATGTGTGTTCTCAGTCCTATAAGCCTAAATAAGATTGTAAGAGGATCTCCACCTCACAGCTCATCTTAGAAAAATATTCACAAATATTTATTGAAGTATCAATAGAAAATGACTAAAATCATACATGTCATCGATTAACATGCAAGTAAAAAGGTCTCAATCAACACACCTTGATATAATCCATTTTCAGGGGCACTATCTCACCCTCACAGTTTTATGTCGTGTTTCGTGGACCTGTCTTAGTGGGGAATGTGTCCCTCTATCTTGAGAGTCTAAGTGTATGTGGAAACCCATCTCTTCGTGGTGCTAAATAGTCCAGAGGTTGTGTCTCAATGTTATGGACCCATCCACAGCCCAGTTGGAGGGTGCCACTCTTTTCATCGTGATCCATGCCCTTGTACATCAGGTGGGACCATCACCCAAAGTCGACACGAACTCACTGCAACGCCCCACTGATTGGAAATCCGTTGTAGGGTACTGCTCGGTAAGAGTCATCAAAAGGAACCACTACCCAACCCCGTTGAACGGTAGTATGCTGGAGGGTACCTTGAACTTACATCGGGAATACCACTACCCAACCTACGTAGATGGTAAGCACATAACTGCTTTCGGGGATCCCACTGCCCATCCGAGCTGGAGGGTATTCCTAGAATGGAATTTTCAATACCTTATAGATGGAAAGTCTTGAAATGAAATGAAGAACTACACTATCAATCCATAATAGATTTTACCTCTTGAAAATCATCATGTAACTACATTGTACATCCATAATGGATGGTACCTCTTGTACAGAGTCAAAGAACCTGCATAATCACAACCATTTCTGAGTGTCTCATCTGATATTATTAATGCCTATAAAATCATTCAACATATAATGAAATTCACTACGATGGGAACCATAACTTTCAAAGTGACAAAATAGTCAAGATAGAATACTCTTGGGCCAAAATTTGAATCCAAGGGAAAAATATACAAGAGGTAGAAGATTCATAATGTTGTACATCGAATGTGCAAGCCCCAAATGATGTTGGACTCTGCCTCATAATTAGGTTGTGAAACTAGCCATACTTGTGTACACAAAAAATGCACGAGTCCCTAAATATGTTATTGTGTAATCCTAGTGATATTTTTACATCTGGTTTGAATGATACCGAGAACACGATGCCCATCATTTGATATAATGGAAAAAAATTAATTCTACAAACATTACTCTTAAAATATCACTAGACAATCAAACAAATCACCTAGTTTTTATCCTTGTGAAAAATTGACCAATATTTAAATATCATTTATCCAAATTGGGCACCTTGTGGAAATGCCACATTTCCCTACCACACACTCGAAATGGGATTCATGGGGCCTATACCTTAATCTCAAATTAAATTACTATATATTGATATCAAGAGATCCATCTCAAAATCAGGGTTGTAGTATCATAGATTCTATTTTCACTTTGAAACTATATGAATGTTATATATTGTTTTCAATATCCGGTAATAATAATAATTTTATTACTATTGGCTGTATTGTTGACCTGAATCACGATTCCAAATAATGTATCCATCAATGTTCATAAAATGGATGTCTCTATTATAGTGCAATGCTACTACTGGTGGGTCTTTATGTTGAAGTCTTATGAAGATGTTACAAAAAAATAGGATTTGATATCGAAAATGATTAATAATAATAATATAATATTATTATATAAAATCACTAAAAAGGAATATTGTTCACCCCCTCTCCACACACAACATACAACTCCCCATATTGGTGGGGATTCAATTTTATTTGTTAAATAATATTAACATTATAAATAAATCATTATTATGTCTTCAATTATTATTAATAATGTGTTTTGTAAAAAGGGAAATTTTGGATCCACCCCCACCATTAACATCACATTGCCAACTAAAAAAGGGGGTGTCCAATTTATTTTTCCTTATTTTTTTATTTAATTTATTACTCTCTCTAATATTATTTCCCTCAACTTATCTTTCAACCCGTGATTCTACATCATCCCTTCCTCACCGCTCTAAAACCCTAATATGTGAAACACCTATTCCCAATGGTTGCATGCTAATCACACACATGGTGTCTGAAAATCAATCTTCCATTATTGTTCATCATCAAACCACCACACCCCTCACTCAATGCGTCGATACTACTTCTCTCTTGGTTATTCATGTGCTTCCACTCACTGTTGTTCACTAGGGGCCACTAGACACCACATGGGAAGGTGGGTTAGACCACCTCAGGTTGTTGATTGACTTCTTCATCACATATGGTCATAATAAAATCATATTTTCAACTTACCACAATAGATATGATTTAGATCCATAATCAGTATAATGGAATGTAAAATAAATTTAACACTGATACATTATTATTTCATCTTGGCCATCATCAAAAAAATACCACTAACCCAAATAATGGTAATATTCAGTTCAATGATTGTTATATGTGATGAAATCATAAATACAACCAATGATTAAATGATGATCATAATAAATGGTGAGTAAAATACATCATTCCTAATCCATAAATCATGCTTGAATCTTTTTCTGTTGAAGAACACACAAGATTATGGATGAGTATATCCAATTATTATTCAGACATCGATTTGACTCAATCCATGGATTTGTTATTAATCTAATAAATGAGGAAATAAAAATTTCATAAGTTGATGGTGGAGGTTATGTGTCAACCCAAAATAGTCCCCATAATCCACTTTTTATAATAGTATATTAGGTAAAGGGGAAATTCTAAAACATTCCATCCATCTCACAAAGGATCTGAATGTTGACTTTCCTTTTATTTTAACTAGCTCTTTTTAAAAACTCGACAATAGATACTCAACTGTTGTATGAAATTTCAAAAAATAATAATTTTTCATGAATTATTTATATTATCTCTAGAAATAAAATTTTTTTATTTAATTATTTTAGTTAAGGTTATGCCCTCAGTGACTTTTTATAGATGACCCTTGCTGACAAAAATTTTAGCACTCATAGGGTAGTCGTCACATCTGATACTCAACTGATCCCTCAAATACATGATATGAGATTCATTTTAGGAGATATACTGGGCTGATCTATTAAATGATGGAATAAATTAATTTATTCAACCATTTTACATACCACCAATGATCGAGAAGTCCTTACATCCCACGCCGACTTAGTTTATGTCAAGATAAGGGTAAACACTATGTTCTGGACCCTACTATGGTCTCATATATCTAACCTGATAATATGTTTGATATATATTTCATTATTTAGGAAAACTCACAAATGGTCATAGAAATATACATAATATTTTTATGAATTTAATTCTGGGAACACTTGACATTGAAATCACACACTCTCTCAACGCCTAGTTCTAAAAATATTCTCGGAAATATCCCAAATCCTTACATGGGAAAATCAATGTCTCTATCCTCATTCTTGTTTGGATAAGCATTATATAATTAGAAAAATATATTTAATGATGATGACGAACCTATTCACATCTTGGTCCCCTAAGGTGAATATTTATACTATGTAAATGTATTTATATTGAGAATTCTAAATATATCAAGTTGTATGTCATATACCAGATCATCAAGTCTTTTCTAGGGAAGATAGTGTAATTCAAAAGAGATGATATGGTAATGATGTCCCATAAATATGATGTTCACCTTTCCATCATTGAACAATATTATGAAATTTTGATTTCCAAAAATGATAACAGAAAAAATATTACATGATTAAAGTTATGTCGATAAATGTTTTCAATGATGTATCAATGGAGAAAAAAGTTGTTCTCTATTACATAATTATTCCAACTTGTTTCAATGTATAATATTAAATGAATATCATACTGGTGACCCTTAAATATTATTAACACGATATTTCATATTTAATTTATAAAAAATATAATATTATAATTACATCAAATGTGATATCTCTTCTTTATTAATCCTTAATATTATTTTATCATGTCATCATTATCATGGATAATACTTGTAGGATTCCACTAATTTCCCCGACACATGTTCCATTAATCTCTGAAATTTTTTATTAGTATTCATTATTCTAATGTGGAGAAAACTAATGGTTCAAATTATTCACAATTGATCCCAAAAATTGGATCTCATATACTCACTATGTTTTCATGTTAGATGGACAAGATTTATCTATCTTGTTATTGGAATAATTCTTGAGTTTTTTTTATTTTTAATGAAAATAATAATATTTAATATGATATAATATTGAATATATAATAGTGTTTTCAATTTTAGAATTTCATAGTGGGATTTTTTTAAACATTTTTTCTAAGGCATTCCCTTATTTCGTATTATTATAATTATTATTGTTACCAATGAAATGATCTTATCTAGACATAATATATTTAATATATATATTAATATTTGATAAAATAAAATTTAAATAGTATATCATTTTTCTCAGAAATATATCTTTTTATGTCAATACTATAAATTTATCAAACCTTATACAAAAAAACTATTTATTCAAAGAGAATTTTTTCATTTAATATATAAATAAATAAATATTATATTCATTAATATCATGAATAAATTATTATTTTAAAATTCAAAAAATTTAAATAATATTTATATTAAAATATTCTCTAAACTAGTGGATAATAATATATTAATGTTTTATCATGTGAATTTAAAACAGGAGTTAAAATAAAGGAAATATATTATAGGATAGAATTTCTTGTGGTAGTATTTATATGATCATAAAACCATGAATAATTAGTTTCCAACCAATGACAATTATATTTATTTTTGCAATAAATTATATTCAATTTAATTTTTTTATCGATACAAATTGTGTGTGACCCTATAGGCCTCATTATAAGGTGAATTAGATTTTCATATCTATATTCAAGGATGCAAGCCTAGAAGCACAATAAATCACCCATAAATAATGATGATATCTTCATATTGATAATACTCATCTTATGAAAGAAAATTTTTTAATATAATCAATTTGTATTAATATGACATCATGTATAATGCATATCTGTTTCATCATCCTATATTCTCGATTTACCTATACTTGAATTTTTGGAATGAACCCATTGGTGAATTATCAGAGCCATGAATTTAATTCAACATTTCCATTTTAACCAAAATTGAAGATATATATTATTTTATGAACTCAACAGTGATAAATAATTTGTTTATATGTTTAATTATAAAATATTATTTGTGATGAACCCATCATATACTACATTAAGAGGAGAAACCTTCCTCATGATTTTCATCCATATATCATAATATATGATTTATTATATACATTAAATATAATACTTGGTATAAGGACTAGTATAAACATCCAAATAATGAAATATCAAATCACCCAAAAAACATATGAATTTATTATTCTCTAGATTTTTATCATAACCTCTCAATGTAGTGATTTGGTTATTCTAAAAATCATATGAAAAAGTTGAAATTTATTATGTTATTTGAAAAATTTATTTTCAAACAGAAGTATTTTTCAATTCGAAGGATGTTATATAGACCATTGTATAGATATTCTTAGTATATTTTAATAGAATATCTACGTTTCCATATTATTAAAAAAAATTATAACCCTTCCATGTTACAAATACATTATGTTTAATATCACATTATTTTCAAAATTAATAAAAATAATCATTGGATAATATAATTATTATCCATTTAGTAAAAGAAGGTAAACTTTTTGTTTCATAATGTAAACTATTCCAACATTATCCAACATAAACTAGTTAAAACATAAATGCATGTTTAGTTTTATAAATTTCCTAGTTTATTAATGATTCTACTAAGATATATATTTTCTAAATGAGTTTTTAAAGTTGTATTCTTTGCCTACCCTTCTTAGTGTGAATTCACTGCTTTTAGAAAAAAACCACAATATATGACACATTCAATGTGCATTCATTACCGATTGATGGGACCTTGCCACTTTTATTATATACACTATTGTAGTAATATAAAAATACCTAATGGTATCTTCTTCACTACAAGGTTAAAAAATATATTCTAATATGTTTCATATCCACAATATATATTTAACTACATAAGATTCCATAATATGCATAGAATCAACTATAGATTTGCAAAAACATAGTTTAATTGATAACTCATAGCTCATAGATCCTCAATTATTTCAAAATAAATTCCCCAATAATAATTTCACATAATTATGATTTATTTGGAAACTATCATATATTTTTTTACTCATAACATTTTTGTCATCTCTTACATAAATTAATTTACAGTACATTATATTCTTCAAATACTTTTGGTTTTCCTTTTATGGTTACCAATGTGGGTATCATTAGTCAAAATAAGACAATCCTACCATGATTAAAGAATGTGAATCATCAATAATGGTACATATCATGACATAGATAAAATATATAATCACATAAGAATAATGGCTTAGAGTTACTCTCATGTTCAATATGTCTACATCCGAGGATACATTTTATTGGATAATTGCATATCATGTGACATAGAAAACAATACAATATTGGATTGTTACATATTATATCACATTAATACTTTTTCATTGAATATTAATTTACATAGTCCGAGAAAACACATATATCCATCTCATTTGATCTTTATCCATATAATGTGTACTACATCACCTATTATTTCAAAGAGAAGAATTTTCTAATCTATGTGATAAAATTCAATAATAATTATACTTATTATTATAAGTAAGATATTATCAACATATATAACTAAGAAAACTAATGTACAACCCATGAACCACTTTTAAGCGTATTAATATCATTCATTATTTATAAAAATAAATTACTTTGAAGAATTATTTAAATTTATTTTAAATTATTAAGATGATTTATTCAACCTATAAATAGATATCTATGTCATGTATACCTTATTTTCATCATTATGTATTTAAAACCATATTGGTTATTTACCAGATAATTATTCTAAAAGAATCCCATTAATTAAGGTAGTCATGAAATCAATTTTATAAATTCGATAATAATTGTATTCAACTATAAATAATGAATTTAAATGTATTTTAGTGTAGAGGCTGGTGAAAAGGTTTTATCATTGTGTATTTTTTACGTTACATAAACCGATTAAAAAAATAATCATTATAGGCACTATCATGAAACCCATGTCGATTTTTTTCTTGAATAGATATTTTCATTCGATAGTATTAACAAATATTTGATGGTTTACTTAAACAAAATAATTTTCATACATGAAACCAATTTCCGAATTTAGTAATTCATTTCAGTTTATATTTTTTTATATTTTTACTACATCCTTATAGGATAAGGGTTCATTATTATCCACTTATATTCATTAACCTTCTTATCTGACGAAATACCACATATCACATATTTTGTAACTACTATAGTGATCATAGGAAATAATGGTCTCTCTAGAATAGCTTATTACACTATGTTTTCAAGAACCTACTAATATTACAAATATTGAGTATCTTGATGCTAGAATTTATGGAATATTATATATCCATTTATATATATATTTAAAATATTCTCCCCTTCTAGAGACATTTCACGCATTCTATGATTATCATTTTATCAAATGGATCATTGAAATAAATTAAACTAATTTATTTTGTATATATTACAAATACTAACATATTTCCATGAGATTTATGTTTATTTCTTATAAAATAGTTATCAGATATATCACATCACAAAATGTATAAATTTGAAAAATAGATTTCATCCAATTCAACAATGCATATGTAATTTTATTTTCACCTATATTTGAAATTGATTATAATATTTTTCAAATAGTCCATATTGTATATCCCTAAAGGGTTAATTGTTTGTGACTCGTCATTTTTCTCAATATGTCTAATATGTTGTGGTTCCTCCTTTCCTTATAATTAGTCAACAATAGTGCATACATTGGTGTGATTCGAGATAATATCCCATATTATTTTATATAATTTAGGAATTCATTGTTATTATACTCCATGTATTAGTTTGAGTTTATTTAAATTATCTTATTACAAATATAAATCTAAAAACCTTGTCACATTACATAAATATAACATTGGAAATATAGTTATACCTCATTAAGAATATATATCCACATAAATAAATGATCATTTGAGTTTATTATGTAAGAGTATCAAATTCTAGTATTTATATGAAAATGTCCACACACATATAAATGAACTAATTCTATAATCCATAAAACACATTTATTTTTTAATTTGAATAATCTATGGTTTTTCCATGGAAATTATAATGAAATATTCTAAGGGGTAGAGTTAAAAAAAATTAAAATCAACTTCTTGATTTTCAAATGCTTCTTAATGAAATGGGTGAGCATCTAATTCCTAAAATAGGTGTGATACATGTCATATGAACACGATTTTCTTTCTAATTTAAAATCATGATTTCACTACTTTAGTATGTTAAAATGTTATTTAAATAATCGACCCCATAAAATTTTCTATCTCAATAAAAGTGGGATATAAACAATAAAATAGATCCATGCATGTCTACAAAAGATACCTCTATTACTTTATAGGTTACATTTTTTGAAAATTTTAAATTATTTAATACATTAATCAATCTAGTAGGTAATGTGTTATAGAAGCCTCCAATTGCTAGAACATCTATCGTTAGTTCATGGGATGTTTGAGGATCCACCTCACCTAATGCACCCTTTTAGAATATACATTGTTTGCGTATTTTCGTATAAATATGAGTACCACATGTTATATTTAAATCCCGATTTGTAGAAATTTATAAAATATTATTAATAATTAATGTATGAAAATATTTACCTTTTATCATTATTGAGGGGAAGTTCTTCTTCAATTGGAATCTCATTCTACATGGAAAACACAGAACGTCCTTTTCATTATTATCTGTCTTGATTTTTCTCCCTGTTGAATGGTGGTGTAAAGGAATAAAATATTTGTAGTTCATTAACACGTTTTTATTATTATTTATTTTATTTATAAATTGTTTTTGATGATTCATGTATTTATCTACATGAATATCATAATCAAGAGATTCAAGATCATGTTATCAATATTATTCATGTTAAAATTCATAATAAGACATAATAATCATGGAGGATATGTGGAAATTATTATGTTTTGGAAGAACTATTTATTTATATTGTATACAATAATATCTAAACCCATAATGTATAATATCATCTTCACTTCATAATATCCTATTAAAACTTTTTATTAATTTCATGTAATGTTTTCTCATGAAATCTCATAAATCGATTTTCATCATTTCTCAAAATATAAAATATTGATTTGAAACAACATATTTTATCAAAAAATTTAACTATGACAGGTATAAATATCACTATATTTAGATGTTAATTTTAGGCATTGAATATAAAATTCATCATTAAAATGTTTTCAGAATATTTTTTTACATCCACACATTCATCCTTTTAGAGATCAAAATAATATTGGACTGTAGTACCTAAAAAATCTTCTCATGGGGTTATAATTTTTTTGATCCATTACTATTACTTGATATTAGCAGAATTCATAGGATTATGTAACTCCAATATGGGTTAGATGAAGGTTACATTTTATAATGTATTTCCATTTCACATTAAAAAACAATTGTATATATTTTTTACATTATCCTGATTAACAATTGCGATATGAGAAACTAATTTTATTACCTTCCCAAAAAAATTTCCATTCAAAATATTCCTCGCTATTGAATTGGAAATATAATATAATTTTTCAATTATAGAGGAATGGATCCATTTATTCCAATAAGGTATCCAAATGAAGGCCCTATCTAATTATTTATTTGTTTTTATCTGTACAATTATTTTTATTTTAATGAAATAATATCTCTACAAACTTATTACTAGGATCTTGATTATAGAAATACGATAAATATATTTCCTCAACCCTTGATTAAAATTTATCCAATGTCTTACAATGGTATCTAATCTTGATGGATAGTTTGTTAGTTTAACCATAGAATTTTTTAGAACATCCCGATAAATGAATGTTTTATAAATAGTCTAGTTATAATTCATTGATATATGGATGAATTAAAAATAAAGTAATTACAGGTGTTTACCAAAATGTTTTTTTGTGGTGTTGTTTTTTATCTTATGTCTAAATAAACAATAATTAATTATTAACCTATATTTAAATATTGTATGTACATTCAATAATTAATTTACAAAATTCCTTAAGTAATTTATTCATATTAATATTATTTTCTTTCATCTTATCATTCTTAAAATTTAATTAGTTTATATGATCATTATTAATATTCCTAATTTTCCATGCATCATATAAATAAATAAATAACTATTGAATGTATCGAAAAATAAACATACGACATGATCAGGATATTTTAAATACTATAGAAATTCCTATGAAGTGATAAACCAACAATGGCCCAATGTGATAATATATATTTGTCACCATCCTAGAATATATTATTCATATACATATTACATTATGCACCACATTTTTTGGATTCACCTAATCTGAGGTCTAAAACAATCTCTATTGATTGTGATCAATAAAAATGAGTTTTTAATCATTCATAAGTTAGTGGATTCAAGGGTTTTGTGTTACCTAAAATATTTTTTTACATGTAGGAATATATATTTGAATATATTTTGGGATGATTCATGTATCTATATATTTATGTAAATACACAAATTAAAAATTTAATTAATTCATTATGTAAATGAAATGTATAATATTGAGACGTGATAAGATTTTAATCCTTTATTAATGAAAATATTTTTTTTAGAAAAAATATATATAGGACATGAAATGATGAGGTAATATATTATATAACTTCATTCGTAGTTGAAAATTAAATATTGGAATATAATGAATATATGGTTTTTACAGTAGAGATGATACAACATGTTCATTTATTTGTCTAATGAAATCCATTTTGGATTTTTAAGTCTCTCAGGGTGTGTTATATCTCAAGAAATGTCATGTGAATAATATTGTGTACAATCCTAGACATGTAAAATGTTCCTAAATGTAATGTATTAATATATTACATGTTGGTATTTTCAAACCATGTAGTTACATTGGTCCTGTTATTCAATTTTTTTGGAATTTATTATCACATAGCATTCCAGAAATATATGAAACATCTAAAAAATATAATTATCATGATGTAAAATATTTTTATGAGACCATTAAATGATTTATAGTAATAAAATTTATATTGATAATAATTGTTAATAAATAATATACTCCCAACATATAAAAAAGCACCTATCATATAAATTATTTATATAACACATGCCAAAAATCATGTGAAACTAGATACACATCATTCCATTCATAACTCACATTTATTATCCATGTGTTAGCCCACCTAACATGATAGTCTCAAAATTTATCATGTATGAATTAGCATGTATTACATCAATTCAAAATAACTAAAACCAATATAATATGATTCTAAAAAAATTTCTCCTTTGACCGTCAATAAATGGATTATAATGACGTCTAATAGTTCACCACATTTCATTCCATGGTTTACATGATTTCCAAGACATGTGGGTATACATGGAATGTATTCTACCTTGATTAAATGTAATAACTGTAAAAATACACATGATACTTGTAGCCAATATATATCATCTCATGATGCATCATACATATTCACCCAATGTGTCATGATTTTCATGGGTGATGGATTGTGTGGTCGATCTTGTGTACACAACATATAATATTTTTTGTATATAGTGTATTTATGTTATTCAAATAATTTAATTCTAATATATATATATATATGATATTCTTGTGATTTTCATATGTTTCAGTCATTTTCATTTCCTATAATTTTTTGAGGAACATAAATAGTATATTTTAATAAGAAATGAAAATATGAATGTGAATAATATCATATAAAAGGGAAATTTGTTAAAAAGTAATTATTAACTATAAATTAGAATGTTAATACGTTAATAAAAAATGGTTCGGGATAATTTTGGATGTGTTTGGTTAGTAAAAAATATGTATTCCATCATTTCCTATCGATAATATTTGAAGAACATCACAGTGGATATCCACGAATATTCTAGAGATTTCTCTTGAGAAAAAAGATATAATAACATTAAAATTTTAATTTATCCAAATCCATCAATACGTCTTCATTGTTTCTTATGATGTTTTTTTTCATTTTATCATTTTTATAGAGATTAAAAACATATATTTTTATATTTTTATACCCCCTTATTCCATGAATTTCTAAAAAACTTTATTTTATATAGATTTTCTGAGGGATGATACCATGTACCAGTGTTGTTCAATTTTTATTTCAACCCATGATATCAAGTTAAATTTCCCAGATAATTGAAATCTCGCCAATATTTTCTGTTCAAGAACATTAAACCATGGTTCAATTTTAATGGATATATAGGATGACTATACTTACTGAATACATACCACTATGTAAATTTATCACATTATCTATAAATTTAAAATAATAATTTTTATAACATTCTCTCAAATATTAGGTGAATTTAATTTGGTTATTGACCATGTATTAGATAATATTTACACATAGGACAATTAATATTAGATTTATATAGAACACATCTTAATTAAATAACTCATGTAATTAAAACAACACATCTATTATGAAATAAACATGAAACATTATAGAAATAAAAATAAGAAATAATTGTGATCATGATATTTCACTAATGGTTAGTTTATCTAGAATATTGAAAACTAACCGTTGGCCTAGGGGAAAAGACATCGTTCCCATTTTTTCATGTTATAAATTTCCACATATCTGCTAATGTATCTCATGTTGATTGGTTCCACCATGGCTCCAAACATGAGTCACATACTATATTTTATGATCTCTATACATTATATATGATTTTACTCTTATATATGTGAGATAAAAAGGGGTTTAAATAAAAAACTGATGGTAAAGTAGACAATTACATTATGAGATGAGAGATGAGAGACACGAAAAAAATATATTTTAATAATAAAATAAATAAAACTAATAACATATGGAGTTATTCATCTAGGATCCTGATGAGCCATTAACATGAAATGAAATACACATTTAATAAAACAATGGTTTAAAAATAATCCTTCTTATTTAAGATAAATGATGCTTGAATCAATTATTTATCTTCCTTGGTTATTCAATTATTTAAACATAATTCTAAATTGAATTTCCTTGAGTTTTTTCCATAAAATTTTAATATATATTGAATTAATTTATTTGAAATTAAAATTGTATATAAATATACCTTAGAGATTATATGGTGAGTACCCACCCGTATCTAACAAACATATATTATACTCTTATATTGTATACTATTAAAAGAAATTAATACACAACTTAGCACATACTATCATTACATATTCAATCAATTTAATGATTAAACAGATTCCATGATTTCTCTATGGTACATTATGGATCAATTCTTGCTGCATCATAACTATAATATGACTGACATGTGATATTTAGATATAAATATTTTGTGGAAATTAATTAAACATTTAAATATATATATATACATATTATAACCCATCACAGGGAATTTCCATTCAAAATAATGACCACATGAATGAAAAAGTCGATAAGGTTTACATATAATAATTAATAATGATAATTATGAAGAACTAGGTATATTTGTACAACAATAAAATGATATCTAAAAAAATTAAATATTTATCATTGTCTATCAGAGACAATCGCTTTAGGACTTGGCATGTAAAAATATCTTTGAAAAATTGGAGTATATGATATATACAAATGATACATATTGTGTGGTCTTCAAATTACAAATTCACTTTTAAGAAATGTTGTGAATAATGATACACAAACCATATGAGGAAAACAGACTAAATGTCCTTTATTTTATTTAAAAAGTGTGTAATCCATCTAACCATGTTACATGATGCTTCAGTCAACATGAATATTTATAATTAAATAAGCTGTATGAATTTAGTTCTCACAGATTTAAAAAATTTTGAATTAATTTATAGTGTATTGAACACTTATACACAAAGTTCACTATTTTTTTTATCTGGTTTAAAATCTCATAACCTCTTGGTGAGATCATCAATGTTTTTTCTTTTATAAAATTAATCCATTAGATTATACATACAAAAAATAAGTGTGGAATTAGTAGATATCACAATTTATAGAAATACATATTAAACATTAATTGGAAACTAAATGACAAATGCCTAAATAAATAAAAGACCATTTAAAAAATTATAAATGACTATGTAATCAGTCCAATACAACGTGTTGGTTCCAGGGGTAGTAGATATGTGTGATCAGTCATTCCCAAAAATTATTTTTTTATGAATAATGCTCAAACAATGATTTACCGGATTATGAACAATGTGTTAAATGAAATTCAATCAAAGAAATCAAAAATTTATAAAAGGTCAAAACCAAGAATAGCTTCAAAAATATTATTTGTAATTAAATTAATTAATTATAGAATTAATTTTTCATAAAAATTCATTAAATATTGGGTTTGAAAAATATTCATTTTACTAAAATTATATAGTAGGAATACATAGCATATTCCCTAAATATGTGATCAACACATGTTCAAAAAATCTCATAATGTCACTATAGTAATATTCGGGTGTTAACATATAAAATCCTATCACCAGGGTTGTTATACTTTGATCACCATGGGAATTACATCCAAATCATTCTCTTTTATATCTTTTAACTCATGAGTATCATGTGGAGGAATTTATCCCTCTATTTTTAGAGAATTCATGGAGAAGGGTGGTCTATAGAGCTTTAGAGGATTCTCTAAATTTGTTCTGCACAACCAAAACATATACATAACATGTAGATTAAATTAAATATTATTTAAATATATATTATTCAACATAAATTACTTCCCTTTAGACCTAAACAATATGATCAATATTCTACTATAATGTTTATCAGGTATTAAATAAAATTTATCTATATATTAAATATATATGATATTATTAATCAAATATAAATATATAAATATTTTATTCACTATTTAGAAAAAATTCATTCATAAATTATCAACTCGCATAATATTCTATCTATAAGGACCCGAGATTAAAACATTACATAATAATGAATTAAATGAATAATTCACATAGAGGATCTTTTCAGGTTTAGAGTTTTCGAGAATTAGATCATAACTATTACATCTCAAAATATTACACAGTAGACACTTCTACAATGTTTCCTTTTTTACAAAACATGAACTCTTAAAAAAGCGTCATGTCTAGATCCATGTTTAAGACAACATGAATTTTCCTTGATCCCATCCCTGACCCTATTCCACATTATGCCCTGTGTAAGTCATTTATAAAAACATGGGCTGAGAATAAATATCTCAGTAAGGGATACACAAAGAAAGAAAACTGTTATTTTTTCAAAACAACAAGTAAACCATGAATACTTTATCAATGTAATACTTTCCAACATTATTAAGTAGTAAGTACTCTTCACCGAATTAAAGATCATTACATACCTTTTTTTAACCAAAATATTACCATAAAACCCATATAAAGAACACATAACATATAATGGTAACATGGGACATAAACATACTTAAATGGAATAACCATACGGGCGAATTCCACACATATCACTTAATGGAATAGCCATACGGCCGACTTCTATACCCAATGCATTGGAGGTTATAACGTAACCACCCATCATGGTATTCACGACACCACCCATCATATGGTTTATCACGTAACCACCCGTCAAATGTCCAAGTAACATTATAAAATCATAATACATAAATCAAATATAATTGAAAGAAAACATTTCGACATTTTGATCACAATATATAACATAAATATATTGACATAACAAATCCATTATAAAAACCATTTTCAATACCAAAGTACATAAAAGAGTATATGGTATTTATTTCATTTTAAAAACATTACTGCTTGTTGAAGAAGCCGAAGACCAAATAATACTCATGGCGGCGGAAAAGGTCATTGTCACCGCATACGTTAAAATAAAAATTATTTTTTGTCATTTAGTAGAACGATTCGTAGAAAAAGATTCCCTTTGAATGAAATAAAAATTCAACGGTGTTTTATACATTGTATAAAAGAAAGTCTTGTATTAGAACAAAATATGACTCAATGAAAGGAGATTGAGATGAAGTCCCGTTCAAAGATGGTATCCTTAGATTAAGTATAAATAAATTACTTAATTATGTGTGACAAATATAAATACACCCAATATTACTAGATATTATGTGTAAAAATTTCAGATTCATTCAAAAATATTCATAGAGTGACATATTCAACTAGTACAAGTTTAACCCAATGAATTGAAATTGAGTTAAAAAGTTCCCTTGCAAAAATTCGACAGCCTAACGACAACACAATTTAATTAAGGAAATGAGTTGATAGAGAGAGAAAATGGTATCTCATCACATGGACATAAAATTTAAATCAATAAGGATATAGAATAACATATCCCAACATAACAATATGTAAATTAAAAGACCCAACAAAAAGAAGTCTTTTAAAAAGAGGTTGGTGAATGGTTCCCTTACCGATTTGGCTAACTTTCAAAACGTACACCCCATTAAACAAGGACTATAAAACATTGATGTAAATACTCATAAACGAAATAATATTACACAAAGAGTATTATAATGGGCAGTACATACACCAATCAATAAAAATAGTGGAAAATGTAGCATAAATCACATGGGAATAAAAGTGAGATGAAAAGTCCCTTACGAAAACTCGGCAGCCTAACAGCGCCACTTAAAACATCAAAAAATGAATTTATGAGATCAAGTAGGGTCTATAATAATATGAACATAAAAATTACATAATGAGTAATATAAAGGAACATCCCCAAACTAAGGAAATTTTATCTTAAAAGAAATGACATAAAAGAGATTACATAAAAAGAAAGAGAGAGGTAGGATCCCTTACCTCATGTCCGACATGTTTTGTTCGTTTCTTTATATACCTGAATAATAAACTTTGTTCAATTTATAATTTCTTAAGTAACTCCTATAAATATTATTATTCAGTTCATATCACATATTATAATTTTATAATAACTGGTTAATAATCTTAGTTAATATCAGATGTTTTTGACGATGTTCGGTACATGAGTCAAAATCGAACTTGTTGGAAAAGAATTTTCCATGTAGTTATAGGTACATCATCTCCAGAATAGTATTAATGATTTAAATATCATATATATCCAGTATATATTCAGTTTATACTATTCCATAACATTTTGAGATAAAAAATGAAATTCACCGTTCATGGAGATGGTAGGCCGTACGTATGCATAAACGCTACCTTCATTTCTTTGTCATATTAATGGAATTAAAAATAAATGAAATATATAAATATTATAATTACAGAATGATATCCATAATTTATATTTAATATATGAAATATATATCCATTAAATATATGTTCATATAATAGTACATAACATTTTGAGATAAGAAATGAAATGTACCGTTCAGGGAGACGGTAAGCCGTACGTACGCATGAACGCTACATTCATTTATATTTATAATTTAATGGAGTGAAATAATAATGATATAAAGATATATTATAATTCCAGTATAATATCATATATAATATCATTATATCCATATTTTATACATTCCACATACGGAGTTAATGAATCAAATCAGTTTGAGGGGGCGGTAGTCTGCACTTCCTAAAATGAAATTACCACGTTTACCCATAATGGAAAGCATAAAGGTATGCCGTAAATAAAAAATAAAGAAGAATAATGAAAACATAAACATAATATATATCATATATAAATATAATGACAACTTAATGGCCACCATGAAAGGTGTTAAAAATAGATTGAAGAATCATCATTTCGTGATGGAGAAATTCTTCAACCACAGAAACAATATGTTCTGTAACCATTAGATGGAGGTGTTTGTATGTGTAAATCAAATAATTATCATAAAAACATAATATTATATTTAATATACTGTTGTTGTTACAAATGAAAGGAATAAATATAGTTTATGGGGATGGAGAATCAAAATAAAAAAAAGAAAACAAGTGAAGGCGTTACCTTTAAATCAGGTAACTTCTCTTGGTTTCAACTAAAAGGGTTTCTTGAAGAGATTTATGCCTAATGTAAGGCTTATAGGATTAATAGAGGTATGTGGAGAGATAAAATGACAATATAGTGGATGATACAATGGCTTGAGATGTGTAAATATGGTGGTAGATGTGGGGGCCTTTTATATGAGGGAGGAGGGGCACTCTTGGAAAGTTATAAAATGATTCTATATTATATAATGAGTTTCAGATTTTAAAGGTTCAAAAATTATATATTTAGAGTATAATGTGATAAGAGTTCTATATACACCCATCCAATAGGGTTTTTAATAGTTTATGTCTTATATTTTACAGTATCTTTTCATTTTACATAAATCGTTAAAAAAAGAGTTAATTAGTGCATCATCATGGAGTCATAAATACTTTAATTTATTTAATGTATAAAAATTATAAAGAAAATATAATGATGTAGGAAATAATTTTATCTTTCTAATGAATATTTATAGTAAAAAACACCTTGTAAAATTTGTTTTATTAAAACAATACATGTTTGTGACATTTTTATTTTAACATTAAATAAATACTTATTAATGTCATTTTCTTACCCATGTGGCTCCATGGGGTCCCCAAGTTGACTCATGGATTGTCTTGGTCGGCCATGACTCATACAATAAGGCTATTACATGTTTCAATGCCATTTCATATTATTATAACATCATTTTTACCTTAAAGTACACTAATTAACTTTAATCGCGATTAATATAACTTAAAAGTTACTATTCACCAAAAAATTATTTTCATCCCATTGAACCACATTTTAAATACTAATGAAATAAATTTATGTTGGATTTTTGAAAATAAAATCACAGATGTGGTAAAATTTCATTTAAACAAAAAATCAGTTTTTTAACTACCACTTACTGGTTTCACTATTCATCAAAAATTGAAGTTTTTCAGAAAAATACCAAAATTTCACCATAAGATATATTTGATATTCCGAATTCAAAAAAGATGTATATTTTAAAAAATTAAAAACATATAATCTGAATTAATAAATTTAATAATTAACTCTCATTGTCAAAACAAATAGCATGTTTTTAATAAACAAAATATATTAAACGATTGACACTAGTTTATGTCCAATTTCAAAGTGAAATAAATTCCAATGACCACCATTGGATTTAATGGTATAAATATATTCTAAATACAGTTTAATCCCTATTAAAATCATTATCTATCCATAAAAATAAATCATATTAAAATGAGGTTTTGAATTAAAATACAACAATTTCACTAAAAATGATCTTTATCGGGAAAATAACAAAAATTTACACAACAAAAATTTTGATGTCCCTATTCTCAAGAAGGATTTTATTTGGTCCAATATAACATATAAAATTTTAAAAAAGTGTATTTAAAAATTGTTCACCATCAAAAGGCGGTTAATTGACCTTTTAAAGAATATTAGAACATTTATGCTTAAAATTGGATTCATTCGCATTTTAAGCCTCTAATATTTATTGGATAAAAGTAAAAAAATTTGACAAACATATATAAATTTTTTTTAGTTAGTTCTGTTCATTCACTCCATTACAACGGTTAGGCGTTAACTACCATTTAAAATAATATTAATTTATTATTAGAGAGCAACGTAATATTTCCAAAAAACTCGTTGTTGCATATTGGGTACGCCATCGATCATAGTGTTCACTTTAAATTAATATTAACATTTTATTCAAAAAATATGGATAAATATGAAAATTTCATACTCTTTATTTACCTGGGGTGTTACATCCTTCCCCCCTTTTGGGAAATGCGTCCTCAAAATTTTAATATTGGGTTTGGAAACTTCATTGAAAGCCCCACATCGGAAAAAGAGTCAATTAAACTATCACTTTAAATTAAAGAATGGAAAGTACAAATTTTACCCGAGTTAACCCATACTAGGATTCCAAGTAGGAAAACATTGTCATGGAAGAGAAAAAAGGGTCACGTTCTGATGGATACTGATAGAAGACATGTTTAGGAAAAAGTAAACCTCCTAAAAATCACAAACTGGTGATGGATTAAAGGGTATTTGATTCCCCCGTAGGAAAAGATAACAGACAACATTTTTTGTTTTTAATTTACTATTCATTGAGGAATTTATTTATGAGCTTAACTAAATCATATTGAAACATACTTTCATGTCGTTTAGACTTTCATCTCTTACTATATTTCTTACACAAACTCAATTTTTCCTCCAAAAGACGAGTATTTAGGATGACATGTTCACATTAAGAGATATATAATCAACATCTAGATAATCACCTAATCCAAAATATAGAACTATATATTTCCCATGTCTAAAGACATTAAACAAAACCATAAATTATTAGTACGAGGTCATATAATACCCAAAAAGTATAATCCTTTATAAAAAAAATCTATTTTTAATCTTCAAAATTTTTCCAACAAAATAAAATGTTCAACTAAGACCATTCAATAAAAAATTTGTCCATATAATTATTCAAAGTAAACCAAACTAAGATTAAAACCAAAATATTTGAAGGATTTAATCACATAGTCTTCTAAGGTAAAAATTAACATTTATCTCTAAATAACATCAGTTTCTCTTGAAGTTTCATATTGAAAAGTAATTAACCTAATCATATATTCTCCATGATAGGTCAATATTTTCCTAGATAACCAAAAATAAACTAATTCTTGATTAATAAAATTATATAACTAAAATGAATTTGTCATACTAACCAGGGACTTCATGTAGTCCAGTGGTAGGCAATAAATACTAGCCACACTTTAGTTATGGGTTTTATTCCTACAACTTTGTCCGACGCGACAAGTTGACATAGGGTCTACGTGTTGTCCTTTTTCCTAAACGATATAATTTTAAAAAAAATACCCAAAAAGATATAAAATCATCAAAAATAACCATAACATAATTTAACCTCAAATTTATCTCATGCCTTTTATTTTCCATCATAACATATATTAACCCATAATTACCTTAAAAGTAAGGATCATATAAAACCTAATGGTTACCATTATAATTATTACCTGAACTTCCACATCGAGTGGGTTCTCTCATTCATGATGCATCTGAGAACTCACCATGGTTCAAGTGGTTAATCATGACTCCTTGATAGTTGGTTTAGAATATCCTCATTGAATCCACCATTTCATCTAGTCTCTTAATCAGTGAACGACCATTGTTTTCTTTAAACCCATTGTCACTTTGGTGCCTGCTAGATCTATCCATTTACTAAAACCAAAAATTTCAGTGTGAGTAGATCAACAAAATTATCATGTACAAATGAGGAATATAAACAATAATATATAATCACTCATTCACTTTATCTAAAACTATGACTCTTTCTGAAATCCTAAACATTATGGTAATGCCACTTATGCTTAGAGAATACCCTAACCTCTAAAGTTATCTAAACCGACCTTTGAGAACAAATATAAGGACCCATCCTTAAAACATTATATAATCATGAATTAAATGAATAATTCACATAGAGGATATTTTCAGGTTTAATGTTTTAGAGAATTATATCATAACTATTACATCTCAAAATATTACACAATAGACACTTCTACAAGGTTTCCTTTTTTTTATAAAACATTAACTCTTAAAAAAAGAGTCATGTATAATTTCAAGTTTAAGACATCATGACTTTTCCTTGATCCCATCCTGGACCCTATTCCACATTATATCTTGTGCAAAAAATTTCAAAAAAATTACCTGGGGTGAGTATAAAAATCTCAGTAAGGGATACACAAAGAAGGGAGACTATTAGTTTTTCAAAACAACAAGTAAATCATGAATACTTTATCAAGATAATACTTTTCACCTTTATGAAGTAGTAAATACTCTTCACTAAATAAAGTATCATTACTTACCCTTTTTTAAAATAATTATTACCATAAAACCCATATAAACAACACATAACATATAATGGTAACTTGGGACATAAACATACTTAAATGGAATAACCATATTGTCGAATTCCACACATATCAATTATTAAATAGCCATACGGTAGGCTTCCATACCCAATGCATTGGAGGTAATAACATAACCACCCATCCTGGTATTCACGGCACCACCCATTATGTGGTTTATCATGTAACAATCCGTCAAATGTCGAAGTACCATTATAAAATCATAATACATAAAACAAATATAATGGAAAGAACACATTTCGAAATATCGATCACAATATATCAATTAAATATATTGAAATAACAAGTTCATTATAAAAACAATTTTTAATACCAAAATACGTAAAAGAGTATATGGTATTTATTTCATTTTAAAACCATTATGGCTAGTTGAGGAGGCCAAAGGCCAAATAATACTCGCGGCGGCAGAAAAGGTCGTTGTCACCACGTACATTAAAATAATAATTCCATTTTGTTGTTTAGTAAAACAATTCGTAGTAGAGGATTCCCATTGAATGAAATGAAAATTAAAAGGTTTTTTATACAGAATATAAAATAATGTATTGCATTAGAAGAAAATATTCCTCAATGAAAGGAGATTGAGATGAAGTCCTGTTCAAATACGATATCCTTAGACTAAGGATAAATCAATTACATAATTATGTGTGAAAAATATAAATACACCAAATATAAGTGGATATTATGTGTAGAACCATCATATTTATTCACACATATTCGAATAATGACATATTCATGGAGTACAAGTTTAATCCAAATAATTGAAATTGAGTTTAGATGTTCCCTTGCAAAAATTCGACAGCCTAATGTCGTCACTTTAAAATTTAGGGAATGAGTTGATGAGAGAGAGAAAATGGTATCTCATCACATGGAAATAAAATTTAAATAAATAAGTATATATAATAACATATCCCAACATAACAATATGTAAATTAAAATACCCAACAAAAATAAGTCTTTTAAAAAGAAGAGGGTGAAAGGGTCCCTTACCGATTTGGGTAACTTTCGAAACGTACACCCCAGGAAAGAAGGACTATAAAGAATTGATGTAAATACTCATAAAAGAAAATATATTAAACATAGGGTAGAATAATGTTCAGTACATACACCACCCAAAGGAAATGGTGGAAAATGTAGCATAAATCGCACGAGAATAAAAGTGAGCTGAAAGAATCCCTTACGAAAACTATGCAGCCTAACGACGCCACCTAAAACATCCAAAAAAGGATATATGAGATAAAATAAGGAATCTCATAATTATAACATAAAAATTTAAGAATTTTTTATATAAAGAAACCTCCCCAAACATAATGAATATGATCTTAAAAGAAATGACATAAAAGAGAGTACTTAAAAAGAAAGAGAGAGGTAGGATCCCTTATCTCAAGTCCAACTTGTCTTGTGCGTTTCTTTATATTCCTGAATAATAAACATTGGTCAATTTATAATTTGATAAGAACCTCCTTAAAATATTTTCAGTCAGTTCATATCACATATTATAATTTTATAATAATGTTTTAATAATATGAGTTCATATTAGATGTTTTTGTCGATGTTCGGTACATGAGTTAAAATTGAACTTGTTAGAAAATGAATTTTCCATGTAGTTATAGGTAAATCATCTCCATAATAGTATTAATGATTTAAATATCACATATATCCACTATATATTCATTTTATAATATTCCATAACATTTGTAGATAAAAAATGAAATGCACCGTTCATGGAGAAGGTAGGTCGTACGTACGCATGAACGTTACATTCATTTCATTGTCATATTAATGGAATTAAAACTAAATGAGAGATATATATATTATAATTCCAGAATGATATCCATAATTTATATTTAATATATGACATATATATCCCTTTTATATATATGTACTTATAATAGTACATAACATTTGAAGATATGTAATGAAATGTACCGTTCATGGAGACGGTAAGCCGTGCGTACGCATGGAAGCTACTTTCATTTCTATTTCAAATTTAATGGATTTAAATCAGAATGATATAGAGGTATATTATAATTCCATTATAATATGATATATAATATCATTAACTCCATACTTTATACATCCCACATATGGCATTAACGAATCATATCACTTTGAGGGGGCGGTAGTCTGCACTTCCTAAAATGAAATTATCGTGTTTACCCATATTGGAAACCATAAAGGTATGACATAAATGAAAAATAAAGAGGAAAACATAAAAAAAATATATATCATATATAAATATAGTGAAATCTTAATGTCCACCATTAAAGGTGTTAAAAGAAGATTGAACAATCATCGTTTCGTGAGACAGAAATTCTCCAACCACAGAAATAGTATGTTCTTTCTCCATTACACGGAGGTGTGTGTAAGTGTAAATCAATAAATTATAATAAAAACATCCTAGTATATTTAATATACTTGTGTTGTTACAAATTAAATGAATAAAAAGTGTTTAGGGGGTTGGAGAATCAAAATGAAACAAAAGAACACAAGTGAAGACATTACCTGTAAATCGGGGTACTCCTCTTGGTTTGTACCAAAAGGGTTTCTTGAAGAGATTTATGCCTATGGTAAGGCATCTAGGAATAAGAGAGAGACATGGAGAGATAACATGAGTAGATATTGGCCGAGCCAATTGGTTGATAGGTGTAGAGAAGGTGGTAGAGGTGGGGGTCTTTTATAAGAGGGACGAGGGGCACTCTTGGAAATTTATAAAATGTTACTTTATTATATAATGAGTTTCAGATTTTAAAGGTCCCAAAATTATATATTTCTAGGATTAGGTGATAAAAGTTCTAAATCCACCCATCCAATATGTTTTTTATAGGTTTAGGTTTTAGATTTTACAATATCTTTTCATTTTATTTAAATCATTAAATAATGAGGTAATTGCTGCATCATCATGGTGTCATACATAATTAAATTTATTTAATGTCTATAAATAATAAAACACATATCATGATGTAGGAAATCCATTTATATTTTCAATGAATATTTATAGTCAAAATTATGACTTGTATAACCCCATGTAAAAATTGTTTTAGTAAAATAATACATGTTTGTTACATTTTTATTTTATCTTTAAATAAAAAGTTAATAATGTCATTTTCTTACCCAAGTGGCTCCATGGGGTCCCCAAGTTGACCCAATGATTTTCTTGGTCGGCCATGACTCATCCAATAAGGGTAGTATATGTTTCAAGATCATTTAATATTATTATAACAATATTTTTAACTTAAATTACACTAATTACCTTTAATCGCGATTAATAAAACTTAAAAGTTACTATTCACCAAAAATTATTTTCAACCCATTGAAAATTTTTTAAATTCTAATGACAACCATGTATGTAGGTTTTTCAAATTAAAATCACAGAAGTGGTAAAATATCATTTAAACGAAAAATCAGTTTTTTAACTACCACTTAGTGGTTTCCCTATTCATCAAAAATTGATGTTTTTCAAAAAAATAACAAAAATTCACCATAAGATATATTTGATATTCCGAATTAAAAAAGATTTCAATTTTAAAAAATTCAAAACATATATGTTTCATTAATCAATTTAATAATTAATTCCCATTGTCAATACAAATAGCATGTTTTTATGAAACAAAATATATCAAAAGATTGATAGTAGTTTACGTCCAATTTAAAGGTGAAATTAATTCCAATGAACACCATTGGATTAACTGGTAAAAATATATTCTAAATACACTTTGATCCCAATTAAAATTATTATATAACCATATTAATAAATCAGATTAAATGGAGGTTTTGAATTAAAATACAACATTTTCAGTAAAAATGATATTTATCGGAAAAATAACAATCATTTTCACAGAGTAAATTTTGATGACCCAATTCTAAAGAAGGATTTTATTTGGTCCAATATAACATAAAATGTTTTCAAAAAGTGGATTTAAAATGGGTTTTCCATAAAAAGGCGGTTAATCGACCTTTTAAGAAATATTAAAATATTTACACATAAAATTGGATTCATTCGCATTTTAAGCCTCTAACATTTATTGGATAAAAGGAAAAATACTTTAAAAACATATATAATCATTTTGTAGTTAGTTATGTTCATTCCCGCTATTACAACAGCTAGGCAAAACTACCATTTAAAACAACATTATTTTATTATTAGAGTGCAATATAAGATTTCTAAGAAACTCGTTGTTCTGTATTGGGTATGCGATCAAGAATAGTGATCCCTTTAAATTAATATTAAAATTTTATTCACAAATATAGATAAATATGAAAATTCCATACTCTTTATTTACCTGGTGTGTTACACTATCAAATAACTATTGATAGAATTTATGTTTTCAATCACACATGAATTATTATTATACCATGTGTGAGAATAATATTCATTCATATTTTTAAATTATAAAAAATAATATATTTCTTAACTGATATTATGGATAATGTTAGTGTGTGACCCTCAGTGCCTATTTCTCTGTGGCATTAAGAGAACCAACCTAAATGTAGAGACCCAAAGCTTGACGTACATGGAAATTTCATTACCTTTGAGAAATACATAATACATAAAAAAAGGACACACAAGGACCATAATAGTTTTGTGTCTTTGGAAACTTGGAATATAATCTTCTAATCGTGGTGAAAGATCTTAAACAACTCCCATAAAGATCTTCCCCTTTTGTTTTCTTTCCTAAAACCTTTCTTTACATCCTGGGGAAAATAAAACATGTAAAGGGTGAGCTCAAATGCTCTAAAACGGTAAGCATGGATAAAATAAAACAAATCATATACCTTTGAACTTAAAAAATGAACATAATGTTTAAACATCAAAATCATGGGAAATGACATAAAACATGTCAGTACATAAGGCATATATCATAAAGGAACAATAATCATGATAAACTATAATGGGAATAAAACATGTAATTTTGGAAACCATTATGTACATGTTATGATTTCCATAGTAGCCAAGGCATTGCTGCCAAAACCATCTTAGTGGACAAAGTCCCATTCTGAATTGAGTTTACTCCTCGTTTCAGTCCTGTAACACTGAACCAGATTATCTTACCATTCCAGCCATGTCTATATCATGAGATATAAATATTTACACAATGAATTGGAGGGAGATATAGGTCCTACCCATCTCATAGTAAATTCATTCTTACCTGTGCCACAAAATAAACATACATCATTCATAATAACATTACGAATAAAATGGGTTTCATAAACATCATCCCATCATCACATAATCCATAAAAAATTAATCGATATCATTTCATAATAAGAAAAGTGAAACTAGATAAATCATAGAGACATTATACTTGAAACATACACATATGAAATATTGCCATCTTAGATGGAAAATGGTTTTGATAAAGCACTTGAAATGAATTATTCAGTAAAATATCCTTTTATCTTCAAAATCATTTTCTTTTCACAAAATTCCATTCAATTTTTAATGAAAAGGATTTTTTTGAAAATAGTCATGAAATATTATGGAGGATGCTTTCTGAAAATAATGCTTTATAAAACCAAAAATTCCATTCGTGCCGTATAAGTTAAAAAAACATTCTTCTCATACTTTTGCCGGAAAAGTCAAAAAAGTACCTCGTAATGTAAAAAAAAAGAAAGATTACTTACATACCATGTAGTAAAAGTCAAATATGGGTAAAAAGGAATTTAAAAATACAAGAAAACACTTTTATAAAACATGTGCATGGATGATAGAAATAACCCCAGTAAATACTTACGAATAAGCAATCTCGGATAAAAATGAGATTTGCAAAATTATCCCTTACCTTAGGCCCGATATGCTTCGTATAGATCCAAAACTCCTATATAATTATTTAAATAATTTCATTGACTTATTAAATAATCATATTAATTTTTACTATATCATATATGCTTCATTTATTACTTTATATTACCCGTTCTTTTGTAAATTCCATGTTAAAGAAGTGTTTTGTGTAAAATCATTTCAATTATCGTATGTGTTTCGACTTGTCGTTTTTGATATTATTAATTATATCCTGATTTACATAATTCCAGAATTTAAAAAAAGATTTATATATAATATATATTCATTATATACATATATATTATAGATCGATAAAAGGAAGGAAATACACCGTTCATGGAGACAGTAGGTCGTACATACGCATGAACGCTATTTTTGTTTCCTTATTGAATTGATTGAAACTAAATAGATGAAATACATATATATATATATATATATACATATATCCAGTAGCATTATTATTTCATATATTTCATTATTATTTATTATATAAACTTTATGATCATTCATATATGGTTAACATGTAGAATGAATCTCATCGTGTTGTGAAGACGATAGTCCGTACGTACGCACAAACGATGATATCGTTCACAAAATTATTAAATAGAATTGGAGTGGATGGTATAATATATCAAAATATGTATGATTTTATAATAACAATATATAGTTATTATTTAAACCATTATACCCATCCATGTAAGATGTTGGTGGAAAAACAGATTACACCAAGGCGTGGAGACGGTATTCCGTATGTACGCACGCGGGGTGATTTTGATTTCCATAGGATGGATAGACGGTGAAATAGGTTTTTTTCATATTCATAATAAAATATCAGTATATGAGGGATACTGATGTTATTACTTCATAATTAAACAACTAAATAAGAGGGAGTATATGAAAAATGGAACATGAAGAAAACGGTAGAAGGTATTACCTCTTTCTCTAAGTGCCTCCTTTAAACAATGTTTTAGTGCACTAGAGATGGTCTTTTGAGAAGACCAGTACCTCTAGTAGGTTTATAAGGATGTGGGGAAGTGAAATTGGAAGGGTTTGGCCGATCTTGAAGGCTCAATGTGGTGTAAGGAGGAGAGGGAGGAGGTTCCCTTTTATAAGGGAGGAGAGGGGCACCTTTGGAATCCTAAAAAATATTAGTTTAATATAAATTCAAAACCCATATAAAAACCACAAAAATGACTCAATTAGAATATTAGATGAGGTGGGGTTATAATTTCATCAACCAATAAAATTTATACATGTTTTGATCTTATTTTAGTCCATATAATTTTGATTTATCCTTACTTAATCTATTTACGTTTATTTTTTGTACTAAAATTCTAAATTTTAAATGGTTAGAAATAATCACTTATGTGTTGTTAATTTTCACTAATTGGAAAATTTATGCCATTTTAGACTATATAAATTTAAATTTATAATTTTTAAATATTTCTGTGATTTTTAAACAATTTAATAATATGTTGTTTTTATAAAATAACAATAGTGTCAATTTTGACACTATTCATTTATTTGAATTTAAATGAAATCTACATAGAGGTTATATTCGAAATAAAATATTTAATAGATTCTTAACATGTAATATTTGTCTAGAAAATTCGTGGAGCACATTAAAAAGTTCATATAATATTTAATCTAATATTTTTTAAAACATTTTACTTGGTATATCTCTTAATAAAATAATTTCTACAACATTTTTTTATAATTATTTAATATACTAATTTTGGCATAAAAATTAAAAATAAAATCCTTTGATGAAGATAAATATCAAATATTTTAAAATAATAATTTTACTCGAATTTATCATCTTAAAATAACAACATGTAAATTGTTATCTTTATTAAATTATGAAAGTGACAACTTTGGAATCATTTAAAATTAAATATTATAAGTGTCATAATTGCCTTAATAAGAATCTAAATGGTCAAAAATTCGGCCAGTGGATGATTACGGTTTATATATACACTAATAATAAGTTTTTGGCATATTTTTGGGCCTTTTGATATGTATTACTTTTTCAATAAAAACAATATTATTTATTTTTAACAAAATAAATAATTGCCGCATCATTAATGTATAAGATAGTAAGGTAATTAAATAACTCTCAAAATTTACTAATAAATTACCACTATAAATAAAAACAATTTATCTTTCAAATGAGTATTTATAACCCAATTTATATTCTGTATAAATTTATATTAAAAATACATTAATTATTAAAGTTGAGTGAGACATATTTCACTTTCCTTTAAATAAAATAAACTAAAGGTCTTAGTCACCTCCATGTGGATTCCAATGGATTCAATTTAGACCCAAATATGCCTTAGAAAAAAATATAAACATCCAATTATATTATGACAAGTGTTAGGGTAATTTTATAATATTATATTTACATTAATTACCCGATTTAACTTTTATTAAGGTATATAAAATTTACCTTAGTTACTATTAATAATGCCCAAAAATAAAAAGTAGCTTTTTAACACAATTTGGACCCACTTATTCCACATATGGAATCCATTTTTCTAAATTCAATATAAAAAAGTTGCAGAAATTAATTTAAAATTAATATCGTTGTTAAGAAAACGTGTTTTAAAAGTTATAACATAGCAAAAGATTGAAATGTTTTTACTTATGAATTCAATGTAAAATTAATGTTAATGACATAAATTATATTAAATGGTAATAATATATTCTATTTATACTTTAAAACCATACAATATTATATTTTAACCATATAAAATATTGTGATGAAAAATGTTTTTTTAATTTAAATATAGCGTGTTTTTACTATTCATCAAAATATGAATGTTACAAGAAAATTATGAAAGATTTATCAAAAGTAAATTTTTATTTCTTCATTCCAAAAAATAATTTTATTTTATCAAATTTAACTTATAAAAATGTCAAAAACTATATTTCAAGTGGGTGAGCCCTTAAAAGGCGGCAAAACTGCAATTTTCGGAAAATACATATTTTACCTGAAAAAATTATTTTGTTCTTATACCATGTTCTAAAAAATGTTTAAGATGAATAATAATGTTATAAAATTCATAATATAGTTAATACTATTTATAACGGCTAGTTCATAATAATATTATAACAATATACTGTTGTTTAGTAAAACCTGGTGTTGCGTACAACCCACGCTATCGAGGAAGGTCATGATTGTGTGTAATGCAAGCCAAGTCAAGGTTGAATTTATTGCACGACTCCTTTGTTGATGTGTATAAAAAAATCAAAAAATATTTCATTAATACATTGAATATATATATATACTCAATATTGCATAGAATAACTACAATCAAACAAACTTGAAATTGTGTGTAACATGATCCAAGGTTAGTGTTCCATTTACTGAAAGCTAATACGGTGTCGCGTATAGAGTAAGATAATCTTGTTGTAGCATACAGTAGAAGATATGAAAGAGATTAAAAATAATACATCTTATAAAATCTTGGTTTGTTACATTATACCCCCCTTAAAATGAATTTCGCCCTTGAAATTCACCGGGGTTATAAATCGTTTACTATTCATAGAAACCCACATCGTAAAAAGGAATAATAAAACTTAATTTAAAAAAAATTATAAAACGTAATGATTACCCAAAGTAACTCATCACTAGGTTTCTATATAGGATAACATAGGTTAAAATATAGATGTGGAAGAAAAATCTAACCATCATGTTCTGATGGAGAGTGGTAGAGAACATGGATATTAAAAAGCCATAAATCATAAAGCCATAAATTTGTGATGATCTAAGGCACCATCTGATTAATCAGATATAAGAGCACTAGGACATCTTTTTTGGTTTTCAATATCATTTCCCTAATGTTGAAAATTTTGAATTAGAAGAAATAATCACTTGATTTTGGTACAATCTCACTATTGTTCATGCTATGAACAATTTCCACTTCATCTCTTAAAGAAATGATGTTCAATTTGTTATTAATGAAGTGTTAATAGATCATGTGACAGAATGATGGGTCATTCCATTTGGTTCAAAAAAAAGATTAGCAAAAGTTATCAAATATACATAAGTCCATCTATGGTGAGTTTAATCGTATACTATTCCAAAAATGAACTTATACTTCATCTATCATGCCTCTTAATAAAATAAAACTAGTTTCTACTAACCCAGGACATCATGTAGGCCATTGGTATGTGATAAAGGCCAGTCGCACTTTAATTGGGGGTTTGATTCCCACAACCTTGTCCGACGCGATGGGCTGTCGCACGGCCTGCAGGTTGTCCTTTTTCTAAAACTACATTACTATAACATCTAATCAATAATATTTAAAAAAGTTATATCCTTAATCAATAATAACTTATGTCCCAGATAATTCTTTCAAATATTTAGGATTATCTAAAATACTTTGGTCCATGCTCATAGTATAAAGAAAACAATTAATACCAAGAATGTGAATAAAATCATTTATCCCACAAATATCATAAGATATATCTTGTTGGTTGTATTCCAAACACATGAATACCTTAGTCATATATTCTCTTGAAACATAAATTACCATAGAACCTTAGTGAAAACATGAATACTATCAAAAGGTAACTCTTTCTACATACCATAATCCCAAAAAAATCTATATAATCAAACCATAATATCACTTAGTCCTTATATCAGTCATGAGGTCATGAATACAATCAAACATCTCATTATCTTATTATCCCTTCATTATGCGCATATCATCTACATTCAAAAAATATCTGAATAAACTTACATGGTTACAAGTACCATTCAACATATACTTTCAAATACTTTATGGCAAACAATAGTGTAACAATCCTTAGATGATACTTTATTCCATAATACCATACATTATTCTTTATAAACATACAAACATTCCACTAACTTCATAAACCACTGACTGGGATTCATCATTTATTTCATCTCATATTTCATTTGTAGTCTCTTCATCATCATCAACATAAATACTTCTCATATGACCATGCTGATTCTCTTTATGAGATTTTCCCTTAGGGCATTGGTTTGTATAATGCCCATACATTCCACATTTAAAACATCTAATCATCGTTGATGTCGTAGCAATACTATTATCCTTTTCAATGGTGTTAGCTGATCCTTTTACTTTGAACTTACTGGCTTTGTGTCCTTCTTTTCCAAACCCAAAGTATATTCTAGTTCCTTTGAAACAATCTCCCCGATGCCTCTTCCCACATGATTTACATGAGGGAAATTGAACTTTATTTCCTCTATGATCATCAGGAAACTCCATCTTTCTCTTATTATCTGAGTCGGGAAACTTACCAAAGTTGATATTATTGATCATATTATGAGATTGATGATTAGGCATAAAAACGATGTTTGGACTTCCAAATCCCATTTCATTTGGTTTCTCATGAAGAATATCATTCCATTCTCTGTCATATCCTCCATTATCGTGAATCTTCCTGTTTCTATCCATTTTATAAAACCAACAAAAAATAGTGTGAGAGGCAAGAATCATGCTAGGGAAAGAAACATAGTAAAGGAGGAGTATCCTCAATATCTAACATCTTAGGTTAAATTCAAAGGCCATTACCATAGTTATAGAACTATATCCTATATGTATACTTATCCTTAGGGACATCCTTAGACATGTCTTAGAAATATCTCTAGGGATCTCACTAACGTTTTTGCATCCTAGTTTCCAAAGGTTGACTAAACCTTCCCTCTGATACCAAATGTAGAGACCAGAAGCTTGACGTACATGGACATTACATTACTTTTGCGGAATACTTATTATATAACAAATATAGACACACAAGGACTGTAATATTTTAGTGTCTTTAGAAACTCGGAATATAATCTTATAATCATGGTGAAAGATCTTCAACATCTCCCATAAAGATCTTCCCCTTTTTTTTCTTACCTAAAACCTTTCTTTATATCATGGGGAAAAGAAAACATGTAAAGGGTGAGCTCAAATTCTTAGTAAGGGTAAGCATGGATAAAATAAAACAAATCATATACATTTGAACTTAACAACATGAACATAATGTTTAATCATCAAAATCTTGGGCAATGAAATAAAACATTGCATTATATAAGGCATAGATCATAAAGGAACATTAATCATGATAAACTAGAATGGGAATAAAACATTTAATTATGGAAGACATTAAGAACATGTTATTATTTCCATAGATTCCAAGGCATTGCTTCCAAGACCATCTTAGTGTACAATGTCCCTTTCTGAATCGAGTTCACTCCTCTTTTCATTCCTGTAATACTGAAGTAGATTAACTTACCATTCCTGCCACGTCTATCTCATGAGATATAAATATTTACCTAATTAATTGGATGGAGATATAGGTCCCACCCATCTCATAATGAAATCATTCTTACTTGTGCCACAAAATAAACATACATCATTCATAATAACCCAACGAATAAAATGGGTTTCATAAACATCATCCCATCATCACAAACTCCATATAAAATAAATGGATACCATTTCATAATATGAAAAGCGAAACCATATAAATCATAGAGACATTATACTTGAAACATACACATATGAAATAATGTCATCTTAGATGGAAAATGGTTTTGGTAAAGCACTTGAAATGAATTCTTGAGGAAAATATCCTTTCATCTTGAAAATCATTTTCTTTTCACAAAATGCCATTAAATTTTAAAAGAAAAGGATTTTTTTTGAAAATAGACATGAAATCTTTTGGAGTATGCTTCATGAAAATATGGATTTACAAAACCATAAAAATCCGTTTGCGCATAAGTTAAAAAACATTCTTCTCGTACTCTTTCCGGAAAATCCAAAAAAGTACCTCGTAACGTAAACAAAAGATAGATTCCTTACATACCATGTTGTAAAAGTCAAAAAATGGTAAAAAGGTCTTTAAAAATACATGAATTTTTTTTATAAAACAAGGACATTGATGATATAAATAACCCCAGTAAATACTTACGAATAAGCAATCTCGGATAAAAATGAGATTTTCAAAATTATCCCTTACCTTAGGTACGATATGCTTCGTATGGATCTGAACCTATAATATAATGATTTAAATAATGTCATTAACTTATTAGATAATCATATTCATTGTTATGATATCATATATGTTTCATTTATGATTTTATATTACCTTTTCTTTTGTAAATTCCATGTTAAAGCAGCGTTTTGGGTAAAATCATTTCATTTATCGTATGTGTTTCGACTTGTCGTTCTTTATATTTTTAATTATATCATGATTTAAATTATTAAAAAATGTAAAACATGATTTACATATAATATATATTGATTATGTACATATATATTATAGATCGATAAAAGGAATGAAATACACAATTCATAGAGACGGTAGGCCGTACGTATGCATGAACGCTGTTTTTGTTTCCTTATTGAATTGAATGAAACTAAATAGATGAAATACATACATATATACATAAATCTAGTAGAATTATTATTTAATATATTTCATTATTATTAATTATATAAACATTATGATTATTCATGTATGGTTAGCATGGAGAATGAATCTCATCGCGTCGTGGAGATGGTAGTCCTTACGTACGCACGAGCGAGGATATAATTCCCATAATTATTGAATAGAATTGGAGTGGATGGTATAATATATCAGAATCAGTATGATGTTATAATAATAACCATATATAGTTATTATTTAAACCATTATACCCATCCATGTAGGCTGTTGGTGGAAAAAAAGATTACACCACGGCATGGAGACGGTATTCCGTACGTACGCACGCGCGGTGATTTTGTTTTCCGTAGGACGGATAGAAGGTGAAATAGGGTTGTTTCATATTTCTAATAACATATCAGTATATTAGGGATACTTATGTTATTACTTCATAATTAATCAACTAAAGAAGTGGGAGTAGAAGAATAATGGAACTTGAAGAAAACAGTAGAAGTTATTACCTCTTTCTCAATGTGCCTCCTTTAAACATTCTCTTAGGGCACTAGAGATTGTCTTTTGAGAAGACCAGTACCTCTAGTAGGTTTCTAAGGAAGTGGTGAAGTGAAGTGGGCAGTGTTTGGCCGAACATGAAGGCTCAATGTGGTGTAAGGAGGAGAGGGAAGAGGTGCCCTTTTATAAGGGAGGAGAGGGGCACCTTTGGAATCCTCAAAAATATTAGTTTAATATAAATTCAAACCCCACATAAAAACCACAAAAAATGACTCAATTAAAATAATAGATGAGGTAGGGTTGTAAGATCATCAACCAATTAAATTTAGACATGTTTGGATCTTATTTTAATCCTTATCATTTTGATTTATCCTTATTTAATCTATTTAAGTTTATTCGTGGTAATAAAATTCTAAATTTTAAATGGTTATAAATAATCACTTATGTGTTTTTAATTTTCCATAATTGGATAGGTTATGACATTGTCGACTATATAAATTTCAATTTATAATTTTTAAATATTTTTGTGATTTTTAAACAATTTAATAATATGTTATTTTTATAAAATAACAATAGTGTCAATTTTGACACTATTGATTTATTTGAATTTAAATAAAATCTACACAGAGGATATATTCGAACTAAAATGTTTAATAGATTTCTATCATATCAAATTTGTCTAGAAAATTCTTGGAGCACATTAAATAGTTAATAAAATATTTATTTTAATATTATTAAAACCATTTAATTGGTATATCTCTTAATAAAATAATTAGTACAACATTTTTGTATAATTATTTAATATACTTATTTATTGAATAAAAATTAAAAATAAAATCCTTTGATGAATATAAATATCAATGATTTTAAAATAATATTTTTACTCGAATTTATCATCTTAAAATAACAACATGTAAATTGTTATCTTTACTAAATTATGAAAGTGACAACTTTGGAATCATTTAAAATAAAATATTATAAGTGTCATAATCGCCTTAATAACGATCCAAATGGTCAAAAATTCGGCCAGTGGATGATTAGGGTCTATATTTACACTAATAATAATTTTGTTTTGCATATTGTTGGGCCTTTTTATGTGTATTACTATTTCAATAAAACCAATATTATTGATTTTTCACTAAATAAATAATTTCTGCAGTATTAATGTATAATATAATATGGTAATTAAATAAATATTAAAAATTACAAATAAATTACCAAGATAAAGAAAAACATTATATCTTTCAACAGAGTTTTTATAACAGAATTTATATTCTGTATAAATTTATATTAAAAATAATTTAATTATTAAAGTTTAGTGAGACATATTTCACTTTCCCTTAAATAAAATAATCTAAAAGACTTAATCACCTCCAAATGGGTTCCAATGGATTACATTTCAACCAAAATATTCCTTAGGACAAACTATAAGCATCCAATTGTATTAATAAAAGTGTTAAAATAATTTTATAATATTATATTTACCATTAATTACCCGATTTACCTTTTACTATGGTAAATAAAATTTACCGTAGTTACTATTCATAATGCCCAAAAATAATAAGTAGCTTATTAACAGAATTTGGACCCACTGATTCCAAATATAGAATCAATTTTTCTAAATTAAATACAGAAAAGTTGCATAAATTAATTAAAAATTAATCCCATTGTTAAGAAAACGTGTTTTAAAAGTTATAACATTGCAAAAGATTGAAATATTTTTATCTATGAATTCAATGTAAAATTAATGTTAATGAAATAAATTATATTAAATGGTAAAAATATATTCTATTTATACTTTAAAACCATGCAATATTATAATTTAACCATATAAATTATTGCGATGAAGAAATTTGTTTTAATTAAAATATAGCGTGTTTTTACAATTCATCAAAATATAAAGTTACCAGAATAATATGAAAATTTTATCCAAATTAAATTATTATTTCTTGATTCCAAAGATGAATTATATTTTTCCAATCTGAACTTATAAACATGTAAAAAAATAGATATAAATTGGGTGCGCCATCAAAAGACGGTAAAACTGCATTTTTTTAAAAATACATATTTTACCGGAAAAAATTATTTTGTTCTTATACCATGTTCTATAAAATGTGTAAGATGAATAATAATGTTATAAAATTCAAAATATATTTAATACTATTTATAACGGCTAGTTCATAATAATATTACAACAATTTATCGTTGTTTAGTAAAACCCGGTATTCCTACAACACACCCTATCGAGGAAGGTCGCGATTGCGTATAATTCAAGCCAAGTAAGGGTTGTGTTTAGTGCATGACTCCTTTGTTGTTGAGTATAAAAAAATCAAAAAATATTTCATTAATTCCATGAATATATATATATATTAATATATAATCAATTTTGCGTCGAATAACTACTATCAAACAAATTGAAAATTGTGTGTATCACGATCCAAGATTAGTGTTGCATATACTGCAAGCTAATACGGTGTCGCGTATAGCGCAAGATAATATTGGTGTAGCATACAGTAGAAGATATGAAAGAGATTAAAAAGAATATATCGTATAAAATCTTGGGTCGTTACATTAAAATACATGGCGAACATCTAGAACCCCATAAAAGAACACATATGGAACGATGTTAACACCACAATGACATAATACCTCATTCTAATTCTAATTGTGTAGTTCAATCCCTTTATCATGGTATCTCCATTCATGTATGTTAGATGATGGTTCCTTAAACATATTTGATAATTTTCTCTTTCATTGTAATAATGAAAATTGAACATTCTTATAGACAACTACGTCAATTGATTTATTACGGTTAGAGCATTTATATCAATGGTATTATGATATAATAATTTGTTAAATACCATGAGGGAAAAATATATTCCCACATTATTCAATAATGAAATATTATTTGTGGTGCACCCAATGTATCAAACCTCACTCTGAACATATAGAGCCATGGTTTTTGAAAATAGTTAAATGAAATCAACTTATATTATTAATTTATAACAATATTATCATATATAGATCAATAAACCCATTCTATGTTCAGAACATCCAATGACACAAATAAGGTGGATAAACATCCAATTAGTATCCACCCATGATTTCATGTATCATTTGGGTTCCTCTAATGATATCTTTGGAATGTAAAACATATATTTTAAAATAGTTTCATAGCACTTCTCGTATCTCATCATAATGGGGAACAACAACAACCTTTTATTAAAAAACTATTAATTGGAAATTATAACATAATATGTTTCTTAGAAGAAAAATTATGATATTATAAGAATATTATTTATATGAAAAATGATGAATACACGTTATTATAACATACAGATAAGTTGTTTCTAAGGAACCAACTCCAACATACGTGATTAATCAGTTCCATTTAAGGCGATATAAAAAATTCATAAAAATTGATGTACTCTAAATACACAACTAATTTTTAAATAATGTATCCCAATATATAAAAAACTAAGTGATGAATTATAATGAATAGTTTATAACATCAATAATTACAATAATAGTAAAACTGGGCAATTTAGTTTCCCTTCAAATTTGAATTTCAATAAAGACGATTCATTTATTATAGTTAAGTTGGATTCAAAACTCTTCTAAATAGATAATAAAAATGAACCCACCCATTAAGATGTACTTGTGGAAAAATGATGGAACCCCAAACTTGAATAAATAATCATCACATGATTCTCACCACCAAAACCGGATGAATATGAACAGGAGGAAACCCCATAAAAGGAACTCGAACCTAATGATGACATATTGTTCCATGAACCCACGATAAAAGTATCTCATATTTAAAGACTCAATAGAATTAAATAATGAATTATTGATGGAATTCTCTTTATTTTAGAATGAACATATCAAAATCTAGTTTCATTTGATATTATTTTAATTGAACATTAAAGGTGGATCTAATCAAATATATATGGTTTACCTATTTATAAAGATTTTAATTTTTTGAAAATGAAACAAATAAATATACACCATTTTAAATTAATTTAACTACACTAATTAAAGATATAAAAACATATTTCTTTCAAAAAATACCAGAAATGATAAAATTGAAAATTCTAGAAAATATATAACACTATATTTTTGGGTCATACTATTGGGGGATACCTTCACATTCTACCACTAGTGTACTAAAAAACGGTTGTTACATTCAAGTGTTATCAGCAATTTTATACCTTCAGGTTCTACTGTGATGTGTTACTACTAGTGGGAAATCATCATGTGCTACTTCCAAAGTTCAACCATTATGTGATACTTCCAGTGTTCTACCATTTGGTGTTATCATCAAGGTGATACTGCTAGGTTCTATCTTTGGGGTTTATAAACTGGTGATATCGCTATTTTAATATTTTTATTTCTACTTTTAGGTAGATATTATATGGGGATAACCCTAGATTTCTACAATCTAGTGCTTCCTCTGGGGTGATACTCTTAGCTTCTACAATTATTGGTTAACTCCAACCTCCAATAAACAACCATTTTCTCCCTAATCTCATCCACACTCCACCATTCCTTCCCAAAATCATATAGACTTCCACAAACAGTCCAATTACCAGATTCCAAAAATGTATTGGGTCATATGTTCTAGTTTGATAAAATTTTTGAGTATGAATTCATAAAAGATACAAGTTTAATTCTCTCATTTTAAAATCCTTTAGAAATGTTTGATATCACACAATAAAAAATTTTTTTTTATTGTGTGATTATTAAATATTGAATATATTTTTCCATATTTATTTAATTCATTAGTTTAAAAATTCGTAGATTTTACTTTTTATAAATGTAAATTAATTCAAAACAATCTATATATTTATGTGGTTTGGTTAACTCATATATCATCATTGAGTTATGAAAAAAATTAATGAATTTGATTCTATAAATATTGTTTCATTCCAAAATGATATTTCATTTCATATTAAATGATATGAAAATATGTATAGAATCAATTCTATATAAAGGATATTAAATGTATTAATTTATTTCTGAAAAAGTACAAAATTTTTATGAATAATTCCTATTCACATTAAATATAATTTTACCTCGTTGACCATATTTTTCACTCCCAACAATGTTCTAATTTATATCTAAAATCATAAATATGTGACATGTTATATATTATTAATATTTTTTCTTTCAATTTTTGTGTGTGGATGTTTTAATATCTATTTTTTATGATGTGGAATTTCAAGAAAGTAATTTCAATATAATAAAATGTTTCCCCATCTATCCAAGATAAAATTTTATCATCCAAATCACATTTCCTTTAAAATACTTTATAAAATTTTAAAGGACCAACAATTTAACATCACTTTAAAATTTATTATTCATTGATAGATTTCACTTCACCATTTTAGTCAATTTATATTTTCATTGTGATTGAGAAATTATATTTTATTCTAAAGCTACAATAATATTCTAAAAGTCCTTTTAAATTTTCAATAAGATTTTATTATTTATCTCTAAAGTATATATTACCATAAAAATTAATTTCAATAAATCTCTAAGTAAATTTTATATAGAATATTTTTTTCTGTGATTGAATTTTTGGTATCCTATGTTCATAGTCATGTTGTTAATTTTTGTGATACTATATCGAAATGTTATAGAATACATTTTTATTTCTAAGGGTTCATAATGATATTAAGGGTGATTATTTTAATGTACCACACAAATATATTGTTGAATTGTGGTTTGTTTCCTAAATCAACATTCAATGTATAGATATATATTATATATCCTGAGCTGAAAATGGCACACATGAGGTTTTATGCCATGAATATGGTCAAAATGGAGGATTAGTCCCAAGACAAAGTGTATAAGAGATATTCCATCCCATTAAAAGGGAATATAAATTATTTATTCTAAGGGAAATTGTTTATAGAATGATTTAACCACATATAGTGGTTATACATGATGATTTGGACCAAGCCAAAGGGTATATATAAGGATTAATCTTAATCTCAATGGAACACTTGAGGATTATATAAAGCCCAGAAATATTTATCTCTGACTATCCTTGGCCTGCTATTTAATTTTTATCTTCGGGGGTAGCAATGAAAAAGGTTTTATATGTTTTTTTATTCCACACACGAATATTAAAATACTATTCTATTAATTATGCTTGTTTACTCGTGTTTAATGTCTCATAGTTCCAAAAAAAAATTTCTATTGTATATATTTATTTATGTGGTATTATATTCCCGTGAAAAATATTTTGGAAAATTTTTGTTCATTCATAATACATGAGAATGATATTTATCCAATGCTCATGGTTCATCATTTTATTATGTTATTAACCATTAAGGCATATTGATATAAATCATCTTTCTGATAATTCCAAATAACCCCATTCTTATAAATTTGAAAATTATTTTTTTATTATGATAGATAACCATTTAACAGGTTATAGAGAACCCAAAAAGTCTACAATGAAGTAAATTATAACAAAATCCCACAGTCTAATTCCTCAAAAATAATAAAAATATATTTTAGGATGCATGAATTTTCCCTCCCCAACATTAAAAAAATTAAGTCCAGCATCTACCTTCTCATTGTTTCTCAACTTGTTGTCCCATGTAAAGAATCATGGGCATAATACTAATGGAAATTATATATCCTCTCTAACATCTAATTCCATATAGAAATGATCCTATGAAAGATCACTTCTATAAACCACATATGGATCCATCCCTTCAGATGAACAAAATAAAGTGACCCATAAGCGATGGACCAAGATCCAAAAATCAAACATACTATCAAAAATAAATCCAATGATTCACAATATATTCACTAATTGGTTGTCAAACCATAACAACCTAATTGCATGATTACTCCTCCACCATGAATCCTTAAGGAATGTAATGAACCAGAATACCACAAATCAACCTGAACCAAGACTCTAGAAAATTATCAAATAAAAAAATATTCAAATATCATCACTGATAATTTGACCTAAACAGAGGGGATTCACTGAAAAACATTTTGGAAGTATATATTGGAGTTTATAAGAGTTATATTGTAGAGAAATGTTCAAAAATGTTTTAAAATAAACTATTTCTGAAGATATCCATCAATGAAACTAAAAATAAAAGGTTATTTGACTTGTTTGATATTTTTTTGATATGTAATAATATTGTGAAATTATTGTAAGTTGAACTTGTGTAATATCATTTGTTGTCAATTTTAGTTTGGGAATGTTTTAATTTTTACTATCATCCCATAGAGTGTTGGTATAGGGTGACTCGCATTTTTTTCGATAACTAAATTCAAAATAAAATATTTGGGTCATATATTTATTTATAAAATTTTCTTTTAATGAAATTGAATATATATACCAATTAATTAAATTATTAATGAAAAATCATTTAGTGATTTAATTATTAAAATTTATTCCAATTATGACACACCTAGTGTATGCTACTTTACAAAGATCATAATTTATCTGGATTTTCACATATACATTAGTGTGTGAGATTCCTTATATACATTAATAATAATATCATGTACGAGGACCCATGAAATTTTTTTCATATATGAATATCGAATAACAAAAATGACTTGTGGAATTACAATTATTTTATTTATCCTTATAAACCACTCTAATAATTTTTACAATTTGTGTGTTTCATGTGAATATGTTCGATCATCATATTATCCTCCAAAAAATGGCATTCCAATAACTTCTAGGTCACATAACAAAGATTTTATCATTATATATTACATCTAATTATGAATAGTTCAATAGGCTCTATATATTCTCATTACAGGAGAGAACTATTGTAATCATATTATGTGAAAAATAATTTACCAATAATATCACCTTAATGATACATAGAATAAAAATATTATTTTATAATATATTTATCATTATTATTGTAATAAAAATTATATGTTCATTTTGTGGTAGGGATCAAAATTTAAAAAATTATTTTTTTGGTATGTTATCACAATATAAAAGTTGAATAAGTAAAAAAATCATTAATATTTTTATTTCTACATCATTGAAACATTTAAAAATTTAGAGAAATTTTAATAGTTCCTCACCTATATCATGTATTCCATTTAAAATAACATTTGAAAATGTTTTAACATTCTGAAATTAAGGAAAAGTTGAGTTATTTGTTTATAAAATGATTGGTATTGGAGATCCATTTATGATATCATAAAGTATCTTCAGTAATATCAATTTTTGATTAAAATTGAATAGGGGAAGATTTATATTCATAATATGGAAAACATGGGGTGATCTATTGGTTTCAGGTTTTTGTATGAAATGATACATATATATAGAACAATGTATACTTTCCCACCATAGGATACAAGAATCTAAAATTCAGCAAAATCCTGATGTATTTCCTCACACTAAATTTTATGACGTACAATATTATACATTATATATTTATTTATGTGATCCATTATATCTCCCATGTGGATCCACTCTAATGCATAACTGGTTTTCCTATATCGATTAGATGATTTGAAATTATGGATATTATCCAATAATAATTTGGAGTTTATTTTATATCCCCAAAAGTGATCAAAAAATAATAATTACTATATTTAGAGTTATATATTATCCCCTTTATGTATTTCTAATAAACAGATAATTTTTTGATGATAAGTATTTATCTATCTGTGAGACATTCTAGATATGGGAAATGTAATATAATAGTGTATCGTAATATCAAACATGGAAAAAGATGGAGAACCTGAATCACAATTACGTTAGAAAGAATATTTTATTTATTTCTTAATAATTGGATAATTTAATAACACTATGCTATAATGGGAGGGATATAGGATAATTATGTAGAGTAATAGTCTCTCATGGAATATTTGAAATTTTCTTTTTAGAAACAATTATTATGATTTATTACCCGTGTTTCTTAATAAATAGTAAATAAACAAAACAATAGACATTGAACTGTTATTAATATTGAATTTATAGACTTGCACCATTTTGTTAATATTTTATTTATAAAAAAAATAACTAATTTTTTAATCTCAAAATATTATATTTTATTCATTGAAAAACATAGCCACCACCCCTGAATATCCTAAAAAAAATTGAATATTATGCACTCCCAAATCAATGTGCGGTTTCTCATATGTATTATGTAGATATGAGTGAAATAAAATATATTGATATTAACATAACTAATTATTGATTACAAATTAACACTAGTTCAACGAAAAACCAATTTTTTTATCACATTTTGGAATAATATCAATATAGTACACTCCAATAATATTGATCCCAAAAGGAGAAAATACACACATGGGTATAAATTTTGTCCTTGTATAATATTATGATTTCAGAAAAGGTCCTCTGTAAATATGGATTTAATGGGATATTTCATTTATTCATTGAAATATTTATAAACTATACTATTATACATGATTCCCACCATCACATTAGTATTTTTCATCAAAAAACTAGTGAATAATAAATTCTAAATTTAGAGAATTTAGGTATTATCTCCATAAATTATTCATAATTGATTGTAATTACACAAACTATTTCATATATTTCATATGAATGATATTTCCACTATTTACCATTTTAGTTATCTAACACATCCATGCACATCTTCTCATTTTTTAATGAATTAATGTTATTGGTCCCTACCCTAAAACCACTAATATAAAAATTAAGATCATCCATAAAACATCCAATAACTTATATAAATTTCACAATGTTTTTACCTTAATAGATTATATATGAATAGAGATATTAATATTGTAATTTATAATATCATTATGAAATTGAATATTCTGTAGGCAATGTTAATGTACAATGGCATGCATTTTTTTCATTACATAAACTATAATTAGCATAAATTATCTGGTTTAATCACTCATCCTTATACGTTCTGTCAAAAACTTGAATAATTATTTAATCTAATAATAACACTCTATATAACCTTTGGAAAATGGTGCTATTATGTAAAGTAAATTTTCTTGAAAATTCATTCATCCATTATAGGATAGTCATGATAAAACATATATTACAGAAAATGTATCCATGTATTAAATATTATTTGGTATATAATTCTTCTTACCCCCTAATTTCTATTTACCACCCCTTCATGTAGATATATTTCATCAAATAAATAATGATTAATGATCTCAAATTAAGATTTATTATTATTATATATTTAATGGAAAAAGGTTATGTTATTTAGGATAACCATAAATTCTAACAATGATAAATTGTTTCAGCTGTTATGAAGGTAAATATTGACTAGTTATTCTAGTATAATTATATTTATCATGTATTACATTGATGATAATATGGAAGAAATAGTCAATGGTGTATAAAAAATAGGAATAATCTAATAGCATACTAAATTTCTACTCTAATATATAATATTTTTTATTTGTAATGGATATATATCATGTCAAATATTTAAACCAAAAATTCTTCCCCATTAAATAAATTTTCCAAAAAAATAAATTGTATTTGGTTTCCAATTAATCTCTTCACTTGATATTTAACAATATTACATAAAGATTCAATTTATATAATCTAAAATTACACAGAACAAGGGGAATTTAAAAGTGAATAAAAACTATACATGACCAAGGTTGATAATACATGACATTATAAATATTTGGTACATGACATACTCTACATTACTATTTAATTATTATGAGTGGGCTCTTCTGTATAAGATGATCAAAATATATGATTTCTTGATCGATATATGATCTCATAGTGTAAAAAAATTGATCTTACATTGTTTTATTTTAAAATATGAATTTATTAAGGTAACAAATTTATTTTCCAAATAACATTAGTTTTTATCCTTTCTCCAATCATAAGGGCATCCCATTATGAAATCAAATTTCCTTCCACAACTGAGCTAAATCTAGGATAACAACCCACATCATATAATAATTATGGCATTGATTCATATTATTATATGATATATATTTAGTTATAGATTTGATATCTCAGACCCAACAACCAATTTCATCCTCTCTTCTATCACTGAAATCATAATTTATCCATATATATCAAATTTTTATCTAACATTCATTTATTATAAAAAAACTATTTTTCTACAACCAATGCTTGATACATATATAAATAGAAAAATATTCCATGAAATATGTGCATCTGGATTACTATTATGATTAAAATCAGTGTGTTTTCCAAAACACCTATCATCGACATAGTGATTAATACCGTACAACATCCATTACCCAACAATATTATGTGATGATACAAATTTTATACGTTTAGAGTTAGATTATTCCAAGTGACATTTTATAATTTCCATTCCATATACCATGATATATAAATTGTGTTCAAGAATAATCACAAAACCAGTCTTATGTATTTTTCACAACTAATAAATTCCGAATATAACACCATTCTATCGTGATATCATATGTTCTACATATATGATCCCTTGATAAATAACTATAGGATTTAATATAAATTGGCAATAATATAACCTCATCCCATGTTCTAAAAATAGAATTACTATCACAGTCAGCATTCAAGCATGGGACAGGATCATTCTTATATTATTATTTTTATTATAAAATAATATGCCCATAATTTGATTTTTTATAGGGTTTATCATATCAATATTGTTTGTATTTTATCATTTCCTAATTTATGTGACATAATTTTTGATTTATATCACCTTTTAATATATGAAAAAATATATGTGATCTATTTTTCTCCCTTTATCATATACATGGTTTCTGAAATTATTCACACATTCAAATGTATATGCTTATGGTAACCCAACATATTTTTCAACCCACCATATATAGCCCAGTGGCAGTGGTTAATTTACTAAAATGTTACTTGATACAATAGATAACAACACAAAATAAAATTATTCAAAGTTGTATATTCAGACTGGATACATTCATGATTATAATATTACAATTGGATAGATATAATAAAAATATTCTTGTGATAATATAATTATTCCTTCAAGATTATTCTTAAAATCATTATTAGATAACATTTGTGTAATCAAGAGATAAAAAAATAAGATAGTGATCACAGATTCTTAGTAAGGGAAAGTATACAAAAATATCTATACTAAAAATAATAATGAATGATAATATGAAATAGATAAACAATATAAGATATATGATGTAACTAATATAACAAAATGGGAATATACCAGTGGTTTTCATAATTACATAAATGAAACAATATATGAAAATAAATATGTTAACAATGATATAATTAATATTTTTAGATATTATACTATTTCTATAAACTTATATTTCAAAAACATTATACGTAAATATATAAGGTATATTTTGAATACTAAAGCTACATTTTCTCGTGATACATACTGATGCATCAAGGGGATATATAATATTGGGAAGCAACCACTCAATACTATATCCAACGAATTTATAATATTAATGAAATAAACATGAAATATAATACATAATAATTATTATTTATTAATAGAATTCAGTATTACAAATCTTTTACAAGTAACCAACATTAAACATTAAATATTATTGAGTGAGGTCAATAATTTTCATTAATTCATATTTTAGATCTATTCAGGTTTATATTTATAGAAATTTATGCATTAATTATTACATAACAAAACAATTATTACAATTTATACACGACTACACACTAGAATATTATATCATAATCAAGAATACTTTAAATGAAAACATTAATTATTATTCTAGATAAAAATCATTGTAACATTAATCTTGTCATGTTGCTTCATCTTAACCATCTTTATACCCTACATAAAAAATTTCCAAAAATTAGTATGAGTAGAAAAATATCTATAAGGGATTAAATAATTTATGAAACCATTAGTCCATGAATAATTTATTCATAGGAAATAATTTTCATAAAATCAGAATTTGGAGAAATAAATCTTATGTTCTATAATATACCTCTTAAAATCATAATATTCCTGAAAATAATAATACAAATCACTAATCCTAAAGGTAACTTGTGGAACACATGTACTACCTACATTATATATTTTGTAGCTAAATAGGTAGTATGTTTGATGGTTTCACTTGGAATACCCATTACTATATCTTCAATAAATCTATTGGGAGAAACAATTTCATTTAAATCTGTAACATTACCAAAATCATTGGTGATATATCACGGGCTCACCCAAACATGGTTTTTCATGAAACCATCTGTATACATAATAAATTCTCAAGATCTATAACATAATCATAACACAAAATATAACTATAAAAAATATCAAATTTTCAATCACAAAATATGAATTTAGGATATTTATATAGTTAATCCATTTTAAAAACAATTCTAAATTACAAAACACCTGAAATGGAAAAATGGTATTTATTATTATTTTAATAACATTTAGTATTATAGAAGAATCTTAATATAAAATAATGGGCACAATGATGAAAGATTAATTGTCGATTTGTAAGTAAAAAAATATTCATGTTTTCATTTATTAAAACAATTCATTGAAAAATACTCCTTTAGAAAACAATTTAATGAAATTAAATTTTAAATATGTAAATTATAAAACATATAAAATTGGATGGTTTGTATTATCTAAATATTTCTCAATGAAAGGAGATTTGGATGATGTACATTATAGTGATACCATTATTAAAACATTTAATAAAAATTAAAAAGATCATGTTTTAATACATTCATGTCCATATAAATAAATTAATCAAAAAAAATTTGAGTACATGGACATAATATTGAAATATTTTTAATAATAAATAATCAAACCATTAAAAGGAGGTTTTTAGTTAAAACTTCCCTAACCCCATGACATATAAATGTACAAAAATATTTAAATAATTTCCTTAATAAAACATATATTATCATGATAATAAGTATATTCATTATATTATATGTCAAATAAAAGTACATTTGACACATAAAAGTGAATTGTCACAAACCAACAAATGAGTCTCAATAAAATATAAATTCAGATGAAATCCATTACCTAGAGTTTGAAATGTCTCATATGTTTTTTATATCCCTGAATATGATAATTATGTTAATATATAGTTTATTGATAACTCTTTTCCTCTGTATTATTTTCTTTAAATATCTTGTTTATTATTTTAAAATAATTACATAATTATTTATGTCTATATTAGATGTTTTACAAATATTTGGACCAAAGGTCGAAAATGAACTTGCCTTGATATGAATAGTCCATATGGTTATATGTACATTGTCTCTCGAATAATATTCAAGACAATATAATAACTTTTAGACATCAATAATACCAATAAATAAAACAATTTATTTATGGTATAAAAAACAAACAATGTTATAATCTTAGTGATGGTATGTCACAAGTATGCATGAGTATTATTTCCATTTTTCATTGATCATTATGAAATTAACATATTTATTTTTTACCTTCTTATAGTGATCATAATATAATTATCTTCTTGAAATTTTTTTAAATATACTTAATTTATATATCCTACATGTGATTTTGTGAATTAAAATGATTCACATTGCTTCGTAGATGTGATAGTTGAGACCTACGCATGAACGATGTCATAATTTTTATTTGCATCAAAATAAAGGGAATAATTAAAATATTATTCGTTAATATTAATAAATATATTATAAAATTCATATAAAAATAGGAATTCCATCATTATGAATTGTGTTGAGAGATTGTAAGTAAAAAATGAATTATATCAGTATGTGAGGCGGTAATACGTCGTACACAAGAACGAAATGCTCATTCACCATTTGATAAAATTGGAGATGGATTTTGGATATTTTATTAAGATAATAAATCCTTAATAAATTTTGGACACTAGATTTATATTTTCCCCAAGAATCAAGGGGATTTAAAGTAATTGTATAAATTATTAATATATAAACACTTAAAAAACATTAAAATTTCTTTTGATGATCACCATTAATATCACATTGACACCTCCATGAAGGTAGTCATGGATATATTATGGCCACAATAATGTGGGGAGTCACTATAGGAAGGGGTTTGGGAATATCTTGTGTAATAAAAATAGTTTTTTGGGGTGACTAATAGAGAGGAATGGGTTCTTTTTAGAGTAGAGAGAAGGGAATCCTTGGAATTATTAAAAGAATAAAATTATATAAAAAATTAATTTTAATTTCAAATAGGTACAAGTTGACTATGTTTTAATTTAAGATGATTATATGTATAAATATACTAATCGAATCAGATTTATACATATTTTGATTAATTTTTAATCCATGTCATTTTTTAACCCTTTAAATCATAATCAGTTAATCATATAATTCATACTTTGAGAGTTTAACTAATACCCAAATCATTCCCAATGAACTATTAATGAGACATTAATGATATTTCTATATATATTTAATCTTTTGGTCAAAGGATTTTTTTCATAAAATTTATATAATTTAATTATATAATTTCTAATTTTGGTTTTTTAATTATGTCAATTGTGATAGTATACATAACAAGGATTTTTTTTTAAAAATCATAACAACTGGATTACATAAAAAAACTAATGTAACTCACTAGAAAAATATAATAGAATACATAAAATTGGTGTTTGAAAAAAATATTCCAAAATAAATATATTTTAATTTAATTAATATAAATTATTTGATTCTTTATTTAATAAATCAATTAGTGCATCCTCACTGTTCGAGTATTTAATTTAACCATTTTGTTCTTAGAAATTATAATTAAATAACCATGATTTAAGTAATATTTTTAAATTTCTACTAAATATTAATTGTTAATGAAATAACTTATATAAACCCTTATAAATTTTTTTAATAAGGGGAGATATATATATGACATATTTTTCTTTTACATTAAATTTCATGTTACAAATGTGATAATAACACCCCAGTGACATTAAAATGTCACCATTTACGCCTAAGAAAGTTAATGATAGATTTTTATTTATCCATTCTGATTGGGATATGTGTTATGATAATTTAATAATTTTATAATATTAAATTTAACATTAATTAACCTATTTATCATTAACCATTGTATATAAAATACTACAGTTACTATTCACCAAAAATTATTTTGATCTTATTAGACCAAACTTTTCATAAGGAATAGAACCAGGTATTTCCATTTCCGAAAATTGTAATAACTGAAGTGGTTAAATTAATTCAGAATTAATATCCTCGACATATTCAGAAAAAGGGTTTTTGAAGTAAAAATGTTCAAATTTTCACAATGTTTTTATAACCAATTTCATTCTGAAATTGCTTCCAACCACATACATTGGATATATTATAAAAAATATATTTTATTATAATTTAGAACCAATTATTAGGACAACATAAATAAATAAATAAACTATATGAATTTGTTGTTATGAATTAATATGAATTAACTTTCACCATTCATTATAAATGTATATTATCAGAAGAACAAAAAATTTAATAAAATAAAATTCTAATTCTCTTCATTTTATGTATAAGATTAATTTTTCATAAATGTTTTATAAAATTTAATAAATTATATATAAAAAGGATTCTCTATAAAAAAAATGATAAAACCCATTTTTAAAATAGTAGGGCATGTAATGCATGAAATTGGATTTGTTCATATTTTAAGCCTATATAATTTTTTTAATAAATTTAACAAATTTTACAAACATTTTTAAACATAATATACTTAGTTTTTTTAATTCAATACAATAAAAGGCTAGACGATAAATATCAATTAAAATAATATAATATTTTTCAGTAAAACATAATCTTGTGTGAATTGTAATATTTTTCATAGATGCCCATTTATTTGTGTCAATTATAATATCAGACATAGTATCACATTAAATTAAAATTAATTTCAATTATTAAATATTAATATATTTGAAAATTATTATTCTATAATTACCTAAGGTGTTACAACCTTCCCCCATTTAAAATTACATAATCGCAATGTTAAATTTAGGCTTTAAAATGAACGTTAAAATTTTCAAAATTACTTCATTGGAATCCTATATCAGAAAAAGAGTTAATAAAGACTCCACATTAAAAGAAAAAAATTTATTAGAATGTTCAAGTGAGAAAACAAATACTATGTATCCATATATGAAAACATGGATATGGAAGAGTTAAAACACCCTCATGTTCTGATAAAGAGTGATCAAAAACATAAATCTGAGAATATTGAAAATCCAAAAAAATATATTTGTGATTCATTAAATAATATTTTATTTCATTGATGAAAAAATTAATATAAAAAATTTTATATTTTAATACCATTTTCCTAATCTTGAAGATTTCAATTATTTCACATACTAAGAACATAAGGAAATATACCTACTTGAAAACTAAAGCTTAATCCTCTAATAAAACGCAACCATAAAATCTTATTTTTCTCGAAATGAAAAATATTAATAATGAAAATTTTTCACACCTCAAACTCTTAAATCACATTATATAGAATCATAAAATCCACAAGAGATTACTGATATATTTTTCCTTTTTCAAAACAATAACCAAAAATGATATGTTTAGGATAAGATAATTATCTAAAATGAAAAAACCTTTTCTTTGATAAAAACAAAATTAATCCCAAAGAAATTTATCAATTATACCCAATGATAAACATTGACCATTCAAAAAATATATATCGTTAAAATTCGTTAAAATAATCCATCTCTAATTTAATCCCAAAATTCTAATATATTTGAACTCATTATCTTCAAATATAAATTTTAATACTTATATCCACATAACATCAACCAGTCATAATTTATCATACCAGAAATTAATTAAATTTATCACATATTCTTCATCACTGGTTAATCATGTTTGTAAAAAACCTAAATCTCCTTATGGACTTAATAAAAAATATATATTCTTCAAATATAAAACTCAACCATTACACCTAAAATAAAACCCCATAGTATTATATGTACCTTAGTCATATAGTGTTCTGAATATAGTGATTTTATTCCAACATAATATTTATCTTTTAATCACCAAATTATTTTACAGAACCATGGATATCCATTTGATAAAAAAATTTCTTCCAAAAGTCAACATATTTTTTTTTCATATAAGCCTGTTTAAATAAAAAAAATCATTCTATCCATTAACTTCACAAAGGCATTTGGTAGGTGATAATGCTTTCTATACTTCATTTTTGGGTTTTATCTCTTCGTGTTTGTTGGAAACTATGGGGTGTCACTGATCTCGTGAGTTTTCTCATTTTATATAACTCAGAAATAACCATAACATGTTATAATGTCAAACATTGACTTATTCCTATCATTTTTTCACAAATCAAAATGAGCTCAATATCAAAATTCATAAAGTACTATATATATGGACTTTTTTTATTTGACATTGAATTATTTAATAAAAATATTACCAAAAAAAGAACATTTTACAATGACTATAACATCTATCTTGTTTAGAGTATCTTCAAAATAACTTGATTCCATTTTAATAATACACATTTTACAACTTTGGTCATATGGACATTCAATGGGAATTTGTATTAGAAAATTATCTTCTTTGAAATTTAATTTCAAAACATCATAAAATTTGTGAGTTTTTTAAAGAATGGACCGAGTTAGTTTTGACACTCTATATAAGAGGATATTATTATATTCCATAAAAAGTGATGAAAGACTATAATTTTAAAGAAAATATAAATAGGTTGTACTTGTTTGTCCTTCTTAACCATATTTTTCAAAATCATAACATTCATCAATTTGTAAAATAAGGTAAAATATATGAAAATCCCTTGATAATATTTACCTTTTCTGAAAATATTAGAATATTGAGAAAATAATATATAATTAATAAATCACAATATATGAGGTTATTGGGGTATTGAAAAGGTTCATTGATATCTCATTAATCTATTTTCAGGAGAGTTGTGCATTTGAAAATGTTTCAGAATCATCCGAAAATGACTTTTTAATAATTATTGCAAGTAAATAATCAGCAAGAGATATGAATATTGTTTGAGATCCTCATCCTTTAATATTTTTCATATTTTACGTGATTATCAATGTTATATAACATGAATTTTACCAAAATAATAGGCATCTAAAAATTACATATATTTACCCAAAACACTTAATCTCTATATTTGTCTAAATCATTCCTCTAATACCAACTATAAGGCCCCAACCATAAAAATTACATAATCCTGATTAATGAGAAGAATTTAAATTTGTTAACATTTAGGATCTTTTAATTATAATTGTTTTATAAAATTAGTCATTAACTCTTATATAACAACTCAAATATTACCAAGTACACATGTATACTCACAATTCAATTTTTAATCAAAAACATTTTTATAGAAGATATGATTTTTTTGTTAAAAATATTCCTAACATTCATATTTCCAAATTATATTCTCTTATACATAATTATAACATATGTAAAACATTTCAAAAATAGGGGATGATAAAAATACTCTATAAGGGATATAAATAAATAATTAATCACTAGTCAATAAACATTTGAAAAACATGAAAACATTTGACCAAAATCACACTTCACACACTTAAATCATAATATCATTAACATACAACATGAAATTATAATATTCCGAAAAATTAACTTATAAATTACAAATCAAAATGAAAACATGAGGAATACATTTCATACTTACATTGTATTTTTCACAACTACATAAGGAGTAACCTTAATGGTAAGGTTTGGAATATACATCACAACAAATTCCAAAAATATATCGAGAAAAATATTACTATATAATTTTTTCTCATTACCTAATACATTTTAGAGAGATCTTGGGATCACCCACCATCATATTATCATGGAACCACCCATATACCTAATCAACTACTATTATCTATAACATAATCATAACACATAAAACAAGTACAATAGAAAATAAATTTTTTAGTTTTCAATCACAATGTACCATTCCATGATATTAATATAGTTAGTCCAATTTCAAAACCATTTTCAATTTTAAAATACCAAAAAAATGGGAAATGGAATTAATTTATTCCTTTATAAACCTTAAGGCTTATATGGGAAGACAAACATCAAATAATGGTCATGGTGGAGGAACAATTGTTTTCACCATGTAAGTAAAAAATATCATTTTTTTCATTTAGTAAACAACTTATAAAAATATTACATTAAAAAACTTTTTAATTAAACTAAAAGTCAAAGGGGTTAATTATAAATAGTATAAAATAAGGGAGTGTATATTTTCAAAATATGCCTCAATGAAAGGAGATTGAGATGAATTCCCATACAAGGTTCCTTTTATGAAAAAATTTGAGAGAAATTGAAAATTTAATCTTTTATAATGTTTATGTCGATGGAATAAAATTCATTAAAACAATTTTTACAACATGGATATGAAATTTAAATTTTTATAAGAATAAATAATAAAAAAATTTACCTTTGTCTTGAGATAAAAATTCCATTACCACTTGTGAAATACATGAATGAAAGTTATCAAAGAATAACCCAAAAAAAGATAATATCATCATAATAAGTATATTTATTATATAATATGAAAAATTGTTTTATATACAACATATAAAATTATATTGGTGAAAAACAACAATTAAGTATCAATGGAATTAAAATTGAGAAGAAATATCTTACCTCATGTTTGACATGTATCATGGGTTATTTATATTCCTGAATAATTGACATAGGATAATTTATAATTTAATGAGAGGATTTCTCAATTTAATTATTCCTTTTATATCACTTATTTACCATTTTATAACAATTATTTAATTAATTATGATTTTATCGGGCGTTTTGTTGATATCTTGTAAAATTGGTGAAAATGAACTTTGCATAATGTCAATCATACATGTGGTTAATAAAAATTTGTCTTCACAATAAATTTTTTTGACATAATAATAAATATCCTAAAAAAATTTTACTTTGAGTTCTAAACATTAATTTATCGTATAAAAAACTGTGTTAAAATTATGGAGATGGTAGGCCCTATGTACAGATGACTAATGTTTCAATTTTTAATTGATCATAATGGAAATAAGGTAATTATTATTTTACCATTCTATAATGATCATAATATATTTAAAATTATAATAATAATTTAAATATAAATATATATATATATATCATACAAGTTGTGTGATGAATAGAAATGAATCACTTCGTTTTGTGGATGTGATAGTTCATAGGTACACATGATCGATGTTATCATTTTTATGTGTGTGGATTGTAAGAACATAATTGACATATTATTTAATTATAACTATAAAAATTACATGAAAATAATATAAAAAAATAATTATATCATTATGATCAATCATAAGATACTATAATGAAAAATGTACAATATCAGTTTGCGAGGCAGTCATCTACTGTACAGACAAATGAAAGGTTCAGGTACAAATTGATGAAATTAAATATATATTGGGGTGATGATAAGAATATAAGAACATATATGCAAAATTATTATATAATATATATTATTTTCTAATGGATGAAAGATATATAAATGAAGAGGAGGAAGAAATAAAATAAAAAACAATAAATTAAAAATATTATATTTCATAGTGACGATCACCATTCTTAACACCTTATCTCATATAATAAGGGTGTGAATCATATTGTAAGTCCTCAAGAATGTGGGTAGGTATCATAAGAAGGGTTTTGGTAAGATATTTTTCTATCAAAATGGTTTATTATGTATGATTAATATAGAGGAAAGTGTGACTTATATAGGAGAGGGGAAGGAAACCCTAGGAATTAGTAAAAGTAATAAATTAAAAACACAATCATTTCTAAATTGGTCCAAGATGATTTATAAAGGATCCTGGATATTGAGTAATATATTTTTAATTATCTAATTTCATTTTTACATTTTTTATTAATTATTAATCCTTATTGTTTATTTTTATCATTTTTAACTCTTATTGTCTATTTAAGTAATACACTCATTGAGAGTTAAAATAATTACCAACATTTACAAAATGAATGATTAATGAGTCATTAATGATATTTTTAGAGTTTTCTCAAATTTTTGGTCTATTTTTTTAGTTTTTTATAATTTATATATCATTAAATTTTATATTGTCTTATATATGTTATGAAATATGTCCACTTGACACTATTCATTAAATGAATTTTATAAACATAATAAAAAAATTATTACGCTTTAAAAATACATTCAATAAATACTAAAATATCATAAGAATCAATTAAATTAATTTATGTCATAACATATTTTAAATTGTATTTTTGTTTATATTATTAATATCATTTATTTGAACATTTTGTTATTAATCAATTAATGTGTCATCTTCCTGACATGATTAAATTTTATTATTTATTTACTAAATAATATAAATTAATTACAATGATATAATTAATAATTTTATATACCTATTTAGTATTCATATTATTATATATCATCTAAAGAACCAAATGTTAAAATATTCTTAGTAAGGAGAGACATATTAATTATATTTTATCCTTTCCTTTAAATTAAATGTTATAAATTTCATAATGACTTCCATGGGGCTTCTAAAGGCCACCATTTCTCTCTAAGGATGTTAATGGTCTATAATAACTCATTATATAACAACTGTAAAGTTATTAGGGTAATTTCATAACATTATAATATCAAATATACCTTTATATACAATACTTACACTTAAATGTGGTAAATATAATACTAATGTAACTATTCACCAAATAAAATATATGATACTATTAGAAATTTTTTTAATGATTTTTATAACCATTTTTTCCATTTTTTGTAATTCAATTTTGAAATGTAGTTATATTATTTTATTGTTAATCACATTGACGGATCGACAAAGTGAGTATTTTAATGTAAACACATTCAAATGCTAACAAAGATCGTATATAAAATTACATTGTGAAACTGATTTGAATTATCATAATTGGATTCAATGATAGAAATATTATATAGATATAATTTATGACTAATTAAAAGGATAACCTAACAATTTAAATAAAATTTTTGATAAATATATTTTGAACTCAAATGATGTAATTTTTATTATTACTTATAAATGAATACTAAAAAAAAATAAAAAAAATAAAAAAATTACTTATTTATTCCCTTACAAAAATGAATATGTTTACATTATAATTTAAAAAATAAAAAATTTCAAAATATTTATTTAAAAATTGTTAGCCATTAATAGGCATTTAAAAAACTTTTTTGAAATATTACAGCTTTTTATGCATAAAATTGGATGTTTTTATATTTTAATCCCATAAAATTTATTGAAAAAAACTATCAAAATTTAATACCAATGTGTAATAATATTGTATTCAGCTATTTTTATTACCTCTATTTCAACAGCTAAGAGATAAAAACAATTTATAATACTATATTAATTTTTTGTTCAACTCAGTCTTGTTTGAACCATATGGTTTTCACTGACACCCATTATTGCATGTTAGGTATAATATCAGATATTGAATCCCATTTAAATTAAAATTGATATGTAACTCACAAATATAAATATATTTAAAAAATCATTTATCTGTTGTTAATAAGGATTTTATGACTAGAATATGGGATAATAATATTTTACGTAGACATTAAAAATTAAACAACATGGTTATGATCCAATGAATGGTAGTATGTGGGATGGATTTTAGAATCCTCTAAATTTCATAATGTTTGATTAAATTTTATATAAGGATTTATTTACACAACACAATATAGATGAAGTGGTGACTATAGAATATGACACAAATAATGAATAATGAGTAGAGAAATCATACATTTTAATCAAGCTGTTCGCAAAATATATTTAACAACAATTACTATAAATATAACTATATTAATTAATTATTTTATAATATTATTTTTATTTTTTAACTTTTATAATATTTCATTAAAAAAATTAGTAAACATTCAGTAGTTATTTAATATTTATTTTCAACATCAATTTGATGTAATTTATACTGTATCAGTAACAGTTTTGAATTATGACATTGATCTGCATTCATTGATTGAACCTTAATCACTAACAGATTATTCAACGTACTATAATATATTTTCCCTCTTTATTTTTAATGTTCCAATATTATTCCACATATTTATTGTTACGATTCATGAATATAAAATTTGTGATCATCGTATTTCAGTTAATTTATTGATATGAACATAATAAATTATAATGAAAAATAATTATTTTATTATCCTTACATTATCAAATTGATGACATATATTATTCCTTGATAAAATATATATTCATCAAATTGACTATAAAAAAATAATTTTATGAGGTGATGAAAACTGGAATTGATATCTTCTTAAAAATAGTAGCATGTATGTACACATTATCGATATTGTAATTTAACAATGAATACAAATGAAAGATGATAAATAATAAATTATCATTTCATAATAATTATTATCAATAACATATAAATTATATTTATTAATTTTATCTAGAGAAGTTGTAGTGAAAAACGGAAAACCCCATTCCTAGAGGTGGTGGTCTGCACACATGCATAAGTGATAGTTTTTTATTTTCTATATTATTGAAAAGAATGATTAAAATGGACTCTATAAGAATATAATAAATTATATATTTTTTATAATAATATATTAAATATATATGAAAAATGACATATAATAATTTACTATAAGAGTGCAAGGAATTATATCGAAAAAAATGTATAAAACAATGGAGTTAACACTTCGATAGTATTTAAAACCATTATTAATACCTTAAGAGATATTAGATTATTACCTTGAAAAAATTAAATGATATACAAAATGAATATGAGAGTGTAAATGTGATGATATTGTAATTGTGAATTTAATTAGAAGGAAACATACATTTGATAGGATATGGTTGTATCTTACATGAGGAGTGCTATCTTTTATGGTTGAAATTTAGATTATTCCTTAATTTAGGAAAAAAATTAATTATGAGTGATTATTATTATTAATTAGAGGTTTGTTATTAAACATATAAGGTTATTTTAAAATGAAAAATTTCAAAAATATAATGGAATCACTAAATATCCATAATGAATGTTATGAATCTAGAATAATTTTGTATTATAATAAAATAAAATATATGATTAAAAATATGAAACATATGTTTTTATTTAAAAATGAATATTTAGAAATTAGTTTTATAACTTATTAAGTGAATATTTTTTCTAGAAAATAATTATATAACATTTTATGTCATTTTGAAAGCTCAATTTTGAAATAAAAGTTGTTTTATATATAAAAACAATATTTTTCATATTTTTGAAATATATAACATCTTTTAAACTTTAAGAAAACATCACTGTATGATATGTTTTAAAATATTAATTCATAAATAATTTTTATTATATCAAATAAAATTTCAAAATGATGAATAAATTAATTCTAAAATCTATATACATATGGTGTAAAAACTATTATTAGAAAAATAAAATATTTTCGAAGAATAAAATAAATTTAAACTCATTCATTTCTATTAAATAAAATTATACATATTGAAATTTATTTTATTTAATATACTATACGTATATTTTAGAAAATTTATTATAGATGATTAATTTAATTTATTTAGATAACTATAATTTTTTTACATTAATATAATTCTTATAAAATTATCTCTTTTTACCATCAAAATACATTATCATTATTTCTAAAAAAACTAGTAATAAATTTGTAGATGTTAAGTAATTATTTTAAATTAGAAATGAATTGTTTTTTTGAAAAAGTATTATTTAAAAATAATAAATTTATATTATAATTACATTATAATGAAAGTAATTTTTTTACAAATTAAATTTATATTTTGATTATATATATATAACCAGTTTATATTTAAAAACTACATGACCTATTTCCTCTGGGATGTAAACCATTTACAGTTGTCCCCCTAGACTTCATACCAGAATATGAAAAAATCTATCGAGGAGGCTGGAATTAGCTTCTGCATTGTAACTAAAACCATGGAATCTCTATAGGAATGACTGGAATGGCAATTGATCATGGAAAATCATTTTGGGATAAACTTATTTGTGACACAAATTGTTTAAGACTATGGGACATTTATTTTCAAATATGGATACTCTTGAACCTCTAGGGGTGGAATTTGAACCATATGGAGGATCTTCAGGATAATACTCACTTACATTTAGGGAAATTTTATATAATAATATGGAATAAAAAATTGGTTTTCAAGAGACTATATTATATGGGGTTTCCAACAACAAATATTTATTTCAATGAAGTCAGTTGAAACCTAGCTATTATGGTGATAATTCATAATGAAGAGTATAAGGTTATCTTAGAAAACAACAGTATGATTTAAAAACTAGATAGATGTATATTTATAGGTATGAATTAATCTAGATTTAATAGTTGATACTTCATGCTACTGTCTAATGTAGGGAGTGAACTAGGTGCGTGTGAATTGAAATTTTGGTTTAAATAGATTCCCTCAAAATTTAATTTCTTCTTTTTATGTGTATGAAAATAGGAGATTATTATAGATAATAAGGAGTAGATAAAGTGGGTGAACATAACATCATTGCAATTTTTGTGATTTTCTATAGTGGAATTATATAGTGCCAAATTTTTTAAGATGAATCTGTTGAAATGTTATGGGATTAAATTGGAAAAATATTGTGAATTAATACATCATGGAATTATCTGAATGTGTTTCTAATCAACTTTTTTCATATAATGGGGATCTAAGGAATGTAAATTATGATTTCTGATTTGATCATTGAAAATGTGTGTTGTAATATATTAGAATTAATAAACAATGAATTATAGGATATAAGTCACGTATTAATCATCTTCTAGGTGTGATATTCGTTTCTATTTTGTGAATATATGTTCACACTCTGAATTAAGATGAAATATGATACAATGTACAATTTCAGTCCAAGACCCTGTGGGAGTTTGGATTCTCATGGAGACAACCACGGTTGATGGATTATATAGAATATTCAAGATTTGTTCTAAGACTAAATTTTTGATGGTTCATAAATGGATGGGGATATAATAGAGGAGTGGTTTCGGGAGACATTATAGCATTAGTTATCATGGGTTTTAGATATTTATATGAAACAATTAGCTCGGTAGTTGTAATGTTTAGAGCCATGAATACAGGAATTTTGATGTACAAGAGGTAAAATATATAGATCGATGATATTGAATCAGATTCAGAGGTGTTAGTTATGGTCTTAATGTTTATTTATGATCTTCTATGATATTTGAATAACTAATATTGGAATTTTAAATCAAGAACCAATCAAGGAAGTCTTGTTGGCAAAGGTCCCTTTTCAGCAGACGTTTTAGCCAGTAGTGGTAGAGAAGAAGAGAAACTCATTATATAAACCATCATGGGTTCCCGTTTTAATTACTATAAGATAATTATATAAGGGTTCTTACTTAGTATTCACCAATTTAGGACTCCTCGAATCATCAAAATTCCACACTTCTTTTTATAATATTTTTATTCCTGTGTCTTTTTTAATAAAAAATTATTTTTTGGTCACCCATTTCTGATAAATAAAACTAATGGTTTTGAAGTTAGTTAATAATATCACATTTCTAAAAAAAGTTATAATAAATGTATGTGTTAAATTTGTTTAATATTGTTATCAATAAGATATATAATATTTTTAAAAATCCAAATATTGTATACCTTTTTTCATGGGATCGTGCCTCAAAACCATGATGAACACAACATGCATTATCCTTACCTATGAGGTAACCTTTTTATAATAAATCATTTTAATAAATAAATTCTCTTATAATTTAAAAATATATAAAAAATTATTTAGATGAATAGTATTTTCATTAATGTCATGTATATATTCTTAAAATTGATAAATTTAATTAGAGATTCAATTTAATAATAAGGAATGTGTTTTTTGAAGTATTTATTAGAATTATGGGATGTTGTACTCTACCACCATACATACATTCAATCCTATCAATTTCAATTATTACATACTATATAAATTTTCTATATGTGTTCATTATAAATATATGATCCATGATATAGTCTTTAACAATATGTTAAACTCATTATCTTATGTGAGATGAAGAAAATTATCATCAGTATTTCTCAAAACTCATTTTTATCATTATAAAAATTTTAGTTGTAACAGATTTTTAAATTTTGAACACCTGAGTTATGTATTCCACAAAAAAAAATTCAATTTTTTTTGAAAAAAAATGTGACTATTTTCATCATGAAAAATGAAAATTTCATTGTAATTGTGTGATTTAATATGTTTCCATTTTTTTATTTAATTAAAATGATCAAAGATGAATTTTTAATGCATGAATCACTGAAATCATCCTTCAATGAATCATAAGAACAAAAATAAAAAACTAAATTGACCTTTCTAAAATAATTATTGTTATTGAAATACAAGATATTACAATATATATATTAACCTTCATTCAATGAATACATATATTAATTCCAAAAACAACAACAATAATGAAAATTTTGTTGTAACTACTCATTATATTTTAAATTATTAATTATATTCAGTACCTCAAGTATAATATATATTTAATTATTCATGAGATGTTAAATCCTATTTTCTTCTATAAAAAATATGGGTTGCATCAACGTATATCATATGTATAATAACAATTGTCAAAACCTGATAATATATATGAATCTTATTAGAGACTTCCCATTATATTATAAAAAATAGATTCCCATTAGTTATTTTGATTTCAAACTACTTCATAATAGTTATATATGATAACTATGTAGTCATAGATTATTTTAAATATATCATAGATATGTGAGAAAATAAATAATTAGATAACATTAATATTATGATCAACTTAACAACTATCCAAGTATTATAGAATGTCATTTAATACTATTAATATCTTCAAATCACTCATAAGGGTTAATAAAGTGTTTTTTGGAGTTTCAAACTTTGTGTGCAGTTAGACCCACATGTTGTGAACGGAGTGATGATTGGGTTATCACCCATCGTGTAACACCCCGACCCCTCTAGGCTGGAGTTGGTGCATTACTTGTAATATTGAAATGGTTAGAAGTATTGAAAAATCCCTTAGAAATGTTCAATATGGATTTACATTATCCTTATAGAATAGAGGATATAGATTCTTCATTAACTCCATAGTCCAAACATGATTAAAATAAATTGCATATGTAAAGTGGTATATGGATTAGAAAATAATCATATCCATGTTATGAGGATATGGAAATTTAAATGGAATATAATAAAAATTTAAAATTGATTTCAAATCGGCAGTAGGTACACCCTATAAGAAAGAGTATGTGCAAAATACTAAGCAAGTCACAACAAAGTAAAAATTGAGACCAAGGTCGTTACCACGAAGCAATTAATTGAGTTGTATGAACAAAAGTTAAAAAATAACAAATAAACCACCACATACCATGAATACCAAAAAGATCATGATAACATATATCAGGTTTCATTACACATATACCACATATAACAAATATTAGGTGAATAGTAGAAATCCCACAGAATTGGAAGTGAGATGAGAAAACCACTTACAAACATTTCGGCATCGTAACAAGTGTTATTGCGAAGGATAAATGAGATTTAAACGGTATCCCATTATTTATATGTCACAAGGGAAGTATGAGGGAGGTGTAAAAACATACCCCATCATTAGTTATTAAAAATAAATGATCACAACATAGGGCCGATTCTTGAACAAATGTGAGAGAGAGGATCCCTTACCTCATGCTCAATGGTGTTCTTGATTGTTATTAACAACCTGAATAATCAAATTAAGCTTCATTAATTAATAATTATATAACATCATCAACATTTAGTTGATTTTATATTACCTTATTAGGTTCATTAATGTCATTTTCGATGGTTTAAGTGATTCAATTTTATTGATTTGGTAGCATTTTCCTCTCTAGTTTTCATGATCTATTTACGTGTATTCATGAATGGATGTTTGTTTGAAATATGGTTAAACATCAAGAATTGTTAATATAAAGTATTAATGACATCAAATAAGTATAAATTATCGTATAATGTTTCAGGTTATATACGATGAGGATGACTCATTCAATGAGTTAAAAATAAACGATTTGATTTGGCTTGGCAGTTTTGTGCACAATAAACTTGTTTTGTATTATTTTTCAATATAATGAATGTGTAAGGATTCCAGAAGATTAATAAATATAAAATACATATATAATTAAATTTTTAAAAAATTTAAAAGGTTTCATGACTAGTATTTATGTTAGTTATGAAAATTGAAAAATCATCTTCCTTCAGTGTGATAAATTTACAATTCTCAGACAATGATTGAATTTATTGTATACAAATGGGAAAAAAAATAAATTATGATGAAATATTACAATATCACAATTATAATATATTACATTAAATGTACTAGAATTATAATGGAATTTGGATGAGGGTAGGTGAGAAATTAATCAAAAATAACTAAACTTTAATGAAATGAAGGAATTTAAAAGAGAAATATACCTCAGACTTCCTCCTTGGAGAACCCTTTAAAGGGAGTGGTTTTAAAAATTTTAAGACGATAGGAGATTTTGGGCATGGGAAAAAAATTTGGGAGAGATTTGGGATGAAAATCATCAAGTCACAGGGCTTGATAGGAGTGATGATAAGGGGGTGTGAAGGGGGGTTTTATAGTGGAGGGGGATTTCCCAATATAAAATTCATTAAATTATTATTTTTTCACAAGACAGGGAATATTGAGTATTACATGACCATGAATAGTAATTTTATCATGTGAATCCGAATCAATTGGGCTTAAATTAGTAGATCATCATCAAAGATTCATTAATCCATTATTTAGTATTTACATTAAATTATCAGATTTTACTATTCATAAAAAAATTCATGTATTTCAGAAAAATATCAATATTTAATCTTAACCATATTTTGACATGTAAAATCATAAAATGAAGTAATTTTTCAAAAATTAATTTCTAAATATGATTAATTAAATATTTTATTAAAAAAATTATTTAATTTAACAATATAAACACTTAAAATTTTCATCTTCATTTTATGATGCCTAAATTCATTTATACACTCAATTGTATGGATAACATTTTTTAAAGTCATATTACTATTCATAAGGGTACGTAACTATTCATAATGTTAGGTTACTATTCCTAATGGTATGTTACTATTCAACAAAAAATAATTTTTATTTATCGGACTCCAAATCACATAATGATTGCAAACATGTATGTCATATTTTTGAAATTCACATCATAGAAGTGAAAAAATTAGGTTTACATGAATATTTTTTGGATATATTCTATATGTAACCATGTCTTATTCCATATAGGCTCATAAATTCATGAGATGATGGCTATAACTAGAATTTATTTAAGAGAAACATACTATTAGGTTTTTGGGGTGCTACATTATTCCCTTCTTCTGAAATTTTGTCCTCAAAATTTTATGTATGAAACTCACCAAAAAGATGTGGGAAATTCATTTTCATAACATCCTCATGTTCCCATGTTGCTTCCCCGATATTTTGGTTTCTCCAATGAACCTTTACTAGACGAGTTATTAGACTTCTTAATACCTTCTTTCTTGTGTCCCGAATATTGATATTTTTTTCACAATATGGAAAATCATGTTCCATTTCAATTTCATAATATGTGAGTGCATCCATTTAGTCTATCATGTATTTAATTAACAATGACACGTGGAACACATCATGAAAACTAGATAGATTTGGTTTCATCGCTAAAACGTAATCTACAACTTAGATTATTTCCATAATTTCAAATGGTCTGATGTACCTGAGACTCAATTTCCCTTTCTTAACGAACCTTAAGACACCCATCCATAGAGATACCATTAAAAATATTTGATTTCCCACTTGGAATTTCAAGTCCATTCTGTGGTTGTTAGCATAAATCTTGTGCTTACTTTGAGAAGCTTAAATATGGGATTGTATTTTTTTCACCATGGTCGTGGTCTCTTCAATAAGTTTTGGGCCTATAAGTTTCCTCTCACAAACTTCATCCCAACAAGTCAGAGTTAAACATCAATTTCTATATAATGCTTCATATAGAGCCATTAAAATATAAGAGTGGAATCTGTTGTTGTAGGAAAATTACACCAAAGGCATGTATTGAGCCCATATACCTTTTAAGTCACCAGAGAATGACCTTAGCATTTCTTTTAAAGTTTGAATATTCCTTCCAGACTGTTCATTGATTTGGAAGAGATAATTATTACTCATACGAAGCTCAGTATTCAAAGCATCCAAGAGACTGTTCCAGAATATTGATGTAGACTGGGATCTCGATCAGATACAATCGATAGAGGTGAACCATGACATCTTTAAACTTCATTAATATAATTTCATTCCAAGTGGTCTAGTGGAAAGTCCTCTCTTATAGGAAAGAAATGTGCTTATTTTGTGAGATGTTAAATAATTACCCATATTGCATCATTCTTCAAGGTTTCCTCAGTAGTATGATGAAAATATCCATCGTACTGATATACCACATCCGCATAAAAATAGGTAGAGGTTGCATCAGTCTGTTTTGATGTTGTCTCTCTACCTTCACTTGTTGACAAACTAGACATCTTAACATGTAGTCAGCAATTTCCCACTTCATATTTTCCCACAAAACATATTCCTTCAAATCTCTATACATAATGGTGTTACCCATGTGTATAGAGAAATTTGAGTTATGAGCATCGTCTAATAGTTCCCTTTTTAGCTCATGTACTAATGGAACACAGAACCTCTTCCCAAATTTCATAACCCCTTCTTCATACACGATGTCATCCAGTCTCACATCCTTGATAACATTAATTTTCTTATTCATATTCTCATCATCAGATTGAGAGTATTTTTTCCTCTCTAATAAATATGGTTTAACAATCATTTGAAAGAGGAATGTTGTTCCCATTTCCTTAAAAATTCCCATATAAATCATTATTAGATATAAAAATATAGAATCCCTATCAAATCTCATTTAGATCAGAAGTCCCTAATGTTTGCTGCTTAATGTATCTTCCACCTTATTATCCTTTCCCGGGTGGTAGAGTATTAAAGATTCGTAATATTTTAGTAACTCAAGCCATCTCCATTGCCTTATTTTGAGGTCTTTTTGTGTGAAAATCTAATTCAAACTATTTTAGTTTTCATAAACGTCACATCTCTCTCCATATAGATAATGCCTCTATATTTTTAGAGCAAATATTACCGATGAATACTATAGATCATGAGATGGATAATTTTTTCTCATGAGTCTTCAACTGTCTGGATGCATAAGCAATATCATTATCATTTTTCATAAGGATGCAACACATTCCATTCATTTATGCATCACTATATATTATAATCACTTCCAGATGTCAGAGTAAAAATTGGAGCATTAAACAATCTTATTTTCAATTCTTTTAAGAATTACGAACATTATTTGGTCCTCACAAACTTAACTCCTTTACGGGTGTGCTTGGTTAGAGATTTAGAAAGTCAGTCAAAATTCTGAACAAAACACCGATAGTAACCTACCATGCCAATAAAACTGTGCACCCTAGTTTTGTTTTTTTGGAAAGGGACATTCATGGATTGCCTTTTTATTTTTAGGATCAACTGGGATTCCATATTTAGAAACAATATAGCATAGAAAAGAAACTGATTAAATCCAGAATTCGCACTTGCTAAACTTCACATATAATTTATTTCTTCTTAGAGTTCATAGATTAACCTGCAAGTGATTTTCATGGTCTTCAAAGATTTTATAGTATACGAGGATATCATTGATGAATACCACAACAATGATAACTTGTTATTTCTTAAAAACTATATTTATTAAATCCATGAAAACATAGGTTGAATTTTTCAGTTCAAAAGGCATCACTGTAAACTCACAATTCCCATACTTGGTTGTAAATGTTGTTATAGGAATATCTTCCTTCATCACATGCAACATATGATATCCAGGCTGATGTTCAATCATCGAAATGTATTGATCTCCATGAAGTTGGTCAAATAAGTCATCAATCCAGGGTAGAGGGTACTTATTATTTATTTTAATAGCATTGATTTCCCTGTAATAAATTAAAAGCCTCATGAATCGATCATTTTTTCTGATAATGAGGACAGGGCCTCCCCAAGGAGAAACACTAGGTTGAATAAATCCTTTTTCACTCAAATCCTTTAGTTTATTCTATAGCAAGCCGATGCTTGACGTACATGGATAATACATTACTTTTTCAGAATACATAATACATAACAAAAACTGACACACAAGGATCATAATAGTTTAGTGTCTTTGGAAACTTGGAATATAAACATATAATCATGTTGAAAGATCTTCAATATCTCCCATAATGATCTTCCCCTTTTTTTTTCCTTACCTAAAACCATTCTGTATTTCCTGGGGAAAATAAAACATGAAAATGGTGAGCTCAAATGCTCAGTAAGGGAAAACATAGAGAACATAAAAAAATCCATAAACATTTGAAAGAAAAAACATGAACATGAAATCTAAACATTAAAACCTTGAGAAAAGACATAAATCATGGATGTACGTAAGGAATATATCATAATGGAACATCAGTCATGATAAAATATAATGGGAATAAAACATGTAATTGTGGAAACCATTCAGCACATTTCATGATTTCCATAGTAGCCAAGGCATTGCTGCCAAGACCATCTTAGTGGAAAAAGTCCCTTTTCTGAATCGAGTTTACTCTTCATTTCAGTCCTGTAACACTGAACTGTATTAACTTACCATTCCATCCATGTCTATCGCATGAGATATAATTCATTATCCAATGAATTTTGGGGAGATATAGGTCCCACCCATCTCATAATTAAATCATTCTTACTTGTGCCACAAAATAAACATACATCATTCATAATAACCAAAAGAATTAAATGGGTTTCATAATCATCATCCCATCATCACATAATCCATATAAACGAAATGGATATCATTTCATAATAAGAAAAGTGAAACCATGTAAATCATAGAGACATTATACTTGAAACATACACATATGAAATAATGTCATCTTAGATGGAAAATGGTTTTGATAAAACACTTGAAATGAATTCTTGAGGAAAATATCCTTTCTTCTTCAAAATAATTTTCTTTTCAAAAAATGTCATGAAATTTTAAAAGGAAAGGTTTTTGTTGAAAATAATCATACAAACTTGTAGAGAAAGATTTATGAAAATGAGGCGTTATGAAACCGTAAAAATCTGTTCATTCCGTATAAGTTAAAAAACATTCTTCTCATACTTATGCCAGAAAAGTCAAAAAGTACCTCGTAAAAGAAATATCCCATACATAACATGTATTAAAATTAAAAAAAATGGGTAAATAGGAAATTAAAAAAAACTTTTAGGAAACATGTACATGGATGATAACAATAACCCAAGTAAATACTTACGAATAAACAATCTCGGATAAGAACGAGATTGTAAAAGTTATCCCTTATATTAGGTCCGATATGCTTCGTACGTATCCGAACCTCTTGTATAAAGATTAAAATGATGTCATTGACTTATTAAAGAGTCACATTCATTTTTATGTTATCACATATAGATCACTTATAAATTTATATTACTTGTTCTTTTGTAAATTCGATGTAAAAGCAGCGTTTTGGGTAAAATTGATTCATTTATCGTACGTGTTTAGACTTTTTGTTCATAATATTATTAATTATATCCTGAATTACATAATTAAATAATTTAAAACATAATTTATATGTAATATATATTCATAATATACAAATATATCTGATAGATCGATAAATGGAATGAAATACACTGTTCATGGAGACGGTAGGTCGTACGTACGCATGAACGCTATTTTCGTTTCCTTATTGAATTGAATGGAATTAAGTAGACGACATATATATATATATATATATATATATATATATATATATATATATATATCCAGTATCATAATTATGTCATATATTTCATGATTATTTATTATATATACTTTATAATCATTCATGAATAGTTAACATGGAGAATGAATCTCATCGTGTCGTGGGGACGGTAGTCCGTACGTACGCACGAGCGATGACATCATTCCCATGATCGTGGAATTGTATTGAAGTGAATGTATACTATTTCAGAATAAATATAAATTTACAATAATCAAATATAGTTATTTATTTACACCATTATACACATCCAAGTAAGGTGGTGGTGTATAATAGATTACACCACGACGTGGAGACAATATTCCGTACGTACGCACGAGCGGTGATTTCGTTTTCCATATGATGGATAGATGGTGAAATAGGGTTGTTTAATAATTATAATAACATATCAGTATACGAGTGATACTGATGTTATTTCTTCATAATGATACAAATAAAGAAGAAGAAGTGGAAAAGAAATAAAGTCGAAAGAATCGATAACAGACATTACCTCTTCTTTTAAGCGCCTCTTTGAGACCTCCTCTTAGGGCACTAAATTTGGTCATTTAATAAGACAAGGAACTCTAGGATGTTTATAGGGAAGTGGAAAAGAGAATTTGGAAGGGTTTGGACGAGCATGAAGGCTCAAAGTTGTGTGAGAAAGAGAGGGAGGAGGTGCCCTTTTATAAGGGAGGAGGGGCACCTTTGGAAAAACTAAAAATATTATTTTATTATAAAGTCATATTCGGTTTTTAATAGCTCCAAATTGAATTATTTAGAAGCTAAGATGGGGATGGGTCGAAATCCTTTCATCCAATAGAATTTAAACAAGTTTAGGTTGCAATTTTCACCTTATCATTTAGATATAACTTTATGTTAAATAAGTTTCCTTTTACCGTGTCTTCTTGTTTTTTTACACTATAAGGTTAATAAACATACTATAACAAGCCAAAAGAACCCCAAGTTATTTATTATTAATATATATATAACTTTATCTAAGTCACTTGGCATATACTTTGATTTTTATGAATAAAATAAGAATTAATAATATAATATTTGTTTTAAAAACTATTTTATGTCAATTTTGACACTATTTGGTACATGATTGGTGTGAAAATCATAACAGAATTATTAGTTCGAAGAAAGTTAATTAAATCACTAATAACATTTCATACTAACAAATAAAAATGTTGGAATTCATAAAAAGTCTCAAATTACATTTATTTGGGTATTTATAACATCAATTATGTCAATATTTCATTAATAAGATAATTACTCCATCATCATTGTGTCATAAATAAATTAAATTATTTAATGTCTAAAAAATACAAATAAAATACAATAATGTAGAAAATATTTTTATCTTCCTAATGAATATTTATAGTCTAATTTATCTTTTGTATAACACTATATTAACAATGATTTATTTATTAAACATTGATTTTAACTATTTTAACCCTTCTTTAAATAAATTAATAATAAATGTCCTAATCTAATCCATGTGGGCCTAAATGGTCATATTTTTTTCCTAATTTTTTTTTGGTCGAATTATACTTATCCAATAGAATTATGACATGTGTTAGAGTAATATTAATATCATTTGTACCCTTAATTACCATATTTACATTTAACCGTAGTAAATAATAGCAAAAAGTTACTATTCCCCAAAAATTATTTTCAACTCATTAAACCACATTTTAGTCCTTGATATTATCGGTGTCTCTCAGATTTTTGAAATTCAATTCACAGAAGTGGTAAAATTTCATTTAAATGAAAATGTCAGTTTTTTTAACTACCACTAAGTTGTTTCACTATTCATCAAAAATTGAAGTTTTTCAGAAAAATACCAAAAATTCAGCCTAAGCATTATTTGATATTCGGAATTCAAAATTGATGTCTATTTTTTCAAATTATAAATATAGATGTGGCATTAATTAATTTTAAAATTAATTCTCGTTATCAAAACAAATAGCGTGTTTTTAAGAAACAATAAGTATCAAAAGATTGATACTTGTTTATATCCAATTTCAAAGTGAAATTAATTCCAATGACCAACATTGGATTAAATGGTAAAAATATATTCTAATAAAACTTTAAAACCAATTAAAAAGATAATCTATCTAAATAAATTATTGCGATGAAAAAAGTTGTTTTTAATTAAATTATTGCGTGTTTTTACTATTCATTAAAATATGAAAGTTATTAGAATAATATGAAAATTTTATCCAAAGTAATTTTTTATATCCTGATTCCAAAGAATAATTTCATTTTTTCAAATTGAACTTATACACATGTCAAAAACAAAATTTAAAGTTGGTGCGCCATCAAAAGGCGAGAAAACTGTATTTTTTGAAAAATAATTATTTTACTCGAAAAATTGATTTTGTTCTCATACCATGTTCTAGAAAATGTGTAAGATGAATAATAATGTTATAAAATTCAAAATTTATTTGATACTATTCATAACGGGAAGTTTATATAACATATCGTTGTTTAGAGAAACTCAGTATTGCGTACAACACACGCTATCGTGGAAGGTCGTGATTGCGTGTAATGCAAGACAAGTCAGGGATGCGTGTTGTGCAAGCTCCTTTTGGTGTAGTGTACAATACAAGACATTAATGAAATTCAAAGAATATTTTTCATAAAATCTCGGGTTGTTACATTCTACTCCCCTTAAAATGAATTCCGCCCTCAAAATTCATCGGGGTTATAAATCGTTTACTATTCATAGAAACCCACATTGTAAGAAGGAATTCTAAAACATAATTTTAAAAACTAAGGTATGAAATGTAATGATTACCCAAAGTAACTCATCACTAGGTTTCCATATAAGAGAACATATGTGAAAATATGGATATGGAAGAAAAATCTAACCATCAAGTTAGGATGGTGAGTCGTAGAGAACATGTGTAATGGCCCGGACCACTCCGGCCCATTCCTTTGTCAAAAATAAGGTCAAGAAGTGTTCTGGAGGGTAAAATGGACTTTACCCACACTTTCCAGAATTTTGAAATTACACGCCATATAGTTTGAGTACACGCCGTGTACCCCCTTCCCGGGTATACCCCGTGTTGCAGACTGTGTCCTTGCTGTGTGGAATAATGGATGCACGCCGTGTGTCTAGTTCTACACGCCGTGTAGTCCTTCCCCACGTACGCGTTACCAGTCAATGGCTGTGTACCATGTTGGAGCCGTGTCCTTGTTGTGTTCAATAAACGAGTACACGCCATGTGTCTAAACTACACGACGTGTAGTCCTTCCCCACGTATGTGTTACCCTAAAACTGTGTGTTGACCAGTGAACAGCCGCAGAGCCGTGTTGGAAGCCGCGTGGAGAACGTGTGAATGAACAAAGTACACGCCGTGTACCATAAAGTACATGCCATGTACTTTTGCTTTTCACTCCTATAAAAGGAGGGGTCCCCTCCTCCTTTCAACTCACACCTCTCCTCCCCTCTCATCTGAGCAGAGCTCTCCCAAGAGACTCGAAGGGTCTTCCTACCATAACATCTTCGTCCGAGCTCCGATTTACGATTCGCCAGCGGCCACGAGATCGTAATGACGAGGTGGAACATCCGAGCCTGGGTCCGTTGTCTTTCCTTCGGCCTTTCCTTTCCGACTACCACCCGAGGAGGGTTTTTTCGGGACCCGATAGAGGTGACGGGTGCCGACGGATGTCTTCTAAGGTTGATCTGGGGGAGCGTTGCAATCAAGAACCTGCTGAGGTCGGGATATCACCTTTGTATCTCTAATTTGTGTATCATGCGGGGCGGGTATCCTTTTTTTTCATGAGAAACAGTTCAACCATTAAATAAAGATAATAACTGGTTAAAGAATGGGGTTGGGAAGTTAGTGATTGCAGTTACTTTAGTTTTTATATACTGTGATATTTTATTTTTTAATTGAATAAGATTCTACCTACTGAAATTCACGGTCATTGGGGGCCTTTGCTTACGCAATTAAATGTTTCCCTCTCCTTCTGTATTTTCTCATGGATGGAATCTTGTGGAATATAAAAATTGGATAATCACGTAAACTTGGCTGATTAAATGGAAATCTGGAACCCTTTTGTGATAACCCCAGTTTAAAAAAATAGAATAATGAACATGTGGGTGTTGTATTGATTACATGGCATGTGATGGGGGTGTTTTGTGGGTTGTTGTGGATAGGGTGAGCAGTGGGGCTGTAGTTGGATTGGTTATGGGTTGCAGTGAATAACATGTTGGTGATGGGAAGTAGGGCTACAATAAATGGTATTAAAGAGGTGTTGATGTACAGGTTTTAGTGCGGTTGTGGTTATGGTGGTTGGCAGTAGGGCTGCAGTGTTGTGTTTGAATGTGAACTGGTAATGTGTTGTGATTAATAAATAAAACCGAAAGAGTTAATAAATGGAGGGGCGTGGTAATGAAACAGATATAATTATCAATGGGTTGGTTGGTTGATAAGAGGGAATTTGTTTTGCTACTTATGTTTTTCCTAACTTGTTTGTGGATGGCAGGGATATGTTTACGAATGATTTGTGTGGTTGGTTGTGGATAGATTCCCAGTAGTTAATGAACTAAATAAACTATTTCTACTGAAATGTTAAAACCTAAAGGGGTTTGGGTTTGTTTGTTGTATGCTTTCTTCGTGGTATCAGTGTCGAGGCACGTGCTCAGTTTCTCTGTTTAGAATCTATATGTTGGGCTGTCTGATTGGTATATATATATATATATATATATCTGTAACTTTTGTGTTTTATCGCACCCCACCCATGTTGAGCACTTAGTGTCGAACACTCCCATTTCATGGGAGAGGGTGTTTTTCCCTTAGTTACGAGCTCTTTCCTGCTCCTACTCCCATAGGATGTGATGTCTTGAGGCGACCATACACCTAAGACTCTTTAGGGAGGTTTCGTTTGGGGTGGCATTAGCCCAAGACTCTTCGGGTAGGTTCTACTATTTCCCAAGAATCTTCGGGATGAGGCCCAGTTGTGTGCGGGCGGGATGCGTGGTTGTGAGGCCCAGGTGTGTGCAGGTGGGATGCGTGGTTGTGAGGCCCAGGTGTGTGCGGGTGGGTAGAGTGTGGCAGCGTTAGGACGTTCGTCGTTGGGAAGAGAAGCTAACTAAAGGGAAATGGTGCGAGGTACCCAATACTCATGTTTCTTATATACTACTACATGTTGTGCTTATGTTTTTTGAGTGTAGCTGGTGAGGTTGGGTGTATAGAATTCTTTGATAGGTTTATTCTGTTGTTCTCACGGGGCATTAGGATGTATCCCCACTTGTGCACAAGAGCCTTAGGTTTCCCTACTGATTATACTTCTATGCTCACCCTACGTTTATTTTCAGATTTCCAGGAGGACTACCAGGGCCGTGCGGGACCCTACTAGTCAAACAGTTGGATTTGTTGCTGTTTTTGTACCTTTTTTTCATTTGGTATTGTACTTTGAGCTTTCTTGTACTTGTACCTTGTTATAAATTGTTTAAACATGCATGTGGGCTTGATTTGGGTTTATTTATATACACTGGTTCTTTTCTTTTTTGGTTGTTTACTTATCCTATTTCCCAATCAATAAAAATAAAAAGGGTAATGCCTCCCATATTTGTGAAAACATATACCCATGGTGCTAGTCGCCACCTCGGGGTCTACTGGAGGCAGGACTAGGGGGTCATTATCTCCCTTTCACCATTTCCAGCTCAGGAGGGGCATCTTTGGTGGGAGGGAGTCATGATAGAATGGTAACAGAGGTGATGGTAGAGAGATTGGATGGAGTCTGGAGTTAGGCACAGTGAGGATTGCATGGGATGGTAGGGTGACAGTGTTAGCGAATCTTGGTGTGTGACATAGGCCAAGGAATACTGGCTAGGACACGAGATTTTTTGGCCGCCTGTGATCCGATGCAAGGACTCTGAGCCTACCGAACGACGAAGTGAGACTACATTTATTACTGGGTAGATACCCTAGGGAAGGTACATGCATCATCATGGTTGTGTTTTAATTGATTTGGGTGTTCTGGGAAATAAATTAAAATTAAATGATAAAATTAAACCTTTAGTTTTTCCTTACTAGATGGGCTTAGGCGATCCTTGTTTACTGTACAACTATGGCACCTGGACGTCATCCCCGGGTGGCTCAGACAGCTGAGGCCCAACAGATTCAGGAGGTCGATCTGCTGAGGATTGACCGAGAGGAGGAAGATAGCCAGTGGCAGAAGACTCTCCGTTATTTTCAGCGGCATAACCTCAAGAAGTACGAGGGTAGTACTTCGGATACTGAGATGGAGGGGTGGCTTGAGGAGCTAGGGATCACTTTTACCTTGATCCGTGCTCCGTGGGAGTACTGGGTTCCCCTAGCAGTCAGTCAGCTGAGAGGCGCAACACGACAGTGGTGGACACTCTACCTCAGATAGAGGATAGAGGTAGAGGTTCCTTGGGCTGACATTGATAAGGAATTCCGATAGGAATTCCTTTCTTCCATGATCAAGTCGGAGAAGAAGAAAGAGTTACTCTCCCTTCAGCATGGGAGTATGTCAGTACGAGAGATGGGGATCAAGTTCAAGGATCTCATGCGCTTTGCTCCAGATCTCTTTCTGGATGAGGAGTCTTGGGCGAGACATTTGGAGGAGGCGCTTTGTCCTTCGCTCTAGTATACTGTCACCCCCTTTACCCTTCCGACATTGTTGGCGGTACAGAAGAAGGCAGAGGTTGTAGAGAGGATGCACTCGCTTGGAGGTGCACCCCGAGAGGGGATCCAACCAGGTTCATCGAAGGGGAAAGCAGTCAGCAGCAGGTCTCCTACGACGGAACCTTCCAGGTTCAGGCAAGTGGGGAGCAGGCCCCAGTAGTTCAGATCTTCGGCTCCTCGTCCCTTTTTCACGAGCCCAGGACCGAGGTGTTATTATTGTGGAGGTTTCTAGAACATTCAGAGTCGGTGCCCGACCCGAGCTCAGTACGGTGGAGGTGGGAAGGTTCAGCACCAACCTCAGTAGCACTAGTTTCCAGCGAGGCCCTTCCACCAGCAGCAAGACCATGCTCCTCCGAGGGAAGACTTTGCGGGAGGAGGCCGACCTCAAGGTGCTCCTCAGGGACCTCGACCAGGGCATGGTCGGGGAAGTGGATGACATCAGAGAGGTAGAGAAGCTGGGTGTGGATAGTTGCATGCAGTAGAGTTGACATCTTCAGCAGGACCAAATGTGGTGAGAGGTACGATTGGTTTGTTCAGCACTCTTGTTTATTCTTTGTTTGATTCGAGAGCTTCACACTCCTTCGTTGCACCTGGTCTAGCCCATACTTTGGGATTAGACATAGAGAGACTTTTCGTACCATTGGTACAAAGTACACCAGTTGGGGGCCAGACCAGCATGTCTTGTTTTTGCTGGGGATGTGGACTGACGTTGGGACCACATCGATCTAGTGGGGACATTCTTCTGTTACAGATATAGCCATACGATGTCATCCTAGGCATCGACTGGTTGTTTTATATTAGTGCCATTATCGACTTCTTCAGGAGAAGATTTGTGTTCTCAGATTTGGATGGGTAGTGCGTACCTTTTGTTGGCCAGAGGAGATATCTGGCGGGAAGCCAGCATGTGGAGCCTCTCCTTTCCTTGTTAGGTGGGTTATCAGTGGTTCCAACTGATACAGAGATGATGGATGTCCCGGAGTTTTTTGGGGACTTCCTAGATGTTTTTCCTGAGGAGGTTGTGACTCTACCACCCCGACGTGACGTTGAGTTCGGGATAGACATACAGCCTGGTGCCCGTCTGATTTCGATGGCCCCTTATCGGATGGCACCTTCGGAGTTGCAAGAGTTTGAGATTCAGATAGATGATCTGATGAAGAAGGGTTTGGTTTGACCTAGCGTATCACCATGGGGTGCTCCAGTTTTGTTCATAAAGATGGAAGATGGTGGTATCAGGCTATGCATAGACTACCGAAGGTTGAACCAGGTAACAGTCAAGAACTGTTACCCCCTTCCAAGGATAGATGATCTCTTCGACCAACTGAGGGGAGCCGGTTGGTTTTCTAAGATTGATCTACGATCTGGATATCATCAGCTGAGGTTGAAGGATAGTGACATCTCGAAGACGGATTTCAGGTGAAGGTATGGGAACTTTTAGTTTGTAGTGATGTCGTTTGGAGTTATGAATGCACAAGTTGTGTTCATGGGACTTATGAACTTTGTCTTCCGAGAGTTTCTGGACTGGTTGGTCGTTGTGTTTATCGATGACATTCTGATATACTCAAGGACAGAGGAGGAGCACATTGAGCATCTCAGGCCAGTCTTGGAAGTCCTTCGACACCACCAGCTTTACGGGAAATTGTCGAAGTGTATGTTTTTGACACAATAAGTACACTTCTTTGGGAATGTGGTGTCTCACCATGGAGTGTTAGTGGACCCGTCGAAGGTGGAGGTAGTTGTTTCTTGGGCAGCACCCAAGAGCGTGGAAGAAGTTTGTAGCTTCATGGGGTTAGCAGGTTACAATCGGAGGTTTGTTTGGGACTTCTCTCGAGTTGCTGCTCCTTTGACATCTTTGACGAGGAAGAACCAGGTCATCCTATGAAGCAAGCAGTGCCCGAAGGCTTTTGACTACCTGAAGGAGATGTTGGTCACTGCTCCCGTACTCAGGTTTCCAGAGGAAGGGTTGTTGTATGAGATGTTTTGTGATGCTTCTGGCCTTACTCTGGGGTGCGTTCAGATGCAGAAGAAGGGAGTGATCGGTTATGGGTCTAGGCAGTTACGCCCTCACAATCGTAACTATGCCACCCATGACCTAGAGCTTGCAACATTAGTGTTCGCACTGAAGTTGTGGCGACATTACCTCTTTGGGGAGAACTTTGTGGTCTTCTCAGATCACAAGATCCTGCATTATATCTTCTCCCAGCATGACCTGAACTTACGGCAGTTGAGATGGTTCGAGTTTCTCCAACACTATGACTTTGAGATCTCTTACACTGAAGGTAAGGGCAACGTTGTGGAAGATTCCCTGAGAAGGAAGTCGCATCAGGAAGTGGTTCGAGAATCTGGTGATGCATGGAAGGCAATGGGAGAGTTGGCTTCTTTGCACTTGGATGCCAGGGTAGAAGGTGTTAGAGGCTGTTTGTTTCAGATGACGGCGCAGTCCTCTTTGTTGCATCAGGTGGAAGAGGTCCAGTGGGGGGACTCCGAGGTGTAAGTGATTTGGGATCGTGTCGATTAGGGGAACGCTCCAGATGGATGGACATAGGACAGTCGACATCAGATTATTTTCCATGGAAGGTTGTTTGTCCTGGAGATAATGCGTGAGGGTGTTCACCGTGAGTTCCATAGCTCAGCCTTGGCGGTACATCAAGGAGATTCAAAAATGTACTGAGGCCTAAGGGATCATTTTTGGTGGCCCGGGGTGAAACGGGCAGTGGCAAAGTTTGTGGCTAAATTCCTAGTGTGTCAGCAATTGAAGGCTGGACACCATGTTCCCAATGGTTTGTTGCATCCTTTAGATGTCCTAGAGTGGAAGTGGGATGACATCTCAATGGACTTCGTCACAAGACTACCCAGAGCTCAGGTTGGTTTTGATGCTATCTAGGTAGTGGTGGATCATCTGACGAAATCATCACAATTCTTAGCAATCAAGGAGTCGGGCCCTGTGAGTACCTTATCAAAGAGGTGCGTAGACTAGGTGGTGCATTTGCATGGTGTTTCGAGGACTATCGTCTCAGATCGGGATACTCAGTTTACCTCATGATTCTGGAGGGGGCTACAGCATGCTTTTGTCACACAGCTACGCCTTAGCACTGCATTCCACCCCCAGACCGATGGGCAGACGGAGCGGACTATCTAGACGTTGGAGGACATGCTGCGAGCATGCGTTTTGGATTTCGGAGGATCATGGGTACGACACTTGCCTTTAGTAGAGTTCTCCTACAACAACATCTTCCACTCTACTATTGGCATGGCACAGTTTGAGGCTTTGTATGGAAGTCCATGTCGTTCACCCATTTGTTGGACAGAGGTTTGGGAGACAGGTGCACTTGGGCTAGACGTAGTGCAGAGCACCACAGAAAAAGTTCATATTTTATGAGAGAGGATGAAAGTAGCTCAGGACTGCAAAAAGTCTTATACTGATCGTTAGAGGAGGCCTTTAGTGTTCGAGGTGGGGGGTTATGTGTTCATGAAGGTTTCCCCTCGATGGGGCAGTGGAGGTTTGGGAAGGGGAGCAAGCTCTCACCTAGTTTCATCGAACCTTTTGAGGTGTTGAGGAGAGTCGGCGAGGTGGCTTATCAGCTAGACCTGAAACCTCAGTTGTAGAAGGTTCATGACGTCTTCCACGTCTCCTAGCTTCTTTGGTACTTACATGAAGACTCCCACATTATTGACTGGGGAGAATTAGATATGGGAGGCGACGCGACCATCGAGGAACGACCCATCATAATCGAGGATCGTAAAGAGAAGGTGCACCGTGGACGAACCATTCCCTTGGTTCCTGTGTTGGGAGGCATGGCGACCTCGAGGAGAGAACTTGGGAGCAGGAGACCCAGATCCACGCTCATTACTCGAAGTTGTTTTGACTTGTGTTTTTTCCTTGTTCTTCTGAGCTTTGTGTTGATGTTGTACTTTGTACCTTTGATATATGGAATGCTTGGCTTGTCTATTGTGAGAACATTTTTTCTTTGTTCCCCGGTAATGTGTAACATGTCCGGATGTGTGGGAAAGGGAAAAACCTGACCCTTAATCGGGACGCATTAATGCAGATACGATTGAACCCGTGCGGGCGAGCCAGTGCTGCCTAAAGCGGATAATATGTCGACATAGGTAAAGGAATTTCCCAAACCCACGTGTTCGGGTAGAGTGTTGGTTGTGTGGTGTTGGGGTTAGTGCGAGTTGAAAAATCCTAATGTAGGAAAGTGGGAAGACCCAATTCTTAATCGAGAGGCATTAATGAGGATGCGATTAAACCCGTGCAGGTGAGTCAGTGCCGCCAAAAGAGGATAACATCTCGACATAGGAGAAAGAATTCCTAACACATATGATTAGGGTTGTTGGTTGGGTTCCTGTTATAACGTGAAACCTTAGAGGTATCTTGTCAGTTTCCTCTGGGTTGGTTTTTGAATTCTCGGGGATAATAATGTTTTAAGTGGTATCTAATGTAATGGACCAGACCTCAATGGCCCATTCCTTTGTCAAAAATAAGGTCAAGAAGTGTTTTGGAGGGTAAAATGGACTTTTCCAACACTTTCAAGAATTTTGAAACAACACGCCATGTATTTTGAGTACACGCCATGTACCCCCGTCCCAGGTATACCCCGTGTTGTAGACCGTGTCCTTGTAGTGTGGAATAATGGGTGCACGTCGTGTGTCTAGTTCTACACGTCGTGTAGTCCTTCCCCACGTACGCATTACCAGTCAACAACCATGTACCGTGTTGGAGCCTTGTCCTTGCTATGTGCAATAAATGAGTACACACTGTGTGTCTAAACTACTTGCCGTGTAGTCCTTCCCCGCATACGCGTTACCCTCAAACCGTGTGTTGACTAGATAACGGCTGCAGAGCCGTGTTGGAAGTTGCGTGGAGACCGTGTGAAAGAACCAAGTACACGCCGTGTACCACAAAATAAATGTCGTGTACTTTTATTTTTCATGCCTATAAAAGGCGGGGTCCCCTCCTCCTTTCAACTCACACCTCTCCCCTCTCCTCTGAGCAGAGCTCTCCCAAGAGACTCGAAGGCTCTTCTTACCAAAACTTCTTCGTCCGAGCTCTGATTTACGATCCATCAGCAGCCAGGGGATCGTAACGATGAGGCAGAACATCCAAGCCTGGGTCTTTTGACTTTCTTTCGGCCTTTCCTTTCTAACTTCCACATGAGGAGGTTTTTTCCGGGACCTGACAGAGGTGACGGGCGCCGATAGACGTCTTCTAAGGTTGATCTAGGGGAGCGTTGTGATCAAAAACATATTGAGGTAGGGATCTCAGCTTTGTCTCTCTAATTTGTGTATCATGCGGGGTGAGAATCCTTTTGTTTTCATGAGAAACAACTGAACCATTAAATAAAGATAATAACTGGTTAATGAATGGGGTTGGGAAGTTAGTGATTGCTGTTACTTTACTTTTTATATCCTGTGATATTATATTTGTGAATTGAATGAGCTTCTACCGACTGAAAATCATGGTCGTTGGGGGCATTTTCTTACACAATTAAATTTTTCCCTCTCCTTCTATATTTTCTTATGGATGGAAGCTTGTGGAATGTAGAAATTGGATAATCACGTAAATTTGGATGATTAAATGAAAATATGGAACCCTTGTGTGATCACCCCGGTTAAACAAAATGGAATAATGAAAATGTGGGTGTTGGCTCGGTTACAAGGCATGTGATGGGGGTGTTTTGTGGGTTGTTGTGGATAGGGTGAGTAGTGGGGCTGCGGTTGGATTGGTTATGGGTTGGTGTAAATACCATGTTGGTGATGGGCATCGGGGCTGCAATAATTTGTATTAAAGAGGTGTTGATGAACGGGTTTCGGTGCGGTTGTGGTTATGGTGGTTGGAAGCAGGGCTGCATGGTTCGGTTTGAATGTGAACCGGTTATGGGTTGTGATTAATAAATAAAAGTGGAAGAGTTAATAAATGGTTGGGTGTGGTAATGAAACGGAAATAATAATCAATGGGGTTGGTTGGTTGAAAAGAGGGAATTTGTTTTGCTGCTTATGTTTTTACTAACTTGTTTGTGGATGGAAGGGATATGTTTACGAATGATTGGTGTGGTTGGTTGTGGATAGTTTCCTAGTAGTTAAGGAACTAAATAAACTATTTCTGCTGAAATGTAAAAACCTAAAGGGGGTTGTGTTTGTTTGTTGTATGCATGATTCGTGGTAGCAGTGTCGTGGCACGTGATCAGTTTCTCTGTTTTGAAGCCACAGGTTGGGATGTGTGGTTGGTATATATATATATTTATATCTTTTGTGTTTTATCTCACCCCACCCATGTTGAGCACTTAGTGTCAAACACTCCCATTTCATGGGAGAGGGTGTTTTTACCTTAGTTACTAGCTCCTTCCTGCTCCTTCTCCCATAGGTTGTGATGGCTTGAGGCGACCTTACACCTAAGACTCTTCGGGTAGGTTTTGTTTGGGGTAGCTTTATCCCAAGACTCATTGGTCAGGTTCTACTATTTCCCAAGAATCTTTGGGATGATTCCCAGGTGTGTGCGGGTGGGATGCGTGGTTGTGAGGCCCAGGAGTGTGCGGGCAGGATGCGTGGTTTTGAGGCCCAGGAGTGTGCGGGTGGGATGCGTGGTTGTGAGGCCCTGGTGTGGGCGGGCGGGGAGATTGTGGCAGCGTCAGGACGTTCATATTTAGGAAGAGCAGCTAAAAAAAGGGAAATGGTGCGGGGTACCCAATACTCTTGTTTCTTATATACTAATACCTGTTGTGCTTGTGTTTTGGTGAGTGTGGATGGTGAGGTTGTGTGGATATAATTCTTTGATAGGTTTCTTCTGTTGTTCTCACGGGACATTAGGATGTCTCCCCACTTGTGCACGATAGCTTTAGGTTTCCCTACTATGTATACTTGTATGGTCACCCAAATTTTACTTTCAGGTTTCCAGGAAGACTACGAGGGCCGTGCGGGACCCTAATAGTCGGACAGTTGGAGTTGTTGTTGTTGTTGTACCTCTGTTTTCTTTTGTTATTGTACTTTGAGCATTCTTGTACTTGTACCTTGTTATAAACTGTATAAACATGCATGTGGGCTTGGTTTGGGTTTATTTATATACACTGGTTGTTTTCATTTTTGGTGGTTGACTTGACCTATTTCCCGATCATTAAAAATAAAAAGGGTAATGCCTCCCATATTTGGAAAACATATACCCTTGGTGCTAGTTGCCACCCCGGGGCCTACTGGAGGCGGGACTCGGGGGTCATTATCTCCCTTTCACCATTGTTAGCTCAAGAAGGGAATCTTTGGTGGGAGGGGGTCGTGACAACATGGCTACGAAAAATCCATCAATCACAAAGCCATAGATTTGTGATGATCTAAGGTACCATCTGATTCATCAGATATAAGGGCACTAGGACAACAATTTTGGTTTTCAAGATCATTTCCCCAAATTTGCTGAATTTGAATTAGAATAAATACTTACTTTATTTTGGTACAATCTCACTGTTGTTTGTTCCTTGAACAATTTCCACTTCATATCTTAAAGAAATGATGTTGAATTTGTTATTCATGAAGTGTTAGCAGATCATGTGATAGAATGACGGGTCATTCCATCTGTCTCAAACAAAAGGTTACCAAAAGTTATTAAATTTACATAAGTCGATCTATAGTGATATTAATAATATATGGCTCTTAAAATGGACTTATAATTCAAATATCATACTGCTTAATATAATAATACTATTTTCTACTAAACGTGGACTTCTTTTAGGCTAGTGGTTGGCGATAAAGGCCAGTCGCACTTTGGTTGTGAGTTCAATTCCAACACCCTTGTCCGACGCGATGGGTTGTCGCCCGTCCTACAGGTTGTTATTTTTCTAAAACTACATTACTATAACATCCCATCAATAATGTTGAAAAAAGTCCTATCCTTAAACAATACAAACTTCTGTCCATCATAATCCATTCCAATCTTAATCTAAAATACATCAGTCCAAGATCATAGTATAAAGAAAACGATTACTTGAAATTTCATCAACCAAACATGTGAATACAATCATTTATCCCCCATATATCTTTGTGGTCACATTCAAATCATGTGAATAACTTAATCATGTACTCTCTTGAAAAATGAATACCCATTAAACCTTAGTGAGAGCATGATTGCTATCAAAAGTTAACTCCTTCCACATAACAAAATCCATAAATTCTATATACTCAAACCATGATATAACCTTCTCCTTATATTAGTCATGAGCTCAAGAATACTATCAAACATTAAATTTTATCCTTATCCCTTCATTATGGGCATATCATCTACATTCCAAAAATATCTAAATATCCTTTAATGGTTACTGGTACCAGTCGTCATACACATTCAAAACTTAATGAAAGACAATAATGTAACAATCCTTAAATGTATCTTTATTCCATAGTATCATGAGATTACTTATACAACATTACACTTGATAAACATGTAATCATTCAACTAACTTCTTAAACCAATGACTGAGCTTCAACAATTCTTTTATCTCACATATCATTTGTAGTATCTTCATCATCATCAACATAAATACTACCCATATGACTATACTGATTCTCTTCATGAGACTATCACTTAGGTCATTGGTTTGCATAATTCCTGTACATTCCACATTTAAAACATTTAAACATTTTTGATGACGTAGAAATACCATTATCCTCATCCATGGTGTTAACTAGACCTTTTTCTTCGCACTTACTGGCTTTGTGTCCTTCTTTTCCACACCCAAAGCATCTTCCAGTTCCTTTGAAACATTCTCCTTGATGTCTCTTCCCACATGATTTACATAGGGGAAATTGAACTTCCTTTCCTCTATGATCATCAAGAATCTCCATCTTTCTCTTATTATCCGAGTCAGGAAACTTACAAAATTTGAGTTTATTGATCATATTATGAGATTGATGATTTGGAAAAATAATGATTTTTGGACTTCCAAATCCCATTTCATCTAGTTTCTCATGAATAATATCCTTCCATTGTCCATCATATCCTCCATTATCGTTAATCATCTTTTTTCTAGCCATTTTCTAAAACCCAAAAAGAATAGTGTGAGAGGAAAAATTGATAATAAAGGGGGAGTAACTTCAATATCTAACATCTTAGGTTAAATTCTATGATCTTTACCATAGTTCTAGGACTATATCATATACGTATACTTATCCTTAGGGTCATCCCTAGACATACCATAGAAATATATCTAGGGATCTCACTAACGTTTTCGCATCCTAGTTTACAAAGGTTAACTAAACCTTTCCTATGATACCAACTATAGCGACCCGAAGCATGAAGTACGTGGGAAATACATTAATTTTGAAAAATACATAATACATAACAAAAACAGACAAACAAGGATCACAATAGTTTAGTGTCTTTGGAAACTCGAAATATAAACATCTAATCATGTTGAAAGATCTTCAAAATCTCCTATAACGATCTTCCCCTTTTGTATCCTTACCTAAAACCTTTCTTTATTTCCTGGGGAAAATAAAACATAAAAAGGGTGAGCTCAAATGCTCAGTAAGGGCAAACATAGAGAACATAAAACAATCCATAAACATTTGAAAGAAAAATCTTGAACATGAAATCTAAACATTAAAACCTTGAGAAAATACATAAATCAAGGAAGTACATAAGGCATATATCATAATGGAACATCAATCATGATAAAATATAATGGGAATAAAACATTTAATTGTGGAAACCATTCCGCACATGTCATGATTTCCATAGTAGCCAAGACGTTGCTTCCAAGACCATCATAGTGGACAAAGTCCCTTTCGGAATCGAGTTCACTCCTCATTTCAGTCCTATAACACTGAACTGGATTAACTTACCATTCCAACCATGTATATCTCATTAGATATACATCTTTACTCAATGAATCGGAGGGAGATATAGGTCCCATCCATCTCATAATTAAATCAATCTTACTTGTGCCACAAAATAAACATACATCATTCATAATAACCCAATGAATAAAATGGGTTTCATAATCATCATCCCATCATTACATAATACATATAAAATAAATGGATATAATTTCATAATAAGAAAAGAGAAACCATGTAAATAATAGAGACATTATACTTGAAACATACACATATGAAATAATGTCAACTTAGATGGAAAATGTTTTTGATAAAACACTTGAAATGATTTCTTGAGGAAAATATACTTTCAACTTCAAAATAATTTTCGTTTCGAAAAATGTCATGCACTTTTAAAACGAAGGGTTTTTTTAAAAATAATCATGCAAACTTGTAGAGGAATCTTTATGAAAATGAGGCATTATAAAACCGTAAAAATATGTTTGTGCCGTATAAGTTAAAAAAACATTCTTCTCGTACTTTTGGCCGAAAAGTCAAAAAGTACCTCATAAAATAATGATTCCATACATACCATGTATTAAAAGTCAAAAATGGGTAAATAAGACATTAAAAAACACTTTTAAAAAACATGTACATTGATGATAACAATAACCCCAGTAAATACATACGAATAAACAATCTCGGATAAGAACGAGATTGGAAAAGTTATCCCTTACCTTACTTCTAATATACTTCATACGTAACCGAACCTCCTGTATAATTATTTAAATATTGTCATTTACTTATTAAATAATCATATTCATTGTTATGATATCTTATATATTTCACTTATGAGTTTATATTACCCGTTATTTTTTAAATTCGATGGAAAAGCAGCGTTTTGGGTAAAATTGTTTCATTTATCGTACGTGTTTCGACTTTTTGTTATTAATATTATTTCTTATATACTGATTTAATTAATAACAGAATTTAAATCATGATTTATATGTAATATATATTCAGAATATACAAATATATATGATAGATCGATAAATGGAATGAAATACATTGTTCATGGAGACGGTAGGGCGTAAGTACGCATGAACGCTTTTTTCGTTTCCTTATTGAATTGAATGGAATTAAGTAAACGACATATATATATATACATACATAAATCCAGTATCCTTATTATGTCATATATTTCATGATTATTTATTATATATACTTTATAATTATTCATAAATAGTTAACATGGAGAATGAATCTCATCGCGTCGTGGAGACGGTAGTCTGTACGTACGCACGAGCGATGACATCATTCCCATGATCATGGAATTGTATTGAAGTGTATGTATACTATTTCAGAATCAGTATAATTTTAAAATAATCATATATAGTTATTTATTTACACCATTATACAATCCAAGTAAGGTGGTGGTGGAAAATAGATTACACCACGACGTGGAGACCGTATTCCGTATATACGCACGCGCGGTGATTTCGTTTTCAATAGGATGGATAGTTGGTGAAATAGGGTTTTTTCATAATTATAATAACATATAATTATATTATTGATACATATGTTATTACTTCAAATTGAAACAACTAATGAAGATGAAGTGGAATAAGTAATAAAGTTGAACGAATCAGTAACTGACATTACCTCTTCTTTGAAGCGCCTCTTTGAGACCTCCTCTTAGGGAACTAAAATTGTCTTCGAAGAAGACCAGGACCTCTAGGATGTTTCTAGGAAAGTGTAGAAGAGAATTTTTAAGGGGTTTTCCGAGCTTGAACGGTCAAAGTGTTGTGAGGAAGAGAGGGATGAGGTGCCCTTTTATAAGGGAGGAGGGGGGAACCTTTTGAAAAACTAAAAATATTATTTTATTATAAAGTCATATTCGGTTTTAATAGCTCAAAAGTGATTTATTTCGAAGAAAAGGTGGGTATGGGTCGAAATACTCTCATAAAATATATTTTAGACAAGTTTAGGTTTCTATTTTAACCTTTTCATTTAGATTTAACTTTAAGAAAAATAATTTTACTTTTGCCGTGTCTTCTTGTTTTTTTACACTCTAAGGTTAATAATCTTACTATAAAAAGCCAAACAAACCCCAAGTTGTGAATTGTTAATATATATATATAACCTTATCTAAGTTATTTGGCCAAACCATATATTTTTACCAATAAAATAACAATTAATAATATAATATTTTTTTTAAAAACTATTTTATGTCAATTTTGACACTATTTGGTACTTGATTTTTGTGAAAATCATAAAAACATTATTAGTTAGAAAAAAGTTATATAAATCAATACTAACATTTCATATTAACATAGAAATTGTTGGAATTCATAAAAAGTCTCAAATTACATTTTTTGGGTATTTATAACATCAATTATGTCAATATTTAATTAATAAGATAATTACTACATCATCATTGTGTCATAAATAAATTAAATTATTTAATGTCTAAAAATAAAAAATAAAAAACCATTATGTAGGAAATCTATTTATATTTTAATTGAATATTTATAGTCGAATTTACCTTATGTATAACGCTTTATTAAAAATGATTTAGTTATAAAACATTGATTTTAACTATTTTAACCCTTCTTTAAATAAATTAATAATAAATGCCCAAATATAATCCAAGTGGGCCTAAATAGTCATATTTTATTCAAAACGTTGTTTTTGGTTGAATTATACTTATCCAATAGAATTAGGACATGTGTTATGGTAATATTAATATCATTTGTACCCTTAATTACCATATTTACTTATAACTGTGGTAAATAAAAGTAAAAAGTTAATATTCACCATAAATTATTTTCATCTCATTGAACCACATTTTAGTCCTTTATATTAACCATGTCTCTTGGATTTTTGAAATGCAATTCACAGAAGTGGTAAAATTTCATTTAAATGAAAAAGTCAGTTTTTTAACTACCACTAAACAGTTTCACTATTCATCAAAAATTGAAGTTTTTCAGAAAAATACCAAAAATTCAGCCTAAGAATTATTTGATATTCCGAATTCAAAATTGATGTATACTTTTCCAAATTCAAAACATATAACTGGCATTAATTAATTTTAAAATTAATTTCTGTTATCAAAACAAATAGCGTGCTTTTAATAAACAATAACTAACAAAAGATTGATACTTGTTTATGTCAAATTTCAGAGTGAAATTATTTCCAATGACCAACATTGTATTAAATGGTAAAAATATATTATAGTTACTAATTAATACCAATTAAAAAGATAATCTATCCAAATAAATTATTGCAATGAAAAAAGTTGTTTTTAATTAAAATATATCGAGTTTTTACTATTCATTAAAATATGAAAGTTATCAGAATAATATGAAAATTTTATCCATAGTAAATTTTTATATCCTGATTCCAAATAATAATCTTATTTTGTAAAATTGACCTTATAGAGATTTCAGAAACAATATTTAAGGTGGGTGCCCCATCAAAAGGCAGGAAAACTGCAATTTTTTTAAAAAAATACTTATTTTACTCGAAAAATTGATTCTGTTCTCATACCATGTTCTAGAAAATGTGTAAGATGAATAATAATGTTATAAAATTCAAAATTTAGTTGATAAAATTCATAATGGGTAGTTCATATAACATATCATTGTTTTGGAAAACTCAGTATTGCGTACAACACACGCTATCGTGGAAGGTCATGATTGTGTGTAATGCAATCCAAGTGAGGGATGCGTGTTATGCATGCTCCTTTTGGTGTAGCATACAAAACAAGACATTAATGAAATTAAAAGAATATTTTTCATAAAATCTCGGGGTGTTACAGCTTCTTTATCTATACTAATTCCATAGTGGCCATTATATAGGGAGTCTTAGATATAGGTCTTACATCTGGAATTAAATTAATATAGAACTCAACTTCTTACTGTGGAGTAAGTCCAGGTAAATCCTCAGGAAATACATCAACATACTCTTAAACTATGTGAACATATTCAATTTTAATATTTCATTACTCTCCCATAGGTATTGTTTTATCTTCCTGTCCATGTATTTTATTTAGTAGTGTTACTAGGGGTGGTTCTATAAAAAAATTATGTGGCAAGGTTTCTACTCTAAATATAAGGGATTTTAAACTGTTATAAAAAATTGTAACTTCCTTATTCATGGAATAAATCTTCACATCATAATTTGATAAAAAATTTATACCAAGAATTATATCAAAGTCATTGATTAGTATGATGACAAGGTTATCAACTAAAGTAGGTTTTGATGTCTAGAAGGGGAATAATCGACATGTCTTTGTTACTACAATACGCCCTCTTTGATTTATGAATAAAAGCTACTTTATTACATCAAATTGGACATATCTAATTTTCTTGGAAAACTGGGAAGATATAAATGAATGCGATGATCCATAATCAAATTATGTGTTGGCTATGTTTGTGGAAACAATTAAAGTACCATACACCACGTCAATAGAAATTTCAACCTCTTTGGTTGTAAACGCATATGATCTCCCTTCTTCTCTTTGATTTTCCTAAGGCGTGTTTCCTTGGCTCTATGGAAACTCATTTTCATAGTGTCCCATCTCTTTGAAATGTTAGCATTGAAAATCAATGAATTGTTTCTTCCCCTTACATTCATCTGACTAATGACCCATTTCTCGTATGTTATAGCAGACTCCCATTCCTTTCAAGCATTTCTCGAGATGATTGTTTCCATAGTTCTCACATAATGGGAATAACATTTTTCCCTTTTCTTTATTGGTGCGACTCTTTTTCCATTTTTATTAGAGTAATGTTTCTTATCATGGTTTCCTTTGAAAACATTCGATCTAGAAAAATCCATCTCTATTTTGATGGCACTTGATACAAGTTCATCATATGATGAAAATTAATGAAAATCCATCTCCCTTTGAAGAATTTTCATAAGACATTCGAATAAATTATCACTCTTTTCTGTCGAGTAACCTACATAATCTATGGCATACCTGGCTATCCCTCTGAATGTTTCCTTATACTCTGCAACACTATATTTTTTCCTTTAATTTAAGCTAAATAATTTCCACTTCATTTCAGTTTGTTGCTCGAGAGGGAAATATTTTTCGAATAATATTTCCTTAAAAGTACTCCATTCCATACCATCTATTTCTTCTTCATGTTCCGTATTCTGAATCAAGGACAATTATTGATCAATTTCACCCTTGAAACAATATACGGCGAGTACTACATTTTCATTTTCATTGTATCTTAATGCCTTGAATATTATTTCAATGTACATGATCCATTTCTCAGCAACCATTGGGTTAGTAGTCCAACTAGAAGATGGGGGGTTCTGCCGCATGAAACGATCAAACATAGGTGTGGAATGGTTATTTGTTACAACCTGAGTATGTTTTCCATATATGGTAATGATCTGATCTTCTACAACATTGACTATGTTGACTTTCTTAGTAGGGAGATCACTCGCTTTCCAATGAGTATTGATTCCCCTTCTTCTGTTAGAGGTCTTTTCTAAATAATGGGATACACTATATTAGTTAATGAATCTCATATATAAAATCACTCAACATAGATTGAAATTCTATGCATAGATAATCTTATAAAAATGAGTTATTTAGGGAAAAATTTACATTAAACTCCTTCATAATGGCATTTGATGAAAATGTAAGTTATCAAAATCATATCCCCCGAGTGTCATAACCAAGTGCAACAAGGCCCATTTTTTTCCACCAGTTCTCGTTCGAGTCTAGCTCAAAAAGGTGTTTTTGGGTTTTACCCCAAGATACATCTGTGCGAGAGCTGCCTCTACATGATCATTTCCAAACAAGGATTTATTGCTAAAAGATCCACATAATCTATTCCATACCAAAATACGAGAACATTATTGTACCTTTATCATCAAATACTACCTTAGGGAATCGTTCCCTACTATACATTTCCAACTCTAGTTTACATGTTTTCTACTAAATATCATACGATACCAACTATAACACCAAATCCCTTTAGACTTGACTCGGTGCATTTCTTGTGATATTTGAATGGTAAGAAGGAATGAATAATCATGAAGGAAGAATCAATTTAGTAGTATTGTATAACCTATATACATTGATTTAACAAAAATTACTTTGAAAAAGGATACAAGATACAATACATAACAAAACCAAAAATTGCAAACACATGAACTCAATAAATGACCATTTCTTCATCATCTGTTGAAGGTAAAAAATGAAAGGGGTGAGCTAAAATGCGCACTAAGGGTTAAATATAGTAGAATAATGAGTAAAATAATAAGTGAATAATTATCAATATGACATAATCAATATGACATAATCAATATGTCATGGTGAATAAATGAAAAACTGATGCCATTAATAAACTGAGAATGAAACTGCTTCCGTAGATTTTGTCAAAGTAAAAACCCCATGGATAATAATTTTAACTAATAATGAATAAAGATAATTATTATTAATTGGATGTCATATGTCTGCCACATGAGATTTTAATAAAGTTAAAACGGTTTTCTTCTATGGGTAGAAACACATTTGATTTTTAGAAACAAACTTGAAGGGTATGTCGCCAACTGATTTGTCTCATGAGACCTATCGATGCATCGGGGGGCTGTAGTGGCCCCAAACCACATCTAATTCCAAATAATTTTATATAAATATATTCAAAATAAGATAAATATGACATTACATTATCCTTATATAATAGAGGATACATATTAATCAATATCTCCATAGTCAAAACATCATTCATAATAAATACCGTATGTAAAGTGGTATACAGATTATACAATAATTATATCCATGTTATTAGAATAAGGAAATTTAAATGGAATATAATCTCAATTGAAAATTGATTTCAAATAGATATTAGGTATACCACATAATAAAGAGTAGGTTCACAATACAAATCAAGTCACAACGAAGTAAAAATTGAGACAAAGCACGTCCCCACATTGTAATCAATTGAGTCATATGACCAAAATTAAAAAAACAAAAATTTGGTCAAATCAAACCATGAATATAAAGAGGATAATAATAACTTATATAAAGGGTCCTTATATCTATAAAACATATAATAAATAAGAGTTGAACAGTGGAAATACCATATAATTGAATGTGAGATGAGAAAACCCCTTACAAACATTTCAGTTTGGTAACGAGTGTTATTGTGATGGATTAATGAGAGGTAAAGGTTTTACCATTATTTATATGTCACTAGGAAATTATGGGGGAGGTTAAAAAACATACCAAATCATTAGGTATTAAAATTAAAAGATCACAACATAGGGGAGATTCTTGAACAAAAGTGAGGGATAGGATCCCTTACCTTATGCTCGAAGGTGTATTTGATTTTTCTAAATGACCTGAATAATCAAATTTAGTTTCATTAATTAATATTTAAATAAAAAAATAAACATGTAATTGATATTTTATGACCTTATTTGGTTCATTGATGTCATTTTAAATGGTTTAAGAGATTCAATTTTATTTGTTTTTTTGCATTTTCCTCTTTGGTTTTCATGATCCATTGACCTTTATTCATGAATGATGTTTGTTTGAAATGTAGTTAAAAATGGAGAACTTTTTATATAAATAATTGGTGACATTAGTGAAATATAAACTATCTTATAATGATTCTGGTTATATACCATGAGGATGACTCATTCAATGTGTAAAAAATAAACGTTTGGATTTGGCTTGACGGTTTTGTGCCAAATAATTTTTTTGTATTATTATTCAATATTATGAAATTATAAGGATTATATAACATTATTAAAGATAAAATAAATATATTATGACCATATTCAACCATTTAAATTTTTAATGAATAGTATTAAAGAGATTAATGCAAATTGAAAACCCATCTTCCTTGAGTGTGAAAAATTTACACATCTCGGACCGTGTTTTCATTAATGGTATAAAAAGAGGGGAAAAGAGATATGATGATGAAATATTCCATTTTCACAAAGAAAATACATTGCATGTGTGGTACTAGAATTATCATGGAATTTGTATGAGGGGAGTTGAGAAAATAAACAAATAGAAAAGAACATAAAAGAAATGAAGGAATTGAAAAAATGAATTAACCTCTTGCGACTTCCTCCTTTGAGAACCAATTAAGGGGAGTGGTTTTGGATTTTGAAGATTCTAGGAGATTTTGAATGTGGAGGAGTGGGGGATCTTTGTGAGATATTTGGGAAGAATATTTTAAAGGATGAAGTCTTGAGATAAGTGAAGAGAAGAGGAGTGAAGGGGGTTTTATAGTGGATAAGAGAGGGGATTTCTCAATATAAAATTCATTAATTTATTATTTCTACACAAGAAAAGGAATAATGAGTATTCCATAGAAAAAAATAGTAATTTTAACACGTGAATCTGAATAAATTGGTATTATATCATCATATCATCATCAATGACACAATTAATCCATTATTTTTCATTTATTGTGAATTATCAGATTTTATTATTCATCAGAAATTCATGTACTTCTGAAAAATCTGAAAAATTAATCCTAACCATTTTTCGACGTGTATAATCCTAAAATGAAGTCCATATTTTAAAAATAATTTTCTTTATATGACTATTTAAATATTTAATTAAAATAATTATTTAATCATAAAATATAAACACATAGGAGTTTCATCTTCATTTTTAAGGTGCCTAAATTCATTTATACACTCAATCGTATGGATACCATTTATATGATTCATATTACAAATCATAAGGGTATGTTAATATTCGTAAGAGTTGGTTACTATTCATAAGGGCGGGTTACTATTCACCAAAAATATATTTTTCCTTATCGGAGTCCAAATAACATACTGATCACAACCATGTATGTCTGTTTTTAAAAATTCACATCATAAAAGTGAGAAAATTAGGTTTACATGGCTAGGTTATTGATATCTTCTATAAGTAACCATGTTTTGTTCCATATTGGTTCAGTGATTAATGAAATATAGGTTATAACTAGAATTTAATTAAGAGAAACATTCGATGAAGGGTTTGGGGTACTACACATCGAACATTTTTAAAGTTTCATACACATGGGTGCATCTATTCTAGGGAAAGAATAGAATTTTATGTATCTTAATAAGGATGTTATGACCTTGAAAACCCAAATTCTGTATATTAAAAAATAGTAATTTTTTTCTATATGTCGACTATTCCCAAGAGTCTGTTATTGGGTTATGTTTTATAGTATATGTATATAAAAATATAGTTCACATCAATCATACTAAACACTCATTGGTGACAACTGTAGTAGACCAAATTCGTTTAATGCAATGATGATAGATTCATTAATACATTGGTAAATGGTATATTAGATTTCACCCAATTGGATTTAACCATTTAGTATATGTTCATATTTATAACATTATAATAAAAAATCTAAAATAAAATATAATATTACAATATGAATATTTTTATTCTATCTAAAATATAACAATAATTATTCAATGTTAACATTTATTTATCCTAATAATAAGAAAATATTTGAGCCTGATCATTGATTCACTATTAGGTAATATGTATAATAAATCCATCAATATAATAAATAATTCATTAATAATATGACTCAAATTAAAAATAATCAAATATTACATATAAATAATATCAAGATGGGAGAATATTTCAATGGAAGAAATAACAAGACAATTTATAAAATTTGAAATAATAAATAAATTAAAAATTATTGAACTAATAATTCTAGATATCACAATCATTATATGATTGAATCATTCTCATGATATCATACACAAATTGGAATGTAAAATTCTAATTACCCAAGCATGATTATTTCATGAGTCCTATCAAGTCATTCAATTATAGTTATTTTCTATCCAAACCCATTCACATTTTATGTAAAATTAATTCAATATATTATATATTTTGTTACAAAATTCATTACATAATAAACATATCATTGAAAAATAATTCATATTGAAAAATAATTGATATAGGATGTCAATATTTTCATTGATCAATAAAAATTAATCCACATGGTTATAAATTAACAAATGCTAAAACATGATATTGAATTTTAATTTAGTTGAACTATATTACAGTATGAAAAAAAAAATATTTATATACACCATAAAATATTAAAAAAATTAATTATTATTGAACACGTCTCAAGGAAGGAAAAGTGAGAAAATCCCCTTAGATTGTAATATTTACTTTCATGAATGATTTTTAACATCATCATTAATAAAATATACTATATTAATGAATTTTTTTTAAAAAATTACTCATATTTATTAATATTTATATTTATTTATTCCAACCATTTACACCCCATGTATATGTTACTTGTTGTTTATTTTTATCACCTAGTGTTAATAATTTCAATTTTCACGTGCATGATTTAAAATGGTGAAGTCAATCCTCATTATTGGATTTAATGTTCAAAAATAAAAAATCATTAAAGTAAATGTCATTAAAATTCTTTAGGATTTACAATTCTCCAATATCATTCAATGATAAATACTATTATTCTACAACATGATGAAATTAGGGATGAGATTTTTATGAGTAAATTACAAAAATCTGGGGATTAATTATAAATGACCTATAATTAGTATTTTTAACCTAAATGATTATAGTATTGATATATATCATTTATTTATATAATATATATGCTCATATTCACTTTTGAAACTGGAAATGTAATAAAAATTGCGAAAAATAGAATACATCAATTTAAGGAGATGATATTCCTTATGTACAAATGAGTGATGTTTTCATTTTACAGCGAATGGAACCGAATGATGGTAAATAATAATTCAACATATTAGAACAATAATTATTTAAGAAATATTATATATGATAATTATATATAAGATATGTGGTGTTGAAAAATGAATTATTCTATACATAGTGGTGGTGGTTGGTACATACACAGATGTGAAATTTTCATTTTTTTAATAGGAAAGAACAAAAATTATTGAATTCTTATTCAATAAAAATAAAAAAAATTTATATTTACAAAAAATAGATATAAAATATTAATCAATATAGAAAAGGTAAAAATTGTATTTATATTTGAATAAATAATAGAGAAACCCCACTATAATAGAATCAATGTTACATATTTGACAGAGTGGTACTCTGTTAGAATGCCCTTGTGGGATATGTGTTTAGTTTCTTAACAACATCCATAAGGAATATAAAAATAATTGGATAAAGGAAACATATAGTGAATTGGTTTTCATAGGTGAATTGGAATTTTATTTTGATGAGAAAATAGGCATGTAATTTATACTTTTGTTGACAGGTGGGTTAGGGTTATATAATATATTATTTTACCATTCATCAATATAAATATTTACAGGTGTTAAATCATATGAATTTTTGGTTTTATTAAATAAATTAATATTAATTGATAATATATCAATATAAAAAATTATTTTAATAATTGAACCACCTCATCAAAATGTAATAAATACAAAATAATTTTTCATTATGAATAATATATAACTATGGCTTTAACATTTGTGACAATTGTTATTAAATTCATTAAAAAAATCATAAATTCATTGTTTTTCTCATTAGATAAATAATTTTTCATGAATGTGGCTTCATAAAATTTAAATTCACTATTAAGTAATTATTATTTAATAACAGTTATGGTGTACATGAAAACAATATTATCATTATTAACCTAAAAATAAATTTCGTTATAAAAATTCTAAAAATTCTTCCAAAGATAATTTAAACCCTATGTGTTCAATTTTATTGGTGTTTGAAAAAAAAATTTCTTATTTTTTTGTAAATGTATTGTAACAATTATAGAGAAAATGGATAGATATTATTTTAAGAAAAAAATTATAATTAATGAAAATAATTAATTAATTCTCATTATTTTTATAGTAACAACCATCATACGGTTGATAACAAATATTGTTTTTATATCATAAAGAAAATACATATAAATTTTTATTAGAATAATCTATTTATACTATTTTTTAATGCACAACAAGGAAATTTTTATGAAAATAAATGTTTTTACCATTAAATGGTTTTATCATAATTTATATAAATTAACATTTAATTTATAAATGATTATTAATTTTCAAAAATAAATAATGATTACAATTATGAAAAAATATTATATAAAAAGGATAAATTTATATTTTATTTAATTATAATATAGTTTCCTGAATTTCTCCATAGTATCCCAACGATCATCAGTTTGAGCCATGCAGCCTCATCAGATGTGAGGGGATGTTTCCAAGAGAGTATGGTTCCATTTTCTAAAACAAATTTAAACAACAAATCACATTATGGATGAATAAAATATAAACAAAATTATGTGATATATATGTGTATGAATTTTTTTGATTATATTACTAAATTTTAGAAACTAATATTTAATATTCATTTTTGAATGATGAAATAAAATAAATAAAATAATTCTTTGAAAATATGTGATGATACAAATCATATAATTTATATTATTTTTGGCGATATAAACAACTCTTCCATCATTATGATAATTTTTTCATGAAATTATACATTGAAACAGGTTATTCTTATCAGAAATACATTAAAATGTGTGAACTTCTCTTCTGAGGTTTTATATATAAGAGTTTTTTATTAAAAATATATATAAGGTTATCATTACAAATATTAGAATATATATTTCATCGCATCCTTTGTCAGATGAGGTAGAAGTCTGAATTTCATCCAATATTAGTCAATGATTCAGGACCATAACCGTTAACACTCATTGGTAAAGCATATAAGAACATTGAAATCCAAAGGAAATATACATATTTCATTCTATATAGGAATCTCATAAATAGTATACGAAACAATGATGAGTCTCTATTTTATACTATAACGATCAGACAATAATCATTACATATTCTAGTTAATAAAACATTAATAGAAATATTACATTCTCAAATATCATTTCGATTTACTATTTTAGAATGTGAAGATATAATTCATTCATATATACCAAAAAAATAAAAATGAGTACAATTTAAAATATATAAATATTCTCATAATAAAATGATGTTAATAAAGTCATTAAATATATTCATGAAAATTATTCAGTACAATCATATTGTCTTCTTCTATTATCTTACCCATCTTTAATGCCGGCCAAAAAATATTTCAAAGCATGGGATAAGCACTAAAAGAATTGGAAGGGATATAAAAAATATTGAAACTATTATTAATGGAATACTTATAAACATATAAAATCATTCTCATAAAGTTGTACATGTCACCCATAAATTATCTTATACATATATTATTGAAACAAGAGATTTAAATAAGGAATAGTAAAAATAAATAATAATATAAACGTAGCATTGGGAATTAGATATAGAATATTTTTAACCCTCTTGGAAACCATATGATTTTTAATAGTCATGACTACCTTATAATATAATCCTCACAGATACCTTAGAGTGTAAAAATCATAGTTACACTTGAAGCAACCATTCAGCAAACCTCTGATATAAAAATAACCAATGAATTGGGGGTATATGTAGTTCCCACAATTAATCCTAAAAATATTCAAAGAACCATAACCTAATTATTAATGAGGTATACTTTCATAAAAACAACCCTTTTGAATATTATCATAATAGAAGCCGAAAAGATGATTTTAAATGAAAAATTCTTTAAAAATATAACATAATTGAATTTATAATTAAGATAATGTATGAAAAAATTGTATACACTATAAGTACACATAATAAATAAAATCAAAAAAATTATCACACATATAATCTATGTACCACTTATATAATGAATTAAATGATTAACCTAAACAATTGAAATTAGGTAAATAATTCTCTTTCCTTAGGTTTTCCCTACCTGATATGTGTTTGAACATATTTTATAACAGTTAAAAGAGTTTTATTAGTATTTATATAAAATATTCACAAGAAAAACAACATAAATGGTTATCTTATATCATCATCCCTTTAATTTATAAATAATATTTTGTTATTTCAACTGTTTTTTGTGTGTGTTTGAAATTTTTTCCATGGTCAGTTCATAATGGGGATTCTTTTTAGAGGAATGGGAAACCATAGATGTAGAATAAAATGGCAATAATATGTTCCTATAATATTAAATGGCAACCAAAAACATTTTTTATATATATTATGATTAATATTTAGATAAAAAATTATTGTTATTAATTTAAATCATTTTGGCAGTTCACTGATAATCACTAGTCATTTTCATTATATAATTTAATACTATGTATATATGTTATTTCCAGAACAAAAAAAGGTCATATAAAAAATTTAAAATATTTTTACACCATTAAAATAATTTTAAAACCAATCATTAAGTATGTAATGTTAATTTAAAACACATTATCCATAATGTCTGTAAATCGACACATCTTGGATGGTGTTTTGGTGCTTAAAATATTTGGGGTGGAATGATGGTTAATGTTTCAAAAAACAAGATAAAATTAAATTATATATAATATACTATATTCTTAAGGCCTCTTGGATTAGTGGAGTGGGAGAGTGTATATGAAATTACAAATAAATGAGAAAAAAATAAAAGAATATAGAAAGGGATTTTTACCTTTGGATTTTTCATCCTTGAGAACCTCTTTAAGGCATTTTCTTTTGTTCTTTTGGTGAGCCTAGAATGTATTAGAGATGGGGAATAGTCTTAGAATGTTTATTGCATAGAATTTTATAGTGATAAAATCATGAGTGGTGTGGGGAGAAGAGGGGGTGAGGTTGTTATTTATAGTGGAGGGTGGTCGATTATTTTAATCATTGTTTTATTATTTTTCTTGTAATTTGATATATTGTTGGTTTTTACTTTTAAATACAGAAATAAGTTCATTTGAGTTCAAACCAGGGGTTTTAAATCAACAAAACAACATCCATGACTCAATAATTCACGTATTCAATTTATTAATATTTATTTATATTTTTTATTCACAAAAAATTGTAGTATTTCTGAAAAATATAAAAAATTCACTCCAATCATTTATGGATGTGTATAATTCAAAAATTAAATCAATATTTTAGAAATAATTCTTTAATATGTTAAATTTAATTCTTAATTAAATTCATCATTTATTCAAAAAAATCTATTTTCAAACTATATGTGATTTTATGACACATTAAAAAATTAATTAATCTCTCATTAAATTTTCCTAAAATAATAAGACAACAAAATAAAAAATTCCGAATATATTTTTATAAAATTATAATTTGTATTTAAATTATAAATTATATCTATAATTGAAATTAATTATTGGTGATTAATAAAAAATACAACCCCAAAATTTCTTATTTAAACATAATTTATTTAGTTATTCCATGATATAGATATATCATTATTACACTTGTATGTATATGTTATTTTATTTATAATATCCTAGGCGAGGTTTCCATTCTATTGGGAAAATTACTATTCTAAACCGTTGTGTTACAATTCTAAAGGTTACGTTACTATTTCATTAGTATAAATTCTGTAATTTTTATAAATATAAATTATTTCATTAAAATAATAAACAATTATTTTAAATATTTAATTCAAAAAACATACATTATAAATACCTGGGTTGTTAAAATTATGACATCGCTCTCATGTATTTGGGGGATTACGGTTTTGACAAGAAAAACGTATAAAACCATTTATATTTAATGAGTTAAAATCAATACATGGGATAACAAATATTTCATACATGTTATGATTGTAACGTAGATCTTTGTAAAAAGATAAATCAAACAAATAAAAAAACATAAGACTTTTATTGAAATAAAAATTCCAATAGAAAAACTTAAGATATTCTTGGTAGGTATATAAATTTTAAAAAAATAGAGATCCAATATTTTTTTCATAAATATTAATATATATGAATTTTTGAAAATAAAATATGACTTAAATCATGAATATTTGAACCCTTCTTGAGAATAAATTCTCCAATGAATACCAATTTACTTGATTTTAAATTTTAACTATCATTAAATTTTTTGTACAAAAAACATAATGTCGGATTAGAGTGACCATTTATCTGATTCCAATCCAACTTACCAATATTAATCTAATATCATAAGACAAGGTCAAAACAAAACCAAACTTATCATTTATCTAATAGTTCATGATCAATCTATATTGATGAAAAATACATTTCATTTCTATTTTTTCAATACCCATTTTATGTAACATTCCATATAAAAATAATTAATTCATGTGTTTTATCCCAAAATCTAGTATTATATTTTACGATTACTAATAATTATCTTATGTTAAAAATGTGTATGTATTGAAATACTAATTTATCATGTTATATGAATTTTTCTCATATTAGTAAGAAAAAAATAGAAATTAATTGGATCCCAAAAATGTAATTGGGAGTTATTGAATTTAATCATTAATGAAATAAAAAATTAGGATAGTGAATAACATGTAATGTAGCCTCATTTCCTTAAAAAGAAAAATATATTATAGAACTCAATTATGAATGAATTTACCAATGGAGTTAACCTCATACAATGATATACTATAGTGAAATTAAATTAGTCACTTCTGAATCTGTCTCCTTGTGTAGCTATTAAATATCCATAGATAGTCATTGTTCTCAATATCTACATACATCAACTCTCACCCGTTTTATATATTCATCATATTTTTAGTGGATAATATTTACAAATGATGATTAATATCAATTGGTCTATGAAAACTTATGTCCTGATTCTTTTCCATGTATTTTATAATTCAATCATTGTCCCACTGTTAAAATCTTAAGAGTGTTGTAGCCTCATACTCTAACACATATTTGGAAATTTCTAGAGACTGAACCTATAATTGTCCACTTTTGGTAATCAAATTTTTTCCCATGTTTTAAAGGGTACCATATTATGAATGTAGGATACCTATGTTTCTATTATAGTTTACAAAAGTTATTCATTTAATATCTATGTTCAATAAATTGTGTATCTATAATCAATATTAAATTTTGTTCCATTTCTTATGAATAATAAAAATGGCCTTCAGAACAATAATAATGACCTGTGAGTTAATGGGTTAATATTTTATGCGGAAACATAAATTTATTTGCATAAATTATTGTGGATTTTGTGGTTGTGAATCACAGGATAAAATATAGGAGTTCAGACACCTCTAAAAGTTTATTTTATGGTTTTGTGTGCTTTTTAATGGTCTTTAGAGGCATCAAGTGGATTTTTATGGGGTTGAGGTCCATATAATGTATGGATTTATATTATATATTTCACATCATAGAGAGATAAATTGTTTTTATATATGATGGATTCTTGGTTAGGATGTGTCCTATTATGACATAGGGTTTTTGACGTTGATGTCAAATGGAGAATATTATTAACATATATCTAAGATATTACACTATAAATCCATAGATTCAATGGATATTTCAGACATTGATGTTTGAGAAGGAATACAAATACAACAAGGGGTCCACCATGAATGGTTCTTGTGGGGTATTATAAATCCCCTAGGTAGAGGTATCTAAATTGATGCACTCGATAACCCTATAATGATTGGTTGGGATATCTTATTTCAACCCTAATGATCATAGTATCTTAGTGAGTAAAAGGGTCATATGTCAATGTGTCTATAAAGGTTGGAACTGGGATATTATTTACATGATCAATCCATAATACGCACCTCTATTGTTTTTAATAATAAATTTAAAATTATTAAAATTATTACCTCCCCCCATTTATGGCTACTAAGACCAATATTGAGTATCCCCTCTCCCAATTGATTATCCTCTCCCCCTTAACTATTTTATTCTCAAATCATTGTTTCTTTATGGATTGATGTGTTACCAAAATAAAAAGATTCTTCTAATAATGTATAATGTATGACCTTTGATCTGTATTTTGTTGAAGTATTTTTTTACTATATTCTAATATTTATGTTTTAGGTCATATTTGTCTAATTTACTAATTTTGTGAAAATTGTTCATATCAAGAAGTGGTATCATACATGTTAACTTCTATTTGATTGAATTATATAATTGTTTTAATATTTCTTCATATTCATACTATTTTTATGTGATACATTATTTTTTCCATGGGAGGTTGGTTTAGGATTTCTATGAGGTGTATGGTGTGTACAAAATGTGGAAATTGATTCGAGAAATGCATATTTAGTGTGACTTAAATTTGTTTTGAAATGAATACTGATTTTTGTATCTCTAAGAAAATATGTTTCCATAGGGTGTAACCTATAATTTTATCCAACGAAACCCACAGTTATCTCAATCCATGTATTTTAATAAATGGCATATATTGATGTCCCAAAGAGGGTTCATTATCTATCTTGTCGTAAGGGCATTGGGTAATAGTTTCAATGAGTGGATAGATTTTCTAATTGAATATATATGATATCATTGATACATTATGATCAGGAAAAACACCTTATAGGAGAAGTTAGATATTCTAAAAATTTAATTTTGAGGGTAAACTTAATAGTATCATTGCGTAATTACTTTATGGGTTTCAATGTTATAGGATATTAATGTAAGTCGATAATATGGGTGTATCTAATTCTATTATTATGGGATGAGTATAGAATGTCTCTACATATCATTCTTAAACCATTATGTGTGGTTCATTTGGGAAAAAAATTATTAATGGAATTATATTATAACCCTTATGGGTGTATTTTATGAAATGAATTAAAAAGGGGATAGGGTTTTTGATTCCTCTCGGGATTGTTATGGTGGTTGACATTGACATACATTGGGGATGATAATAAGAATTTATTATAAACACCAGGAAATTGATGTTCCATTAATGTGTATTTTTTTTTGGTGTAATGATAAATGAGATAAAAACTATAGATTAACTGAGTCCAATGGGACATGGAATAATTCAAATATGTTTTTCAACACAATTTTATGAATGAGGTACTGTCGTTGGTGAGATTTAGACAGGGATGGATTTTTTGAGTTATCATGGTCCATCAACTTGGGGAGTACAATGGATAGAATGTGCCCATTAATGAGCAATAATTATTTTTAATATCATTATTGATTTATTTCCTAACCCTGATTGTGTATTTAAGATTCATTTTTATCATCAAGGGAAATAGATTAGGGTATAATGTGATACCACCCATTATTTCTCTCGTTTATCTACTTAGAGTTGGTATTTTGATATTTATAAAAAATGGGAGATGTTATAAGTTAGTGGATTTAATGTTTCATGAGGTTTAATATTTTTTTCCCATCCATATTAAAATTTTTATTTGGTATAGGAGATATAACACATGTCATGATGACCATAACCTAATGGGATTGTTTATCTTGTGAAAGATATTGGCTATTAATATTCCCTAAACTAATTATTTCCTTCTTGGACAAGTGGACCATAGATATGACAATGTGATAATACCCAAGTATTATATTATATATTATTTGTGAGGATATATGTTTATATTCCTGAAATATATTGATTTATATGTTATGTTGGATATCATAGATTTTTAAGTGATTCAAAATTCCCAATTTTTTTTTTGAATATTTGAATTTCATGGATTGGAAATGGAATTACTTTTATCAAGAACAAAATTCCACCACTATAAAAAATTCATCTTATATTAATCCTTATAACTCTTCCATTTATAGAAATACATCCCCTAATTCATGAAAAATATCATTTCATGTCTTGTTTTAAGGTATTCACTATAATATTACACATTCTCGGGGAGTAGGTTGTTTCAAAATCATAATCCAGAATAAAATCCATCAACCTCTATAACCAATGACTGAGATCATGATGGGAATAGATATAACTCAAATACCTATGATATATTAAGACAAAAAATCACTCCTAAATAATGTAATTTGGCCAAATCATCAGTAGAAATTGAATTGTTTCTAGCTCTATATCATTTGTAATGTAGTTACCCTCATGGGTATATAATTTAATAGACCAATATGATATTAACACATTCATTTTCATCAAACACATCCACTTAATAAATGGTTGGAATCAAAAAAATTATAAAAACATACCCCTTCTATAAAAACCGGATCTTGGGAGCACTAACCATGTTGCCATCATTTATTCAAATGAATCCTTCAACTAATATGTCAAGTTAAAAGTATAGTAATTCTTGGTCATTATTGTAAAAAAGAATGAAATCAAGGATAAATCTGATATTGATGTATTCTAATATCCTGATAGACATAGTATTTTAGGAATATCCACCAAATTCTGGGGTTTTTTCAATGAAAAATCTGCATTTTCCATCAATAGGTCCACTAATACACATTTTTGAGACACCACAGGACAACAGAAGTGTATCCATCATGGTTAGAACGTACACATTAACAACATCCCATAATTATGGTATCATTATTAAACCTATAGTATATCTCTATGATTATCTACCAGATCCATCAATGACCTTTAGTAGATCAATATGTACTTGATGATCACAACGAATAACTATAATATGAATTCATATTACATGAAGTTCATGAACTGCATGAACAAATCTATTGCATCTGTGAATCAAAATGAAAAGAACAAAAAATCAATTTTCCCATACTATCATTTGAATGCTTTATTTGGTATATTATCATCATTCACACTCAACCACTAATGTATTTTCAATAAAATGATTTTAAATGTCTATATTAGCCACCTCATCGGGTTGAAATGATTGTTCATCCTTTGAATAGGAGATGGATTATTGGTGATCACTCAGATCACATTCTGATTGCCTATGTAAAATATTAATCTACCATCTACCATCATGTAGAATAACATTGGAGTACCACATAGTGAATAAATATGATAGATGTATCCTTTATACATTAGACTATATAAATGAATTCTCAACTCCTTTTACTATGACCTCACTCTACAAAGAAGGTTGTATTATATCCATTTATATCTAAGAATAAGACAGTACTTTATATTCAGTTGATAATGAAACATATTGATTAATAAAATTCTATACTGAGTAGTACATAATTCATCTAAATATGAATAAAAAATGATTCCCAAAAAACTAATGTCACGTCATCTCATTCCATATCCTTTTCACACATGAAACATGTTGTTATGGACTCCAACATGCATAGTTAACACATGGGGTGTGATAAGGCTCTTAATTTACAGATTCAATCCAATGAATAAGGTATGTTAATCAATGGATTTATAATCTCCTAAATCTAATAAGGTGAATACAATGGTTAATGATAAACAAGTCCAACCTCTAATGATTTTTGACCCCCATATGGTTTCTACCTTCGCTACATGAAATTAATCGTACCTAGGTTATTTACATCCCTATCAATGATCACCTTCACGGACACACTCCGTTATTGGTCACATAACTCAAGGAACATCTTGTGTTCATCCCTCAAATTATATATTCACTCTGGGAGGAGCATATGTATGAATCCCCCACAACAAAAATGACCACACGAAAAACTACTGATGATGGTGATGTGGAATGTATCGAACTCCACTAAAATAATTTTTTTAAACCATTAGGAACAATTTCATGAGAATTTCTATGAAACCAATTGATAAGACACATTATCCACAATCCCCTAGGAATAACTTGAATGAAACATTCATCTATAGGATTAAAATGATGTTTTTAAAGTTGAATCGCAGATGATTGATACCTTGATGGTCCAATTACATGAGACCATCCATTGAAAACCATACTACTTAAAGAACCACAATATCTCCCCTCCCACAATAAACCTCATACTTAGTGTATATATTTAATCACCTATGAATTCAATTGAACAAATTAATATGAATGAAACATAAAAGGAGTAACTGAATTCATGATAGAAGAATGTATTTCATCCTTAATACACCAAGAACTAGACAAATCATCTTGTTAACAATCTGTATTGAAAATAAGCTTATACTTGATCCTAATCAAATTCTATTATAATAACATACTACCCTTTATAAGATATAAAATCTACTACCTCTTTACACCATTCATCGATAAAAAAAGGAAACATATGTAGAAATTCTTTTAGATATCAACCCATGAATCATCAACTTCCTTCCGCTCCCCAAGGTACAAAATCTACCACAAATGTGAAACTATCTACACATGAATAAAGAATAAGTGGAATTTGTAATTAAAAATTTCTTAGATAAAAATAATAGTGAAATCCATCTTTCCTATACATCACTTTTTTCCCACATCTGAAACAATACCCTCCTAATTCCATAAATCCTCTCACAGAAATTAATGCAACGTCCTAACACCATCGTCATCCTCCTCAAAAAATCAACCCTCTGGGGATCAACATGATCAGCTTACTGAAAATTTACATGATACGATTCATGTAGATAATATACATCATACATATTGGAAAGAGAGTATAGAGATTATAAGATGGATATTATGGTAATTTATTAATATTTAATTTATTTATTTTATTTTATTTCCACATTTCCATAACAAAAACACAAAAATTAAAACAAGAACACAACTCACCATGAAACATGGAACAATCTTAGGCCTATACCCTTGAAGGGGTTCCTCCGAACTTGGTCATTCAATAATAAAAATGTCCTGATACTATATAACTGGGGGGATAAAATTTCATTTCATATCATGTATCAATGGCCTACATTATTCACTAAGGGAAACTAGAATTTTTTGCATAACACCCCATCAAATCCTCATTATTCTTATATATAACTCCACCCTATCACTCAAATATCACCTATGATACCACTCTATAATAAAACCCTTTGATAAAATATACCTCAATGATGGTAAATAGATAATAACTCCCAAATTCCCACCTTTTGTAGGCCTTGTGATATCGATTATATCTTAGTGTATAATTATTGTGTCATAAGGGAGGCGTTAAACATTATAAGAAACAAATATCGAGAAATATGATTAATTAACCTGATGAAATTAAATTAAATAATATAAATATTTCCAAAAATTATCCCATAATTATTGTATAAATAAACCAGATATATATTGAATAATATTTAGACATGTAAAAAATTATAATCTAAGGCAAAAACATAACAACTATCCAAATATTAGAGCATGTAATTTACATCATGTTCTAGGTAATCATCCTTTAATCTTTATAAAAATATATGTGTGGGAAAAAATTGTAGTATACTGAGTAGGAAAAACTAACATCTCTTTGCACATGTGAAAAGAGAATATTAATAAATCCATGATAAAATTGCTGAACAAAAATCAACTAAAAAATCCATTTAGGAATATCCAACCACACTACGGATCATTTTCCATTAAAAACATCCATGTATAAAAAATATATTAATCATTTAAATGATGGATACCCAGCTCCACATTCCCACTAATTACCCACACACGCACCCCAATGATATACGTCTTAGTTCACCCACCACTTCCATATCACAAATCATAAAATGAAATCCTTACCATAGACACCTAGAAATTCACATAACATATTATGATAGATCATGGGTAGTAAGGTATTTGTTAACAAGATTAAAATCAACCTCATTCCCTCATCCAACCATTCTAAGCCCCATAATAATCCATCCCATCCCACCTCCCTATGTCGTTCCCATGAAAACCTTGTCTTCAACAACACATTAAAACACATCTCGACAATGGTACATGAGAAATATGGCTATAGAAACATCCACATGTCATCATCATCTACAGAAGGGAATGAGGAAGTGTGTGTGTCCATTCATTAACCATTTATATAATAAAGAAGGGAATAAACAACCAAAACCTCTTTGTAATCGAATATTGGTTCTCAAAATTGGTGGGGTGCATATATAAATATCAAAAAAACAATGTATATATATATAAACCAATGATATTCATAAATTATTGTTTCACTACAAGGAAAACAATAAACCCACAACAACACCACATTCACTTCAACATCTACATGCACCACACATCATCACAATCCACAAAGAATAATGCAATTTTCATCATCTTAATTCAATCTAATCATATTTATGGATTTTAGATACAAAACCATTTCAATTAAAACATCCAGTTCAATGATCAATTTCTAGGGAATTAAATTACATTTTAAATCCTACCTTTTGAACCGCACAACATGTTTCAATTTACTCCTATGATAGCCTAGTTTTTCCTTCTATTTTTAGTATATTAACCAAATGATGTAAATTCCAATTCTAATATTTAAACAAACATAATATAAAAAATAAATGATACACCAAATTCCCAACAGCACCATCATATTCAAACTCTAGGAAATTATCCCAAACAACCTACTATATAACATCCATATCCAAATTCATCTACAATAGAAACATTCCACCATATTCCACGATAAGAAACATTCCATCACATAAATCAGCTCTATTCAAATCAATCGATCATATCCACAACAAAAAAACTACTTTTTTTAAAACCAATAAAAATTTCATAACCACTCAACAACTTAAAATTAATATATTCATTCCACAAAAAACAAATAAGAACAATCATATTTATTCATATGTATTTTAATCATTCCACTCTACTTTTTACAGTATTTTTATATAAGGATAATTTTCTCTACGGAACCATTTAGTTAGGTGAGTATATGTTATAGGTTATGGGAACATTGGAAGTGTGTGATGGGTCATTCCCAACATTTATTTTTTAAAATATATGATTTATCAATGATGTAAATGATGATGAACACATTTATCATTGTTATTTTTTAAAAGAAAATATAAAAGGTTATATAATGCATGGAACCAAGTACATGCTCATCACATATTATTTTTAATGAAATTAATTAATTAATTAATTTCATTTTTAGAATTATTTAATCATAGAGGGATATAAAAATAGATCTAAATTGTTACATGATTTAATTATAGGAATCACAAGAATATTAACTATACTAGTGATCCTAAAGTGTACGAAAAATCATCAAACATCACCAACGGAATCCTATGCACATTCCATTAAAATCATATACCTTTTGACAACCACCTTTGATTTCAATGACAATCACTGAAAAATCATTCTCTATGATCTCCCTTGACTTGATTGTGGGAGGTGGAGAAATATGGACAACTATTATTAGGATCATTCTTGGATGAGAGAGCTCTACTGGGATTAAGGGTTTCTCCAAATTTGTTATACACAATATATAATTTAATTGGATCTGTTTTAAGATAATATAATTATGTTTATATATCATTAGGAGTTATAAATAAGTAAATTAATATATTTACATTAATGTTTATTTAATCCCTTATAGAACACCATGTCCTAAATAATAATCATGATTTAATTTTCTTAAAATTCATTTATAATTAAAATTAAATTTAATATTATTTATTAAAATATCATTAATTATAGATTAATATTCACCAGTACAAGAACTATTTCTTATGTTCATCAAAAATATTTACTAGGTCTCAAATAAAAACTATTTAATTAATATAAAATACCACTACATTATTCACCAATAAATTAATAAATATGTTATTTAATAAATATCATTTTAATATTTATTAAATATTTGACACACACAATATTCTATCAAATAACGTGTGATGAAATATATGTTATCAAGCATACATGTGTAATTACTAAAACACATGAGAAAATAATATTTATTCAATTTTTTCAATAATAAATAATTAAATTTTATTTAACTATGATTTTATATATAGATATTGTGTGACTATCTAGGTCTCATTATTAGAGGAATTTGTTGAAGCAGGATAATGTCAAACGATAACATCTAGAAAAACAATAAGGAACCCATATAGAAGGTAATTAATTCCATAATATCATAATACCCCATAATGATTTATACTATGTAATAATCAATTTATCATCATATCTTTTAACAAGATGGTTTCATGCTTTCTCCATTATCCTTTATGCCCAGAGTCACTATCATTTAATTTACATAAATTCATCAATCTTGTAGATCACCTTGAACATGTATTTTTTAGGATATATTAATTCCATCAAAGGGCATGACATATCAATGTCCAATAAAGAACATAAGGGAAACGATACTTTCTCCTATTATTAATTAACAAAATATTACTCCTAATGCACCCAACATACCCTACCTCCCCATGAAAATTAATTGTCATGTATTTTATTAATAAATCATATTGAGTGACATATAATATTCACTAATATTATTATTAATGTCTAAGGTTCAGTACACACTTCCAAGTATAGGAACATCCAATGACACATAAGAATTTGGATTTCTTACTAGAAGTTCTCATTCTAATAATATCATTCATTAGCTATTACCATGGGCATACACCAAGAAAAGATGCCTAAAATTTCTATCATATCCAAACCAGATATCTTGTACCATTTGATTCCATCAAATGATATCATATTGGTATAAAATATATATATAGAATTGTTTTTATATCACTTCTGGTTTCTCATTATAATATGGAATTTCTATAACCTTTTAGTGAGATAGTTACCACTAATACATGTTTACATATTATGTTTTGGAGAAGAACAATCCCGATGTCATAAGATATTTAATCAGTTTAGAAACATTAATTTTTTTATCCTAATGTACACATAAGTAGGTTCTTGGGAACCAATTAAAATAGACTCCCACTTTTACTAAAGCCAATTCCTATAAACATTTGATCCTCAAGCTCTTACATGATATTATTTCATCCACTAAGTTAAGTATTTTGTCAAGGGGTCTAAATATATTCACTTTTGTGGGTACTCTATACAATATACATTCACCCTTATGATAAAAATACCTCAATATGTGATAATTCGAGAGTATTTTCTCTATATGTTTGTGTGACCTTGGATCTTTTTCACGATCTAATGCATTACTATCACAATTCCTTATTATTAGACTGTTAATGATATGAACCACATAATGATCATGGATAGGGTTTCATATCCAAATGTCTTCCTTGGTGGCATTAGAAGATACAATATAATCAAAATATAATATAGAATCTGTGAAAATATCTTTATTTGATATTTCCAACACACGAATCCTCATTTTGGTCGAAAAAAATATTCTGATAGCAACATTAGATCATTATTACATGACTGAAAACTATTATTAGTAAAACAAAAAATTACCAATTCTTCATCTCTAATATACACTAAGAACATATCAATTGTTCTTCTTAGATACTCGAGGATTGCCTTAATAGTGTACCAATGATGTTTTTCTATAAATTCCTAATATATTCTTACAATGATGAATTCACAGTAAAAATCAAGTATTATACATAAAATGGAATACATGATTTATCATATTAAAAATGTATATGGGATATTAATCTTTACCTCATTCTACTATTGAGTCTGAGGAATCATTTTTTTAGAAAGATGTATAACATGTGACACTTGAATTAATTCCCTTTTGTATTTTTCCATATTAATATCTTTAGTATCATGTGAACATAAGTATGTTGCAATTTTCCAAATACTCTTGGATCTATCATTAATTATCATGATCCCAAGAATATAGGAAAATTTTACTTAGTTATTCATTGAAAAACAGATATTTAACAAGTCATTAATAGATTTTATGATAGGTATTTCATTCCTAAAATTTACCATTTCATCATTATATACTACTAGGATAAAAAATACATTCCCACGAAACATCTTATAAACACATCGATCACATTTGTTTTCCTAATTAGATAAAATTCTTTTATATCATTATTTAATCGAGGGTTTCATGACCTAGATTTTTACATCAATCCATTAATGGATCTATGATACTAGTTGTTTTTCATCCCATAGAGTGAACACCCCTTCTAGTCGTGTCATATATGCATCTTTCTAAAGGATCCATCTTATGAAATATATATTCGAATCCATATTACTAAATTCATAGTAAGGGTAATAACCTATAAAATGTAGAATTATGATTGATTTAAACATGGAAACTGGTAAAATTGCTTAATATTATTCAATTCCATGATGTTATTTAAATCCTTTATCAAATAGAATTTTTTAAAGGTATTTGAATTACTTTCTATTTCTATTTTTCTATTGAATAAACATTTTATCACTATGGTATTTAAATCATCATGGGTATCAACCAAAAAACAATCTTTGTTCTGATAAATGAAATCCATTTTAGATTTCATGAATTCTTTCTATCTTAAAGCATTATATCACTATAATTTCACTCTGTAAAATAGGCTATCATCATTGTAAACCAATAATGATTCTCAATATTTTGTGAATATTAATCCAAATATCTCGTGTTATTTTACCTATCATATCCTCTAAGTCATTACATGTGTTTTAGGAACTACATATTCTATGAGGACCTATGGAATATATTCATGTACGAACTATATTTTCTATTCAGAATCAACATAATCAAATTTAATGTTTCGCACATTATAATTTTTTATGAGGTGATCCCTCTCACGAATGATTAAATTTATCGAGGTAATCACTTTATTGTCTGATGGGATTAATAAGTCGTATCCCTTAGTTTGGATTGGATTTCGTACCAAGATACACTTTGTGCCCCATGGTGGTATTTTATTATATGAGAAGGACATAAATAATTTATCACCACACCATACATGTGTATGTGGAAAAATATTGTTCAATACACTCAATAACACAAATGGAATCATGTTTTCTACTATAAAGGATACTCAGATATATTTATATTTATAGTCTTTAAGGCATATAACAACATGTAAAATAGAGGATCTTCATGAGTGGTCAACGACCGTACCATGTTTAACAAGGTATGGTTTCTACCTTCACCAAATAGATTCCATTTTGGTGTGTATCATTGAGTGTGTTGAGAAATAATCCAAAAATCCCCTATATATTTGATATATTCTTAGAAAATATATTCAACACCTCATTTAGATCAAATAAAAACTATCATTATACCATGTTGATTCTCTATATCATTATTGAATTCATTGAATTTCACAATAGACTCGGACTCTTACCTTATTGTGTTGACATAACCATGTCTACTCATGTTATTAGTAAAAGCAATGATATATGAAAATAAATTTATATATTATATTCAAAATGGTCCACACACATTAGTGTTAACCAATAATTGAATATATATGGACCTTTAACTCTTCCATGAAAATGGTGTCTTGGTCATTTTTCATTATAAACAAACATGAAATCCATTATTTGACTTTAGATAAATGTTTCAAAATAATCATATTGGTAGAGTATTTCTAAACACTTCATGTTTATATAACCCATATGGTGTTTCCATATGTGGGTTTTGTATGAGTCATGTGAACATGATTCATTATATATTTTGAATACATGGATTTCACAACTCAATACATATTTACCATTATTTAAATGTTCCATACCATTACATTTGTTTCCATTTTAAAAGAAATAAATATTATTTCCAAATATGGAAATTAACCCATCTAAATCCACGCATGTTAGATAAATTATATTATTGGTAATAGTTGTTACATAATAGAATTATCTAAAATCCATCATCATTATACTTCAAAATGAAATGTGGTAGTCACCAATGGCTAGAAAAAATATCATTGGACCATTAGAAGTTCATAGATCAACCTCACCTTTTAAAATCATTTATAATCTACTTCGATCTTGTATTTGGATATATAACTGATCACTTCAAGCTATTTCTAATAATAAATCTGAGGATACAGAAAAATTAGACTTGATAACGAATACATATTTAGCTTCCCATTTATTTTAGGTGCATATATTCTTCCAGTAGCTTTTAATTACACATGAAAAACATAATCCCTCATTTTCCGTACAATACCTTTGGATTTTACTCAAATAATAATGATGGGGATAATGATTTATAGATTTTTGGTAATTTTTTGGAACTGATTCATTATAATTATGGTTTATTATGGCCACAAGGCCACATGTTTGTTACACACCATGTCCAAATCCACTTGTTGAATTAGTTTATGAAGTTATGAAGTACTCTGACAATTATTTATTATGTTTTAATTAAAAATAATAACAGATAAGGTCCTAGGTATTTATAATGTTGTGAGATTTTTTTTACAATTTATCTAGTTATTTAATCCCTACGATGTTTTAGCAGTCAATATATCCAATAATCATGACTACATGTGTTCCAACTAGAGATGTCTCTCCAAGCGTAGTAGTAATCATTGAATTCGACATCTCATATCTCTCTTATCTTATATTATATTAATAAAGATCCCAATGTTGAGAACTAACTATATATTCATCCATGTCCTCATGATGTTTTAATTATTTATTAGTCATGGATGAAAAAATGAAACACTAAACAACTATATCATCGTTTCATCATTCCTCATATAAAGACAATTCATTATCACTAGCCTCATTACTAGGCATGTTAGGAATAAGTTCTTCTATCATATACAATTTCGTTTTATGGAGATGGATAATTCATAAAAATCATTTCAACTTTTTGAAATTTATTTCAAGGATAATGTTACCCTTCTCATGTATGGATCTAAGTTATATGTTTGAATCCATATAAATATTGTTTAGAAAAATAAACTACGAATAATTTTTGTGCATTATGAAATAAAATTTAGACAGATAAATAAATTTTATATTTATTATCCTCTAAATATTTTATTGTAACAGAATATCCCTCACCAATGGCATCATAATATAATGATTCTTTGTCATCTTAGAAGCAATGATACATATTTCTATTCTCATTACCCCAAATTTGTTTTTTTATGCAACACAAATTATTTTTTGTTGGAATTCAAAATGTAAACTTCATTAACTCAAAGTTATTTGAAAATTTGAGTGGAATCCACAATCATGAAATCAATATATTGTATTTATTAAAACTTTTTTCTAATTTAAATGAATTCGGGATTTTAAACTCAACCCATAATGTGAAATATGATATGTCAACCCAAAATATTATGTTAAAAATCCCAGATAGTTAAAATCACCCCAAACATAGATGGTTATGAACATTGAACACTTGTTTTATTATAATTGACGTAGTGGTAGGATATACTAATTAAATATATATTATTCATGTATTTTATCTTTTTTTTGTGTAACTGTGCAATTATTAAGATTATTAAATTGTTGTTAATATTAAGTGGATTATCATAATTGATTGAGCAGGTATGAGATAATAATTAAGCATATATAGATTTATTTTAGTTCTATATTTCTTTAATGATAATTGAATTATTATTGTGATCATGATGTAACATCAATAATTAAATAACCATGAATCATGTATAAAATAGTAATAATAATAATATATTTTCATGATCATGATAATTTAATAATGGTTAATTTATCTAGAGGATGGTAAACTAACTATCAAATTAGGGGTAAACCACCTTGAAAAAATTATGGATTATGATACTGATTCCCCCTTATCTACCTAAGTATCTCATTTCATTTGGTTTCATCATGGCTTAAAAAATGAACCACCTCCTTTATATTGGGTTCACCATTAATTAAATTTTATTTTACCTATATAAAGGTGAGGGATAAAATGGTTTTACATAAATAACCATCGGCATGCAGACCCTTACATAATTATATGAGAGATAACAAATAAGTGAAAAATTTATATTAATAATAATTTAAATAAAAAAAATTGTGTAAAATGATAATGATCTACGATCATGATGAGACATTATCATGAAACAAATTAAACATTTAATAAAATTATAATTGAATTCAAATAATTCTTATTTATGAAAAATAATTATAAAATCAATTATTTATCATCATTAATTAATAAATTATTTAAATTCAATTCCCATACAAATTTCCTTGAGATTATCACCCCTAAATGTTTTGAATAAATTATATAAGTTCACATGAAATTAACTATTTACTTAAATGTACAATGGAGAAAACTTGGTGAGTACCCATACGTAACTACAAACCATGTATTCTGCTCATATACTATTTACTATTGAGACATATGGAATACATGACATATAATGTACTGTCAAGACATGTACTATCAATTTAATTATTACATATATTATATTATTTTTCTATCACATGTTATGCTTCATTTCTTATACTGTACAAAAAAATATGACTCACACATGATATGGAAAGCTGAGAATTGTCCAGAAATTTATTAATCATATATATATATATATATATATTAAAACTCAAAACATGGACTCTCCTATCAACATAACAACCACAAGAATGAATATATTCATAAGGATGAATTGGAATAATAAATAATATTTAATTATGTACAATTTGGTAAAAGTATAAGTTCTGTACAAGATAGCTACAAAGCTTATATGTTTCTCACCGTTTATCATGGATAGACGCCTAAGAACTCAGTGTGTGACCATGCCTTGGTAAAATTTGATTATATTTCGTTTTCATGATCTATATAGTGTGTAGTCACTCATTTACACAGTCACCTTTCAGAATGGTTGTGATTGAAATTACACGACTTGTCTAGGACTAAAGGACCACAAGTCATGTACAAGGGATACGTTGTGTTTACTCTAGAGAGTTGTGTACCATGATTTCTTGGTCAACATGAAATATATAAAAAAATAAACAACATCTATTCAATGTACATGGAATGAAATAATTATGAATTATTTCTAGATGCATTGAACACTGGTACATTGTGTGTGCTTTAGTTTTATCTAGCCAGAATCTTCATCACATCTGGATGAGCTCATCGATTTTATTTTCATTATAAAATAAAATTATTTAATTATATTTCTGAGAAATGAAATAATAATAATCAAATATCACAATTCAGATTATGTAATGATTAAAAATTAATTGAAATCAAAATTAAAAATGAGTAAATCAACTATCAATATTGTAAGTAATTATAAATAATTATGTGAATTCTCTTATATGACATGTAGGTTCTTGTCATAAGGCAATTGTGTGATGGTTCATGCTCAACATTTTTTCTATCATAATTGATACTTAATCTAGGATTAATATGATGATTAACACTATGATCAATGGAATCTGATAAAATAAAATAGAAAAATGTATTGAATGATATAAACAATAATATGATCAAAAAAATTATTTATAATTAATTGAAATAATTATAGAATTTCCTTATGGTAATTCATTATTTAATGAATTATATGAAAATAGATACACTTTTCTCCATTTTTGTGTTAGATAAATAAATAGTAGATTCCCCCTTATGGCGATCAACCTATGTTCAAAAAATATATTAACATCATTGTATGAATATAATAATGCTCGCATTGAAGATCCAATCCCATGCATCATTCTCCTTTGATCACCATGAAAATCTCTTCCAAATCATTCTATTTTATACCTCTTAATTTGAGATTTTTATTTTAATGAAACTTACTCCATGTTCTTGTGATTATTTTTGGAGAAACTATATAAATAGATCTTTAGTTTATTCTCATAATTTATCATGAACAACTAACCAATTAATCATCTCTATTCAAAAATATTTAATTGGTTATATATACTATTGGGGTTTAGAAATAAATATATAAACGAGTGATATTTAATATTTATTTCTTCCATTGGGAAAAACCATGTCATAAATAATAAATATATTACTATTGTATCAACAAGCTTTGAAAAAATTAATTAAATTTAATATTATTTAATCAAATATTATTTATAATTTATAATTTCTCTCTAGAACAAAAAATTCAGTTATCTAATAGACCAAAATATTTATTGTTTCATAAATAAATTATATTTATTTATTAAATTAACACAACTATATTATTCTTTAACAAATTAATTATTATTATATTAACTACTTTGAATATTAATATTTATTTAACAATATGGTCATGTAATATTCTCTTGAATATCTAGTGATGGAATATATACGTTTAAGCATACATTAATAATTATATTACCATTTGATTGAATAATATTTATTTATCATGTTATCTTGTAAATAATTTTGTTTTATTTAACTAGGAATCTGGATAAACTAAATGTGTGACCCTCTAGACCACATTCAAATTCGAATTTGGGAAACCAGCGTAATGTATAAGTCTAGTGTGTATTAACATACAAAGTCACCCATAGAGAAATAAGTTAACTATTAGAAAAACTAATTCCTTGAATAGAAACATACTTCATAACATTATCACGTTATCATGATATCGTTAATCCCATATGTTTCATATATATACCATCTACCAAGGTGATCGATGTCACATTCATTGAATTTATAGAAATTGAACTTTCCTATACAACAACATGGACATGGAATTATTCAGACTATAACATTTCCATCATGAGTACTAAGATATCACCATCTAATAAAAAAAGAAAGGATGAGTACATTATAACATTATAAATTAATGAACTATTAATCATGGAACACCAAATGTATCTAACCTCACTATATAAAAATTTCATCATGGTTTTCATCAACATAGCCATGTATGTAACTTATAATATTCAATTATTGTAATAATATATTGTGAGGAAAAATACCTAGATCTATTGTAAGGGATATCGAATGAAACAGATGAATGTGGATTTACTACTGAATGGTTATGATCTAATAATATCTAACACTAGAAATTACAATGGGTGTCCACAATAAAATGATGGATATAATTCTTATGAGTATCCACCCCTAACAGACTAAATCATTTTTTTCCCTTAAAGGATATAATCTAGCTATAGAACATGTATCTTACAATTTTTTGGTAGATCTTATGCATTTTCATCATAATGGGGAACTACAAAATGGATTATTTCAACAAATGGTTTTAATAAATTATCACATAATCTATTATGCATAAGAAGACTAATGATGTTATAAAATGTTATTAATATTAAATCATATGAATTAATGTTATCAAAAAGTACACTAAAGCTAGTTCTTGGGAACCAACTCCAACAAAAGTAATTAATAGATTTCGTTTTGGGTGATATCAAGATATCATAAAAATAGTGCAACCATAACAGAAAAACTAAAGATTAAACACTGTATCCCATAAAAATGACTTTCATAAGGTAATTAGACTGTATAGTTTATAACATCGATAATAACAATAATATTAAAAATATGTAATTTTATTCCCCTTTCCATTTTAATTTCAATAAACTCTATAATTTTTCAATTTTAAGATGGACATGACAATCATATAAAGATATAATAAGAAAATACCCACTCCGCATGATAATAATAGTGTGAAATGAATGTATAACTACATGGAAGAAATTTGTTTCACATAATTGGATGCACTAAAATAGATGTCACATTCAAATTAGGTGACCACAAATTGGGAGCTCAATCAAACAACCAAAATAGTGTTCAACAAACCCACAGGAAATGCATTTCAAATATTAAGCCTCATACGAAGTTAATCAAGAAAGAATGATGGAATTATTTTCATTTTAGAATCAATAGGTATGAATACAATGTGATTGGATATGGTTTTAATTAACCTTTATAGAAGTATATCATTAAATCAATGTCGTTTAACCATTTAAATAATTCCTATGTATTTTTTAATATCTCTTATAATTATAAACCTTTTAAAAGGATTATAAGTATATTAATTATGTATTTAAAAAAATTATATCATAAATAGAAGAATGGTTAAACTGAATATTCTGTAAAAATATGTACCATTAAACTATTGGGTGATGCTATTTCTTGAAAAATTCATGTGTAACCACTATGGTACATCAACTAGGGTGTTACTATCATTTGATACCACAAATTTTTTACCTTCAATTTCTACTATGATGTGCTAAAACCAGGGTTCATTTTGTAAGGTGCTACAACCAGGGCTATATTATTAGGTGTTACGGTGGGTGTAATAACAATAGATGATATATCTAGGGTGCCAATAGTAGGTCTTATCCATGTAGTTTTATCCATAGGTGAAACCACATGTGTAAAACCTGGAAATTATGTGGAATATTTTTTCTTAACTTCGTGGGATTTTTATGAGTCTGCGAAAATTTATGGTGCTTGATTTTGAGGCCCGGTGTGCCTAGAATCAATTTTTGATGTTTTGTTTTGGGAATTTCAATAAATGTACGAGCATGATTTTATATCTTCTCAACTGGTGCTTGGAATGTAAATCTGAGGCCACCATTGAACTCGCAACGCCAATATTCTCTTAAGAAGACTTTCATCTCGATGGTAGTTTGTAACAGCCCAAGATTTTATGAAAAATGTTCCTTTTAATTTCTCTAATGTCTTGTGTTGTACTCTACACCAAAAGGAGCTTGCACAACACGCATCCTTGACTTGCCTTGCATTATATGCAATCGCGACCTTCCTCGATAGCGTGTGTAGTACGCAATAACGAGTTTCACTAAACAACAATATGCAATTAAAATATTATTAAAACTAGCCATTATGAATAGTAATAACCACTTTTTGAAATTTTGTATATTTTATTTTTCAAAATGGAAATCATTTTTGGATTCGTAATATCGAAATTAGATTAGGGTGAAATTTTGGTACTTTTCGGATAACTTTCATTTTTTTGATGAATAGTGAAAATTACTAAATTTTAATTAAAAACAACTTTTTTAATCGAAATAATTAATAGTGATAAATTATTAATTTTAGTGGTTTTAAAGTATATCTAGAATATATTTTTACAATTAAATACAATGTTGGTCATTGGATGTAATTTAACATTTACACCAGTCATAAACAAGTGTTAATCTTTTGATAGTTATTATCTCGTAAAAACACGCAATTTGTTGTGACAGCGGAAATTAATTATAAAATTAATTAATGCAACTTATATGTTGGGAATTTTTTAAAATAGAAATCATTTTTGAATTCGGAATATCAATTATAGCTTAGGGTGAAATTTTGGCATTTTTCTGGAAAACATCAATTTTTGATGAATAGTGAAACTACTAAGTGGTAGTTAAAAAAATTAATTTATTCATAAATCATAATTTTACCGCTTCTATGAATGGAATTTCAAAAATCCAAGAGACACGGTTGATGTCAGTAAGTAAAATGTGGTTCAATGAGATGAAAATAATTTTTGGCGAATAGTAATTTTTTTACTTTTATTTACCACGGTTAAAAGTAAATAGGGTAATTAAGGGTAAAAATAATATTAATATTACCCTAAAACATGTAATAATCCTATTTTGCAAGTGTATCTCGACCAAAAATAACCTTAAGTGTAAAATATTATCATTGAGGCCCACTTGGATTAGATTAGGACATTTATTATTATTTAATTCAAAGAAAAGTTAAAAGAGTTAAAATCAAAGTTTATTTACTAACACATTTTTAATATAGGGTTATACATAATATAATTTCGACTATAAATATTAATTAGAAAGATAAAAAGATTTCCTACATAATGGTATTTTATTTGTAATTTTTAGACTTTAAATATTTTAATTTATTTATGACACAATGATGATGCAGTAATTACCTTTTTAAGAAAATATTAACATAACTGATGTTATAAATGCCCAAATAAATGTATTTTGAGAATTTTTATAACATAAACTAATTTTCTAGGTTAATATGACATGTTATTGTTGATTTAAGTAACTTGGTTCGAACTTATCATTCTGTTAGAAATTTCAGAAAAATCATGTACCAAATAGTGTCAAAATTGACATAAATTAGTTTTTAAAACAAATATTATATTATTAAATGTTATTTAATTCCTAAAAATCTAAGGTTCTTCCAAATGACTTAGATAAAGATAGATATATTAATATTAAACAACCTGGGGTTCGTTTGGCTTCATATAGTAAGTTTATTGACCATATATTGTAAGAAAACAAAAAGACATGGTAAAAGTTAAATTATTTAACTTAGAGTTAAATCTAATTGATAAGGTTAAAATAATAACCTAAACTTGTCTAAATCCTATTGTATGAGAGGATTTCGACCCATCCCCACTTTATCTTCGAAATAAGACCATTTAGAACCATTATAAACCGAATTTGGACTTAATATAAAAGAATACTTTGAGATTTTCCTAAGATGCCCTTCTCCTCCCTTATAAAAGGGCACCTCCTCCCTCTCCTCCTCACACCAATTTGAGCATTCAAACTTGGCCAAACCCTGCCGAAATCTCTTCTCCACTTCCCTAGTATCATCCTAGAGGTCCTGGTATTCTTCAAAAACCATCCTTAGTTCATTAAATGGAGGTTAAGTGAATGTACGTCAAAAAGAGGTAATATCCATTACCGATCTTTTTCAATTTCTTTCTTCTTAAACTTATTCTTCATTAGTTGTTTAATTATGAATTAATAACATCAGTATCACTCATATACTGATATGTTAATATAAGTATGAATCAACCCTATTTAACCATCTATCCATCCTACAGAAAATGAATTCACCGCGCGTGCGTACGTACGAAATACCGTCTCCATGCCGTGGTGTAATCTATTTTCCACCACCACCTTAATTGGATGGTTATAATGGTGTAATGAGTAACTATATATGATTATTATAAATTTATATTGATTCTGAAATAGTATACATACACTTTAACACAATTCCACGACCATGGGAACGATATCATCGCTCGTGCGTATGTACGGACTACCGTCTCCATGATGTGATGAGATTCATTCTCCACATTAACCGTTCATGAATGATTATAAAGTATATATAATAAGTACTAATGAAATAAATTAAATAATAATGATACTGGATTTATTTATATTTATATGTATTTATTCTACTTAATTCCATTCAATTCAATAAGGAAACGAAAATAGCGTTCATGCGTACGTACGGACTACCGTCTCCATGAACGGTGTATATCATTCCATGTATAAATATATTTTATATATGTATATTCTGAATATATATTATCTATATATCATGTTTTACATTCTTTATATAAATAATCATGATCCAAGTAATCATATTAATAATTAAAAGTTAAAAACACGAACGACAAATGAGACGATTTTACCCAAAATGCTACTTTAACATGAATTTACAAAATAACGGGTAATATAAAGTCATAAGTGAACCATATATGATATAATAACAATGAATATGATTATATAATAAGTCAATTCCATTATTTAAATCATTATACAGGAGGTTCGGACACTTACGAAGCAAATCGGACCTAAGGAATGGGAAAATATCACAATCTCATTTTTATCCGAGATTGTTTATACTTTGGTATTTACTGGGGTGTATTTTATCATCCACATCCATGTTACATTAATATGTAATATTATTTCCATCCACTTACAATAGTTTAAATCCAATTTTACCCTTTGGTGAGTTTTTAGTAAAGAATATGAAATTAATCTTTTGTCGTTTTTTCGTAAGAGGTACTTTTTGACTTTTCTAACAAAATTACGAAGAATGTTTTTTTTAACTTATACGGCATGGATGGATTTTTCAAACATTATTTCCAAGAAGCTACCTTTACAAGTTTTCAAGTTTATTTTTAATCAACTTCTTTTAGTTTAAAGTTGTATGACATGTTGAGAAAGGAATAATGTTTTTGAAGAATAAAGGATATTTTCCTCAAGAATGGAGTTCAAGTGTTTTATCAAAATTATTCTCCATCTAAGATAATAAAGGGTTATGTTTTTATCCCTATTATTACATTGATTTTATCATGTTGTGATGGAATTATTTTTATGAATTCCTTTATCTTATATGAATTGTTTTATGATTTCATGATGTTTAAGATTCCCATTTGTATTACATGGGTTATGCAATGATGTATGATTTATGATTTTGTGGCACACATAAGAATGGTATCATTATGAGATGGGTGGGACCTATATCTCCCTCAAATTCATTGGGTAAAGATTTTATATCTCATGAGATATACATGGCTAGAATGGTAGGTTATACCGGTTCAGTGAAACAGGACTGAAACGAGGGTGACTCAGTTCAGAAAGGGACTTTGTACACTAAGATAGTCTTGGCAATTAGACTTGACTAACAAGAAACGATTCTCTATGATTATGTGTGCATGCCACAATGTTTCATGTTTTATGTTATGATTATTGGGATTACATTTCACTTCTATTTTTTATCCCATGCTATGATATTATGAACTCTTTTGCAGGATATGATTTCCAAAAGTTATGTTCTTATGTATATGACGTGATTGATATTTATTTGGCTTACCCTTACTGAGCATTTGAGCTCACCCTATTATGTTTTCTTTTCCCCAGGATATAAAGAAAGGTTTTAGGTATAAAAAAATAAGATCATTATGGGATATGTGGAAGATCTTTCACCAGGATTAGAAGATTATATTCCGAGTTTCCAGAGACACTAAACTAATAAGGTCCTTGTGTGTGTGTTTTGTTTGTACTAAGTATTATGCAAAAGTAATGTAATATCTATGTACGTGAAGCTTCAGGTCTCTACAGTTGGTATCAGAGGAAAGGTTTAGTCAACCTTTGGAAACTAGGATGCGAAAATGTTAGTGAGATCCCTAGAGATATTTCTAAGGTATGTCTAGGTATGTCCCTAAGGTTAAGTATACGTATAGGTTATAGTACTAGAACTACGCTAACGATCGTTGAATTAATCCTAAGTTATTAGATATTGAAGGTACTCCCCCTTTATTATGTTGTTTTCCATAGCATGATTTTTGCCTCTCACACTATTCTTTTTGGGTTTTAGACGATGGCTGGAACCCAAAGGAACCGTGTTGAACAATGCAATGGACAATGAAATGATTGTCCTCCTGATCAAACAAATGTTATGGGAGATGGAGTGAAAAATCTTATTGCTATACATACACAAGCTATGAGTCATTCTGGACTTCCAAATGAGCAGAGACGGGAACAATATTCTATTGAGTCCTTCATGAGGCAACGTCCGCCTTCTTTCAGTGGGACATCCGATCCAATTGTTGTTGAACAATGGATCAGTACCACTGAAAAGAGTTTTTCAGTTCTTCAATGTTCTGAACATGATAAAGTCATCTTAGCAGTATATCGTTTTGAAGGTGAAGCTGATCAATGGTGGAATCTTATCAAGAATACTAGGCAAAGAGATGAAATTGAGTCCATGGAATGGGACGAGTTCAAGAACTTATTTTTCAATAAGTACATCCCTCGTATTCTTCGAACAAAGATGGAAAAGGAGTTTCTTGAGCTAAAGCAAAAGAATGATGAATCTGTTTGTATATACAAAGCGAATTTTAGAAGACTTGCAAGGTATGCATCTAGCATTATCATCCAACCTGAATGTAAATTTGATCTATTTTTTAGTGGCTTAAAACCAAGTCTTCGAAGGGCATTAGCTATAAGAGACTTTAGTAGATATGAAGAAATTGTGCGTTGTGCTATCAAGGTAGAAATGAAAGTTGGTGTTACATATCCATCTCATGGTTTTGACAAGAATCGAAAGATGGAGTTCAAGGAGAAATCTCAGAATAATGGTGAAAAGAAGATGAATGTTTCCTTCTGCTCAAAGTGTGGAAAGAAGCATGGTGTAGATTGTCTTAAAGGGACTAGAAAATGTTTTAAGTGTGGAAAAGAAGGTCATCGAGCAGTTGAGTGTCGAAGTAATGGAAAAAGGGTTTCTAATGATGTGAATAAAGAAAAGACTGCAGAGAACGCACCACCAACACTTCAATGATTAAAGTGAAAGGAAATGGGGCATTATGCTAATAAATTCCCTAATCCAAGGGTTAGTGATGATCAACATGAGCAACCACTGAAGGAAAAGGACAAAGGGAATTCACATGCGATCACTATTGGCGATGTTGTATATGACAACGATGTGGTGGAATGATTATGTGTTTATGTAATGGGATTCCAAAAAAATGTGGTATCATAATGTATTGGAATATTTATGTGTTGGTCTAATGTGGTATTCAAAGTGATTGAGATATTTTTGGAAATAAGATGATATGCACATAATGAAGGGAAAATTAGAAAATGAAATGTTTAACAGTATTCATGAGCTCATGATTGATATAAGGACTAATTGATATCATGGTTTGAGTATATAGAATTTTGAGGATTTTGGTATGTTTAAAGTGTTAACTTTTAACTGCATTCATGTTTTCACTAAGGTTCAATGGGTATTCAAGAGAATACATGATTAAGGCCGTTGAATGTTTGGAATGTGACCAACAAGACATATCTTCTGATATATGGGGATCAAAGATGGTATTAAATCTCTGGTAATCATTTTCACTATATTGTGACAATGGACTGCAGTATTATGGATAAAACTAAAGACTAGAATGGATTATGTTGGACATAAGTTATGATAAAACGTTTTTCGATATTATTTATGGGATGTTATAGTAATTTAGTTTTAGAAAAAGGACAACCTGCAGGACGGGTGACAACCCATCACGTCGGACAAGGCTGTGGGAATCGAACCCACAACCGAAGTGCGAGTGGCCTTTATCGCCTACCATTGGCCTACAGAAAGTCCCTGTTTAGTAGAATCTAGTTTTATTATATTAAGAAGTATGATATATGAAGTATAAGTCCATTTTAAGACCTATATATGATTAATCTCACTATAGAATGACTTATGTATATTTAATAACTTTTTCTAACCTTTTGTTTGAGACAGATGGAATGACCCGTCATTCTATCACATGATCTGCTAACACTTCACGAATAACAAATTCAACTTCATTTATTTAAGAGATGAAGTGGAAATTGTTCAAGGCACGAACAACAGTGAGATTGTACCAAAATAAAGCAAGTATTTATTCTAATTCAAATTCTTCAACTTTAGGGAAATGATCGTGAAAAAAAAATGTTGTCCTAGTGATCTTATATCTGATGAATCAGATGGTACCTTAGATCGTCACAAATTTATGGCTTTGTGATTTCTGGCTTTTCCATAGCCATGTTCTCTACCACTCCCCATCAGAACATGATGGTTAGATTTCTCTTCCATATCCACATTTTTACCTATGTGGAAACCCAGTGATTAGTTTATTTGGGTAACCGTTAAGTTTCATACATTCATTTTTAAAGATTGGTTTTGGTATTCCTTTTTACGATGTGGGTTTCTATTAAAGAAACTTTCGAATAGTAAACCATTTATAACCCCGACGAATTTCAAGGGAAAAATTCATTTTAAGGGGGTAGAATGTAACAGCCCAAGATTTTATGAAAAATATTCTTTTTAATTTCTCTAATGTCTTGTGTTGTACGCTACTCCAAAAGGATCTTGCACATCACACATCCTTGACTTGCCTTACATTACACGCAATCGCGACCTTCCTCGATAGCGTGTGTAGTACGCAATAACGAGTTTCACTAAACAACAATATGCTATTAAAATATTATTAAAACTAGCCGTTATGAATAGTAATGACCACTTTTTGAAATTTTGTATATTTTATTTTTCAAAATGGAATTCATTTTTGGATTCGTAATATCGAAATTAGCTTAGGGTGAAATTTTGGTACTTTTTGGATAACTTTCATTTTTTGATGAATAGTTAAAATTACTAAATTTTAATTAAAAACAAAATTTTTAATCGAAATAATTAATAGTGATAAATTATTAATTTGAGTGGTTTTAAATTATATCTAGAATATATTTTTACAATTAAATACAATGTTTGTCATTTGGTGTAATTTCACATTTACACCAGACATAAACAAGTGTTAATCTTTTGATAGTTATTATCTCTAAAAAACACGCTATTTGTTGTGACAACGGAAATTAATTATAAAATTAATTAATGCAACATATATTTTGGGAATTTTTTAAAATAGAAATCATTTTTGAATTCAGAATATCAATTATAGATTAGGGTGAAATTTTGGCATTTTTCTGAAAAACTTCAATTTTTGATGAATAGTGAAACTGCTAAGTGGTAGTTAAAAAAATAAATTTTTTCATAAATCTTAATTTTACCACTTCTGTGAATTAAATTTCAAAAATCCGAGAGACACGGTTGATGTCAGTAAGTAATATGTTGTTCAATGAGATGAAAATAATTTTTGGTGAATAGTAACTTTTTACTTTTATTTACCACGGTTAAAAGTAAATAGGGTAATTAAAGGGAAAAATGATATTAATATTACCATAACACATATCCTAATCCTATTGGACAAGTGTATCTAGACCAAAAACAACCTTAAGTGTAAAATATTATCATTGAGGCCCACTTGGATTAGATTAGGACAGTTATTATTATTTAATTCAAAGAAAAGTTAAATGAGTTAAAATCAAAGTTTATTTACTAAAACATTTTTAATATAGGGTTATACATAATATAATTTGGAATATAAATATTCATTAGAACGATAGAAATATTTCATACATAATGGTATTTTATTTGTAATTTATATACTTTAAATAATTTAATTTATTTATGACACAACGATGATTCAGTAATTACCTTTTTAAGAAAATATTAACATAAATGATGTTATAAATGCCCAAATAAATGTAATTTGAGACTTTTTATGACTTACACTAATTTTATAGGTTAATATGATATGTTATTGTTGATTTAAGTAACTTGGATAGAACATATCGTTCTGTTAGAAATTTCATAAAAATCATGTACCAAATAGTGTCAAAATTGACATAAATTAGTTTTTAAAACATATATTATATTATTAATTGTTATTTAATTCCTAAAAATCTAAGGTTCGGCCAAATGAAGTATATTAGGATATATATATTAATAATAAACAACCTGGGGTTCGTTTGTCTTCATTTAGTAAGTTTATTAACCATATAGTGTAAGAAAACAAAAAGACACAGTAAAAGTTAAATTATTTAACTTAGAGTTAAATCTAATTGATAAGGTTAAAATAATAACCTAAACTTGTCTATATCCTATTGGATGAGAGGATTTCGACCCATCCCCACTTTAGCTTCGAAATAAGTCCATTTGGAACCATTATAAACCGGATTTGACCTTAATATAAAATACTATTTTGAGATTTTCCTAAGATGCCCCTCTCCTCCCTTATAAAAGGGCACCTCCTCCCTCTACTCCTCACACCAATTTGAGCATTAAATCTCGGCCAAACCCTGCCAAAATCTCTTCTCCACTTCCCTAGTATCATCCTAGAGGTCCGGGTCTTCTTCAAAGACCATCCTTAGTTCTTTAAGTGGAGGTTAAGTGAAGGCACGTCAAAAAGAGGTAATATCCATTACCGATCTTTTTCAATTTCTTTCTTCTTCAACTTCTTCTTATTTAGTTGTTTAATTATGAAGTAATAACATCAGTATCAATCATATACTGATATGTTATTAAAATTATGAAACAACCCTATTTAACAATCTATCCATCCTACGGAAAATGAAATCACCGCGCATGCGTACGTACGGAATACCGTCTCCACGCCGTGGTGTAATCTATTTTACGCCACCACCGTAATTGGATGGGTATAATGGTGTAATGAGTAACTATATATGATTATTATAAATTGATATTGATACTGAAATAGTATACATACACTTTAACACAATTCCACGACTATGGGAACGATATCATCGCTCGTGCGTACGTACGGACTACCGTCTCCACGACGCGATGAGATTCATTCTCCACATTAACCATTCATAAATGATTATAAAGTATATATAATAAGTACTAATGAAATATATGACATAATAATGATACTTGATTTATGTATATTTATGTGTATGTCATCTACTTAATTCCATTCAATTCAATAATGAAACGAAAACAGCGTTCATGTGTACGTACGGACTACCGTCTCCATGAACGGGGTATTTCATTCCTTGTATCAATATATTATATATATGTATATTCTGAATATATATTATATTTAAATCATGTTTTACATTCTGGATATAAGTAATCATGATCCAAGTAATCATATTAATAATTACAAGTTAAAAACAGGAACGACAAATGAGACGATTTTACCCAAAACGCTACTTTAACAAAAATTTACAAAAGAATGGGTAATATAAAGTCATAAGTGAACCATATATGATATAATAACAATGAATATTGTTCTGTAATAAGTCAATGACATTATTTAAATCATTATACAGGAGGTTCGGACACTTACGAAGCAAATCGGATTTAAGGTAAGGGAAAATATCACAATCAAATTTTTATCTGATATTGTTTATACTTTGGTATTTACTGGGGTGTATTTTATCATCCACATCCATGTTCCCTCAATATGTAATATTGTTTCCATCCACTTACAATAGTTTTAATCCAATTTTAACTTTCAGTGAGTTTTTAGTAAAGAATATGAAAGGAATCTTTTGTCGTTTTTTCATACGAGGTACTTTTTGACTTTTCTGACAAAAGTACGAAGAATGTTTTTTTAACTTATACGACATGGATGGATTTTTAAAACATTATTTCCAAGAAGATTCCTTTACACGTTTTCAAGTTTATTTTTAATCAACTTCTTTTAGTTTAATGTTGTATGACATGTTAATAAAGGAAAAATATTTTTGAAGAAGAAAGGATATTTTCCTCAAGAATGGAGTTCATGTGTTTTATCAATATTATTTTCCATCTAAGATAATAAAGGGTTCTGTTTTTATCCCTATTATTACATTGATTTTATCATGTTGTGATGGAATTATTTTTATGAATTCCTTTATCTTATATGAATTGTTTTATGATGTCATGATGTTTAAGATTCCCATTTGTATTACATGGGTTATGCAATGATGTATGATTTATGATTTTGTGGCACACATAAGAATGGTATCATTATGAGATGGGTGGGACCTATATCTCCCTCCAATGCATTGGGTAAATATTTTATATCTCATGAGATAGACATGGCTGGAATGGTAGGTTATACCAGTTCAGTGAAATAGGACTGAAACGAGGGTGACTCGGTTCAGAAAGGTACTTTGTCCACTAAGATAGTCTTGGAAATGAGTCTTGAATAACAAGAAATGAATCTCTATGATTATGTGTGCATGCCACAAAGTTTCATGTTTTAAGTTAAGATTATTGGGATTACATTTCACTTCTATGTTTTATCCCATGTTATGATATTCTGATCTCTTTTGCAAGATAAGATTTCCAAAAGTTATGTTCTTATGTATATGATGTGATTGATATTTCTTTGGTTTACCCTTACTGAGCATTTGAGCTCACCCTTTTATGTTTTCTTTTCCCCAGGATATAAAGATAAGTTTTAGGTATAAAAAAAAGAAGATCATTATGGGAGATGTTGAAGATCTTTCACCAGGATTAGAAGATTATATTCTGAGTTTCCAAAGACACTAAACTATTACGGTCCTTGTGTGTGTGTTTTGTTATGTACTAAGTATTCCGAAAAAGAAATGTAATATCTATGTACGTGAAGCTTCGGGTCTCTACATAGTTAGTCAATTATGGATGTTAGTTTTGGGGTTTTAAAGAATAATTTAAATTAAAATAAGGTGAGCAACTTATTTTTATTTTGGAGGTGAAAACCTCCATGGGGAGGTTAGGGGTGAGGGCCACCACACCATAACCTCCCATTAGAGGTTATGGTGGTGGGGGACACCCAAGGATTAAACACCTTTTGTCAATTAGTGAGGTAGGGACCACCAAAGGATGAAACCCTTAGACTCCCCATTTATGGATCCACCACCAATGAAACTTCTTGAACTCCCTTAATTAATTTTTTCCAAAACACATTAATTAATTAGGTGGGCCCCCTAATTAATTCCCCATTTGAATTAATGAGAACCATTAAAATAATAAAACAATCTATTATTTCATTTTTAGGTGTTGGAATCCGAATTTTTGTTTGGAGATTTACGGAGAGGAGGAGCCCGTGGAGTACCTCATCTTCCAATGAAGAATGACCCTCTCCACCGAAGAATGATGAACACATTCTTTTATCTTCAATAGGGACAAATTAGGGAGCTCCGAACTTGAAGAAAACCAACAACACCATCCTCAGCTTCCTCATAATCTGTCATCAATGAATCGACATGCACAATTCCTCGTCAATGTTAATGAATAATGAACCCGAGGTAGGGGTTGTTTTGTGATTTTATTTGATTTTCTCTCCATTAAACATCAGTCAATATTTTGTAATTATTTTTCTGATTGATATCATCATAATGTGGAGGGATCGAGCCGCACAAAAACAGTTCGACCCTCCCCCTTCATTTCTCCTCGTTTTTTGATTATTGTGGGGTGGAGCAGCGTCAGCCGGCGTCTGGATGGCCATGAAGGAAAACGGAAGTGCAAGGCCATCGGGTCACCAGGAGGTAGTGCTACGCTGTCACGCTATGCAGAAGAGCAGGGGGAAGCGGCCCGCCTAGTCCGCGGTGGAGGAACTGGAGTGGCAGACCACTCGACAATCTGGGAGGTGAGGGACCCAGCGGGTCCCGAGTGATACGGACCGGTGCCACCTGGCGCCAGTTTGGGTCCCACCCGAATAGCTAAGCCGTTCGAGAGCCAGTAGAGTACGACTTCCACCCTGGACGTGGTTGAGGTGGACCCCCTGCGGGCCGCCAGGCCGGACCCAGCACGGGCCGCCGAGAGGGACACGGTGTGGGCCGCCCAGACGGACCCAGGGCCGGCCATCGGGCCGACATTGGGCCGAGCCCCCCTCAAGCCAGGTGGTGTCCTCGGGCCGATTTAGACCCTCGGACCAGGTCGGGCCTGGTCGATTCGAGCAGGTCAGACCGGACCCAGACCCACATTGGCCTGTTTCACCTTTTCACACATATCATAGGCTACGGGAGTCCGATCGACGAACCGTCTATGGAGACAGAAATCAAATAAAGTGATGATTCTTTTGGAATACCACACAAGATGTTTGGACACAGTTGGGATATGGTCGGGTTGTTTTGAACACAAAAACTAACCGGGCCCCTAGAACGGAATTGCAAATAACACACAGACCGGGGGTCCGATTGTCGTGCTGTCTATTGTCTTGAGACCCCTATGATGAGCCAGACCATTGAGATACTTCTACATGGGACTTCATGATATTTGGAGTATCTAATAGTCGCTAGAGGCGTGGATCCTCCCAGAGGCGAGTGAGCGGAGTACGAAGAAATAGTAGCTCGCTGATACATGACGACTGCTGACAATTCGACTTGGAGTGTTTCGACAAGACTAGTGGAAAGAACCTCTGTGTGATGCGGAATACCCACAATGGGGAGTGGCTATGGGTGACGCAGTAGACCCACAATACTCGATAGGTGAAGTACCTCAGAAGGCTATGAGGGGGAGCACCTAGGTGTGATGCGACCGACCCATAATGGGGAGAAACTCTATGTGATGCAGCAGACCCATGATACTCGAGAGGAGGAGTACCACCACAGTCCAGGATAGCAGGAAGCACCTTTATGTGACTCGGAATGACCACATTACTCTACTGAGGAGGAGTACACCAGTAGCGGAGGTTTCGATAGTTTGACTAGTATTGTTTCATGTTACCACCCCTGGAATAAAATTCTGGTTTCGAGCTAAGTCAATGAACTTATTCTTTTCCTCATGATTGAGATGGGTTACTATAAAACACAGGTATATGTAAGGGCATATACCTATGTAATGGTTATTCGTTGATTCCATACCTTCTAGTTTTTCCTTGTTGTATTTTTTGAGATCTTAAGGGTCTTGGGATCCCAACTAAGTATCGTAATACTGATCCCTGCATGGGCTATGCCCACACCTCGATGTGATGGTTTCAGATGACAGACATCGCTGATTGAGGCAGAGAGTAGCAGGACTGGACGGTAAGCAGAGGTGGACCACTCTATGTGATGGTACACGAAGCGGAAGGACTGATGTGGAGTGTTGAGGAGGCCATCAGTACCTACCCTTCTGGTAGGAACTCCGAAGGATGACTTAGGGGGTGCTCTGCATTTCTTCTTTCAGTTGTACTTGTGCGTTTCCGTTTCCTTTTACTTTACAGTTGGGATCCCATTTCTGGCCCCCTTTACTTCGAGCACTCTCTTTTGTATACAGTTTTACATAGTTTTTTACTTATATTTTCGAACTCTGTTGTGTGTTTTTCAGTTTATAAAGGCATTTCCTTTCTAGTTTAGGGGTTTACACCTTTAGTGCTAGTCGCCGTCCCCTAGCCTATGGAAGGCGGGTTTGGGGTAGTCACGATACAGGCCCCGAGGGGCTGGTCATGACAACAAGTGTGATATTGTTATGTGATACATTCATGTTTATATTTTCTTATTCTAACCACATGGTGCTAAAATATGGTACATCCTCCATTGTTATACTATCATTAGGTACTATCAAGTTCTACCAAAAACCTCCAAAACACAACTTTTTTCCATGAAAATATTATCCAAACTCATCAATTTCGTCCCATAATCTTATAGACATCCCCAACTTCTTGAATATCTAGATTACCCCAAATATAATGGGTTATAATTTTTGTTTATTTACAAAGTCAGAGTAATTGTGAATAAAATAAAAGGGTCTCTTTGCCTTAATTTCCAACCTTTGATAAATGTTAGATACACCCACCATAATTTATTTTCTATTTTTGATATTACTACCAAATAAATTTATTTTTCCATATTTATTGAATTCATTAGTATTTAGGATTCATATAGTGTTTTTATATATATGGTATTTTATTCAAAATATAATAACCATTTATTTTTTTTAACTCAAACATTATCTATAGTGTTATAAGATAACTTTTTGAATTTCTTTTTAACAATATTTTTTCCTTCCACAATGATATTTTTTTCATCATAAATTATATTACAATATACCATGAATTGTTATTAAGAAAAAAATTTAATGGATTTATTTATTCCCCAATAAGTATTTAATTATTAAGAATTATTGATATCCTCTTTAACTATGATTTCGACTCTTACCAGTATTTTTCATTAGCACCAATTTACTCCATTATATGTTAAGCCATAATTATATTAAATATTATATTTTATTATTATATCTCATTCCATTTTTTCATATGAAAGTTTTAAAAACATTCTTTAATGATTTGAGATTTCGATAATGGTATCTCAAAATAATAAAATGGTTCTCCTTAATTTTGAGAAAATTAATTTTTTCATCCACTAAACATTTCATTTTGAATCATTTATAAAAATTTATAGGAATATATATTTAATGTTTCTTTTAAATGTTATGTTTCTTCAATATTTTTCACTTCACCATTTTGGACAATATTAATATTAAATGTTACTATAACTTGATATTTAATGAGAAAGAAAACAATATTTTTCTTAAAAACTGATTTAGAATTTTAATAACAATTTCATATTTATCTATAACTATTATATTACCTCGGAATTTATTATTCATGAATCACCCCATTAATATTTTTATAAAATAATGTTTTGGGTGATTGAATTTCTAGTATATTTTTTTAAAAGTCTTCATGTCAAATTTTTTATACCGTCTACAAATGTTCTCAAACCCATTTTTCATTCCATATGTGCCAAATTATATAAAGGTTCATTATATTCAACTCAAACAGATTTAAATGGATGGACGATGGTAGAGTTCATATATATCCTTTAAAGGAGCTGATAAATCATAAATATATTGATCTCAAAATGTTAAAAAATACTATTTAACCAAGGAAAATGCATACCATTGAAGATTTATCCTAATCTAAAGGGTACATGAGATAATTCATCCGAAAACTAACATATAAGGTTTAACATAAGTCAAATGGTTTATTATAGGATTTATCCCCAAGATAATGGGAATAAAAAAGGATATATCCCAAACCAAATGATATATTGGAGGATTTATCTTAATATCAATGGTACACATGAGTATTATCTAAAACCCAATATGATACATTGGTAATTATCCTAGGCTTACTATTTGATTAATATCTTAGTGGGTGGCCCTGAAACATTTTTTTAAATATTTATGTTGATTAAAAATAGTTATATTAAAATTTATTTCCATTGATTATAATGCATGACACTTGTTTAATGTGTAATGAATCCAACTAAAAATTTTCATTGTATATGCTTGTTTATGTGGGATTATATTTCCTTTTTATTATTATTTATGAATAAATATAATTTTTTCATGCACTTTTAAATAGTTTTCTTTTTCACAATACCATGTTTCATAATTTTATTATGTTTTAAACCTTGATTAGTTATTTATGTGTATCATTTTTCTAAAAATTAGAGACAACCCCATTGTTAAGACTCAATTCCCCTGGAAATGAAAATAAGAAATACTAATGTGATGTCTAGAATATAATCTAGAGTAGTTTGTATGTGGAGAAATATTCACATCTGTTGTAAAGTAATCTACTAATATTGATTTTTATCGATGATACTAAAAAAATTTCTCCACGATGATTGAATTTTTTTGATATGTAATAATAATATGAATTTTATGTACATTTTACAAGGTTAATCTCATTAGATATCAATGTTAATTTGTAAAAGTATTCTATTTTACCCTCATGTTAGAGAGTGTAGGTATGTGATTCATCACTTTTTAATTATATATGGAACTTTAAAATGAACTATTTTTGTAAATGATTTAGTAAATGATTTCATTTCAATGAAATATCTAAAGATATCGTAATTTATTAACGTAGAATGGAAAATATTTTTGTAATTTATTGATTTATTTTAATGGCACTTATGAAACACCCAACACATGCTACATAAACATGATCATATTTCACCATAAATTTCATACATGTATAAAATTATGTGATTCATTATATACATTAATAAACATATATATTATGAAGACCCATAAACTTTTTTTGAATAGCAATATCCAATAACACATATGATATGTGGAAATAAAATGAGGGTATTTATCGCCATAAACTACTTTATTTATGATTAAAATTTGTCAAATTCATTTTAATTTTTATTAAAATCTAATGATACTATATCACATTATATTATAGTACAATCTCTTTCAAATCACAATAATTTTATTAGAATGTAAAACATCTTTTAAAGAATATATCAATAGATTCAAAACATCATTAATAAAAAACACCATTTGGTAATATAAAAAAAATCTTCTCATTAATGATCCATGGAATAAAAAACATCATTTGATAATATATTAATTATTACTATTTTAGTCATAATTACACATTCATTTAGTTGTAGGGAAAAAAATTCAAAACATTATTTTTTATTCTGTTATCAAATTATAATAAGTGGAATAAGAGATTTATTAATCAATATTTTCAATTCCTCATCCAAGAAACCATTGGAAGTAGAGTGAAAATCAATATTATCAGATCGTTATCATGTATTAAATTGAAAATGTCATTGGAAAATGGTTTCCCATTATGATATTAATGAATAATAGAGATTCATATTTACATAATGATGATTAATATAGTTCCTTTTATGATATAATGAAATATATTATATTCATTCAATTATTTATTTGAATTGTATAATGCAATCATCCTATCATTAACATGGAAAACATTGGGTGATCTATTGTTATCTTACCTTCATTGAAAAACTGATAACAATAGGGAGAAAATCCTATACGAACCCAATATAAATATATATGAAGTTGATATTTATTACACTAACATTGTGATTAATTTCTTCAAATTGAAATTTATCGTATAAAAATATATAAATTATCAAAAAAATTATGATCCACTTGTAATCTAATATCAATCCACAGAAATACATAATTTTTTGTCCAATATCAATGTTATGATAAATATTGGATAATGTCTTATAATAAATTGACATTAATTATTATCCCTAAAAATAGATCAATGGAAAATAATTAGTGGATATGATACATATATATCATTTTGTATAAATATTTCAATTAGACATGAAATTACTTGATGAATAGTATTTATATATTGGTGAGAATTTTGAGATAATGTAAATATATTTTAATAGTGATTCCCCATATCCAACACAAGAAAATAAGGATAACCTAATACCTAATCAAGGTTTAAGGGAAATTTTATTTATTTCTCATAAAATGTATCCTTCACCTACGATGTCCTCTTGTGGGAGGGATTTGAAAATAATTATGTAGAGAACAAGGATCTAAAAAAATGTTTGAATTTTTATTTTTTCATATAATTAGTAAGACTGAACATACATATTAATTTGGAATTGGACACAAAAAAAATTTATTGAACCATTAATAATGATTAATTGACACCCCAATATGATTATGATAAATATTTGAGGAATTAATTTTTTTTATAAAAATATATTCTCATGTTTCTAACAATAAAAATATTTAATATGATTATTTGTAAAATATAGACACTACCCTTGAAGATTTAAATCAATAAGTAAATGTTATCAACTGAAAAATGAAAATGTTGTCTCTCATATTTTTAGTCTATATTTTAATGAAATAAATGTGCATGATATTATTATAATACATGGGTGAGTAAATATTATTACCAGTTGATACAACAACCAATTATATTTATTTCATCATGAAATAACATCAAAATGTGATGTACCCATATGATTGATCCAAAAAATAATAAAATAAGTACATGGGTATATATTTTTTCAATATATACTGAAATGAATTATTAGATGTTCTTATATAAATAAATATTTAATGGTATCTTCATTATATTCATTGTAGGAGATATGATCCTTACTATTTTAAATGATTTCCACCATAACATTGTATGTCCTCATCAAACAAGGTTGAATCTTACCTAGTAAAATTGGGAGGCTTTGGTGATTCTCTGTAAAAATAATTTCATGATTGAATGTAATTATAACAAAAAAATAAAATATTTCATTTACATGATAAATTCAACTATTAACCCCTATAGTAGTTTAACACATTGAAGTACTTCTAAATAACTTCAATTTAAGGGATAAATGTAATTAGTCCCTACCCAACAACTAGTATTATGAAATTCAGGATTGTCCTTACTACATATATACATTTTTATAAATTTCATAATGTTTTAACCGTAAAACATCATGTATGAAAAGAATAATTAATATTTTAATGGATAAAATCAATAGAAAATTTAACATTACTAAAACAATATATATAGGTAATGATATGAGTTTTTATATTTTTGAGTTATATAAATTTTAATTAGTGTTAAGCATGTATTAAATAACTCATACTACTATTATGTTCCATAAAATATTCCAATTGATGAATTCATAAATAACATTGAAAATATGATTTTGAAATTTGTGAATAAGGGTAGATTGAATTTTCTTAAAAGACTCATCCATCCATTATTGGATTATAACACTACTACCAATTACACTTCCAAAAAATCCATGTATTAAATGTTTTGTGTTATATTAATAGTCTCATCCACTTATGTTCATTTAATATCCCATCAAAAAGATATTATTAATGCACAAAAAATAATTATTTAAATCATATTCAACATGTTGAATAAAATATATTTAATGATAAAATTATGTGTATATGATATTACATACAAATTTATAAATTTTTTACTCTGTGAGTTGTTATTAAAGTAAACATCCCCTAGTTTATTAAAGGATAATGGGATTTATACTTTATTACATTAATTATACCTCAGAAGAAACCTCATATGACCAATCAAAACTAGAAATATATGATAGTGTACTAAATATCAACTCCAACAGATCATACTTCTTTATTGCAATAGATATAGATCTTATCACACATTTGATAAACATGTGGTTCCTCAATATACATGATTTTAAACTATATAAAATAATGTTTCACTTTTTATACCCTAAAAATAAATAGAAATAGAGGCATTTCTATCTGTATCTAATTTGTAAAAAACCAAGGTCCTAACCACTTGACATTAAAACTATATGTTATATGATCAATTCCACGTCAACATTGAATTCTTAATATTTGGTTGTTATGTATTAATCAATCTCCATATCTGATTTTATGATCCATAAAAGAACGCGTAGTGTATAAAATTACATGATATTGTGGGTTTTTCCAAATAAAAATTTAGTTCGATAAGAGTTTTCATTCCACATGAACTTTGGTTTTATCCTTTGTCGAGTCACTTGGGTTCCCCTTTATACCACCCATTTTCATTCCTAAACTGTGCAATATTTTCAAAAAAACTTCATATCATATACAAATATATGATTTTATTTCTATCATCATAGGGTATATATGTATTTAAATATCCAATATCTCATACCCCACCCCAAATTCCTTCTACCTATAAATCCGAGAAATTATAATATATCCATTTGATTGTAATTTCTCTGAAACAACACTTTCTTTTGAAAAATCTATTTTTCAATCTCTTATGCACGTTCTAGATTTATATATATGTCATGAAATATGTGTTTCTATATTTCTATTATTATATGACACATAATGTTTTTAAGAACACCTAACCTCAACCTACTTACCAATACCCACCCACATCTTTTCTCCATCAATTCTCTTTGATGATCTAATATTTTGTTAGTTTTTAGTTGGAGTGTTCAAATTAAAATTTTATAATTTATATTATAAATAAAATAATATGAATCTTGAGTTCCATAGTAAACATAAACCATTCCTGTATATTTTTTACAAGAAATTATGTCCCTAAAGTATCACTATTTCTTAGGGATGTCATATTTTCCACAAATACGGCTCTTTTATTACCAATCAAATAATTTTATTTTTCTGAGGAGAATATTTTATAATTTAATTTTATATTAATGTAATTATAGTGGAACAAATCATTCCAATATGGTAAATGGTCATCCTAGTTATATTGGTTCAATTGTACAATAATAGTACTATAATTTGAATTTCACTAGTGGTTATAATAGCATGTCATTTTATATTTTATCATTTATTAATTTATGTGACATAATCTATAATTTATATAATCTTTTATCCTATGTTCCAATTTATGTGATCAATTTTTATCTCCTTATATTCTAATTATTTTTAACTTTAATATCATAGTGACAAGTCTATGGTTATGGTAACTCAAATGATGTTGTAACCCTGACCCTTGTAATCCATATCCACTGGTTACTTAAATACATTGGAAGATGATAAAAGAGACCACATCCCAGAAGATATATGTTCATAGAAGTATTAGGGTACTTGATATATACATGATTGTAAAATTTCTATATAACAGATAAAACAAAACAAATAAATATAGTGATGTTAATATTATTCCTTCACGTAAATCCATTAAATCATTAAATGATATCTTCTAAATATACTAGTTATAAAAAAAATAAGACTGAAAATAATATTCTTAGTAAGAAAAATAATGCAGAAATATCTATCAAAAAATAAATGATGAATGAATTACATGAAATAGATAAACAATAAAACACATATGGTGTAATTATTATCATGAAATTAGAATATATCAATGGATTTCAAAATTACATAATGAAATCCATATATAACAATAAATATAATTTTAATGATAGTATGAATAATTCTAGACATCATAATATTTCTATCATGGCGTCATTAAATGTCATTATAAATCATTAGATAAAGAATATTCCAAATACAAAATATTTTTTGTCTTATGTGCATACCAATATATCGAGGGGATATATAATATTGAGACACAAAAATTCACAGACTATGTCAAATGAATTGATAATATGAATGAAATTAATAATAAAAATGTACTTACAAAACATGTTATTAATTGAAATCAGTATTATAAAACTATCATACCAGATACAAAAATATTTCACAATCAAAAAATAGAATAAATTGGTTATAATACCACAAATGTTAGAACACCATATAGATTTTTAAATAATTTTAATTTCATGATTTTATTATTATACAGTCTATAGGGATGTATGTACTCCACATAATAGAGAAAAATATGTGACTATAGCATATGATTAAAATAAAGAATAGTTATAAGAGAAAACATACCCATTACTATTGACTTTCACAAAATCTATTTTACCACAGGAATAATGAAAACAACTACCGTAATTACTTGTTTTATAATCTCACACATTCTTTATCTTATATATTATTATATTTAAACCATTTATTAAATATATAATAGTTATTTAATATTTATTTTTAACTTTAAATTTTTGTAATTTTGACTCTATGAGTCCTGATTTGAAATTGTAACATCGATCCATGTTTTTTGATATAACATTCATCACTAAAATAACAATCAGTGTATTGGAATTTAATTTTAATAAATATTTAAAATGTTATAGTATTCTTCCATGTAATTTTAGTTTCGATTCGTGATGATGAAATAAATGATGAGGTTATTTGAAGAAATTTACCGGTTTGAACATATTACATTATAATGTTCATTAATTATTGTTTTTACCGAAATAGGATCATATTAAAGATATATATTAATAATTAATACACAATATATTCATAAAATACACTCTTCTATCAATAATTTTAATGAGGTGATGGAAACTGGAATAAATCACTTCTCGGAGATGGTAGCCTATACGTACAAAAGTAGGATGTTTTAATCATAAAATAAATTATTTATGTATATTAAATAAAAAATTATCATTGAATAATAATAAATATGTTTAAAATATAATATTTTTTTAATTCACCTAGAGAACCTATAATGAGAAGTTGTAGTGAAAAACAAAATATGTCATGCATGGAATTTGCGGTCCCCACAAACACACAAGAGACATTTCTATTTTATTATTTAAGATGGATGCGAATAAAGAAATTAGTCTCCAAATGAATATAATTAATATTATATTTTATATAATATTAAAATAATTATATAACAAATATAAACAAATTGGTATTGACTGGATGAGTATAAAGTAGAATTTTGAGAAACATTTAATATAAAATATGGATATCAACATCAAAAGTGATTTTACTCATTTAGTATTTCATTTAGGGATAATAGTTTATTTCCTCAAAAAAATTCATAACAGAGTTAAGAGATACATGATATAGGAAATTGGTAGATATTGGGCTTTGAAAATTGAATTTGAAGGATTTTTCAATGACAAATAATATGGCCGTATCATACTTGATCGTGGGGTGTTTTATGGTCAAAATAATGATTATTTTTAAATTTAAAACATAAATTAATTATGAGTGATTATTAGGATGAATTTTTAGTCTTTTAATTAAAAACATTATTGTTATTTTAAATTAAAGATTTTCCAAAATAAAATGGAATTATTGAGCCACCACAATAAATGTTAATAAAAAAATTAATTCTATTATTCAAACAAAATATAACATTTGATTCAAAATTTAAAACATATATTTAGAAATAAAGATGAAAATTTATATGTAAATTTTTTAAGTCTATAAATTAATACATTTCTAGAAAATAATTTATAAAATTTTAGTTAAATTTAATTACCTTATAATTCCATAAATTTTGTGGTATGTGTAAAAAATAATATTAATTGTTCAAATAAAATTATATCACTAATAAAAAAATGTCCTTCATCTGTGATAGAAAAAGGGAATTATAATGAATATATAAGAACATTTAAATGTTAAAGGGTTGGTTTTATCAATGCTTGTAAAAATATTAGTTAATTTTCCTATTTAATAGAGTTAAAAAGCTCTAATAAAGAGGACCTTTAACTGCACTATTTTGAGTGTTATTAAATTTATCCATTAACCACACATTATAGCACTATAAAATCCCCCCTTTAAAAGCACTAAAAAGTACTGTTAAAGTCCCTTATAATAAAGGGCTTTAATATTTTCTTATTTGAACCTCTTCCAACTTTTACATTTATTTGCACTTCCCTTCACCATTATTCTCACTTAAGATAATTTCACCCTCCCATGCACACCCCTTCTTCTATCCAGTTTTGAACCTGAGACCTCCTACTCATATTGCAATGCCTTTTCCACTCTTTTATTTTGTTTTTTTCTTCATTATTATGATATATCTAAATATTTATACATATTTAATTAATTTTTTTAATCCATATATATATATATATTTATGTATATATATATATAATTACTTTTGTGTGTATGTGTGTGAATATAAAAAATATGTATATATATTAATATATATGATTATAAATAATAGGAAAACAATGAAAACTATAAAATGTATAAACCGTTAAATAAATATGAATTAACTAAATATTAAAATATTCACCCACACCGACCAAAGGAAATAAGATCGCCTTAAACAAGAATGAAAATCCATCAAATATTAAAAAAAATATGGTTCTTCCACTAAAAATATTGTATTGGGGGCCTTTTGGTACTTTTTTTCTTGAAAAAATAGTGATTTGGGTTCCCCTATAAACACGGCATAAATTGTGTCAAAATAATTGTTTCGATACATTGTAAAAACCAAATAGACACCCATATCAAATGGTGTGGTCGTTTGAATTTTGAGTTATTATTTCAACTTATTTTAGATCTTTTATCAATTTTTATAATTTTCATACATTCATATTATTATAAAATTACTATTTCATGATAATAATTATCAAATTTTTAATTTAATTTTTTTTAATTAGTTTAAATACTATTTTCATTAAATATCATATATATTATGTGTAAATTTCTATTTAGCCTTATTTGGAGCATATTTAAAATATATATTTTATATTTATATAGATATGAATATTTTTATATATTATGAAATTATTTAATGTTTTTTTTAATATATGTTTTTTAATTCTAGTAAAAACTACTGATTGGGTTGGTCTTTATCATCACTATTAAAATAGTGTTGATAATGAACCCCCTTATTAGTGATTACTTAAATGTTATAGTTCTAGCCCCATTAATCAAAACATCATTAGTAGCACTGAAAAATGGCCACCAAATATCTATTCATTTTTAATAAAACTGATATAAGGGGCCTTTAACCGAAGGTTTTCACAAGCATTAATAATTTCCCCTTTAACTGTTATTTTATTAATGTTGTAAATGACCCCCTTTTATGGTGATAAAAAATGCATTATTAAATACATCATTTATTATGTACTTTTCTAGCATGAACTAAAAGGATCTTTAATAGTTCTTTTAGCTGGTTCTATTAAAGAAATAGTGCTGGATAAACCTAATGTTATAGAAATTTCTTATTTGGAAAAATTCAAATTCATCACCATATATTAATTTTTGTACTGAATATTTAAAAAATAATATTCAATAAATCAAATATTTTTTAAAAATGATATACCTAATAATTCTAATATTTATATTCATAATGTGTAATAACAATATTAAGAATTATAATGTATCATATAATCATAAAATGAATTTATTCTCATTCAATACCTAAGAAATATTATTATATATATTATCATTTTTTTAAAAATAACATCTATCAATTAATTAAATAAAAATAATTTATTATTTGTCTTAAATTTAATCAATTAATGTAAAAAGACATTGCCACGTTAAAAATTAGATTTTAGAAAAGTATCTCTTTTTTAATCAAATAGAATTGTTACCATTTCTAAATAACTAATAATGAATTTTTAGAAGATTATTACTTATTTTGCATGATTTTGGGATGGTTTTTTTGAACTTTTAATTCTATAAATAACTTAATTTTATATATTATATATAGTCCTGAAAATAATTTTTTTATATATTTTATATATTATGATCTAAAAAATATATTTATGACCAATTTATGTTTAAAAATATTATGATGAATTTGTAATGGGATGTATACTAGGTTGGATGGTTCCACTGGACATTGTGGAATCATATTAAAAAGAATATTGTAGAGGGTAGAGTTGGCCTCCACAATTTCACCAAAACTGTGCCCTCCATGATGTCACAACTGGCTGGCATGGGACATTGTTCATAGAAAATAATTAGTGGATAAATATATTGGTGACAGTAATGTTGAATGATGAGAGGATAGTGGATGCCAAATCCATAGACTCAATATCATTTCATGGTTCATGTTTAAACATATGCAGTATTATCATGATAATACTCAACGGCTTGTGGGAGATATGAAATAACCCTATATAACAATTATGAGGTTGTTGCGAGACGTTATATTATAGGTCTTCTAACACTGAATATTTATTCTCGAGAGGTGATCTATCAACTAGATTTGGTGGATGAAATTCATAATGATGAGTATAAGGTTATATTCAGAAACATGTTTATGATTGTTGAATGAGATATGAATATTTTTATAGGTTTACTCTCAGTTATATTTAATAGATGAGACATTGTTGTACATTCTCAATAAAAGAACAAACTAAATGAGTGGGAAAAAAAATTATGGTACCGAGAGATTCCTAAAAAATTGAATTTACTCTTTTTATGGGTAATAAAAAACGAGATTCTGATAGTTGAGAATGTGTAATGAAATTGGGTGAACATAGAATCTCATGACCATTGGTGTGCAATACCACTGTATAAATCTACACTACTTGTTTTTTCCATTATTTTTGGGAGGGAAGGTTATAGGTTTACATGGAAATACATGAATGATTTTCTTTCAGAATGGTTTTAGGGAATGTGGAAACATGATTTGGAAATGAAGATATGTGTTTTGGTCATTGTGGTTGTGTTACATAATCAATGTGATATCCCAGTAGTTGTGGTTAATTTCCAATGGTTACCGAATCTAGAAATTTAAAAACATTAAAAAAAGAGATCATTAATCTATAGGTTTGCATATGATTTTAATGACTATACTATAACCCAGAGAGATAATATCAGAGATAATACTAATTATATAAAATAGTCGTAAACTAATGCCAATTTATAGAAATTAAATCTCAAATAATTATAAAATTATTTGTTAATAATTTCTGAGATAAATTATAAAAGGTTTGCTGGGATGCAGTGAATCCATCATTAAGGGATAAAAATGTATAAAATATTTAATTAATAAGTTTAGATTCATTAGAATTTGGTCTTATCCAGTTCAAAAGTAATGATAAAATCTCATTATCAAATGATATCCTCTTCTCATGATCATTTACATCGGATTGCGATAAATTGGTAACCCAATACCTTTTTTTAATATAGGGAAAAAATCCCAATGGTTATAGTGGATGTATACGAAATAGATAAACAATTATACAAATCTATTCAATCTATAGAAATTTTCATGTGAAATGAATGAAATTGAACTCAATCCAAAACCCCCTATCACAATGGTCATGCATGATGAATTATAAAAGTCAAAATAATTGAAGTGAAAAAATTGAAATCCCAACATGAATAGAGTCAATTATTAAATAAACAAACTTCAAATTCCAATCATCACATACAATCTGAAAAAAATCAATCACTCATGCTACTCATGATAGGGTCTAGAATAATAATAAAAGGGAAATCCTATAAAAAGTTGAGGAGCCATTCCACAGTTAACCATTAGGTGTCTGGTGGTTGTTCCCCATCCAAAAAATTTCAAATGGGTCGAGAAGGGTTCATTTTATCATATTTTAACCATGAAATCCTATGGCTCTCTATCATTATATTTTTCATGCATCACCGTCATTACAAATTTTACATAGAATACTTATCATTTACATTTTAGTTGTGTTTCCATCCAATAGGTTGACTTCATGGAAACATCATAGACTAAATTGACTCTTGTTCCATAATGTACAAGAGTAACATGTTGTGTATTTGACTTTCATATCATGTTTTTCCATCACAACATATTCTATATAATCTGAATCATGTCACAATCTAATATTACACATATTGTACACTTAAGACCCAATGTGTATTGGGTCTACTCCTGACATAATAGTTTTTTTCTCTCAAAAAAATATGGAGTCGCACTGTTTTGCTTCGCTCGTGGTGTGAACTGTCCTTCATCCCAATTTCCACCACATTTCACTGTTTTTCCAGATATTCAATATTTCATTAAAAAAATATAAAATTCAAAATCACTCACAACAACAAAAGTTTAACCAATTAAATAAAAAAAATAAAAAAAATAAGATACTACAAAATATATGCATTAATTACATATATCAAATCCTACCACATATGAATTCAGAATTTTCCTCAAGAATGTAATCTCAACATACTAAAAATGTCATTCACCATAACATTATTAAAATTAAATTTCAATAAAATCAATTGATTTAATAGAAAATTGAAATGGGAGAGCAACATATGCATAACATTTTTCAATGCCCCATTTGTCAAATATACAGTTCAACCAAGTTTCTAACATTACATATTTTGAAATAGAAAAGATTATTCATTCATCCATATTATTTTTCCAATTTATTATCAATAGGCATGCCAATAGTAGTTTACCACACATGAATTTTACTTCTCATTATCTAGGTAAAAATGTAAATACAATATAACACATACCTTAAAAACATGTAAATAACATAGGTTTCAAATAAATTTATAATCACCACAACATAAAGGAAAAATAAAAATTAATCATGAGGGCTTCATCATTTAGGATCAAATGAATATGATATTTTACTATACATAGGTAAATGATTTAAAAAGTAAGTACCTGAAAGGAGGTTTGACACTAAGGAAATTTTCTTAACAAAAAAAGATAAGCTTATGGAATATCTCCCATTATAAATATCTTATATCCCCCCCTAAACACAAAATGGGATCAAGATAAATGTATGTGAAATGATATAATAAACCAATATTTCATATATATATATATTATATTTTTTTCAAAATCAATACTCAGGAAATATAAGACATCCATCACCTAACCACATAAGATTAAAAAAGCTGGTTTGAAAAATGGGGATTTTTGAACCTACAAAAACACAATCCAATTTTTTCATTTTGTTTTTAATTTTTTTATCAAGAGAGGTGAAAAATTAAATATAGTAATAGATTTCATGACATCCCTCCATATAATAATGAAGAATCCATGAGAAAAATATCCAAAAATAATGCATATCCGATGACAACCAGATTTTAATTCCTTAAAATTATTATTTTAAATATCATGATGAACATTTAGAGGAAGGTAGAATTTGATAAAATAGGCTGGTAATATTACTCATCTCCTAACATGTCAATTCCTGGATATTACCAACAAAAAAAAGGATAACTGCAATACGCGTCTCAGGATTAGGGATAAAGAAAAAGAATAATCTAGTCAATATATTTTTGATTGTGTTCAGCCATATATTTGATAAGATTTAATATAATTTATAGAATAAAACATGCATCAGGTTGTCAATATATATATGAAAGAATTAAGGGTAAATATTGTCTTAGTAGATGTATCAGGTCTGAGATGTCTGGTTGGGACAACTACCTATGGAATTGGACATGATGAATTAAATAAATTAATGAAAATATTGAAAATTCAAAGCATGGATAAATAAAATAAAAATTCTATTTAAAATGATTAATATTATCTTCAAATCATAACTTAATAAAACAAAGTCCACATGATAATATTTAATAATTATTCTCTATAATTTTTCACATTCAATATTCTTTGACAATGATATCAAAATTCATGGCATGGAATTTTTTCTAGATTGTTTATTTATCCTATATCATTTTATTGATGAATGAATCTAGTTCTGAGCATAAAGTTTCTAATTAATAGTATAAATAAATTAAAATGTTGGGAATAAAAAAATTATTTATTGAAATGATTACACCCCTTTTAAACTATTCATTCAATATCACCTATGAATGATTTCCCTTATGTTGCTTGCCACTTACTACAATATCCTTTGATGGACCTAAAAACTAACATGAAAAAAATGAAACTACATTACCTTACAATAATACTCAAAAATAATAAGCAGAATTTATATTAAATACTAATATAAAATTTAGTCATATAGTAGAATTAAATCTAATTTCCTAAAAGGAAATTAACATCAGGTTGCCTCCAATAATATTCCCTTTTATAATTGGCCATTTAGCTCGAAAATATATGGGTTAGCTAATTGAAGTGTGATATAATGAAAAATATATCAGGTTTGTCCAATTTAGACTTTTAATACCTCTTATCTATGCTCTACATCCATTCAATTGAATTCTCTTGTACCATGGAGGAGGTGAACAGAGTCTGAATATTTTAAGTATGGCCAACATGATCTTAGTGTCAGTAAAAACATTGTAAAATTAATCTTCCTTAATGGATTGCCTCATTTATTGAGTTTCATCAATGATAAATGCTGGTCAGTGTATAGTAACATAATGTGGTGAATTTAGTATCTATAAAAATTTCTATTTTAAATGTATTCATAAAAAGTTCCACAAATAAATATTGCCCAATTAATCAATGTAATATAGTTATGAAAGTTATATTTTTCAAATAACTTGTCAGAAGCTTTATTAATTCCCAATAAACCTAATATCAGTTATTAACATTGCATATGAAGATATTCAATTAAGTAAATTCAATTATAAATTTTTTCCATGATTAACTATCAAAACATGTTTTTTGATTTATGAACTATACTATAAAATAGAGAAAACTAAATTAAATAACACAGCGGATATAAAACAGGTGGTATAGACTCAAGACGAGACCGAATAAACAACACTTACTGATCAGCTACCACCACACAGTTTTTATTAAAAAAACATGATCCACACCTTGGATCGGGGTAAAAAATAGTACATATGACTGTCCTGGTCATGTGATATCTTCCACAGTTCTTCATGGGTACAATATAACGGGTCATACATGGACATCTTCCACACTTATCTGTGGGTGAAAACATGTGTTAAATGATATGGGAAGATGGATATCATGAATCATTCAATTTAATGCAGGAGATTGTGTGTGTTTTAATACACACACACAGACACACACTTCTTGAAAGGTAAAAACAATACACAACAAAGATCATGTTTCTTCATTATCTTGCACTTTTTCATGTTTTTGGGCCACACATCTCTTTTATTCATATAGTGGATATGTTAGTGATGTCATGATGCATTTATTATGAACCTCATAACTCATACTATCAGGTGACATGTCTCCGATGAAACATTAATATTGTCAGTTTATTTGAAAGCTTCAAATATGACCATTTGAGAATAATTTGAGAAATTACTAAATAGATTAAGAAATGGTGTCACAATCTGTATGGAAATGGTGTCTCTATGAAACAATGTATCCTTTAAATGACGTCTCCTTGAAGTGGCGTCTCTTTATTTTATTTTGAGCGATGAGATAGTCATGATGGCATAGTTTTATAGAGATTAAGAAAATAGTAGCACAAATGTGGTGTGTGATCATGATATATGGATGGTCATAATGTATGGATGGTCAGAGTGTCTGGATGGTCATGGTGTTTGGATGGTCACTGTGTTTGGTCACAGTGTCTGGATGGTCAAGGTGTCTGGTCATGATGTCTGGATGGACACTGTGTCTGGATAGTCACGGTGTCTAATTATAGTTTCTCAAACATAACCAAATATCTTTATACAGACAAAAATAGTGATATCCATATAATGGATTAGACTTAATCATTTATCAAGGAAATCCACAATAAAAAAAACTAACTAATCATTTATGATAATTATTTAAGGCATAGATAAGTTAATCAACTGTACAGATGAATTATGATATATTAAACAATATATACAATTTTTTCAGAACGTATAAGATTTGTGATCATTATAACATGATTAACACCAGAGGAGGACAACAATATCCCCCTTTTGATGATCACAAATCATGTGAGTGAGAGATTTTTTTGTGTGAATGTGTTATCTAGATGTCTTAAATGTGCATATCATTTAGTGGACATATCCCTCCTCCTTTTAGATTATCAAAAATTATGAATAAGAAATAGACATTAAGATGTCAAAATTAATTATATGGTTAAATAAGTAACATTACTAATAGTATATATCAAAATAAATGCAACAAGATCCATATCAAAAAATAGTCGTCACCTTTCATCAGAACTGGTTTTCTTCTCCTTTCCATTGGTAGTCGATATAGAAGAATCCATAGAAGAGGAGGTGGAAGTGGAAGAAGAGAGTGAACCATTTGACAGAAAAGGTAATGGGAGGCCTTCAAAAACAAAATAGGATATTGTAGGTGCAGTGCTAAACAGAGGATTTATTTTTCAAGTATAACATGTCTTTTCTGACTCTAAGCCTAAGAGACAAATATAGATGTAGAGGCAAGGGCATAGGATGAGAAGGTAGGAAAACTAGGTATCAAGGGTGTAGCTACAGTAGCCTAAATAGCTGCACTCTGTACATCAATATAAGGCCAGAAAATCTTGATGAAGTCAGCTATAATCTTTTTTCAATACTGCATGTCTTTCTCAATGTCATCCTTGTTCTCCATAAAATTTTCCAACAAATAAGTGAAATCATTGAGCTGTTGGACATGAGTTTTGATATCTTTAGTGATAGGAAGGATTCTCATATTCTTCACAAAGTACATGAGATGGTTGGTCATGTCAGGCTTAGATAATACCCTATTAATGTAGAAGTCCACCTTCTTAGTAATATCTTCCTCAGCATAATTTTCTATTTTGGAGTTAATTATCACCAAATTAATAACATGGTTACTATTATTTACAACCTCAGATAGAGATTATTTGTCAATTCCACTGGGCACATATTTGATTAATTCATTAACAATGGTTCGGAGTAGATCATAGAACAAAAAAGGTTTAGATGATTTTCCAGAGGCACGAGAAGTAGGAACAACTAATTTAAGAGACTTCAGTTAATTTAGAATATTTTGGATACATCCACTATACTCATCATTTAACTTGTTATGACCAATAAAAAGCTCATGAATCTCTTAAAAAAATTACATTTTTCTTTCAGTTACCTTGTAATACAAGGAGGTTAGACTTTATTGTATCATGAAGGATACTTCTATTGGAATATGACTACTAATATATTCTACAATATGAGAAACAGGTTCTGGTATTCATTTCATCAGTATCTGCATTTCTTCAACCATACCTCTGAGAGTCATTACTTCATTACTGATTTTTTTGTTCTCAACTTCAACGTCATGAATCTCATGAAGCATCTTGGGCTGAATCTGCCACATGATCTTCTCTAACAACATGACATCATTTTTTTAATCCAGTTGGTTATAGAAGTATGTTTTTTATTCTTGAGATTTTCAACTCTATTCTAGAGGGTATCTCAAAAGGCATTCAAATCATCCTTACATACAAAGGCAGAATGATCATGTGAAGGGTCGAGACTAGGAGTTAAAATAGGAATAGCTTCCATTGAATAGATAATTTTTTGAGAAGTTTCTAGTTTCAATTGAAACACATTAGACAAATTATACATTTAACTGAGAAATCCTAGGAATCATACACAATAATATAACTAGAAATTTTTTTCATGTATCTACCGAGATAGGGTCTAATGGACTTTTTATTTGAACACTTTAAATATTTGGGTGATGATCCCACTCAACAAGTGAATCTTTCTTAGGACTGAGAGATTTATATCCTTGATATAATTTCAAGATTTTATCCCCAAAATCCTAATCCATTTTCTTTTTATCCAACATAAAATCATACTCCATTCTTTCTTCAGTGGATGGGACAATTTCAGAACCAACTTAATTTCATATATATTCCTCAAAAGTATCTTCTTTCACAAAAGATATATCTTCTTTTATATTCTATTAAATATAATCTTTTATACATTCATTGGTAACAGATTCTTCTTTAGAAGTAGGATGCAATTCCAAATGAACACCTTCTATAAGAACATGCATTTCCTTCTCAGTTAAGTCTTGGAGAACACGTTAACCAACTTTCTCATCTATAATAGTTTCCCTTATAGTTATAATATCCTCTTATTATTCTTCCTAAATATAATACACGAAATTTTATCTGGTTCCAAAACGAGATAAGAAATATTCTTAGGTCTTGATGATTGTTCAACTGGGTTTAATTTTTCCATGCCCTTTTCATTATCTTCCACCCATGTTTTTATCCATGGATTCCAAATGATTTTAATTCTATTGAATGTAACATTTGAAAGGAAAAATTCATAAACCATAATAGCAACTTCGTTTGGTCTAACCATCCCTTTTTCATGAAGCATAGTAGAGATAAACCTTGAGTAGAATAGAGAGGTTTACTATGGGGTTGTCTTGATCAACTCACACATATGTAATATAACATACATGCATAGGTTGATATTGTGTCCATATTTCATGAGATGTATCAAAAATAAATATTGATACATTAGTGTATAAAAATATTCTTTTCTGCGGATAATCATATTCTGATCAAATTTAAACAGATGTCTGGTTTCACCATCTTGCTCAGTAGATTTGGCTATTAGTATTTTTCTATATACAGTTAAGCAATCTAATTCTTCTTCAAAAACATTGAACTTACTTGGGTGAGGAGGGACTCTCTTCTAGTCCTCAATGATACCCTCATGATGTATTCCTAAGAATAAAACCCATTATGATGAAGAAAAGGTACATCTATGGCCATTTAACCAACTTCTAACAACAAACCCATCTTTTTCTCAAAAGAAAATTGAACAAACAATAAAAATGTGTAACTAACTTCTAGTAAACATGTCTATCATCCTTTGTGAACTAGTATAGACAACCTTTATCTTTCAGTACATTCAATTATAAAAACATATGTGACAAAATCCATATTGGGAAAATTTTATTTTTAAGAACCACTATTCTGTTCACCAGATACAGATTGAAGGGACCTTCGGATGATATATTTAGTTCTATTTTCATCTTCTTCTATGATCTTTGCTTATCAAGAGTAGTCAATGATAGGAAATTTATCTTGGTAATTCAAAGAGGGTTGTAAGGATATAGAGATAACCTAAAGGTTTAGATAGCGATTACAGTTTGAGAGAAGAGATGTCTAGTGAAGATAGAGTTAAAATTCATTAGTTTTTATCATTTTGTGACAATATGTGTTTTAATGTCAAAAGCACGTGAAAGTAAAATAACAGAGTAATTAATTACCATGGCATGTGTTATAATATTTAAATTAAAAAATAATGTGTCTTTATGGAGATACTTTTATGGACTTTTACAATGAGATCGAAATGGGATTTCAGAGTGATACTTTAATAGGGTTTCATGATGAGACTGTAATAGGATTTCATGGTTAGACCATAACTACATGATTTATAAATTGTGAGACTATATTGCTTGAGAGAGTAAGTTCTTGATAGTAATATAGAGATGATAACTATGATTGTTTAAGCATGAAACACCATATTTTAGGTAATAAAAAATATTGACCTGTTAGAGTTAGACCATAATCTTAAAACAGTGACTTATGAAACCATAAACTGTCAGAGAGTAATATGTGAAACCGTATACTTAATAAATAAGATTTATCAATATCAATTCTTGTATTATGTGGTATATTCTTTCATAATTTAATGGTTTTATGAATTAATTAGTGAGCTAATATTCTGTTTCAATGAATTCCAAAGTTATATAACCTTTTTGATAATGATTTCTCAATAAGTGATGTCTTACATCACTATGTTTTGTCTTAGAGTGTGAAACATGATTTTTTTATGTTAATAGAACGTTTATTTTCACAATTTATAGGTACATTACTGAATAGATATCTATAATCTTGTAATGTGTGTTTCATCCAAAAATTTTGTGAACAACAACTACCGACAACTATGTATTCCACTTCTACAGCAAATAATAAAAAAACGTTTTTTCTTACTGCACCATGATACTAGTAATTTTCCTAGAAAGTGACATGTTCCATAGGTTCACTCTAAATCAAACATAAAGCACTGAAGTCAGCATCATAATAACTAAAAAACTAAAAGGAATATCCTCTGGGATAGAATAGTCCTAGATTGGGTGTATTCCTGAGTTATTTGAAAATTATATTAACAGAATTTGGATGGGATTCCATATGGTTTACTAAAAAATGAGCACACATACACACACAAAACATAAGGTTAGTTCATCTAGAAATTATGTAGAGTAATCTTCCAATCATCACTCTGTAATTGGTTTGATCCGTAGATTTTCCAACTTCATCATGATCCAACTTACAAGTAGTACTCATTGGAGTGTCACTAGTTTTAGTGATACCCAAACCAATATGTTATATAAGATCCCTAGTATTATTTTATTATTAAAAATAATACCATCATTATTTTGAAATATTTGAAAACAATGAAAAAATTTCTGTTCACCCATTCAGCTCATTTCAAATTCCCTTTTCATAATTTTAAAAAATTTAATACATAAGAAATTTCTTGAATATCCAATGATAATGTCTTCCAAACAAGTTTTAACTGCTAAAACATCATTGGAATTTAGTTTTATAAAAAGGGTAGGATCAATTATTACTTTTTTCTAAAACCTATGGAAATATAAGAAATAATTAATCTATCATACCAACTATTTGAGATTTTTTTACCATATAATGATTTTGATAATTTAAAATATGATTTGGAAACTGAATATTTGTAAAACTAGGGGGTTTATCAAATAATACATCCTCAGTTATATACCCATTTTGGAATTCACTTTTACCATCCATTTTATGTTGTTTAAAATTTAAATGTGTAGCAAAAGAATGTTGAATTCTGATGGCTCCATGTCTAGCTATTGGTGAAAATTCCTCTTTATAGACAATACATTCTTCTTAACTATAGCCTTATGAAACTAATATATCCTTGTTTCAATATATATTACCATCATCATCTACCTTATTTCCAAACACCCATTTAGTTTCTATGGTAAATGTTTCACTATGTCTATCAATATGTTTCCAAAAAAAATTCATTTAAAAAAAATTAAGTTCTTACTGTATATCCATCACCCAAAATTCATCATTTTTTTGATTCAATAATGTTTTTAGGTTCATGTTGTGAAAATAATACTTGGTGTTCATCCTGGTTTGTAAGATAATCTATTGTTTGAGTTCTTTTGTCTAGGACCCCTACAAAAACATCTATAGAATGGTTCTTAAGAGTTCTAACAGATCTAGAAAAAGAAAATCTAGTTATTTCAGGTTCTTCAACATGTTAGGGTTTATTGGGACATGAATCTAAAGAATCTCCCAAACTAGATTCTTTCAATGATTCCTTCATCGGATGGTTATAGCATTTTAAATTAATGTCTAGATTTTTATATATCACCTTCAATGTTCACAAGAGTGGTATTAAGATCATGTGGATCTGTTTCATCAAATTTTATATGGACATATTCGTTAAGAACTTTAGTTATTTTTTAATCTCTTGTTATGCATTAATAGATTTTGAATATCCTCAAATGATTTATTCATCAATATTGGATGAAAATATGTCACGATTTTCGGTTGAATTATGGATATAGACATTTCAACCAAATACTTTTAAATTGATAAATTTGAGTTTTCAATTGTTCCATAACTCATATGGAGTTATTTTTAGAATATATCTAATAAATACTCTATTGATAATATAACATTATTTATTTACAGCTTCATACCAAAAATAAATAGTTATGTCATATTCACTAATCATGGTTCTAGATATTTCTTGCATGGTTATGTTTCAACTTTCTAAAACATCATTCTATTGATGTGTTCATGGGGTATGTAAATTATGTATATAGCCATTTTGAGTACAAAAAAAATCAAACTCAATATTTTCCAAATCACGGACATGATCACTGCTTATGGATTTAATTATTTACAATTTTCTAAATAATTTTTATATTTGTTTAAATGATATTAGGATTCACTTTTGTTACCCAAAGAAAATGTACAAGTATATATAGAAAAGACATCTATAAAAACATAGTCATAGTGCCTCCCATTTAACCAAGAAACACTATATGGTCCAAAAAATCCATGTTAACTAGTTCAAGTGGTTGATAATATGACAGTTACATCTTTGGTTTAAAGGAATTTACTTTTGCTTTCCCTTTTGCAAATCATTACACACATTATAATTATGAAAGTCATGTTTAGGTAGGTATTTGACTATGATTTTTCAATTTAACTATCTACAGGGGTTAATATTTTAGTGTCTTAGTCTCCTATGAGAAAAAATACACATTGTGAAATACAGTCAAACATGAATCACTTTGAGAGAATAAAGAATCCATGTTAACAGAATATACATTTTCATTTCTTAATAAAGAAAACACTAATTCAATTTTAGAATTCAAAACATTTCTGGAATAATTTTCAAATTTAAAATGAAATCCATAATCTCACTATTAAGAAATACTAAGCTTATTATATTTTAATCCATCAACAAAAAGTACTTTGGTAATTAAAACTGAATTATAGTTATTGATTTGGCCAAGGAAAATTATCTTTCCTTTGGAATTATCACCAGAGGTGACAAGTCCCCTATAAATTTTTATTATATTCTTGAATCATGAATACCCTCCGATCATGTTTCTTGAGCACCCATTATACATGTATCATAACCATTTAGTAGAGCTATTTAAGTATCATTCATACAAATTAGTCAGATAAAAAATGATTTTTGTTCCCATACTTGTTTGGGTCTAGTAATATTTGTCACTAGTGCATTAGGATTACATATCTTCATCATAGGTTTCGAATAAGAATTATGTAAATACATGAAAATTAAACTACATTTAGCCCAGAATAGATTGAAATAGTTAAGAGTGTTTCCTAATTCGAACTAGTTGAATGTTTTCCTGAATTAGGTGGATTGTTGTATATCCTCGACATAGAAATGAAATTAATTCTTCCAAAATTTCTTTTACCTGGTAGATATCCAATTCCTGTGGTATATTTATAAGCAATCTATTTACATTGAATTTTTACTAGAGTATCTTTTCCATTAGTAAAACATTCTAGGTCCTATTTTAATTTCTCATTAGATATTTTAGTTCATTGTGTTTTGAGTAATTGAGAATTATTCTCTATTTCTACAGTATGATTAGATTTAATAATTCAGGTGAGAGCATGTTTTTTCTTCAAATACCTATAATTATATTTTAGTTCATCAGATGTCTCTTAAAAATATTATTTTATTCAAACCTTTCATCATTATAAATATTTTAAGAGTCACTCTCATATCCATAATTATAGGAATTGTGTACAAGAGATTACAGTGTTACCTTCTATGTGTTTGTCACAAAACACATATTGGCTTTGTTAGACAGTTCATCATGTGATGATTTTCAGTCAGTTGAATTTTCCTTAGAGGAACTACATATTACTTTCATTTCTATTTTATACTTTCTATAATTGTCCTTATAAATCTTTTTGGTAATTGATCTTAGGATAGTCAGCCTTTATTTTCCCATTTTTTATTACATTCATAGCAAACTATCTCATCAGACTTGCCAATTATATTCCAATATTTCTTCCATATTAATTTTTATCATATCTATTGTTGAAGTTATTATATTTGAAAAATTTCTTTTTCTTGTAAAGTCAATTAAGCCTTCTGGATAATTGAGCCATCTCCTCATAACTCTCAGGCGATTATTGTTCATAGGTAGAACATTATATAGAGACTTCCAATTTCCAATTTTCTTTTTCAATAGAAGTAGTTGTTTGGAATGTAACAAAAATTCTTTCGGTGTCATCTTCATATTCCTTATTTACATTTAGCTCCACTTCATACATCATTAGTATCCAAATGAGTTCTTTTATAGGTAACATGCTTATGATGAATGATTCTTTAATAGAGGTGGAAGTTCATCTCCGTATTTCTGGTAGGCATCTGAGAGTTCTCATATTTTATTCTTTGGTTGTGACATCTCTTCCATGATAAATCATTATGTTGAATTTTTTTAACTGCAAATACATGTCAGAAATTGGATCATAAAGTCTCATTTTATAGTTATCATATTTAATAGTATAAGTGTTATTTTTTATTTTTTTCACACTAGAAGTTACTTCATGTGAAACATACAATGTATTCCTAATTTCATAGGCAGTTTTACATGTCGAGATAATGTTAAAATCATCACCATATATAGAGAAATATAATGAATTCTTAAAATTATAATTGTTACTGTATTTAGTAATGATTAGGTCATCCCATGTGATTCTATCAGTATAAGGAATCTTGTTCTCATCTATAAATGAAGACCAAATTTCTCAACTGATATTTTCTAAATGCATTTTCATTTTAATATTCCATTGGGAATAATTGGTTCTATAAACGAATGGTGGTCTGTTTATTGTAGAACCTTTTAATATATAATCCATAATAATGAAATACATTGAAATATCTATAAAATTATAATTAAATGAAATTTACAGATCGTTATAGTACAAAAAATCACAGTAAAATATGGTCAAAATCATATTCTTAACATGAATACTTGTAATTACTCTAAATTTTTTTTTTTCTGAGTATAGTACTCAACATGGAGGTGAATTGTGTATCTACCAAAAAATCTCTTTAAATAGTATTCTTATATAATTCCCCAAATAAATACAGCCCAATTAATCAATGTAATACGGTTTTGAAAGTTTGGATAATTAAATAACGTCTCTACAGATTGATTAATTCTTAGTAATCATAATATCATTTATTGAAAGTAGTATTCAAGCTATTCTAATAAGGAAAATCAATTATAAATTTACAAGATTAACTACCTATTCATGTTTAGTGAATTCTGAATTGTCTTGTAAATCTGGGAAAACTAAATTAAATAACACTGTGGATATAAAACAAGATGAATTTTCTCAAGACGATACCTAATCCACTCCAATTGCTGATCACCTACCACAAAACAGTTTATTTTAAAAAACATGATCCACACCATGGATCAGGGTAAACAATAATACACATGACTATCTAAGCCACACGACCTATTCCATAATTTGGCGTGTGTATAAACTAACTGGTCACAAAGGTAACTCTTAAACAATTATTCGTGGGAGTAAAAAAGTGTAAAAATATATGAGGGGAATGATATCATGCATCATTTAGTTTAATTTAAGAGGCAATGAGTATTTTTAAATAAACACACACACACAAATTGAAAGATAAAAACAATACACAAGAGATAAAAAATGATTAGATTATGTTAGATGTTCTCTAAGTGTTATTATATGCGGCATTGGATTTCTTGGATGAAGTAGTCGTAAGAATAATTTTCTCTTGTGAGAAACAAAGTATCGAAGGTCTGATGCTCTGTTTTCTAGTCAGATATGGATTGTGTTCTTCATGGAGTTGATAATCTGAATATTTGATTTACTCTGATCAATGGTATCTCATCTTTTTGGATTAAAGAATGTGTTAGGGGTTCTTATGATTTATTGAGTTGCCTGTGTCAATTTTGCACTGCAATGCTCGTACATCTTCATTATCACACACATTTTCATGTTTCTTGGCCGCACTTCTCTTTTATTATTAGAGTGAATGTGGTGGAACTAACAAGTTTCATGTATTTTTCACCTCATACCTCACACTTTTATGTGACATGTCTAAAAAACACTAATTATGTTAGTTTATTTAAAATTTTCAAAGATGACAGTTAACGATAAAATTAAAAAACTAAAAAATAGATTAAGAAATACTGTCATGTTCGATCTAGAAATGTTTCCTCTATAAAATGGTACCTCCTTTAAATGGTGTCACCTTGAAATAGGTCTCCTTCGTTTCCTATTAGTGAGGAGACAATAATGATGGAATAGTTGTATAGTGATTATACACTAGTTTTAAAAATGTGGTGTTTGATCATGATGTCTAGTAACTATGTCTGGAAGGTCATAGTTTCTAGAGGGTCATGGTGTCTGGTCATGGTGTCTGGATGGTCACAATTTTTAGTCACAGTGTCAAGATGGTCATAGTGTATGGATGATCATGATGTCTGGTAATGGTGTTGGGATGGTCATAATTTTTTGGCCTAGTTTCTCAGACTAATCCAAATATATGTACATAGACATAATCAATGATATTTATAGAAGAGATTAAACACAATCACTTATCACAGAAATCCACTATAACAAAATCTAAAAAATAGATTTAAATAATTAGTTAAGGAATACATAAACTAATCATATGTACACATGAATTTAGAATGATTAAATAGGATTAAATTTTTTACAGAATGTATAAGAGTTGTGAATATTAAAAAATGATTAAAACATGAGGAGACCAACGAAAACTTCTTGTTTTGGACAACCATTTTTCACATATTCTCTGTTGCTGCTTTTTTTTCTTCTGTTGTGTAGTTAGCATAAGGTGAAATTGGAATCATTCCTTCTTTTTCACTCTCGTCATCATGTTGTACACTTCAATTATTTAAAAATAAATTTCGTAAATGTGGAAACCATTATCTCCTCCTCTTCCACATCATTATCTTATTGTTTCATTTCCTATGATCCTAGATTATTGCGGATTATTTTTATCATCAGAACATTCGAGGTCCATTTTTCTTTATTTTCACATTTTTAATACCATTATCTCTAGTATGCTTCATATAATTCAATTTATTCATCATGGTCACCCTCTTCTTCATCTCATAGGTCATTAAAATCTAAGGCATTGTGAATTGAATAAGGATAAAAATTAGAAGTTTTACCTACCTTTATTTCATTGTCCATGCTTTCCTCGTGATTCACCTTCTATAATTTCCGGTATAAGAAATGCAGTGGAATTTGTTTATAGTTTTGGTAATGCAGTCGTAACATTAATGGTTGACTTCTCATTTACTTTATATGAATTAGTAGTTGCGCCAAATCATTCAGTATGAAGGAGAACCACTCCTTGGTAATAATTTCACTTTGTAGTGTTTCCATCACAACTGATTTAACCATTATGTTATAAATTATTAAAAATAATATAAATATTATTCAAAAAATATTGAATAATAAATGATAAAAAATACGTTATCTAAATTATTCAAATAATAAAATTTATGCTCTTATTTCCAAATATAATGCTAAAAAATTGATAGCCCTATGGAAATCATTAATTCCTACTGGGTAACCAAAATAATAAATTTAAAAACACTGAATAAACAGACCACTAAACTGTAGGGTAGTATAGGATTTACATTTCTCAGTTCAAATCCACAAATATAAGTTTAGATAAAAATATAATAAAATAAGAAAACCTATTCCAAATTTGTTTTAATAAAATTTAATATAAACTATCGAGCAATGCATTTGTGAAGAATAAGGAAGAATAAATTGTAAAATGGGTGTGGGGAAGCAATGAATCCATGTTCATCGGATGACAAGGTATAAAAAATTAATAAACATTTATGTAGTCATCAAAATCGGTTCATAGTTAGTTTAATGGACATGGCAATTTATCTCCATCCAAACCATTCCTTTTCCCATGATTAGTTCTTTTAGATTGAAATAAATGGGAAACCCAAAACCTTTATTAAATATTAGAAAACCCCAATGCTCGTGGTGGATTTATATACCCTATATCCCATAAAAAACAATTTCATTTTATCTTGTAAATCATCATTCACAAATAATGAAAATTAACTCAATCCTGAACCTCCTCTCACAAAGGACATTAATGAAGAATTAAGAATGCAGATTGATTTGAATAGAAAATATGAAATCTAAACATGAATTTAACTAATTATTAAATACCTTACATTCAATTCCCCACCACCATTTCAATCATAGACACAAAAAAATCACCTGATCATGCTAACCATGTGTTGGTAAATAATCTTAATAAAATTGGAATCATATATAAAGTGGTAGATTCATCACGCTATTATCCAGTATGAATTTGGTTGTGGTGCCCTGTCCAAAATATTTAAAATGGGTGCCAAGGATGCCTTTTATAGGATTTTTCCCATGAAAACCCACATCCCAAAATCATTATTTTTTTCACGCATCATGGTCTTCATGATGTGTACCTCACATATCCATCATGTACATCATATCCACGTTTTCCTCTATAGCATTGAATATGTGGAATATTCATATGCTGGTTTGACAAATGTCATTTCGTGTACTTGAGTTATAGGATGTGTACATATTGTTCATAGTGTGTACCATAATCATGATATTTTCTACATATCATGCATCTTGTAGAAAAACTGATACTACATGTTGTTCACTTTGAGTAAATGACGTGTAATGGTTATGCTCTATAATTTACAGGTTCCATCTCTCAAAAAAATCCAGTAGCACGCCGCTTTTCTTCACTCGTGGCATGGATTTTCATTAAGAACAATTTTTTAACACATTTCATTTAATTTCCAAAAATTAAATCTTTCCAACAAAAAAACATCAAAAATTTTAAATAACTCACTAAATGTCTATATTAATCAATTAAACAACGAAATAAAAACATTAAAACACTACAAAATGTACTCATGAATTACATTTATCACTTTTGGAATCTAGAAACAATGAATGATATGGTATAATAAACTCAATATTCTACTTCTAGGAGAAGATAATTTTCTTGTTATGGATATGGAGTCAATTACTAGAGTTATGTTGAATTATTTTCTACCATTAGGGTTCCTAAAAAGTACCATAGTGAGTTTTTATTCCCATCATGGAAAACAAGGTGATGGATTTGATAGAATCCTCCAAATAGGGGCCACATTTCAATTATGGTAAGTTCATTAATGGATTATTACATGGGTTGGGGCTAGTTAGGGGTATCATATGAGTAGTTTTCATGGGTATTAACACATTATTTTGGCTGTTTAGAACTATAGGTGCGATATTCACTTCCATACAGACATGCATTTTGTTGTGTAAGAGGTACAATATACTAATCAATGAAGTTGAATAATATTCAAACGTATTGTTTTGGGTACTCCATGGGAAAGATCATCCTCCATGTTATGTGCTTATTATAACATTAAATTAATAACAACAAGGCTTTTCCTATTGTCCATGTCTGTATGGAAGGTATCTTTTTTCTAGACGTATTAGTCAGTGATTAGAGAGTAGAAGAGAAAATCAATGATTACAGTAGATTTTTTCCCCTTCACAATGACTAAAAGCTCATTATCCAAGGGTATTCCCTTGGTTTTTCTATTTTAGGACTCCATGAATCATTGTAATGCATCTATTATTTTCTTTTTTTAGGCACCAAAGATAAATCTAAGTGTTTTTTACTTATATTATGAAATCATAATTCTAAAAAGAATCATTATGATAATAGAAATATATGAAAAGTTTATGTTATATGGTTTTGGAGAACAAATATAATGTTGTTTGGAATTCCAATGTTGTCTCCCATTGGTCATGCGATCGAGGCTCATAGCCTCACCAAACATAATGGGATTTCACCTGACATTTCAGGCAAATTTTTTTATAATAATACATTTTAATTGATAAATTCTATTATTCATGTAAAACATATAAGAATCAACTATGGTGATAGGAAAGATTATAAATTTTGTGATTATATATTTAAAATCAATATATTATTGTATATCATAAATTTATGAATTATGAAGGCAAATTTTTAAATATATTAAATAGAAATATGGGAATTTATATCCTACCCCATAACATAAATATAATCCTCTCATGTACAATTATTACATATTATATAAATTATATTAGAGTTTCGATAATAAATATAAGAATCATGCTATGATTTTTACTAACATATCAACCTCATTATCTTATAAAATACAATGAAAATTAACCTAAGTATTTCTCAAACAAAACATCCATCAATATATTAATTATTCTTCTGATAGATTGTTAAATTTTTACTAGTGAACTTATGTATTTCCAAAAATACATTTCATATTATATTTCATTTAAATAATATTTTAAAAATAAATACATGGTTCCTTTCATATCTATAAGTTATGTTTTTTCTTTTAATTACATATATTAATCAATTTCCAATTACAATTCTAATAAAACATGTATGAGATGAATTTTTAATTCATGAAGCAAAAAATCATCCTTCAATGTGTCTTTGGAACCAAAAATTAATAATTCCACCTGTCCAAAAAATAATGGTTAGGAAAATATAAGTTAATAATATATATAAATATAATTTCATTCAATGAATAATTATATCAATTCCTAAAATTATAATAATAATCCACATTTAGTTGTAATATAAAATTATCCATTAAATTAATATTTTTAAATAGTACCTCTATTTTGATATATATTAAATGATAATATATATAATATATAATAATTATATATAATAAAAATATTCAATAATAAATCAAATTAAATAATATGTATAATTACGATGAACGTATCTCAAGAATGTATATGCATATTATTAGAGACAACACATTGAATTATAAAAAAATAGACTCCTATTAGGTTTCAGGATTGTAAATTCATTCCTAATATAATAATATGATGATTGAATATTCGTAGTATATTTAAAATAGATCATAGTACTGTAATCATCAATAACTAACATTGATATTATGATTATCCTACCATCTATTAGGGAATTAGGATGTAAATTTAAATAATAATTATATATTCAAACCACTAATAATGATTCATAAAAAGTGTTTTGATCAACAAAAGAATATCCCTTTGGAGTTTTATACCATCTATTCTGTTAGTCGAACAAGTTGCGCACAGATTGACAATATGGTTAATTACAAACCCATACTTTTTATGAGTTATTACCCACAGATACATCTATTCTAGATCCTACATATAATTTGATGTATTTAGATAAGGATGATACAACTAGGAAAACAAAAATTATATACATTAGAAACAATTTAATTTTATCTATACATTAACTTATTCCATGTGTCTATCATAAGGTTTTGTTCTCTAGTATAAGTATATAAAAATATAGATGCCTTAATTATACTAAAATTTATTTTTTACCAAATATTATAGCTCTAAATAATTTAAATACTACATTATTATTTCATTACTACATCAGTAAATGGTACATGTCATTTCATCCCATGGGATTGATAGTTTTTTTTGTATTGGGGGGTTAAGATATATACCAAATTCTCATATTTCAATAATAAAAATTAAAATTCCAATGGTATATTTTTTATTCCATCTGCTATGTCAAAAAATTATTTTAGATTTCACATATAGGTATCCCAAGATTATAAAACAAAATAAGTTGGTGATCTCATATTATCAATTATATAATTTATAAAATTAATGATACCATAGAATAAATATATCATTAATTAAATTATAGAGATTAATAATAATAATAATTTTCATATAACTAATATCATGAAGTGAAAACATATCCATGGATTAAGTAAACAAATAATTAATCACATGGTGAATAATTAATCACATCCAAATAAATGAAATAATAAATCTTTATGTCATAATCATTTTATTGGACTCATTCAAAGATATCATTTACAAATTGGTAATGAAAGCACCAAATACCCAAGCATGTTTGTTTCATGATACCTACCACTTCATTCTAATGTAACTATTTCTAGGCCCCACCCATTCACTTACTATATAATATTAATTAAACATTCAATTGAACTAATTATCTAGTACATTACACTATCCAAATTCAAATATAATAAATATTCCTATTGAAAAAAATTATACAGGATGTCATTATTTTCAAGATAAACAAAATAAAAAATCATGGTAAAAAACTAACTAAATGTAAAAATAAAATAAAATTTTAATTAACATCAACTAAATTATAGTATGATAGATACATTTATATATATATAAGTTGTTATTATGAAATATTTCTCAATGAAATAAATATGAGATAAGAAACCCCAATATTATACTATTCAATTTTAGGAAATATTTTTAAAATAATTTTTAGTAAATATAAATATATCAATGACATTTTTTGTAAGACTATTCATATTTATTAATTTTTATGTCTATCCTTTAAAATAATTTACATCCCAAGTATATGTTATTTAATGTTTATTTTCATCACCAGATGATAATATTTTAAACTATTTCATGCATGTTTTTCCATTATAATGGAAACCAAATTATTTTATTTAAACATCATAATATTATGAAAATGTTATAAAATTAAATTTAAATAAATTTATTTATCATTTATAATGTTCCAATATCATGTAATTATAATTATAGTAATGATTCATGAATATGAAATCTGTTTAAATTATGTTTTGGGTAATTTAAACACATTAAGGGATTAGTTATTAATGATATTTTGTTATTTGTTTCACCTTGAAGTATTATATTCTTATCATATATCCTTACATAATGTCATATATCTTCATTAAATTTTATTTTATAACTATAATTGTAAGGCGATGATTGGAAATGGAATACCTCAATCATTGGAGATGATATTCCATACGTATGCATGGGAAATGTTATCATTTTAATATTATTGGAATGGAATGAAGGTAAATAATAATTTATCTTTTTATATACATAGTTTCTCTAAAAATGTAATATTTTTAGTTAATACTTGAGATTTGGTCATGAGAAATGAAATGTGGCATTTCTAGAGGTGGTGGCCGGTAAATACACAGATGTGGTGTATTTATTTTTTTCAAAAGGATGGAACAAAAAGTATATAATTTATTCCATTATAAATAAATATAATATATATATATATTATAATAAATATAGAAAATATCTATATTTTGATATTAGTATAATGAAGAAGAGAGAAAATGAAGGAAAATAGAGTCGGGGTTAACAATTTTATAGAATTATAATCTATTAAAAATTCCATGAGGGATAAGGGTATATTTTCATTAAAACATACATAGGAGATATTAGATCCATTGGATAGATAAAAATGTTGGAATTTTTTTAATTGGTGAATTTTATGTTTTTCCATGTAGAAATAAGGTATGTAATTATAAAATGGTAAACTATCATTTAGGGTTAAAATATATATTATTTTATCATTCATTCATACAAATTTTGAGGAGTCATCATTCATATGATTGGTTGGGTTTTTTAATAAAAAAATTGAAAAATTATTGATTATATATCAAGTTCATAACTTAATAGAAACATTAAAACATCTCATTATAGGTATGTAGTCAAGTAGTTTTTCTTTTGAAAAATATATCACTAAGGCTTCCAAATATGAGTTATTGAATTATAAATACATTATAAACATTTTAAAATATTTTTTTTATCATTAGATATATATTTTTTCATGAATTCAGTATTATAAAATTTTAATTCATGGTTACCAAATAATTATTTCAAAACAGTTATGTTATATGTAAATATTTTGTTTTTCAATATTAAATAAAAAATCCATTTATTTTTAAAAACATTGAATAATCACAATAATTTTTAAAAAAAAAAAAAATTTTCCATTTTTTTCTTTTTATCAAATAGATTTTATAATTTTCATATATATTTATTTAAATAACTGAAAAGAAATTAAATAGACAAAATATATTGAAAAAAAATTATTATTGAACCATGAAATTAATTTATTCTCATTATATTCTTAGTAACAACCATCAGATTATATATAACATGTTTCATTTAATATATTTCATATAAATTCCATCAAATTAACTTATAATTTTTTATAGAAAAAAATTAAGTTAAATTAATATACATCACAGACCAAAAAAAAATATTAACAATATGTATTTTTTCCACCAAATGATTTATTTAGTATTTATATCAAATTTAAATTTAAGATACGTATAATTATTTATTTTTTAAATGTTTAAAGTTAGAATTTTATAAAAAATTAATATTATAATAAAGGTTAATTTATTTTTTAAGTAACTAGTTGATAAATTGGTTTTAATATAATAGATTTTACACACATTGATTAAAATTATATATAAATATAAATTTTACTTTAAAAAACATTATGAATTTTATTTAACAAATTCATAATAATATGACTATATACATAATATGCATCTCATTATAAATTTAAAAAATTTTAATTCAGATATTTAATGAAAAAAAATTTATGTAATATGAAGAAAAAAAATTTCATGATTAAATAAATAAATTAATATAATATGATAAAAATAATTACAAAATTAAATTAGCTAAATTTATTTAGAATTACAATATAAAATATTATTTTAATATAATAATGATATAGTCCCATCTAGAATATATTAATTATTATAATGTTTTTTAAATTACATTCAACATGTTATAAATTAATGGATTAGAATATAGTTGTATTTATATATCAACCATTATATAGTAAATAATTAATTAATATAATAAAAAATAAATCTAGGAAGATTATTGATATCATATGAAGAATATATTTAAAAAAAATAATAAGTATAGTTGAAATACATAAATAAACAATGCATGATAAAATTATAATATCATATAGGCTTATAGAATGCAATGCTCCCCCATTTCCCAATGGTTGTATGCTTGAGCCATGTATTTTAAAAATAAATACATGGTTCCTTTCATATCTATAAGTTATGTTTTTTCTTTTAATTACATATATTAATCAATTTCCAATTACAATTCTAATAAAACATGTATGAGATGAATTTTTAATTCATGAAGCAAAAAATCATCCTTCAATGTGTCTTTGGAACCAAAAATTAATAATTCCACCTGTCCAAAAAATAATGGTTAGGAAAATATAAGTTAATAATATATATAAATATAATTTCATTCAATGAATAATTATATCAATTCCTACAATTATAATAATAATCCACATTTAGTTGTAATATAAAATTATCCATTAAATTAATATTTTTAAATAGTACCTCTATTTTGATATATATTAAATGATAATATATATAATATATAATAATTATATATAATAAAAATATTCAATAATAAATCAAATTAAATAATATGTATAATTACGATGAACGTATCTCAAGAATGTATATGCATATTATTAGAGACAACACATTGAATTATAAAAAAATAGACTCCTATTAGGTTTCAGGATTGTAAATTCATTCCTAATATAATAATATGATGATTGAATATTCGTAGTATATTTAAAATAGATCATAGTACTGTAATCATCAATAACTAACATTGATATTATGATTATCCTACCATCTATTAGGGAATTAGGAAGTAAATTTAAATAATAATTATATATTCAAACCACTAATAATGATTCATAAAAAGTGTTTTGATCAACAAAAGAATATCCCTTTGGAGTTTTATACCATCTATTCTGTTAGTCGAACAAGTTGCGCACAGATTGACAATATGGTTAATTACAAACCCATACTTTTTATGAGTTATTACCCACAGATACATCTATTCTAGATCCTACATATAATTTGATGTATTTAGATAAGGATGATACAACTAGGAAAACAAAAATTATATACATTAGAAACAATTTAATTTTATCTATACATTAACTTATTCCATGTGTCTATCATAAGGTTTTGTTCTCTAGTATAAGTATATAAAAATATAGATGCCTTAATTATACTAAAATTTATTTTTTACCAAATATTATAGCTCTAAATAATTTAAATACTACATTATTATTTCATTACTACATCAGTAAATGGTACATGTCATTTCATCCCATGGGATTGATAGTTTTTTTTGTATTGGGGGGTTAAGATATATACCAAATTCTCATATTTCAATAATAAAAATTAAAATTCCAATGGTATATTTTTTATTCCATCTGCTATGTCAAAAAATTATTTTAGATTTCACATATAGGTATCCCAAGATTATAAAACAAAATAAGTTGGTGATCTCATATTATCAATTATATAATTTATAAAATTAATGATACCATAGAATAAATATATCATTAATTAAATTATAGAGATTAATAATAATAATAATTTTCATATAACTAATATCATGAAGTGAAAACATATCCATGGATTAAGTAAACAAATAATTAATCACATGGTGAATAATTAATCACTTCCAAATAATTGAAATAATAAATCTTTATGTCATAATCATTTTTTTGGACTCATTCAAAGATATCATTTACAAATTGGTAATGAAAGCACCAAATACCCAAGCATGTTTGTTTCATGATACCTACCACTTCATTCTAATGTAACTATTTCTAGGCCCCACCCATTCACTTACTATATAATATTAATTAAACATTCAATTGAACTAATTATCTAGTACATTACACTATCCAAATTCAAATATAATAAATATTCCTATTGAAAAAAATTATACAGGATGTCATTATTTTCAAGATAAACAAAATAAAAAATCATGGTAAAAAACTAACTAAATGTAAAAATAAAATAAAATTTTAATTAACATCAACTAAATTACAGTATGATAGATACATTTATATATATATATAAGTTGTTATTATGAAATATTTCTCAATGAAATAAATATGAGATTAGAAACCCCAATATTATACTATTCAATTTTAGGAAATATTTTTAAAATAATTTTTAGTAAATATAAATATATCAATGACATTTTTTGTAAGACTATTCATATTTATTAATTTTTATGTCTATCTTTTAAAATAATTTACATCCCAAGTATATGTTATTTAATGTTTATTTTCATCACCAGATGATAATATTTTAAACTATTTCATGCATGTTTTTCCATTATAATGGAAACCAAATTATTTTATTTAAACATCATAATATTATGAAAATGTTATAAAATTAAATTTAAATAAATTTATTTATCATTTATAATGTTCCAATATCATGTAATTATAATTATAGTAATGATTCATGAATATGAAATCTGTTTAAATTACGTTTTGGGTAATTTAAACACATTAAGGGATTAGTTATTAATGATATTTTGTTATTTGTTTCACCTTGAAGTATTATATTCTTATCATATATCCTTACATAATGTCATATATCTTCATTAAATTTTATTTTATAACTATAATTGTAAGGCGATGATTGGAAATGGAATACCTCAATCAATGGAGATGATATTCCATACGTATGCATGGGAAATGTTATCATTTTAATATTATTGGAATGGAATGAAGGTAAATAATAATTTATCTTTTAATATACATAGTTTCTCTAAAAATGTAATATTTTTAGTTAATACTTGAGATTTGGTCATGAGAAATGAAATGTGGCATTTCTAGAGGTGGTGGCCGGTAAATACACAGATGCGGTGTATTTATTTTTTTCAAAAGGATGGAACAAAAAGTATATAATTTATTCCATTATAAATAAATATAATATATATATATATTATAATAAATATAGAAAATATCTATATTTTGATATTAGTATAATGAAGAAGAGAGAAAATGAAGGAAAATAGAGTCGGGGTTAACAATTTTATAGAATTATAATCTATTAAAAATTCCATGAGGGATAAGGGTATATTTTCATTAAAACATACATAGGAGATATTAGATCCATTGGATAGATAAAAATGTTGGAATTTTTTTAATTGGTGAATTTTATGTTTTTCCATGTAGAAATAAGGTATGTAATTATAAAATTGTAAACTATCATTTAGGGTTAAAATATATATTATTTTATCATTCATTCATACAAATTTTGAGGAGTCATCATTCATATGATTGGTTGGGTTTTTTAATAAAAAAATTGACAAATTATTGATTATATATCAAGTTCATAACTTAATAGAAACATTAAAACATCTCATTATAGGTATGTAGTCAAGTTGTTTTTCTTTTGAAAAATATATCACTAAGGCTTCCAAATATGAGTTATTGAATTATAAATACATTATAAACATTTTAAAATATTTTTTTTATCATTAGATATATATTTTTTCATGAATTCAGTATTATAAAATTTTAATTCATGGTTACCAAATAATTATTTCAAAACAGTTATGTTATATGTAAATATTTTGTTTTTCAATATTAAATAAAAAATCCATTTATTTTTAAAAACATTGAATAATCACAATAATTTTTTTTAAAAAAAATATATTTTCCATTTTTTTCTTTTTATCAAATAGATTTTATAATTTTCATATATATTTATTTAAATAACTGAAAAGAAATTAAATAGACAAAATATATTGAAAAAAAATTATTATTGAACCATGAAATTAATTTATTCTCATTATATTCTTAGTAACAACCATCAGATTATATATAACATGTTTCATTTAATATATTTCATATAAATTCCATCAAATTAACTTATAATTTTTTATAGAAAAAAATTAAGTTAAATTAATATACATCACAGACCAAAAAAAATATTAACAATATGTATTTTTTCCACCAAATGATTTATTTATTATTTATATCAAATTTAAATTTAAGATATGTATAATTATTTATTTTTTAAATGTTTAAAGTTAGAATTTTATAAAAAATTAATATTATAATAAAGGTTAATTTATTTTTTAAGTAACTAGTTGATAAATTGGTTTTAATATAATAGATTTTATACACATTGATTAAAATTATATATAAATATAAATTTTACTTTAAAAAACATTATGAATTTTATTTAACAAAATCATAATAATATGACTATATACATAATATGCATCTCATTATAAATTTAAAAAATTTTAATTCAGATATTTTATGAAAAAAAATTTATGTAATATGAAGAAAAAAAAATTTCATGATTAAATAAATAAATTAATATAATATGATAAAAATAATTACAAAATTAAATTAGCTAAATTTATTTAGAATTACAATATAAAATATTATTTTAATATAATAATGATATAGTCCCATCTAGAATATATTAATTATTATAATGTTTTTTAAATTACATTCAACATGTTATAAATTAATGGATTAGAATATAGTTGTATTTATATATCAACCATTATATAGTAAATAATTAATTAATATAATAAAAAATAAATCTAGGAAGATTATTGATATCATATGAAGAATATATTTAAAAAAAATAATAAGTATAGTTGAAATACATAAATAAACAATGCATGATAAAATTATAATATCATATAGGCTTATAGAATGCAATGCTCCCCCATTTCCCAATGGTTGTATGCTTGAGCCATGTATGCTGACCATATATGATGGATTAATTCCCATCTAGTGGGAATCACAGTTTTATAAAAAAATTATTGAATAACATAATTGAATATGAATAAAATTACAAATAATATTTGGTGGTAAATAATTGTATTCATGTTTGGATTATATTATTATATAAATGAAATATATTTTGAATTTTAATTTTAAATTAATATATTAAATGTATAAAATCATTATTTAGAAACACATTAAATTAAAAACCAAATCATTTAAAATATTCATTTGGGAAATAAATTCCATTATATAATTATGTTATATGTTTCGTGATGTTAGACTTCATAACGTGTCCTTCTAATTAGAAATACCATAAAATCTGTTCACTTATCATTTATGGTTTTCAATAAAATAATATTTTTTTTAAAGATTTATTTAAGGTTTGATTAAAAAAATTCACAATATATGTTTCCTTGTAATCTTTTTCGATGATGTTAAACTCTAAATTTCATCCACTTTTGATCAATGTTTCATGACCTTAAAAATGAAGCATATTTGGTCAAACATAGAATAACATAAATATCTAAAGGAATGAATCATAGTTCTTTCTAGGTGGGAATATCAGATATAGAATACTAAAAAATGTGAGTTAATACTCCCTAGCTCATTCATGTCATGTATACAAAAAATTAATATTTTGAAAATAAAAAAGAGTAAAACCAATTTCGTTGAAAAGGTTAAAATTCATATATGGGATATATAATAATTTATACTATTTTATAGTTCAACATAATATCTTTAGGGAAATGATATAACATTAAAATGACAAAATATACAAGACTCTTATAGACTGAATCATTCCCCTTTACAAAATCAAGATAATATTTCTATGACTATAAATGTAGAAAAAATATTGAGATCCAATAATAATCTAGTAAATGTTTTTATAGATAATATTTAAAAAATACACAATGACTTAAATTGAGTATATGTGAACCATTTTTTGGCATTATATCACCCATAAAAACCCATTTCTATGATATCAATTTTCATAATCATTCAACTTTTTTAAAAAAATCAATAATGTTGGATTAAATTGAAGTTTAACTATTTAATATCGAAGTCACCTATCTTAATCCAATAGAGTAAGAACTATATGGAAACAAAACACTTTTATCCTTTATCTAATAGATCAAGAACAATCTATATTGATGAGTTTTATATTTCATTTCTATATATCCATTACCCTTTTGATAACACATTCCATAAAATAAAATTCATTAATTCAATCATATCATCATAGAATCAAGTATTTCATTTTTTGGTTATTAATAATTAACATTTATTCATTATGTTTATGGATTGAGCTATTTATTTAGTACATTTAATGAATATTAATAACATTAGTAAGAAAAAAATAGAAATTAAGGTTGTAAAAAACATATAATAATGAGTAAATAAATTCAATCATTAATGTAATAAAATAGAGGATAGTGAATGACATGGAATGTTTCATTATGTGATTAAATGGAATAATTATTATAGTAATGAATCATGAATGGTTTTTTCTTAGGATTCAACCTAACAAAATGACACACTATAACATATATAGATGAGACACTTGAAAATCAATCTCATAATATTGCTATGAAATATCTATAGGTAGTCATTATTCTCATTATGTAACTACATATAGTATCACGAGTTTCTTATATTCCTTGGATTCAATATTGGTATGTTTTCTCTGTTGATGATTAATATCTATTAGTTTTTTAATAGTTAGGGCCTACATATGGGCCATGTATTCTATAATTTTTTTCATTTTCCCATAGTTTTAATACATGGAGTGTATTTTCTTCAAATTGAAACAAATATATAGAAATATATAGAGACTGAGCATACAGCTAGCCCCTTTTATAATCAAATTTTTATCATTTTATGAATTATATCATAATAGGAAACACCCATCCCTAGGGTTCCAAATTTTATGACATAGGATATTAATTAAGATTCTATATTCAATAAGTAGATACTATAAAATTAGAGAGAAAATATTTTTCAATTCATTATGACTGATTAAAATGCCTTTCACAACCACTATAATGACCCATGAATTTAGGGGTCAGTGTTTTAGTGGGAAATATAAATTTTCCTTCATAATTTGTTGGAGAATTGGGAAATATTCCTCAAATTAAAATATATATGGGATTTAGTACACCTATATGTGATGATTATATGTTTTTGTGTGATATGTTGATTTTTGAAGCATCAAGTGGATGTTTATGAGATTTAGGTCAATATAAAATATTAATTTATAATATATGTTTAGTATTACCGTGCAATAAAATGTATTTAAATATTATGGATTCATAGTGAGGAAGTTTCCCACTATAACCTTAGAGAAAATTTCATTAAGGTCGTGGTGATAAGAATATTATTATATATCTAATAGATTTCACTACAATGCCATATATTCGATGGATGTTTAAAGCTCTTTTATTCATGAAGGAATCGTAATAAAATAATGGAATCCACTATTAATTGTTCCTTGGGTGTATTATAAATCATTCAGGTCGACTGTTACACTATGAAACACTCTATAGCTATATAATGGGTTATCGGGATTTCTTATTTCTTCCATAAATACATGATTTATTATTTGAGTGGAAGGGTCATGCACTAATGTGTATGTCGAGGTACGAATTTCACTATTATTCACATTATCTATCCATAGTACATAACAATATTTTCTCATATTTTAATTAATTTTTTAAAAAATAAATACATTCTCCCTTTTTATTACTCAAACCATGGCTTATGGGTTTCAGTGTAATATAACCTACATGTAGGAAGATATGGGTAAAGTGTCTGAGTCTCCATTTATTAAATTTTTATAGATAATGTATTTCTATCCATCAATATTAATAAGGTGTGGTGAATTTTGGAAAAAGTTAATGGATAAAATACTATAATAAACATTATGAGTGTAGTTTATGGAATGAATCAAAATAGGGATAAGGTTTTTGAATCCTCTAGGGCTATTATGGTGAGAAACATTGACATAACTATGGAATGAAAATAAGACATCATCATAACCACTAGCGTATAGATGTTTTTTATTTGGTATATCATTTTGGTGGGTGATGTATAATTTATGAGTTAGACATTATAGTTTATGTGAGTCCAATAGGACTTGAATAATTTCATTACGATTTCAATAATATGTTATGATTTATGTACTATGGTTGGTGTGAGTTGTTTTTGGCTGATAGTGTTGTGTTGTTCGGGATTATAATCTATTGGAGTACGATGAAAAAACTAGATTTCATTTATGAGTAATAATTTGATTTAAAATTATTATTATTTTATTTCTTATATTTTATTTTTAATTTTATATGCATCGATACCATAGTGTTCAATGGATCAGGGTGTAAAGTGACACCACACATGATCACTTGTAATTAATTTATGGGAGTTATTTTTTTGATATTTATTATCCATAGGATATGATATATGATAGAGGGTTAACATTTTTAATACTTTTACTATTTTGATTCCCTCATTATAAATATTTATATTCTAGAAAGTAGATTTAAGACAGAGCATGGTGAACATAATCCATTGGGAAGGTTTATCGTGTGCTAGATATTGGCTTAAAATATTACCTCTCGTTATTTCATTTGTAAACCAATGGACATGAGATAGAAAAACATAAACATAAACATAACCATAAGGGATAATTTGTCCTATGTGAGATGATAGATATTGATGTTACCTATAATAATTATTTATAAGATATTAGTAATGTCATGCATTTTAGGGTGTCAAAATTACAAAACATTTTGAAAATCAGAGTTTTGTGAATGGGCAGAACATTATTCTGGTCCTTGAAACTGAATTCCAAATATAGAAACAATGTTATGTATTAATTTTAGATTGGGTTTAATGACCATAATATTCCTTGAGGGTTCTCAAGGGTTTTTTTGCATAGGGTCTTGGAAAATCATTTTTTGTAATGTTTTGTTAGAGGAACATGGTTATATTTCATTGTTCGACATCCATGGGTAAAACATAAAAGATGTTTTAGGTATTCGAACAGGGTGTGCATGATCTACACATGTTTTTTCGAACCATAAATATATTTCAACAGGCATAGTTCCACATTGCTAATAGGTTTCTACCATTGTCAAACTGATTCGCTAAACCGTGTGGCCACACCAAGTGACCTGTTTCAAATGGGTGACCCATTAGACAATGAGTTTTCATGGTTGGAATAGGATTGAATAAACCAGGGGACATAATCATGTGCCTAATTTAAATGTTTCAAATTATAAAAATTCTACACATTCCATTTTAATGTTATAAAAATATTTTCTCTTCCCACACTTGGCCTTCTCCCTACAGATGCCTGATTCCCACTCTCTTCCGTTTTTTTAGGATATATACTCTCTTTTTTCCCATCCTCCAATATAAGCCCAATATGTCTCATTTAAATAATTATGTTAAATCCATAAACAATATTTTTTCATTTTCTTTTGTATCTTTTAATTAAAAGGTATAAATGCATGCGATAAATTTTCAACAATTTTCCAAGAGTTTGTGTAAAACTCATTTTTTCTCATTTCTAATCAAGTTAGAGATTGATATCCGAAGAGTGAGTTCATATGTGTATAGTGAAGGTGGTTTCTAGAATTATAATTAATTTTATATGTGTTTTTGTTTTCATACATGGTGATTACGTATTCTTTGTCTATTTAACCGAACTGAAGTTTGTTAACATGTGGACTATAGTAAAGAACTGACCATGATTTTCTTCAATCATGCATCCCTGTAGGGGTTATTTTTCACAATTTTTTTATATTTTCATATTTTATATTTTCAATTGTTTCATAATTGATTGAAACTAAGAATAAATCAGAACCATGATTATGAAATTATTTTAAAATTAAATAAAGAAATGAAGAATCTAGAATTATATTTAGTGAAACAAAAAAATTGTAAAAAAAAATACAACAATATCAATCATACACATACCCATAGATAAATATCATGTATGAATATATTTGATTCATATTTGGTCATAGATTATGTTATTAGGTAAACATGAGAAAACATTCTTAAATGTCTCATAGAATTCATGGAGAGTCTCCACATGGAGATGACTAATTTCATAAATATCAATTTAAAGTGAAGAAGTAATCGATGTTGATAAAATTTTTATAAATATATTACCTTCCTTTTATGAAACAATCCTATACAGGTGGATTTAGAGTAAAAAAACCACTACATTTTATATCCATCCATGGAAAATTAAAAATCCATCATTTTTAATTGATCCTCACTTACCACTTGGGGCTTCATAGTGATACACACCATGTGATATACTTGTAGGTGTTTTTGAGGGTCCACTCCCTATAGTGAATAAAATTTAGCTAGATGATGCATTACTCTTTATCATGGTTCACAAAAAAAGAGAAATACTTAGATGACAAATAAATCATTGTTGGTTTTCTAGATCGGGAGGAGAAAGCTCTTTCCTAGTTATAAAATCTTCCATTGGATCAATGTTTTTAAAATTTTCTACTGAATGAGAATTTTTTTAGTATTTATAGGATTCTATATTTTTAATATTTTCAAACTCAATAAATATTTTATTTCAAATTTTTTTTAATGTTTTATTCCCAATATTGTATGAATTTTTATTTTTTAAATTATCACGTTTTTTGAACATATAATATAATTTTTAACAACAATACTATTATTATTATTAATAAATTTTTTATTTGGTTTTTAATAGAGATGTCATATATATATATATATATATATTTATAAAACCCTGTAAAAGAATCCTATGAAACAAAACTAATTGATTATTAGGATATTTAGGTCACTTAATCCTTACTCAAATTTTTATACATAATAATAACAGTAAGAAGCAACCAAGGTTGTATCCACATATGATAGCCATGTTCGGGTCATTTTTTCAGGTTTTTTGTTTTCTAATATTATATTTTTTATTTTTTTATAAGCATTAAAATATATACTAGAGAAAAACTAAAATTAATAAATTCTATGAAAATTATACAAATAAGTAATACAATTATTTTGAGTTTGAAAAAAGTAGTAATCATAAATTGACATAAAGATGAATAAAATCCTAAATAGATATTCACAAGGATCAGTCAAAATTCATTAAATTAATATAGTTTTCCAAAAATTATTTATTCAATAAAAATATTGAATATCATATATTTCATTTAATTATATTCATTACAATGATAATACCAAAGTTATTTCTGATGAATATATTTTTTCTAAAGGAGTCAGTCAATTCATTCAATGATCTTTGAAATAATTTAGATGATCATATTTTGTTGTATTAAAAACTCATCGATTAAACATTTTTTATATTTAATTAGAGTGAATTATCTTCAAACTCAAAAAAAAACAAAAATTATTGATGTACATTTATATTTATTCACATATCAATTATAAATGAGTTCTACATAGAATGCACAAAAACTAAATAATGAAATGATAGATCAATGAAATTTTATGAAGGAATTTCATTTTTGAGTTTTATTATTCTTGAAAGATTTACAATTCTGAAATTCAGCAAAATTGGAAATACAAAATCCATATCCTTTTACACATATCATTAAATCATTTTAAACAAATTTAAACACCCAATTACATTCCATGTATTATAAATTCTAGTGTATTAATTTTTTTATATATAATCAAACTATAGTATTCCAAAATTAGAAAATTATTTATTTTAACTCTATTAAAGAATATAAGCATCCTTTGATCCCTTAAATATTCATAGGATAACCTGGTTGAATACATGAACATTGAATAATCTAAAAATACAATTAAGGAAATAAATATAAAAATAAATCACATCACATGGGTTAGAAAGCCTAAAATAATGATATAAAAAGGAAAGTAACATGATCAAAAAATGGAATCATAATATATAGATAATGGGATTGTATAATAATGGAATAATAGTAATGTGGAATCAACATAAAAAATGACTTTACATGAGTAAATGATTACTACATATGGAAGAGCATTAGTAATAGGTATCCACCCAGACCGTTGCACAAGATGTATCATGAGAATAATAATTACCCAATTAATTGGGGTGATATTTGGTAACACCCATAATAAAATTCTCAGGCATATGTTTTCCACATAATTAATCATTCATAATCAATCAAACATAAACAGAAGGATTTCCCATTAAAATAATTAGGTATCAAAATCAAGTAAAAAGGCATAACATATGGTAATATTATGATGGTGATCATGATACGAAATATTTAAATGATAAATGGAAATTACTAAGGACAAATAATCATATATAATAAAATTTTATTTCAAACCCAAGTGAACACATGTAAAAATAGTGTTTAATAATATTTAAAAACAAATCCTTATATATTTTTTTAAAGAAAATATTAACGATTATCTAAAACTAATAATTTATAATTGTTTGAATAAAAATAGAAATAATAATTTTAGATTTTCCTTATAAAATTAGTGACTTTTGTAAAATTTTAGTATCTTCAAACAAATTATTTAGTGCACATGAAAACATTTAGGAATTCAGGATGTTCCCGGGATTCTGGTTTTTTTTTTGAAAAGATTTGATAATGGAGCATTATCAAAATGTTCATTACCCCATCAAATAAGGATTATATGATATGGATAAATGATTTTAGAAAATATAAATAAAATTTATAAGATTTTAAGAAAAATAAATAAAAGTTATATTGGGTAAATAGAGTGAAAATGTATCCTAAAGAAAATATGGTGTTTTGGAATGGATCCCTTTCCTTATGTCCAAAATAGTTATCTACTTCATCATAATGTTCTATGTAATCAAATTAGACTATATAATTAATAAGTTTAGAATAATTAATAAATTTATTTTATTTATTATAATTCTATTACGTTTACTTATGACTTTTTATGAGTTATATTATTTAATTTCATGATTCAGAAGTGTTCTCTTTCTTAGTTTTCATAATTGGTTTTATTGTATATGATTATGGTTTTTTGTGGGTATAACTATCAATAATTGAACCTATATTTTATTAATGAACAAAAATAAATGTAATTGGTATTATATATTTTATTTTTTTCTAAATATGAGGATGAATCATTCTATAACATGTAAATGATAATCATTTAGATTAATTTTAGTAGTTTTTAAGTCACAATGAACTAATGTTGATTTATAATTTACTGTTATTTATATATAATACGAAATAATATAATTTTTTTAAAAAACACATTGTAAAATCATATTCACATATTATAATGGTATTGACACCAGATTTTATGGAGTTAAATGAAATTGAATATTTTTCATCCATTAAGGTGATAATTCAACACCTCACAAGGGACTATTTAATTATGAGAATAAAATGGAGGGGATACATATATTGATGATGGATTATTCTGTTAAAATAATAAAATTCCATTATTTTTAATTTTTTTGAGATATCATGAACTTTTGATTCGGGAAGGTGAAGAATTATTTTGAATATAATGAACTGGAAATGAAATTAAATCAAAATAAAGATATATATAACCCTTGAATTTCTCCTCCTTGGGAACCTCTATAGGGAAATGGTTTTTGACTATTATTTGGCTAAGATCCCATGGATGTGGGTAAGTGGTTTGGGAAGGGTATTAGGAAGAATTTCTATAAGTCTCAAAGCTTGAGTGGTGTGAGGAGAAGATGTCATGAGGCGTGGTATTTATAGTGGAAGAGATTTGTGTTTTCAAATTATTTTATTAATTATTTTACTAGCTTTCCTCCAGACGATGAATAGTTATTGAATATAAACTAAATATAATTATATAATGATGGGATGATCTATATTATGTTTCGTAAATCATCGATGACATATGGAATAGTTTATTTAACTAATAAAATATATATACCATAAATTACTATATTTGACTATTATCAAAAAATAATTTATTTCATAAAAATTCCATAAAATTAAAAAAATCATTTTTATGTGTATAATTAATAAAAGAAATCAATTTTAGGAAGATAATTTTCTAAATATTTGAAAGAAATATTTTAATTAAAATAACCATTTATTCCAAAAATAGAAATTATAATATTATTACTAATTTTATAACACATTGAAAAAATAAACAAGGTATCATAAAACTATAAGAAAATCATAAGAAAAAACTAATTTATGAAAAAAATTTATGAAAAAATAAATTTCCCTTCAATCATAATAATGACAATAAAGGTGTTATTAAATTATTATGATTTCTAAAATACTAACATTAAATTAATATTTTTTTATAAATATTTTTTAACATAAAATACGATATAAATATATAATATTTTAATTTATATGATACCATAATTTAAATTATACATTCATATTTACAGTTTCTATTATATTGGATAGTTTAATGATTATAATTTTCACATTTCTATTCCAATGTTCATGTTAATATTTAATTGGTATAGGTTCCTTAACATCAATAAATACATCTTATTTCATAAATTATAAATTTATAATGTTTGTATTGTGATATTAATTGGATTTGTTTATGTTTTTTACTATATAAAATCATTATAAGAAGTGAATTTCCATTGGTAGAATTTTTTGGTCATTATATTCTTCCCCCTAAAAAATTTAATCCTTCAAAATTTCACTTCACATTCTATGTTGAAAACTTGTTTGGGCACTTCTCCTTCATCTCTTCCTCAGCTACTCGTGTTTCCTATTCATATTTATGGTACTGCCACTGTACTTTTACTAGGTGAGTAATCATGTTTCTTACAACATTACCTATAATATCCAAGAACTTCAATGGTTGTTCCTCATAATAAAGATCATATTCCAATTCTACCACCTCTTAATTAAGCACATGTGGGGGATCAGGTGTATACAACCTCAATAGGGATATATAGAATACATCTTTTGCCTGAGACATAGTAAGTGGATGTTAAGGTTAATAGGACATATCTCCTATAACGACCCATACTTTACATACATTGTTAATACTTCAAAATTCAAGCACACTTATTACAACATATGACAAAACCACAAAGGACCGTATAGGTATAATGTCTTCAGAAACTGGGAAACATAAACAATTGGTTCATAAATCTTCTACAGTGTCTTCCATTTATTTCATCATATCTAGGGTCCCTTTTCGCATATTCTACTTAATATCCATCTTCATGACATGGGGAAAAGAAAACATAAAAGGGTGAGCTCAAATGCTCAGCAAGGGAAAATAAAGGAAATAAAAATCATATCATATCTTTTTGAAAATCATAACCTGCAAAAGAGATCATAATATCTTAACATGGAATAAATCATAGAAGTGAAATTGAGATCCCCATAATCATAACATAAAACTTGAAACTTTGTGGCATGCACACATAATCATGGAAAATCATTTCTTGTTAGTCATGACTCATTTCCAAGACTGTCTTAGCGGACAAAGTCCATTTCTGAACCGAGTTCACTCCTTGTTTCAGTCCTGTATCACAGAACCGAAATAACCTTCCGTTCCAGCCATGTCTATCTCATGAGATATAAATCTTTACCCAATGAATTGGAGGGAGATATAGGTCCCACCCATCTTATAATGAATCCTTTCTTATGTGTGCCACATAATCATAAATCATACATCATCGCATAACACATGTAACAAAAATGGGATTCTTGAAACATCATGACATCATAAAACAAATCATATAAGGTAAATGACTTCATAAAATTAATTCCCTCACAACATAATAAAATAAAAGTAATAATAGGGATAAAAACAGAACACTTTATTATCTTAGATGGAAATTAATTTTGATAAAACACATGAACTCCAATCTTGAGGAAAATATCCTTTCTTCTTCAAAAACACTTTTCTGTTCTTAACATGTCATACAATTATAAACTAAAAGAAGTTGATTAAAAATAAACTTGAAAACTTTTAAAGGTAGCTTCTTGGAAATAATGTTTTAAAAATCCATTCATGCCGTATAAGTTAAGAAAAACATTCTTCTCGTACTTTTGTCGGAAAAGTCAAAAAGTACCTCGTACGGAAAAACGACAAAAGATTCCTTTCATATTATTTACTAAAAACTCACCGAAGGGTAAAATTGGATTTAAAGTATTGTAAGTGGATGGAAACAATATTACATATTGAGGAAACATTTATGTGGATGATAAAATACACCCTAGTAAATCCCAAAGTAAAAAAAATCTCGGATAAAAATGAGATTGTTATATTTCCCTTACCTTAGGTCTGATTTGCTTTGTAAGTGTCCGAAGCTCCTGTATAATGTTTTAAATAATGTTATCGACTTATTAATGAATCATAAATATTGATATGATATCATATATGGTCATATTATTAGCGTCTTATTAGTAATATTTCATTGTTACTTGTTACTCGGGTCTTTATTTCCTTTTGATCTTATGCATGTTTTGCCGAATAAATTCTTATTATTCATTTAAGGATATAGATACCTTATATCCATAATGGTATTAGTGTAACATATATCATATTTATTCATTCAATTAATTGATATAATTACTATGTAATGATGATCATGTAGAACGAGTCGCATCACATCGTGGAGACGGTATTCCGTACGTACACACGAGTGATGATATCGTTCCTATGATCGTGGAATTGTATTGGAGTGTATGTATACTATTTCAGAATCAATATCACTTTTTAATAGTCATATATAGTCATTATTTACACCATTATTCCCTTCCAAGTAAGGTGGTGGTGGAAAATAGATTACACCATGGGGTGGAGACGGTATTCCGTACGTACGCACGCGCGGTGATTTCATTTTTTCGTAGGATGGATAGAAAGTGAATTAGGGTTGTTTCATATTTATAATAACATATCAGTATATATGTAATACTGATTTTATTACCTTATCATGAAACAACTAATGAAGAAGAAGTTGAAGAAGAAATAAATTGAAAAGATCGGTAATGGATATTACCTATTCTTTTAAACGCCTCTTTGAATCCTCCACTTAGGGAACTAAGATTGGTCTTTGAAGAAGACCATGACCTCTAGGATTATTCTAGGGAAGAGGAGAAGGGATTTTGGAAGGGGTTGGCCGAGCTTTAGTGCTCAAATTGGTGTGAGGAGGAGGGGGAGGATGTGCCCTTTTATGAGGGAGGAGAGGAGCACCTTAGGAATATCCCAAAATATTATTTTATATTAAAGTCAAAATCGGTTTATAATGGTTCCAAAGGGTATTATTTCGAAGTTAAAGTGGGTATGGGTCGAAATCCTATCAACCAATAGGATTTAGACAAGTTTAGGTTATTATTTTAACCTTATCAAATAGATTTAACTCTAATTTAAATAATTTAACTTTTACCGTGTCTTTTTGTTTTCTTACACTAAATGGCTAATAAACTTACTATATCATGCCCAACGAACCCCAAGTTGTTTATTATTAATATATATATCTTTTTCTAAGTCATTTGGCGGAACCTTAGATTTTTAGGAATACAATAACAATTAATAATATAATATTTGATTTAAAAACTATTTTGTGTCAATTTTGACACTATTTGATATATGATTTTTGTGAAAGTCATAACAGAATTATATGTTCAAACAAAGTTGATTAAATAAACACTAATATGTCATAGTAACCTAGAAAATTAGTGGGATTCATAAATTACATTTATTTTGGTGTTTATAACATCAATTATGTCAATATTTCATTAATAAGTCAATTACTGCATCATCATTGTGTCATAAATAAATTAAATTATTTAATGTCTAAAAATTATAAATAAAATACCATTATGTAGGAAATATTTTTATCTTTCTAATGAATATTTATAGTCGAATTTATCTTATGTATTTCCCCATATTAAAAATGATTTACTTATCAAAATTTTGATTTTAACTATTTTAACCCTTCTTTAAATAAATTAATAATAAATGTCCTAATCTTATCCAAGTGGTCCTAAATGGTCATATTTTATTCCTAAGTTTTTTTTTGGTCAAATTAAACTTATCCAATAGAATTAGGACATGGGTTAGGGTAATAGTAATATCATATTTACCGTTAGTTAACCTATTTACTATTAACCGCAGTAAAAAAAGTAAAAAGTTACTATTCACCAAAAAATTATTTTTATCTCATTGAACAACATTTTACTTACTGATATCAACCGTGTCTGTCAGAGTTTTGAAATTCAATTCACAGAAGCGGTAAAATTAAGTTTTATGCAAAATTCAGTTTTTAACCTACCACTTAGTGGTTTCACTATTCATCAAAAATTGAAAGTTTTCCGAAAAATACCAAAATTTCACCCTAGGCTAATTTCGGTATTCCGAATCCAAAAATGAAATCCATTTTGAAAGATAAAATTTCAAAAAGTTGTTATTTCTATTCATGATGGCTATTTTAAATAATATTTTAATAGCATATCGTCGTTTAGTGAAACTCAGTATTGCGTACAACGTAAGCTATCGAGGAATGTCACAATTGTGTGTAAAGTAAGCAAGCTAGTATGTAGTGAATGATTCCTTTGATGATATATAAAAAAAATATTACCCATAAAAATCTCGGGTCTTACATTCTACCCCCCTTAAAAAGAATTTCGCCCTCGAAATTCGTCACTTTGTAACAAACAGATGAGGATACATCTCCCTTATCATATCCTCAAGCTCCCATGTAGCTTATTCAAGTTGGTGGTTCCTCCATAAAGCTTTCACCAATCGAGTGGTCTTGTTTCGTAGGACTTTTTCGCTACGATCCAGAATCTCTATCGGTTGTTCTTCATAAGAAATATCTTACTCTGGCGGTACAACTTCTCAGCTGAGTACATGTGAAGGATTAGGTATGTACTTTCTCAGGATAGATACATGGAACACATCGTGAACTTGAGATATATTCGGTGGAAGCGCCAATCGGTAAGCTACCTTTCCAACACGATCCAGTATTTCGAAAGGACCAATATATCTAGGGATCAACTTCCCCTTCTTTCCAAATCTCAAAACCCTCTTCCAGGGAGAAATTCGTAAGAACACTTTATCACCCACTTCAAACTCTAGGTATTTTCTTCGTTTGTCGGCATAACTTTTCTATCGACTATGAGCTTCTCTTATGTGTTGTTGAATAGATCTGACCTTTTCTGCCATTTCATCAACGAGATCATGTCCTAATAGCTTTCTTTCCCCAACTTCATCCCAGCAAGTTGGAGTCCTGCATTTCTTTCCATAGAGAGCTTCATAAGGAGCCATCGGAATATTGGAGTGAAAGCTATTATTATAAGAAAATTCCACCAAAGGTAGGTTTTGATCCCAACCACCTTTGAAATCCATAGAGAAAGCTCTCAACATATCTTCTAGGGTTTGAATTGTTCTCTCAGACTGACCGTCTGTCTGAGGATGATAAGCAGTGCTGAAACTCAACTCTTTATCCAGATTATACTGAAGACTTCGCCAGAACTTCGAGGTAAATCTCAGATCCCGATCAGATATAATAGAAATTGGTACTCCATGCAATCTTACCACTTCCTTTACATATATCCTGGCAAGCTGATCTAGAGAGAAATCATCTCTAATTGTAATGAAGTGTGCAGACTTTGTAAGACAATCAACTATGACCCAGATAGCATTATTGCCTTTGGATGTTTTAGGAAGTCCTGTGACAAAGTCCATAGTGATGTTTTCCCATTTCCATTCGGGTATGGGTAATGGTTGTATCATCCCCATAGACTTCTGTCTCTCAGCTTTAACATGTTGACAAACCAAGCATCGAGAGACATATTCAGAAACATATCTTTTCATGCCATCCCACCAGAAGTACTCTTTCAGGTCCCTATACATCTTCGTGCATCCAGGATGAATAGAGAATGAAGAACTATCAGCCTCATCCAGCAGCTCCTTCTTTAATTCATGGATGGGAGGAACACAAACCTGATTCCTGAACTTTATTATCCCATCAAAATCAAGGTTGAATTCGGGAACATTTCTCACCGTCTTTTGTAACTCGACATCTTCTTTTTGTGCCTCTTTAATCTTCACATGTATAGATGGTTGAACATTCATTTGAGAAAGATAAGATTTTTCCCCTTCCATTATAATTCCAAGATCCATCCTTTTTAAATCCATAAATATTGGATCTTTTGTGATCCTCATCATGGATAAACTAGCATGGTTATGTCGACTTAATGCATCTGCCACCTTGTTTTCTTTCCCATCGTGGTAATGGATTGAGCAGTCATAATCCTTAATCAGCTCCAACCATCTTCTTTGACGCATATTCAGCTCCTTTTGTGTGAAAATATACTTTACGGTTTTATGATCAGTATAAATATCACACCTTTCACCATAAAGGTAATGCCTCCAAATCATTAATGCAATGATTACCGCAGCTAACTCCAAATCACGTGTTGGGTAATTTTGCTCATGGATTTTCAACTGTCATGATGCATAAGCTATAACTGTATCATTTTGCATAAGAACACACGCCATTCCCTTCTTGGATGCATCACTATAGATCACAAACCATTCTCCACTACAAGGCAGTGTGAGCACAGGTGCACTGGATAACCTTCTTTTCAACTCCTTGAAATTCCCTTCACATTCCGCAGTCCAAACAAACTTAACTCCTTTCCGAGTCAACTTGGTGAGTGGATTAGTTAATCATGAAAAATCCTTTACAAAACGTCGATAATATCCAGCCAAACCAAGAAAACATCGGATCTCAGTTACTGTTGTTGGTCTCAACCATCTTTCGATAACCTCTGTTTTTGCTGGATCCACAGATATCCCCTCTTTTGAGATTATGTGACCCAAAAATGAAACTTTTTGAAGCCAAAATTCACACTTGGTAAATTTGGCATAAAGCATCTCCTTTCTCAGGGTGTTCAATATAATTCTCAAGTGATCATCATGCTCTTCCTTTCTCTTTGAATAGACAAGAATATCATCTATAAAGACTACCACAAATTTATCAAGATAGTCTCTAAAGACTCTATTCCTTAGATCCATGAAGATATCATGGGCATTAGTAAGACCAAATGGCATCACTATAAATTCATAGTGTCCATACCTTGTACGGAAAGCCGTCATTGGTATATACTCCCTTTTGACCCTTGATTGATGATACCCTGAACGAAGATCAATCTTGGAAAAGTATTGAGCTCCGCGTAGTTCGTCAAATAATTCATCAATGCGTGGGAGAGGATATTTTTTCTTGATAGTGATCTTGTTAAGTTCTCGATAATAAATGCAGAGTCTCATTGATCCATCTTTCTTCTTAAAAAATAGAACAGGTGCTCCCCAAGGTGACGCACTAGGGCGTATGAATACCTTATCAAGATTCTCTTGGAGTTGCTTCTTCAATTCCTGCAACTCAATTGGGGCCATTCTATAAGGTGTCTTTGAAATAGGCAAAGCACCCGGTATGAGTTCTATTGAAAACTCAACTTCACGATTTGGTGGAAGACCCGGTAATTCCTCCGGAGAGACATCATCAAACTCTCGTACGATGGGAATATTCTTAATCGTCAGTTTTTCACCAACCATTTGAGATAAATAACCTTCATTTAGTAGAATCAAGACCAATTAGATGGAAGGAATTTCCACTGGAAGGTTATATTCATCCTTGCATCGATAGACGATCGTAGATTGATATGGAATATGAAAAAGTGACTTCCCTTATTTGGGAATTGATATGAGCTCCATGTAGAGAAAGCCAATCCATGCCAAGAATCACATCAAATTCCACTATAGGAAGGATCACAAGATTTACAGGAAGCACTTTCCCACAAACTTCAATCGGAGAAGAATTATAAAATTTTGATGCAACTGTTGTGCCATTAGGTGTTGTCAAAGCTAACTCAACATCTAATTATTGAGGTAATACAGTGATACCCTTAGAAATTTTTTTAGAAATAAAAGAGTGGGTGGATCCAGAATCAAATAAAACATTTGCTACTTTAGAGTGGATGGTATGTGTACCTTTCACCACATCGTTATCGTACTCCACATCGCTGATAGAAATTGCATGTGACTTTCCTTTGTCATTAGCCTTAAGATTTTGTTGACGTCGACCATCATCATCAACCCTTGGATCTGGGCATTGATTGGCATAATGCCCCATCTCCTTGCACTTGAAACATTGATGTGTAGTAGGTTCATTCTGTGTATCCCTTCCTTTGTTTGCAACATTAGACATCTTCTTCCCATTATCACGGCATTCAAATTCCCTATGACCTTCCTTTCCACATTTGAAACATTTACATGTCCCTTTAAGACAACTCCCTCCATGTTTCTTTCCACACTTTGAGCATAAGGGAAATCTCATCTTCTTTTCAGTGTCCTCTTTAGATTTTCCTTTGAATTCCATTTTCCTCTTCTTATCAAACCCATATGACTGATGGGTTACTCCAATCTCCATCTCGACTATGAGAGCACATCGAACGATTTCCTCGTAGCTATTGAAGTCCCTTATGTCTAACGCCCTTCGAAGACTTGGTTTTAAGCCACTAAAGAATCGATCGATCTTACTCTCAGGTTGGATTATAATACCAGAAGAGTACCTTGAAAGTCTTGTAGAATTTGCTTCATAGGTACCAACAGATTCATTATCCATTTTCTTTAGTTCAAGAAACTCTTTCTCCAACTTTGTTCGGAGAATACGAGGGAAGTACTTATTGAAAAATAAGTTCTTGAACTCATCCCATTCCATGGACTCAATTTCATCCCTTTGCCTAGTATTCTTAATAAGATTCCACCATTGATCAGCATCTCCTTCTAAACAATACACTGCTAGGATGACTTTATCATGTTCAGAACATTGAAGAACTGAAAATATCTTTTCAGTAGTACTAATCCATTGTTCAGCAACTAATGGATCAGTAGAACCGCTGAAAGAAGGTAGACGCTGCCTCATGAAGGATTCAACAGAATGTTGCACCTTCCTTTGCTCGTTTGGAAGTCCTACATGATTCATATCTTGAGAATGTTGTGTGAGCATGGCTACAATATTTTTCATTCCAACTCCCATATCGTTTGGTTTCTCAGGGGGACAATCATTGCATTTCCCATCGCATTCCGCATTAACACAGTTTCTTCAGGTTCCATCCATTGACTAAAACCAAGATGAATAGTGTGAGCAACACTAATTATAATAGGAAAACCACATAATTCAAGAATAAAATTTTCATGCTTAAGGTCTTATCCTAGGTTATTCATTGCCATTTCTAAAACACTAAGATTGTGTTCTATGCTTAGACTTATCCTTAGGGTTCTTACTAAGGCGTTCACATCCTAGTTTCCAATGGTTGACTATAGCTTTCCTCTGATACCAACTATAACGACCCATACATTACATACATTGTTAATAATTCAAAATTGAATCACACTTATTACAACATATGAAAAAACCACAAAGGACCGTATAGGTATAGTGTCTTCAGAAACTGGGACACATAAACAACTGGTTCATAAATCTTCTACAGTGTCTCCAATTTATTTCATCATATCTAGGGTTCCTTTTAATATATTCGACTTAATATCCATATTCCTGACCTGGGGAAAAGAAAACATAAAAGGGTCAGCTCAAATGCTCAGCAAGGGCAAATAAAGGAAATAAAAATCATATCATATCTTTTTGAAAATCATAACCTGCAAAAGAGATCATAATATCTTAAAATGGAATAAATCATAGAAGTGAAAATGAGATCCCCATAATCATAATATAAAACTTGAAACTTTGTGGCATGCACACATAATCATGGAAAATCATTTCTTGTTAGTCATGACTCATTTCCAAGACTATCTTAGCGGACAATGTCCATTTATGAACCGAGTTCACTCCTCATTTAAGTCCTGTATCATTGAACCGAAATAACCTTCCGTTCCAGCCATGTCTATCTCATGAGATATAAATCTTTACCCAATGCATTGGAGGGAGATATAGGTCCCACCCATCTTATAATGAATCCTTTCTTATGTGTGCCACATAATCATAAATCATACATCAGCGCATAACACATGTAACAAAAATGGGATTCTTGAAACATCATGACATCATAAAAAAAATCATATAAGGAAAATGAATTCATAAAAATAATTCCATCACAACATAATCAAATCAATGTAACAATAGGGATAAAAACAGAACCCTTTATTATCTTAGATAGAAAATAATTTTGATAAAACACTTGAACTCCATTCTTGAGGAAAATATCATTTCTTCTTTAAAAACACTTTTCATTTCTTAACATGTCATACGATTATAAACTAAAAGAAGTTGATTAAAAATAAACATGAAAACTTGTAAAGGAAGCTTCTTGGAAATAATGTTTTAAAAATCCATTCATGCCGTATAAGTAAAAAAAACATTCTTCTCGTACTTTTGTCGGAAAAGTCAAAAAGTACCTCGTACGGAAAAACGACAAAAGATTCCTTTCATATTCTTTACTAAAAACTCACCAAAAGGTAAAATTGGATTTAAACTATTTTAAGTGGATGGAAACAATATTACACATTGAGGAAACATGGATGTGGATGATAAAATACACCCTAGTAAATGCCAAAGTAAAAACAATCTTGGATAAAAATGAGATTGTGATATTTCCCTTACCTTAGGTCCGATTTTCATTTTAAGTGTCTAAATCTCCTGTATAATGGTTTAAATAATGTTATTGACTTATTACAGAATCATACATATTGATATGATATCATATATGGTCATATTCTTAGCTTCTTATTAGTAATATTTCATTGTTACTTGTTACTCGGGTCTTTATTTCCTTTTGTTCTTATGCATGTTTTTCCGAATAAATTCTTATTATTATTTTAAGGTTATAGATACCTTATATCCAGAATGGTATTAGTGTCACATATATCATATTTATTCATTCAATTCATTTATATAATTACTATGTAATGATGATCATGTAGAACGAGTCGCATCACATCGTGGAGACGGTATTCCATACGTACGCACGAGTGATGATATCGTTCCTATGATCATGGAATTGTATTGGAGTGTATGAATACTATTTCAGAATCAATATCACTTTTTAAAACTCATATATAGTCATTATTTACACCATTATACCCATCCAAGTAAGGTGGTGGTGGAAAATAGATTACACCATGGCGTGGAGACGGTATTCCGTACGTACGCACGCGCGGTGATTTCATTTTTCCGTAGGATGGATAGAAGGTAAATTAGGGTTGTTTCATATTTATAATAAAATATCAGTATGTAAGTAATATTTATGTTATTACTTTATCATGAAACAACTAATGAAGAAGAAGTTGAAGAATAAAGAAATTGAAAAGATCGGTAATGGATATTACCTCTTTTTTTAAACGTCTCTTTGAATCCTCCACTTAGGGAACTAAGATTGGTCTTTGAAGAAGGCCAGGACCTCTAGGATTATTATAGGGAAGTGTAGAAGGGATATTGGAAGGGTTTGGACGAGCTTGAGTGCTCAAATTGGTGTGAGGAGGAGGGGGAGGAGGTGCCCTTTTATAAGGGAGGAGAGGGGCACCTTAGGAATATCCCAAAATATTATTTTATATTAAAGTCAAAATCGGTTTATAATGGTTCCAAAGGGTCTTATTTCGAAGGTAAAGTTGGGATGGGTCAAAATCCTATCAACCAATAGGATTTAGACAAGTTTAGGTTATTATTTTAACCTTATCAATTAGACTTAACTCTAAGTTAAATAATTTAACTTTTACCGTGTCTTTTTGTTTTCTTACACTATATGGTTAATACACTTACTATAACATGCCAAACGAACCCCAAATTGTTTATTATTAATATATATATCTTCATCTAAGTCATTTGGCCGATCCTTATATTTTTATGAATAAAATAACAATTAATAATATAATATTTTATTTAAAAACTATTTTGTGTCAATTTTGACACTATTTGATATATGATTTTTTTGAAAGTCATAACAGAATTATATGTTCAAAACAAGTTACTTAAATAAACACTAATATATCATAGTAACCTATAAAATTAGTGGGATTCATAAAAAGTCTCAAATTACATTTATTTTTCTGTTTATAACATCAATTATGTCAATATTTCATTAATAAGATAATTACTGCATCATCATTGTGTCATAAATAAATTAAATTATTTAATGTCTACAAATAATAAATAAACTACCATTATGTCGGAAATCGTTTTATCTTTCTAATGAATATTTATATTCGAATTTATCTTATGTATAACCCCATATTAAAAATGATTTACTTATTAAACTTTGATTTTAACTATTTTAACCCTTCTTTAAATAAATTAATAATAAATGTCCTAATCTAATCCAAGTGGGCCTAAATGGTCATATTTTATTCCTAAGTTTGTTTTTGATCAAATTAAACTTATCTAGTATAATAAGAACATGTGTTAGGGTAATAGTAATATCATATTTACCCTTAGTTACCCTATTTACTATTAACCGCTGTAAAAAAAGTAAAAAGTTACTATTCACCAAAATATTATTTTTATCTCATTGAACCACATTTTACTTACTGATATCAACCGTGTCTGTCGGATTTTCGAAATTCCATTCAGAGAAGCGGTAAAATTACATTTTATGCAAAATTCAGTTTTAAACCTACCACTTAGTGGTTTCACTATTCATCAAAAATTGAAAGTTTTCAGTAAAATACCAAAATTTCACCGAAGGCTAATTTCGGTACTCTGAATCCAAAAATGAAGTCCATTTTGAAAGATAAAATTTCAAAAAGAGGTTATTACTATTCATAACGGCTATTTTAAATAATATTTTAATAGCATATCGCCGTTTAGTGAAACTCGGTATTGCGTACAACGCAAGCTATCGAGGAAGGTCGTGATTGCGTGTAAAGTAAGCAAGCTAGTATGTAGTGAAAGATTCCTTTGATGATATATAAAAACAAAATATTACTCATAAAAATTTCGAGTGTTACATCTCCGACATGATCAATTACCATGAAGTGGAAAATGTTCCCAGGACATGACTTTCCTTTCTCCTAAATATCGTTATCCTCATTTATAGAGATATGCAGTGGAATACAATTTCTCTAACTATAAACACATGTTATCGTTGAAGATTGTCCTCATAACGCTTTTTTCAACTTTGTACAACATTGAGATTCTACTAGATGGATTTCATATTTTCCAACATTTCATCTACCATTTAACATTGTAGCGGCTTATGCTCACCAACATCATCCACCATTGATTATATTCTACATATTTTAACAATAAATATCTAGTAAGGGGAAATTTTGATTCATGAGTGGTCACTATTTTTGTAATATAATTCAAACCGAAGAATATATTGGTCCTATCTACCTTTGAACAACATAAAAAATTATCTCAAAATGTATACACTTTTATGAATAATTGACCCAAATTGTCTAGAAGTTTGAGGATGTTAGGATGTTATGAAATTTAGCTCAGTGGTTATAGAGTATTGGAGACTTCCAAAACTAGAAGGTCAAACTTATATCTTGATCGAATATAATCAATAATGGTACTCAAAATAAACCTTACCAATTCATTTATGTACATCCATGTAAGGTAACCCAGTAATAAGAACTATTAAATTTTGATAAAGTGAGTTTTCATTGAAATATGATCCACAAAAACACAAATTTCTTGTTTTTCATTACATTTATTTGGATGTTTAGTGAAAAAATCCAATGTAATTTTCTCCCCTCATCCTCATTTTCATGGGTAGTGGTATAATCATCCCCATAAACTACTATCTTTAATCCATAACTTATAGAAATACCAGGCACATTGATATATTTTAAGGGATATCATTCGTCATATTTTCACACATATAGTTTTTTAGAGATCATGATATATCATTGTGATCCATAGTTGAATATTTAAGGATGAGTTATGTGAATCATTTAGAGGATCATTATATATCATTGAATCAGATGGTAAAAATAGACATTATCCAAGTATTACAACTCCTTCCTCATCAATATTTTACTATGAGGTTGTCCCATTTCACATTGCATCCAACGTCTTCTATATTTCCACATTATTAATTTTAACATCCTTTATTTTATCCATAAGTGATGGTAGAGAAATCATTTGAGAACAGACTGATGATGTTCCTTCTTTAATGATTCCATGTTCATCCTTTTCATATCTTTAAGGATCAGATCCTTCACAATTCTCATCATTATTAAAGACATAAGAACCATTTTATATAGGTAATATTCCACTGTATCTTCCTTACCAGGATAATAGTGAATGAGTAGTCAAAATCCTTGATGAGATATAACCATCTTCGCTGGTGCTTGTTAAGATCATTCTGTCTGAATATATATTTGAGACAATTGTTATAAGTATATATCTCAAAATTCTCTCCAAATAGATAATTCAAGGATATTTTCAATACAAACATCATAAATATAAACTATATATCATCTAAGGGATATTTTTCCTCATAAAAGTTCAAATATATTTAGTTATATCCTATTACATTATAATTTTTAATTACTACATATCATAATACATTTTTTGAAGAATCTATGTGTGCAAATAAGTGTTCTACATGTGTCGGTATTTACCACTGGTGATGTGATATTCCTTATTTCCAACTCTTTGAAATATTCTTCACATTCACTCCCCAATACAGAATTTCCATCCTTGCGAGTCATCTTTCTTACCAGATTTGAAAATTATTAGATGTTCTTCACGAATCATTTGTAATACCCTACTAAAACATTATAACTATGAATCTCCATTACATATGTTGTCCTGGACCACTCATATATTTCTTTTGTCACTAAAGGTCACATATAAATTCATTTTCTACATGTAACATTCCCCATTAATGGTACTTCATTCACATAGAACAAACATTTACAATAATTTGGATATTGTTTCTCCCATTGAAAATTATTCAACACATTATTAAAAATCTCCCCATTATCATCCATGATCTTAGAGTATATTATAATATCATAAAAAAAGTTTACCAAATTTTAATTTAATTAATATAGAATGAATCTATTAATTAAAACAATGGAAATTAATATAGAATTTTTCTGTTTAAAGGGTATAATTATTTACACAATTTATCCATACCGTGATAGAGAGGTAGTCTTGAGAACATCTTCCTTTGTCATCATTAGTTGGTGATATCATGAAATAATGTTATCTTTATAAAAATAAATGTCCCCACATAGATGATCAAAAAATTCATCTATCTGTGGTAGTCGATAGATTTTCTTTATCATTTTTTTATTGAGTGTACATAAATCAATGTAGAGGCGCATTGATATATCCTTGTTTGTGAAATTGATTACTGGTGCACCCCATGGTGAACCACTTAGGCATAGAAAACCCTTTTCTAGATTCTCTTAGAATGGATTTTTCAGTTATTCCAAGTCAAAAGTGCCCATCATATATTCACTCTTTGATAGAGGAATAGATCTGAAAATAAGATCAATCATGAACTCATCCTCTCAATCAGAAGGAGGATGACACATCAATCTGGGGAACTTATCTGTCTACTCCCTCACAATGATGTTGTCTTTGAGCATTATTCAATCCATTTAATCAATAATTTGAGCTAGATATTAATTCTCATAAGGCATTAATGTATACACTTAAGACAATGCTTTTAAATTAGATTCATCATTCCGTTTACACTTGTATAGAATTGGAGGATTGTTTGGGTTACAAAGTCTAACCCACCTTTCCCCATAGTTAATTTTGGATTTATATAAAGATAGCCAATCCATGTACAATATAGCATAAAACTCCACAAAAGGAGTATGAGAATAGTTTTTGGGATGTTCATTCCACAAAAATCACTGGGGAGGAGTTATAATATTTGGAAGAATAATCATTTTCCCAGTTGTCTCTTCTAAGAGACAACTCAACATCTATATTTTGAGGTTGTTTTTGAATAGTTCTACTAAACCTGTATTATATAAATAAATGTGTAGATCTAGAATAAAAAATTATGTTCCCTATTAATGAATGAGTTTTCAATGTGCCTACAACCACATAATTTTCATGATCCACGTCTGTATAAGTGATCAAATATTCCATTACTACCTTGGACGATGTTGTTGTTGATTTCCTAAAATTATCCTTGGCTATGGAGAATGGTTCACATAATTACCATGTTAGTTATAGTTGTAACCCTACATTATTGGTTGATTATTGATCTGAACATTCCTTTATTCTTATATATTAGTTGAATTCTTCATATGTCTTTAGCAGTTATTATATACATGTATCATTCCTCCATATTTGAAGTATTTCTGTGTTTCCTTTAGATAGTTCCCATTATGATAATTCCAACAATTTTGACACAATATATATTGGGTTTTTCATTCAATAATGGTATTTATCTACTAATCCACCCATAATAGTCTCCGCATTCCTATTGTTGTCTTAGGCCTATGAGGCCACTGAGATCATCTGATCAATATTTCAACTATAAGGGAACACAATACAATATATTCATAGATATTAACGTCTTTACTCCCTAACACTTTTCAGAGACTCATCACTATTATGATAAGGAAGAGATATACATTGGTTTAAGTTTTCATGAAAAAGCAGTAGGCACATCTTTTAGTCCTTTTAATGTTTTCTTCATATGCCCTGATATAATAAACATCCTTCTACATCAGTTTGAGGAATTATATATCCATATCATGATGTAGGGTTATGAAAATAAATTTTTTTATAAAATTTTCTAGAATTACGCTAAATCAATGGAATCAATTTACTCCTTCTACATCATGTTTGTGATTATTTTCCATCAATGATCACCTTCCCTAATACAATTATAGACTACCAGAAAAAATTTATGTTCATATGAGAAATTGAGGACAAAGAATAATATTTCAATTGAGTTAATCCAATGTTCTATAAAGATGTGATTAGAAGTTCCACTAAATAGTAGATGCCCTTGCTATATAAATTATTCGACCAAAACATGATTTCTATTAGGATAAGTAAGATTTTCCACCTAATTCATGTTATTATACATAACATGATGTATTTGATAGAGTACTGTCGTGATGTTTTGAGCACATGTTCCCATAATATTTGGAATATCACTATGGAAGTCATAACAATGCATATCACATTGATATTTATTACGACTTTTTCTTTTCTTAGACATTAACTAATAAAAGTACATACAATTAAGTGTAATTAATACTTAAATGATAAAAATTATAAGAAAGGAAATCATATAACATAAAATTATAAAAATGTAATGGAAAATTATATCCTAGATTTTGATTTATAATATTTTAATATAAGTTTTTCATGATCTACTTATTACAATATATTGTAATTGTAATTTTGTAATCCATTAATATTGTTTTTACTATATCTTTAGAATTTATCGATGAATAACCCCCATATAGTTCAAAATCAATGTGCATCAAGGCTCGTTGTCATATACTGAGTTACCTTGAATCAACCTCAAAAAAACTTTTTCTATTTATTACACGTATGTAAAATTGATTCAAGACCACATAAACATGTAGTATTTTTAAAATGCATTATTTTCATGATAAACCACTTATTCTATCCTATCCAAATTTTTGGGATGTTTTTTCATACATAGTCTTATCCATATTTTCTTTAAAATGTCATATATTTATAGTATCCAATAAAAAATACCTTCCTCTCATACCAACTATAGAGACTCTAGCTTATTAAAAACATTGTTACATGATTTTAAGCATAATTAACCATCCAAATTCAAGCCATGGATCCTAAAGTCATGTTTCATGGATATTAGGTAAAAACATGAATATCGTGAATATAAATTAAGAAAATATTTTTTCAATCTTCATAATGATATCATAACATATGTGAGACCTTATATATTAATAGTATAAAATAGTGGAATACATGAACAAATGTATTTGATAAAAATCCCAATAAGTAAATAAAGATTAAAATAAATTGTAGCACATTGGTCAAAAGGCATAACATGATAACATAAAAAAGGCACAAAAATTTATTAAACATATTGAATAATAACATATAAAATATGGGATCATATTATTGTGGAATCATTATAATTTGACAGAAAAAAAATTTCTTTTTTCTAACTCATGGATAATTTCATTGGAGGAGACGAGTCAAGGCTATGCACCAATAATATTGTACATGAAGCATGAGTGAAGGCTAACCACCACGAACACTTCACATAACAACACATGAGACTAAAAATTTCTCAATGAATTAGTGTTCTATATAGTAAAACCCCTACAATAATGCTAATGTGTATTATTTTCCAAATAATTATAAATAAATATGTAATGAGACATAAATATAAGGGTTACCAATGGAAATAATTGAGTATCATAATGATGTGAAAATATATAACATAATGGAATATTATAATGGTGTACATGAAAATCAATATTTAAATCACTAAAGGATATTAATAATGAAAAAATAGATATATATAATTATATGTGATGTCAAACTAAAGTAAATACATGTAAAATTATTGTTTAAGAATATTTACAAATATAAAATTTTAGTACTATTTAAGGAAAATATTAAGAATTCAATAAATAGAAAAATAAAAATTTCTTGAATAAGAAAAGTGATCCAAGACATATTTTTAGTAAAAACCTGTTAAATGTTTGAAAAACAATAGAACCATAAATCATACCATGGATTGTAATTGAAAATGGGTATTAAATTGGGATGTTCTCTCTAATTGGGGTTTCTTTTTGGAAATATTTGAGAAGGGAACCTTATTAAATCATTTATTACCCCATAAAATTAGGATGATATCATATGGATACCTAATTATAGAGAAAATAATCATAATTTATGATATTTAAATAAAAATAAATAATAGTTATATTATGTAAATATAAGGAAAACACAACCTGAAGGAAATATTGCTATTTGAAAAAGACCCCTTACCTTATGACTGAAATGGTTCTTCACATGATCATAATATTCTAAATAATCTTATTAGATTAATTAATAAATAATTAAAAAAAATTCATACAATTTATTTATTTATTATAATTTTATTAAGTTAAAATATGTCCTTTTTGATGAGTTATTGGGTATAATTTCTTTATTTAGGAGTGTTTGTTTTCTTAGTTGTCATGATCGATTTGTTTGTATAAGATTGTGGATATTCATGGTTATAATTATCATGAATATAAATTATATGTTATTAATGAAGAAAAAAATATTATTTTGTCTTACAAATTATTTTTTCCATATTTGAGAATGAATCTTAAAAAACATATGAATGGTCTTTGATTAGATTAATTTTAGTGGTTTTTCAATCACAATGAACATGTTTTGTTTTATCATTTAGTAATAAGTATTTATGATAGTTTAATTAAATAATTTTTTTAATGAATAATGTTTAAAATCTTATTCAGTCATTATAATTTTTTAACACCAACTTTGAATGATATAAAGTAAAAAAAAAGCTTTTAATCCACGAAGATGAGAAATAAACAACACATGGATTCCAATTTCATTTTTAGAAAAAAATTGATTGGATTAGGGGTTTGATGATAGATTATTAAATAATAATAATAACATTATATTATATGTTAATTAATTTAGTTATTATTATATTTTGCTTTGTGGATGTTTGGAGAGATTAAATAAGAAGGAATGTGAAATGAAATTAAACAAAAAGAAAAAGGAATTTACCACTTAAATTTAGTATCCTTGAGAAAAACCTTAAGGAAATGGTTTTTTTATTTCTATAACACAAAGAGACCATAGAATTGGAGGGGGGGTTTTGGCACATTATAGGGGAAAATTTTGAGAATTTTCTAAGATAAAATTGTTCGATGAGAGGAGGGTTTGAGTGGTGTTATTTATAGTGTAAGAGAGGGTTGTTTTCACAATATTTTATTAATTAGTTTTTTCTCTTCATGAATATGAATAGTTTGATAATTATAAGTAAATATATTAAAAAAATTTAGGAATGTTTTATATTATAGTTCTTACATCATTATGGTAGCAATGAATTGTTTAATTATCTTATAATATATATATAGTAAATTACTGTATTTCACTATTCACAATAATTGAACATTTTCAAAAAAATACTAAAAAATCACCAAAACTGTTTCATCAATGTATATAATTAAAAAATGAACTCTATTTTTGAAAATAATTTTCTAAACATGTAAATTTTATTTTTATTTAAAATCATTGTTTACTTGAAGATTACTAGTTTTAAAATTATAAATAATTTTACAAACCATTGAAAACATTAAAATGGTCTACAAAAATACCTTTAAAATAATAAGGGAAAAAAATAAATTTTTGAATATATTCAATGAAAATAATATATTTTAATTATAAAATTAATCATAAAATTTCAATTAAATATATATTACTTAAAAAATACCAATTCTTTGTTAATATATTATAAAAAATTTATTTGGTTGAAATATTATACAATTACATCACGTATAAATTTATAAGATACCTAAAATTTTAATACATTCATATGAAAGGTTGCTATTCTATTTGTAGATTTACTATTCATAACATGCATATTACTATTCCAAAATTCATGTTAATGTTTCATCAGTATAGGTTCATTATATTCTAGAATGAATTCTAATTTAATTTATACTTTATTTTTTATGTTTGTAATGTGTTCTTAATATCACATTATTTTATTTATTCTACACAAGATGATTATAATTGAGGAATTTACATTAATAAAATTTTAGGGTCATTACATATAATATAGAAATACTTCACCATGTGAATACACTAGTTTCATATTGCATAAATCTAGTCATGCATCTCTATTGAATAGCTGAGAACATTAATCTACATATTTGACGGCTCTAGTACTTTATGAAGCTTCAATTAAAATCAAATATGTTCTCTGCAGTCACCATTTCTATTGTCTCTAAAATATTTATACATTATTCTATGCCATTTTTCAAAAATAAAGTGTAATCCTTCAATCCCCATTTATTTTATTTTATTTCAATTATTAATGTTTAATATTATATATTTCATCTAGAATATATCATTTTCATTTCGCCAGGTGGAATTATCTCTACCCCTCTTTTTCATAGATTTAGGTGAATTCAATGTGAAAATAAAATTATCTCTAAAAAATAAATTCATACACATGTCTCAAACTCATAAGGTTCCTAGACTCATTTTAATTCATTTTTAATTATTTCCAAAAGTTACATGTCCACCACTACTTGATCATCCAGAATCTTTTGACATTAGTACTGTATTTTTGAACAAAAAACTGGCATTAGAAAACAAATATTGTAAACATCTTAAATATTGGAATTAGATACATCCTTATTTAAACCTAGTTGGTTTCTTCAATAGAGTAAAAGTCAAATATTGATCCTTGAATCAGATTATCATCATCCATGCAACCATTAAGGACGTGATTATACATGTTTGTGAATCAATAATTTTATTAAATAAAAAAATAAGATTCTGAAAAATCATGGTTTGAATTAAACATTTCCACACGCTATTATTCAATGATCATTAGTGGAATAGAGTATGTGTTTGTTAAAAGGATCAACCAATTTTATTTGAATCTTCATAATTCAGAGATACTTCATCATTGGATTGGTAGGAAACATCCTAAAATTATCATATTATATCTCAATAGTCACATGAAATAGTGAGGGGTCAGATCAATAGTGGAGGCACAAAATATAAACCATCAATCATAGTTCTTAAAAATCATATTGCAACATCAAATCAAATCCAACCAGTGATGTAGTCTCTTATATTATTAACATGGATATTCTTTAATATTTTTATTTGATATTGGAATTGTAGTTTAAGAACCAAATTCTTGTCTATGTTACATTAGATTTAGTTTGAACAATCTTACACCTCATTCGTAGTTTTTATTTGACATATTCTGAACATGATTCAAGATTTAGGTTATGGTTCATTCATACTAGTGTAGTGAGTATTGGTTTATGTATAATAGTGTCATCCTCAGTTCATCATAGATCTAAACTCCAATCACATGATCATTATGTGGAATCATCTGCTAATATGATGGAATCACCTTCGTTAGTCAATGAAAATAGATGATCTGTTTGGATTTATGGCGACAACATCATTTCTGATGGAAGTGTGGTTTCCATCAATGGTATCATCATTTATTTAGTTTTGGAGGCAATGTTGTATCCTTTTATAGTGTGATATGGGATCTAAATATTATGTCAGATACACAACAGAGTAGTGATGATTGGCATGGAAATGATCTTAGATGCATGGAACTAATTTGTATACAAGATATAACAATAATGATTTCAATATCATCACCATCATGAAGGTTGTTGATGATTGATTTTTACTAGTTACTAACCTCTATTGATGTTATGAGAAGCATATATTTCTCCATGAATTTTAAAAAATATACACATTGTCTTTGACCTCAAAATATGATGGCAGATTTCGATTGAATCTCTTGGGCCATAGAATAAAATTATCCTTACAGAAATTATTTTAGCATACTGGTTAGTGAAAATAATCATTCATGTCTGAACTAACTCAAATTATCAAATAGAATCTAACTAAAACAAATATAAATTCCATTATGTCAAAACTATTTCCCATCAGAAATTAAAAAATATCTAACACCCCCTAACAACATTATTACTCTTTCACCTAAATATCCATGAGGTGAATTATGAAACTATCTTATGATTAATTCCCCCTCACAACAAATAAAAAAAGAATTAAAATGAAATAAATAAATATAAAAATTTATTAATATATTTTGAACTATAAGGTAAATCATAGCAATCATGAAAAAAACAATTATAATTTCATAAATATATTAATTTTTTGATCATAAGTTAATTAGAAAATTAAAAAAAGTTATATATTAAAAAGAATTATTAGAACATGAATTTAAACATGAAATTAGAATACTTATTTTAAAATAAATTTCAAAATTTAATAATAAATACAATGTTAATAAAAATTATATTTATTATAAAAGAAACATTAATTAATCTTAAATACAATTGTATAATAGTTATAACACTTTATCATTAAATTATCACCGAAATAAATTAATTAGTTATTATATTTTTATAACGAAGAAATTATAATTAATTTTAAAATGTTCTATTGAAATATATGTATCAAAATATAGCCACATCAATACATAACTTCAATCCTTGGGTTGTGTGAGTGATAAACCTAATTAATTAATTATTTCTTTCTAATTGATTAAATAAATTTATTCAAATTTTTTTTGGATATTCCAAATCATATGACCATATATCTTATGTTCAGTAATGGGGTATTCCAATAATGGGTATGTTATGATGATTTTTATTCTATTTAATTGAATATAAATGTTTATGAATGTTATGGTTACATGGTAATGTGACAGGAATGTCTCGAGGCTTGAGGTGATGCTGATAACTCGGACTCAATTATCATGGTTTTTTATGTTATTTTTGGCCTGAGATACATGGAAATAACATGATCACTTAGTTGGGGCAACATGGTCATTAGAATTTTAGGTGATGAGGAAATTAAAATGAGGGAGTGGACTGTTTGAGTTTCTATGGTGTGAAGAATTGGGATTTATTTTTTTGGTTATAGGGAAACTATATACAAGATGATATGGATAAGGAATTATTGGTGATTTCTCCTCACTATTATTGGGTGACACGTCATTGGGTTCATGTGAAGGAAAATTGGATTTAATTGACTTGGGTTTGATCACCAGTCTTTGGTGAAAGGTTTTATAGGTATTGATGATTAATGTATGTTGTTTACCATCAATTATGTTGATGGTTCTAACCATAGAAATGCATTATTAATGATGATGGACTATTGAGGGATTGTGTTGAGAACAATATTTGGGGGTAGAGGCTCGCTATTGTAATTGGGGGAAATTGACAAGGATTATTGGATGGAGGACATAATTTTTCCTTGGTATATCAGTATATTGAGATGATAATGATTTTTTTAGGGTGGATAAAACCATTCATTGGGATGTTGAAATTTTGAGATGATTGTGAAATTCTATGTGAAGGTCTAGGGGACCAAGGATTTGATTATGGCCATGTCGTTAAGACACAATATACACTATTAGTGTAATGTGAGGTGCTGATTGCTTGAGGTTTTAGTGATATATTTATGGTTGGTCCAAGATGGCTCTATATGTAATGACCTGCCAATTATCATTGGCTTGATAGTACAACGAGTCATTACTAGGCCTTAAGGGACATCCCCAAAGTGCCAAAGGGTGGCAATAAACATCGAAGGGTTTCAACTCTCGTGGGGGACGATTTACCATTTTATAACATACCACAGAACCAACAACAATAACCAAACAAATCAACTGAATAATTCATGATAAAATATAATCCAACTAAACAATTTATTTTATCATTATCCACCCAAGACTACCACTACGGAATCCAAAATTAAATCAGATTAAAACCGTAGAAAGACAAACTAAAAGACTACAAGATGACAACCCAACTCCATGAGCCACAACCTCCAAGCTATAATCATCACGAACCAGTACATGTTTCACGAAGTAGTGCTATAAACCTAGGACAAATTACCTTTTCCAACATACCGGTATATGACATCTGAAAAAGAACCAACATTCCAAAGAAGGTGGTGAGTAATGAAACTCAGTAGGTTTTCCTTGATGACTTCCCAACCCATGAATATATTATAATAAATGTTATCACATTTATATAAAACAATTTATATAATACAATTCCAAAACAGTTCACAATATTACAAGTTCCATGTCAAAACCATTTTCCAACAAAACCCATCTTTCTCAGGAAAAGAAACAAAACAATGCTTCCCACTGAAATTCTCATTTCCATTTTGGAACAATCATTCCTTTTCAAAAAACCACACAACCACCCAATCATTAAACCCGGACCTCCCTATACTCGTGAGTGGTGAGTTATCCTTCCACTAAGTCGTCACTTTGTAGACTACCTTGACAGTGGTAATTCACGCCCTTATCCATCAATTTTGATGGGGGTACTTCTCGCCCTTATCCATCTAACTGTTTGATGGGGGTACTTCTCGCCCTTATCCATCCCAATGCATATGAACACACACCAAAACCCATGAAAATTCATACCAAAACAAATTTTGTTCAAAAACAGTCAATAATGAATCAATCCTTTTATTGCAAAACATTTCATTCAAGTAGCAAAACCATAACCAGTTTAAAATCACCATTTGAAATTCACTTCAACAAACATTTTCCAAAAACAAAAAATTTCCATCACCCATTACTAAAAATGGGTTTCGTCCATTATTTCATAGGATATAAAAAAACCATTTCAATCAAGAAAATAATTTATAATTATGCCTTTATGTTCTAAGAAAGGGGAATCGAGAGGAAAGCCACCAACCTCAAAAAAATATACAAAACCAACCAAGAACCAGGTCGAAACACCATGAAACCTCCTTAGATTCCTTCACCTATCACCAACATGACCAAAACCCAACATAAAGGTCATCCACTACATTAGATATACCCACCTTGGGCGTAGATCTAAGGATCCATCAAGAGGGAAGAATAATATCTATGAAAACTAACGGAAACAAGACATACCTCGATCATTCACCATCTAAACACCAAGGCAACCCCCCCAAATCACTTCCAAAATTCATGGTAAGTGTCCTCCCACCATCATTAGAGATTAATCCCATGTTAGGGCTGTATTGGAGAAAAAAAAGAGTGGTTTTACTTATAAAACGGATTAGATCCTTAAAAATAGGATTTATGTTGACTTCGCGCATGGTCAGTCCGCACAGATAGACAAATCGTGCTCTAACCATGCAATAGTCACTTCTTGGAAGGGGCACTATGCATGGACTCCACGCATAGTTTTCCCAATATATGTTCACACCATGCAGTCTCATTTGTCCAAGGTGACACCACCTGCATGGCTTCCGCGCGGTTTGGGAATCCCATGTAAAGCCCATGCATCACCACCTTTTCTCCTTTGACACTTTAAAAGTCTCCAATCATTCCCCAACCATTTATCATATGCCTCATGTACTTACAAATCATAAAACAAGGGTTACATACCAGACACCAGGGGTACTAAATTCTACCCACCATTGGACTTTCTATCCATGAAAATTAGAAAACCATCGCTTTATTGAAAGAGATTTGGCCACTACACATTCATTTCTTTCTCGTATTCCCAAGTCTTTTCTTGAATCTGACCATGTTGCCACAAAACCCGCACTAGACCATTGCTTTTTCGAGGAAATAGATTCTCCTACCAATCCAAAATCTACACTAGAATATGTACCAACGAAGAATCCGGCTCTAGGTCAATGTGATCCCATCTGATCACAAGGTCAGGATCGGGATGATACTTCTTCAATTGAGATGCATAGAACACATTATGCACTACACAAAACCATGGTGGCAATGCCAACTAATACATGACCTCGCAACCCATTCTAGTATCTGAAAAGGGACTATATATCGAGGATATAATTTTCCCTGATTCCTGAAACAACGATGTCCAAGCCTTGGAGAGATTCTCAAAAAGACATGGTGACTCACCACAAATGAAAACGGTCTTCAGCGATGATCCACATAAGATTTCTGATGACTCTATGCTATCTCCATACTATTTTTTATCAACTGAATCTTTTCCATTGTTTCTTGGACAAGGCTTGTCCCAACTAGTGATGTCTCACCTATTTCCACCCAACAAAGTTGAGAACATGAAGGACTCCCATACAATGCTTCAAATGGAGCCATGTTTATCGAGGCCTGATAATTGTTGTCATATGAGAACTCCACTAAATGAACGTGCTCTTCCCACAAACCACCAAAATCCATTACACAATCCCTAAACATGTCTTCCAATGTCTGTATCGCCCTTTCAGATTTTCCATCTGTCAGAGGATGATACACCGTACTCATATTCATCTAAGATCCCATGGCTTTCGATAAAGTTCACCAGAAACGAGATGAGAACCTCAAATATCTGTCTGACATGATTGAAACCGGTATGCCATGTCTCTTTACCAATTATAGGATATATATTGTTCAAAGATCTTCCACCATATACGTTTCACGAATAGGGATGAAATTGGCCGACCTGGTAAGATGATCTAATATAACCCAATGTCATCGTGTTTTCAGACCGTTCTTGGAAGAATTTGAACAAAATTAATTGATATCTGATCCCATTTACAAACTGGGATAGGTAAAGATTGTAACATACCCACTGGACACTGATGTTCTGCTTTAACTTGCTGACATGTTAAGCATCGCGAGATGAACTTCATCGCTTTCCTTTTCAGGCTGCTCCACCAAAACTTTTCCTTCAACACCTTATACATCATTCATGTTCCTAGATGAATAGCCCATATGGAATGGTGGTAAGCATGAATGAGTTGTTCCTAAGCAGTTAAAGGTATAACCATCTGATCATGAAACCGCATAACTAAACTCATATCCAGCTTCCATCCCTCAATGGTCTCCCCACCATCGAGTTTAGAACTCATTACAACACAACCTAAATTGGATTCTTGTTCCTCCTTTACTACCTCCACCAAATCAAGAACAAGTGCAACTAGAATGAAACCCACAACATCTTATTGGTCTTCACAATCCACATGCATATTGGCTAAGACCGCAATCAACTGCAACTCATCTGATGTTTATTTTTCCAACCGAGCATACAGATTTATGCTTAATGCAACGACCGCTAAATTTACCTTCCCCGATTTACACATCAAGACAATGTCGAACATTTTTAGAAACTCCATCCATCTACTCTGCCTCAAATTAAAATCTCGTTGTGAGAAAATATGCTTCAAACACTTATGATCCGTAAACATAGTGAATTTTTCACCAAAGACATAATGTCTCCATGTTTTCAATGCATGGACGACTGCAGCTAAATCCAAATCATGTGTTGGGTAATTTTTCTCATGCACCCTCAACATCCTTGAGCGATAAGCAAACACATGGTCTCAATGCATTAGAATACAACCCAACCCTTTTTCGAAGCATCACAATACACAACATACCCCTGTCCTGATTCAGGAATGATCCTGATGGTTGTTGATGTAAGACGATCCTTCAGTTCCTAGAAATACTTTTGACATTCTTATGACCATTGAAATGGAGAATTCCTCATTATCAAAGCTGTCATTGGTGACACTAGTCGTGAGAAATCACACAAAAACCATCGGTAGTAACCAGTTAGACCAAGAAAATTGCGTATCTCAAACACATTTTTAGGTGGTTTCTAAGAGATAACAGCCTCAATCTTTTCAAGATCAACTGAAACCCCTTTATCTGAAAGAACATGGCTCAGAAATCATACCACTTGTATCCAAAAATATCACTTTTATAATTTGGAATTCAATTGATGGCCTCTCATGATTTTCGACACTATCTCTAGTTGTAGCTCATGCTCAGCGCTTGTTCTTGAATACACCTATATGTTGTCCATAAACACCACAACAATAGAATCCACATATCATCGGAATATCCGATTCATCAATGATGTAAAGACTGATGGTGAATTAGTGATACAGAAAGGAATAAATACATATTCATAGTCACCATATCTACTTCTGAAGGTTGTTTTTAGAATATCCTCATTTTGAACTCGCAACTGGTGATATCCTGACAGCAAGTCAAACATAGAGAACCACTGAGTTCCCCTCAATTGATCAAATAGGTCACCAATGTGTGGTAGTGGGTATCTATTCTTTATTGTATCTTGGTTAAGTTTATGGTAATCCTCACATAGCCTCAAAGTTCTATCTTCTTTCATTATAATAAAACTAGTGATTCCGACGGAGAAATGCTTGGCCTAATAAAACCATTGTTCTCCTGTTCATCCAACTACACTTTCAATTACTTTATCTCCGTTGGTTCCATCAATTAAAATGGGAGTGAGATAGGACTGGTCCCTGAGAGGTTATCAATCGTGAACTCTACTTCTCTTACAGGTGGTAACCCTGAGAAGATTTCAGTAAAAACTTCATGAAATTGATCCAAAACTACTTGAAAATTGTTATTCGTGATACCGTCAATCGATTCCAAGTTTAATGCAGCCAACTGGTAAGAGATCATTTCCATTACTGATTCCAATAAGCCCTTTGCACCTGCCTTCACCGTTCATTCTTCGCTAAAGAGATGCTTGACGCCATCCTCAGTTGTGAAAATGACTATTCTACTATAACAGTACATGTGATCCTTGAACATTGTTAACCAATCCATACCGGGGATTATATCATAGACATCCATCTCCAGCACAGTGAAATCCCATTTCCTCTCAGATCCATCAAGAATTAGAGAACATTCTCAACACAAGAAGGCTCTACATTCTCTTTCACTGAGAGGAGTTTGATGTTTTATCATAGAAGGCATCATTTTAGGTTTTATGTTCAGAAAATCAGCAATATGAGAAGCAAGAAAAGAATGCAACGTCCCAATATCGAACAACACTTGCCTGAGGGTAGAATTCAAAATAATCGTAACTCTAACCATAGACGGTCCAGACTGGTCATCCACAATCACATGTTTTGTTCCATTATATTGCTTTGTTGGTGAATTTTTCTCCTTATTTCCTTGTTGATATTGTACTGTTGAGGAGTCATGGTATTCCTAGAATCACCAAAGCTAGATCTGTTCTGCTAGCGAGACTGATTTTTCTGTCCTCGCCCAGTCGAAGCATAAGATGCTTGTGACACCTGAGAAGTGTCACGAACACCCAACCGTGGATCACTTCAATAATATCATTGAAGGTGCCCCATCTTTTTACAATTGTGGCATGATCTCAGTGGTTTTGTACATTCTCGTTTCATGTGGTCAAACAATCCACATTGATAACACGCGCCATTCATCATGGGTCAAGGAAGAAGATTCACCAATCTAGCCGTCTAATTTTGATTCGCACTCCCACCTTGGAAGTATGTGTCCCTCATTCACTTGTTCCCATCACTAGAGTTCCCTCCCGTTACCGTGGGTATCATCATACTTCCTCCCCCCATAACTTATGAGATATTTCATTCAGCTACTGTTTCTCTATTTATCATCTTCGTATAATCCATAATATAGAGCACATATAACATCGAGCGAATCTCCTATCGCAATCATGATTCAACGATGCATGCCTTTAGCGATGAACTAGAAGCAACATTCAGTTTAAAGGGCACTAAATTCATGAATTTAGATAAAATATCTATGGTAGAGTGATTATCCTACTTCAGGCTGAAAAATTCCATCGTCCTTTGGATCTTGAACGTGTGAGGATAGAATTGTTTATTGAACAATCCCTCAAATTCCTCTCAGGCCAGGCCTTGATCCATCAAAGCCTGCACCACTAGCTCACACTATTATCGTGGAAGATACGATTCATCCTACTCAGCCACATCTCTGTCATTTCTGGTTTAGAATCACCCCGAATGATGGGTGGATTATGCTTTTTGAACTATTCGGAATGGTCTACATTCTTTGACTCATTCCTATGATTCCTCGTGTACACATCCAAAAACTCTTGAACTATAAAGTATACTAGCTTATAGTTCACCTGTGACTTAGGTGCGTCCACATTATTCATAGCCTCTTCGGTTTGATTTCTACAATGCTTAATAGGTTTCATTTTTTATACAATCAATGCATGTTGTTATTATCACTTCCTAGCAACTAAAGGACTAGCATTTCAATTTCTAACACATCACTATCACAACATTGTTTTCCAAACATCCAGCTTTTACCCATTTACCCATTTCTGAAAAAGCTTTTATTTCTTTTGAAAATCTATGCATTTTCAAAATACAGCAACCATTCTCTTTTTAAAGTCATTCATTTAGAAAAAAGTTGAAAATTTTCATAAATTAAGATTTTGCATCAAACAATAATCTATTTCTCAAAATGATATGTACACTCCTCGTGGGATGTCATTCCCCTGTTGCATTTCATGCCCATCTTATTGGATAAACCCATGACAATGAGAGTTGTTATCCTATATGTGTCTCCAGAATAATTATGTACCCAACTACTTATTAACTTGAATTTTATCATAAAAAGGTTAGATATGACTTTTTATGATCTGCATTCCATGTTCTGACAATTCTAATCCTTCCTAAGATGACCACCCATGTCATATACATGTTATAATTCAATGCAAAGACCAAAAAAACTGATGACCACTTGTTCCACAAAGAAAGAACCAATCTGATTGCATTTATACCCCAAGCACCGTACAAACTGATACCGTTTGTAATGACTCGCCAATTCTCATTGTCTTGAGAGTACAAAAAGTCATTACTAGGCCTTAAATGGCATCCCCAAGGCACCAAAGGCTGGCAATAAATTCCAAAGGGTTTCAACACAAGTGGGGGACAATTTAAAATTTTAGAACATTCCACAGAACCAACAACCATAACCAAACTAATCAACTGAATGATGCATGATAAAATCTAAGACAACTCAACCATTTATTTTATCATAAACCAACAAAGAGTACCACAGCGTAAACCAACACTAAATCTGAGTAAACAGCGGAAAGAAAAACTAAAAGACAACCAGATGACAACACAACTACATTATCCACATGCTCCAGATGAAATAATCACGAACCAGCCCAAGTATCACGAAGTAGTTCTATAAACATGTGACACAGTACCTTTGACAATATCTCGGTATATGAAATCTACAAAATCATCAACGTGGTAAAGAAGGTGGTGAATAATGAAACTTAGTAGGTTTTCCTCGATGACATACCAACTCATGCCTCAAATATAAAACATGTTAGAACATTTATATAAAACAATTTATATAAAACAATTCCAAAATAGTTCACAATATAAAAAGTTCCATGTCTAAACCATTTTCCAACAAAACCCATCTAACTCATGTAATGAAACCCAACAATGTTTCCCAATCAAATTCCGATTTCCGTTTTGGAACATTCAATCTATTTTATAAAACCACACAACCAACCATGCATACAACCTGGACCTCCCTATACTAGATATTGGTGAGTTGTCCTTCCACTAAGTCGTCAACTAGTGGACTACTTTGATGGGGGTACTTCACACCCTTATATGTCCCTTTTTATGGATGTACTTCTCACCCTTAACCATCCAACCTTTTGATGGGGGTACTTCTCGCCCTTATCCATCCCAATGCAGATGAACACACACCACAACCCATGAAAATTCCTGAAAAAACGAATTTTGTTCACAACCGTTCAATAAAGAATCAAAATTTTGGTGGAAAACAATTTCATTCAAGAAGAAAAAACCATAACCAGTTTAAGTCACCATTTTAAATTCACTTCAACAAAAAATTTCTAAAAGAACACAATTTCCATCAACCATTACTAAAAATGGATTTCAACCATTCTTTCACAGTAGATAAACAAACCATTTCAATCAAGGAATCAATTTGAAACTAAGCCATCAAGTTCTAATAAAGAGGAATCGGGAGTGAAGCCACCTACCTCAACAAAATAGGTGAAACCATCTTTGAACCAGATCAGAACACCATGAAACCTCCTTAGATTTTTCCCCTATCACCAACAAGACCAAAACCCAACTTAAAGGTCATCCACTACCATTGAACTACCCACCAAGGGTGTATATATAAGGATACATCATGGGGGAAGAAGGATATCTCAGAAAACTATAGGAAATGAGACTTACCTCAATAGACTGACCTCTAAACACGAAGGCAACCCTCTGGATCTCTTACAAAACACCTGGTATGTGTTATAATACCTTCACTAGAGAGAAATCATGAGTTATGACCGTCATGGAGAAAAAACGAGTGGGATTAATTATAAATTGGATTAGATCATTAAAAATAGGATCTAAGTTGAATCTCTTCCTAGTTAGTCCGCACTATTAGTCAAATCATTTTCTAACTGTGCAGTAGTCACTGATTAGAAGGGGTGCTCCGCAGGGCCTCCTCTCACGGTTTTCCCAAACCGTGCGTACACTATGTAGTCTCTTCTATCCATGGTGAAACCACCAGCATGGCTTCCACACGGTTTGGGCAACCCGTGCAAAACCCATGTGTCACCACGTTTAACCATTTGACACTTAAAAAGTCATCAAACATTCTGCAATGATTTCTCATATGCTTGATGTACATAAAAAGTATATAACAAGGGGTACTTACATGAAACCGGGGGTACTACACAATAGGTATGATACTCTTCAAGAGATTATAAGGAAAAAAATTATAGTTCCTCACCACTATTATTATAAATTTTTAGACATGTAAAATATTACAAATATATTCTTGCTTATTTATATGGAATGGTTGTTGACAAAAAACCCTCACTTTTGGATGTTGAGATTATGTAATTGATCCAGCTTATGATCTCGACATTAATGATCAAGAGGTATCACTTTTTCATGTTATGGTTGTGAGTGGACTAGGTGGTTACCCAACATTATATTGGACCACATTTTGAATTTATATATGTATTTATGTGGTCTTCCATGGGTAAATATAAATATATTCTTTGTATGACAAGACTAGTAATGTATTTTTTTTATATTTTTATTTTTATATTTTTTTATTAGTTAGGTTTTTATTAGGATTTCTCTATATTTTATTTTTTCTTATACAAATTAGGGTCCTTATCTTGTTGTTTTATATATTTATAGACCATTATTATTATTTTCACCATAGGTTATAGTGTACATACTGTAACATAATAACTCACATTACTCGTGTTAGTAGCCTTTGGTATAAAAGGATGTTCCCCTAGAACATAGTGGCCTACTATACCAGATCTCATATAAAATGGAAAAATAGGTTGTGATGATAAAAATTGTAATATAGGAAATTCATTTTCACATGACATAATATTTGGGATATGGAATAAAAAGCAATAGGATATTGACAGGTTTTTGTAAAGTGTTAATTTTTTGGGTTCCCGAATCCCATTCATGGAGATAAAACCTCATTATCATGGTTTGGAAATAAATTTAATTTATATTCACATTTACAATTGATTAATTACCACTTCAAGTAGCACATATGGGTGTGATGTTATTGTACTCTATGATTTTATCCTAATCATTGTTTGGAATGGTAGGATAATTGATACATCTTGATTGGAATGTACAATCATATGCTTTGTTTTTTTCATATAATTTTCATTGGGAACCTGGATTATGGTAAGAGTGGTTGATTTTAATATTGTGCAAACATGGAATCCAAATTGTGTTTTTATACTTATCTATTTAGGCAATATTCCACTTAGCCAGCCAAGGTATATGGAACTTCATGAGAACGTATATGAAGATAATTTTACATAATGTTCATTGTCCTGGATCATTTAATGGAAGAAATGGGTAATGATAGGGGTGAGTAGTTTAATGTGTCAACAAAAATCTAAAAGGTGTTATCATGTATAAACATTCGGTGGAGCTCTACTCATAAAACATAGATTTTGATATCTTATATGCATGATATGTGATGTATGACTGTTATATTTAGGTAGTGGCCATGAGGTATGATTATACATGAAACCTAACTCTATTATGGGTAGTCAAGGGGCCCTATGGAACGATGATACTTTATAACATACTCTAATATGGGTTGTTAAGGTGTTTGAGGATGTATGTATTATGACATGGGTGTGATAGGGGAGTGCATGGGTGGTGATATTCCCTTCTTATTACAGTTATCCCAATATATGATATATATTTGTATATATAATTATTTTTGACCATTATGTTTATTCTTCAACATGATTCCACCTAGATAGTGTCCAAGTGAGAATTAAAAAGGATGATATATGAATCCAGATGAGATTTCACAGGATGAGACACATGAAGTCAGGATGAGCACCTTAAGGTTTTTGATATTCATGATCCAAGGTAAGAGATCCCATAAAGGTGGGTTTTCTTATTCAGATAAGATATTCCGGATCACTGTTAGATGAGACGCTCAATGAGTGGTTGTTTCGATTAACACATTGTGTTGCTCAAGGAGAGCAGTTACATGAACCATCCATGGAGTATCTATCTCATGATTACTAGTATAAGTATCCACCATTATTTTGGGTAAGGTTTGACTCAAGGTAACTGAAAACTAGATTGATTATGTGAAGATGATTACCAAACACCTAGATACAAATCTAGGCCAGAGTTTAAATTATTGATGTATATTCCTTGAGTAATAGAAAAAGGATAGTTGGATATATAGGGAAGTGAGTCCAGAAGCTCTATCTGGACACCAAGGAGTGGTCCTTCGACAGTGTTCAACAACTACAGGAATCTATGGCATGTTTTGACTCGGTGTGATTGGGATCCTAATCTGTTCGGGGAATGTGGTTAGATGGAGAATCTTGATAGTTTCTACAATATGCCATGATGGATAGTTGGTAGCTAGAGAAGGGCTCAGACATTGGGTTATGTGGTTTGAAAAGATGATTTAAAATAATCTGGTGGATAGGATTCTACTGCATGCATATGTAATGGCATGGAGAGATATACACAGTAGTGTGGTCAATTGCCGATAACTAGTGTTGTATTGTATGGAGGTAAAACCTCATTTAATTCGGGTTTACCAAAGGTCCATGTTGTTGATATGGTAGGTTTATAGTAGGTTGGTGAGTTAATGGTGGTTATATTTACCCATGGATCATTGTGTGGCTTTTTTGTTTTGTTTTGGCATGTACAATATTAATATGTGAGGTGAATATGTGTTCTATTTAGATTGACCATATTCAAGTTTGAATTTGGGCATCTGGTGCGATGTGTGTTCTAGATATTGATCCTATTATATAAATGAATATATTATTATATATATTATTATGTTTTATTTTTGGAATCTATTAATAGGTAGGATCTACATGCATATGATGAGATGTGGGTTTTGATGTGTTTCATTAACATAGCAGATATGAAATGGTAATCAGATGAGATTCCATACATGATGGGTTCTATTTATGACACTTATATGAATTGAGAAACTAGTGGGATAAAATAATGATGGTATATATTTGAATGGGATGTTCTATGAGACTATATTAATATTTATTTTCTGTGAGGAAGCAACTGAGATGGTAATTCATAAGGTGGGGCGGCTCAAAAGGGGAAATTCCTATTAATAATAACTGGGGTATAATTTTTTGATGTATATGATAACTGTATTTTTTGTACCTTCTTTATGTGAGGCATCAGTACTCAATGATGAGCTAATGTGATGTGGGGAGATTATATTTTCATGGGTATGGAGTGGGTCAAAATTGAAAACTTTTTTAATTTTTGAGTTTGGTGTATGGAACAACCATTATTTTAGGCTTTAGAACAATATTCACAGTGTTTATTTACTATTATATATTTATTCTTGATTTTTTAAGGATTCTCAATTTTATTTTTTGGTTTTAATGGGCTTCTAGATCATCAGGTCTTGAATTTTTTTCTAAATGTTCTTGCAGAGTTGAATGATTAGATTTTACCATCATTCATTGATGTGGGAACCATGATGGGTGTTCCAAGTGATCATAGAGGGAGAAAATGGTCCTTACATAGTTTTTCAATATATGTGGCCTAGACCGCAATCATAGTTACATTGAGGTAGAATATCCACATGGTTAACACATGGTCTATAAAAACCATGCATCCAAATATAGAGAATTTTTAAAATGGGGTGATCATCTGGAAAATGATTGTGCACATTTGTCACCAAGTGAGATATATGATATTACATAACCACACACATCAATCAAATGATTCCAATTACCAAACTACACATCCATAATTGTTATTTTATCCTCCGATTTTCACCTACAATGTGTGGTCGTCTCCCTAATATAGCGTGAAGCACAACATTTTCCCTCCACCTATGCCATAGCATAACATATCAATTTATGTTCTGATAGGAGTATCATCTATATCATCAATAGCTTGCTGGTAAGGCCATTAATCCTGTTTCGTGTTTTATTCTCTCCACTCAGTATTTAAAATTAGGGAGATCACTCATACCCTATTTTCAAACTTTCATTCTAAAACAATGATTATTCTCAACTAGGATCGAGTAATAGGCCAATAATAGACATGTGAGAGACAAATATTATATGTTATGTAGTTTGAATATTTATTATTTTTATGAGTGTATTCAGGTTCCTAACTAAATATGAATGTTCTATTTTCCATGTGAGACCAATAAATTTTGAAATTTTTCATCCTAATCAACTAAATGATTTTATAGTATATTCATGCATATTCCCTAGCCTATTAACGTATATTTTATGCAATGAGTGTGTATTTTAACCAAATGTGACTATTAGGGAAGTTGTTTTCTTTGTTAATTAATTTAATTATTTTTGAATCCTAATGTTCAATGGGAACATGACAGGCACATGTCAATGCTAGAAGAGATGTTGATCACTAGTACCAAGGTAACAATGTTTTTCAAGTACTTCCAAGATTTAGATACTTTTGGGGATGATGATCACTAGGTTGAAGTAACGTATTCTTCAGGATTTGAGAATATGAGGTCATCAGTTGAGGCAATGGTAGTAGTGACATGAGATGGGGTTTACCATTATGAATTGTGTGACATCATCATAGAAGAATGTTGTACCAAATGAAGTGTCTTTGGAATTGATGGTCACAGTCTCCCAATGTTGTTCGCTAACACGAATTTGGTGCCATGTCTTACTATATTGGAATGAATTGTGGATATTTATCACTAGTTGTTGGAAGAGGCTTCCATTGATACTGTCTCTTAGGGGATAGGATTGAACATCATTTGGGTTGGAGGTTCCCTCCATAGAAATTCAAGATTAATAGTTATTGACCATCAAGTGACATTGTTGAGACCAATGGTTAGTGGATGAGGCTCGACATTGTATTTTGGGTCAATGAAAAAGGATAATATGAGGAAATATATCATCATTATATGACATGTTTGGTTATCCAGATGATGGTGATTTATTATTAATAAGAGGATTAATATCATCATTACGAAACACATCAAGATATTAAGTGGGAAATGAATTTCTGATTGGTGGTCTGTTGGGCCTATAAATTATTGGTGGGTTTGGAAATTGGATGACACATACTTGATTGGTGAAAGGTATGGAGTATTATAACATGATGTGTGGGTTCTATATACCTATGGTAGTTTCTCGTTGGATCATTAGGTATGATATAGTTATAAGGATGTCTAGGTACACATCTATGGGCCCTCAACACTAAAAATATTTATTTATTGACATGTAAACTATGTAAAATATATATTTGGGAGATGTACTCAGGGATATACTTGATATGGATAATGTATGTAAATGCACAATTTTGGATTTTTGAGACCAAGTCGAGCAAGTTAATTATTATATGTTCTTATGTTTCCTTTTTTATTATATTTTTCATAAAAAATATAATTATTTATAATAGACATACAAAAGTTTTATATTCCCAATAGAGTTTATAATCACACTCTATATGGGACTATAGGAACAAATGTGGGATTTATTGGTTTTTTATCACGTAATGAAACAGGCATAGAGATGGACCATAATGATCAAGACGTATCACTTTTACATTGTACAGATAGAAGTGGACTAGGTGGTTCCTTTACTTAAAGATTTTCCTTCTTTTGGGTTTATATATATATTTATATATGTACTTATGTGGTTGTACATGGGATAATATACATAGTTTTTTTTATGACTTTACTTATTTCGTATTTAACTGAAAATGGTATTATGACTTAGGGATTTTGATTACTCATACTTTTTATTAAACTTCCTCACTGTTTGTTTTCTTCTATTATTTATGATCCTTCTTATATTTTGTTATATATATATGGAACATTATTATTAAAAATTTATAAGGGTATATACACTCTACTAAAATCCAATTCGATCTTCACTACTATTTGGTCACCATTTATGTATGCATTGGAACATCTAATACCTAGAGGCCGACAAGTCGGAAGCACAAATAATGTTGAAAATAGGGTATTGATGCTATAATAATTAGAGTATATGATATATAACTATAGGACGAAACATTTAGGTGGTTCTTTGATCCATGTAAGAGTTTGGTTACTATAACACCCTCCTCATACATCCCCATTGATAATAGAGATGGGTTCTTTAAATGAGGTAATACCTTTTTTTGAAATTGATTACATAGGTTTTAGCCAGGTCTAATGGTTGTATTGTTATTATATGATGAAATGGTGTAAATAGTTGTGTTCTTTTTCTATGTATTTAATAGGAATACATAAACTATATATTTTTACATATGTAGGAAACCTTATATGTGGTTCCATATTAAGATTTATTTTCCACACCGTGTCTAAGATCATTTTTCTACAAGAAGAACTTATATTTCACATTATGATTTCTGGTTACACATAATATATAGATGGTGTAGATGGGTTTTTTATGACCTTAGCACTGATAGAATCATATTTTTATAGACAATAAACCCATGTATTTTTTTATGTTTAATTTATTACTTAGATTTGACTAATGAGACTTCTTGGATGTGTGAATGTACTTCTTATATTGGTTATATATTATTATATATTTTTGGTATTTATAATATTTATATCAAAAATTTAAATATGATTCTACATATTTACTCTAATATTGATTTGTATTCCTCTATTATTTTATTGATATTATGTGGGATGATAATTATTGCATATCCCATTCAATATTTGTTATAGAATCTTATTTTTAGTTTAATTTCCATCGTGTATAATGAGGTATGCATGTGGTCAAGTGGAAAATTATTCTAGAAAAAAGTTTAGTTACACAGAACATTGATTAAAAACGTTTCACCAGAAACTTTTTTTCATTAATATTAATGTAAATTGTAGACAGAGTTTGGGGTTATTATATCATGTGGCCTACAATGAACTGGTGTGTCTGGAAGATAGATATAATTAAACTCCATGTTAACATGTTATTAGAATTTATTGAATATAATCTATAAAAATTGAGGATTTTATACATTCATTTTTTTCGTGGTTTAGATATATAATTACTTTTTTCATAATGTCACAAGATTTGCAAAATACATGATTCAATGATTCATTCATGGCATATATGGTGACCTATACATGTGCATGACTTTATTTTTTAGTGAAATATTTTTCAAGTTAAATATATGTTTTGTATAATAATAATTATGAAAATTATGATTTATCCATGTAAACTGGGTATCCATTATTGAAAATGATATTAATTACATATTTTGAAATTTATAAAACTCATTTTTTCTTATTTATTTATTAAATAAAATACAAATAGACTTTTTCATTTTTCATAATTTGATAATTCTACAATAGTGTTAGTATATTGGATAATACTACATAATGGGTAGATTTCATTATGGATTATGTGTTATTGATTTTATAGTTTATGTGTTCCTTGAATGTTGCATATTTGGAATGGATTCCTTGGATTTATTAGAAAGAGATTTATTTTCCATGTTTGTTTAATAGACAATGAGATATTACTCTTAAGGTTTGGGGATTGATGGTTTCCTTTATTTTGTCATTTTCGATGTGTTGGTCAAAATTTGGAATGACTAAGCTCTACTCACCATATAGGATAATGTGATGGTTGATACTAAATTACATGAGGGGAGGAAAGTGGGTTTTATGAACGGTAGAAGATGTAAATGTAAATGTGACATAGGATAAAAGATACAAGGATTGATTCTTCATACGTAAGTTCAATTCAAGAGTGGTTTTGGTTCTAGTGATGTTTGGGAATAAGAATTTCCTTGGGTATGTTGGGATGAGGTGACAGGTTTTTAGAATAATTCTTTTAATGAAAATTGTAGTTATCTATATGTTTTTTAGGAACAATGGTGATATAGATTTTTCATATATCTATAACTATTAAGTGAGTATCGTATTTTAAAAATACACATCTAAGAGGGATTTGAATTTTTTAATATAACTCTTGGTTACTACCCTATTGAACAACACTAAGAGAATCCATAATGTGAATATTATAGTATTTTATGTACTGAATTCATAAAGAGTGAGTGTGCATTGTTCAAATTTGTCTTAATTCGAAATAAATATTTCAAAATTCATAAAAGATAATTAGATGTTTGTTATAGATAACTGTGTTTTTGAGTGGGTGATTCTATAGAAAGAAAAGTGGTTGTACAGACTAGTTCGAATGGGGAGATGAGGATTCCATAAATTGATGGACCTTTTGTTTTGACGACCAAAAGTTTTTTGGTTTAGTAAAATTAAATTTTTGATTTTCTTGTATTTTGGAACCCTAGATATGGGAAAATTGATCAAGACATCATTGTATTGATGATAAGGGTATGTTCATGTCAATCATTATATAATTTTGTAATTCTTTCCACATTAAGTTGGTAATAAATAAAATTTGTTATTATATAGTGTCTATTTCCCCATCAATAATTATACGCATGATGCAGGTGATGCATCATGTAAATATTGAGTTCATTTCAAATCAAGGAAAATTATTGGAGTTGGGTGGAAGATGTGCCACCAAGATGATGTGATCTAAGTGGGTAAATTATATGGAGTTTTTTAATAAATAATATGAATTGAGGTTAAATGTAAATATTTTATGACCTAAATTATCTAGTGGTTGAAATTTTATTTGAGATTTTGAACCCATTTGGAATGACATGGTGTTTGTAATGGCTAGTACTCCGTGAGTGATGTGCATTGGTGGGTTGTTGGATTCATGGAATGTTTTTTGAAATGACCAAAGGTACCCTTTGAGATATGTTTTATTTTTTAGGATATTCTACATAGAACATGCCTATATTTCTTGATATATCTCTCTTAAAATTAATTATATTTTCTTTATGGAATTATTTACTCAAAATGTTTGGTATAAAACAACAATGATATAATATTGATTATTATTCTTTAGTGTGAATGTTTTTGCATAGCCATTCTATTGTTGGGTATATATAAGACAAATTAATTGTTATAAAACAATTATGTATACATTTATAATTCCAATTCATTGGATATCTACTTTATAGAAAATGTAATAATATTATTTTAATGTAAAAGTAAAATGTTTTTCCAAAACATAGTTTTTATGTCCACATTATTATATTGAATTAATAAATTTAATTAATAACTATTGAGAAATAATTTTATTTAAATTTATATATTAAATATTAAATAAAAATATGTTAACATTCATTTAATATTTTTTACTAGGAAAGGAATGAATGTAAATATTGTTTTATGCATAAAAATGCACTCTACTAAAAACTATTTTACTGAATTTTTTTGTTTATATTAAAATTTATTTTAAAAACATAAATAAATAGAATGAATTAAAATAGAACCCAATTTTTGAATCTCCATAATAATTTTTTACCAATATAAATATAAATTTTTGCCATTGTGAGTTGTAACCTTCGTAAAAACGATTATAGTACAGTGGTAATAGATCAAATGAATTAAAAAAGATAAAATAAAAAATAATAAGGATTAAAATGACATAAAACCTATATATATATATCTAATTTTATTGTAATATTTAGACAGTATATTATATCATCATCAATTATTAGATATTTTTGGGTGAATTTTCTTGAGCATGACATTATTATATTTACTATTTTTGATGAATTCCATGTTTCTCCTCTCCAAAAATCATAAAAGTACACCCAATATTCTCTTTTCCTCACCCATAATGAAACATATAACTCAAAAAATAACATCCCTAATGACTTTTCATAATCTCTTCCCATGATCTGCGGGTCCTAGTTTTATAAAAATACCAACATTATATTGATTAATGTTAATGACAAAAGATCTTTTCCAAAGAAGAGGTATACCTCTTAACTGAGTGTTTTCATTTTATCTCTATTAATACCTCCATAAGTTATATGCTAAAAAGAATGAAATAATAAAATAAATAAATAAAATTTAATTAGGTGTTCTTATGTTGATTTTTAACCTTTATTCAACTGAATCATGATTACATTGTAAATGAATGTATTATTTAGGAATTTGAGTCGACAACAACTTTACGAAATAATGTATTTTATTTTTCATCATCATATATCATGGTTAGTTATTATGATGGTTTTAATTTATATATATTATACATATATAATATAAAATCACAAAACCATTATTAAGAACATACTAGATCTTTTGCTACCATAAAATTGTACTTCATTGAAGGAGTAAACCAGATATAAAATGTTCCCCCAGAAGTAAGGTATGAAATTTTAATTTCTCATCTCAAATCTAATTATTATTCCACCTCCCACAAATAAATCATACACCAGATGATATTATAAAATAAATATAATTAACGAATTAAGGAATTATAAATTTAATGGGATAACCATTTATGATATTACTCTCACCAATTAAAAATTAAAAGATAAATTGTCTAGGTTTTCGATGGACAACCACCTCCATTAATGAAAAATATATTTTATTTCAACACTTTACAAAGAATTTTATGAAAGATTTATATTTTGAAAAAATTTATTTTTGATGTAATTATTATTATGGGTAGATAAACCATCATCGACATTCCTTCCCTATCATCTATTAGAAAATAATTTAATTTTTCACGTGTGCAAGCAATCTACGACCTCCACGAACGACATATATAATTTTCCATCAATAAAAAAAATGGATATTTATAATAATATATTTAATATATTATCATGATATTTTAGATGACATTATGTATATTTATGGGTTTTATGAATATTTTTGTCTAGTAAAAAAATGTATTTATTTTATAATCAAAATTCCTAAAAATATAATTATTTTTACTCTTTCTAGGTAAATAAGCACGATAACATCCTTGTAGTGACCACGGAACTAAATAAATATATTATTAAAAATATATAAATATTCCTAAAAGTAATTATATATTAAAATTAGTGTAAAATTTTGATAAATAACATCATTACTCCAAAATAGGGAAAGAATAGATGAATTACAAACACATGATGATCAATGTTTGCTAAAAATTAGTAATAACTATGAAATAAATAAACATAAATGACTACTATAAAATGAATGAAACATGAATAATGTTATGAAAAAATTTATTAATGAATATTATTTTATTTTATGTCATCCTAAAATATATTTTAGGAATTGAGGATTCAATGTTAGGATTTCTAATATCAAACAACAATAATGGTATATTTTTTTAATTACATGCCTATTTCCATATATATTTTATAAGAAACCAATTTTATATATTATATATATATATATAATTATTAATAAGGGTATTTCCTGTCAAATTTATTTTCTCCCTTCTTATGGGCATCGATTTAACTATTATAAAATCCATAAAAGATTATTTTATTGTCTCATTTTTATATGGATTATTTATGTTTCAATTTTAATTGGGGGAATTAAATGTTATCTATTTCCAAAACCCCATTTTCATCTTCTCCTATAGTTATTTTGTGGGATTACATTTATTGTTTCCATTTTTACTCTTATTGGTAATCAAAACCATAGAAATATTGTTTATATGGAAATAGATAATTATTTATCATTTTTAGTCAAGACCTAACAATTCTAAATTTATATTCACTACTTTGGGACAAATATATTTCTATATATAAATTAATGAATAAAATTTTCAATTTATAATAATTTTTTTAAAATTGAAATTTATAATTAATATTGTAAATATTTTTTTTATTTGTTTATTTAGACTATCAATATAAATATTTTTATGGAGTCCTTATTTATAATTTTCTTCTATTCTAGATATTATGGTCATGATAACATTTGTCATTTTTTATTCAATTATGTATTGTTTATTTGTAGATATTTTATTATATATTCTTATTATTCAACTTTAATTTTAATTAATACTAATATTGTTCACTTCAAATTTTCTATAAGGGGTTTCATTTTAGAGAGGAATATTTTTTTCTAAAACTCTAAAAACCAGTTATTACCTTCATTTATATTCATATATTAATTATAATTTTGAAATATGAATATAATTCATTATAGGAATAAATATGGACAAATATAAATAGTTTTTTCACATCCTATTTTAAATTTAAATTAATTTTTTCCCTTTGAATGGAAATCATGTTTGATAAGAACAAGTGGTTTTCAGATTTCTCATTAGTGAAACTAGGGATAATTACTATGAAATATATATTTTTGTGTTAACTCAATACCCCCTTAGTAAAAGAATAGTGGGATAAACTAAAAACCTATTTCGGAACACTATGACAATTTTATTTGTATATTTCAAATGATTCATACGAAAAATTTGACTCATGTTGTCAAAAGATCCAACTATTTATGTTTTTTATGTGATATAATTCAAATGGGATAGGTACCCATATTTTCAGAAAATCGTTTTTCATATGTGTCAGCATTATTTAATGGTTCTTATAATTCACTAGTTTTATGTTTCATTCATACCATAATTTTTTTATTGAGATATATTTTGATAAATATAGTTCATTTACTAGGTTTTTCTAACACCCCAAGATTCCACGGTACGTCTCCCTTCGAATAATGCAATGGCGTACATTGTACGCAACTTCGAGATTCTAACACACCACAACCAATCAAATTAGCCATTATGAATAGTGATACCTACTTTTTTAAATTTTATAAATTCTATCTCTCAAAATGGACTTCATTTTTGGATTCGGAATATCGAATTTATCCTAGGGTGAAATTTTGGAACTTTTTGGATAACACTTATATTTTGATGAATAATGAAAATTACAAAATTTTAATTAAAGACAAATTTTTAAATAAAAAGAATTTATAGTGATAAATTATATTATTGAGTGGTTTTAATGTATAATAATAATATATTTTTACCATTTTATCCAGTGTTGTTCATTATAATTAATTTCACATTGAAATTGGACCTAAACATTTGTCAATCTTTTGATATATATTATTTTTTAAAACATGCTATTTGTTGTGCTAGCGGGAATTAATTATATAATTAATTAATGAAAATTATATTTTTATAATTTTTTAAAATAGACATCATTTTTTAATTTGGAATATCAATTATATCTTAGGGTAAAATTTTGGCATTGTTATGAAAAACTTCAATTTTTTATGAATAGTGAAACTACAATGTAGTAGTAAAAGAAACTGAATTTTTAATAAAACGTAATTTTACTGCTTCTGTGAATGGAATTTCGAAAATCCAAGAGACTCGGTTAATAATAGAAGTAAAATGTGGTTTAATGAGATGAAAATAATTTTTTATGAATAGTAACTTTTTACTTTTATTTACCATGGTTAAAAGTAAATAGGGTACTTAAGGGTAAAAACGATACTAATATTACCATAACACATGTCCTAATTGTATTGGACAAGTGTATATCGACCAAAAACAACCTTAGGAAACAAATTTTATCATTTAGCTCCACTTGGATTAGATTAGGACATTTATTATTATTTAATTCAGAGTAGAGTTAAAAGAGTTAAAATCAAAGTTTATTTACTAAAACATTTTTAATGTAGGGTTATACATAAGATAAATTCGATTGTAAATAATCATTATAAATATAATAATATTTCCTACATAATGATATTTTATTTATAATTTTTAAAAATTATATAATTTAATATATTTATGACACAATGATGATGTAGTAATTACCATAATAGTGAAAAATTAAAATAATTGATATTATAAATACCAAAATAAATATAATTTAAGACTTTTAATGAATTACACTAATTTTATAGAATAATATGACATATTAGGATTGATTTAATTGATTTTTTTCGAAGTAATAATTCTGTTATGAGTTTCACAAAAATCAACTATTCAATAGTGTCAAAATTGACATAAAAGAGTTCTTAAAATAAATATTATATTATTAATTTATATTAAATTCCTAAAAATCTAAATATCGGCCACAATACCTATATCATGATAGGTATATCATTAATGGACCACTTGGGGGTCTCTTGGATTTATATAGTATGTTTATTAACTATATAATATAAAAATACAAAGTGACATGGTAAATGTCAAACTAATTAACAAAGAGTTAAAACTAAAAGATAAGGTTAATATAGGGACCCAAACCTGTCTAAATTCTATTGGTTGAATGGTTTCAGACCTATAACCACCTTAACCTTTTAATAATCAACTTTTGAGCCATTATAAATAGAATATTAATTTATTATAAATTAATATTTTTAGCTTTTTCAAAGGTTCCCCTCACCCCTCTTATAAAAGGGCACTCCTCATTCTCATTTCTTCACACCTTAAAATCCATTTGGTTCGACCAAACCCTGCCCAAATACTCTCTCAAATTCCCTAAATACAACCTAGAGGCCTTAGTTTGATCAGAAAGCCAACCTATGGAGCCCTTTTGATCAAATCAAAAAGAATAACCCGAAGAAGAGGTAATGTTTTCACCACCCCTTTTCAAGTTCCTTTCTTCTTCCACTTCTTCTTTAATTGTTATTACAATTATAAAATAATAAATCTAGTATCTTATATATAATTTGATGTTATTATAAATATGGTACAACCATATTCAGTATTCTATCCACCTTTTGAATAACATGTCACCATACGTGCGTACGTACGGATTACCGTCTCCACGTCGTGGTGTAATTGTTATTCATTATATTATTATTTGGGTTGGTATAATAATGATGTGTAACTCATGAAAATAATAAATATAACATTATAATTATTCTTTTATATATGATATACCATCCAATTAAATATTATTTTAACATCAAAAGAATGATATTGTCGTTCGTGCGTACGTACGGACTACCGTCTCCACGAATGCGATGAGATTCATTCCTTATCGTCACAATTCAAGTATAATTATCATTTGTTGATTTAAAAATAATGTTTAAGTACATGATATCATTCTGTATATGAATAATATACAACCTATCCATGAAAAACATGTCTTACGTAACAAAACATATAAAAGAAAATTAGTAAGTTAACACCTGAAACAACGATAATTCTAAGATATTATTAACAAAGAAATGTTAAAAGATCATATATGATATAATATTAATGTATATGATTCATGAATAATTTGATAACAATTATTAAAACATTATACAGTAGGTTAACCTACCCCCAACCTAGGAAAACTACAACGTAAGGGATTTTCATATCTCACTTTCAATTCAGTGAGATTTCCATTGTTCGCCACTAATTTATTGAAAGTGGTGTATTGTGTACTACCATTTGATATATATTATCATGAATATCTTTATACTCATGTTATTCTGTAAATAATTTGGTGTTTATTAACTTTTGGTCATACGACTCAGTTGATTACAACGTGGTAAGGGGTTTCTTAACTCACTCTTAATTTCGTGAGAATTCCATTGTTCACCACTTAATTATTGCATGTGGTGTATGTGTGCTATCAATGATTTTATTAATTTTGTAATATAATTTAATTTATGGGTATTTATATCATCATTGTATGATCCTTCTTTCATGGGTGTATGTTTTATATGTTACCTAATCGATAACAGAATTTGAAATTTCAATTTCCATTTATTCGACTTTACGCAAACTTCATTGATTATTTTACACCAATGTTATGTGTGGAATCACTATTCATTTGTTTATGTCCTAATTTCCACTCCCATTTTCTGTGGATATAATTTTGATACACATAATCACTCCATTGATTATTTCTCAAGTCATGGATATGAATTTGATAAGAGTAATTTTAACTCATTCTCCATTTGCTGAGTTAAACATCCAATTCATTGGTGTTGTGTTTTACAAGATTATGTTTGAATGTCCATTGATTGTTTTACACTAAATATACAATAATATTTAGTGTATTTATATTTTTCACACATAACTATGTCGTTGATTTATCTTTAATCTAATGATACGGCCTTTATGAGAGATTTCATCTCAATTTACATTCAATTGAGACATCTTTGTTGTTTTACAACAAATCACTTTTATGTTGTGTATATAATGTACTTTGACATAGTATATAATTAATTCATTTAATTTCATGATATTAAAATGTTTTGATTACCTCAATTATTTGTATTCAAGTGTCTCTCTTTTGGTTTGAAACTCTAACTAAAATACCATTTTTAAATGTTTTAAAGACTTATTCTTCTAAATCTTGCTCATTAATGTCCATGATTTAAAAATGGTTTTAAGGATTTATTTATATGGAAATTATATTTTTAAAATTAAAACTCCTTTTAAAATGTTTCAAAGTGGTATTGGACACTTTGATTCAAAAATATTTTTTTAATTGGCTTCTTGACAAATAGTGTGACTTTTAAATGATTTCACAAAAAAGGGGGATATTTCTCTCAAATAGTTTTGATTATTATTTTCATCTATGTCAACATCCTTCATTATTCTTGATTGAGGTTAATGTGATACAATACAATCTTCCATATTGTATCAAATGAGTTATGTTTGACTGTGGATGTGCTATTTTTATACCATTCACTGTTTGTGGTAAAATTATTGACATTTAGTATGCTAGTATTAATACGAATGTTTATGTTATGTTTAAACCTGTTCATATGAGAAATGCATTAGACTTATTAAGTGACGGGTGGACCCTGATAAATCTTCTCAATGCATCGGTAGGTCTCATGAGACAAACTAGTGTCTTGTCACAAGGCCTTGGAAAAATCATATTTGCAGTCTTGGCATGAGGCCTTGGCTATGTTGTTATGATAGTATGGCATTATGCATTCCATCATTATGAAAGTTGTTATTGATATTGAATGTGATCATTCGACTAGTAGAATATCCTTGTGAATAAGTAAATGGAATTATTTCATTTTATCTTTTCCATTTTATGATGAAGTTCAAGTATAAAAGGATTTTGTTTTAGTTATAAATTGCCTTAAGTGTTTATGCTTATCTATGAAAGCTTCTGCTATAATGTTATCCTTACTGAGCATCTGAGCTCACCACTTTCAATTTTTTTATTTTTCCCAGGATTATGAAGACGTAATTTATGAATGACCTACAGGGATAGTATGAGGGGATATGAAGACAAGATGTTTATTTTCATGTAATGTAAAATTTTATTTATGTATCTAGTGTTTCCAAGGCTACTAAACTAATCGGTCTTTCGAGACTTGATCTTTCTTTGATCATGCCAATGATATGTAATAATGCACCGACTCTGGGTAACTTGGGTCGGGGCGTTACAGTTGGTATGAGAGGATGTTTATTACAAACCTTGGAAGCTAGATTTAGATAAACTCTGATTAGAGCACGTAGACCTAAGATGAACTTTGAAGATTAGTATATAAGAACTTCCTAGAATTTTGGTATTGTAGAGATTTTGTGAGTTTTCCAAGAAATACATCCCTGTCTGGATATGAGAATGTAGAGGCGGCTCTGGCACATATGTACCTAGGGGTAAAACTCGAAAACACCGATTTGAGCTAGACTCGAACGAGAACTGGTGCAGGACAACAGGCCTTGCTGCACTCTTGGTTACGACACTCCTGGGGGATATGATTAGGATAATTTACATTTTCTTTACAAACCAATTTGAAGTATTATATATATAAGATTAGAGTAAATGACCTTGGTTAATCCTAACGTGTTTCAAATATAGAATATGGTGACATGTTAATATCTAAATGATTGTATGACTACTATTACTCACACAATGCTTTATGGTTTTAGTCAATGGCTGGATTCCACGGAAGTCATAGTGACTTTGAGAATGATGTACAAGGTGGGAACGGTGGTGGAAATGAGAAACAAAATGGATTTTAGATAGGCGTAAAATATATCATCTTTATGCCAAATCAATTTTCCTAAAATATGATCATCAATATATATATATTAACCAATTACTGGACTCAACAATGAAGAGAATGGTGATGAATGAAAAGAGCTCCAGTAGTGGAGACCATGGAGAACGAAATCCTCAATTTCCATCATGTAGGAAATGTGGGAGACCCCCGGGAAAGTGTCTCAAAGGGACAAATAAATGGTTTATGTGCGGGAAGGAAGGACAAAAAGTGAAGAATTGCCGATGAAAAATGAAGAGTACTATGGAAGAAGATAAAAATGGTTCCAAGAATCCATTTACAATCATTTTCCGTAAATGTAGGGGACCTGGCCATTACCCAAGTGAATGTCCTATTATATAAGATATTTTCTTGGTCAGAGAAGAAGCTATGTGGAAATAAATGGTTGGATAAATGTTTAATAATTATTAGTGATCCTTATTGAAGGGTTTACATTGGAATAATTTTCTCTTGTATTTGTAACCCTATCGTTTTCCATGTGAGAATGATATTTATGGAAGAATTATCTTTTCTCTTGTTGATATAGTTATAAATAACCATTTTGTTTTATATGATCATTGGGTTTGAGGAAATTACAAATTATTATAATTTGGGATGAAAATGCATGGTATGAGATAACATTTGTGGTTAAATTATGTTATGGTTATTTTGAAGAATTTATCTCATTTTGGTAATGTTTTAAAATATAGTTTTAGAAAAAGGACAACACATAGACTATGTGACAACCTGTCTCGTCGGACAAAGCTGTGGGAATCGAACCCACAACAAAAGTGTGATTGGGATATATCGCCTACCACTGGACTACGTGAAGTCCCTGGTTAGTCTAACTATTATTTTTAGTTAAATGATTTTATTGATCAATAATAATTTTATTTGGGATCTTATGTCTTATCAAATGAATACCCTTAATATAGGAAAATGATTTGGTGATTAAGTGATCAATGTTATTTTGGAAGTTTTTTGCTTTGGTGTGAACACTATATGCCCAAGGAAAATAGAATAGTATGGGATTTCATTTGAGGAGTAATAGTGGATTTTTATCTATGTTTTATTGTGGATTTATAATGATTTGTGTTATTTATGGAAATGATTAGGTTAATTACTTTTAAGTATGTGACTTTAAGAATAATTAATGTCATTTAGAGATACAATTTAATGTGGAAGACTACATTCTTAATACGTTTTGGTTTTCAATATTAGTTTTTATTATATTGAAGGATTTTAAGGATAATTTATCATTGGATGGTATTTATTTAACATTGGGGTATTGTTAATTTAATTTTGGAAATGAAGATTACTGTTTTTTCTCTCAAGGAATATCATTTTCGTGGATCATTAGATCTTCTAATAACCATCTTCATTTTGATTAATCTCTAAAGACAATGTAAATATATAGTTTATCCTGCATGGATCATGTGATCCTATAGATTTTTATTCTAGCTCTTCCAGTGTGACTAAGTATTCTTGAATACTCATCATTTTAAAAAATGAGTTAGTGGTGGAAAATTATTAAAGAATGAAACTCTAATTAAGATGTAAGTATATATATTTATATTCTTAGTCAATATCATAAATGAATTCCTAATCCTTATGTAATGTAACTTAAAACAAAAAAATGGTGTCCGTTTACTTTACTACTAAGAGACTAATGGCCATTTGTCCCAACACAAGATTATGGTTTTATTATTGTTAACATTCTCCTGATCATGATTTATATCCCTCTCCATCAGAAATTGACACTTAGTTTATCATCCATATTCATGTTTTCCTACATGGAATCCGAGTATGGGTTATCTTGGCTGACCTTCATACCTCTCTTTCTTTCTTTTAAAGTGATAGTTTTATTGACTCATTTTCCGATGTGGGAATTTCCATTATATTCCCAAGAACAATTTTAAAAATTGAGAGGATGCAATTTATGGAAGGACGGGAGAATGTAACACCCCAAGCTTCCACGGTACGTTTCCCTTTGAATAATGCAATGGCCTGTATTGTACGCAACTTCGAGATTCTAACACACCACAACCAATCAAACTTGCAGTTATGAATAGTAATACATACTTTTTGAAATTTTTTAAATTCCATCTCTCAAAATGGACTTCATTTTTGGATTCGGAATATCAAATTTATCCTAGGGTGAAATTTTGGAACTTTTCAGATAACGCTTATATTTTGATGAATAGTGAAAATTAATAAATTTTAATTAAAAATAAATTTTTAAATAAAAATAATTTATAGTGATAAATTATATTATTGAGTCGTTTTAAAGTATAATTAGAATATATCTTTACCATTTTACCCAATGATGTTCATTAGAATTAATATCACTTTGAAATTGGACCGAAACAATTGTCAATCTTTTGATATATATTGTTTCTTAAAAACACGCTATTTGTTGTGACAGCGGGAATTAACTATAAAATTAATTAATGCGACTTATATTTTTAGAATTTTCTAAAATAGGAATCATTTTTGAATTTGGATTATCAATTATAGCTTAGGGTAAAATTTTGGCATTGTTCTGAAAAACTTCAATTTTTGAGGAATAGTGAAACTACTAAGTGGTAGTTAAAAAAAACTGAATTTTTCATAAAACTTTATATTACCGCTTCTGTGAATGGAATTTCAAAAATCCGAGAGTCACGGTTAATATCAAGAAGTAAAATGTGGTTCAATGAGATGAAAATATATTTTGGTGAATAGTAACTTTTTACTTTTATTTACCACAGTTAAAAGTAAATAGGGTAATTAAGGGTAAAAATGATATTAATATAACCCTAAAACATGTCCTAATTCTATTGGACAAGTGTATCTCGACCAAAAACAACCATAGGAATAAAATATTATCATTTATCTCCAAATTTATTAGATTAGGACATTTATTATTATTCAATTCAAAGAAGAGTTAAAAGAGTTAAAATCAATGTTAATTTACTAAATCATTTTTAATATAGGGATATAAATAAGATAAATTCGATTTTAAATATTAATTAGAAAGATAATAATATTTCCTACATAATGATAATTTATTTATAATTTTTAGACATTAAATAATTTAATATATTTATGACATAATGATGATGTAGTAATTACCATAATAGTGAAATATTAAAATAATTGATATTATAAATATCCAAATAAATATAATTTAAGACTTTTATTGATTTAAACTATTTTTAGGGGATAATATTACATATTAGGATTGATATAATGGACTGTTTTTGAAGTAATCATTATTTTATCAGTTTCACAAAAATCACCTATTGAATAGTGTCAAAATTGACATAAAAGAGTTTTTTAAAAAAATATTATATTATTAATTGATATTAAATTCCAAAAAATATAAGGATCGGCCAATAGACTCATATCAAGATAGTTATATCATTAATGGACCACTTGGGGGGTCTCTTTGATGTATATAGTATGTTTATTAACTATATAATATAAAAATAAAAAGTGACATGGTAAATGTCAAACTAATTAACTAAGAGTTAAAACTAAAAGATAAGGTTCATATAGTGACCCAAACCTGTCTAAATTATATTGGTTGAATGTTTTTCGACCTATACCCACCTTAAACTTTGAATAATAAACATTGGAGCCATTTGAAACCGAATATTAATATATTATAAATTAATATTTTTAGCTTTCCAAAGGTGCCCCTCACCCCTCTTATAAAAGCGAACTCCTCTTTATCATTTTTGCACACTTTCAAAGCCTTTTGGTTCAGAAAACCCCTGCCCAAATACTCTCTCTACTTCCCTAACTATAACCTAGAGGCCTTAGATTGATCAGAAAGCCAACCTAAGAGCCCTTTTGATCAAATCAAAAGGAAGAACCCAAAGAAGAGGTAATGTTTTCACCACCTCTTTTCAAGTTCCTTTCTTCTTCAACTTATTCTTTCTTTGTTATTACCATTATAAAATAATAACTCTAGTATATTATATATACTGTTATGTTATTATAAATATGGTACAACCATATTCAGTATTCTATCCACCCTTTGAATAACATGTCACCATACGTGCGTACGTACGGCTTACCGTCTCCACGTCATGGTGTAATTGTTATTCAATATATTATTATTTGGGTGGGTATAATAATGATGTGTAACATAGAAAAATAATAAATATAACATGATAATGATTCTGTATATATGATATACCATCTAATTATATATTATTTTAATATCAAAAGAATGATATTGTCGCTCATGCATACGTACAGACTACCGTCTCCACGAACGCGATGAGATTTATTCTCTATCGTATCCATTCAAGTATAATTATCATTCGATGATTTAAAAATAATGTTTAATGACTTGATATAACTATGGATATGAATAAGATACAACCTATCCATGACAAACATGGCTCACATAACAAATCATATAAAAGAAAACGAGTAAGTTAACACTTGAAACGACCATAATTATAAGATATTATTAACAAAGCAATGTTAAAAGATCATATATGATATCATATTAATGTATATGATTCATTAATATTTTAAAAACAATTATTTCAACATTATACATGTAGTTAACCTACCCTCAACCATGGAAAAGTAAAAGTAAGGGATTTTCTTATCTCACTTCCAATTCCGTGAGATTTCCATTGTTCACCACTAATTTATTAAAAGTGGTGTATTGTGTAATGTCATTTGATATATATTATCATGATTTTCTTTATATTCATGTTATTATGTAAATAATTTGGTGGTTATTAGCTTTTTTTCATACGACTCAGTTGATTACAATGTGGTAAGGGGTTTCTTAACTCACTCTTAATATCGTGAGAATTCCATTGTTCACCACTTAATTATTGAATGTGGTGTATGTGTACTGCCCATGATTGTATTCATTATGTAATATAATTTAATTTATTGGTATTTAAATCATAATTGTATGATCCTTCTTTCATGGGTGTATGTTTCGTTTGTTACCTAATCAATAAGGGAATTCGAAATTTCAATTTCCATTTATTCGACGTTACACAAACATCATTGATTATTTTACACCAAGATTATGTGTGGAATCACTATTCATTTGTTTATGTCATAATTTACACTCCCCTTTTCTATGGATATACATTTGATACACATAATCACTTCATTGATTATTTCTCAAGACATCGATATGAATTTGATAAGAGTAATTTTAACTAATTCTCCATTTGTTGAGTTAAACATCCTACTCACTGGTGTTGTGTTTTACAAGATTATGTGTGAATGTCCTTTGATTATTTTACACTGAATATCCAATCATATTTAGTGTATTTATATTTTTCACACATAACTATGTCGTTGATTTATCCTTAATCTAAGGATATGGCCTTTATGAGAGATTTCATCTCAATTTACATTCCATTGAGACATCTTCGTCGTTATACAGCAAATCACTTTTATGTGTTGTATTTAATGTACTTTGACATAGTATATCATGAATTCCTTTATTCTCACGATATCACAATGTTTTGTTACCTCAATTATTTTTATTCAAGTGTCTCTCTTTTGGTTAGAAACTCTTACTAAAATACCATTTTTAAAGGATTTAAAGACTTATTCTTCTAAATCTTGCTCATTTATGTCCATTTTTTAAAAATGGTATTAAGGATTTATTTTTATGGACATTAAATTTTTAAAATAAAAACTCCTTTCAAAAAGTTTCAATGTGGTATGGGACACTTTGATTCAAAAATCTATTTTTAAATGGCTTCTTGACAAATAGTGTGACTTTTAAATGATTTCATGAAAAAGGGGGATATTTCTCTCAAATATTATTGATTATTACTTTCATCTATGTCAACATCCTTAATTATTCTTGATTGAGGTTAATGTGATAAAATAAAATATTCTATATTGTATCGAATGAGTTATGTTTGACTGTGGACGTGCTATTTTTATACCATTCATGGTTTGTTGTTATATTATTGATATTTTGTATGCTAGTTTTAATAAGAATGTTTATGTTATGTTTAAACCTATTCATATGTGGAATGCTTTAGACTTATTAACTGACTGGTGGAGCCCTCTATAGCTCCTCGATGCATCGGTAATTCTCATGATACAAACTAGTGTCTTGGCACAAGGCCTTGGAAAAATCTTATTTGTTGTCTTGGCACGAAGCCTTGGCTATGTGGTTATGATAGTCTGTCATTATGCATTCCATCATTAAGAAAGTGGTTATTGATATTGCATGTGATCATTCGACTAGTAGAATATCCGTGTGAATAAGTAAATGGCATTATTTTATTTTATCTTTTGAATTTTATGCAGAAGTTCAAGTTTAAAAGTCTTTTGTTTTAGTTATAAATTGCCTTATGTGTTTATGGTTTTCTATGAAAGCATCTGCTATAATGTTATCCTTACTGAGCATCTGATCTCACCCCTTTCAATTTTTTTATTTTTCCCAGTATTATGAAGATGTAATTTATGAATGACCTACAGGGATAGTATGAGGGGATATGAAGACAAGATGTTTTTTTATGTAATGTAAATCTTTATGAATGTATCTAGTGTTTCCAAGGATACTAATCTAATCGGTCTTTCGAGACTTGATCTTTCTTGTGATCATGCCAATGTTTTGTAAAAAACTTACAGACTCTAGGTAACTGGGGTCGGGGTGTTACAGTTTTGGTAAGATAAGAGAAAATGATAAATGTTTTCTTGTTCTTTAATGTTCACTTTGTGGACATAGTCTCACATCGGTGGATTTCCTGTATTACTTCAACAAAATTGAATGGACATTATATACATAGATATTTTCATAAGTTTATTGCTCTCCATCACTTTCAATTTGTTTATTATCTATATTTTTCTTCTTTATCTCCTTTTTAACTAATCACATAGATTTTTTCTATATCAATTTTGATATATAATTATTCATATGTACATTACTCAATAAAATATAAATAATGTAAAAATTTAGCGTCATTTTCATGAAATCATATTTTATTTATTGACTTAGGAATTATTAATAATCATTATAAATTCTATATAAATATGGTAATTTATTAATTATTTAGGCATTTTGATAATTTATAATTTTTTATGTATTTATTATATTGAAATCATTGGACTTAATTTGTGACTGATTGTTGCTAGAAATATATAGCAGCTCATAGCACCAATATACCTTGAGAAAAACACTAGTATGGGTAGTTATAATTATCCATATGAAATTATTTAAAATCAATCAGCATGTGGCCATGATGATTAGTGTGATATTTCTAGCATCTTTATTCCATTGTTATGTAAATAGTTATTAATGACCATGAGATATTTTAAAACATAATATTATCCATCAATATAGTTAATTGATAAGTTATTATCAAATATCTGATGGTTATATATTCTTCAAAAACTATAATGACTTTATTGTAATACGATAGTTTCCACTATAAGATGACCCTTACTATCAAGGGTCTATAAAAAATGAAAGATCATGTGGTGGGTGTTTAATTAAATTTAATTTTAGTTTAGATTTTATAAAACCATCATAATGGATCTTTCAGGTTAAATTGATAACTATATTATTTATATATGAATAAATTACTACATAATATTTGGATCATTTATTCAATTATGTTGTTGATCTTCCAAATATTTTTTGGACTGCCTTTTTTTTACATGATGAATTTACGTGGATAATCCATTGAGTTGTGATCATCATGTTCTACTTTGATCTCTATGAAATTGATTTTTGGGTGTTATTTTAGAAAATCAATTGCCTATAATTGTTCATCTTGATCACACCATGATCCTTTGATAGTGTACGTTTTCTAATCATTTTTGAGAGGAAGAGATGAGGAATTTGAGAAAGAGATATAAAGAGAGGTTTTTTGGAAGCAATGATTTCTGTTCTCAATTTTTGATTTATTAGAATCAATTCACATAATAATCTATTTTTATACATAAGGATAAGGATGAAATATTAATTAATTTCATATAGAAGAATAAATATTATTATAATATTTATATAAACCCATTCAACAGAGTAATAATATTGTGATTATTTTATGGAACAAATATTCTATTGGGAAATTAAAAATAATATTTCCTATTATTTAAATTAATATTCATCATTACACCTAGTGGTGGGTTATTATAACTAATTGGTTATAATAGAATAACTGAATAAATATAATATTCCCCAACAAATATTTTTTATTATTAACACATGTATAAAATTATTATTTTTTCCGAAGAATAATATTTATTCTAAAAATTCATTTAAATATATTTTTCTGAGATCAACACAATCACTAATACTTTCTCCCTCATGGATTATTTCCCACTGGAATTTAGTTGGAATTCATAATGTTGAATATTTTTATCTATAAATTTATCAAGGAAACCAATAAAAAGAAAATCACATTACAACATCAACAAGAACAGTCAAACACTCAATGCGTAATATAATTCATATGTCAACATATCTAATTATGAAGGTTTCACATCCATTTCATCAACCATTGTTCATGACACACCTTTCATTGAAAGCCTAAAATAATCATTTCATTACTCCATGAACATGGTATAAATTTTATGCTACAATAAAAAAAATAGATATATGTTACCATGATGATGAATGGTAAAATCCTACCTTGAATAATCCAAAAATTAAAAATCAGTCATGGCGCACCATATATACCATATTTTCCACCAACACATGGAAAGACTGATTTGGTTCGTATATCCATATGGAAGTGTAAGGACATGAATAAATGAAAAAATTAAATTATAAGGACCATTATAAATTCTCTCATATTGAAAAATCGGTTTGTACTAAAACATAAAAAATTTATATTGGATGTTCTATTAAAATAATATACTATCATGGAGATCACTATATGAGAACTGAATGAGAAAACACCTCATCCCATTATGAATACTCACACATGATAGTACAAATAATATTTCATCCAATATTTTATGGTATACAATGTTAACAGTACATTTAATAATATCATTATAACACTTCATGGTTACCATCATAGAGAGGATCAATATATGACTTTATGAAAGAAAAAATTATAATGAGAATTATTATATTAATTTAGTGGATAAAATGATTTATATGTAACATAATATTTTAGTAATATTAAATTGATTGAATATACATACAATTAATGTATAATCAATTGTTACTAGAACTCTAAATCTAAAAACTCCCCAATATAATTGATTAAACAACATATGACATTTATTCCACTTTAACTGACATGATAATAATGATTTAGTTGAGTTAAGGATTTCTAAATGGGGCCACAACATTATCTTTTATGGAATAAAAACTCACTGAAACCACTTTTATCTGAGAAAGTCACACACCATTTGATATATCTGATGTATATGATCTCTCTACAAATGTTATTATTTATCTATTGGAATGGATTACACTACTATATTTTTGTAATAATATGAAAAATTATTAATAAAGTATTTATTAGATCATATGGACTTTTTAATTTTTATAATGAATAACATTGAATGAATTTTAAATTTCATAATAACATTAAACATTATGGTTGGATATTAACTTGTACAACTATCATCTAAAATGAATTGAAAACACATACTAGAAAACAACAACACATTCTTTTATTAGGCATGAAGATTAAATTAAATCTACAAAAATTCCCAATATAGTACTATATATTATAATTAGAAGACTAATAATTTTTAAAACATGACAAATAAAAAAGTTTGGGTTTCCACAATCCATTAGAATCATTTCACCCATGAAAAAAACTGCAACATTAAAACAAGGAGTTAATAATACAATTTTAACTCATCTAATGGTGTTGATCCTTGATATAATATCATTAAATGAAAAAGTTTAAGAATTATGGTTTATTTATAAAGAGATATAATCATTTGTTATTATTATTTTCCAATATTGTTAATTTGAGTAATTAACATTAGTTAATAAATAAGTGTGTTTAAAAAGGGTTGTTACGTAGACTCATTTAAAGGACTGTCAGGGTTATTTGATGGTATAATATAAATTGTATTATTTTTAAATAATATAATTATATTATATGAAAATAATTATATATATAAAAGTTACAAATAAAATTTATTTAATGATATAATATTTTAGAATTTTTTTTAAATTATAAAATTTTACAACGAAGCCCTAATGAAATATTAAAATTATTAGAATTATTATTTTTCTTTTAATATTTTCAATATCTTTATAATAATTTTATTCAATTACAATATGAAAATATAAAAAATAGATAATTTTTTATGGAATTTTTTTGACTTATAACATTATAGTTATCTTAGGGTTATTTTTTAAGAATATTTTTATAATGATTATTTTTTAGAAAAAAATGTAAATTTCCACTTTGTGAGAACTATAATTTTATTCAATAATTATTACATCACAATTATTAAAGAATTTATGATGAAAATTATTCTATATTAATTTCAATTAATAAGTATAATAATGAATTTATAAATAATAGTATCAATTAATAAAAATTATAGAATACATTTCGTATCAAAAATTAGATTTTTGAAATAGAATTAAAATTTTGTATTAAGAAAAGTAATTCGGTTGGATAGAATGCTACATTTAATTTTTTAATTCCAATAAATAATATAAACCCATCTAACTCATAATATACTATAAAATTGGTTGTAATTTTTTTACCCATATTGTCAGAATATATAATAAAATTACAAATATTTAACCCTTTAAAACCCACCTTTTATCATGTAAAATCCCACCCTTTCCCCATTATTCTCAACATAAATTTCATAAGGTATAATGTTATGGTAATTTTTACTCCTAAACATTCCCTCCAAGGCTCTACAATGGTGGAATGGTTACAAATTCATGTTTTAGGAAACCATTATTCTGTGTAAGTGAAATATCCCTTAATTTTTTTTCATTATCATACCACAGTTTGGGGAATCTACATAATGTTATATCATCTTAATTTTCAGGAAACAAATTTCAGCACAATATTGAAAAAATAATGTTTTATAAATGGTATACTTCCCTTATCATTCATTATATATTTTTTATAGTAAATTTTGTATATTATTATGCTTCCAAAACCAGTTCAAGAAATTTTCCCTTATCATGAGATATTATTATATATTAATTATTAAAACCTCACAAGTTTCCATTGAAATTATCTATGTTTTAAATATATTATAGTTATTATTGTATTCACAAGTATAAAACTCCAATTCTTTTTTTTGGATTAAGAATATTTTCTTGTTCATGATTTTAATCACTTATGTACTCAATTTTTTGGTATAAATTTCTTCTTTATTCATAATAGGTAATTCATAATGTGAATTATTATGATCAATGTAGATCACATGAATGAATAAATATGACTAAATTTCCTTTATTTCACTGTAATTAATTTTGTAATTAATTAATCTAAATATATGAAATGTATTACAAGACCTTCATGAATAATGTTGCTAATTATAACTTATGACACCAGAGTGATAAAACATAGTCATATTCTAATTATTGTATCAATTTTACTTTATATAAAAATTTCCTTGTTATTATTCATGTTCTATATATTGTATAATAACTCATTTTTAAATAATTATTCCTACTTTTTATGGCTATTTTTTGTTTTCATTGTATGTTCATTGTTTATATCCTTTTTTGGATTTATCCTTAACATTTTCATTGATATTTGTCCCTTTAATTTTATATGTAGTGAATGTAACCTACTGTGAACCAAGGAAGATATCATTTTATTTTACTATAGTAATTTTTATGTTTTTTATGTTTTTCATGTATTATTTTACTAGACTCCAAAACACTAAAACTAAAAATATCTTATTTATTTTTAAATCACATACAATGAAATGAAAATATTATGAAATAAAAGGTGGGTCTTCATAGTATGTTTCAAAAAGATGATTTAATTATTTGTGGAAATTATTTTTCAAAATCATCAAAAACCCTTAGATATATGAATAAATATCGAAAAATGTCTTTGTATTTTGGGGTTGTTTTAAGTAAGGGGATTCGAGAAAATACATACTTTTCTGAATAGGACATGTGAATGTGGAATTTCCAAATATGGCCATATTGGTAAGAACCTCAAATAATAGTGTATATAGATATACTAGATTATTAAATGGTTTATGAAAATAGTATTTCATTCAATCATTTCTTCAAATTCATAAGGTATGGGATTTGGATAATCAAAATATTATATAATACAATATGATGAATAAATATAAAAGATAATCCTTTAATTATGAATGAATTATATGATCTAAAAATCATAAAATATGAAAATTTCCAAATTAATATTACCTTTCTGATTGTTATTATAATTTTCAAACAGTAATAAATTTCTCACATAGGTTTTTTCATTATAGAATGAAATAGAAGAATATATAATGAATCATGAAAACCCGAGATAAAAGCAAAATAAGTATTAAATTCTTCTAAATATGAATGAATTTGGAGTTGACATCTTAACGATGATCATGAATAAAAAAAATCATTTATTGAGAAAGAACTAGAACTATGTGGTATATCTTACTTGACCACGGAAGGAATAACTATAAATTTAATCCACCATGGATCAATGAAAACCAACTACAGTGTTACTTATTATCCATTAATCATGAAAAATGGATAAAAATATTGAAATGATATTATATATACTCTATTAATTTGAGAAAACAAATCTTGCATTGTTAATAAATTGTTTATAGGGATAAGCAAATCAGTTGGAACCACTAAAAAATAATAAGAATGAAAAGGTTCAAGTACACTTCATGGGTTGGGATGAATCAAAAAGTTTTTTTTCATCAAATATTATAATTTTACCTCTATAGAAACATGAATAAGGAATTACATTAGTATAAAAAGTTAAAAGTAATTTTTATGTAATTATAATATGAAAATTACATGCATTGAATATTACCCTCAATTTTTATTCATCAATTGTGATAATTGGAATGATTTCTTATTCTATAAATTGGGACCATTTCTATTAACTTTTATAACATGTGTGACATTGGAATGTATTAATGGATATTTTCATTGGTTACTAAGTTTTTAATGGTCATCATAGATTTTTAATGGACTCATGTATAAAAAGAAATGATAAATATTATTGATAAAAAATGTTGGAATTAACTGAATTAAATGAATGTAAAAGATCCCATCGAAAATAAATACAGGAATAATAATTTGTGGAATTGAATTCATGTAATTTTATATTAATACATTTAATGAGGAGTTAGATATTTTATATGAAAACATCATCGATATTTAAAATCTCAACATATAAATTCTAATGCTAAGGGGAAAACAGTAAAAAAATGAGCCTTAAAATTAAAAAAAAAATTAGTGCACAAGGTCAATTTTTTAACAATGTCAAATTTATAATATTTTAAATGTGTAAAGACCCAATTTTTCCTTTTAACACATCAAAACATTATATATATGTTTCGAGACACATGAACTAAGATGGAATGTTATTATATGGCTTGGTGTTACTAAAAATAATTTTCTATAAATTTTAATGATATTTTATTTTTTGTGCATGTATAAAATTAAAGAATATGAGATAAATACTAAATGGATGGTAAGATTAGGAATAAAAGACTATGATTGGGTTCGTGGATTGGTTTTTTCTCTAGGTGTGACATAAAATAAGTTGGTGTGGGACTTCATGATGACTCACTCATTAGATATGAATTTAATTGATTAAGTAAACATTGTTATTAAAATGATTGAATCTCAATATTGCTAACTGAGAATCCATATGTATAAATCAATAGATATTTTCTATAGTTTTTTCATTATATTATGCTTTCCCAATGATTAAACTTTTCTTCTCCTTTCCATTAACAAATGAAGATCAACGAATGATGACAGAACCGTGGACCCAGGCGGATTGAATCATAAAAATTAAATGGATCTCAGTACACACTTTCTTCATTTACAGTGGTCGTTCAATCCATGAAGGAATTGCATGTGGTGTTTTTTTAAATTTTATTAATGTTTCAGCATGTTTCTAATTAATTATTCAATAGACTCCCCAATTCACATTCCAGATTGCTGAAAATATATGGTTGTTTATGTTTTCATCATTCCCGGATTCCCTCTCATGATCGGTGGGACTTGAATAGTGGACCAATGATCCAAACCATCCCCTACATTCCTTTCCCTTCTAATGTTTTCTCATTCCTCTCTAGTGGAACCCTACGGTTCTCACTTCGACAATTTCCAGAAACCCAAATTTGATCGGGGTCGCAAATTCAGGAATGAATTGTGGAATTGTAATAGAATTGTGAGAAATGAATAGATCCAGAACCAAAACAAATTAAGGAATATGAATCCAATGGTTTATTTTAAATTCAAATAGGATCAGAACTATGGTGGTGTCTGAAATATCTGGTTAAACCCTCATTTTTGTACAAGGCCGATTTGTGATGACATGTGATAGGAGTCCACATTCTCCAGCTAGATCCAATGATTTTAGAGTGGAATATGGTGGCATTGACCATGGTTGATGCAGATTTTGATGTGTTGGTCAAATTAAATGAAACCCTAGGGATTATATAAAAAACCCCACCAAAACGAATGTTTAATGAAGAACGCACGACATATATCCTACCTCAGCAATAAATCATGGATTTTGGCGAATCTATATAGGACATGAATAGTACTCCCCTTGACATTCCATATACCCCTCTCCATATTAATAAGAAATGTGTTTGACCATAGGGATATGAAAACACCATGTGACAACTAAATGGGTTGTCCATGAGAAAATATTCATGTGGACCGAAAAATAGTCTTCCATTGTAGATGAACACGGGGTCCGGGTACACAATCATGGCTAGAAGACACAGTCCCAGTCCCCAATAGATAGTACACGATGTGTAATCCACATGCATGTCTTATTATACTATATGGGGTGAGAACCATGTATCGACCATAGATATAGATAGGTTGAGGAGAATGACAGCACAATATTTACTTTTTGGATCTTATGAGAAATCATTAAACCCCCATACATCATTCGTTTGAACAAGGATTTGTCCCATGAGATACATATCCTGATTATTTTTTCACATCGAATGTGATTATTCTATCATAAGTAGATTTCAAGTGACAACATGAGTGTTCTAGGTTTGGAACACATAGAAGAGACGCCCGATGATGACAGTAATCAGACAAGTTTACTTGTGTAGTTCTGGGATTTCCCACCTGCTAGGCTAGTCCATGGAATTATCCTATGGAAGTTTCATGCCTACCCTCGAGTAGGAAATTCCAATAGTGTTACTCAATGTTATTTTTATGTTTCCCTCCAATAGATCCTAAGAAATGTAATTCCTCGACATTTCGGGTATACCCACCTACTAGGTTGGGTAGTTGAATTCGAAGATGATCTTCTAAACATAACCCTCTAGCTGAGATGGGTAGTAGTGTTACCTGGTTGACTCACTGGGAAAACCCTCTTATAGTGTCTATGTAGTGTTGTTCCCTAGTGACTTCCCCAAGTTGTACAATCTAGCTGAGCTGGTCAATGGAGTGTCCCTAATGACTCATCCGTATTTACATAAAGTAGTGTCTGGGAAGTTGAATTCCCTAATGACTTCCCCGAGTGGTACCCTCTAGCTTCAATGTGCATTGTCATTCCATATAGTCTACTTGAAAATACCCTAAAAAATGTTGCAATGTTACAAGGGGTTTTTGGACATACCTTTAGACTCATGAGAAATAGGGGTCCTTCTTTAGACTGATACATGTTCTTGTACATGACATAAAAACACTACTGGAGTCTAAGAGCCACCCAATGAAGATATTATCAGGGTGTAGTGGTTTTAACCCCATTGATTTGTGCCTCTTAGGAATTCCTAAGAGGTTTGGTTCATCATAGATTATTTTCCCTTAGAACTATTTGTTACTCGTATTCTTGGGTTGATATGTGAGATGGATATCCCCATACAATCTCATTAGGGTTTCATTGATTGAATATATATATATATATATATATATATATATATCATGTTACATTTTACAGTCATTAGGTCTTGTAAACTCTCCTTCCAGGATATTTGGAGAAGCATGAGGTATGCCATGTGATTTTTCTAACTATATTTTTTATTGGTTATGTCTACTGATAGGATATAGGTATGGATGAATCATCCATGTGTTCATCTCCTAATAATTACAAAAACCTAGTGTTCTGATGAGTCTTTATTCATGCTATTTTTGTATTGAGATATACACATTATGTTCTATATTATTGTACCTTTTTCTATCCACTAATTATAATTTTTGGTATCTCTTACTAACCCCCCTCCACCTTTTCTTGTTATTCTACTGGGTATTTATATACTCCCCATTGTATGGGATTTTTACAACATGTTTTTCCATCCTTTAGTAGATGGTGGACAAGTCAATCATGATCTCCGAGGTTCTTAGAGATATGTGCAGTGTGGACCACATACAATTTTCAGATTATCGATACATTATTGAAACTCTCTAGGTTGTTACTCTTTTTTAGTTTGAATTAGGTTGGGATATGTTTCTCATTTTTGTGTTTGTCTTTCCTCTTTATCATTCAGTTGACACTACCAAAATATTGTACTATATAGAGGTTCATGAATGTTCCTTTTACTATATCACATTTTCAATTTTTTTACTTTCCCACTATACTTTTCATTTAATTTGCTTCATTCATGTGTACAGGTTTTAGGAAATGGACACCCCGGGCATAGTTGTGTGTTTTTTTATTTTCTGTGCCCACTATCCAAAAGAGGTGGGCTCACAGTAGTATATGATTGAGCCCGATCCTGGGTCGGGTCATGAAATTGTGATATCAATGTTGGTTCATTCATTGGTTTTTTTAAAATTAAAAATAAAATGAATTTTTTGGGATATATTGAAATGGTGTCAAAGTGTCTCGAGAGAGACTCTCAGTCCATGGAGTTCAATGATCAAAAAAGTGGATGATGTATCCTTTCACTAGGACCATGATTACCCGCTGTGTGACTCGGTACTTTGAGACATTTATTCCATGGAAAAAATGTTATATGAATCATATATGGTTTAATCATTGACTTTCCTAGAGTCATATCCCCACTTTCATAGGTATATATATTCTCATATAACTATGGTAATCCGTGATAACATTAAGGATTCCTTTTGTCTCGCCATTCAGCGAGAATACCAGCTCTAGTTCATGGAGGTCACCCTATGAGTGAAGTCACCCCAGTCTTGGTTCCATCATGAAATCCCCTTCTCCCTTGTTTTAGGTGGTAGAACACCAACCCAATTACTTGAATATAGTTCTAGATGAGTATGATGAGAATAGGCACAAGCTGAGCAAACACTACATGTTGTAGCGCCAGAGACTGCTGATGTTATCCTGTGAGAAAGATCCTCCGACAAGAGTGGATTGGCTAGATATGGTGGTCCATTTAATTAGGCATGTTCGTAAATTGATAGATCATATGTTTTATTTAGCAGCTAGTATTTTTAAAATATAAATTTGGTTTTGGGGGAGATTAGTTACTCAGATTCATGATGAGTTGATACTCTCATGGGATAACTTCTGGTAGATGATTTGTGAGGAGCACTACCCCTACCACCAAAACTCTATTTGGATACATGGGATTATTGATCTTCAATAAGGAGGGATTATAGTAGAATAGCATGATGCGTGGTTCAAAAACCACATGTGGTACTCTCTAGACATGATAAGAGATGGATAATTTTGAGCATGGAAGTTTGAGCGGGGATTCCACAGAGAGATATGTCCCTGAATAGTATCCTTGTGCATTCTCTCCAATTCCAGGGTGATAGAGAGAGAAATTTTTATTGGGATTTTCCAAATAAAGGGAAATATAATAGTTGGATCTGGTGGGATGATTGAAATTTCTGAGACTTTTCTTGTAGTAGGATGATTCTAGAGATCATAAACATCTGACCATTCTGAGTATCGACTCAAGGGCACGATCATACAATATAGGGGAATCATAGAAAGATGGGGATCCTCAAAGAGGGACTATTATATTCAAGATGGTAAAGTACAAAAGGAATGATACTTCTATACCATGCTTGTGGAGCATCCCATAGTTGTAGTAGATGTACCATCACTGTAGAGCCAATGTCGTGAACAGGGATCTCCCATGACAGAGTAGTGGTTGTACCCCAGGAGGTAGAGCTGGCAGAGAATAAAGTAGAGCTTTATGTTGGACAAAACACTATGACTTCCTCCCACCACAACAAGGAGGCCCATGTCAGGCTTCATGAGATAGAATATGTGGATGTAGACACCAGTGGGCTTCTGATATCTATGATACAATATTACAAAGGAAGATTTCATGTTTGATATGTGTTTACTCTAATCTTGTCCCATTATTTTTAGACACATGTTCTATCCATTCTATTATCATTCATCATTTAATATGGGAGCTACAACTCCTAGTAGAGATTATATCATAGAATCTATGCCTTGTGGTTCCTACAGGGATCACTTACTCTATATATTTCATTTTCCGTAAGTTTGAGCTATCAATTGGAGTAGAGAGATTCATATAGGACCTAAAGGACCCCACTATGGAACCATACAATGTTATAATGGGAATGTAATAATTTTATCTTGTTTGATCCTTGATTATTGGTCTCCACAATGTAGTCTGATTCCTAGGCACTAATGGGACATGATTCCCCTTACTCTATGAGGGAGACCTCGTAGAAGGATGAATGGGTTATGTGGGTAATGGGTTACAACCTATAACCCATTATCTAGTGATTATGATCCATATATGTAGTATGATCTTTAGGTTTCAATATTCAATCAATTGTGGGTGATTTTTTGGATGTTATTATGGAATATTTTATAGAACTACCTCTGAAGAGGGAATTGGAGTTTTTTATCAACTTGCTACCAGGGACATCCCCAAGATCTTATATGGAATATCATCTAAAATACAATGATCATAGGTAGAAGAGGATTCAACTAGAGGATATTCATGTTAAATTTTTCATCAGATTCAGTATATCCCCCTAGGTGTCCCTAGATTCATTTTTGAAGTAGGAATATTTGTGCCTACATGTTTTCATAGATTGTCATATCCTGAACCTGGCCATGATTGAGAAAAAGTACCCCTTTCTGAGGATATACTCCCTTTTTGATCAGTTTTGGGGTCCGAGATGGTTATCAAATAACAATCTTAGATCTAGCTACCATGAGTTGTTGAATTGTGAGTATGATATTCGAATGATGGATTTTTTAGGTTTCAATGGACCCTATGAGTACCTTGTGATGCACATTTCTTTGAAAATTTCCCTTTCCATTTAATTGAAATTTTGAACCAGGGCTTCCAAACATTCATTTAATTTTTTTTGATTCTCTTCATCAATGACATACTTGTGTACATTACAACATAGTAATAACATGAAGAGTACTTGAAAATGGTTCTTCATTTACATCGATATAACTAACTTTCTATGGATACATAAGGTTCAATTTCTAAGGAATTTCATTTAAGAACAAGGATAATCAATAGATCCATAAAATATCGAAGTAGTGCGTTCTTGGGATACTCTAAATAATGTGATATAAGTTCAACGATTTCTTGGATTACTAGGATAATACATGATATTTTTAATATATTTCTCTAGTATCGCGACACCTTTGGACTCTCTGACAGGGAAGGGACAAATATTCTGCTGGTCTGAAAATTCTAGAAGGCCTTAAAGATGTTGAGGTAGACATTAACAGGATCCCAAATTTTAAGACTACCATTATAAGGAGTTTCTTTTTTTGTGTAATGTGGATCCTCAGGAGTTGGAATTGGTTACATTCGGATAATGCGATTGGTGGTTATCACATATGGGTTGAGGCATTTGAGATCCCATTAGAAAATCTATGTGAATCACGATCATGATCTCGTAGTGGTATTATTCACCTTAATGATAAGGATGCACTACCTTTGGAAAGAGAACATGTGGGTTTACATATTAAACTAGAGACTCAAGTACATCTTCACCTTGAGTTACCATAACCTCAGGTAGTGATGTTAGTTGGAGTTCCTATAAGACAATGTATTCGAAAATGCCTATAGTCTAGGGATAAGAAATTTTTTAAGATGTTACCTTGGTAGGATTTCCTATAATCCCCTATTTTATAATGTTTTAGATCACTTATGTTCCCTATAGATAACAATGGTGGAGCAGGAGGGTAAAATTATCTTATAGTAAATGGTGTTGAATCCTTCGTTCTTTGAGAGTGTGAAAGAGTCCAAACTACAAGTCATTGACTTCGAATTTCTACGTGACTAGATATCTCTAGAAGATGAAAAAGATGGATATTATGATGGAGGTAATCATTAGATCATGTTCTAAGGGTGAAAAATTGTTCCAGTCATGATGCAGGAAGATATTATATGTTAGGTCAAAACATAACCCATAGTTGTATATCTTGGCGTGGGTAAGATGTACAGGTATCTTAACAATAATTTTTCTGGTTTGGAATGAGATGAAGTGTAACTAAGTGTGACTCATGATGACTTACATGTTAGTAAATGAAGGCTAAGAACCGGGTTCTAGTTGGTTTCTTACAGTCTCATGAGATTCTAGAGTTGAAATGGGATGACATGTCCATTTACATCATCATTGGGATTCTGCACACAAGAAAAGTCCACAACACTATATATGCAATAGTAGACCGACTCATGAATTTGGTACACTTCCTTGCAACTGGTTAGTAGAGTTTGGAGGATATTATAGGGAAGAAATATTTATGGAAATCAGCTAACTTCATGGGGTACCCTCGATGATTGGCTCTGATCATGGCATTCAGGTATCATCGCGATTGTGGGGAGGCCCACATTATACATTGAAGACCGAGCTACAGATGAGTATATCCTTTCTCCCCCATACTGATTGGAAGGATTAGTGCACTATGCAGGTTCTAGAGGATATTTTTGTGGGTCACCTTGTTGGATTTCATCCATGGAATGGAGTATCAACTTATTTTGGGGATGTTTTTGTACAATAATAGACATCACTCTACCATTGGAATAGATCCTTTTGAAGCCTTATATAGGATACCATTCATGAAACTCATATATAGAACAATGAATAGAGAGTCACATATCATTGGCCAAGAGTTTATATAGGTTACATTAGAGGAAGTACTAGTCATCCATAACTGGATGAATATGGATAAAAGTAGACATAAATCCATTGAAAAATTTAATCGTAGGCCCTTTTAGTTTGATAAAGGATTTGAATTCTTCTTAAGATTCTCCCCATAGCATGGAATGTCGATGTATAGTTATAGAGGAAAGAAATCCTTGTGTTTAATCATGCAGTTTGAGATCATGCATAGGAATAGTGATGTTTCATATCACCTCACCTTACCCCAACAGTTAGAGCAGGTGGACAATGATTTTCATGTGTCACATTTGAGGAGATAACTAAATAGAAAATAACACATAATTTATTGGGGAGATTTATAAATAATGGATCAAGCAACATTTTTGAAGTATGTGGTGGTGGTTGGGGACTGGCGGGTGAAGACATTTTGAGGAAGAACCATCCCCCTAATTCATGTGTTCTAGAAGAATGAAAACTTACAAGAGAGTTATTGGGAATGGGAGTGCTAGATGTAGACTAAGTATCATGAGATATTTTTTTTATTTTATTATATGGGATGAAAATCATTATGTATGGAATGATGTAGAGATATGTGTTTTCCTTGTAAAAATTAGAATGTTTTTATGTATTTTTTTAGATCCCATCATTGAGGCGACAAACGATTACGCGGCTCGGTGTGATAGAAATTAATTTTGTAAAAATATTAAATATATTTAAAATTTCGAATGTATAAATAAATAAATAAAATTGGATTAATATTAGAATGATTGTTTTATTTGAAATCAAATATCATGGTTGGGTCAAGGATTTAGTGTTTCGTATTGGCAAGATATAAATTAAGTCAGTGTGGGATGTCCCGACCCATCACCCATTAGTGGTTCTTTTAATTTATTATATGAATTGATTTATTATATTAATTAAATTAAATTTTACCTATATGTGAATTTATAATTATATAATTATTGTTATTTTTAATGGTTTCTTCATAATCATGTGCTTTTCTAACTATTCTTCATTTCCTCTCCTTTACATTGTCGAATGATGAACAAATAATGACAGTAGAACCATGGACTCTAGCGAATGGAACCATGAAGAACACAATGGATCTTATAAAACATGTTTCTCTTCTTCATATATTTATATAGTCCATGTAGGACTCATCTTTGGTGTTTTTACACATCTGATTAATCATTGGGATTGTTTTTCATATAATTGTTCAATCTTTTCCCCCTTGCACCTACTCGATTGTTGAAAATATACTCCTCATTAAATTATCTTCATATCTAGATGAATTTTCATGATTATTTTGACAATAACCATTGTAACATGATCTAACATCCCTTATGTTCATTTACCTCCCATATTATTCATGTTCTTCACCGGTAGAACCCTATGGTTCCCAACAAAATTATTGTTAGGTGAGTCAAGATTGATCGAGCACCCAAATTTCGGATAGATTTAAAAAATGGGGATGCGTTTGTGAGAAATGAATAGATCTAGAAATAGAACAATTTTATGTTGAATAATAAGAAGGTTTTATATCAATATAATGTGGACGGAAGCAGTGGTGGGGTGTGGAATATCCGACCAAAAACACATTTCCATACGAGGCCGATTTTCAATGAACAATGATGGGTAATCTTGTTCATCTGTCAAATCAATAGATGATAGAGATGAATATGGTGTCTTGGACTTTGGTTCAATAATATTTCTACGTGGTAGTATAAATATAAGAAACCCTACGGTTTTCCGGAGAACTATAATGCACACTGTGTACAATGATATAGACATGGCTTATAACCTTCACCAGCGGAAAAACTAGGGTTTTGCGAATGTTATGCTATAGATTGAGTGTTATCTACTTGTCACACACTATACCACCCTACATATCATAATAAACAATGTGAAAGACACCATGGCTAGGAACAATCCTTGTACTGGCAATATGTGTTGTTAGCACGATCATAATCATGTGTGGACCAACATGTCTTGTACCAGAGTACACAAACATGAGGTCCGAGAAAATGGAAATGGCCATTAGCCATGGTCCTAATCATAGATTGTTATAATATATCATATAGTAAAACTATATTGAATATAAAAATACATGGGGTGGGACCTGTTTACCAACCATAGACACAGCCAGTCAGTGGACAATGACCTCACGCTAAATGGGTACCTCACTCGTAGTGTAAATTTGGGATCCTTTGGGATATCTTCAAACCCATTTATCTCCTTTGTTGGAACTTGTATATTGGACTACAAGATATCTATCCTCAGTGTTTTATTCATTGGGCGTGGTTCCCTTGAGAGGGTATTTTATTTTATGAAATGAATTTTCTATGTTTGCATTGTGTAGAGGTGACACTCGATGCGAACATCAATTAGAATACTTGACAAGAGCATTAATGGGATTATCCTTCAGCCAGACCGGGCAATGGGATTCTATTATGGATGTTCGTAGCATTCCCTCTATTAGGGATGGGTCATGGTGTTCCTCGATGATCTTCTCTAGTTACCATACTATACCAACTTGGAAATTGAGTACCTCACTGTTCTAAGATTATTATCCCACTAGTCTAGGTGATGGAATTCCATGATTAATTTCCCAGCATAACCCTCTAGCTAGGCTGGTATTTGTTTTACCTAACTACTCACCATGATAACAATATTGTATTTTCGGTGTATTGGTGTTCCCTGGTGACTTCTATGAGTGGTATCCTCTAGTTGGGTTGGGCTGTGGTATTTCCCTAAAGAATCATCTGGCTTACCCTTTGGTAGTGTCTTGATAGTGGTGTTGCCTAGTTACCACCCTGAGTGGTATTCTCTAGCCGGGCTATGCTGTGTAATTCCTTGGATGTTACCAGAAAAGACCCTTGACTCCGTAGCATAGTGAGATGTTGTGGTTGTACATACCTTCAGAATCACGATAAAAATGGTTTCTTTCCTCAATGAGACACGTTTTTTTCTATGAAATCAAACCTCTCATGTGAGTCAGTGATTCCTATGATTATAGTATCAAGGTGTGGTCACTAGATCCACTTTTACTTATTTCCCCTAGGCAGACACATGAGTTTCTAGCCTTCCGAAATGATTTTACCTTGGAACTGTTGGATACTAAAATTCATGGGATACGTTTTGAGTGAGAGATCCCCCTACTCTCTCATTTTTTATTCAATTATGAAGTTCCCAGATCAGTGTGAATCAATGAGAGGGGGAGGGGGGTGAATCAGTGATCCTTTAAAACTTTTTACTAATTGATTCTTTATCAATTAAACCTCTATGGCTGGTTAAAGCCTCGATCCACTCTTCTTGTATCTCTCACCTTTCCACGAATGATGCAGTAAATGTAAAGGCACTGGGCACAAGGATTTACAAGGTTCGGCACCAAAGGCCTACGTCCTTGCCATGTTGGTTATACACCCCAACATGGTTTCTTCCATTATAACTTGTTAGAATTACAATGGTCGATACAGAGTCCCACTGTATCTCTCCTGAGTCCCACAGGAGGGTCTTTATACTGCGTCCCACAGTGTTACCAGAGTCCCACTGGCCTGCTCCAGAATCCCACTGAAGACTTCTTCTCCCTGAGTCCCACAGGGTCTTCTCTTGGCTCCTCGAGTCACACGAGTAGATCTTCTTCTCCTTAAGCTTCCTCAAGTATCTTCAGCAGTCTGGGATAAAGACTGCTGGCCTTGCTCTGTACCTCTGATCACTTGTGATGATCAGGTCTTCTCTTCTTGCTCAGGATTTATCTCCTTCTTCTAAGGATGACCTGGCTTCTCTCTTCAACTACTGAATACTCAGACAAATGATATCTTTAACTTTAGTCTGGTCCAGTCTCTCTTCAAAACAACTTCATGCACTGAATGCATGGAAACTCTGAATCCTCATGCACTGGCTGCATGGCCTTCTCAATTTCTTCAAGATCCTCTGGTCTTGGTCAACTCAGATGCACACTCACTGATTTGAACTTTGATTACGTGCGCATGTGCATGCGTGCATGCACTTCCTTTTTCTCCTTGGTGTGATAAACCCACAATGGGTGTAAATACTTTTAGCAAACACACCTTCTTCCTTCTTCACACTTTGGTCTTTTTGTTTACACACTCACAAATGTGTTGTTCTTTAGTGTGGGTCTTGTTCTTCTTCAAAGTGTGCACATCACTTTGTACACACTATGGTTCGCCCTCTCCACTATGTTTAGTACACACAATTTTTTCTTCGTTTTTCACACACTTAAGCTTGGCCTCTTTCCTCTTCTTGCACACAATTGGCTACGGCCTCTTTGGTCCTTTGTTTTCACACACACTTCCTTTGTTCAATTAGCAAACACAAGGCTTGGCATTCCTCTTCCTCTTGCACAAACAACTTTTATTTAGTTGTGGTCTTCCTCTCCTCCATGCACACACACGGCTAGGGTGTAGTCTCTATTAAGCACACACACACATGGTGTGTAATTCATACTACCCAAACCTCCTACCAATGTGAAGGGAGCGCAAGGGGTGCGGCCACTTCCACTTCTTCAAAGAGCGCATGGTATGAGCCGCGCAAGGGTGCAGACACTTCTGTCACGCAAGCTCCAAGGGTGCAAGGAGCAGTTGCGCAAGGTGCATGAGCACCGCGGGGCGCGCAAGTGCAACACCCGCGGGCACTTCCTCCTACCGCACAAGTATGCGGGCAGTGAGGGTGCCAATCCTCGAGCGCGCAGATTCAAGCGGCTCGGGATCTTCCTGTCGTGCAAGACAGGCGCGCAGGGGACTCCTTCAGGACCTCGGGTGGTCCCGAGAACTTCAGCCGCACAAATGGGTTGTGCGGGGCTTCTTCTTCGCGAGGCACAAGGGTGCTCTCACGGGACTTCGAGTTTTCAACAGATCAACAAGCTTTTTGAGAGCCTCAGATGCTACTTTTATAGGCAAGAGATTCCTCACATGATCCGCGTGATTTCAACTTAAATTCCCGAAGATTTCGGATCATTGAAATCTTTAAACGAGCCGCAAATCCCGTTTTTATTTTCTATTTCACGCGGGATCACTTCTCTTTGTTTTCCTCTTCACGTGCATGCGACTTAGAATGCATGCATGGCCTTCTTTCGGTCTAAACCATGCAGAATATAAACCTCATGGCCTCACACCTTCGGTTTTCTTCGGTCGAACTTCAAATTCCCCTCTCGTTGCATGCAAGCCCACTTTTAAGCATGGATAGGTTCAGTGCGTCGAGACGATCCCAATGGACTCTTCGGCTTGATCGGAGATGGCCGGAAACTCGATTTGGCTTTCTCGGAGGGCGCCTGGTTCGTTGGTGGCTGCTGCAATGCGCGGGGAGGCCTCGGCAAGGCTCAAGGAAGGAGACGCCTCGCAGGCCATTGGATCAGATCTTTGGACGGCCTGGATCTGATCGCGAATGGCGCGATGCATCGGGCGGCCGAGATCTGCCACGCGATCACTCGGACGGCCAGGATGCGCTCCCGGTGAATTTTGCGCGCCCCACATCGAATCCGCGTGCGGGACTCTCGCGCTTTATCAACCTAGCGCTCCCATCATCTCGGAAATTGAACTTCCAACCCTCTCGGTGCCGCCCCGCGCCGAGTTCTCCCTGCGGGCGCGCTCTGCGCCCACTATGCACCTTCGGGCGCGCCACTGGCGCCCACTATGCACACTGATAGTCTTGGGGGCGCGCTCCTACGCCCCTGCCGCGCTCCTTCGGGCATGCCCTAGGTGCCCATGCGGTGTCTTGGGTGCGCCCTGCCGCCCTGGCTCGCCCCACGGGTTCCCCCATGGGCGTGGTGCCCTAGCGCCCATACCTTGGGGTTGAACCCTCAAGGTGCCTTGGCTGGCCAATTTTTTGGCAAAGGCATGAATGAGGACATTGTTAAAAACAACGTGCCTATGTAAAATATGCCACATGCCACTTCTCTAAGACATCCTTCTTCTACATTTCTTCTTCACTTTAATTCTTCAATCCTCCTCAACATGTATTCATTACTTAGGAAGGTTCCTTCTTCAACCGAGCTCCTGAATCAATTAAATCTTCAATATTCTTCAATGATCCAATTAGAGGTCAAGTTGGATCACATTCACATTGTCATGCACTAAGAATTAGTACATGGTCTTCTTCAGCTCACTTCATCCACTTAGAAGTTGTGGATGGATCTCTTCATCTCCTCATGCATTGTCAGTACAATGCATGGTCTTCAAACATTGTTGTGACATTGTATCCAGTTGATACAAGTTCTTGGAACTTTAAGAACAACTCAACAATCGTCTGAATTACATAGAGAATGTTTCAACCATAATCTCCTATGTCACTTAGTGAATCTCCTAAGTGACATGCATCTTAGTACCATGTCCATTCTCCTTCATCACCATCACCATCACATCCTTTGTCATTCACATCTTGACATTCCTTGACATCCATCCATTCATTACTTGACAACAACATACCTCATTGACAACAAATGCAACACAGTGCATTTCAATCTCCCCCTTTGTATTTGTTGTCAATACACTTCTTCAGCACATATGAATGAGTCAATATGTGTGCCAATATTTTCTCCCCCTTATTGGCAATCAAATGCAAAGGTGTGGTGTGGTTCACTTTCAAAAATCTCTTCCTCCCTTATAAAAGCATTTTCTTCAAAATCACTGAGAGAGGGATGATGTCACATGTTCTCTTTATCAAAGAACCTTTAGTAAATCAGCTCTATGTCTACTTGGGCTAACCCGGTGTAGAAAACAAGAGTGATATGACCAAGGAATTCAAAGTTGTCCATAATTCTCTACACATGTGAGATCATGCTTAGGGGTTTGAAATTTTTCAGATATAACAATGAATTTGCTAAATCCTGCACAACTTCACAAAACTCATTAGAAAGTTCAAGTGCAAAGATAAAGCTTCCCCTTTCATCCATTTGACTTCAATCAATACTCCCCCTTAATTTTCATGACGAATACAATTATGAAACAAGGGATGAAAGTATGATTGGAATACCTTCACTTTTCTCAAGATGGTATTAAATCTCAGAATCCCATCTTCTACAGATTGGCTCCCCCTCAAGGGGTGCACTCCATTATGTCCAAACCACTCTCCAGATGAGAATGATCATCATCTTCAATTCCCTGCAATGTTAGCACATGTAAATACAAGTGATTAGGGAATAAGATGGAACCTCCTTGGTTCATCAATGTGAACAACAAGGTTGAGAAGATTCTCTCAACCGAGATGTCCCATTTTCACCATTCTTCACACTTGCACATTTGATCTTCAATGATGTTTGTGCTGGTGTGGATCTCAATACATCTTCATGTGAAATCTTTTGTTTCCTTTTTGCCTTAGCAATTGCCAGTGCTTCATCTTCATCTCTTTGCAGTTCTCTGGAAAGTTGCAACTGATTAGGCCATATGACTAACAAGTCATTTGGAAGTGAGGCCTCAGTTTTGGATATTCCACATGGTTCCTTTGATGCTTTCAAGATACCATTCTTAGGAAATTGTTTTCAATCAATCCCTTCTGCTTCTTCTAGATTGATTGTCTTTTTGAGTCCAGTCCGCTTCTATTCAGTTCCATGGCTTGTTGACAAAGATCCATGGTATGTCCTTTCTTTCCACAGTAGAAGCATGTTTTCTTGGTGGTCCTTCTGGATGCATCACCCTTCTTGGATTTAGATTCCAAGGAATTCTTTTCCTTTTTCAAAACCTTCTTGGGAGAATCTTCAACTTTCGTCTGCTTGCTTCCCAAGGATTCTTTCTGAGCCAGGTTCTGTGATCATTTCTTCTTTTGAGCTCTGGATACAGTTGGAGATTGACATGTATCTATTTGACCACTTTTTCAATCATCCCAGATGTTGTCAATAATCCAAATCTATTTGCAGTAAAAAGATGTCTCTGGACCTGTGGATGCTACTTCTTTTCTTCTAGCTTGCTCCCCCTAGGCATGGGCTTCCTCTGTGCTTTGGCATTCAGTGGATTGTACCAACAATCCTTTTCACAATGCCCATACATGTTACAACACCAACATTGACCCACAAATCTTGACTTTTTGATTCCTTCTGATTGTAGGGTACTTGTCTTGATTTGTTGTGCTGCTTCAGGAGAGCTTTCTTTCTTTACTGTCTTCATCCATACTTGTTTGGATTCATTCTTCCATCCTGCAGTTTTAGTAGAAACACTTTTAGAAGCATGAGTACAAGATGGTATGGATGGTTCCTTCTTTTTAGAATATGTTTCCCTTTCATTAGAGGATGTCTTTCTTTTAGAATCATCCTTCTCAAAGCACACTTGTGTAGCAACATTTCTACTTTCAGCTGACTGGGAGGATTCAGCTTTGGGTGATTGCAGATTTTTCAATATCACCTCTAGTTCTAAGCATTTCATGTTAAGGGAGTTCTTCTCATCCTCAACAGTTATTAGCCTTCCTTCCCATTTATCTTCCAGCTTCTTCATCTGGTCTTCATGCACCTTATTCATTTCTAGCAATGAATTGTCAAGCTCCTTCACCATTTTGACTTTGTCTTCGAGTTGAGCATCTCTGACATTCATTGAAACTTTGTGAAACTTCTCCAGTGCATGGAAAAATTCTTTGATAATTATCATAAAGATTTCATTCTCAGAAAGGCTTCTTTGCAATTATTCATCAGTGTCTTCATATCTTTCATTGAAAAGAGAAACAGTTTCATCTTTAGCATTCACCAGCTTTTTGAGAGTGTTGGTTATGCCAACCCTTTTTTCCAATTGGACTTCCAGAGAATTGGCTTCATCTTCTAGCTGTAATTTTTCTTCTTAAAGATCAAGGAGGCCTGTAGCTATACACATTGCCACTTCTTTGGGGACTGTCTTCTGAAGATATTTAATTGCATTTAGAAGATCATTCATTATTCCAACTTCATCATAGCTAGGACATGAATTCTTCATCTTCTTGGCCTGCTTCTTCTTTCTATTTTTCTGAGTCTTGGAAGATATCTCCATTTGAGGCTGGTCACTCATTTCCTCAAATCTGCACTCCATAAAGACTCTCTTGGATCTTTTAGAGGTAACCTTCCCTCTGATACCAATTGAAGTGCCCAGATCAGTGTGAATCACTGAGAGGGGGAGGGGGTGAATCAGTGATCCTTTAAAACTTTTTACTAATTGATTCTTTATCAATTAAACCTCTATGGCTGGTTAAAGCCTCGATCCACTCTTCTTGTATCTCTCACATTTCCACGAATGATGCAGTAAATGTAAAGGCACTGGACACAAGGATTTACAAGGTTCGGCACCAAAGGCCTACGTCCTTTCCATGTTGGTTATACACCCCAACATGGTTTCTTCCATTATAACTTGTTATAATTACAATGGTCGATACAGAGTCCCACTGTATCTCTCCTGAGTCCCACAGGAGGGTCTTTATACTGTGTCCCACAGTGTTACCAGAGTCCCACTGGCCTGCTCCAGAATCCAACTGAAGACTTCTTCTCCCTGAGTCCCACATGGTCTTCTCTTGGCTCCTCGAGTCACACGAGTAGCTCTTCTTCTCTTTAAGCTTCTTCAAGTATCTTCAGCAGTTTGGGATAAAGACTGCTGGCCTTGCTCTGTACCTCTGATCACTTGTGATGATCAGGTCTTCTCGTCTTGCTCAGGATTTATCTCCTTCTTCTAAGGATGACCTGGCTTCTCTCTTCAACTACTGAATACTCAGACAACTGATATCTTTAACTTCAGTCTGGTCCAGTCTCTCTTCAAAACAACTTCATGCACTGAATGCATGGAAACTCTGAATCCTCATGCACTGACTGCATGGCCTTCTCAATTTCTTCAAGATCCTCTGTTCTTGGTCAACTCAAATGCACACTCACTGATTTGAACTTTGATTACGTGCGCATGTTCATGCATGCATGCATGCACTTCCTTTTTCTCCTTGGTGTGATAAACCCACAATGGGTGTAAATACTTTTAGCAAAAACACCTTCTTCCTTCTTCACACTTTGTTTTTTTGTTTACACACTCACAAATGTGTTGTTCTTTAGTGTGGGTCTTGTTCTTCTTCAAAGTGTGCACATCACTTTGTACACACTAAGGTTCGCCCCCTCCACTTTGTTTAGCACACACAATTTGTTCTTCATTTTGCACACACTTAATCATGGCCTCTTTCCTCTTCTTGCACACAATTGGCTATGGCCTCTTTGGTCCTTTGTTTGCACACACACTTCCTTTGTTCAATTAGCAAACACAAGGCTTGGCCTTCCTCTTCCTCTTGCACACACAACTTGGATTTAGTTGCGGTCTTCCTCTCCTCCTTGCACACACACGGCTAGGGTGTAGTCTCTATTAAGCACACACACACAAGGTGTGTAATTCATACTACCCAAACCTCCTACCAATGTGAAGGGCGCGCAAGGGGTGCGGCCACTTCCACTTCTTCAAAGAGCGCAAGGTATGAGCCGCGCAAGGGTGCAGACACTTCTGTTGCACAAGCTCCAAGGGTGCAAGGAGCAGTCGCGCAAGGTGCATGAGCACCGCGGGGCGCGCAAGTGCAACACCCGCGGGCACTTCCTCCTACCGCACAAGTATGCGGGCAGTGAGGGTGCCAATCCTCGAGCGCGCAGATTCAAGTGGCTCGGGATCTTCCTGTCGCGCAAGATAGGCGCGCAGGGGACTCCTTCAGGACCTCGGGTGGTCCCGAGAACTTCAGCCGCACAAATGGGTTGTGCGGGGCTTCTTCTTCGCGAGGCACAAGGGTGCTCTCACGGGACTTCGAGTTTTCAACAGATCAGCAAGCTTTTTGCGAGCCTCGGATGCTCCTTTTATAGGCAAGAGATGCCTCACATGATCCGCGTGATTGCAACTTAAATTCCCAAAGATTTCGGATCTTTGAAATCTTTAAACGAGCCGCAAATCCCGTTTTTATTTTCTATTTCACGCGGGATCACTTCTCTTTGTTTTCCTCTTCACGTGCATGTGACTTAGAACGCATGCACGACCTTACTTCGGTCCAAACCATGCAGAATATAAACCTCATGGCCTCGCACCTTCGGTTTGCTTCGGCCGAACTTCAAATTCTCCTCTCGTTGCATGCAAGCCCACTTTTAAGCATGGATAGGTTCAGTGCGTCGAGACGATCCCAATGGACTCTTCGGCTTGATCGGAGATGGCTGGAAACTCGATTTGGCTTGCTCGGAGGGCACTTGGTTCATTGGTGGCTGCGGGAATGCGCGGGGAGGCCTCGGCATGGCTCAAGGAAGGAGACGCCTCGCAGGCCGTTGGATCAGATCTTTGGACGGCCTGGATCTGATTGCGAATGGCGCGATGCATCGGGCGGCCGAGATCTGCCGCGCGATCACTCGGACGGCCAGGATGCGCTCCCTGTGAATTTTGTGCGTCCCACATCGAATCCGCGTGCGGGACTCTCACGCTTTATCAACCTAGCGCTCCCATAAGCTCGGCAATTGAACTTCCAACCCTCTCGGTGCCGCCCCGCGCCGAGTTCTCCCTGCGGGCGCGCTCTGCGCCCACTATGCACCATCGGGCGCGCCACTGGCGCCCACTATGCACACTGATAGTCTTGGGGGCGCGCTCCTACGCCCCTGCCGCGCTCCTTCGGGCCTGCCCCAGGTGCCCATGCGGTGTCTTGGGTGTGCCCTTCCGCCCTGGCTCGCCCCACAGGTTCCCCCATGGGTGTGGTGCCCTAGCGCCCATGCCTTGGGGTTGAACCCTCAAGGTGCCTTGGCTGGCCAATTTTTTTGGCAAAGGCATGAATGAGGACATTGTTAAAAACAACGTGCCTATGTAAAATATGCCACATGCCACTTCTCTAAGACATCCTTCTTCTACATTTCTTCTTCACTTGAATTCTTCAATCCTCCTCAACATGTATTCATTACTTAGGAATGTTCCTTCTTCAACCGAGCTCCTGAATCAATTAAATCTTCAATATTCTTCAATGATCCAATTAGAGGTCAAGTTGGATCACATTCACATTGTCATGCACTATGAATTAGTACATGGTCTTCTTCAGCTCACTTCATCCACTTAGAAGTTGTGGATGACTCTCTTCATCTCCTCATGCATTGTCAGTACAATGCATGGTCTTCAAACATTGTTGTGACATTGTATCTAGTTGATACAAGTTCTTGGAACTTTAAGAACAGCTCAACAATCGTCTGATTTACATAGAGAATGTTTCAACCATAATCTCCTATGTCACTTAGTGAATCTCCTAAGTGACATGCATCTTAGTACCATGGCCATTCTCCTTCATCACCATCACCATCACATCCTTTGTCATTCACATCTTGACATTCCTTGACATCCATCCATTCATTCATTGACAACAACATACCTCATTGACAACAAATGCAACACAGTGAATTTCAAATTACTAAGAATATATATCTACCATACTATTGTACCCACTATATGGTTCATGGATACAATATTTTTGAGGGAGGAGAAGATTCATGAGGAGTGCCATGTGATTTCTGTGTCTAGCTTCCCATGGTTGGACAAGTATACTCTCTGGATATATGTTTTGATGACTTGAAAATGAGTCTATCTCCTCATAATTTTGAACCACTTATGTTAGAATGAGAATATGGTCACTCACTTTTTGGGATTATCTAAAATATTTCTATTTTATTTTACTATAAATTCATCTATCTACTACTTTTTTACAATTTCATCTCTTTCTACACCCCTTTACATTTTCAGGGCATTATACTAGGTAGGTATATTCTCACCCATTCCTGGTATTTTTGTAACAAGTGTCATGACATGAGTAGTTTGTAGGATATGTTAATAATTATATCATAGGATATTTGGGATATGAGCTAGGTGGACCACACATGGTGGTCAAAGTTGGGATATAGGAGTGTTGCTCTTTCTGCTGCTACCCTTTTTCAATTTCCCACATGTTGGGATTTGTTTCTTCTTTTGGTGAGTTTTTTCAACAATTCAATTTCAGTTGACACTAATTCAATACTATATCATCACGATGATCCTAAATTTTCATTTTACATTATACCGTTTTCCCCTTTATCAACGTATACACTTCACTTTTTCATTGAGTGGGTTGTGTACATATGTATATATTTTATGAAAATACCTCCCTGTATTTTATTGTTCCTTAATCACATGTCACCAACCCTGGATTATAAGGGAGGGATTTGGGTAGTTACTACTCGATTCCTAACTTGGGTGGGTTTTTATATGATAGAATCTCCATTTACCCCAAAACTAGAAAAAATAATGGTCATGATATTGTAATTACAACAGCTAATATCCAGGCTCCAAATGATGTTGTGGTAGGTAAACACATCATAAAATCAAAGCATGACTGTCTATTGTTTTATAATTAATCAATAAATTCATTTATTTAATTAAATTTTCAATGAAAATAATTTCAAACCATTATATAATATTTTTATAGTTGTGCACTAAAAAATATCAAGGAACTATTAACGAATTAATGATATATACAAATTCCCATATTATTATTTATGAGTAAAATCTATCTTCATACATGTTGATTATTCCAATGTGGTAAATTGAAAAAATATATAGTATGTATTGTTTTAACATTTTTAATTTTATGATCTATTATAAATTCAAGGATATTTAATTATTCATGAATGGAAACCCATGATCATCTTAAATAATATGATTTACCATAACTAATATTTCCAAGAACCACCTCATATTTTCTACATTATTGAATGATAGGTGAGGAAGAATAATAAATTGAAAATCATGAAATAATAGGTGTTACCTATGTTTAAGGATACATTGATGTACTTTTAGAAGTTCTTTAAGGATGTCCCTACCAAAGAGATGTATTGTACTCAATTGAACTCAATCATGTATCGCAGCCAAAATAAAATAACTTATATAGAATGGAATATGTATAGGGAGTGGAATTAAAGAAGAAAAATAAATATTTATTGAACAACAGTTTTGTTCGACCAATTGTGTCTCCTTGTGGACCCTGTGATATCATTCTAAACAAGAATGATATATTAATGCATAATTACATTTATTTAAGAGATATTAATGGGATCATGGTGAAAACCAAATATTCTCTTATATGTATTTATGATTTTATCATATATATATATATAGAAATAAAATCTTTATCAATATTGACTCTTGGACTTAGTATCATTAATTGTGGGTGAATAAATAAAATATTGTAGTTGATACCTCCCAAATAAGATATGGCCTTTGCATGATTGTTTTTATTCCCTTCAGTATGACTAATGCACCTTCAATGTTGATGGATTTGAGGAATATGATATTTATTATATGCCTTGATAATTTCATAGTTTGTTTGGTAGATGATATTATGATATTTCAATAATATCATGAGGATCAAGATGATAATTTTTTGTAAATATTACGAACTCCATGGAAAGATGAGTTATTTGTTAAATTTATGAAAATTTAGTTGTGGTTACAAACATTCACCTTCATTTGACACATCATTTCTAGTGATGGAAGAAATGAAGATCTTTTCCAAAAAAAGGTAATTTAGGACTACACCGAACCTACAATTTTTTCCAATATTGAAAATTTTTTGTATAGGAGGATACTATAAAATGTTTGAGAAAAACATATCATGTATTTCAAAAACAATAATCTTGTTAACTCTAAAGAAATTTAATTTTATTCGGAAAAATATATGTGATTAAATATTTCCTGAAATGATTTATAGGATGGATAGTGAACCTGTTATAACATTACCAACTAATGGTGACGTTTTTTTAATTTTTAGATAGTCAACAATATATGAGATAAGATGTGTACTCAATAAAAATGTCAAGGTGATTAGTTATTCCAAATGATAGTTAAATATTCATGAATAGAAATATTATTCCCGATATACAGAGACCACAACATTTATATTTTCAGTGAAAATAAAATGTCATTACCGTTATAGGGAATATATTATATAAACACATTCCAATATTATTTGAAGTATATATTTAGAAGGAAGGATATTAACATTTTTGGTGGAGGTGATTCGTGGTAATAAAGAATTACTATTACTTTATTAACAATAATCCTAGAAAAAAGAATAAGGTAGATTATTCTCTAAGCATAAAAGAGACTACTACTCTACCTAGGATGTGGATTAAAAAAGAACACATCTTCATGGATATGAAGAGGGTGGATATGTAAATTATAATGCAATTGAAGATATTCCAACATGCCCAAATATTTTCCCACACATATTTCCAGGAATGTACCAATGAGTCGCAAAAAAGATGCTTTGGGAATTAAAAAAAAATTAAGTAGATTATGATGTGAAGATTCATGATTTCCATATTAATGAATATTTTTTAGTATTGTTTAGATCTAGACATCTTATTCCTTTTTCATCAGATATAAAAATATTGATACAATAAAATAGACATATCTCACCATTCTCCATCCACCCTCATAGTACCATGATATATTACGATATTTGAGAGAACTAATTGTGGAAAAAATAAAGAGTAAGATCACTTAGATTACCACAATGTTCATTGTATTTGATTAAAATAATGAATAATGACATATGTCCAAGGGGAAAATGTATTCATTAACCATATGACATGGAAATTGATGGAAATACCATTGGACTTTTTTAATGGTCAACCATATATATCAAAAAGAAGAAATGTTATATGGGTTGAGGTCGATCAACTCACGAGGCCATATCTATTCATTTTTATTTAAGAATATTTTTCACAAGAAATATATAGTGGATGTAGTTATATTGTATGAGTTACCACATTTAATCATTTCAAACCATGATCCACAATTCAATTATATATTTAATATATGTGGTAAACAGGCTTTTAATATTTTATTGAATTTTAATTCAACCAAATGCCCCCAAACTTATGGCCAATTGGAAAGGACCATTCAAACTTCTAAAGGTAAACAAAGAAAATAGTTAATAGAATTTAAAGGTGTGTGGGTTCATAATCTTTCATTCTTTGGGTTCTCATAAAAAATTATCTTCCACATATGTATTCATATGATTCCATATGAATATCTTTATGGATTAAAATGTAGAACTCATCTTTTTGGGATTAATTAAATGAATGATAGCTACTTGAAAACTAGCTCGTATCAAATATAATAGAAAACTGGTCTAGGAAATTTATCTACTGATAAAATCCAACTAGAGTTTCTAGATGATATTTACTAAAAATAATAAATTAGGACATGGATTTTTATGAGGGAGACATTGTTTCCCCTTGAATATCACAAAAGAATTGAGACGTGCATCCTGGAAATAAATGAAAATGAATCCCTAATACATTTATTAATTTGAGATCCTTTATCTCAAAGGAGAAATTGACTATCATATAGAACATAAACCAATCATAGTTAAGTTTATGATGTGTCCCACATATCAATTTATAGGATGTACATATGTGATCCAACACATGTACCAAATAAAGAGGTGGTAAAACATTGGAATTGCCTCTATTATGTGGAGAATCAAGGGATGATAATTTATAATAGAGAAATTGATATATGTTACCTATAAAATCAATTTATCAATGTTAAGTGGAAAGAAAGAAATATTAATATGTAATATGTGAACAACAAAAATTTTTGAGATAAAATTACAATCATACATCGTAAACCAATAATTTGAGTTTAACTTTTGAAAATTAAATTATTTTATTGGGGGGATAATGTGACAACATAAAAATTGTTCTTTTTTAAAAATATATCACTTCCCTCTCAATATAGTTTTACTATATTTTGAAATGAAATAAAATGGAATGAAATTTCAATTTCATGAAAATATTAAACATCGTGTGTTAAAATGAAGTACTGCAACTATGAATAATAAATGTATGGGAAAAACATATAAGAAACAAGAAATCATTAATTTAATCATTTACTAATGATTAATTTAGTCTACCAAAATGAAAAATATACTAAAAATATTAAAATAAATTGATTTATATAGGTTAAATAAATTAAAATATAAAAATATTGGTTAAGTCAGTATCCTAAAATCCTAACAACAATGAACAACATTATAATTGAGAAACAATAATTAATAATACAATATTCATTTTGTAAGAATATAAAACCATATATATTCTGATGATAATGATGAATTGTACAAATGATAATTTATTTATTAGGTAAATATGAAAATATTAAATAATTATTATTTCAAAATATGGTGAATGGAAATTATTACCATTTTTTAATTAAACAACTGGTCATTTTTAAGGTTGGTTATATATAGACACTTCAATGATCATCAAGATTATTTAATAAGATAAAAAAATTTGTTTTATCTATAGAGACAATAATCTTATTTTATTTAATGTATTATTAATATAAAATCTTCAAATAAAAGCAATTTCATTAAATAATTTTTCAATGTTTCTAAATTACAGTATAATTTATTGGATTCCAATTTCATTTTTGTAATATTCAAAATGATTATTTTTCTATAAAATTATTATTTTTTATTATAATAATAATTTTAATTATGAATATAAAATTATCATACATAGAATCCTTTTTTTGTGAAATAATGTTCAACTTATTAACTATTAAATCAAAATGGGTGTAAATTTATTTTTTCATAATTTTATGAAAAATATTTTTTTAGTGAATAAAGTGAAAATTCACACTTTTTGAGCCCGAAGATATTATAACATCATTATTATTTCATCCTGATTTAATAAATTTTGAAAATTTCATTTCAATAAAAATTTCCTTTAATATATATAAAAATTTCCTTTAATAAGTATAAAAATTTAATTATAAATGTTATTTTTAATTTATAAAATTTAATCATTATTGTTTTAACAAAAAATTCTAAATATTGAAATAATATTTATTTTATATATCTTGTCTAATATTTAGTTAATATTTATTGTTAGGATTAGTTTTTGAGAGCCTTTAACAAAACAACAATCTTTTTAATTCATTATTTTTCAATAATAATTTTTATAACTATTTTATCCACAAGGGGTTTTCTTATATAATATAATATACAATACTTAATAATTTAAAACCCACCATTTATCAATAATAAATATAACCCCTTCCCCATTATACTCCACTCCAATTTTATACTAACTGATTTCAATACCATTTTAGCTTCATAATAGTCCATCCATGGTTTCTTAAATATGTCAAGGTTGCGACCTCATGTTTTAGGTGGGAAATTTTGATTATATGGGAAGTCTCATATTATACCCTTTAATTGACATATATATTTTAAATGAAAATTATGAATGTAAAAGAATCATTATTTTCATTAAAATTTCATAAAACTAATAATTATAAAAAAATTATCAATTAGGTACCATTAATCTCTCAAATTTTTCAATTTTTCATTACACCTTTTTTATATCGTCATGCTGCTCAATTCAGTTCATGAAATTTTATCAACCCATGAAATTATTTATTTTCTTAATACCAGAACAACTATCCCACCAATAAGAATTTATTGATATGTAAATATAATATATTTACATTTTGAGTTACATTTAATAAAGTAACATTCTATTTTCATTGCTAAAAAATAACGTGATGTTCTAATTATTCATCATTTATATACTAAATATTTTCAAATGAAACCCATTCTTGATTCTTCTATGGTTATTGATGAATCTTTTATTATGATCAAATAGTATCTCATAAAATATGAAATGTTTCTATTACTAAATAGTACCCTAATGTATTAGTTAACTAATATATATATATATATATTACACATTATAATGTATATTAATTAATAACCTTAGTAATTAAATTTCATACACCCTAGTGATAAATCATGGTGATTATAATAACGTACTCATTATTTTACACAGAAAAATTATTTATAGCATACAAAATTCACTTGATACAACATAAAATATTTAGTGGAATGGTGTCTTCAGGTCTTAGGAAGATTACATTGCAACTTAAAAGATGAAAATCACATCTTTATTGAAATCTTCTTTTATAATACTCCACATATTCCATCAAACCTAGCAATGAATAATATAACAAGAGGACATGAATAAATAAAGAGTGATATATAAAGACCGGTATGGGAGTAAAAAAGGCATCAAATGAATAATACAGTACATTTTAGGCAATAATCATATCAATGGATCATAATAGAATCATGAACATAAAGTTATGATATATCATGATTATCATAACATGGAAATGTGGAAACAACATTTAACATGATATTAGCATGATCTCATTCTCATTGAAATGAAGAAAGAATAAACCCTAATCTCAATTGAATTATAATGAGTAAACCATAATTTCACTTAATTTTCATGATACTAATCTTTACCATATTCATTGGAGCGCTAGTAGGGTTCACCCTTCTTAATCATTACATTTCTCGCATAACTGTAGCACATGGATCATATAACATGGATTTATTAAATATCATCATTTATTCCATGATAAATGAATTTGGAGTTAATACATAAAAATATATATTCAATATGTAAATGTTTAAAAAGGTGAATACACAATATAGAAAAATGGGCATCATATTCACTACATAATTAAATTGGATTGGAAAATCATGTTAATATTTTTCCAGCATAACAGCATGACATAAGAATTCATAAAAATGTGTTATAAGAGTATAAGGGGTGTGTCATCATATTTCAATAAATCGAATAGTAAGTGGTTTATATAGATACATGTCTCAAAACATTTAATGGAATTTAGATTCAAAAAACAAAAGAATTACTCGAATGTAAAAGAGGGAGAAATCCCTTACCGAATTTCGGCATGGTAATGGGTGTACATGGGAAGAATTACTGAGATAGAAAGGGGAATATCATCATTAAAAAATAAATAGGTATGTGTGGGGTGTTTCTAAATTATACCCCAAAATTATTAATTGAAAACAAAATGGTATACCAATGTAATGAAATTTTGAAAAAAATGAGTAAAGAAGAAATCCATTAGTTGGAATTGTGATCCAATGGTTTTGGGGACACTTGAGAGAGTCGTATTGGGATCTTGGGAAACTTTGGAGGATACTAGAGAGATTAGGGTAAGATAGTGACGTTCTCCTGGGGTTTTGAGTGAAGAAAAGTGTGATCATGGGTGGGTTTATATAGGAAAAGATAGGTAATTTATTATTATTTTGGTTTTGGACACTACACAATAAACTAGTCAAAAACAAAAACCTTATAAGAAAATGACCTTAAAATATTACATAATATTGAATTAAATGAATAATTCATATTGATGATGTTTTCATGTTTATAGTTTTAGATAATGAGGTCATAACATTTACATTACATCCAAAAAGTATTAAAGTAGCCACTTCTACTCAGTTCACATATTTTTCACACACAAAAAATCTTTAAAAAAAGATTAATTTCTAGTTCCATGATTTAGACAAACATTATTTTTCCTTGATCTCATCCTTTACCCTATTCCAATTTATAACTTGTGAAAAACATTTCAAAAACATGGTAAGAGAAAAAAAATCTCAGTAAGGGATACACAAAAAAGGAAAAATTTTATTTTTTTCAAAACAATATGTAAACAATGAATACATTATCATAAGTAATAATTTTCACTCATATTATGTAGAAAATACTCTTCACTGAATAAAATATCTTTTACTAACCTTTTTAACCAAAATATTACCATAAACTCTATATAAATAAGACATTACATATAAAGGTGACTTGAGACATAAACATACATAAATGGTTTAACCATACGGTCAACTTCCACACATATAACTAAATGGAATATCCAAACAGATAACTTCCATAACCAACTCATTGGAGTTTATAATGAAACCACCCATCCTGGTTTATCATGACACCACCCGTCATTTTTTATATGACGTAACCACTAGTCAAAGGTCCATGTACCATTATAAAATAATTCCACATAAAATAAATATAAAGGAAAACATTTCCACATTTTAATTAAAATTTTTCAATTATATATATTGTCATAAATATCCTTAATCAAAACCATTTTAAATACCAAAATACATAAATGCGTATATGGTATTTATTTTCCTTTAAAAAAATTACGGCTTTTTAAGGATTGCAAAGAACAAATAATACTTCTGTTGGTTGAAGGTTTTTGTCACCACTTAAATTAATATAAATATTATTTTTTGTTGTTTAGTAAAAAATGTTGAATAAAAATATTGACTTGGATTGAATTGAAAATTCAATGGTGTTTATAAACCGTATAAAAAATGTCAGGTATTGAAACAAAATATGCCTCACATAAAGGAGATTAAGATGAAGTCCCTTACCTCATGTCTGATTTGACCCACTCATTCTTTAATATCATGAATAATAAAGTAAAGTTAATTTATATTTTATTAAGAAGAATTTTTCAAGTTTATCATTCCTTTTAAATCAGCTATTAAATTGTTCTAAACAATATGTAATAATTTATGTTATTAATGGTTGTTTTGTCGATATTTGGTACTTGATTAAAAAATGGACATCTTATAATTACAGGTTGTTCATGTGGTAAACATTTCATTATATCCAAAAATATATTAATTATTTTGATATAATATATATAATATATATCTATTATTTACATATATTTACAATAGTACATAATATTTGAAGATAATAAATGAACTGCACCGTTCGTGGATACGGTAAGCCGTATGTACGCATGAATGGTACTTCCATTTTTATTTTGTATTGTAATCGAATGGAATATTAATTATACATAAGTATATTATAATCTAGTCTAATATCATATTTAATTTCATTAACTCTAACCATTATACATTTCATATAAGGAATGAATGTGTAATATCACTTTTAGTGGGTGGTAGTCCACACTTCCTCAAATAAAATTATCACTTTTTCCGATAATGGAAACCATAAAGGTATGATATAAATGAAAAATAAAGAAGAATAGAACAAATATTAATATAATATATATCATATATAAATATAGTTCCATCATAACATCCACCATGAGAGGTAGTTAAAGATATTTGATCAATAATAGTTTCGTGGGGTAGTAGTTCTCCATTAACATAAAATGTATGTTCATTACCCATTGGATAGAGCTGTGTGTAAGCGTAATTCGAAAACCATTCATAAAAAGAACATAGTACACTGGTGATACTGGTTTTGTCATAAAATAATTAAATAAAAAGAGTTTATGGGGTCATATAAGTAAAATAAAATTAAGTAAAACAAAATAATTTAAGAGAAACTATTACCATTTATTCGGGTAACTCCCATTGGTTTGTACCAAAAGGACATATTGATGTGTCTTCTACCTATGTAAGGATTCTATGTGGAATAGAGGGACATTTAGATCTTATTTGGTGGTTTTGGATGAGCCAAGGGGCTTGTGAAGTGTGAGAAATATGTTATAGGTGAGGGCTTTTTATAAGGTGGGGGAGGGTCTCTTTGGGAAAATGTGAAAATATTCTCTTATTCTATAATGATATTCAGTTTCTAATTTTCCAAAACGTATTAATGTAAATGATAAGATGACTCATGGACGAAATAAAATCATCCATTAAAAGTTGGATAGGTATTTAATATTATTTTATCTTTATAATCTTATTGATTTAAATCATTTATTAATGAGGAGAACACTATATCATTATTGTGTCATAAATAATTTTATTTATTTGATGTCAAAAAATTATTAAATAAATACCATGATTTAGGAAATTTTTTTAGATTTCTAAAAAATATTTATTGTCAAAACGATAACTTATATAACACTATTTAAAAGTTAAATTACTAAAATATATTTGTTTTTGTCATTTTTTTACATTATGTTAATTAAAATACAGTGTCATTATCAATCCCATGTGGCCCCATGGGGTCCAAAAATCGACCCAAGGATGTTCTTGGTCAAAAGTGTATCAAAAAATTAATATTTTGACACATGTTAGGTTAATTTTATATTATTATAGTATTTTTTGTTTACATTTATTTACCAGATTTACCCTTTATCCTTGGTAAATAAAATATTTACTAAGGTAAATATTCATAATGTATAAAAATATAAGTTACCTATTTAAAGATTTTGGGCCACCTGATTCCAAATATTAAATTAATTTTTCGAAATTTAAAACATAGGAGTGGCAGAAAATAATTTAAAATTAATTCCCGTTGTTAAAACAAAAAGCATGTTTTTATGAAATATTAACTATCAAAAGAATGGCACTTATTTCTGTAAAATTTCAATGCGAAATTAATTTCAACAACCAAAATTTTATTAAATGGTAAAATTTTAATATAATTTCACTTTAAAAAAATTAAAATGATAATATAACAATATAAAAAATTTATATTAAAATGTTGTTTTTAATTTAAATACAATATTTTCCACTATTCCTTAAAAATAAATTTTATCTAAATAATATCAAAAATTTACCTAAAGTAAAATTCGATATCTCTATTCTAAAGAATAATTTTATTTTTTCAAATAGAAAAAATAAAAGTGATCATAACTAGATGAATGTGGGTTCACCATCAAAAGGCAGTAAATCAACCTTATAATGTAAATTATGCTTAAAATTAGAGACATTTACATTTTTTCCACTAACATTAATTGGATAAATGTAAATTATACTGACAAACATGTATAATCATATTTTAGTTAGTTATGTTAATTCCCTCTAATACAACGACTAAGTGTTAACTAATATTTAAAATGATAATATTATACTATTATTGTACAATGTATGATTTCAAAGAAACCCATTATTGTGTATCAGGTACGCCATCGAACATAGAATTCCTTTTATGGATGAATTCAAATTTAATTCTCAAATATTAATAAATATGATAATGTCAAATTTCTTTATTTAACGGGGTGGTTACATCCTTCCACCGTTTGGGAAACATTGTCCTCGCCATTTTATTCATTTATCAAATAAATGGGGGTATTTATCCCTCATAGTATTTTCATATTCCCACGTTGCCTCTTCCACCATATGGGTTTTCCACAAAAAAATTACCATGTGAATTACATTACTTCACATCACTTGATATCTTCGATTAAGAATTTGGACTTGATGTTTCTCTTAAGTGATATTCTCTTCCAACTAAACTATCTATGGGATCAAAACATGATATAGATCAATCATATGATTTCTCAACAATGAAACATGAATAAAAAAATTCTACACCTGGGATAAACATGGAGATAATTCAACTCTGTAAAAAAATGATCAAAATTCTTCCATGATTAATAAGGTCCATTGATCCTCATACTCAACATTCCCTTCTTACCAAAATGAATCACCTTATTTCATAGATATACTTTGTGAAAGAAATGATCACCTACCTCAAAATAAATATCCTTCCTCTGATTATCCGTATAACTTCTCTGCATACTCCAATCTATTCCCATGGTCTTCTGAATCATTTGAACTTTATATACCTTCTTTTCTACCAATTCTTGTCCCACATAGTTCCTTTCACCTACATCATCTCAAAAAGCTAGAGTTTGGCACCACATACCACATAATGATTCAAATGGAGCCATATGTATACTATAATGAAAACTATTATTATATAAAAAAATTCACCAAAGAATTATATTGGTCCTAACTTCCGTTGTGATCCAGTGACCAAGAACATAACATATCCTCCAAGGCCTGAATTGTTCTTTCTAACTACCCATTTGATTATTGATGAAATGTTGTACTAATATTTAATTCAGTACCCAATGTCTTCAAAATTTCATTCCAAATTTTATAAGTAAACCTGGGATCACAATTAGATACAGTAAAGAGGTGAACAACAGGAAACCTAACTACCTCTTTAACATACAACCAATAACGTTGATCTAGAGACAAATCACCTCAAATTTAAAGGAAATGAGCATATATATTCTATCGATCAAAAATAACCTAGATTGCAGTATTATCTTGAGATGTCATTGGTAATCCCACAACGAAGTCCTTGGATATATTTTACCATTTCCACTCGGGCACAGGTAAAAACTGAAGCATCCCTTTTGGTAACTACCACTATAATTTATCCTACTGATAGGTTAAACACTTCACATAAAAATTTGTAATATATCTATTCATTCCATCCCCCCAGTAATACTCTTGAAGAACTATTTGCATCTTAGTACTACCAAAATGAACTAAAAATGGGAAACTATAAACATCACATAACTACTAATTCTTTAACTATGAATCACAAGTCACAGATAATCTCTTCCCAAATCTCAAAACACAATCATTATCAACATTAAATTCTGGAAACATACCATTCTGAACCAACTCTTCCTTTTTCTGAAACTCACTATCTTCCATCTGTGCTTGCTTTATTCTGTCTAATAGAAATGATTTCACTGACTCCTAATACTAAATAGAAGTATTTCTTGAAAAAAAAATCAATTCCAAAGTTCAAAAAATCAAAAACCAAAGGATCTCATTCCAAACGTATCATGGTTAATGAAGCATTAATTTTTTTGACTCAATACATCAACCTCTTTATCTGCTTTTCCTAGAGGGTAAAGGATCATGAAATTATAATCCTTGATTAATTCCTCTCATCTCCTCTTTATCATGTGAAAATATTTCTTAATGAATATATTATTCAAAATTTTGTGGTCAGAATATATTTCTCATTCTAGTCCACACAAATCAGGCCTCTAATTTTGTTTATGAAAAAACAACAATAGATAATTAAAAATCATGTGTAGGGTAATTTTACTCATGAGGTTTCAACTTATGTGAAGCATAATAAATTATCTGATCATTCTTCAAAAAGAAATATCCATTTACTTTCATCAAACAACACAATAAATAACAAACACATTATTTATAGAAGGCAGTTCCATAGCCGGAGAATTCACTAATATTGTTTTCAATTCTTGAGGAAAATCATCACATTATTTTGCCCAAATTTTTTTAACACCATTTGTTGATAACATAGTCATTAAGCTTGATAACCATGAAAAATTATCAAAAAAAAACCTCTTGTAATAACCTTCCAAACCAAGAAAATAATGGATCTCAGTTATATTTGTGGGTCTCTCCATTCTTCAACAACTTTTATTTTAGCATGACCAACAGTTATGCCATTTTTCGAAACAATGTGACCTCGAAAAGAAATTTGTTGTAACCAAAAATCACATTTTCTAAATTTCCCATACAGTTTCATTTCTATTATGTTTTTCAAGACAACCCTTAAATGTATTTCATGTTCTACATTTCATTTATAATAAACCAAAATATCATCAATTAACGAAACCAAAAACTTATGCAAGAACTCATATAAAATTCTATTCATAAATGCATGAATAAATTAGTTGCATTGGTTAATCCAAAAGGCATAACTAAATATTCATAATGGCCATATATACTATGAAACACGGTCTTTGTTATGTAAACATCTTTTACTTCCAAATTATGTTACCTTGACATCTTGCCAATCTTTGAAAAATAATGAGCTCCCTGGAGCTGACCAATGAAATAATTGATATGAGGAAAAAAACTTATTCGTAATAGTGATGTTATTCAATGCTCTATAGTAAATTAATAGTCTCATTGAAACATATTTATTTTTAACAAATAGGATAGAAGCGCCCCATTGTGATGTGCTAGGTCGAATGAATCATTTTTCTAATAAATCCGATGATTGTATCTTTAACTCTAAAAGTTAATTTTGAGACATCTGATAAGGGAATTTGGAAATTGGATTTGCATCAAGAACTATGTCAATTGTAAATTCAACTTCCTGATCATGTATAATACTAGAAAACTCATCGGAAAAAACATCAAGATACTCATTTACCAGTGCCACATTATTAATCTGGATAGTTTTTTGGTTTTCATCAATATGTGAAATGTAAAATTCATTTCCATATTTTATTATTTTCTCAACTTAGTGATATGTTATCAAAAGTAAGGGTTCACTCATGTACACAAAATGAATATCTTTTAGAAAAGAAACCTTTTTAGATCTATATTCTTTATTAGAATGATAAACAGAAGGCCATTCCATTCAAAAAATAACATCAAACTCTAATAGAGGGAAAACGATAAATTTTGCATGCAGATTCCTTCCACAAAAATGGTCAGGAAGGTTCTAATAATTATTTTTTGTCTCAAAATTTTTTCAAGGTATTTTTACCATATGTTGAAGATTGATATCTTAATATGGAATTACCAGTTTTTATAAATATTTATGAAATAAATGAATGTGTAGGCCATGAATCAAACATTACATTGGCATAATCCGAACAAACAAACAATGTACCTAATATTACATCATTTTATGACCCAACATCTATTGAAGTAGTTTCAAAGAATTTCACCACACCGTTATGATTTTAGTTTGCTTCCAATTCCTCAGTTGACTTCTTCATTGGAGAATTATTTTCATAATGACCCATTTCATTTCACTTAAAACATCTTACCGATGGCTTTTCGTTGCCTACTTGATCATCTTCCTTAGAGTTACAAGGAATATAACAATACTTAACACACTTGAAGCACTTTCCAGACATTGATAAACATTCTCCAAGATTCTTTTTACCACAATTCTCACAAGATGGATATATAGTTTTCTTACCTCTAGGATTCATTGATAAATTCTTTCCCTTTCCCTACCAATTAGTCCTCTTATTCCATGTTTGTCAAAGAACACATGATCATCAGAAAAATTTATTTCCTCCTCCGCACATCGAACAATATTTTCATTACTTTTGAACAAACAAGTAAAATATGTTCTTCAATATCACAACATCGGTCTTGAGTAAAATCTATATTTGTTACTATCATGATCTCTAATGAAATTTAGAGCATACCTTTCTAGTCGAGTTAACTTTATTTCATAAGCATCCACTAAGTCATTCTCCTACCTCCTTTCCAGGAATTGTTTTTCCATCCTTTTTCTAATCACCTTAGGAAAATATTTTTTCAAAAAACATAACTTTTAATTCATCCCAATAAAGAGCATAAATATCCTCACAATCCCTAATATTTTTCACCATTGACCACCACTGATTAGCTTAACCTTCCAAACAGTAAATAGAGATACTAACCTATTGATGTTAAGAACACCCCATGACATCAAATATTTTCTTTAGTGCTTTAATCCACCCTTAAGCTAACACATGTTCGAATGATCCTCTGAATGATTGAGGTCGTTGCATCAATAAATTCTCCTCTACTAATATGTTCCTCTGTGGTTCATATAGAGGATCTTGTGCATGGATATTATCACCATTTATAGCCAATGTTAATAGTTCTATCACTTCAACAAACTATTAAATTCCAATTCCGACCATCTCTGGTTGTTTATTTGAATGATTTCCTTCCTCCTGATGTCGTCGCAATATAGCTACCCTATTTCCTCTTCATAAAACCATTATAAACACAAAAAATATCATTATAAAAGAAAACTGGTAATATGTAAACTATACATCACTTAAATCTTATCCGAAACTTATTTATGGATATTAATTTAACAATAACCTAACTCCTAACGTTTTATAAACCAACCTAGGATACCAACTATAAGGACCTTGTCATCAAACATAACATAATATTGAAATAAATAAATAATTCCCATTGAGGATCTTTTCAGGTTTTCAGTTATAGAGAAATGGTTCATAACTATTACATTACATCCAAAAAGTTACAATGTACACACATATAATTAGTTACCATATTTTTTAGAAAATAAAAATTCATGAAAGAAAATAGTCATGTATAGTTCCTTGTTTTTAACTACACGACTTTTCCTTAATCCCGTCGTTGACCCTATTACACTTTATGTCATATAAATAACATTTCAAAAAACATGGGATGAGCATACAAAGTCCAGTAAGGGATACACAAAAAGAAAAACTGTATGTTTTTCAAAACAACATATAAACCAAGTATAATGTATCATATGAATTACAATTCACATTTATGAAGTATTAAATACTCTTGAATATATGATCATTTCGTACCCCCTTTGTAACCTAAGTATTTCTATAAAACCCATATAAATAACACATAACATATAAATGTATCATGGGACATAAAAATTTGTAAATGGAATAAACATATCGTCGACTTCCACAAATATCACTAAATGGAATAGCCATATGGACGACATCCATACTCAATGAATTAGAGGTTATAACATAACTACATGTCCTGGTTTATAACAGAATCACCCATCATTTATTTTATCACATAACCACCCTTCAAATTTTTAAGTACCATTTTAAAATAATCTCACATACAACAAATATGAAGGATGGAAAACTTTTCCACATTTCAATCACAATACATCACGTAAAAATATTGACATAAAAATACTTTATCAAAACCATATTCAATACAAAAATACATAAAAGAGTATATGGTATTTAAATTCTTTTATAAATATTACATTCTGTTAAGGAAGCCAATGATCAAATAATACTCATAGCGTGTGATGGTCATTGTCACCACGTACACTAAAAGAAAAAATATTTTTTTGTCATTTATTAAAATGATTTGTAGAAAAATATTCTCATTGAATAAAATGGAAGAAAAAATGTGATTATACATCATATAAAAAAATTAGTGTATTAAAAACAAATATTCCACTATGAAAGGAGATTAAGACGATGTCTCTTACCTCATAACTGACAAGGCTCGTTCGTTCTTTAATCTCTTGAATAATAAACTAATGCTAATTTATACTTGATTAATGGCCTATTTTCAAGTTTATAATTCCTATTAATTCACTTATGACCATGTTATTATCATTATGAAATCATTTAAGTTAATAATGTTCTTTTTGTAGATAATTTGTACTTGAGTAAAAAATGGACTTCTTATAATTACATGTTGTTCATGTGGTAGAAAGATCATTATATCTATAATTATATTCAGGATTTAGATATAAAATATAAAAAATATATCTAGGATATACATGTATTTACAATAGTACATAACATTTTCAGATAATAAATGAAATGCACCATTCATGGAGACGGTAAGCCGTACATAATTATAAAAGCTACTTCCATTTGTATATCATATTTTAATGGAATGTAAACATAATGAAAAATAATTATATTATAATTCCGTTATAATTGTAAAGACCCGTAAATTTCAAGGTAATTTTTTTCCTAAATTCATTTGGATTTTATGAGTACGCAGTTTCTTACGACACTTGATTCCGAGGCCCGGTGTGCCAAGAATCAATTTCCGAAGTTTAGCTCGGGTACGTTCAGTGAACGAACAAGCGGGATTTTCTATCTTTTAAATGGGTGCTCTGAATTGAAATCTGAGGGAACTGATTGAACCGTAGAGCCGGTAATTGCTTAGGAGGACCTTTACCAAAGGTGAAGTTTCTTGTGAGGAGTTGTAAAAAAATGTTGATTAAATAAAAATTAAAATAATATTGTGTTACAATTTTATTTATTTATTCTAAGTGGTTATATAGTAGGTGTGGGAGTTGGGGTGGGACCCAATTGTTACTAACTACCCTTGAGAGGATAATGGTGAGGTGGGGCCAACACGAGCCTCAACTCTTCACATTCCCTAACTCCCTAACTCCCCCTTTATTCGATTAACTCCCATCTCTCCCTCTTTAAGGCTTGCCAACATAACAGATAATTAATTGGACAACTCATGTTTAATTAATTATGTGAACTGGTTTTGAATTTTGTTATTTGAAATTAATTCCTTGTTTTAATAAAATAAGAGGAGTATTATTTTAATTGGGGGTTGGCTCGATGTGTTGAGGATTGGAGGAGGGAGCTCTAGTTCCTTTGGAAGAACTTCATCCTTTCACGAATAACTTCAACTCTCCGACGAAGAACGTTGACTCGGCGACTCGATTTCTCTATCCTCATCTTCCTCCATGAGAAGGGAGGAGACACAGACGACATGGGAATTCTCCAGTGATGCCACCATCCACGGAGCATGACAACCGTGAACTTCCTTCGAGGTAGGGGTGTGTTTGGATAGGGAAATTATTGGTTCTTCTTCCATGTTTTTGTTCCTTTTAAACCACTTGGTATCGAACTAATGCGGAAGGGACCAGACCAAACTAACACGGACCGATTCCTCTACCATTCTTGTGAATTTGTGGAGTTCTTCAAGCGTTCTTGATCAGTGAATCAAGTTATGTTTTCGGAGTGAATAGGAAACCCGAAAACATCGTAAATGGCCTCAGAGCTTTGAGGAGACCTAGAAGTGGAAATTTTGTGGAAATAGGATCATCATAAAGAAGAACAAACACCATGAGAGGCATGCTAGTCAGAGGCTCCATTTCTCGAAAATTCCAGAATACACAGCATGTCCACCAGAAGCACACGCCATGTAGTACAAGCGTACTGTAGCATCTATTTCGGTCGTTAGAAAAGTAACACACAGCGTGTGACTCTAGACACATGGTGTGTACTCTCCACACAGTTTTTTAGAGGAGGTTTCAATGGACATGGATTATGTTCAGGGAAAATACACGAACATAGACAGAAATACATGACCATTAAACACAGAGTGTATTCACTTCGTAGAAAGGCAGAAGCGGCTTCACGAGGCTCGGCGTGTAATTTGGGAGATACATGAGGATAGACAGAACCACACGGCCAAGAGTAATGGTATGTACTACCCTCACCATGGCAGAAGCGGCTTCGTAATGACTCGTCATGTATTCTGGGAATACATGGACACGGGGTGGAGTACATGGGTAGGTACTCCACCACACGGCCAGGCATGGCCAGCATACACGGAGCCAATCCTAGAAGTTTGGACACTGCATGTTACCATACCACACACAGTGTACTTACTTTTTATGCGAACATCCCTTGGACATGGGTTCTGGTACACAGACAGTACCCGTGGACTGAAGAAACGGCGTGTAACCATACCAAATATTGTGTACTTAATTTTTTTACATGACCAGCCCCATGACACTGGCCGTTTCAAATGGACAGTACCTGGTGTCTGATGAAACAGTGTGTATTTCTTACCTACATGTCATATACTTTAGGAAAATGCCTTGGTTGTCTTGTTGTCCGTGACTTGGGCACATTATGCTTGGTTTTTCCCCAATAACATGGGTTAGAACATTGGGATACATCATCTTTGGTCTTCATGATGGGGTATGTATCCACCCCTTTGAATCGAGGAGCAGACCCTCCTAAAATCGAGTATGATGTGTGCCGGAACCCTAGAGCTGGATGGGATTGTGATGACTACCGTGTTGGGATTCTCTGTGTGTTCGACGACGATGACGACTGTACTTTTATCCTACGTGGGTTTGGTAGCGAGGATGATTGTACATAGATCCTATGTGGGTTTGATAGTGATGGTTACTGTACTAGGATCATACGTGGGTTAGGCAGTGACGACTGCTATACTTGGATCCTATGTGGGTTCGGTAGGGGAGATGATTCGGAGGCTACCTCTATCATCTCCACCCCTATTCGTGAGTAGTGTACCTGTGTGAGCTAAGTCTTGACATTTAATCATTATCACTTGATAAGATCTATGTGTTTTCCTGTGTGGATTGGGTTGTGATTTCCTGTGTGGATTGGGTTGTGCTTTCTTGTGTGGACTGGGTTGTATTTTCCTGTGTGGATAGGGTTGTACTTGGGCTCGTGAGTTGGAACCGAACAATAATTGATGAGTTAGGTATATGTAAAGGCATATACCTATGTATAGTTGTTTGATACTTCGTGATTGTATATTTCCTTTGTGGTTTATCCTTTTTGGATTCTGGGAGGCCTTTGGGGGTCTCAAGGTCCCTAATGAGTATTGTATACTCACCCCTGCACGAGTTATGCCTGCACTATGTTGTGTTGGTTGTAGACAACAGACAGCACTGAGCGTGGTTGAGGCTTGGGGAGCGGAACCATATATAGAGGTATACAATCAGGAGGGACGTACACGGAGCGGACGACTAGACCCGAGGAGCTGAGGAGACCATATGTACCCAACCATCAGGTGGGATAGCCGGAGGATGACTCAGTGGTTGATGATTTATGTTACTGTTGTCGTACTTTCTTTTCAGTTGTACTGTACATTCAGTAGGGTTTGTATTGTAGACCATTTACTTTCTAGCACTTACTTTTGTACTCAGTTTATTTAGTGTTTATTTCAGCTTGCATTCTCTGTTGTGTTTCTTTACTTATATAATGGAAATGCCTTCCCTTTTATCGGGATTTATGCCTTTGGGGCTAGTCTCTATCCATTGGCCTATGGATGGTGGGCTTGGTGTAGTCACGACATGGGCCCCGAGGACGGGTCATGACCAATTGGTATCAAAGGAGTCTGTTCTACCATTAAACATAGGACTCTGATAATTTATTTCTGTGAAGAAATAGTGTTAAGCGTATTGAGTGTGGTTATCAGTCCAGGGAGTCTAGTGTTGGTGCGGTATCCGAAATATCGATACACCATGGCCCTAACTTCTGATTTCCGACTAAGTGCCCGAAAACACTTATTGCATTTGTGTTTCAAAAGTTTTCTTTATGATTTCTTGGTGTCATCTCACGAGGTATACTATATTATTCATGGAACACCTTTTTTTTTCAGGATGGCCCCATGATGGAAGCTAGCTAGGGTTCCGAGGTTTGTGAGAGATGGCTCCCCACCGAGCGATGAGGCCTAGGTGCAGGGTCCCATTACAGTGGAGCCACCAGTGGTACCTCTACCTACCGAGCCACCGATGTCCCAGCAGCTGAGAGTGCACGTCACCGGATTGCACTGCATGAGTTTCAATGTTAGAGACCACCCAGGTTCAACTGGGAGACAGACCCTCGGGCAGCCAAGGATTGGTTGGAGGCTTATGTCCGAGTCTTTAGATTAGTAGGGACACCTGCTGACCTCATGGTGATCCTTTTGTCGAGTCTCTTGCACGGATCAACAGGTAGATGGAAGAGCCTGATGCACCAAGTTTACAACAAGGCATCTCTTCTATGGACATACATTGTGAGTTTCTTCTGCTCGGAGATTGTTCCAGCCACCCATCGTGTGGTGCACATCAAGAGTTACTATAGTTGCGGCAGGGCTGGATGATTGCAGCCCAGTACGCGGTGAGATTTACTGTCCTCTTGCGCTACTCCTTGAACATGGTACGGGACACATTCTTCCAGGCCCAGACTTTCGAGCAGGGATGAAGCCATGATATCAGGGCTTTGATGATCTCCCTGAGCATTCTGACGTAGGAATGAGTACTAGAGCGAGCCCTACTTGTGGAGAGCTTCATTTCTGAGCCTACACTAGCAGCGATGCCTACCATTGGGAGACATGTGGCGGAATATTATGTATCCAGTAGTAGACAGATGTCACAGATGTCCAAGTGGACCAGGCCATCTGATGGGTGACCTCAGGATACTGGTTCAGATGTGCGGAGCACACGCAGTAGAGCCAATCATACGAGAGGCAGATAGTGCTATGCATGCGGCGAGCAGGGCCACATGGCTCATGACTGCCTGACCCGCCATACAGAGAAGCAACAGATGGTTGAGGGACCACCCATGAAGAGGTAGAGGTTCGACTGTGGCAGTCTGCAGGGAGTATGAAGACGTGGTAGAAGAGCTGGCCAAGCAGCGGGTGGTGGGTGATTCTTGGAGGCTCTACTACCACCACCAGGAGGTCCACCCCAATCACAGTGAGCTGGCGAACATAGGCAGGAGCCACTTCAGGCATTAGAGGCTTACTACCACAACGCACCTGAGATGATTCGAGGTACTCTCTCTATCTACTCCAACCTTGATTCAATTATTATTGACACAGGATAGAGTCATTCGTTCATTGTTGCTACAATTTTTCAGAGGCCGTAGATTCCGACGGAGCAATTGGATTGATCATTACAGCTAGATACTACTACGGGAGCAGACTCGAAGATTACGCACTCGTTCCGGCAGTGTGAGCTAACTCTAGGAGGCGAGAGCTTCGGCTGGGATCTTCTTGTAGTGGTTTCGAGGCCTTACAATGTCATCATGGGAATGGATTGGTTATCTACAATACATGCGTAGATCGACTGTATTAGGAGCAAGGTGCGTTGTGCTCGCACCGATTAGAGCAGGTTCACCTTCACTGGCGAGAAGGGATCCTTTGTAGCGCAGGATGGACTCACACAGAGGAGAGGACATCTGATCACCCATAAGATGGCTAGTCTCATCCTCAGAGCAGTTGATGTGTGAAGTTCGAGTTTTCCTGTTGTGGTGGATCAGTATGCAGACGTTTTTCCTGATGACGTTCCAGGACTACCTCCCCATAGAGAGGTAGAATTCTATATTGACCTGTACCCCAGGGCAACCCCGATATTTACTCCAACATATCAGATGGATTCTGCTGAGCTTCATGAGATGCGGGTACAGCTGGAGGACTTGCAGGGAAAGGGATTTATCTGACCTAGTGTTTCACATTGGGATTCCCCGATTTTGTTCACCAAGAAGGAGGACGGGAGCATGCGACTGTGTGTCGACTACCGTCGCCTGAATCAGGTGACTGTGAAGAACATGTATCCACATCTGAGGATTGAAAACCTCTTTGATCAGCTCAAGGGAGCATGATGGTTCTGGAAGATAGACCTCAGGTCAGGCTATCATCAGCTCAGAGTTTTAGACGAGGATGTGCAGAAGACGACCTTCAGGTGTCGGTATGGCCACTATGAGTTCTTGGTTATGCCTTTCGGCATAACCAACACTCCGGTAGTGGTCGTGAGTCTCATGAACAAGATCTTCCATCCTTACCTCAATTGATTTGTCGTTGTCTTCATAGACGACATACTGATTTACTCATCTATTGAGGAGGAGCATGCCACCACTTGCGGGTTGTACTGGATACACTCAGAGAGAACCAGATTTATGGTAAGCTCTCGAAGTGTCATTTCTAGATTCTAGTGTTCCACTTCTTTTGGAATGTCATCTCTAAGGTGGGAGTTGTAGTGGATCATGCGAAGATCGAGGTAGTTCTAGCTTGGGAGACACCTAAGAGCGTGACAGAGGAGCGGAGTTTCCTAGGTCTGGCTGGGTACTATCCATGATTTGTGCCAGACTTCTCTAGAGTTTCATCACCACTTTTAGAAATGAATATGAAAGGGAAACCATTTATGTAGTCAGAAATATGACAGCCAATCTTCTAGAAGCTGAGAAAAATTTTTACCAGTGCACCCATCTTGATGCTAACGGAAGAGGGAGTAGGGTATGTAGTATACTGCGATGCATCATGGACCAGACTCGGGTGTGTATTGATGCAGGTGTAGGAAGTGATCGCCTAAGGATCACAATAGTTGAGGAAGCATGAGCATAACTACACTATCCATGACCTGGAGTAAGCAGTACTGGTCTTCGCCTTGATGATGTGGCAGCACTATCTGATGGGTGAGCACTTTACAGTCTACTCTGAACACCAGATTCTCAGGTACATATTCTCGTAGAAGGAACAGAACCTCAGACGGAGGCGATGTCTCGAGTTCCTCCAGGACTATGACATTGAGATAGTCTATACTCTTGGGAAGGGGAACGTAGTAGCCGATGCTCTCAGCAAGAGGTCGGGCATTCAGCTACTTGGAGAGGTTACATAGATGTTATCCGCATTGTAGATATTGTTCGTGGATAGAGACAGGAAAGCCTTTCTACAGTCGCTCACCATCACTACTCCACTACTTCAGTAGGTCAGGGAGACACAGCATGTGGATGATGACTGTGAGTTGCAACGTCCTCAGATATCCTCCTCGATGGCACCTGATAGATTTTCTACATGAAGAGAGCACTCCATCCCTTTTAGAGGATGTACCATGGTGCCTGTAGCATTAAAGGAGGAGGTTATGAGAGAGTTTAACACTTACTTATTGGCGGTACATCTAGGAGTAGCGAAGATGTGCCAGGATCTCAGATGACAGCACTGGTGGCCGGGTATGAAGAAGGCTGTGGAAAATTTCATTTCTCGATGCCTCACCTGCCAGCAGGTGATGGCGGTGCACCTAGTACCAGCAGGTTTCGTACATCCCTTAGAGGTCCTAGAGTGGAAGTGGGATGAGATATCTATGGATTTAGTGACTGGACATCCATGCACACATAGAGGAGACGACTCCAATTGGGTGATTGTCGACCGACTCACCAAGTCAGCCCAATTCTTACCTATCAGAGAGAAGGGCTCAATGGTGATATTGGGATCACTCTACGTTCAGGATATTGTACGGATTAATGGTGTACCATCATCTATCATCTCTGATCGAGTCACTAGATCTACTTCCATGTTTTGGAAGGGTTTGCAGGAGGCATTTGGGATGCAGCTATGCCTGAGCACCGCCTTTCATCCTCAAACAGATGGTCTGGCGGAGAGGACCATTCAGAACCTCGAGGACATGCTTCGTGCATGTGTCCTCGACTATTGGTTGTAGATGGGAGGATCAACTACCTTCGTTGGATTTTTATACAACAACAGTTACCACTCCACTATCGGGATGACACCATACGAGGCATTATACGACCGACCTGGTAGATCACCTCTGTGCTGGACATACCCTGGGAATTCAGCACTTGTAGAATAATAGATGGTCCAAGCTACGATAGAGAAGGTGCATATCATCCAGTATCGGATTACGATTTCCCAGAGCTAATAGAAGTCCTATGCTGATAGGAGGCAGAGAGCACTGGAGTTCAAGGATGGTGACCATGTTTTCTTACGGGTCTCACTTCGACGTGGATTACATAGATTTGGCCGGGGTGACATGTTATCTCCACGATTCATCAGACCATTACAGGTTCTTAGTAGGATAGGCGATGTGGCTTATCACCTCGCTCTTCCACATCTGTTACACCGGGTGCACGATGTCATCCATGTATCTCAACTGAGGAGATGCGTTCACGACCTGATGCATATCATTGATAATGGGGAGCTGGACATCGATGAAGGGGAAAATTTTGCGGAGGTCCCGGTGGAGATCGAGGATCGACAGGAGAGGGTCCTATGTGGATGATTGATTCTTATAATGCGCATCAGGTGGCAGAATGGGAACCTCCAAGAGAGCTCATGGGAGAAGGAGGCTTAGATGTGTGCACAATACGCTCATTTTTTCCATAGTTTATGATGTATCCTTACTGGGACGTAAAGCCCTGAGGTGGGAGTAATGTAAAGACCCTTAAATTTCAAGGAAATTGTTTTCTTAACTTCATTGGGATTTTACGAGTACGCAGTTTTTGAGGAAATTTGATTCTGAGGCCCGGTATTCCATGAATCAATTTCCAAATTTTAGCTCCGGTACATTTAGTAAACAAACGACTAGGTTTTTCTGTCCTTTGAATGTGTGATTGGAATTGAAAACTGAGGGCACCGATAGAACCACATCACTGGTAATTGCTTAAGAGGACCATTACCGAAGGAGTGTTTACATGGGAGGAGTTGTAAATAAATGTGGATTAAATGAAAAGTAAAATAAAAATGTGTTACAATTTTATTTTTTTTATTCTATGTAGTTATATCCTAGGTGTTGGAGTTGGGGTGGGACCCACTAGTTACTAACCACCCTTGAGAGGATAAATGTGAGATGAGGCCCACATGAGCCCCAACTCTTCACATTCCCAAACTCCCTAACTCCCCCTTTATTTGAGTAACTCCCCTCTCTCCCTCATTATGGCATGACAACATAACACATAATTAATTAGACAACTCATGTTTAATTAATTAAGTGAATTGGTTTTGAATTTTGTACTTTGAAATGCATGCCATGTTTTAATAAAATAAGATAAGTCTTAATTTAATTGGGGGATGGCTCATTGTGTTGAGGATTATAGGAGAGAGCTCTAGTTCCTTTGTAAGAACTTCATCCTTCTGCGATGAATGTCAACTCTCCGACGAAGAATGTTGACTTGGAGGCTCGGTTTCTCTATCCTCTTCTTCCGTCGTGACTAGTGAGGAGACACCGACGACGTGGGAATTCTCCAGTGATGCCATCATCCACAACGCTTGACAACAGAGAACTTCCTTCGAGGTAGGGGTGTGTTTGTATTGGGTAATGATCGGTTCTTCTTCCATGTTGTTGTTCATTTTAAACCATTTGTTATCAAATTAATGCAGAATGGACCAGACTAAACTAACACGGACAAAATCCTCTGACGTTCTTGTGAATTTGTGGATTTCATCAAGCAGTCTTGAGCGGTGAATCCAGTTATGTTATTGGAGCCGATCAGCGGACCAAAAACATCATAAATAGACTTAGAGCGTTGGGACAACCTAGAAGAGGATGTTTTGTAGAAATCGAATCATCAGAATGAAGAACAGACACCTCGGGAGGCATGCTGGTCAGAGGCATCATTTATGGAGAATTATAGAATACACATCATGTACATCAAAAGCACACTCCATGTAGTACAACAATACTGTGTCTTATGTTTTTGTTGTTTGAAAAGTATCACATAGCGTGTGACTCTAGACACACGGTGTGTACTCTCCACACTGTTTGTCAGAGGAGGCTTTGATGGACATGGCTGGTATTCAGGGAAAATACAAGGAGACAGACAGCAATACAAGGCCATGTAGCACGGCGTGTATTCTCTTTATATAAAGGAATAAGTGGCTTCGTGAGGCTCATCATGTAATTTTGGAGATACACGGACATTAGCAGAACCACATGACCAAGAGGCATGGCGTGTACTACCCTCACCATGGAAGAAGAAACTTCGTGATGGCTCAACATGTATTCTGGTAATACATGGACACGGGGTGGAGTACACGGGAAGGTACTCCAACACACAACCAGGCTTGGCTAGTGTACACGGATCCGACCTCATAAATTTGGACATGGCGTGTAACCATACCACATGTCGTGTACTTACTTTTTATGTGAACAACCCTTCTACATGTGCTGTGGTATACAAACAATACCCCTGTAATGAAGACACGGACTGTAACCATAACACACGTTGTGTATTTAATTGTTTTACACAACCAGCCCCATGACATGGGCTGTTCACACGGGCAGTACCCGGTGTCGGATGACACAGCGTGTACTGCATACCTACACATCGTGTACTTTAGGAAAATGCCTTGGTTTTCTTGTTCTCTGTGACTTGGGAATTTACTACTTGATTTTTCGATTATGAAGTGGGAAGAAACGTTGGGATACATCATCTCTGGTCTTCGTGGCAGTTGATGTATCCACCCCTTTGAATCGAGGAGTGGACCCTCATGGAATCGAGTATGCTGTGTGCGGGAACCCTAGAGCTGGTGGCGATTGTGACGACTACCATGCTGGGATCCTCCGTGGGTTCGACGATGATGATGATTGTACTTGGATCCTATATGGGTTCGCCTATGAGGATGACTATACTTGGATCCTATGTTGGTTTGACAGTGATGGTTACTTTACTAGGATCATACGTGGGTTTGGCAGTGATGACTTATGTACTTGGATCCTACATGGGTTCGGTAGGGGAGATGATTCAGAGGCTACATATATCGTCTACACCCCTATTCATGAGTAGTATACATGTGTGAGTTGAGTCCTGAATTTCAATCATTATCACTCGATAAGATCGACGTGCTTTCCTTTGTGGATTGGGTCGTGCATTCCTGTGTGGATTGGGTTGTGCATTCCTATGTGGACTGGGTTGTATATTCCTGTGTTGACTGGGTTGTACTTGGGCTCATGAGTTGGAACCAAACAGTAATTGATGACTTAGGTATATGTATGGGCATATACCTATGTAGAGTTGGTTGATACTTCGTGTTTGTATCTTTCCATTTTGGTATATCCTTTGTGGATTCTGGGAGGCCTTCGGGGGTCTCGAGGTCCCTACTAAGTATCCTATACTCTACCCTGCACGGGCTGTGCCTGCACTACGTTGTGCTGGTTGAAGAAGATGGACAGCCCTAAGCGTGGTTGAGGATTGTTGAACGGAACAATATCTAGAGGTGTACTATCAGGAGGGACGTACACGGAGCAGACATACAAACTTGAGGAGCTGAGGAGACCATTTGTATCCACCCTTCAGGTGGGATAGCCGAAGGATGACTCGGTGGTTACTGATTTACTTTACTGTTGTCATACATTCTTTTCAGTTATATTGTACTTTCAGTTGGGTTTTTATTTTGGCCCATTTACATTCTAGCACATACTTTTGTACTCATTTTACTTAGTGTTTATTTCAGATTGCGTTCTCTGTTGTGTTTCATTACTTATAATAAGGCAATGCCTTTCCTTTTATCAGGATTTAAGCCTTTGGTGCAAGTCACCATCCCCTGGCCTATGGAAGGCGGACTTGGGGTAGTCATGGCATGGGCCTTGTGGACGGGTTGTGACTATAATATAATAAATAATTTCTTTTACTCTACCCTTTATAATTTCACAAAAGGCATGAACGAGTCATATCATTTTGAGGGGGTGGTAGTTCGCACTTTCACAAAAAAATATATCATGTTTACCCATAATGGAAACCAAAAAATTATTCTATAAATGAAAAATATAGATGCATAGAATAAATATTAATATACTATATATCATATATAAATATAGTTCCATCATAATGGATTCCATGAGAAGTTTTTTGATATATTTTAACAATCATCATTTCGTGAGGAGTAGTTCACAATCCACAGAAACAATATGTTCTTTACCCATTAGACGGAGGTGTGTGTAAGTGTAGTTAAAATACATCTAGTAAAAACAACCTATTATACAGGGGAGAATATTTTTGTTATAAAATAAAGGAATAATAAATGTTTATGGGGTTCGAGAAGTAAAATAATACAAAATAAAACAACAGAATATAAGAGATATTTTTACCTATAATTCATGTAACTCCCTTTGGCTTGAACCAAAAGGACTTTTTACAGTTCTTTATACCTTAGGTAATGCTTCTAGGTGGAATAGATGGATATTTGGGGCTTATTTGGGTAGGTTTTGGATGAGCCAAGGGGATTTCTAATTGTGATAAATGGGTTAGAGGTGACGGATTTTTATAAGGGGGAGGATAGGGTCTTTAGAAAAGTGTGAAAATATTATTTTATTATATAGTTATTTTCGGATTATAAAGGTCAAATATTTATTAAAGTAAAAGATAAGATGACTGAGGGTCGAAATAAAATCATCCAATAAGAATTGGGAAGGTATTGGATATTATTTTAATATTTATATTCTTAATTTTTAAATCATTTATTAATGAGGTAAACACTACATCAATATTGTGTCATAAATCATTTTATATTTTTGATTCCTAAAAATTATATAAAAAATATAATGATGTAGGAAATATTTTGTAGAATTATTAATAATATATATATTCTAAATGATAACTTATATAACCTTATGTAAAAATTATGTTACTAAATGTTAATTTTTATGTCATTTTGTCATTACTTTATGTTAATTAAAATAAAGTGTCATTATCACTCCCAAGTTGCCCCATGGGGTCCAAATATCGACCCAAGGATGCTCATGGATAGAAGTGTATCAACCAATAAAATTATTAAACATTTTAGGGTAATGTTATATTGTTATATTAATATTTATGTACCCTTATTTTCCATATTTACTTTTTAACCACGGTAAATAAAATATTTTCTTATGTAAATATTCATAATGCCTAAAAATAAGAGTTATCTTTTAACCAAATTTGGACCTCCTAATTCCAAATATGGAGTCAATTTCTTCAAATTCATATCACAGAAGGGGAAAATTAATTTAAAAATAATTTTTCAAGTTAAAAGAAGAAGCGTGTTTAAAAAAAATATTAACTATAAAATGATTGAAACTTGTTTATGTCCAATATCAAAGTGAAATTAATTTAAATGGAAACATTGGATTAAATGGTAAAAATATAATCTATTTATACTTTAAAACCAATTAAATGGATAATCTTTCCATATAAATAAACTATATTAAATGGAAGTATTGAATTAACATACATTATTTTACATTATTCATTAAAAAATGATTTTTATCAGAAAAATACGATGAATTTACCCAAAGTAAATTTTGATTTCTTGATTTTAAAAAAATATTTTATTTGGTCATATAAAACATATAAAAGTGACCAAAACTAGATTTAAAGAGTATTCTCCATCAAAAGGTGGTAAAAAACATTTTAAAGAAAATTTTTCTTAAAATTATATGCATTCATATTTTATGCCTCAAATTTTTATTCGGTAAATGAAAAAACATTTAACAAACATGTATTATCATATTGTTTCCAATACAACAAATAGTCATTAACTACATTTTAAAATAATAATATTATATTATTATTGTGTGAGGTATGATTTAAATGAAACCTGTTGTTGAATATCGTGTATGCAATCGAATATAGAAACCCCATTAAGGAAAAATTAATATCTAATTAAAAAATATTTATAAATATTAAAATTTTATCTTTCTTTACTAACTAGAGATGTTAAAAATAATCAAATGGTTTTTTCCAATGGTGTTTTCAAATAGAGAGTTGAAAAAGTTATTTTATAACTCCAATTTTAAATCTTATAAAAATATTTGTCTTGCCAATGTGAAGACGACTCACCCTCTCAAAGAAATCAATTAAATTAGATAAAAAGTTTTTTTTTATAATTGGAGTGTCCACTAAGACACAATAAAATTAATCAAACAAATCCAAAACCATGTTATTTTAAAGATAAAACATATATTGGTTGAACAACTCATTTATTATATTGTATCATATAACTATTGGGTCATTATGATGTCATAAAACACATTATAATATTAAAAGGTAATTAATTTTAACCCAAAAATTTGAATGTCTCATAAAATTACGAAAAATTCATCTTTGGATAATATCAATGTACTGTTTTAAAAAATAATATTCATTTTATAAAAATAATTTTTTAAATATGAGAATTTTTTAATTTACAATTAAAAACTAATATTTTTCCAAAACTCATGGGTTTTGTCAAAAACAGGTTTAAAACATAAAAAATCAAAATTTTATTAATAAAAATTATACGATTATTTATATTTCAAAAAAAATTATTATGTAAAAAATTATTATTAATATTTTTAATTTAATAATCCATTAATTCCTCAAAATATATTTCTTAATTGAATATTAACTAAAAATACTCTTTGTGATTTAAAAACATTATACAATGTAACAATAATAAAATTAATTTATATTCTTTATTCTATAAATAATAATGCACATAATCATAGTTCTAGGGTCTTTACATAACCCCTTACAAAACATGCATATGACCTAAGGTAAAGGTGTGTGATGGTGAAATGCTCTTGGGGTTTATCAGATAACAAACCTCAGGTGGTAATCTCTATCAACATACCCTTCTCCTATAGATTGTTCCATTCAATATTAATATGTTTAAGCACATCTTGTAATTGTACAAGAGAAAAGACCAATTTTGATACACCCATTCTGAGCTCTAGAAAATGGGCTTCGTATGGAGAACTTCTACTGAATGACGTTGTCTCTTTCTTGGTCTATGTGAATTTGATTGGAAAAATCCCTATTTGTATACTAGTCATGTTATCACTATTCAAAGACTGTATTATCAACGGTAACAATTAATATTTTTATTTTGAAATCAAAAATCATAAAACCAAGGATGACTATATGTTATATAATAATTTTATAAAATAAGACATTAAATTAAATGAAGATTAATTTTAATTAAAAATAGTTTCGGTAGTTACAATTATATAACAATGAATGTATCATTTGGATATTGTAGATGAATTTAAATTTTATTATTCATGTTCGTTATATTTTGATATTCCACATTCTAAAATAAGACAGAATTATTGATATTCATTTTTTCCCATGATATTTATCACCGTGGTTTATTCCCTTCGTGGGAAACATGATCTCCCCTTTGTTTGGTGTATCTCCCTAGGCTATGAGATGCAATGAAAGTAACATAGAGATAACATATGGAGATCTATTCAAAGTGAAATAAGTGAATATTGATATTTATGTTGTTTTTCAGGTATTATGTTGTTAGTTTCCATGTTACAATAACTAAAGAGCTCATATTTATTGTTACATGTTATACGAGATAAATAATGTTTTCTAAAATAATAGTTCAGTCACCAAAATTATCACAATGTGGTGTCATGGGATATTTAGTGATATATACCATTTCTATCTCATGAAAAAAATTACATCCATATAAATACTTTGCTACCTAATTATCCACAATATACTGAGATTATACTGTTGAATATTTGACAATGGAATCCTTTGATCTCATTCATCTCAAAACATCTCTATTAAATGTGATGTTTTATAAGGCCATGGCCTTAAACATTACTTATTATTGAATTAATTGAATAATTCACATTGAAAATATTTTCAGGTTTAGAGTTTTAGAGAATTAGGATATAACTATTACATCTCAGAGATTACAAAGTATACACCTATACTCAGTTTCCCTAAAATAAAAACTCTTAAAAAGAAACATGTCTAGTTCCATGTTTTAGGTAGCATGTCTTTCCTTGATCCCATCCTTGACCCTATTAATCTTTAAGTCCTGTGGAAAACATTTCAAAAACATGGGATGAGCATAAAAATCCCAGTAAAGGATACACAATGAAGGAAAATTGTTAGTTTTCAAAACAACATGTAAACCAAGAATACCTTATCAATGTAATACTTTTCACCTTTATGAAGTAGTAAAAAAACTCTTCACTTAATAAATGATCATTACATACCCCTTTTTAACCAAAATATTACCATAAAAAACCCATATAAAGAACACATAACATATAAAGGTATCTTGGGACATAAACATACTTAAATGGAATAACCATACAATCGACTCCCACACATATCACTTAATGTAATAGCCATATGAACGACTTCCATACCCAATGCATTGCAGGATATAACGTAACCACCCATCCTGGTATTTACGGCACCACCCGTCATATGGTTTATAATGTAACCACCCATAAAATGTACAAGTACCATCATTAGACATAAAATGTTGAAAATATAAACATTTCAATAACAACATTTCATTTTCAATCACAATAAGTAATTCCAAGATATTGAATTAATCAATTCATTTTCAAAAATCATTTAAAAGTGGTTTTTGAATCCAAGTGACCCATACGACTTTGAAGCTTTTAATGGAATTATAATATTAAAACATTAATGACCATATAAATAAATAATGAAAACCATTTTGAAAACATGGACATTAAAGATAAATATTTAGAATATTGAATCTTTAAAATATTTAAAACGATATTTTTGTTAATGAGTTTTTAACAAAATGATAGACTCTTGAATACAAATAATTAAGGAATAAAATTTAATCCAAACTTTATAATATCATGAGAATAAAGGAATTCATGATATGATATGTCAAAGGATAGTATATGTAGAGACCCGAAACTTGACGTACATGGAAATTACATTACTTTTGCGTAATACTTAGTACATAACAAAAAAACACACATAAGGATCGTAATAGTTTAGTGTCTTTGGAAACTCGGAACGTAATCTCCTAATCATGGTGAAAGATCTTCAACATCTCCCATAAAGATCATCCCTTTTTTTACCTAAAACCTTTCTTTATATCCTGGGGAAAAGAAAACATAAAAGGGTGAGCTCAAATTCTCAGTAAGGGTAAAAAAAAGAAAAATCAATCACATCATATTCATAAGAACATATCTTTTGGAAATCTTAACCTGCAAAAGAGAGCATAATTTCATAAATGGGATAAATAATAGTAGTGAAATGAAATCCCAATAAGAATAACATAAAACATGAAACTTTGTGGAATACACACATAATCATAGAGAATCATTTCTTGTTAGTCATGACTCATTGCCAAGACTATCTTAGTGGACAAAGTCCCTTTCTGAATCGAGTCACCCTCGTTTCAGTCCTGTTTCACTGAACCGGTATAACCTACCATTCCAGCCATGTCTATCTCATGAGATATGAAATCTTTACCCAATGAATTGGAGGGAGATATAGGTCCCACCCAACTCATAATGATACCATTCTTATGTGTGCCACAAAATCATAAATCATACATCATTTCATAACCCATGTAAAAAAAATGGGAATCTTAAACATCGTGATATCATAAAACATTTCATATAAGATAAAGGAATTCATAAAAATAATTTCATCACAACATGATCAAATCAATTTAATAATAGGGATAAAAACAGAACCCTTTATTATCTTAGATGGAAAATAATTTTGATAAAACACTTGAACTCCATTCTAGAGGAAAATATCCTTTTTCTTCAAAAACATTTTTCCTTTCATAACATGTCATACGACTTTAAAATAAAAGAAGTTGATTAAAAATAAACTTGAAAACTTGTAAAGTAATCGTCATGGAAATAATGTTTTAATAATCCATTCATGCCGTATAAGTTAAAAAAAACATTCTTCGTACTTTTGTCGGAAAAGTCAAAAAGTACCTCGTACGACAAAAGATTCCTTTCATAGATATTACTAAAAACTCACCGAAGGGTAAAAATGGATTTAAAAAATTGTAGGTGGATGGAAATAATATTACATATTGATTAAACATGGATCTGGATGATAAAATACACCCCAGTAAATACTTACGAATAAACAATCTCGGATAAAAATGAGATTGTGATATTTCCATTACCTTAGGTCCGACTTGCTTTGTATGTGTCCGAAACTCCTGTATAATGTTTTAAATCATGTCATTGACTTATTCCAGAATCATATTCATTGTTATGATATCATATATGGTTCCTTATGAATTTATATTATCCGTTCTCTTGTAAATTCCATGTTAAAGAAGCGTTTTGGGTAAAATCGTTTCATTTATCGTAGGTGTTTTGACTTGTTGTTATTGACATTATTATTACTTATATCATGATTTACATACTTCCAGAATATAAAAAATGATTTATATATCATATATATTCAGTATATATATATATATATAATAGATAGATAAATGAAATGAAAAACACCGTTCATGGAGACGGTAGTCCGTACGTACGCATGAACGCTGTTTTCCTTTCCTTATTGTCTTGAATGGAAGTAAGTAGATGACATCCATATATATATACATGAATCCAGTAGCTTTATAATGTCATATATTTCATTATTATTTATTATATATACTTTATAATCATTCTTAAATGGTTAACATGGATAATGAATCTCATCGCGTCGTGGAGACGGTAGTCCGTACGTACGCACGAGCGATGATATCATTCCCATGGTCGTGGAATTGTGTTGAAGTGTATGTATACTATTTCAGTATCAATATAACTTTATAATAATCATATATAGTTACTCATTACACCATTATACCCATCCAATTAATGTGGGGGAGGAAAATAGATTACACCACGGCGTGGAGACGGTATTCCGTACGTACGCACGCGCGGTGATTTCATTTTTCCGTAGGATGTATAGATGGTGAATTAGGGTTGTTTCATATTTATAATAACATATCAGTATTTATGTAATACTTATGTTATTACTTTGTCATGAAACAACTAAAGAAGAAGAAGTTGAAGAAGAAAGAAATTGAAAAGATCGGCAATGGATATTACCTCTTCTTTGGAACGCCTCTTTGAATCCTCCACTTAGGGAACTAAGATTGGTCTTTGAAGAAGACCAGGACCTCTAGGATTATTCTAGGGAAGTGGAGAGGAGAAAATGACAGGGGTTGTCCGAGCTTGAGTGCTCAAATTGGTGTGAGGAGGAGGGGGAGGAGGTGCCCTTTTATAAGGGAGGAGAGGGGCACCTTAGGAATATCTCAAAATATTATTTTATATTAAATTCAAAATCGGTTTATAATGGTTCCAAAGGGTCTTATTTCGGAACTAAAGTGGGGATGGGTCGAAATCCTATCAACCAATAAGATTTAGATAGGTTTAGGGTATTATTTTAACCCTATCAATTAGATTTAACTCTAAGTTAAATAATTTAACTTTTACCGTGTCTTTTTGTTTTCTTTCACTATATGGTTAATACACTTACTATAACATGCCAAAAGAACCCCAAATTGTTCATTATTAATACATATATCCTTATATATGTAATTTGGCCTATCCTTAGATTTTTAGGAATAAAATAACAATTAATAATATTTTATTTTATTTAAAAACTATTTTGTGTCAATTTTGACACTATTTGATATATGATTTTTGTGAAAGTAATAACAGAATTATATGTTCGAACCAAGTTGATTAAATCAACAATAATATATCATAGTAACCTAGAAAATTAGTGTAATTCATAAAAATTCATCAATTACATTTATTTTGGTATTTATAATATCAATTATGTCAATATTTCATTAATATGATAATTACTGCATCATCTTTGTGTCATAAATAAATTAAATTATATGATGTCTAAAAATTACAAATAAAATACCATCATGTATGAAATCGTTTTATCTTTCTAATGAAAATTTACAATCGAATTTATCGTATGTAAAACCCTACCTTAAAAATGTTTTTGTAAATATACTTTGATTTTAACTCTTTTAACTCTTCTTTTAATTAAATAATAATAAATGTCCTAATCTAATCCAAGTGGGCCTAAATGATAATATTTTACACTTAAGGTTGTTTTTGGTCGAGATACACTTGTCCAATAGAATTAGGACATGTGTTAGGGTAATATCAATATCATTCTTACCCTTAATTACCCTATTTACTTATAACCATGGTAAATTAAAGTAAAAAGTTACTATTCACCAAAAATTATTTTCATCCCATTGAACCACATTTTACTTACTAACATCAACCGTGTCTCTCTGATTTTTGAAATTTCATTCATAGAAGCGGTAAAATTAAGTTTTATGAAAAATTCAGTTTTTTTAACTACCACTTAGTAGTTTCACTATTCATCAAAAATTGATGTTTTTCAGAAAAATGCCAAAATTTCATCCTAAGATATATTTCATATTCCGAATTCAAAAATGAAGTCTATTTTACCAAAATCATAACATAGAAGTTGCATTAATTAATTTTATAATTAAATCCCGTTGTTAAAACAAATAGCGTGTTTTTATGAAACAATATCTATCAAAAGATTGACACTTGATTATGTCTGGTTTAAATGTGAAATTACATTCAATGACCAACTTTGTATTAAATTGTAAAAATATATTCTAAATATACTTTAAAACCACTGAAATTAATAATTTATCACTATTAATTATTTCGATTAAAAAAAGTTGTTTTTAATTATAATTTAGTAATTTTAACTATTCATCAGAATATGAAAGTTATCTGAAAATTACCAAAATTTCACCTTAGGCTAAATTCAATACTCCGAATCCAAAAATGAAGTCCATTTTGAGATCTAAAATTTCTAAAATTTAAAAAGTGGTTATTACTATTCATAACGGCTAGTTTTAGTAATATTTTAATAGCATATCGTTGTTTCGTGAAACTCAGTATTGCGTACTACACACGCTATCGAGGAAGGTTGCAATTGCGTGTAATGCAAGGAAAGTCAAAGATGCGTGTTGTGCAAGCTCCTTTTAGTGTAGCGTACAACACAAGACATTAATAAAATTAAAAAGAATATTTTTCATAAAATCTCGGGCTGTTACATTCTACCCCCCTTAAAATGAATTTTGCCCTCGAAATTCGTCGGGGTTATAAATGGTTTACTATTCGAAAGTTTATTTAATAGAAACCCACATCGTAAAAAGGAATATCAAAACCAATCATTAAAAACAAAAGTATGAAACGTAATGGTTACCCAAATAAACTAATCACTGGGTTTCCACATAGGTGAAAATATGGTTATGGAAGAGAAATATAACCATCATGTTCTGATGGAGAGTGGTAGAGAACATGGCTATGTAAAATCCAGTAATCACAAAGCCATAAATTTGTGACGATATAAGGTATCATCTGATTCATCAGATATAAGATCACTAGGATAACATTTTTGGTTTTCAAGATCGTTTCCCTAAATTTAAAGAAGTTGAATTAGAATAAATACTTACTTTATGTTGGTAAAACCTCACTGTTGTTCGTGCCTTTAACAATTTCCACATCATCTATTAAATAAATGAAGTTGAATTTGTTATTCGTGAAGTGTTAGAAGATCATGTGATAGAATGGCGGGTCATTCCATCTTTCTCAAAAGGTTAGAAAAATTTATATACATAAGTCGATCTATAGTGGGATTAATCATATATGGTTCCAAAAATGAACTTATTCTTCATATATCATACTTATTAATATAATAAAACTAGTTTCTACTAAACAGGGACTTCCTGTAGGCCAGTGGTTGGCGATAAAGGCCAGTCGCACTTTTGTTGTGGGTTCGATTCCCACGGCCTTGTCCGACGCGATGGGCTGTTGCCCGTCCTCCAGGTTGTCCTTTTTCTTAAACTATATTATTATAACATAACATAAATAATATCAAAAAAAAGTTCTATACTTAAACAATACTAACTTATGGTTAACATAATCCATTCCAAACTTTAGTCTTATCTGAAATACTTTGGTCCAAGCTCATAGTATAAAGAAAACGATAACTTGAAATGTTGTCAACCAAGCATGTGAATACCATCATTTATCCCCCATGTGTGAATACCTTAATCATGTATTCTCTTGAAAAATGAATACCCATTAAACCTTAGTGAAAACTAAATGCTGTCAAAAGTTAACTCTTTCAACATACCAAAATCCAAAAAATCTATATACTCAATCCATTACATAACCTTCTCCTTATATCAGTCTTGAGCTCATGAATACTATCAAACATTTAATTTTCTCCTTATCCCTTCATTATGCACATATCATCTACATTCCAAAAATATCTGAATAACATTTCATGGATACTATTAATCATACACTTTCAAAACTCAAGGAAATACAATATTGTAACAATCCTTATATGTCTCTATATTCCATAGTACCATAAGATTACTTATACAACATTACACATGATAAACATGTAATCATTCTACTACATTCTTAAACCATTGACCAAGCTTCAACAATTCTTTCATTTCACATATCATTTGTAGTCTCTTCATCATCATCCACATGAATACTACCCATACGACGATACTGATTCTCTTCATGAGACTTTCCCTTAGGGCATTGGTTTTCATAATGCCCGTACATTCCACATTTAAAACATTTAACCATTGTTGATGTCGTAGCAATACCATTATCCTCATCCCTGGTGTTAACTGAACCTTTTCCTTTGCACTTACTGGCTTCGTGTCCTTCTTTTCCACACCCAAAGCATCTTCCAGTTCCTTTGAAACATTCTCCTTGATGCCTCTTCCCACATGATTTACATAGGTGAAATTGATCTTTCTTTCCTCTATAATCATCATGAAACTCTATCTTTCTCTTATTAGCTGAGTCAGGAAACGTACCAAATTTTACTTTATTGATCATATTATGAGATTTCTGATTCGGCATAATAATGATTTCTGGACTTCCAAATCCCATTTAATTTTGTTTCTCATCATTCCATTCTCCATCGTATCCTCCATTATCGTGAGTCATCTAAAACCCAAAAAGAATAGTTTGAGAGGAAAAAATCATGCTAGGGAAAACAACAAAATAAAGGGGGAGTACCTTCAATATCTAACATCTTAGGTTTAATTCTATGATCGTTAGCGTAATTCTAGTACTATAACCTATACGTATACTTATCCTTAGGGACATCCCTAGACATACCGTAGAAATATCTCTAGGGATCTCACTAAAGTTCTTGCATCCTAGTTTCCAAAGGTTGACTAAACCTTTCCTCTGATACCAACTGTAGAGACCCGAAGCCTGACGTACATGGACATTACATTACTTTTGCGGAATACTTAGTACATAACAAAAACACACACATAAGGATCGTAATAGTTTAGTGTCTTTGGAAACTCGGAACGTAATCTCCTAATCATGGTGAAAGATCTTCAATATCTCCCATAAAGATCTTCCCTTTTTTTACCTAAAACCCTTCTTTATATCCTGGGGAAAGAGAAAACATAAAAGGGTGAGCTCAAATTCTCAGTAAGGGTAAACAAAAGAAAAAGCAATCACATCACATTCATAAGAACAAAACTTTTGGAAATCTTAACCTGCAAAAGAGAGCATAATTTCATAAATGGGATAAATCATAGTAGTGAAATGAAATCCCAATAAGAATAAAATAAAACATGAAACTTTGTGGCATACACACATAATCATATAGAATCATTTCTTGTTAGTCATGACTCATTGCCAAGACTATCTTAGTAGACAAAGTCTCTTTCTGAATCGAGTCACCCTCGTTTCAGTCCTGTTTCACTGAACCGGTATAACCTACCATTCCAGCCATGTCTATCTCATGAGATATGAAATCTTTACCCAATGCATTGGAGGGAGATATAGGTCCCACCCATCTCATAATGATACCATTCTTATGTGTGCCACAAAATCATAAATCATACATCATTGCATAACCCATGTAATAAAAATGGGAATCTTAAACATCGTGATATCATAAAACATTTCATATAAGATAAAGGAATTCATAAAAATAATTCCATCACAACATGATCAAATCAATTTAATAATAGTGATAAAAATAGAACCCTTTATTATCTTAGATGGAAAATAATTTTGATAAAACACTTGAACTCCATTCTTGAGGAAAATATCCTTTCTTTTTCAAAAACATTTTTCCTTTCATAACATGTCATACGACTTTAAAATAAAAGAAGTTGATTAAAAATAAACTTGAAAACTTTTAAAGGAATCTTCTTGGAAATAATGTTTTAAAAATCCATTCATGCCGTATAAGTTAAAAAAACATTCTTCGTACTTTTTTCGGAAAAGTCAAAAAGTACCTCGTATGACAAAAGATTCCTTTCATAGATATTAAAAAAAACTCACCGAAGGGTAAAAATGGATTTAAACAATTGTAGGTGGATGGAAATAATATTAAATATTGATGAAACATGGATGTGGATGATAAAATACACCCCAGTAAATACTTACGAATAAACAATCTCAGATGAAAATGAGATTGTGATATTTCCCTTACCTTAGGTCCGACTTTCTTTGTATGTGTCCGAAACTCATGTATAATGATTTAAATCATGTTATTGACTTATTCCAGAATCATATTCAATGTTATGATATCATATATGGTTCCTTATGAATTTATATTATCCGTTCTCTTGTAAATTCCATGTTAAAGAAGCGTTTTGGGTAAAATCGTTTCATTTATCGTAGGTGTTTTGATTTGTTGTTCTTGACATTATTATTACTTATATCATGATTTACTTAATTCCTGAATATAAAACATGATTTATATATCATATATATTCAGTATATATCTATATATAATAGATAGATAAATGAAATGAAAAACACCGTTCATGGAGACGGTAGTCCGTACGTACGCATGACCGCTGTTTTCCTTTCCTTATTGTCTTGAATTGAAGTAAGTAGATGAAATACATATATATATACATGAATACAGTAGCTTTATAATGTCATATATTTCATTATTATTTCTTATATATACTTTATAATCATTCTTAAATGGTTAACATGGAGAATGAATCTCATCGCGTCGTGGAGACGGTAGTCCGTACATACGCACGAGCGATGATATCGTTCCCATGGTCGTGGAATTGTGTTGAAGTGTATGTATACTATTTCAGTATCAATATAACTTTATAATAATCATATATAGTTACTCATTACACCATTATTCCCATCAAATTAATGTGGTGGAGGAAAATAGATTACACCACGGCGTGGAGACAGTATTCCGTACGTACGCACGCGCGGTGATTTCATTTTTCCGTAGGCTGGATAGAAGGTGAATTAGGGTTGTTTCATATTTATAATAACATATCAGTATTTATGTAATACTGATGTTATTACTTTGTCATGAAAAAACTAAAGAAGAATAAGTTGAAGAAGAAAGAAATTGAAAAGATCGGTAATGGATATTAACTCTTCTTTGGAACGCCTCTTTTAATCCTCCACTTAGGGAACTAAGATTTGTCTTTGAAGAAGACCAGGACCTCTAGGATTATTATAGAGAAGTGGAGAGGAGAAAATGGCAGGGGTTGGCCGATCTTGAGTTCTCAAATTGGTGTGAGGAGGAGGGGGAGGAGGTTCCCTTTTATAAGGGAGGAGAGGGGCACCTTAGGAATATCTCAAAATATTATTTTATATTAAAGTTAAAATCGGTTTATAATGTTTCCAAAGGGTCTTATTTCGGAGATAAAGTGGGTATGGGTCGAAATCCTATCAACCAATATGATTTAGACAAGTTTAGGGTATTATTTTAACCTTATCAATTAGATTTAACTCTAAGTTAAATAATTTAACTTTTACCATGTCTTTTTGTTTTCTTTCACTATATGGTTAATACACTTACTATAACATGCCAAACGACCCCGAAATTGTTTATTATTAATACATATATCCTTATCTAAGTCATTTGGCCAAACCTTAGATTTTTAGGAATAAAATAACAATTAATAATATAATATTTGATTTAAAAACTATTTTGTGTCAATTTTGACACTATTTGATATATGATTTTTTTGAAAGTCATAACAGAATTATATGTTCGAACCATGTTAATTAAATCAACAATAATATATCATAGTAACCTTGAAAATTAGTTTAATTCATAAAAAGTCTTAAATTACATTTATTTTGGTATTTATAATATCAATTATATCAATATTTCATTAATAAGATAATTACTGCATCATCTTTGTGTCATAAATAAATTAAATTATTTGATGTCTAAAAATTACAAATAAACTACCATCATGTAGGAAATCGTTTTAGCTTTCTAATTAATATTTACAATCGAATTTATCTTATGTACAACCCTATATTAAAAATGTTTTAGGAAATATACTTTGATTTTAACTCTTTTAACTCTTCTTTGAATTAAATAATAATAAATGTCCTAATCTAATCCAAGTGGGCCTAAATGATAATATTTTACACTTAAGGTTGTTTTTGGTCGAGATACACTTTTCCAATAGAATTAGGACATGTGTTAGGGTAATATCAATATCATTCTTACCCTTAATTACCCTATTTACTTTTAACCGTGGTAAATAAAAGTAAAAAGTTACTATTCATCAAAAATTATTTTCATCTCATTGAACCACATTTTACTTACTGAAATCAACTGTGTCTCTCGGATTTTTGAAATTCCATTCACAGAAGCGGTAAAATTATGTTTTATGAAAAATTCAGTTTTTTTAACTACCACTTAGTAGTTTCACTATTCATCAAAAATTGATGTTTTTCAGAAAAATGCCAAAATTTCATCCTAAGCTATATTTCATATTCCGAATTCAAAAATGAAGTCTATTTTACCAAATTCAAAACATAGAAGTTGCATTAATTAATTTTATAATTAAATACTGCTGTTAAAACAAATAGCGTGTTTTTAAGAAACAATATCTATCAAAAGATTGACACTTGATTATGTCTGGTTTAAATGTGAAATTACATTCAATGACCAACATTGTATTAAATTGTAAAAATATATTCTAAATATACTTTAAAACCACTAAAATTAATAATTTATCACTATTAATTATTTCGATTAAAAAAAGTTGTTTTTAAATATAATTTAGTAATTTTCACTATTCATCAGAATATGAAAGTTATCCGAAAAGTACCAAAATTTCACCTTAGGCTAAATTCGATAATCCGAATGCAAAAATGAAGTCCATTTTGAGAGATAAAATTTCTAAAATTTAAAAAGTGGTTAGTACTATTCATAACGGCTAGTTTGATTAATATTTTAATAGCATATCGTTGTTTCGTGAAACTCAGTATTGCGTACTACACACGCTATCGAGGAAGGTTGCGATTGCGTGTAATGCAAGGAAAGTCAAATATGTGTGTTGTGCAAGCTCCTTTTGGTGTAGCATAAAAAACAAGACATTAATAAAATTAAAAAGAATATTTTTCATAAAATCTCAGGCTGTTACAGTATACACACCATATAAGAGTGAATTGGTGCATAACAACAATGAAGTCTCAATGGAAATGTAAATTGTGATGAAATCCATTATAAATATGGTATCCTTAGATTAAGGATAAATATATCACATAATTATGTGTGAGAAATATAAATACACCCAATATAATTGGTTATTAAGTGTGAAATAATCAGAGGTCATTCACACATAATCTTGGAAAACCAAACCAATGATATAGATATTTAACTCAATGAAATGAGATTGAGTTATGATTTCCCATACAAGTTCTTAAGAATTTATCAATGAGATTATTAAGTGTAGAAATAGTATATCCACACAATGGATTGTGGAAATTAAAACATAGAGATTCAACACATAATCTTGGCATAATAAAATCATGAATTAGATATTTAACCCAAAGAATTGAAAGTGGGTTAAGAAGTTCCCTTACAAGAAATCTAACAGCCTAACGACGTCAATTTAAAATTCGGAAAATGAGTTGATGAGAGAGAAAATGGCTTCTCATCACTTGGACATAAAAGTTACATAAATAAGGATATATAAGAACATATACCAACATAATATTATGTGAATTAAAAGACATAACAAAAGAAGTCTTTTAAACAGAGGAGGGTGAAAGGTCCCCTTACCGAGTTGGGTAACTTTCGAAACGTACAATACATGGAAGAATGGTCATACAATGAATATGTAAATACCCATAAATTAAATTATACTACACAAAGTGTATAATAATGGGTATTACATACACCACTCAAAGGAAATAGTGGCAAACATAGAAAAATGTCACGAGAATAAAAGTGAGATGAAAAATCCCTTACGAAAACTCAGCAGCCTAAGGGCGCCACATAAAACTTCCAAAAATGGATTTGTGAGATCAAATAGGGTCACTAATTATATGAACATAAAAATTACAGTATGAGGAATATAATATAACATCCCCAAACATATGAAATAAGATCTTAAAAGAGATTACATAAAAGATATTACTTAAAAAGAAAGAGAGAGGTTGGATCCCTTACCTCATGTCCGACATGACTTGATCGTTATTTAATCTCCTGAATAATAAAATTTGGTCAATTTATAATTTCATAAGGGACTCCTTTAAATATTATTATTCAGTTCATATAACATATTATAATGTTATAATAATTGGTTAATAAAGTGAGTTCATATCAGACGTTTTTGTCGATATTCGGTACATGAGTAAAAATTGAACTTGTTGGAAAATAATTATCCATGTAGTTATAGGTACATCATCTATAGAATAGTATTAATGTTTTAAATATCATATATATCCAGTATATATTCATTTTTTACTATTCCAAAAAAATTTAAGATAGAAAATTAAAAGCACCGTTAATGGAGACGGTAGGCCGTACGTACGCATGAACGCTACTTTCATTTTTTTGTCATATTAGTGGAATTAATGTTAAAAGAGATATATATATTTTATAAATCCAGAATTATATCCACAATTTATATGTAATATATGACATATATATCCATTATATATATGTACTTTTAATAGTATATAACATTTGGAGATAAGAAATGAAATGTACCGTTTATGGAGACGGTAAGCCGTACGTACGCATGAATGCTACTTTCATTTCTTTGGCACATTAATGGAATTAAAACTAGATGAGTGAGGGAGATACATATATTAAAATTCCAGTATAATATATATGTTATATATATCACATTTTTTCTTCAATTTCATTCTTTATACATTTCATGTATTACATGAACGAGCCACATCACTTGTGGGGGCAGTAGTCCACACATCCGCAAATGAAATTATTCCATTTGCACAACATTAAATTCATAATGGTATGTATTAAATATAAAATACAGAACAATAGAGAGGAAATAAATATAATATATATTATAAATAAATATAGTTCAATCATAATGGCCACTATGAGAGGTGGTATGAGAATATAGAACAATTATCGTTTCGTGAGGCAATAATTCTCCATCCACAAAAACAGTATTTTCTTTAACCATTAAACGGAGGTGTGTGTTAGTGTAGCTCGAATAATCATCATAAAAAAAATCCTAGTATATTTAATATACTGATTTTTTTCCAAAAAAAAATAGTTTAGTGGGTTGGAGAAGCAAAAAAAACAAAAGAACACTTGGGAAGGCATTACCTTTAAAAAGGGTAACTCTGTTTGATTCGAGCTCAAATTCTTCCTTGTGAAGACTTCTACCCAAGTGAGGCTTCTAAGAGTAATATAGAATTGTGGAGAGAAAATATGGTCAGGGTTTGGCTGAGCCAAAGGTTTGAGAGGTGTGGGTAAGGTGGTAGAGGTGGCGGCCTTTTATAAGAGGAGAGGAGGGGAACTCTTGGAAAGTTATAAAAGGTTACTTTATTATAAAATTCGTTTCTGAATTTAAAGGTCCCAAAATTATATATTTCGAGGATAAGGTGATAAGAGTTCTAAATTCACCCATCCAATAGGTTTTTGACATTGTAGGTCTTAGATTTTACATTATCTTTTCATTTTATTAAAATCATTAAATAATGAGGTAATTGCTGCATCATCATGGTGTCATAAATAATTTAATTTATTTAATGTCTAAAAATAATAAAAAAATATCATGATGTAGGAAATATTTTTATCTTTCTAATAAATATTTATAGTAAAAAATATGATTTGTATAACCCAATTTAAAATTGTTTTAGTAAAACAACTCATGTTTGTGACATTTTTATTTTAACTTTAAATAAAAAGTTATTTATGTCATTTTCCTTCCAATGTGGCTCCATGGGGTCTCCAAGTTGACCCATGGATTGTAATGGTCGGCCCTGACACATAAAATGAGTGTAGGACATGTGTCTAGGTCATTTCCTATTATTAAAACATTATTTTTATCTTAAATTACTCTAATTACCGTTAATCGCGATTAATAAAACATAAAAGTTACTATTAACCAAAAATTATTTTAATCTCATTGAAAAAAATTTTACTTATTAAGGACAACCATGTATGTCTTATTTTTTAAAATCAAATCACAGAAGTGGCAAAGTATCATTTAAAAGAAAAATCAGTTTCTTTAACTACCACTTAGTGGTTTCACTAGTCATGAAAAATTGTTGTTTTTCAGAAAAATACCATAAATTCACCCTAAGATATATTTGATATTCCAAAAACAAAAATTATTTCTATTTTAAAAAATTAAAAATATATATGTTGCACGAAATAATTTAATAATTCATTTCTGATATCAAAACAAATAGCATATTTTTAAGAAACAATTTCTATTAAAAGATTGACACTAGTTTAAGTCTAATTTCAAAGTGAACTTAATTCCAATGACCACCATTGGATTAAATGGTAATAATATATTCTAATTTAACTTTATAACAAATTAAAAATATGATCTAATCATATAAATATATTAGATTACAAGGAGGTTTTTAAATAAAATACAACATTTTACACTATTTATTAAAAAATGAACTTTATCGGGAAAATACCAAAAATTTATACAAAGTAAATTTTGATGTCCCGATTCTAAAAAGAATTTTATTTTGTCAAATATAACATATAAAATTGTCAAAATAAAAGGATTTAATAGGGGTTCTCCATCAAAAGGTGGATAATCGACCTTCTATAGAATATTAGAAGATTTATGCCTAAAATTGGATTCAATTGCATTTTAAGACTCTAAAATTTATTGGATAAAAGTAAAAATATTTGAAAAACATATATAATCATTTTGTATTTAGTTCCATTCATTCCTGCCATTAAAACAGCTAGGTGTTAACTACCATTTAAAATAATATTATTTAATTATTATAGTGCAATGTAAGATTTCAAAGATACTCGTTATTGCGTATTGGGTACGCCATCGAGCATATCATTCCCTTTTAAGTAATATTAATATTTTATTCACAAATATGGATAAATATGAAAATTTCATATTATTTATTTACCTGGGGTGTTAGATCCTTCCCCCCTTTTGGGAATTGCGTCCTCCCAATTTTAAAATTGGGTTTGGAAACTTCATTGAAAATCCCACATCGGAACAAGAGTCAGTAAAACTATCACTTAAAAAAAGAATCTGAAGTAAAAAAGGTCACCCTAGTTACCCCATTCTACGATTTCATGTAGGAAAACATGGATATGAAGGAAAAAATGGGTCATGTTCTGAGGGGGAGTGATAGAAAACATGTTTAGAAGAAAGTTAACCACCAGAAAATCACAAACTGGTGATTTGTTAAACGATATTTGATTCCCTAGTAGGAAAAGTTAACAGAAAACAATTTTTTTATGTTAAATTTCATTGAGGAAGTTATTTATGATCATAATTAAAACATAAGGAAACATACTTACTTGTCATGTTGACTTTCATCTTTTACTATATTTCTTACACGAACTCATATTTTCTCCAAAAGATTAGTATTTAGGATGACTTGATTACATTAAGAGAGCTAAAATCAACTTATAGAGATTCCCCTAATACACAAAAGACAACTATATACTTCCCATGTCTTTAGACCTTAACCAAAACTAAAACCAAAAAGGTTAGTATGAGATCAGATAAAACCCAAAACGGATAATCCTTTATTAAAAAAAATCTATTCTTAATCTCCAAAATTTGTCAAACAATACCCAAAGTTCATCAAAGACCATTCCATAAACAATTTGTTCCTAAAATTATTCAAAGTAATCCAAACTAAGATTGAGAGCCAATTAATTGAAGGATTTAATCACATAGTCATCCAAGGTAAAAAATAACATTTATCTCCAAATAAAATTAGTTTCTCTTAAGGCCTCATACTGAAAAGTAATTAACGTAAGCACATATCACCCATGATAGGTTAATGATTTCCATATATAACCCAAAATAAACTTACTCTTGATTCCTAAAATCATCTAACTAAAATGAATTAGTCAAACTAACCAGGGACTTCACGTAGTCCAGTGGTAGGCGATAAATACCAGTCGCACCTTGGTTGTGGGTTCGATTCCAACAGCTTTGTCCGACACGACGGGTTGTCACACGGTCTGCGTGTTATCCTTTTTCCAAAACTAAATATTTCTTAATACATTCCCCAAAACGAGATAAAATCTTCCATAATGATCATAACATATTTTAACCTCAATTTTAACTCATTGCTTTCATTTCCCATCATATCGTAGAGTAACCCATAATTACCTAAAAAGTAAGGATCATAGAAACCCTAATGGTTACCATTATAATTATTACCTAAACTTCGAAATTGATTTGGTCATCTCGTACATGATGCATTAGAGAACTCACAAATGTTCAAGTGGTTGATCATGACTCCTTGATAGTTGGTTTAGCACAACCATGAGATTCGTCATTGAATCCACCATTTCATCCAGTATCTCAATCAGAGAACCACCATAGTTTATATCAAACCCAATTTCACTTTGGTGCCTGCAAGATCTATCCATTTATTAAAAAAAGAAAATGTCAGTGTGCGTATATCGACATAATCATCATGTAATAATGAAGAAGATAAACACTAAAATATACTTACTCATTCACTTTATCTAAAAACTATGACTCTTTCTAAAATCCTTTCCATTATGGTAATGTAACTCATTCTTATAGAATACCCTAACCTCTAAAGATATCTAAACCGACCTTTGATACCAACTATAACGCCCCGGCCTTAAACATTACTTATTATTCAAATAAATGAATAATTCACATTGAGGATCTTTTCAGGTTTTTTTAGAGAATTAGGACATAACTATTATATCTCAAAGATTACAAAGTATACACCTCTACTACGTTTCCATAAAATAAAAACTCTTAAAAGGAAACATGTCGAGTTCCATTTTTAGATATCATGTCTATCCTTGATCCCATCCATGAACCTATTCATCTTTATGTCATGCATAAAACATTTCAATAACATGGGATGAGCATAAAAATCTTAGTAAAGGATACACAAAAAAGGAAAAAAGTTAGTTTTCAAAACAATAAGTAAACCAAAAATACTATATCAAAGTAATACTTTTCACCTTTATGAAGTAGCAAAAAAACTCTTCAATGAATAAAATATAATTACAAAACCATTTTGTAACCAAAATATTACCATAAAAAACTCATATAAAGAACACATAACATATAAAGGTATCTTGGGACATAAACATACTTAACGATAATAACCATACAGTCAACTTCGACACATATCACTTAATGGAATATCCATACGGCCGACTTCCATACCCAATGCATTGGAGGTTATAACGTAACCACCCGTCCTGGTATTCACAGCACCACCTGTCATATGGTTTATCACTTAACCACCCATAAAATGTCCAAGTACCATCATTACACATAAAATATTGAAAATATAAACATTTCAATAACAACATTTCATTTTCAATCACAATAAGTAATTCCAAGATATTGAATTAATCAATCCATTTTAAAAAATCATTTAAAAGTGATTTTTGAATCAAAGTGTTCCATACCACTTTGAAGATTTTAATGGAATTATAATTTTAAAACATTAATGAACATATAAATAAACACATAAAACAATTTTTAAGACATGGACATTAAAGATAAATATTTAGAATAATTAATCATGTAAATATTTAAAACAATATTTTTGTTAAAGAGTTTTTAACAAAATGAGAGACTCTTGAATAAAAATAATTGCAGCATAATATTTAATCCAAACATTAAAATATCATGAGAATAAATGGATTCATGATATAATATGTCAAAGGACAGTATACACACCATATATGAGTGAATTGGTGCATAACAACAATGAAGTCTCAACGGAAATGTAAATTGAGATGATATCCATTATAAAGATGGTATCCTTAATTTAAGGATAAATCTATCACATAATTATGTGTGAGAAATATAAATACACCCAATATAAGTGAATATTAAGTGTGAAACAATCAGTGTTCATTCACACATCATCATGAAAAAACAAAACCAATGACATAGATATTTAACTCAATGAAATGAGATTGTGTTATGATTTCCCTTACAAGTTCGTAAGAATTTATCAATGAGATGATTATGTGTAGAAATAGTATATACACACAATGGTTTTTGGAAATTACAACACAGATATTACACACATAATCTTGGAATAATAAAATCAAGAATTAGAGGTTTAACCCAAAGAATTGAATGTCGGTTAAGAAGTTCCCTTACAGAAATCCAATAGCCTAACAACGTCACTTTAAAATTCATAAAATTAGTTGATGAGAGAGAAAATGGTTTCTCATCACATGGAAATAAAAATTAAATAAATATGGATATATAAGAACATATACCAACATAATAGTATGTGAATTAAATGACATAACAAAATAAGTCTTTTAAAAAGAGGAGGGTGAAAGTTCACCTTACCAGGTTGGGTAACTTTCGAAAAGTACACCCCATGGAAGAAGGGTCATACAATGAAGATGTAAATAACCATAAATAAAATTATACTAAAAAGAGTGTATAATAATTGGTAGTACATACACCACTGAAAGGAAAAATTGGAAAACATAGCATAAATGTCACAGGAATAAAAGTGAGATGAAAAAATCCCTTTCAAAAACTCACCAGCCTAACGGCGCCACTTAAAACTTCCAAAAATCGATTTATGAGATCTACTAGGGTCCCTCATAATAGAAACATAAAAAGTAAAGTATGTGGAATATAAAATAATATCCCCAAACATAAGAAATATGAGCTTAAAATAAATGACATAAAAGAGAGTACTTAAAAAGAAAGAGAGAGGTTGGATCCCTTACCTCGTGTCTGACATGACTCGAACGTTCTTTAATCTCCTGAATAATAAAATTTGTTCAATTTATAATTTTTTAAGGACCTCTTTTAAATATTATTATTCATTTCATATCACATATTATAATGTAAAAATAATTGGTTAATAAAGTGAGTTTATATCGGACGTTTTTGTCGATGTTCGGTACATGAGTAAAAATTAAACTTGGTGGAAATGAATTATCATTGTAGTTATAGGTACATCATCTATCAGAATAGTATTAATGTTTGAAATATCATATTTATCCAGTATATATTCATTTTTTACTATTCCATAAAATTTGGAGATAAAAAATTAAAAGCACCGTTCATGGAGACGGTAGGCCGTACGTACGCATGAACGCTACTTTCATTTTTTTTCATATTAATGGAGTTAAAGTTAAAAGAGAGACATATATATTATAATTCCAGAATTATATCCATCATTTATATGTAATATACGACATATATATCCATTATATATATGTACTTATAATAGTACATAACATTTGGAGATAAGAAATGAAATGTATCGTTCATGGAGACGGTAAGTCGTACGTACGCATGAACACTACTTTAATTTCTATGGCACATTAATGGAATTATAAGTAGTTGAGATATATATATATCTATATATATTATAATTTTAGTATAATATATATGTTATATATATCACATAAGTTCATCCATTTCATTCTTACATTCTATGTATTGCATGAACGAGTCACATCACTTGAGTGGGCGGTAGTCCACCCTTCCTCAAATGAAATTATCGCATTTTCACAACATGAAAAGCATAATGGTATGTATTAAATATAAAATACAGAAGAATAGAGAGAAAATAAATATAATATATATCATAAATAAATACAGTTCCATCATAATGGACACCGTGAGAGGTGGTATGAGAAGATAGAACAATCATCGTTTCGTGAGGCAGTAATTCGCTATCCACAGAAACAGTATGTTCTTTAACCATTAGACGGAGGTGTGTGTTAGTGTAGCTAAAATAATCCTCATAAAAACATACTAGTATATTTAAGATACTGGTTTTGTTACAAATGAAATAAATAAAAAAAGTATAGGTGGTTGGAGAAGCAAAATAAAACAAAAGAACACTAGGGAATACATTACCTTTAAAACGGGTATCTCTTTTTGATTCGAGCTCAAAGGCTTCCTTGGGAAGACTTCATCCAAAAGTGAGGCTTATATGATTAAAATAGGGATATGGAGAGAAAAAATGGGCCAGGTTTGGCCATGCCAAAGGCTTGAGAGGTGTGGGTAAGGTGGTAGAGGTGGGGGCCTTTTATAAGAGGAGAGGAGAGGCACTCTTGGAATGATTTAAATAGTTACTTTATTATAAAATTAGTATTGGATTTTAAAGGTCCTAAAATTATATATTTCGTGGATAAGGTGAGAAGAGTTCTAAATACGCCCATCCAATAGGTTTTTGACATTTTTTGGTCTTATATTTTACATTATAATTTTATTTTATTTAAATCGTTAAATAAAGAGGTAATCGTTGCATCATCATGGTGTCATAAATAAATTAATTTATTTAATGTATAAAAATTATAAAAAAATATAATGATGTAGGAAATCTTTTAAGATTTATAATAAATATTTATAGTAAAAAATATGACTTGTATAACCCCATTTAATTTTTTTTAGTAAAACAACTTTTGTTTGTGACATTTTTATTTTAACTTTAAATAAAAAGTTATATATGTGATTTTACTACCAAAGTGGCTCCATGGGCTCCCCAAGTTGACCCATGTAATTTCATAGTAGTCCATGACACATACAATGATGGTAGGACTTGTTTCTATGTCATTTCATATAATTAAAACATTATTTTTACCTTAAATTACACTAATTACCTTTAATTGCGATTAATAAAACTTAAAAGTTAATATTCACCAACATTTTTTTAATCTCATTGAATCACATTTTACTTCTCAATGACAAACATGTATGTCAGATTTTTGAAAATAAAATTACAGAAGTGGCAATGTTTCCTTTAAATGAAAAATCAGTTTCATTAACTACCACTTAGTGGGTTCCCAATTCATCAAAAATTGATGTTTTCAGAAAAATACCAATAATTCACCCTAAGATATATTTGATCTTCTCAAAAAAAAAATGATATCTATTTTAAAAAATTCAAAATATATATGTTGCATTAATTAATTTAATAATTCATTCCCATTGTTAGAACAAATAGCGTATTTTAAAGAAATAATATGTATTAAAAGATTGACACTTGTTTAAGTCCAATTTCGAAGTAAACTTAATTCCAATGACCACCATTGGATTAAATGATAAAAATTTAATCTAATTTCACGTTAAACCCAATTCAAAATATGATCTAATCATATAAATAATTTATATTAAAAAGTGGTTTTGAATTAAAATACATCATTTTACACTTCATTAAAAATGAACTTTATTGGAAAAATACCAAAAATTTATACAAAGTAAATTTTGATGTCCCGATTCTAAAAAGAATTTTATTTTGTCAAATATAACATATAAAATTGTCAAAAAAAGGATTTAAGATGGGTTCGCCATCAAAATCTGGTTAATCAACCTTTTAAAGAATATTAAAACATTTATGACTAAAATTGGAATCATTTTCATTTTAAGCCTCTAACATTTCTTGGATAAAAGTAAAAATATTTGAAAAACATATATAATAATTTTTTAGTTAATTCCATTCATTCCCTCCATTACAACAGCTAGATGTTAACTACCATTTTAAATAATATTATTTAATTATTAGAGTGCAACGTATGATTTCAAGGAAACTCGTTGTTGCATATTGGGTATGCCATCAAGCATAGCATTCCCTTTTAAGTAATATTAATATTTTATTCACAAATATGGATAAAAATTAAAATGTCATATTCTTTATTTACCTGGGGTGTTACATGTTTTATCCTATTGTTGATTTCACATCAACATAATCTATTTGGAAATTAGAATATATACAAACAATGACGACTAGTTTATCATCACCACCCTAGAACAAGAAAAATACATAGTGAACTTTAAATACATAATGAAAGTTATTACATTCATCCAATGGGCATCAGCTTGGTCAACCTAATACATGCCTTTTTCAAATATAGTTTTGCTTCAATCAAGACTAGTGCATATAATTGAAAAGATTTTTTCTATACTCAATTGTTTTGAGAAAGTGAATACTACATTGTATGTTAATCTCTTAAAGGAGAATCATATCTGTGGATGAAACTAGCTAGGGAAAGGAAACCAATTGTTGAGGTGGACTCTAAGGGATTGGAAAACATAGAAAAGGTATTATTAATCAGGCATATTATTTTTTACATCAGAACCATGATGAATATTGAATGAAAAGTGTCAAATGGTAAACATAATAATCGGGGAATTATAAGTTGACATTTACAATTTTGTCACATTATACATCATTCTTATTCATCAATTATAACAGAAAAAAGGTAAATTATTTGAAACAATTGAACCAATTATATGGAATTAATTAGAAAAATAGAAATTTTTATGTATAAAGAGATGGGGTGACTTCTGTTCAATAATTAAATCGTTTTTATTGATTCTCTATTATCTCGTGTACCGAATAAAATGATAAAAATAATGGAAGAATTTTTTTTACTAATCTGAAATGAATAATGGAAAAAACTACCTCTATAAGAAATCCCCAAATAAGAATTTGGGGAATTCTATACAAGGATATATAATTTTATAAAATTGTTAATGAGTTGGACATTTAACTTGAATCATTCATCAAGATATAAAACCACATCATATAAATTCTAATTATAAGGGGAATATGTTGCCCGCAAAACCTTTTGAAAATACATCAAGTGTGGTGATATTTGTAATTTTTCTATCCAATATCAAAATATGAATATATTGAAGGAATACACCCAAATCCACAACAATGTACAACAGATCGATTTTGTGATATCTTAATTACAATGGCATAAGTCTGGAATCCAAATATGTTTTTGTTATGTACACACATTCTACAATAAAAAATATGAATGAACATTGTATAATTACAGACATATAAATTTATTTATATTATTTATCATAGAAATGGACATAATGTTAATCCATAAACATATATTTGTATATTTTTCTGCTAACAGTTATTGATAATCTATTAAAACATAAATCTTCTATATATAGTCCCTAATTAAATTTTGTGAGTACATTCTCTCTTTATAGTTGGTGACCACTACCATGGTGGAATTTTAAATAATATATTTTGTGGGATTGTTGTCAAAGTATAATTCCGTGATATTGGATATAAAAAATTATATTTAAATAGTTTGGAATGGAAAACCCAATATCTTCTTCAATGGAGTGATTTTCCAACCGATGTATTTCCATGAACAAACTCATATTATCTTTATCAAAATTATAGGCGAGGGAGAAGAATAATGAAAACTTATTGATATAATAGATTCTCACACTATTTGAGGATATTATGATTTATTTCCCAAAGAGTTATTAGAATTTTCCCATGAAATATATGTATAGATCTCAATTGAACTCAATCCTAGATCCCAACAATAATCTAATATCCTATATAGCATTCCAAATATAGAGTTAGAGGAATTAAAGAATCCACATCAAGATCTAATTGCTAATGTATTTTTTTGACCAACTCTGTCTCCTTGGATGGAACCTGATTTACATTATAAGAATATGTTTATATCAATTTGGGTTTAAAATTATTATAGGGAACATAATGGGATCAATGGGAATGTCCAATATTTTCATCAAAGGATTTCTGATTTTATCATATAACTATATGGAACACAATTATTTTTATGTATTTATATTTGGATTGGGTATAATTAAATGTGGTCAAATAAATTAGGTATACTAATTACTACCCTATTGGAATGATATGGAAAATTAAAAATTGTTTTTTATAAGCATTAGTTTGGCTAATACCCCTTCCAAATTTTTATATTTGATTAATAGTCTTTATAGAAAACCATGATAATTTAATATTAGTATTTATTTGCGATATTATTATATTCATAGATACATGAGTATCATTATGATAATATAATATAAATATAATAAACATTATAGAAAGGTATGGTTTTTGGGTAAATTTAAAAAATGTGTGTTTTGGTTATAGAAATTCACAAGAGTTTTACACGTTATGTAACACCCCGAGCTTCCACGATACGCCTCTCTTTCAATAATGCAATAGCTTGCATTGTACGCAACTTCGAGTTCTAAAACACCGCGACTAAGCAAAGTAGATGTTATGAATAGTAATAACCACTTTTTAAAATTATAGAAATTTTATATTTCAAAATGGACTTCATTTTTGTATTCGTAATATCGAAATTATCCAAAGTTGAATTTTTTGTAATTTCCTGAGAACTTCCAATTTTTTATGAATAGTGAAAAATACTTAAAAACAACTTTTTTAATCAAAATAATTTATAGTGATAAATTATAATATTTAGTGGTTTTAAAGTATAATTAGAATATATTTTTACCGTTTTATCCAATGGTGGTCATTAGAATTAATTTAACATTGAAATTGGACATAAACAATTGCCAATCTTTTGATATAAATTGTTTCTTAAAAACACGCTATTTGTTGTGACAGCGGGAATTAATTATAAAATTAATTAATGCAACTTATATGTTTAGAATTTTGTAAAATAGACATCATTTTTGAATTCGGAATATCAATTATAGCTTAGGGTGAAATTTTGGCCTTATTCTGAAAAACTTCAATTTTTGATGAATAGTGAAACCACTAAGTGGTAATCAAGCAAACTGATTCTTCAGTTAAATGAAAGTTTACCACTAATGTGTATTGAATTTTGAAAATCCGACATACATGGTTGTCATTAGTATGTAAAATGTGGTTCAATGAGATTATAATAATTTTTTGGTGAATAGTAACTTATTAAGTTCTTAATCCCGATTAGTGGTAATTAGGGTAGTTTAAGGTATAAATAATACTTTAATAATATTAAATGACCTAGAAACATGTCCCAACCTCATTGGTTGTGTCATGGCCGACCAAGACAAGCCATGTCCTAACTTGGGGACCCCATGGATCCACTTTTGTTGGGAAATAACATAAATTCCTTTTTATTTAATATTAAAGTGAAAATGACACTAACATAAATTGTTTTACTAAAACAATTTTTAAGTGGGGTTACACAAGTCCAAATTTTGACTATAAATATTCATTGGAAAGATAAAAAGATTTCCTACATCATAGTAGTTTTTTTATAATTTTTAGACATTAAATAAATTAAATTATTTATGACATAATTATGATGCAGCGATGACCTCATTATTTAACGATTTAAATAAAATGAGAAGATAATGCAAAATCCAAGGCTTACACTTGTCCAAATCCTATTGGATGAGGAGATTTCGAAACCTTATCACCTTATCCTCGAATTATATAAGTGTGGGACCTTTATAATCCGAAAATCATTTTGAAATAATGTAACATTTCAATCTTTCCAAAAGTGCCCCTCCTCTCCACTTATAAAAGGCCCCCACCTCTCCCACTTCATTTACACTTTCAAGCCATTTGGCTCGGCCAACCTCTGCCCAAATACTCTCCCAACTTCCCCCTCTTACTCCTAGAATCCTCACTTTGGGCAGAAGTCTTCCCAAGGAAGCCTTTGGCTCAAATCAAAAAGAGTTACCCGATTTTGAGGTAATGTATTTTCTAATGTTGTTTTGTTTTATTTTTCTTCTCCAACCCCCTAAACTCTTTTTATTCATTTCTTTTGTAACAACACCAGTATACTCAATATACTAGGATGTTGTTATAAGAAGGATTCGAGCTACACTTACACACACCTACATCTAATGGTTAAAGAACATACGGTTTCTGTGGATGGAGAATTTCTGCCTCACGAAACGATGATTGTTCAACACTCATATAACACCTTCAAAGGTGGCCATTAAGATGTCACTATATTTATATATGATATATAATGTGTTTATGTTTTACTTATGCTTCTGTATTTCTCATTTATGGCTTACTTTATGATTTCCATTATGGGTAAAACGCGATAATTTCATTTTAGGAAGTGCGGACTACCGCCCCCTCAAAGTGATTTGAATCGTTAATGCCATATGTGGGATGTATAAAGGATGGAGTAAATGGTATTATATACTATATTATACTGGAATTATATTATACATTTATATCATTATGATTTAGTTCCATTAAATATGAAGTTGAAATGAAAGTAGCGTTCATGCGTACGTACGGCTTACCGTCTCCATGAACGGTGCATTTCATTTCTTACCTCTAAATGTTACGTAATATTATAAATGAATGTATATACTGGATATATAAGATATATATGACATCTAAATCATGAATATAATTCTGGATATAATGGATATTTCACCACATAAACAACTTGTAATTATAAGAAGCTTGTTGTTGACTCAAGTACCAAAGATCGACAAAACGACCGTTATTAACTTAAATAATTACATAATGTTCATATCATTGTAATAAGTGATATAATAAGGATAATGAAATTTAAAATGGTTCTTAATAATGTAGATATTAACTCTAGTTTATTATTCAGGAGATTAAAGAACGGTTGAGTCAAGTCGGACGCAAGGTAAGGGAATTTCATAACCCAACTTCCATTCTTTGGGTTAATCTGCTACTTTCAAATTATGTCAATATATTATTATGTTGTATCTTTTATTTGTACTTTATTTATGTGTACTTATAGTTAATACACATAATATATCTATTTCATTTTAAAAATTATCTTTGTAAGGGAATTTCTTAACCCAATTTTCAATCTCTGGGTTAATCTCCTACTTTCAAATTATGTCATGATGTTATTATGTCCTATTTTGTATTTTTACTTTCTTTATGTGTACCTATAGTGAATACACATAATATATCTATTCTATTTTAAAAATGATCTTTTTAAGGACTTCGTCTCAATCTCCTTTCATTGAGGCATATTTGGTTTTATACAAAACATTCTTTTATACGGTGTATAAACCCCTTTGACTTTTATGTTTATTCAAAAGGAATCTTTTTTATACGAAGTGTTTTACTAAACGACAAAAAGGGAATGTTTTTCTTTCCGTACTTATGCGGCGACAATGACTTCTCCGCCGCCGTGACCATTATTTGAGTTTCGGCTTCCTCTACAAGCCATCATTTTTTTTAATGAAAAATAAATACAAAGTTTTAACTTTCTTTTATTTTGGTATTAAAAATGGTTTTGAAAGCGTTTTTATCATATCAAAGTGTTGTATTGATATCTTGTGATTGAAATGTGGAAATGTTATGTTTCCTTTATGCATGTTTTATGTGATACGATTATGTTATGGTTTATGATATGTTTAAACCTATTCATATGAGGAATGCATTGGACTTAATAAGTGACGGGTGGAGCCCGCTATAGCTCCTCGATGCATCGGCAGGTCTCATGAGACAAACTAGTGTCTTGGCACAAGGCCTTGACAAAATCTTATTTGTGGTCTTGGCACGAGGCCTTGGCTACGTGGTTATGATAGTCTGGCATTATGCATTCCATCATTATGAAAGTGGTTATTGTTATTGCATGTGATTATTCGACCAGTAGAATATCCATGTGAAGAAGTGAATGGCATTATCTCATTTTACTTTTGCCATATTATGTTGAAGTTCATGTTTAAAAGGCTTTTGTTTTATTTATACATTGCCTTAATTGTTAATGATTATTTATGAAAGCTTCCGCATCATTGTTATCCTTACTGAGCATCTGAGCTCACCCCTTTCAATGTTTTAATATTTTCAGGATTTGAAGAAGTATATTATGAATGACCTGCAGGGATAGTCTGAGGGGATATGAAGACAATATGTTGTTGTAGTTTGTTTACTTTTTGATGTAATGAAAGACTTATGAATGTATCTAGTGTTTCCAAGGCTACTAAACTAATCGGTCTTTCGAGACTTGATCTTTTGTGATCATGCCAATGTTACGAAGTAATGCACCGACTCTGGGTAGCTGGGGTCCGGGCGTTACAGTTGGTATCAGAGGCAGTTTAGTACTAACCTTGGAAGCTAGATTTAGATAAACTCTGATTAGAGCACATAGCCCAAAGATAGACTTTGAGGATTAGTATAGAAGAACTTCCTAGAATTTTGGTGTTATAGAGATGTTATGAGTTTTCCGAGAAATACATCCCTGTCTGGATACGAGCAGGTAGAGGCGGCTCTGGCACAGATGTACCTAGGGGTAAAACCCGAAAACACCGCTTTGAGCTAGACTCGAACGGGAACTGGTGCACGACAACGGGCCTTGCTGCACTCTTGGTTACGACACTCCCGGGGGATATGCTTAGGATAATTCTCATTTTACTTACAAACCACTATGAAGGGTTATGAGTACATACTTCCTCAAAGAAAACATTTCTTTTTATGATTATGGATTATATCCATAAATAGTTCAATTTATGTAAAGTGTTTTACAAGTATGGAATTATGTATTTTGATTCATAAACTAACCTAGTTTATGCCGTTGTATAGAAATGGCGCCCAGTAGAAGGAATGTGAACTCCAGCAGTACGTATGATCCAAAGAGTAAGAAGGATAGTATCTTTCACGGTATTAAGCCAACATTTCGAAGGGAAATAGTCTCCCATGTGTTCTCAACATATGAAGAAATAGTATCATGTGTCAATAAGATAAGTAAGGAATTCTCTGAGTCCTATGGCTTTGAAGCGAAGCAAGAGATGAAAGGGATGGAAGAGAGAATGATGGATAAAGGAATGAGGGGAATGAAGAATTTTCCAATATGTGATAACTGTGGGAAGAAACACCTTGGAATTTGCCTGAAGGGAATGGGAGTTTGTTATAAGTGTAGAGAGAAAGGACACAAAGTGCGTGACTGCAAGGGTAAGAAAATGGTTTCAAATGTACAATGCTTCTTCTGCAAGGATTGGGGACACTACGCAAACCAATGTCCAAATCATCAGAGCATGCCCCAAATGATGTTATTGGATAATAATCAAGTTATGATACTACCACAGATGAGGAGTAATGATTAGAGTTCTTATGTTGTTATTAAAGATTTTTTTTAATTTGAGTGTTGTATCAATGATGTACTGGTTATAATAATTATGGAGTATATAAGGATTGTACTGCAGTACTATTTCATCAAGGACTTGAGATTGTGTGGAACCAAGAAAAGTGACTCCACAGTAGGTTAAATTTTTGGAAAATATATGGTTGAGAGAAAGATAAACCATAATATGGTTTTGATACTGAGATTGTGATTTTGGAATAAGACGTGATTGATTTATTATATTGGATATACTTAACTTCCTTGAAACTGATTGATGTTTTGTATACATTTTTGGATAGAAGGAGTATATCTAGTATTCTATAAGGAATAAGGGATCATGGTAATTCAGTATGTTTAAAAAGAATACATGATGAAGGTGTTCACATGTTGTTACGTGGGATAAAGGATCTTCATTATGTTTACCTTCCTTATAAAATTTGGACTGTGAGTTGGACAGAAGTATTTTGGATAACTATTAAGGTTGGAATGGATTAAGTTGAACTTTGGATAGTATTGTTTATGGTTAAAACATTTATGAAGATTATTTTTGGAATAGTATAGTACTATATTTTTAGGAAAAGGACAACCTGCAGGGTGGGGAATAACCCGTCGCGTCGGACAAAGCTGCAGGAATCGAACCCACAACCATAGTGCGACAAGCCTTTATTTCCTACCACTAGCCTACAGGAAGTCCCTGGTTATTACAAAATAGTTTTACTAATCTAAATGGTATGTGTTAATATTTGGAACCTTATACAATTAGGATAAAAAGAATATTTTTGAGTTCCGTTACCATTTGGAGTAAAAGTTGGGTTTGTGGTAAAAATTTATTAACGAATGAAAGTATACATAACAAGTATGTATATTCCCTTACGTTCTTAGTAAATATCCTAAATAAATTCCTCAACATTATAAAAGGTAACTTAAAACAAAACTGTTGTCGGTTAACTTTTCCAACTGGGGATTCGATGACTGTTTAACCAATCACAAGTTTGTGATTTTATTGTGGTTAAACTTTCTCCTAATCCTGTTTTCTATAACTCCCCATCAGACCTTGATGGTTTGTTTCTCCTCCATATCCATATTTTCATAGAATCCTATAATGTGCTATATCGGGTGACCTTGTACTTATCTTGCTTTCTTTTAATGTTATATATTTATTAACCTTATTTCCGATGTGGGTTTTCCACAAAGGAATTTTCTATTTTCCAAGAAAAATTTCAAATTGCGAGGACGCAATTTATTGAAGGAGGGGAGAATGTAACACCCCGAGCTTCCACGATACGCCTCTCTTTCAATAATGCAATAGCTTGCATTGTACGCAACTTCGAGTTCTAAAACACCGCGACTAAGCAAAGTAGATGTTATGAATAGTAATAACCACTTTTTAAAATTATAGAAATTTTATATTTCAAAATGGACTTCATTTTTGTATTCGTAATATCGAAATTATCCAAAGTTGAATTTTTTGTAATTTCCTGAGAACTTCCAATTTTTTATGAATAGTGAAAAATACTTAAAAACAACTTTTTTAATCAAAATAATTTATAGTGATAAATTATAATATTTAGTGGTTTTAAAGTATAATTAGAATATATTTTTACCGTTTTATCCAATGGTGGTCATTAGAATTAATTTAACATTGAAATTGGACATAAACAATTGCCAATCTTTTGATATAAATTGTTTCTTAAAAACACGCTATTTGTTGTGACAACGGGAATTAATTATAAAATTAATTAATGCAACTTATATGTTTAGAATTTTGTAAAATAGACATCATTTTTGAATTCGGAATATCAATTATAGCTTAGGGTGAAATTTTGGCCTTATTCTGAAAAACTTCAATTTTTGATGAATAGTGAAACCACTAAGTGGTAATCAAGCAAACTGATTCTTCAGTTAAATGAAAGTTTACCACTAATGTGTATTGAATTTTGAAAATCCGACATACATGGTTGTCATTAGTATGTAAAATGTGGTTCAATGAGATTATAATAATTTTTTGGTGAATAGTAACTTATTAAGTTCTTAATCGCGATTAGTGGTAATTAGGGTAGTTTAAGGTATAAATAATACTTTAATAATATTAAATGACCTAGAAACATGTCCCAACCTCATTGGTTGTGTCATGGCCGACCAAGACAAGCCATGTCCTAACTTGGGGACCCCATGGATCCACTTTTGTTGGGAAATAACATAAATTCCTTTTTATTTAATATTAAAGTGAAAATGACACTAACATAAATTGTTTTACTAAAACAATTTTTAAGTGGGGTTACACAAGTCCAAATTTGGACTATAAATATTAATTGGAAAGATAAAAAGATTTCCTACATCATAGTAGTTTTTTTATAATTTTTAGACATTAAATAAATTAAATTATTTATGACATAATTATGATGCAACGATGACCTCATTATTTAACGATTTAAATAAAATGAGAAGATAATGCAAAATCCAAGGCTTACACTTGTCCAAATCCTATTGGATGAGGAGATTTCGAAACCTTATCACCTTATCCTCGAATTATATAAGTGTGGGACCTTTATAATCCGAAAATCATTTTGAAATAATGTAACATTTCAATCTTTCCAAAAGTGCCCCTCCTCTCCACTTATAAAAGGCCCCCACCTCTCCCACTTCATTTACACTTTCAAGCCATTTGGCTCGGCCAACCTCTGCCCAAATACTCTCCCAACTTCCCCCTCTTACTCCTAGAATCCTCACTTTGGGCAGAACTCTTCCCAAGGAAGCCTTTGGCTCAAATCAAAAAGAGTTACCCGATTTTGAGGTAATGTATTTTCTAATGTTGTTTTGTTTTATTTTTCTTCTCCAACCCCCTAAACTCTTTTTATTCATTTCTTTTGTAACAACACCAGTATACTCAATATACTAGGATGTTGTTATAAGAAGGATTCGAGCTACACTTACACACACCTACATCTAATGGTTAAAGAACATACGGTTTCTGTGGATGGAGAATTTCTGCCTCACGAAACGATGATTGTTCAACACTCATATAACACCTTCAAAGGTGGCCATTAAGATGTCACTATATTTATATATGATATATAATGTGTTTATGTTTTACTTATGCTTCTGTATTTCTCATTTATGGCTTACTTTATGATTTCCATTATGGGTAAAACGCGATAATTTCATTTTAGGAAGTGCGGACTACCGCCCCCTCAAAGTGATTTGAATCGTTAATGCCATATGTGGGATGTATAAAGGATGGAGTAAATGGTATTATATACTATTTTATACTGGAATTATATTATACATTTATATCATTATGATTTAGTTCCATTAAATATGAAGTTGAAATGAAAGTAGCGTTCATGCGTACGTACGGCTTACCGTCTCCATGAACGGTGCATTTCATTTCATACCTCTAAATGTTACGTAATATTATAAATGAATGTATATACTGGATATATAAGATATATATGACATCTAAATCATGAATATAATTCTGGATATAATGGATATTTCACCACATAAACAAATTGTAATTATAAGAAGCTTGTTGTTGACTCAAGTACCAAAGATCGACAAAACGACCGTTATTAACTTAAATAATTACATAATGTTCATATCATTGTAATAAGTGATATAATAAGGATAATGAAATTTAAAATGGTTCTTAATAATGTAGATATTAACTCTAGTTTATTATTCAGGAGATTAAAGAACGGTTGAGTCAAGTCGGACGCAAGGTAAGGGAATTTCATAACCCAACTTCCATTCTTTGGGTTAATCTGCTACTTTCAAATTATGTCAATATATTATTATGTTGTATCTTTTATTTGTACTTTATTTATGTGTACTTATAGTTAATACACATAATATATCTATTTCATTTTAAAAATTATCTTTATAAGGGAATTTCTTAACCCAATTTTCAATCTCTGGGTTAATCTCCTACTTTCAAATTATGTCATGATGTTATTATGTCCTATTTTGTATTTTTACTTTCTTTATGTGTACCTATAGTGAATACACATAATATATCTATTCTATTTTAAAAATGATCTTTTTAAGGACTTCGTCTCAATCTCCTTTCATTGAGGCATATTTGGTTTTATACAAAACATTCTTTTATACGGTGTATAAACCCCTTTGACTTTTATGTTTATTCAAAAGGAATCTTTTTTATACGAAGTGTTTTACTAAACGACAAAAAGGGAATGTTTTTCTTTCCGTACTTATGCGGCGACAATGACTTCTCCGCCGCCGTGACCATTATTTGAGTTTCGGCTTCCTCTACAAGCCATCATTTTTTTAATGAAAAATAAATACAAAGTTTTAACTTTCTTTTATTTTGGTATTAAAAATGGTTTTGAAAGCGTTTTTATCATATCAAAGTGTTGTATTGATATCTTGTGATTGAAATGTGGAAATGTTATGTTTCCTTTATGCATGTTTTATGTGATACGATTATGTTATGGTTTATGATATGTTTAAACCTATTCATATGAGGAATGCATTGGACTTAATAAGTGACGGGTGGAGCCCGCTATAGCTCCTCGATGCATCGGCAGGTCTCATGAGACAAACTAGTGTCTTGGCACAAGGCCTTGACAAAATCTTATTTGTGGTCTTGGCACGAGGCCTTGGCTACGTGGTTATGATAGTCTGGCATTATGCATTCCATCATTATGAAAGTGGTTATTGTTATTGCATGTGATTATTCGACCAGTAGAATATCCATGTGAAGAAGTGAATGGCATTATCTCATTTTACTTTTGCCATATTATGTTGAAGTTCATGTTTAAAAGGCTTTTGTTTTATTTATACATTGCCTTAATTGTTAATGATTATTTATGAAAGCTTCCGCATCATTGTTATCCTTACTGAGCATCTGAGCTCACCCCTTTCAATGTTTTAATATTTTCCAGGATTTGAAGAAGTATATTATGAATGACCTGCAGGGATAGTCTGAGGGGATATGAAGACAATATGTTGTTGTAGTTTGTTTACTTTTTGATGTAATGAAAGACTTATGAATGTATCTAGTGTTTCCAAGGCTACTAAACTAATCGGTCTTTCGAGACTTGATCTTTTGTGATCATGCCAATGTTACGAAGTAATGCACCGACTCTCGGTAGCTGGGGTCCGGGCGTTACACGTTATTTCTAATGATTAAAACTATGTTGATCTAGACAAGAAAAGTTCAATTTAGGGGTGTCCAACAACTATATCATTAACTACTATTCTAGCATGTATCAATATATATGGACACAATAGAATGTTCATGGAAAATAATTCATGTTTTTTAATGGACTAACAATGTTAAGTCTAAAGGGAGTATATTTTACATAAAACAAAAGTTTTATGAATTATTTATTGAGTAAAAAAATAGGTTGGTTAGTGAAATTTTTATAAAAATATCCAATAATGGGGAAGTATTTTTCATTTTTAATGAGTCACCCAATTAAGGGATAGGGTATATAATCATGAAAAATTATTAGGTGATCACTTTTGCAACATGATAGTTAAAGGCTCATTAATTGAATTATAAAACACAAAATACGAAGATTGAGGTAGTTATATTTTATTTAAAAATGTAGAGACACTCTATTTATGTTGAAAATGTTATATATACACAGACTGTAACACCATGAGTTTTTATGAACTTTTTTGAAATGAATTAAATATTCATTTATTCCTTGCGATGAATGAATTTAATCCTTCCAATATGATGGAATTGACTTATTGGATATCATATGCAAGAAAAAATTGGAATATATTTTACAAAACACCAAAATTTCATGAATTACATGCAACTCTGATTTGGTATGTGATATACATAGCACTTACATATAGTACATCACACACAACACATAGTTTCTATGAAATATCATTTTAATGATATAATTATTTAAATGAGGAAATAATAAAATATAAATTATACATAGTAATATTAATTGTGATAACTAATATTTAAATATTAATTAAAATTTTTATATAAATAAAACATATTTACAATGAAAGATATGATTTTTGGTAAAGTCATTTTATGTTGTAAAATACCAATTTATCGAATATACATATTTTAAATATAAAAATTAAATGTAAACACATTTAGAAATTTATTTTGATAAAATAAAAATTATTTTAGAATTCATAACATCTAAATAATATTATGGCTATTTTTTTAGATTTCTAAGAAACATCTTTTGTCGATAAATAGTGAAAAATACTACTTTTTAGAAAAAAATGCAATTTTTATTAATTAATAATGGAAATGATATTATAAATTTCTATGGTAATAGATGATAAATATTATATCTATTAATTATATATAATTCATATTAATTTATTTCAATTGAAAAATGAATATATAATCTTTAAAATCACCTGAACATATTTCTTCTTTTAAATCATGTCATTTTCTAATGTCTATCGGATTAACAATATTCTTAATTTTAATAATTATATGAATTGAGTTACAAAAAATCAATATATATCTTTTTATTCTGTATCATATTTGTATTCTAATAATATCATGTGGGACTTATGCTACGATGACATAAGATAACATAGAAAGATGAGGTCTCCTAGGAGAAAATGACACTACCAATAATATTACCATATTTAATTATGGTTGATTTGAGTTTTGGGTTTGCCCTCTACAAGGATTCCTACTTATATAAATTAGATTATAATCCAGGAAAATAATGTTTGGGTTGATAAGGGATTACACAATTGTGGGGGACGATCAAACAGGGAATGATTGGTGATTATGCATGGGAGCTTCCCATTTAAGTAGATGTGACCAGGTCTTACACCTTCATGGATGGCCATTTGAATAGTAGTTGAGGATTACATATATACTGAAGGCTTGTTATTCTAAACTATATGGGTTTTATGATCACCACCAGCCTCTATTATCATGGGATTCATACTCAGTATGAGAAACAAGTACATGTAGTGGATCTGAAGATATCATGACCCACTCTATATGCTGGTAGATGGTGCTGGAGCCCAAAAGAAAAGAGAAAGAGGTCACAGAGACTTTCTAAATCCTTTTAAATTCTTTGACTAGGATAGTCATGTTTGTTAATATATCTAGATATGTCCAAGGCTATGTAGAAGATGATAATGATATTCTCCCACTGAAAGAAACGATAGTGGCTTTCCATAGTGTGAGAACCCCAGATTCTCTTCCAGTGAAAAGGGAATGATGGTCAACACTAGCTGTCATTGAAGAGAAAGGAAATAAGATTCATTCAATAACTAGAATGGGGAGATTCATGTGAGTGTCCCGTGGTTGGAACCCAACATCCCATAAGAATTGAAACTCAATATACATTATGGTTGTTCCCTTTAATGACTCTTCTTTCCATGGGTATGTAAACTTAGTAGGGTTCGGTGATACGCCCGACAGTGTCATCATACAATTGTTATGGATTTGGGAGAGACATTGGCCTCATACCTTGGTATTGGATCATAGATGGGGATTTTGATGATATAACCAATGGGAATGATTAGATCTGGAGATTAGAACACCATAAGATATCCCATAATGTGTAACATGTTCTTCTACAGGATGTTCTACACTCTGTGTATCCAATTGGTTTTCACATTAAAGGGTCATCCATATACCTTTATGGTATGTGTAACTGTGTTCATTCTATGTAGGGTTTTTCTATGCAGGTCCTAGTTCCATCCATGTATCATTTCGATACACTTTTCTAGTTTCAAACTGCATATCTTTTTACTAAGTAGTATAAAGTTCCTCCTACATTTTGATTTTATTATGTGGTTCATGGATTCACCCACAAAGTCATTTTCCACTTAGGATTCCCAGTTTATAAAGGGTCTAGTGGTTTATTCTTATCATGGAATATTCCCATGAATACTATTGTGTTCACAGACATCCAATTGATTTATTTTATCCTCCAGGATGTTGTGTGGTGGAGTTTTACCAGTGAGAATCATCGAAGGATTCCAATGTTTATGAAGCTCTCTCATTCTCCTTCCTATCCAGACATAGATTCATTCATTCTTCAATTCCATTTTTTCTTCCCCTTGGGTTATATTTATCGAGCAATAGAGAAAATGGACATTGGTGTTACCATTCTTCTAAGAGGAGGTAGTGAGCCCACATTTTTTGAAACCCATGAGAAATAACTGACACTCAGATGACTTAGTTTACAATGGAATTAAGTAATCATGTTCAATGGTGAGAATTTCCACAACAGTACCTTGAAAAAAATTCATTTCATTCATGTGGTGTCGACAAATTTTCTTTATCTGTGAACCATTTTATTTCGCGAGAGTGGTTTTTTTGACTAGCAGATATCTTTGACTCCTTTCCATGGTTTATTATGTTTAATTTGTGGTGGCTGGTGATGTTTCTTCTTTCCCATGATTGACATTGTTTAAAGTCGCACTGTGAAGTGGATCTCCATGAATAGTGACGATCCAAAAATAATTTATACTTTGAGGCCTCACTTCTTTGTCTTTTTATTTTTTTCCATCAATAAATTTTTCTTTATTTATTTTTCATTCTTTTTCACATCAATTATAATATTTAAATTTACCTTTAAAAGTTTGTAGTAACCAAAAAATTCCCTATATCAGAATTGGTTCTAATGGAAATGGATATGAGGGTATTGTCATCTATACCATGGTCTTGACTTGAATATGTTTATGGTATATTGGTGGACCTGTAGGAGGGGTACATGGCTATATATAGGGAAAAATTCATTTGTTCATTACCTTATTTATCATTGAATTCCATGCTACTATGGATCTCTCACGACTGTTATTCAATGATGATTTTAATACTTTACGGAGAACTTATCCCGCAAACTGATACTTTTCATCCATGAATTAAGAATTCATCATCAAACTATGAGTCCATTATTTTGTCTAATAGGTTTATTTCATGGTTTTATTATTCCCCAATCTATTGATTCACTGTCCAATTCATTGTAGGCCATCCCTTTAGGAGCTTCTTTGAATAGTTAGCTCGTGGATGGTTCCATCAAGGGTTGTTCATACATGGGGGTTTTCCTTTGTCATGTTTCGTATAAATCATTATTGTGGTATTTTTCTATATATTTGTATGAACACATCACTTGAAAATTATGCTTATAGTGCTGATACCATTTCTTTTGTAGATAAAATACTGATGGCCATGATAGATTCTATTAACAACAAGATCTATGCGATCCCATTTCATCAGTCTGTAGCAGAAATTCAAAGTAAAATACATTAAAAATTTCCAATTTTAGATAGGTTTAATATTTCTATATTTGGTATAACATCTGACATGGCCATTGTATCACCACATTGGTCAATCTAGACAATATACTAGAGAATAAACAATTCTATCATTCATCTGGACCTTATTTTGGAAAAGGGGTGATTCATCCAAAAAGCCTATGATCATGAGTATCTATTTAATAATATCTTGTATCCACATGAAGTTTCTATACAGAGAGAACAGAATATGTTCACTGATACCAAAGTATCATGTTGAAGGATACAATGAATGAACAGCAAGGATGGTTATCGAATGTGGACCAATGTCTCAGGGGAAAATTTCATTTGAACTTGGGATATCCTTTCTAGGTTATTGAGAGTTGCGAGGAATTTCAAACTCAGTTACATGTCATGGGGATGTAGATATAAATATTTGTATCCCATAATTATGTTCATAGAAACTTATACCACACCCAACAACATCATGGTAGGTGGATCTCATACACCAATACCTTTCATACTGTTCATGGAGGTTAGGAATCTACCTCTTGGATTTATGAATGATTTGGGGGGTTACCAATGTTGGAGACATGTATGAAAAATGTCTACCACATCTATTTTCTTGGGTTGATGAGGAAAATCTGCATCCTATCATGAAGAAACATATTGATATTGAAAAATTCACTTTCAATTAATATTTACTGTCATCATAAGCATGAAATTGTATTTCTTTACTATATTATATTCGATTCCATGAAAATTAGCCAAGATCCTTGTGTGGGATTAGCAAAGATCATCACTTCCATTGAATCTTGATGGAATCATGTTCCTACTAGCCTATCTCGAAGGTGGGTCTATCGAATGTATTTGGATTGAATCATGTCCCTTGTGATGAGCTTTTGTATGATTGGTTTTCTTTGTGGCCATGTTTGTAAGGGGTATGATTTTATCAGAGTGTCATTTTGGCACTCGAGTCAGAGTCACATCCTTCATCATTGAGGATTTTTTGTCCACTAGTTGATGCATCAACATGAACATTCCAGTATTACTGAAAATCAACTATTTCTTGGGATAGATTAGATAGGGGAAACAACCAAACCGATTAGTTGGTCCATTCCAAATACTCTGGGGCTGGATGGGAACTCATATGGGAGGCTACACAATTATCAATTGGAAAACAATTATGGGTTCTAATATCTAACCATACCTTAGATGCATATGAGGGGTCTTACCAATGGAATGAGTCAATCATGACGAGCTGAGTGAGTGGGAATGGATGACCTAAATCCATTTTCATTACCATTGTACTTATAATCATTACTCATTCCCACTAGTATTATGGTGAATGATGAATATGTGGACATTGAAAAGAGACACTACCTTTTTTACCTATGAGAGGGTTCTTAATTGTTTGAATTGATGGGAGACTTATATTTGAGGGATATGCATGTTCTAGATTCATCCATCAATTCAACTATGCCCAGATGTTGTTCTATCACACTCTAACTAGCACAAACCAGGATAAACATCTAAGGATATCATGAAATATTTGAAAAGTTTTACCTGAGAACACACAAAATGAAGGATTAAGCTTCTAGATTATGTGAGCTTTTATCCTTCCTTCAGCAAATCCTATGCGCATATTTGGATTTAGTGATTCTTGGATGGTCAATTTGAAAAGTCGATTAATATATCAAAGGTTGTTAAAGCATACAAGGATAATGGGAAGCAAATGAAATCCAATTTGAATTCTAAAACTAATAAGTAGCTAGAATAATTCCTTGATTCTATTCCCCCATGTAATTCTTTGAGAGTACGGGGTTTGAACTCTCATGATTTCGATGTCACTATTAAAGATAAAACATTTTCATCCTCTAATGTCTCCATTATAATACCTTTGAGGCAATGTGATTCTATAAACTGCGGTCAATCCTCCAATGTCAAGTCCCCCCATGATCTATGGATCTTCATTGTAGATAACGATTCATCTCTAACATGGTTCTCTAATGTGTCCGTTCTAACTGACATTTCTTATGATGATGACCGTGAAAAGCCGAATCTATACTTTTCGGAAAACAAGACCTTGATTCATGTTCATATGATTTATTGCAACTATTCTTGTCATGTACTTTACATTGTGGGGTTATAAGTTAATGAGGATGAAAATGATGATGGTCACACAATAAGGGGGTTCTGATATTGTCAGATCCCCCACTATAATTGGATCTGGGGATATTCTTCAGTGTTATATAGAACCTCCCAAGATTCCATCCATTGAGGGTGCAAGAAAAGTAGAGGAACCATGGACGTTATTAGGGTTAATAGAGTATTATTGATTACCGACACAAATATTCTATCATTATCCATCCCTATTATGGCTGCATACCCAAGGGCTTGGATGTTCTGGGATTCCTTAAGCGTATGTGGTTCTAATGAAGTTAAATGGTACACTATTCAAGACGATCTCATTGATCATATGATTTTTGGCATGGACATTTCCCCAATGTGGAATTATGATAATGAAAATTCACATGAGGTTGCCATATATATATATATATATAATAGAAGTGTACCTGTATCCATTATTCTATGGTCATAAGTAGTTGGTCTGATTGAGTAGCATATATGAAAGTATTCCTAGATCTAGATGATACCGATGGAGAGGTTACGGCATTTTATTGGCATCAACCATACTTTTCCTTATTGTTAGGATCCAAAACCCCTATTCATTATTACTTAAGAAGTATGAGAAGCTCGATATGTAGTTCAATCTGTCGTATATGCTTCTAGTGGTACTATTGTATGAAAATGTGTACCTTTGGACATGGGTTTCATTGAAGAGGGTTCTCTCAAATCCATAGAGAATATGGACTCAGTCCTTCTTGATCTTATCAGGTAATTCCCCTTCCATTCATACCTATTGTTTGTAACATAGTGGCATCCCTACGACATTCCATGAAATTTCAAAATGCATCACATCCGTCTTTATGAATAAAAGTGGTGATCATAGGTAACTACAGTATCCTTTATATTAGGTTATCATACTATGTGACTCCATTCATTGACTAATCACAATACAGATATCATAGTGTAGGTATAATAACAATCTAATAAGATATTGTTCTAACATCTTTGTCTCCTTCTCATTTAGATGTTTAGAAGACACCAGATGTTGTTGTAGTTGAACATGAAATTGATACTAGGCCAATCAAGGCTGTTTTGGGTGTATATAGCCGTACGAGGAAATTTGATCATGATAAAACAGCAATGTACCAATAGAGACAGAGTCACTGGATGTTGAAACATTAAATAAGAATATTGATGCTTCAATTGTATATATGGATGGGATATATTTAATGTTGTTATCTAAAATGGATTTGAAAACCCAATTATTAGTAAAAATCAAAGTGAATAAGATCCATGAGAGATCATATGTTCCATAAAAAATGAAATATGCCTTTATAGAGGGCTATCATTGGGATTTAATCTACATATTAAGCATATTAATTCCACTCACCCAGGGTATATAGCCACATATGAGGGGGTGTTTCCAGATCAGGGAGGATTATAACTATATATTGATTCTAGTCCCATGATGGTTATTCCATTGGTAATATGTTTCGTATGAAATATTATAGAATCCACCAACAGGGTTGATAGTGGTCCTTATCCATGGGTGACTTTAGACAACCCTTAGTCTCTTTTGTAGTTTGAGGATGTAGACCCATAATTTTTTGGTTGTGATGACATAATGAAGGCTACAGACATTGGCATTCTGTCTACTAGAAGTTATTTTTCACCCTCCTCAACCAACTCTTATACTTTATATATTTATATACCCACATTATTCACACTTTTGATTTTAGGATCATATCCATAATCACTTGAGATTTCATTTTATAGATAGATCCTACCTTATACCGGTATTACATATTAACTAGATAATGTGGGGTTGTTTTGAACCACAATAATTGAAACAAAACATAACCTAGTGGTGTTCATTCCTAAATACATTATTCCCTCAACGATTGATTTAGAAAGAAAGTACGACCTATTTGAGCCTTTATTAGAATATCTTGAAAGTGTTTTGAATCATTTGGAATTTGATGTTTCAAACCATTCTTGCAAACATGCTGATGATGTTTCCCTAATTAAACCACATGTTTTTAGTTATTGGGAAGAGAGGGATCGATTACCATTTTATTTTTGATATAGGGAAGAAGTTGGATTCTATTATGATGTGAAATAATATTCTCCATTCTATGCATCATGTTATTAAGTTCATAGCTCATCATGATATATCTATGAAGTTTTTTCTCAGTGAAGCCATCTGACATGATGGGACAATTGCAAAGATAAAGGGAAACATGGAAGAGAAGGGGACTTCATTGGAGTTACATTTTGATGAAATTGAATATTTGAACCATAAAATTTCCCAAATAAACAATTAAGTAGCATGAGCTGGTCTGATTTTCTTTAAAGAGGATCGGTTAGTGGGGGACGAGCAGAAGGATAGATTTTATGCGGTTATTAATGAAATGGAGTTGCATGATGGGGAATTTAATGAGACTATATCATTATTAGATCATCACCGTGATATAGAGGACTCAATAAATAAACAATACAGTTCTATGAATCTTACAGGAATCACTTGTAACCACCATATCCCACTCGTATGGAGAGGCTCCAGGACCAGGATGCTCTTCGATCATCAATAAAATGGAATGAAAAATTTCATTCTATTACCCAATTTTCGTTTTATCTTCCCTGTAAATGCCAATCAATTATTATTGACAACATTATGATATGTCCTGTAGACCAAATATTATTTTCTATCTAGACTAGATATAACAATATTATAATTATTGGGTAGTGATCTATATTTTTAATGAGCCATAGGGCTAGCGACCATTTCTCATCATGTACTACAGTTATATAGAAAACCCCTAACGGAAATTTTATTTCTATTACCACCATAATTTTATCCCAATTCCCTAAAAGTTTAAACATAGTGGGTATAAATTATACTTTTTCATAGGGTTATCTATGTAGGTTTTGGAACCAATAGGCTTTGTGTCTCATTTATCTTTTGATTTCATGATATTTTTCCAAAACAATATAGTGTGTAGTTCTAGTTAGTTAAACTGAAATTTTATCTAGTCTTCCCATTGAAGTATTTTATACCTGAGAGTCTTGTTTTTCTTCTTGTAGGTAGTTTATAGTGTCATTATGCAAAATAACATTACTAATTTTGTAGGTAAAACATATTTGATGATGAATTTAATGAAAATGACCCGAATGTGTTTATAGGCCAATATTGTCCTAAAATATTCAGACATGAATGATATATTTTAATTAAAATTGGTTAAATTATTTTTTTATTTTAGATAGGATATGGGACATGATATAAATGGTACATACGAAGGTAGGAAAATACTCTCATGGGGAAAATTTTACTTTATATTGATATGAATTTTAATTTTTGGAAACATATGTGAAGTCAACAATGCATGTTGTTCACAGTCAAAAAATGGCGTCTATAGTAAGCAATCCCTCCTAATAAGATAGTCATGTTATTATATGGTAGATTAATATTTTTTATTACTTTTTTTCATTCACAACAACAAAAGGTGCCTCAAGAGTGATTTATGAAAACTATGTGAGAATCAATAACTAATTTGGATAGAAAACCACTGTTAAATGTATTTGGATTGTATGGATGAGGGTAAAAGTATTGGTTAGTTTATCATCACTCAATTAGGACATTGGTGGTGTAGTTTAATGTACTCCTTCCATAAATATCTATATTTACCACTCTTATCCAATTAAATGGGTAAATGATTCATTCATTTAATTGTAATCTAATTAGTAATGTTCTATCATATCCAAGCATGCAGGGGAAAGAAGAGTGTAAACTGTAATATAGGGTTTTTCTAAATCCAATGGGTGATATGGTATTAAAAACCATAGTTCCTTTAAAGGTTGTAAAAAACTCTCCTATGGATTAAATTCCCTCAGGCTGACAAGCATTTTCTAATGTGGGAAACTAATGTAGAGCCCTCGGGTCATATTGTGCGTAGTCAAAAAGTGGTTTCCCAAGGAAATAGAAAATCCATCTCCGATGATGGGGGAATGTTATAGGGATTCTAACATTTCAATCCATAGGTTTTTATTTATGGAAGGAGTGTGATTGAGCATGAAATGCTCATTTTAAGTCATGATTTACTGGTAATGGGACAAAGATGATTCTGTTATATAGGTGTGAGGGTGTTTTCTATGCTTGTATGGATCATGAATAGGGACGGGGTGTTTTGGACATGGCATGGTAGATGTCGATGTTGGGTGTAATGTTCTCTCAGATGAGGGCATCGTGATGGAACTTTGTAGTTTATCTTCATATAGCATGGACAAGGGTATCACATATTAGAATCAAGTTGTGAGGATAATGTAACAGTGTTCCAATATAAACACTAAAAATAGGTTTAGAAATATAAATAGATTTGGGACTAGACCCAAAGGAAAAATGTATGGAAAATTATATATATCACATATGGGAGGAATCAATTCATACATAGTTCATAAGTAAACATCTTACATAGGCTTGTTCCGAACATAGAGAGATGGGTTTTATTAAATTGGTGATGGATGGACTAGGATGTATAATCCTAGAAAATCTATGTATTTTATGTGGAAAAGAATAACGATTTATGTAGTTCTTGAGGTGCTATACAGTTTAACGTGCTACAGTGATGGCGTTTATTCAACAAATTAATGTCATTTATTTAGGAAAATTTTCATAATGTACATATTCATGGGATTAAGATGAAGATTCCATGAAATTTATCATCATTAAATTAAGAAACAAATATACAATTTATTTTATTTTCATGCGATTAAGATGAAGATTCCATGATGTTTATCATCAAGGGGTTATGAATATTTCCATGTAATTTATCACCATTATATATATAATATTTCCATGAAGTTTACCATCATGTGGTTAGGATGAGTTTTCATAGGAACTATGTTTACCTTAGAGACCAATAAATCCAGGATGATCAATCATGATGAAGATGTGAACTGGGAAGAATGTGTAAATTAGGATCCTGGGGATTCGTAGATAATGTCAGGTGATTTTGGGAATGTAATCCGTTGGGTGTGTGTAGAGGTAGGAAGAACATCAGAGGGTGAATGCGTCTCTATTTAGAACTCCATTTTTTATATCACATATGTAGAGCCACCTGGGAGATTATTCATATTCAATAAATGGTTTCCTTGAGAAATTAACAATCCACTTCTGATGATCATAAGATGATTTCAAGGTTATGAAATTACCCATTACATAGAATTTGAGTTAGGGGTTTGATGTTTCTATATATACAAGAAACATCTAGACAATAATTGGTTAGAAATAATGACTCACCCTATATTGATCTGGCTAAAATATTGGAGGAACTATGATTCTTTGATGGATCCCTAATGTTGAATCCATACATGATACCATCTATATAGATATGTACATACATATATAGTATATGGGAAAAATAATTCTTTTTGTTATAGCTGGGCTGAAAATTTTGGATCCTGGTTTCACTACATTCGTCATTGAAATGTGTATGAAGCCATATGTAATTCAAAAATACATCCTTGTGGAGATCTGATTCATTCATAGGGTGAAATAATTTTCTATGAGGTTGTCCAGAAAAGAGGAAATGTTTAGTAGTCCACTACATCGACATGGTAAGTATGCAGGGGAGGGTAATTTTCTGAATTTTGAGGATGGGCTCGAAAGATTGTATCTATATGTCACTATATATCTCATATAATAAGAATCATTCAACACACAGTTCTTATAATAGTCACTATGAATATTTGGTTTATACACTAGGTGTTCATTTTACGAACCTTTGTTGAAACTGGGCCAAGATATAGAATCCAAGAGATACATGGTATCCTAAGAGTATAAAAATCAATCCACACATAGTTATGAATATGAATTCTCCACGTGCAGGTTTACCTCATATGAATGGTAGGGTTATCATTCCATCTAGGGTGTCTAGGCCATGATGTAAAATATAGGCATTGCAATCAATTTGAGATGAACAGGAATCAAATCCATATGTAGTTATTTAATTTCCTTGCTCTTATATTATCCTTGTATAGGGGGATAAGGGCATTTTTAAAGGTTATTTTTGGGATTGAAGACTGTGATGTAAAATCCAAGCATCACTTCAATTCCTAGATGAATATGAATCAATTCCTATGTAGTTCTTGAAGTCGATTCCTATGTGGAACTTTATCTCATGAAGGAGAAGGGGAATTTAATTTTTATCCTGCATAGAATTGGATCATTATGCACAGTATTGTTGATGAAATGATATCATGAAGTTTAATTTCATGTATTAAGGACGTTGGAAGCATAGAGTAATGTAATTTTGTGAGGAAGAGATCCATATAGTTTAATGTCACGTGGTTAGGACTTAGGTAGCACATTTTAATGTCATCTAATAGGGATGAAATTCATACAATTTAATGTCATGTGGTTAGGACATTGGAAATGTTTTTTTATCATCTTGTGGTTAGGAATACATCCCTATAGTTTAATTTCATGTGTTTATGGAACTGTCCATGATGTTAATCATTACGTGGTTATAAAGAATATTCCACATGGACACTATAAATATTTTTTTAGGATGTTAGTGTTTGTGTGAACCATATTTAACATTCCAAAGACTGAAATCATGTAATAATCTCTATTAGAGAATAAATTATATATGAAATATGTTCTTTACCATTTGTGCTCCATCATTGAGGATTCTTTCCGAGTATCATCAGTGTCTTCAAAACTAAAACTATTTGTACTTCAAGGTATGACAAGAGGTAATTTATTTTTCTAAAGGATCATGCATTGTGGTTTTGATAAATCTAAAAATTATTCATGGTATTCAATATATTTTAATCAATTTACTCTAGTTCATCCGACCATTTTTGGAATTTCTCATCCATGGATATATAATCAGAGATGGAAACATGGAGTTTGATAATTTGAAGATAAACGAGTAGGACTTCCTCTGTCCCATATACTAATGAGTATGGGGTTTTCTATTTGGTAGTGTGGTTTATGGACTGATATGCCTCGAGAGCGTGTAATTGTTTTTCCATCCATGGTTTCATATCCTTGTTGACCAACTTTTAGAGTATATTTTATATATTATTGTTGAAAGCATCTATATTCTTGTTAGTCACAACATGATTATAGTATGAATTGTTTATCTTGATACCATACTCCATGTATAATTTCTCCAACACCGCAAAAAAAGGTTCTATTGTCCGTAAGTATATTGTTGTGGACATCAAATCTGGTGACAATGCTAGATTTGAAGACAATGAAAATGTTTCTTTTCATGAATTTTTTTTACGGTACAACTTCTTCCCACTTGGAAAATAATTCAGTCATTGGGAGGATCTACATGAATTTTTTTCCCATAGTGGAAGGATGTGGTCCCACAGTATCCATTCATCATATTAAAAATGGCATGGATTATTCAGCAGTGTTATATAAACCCGGGTGTTAGTGGGTGAAATTGGCATGAACATTATTATAATGGAAAATCATGCATAATTTAGGGAAATCTTGCATCACATTGGGCAGATAGTATCCATGCCCTCAAATTTTTGATAGAATGCATTGATCATTAATGTTGAACCCCAAAATCATTGGCATGAACATCATTCATTTTAGCAATGATCTCTCCTCCACCAAATCATCTGATAAGGACACCATAATAGCCCTATTTATAGAGTTTTTCTTATGGTTAGTTACATCATTAATAATAAATTTAATTTGTCTTCTTTGGATTTGTTATCATCCAGCACTATATTGAGGGAGCTCTCCCTTTTACAGATAGTAAAAAATTGTAGTGATCCATCAAATTGTAAGATAATATTACTAAGGGATGGGGTTAATTTTATTTATTTCCATCATATTATCCGAAACAAATGGTGAGACCTACCAATAATGTGTAATGCTAAGGAATAATTTATCTGAGTCTATATTAGATAGAGTTGAGGCTATTTTCCTTAATGTATCAAATTTTTAATTCAATTATTTAGGTACGTGAATTAATTTCATTTATTTAGTGAGTTCTACCATCATTCCTCATGAATGATTAAAAAATTGGATTAGCTCTTCCATTTTTTTGCCATGATTTTCAATAACTTTCTTGATGATCACTTCTAAAACACCTTTTATCATCTAGTGTTTTACATGTACTTGATGTACCCAATATATCCTGATAATAGTAGAATAATATTATAGTTCAATATTTGTGCACCCCTTCTATTTCAAGGAGTAAGGTGGGACTTCTTTTTCAATAGATATGGGCATTGTCCCCAAATGCACTTTGTTTATCTTGGGGTATTATATTCTATTTTTCATTGGTCTTCTTGATGCAATGTGAAAAAAATATCCCATGTTTGGAGATTATCTATTATAGAGAAAATATCTTAATTTTTTAGTTCAACATATGATGAAGTCATTTCTATTGATGTGTTCATTTCTATTAAATCATCTATTTCTTATCCTTTCACAACATTTTGATTCATGAACCATCTTTCAATCTATTTCATGTTCAGCACCTACTATGATATAAGTCCATAAAATATTGAACTTTTGATAATGTTATCGAGTGGTTTTTTATGGGATACTATGTTTACTTTATGAAGATTCAAGTATTGTCTCTGCTTTCTGACTAAAAATATAAATGCCCAAAATCTCATTTTCATATCCAAGTAACGAGTCTCAAAAACAATCATTGTTCAATATAGATAATAAATGATGTTTTTCCTTCTATAATTATTTCCATGTGTATATAAGGAACCCAAGGATCATGTTTGGATTTTCACATACAAAATGAGGGGTCTCCCTTAATCAGGTTCCATTTTCACTGGTACACATAAGATATATTACTTGAAAATGTAATACAATTCTGTAAAATCAACATTCAATTGATATCTAACCCCTTTATTCATCAAAATAGTAAAAGAAAAACATTTTCATGCAAGGTCGAATAGGATTGTTTGAATTTAGTCCATGTGTACCTAAATTCATCTCACCTTTGTGAGGTAGCGATGTGGTTACATTATAATAATAGCCTTTGCATTCTCATTATTGACATTGATTCCATGATGTCATACTAAGAATATGTGAAGCTTCCATGACATAAATCCAATAACAAATTTTAAGGGATTTTGTTCCAGATTATATTGTCTTAAATTTTCAAAAAAAGATTTCATGATATGATAGTTTTTTCTTTACTTTCTTGTGATTTACCTACAATTTGATCATAATAACATTTCACAATATTTCCTTCGATTGTCCTGAAGAAGTGATTAATTACATGTTGATTTGTGTCTTCGAAACTCTCCAATCAAAAGGGAATTATGAAATTAGAAAACACAACATGGGGGATATTATAATGATGTATTCTTATACTTGATAGTCCTTTAAAATTTGGTTATATCCTGATTAGATGTCACTGAAATAGGGTGATTGATATATTTCTATTATGTCAATAAGTTGTTTTTTAATTGGGATTTGGAAATCATATTCGAGGTATTTATGACTAAAATATCCAAAATTAATGAAATTAATGTTATTTATGTTATTCTATTTTATGATGACAATATTTGTTAGTCGGATGGGATATTGGACCTCTCTAATGAATTTGGATCTAATATTTTTTTCAACATCATCCTCTATCTTGGCAGCATGTGTTAGGTGCATCCTTCTAGATGGTTTATTGTAGCCTTGATTATCATCTATCATGTATATGTGATGAGTGGCCACCTTGAGAATAAGGCATAGAATGTCAGTTTAGTTCAAGTTGAAAAAATCAAAATAGTTCCTAAGGAAATTGCGGTATATGTATTTATCTTTAAAATTCATTGTTACAATAATTATGATGGGTCATAGATATTCATACATACACATATTTATTTCACTAAGATCATCAGTGGTGGTAGAAACATAGTCAATTAATACTACAAGGTAATCCACAAGGACAACTTCATTTTCCTATTTATCGTTATCTAATTCATCATTTTGATTCAATGGAGAAAAAATTATTGAGATGAGATCTCCACAATAATTAGATATGTTGAGATCTCGGTATTTAGTGGATGCTTTTTCTTCTTCTAACTTTTCAGATAGTAGGGCAATTTTTTAGAGGTTTGAGTGAGGGAATAAAAAGTCTTTTGATTGTATTCTCATCAACTAGTGGAATAAATATTTTTTAGAGCTCTCAAAATGGTTTGGGGTGTTTATATACAACAAGTCATCATCATAATATGGGTTAGTGGATTTTGATCACATTTTGATTTTTTGGTCATTACTAAAACCATGAATACTATTGAGTACATATCTAAGTTTGGACACACACAACCAACCTAGTTGAGGGGATTTATGTATTATTCATTGAGAAATTTGAATGGGTCATATGGGACCATCTCCAAAATATTATGGGTGGTGACCCAATCAATACCATAGATTGAGGGTCTCATTAAATTATTCTCATAGAATCAAACATCGATATACTATGACTGAAAATATTCACACATGGACATAATATCATAATAAATCCATTTTTTCTATTACTATAATATGTAATTAACTGGCGGTTTTAAGAAATAATCATTGAATAATGATGAAACCAAGTCCCTCTTTGTATAAGTTTGAAGAGTTTGTTTTTATGAATTATCAAAAATTTGTAATTGGCTATTAGGTCCCTAAACTGAGTTTTGAGAATAATTTTGCAGAATGGTATCTACTCATATTTGTTATAACCCAACATGGTTGTGGCTGAGGGTGCTTGGTTATCCTTGATGTATCCCAATAAATGATGTGTTCACAATGGGATGAGATTACCTCTATATCCATTGTAAATGAATACCTTTCAAACATCATCATCATTTATCATTCCAGACACATATCACAGTTTTTCATGTATCTGCATTGCATCTTTATCTTAATTCATGAAAAATATAAACACATGGTATTTTCTAGGATTGGTTTCCAATCAATATACATCATCATCAACCACTTTAACATAAAACTCTTTGGGGATCAGCAAATAATCTATAACATCTTCACTGAAACTTTCGACAGATTAAATGAATCCAGAATTAATTACTTGTATGCGATTGAGGCTAACTCATTCAGGATGTCATAATTCTGTTATAATGGCATTCACTTCCCATCACATAGATTATAATTCATATACCATTTAGGGGTCTGAGCATTAAATGTAGATTGAATGTTTTTCGAAATATGAGATTTTGTTGCGTCTGTTCTTTATAGATCATTTTGGGATGGTCTAACTACATGTCGAGGAAGGTTAGACACATGTTCCACTTCTGATAGATATATTTATAATGATTGGGGCAAAGTGTATTTTTTTAGATGTAAGGAAATTTTCAAGTAACATCTTGGTTCCTAGAATGGCTATTCAGCATGTTTCTACAACATTAACAGTTTTAACATGAGTGTGACCATATCCTTGGTTTCTTCCAAATTTGTGTCCTACATGGTATCCTTGACTTCCAATTATTATTCCTCCATATTCTCGATTGGTGTATGGAACATGATTTCATTGCCATTTTAAACATTGGAGAAGGGCCTATCAATTGAATGACATTAATGGAGCCAAAAAATTAACTTTTTTATAATGATGGATCTTCTTGAATGATTACGTATGATGGTTCTATTTGGTGGTGCATATCTGATGCATTGAGACTTAATTGAGTAAAATCTTAGAAGTCTAAGGCTGACATTGGACATGAAAAATGTTTATCTTCTTTTAATTTCTTTCTACATTTTTAGTCGATCAGCTTCTTGAACTTATTACTTTTGGAGGGTTGTGGGGACAAGGATGTCAGATGTGATACAGTAAGAGTGGTTGTGGGTATAATTGGATGCTTGATCTATTATTAAAGAATATAGTTAGCTTAGTTGATTTTTTTTCATAATTCCACTATCAAACATATGATCCATTCTGTTATCAATATCTTGAGACTCTTCTTCTTTACCATGGTTGGCGGGGAAAAAAATTCCTCTTGTGCTTGTGGTGGTCACATTTTGATATCCCTTGAATCTATCATTATTTGTAGGAGGTCTATGAAGATAAAAAAATCCTAAATATTTTTCTATAGTATCTAGTGAAACAGACTATAATTTATGTTCTTTTCATGACTAACCTCGTCATCAAACATTATCTCTTGTACATGGACTAATTATAGTTCATAGTGGTTTTATAATTTCCATATGCATTATGATTTGGGGATGATTATTTTTTATTCCTAAATTACTCGAACAAATTCCTCAACTGTCTTCTCCTATAATATTGTCAAGATAAGGGATACTATTGGATACCTAGGGCTCTATACAAAATGGTGCTAGCCTCATAGCCGGTCAGGTGCAGGGACTGGCATAAGAATGAAAAAGGCCGCTACATCTTTTCCAATCTTTTTCCCAAGGGCCAGTGGGGATAACTGGGAGAGGATATTAGTCTATTGTAATGTTTATTGTAATTATTTTGAAATTGTAGTGATGTCCTAACACCCACTTGTATACAATATAGGGATGAGTGGTGTTTTTAGTTCTTCACAGGGGTTATCAATTCACATAGCATGCATCTTATCCTTGGGGAGCGTCCAATTCAAAGATTAACTAAGAGAATTCCATTTGGATATGATGTCTTAGACTCTTTCATTATACCACATCATGAAGTTCATGAGGTTACTGAATTTTTTATTTATAAGTGTTGAGATGAACTATAAAAGAAAATGTTGATGGAGATAATCATATCATGTTACTGACTGTGCATGGAAAATGGTTTACCCTATAATGGTTGAAACCTGCAGAATCCGCATGAAGCATATGAGTTTCACATTGTTCTTTTTTCTATGGGTTTCTGTTCATGGAATCAAAATATGATTTATAATGAATTATATTTTATTCTGGTTCACATTAACCATATTTATTTTGATCTCATTGTTCCTATGAATTGGTGGAGGAGGAGTATTAATTACCCAGCTTTGGAAAGGCCTTTGTTCTAGATGTACAAGAGTGCACTATCGTTATATGGATTTCTATCTATTTTTCAATGAATTAATGGTATTAATTAACACTTTTTATTTATCATGTTAAACATTCTCTTGGATGGAAAAAACAAAGGGATGTATTGGACTATTCATTTATACATTTATTTGATGTAGATGTCCAACCGGAGAAACCTTTAGAGGATTATCCTTTACTTTTCCTAGGTTTTCCTTTTATGGGGATAAATCATGATATCCATCTATTACCAAATCTAGTTTGGCCGATGGAACTTGCACCATGTTGGGCCGTGTTCCAATCATTGCTTTTTTGTCCATGAAAAAATCTTTCATTTGAGGTACACCAACTCGGAGGTTACATCTAGGCTCCTACAAATGAGAAAATTTGATAGGAAGTATTATTTGGTGATTCTTAGTGTTTATGAACTACAACTCTTTCATTTCATCATCCTTCTATGAAAATATGTCTTCATGAATATGGGGATCATATTCAACAAGAGGAGCCAGTGGGTAATGTGTGAACATATTTTTTTAATCCCTCTATTAGGGATTTTTTGAGAGTGTGGTACAAGATTAACCATTGGAACACTCAAATTCATAGTGGCCCACTAGTTTTGAGTACTCACACATTCTTTATTAGTGTGGATAGAATTATTGACAAAACACTCCTTTCTCTAATATTCTTCATTTATATCATTTATTGTGTGGCTCATAGGATTGATGTCTATGAAATTTACCAATTCATAACACATTGTGGGTGTCATAACAGAGGCGGAATGGTAGGGTTGATTTCACCATTACTAGGTCTCCTCCATCCATTCTAGGATAATTTTTTTCCTGTTGGTGAAGGGTAAATCAATGGAATCATTTTTATGATCTCTTTGTATTCCTAGCTTATAGGGGGAATAAGTCATGATATGGAAAAAAATGAGAGTCCCAACTATTTTTCATCAACCATAAATAGTAAAATACCGATTTTTTATAGATGAGTGATTGAGATAAAAATTACCCCATTCCATAAAGGTAGGGTTACTACCATTATTTTGTTATTGTTTCTCGGACAACATATATTGGAATTATGGGAGAAATGTTTTTAAAATATTACCCCACCCTGTGTGCTGGGGCTAGTCCCGTAATGAAGTTGTTTTTGCAGCTATATCTTTTTTCTTTATCTCATGCATTCCAATTCGATTAAAAGGTGGACATGGTGAAAAATATAAAATTTAATTGTTTTTTATGGAGACATCAGTTGTTTGTGATCATTGGACCACCATATGGGGGAATCTTTCTGATTGTTCTTAGTTTTAAATTTATAGAGTTTTTCAATGGCATAATCCCATCATGCTTGATGCATCCATGATATACTCAAAAACTAGTTATGGTCAGGAATTTCATCATTTTAGAACATGGATTTCATTTGAAAATAATCACGGGATAATGGGTTTACATGATGCTATTTCGAATGAGTTCTTCTATATTGGATGTAGGGTATAATGAAAATCTCTATGCTCTCACCATCCCCATATATAAACACTAGATGGGGCATCACCAAGAAGATGATGAAACATATGAAGCTTGTGGTGGATGGTTTTTTGATGATCATTCATTGGCCTCACATATTTTTGTTTCCCCAAAAACATAAGGGCTTCCATGTTGATTTGACAACAATGCACTATAAATATGTTGAAATGTTATTTTTGAACATCATCGGGAATGAATTTTGTTTTAAACTGGTGGAGATTTTTCAGGAAATTATGTCAAATGTCATGAATGAATTTTCATCTAAAAAATATGTTCATAGGTCGACTAAAGAAGTTTTTTGGGAAAAAACATAAATATTATTTCATCATTGGATAATTACCTTCCAATGAGAAAAATATCATTTTATTATTACACCAGAGACACTTGTACATGATCTTACCAACATGAATGCTTGTTGATGAATTTTTCACTAGTAATGGGGCTAGTAGGTGTCTCAGTACCATGTGAATGGTCTAGGGGTGGTTAAAAACATGATACTTGTCCCATACTATCTCCAAGATAACAAAATATTTCTATAGATATTGAATAATTTTCATCCATGCATTATCCCATCATTCTAAACACATAAACATCTGAGGGATTTCTTGTATTTCATTTGTCAAGGGGTGGAACATCTTTGTGATATAGAACATGAATATTGGGAGGACCTCCACATTTAATTCAGAAATGGTAAGGTATACCCTCATAAATTTTTTCCATCATTCAGAAGAATTTGTTTATTTTATATCATAGGTAGGACCATTGGGGATAAAAATAGAAAGGGGAGGACCATGTTGTTGAACTAAGATGCCACTCTAGGGATGTACTTCGCAGTCGACACTATCATGTTGAGGACTATTATCAAATTTGATGTAAAAATACTGGGAGAATATATACAGTGTATATGATGGGGAGGACCATCTATTTAGGTAACAACGAGGAGATTACCTTCTTGTTATTCTATCTTATGGTCAGGGGGAGGGCTATGATGATTCTCCTTAGGGAATATTCCCAAATGATAGATCATTTGATTCCCATTAATTAATACCTCATAGTTTATTTTATGACAAGGATAACCGTATAAGATGGTAACAATATTGTGGGTAGGGCCTTCATAAGAAGCTGGTACCACTTTCTAAATTTGGAAATGGATTGTAAGGATCATGAGCCTCCATTAATATGTGGTTGATGGCATCAATATCACTAGCTTCTGGCAGAGTAGGGTTTTGAATATGCTACTCATTTTCCAGCTTCCTTGGTAATTTTTTATTTTTATTATCTCTATTGTGAAAAGATATGGTATTTTGCAGTTAAAAATGACCTTCATATATAGTTTCCAATTAAAGATACTTCGTCGTTGTTTCTGGGGTATGTCAATGAGCATTCTATATTCTTTAAGGAATATATTCATTACATGGTTTATCCACAAAGTTGTAATATTTTCCCAATGTTTAAAGGGGTATTTTTACCCGATTGTGTTTCCCATTTATCATGGAATAGGTAAATGACCAACCTTGATGGGGGCAGGGATTCTAGTCTGCTCTTTTGTGAACATCTTATGGAGTTGGTGAGTCACCCAACATGGGGAGGAAAAATTTTAGGCCAAAATATTTACTGTGTCTATGATCGTGATTATATATTGAATAGTATAGAGAAAATGGTTATGAATTTATTATGATACCCTTACCCATAATCCTAATGTTAGTGTATTATTATGTTACATTGGCATGGTTACAAGTAATATAATCCTAACGAACCACTCACATTAATAGTCTTGGAAATCGTTATTATATACATTATATCAATAATATGTTTTGATATAAGATTAACAAAGTTGATAAATAATAAAATGAAAAAAATTGCATCCTTTAAAATTTATTAAATGGTTTATTCTCCATAACCTAGATAAATGAAACAAATAAGGATGATACCTATTTCTTTTAATAGGTTAAAAATGTAGAATAAATAATGAATAAATGGAAATAAAATAACATGTAATGGTCAAAAATGATAAATCATTTAATTAGTGTAAATAGATATGTAAAAATCAATATTTGAATAAAGAAAAATAATCACATTCCAATAAATCAATGAACTAAAAATTAAATGTATCCATATATATTTCGATAAAAAATCACATGGATGAATAATAATTTATATTATATAAGGGAGATGCTTAAATAATCAATTCCATGTTTTCATGGTAAATGGAACCAGTACCATCAGGAAATTTTTCAAGATGGTCTAGTTATCAGGTAAAAATATGTATTTCTTGGCCAAACATTTCATCTCATGAGACTACTCATGTATCAAGGGGCCTTCATTAGTCGGTCCCAAACATGTATCATACAATTCTATTCTAATTGGATACAAGATATAATGGGTTCTCAGAAAATCTCAAACATATATTATAATTCATATATATTAGTTATATAAGTGTGTATTATGATAAATTAATTTAATAAAATAAACAATGATAATAATTCAGTCAATTAAATTCACTTTGAATATTTACAATATCATTTATTTTATTTAATTATTAACTAAATAATCAATATATTGACTTTTCTTAAGAACATTAAGTTACTAAACAATTTCTAAAAATAATTATTTAATATTTTGATAATAATAACATATATATCATTGAAAAATATATGTAAAGAAATAAATATGATGTTTTTTACTTATTTAAAAAATTTATAAATGTTAAAAGTAAAGAAATGTTCATTTTTGTGTCTTTCTTTACATAACATAAAATATAGGGAATATCCCTTTAATAATTTCACAATAACAAATTTATATCCAACCAATATGGTAAATGGTAATACTATTTTCCAAAAAATGTTTTTTACTAGTTTTCAAGTCATTTTGTCCTTTATTATTAATGTGTATTATTTTATTAAGATTAATCATAACTTAGTCACCTTTATTATTTAAATAACATTGACTAATTATTTTGTTAAAATAATTTACTAGATCTTATTAAGAGAAAAATATCATAATAATAATATTCATGTATAGTGTATTTTCAGAATTCAAATATTATATGTGGTAAAATTAATATTCACACTAATTCTACAAAAAGTGTGAATTGAAGAGTCTTTAAAATAGAAAATTATTCCAATGATTTTTATGTTTTGATAATAAATTTCATAGTAAAATTTATTATAATTATATTAAATTGATAAATAGTAGTATAATTGATCTAATTTTACTCAAAAACTAATCCATGATATTATTTAACATTGATAATCATTTATATAAAACTGTTGTTTTTAGAAAACATATAGAAATATTCAATATTCATCAGAAAATGGTTTTTCTCATTATAATAAAAAACTACACCATAAGATGATTTAGAAATTATCAATTCAAAAATTATTTTAATTATTAAAAATAAAATTCTAATTTTATTAATATTTTGTTTTAAAATAGGTTTTTGCATTTAATGGAGTTAAACTCGACATTGGGTTTAACACAAGTCAATTAAGTGTATTCTGTAGCACAAGATTATCATTGTGTATAATGCTTTCTAACACAAAATAATATTTATTATAAAAGAGAAAAATTTGAATATCAAAGTCTATAATATTAACCCCACCTTAATTAATTTGATTCACCACAATTTAGACAAGTTCTCAAAAATATTTAGATTGAAAATAAAATATTGGTAAAGGACCCACATAATAAAAGGGGTTAACACAACATATTATTAATAAGGGATAATGTAAAGTTCAATGGTCATGTATCTATGCCACCTAATTGGAGAACTTATGTGGGAAATAGTGACATGGATTCAGAAGAGAAATCTAAACATCATGTTCCGATGGAGCGTGCTTGAGAAAAAGGTTAAGAGAATGTTAACAATCAAAAGTCCATAAATTCGTGATGATATAAGTGACCATTCAATTCATCAGACACTAAGGTACTATAAAAATCTTTTATGTTCCATTATCATTTTTATATGTATTGAGTAATTCATTCACAAAAAATGAATATATGTAAATATAAGTATCTATAAACATAATCTTTTCATTTGATTGTTACATGAACTATTATAAATTCATCTCTTAGCACATAAAGCATCATATTGATAATTAATACATTTCCATATAAAATATCGTTTAGTGATAATATTTAACACTAATATAAGATGTTATATTTTCTAAATGATTATGATCCAATCACTTCTGAATTATTCACAATAAATTTCTAAAATGAACATATCATTACCATTTAGTCACAATGAATCATCTCTAAATTTTCACTTTCCAAACATGTGAATAATTTCATTATATATCCTCTTGTAATATGGTAATAAATAAAATTACCATAAAACCTTATTGTAAACATGTATTTTTCCTTATTCCTTAAACAAGAAACTTTTTATTGGGTATATTCCTTACATCCAAAAGTGTTGTAAACAATATCAATGATATTATATACCACTAGCCAACAAGTCATTAATCAATTCCAAGGTAATCAACACACATACAAACAGATCATTTCTTAATCATTATTACAACATTAGTATCAAATTAAGGGTTATATTTCCATCCATAATGTGTTTTACAAAAAAATTATCATTATAATTAATATCTTATCTTTTTACCATTCAATATATAGTCTCAAATACATGATGAAAAGAAATACTGTACAATCCTCATAGGTTTTATAATTATTTTAAAAATAAAATTAAAAATGATATATTCCAATGAAATAATTTTTGAAAATGCATATTAATCTTTTATCTTCATCCGCAAAAGTATCTATACATCATCATAATCCAATAAAATCATTTGGGGTACATTGTTTTTTCACATAGGACTTTGATTAACATTGTGTCTCATCCATATGAAATTGAACCATTGAACATTAGAATCCTATTTTATTTCCTTAAAAGAGTTAAATTGGTGTTCTTTTTCCCCACACATATAACAAAAACCTATTCCATTAAAGCATTTACCTGGGCTATTCTTTCTATAATTATCAAACATTGGAAAAACCATCTGTCTATTCTTCCTATTACCTATCATTTTATCTTCTATCATCATCTTCAATTTAATGAATTATGAATCAAAAAATAATATTATTATCTTGTTAACACAATTTACTAGTTATAAACATGATGATAATACTTTGGAGAATTTTTATCTTAAAACTTATCGGTTATGACCATGAATGATATGATCCATCCCACTCTTTACATCACATGTATTGGTGGTGTAATCATTTATTCAATTAGGTGTCATTTCTATACATTTTCAGGTACTATAACAGATTATAAAATTATGAACTTCCTATAACTCTAAACAGGATATCTCATATAACATAAATTTATGCATCATAAAACCTAGAACTATAATCATTGGATACTTTTGGGAAATCATTACATCAAAATCCTTATTAAATATAGGTAATGAAAATGTAAGTTTTCCTAGGTGTACCACCCAATAGTGTCAAAGTAAGTGTGAAGTATGTCTCGATATCATGTACTAGGTTACCCCTAGTCATGAACAATACACCTTGTTGGAGGTTTTAATCCTAGGTACATTCGTGCCAAAACTGTTCCCACTTGTATTATCTAGATAGGGATGTATTTCTGAGAATCACCACATAATATCAACCATACCCAAAATTTTAGGATTTTATTCTGTACTAAACCTAAAAATATATCTCAAGGTTTTGATCCATATTCGATGTATTATGTTTTTATTTTTGGAGGTTGTTGATTAACATTCTTTGATACCAACTGTAACTCCCCAACCACTGAATCCATGAGCCGATGCTTTGTTACATTTAATTTTCATGATTATATATAATAAAATCCCGATGTATTGTTCACATTATATATTTCAGAAATCTAGATTGCATACATGATTCCCAAAATAATTTGGGAGACATAAATGACAATGTTGATACGTAATAAAATGAAATAAACTACATCCATGAAATCATATTTAAATATTTCTTCTACATAATCTGGATAAATGAAAAACAATAAGGGGGAGATCAATTTATAATTATGTGAATGTAAAGTGGAATAAATAATGAATAAATATGACAAAATTAACATAGAAAGGTAATAAATGATTACACATTCCCTAAAAATGACTAGATAAGGAATCATTCTGAGATTATGGGAGCAAGTGAAGAGACAGAAAGAGGGAAAGCTCATGGGAATGATGGAACCCTTGGAGGATGGAAGATGGTTTACCCACTTCCTAGAGGTGGGAGGGGGGAGGAGGTATTGGTCCGTCCACCTCTGAGCTCATGGAAACTGTTTATCCCCTTTTTTAAACCTATTTTTTTCTCGGAAATCCCGATGATCTCTATAAGACCAGAGGTTCTTGATTTTCATCTTGGTGGTCCACAGTTTCCGATTTCAAGTTCAGAGTTATTAGAAGGTTTGAGTCATATGGATCTACCACTGGTTGTGTGTTTCAATCTTCGAAGGCCATCGTTTGACGACTTTGATAGATTTGTCTTAAGTAAATGGGATTTTTAAAACCGTGTGGTTGTTGGTCTTATGGATAGACAAAACATCATGATTTTTTATTCTAATGATGATCTAATTCGGGCCTATTCTAGTGCCCCTCGATGATGAAATGGTTTCAAATTCTCACTTCTTAGATAGTCATTTGATCTTTTCATGAATCATGATCCAATATCCAGCGTGATATAGGTAGGCCTCTCTCAACTTCTTCTGCCTTTATAGAATCCATCAATTAATCTGATGATTGGAATTATGGTCGGTCGTTTTATTTGTTCTGAAATTCACACATCCACTGTGATCCACCCGATCAATCCTCGCTTCTGTTTTTAGGTAGATGTGTCAAATCCACCGGTGGAGTAGTTTTGGATTTCAGTTAGTATGAATTTTAGATATAAAATAGAAGTTCTGTTTGAGTCATGGTCCAACTACTATTGGAACTGCTATCATTTGGGGCATTTGGCCTCTGAGATTCATGTTGAAGGTTTCAAAAAGAGTAACTATGTTCTGAGGATGATGTCTAGTGATGCAAAAAAGGGGGTGTGTGTAACTGATCCTGGAAAGGGCTCTAGTCTGGTGAAGATGGGTTCATTGGCAGAGGGCAAGGCTGACGAGGTCTCCATAAATACAATGGTTCCTACAGTTTTTATTCATTTGTAGAGTGATATATATGTTAGGGATGGTGGGAAGCAGAAAGTTGATAAGTGTGTTAATTGTGCTCAAGGCGAGTTGGATTTTAACAACAAGGTCACAGGGGTGCAACATATGGCAGTTTATATTATAGGCCATACAATGCATGATGGTCCTACTGTGGGGGAATTGGAAGGATGTACTAATGGGAAAATTGGTTGGAATAAGGATAATGGAGGGTTCCTGATAACAGTTCCTACAGGAAACTATTTTGAGGGTTTGGAACATAAGGATGGAGTGGTGACTAACCTAGTAAATAATGGTGCCAATGCAGAGAATAGACCTCATGAGGCTGCTGCTGCAAATAAAGAAATGAGTATGGTGCTATTTGAAGATCACGAACTACTGTAACATCCACAATGAGCAGTATTAATTGATTCTAATGCTTAGTTTCAGCAGAATCATTCAGAAAAGTATCCAAAAGTGGTTATCCTTAAAAGATGGGGGGATATCCATGAGAGTGACAATGAATATAATGGTTTATTAGTGAGTCCCTTGTATAGCAACATTGTGCAGGGGGAAGGTGAAGGTGTCAGAGAACCAGGAGGTGATGATTGCCTCACCGCGAAGGCGACTGAGGAACGATTACTCCCATTTTCCAAATACAATGTTTACTAGGTCATCAATAACCAAGGGAGGCGGGGATGGTCTATATAAGGGTATGAAATCTCTTAATGAATTTATTTTGTTGGATTAGTTCAATCATAGGAGAAATTATTCCAAAGTCCATAAGCATTATGAAAGCTCGAAATAGGAATCAACCACTGTGGAGGAAGCTTTCTACGATGGGTGTGGTGATGGGTATCTTTTTATGGTTTCTAGTTGACATTATTGGACATGTGTACATGTTTAATGAATTTTTATTTTATTTTAATAATTGGTCGGAGGTTATCATCTGACTGAATTTCGAGATTACTAGATAAGGAAAAATCAATATAGAATGTCATGAAACTGAAACTTGTTCCCTTAAATCAATGAATTGAAAATAAAATGTTTCTATTTATATTTTGATGTAAAATATCATAGGTGATTAATAACTATTTTTTTTTGTAAATTCATAATTAATGGATTCCATTATTTTATAGTACATGGAACTAGTACCATCAAGTCCTTTCAAAAGACGATTTAGCTGTTAGGTAAACCCCTATCTATGTTGGCCAGCTATTTCATCCCATTAGTTTACTGAATAATCAAGATCCGTTCATTAACTGGTCCCCAAACCATATCATACTATTATATTCTACATAGAGACAAACAAAAAGGGTTTGTCACCAACTGATTTATCAAATGAGAGGATTGAAGCATCTAGGGGCTTTCAATCATAAGTCCCCAGCCCATAGGGCTTTCCTTAAACATTCCCCAACCCATTACTACAAGTAATAATCATTCCTAATAATAAATAAGTAAACAAATAAAAATCCTCATAAAATATACCTATTTAATAAATAATATGCCTCCATCAATAATACCTTAAAAGTGGATGTGTAACAATAATGGTTGTTGACATTAAAACAATCTTGAGGAAAAGTAATCATTAATCATTCCCAAGTGTCCCACACTACAGTGAAACATTAAAATAAAAATTATCCAAGAAATAAATGAACCATATAATATTATGATACTATGTAGAATAATAATATATCAAATAAAAGGCATTATATACACCATATAAAAGTTATTATGTGCATAACAATAAATTGGTCTCAAGGGAATTTTAATTGAGACGGAATTTGCTTCCATGTCCTTCATTTCTGTTCATTGTTACTTATTATCATGTATAGTGGTTTAAAATATGCTACTAATTAATACCAGAGCCACAATAATTTTTATAATATCATATATTAACTTATTGAAATATGTTATTACCTATTTCTTAACACACATTCCATATTTTAACTAATTTTTGTGTTAATTGCATTGTTTTTTCAAGTATATTTTCACATGTCATAGATTGTTCTTATTAAATATATCATTTATTAATAATCTCAAGAATGTAAAAAATGACTTAATTGTATTATATATTTAGTACCTATTAATTTATAATAGTTTATAATATTTTTATAATAGAAATGAAGTGCACCATTAACGAAGACGATTGGCCCAACATACACATGAACAATACATTTATTTCATTATTGTATTATAATAATTAAAACTAAATTATATATATATATATATATTATAAATTAAAATATTATATATTTTTTATATATGCTACATAGTATTATAATACCCATTTTTTATATGTTCCATGTAATGCATGAATGAGTCATATCGTTTTGAGGGGGTGGTAGTTTACAATTTCTCAAACTAAATTATCACATTGACACATGATGAAAAGAATAATGTTATAAAATAAATAAATATTTAAGAAGACATTAGTATAAAAAATTATAATATATATCATAATTAAACATATTTTTAATATTAATGGCCATCATGATAGGTGGTAAGGAAAATTTGAACAATTATTTTTTCGAGAGGCAGTAGTTCGCCACACATAGAAAATGCATGTTTGTTACCCATACAATAGAGGTATGTGTATTCGTAGGTCAAAAAAATATCATAAAATAATAATAGTTTATTTATAACACATGATTTGTTATGTAATCCAAGAAAATTAATACAATAGGGTGTGGAGAATGAAATTATTCCAGAAGGCATGATAGAAGGTGTTACCTCTTAATAGGGTATCTTCATTGGCTTGTACCAAAAGTTTCTTGGATTGTTTCATAGTAAGGGGAGGATTCTATGAAAAATTTAGAGAAGTGTGGAGATACTTTTAGCAGTTTTTGGGTGATCCAAGGGGCTTCAGATTTGTCATGAGGTAATCGGGTGAAACCATTTTTATAATAGATAGGGACTACAACTCTTGTTAATACTAAAAGGTATTCACTATTAGGTGGTATAAATTGACTAAAGTACCACCAAAATGTCAATACAATGAATTAAAGGGGTTTAATTTTCATGGAAAACCTCCAAAACGTTTTTTTCATTTTAATAATTTGGTTCCCTAATATCTAAGATTTTAATATTTTATCATTTTGGTTTTAATTAATGAATATAGTTTAATAACAGAATTAATTTATACATTAAGACTAAATTTATATTATATTTATTAGAAAATATAGATACAATGAATTTTAAATATTATTAATAATTTATAAAATAAAATTTCCCTCATTTTTTGAAATATATTTTAAAAAAATCCCATGTGATGTGTAGAAATCTTGTTTGAACCCGGACGGTGTAAACAAATTTTTTATAATATATGGGTCAACATTTTAATTATAAGATATTTAATTTTCCTTTATTCATACATATTTAATATGTATTAAAACTTAAATATTATATGGCGTAAAATATGGTTGTTATTAATTTTAATTATTTTAGTAAAATTCATTTATTGTGAAATAACAATAAAGTCAATTTTGACATTAATCATTTAATGTTAATTTTAAAAAATAAATAATATATTTTAAAACAAATATATTTGATTTATATGAGTGAAAAATGATACATTAATAAAAAAAATATAATAACTCAATCAATTACCATCACATTTAGTAATTATAGTATCATTTATTTTAGTTAATTAATAACTAAAGAGTAACTATATTGATGTTTTCTATTAATTTAATGTAACTAAACCATATCTCAAAATTATTGATAAATTATTATGAAAATTTTCAAAATGATTCTTATAAAAAAAATATTATTTTTTTGACATATCTCTAAATTTTATAAATATTAAAGGTAAGAAAAGTTCAAATATTGAATTTTTCCATACATAAACTTTAATAAAGGGGGAATCAAATTAACAATTTGAAAAAATTAAATATATTTCAAAAGAAGTCGGTATGTGGTTATATTATTGGAATTTAGTGGTTATTTTTTCATGTTTCTATGTCATTATGGTCATTAGTATTGAGGTTTAGTCTCTTATTAAGATTAATCATACCTTAATCAGCTTAATTATCTTAATCACAATCTCAAACCAATTCTGTCAAAAAGTTATGTTGATATTATAATACCATTAATATTTAAAAATTAAATCTAATTTTGTTAGAGTTTCAAAATTCAAATCACAAAAGTGGGAAAATTATGATTAACTATAATCATGTGAACGTCATGAAATAACGGGTTTTTAAAATAAAAAAATGTTCAAAAGATTATATGTTCTTATATTCAATTTCAATTTAAAATTTAATATATTTAACATTATTATATAAATAGATGTATAATTTATTTAATTGGATCTAAAAAAATATAATATATATTTTATAATTAATTAATTTTTATTAGAAGTTGATATTTTTTCTTAATTTCAGTAACATTCATTATTCATCAAAATATGACGTTTCTTAGAAAAATCATAAAATTATTCTCTACTATAATTTCTAGGATATCAATTCAAAAAAATTATTATCTTTTTTTAAATGAAATATATTATTTATTTTATTTATATTTAAAAATTTCTCTCCGTTAAAGGGAATTGAACTCGATCTTACGTGTAATGAAAGACTATTAAGTATTATGTGTCTCATAAGATTAATATTGTGTATAAATCATGATAACAACACAATTATATTAATTATAAAAGGAAATTTTTGTAATTTATTTGGTTGACACCTTACTGTAAGAACATCTATTATTTCAAATATTTGGTAAGATATATATTGATCTGGAATGAGGAAAAATTATAATTTTGATGTTGGAGTAGGAGATTGTTTCTAGTCCAGTTCTTCATATTCTTCTAGTTGGTACTAACAATTATCCTGTGTGGGGGAAGAGTAATGATTTTCCCCCTATATTATATCTAAGATACACCATCTATTTTCTCTAGTTTCTATCTTATTTATCTGGAGGGATTTATATTCATGAGTTTGAATTTGTTGTGCTTGCAATTTTTCGTATTTGCAGGATGAACAAGATATGAAACAATACTTATATTTGGTTTCAACATTATTTCACTGGTGCAATTTGTATCCATGAGTAGGATTTTTTATTTTCTCATTTCCACCATATTTTAATGAAGAGATTCATACATGGTAGCAGAAATTTGTACCTATTTTTATTTGGGTTCAATTATATTTGACATGTTTCCTTCCTATCTGAATGTAGGGATTTTCATTTTACCATTTTAAGACCTATTTGAATGACGAGATTCAGATTTTTCCGTTTTAATTTGTAATTATTCATATCATTTTATTATCCTATATAGTTGATAGGCTTCATAACCATAGGTAATGATTTATAACTTCCTATAATATTACTTTATATATGAACAACGGGTTAAGAAAGAATTGGTAGGAATTGAATACTTCACATTATGTGAAATGTTATTTACAATTTTGGATCCATAATAGGGTATAGGAATATACATATTCTCTTAATTTGAAGAATTGTTTTCACAAAATATTCCTTTCTAAATAATTATTGTGATTATGTGTTCCTGATAGTTTGATTATTTCCCTATACAAGTCGTTCAATGGATCTCGGATTATTTGACTTCAGTTGGAACCCATAGGATGATATCTTCTTTAGGGTTAGGATATCAAAACACATGGAATGGGTCTTGATAATCTCCACCAAGGGACTCTATGAAGGACACATATGCTGTTGGGATGAAATATTTGTAGATGAATTCATCAATATCCCTAAGGTATGAGAGGCACTAATTATCACGATCCAGTGATAGGATCCTAAATTGGATAGAGATAGTCAATGGAGTTGCCTTGTTCTGGGACATCATTCATTGCTGGTTGGATATCTAATGGGTATTTATAGAATACATAACCTACCATACATCCTCTAGGGTTGGGATATTACCATTTTTATGGTACAACATGAAAAATTCATTATAAATTCAAGTTTCATTATACTAGGAGGGAGATGGTGTCTAGTGCTTCATCGAGGATATAGATTCTTGTGTAGTCACTAACGTGTGGGTTTGAGAAAACTATTTAGATTCCATTGGATTGAATGAATCTATGTAACATTCCTATAATATTTGTGATTAAAAGATATGTCAATCCTTCTTAATAGTTTCATTTCAGGATCACATGAGTAATTTTTGATCTTATTTATCCATCTTCGACTTTGGATGTGGATGCAGTATGATGTGTGGTTACACCAAAAATTTATTAAAGGATTCACATTGGTTTCACAATTGTTTCATCAATAGAAATATATGTATCTGAAACAAAAATTTTCATATGAGGACTACGTAGTATTTATTTTATCAATTGATAGAGGTGAAATTGTTAAGTCATTCTTGAAGGGTTCGGATTTCTTTTTGAACTGAAGGCGTATTTGTGGCCTGAATAGATTATTGTAGGGGATGAATGTTATAAAATCACTAAAGATGGATAAATGGTCTTATATGGTCTCTAATGTGTTTATTGGTTGATCTGGAAATGTCCAACAGATCTCATATCCATTATTCATGGACCTACATTCCATAGGTAGGTTCTCATTGGGTAACATGGCTGATAACATGTAAAATATAACATTGGTTTATAGGGTTGGAACTCAGCCTCATCAAACCATTTTTTGGTGAATTGAAATTAATTTTTGGTCAATCATATCAATTTAATTATTCATCCAAGGATAAAAAATTCTTGGATAATTTCCAAGAATATGACTGAGGATTACCCTTAGGCAATGACTGATCATGAATACACATGGGTTAAGAATCATCTATATGTATCAAAGGTTATCCATTGACAGAGGGGGTATGTGTATCTCAGGCTCTCTATCAATTTTATTATATGTTGGAATGATCAATGATTCCTTTTTTGTTTGTTGGGTAGATTTTGGTCATAAGTCGTATTATGGGGTTCTATGGAGTTTATCAATATCTACGGGGGATGGAAGTTGTTCTGATGTCGGGATCAAACCCATAAGATGAGATTCCTACATACCTTCATGAGAGGAATCAAAAAACATGTTGTTTACTGTCTATTTACATGACACATCACCATTTAAGGTCATTTGAAAAACACCTGCTTAGGTAATTTATCATAATTATTCAAGGAAATCTAGGGGAAAAGGCTCATGGACATAGATGGTGTGGGACTTATGCTAGGAAAGACCAAAATTCCCTAGAGGGATGTGGTCACCTAAGAAAATATTAGCCTATCTTGAATATGGATTATATATCATTAATTTTAATTTGAGTGTCAGGTTTGGTACTTCAAAGGGTTTTTTTATTTGTCCTAGTTAGCTGGGAATCAAATCTCAAATTGTTTATTTGGATAGGTACATACACCATAGAGGAGTCCCATCAAAGGGTTCATGATTAATTCTTAGGTATGGGAGCTTCTCATATGAGGGGATGAGTTCAAGGAATAAACATTCTAGGAGGAGAATTTAAATTAAATTTGGGTCTTAAATCAATAGAGAAGGCCCACTATTTTTTACCATGTGATTTCCACGATATCTTCCAACCACTAATCCAATGTATGTAACCCTACGTGTGGGAGGCAAGATGAGGAAGTTGATCTGACGATTGAATGTCCTAATAAGTGCAATAGTGGATAGTGATGGAGAATAATGGAAATATAATTAGGTATTTGAGTGTTATAGTAATATATTATATTTAGATTAATGAGATATTCATGGTCATTTACCTATATGGTTACATCTTAAGATATTGAAAAGAGGACAATGAAGTTGTAACCCCATTATAAATCTTAGGTGCCTACCTCATTGGATGTTCATGAGATTATATTCCGAGGAAAGAGGAATGATTTTTGTACATAGTTAAATAGGTATTTTCATTTATGTAACCCACAATCCTTAAACATGGGAGTAAATTTACTGAAAAATATTTTTATGTTTTATGTTCTATGTAGAAAAAAAATGAATGTACATGAATCAATGAGGTGGGTGGTCCCTAAATTATGTAGACCTCTAATTCATTTGGTATTGTTTTTAACTAATGTAATATAGTTTATGGTGCACATGAATTTATCTTAAAAAATATATGATATCGTGTCTTATTTTTTAGGCATGGTTTTTTTCTTATAATCTCGGGTTTTATGTTGTTTCCAGCTTCTTATGTTTCCTTGACGATATTATCATATATTATTCATTGATGTTTATGTTTATGATACTCACCATTCAGTTTCATATTTATATTCCTCTTAAATCAGATGTATTATATTCATCATATTATTATTTTATTATTATATACATTCATGATTAAAATGCATGGATATTAAATCCTTTTTATCAATGTTCACTATATTAAAAAAAACCAACCCAGGGACTGTAATAGTTTAGTGTCTTTGGAAACACTGGAAACGTAAATCATTAGTCCACTATAAACTATATCATATCCCAATATCACCTTCATAAATAGAACCGTTATTTTAAAAATGATATGTAATAAATATCTTCATAACCTATGTATAATAATCATAAGAATACATGAGAAAAAATAGTTAGTATGTGTTAACAATAGAGATATGTAAGCATAACATGTCCATATGGGTATGAGAATATGAGAATAAAATTTGTTAACTGTACACTACATAACAAATTTCATAATCGTGAGTCATGGAATAAATATTTTTTGTTCATAATACATTAATCCTAGGGGAATATAAGAACATGATCTACCTGACAATGAAATATTCATATTAAATGGATTTCTGGCATGAAAATAAACATTGAAAATCAATTTTATATTATTAAATGAAATTGTACATGGCTATCACAGTGGAAAGGGTTCCCTCCCAGAACTGTTATAGAAGTAAACATTCATTCCCCTTACTGTTATAGTGGGCAAAGTCCCTTACTGTACCAGGTCCACTCCTCATTCAGGTCATGTATATCTCATGAAATAAAAATCAGAACCCAATGAATTGGAATAACTTATAGTCCACATCCTTCTCAAAATGGAAACAATTTTTATTTATTCCATAGGTTCTTACATATTTAATATACCATAACCAATGAAATTAAACGGTTTGGTTAAATATTTCACCATATCATAACATATTGATAAGAGATAGGATTCCTAATCATTTACCCATTTCTCTACAACACAATCCATTTAAATAAGTCGGTGTCATAAGAATTTGATAATGGTATAACCAATGGAAGTGAAATGTTTTTAATAAAAATAATTTCATTATAATCATAAAACGTAAAAGGAAAAATAAGAATAGATTCCCAGGATCAAATCCATAATGAATCATACGTAACATCAAAAGATGTCATCAAATATGAGGAATGTATTTTACAGATTACATTGAATGATTATTAAGGAATAAAACATTTATTTTAAAATATCATTTTCATATATAAAACATTTGGAAATTATTTTCTTTGTTAATAAGCTTGGATTAATATAAATAAATCTATTAAAATATTTCCCAAATTTCTTAAATAAAAAATTTATTTCTTATTTACAAAAACACAATTAAAAACATAAAACATGATGACTATTTTCTTCATAGAAAATAATTTATAAATCATATATGATATTCTTGAATGAAAATAATGGTCCTAGTGGAAAGAATATTTTTTCATGATGCACAAATTAATACAATGATTCCAATAACATTTTTGGTAAAAAACAATTTTTAAAAATAAAAATAAGATTTCATTAAAACAGTTTAAAAAGAATATAATAAGAAAAAAAATTATTTATTAAATCTTTTGGGTAATGATAAAATCATTTTAAAACATTTATTTTAAATGATGTTATTGAAAGAAATTTTTTTCCAAACAGATAAATGAATGTTATATATTTTGAAAACATCACATTAAAATATTAAATACATAAAGAGAGTAATATTACGGGAACCATGTATCCTTCTCATGTAATCATAGGAGAATAAAAACATGTTATTATTGATAAATTTTACATAATAATTCATTATTGGAAGTATAATCACAAGTAATCTAGATAAACGATAATATTGTAACAGAAAACACTTATCACATTGGTAACATTTAATCATAAGCCTCAAGAGAGAATAAAATTCAATGAAACATAAAATATTATGAGTATTAATAATGTTTTTATATTACATATCAATGGGGATTTATAAACACCTCATAATAGTAGAAAGGTGTATAACATGGTATAACTCTAAAAGATGTGTACTTGAGAAAAAATCCCATTAACTTTTTATTAATATTTTTGAACCCCAATCAAATTCAAAGGATAAAATAAAATTAACCATTAAATACAATAAAAATAAAAATATTTATGATATAATATGTCAAACGGGAATTGTATACACCACAAAATAGATATAAGTGGTGAATTTACATGTCTCCCATGAATAAAATTGATATTAGAAATCCATTATCATTAGTATTAAATTCAATAATACATGTAAAAACCACATGTCTAATAAAGATAACAATATTTTAAATTTATTAAATAGTAGTATTGATACATATTATACCATATATTATTTTCTTATGACCTCATATTTCCATTTTATTTACAATTCCATGTTAATGGCACGTTTTGTGAAATAACTTCATTGAATATTGTATATGATATGATTTTTTGGTCATATTATTCTGACCATGATTAAATGCAATATTTAATTTTAAGGAATATATAAATATATTATAAAATATTGAAATATTTATATATTTTAATCCTTGAAATGTATTGATAGAATATTAAATACACCATTCATGGAGATGGTTGTCCATAAACACACATGAATGTTTTTTCCACTTTCTAATTTTATTGAAATAAATAAATTTAAATTAAATATTATTACCAAATAATAATTTTTATCACATAAATATCACATATTTAAGTAAAAACTATCTACATTACCACTTATAAAAAGGGCGAATGAATCACATTATTATGTGAGGTTCTAGTACATTATACACACGAGAAAAGTTATTGTATTCCCACAAAATAGTTCATATGAAAATATGTTTGATATAGTCAACAAATAAGTATATTAATTTCAAAAATATAATATATAAATAATAAATGAATTATTATTTACATTCTTGAGCAGTGTTAATTGTAAAATAATTGAGATCAGTTCATAAGACGACTGTTTACCATACACATGAATAGTGGATTCATAACACATATGATGGAAATTGATATTTTTGTAGGTTGTTACATTAATAAAACAATATCAAAATATATTAAAGACAATGAGAAAAGGAAAAAATTAAATTATAATTATAGTTGATGGTGTTGGCGATAGAAATAAAAAACACTCATTGATGAACGTGACAGCTTCTTTGTGTATCCTCCTTTGTATTTCACCAAAGGCATTACATGGATTGATTTATGTTCCAAAATAGGATTCATGGACGATATTATGGATTTTTGGATGTTATTTTGTTATTTTTATCCTTAAAAAATGATTATGATGGTTCATAAAAGATAAATGACGGGTTTCTATTTTATATGTGAGGTAGAAGAAAACAAAGTCATTTTTAAAATAATTTTGTTCTGACATTTTTCATTTATTAAATTTTTAACCAATTAGACATTATAGAACCATATTGATTTAATTTTTTAAATATTACAATGAAATAGTTTTTATACGCATTTAGATGTCATTTTATCACTTATCAATTTGATTTAACTCTATGATATACCTATTTCTACCTTAACTGATGTAAATAAATCTTATTATTGTCATTATTCGTTTTGGTAAAAAATTAACATGAACATATTATAAAATTAAAATTATTATAATTCCAAATCATTAATATGTTTTGGTAAAATAAATTCAATGTATTTGAAAAATATAATTTAAAATTAACCACATGGATATAATGATAAATAAGGTTTTAAAAGAGAAGATATTAAAAAGTTTAAAAAGTTTCCATTTCTAAATTCAATATGATTTTTATTATAATTAACTAAATTGGTGTATTATATGTGTAATAGAAAAGTATTACAATAAAAATAATTTTAAAAATAATTCAACCATAATAATAATCTAAAATTAAAAGGTAGTTTTTAGTTAAAATTTAAATTTTTTCATTTTTTAGCAAAAATTGATTTTTTTTTGAAAAAATCTAAATATATAACACTAATATAATTTTGTTATCAAAATTTCATAAATTTATTTTTTTAATAAATTTATTTTGTAAAAATAATAAAAAATAAATTTTAAATAAGAGCGGAAATAGCAATAAAACTAGTTTATAAGGAATACTATTTGAAGTGTAAATTTTAACTGGTTCATTTCTTTTTTCAAGAAAACACATTTTATGAGAGAGACAATATTTTTCAAATATACAATATACAAATTTTATAATGATAATTCATTAAAATTGATTATTTTAATTTATTTAGCTAATACATGTTTATGTACATAAAAATACATTCCCAGAAATGGATTTCCAATGTTTTTAAAATAATTTTATTTCAATTTATAATTCAGTGGTCTCAAATAATTTATTATATATACATGTTTTTTCAATTTATTTTTTTAATTTATTTAATAATATTTTTACCATCCACTACAATATATAGTTGGTAGCTACGATATCAAATGATAATATTTAAAAATTATGTCTTGTTTTATTAAAATATAGTGTTTCATGTAATGAAAAACAAACCTCATATTGTGTGTGAATGAATTCAAAAATAGTTTACTTGGTGATGAAGAATATTGAAACAATGGATTTTATTTGAAAAATATAATATCACAATATCTCATTTAGTCACATCATAACAAACTTAAAATAAAATTTTCCCCAAATTTTTTCACATTAGTACCATCAATTGAGGACACATTATCTGCATTACGTCCTTATGTTCCAATATAGTGTTAAAAAACTTGTGGTATTTTGACTATGTGAGTGGGATTGTTTCTTATAACATTCCCTATTCAATCTTGTATCCTTACCAGTCATTCCTCATATGAAATATCTTGCTCGAGCTATAAAACCTAGGAGATTAATTAATTATATTGAGAGAGAATGTATTTCCCCAAAATTGATAAATTGAACACATCATAAACCGGGGAGAGGTTTGGTTGAAACACAAAATGTTAGGGTAACTTATAGGTATGATCATGTATTTTAAGGGGAATGATATTTATATCGATTATTTTTTCCTTATTTATTCAATATTGAAATTTGTACATTTATTATATAACCCACATCTAATTATATATATCATCAATGATTATCAACATAATATATCTTTCAACATTCATCTTCCGTGATATAATATAGAATTTATTTAACTATTTATTAAATTTCAACACCTTTCTCAGGTCCCAAAATCATTATTTCTTTAATAATAATTTCATCACATTGATGATATAATATTCATTCAGTAAAAGGGAATCATAAGAAGTCATTTTAATGCTTGAGAGAATGATATTATTGTATGAAAAATCACATAGAGGATTTTTTAATGTCAACAACAAAATTAATAAAATGAAAAATATTCCAAAATTAACTGCATGATTTTAATAGTTCACTCCGGACGTCCAACATTATGAGGAAGATTAACAGTGCTGATGATCGAATATATATCAACATTAAGTTTATGTCTTCTCTAAAATGGTGATGTAATCATCAGATACTTATAATGAACAATTGAACTTCTTTCACTATCATATATTAACACTTCATTAATGAATATCCTATTAATAATATCCCAAGAGAAATATTCTCTTATATTAATAAAAAGTGGTTTGTATGAATATCCAGCAGAACTGATGTAAAATTATTATCTTTTTAATTTTTGGGGAGTATACCATTAAAATTAATGGTAATGTCTTCCCAGTACTTTTCTTGTATAAATAATGCTCTTATATTCCATTTATACCCTTTTATGTTATCCATCACTTGATGAATTACTTAAAATAAATAATCATATAAATATTTCATTTTATTTCCTCTCCAAAATTATTCTTTCATATAGACCAGTGGTATGTTATATACCCTTTAATCACATGTCATAAACATTGACATTCTTCTCAAAACAAAATGGATGTGTTGAATTAAATGACTCCTCAAATAACCATAATCATGATGAAATATCATATTTTAAAAAAAATTAAGAATGTATAAGACATTTTACATATCATCAACCTAAAACATATAAACCGATCAGTTAATATATATCTCTTATGTAAATCATACCTAGAGACATGTATGCTTCCAAAAATAATATATTCTTTAGAAGATTCATGATTTTTACATCACAAATACATTTGAGAAAATATTTCTTCAATATAATCTTTTAATACCAATACATCAATAATGTAATCATTGAAATTCAATTATTGAAATGTAGTAGGTCCTCCATTGATCTAGAGGTTAATATTTGTGTCATGAAATAACATTATATTTTTATCATGTACCCCACATATAAATTAGTTAACTCCTTGAAAATATTTCAATCAATTTGGAACTTTTCCACGATAATAACATCTTCTCCTCTATTTTATATATTCTTCTAGATTATTTTTACTACCATCAAGACTTGTACGGAGATTCATATTCTTTCTTCTGTGTTCATGAGCTCATGAAACATCATAAATGTTCATATTCCCCTTTTTTTACTCATTATTAATCTCATAAAAGTTTAATTTTTAGTCATATATCATGATAAAAAACATGGAACTATCATATTATTTTTCAATTCATTTCTCATCCAATTTTATTAATCAAATTTTATTAATTTTCCATAAAATTTATTATAAACCTGAATAATTCAGTTTCCAACCACTGACAAAAACCAAATCATATAGTGTGAGAAAAAATTATCATTATAGGAAACTAATGATGAAGAAGGTAACTAATTAGATTGATATATATTGACAACATCTTTAATAAATGAAATCATAGGTTAATACTAGTTGATTAGAAGAAATCATCTATATAAACCATTCTTTATAGTTCATAAAGAGTCATTGAGTTTCCAAAATCATATCCCCCTGGAGTGTCAGACTAGGTGTTCGTTAAAGAATATTATCCTTCACCTAGTGAATATCAAATCCAAATCAATATTTGATTTTGGAATTTATTACCCACAGGATTATCTACTCCATAGCATCATAAAATTTTATTATCCATACGAGGATGTAATTTCATGAAATCCATTTTCCCTAACAACTACCAAATTTTGCGAAATTTTGGTTAACATTGACATGTTCATAGAATATTCCTTTGAAATATCATCTGGGATATCACAATAGTGTTATAATCCTATTTACCAACGGTCAACTAATCATATTCATTATAAGAAAACATGGCGACCCAAGAATATCATATATGGATATTACATAATTTTTATGAATATTGATTACATTATAAAAACACACATCTAAGGACTATTTTAGTTTACTATATTTTGGAACACGGAAACAAAAAAAATACACTATAGGTAAACTAAATAATATCCCACTATGTTCTTAACAAATAGAACCCTTATTATATAAATCATATGTAAAAAAATCTTCATATCTTGGAAATAAACATAATAAAATGTGAGAATAGATTATTAGTAAGGGTAAATAAGAGAGACACGTTAGCATAACCTGAATATATGTTTATGAGAACATTTGAATATAATTTTTAAACTATACCCTAAATATCAAATATCATAATGATGAGTAATGGAATAAATATTTGATGTTCATAAGGCATAAATCAAAATGGAATCAACTAACATGATCCATGAGATAAAAAATTTTTTATAAGACATCGATTTGTGTCAAACACATAATATTTGAAGAGGATTTTCATACATGTAATTTATTATTTCCTAGGCTATCTTAGTCACTATAAAAACCATCATAGAACTCATGGATCACTACCAGGACTATTATCACAGACAATTTCTCAAACTAAACAAGGTTCCCTCGTCTTCCCAATCTTGTCTATTTATTGATATAAAAAACATTACCCAATGAAATAGAGAGTGATATAGTCAATTAAATCACACAATGAAGGCCTTTTATGTGTTACAAAAGATCATAAATAGTCAATATATCATAATCCATGAAATCAAATGTGTTTCATTATTATTTCATCAACTCATAACCTTTCAAAAATAAATAGGTTTCATATTCATTTCATCATTTCATCATACAATTACCCATGAAAAAAGCTGGTTTCATAAAAATTTTATCACTGTATGTCATGTTGAAATTAAATGTGTTTCATAAAAACTATTTCATCATAAAATACTAAATTTTTAGAAACAATTAGAATGGTATCATTTGATCATATCCTCTTTAAGAATATATAACCTTAAAGGATAACATCCTAGATGGAGAATGATTTTTGAGTAAGGAATCATTTATTTGGAAATAAATATATAAATTTGAAACATTTTTTAAATCCTTTTCTTGGAACATAAAATTAAAAACTTATAAATGAATCATTATAAATAATATAAAACAATTATTAATTATAATAACCTATATGGTAATAAAATAATGAAATAAAACATTTCCAAAATTGTTTTGTTAAAAATAAACATAAAAATTTAAAAAGTAATATTTAATTAAAAAAATTTCTTCTGATAGTTGGAAATCCACTTCAAACCATACACATTAAACTATAAAATAATTTCACATTATTGATAAAAGACTAAAAATAAATGTTTGGAAAAAGGAATTTATTTTTATTTACATAATTTTCTATAAAAATTATTTCATGAGTGAAATTTTATTTCATAAATAATTTGGAGAATATTAAAAAATTAAAATATTTTTTAAAACATGTCTTTGGAATAGAAAAAAATCGACCTAAGAATTAAATAAGGATGATTTCTCCTAAAAGCTCATTTTGAAATCATGTATATAAAAATATAATAAAATGATTGGAAAATAAATATATCTAGAAATAACCATAGGATAATATAAATCATGTGATTTTTGAGACATAGATGATAATATTTTTTCATTGGGTGCATAATCATGGGCTATCCAAATAAATTATGAGACTTTAACATAATACCCTTACCACATAAGTAGAATTGAGTTATAATAAGTATGAAATTTATAACATTAGTGAAGAATAAAATATTCTAAGAATAAATAAATAATTATATTACATGTCAAAAGTTCATTATATATGCATCATTAAAGTATATCAGTTTTAAGATGATTCAAGTATCAACGAATGAAAATTGAAATTCAAACCTGTTGGAACCATGGTTGTTCTTTGAATCAATTATAGTACTGTTTCTATTTGTTGTCAATCATCAGTGGATGTTTAGAATGTCTTCTAGCAATGTGATCATACAGAACAAAAAGATAATAGTATTAAAGGTGGTACCAGTCTCCAGTGTTCGCAAAATGATGGGCCTGAAATTGTCAAATGGACAAAAGGCGTTTTGGAAAAAATACTTGCACACCATTGACAAGAAATAGAGGAAACTTGCGTGCCTGTTGTTTTTCAAAATGAGAACATGAATATATGGCAATGGAAAGAGGGTCACGTAAGTATTGGTTTGGTCTCACAAGTGACTTGTGTGCCGAGATAGGACATGCACGCTGGTACCTATGAGTATTTGAAACTTGCGCTCCATTTTTCCTTCATGATCAGATCATAAAAATATATCAAAGGAAGTAGAGGAGCCAAAGTTTTCGGGTTGGTCGCGAAAGTGTCTAGGGAAACAGAATACTTTCACGCCGAAACTTGCGCGGTGAGGGAAGAGTTGCACACCACAGTGCAGGGTATCTGAATTCATATAAATAGAGGACCACCCCTCCTCATTTGGAATGAAGTTCAAGACTAAGAGATTTATTGAGCTCTAATCACGCATGTTCTAAAGTCGTGCAAGTGGTTGTTTGGTCGCACAGGTAGAATTTGCACACAAGTTGTTGGTTGTGTTTCCTTAGTGGTTTGGAAGTAAAAGATGTTGGGTCGCAAAAGTATAGAAGTAAAGAAGGTGGTGTCATGCAAGTGGATTTATGATACTTGCATGCCTAATTTGTGTTGTGCAAGTGACTTTCACACTGGTTTTGGAGTAGTGTGCCAGGTTTTGTTGAAGCTCTTTGGTCTTCTTGAAACTGCACGAAAGCTAGAAGATTTCTTGATACATTTGGTGCAAAGTGATTGTTGTTTACATGTGGAAACTGGACTTCAACAGAGCATTTATATACATCTAAGGATTCATTCATTTTGCAATTATGAAGAGTCCTTCACATCTATAAACTAAGTGGGACTTCACAATGGGCAGTGAGTCTGGGGGAGTCAACAAGAGTGACCCAGGGGATGCAGTGAGCTATCCTTGAACAGTTGTCAAGCCAGTGAGCCTGGGACAAAGTGACTATTCCCAAACCTTTGTAATCGACAGCTAGTTAAGATTAGTGTAATTTGGTATGGCCGACAAATTTTTGGAAAATGATCCTGGGATGTAGCCCTTAGTGGTGAAATAAGTAAAAATTGTTGTGTCACCTATTTTCATGTGAATGTTTCATTACTGATCATATCCATCATATATGATTAACTAGTTTCTACCAATGTGGGAACGAAATCATTGTTTTTAAAAGAAAAAGTTGACACCTTGATTCACCGCTCCCCCCTCAGGGAGTCCCGGGGTCCTACATGTTATATCAGAGGGAGGTTGCTGGCGTCGAATCTCTCCTTTACCATCTGGGAAAATTCAGCTAGTATTAGGGGAGTCTCCCTCTTTAATGGAATTAATTTTCAGATTTGGAAGAACATAATGAGAACTCATTTAAGATCTCTTGGAATGGAATTTTTGTTTTCCACTGTGCAAGGTATAAATGTTTCTGATCCAACAGGATTGTATATGACTGATGGAGATAATAAAATTCTCTTTGTAGATGCTAATTAATAAAATGCTCTCACCGCAGCAATTTATGATCAGATCTATCTAAAAGTGATGAGTTGCACCATAGAATAGTCCATGTGGGATAAACATAAAAATATTTATGAGGGATATAAAAAATTGAAGGTGAAAAAACTACAAGTGTTTCACAATAGTTTTGATGATTTGAAGATTCATCCTGATGATATTGCAGACTCCTTAAATCGATTTACTGAAGTGGTTGGAGAAATTTGGGGCCTTAGAGAAGAAATCAAAGACTTTGACATTATGAATAAAATTCCGAGAAGACTTCCACCTCGGTACAATGAAAAGATGTAAGTACTTGAGGAATGATATCTTTTCCAAACATTCATTGGATGATCAATTGAGCAGTGAGGTGGCATATGAAGTTAGTGTCAACCCAGAAGACTCCATGACTTGGGTGAGAAAGGAAATGGCATTCAAATCCATTGAGAAACTGAAACTGTCAAAAGATAGTAGTGGTGAAGACGATGGGGAAAAACAAATTCATTTTCTCATTGCAATGAAGTTCTATAAGGGAAGAGAGGAATTCAAAGGGAAGTTTCCTCTATCTTTCTTTCATTGTGGTAATGTTGGGAACATTGCTTCTCAATGCTTAAGAAAGATCGGTGATGATGATAGCGATGATGAAAACATTGTGAAGCCTCAGAAAAGGTTTTTCAATAAAGGAGAATTCAAATCCAGAAATAATGATCTGAAGAAGAGTTTTGTCTGTGATGAAGAATATTTTGATAATGAAGTATGTGAAAAAGAAGAACTTGAGTTTAAAACATGAAACCATGCTTCCATGGTCGATATTTTTGAAAAATCAGAAGATAATTGTGGAGACAATCTGTTTAAAATAAGTGAAAATATTGATTTTCAACTTAAGGATGCCGTTACCAATCATAAGATGAAATGTAAGAGCTGAAATAAGTTAAGATCAATTATAATGGAGTCAAATAAATATATTGATCAGCTTGCAGCTGAAATTGAACCCCTGGAAGTATTTGGGAACGTAATTTCCAAAATACTTGAATTCAATGATGATGTAGTGTATTTGAAGCTGAGAATTGAAGTGCAGGGAATGGTAATCTATGACCTCACATCCCGACTGGAAAAAAAAATTCCAAGACTGCTGATGTTCATAAGGAGGAAGTTGTTACTATTAGGAGTAAACATGAGACTGAATCAATCTCAAAAGAATCAAGGAAGGAAATACAGTTTTTATGATTCTCAAATGCTGAATTACTGGCAAGATCCAAGTGTGGTTCTGATGGGGTTGGAAAAATCATGAGTGATCAAATACCGTCTTGCATGGGAATGAGTTGAATTGGCTTTGAAGCTAAGACATCAACTTCTGGAAGTAAAGAGTGCCAAAAGATAGGCATGAAAAATATTGGACATGTTGAAATGTTACCTGAAGTGATGAAAAGGAAACCCTCTATCCAATCTAATAGGCGAACTGAAATTTATCCTTAAACATTTAGAAATTACAGGAAGTCCAACCATTCTCCTAGGGAAGAAGTAATGAGGAAAATTTTAAGTGAGAATTCATTTCCTCTCATGAAGTGTCAGTTTTGTGGATATCTGGGTCATACCATGTCCTATTGCAAAGAGGCATGTTGGTACTTGAAATGTGACTATCTGGGGCGTCAAAAAAGGATACTGACTTCATATCCTCTATCTTATAGAAGAAATAGTTTCTATGGATACTATTTTTGTTGTTCTAACTTTGGTCACAAGTCTATTAATTATAGGCAGAGAAGGGACATGGATACCTTGTTCCAGAGTTCCAGACAAGCCAAACCTCATCAACAAGAATGTGTTGCTTTTTCAAACAGGTTTTCTCCTCTCGAATAATACTCTGAATACGAAGAACCAATGTACACAGACGAGATAAATTAATGGCCATTTGTACTTTATACTCAATCCAATGTCTCATGGATAGAAAGTAAGACAATTAAGAAATCAAATCTTGCAAAAGTGGACCTCAAAGCTACAAAAAGCAACAGTAGCTGGATTCTGTACTATGGTTGTTCATCTCACGTGATAGGTTATGTTGGTTTCTTAACGGATTTCAAAAGTAAGGTAGATGGTACAATACAATTTTGTAATGATGGATATCTAAAAATAAAATGTAGTGGAATTAGTGAATTAGCTAATGGAGAGCTAAAGAGTACTGAAGTCCTCTACATGGATGGACTACGTCATAATCTACTCAGTGTGAGTCAACTCTGTGACTCAAGACTTACAGATACTTTTAATCAGAAGGGTTTCACTCTGAATGGAAAGACAGGAAATTCACTTATGAAGGGATGCAAAAAAGTATGCCACTTGTATCAGGTCGATAGTATAGAAAATGTTTGTTACATGACTTTTGAAGAAGAAAAAAATTTGTGGCATCGTGGATTGGGACTCATTAATCAATGAGACCTAGAGAATATTTCAAAATTGAGGATTGTCATGGACATTCCCAAAATAACTCGTGAGTATGAAAATTCTTGTGATGCTTGCATTCATGGAAAGCCGGTCTGCATCTCATATCGGCCAAAGAAAAAAAGGGAATCTCATCTTTTTGATCAAATCCATACAGATGTATGCAGTTCTATAAATGTTGCTGGAAGTCATGGAGGGAGGTACTTTGTCCTTTTTATAGATGATATCAGTAGAATGGCATGTGTTATTATCATTCACAGGAAACAACAAGTCCTTGACTGCATGAAAACATATCGAAGAATCACTGAGAATGATGTCAGACGAACAATAAAAGTGTTACGATCTACCAATGGAGGGGAATGCACATTCATTGAATTTGAGAATTATCTAGAGAGGCATGGGATACTACATGAAGTAGCTGGTGTGAGAACTCTAAAGAAAAATGGAGTCATTGAATGTAGGAATTGACAGGTGAACAACAAGGCACGAACTCTGCAGATTGAGAGATGTATTCCACGACATTACTAGAATGAGTCTATTCATGCTTCATTTTATATTCAAAATTGAACAAGACATTATATGGGTGAGACGAAGATAACATATGAATTGAGGCACGAAAGAAAGCCCTATATGAAATACTTTCGAGTTTTCATAAATTAATGCTTCATCAGAAACAATTAAGGATGTCAAACAATGTATGGGTAAAATGCAGACGAATGTATTTTCCTCAGATTCTCAATGAATATCAAAGCCTACAAGTGTTTCAACAAGCGATTAGGATGATTTTTAGAAAGAAGTGGTTTTATGATAATAAAATAGAAAATCATAAATGCTTCCAGGATGTCTTATGCTGATGTGATAAAGAGTGAGGATGAAAGTAAACATGGAGAAAATAAAAATACATAAATAGAGTAAGTTGAACAAAGTAATTTGCATTCACATCGTGATGTTGACTCAGAAGAAGAATTTGAAGAAGAAACAATGGCTGGAGAGAATGAAACTAAACCTCACAGGAGAAATCGAAGATCTGGTATTGGTCCATCTATCATAATTGGGGACAAGAGTGAACCCACTCAGACAAGGAGAATGGAAAATAACACGCAATTTGTATTTCTATCAGTTGTGGAGCCATCCTCATTTGAAGTAGCTGCAAAGGATGAATCAGGGGTGAAATCCATGAATGAAGAGTAAGATTAGATTGAAAAGAATCAGACATGGGATCTTGTCAAGAGACCTGAAGGTCAAAATGTGATTGGTACAAAACGGGTCTTCAAGAACAAGATTTATGAGCATGGAAGTGTTATTAGAAACAAGGCACGTCTGATATGCAAAGGATACTCCTATATTGAAGGTGTTGATGTTGAAGAAAACATTGCTTCATTTGATAGACTAGATTTAATCAGGATTTTATTTTCCATGGAACTCCAAAGAGGATATAATGTATATGAAATGGAATTCAAGACATCATTTTTTAATGGTATAATCAAAGAAGAATTCAACATCGAACATCCAGTGGGTTTTTGTTCTTGGTTCTGATGAATCAAATGTCTGCAAACTGATGAGAGCCCTATATGGTTTGAAGCAGGCACCCCAAGCATGGTATTCTCGACTGGACTCATATCTCAAGAATCTAGATTTAAAAAGTTGAGGAGTGAACCACAATATATACGTGAAGAATTCTCAAAAAGATATGTTAATGGTTTCAGTCTATGTTGATGACATTATTTTTGATGGTAGAAAGTATAAATTAGTGGATGAATTTTCCTATCACATGAAATCAGAATTTGAAATGTATATGACTGGGGAGCTCACATATTTCTTAGGGATACAGGTGATTCAAAGCCATGATTATACTTTCATTTCATAAGAAAAGTTTGATAGAGAGCTGCTGAAGAAGTTCAATATGCAAGACTCCAAGCTAATATCAACTCCGATTTCAGTTGAACCAAACATGGAAATCATGAAGATGGGGCATCGACAGACCCCACTCTGTACAGGAGTATAATTGGGAGTCTACTGTACTTGACAGTGACATGACTAGATATTGTATTTGCAACCAGTCTAGAGGCCTGTTTTCAGAGTAATCCAAAGGAATAACATATGACAGCAGTAAAAATAATCATGAGGTGTATTCAAGGTATTCACAATTGTGGCTTATACTTGATGCAATAAGAGACAGTGAATTATCAGCATTTTCTGATGCTGACTGGGCTAGATATATAGTAGACAGAAAGTCCACCAGTGGTAGATCATTTTATATTGGGAATAAATGTGATGGCTGGTTTAGCAAGAAACAAGAAATTACTTCTCTTAGTACAGCTGAAGCTGAGAATATATACGCTACAAAGGCATGCACTCTACTACTATGGATGAACCAACAATTGACAGATATTGGTGAGGAGGTGTAACAACCAATTCTGATTTACTGTGATAACAATAGTGCCATTGATATTACGAAGAATAATGTTCAACATTCTAATACAAAACATATTGAAATAAGGTATCACTTTATGAACGATAACGTTGATCAAGGAATGATTGGAATGGATCATGTGGGAATGGATGAGCAAGTGGCTGATATCCTAACGAAGCCAATGTCAGTGGCTGTGTTTGAGAAGCTTCAGTTGAACCTCGGGGGTCAGCCACCTCCAAGTGCATAAGGAGGTTACGAAATACCCCTCTATGGATTTATGTTAACTACTTTTTATCTATTTGTTACTGTGATGTAGGTTTGTGGGGGAGATACTATCCGGGGGGTGTGGTTTGACCTCAACAATGAACAAATACTGGTCTTTGGGTTTATTGTCAATGGGGATGAATGGAATAAATTTTGGAATGTTTAGGCATGACCAGGCATGTAATGCTTCTATGATGATACTGTAAGAGGATTTCATGGGATTCATTGTGAATTCCAAAAAACGAGAACTCAATTGAAGCTTTCTCTCTTTTCTCTACACCATGCATTGCTCATATAGACATATAGTGTCTGCTCAGTTGATTCTAGCATATGTGGTTTGATTTAGGATAGTGCTTTATTGAATTTATTTGTTGATTTCCAATAAACCCAAAGGGTGAGATTGTTGGAACCATGGTAATTCATGACATGAATTAGAGTATGGTTTGTGTTTGTTGTCAATACCTAGTGGAAGATCAGAATGTCTGGTTGCAAAGTGATCATACAGAACATGCAGATAATAATATCAATGGTGGCACCTGTCTCTAGTGTCTGCTAAATTTTGGGCCTCAAAATCATCAAATGGAGAAAAGGTGTTTGGGAAAAACGACTTGCACACCATTGACCAGAAGGAGAGGAAACATGTTCAGATATTGATTTTCAAAATTAGAACATGAAAATATGGAAAATGAAAGATGGTAGTACAAGTATTGGTTTGGTCGCACAAGTGACTTGCACGCCGAGAAAGGACATGTGTGTTGGTACCTAAGAAGATTTGAAACTTTTGTGCCATTTTTCATTCATGAGTAGATCATCAAAATATGGAAAATAAACTAGGGGTGCCCATGTTTTTGGGTTGTTCGTGAAATTTTCTAGGGAAATAGAAGAATTGCATGCCGAAACTCGCGCGCCGAGGGAAGAGTTGCACGCCGCCTCGTAGAGTATCTAAATGCCTATAAATAGAGGACTACCCCTCCTCATTTCAAATGAAGTTTAAGACTTATAGATTTTTTGAGCTCCAATCATGAAAGTGTTATGTCATGCAAGTGTTAGTTTGGTCGCACAAATAGAGGTTTCACGCTGGTTGTTGGCTATGCTTCCATAGTGGTTTGGAAGTAAAAGACGGTGGGTCACACAGGTTTGGAGCTGAAGAAGGAAATTTCACACAAGTGGATTTCTAATACATTCACACCGAATTTGTGATGCGCAAGTGACTTGCGCTCCAGGTATGGAGTAGCACGCCAGGTGTTGTTGAAACTAACCAGTCTTCTTGGAAGTTCACGAAAGATGGAAGATTTCTGGATACCTTTGGTGCAATGTGAGAGTTGTTTACAGGTGGAAACTGGACTTCAACAAAGCATTTACATAAAACAGAGGATGATTTCATTTAGCAATGATGAGGAGACCTTCATGTCTATAAACTAAGTGGGACTTCACTAAGGGAAGTTAGCTAGGGGAGTCAACGAGAGTGACATGAGGGATGTAGTGAGCTATCCTTGAACAGTTGTAAAGGTAGTGAGCCTGGGTTAGAGTGACTGTTCCAAAACATTTTTAATCCACAACTAGTGATTATTAGTGGAATTGGGTATGACCGACAACTTGTCTTCATATGCTCGTTAGGCGTCGCCCTTAGTGGTGAACCAAGTAAAAATTGTTATGTCACCTATTTGCATGTGAATGTTTCATTACTGATCATATCCATTGTATAGGTTTAACTTGTTCCTACCAATGTCGGAACAAGATCCTTGTTTTTAAAAGAATAATTTGTCACCCTAATTCACCCCTCCCGTCTTAGGGTGTCCCATTGTCCTACAAAACACATTATCACATTAGTAATATTTTGAGTCATAGTAATCAAATAATAATAACATAAAATAAATTATTGAATATAATTAAATGAATATGAAAAATTATATACTACTCTAAATAGCTATTATACAGCATACACAAGAAATGAGTGGTGAATACTAATATGTCTCCCAAAAATAAATGTGTGATAATAAATCACTTACCTTAAGACTTGAATTCTAATGTAAACATTAAAAACTCATATATAATTAATATAATATTATTATACATGTTTTAATAATTATATTTATACATATGATAAAATATATTATTTTATTATGACTTTTTATTGCATATTTATCAACAATTCCATGTTAATGTTATGTTTTGGGTTGTAACCTCTCAGTTTCACATATATATTTTGACTTGTTATTTTTCGTGTTCATACTTTAATAATTATTTGATATTAGATATAATTTCAAATATGATATAAATATCATATATATTCCTCATATATTTATTAAGATTATTATATAAAATTTAGTGATTGTAAATGACTGCATTATTCATTGAGATGGTGGGTTGCACATATTCATGAATGATATTTCTATTTTATTGTTAGATGAAAAGAATGCCATTTAAATTAAAAAATATCAATAAAAAATCATTTTTAATTTCATATATATATAATATTATCATTAAAACTATACTTATTTTCTTCATTGTACATCATTAATGAATCTCAATGCTTCGTGAGCGGTAGTCCTCCATACACACAAGTGATGTTATTGTATTCCCACAAAATGGAGAGTATTAATGTATATGAAATATAATAATTCTATAATTATAATAATATTCCAATATTATATATAAATAATTAATCCATAACTAATTCTATCCTTTTTAGATGTAAATGTAAAAAATGAATGACAACAGTTCGTGGGGTCGTCATCTACCGTACACATGAACGATTATTTGATAACACATTTTAGGCAAGAGGATATGGTTTTAGTTCATAAACATATCATAAATACAAATAATTCTATGGAAAATAAATATTTTATTTTAAAATCGTGGTATAATAAAAATTTAGTGATATTTATGAATAAATAGAGAAACAATTATCATTGGTGAATTGTATATCATCTTTGGGTGTCCTCATTATTTTATCACCAAAATACATCATTGGAATGATTTAATTACAAAAAAAAAATTTATGTGATGATGTTATGTTAATCGGAATGTTAATTCGACATTAAATAATGAAATTAAGGGTTTTAAGGAGTGAATAATATAGGAGAGTGGGTATTGTTTTATATGTAGGGGGATGATGCATTTGGTAATTTTGAATGGAATTATTTGATCCCATGTTTTCCATATGTCCCAATGGTAAAAATAGTCCATTATTGAACCATATAAGTGTAATGCTTAAAGAATTATCATCTAATAGTGTTTAAATACTTTTATTTTTCAATATTACACTTACCATATTAGTATAAACCATGAAAAAATAGGTTTTTACCTGAACCCTGATAATTAATTTTTATTATTTTCATTATTAAGTTTTATAAATAATTTAGTTTGAAATATTTGATAATTTTATACTAGTTTTAATTTTAAATATTGAATGATTTAATCTAAATTATATCCATACAAGTGTAATTTTTTTAAATAATATTAATTTTACAATCATGATGAGAATAAAAGTTTTTTATAGTGTGAATGTAAAGAATTTAAAAAAATATTTATATAAAAATATAATTTTAAATTGAGTAAAATTTCATAAATTTGATTCTATGATTTTTTGATGAACTATTTTTTTATGAAAACATAATATTTAATTTATCATTATAAATACATTAATCTATAAGTCAAATTTTAATTAAAATTCATTATATTTCACATTTCATAAAAAATAAATCATTTTAGAAAAATAAAAAAATCCCACTGACAATTTTTATACTATTATATAAATTTTTTTTCCTAAATAGATATTATAAAATTTTTATAGGTTATTTTTTTGATATGTGTTCAATAGGTGAAAAAAAATTAGAAAATATAATTTTATGCATTAAAATGGAATTACTCTAATCTAATATCTATGAAACACGTAATATTAATGATTCAATTTTATTGAATATATAATAAGTAAATTTCATTAATAGAAATAACTAAATGTTATTTAATATAAATATTTATCTAAAAAATGTTTTCATGAATGAAAATTGTTTCCGTAGAAAATTATTTCCATTATTTTATAAATTATTCTATCGTAATTTATAGATAATTTCTCAGCAAAAAATTAATTATATATTCTTGTTTAAACTATATATTTTTTTAATTTATCTACTCATATTCATCCCCCCCATTCCAAAACCTACATGATAATTATCAAACTAAATAATTATATTTTAACCATATGTTAGATTTCTTTATACTTGGTGTTGTGTGTAACACAAGATAAACTCGGTATTGTGTGTAACTCCACAAAATATCATTGTCTTGTCTAATAAAAAATATTGAAAATATTAAATTTATATGAAAAATAATAATTTTACAAATTCACAGGGTGTTACAATTGTTCCCTTTCTATGAGTTATAGCTATACCATTTCCTATTTACATCCACAGGTTATCCAAATAAGTATTAGAGAATCAATATAATATATGATCATACTAGAGAGATTTTAAATACTGTTTATGTATAAATTTTTTTATGTCAATATTCTATGTAAAAAATATTAAAAAATCACATGTCCTCATGTAATAATGGGTTTATTTTATGTGCTTTATTACGTAATAATTCATGAAATAATGTTTATTGAAATAATGGGTTTTAATAGTTATTTTAAGAAGAAGTCCTTTTTTTGGGGATTAGTAATAAGGAACCCTATTGAAATATTATGGGATTTGAATAAACATAGGGAAGACGATTTTTTTATTAATTAATAGATTTATGGATTTCCAATCAATGAAATACATTTCTAGGTTCTTTATGATGATATGGATTTGGCCATGTTGTTCCTAGGGGTAGTAACCCAATAGGATACATTAGGAATTATCTCATTTTTTACCTAGTGTAGAAAAATGTTCCCTCACTATACCCCTAGTTAAACACTCTTATATGATATGATTTATTATATTCATACCCATGTTATTAACCAATAATGTAATAAAATAAATATGAAATTATATATTATGATATAGAACAGGGATAACATAGATTCAAAAACTATAAATTTATAGTTCAATGAATCTATATAATTTATGATTCATCCCATCAATGTTAATATATTCCCCTTTATGTGTCTAATATTTTCAAAATTCACATTTATACGTTTATTTTAGATAATTTAAATGATTATATAAAGTAGAAAATATTGAAATGAAGTATTGTTTTATATTCAAAAATAATAAATTCCTTATGTTACTATTGTTCTTTTAATTTATTATTTTCATTCATGTTTAGTATAAATATTAAAACACAACCTAAAAAACATGGAAGTGGATATATCTTGGAAATTATAATATTATTCATTTATTACATAAAAATTATATAACTTATCCTCAATCCATATTTGATTTATTGATTTTGTATCGACCATTTTGATACTCCCTTTTTTCAAAATTTCATTCCATTCTGGTAATGTAACATCATTCCTTATACAGAGACAATATAAAATGTGGAGAGAATGAAATAATCATCAATATCAAAAATCAACCACTAATTAAATACAATTTCAGGGAGGGGTATGAATCTTCACTACAATCATCATCTCAATAATTTAATCAGTTACCTTACATGAAAGTGTATTATATAAAAAATATTGAGATAAAGGAATATATTATCCTAATTGATATTCCCATTTTATGTTAATAAACTAATGTGATACGCAAATAATATTCCGGTCTTCCACTTAGCTAATATGTTTTGATGTCAATAAATCATATACCCAATTAGTTTACAATATATGACACCATATATATCTAATTCCAAAATTAGATCTTAAAGAGAACAATAATAAACAATATGAAAAATTTTATAAATGTTTAATATGATATATTATCCACATGTGAGGAATACCGGTCCTTTACATCATGAAAAATGATGGCTCAGTGAAACTCTACATTGATAATTATGAGTTAAATTACATCATAATAAATAAAAATTACCATATTCCAAAACATTACCCATTGTTATATCAACTATATGGAGACCAATACTTATCTATAGTGGATATGTAATTGAGATATTATTATTTATCTATAAAAGGGGGGATATCCAAATGACTATTTTTCATACATTTTATGGGATCTATGAGTTCCTGATGATTCTATTTGGCCTTCGTAGTCCTCTATTTATCACCATGGACATAATTAATAGATTATTTTGGATTACCTCAACAAATTTTTTACGGTCCTTATATATGATATTATTATGGAATAAAATATTTTGATGAATTATTGTAGCATTTAAATTCATTAGTAAAGACCTTTCCTAAATAAATGTAATATGTGATGTAATTTAAATGTGAGTATTGTATGAGAAATTTTTTTAAATGGGGAAAGTTATCAGTTGAAAAATAATATATGTATATTCTTATAAAAAGTGAAAATTAAAAGATATCCAAGGCCATTATTTTTTATATAAATCCATAGTTTTTTATTAGATTGGTACTATGATAGATATAAAATAACCCCATAATTAATTTCAATCCCACTAACTAGTATAACTCATATAATTTTGATGTTTATGTGTATTGATTAACTCTAGGAGGAATTTCAAGTGCTCGATAATATGATAATCATTACACCAGTAGTCTCATTACCCACTAGTGGTGAGTTATTTACTAACTAATGTGATTTGAAAAAAAATGGATTGGGTTATGTACCCATGAACAATGACACATGTTATTGAATATTCATCCATCCAATTCAATATACCTTTGAAAAATCCCCAAATGCATTAGCTAGATTTTAATGTCGTGATCTACACATAGATAATTTTGTGAAGTTATTATTATGGTGAAAAGTTTGACATATATATGGATCATAAAATAATAAATTATATACTTTTACAAATTAAATGAAATATGTTCCAACAATGTTGATTTGATCTGATTGGTGAATAAGAATGTTGAATCTGATAAAATATTTGAATGTAAAAATGTGGCAGATTCTCTGAGTAGAAAAAACACATAAAAACAACCACGATTATGATAAGATGTTATCCAATTTACCAATATAGAAAAAAATGTCATTTAAATAAAAAAATCGAATCCATCATAAATTTCATAAATAACTTCTCAATCACCCATTATAAATAGGGTTATGAAAGGCCAACATGATTATTTGGAGATAATAAAATGGTTTATAAAATTCTAGAGTGATAATTTTCTAAATTTTGAGTTATATGGTTTGGAACTTGTATATGATTCCCATAAAAACAGGTGGAGAAAAGTTAACATATAGGTGATTCATATTTTTCATCCTTCTCTATCCATCCATGAAGAGCTAAGACGTATTAAAGTATGATGAAAAAAATATGCTTGGACAACATAATGTGGGATATTATAGATTATATATCTTGATACTTTTTATAATGACATCTGACGTCTAAATGAAAAATTATAAGGTTATGATAAAAAAATTTCCCATAACATTATGGAAATAGGAAAACATAACCATTAATGTTTTATAGGACTCCCCAAAAAATTTAAAGAAAATTGGTCCATTTGGGTTGTATTTGGTCACCATATAATGACGTCACATTTTATTATTATGAGGGATTATTTCTATCTCAATCCAATTGTTAAGATATACATAAAGGAAGTAGTAATATTTAATGTAGTACCACACTACTTTAGATCTATTCATGTATTGAGGTTGACATCTATGATGTAGAAAATCCATCATGGAGATATATATAAATAGATGAATTTCATTACATCTCATAACACATAAATTAAAGGTTGTTTTAAAATAACTATAAAAGAAATATAGGATATGTTGAGATCATGTTCAGTGGATTTCTAAGGAAATAATGATCAAATCATTCCCCTAAAAGAGTTATCATATAATACTTGTTTCAATTATATCATTCAAATGGAACCATATGATTTTATATATAGAATGCTGTGTTATACTCCACCATATTGGGATGAATATAGTGTGATGAAACTTAGGGGAACTAATCTTAGTTAGGGAAAATATATACATTTTAATGAATTCAATGTCATAAGAAACACTGATGTTTTCATTAAAAAATTAAGCAAACAATCATTGATTATCCATAGACTGTGTAGTTTGAGAAAACATATTCCTTTTTATATTTTTCTAAAAGAAATTAATTATCTTTATGAATTAAGGAAATATATGTCCTAGATACAATTTTCCCTTGATGATACATTATCATATTGGGTATATGGAATATATAATATCATTCCACCCAAAACTAAATCACATAAATGAGGTGTCCAATACATTCCTTTTAAGAATTTATATACTAAACCCCTCACATGCACTGATTATAGAATTGGTACATCATTATAATAATATTTCATTGTAGGAGATGTTGAAAAATATTATAGATAGTATAGAAAATTTACAAGGAAACAAGAAAACTCACCTAGAAAATGTACTGTTACTAAACAACATCTTTGGAGAATAAAATTTGAAATCAAAATTGGTGATGAATCAGATGTACCCTTATCAATACTCATGTAAAAAAGATATTTCATTTTTTAAGTTTTTAATGGTGGAATAATGAAACTAACTAAACACATATAAATGATATTCTATTTAGAATTAATAAATATCACATTATTTAATGTAGTTATACTACTTTTATTATTTTAGATGGCTTTAAAATATAGACCATCTTATTAAAAATTATGTTGAGAATCAAAATCATTGATAATATTGTTATTTTATACTTTCCATTATAATTTGTATATATTTAGTGCTTTAATAATGTCTAATAGATAGAATTAAATGATGTAATGGATTTTACCAGTAGGATCAAAAAATAGGAAGTAAATTTCACACATGTTTTGAAGGAGATGGAATAATTGAGATTAAACCTTAACCAAGATGAATACATTAGTCAAGAAACTTATACATGAGAAAACCCATTTATGTGATAACATAAATCATATTAAGATCGTGGAAAAAATCATGTTCATCAAACAACCCAATAAAAGCACTACAACCACACACATTACCATAAGATAATATGATTTTATAATAAGAGGTTATGTATCTAGACCATAATGGTATAAAATATTTAATTTTATATTAAATAATATGTTGGTTATACTTATCCCACTTGATATTAAATTATAAATTATTTTATAAAGTGTGATAAAAATTATATTATGAGGTTATGAAATAGAATTTTTGTAGAAAATATATAATTTCAATTTAAAATCACATCAAATATATTCATTAGTTTTCAAAAAAAAATTTCTTTTAATAATATTTTATAATTAAATGATATTTATCTAAATTAAAATTATATTACAAATTAATGAATTACAATGTAATATTTATATTGGTTATTTATTTTACGGGGATGTAAAAAAATGTCTAGAAAATAATTAATTTTATTGAAAAGATATAATTACAAAATTAAAAAAAATTTATTGGTAAGATAAATAGTTTTTTCTAAAATCAGAATTTTGAAATTATCCAATAGTGATTTTTTTAATTTTATATTTCCATTATTTCATTGGGTGATAATTATATATGGTAAAAATATATAGTATGTATTGTTACAGCATAATATAAAATATTAATGAAATAAATTTAATAAAATGCAATCATGAGATAATATATATTAATAATTTAATATAATAGAATTTTTAAGTTATTAATTTTATTTTATAGAACATTAATGAATCATTTTAAATAAATATTATTTTTATTATTTTTAAAATGAACTCTTTATATAATAAACACACTTCTTAGATACCAATTTTAATATATTATTAAATTCACATCATTGGAATATAAAATATTCAAAACCCCATTTATTGGGTGGAAACAATCATAGAAACCATATACTATTTGGAAGTTTTTTTGTTTGTTATTTTTATTTTCATATTTATATCATAAAATATTATTCTCGTATCATTTATATAAACTACCCACCCATCCATAAACGTATCCTCACATAAAATGTATTGATCATGAATTTATACAACCTATATCAGTTGTAATCCCTTCTTATGTGGTCCCATGTTATAATTAATAACCTTTTTTCTTTCAGAAGCACCCTCTTAAGGCCAAGGATCCTATTATCTTCTTTTTTATCTAGTTCAATCTACTTACTAAGAATTTTGATTTACAAACTTTCATGTGGTAATATGTAGATACTCATAAAATTGACTTCAGTATAATTCTAAATTAATTAGAGAAAACCTTTCACTATCACTAATCCCTTCTATGATAATTTATGAACACCTGTTAAAAAGCCAACAATTTCTAATGATTTTCCACACCATTCATTTTTTTGTGAAAATTCATCCCTGTTTACACTCATAGAACATAACCAAAATGTCAATATAATTCATTTTGTATGGAAATAAATTATTAATAAAAACATCACATAGTCATTGTAAAAAAATTATTCAAATAAATTCAAATATTATATGATATATATGGAACCAAATGTATGTACCGAATATGAATGTGATAGGAAGTCCATGAATATCACCACACTCTTCTTAATTGGGTAATGTATTTATCTCATCATAAAGCACATATTTTTATTGGGTGGATATCCTCTTATACATATTTTCTGATGTCTGGTTTGTTTTCCTAGAATTATTCATATGATGTCATTTTTTATGTTTTCTCAATGAAATTATATAATGTTGTTGTTATCATTTTATATAATGCCTCGATTTTCATTTTTATGGTTCTCACCCTCTTATATAACCTTTATATTCCATTTAACTAACATATGTTTCTTTCATAACATTATTCTTTGAATATTTACTTTCTAGGATTTATATCTAACCCCTTTATTAGGTACATCCCTTATATGTCAAGTGTATTATAAAAAGATAAATTTAATATAAGGGAATATTATAGAATTTTTAAATTATGTATTTTCATTAATGTTTCATGTTAATATGTTGTATTGAAAATTTCTTAATGACATAGGGCCTATCATTCTCCTAATATTGTATCATGAGTCTATTAAAGTAATAGAGCATGAAATAATGTGTATATAAGATATTTGTTTTCATAAATATTTTTTTTGATTTTTTATTTAAATAAAATAATCTCATAATAAGGGATTTCAGTTAAGAAATACTAAATTTTAAATTGAATAATTAATAATCGTATGAAATAAGATTAAGAACACTTGAAATATAAAGAGGTATTTTTTGAATAATATTTCATTAAATATTGTATTTTTATTTATAAATTAAATTTATATTTTTTAATTTGGAATATATTTAATGAAATTTATTATTTAATTTATTATTTCATGTTTATTTGAGGGTTAACATTTTGACATGTTTCCGAAATTTCTGATAATAAGGTTTATATTAAAAAAGGTTTTTCGAATACTATGAATTTTATTATATCATCATGATAAAACAGATAATTAAAATTATTTTATTTTTTAACGATCATATATATATTTATGAATAAAAATAAATAATTCAAAAATATTTGGTTGAATTTAGAAACACATGCTTAATATTATTGAACGTAAAAGTTTTGTTATTGAAATAAATAGTGTTGTATCCTTTTCATTAATTACATAATTTTAAGGATACCTTCATTTTTAGAATATTTTTAATCTCACATAACTATATCATGATTATTTATAAACCTAAAAATGCACTAAAAAAATTTCTATACATTATTTTGTTGTAAAATAATTTTATGGATAAAACTATCATTTTGAAATGTTTTGTTTTTCTATATTTCATACTTATATTAAAAATATTTCCACCAAAATTTGAAATATATTCATTTAATATTGATTCCACATTTGAAATAATAATATTCAATTTTTTCTAACATGTCTCATTCGATACTTTCCATAATGAATAGTAGCAATAATAAAATCTAGTCACCACTATATGGGTAAAAAAACACAACGAGGGCACTAAACTAAGATATATGAAATAAAATATCACTGAAAGTGTATAAATGTTCATTAATGAGTGGTTTTATAACCTAAAAAAATCAATCATTGAATATTTTTCAAATTTTATCACAATCCCATAAAAACCATTATATTATTTCAATGCTATATATATTTACATGATTTTCATCCACATCACATATAAAAGGACCCACTTACCACAACTATTATTTTTATAAATTTAGAATATTATATATTCCTTGTCTAAAATAAATCAAATTTCAACTCTTCTCCCTATATCAATTACTATTATGGCTGGTGGTGTAAGCCAAATAAGGATATCAAATAAAGTGGAAAATGCCTTAACCGAGTTCTTTCATATTTATATTTTATTTCCCCACATTATTATCTATTATAAACTATTTAATATAATATAAATTCTATAAAAAATTTAATTTAATGTTTTTATTTTATTGAATAACAATATTATATGTCATTTTATTCTAATAGAAACTAATAATGTCACTTGTACATATGTTAAAACTACCAGCTCCAAAAAGTGTTGTACTTTATTTGACATCACCCATCACAATGAATCATTTATAGATTAATTTTTAGAATAAATATTATATATATGAAATAATTATGGTATTATACAGATAAATCATAATCTTCCTTATTTTTATTTCATCCATCTAAAAATGGAAATTTTATACATGCATACAAGAAAAGTACGATATCCATGAACATCATGTATCATTTTTCATAGGAACATTACATGTATGGATATATAGGGTAACTTAATGCATATAAATTATATATAAGAGTTGATTATCAATATTTTAGTGATTAACCATGAGAAATGTGATTGAATCAGATCCATCAAATCTAATTATTCATGATAAACTGAAATATTAACATAGAAATAATTCATTTTAACAAAACACTATGATTAAGATAATATAAAGATATTTTGAATGAATTATAAAAATTATTATAGATATAAATATCGATTTTCATAAAATATTAATTAATATTTTACAACATATGTTTCAAATGCATCTAACCATGTGGGAATCCAATGTAATGGTTTAAGTTCCAATTCCACATTAAAATGAAATTTTTAGAAATAAATATCATTCAAGATTGTTATATGATATTTATATATTAAACCATATATATTTTATTTTTACATGTATATTTCTATTATTTAATGAAATATTTTAATTTGTTATTCTTTTATTACACAGACCCCTGAAAAAATGGTTATAAGAAAAATGAAAAATAGTTCATCATTTTGGTTGGATATCATTCATGTAAAAATATATATTATTTATAAAATATCAAGAAATAATTTATATAGAGTCTAATTATTTATTAATTTTATTTTTATTGACATAAATCTATTTTTATAATGAGTTAAAAATATGTGTGTTGAGAATTTTTTTAGCGATCAATTTTCTCTCATTTATGAAATTTTGAAAAGACTATTGTTTAAATTTTTACCCATTTATTTCATTTTCCCATTTACATAATCATTATCAATATTGATGACTCCAATCCATGTGTCCAAATTTTTTTAGATATCAAATCTTTTTATCATTATTCTATGTAATTTTATTATACTGAAATAAAATGATATAATTCACCTATAAATTCTGAAATAGATTTCATTCCACATATGTATATATTTAACATAAATGGGAAATTTTATTACACTAAAATAGTTAATGATAGTGATTCCATTGTTATAAAATATTTTAAAAATTATTTAAAATAATTATTATTATAACCACATAAAAAGGTGATTGAGAATTGATTTCTAACATTCTCTTTATAAAAATGTAAAAAATGTTTTAAAAATACTTATTTGAAATATTGACATAAATTTTAATTTCTATTTTTTAAATGTAAATAATTTTATAATTTTTTTTATGATTCATTAATCCTCTCATTAGATAACGAATTTTTTATTTTTTACACCTCATTTTACACATATGTATTTTTTCTATGATATATATCACTCTATATAATTATATTTTAATTAATTTTCTCCTTGAAGAAATTATTATTTCATATATTAAATATATTTACAGTCATTTTAATTTGAACTAAACAATACACATATTTATCTTGATTGTGTTATTGAACATAATCATACTACGATTTTATTCTATTGACAATTGAAATGTTTATGTTGTTTATACTAGATTTAATATTTTTATTTATCGATTGTTTAAGAAAATTGATGATAAATTTTAGTATTCATTAGGATGTGAGGAATGTGATGAAATTTTTTATGTTTTGGTTTGGGTCTATTATATTCATTTTATTCAATATTATGTTTTGAGGATAAAAAATAGATTGGGTACGCCAATGTATACCTACCTATATATTTATGATATTTTTTACAAAGTAGTTATTATTTTAAAAGATTGAAAGGTATTGGGTATTTATGAGAATAGAATGAATTCAGATAAATAGGCCTCAATGATAATACAATAATTTATTATCACGAGGTTAATGATAATCAGAATTATGTATACTTATAGGGGTTATATTAGAAAGGAGGTTTTTTGGAAGTTAATATAATTTTGTTTTTTTTGTTGTTGTCAAGAAATTATCAGTGAAGAAGAAATCAATTATCATTGTAAAAATTGACAATATGACTGAAGGTAAAAATAAAATTATAATACTCACAATTCTTAATCAATTACATTTTATTAAGAAGATTTTTTCGCGAATAATATGTAAAACAAACTCACATAGAGTCTGGAATAGAAGAATGATCATAATAAGAACCTGAATTTAAGTCATTATGAATATAAAAACAATATAATTATGCCTTGATTATCATTGACTTCCCATAAATAACTTGTTTTTTTAAATCAATTAATGTCATCCTTAGGATGTAATGAGATGGAACAAGTTCCACCAATCATATTGATGTTCATATTGGAATGAATGAAATTGAAAAAATAAATGAAAGTTCCACTTATTTCCATTACTAGTCATATTAAACAGAAGAGGATATTAAATTCAATAAATTTCATGCAAATATCATGATATAAGAGAAGGTTAGTTGATGAAGGATGTTTAAGAAGTCAAAGATTTTTTTGTCATAGTTCATCTGTGTGAGATCACTAGACACAAATGTTTTTGACGGATGAGAAGTTTTATTTGAATATTGATGTAAGAAGATACTGCTCTTCAATCAGTTAAATATAAAACAATTATATAATAGAATAAATAGTTTTTTAAGAATCATAATGAGAATATTAAAATGATTTTGAAGCTAAATTTGTTCATACCGGTTGATAAAAAAAGGTGTTCCATTAATAATCGTATGAAAAATTTCATTGGGTATGTTTTATTAGGACCAATGAAAAATTGGTTCAGATAAAATAAACAATATATTCGACAATATTAATTAAGACAAATTGTTTTTTCTTCTTATATTATTATTTTTATTTCGTAAATAGGTGGGTAATGAGTATGTAAAACTATGATAATTTTTTTAATAAAAATAACATTTAATTTCAAAATAATTTACTCCAAATTAATTAGACTAAAAAAATTAACTATGAGGATAAAGCATAATCTCATTAATTTAATTCAGACTGACACATCTTAAATCATCGAACATAATAATATCACTCTTAAATATAGAAAATGAGGATTATTTGATTCTTATTGAAGTGTTATCAAGGGGAAATAGTAGTAGTTGATGAAGTTTGATGAATTGTTTTCATATGTTTCATTTGGTGTAGAGAAACATAATGATGAATCTATTCTGTCTATTATAATGAATAAATTAAAATGATTAGTTTTTTTCTGTAAATAAAAAATGAGAAATAATTTGTTACATTTTTAATTGGTGGGATCAGTATAATAGAAAATATATTATATTCCTGATAATAAGAAAATGGAATGGAAAATCAGAATTTGAATAAAGAATTTGGTGATCATCTTAAAAGAGATAAAGTTTTTTGAAATTTATTAGAAATATTTAGAAGTGTATAGAACTATTGAATAAGTCATAATTCAACTAAAATTCATGTATAATGTTTTTCATTGAAAATATGGATGATTTGGAATTTTTTTAGAATCCATTTACACTTTTTTGGGTCACCAATAAGTTGAAGAATTAATTTTTACAATCTAAAAAAATCAGTTATTAAAGAGAGATTTCGGAGAACTGATGTTTTATAGATAGAATAATTTATCAGATTGAGTATTCCTAAGGAGATTTTTTAGGTTTTATAAGATATAATATGTGAAAATATCATAATCGGTGTTTCTAAATCAGATGGATAAATTGGGCTCATATTTCCATAATAGGAAATAAGTTTTTACGAATTGATTCAATTGTATTATGATTGTGTATTTTATTTGATTGGGAAATTTGATTTGGGAATAATATTGGAAAATCAGAATGAGTATCAATACGAATTTCAGGAAGTTCTTTTATAATTCTCTATATCAAAGTGATGAATTCTTTTGAATACTATACTTGTGAACTGTGAAAATGAAGCTTATAATATGTTTATTAACTTATAATAAGAAAAATTATGTTACATCATTTTATGCTTACTAAAACACACGAACATTTTAATTGAACAAAGAGATATATGAGTGTAAGGGAATATATTACTAATTTTATTCCACCCAAATGGATTTTATTCTAATAGATTCTGTGTTATTATATTTTTTCCAACCGATAACAAGGATTTAGTTAATATTAATGAGTAGTAAATCATGTAAATTCTTGTGTTCATGTGATTGTGTGATTGTTTTACTTTCATCTAATATTTTAAATTTTTTACATGGGGAAAGGTTGTTTCAAAAAGTAGGAAACATTAATGAAAAGGATATCCCTAGTTCACTCCCACTCCCAATTACACACTATAAAGACTGGGCACTTCTAATTGGTGTCAATGTTGATTGTTCCATTCATATACTATTTATTAATTATTTTGTAAGAAGATGTTGTGATTGAGAATCTCATTTGTGTGAATAATAAGGGAATTATGTTATTCGATGATATAAACTGTTATATCTAGAATGAGAGAATTTTTTCATATATTATTTCTATTTGGTATGATTTTCTTGATGATTCTACATAAGGATTTACTCACATTGATTATAGTTTTCCTCTTACATCTGCTGAAAATATTAATGTTGATAATGACGCATGGTTGTATAATTCATTACCCTCGACACATTTTAAAGGCAATCATTAAATAATGTATGGTTTTCCACTACCAAATGTATTTGGGAAAAGATTAAAAAAATTATTGAGACAATAGGAATTTAATGAAATAAGTGTTATAATTCTAGATGCTAAAGTATAAAGATATCAAGACAATTAAGTGTGAATGTGTAGGTTACTTAATTACAAGGGTAAATGTAATTTTTGGTATAATTAGATAAAATGGTAAAATGTTATAATATTCTATAGTTGTTGAATATATCTTGATTCTTCTTTCTGACCTGTTTGATGCTAAATTTTACTAATTAGTGGATAGAGATATGGAAACATTATCTATTGATTATTTTCATAGAATTCTCCATACATATCAAATTATAAGGGAATAAATATTAAAGTGAAAAATGTGGATCGGAAAATTTCATTGATGGCTTCCAATAAGTTAATTTGAAAGGGTATTATTGTCCAAAAATAATCTAGTGACATTGATTTTGAATATAATGTATATAATAATATTGATAACTTTTTATCCTTGTTTTAAATTGGTGTGAACTTTGTAATATTTAAATATAAATGGAATGTAACATTCATGTGTTTTTATTGTGGATCAGTTGGGTATTTTACCTCATTTCGACTTTTTTAAAATTTTATTTGATTATGACAGACCATCATTGATATCATCGAATCTTTTTTATAATAAATATTGATTTTGAAAGTCATTTATATTATAGTAGGATTATATGATTAGGGAAGAATCATGGTGGTAAGGATAAATGTTATTCTAATGGAAATGATAGACATTCTCCAAATCCAAAAGATATGATTCGTTATGAATGATGATGAAGAATAAGATAATGAGGCAATATCAGAAAAAAAATATTGCGATGGATTTGAATAAATGTATTAAAAAATTTACTATGATAAATATATGAATTATTAGTTTCAAATAAAGAGAAGTAAAATTATAGTTTCATCATAATGAATAATTTAAAGAGTGAATGAAAAATATTGGGAGGCATCAGAACAAAATGAGGAAACTGAGAAGTATTGAATCTTCAACCAAAAAAATAATAATTGTTTCTTGATGGAAATTTTAAATGATAGAAGTGATTTATTTTTGAAGATATATATTTATAATGAAAATAATCCAAATGAACATCTAGATGTTATGATGAAGGAAAAAGATTAAGTGTTGGAACTTTTAAAACAAAAACATTATAAAAATGAATATATGGTTACATGTTTCAATAATTCTCTCTCTTTAGTTTATTGATACTATGGGAAGGGGTAATACTAAGAAGGATCAAAGTTAACTTTAAAATATAGATTAAATAGTTGGAATTGTATTAGAATGTAAGAAATTGTAAAAAATTTACGTTTGTAGAAATGATAGATAGGGTAAAGAACTCATAAAATTATAAATTATCAATGTATAAAATAATTTGTTACTTATTATTTTTATTAGGATGAAAATAATATCAAGATTAAAATGACAATTTTTGTTGATAACAGCATTTTTGGTGGTAAAAATTATTATGTTAAGAAAGATAAGAAATATTCTATTAAAAATTATCACATCTCTATATGTTATGGATTTTTTACTTGAAAATATTCATTATATATATTAAATTGATATTCTGGTGGATTCAAATATCTGAAAAAAATTTCTTGGTTTAACCAACAATACTAAAATTTATTCAAAATTTATAAAAGGAAAATTTTTATTTATTTTCAATCCCCTTCAATAAAGAAGTCCCAGAATAATGTTTTGACGGCTTCTAAGAAGGTTGAAATGATGGGGGAAATTAGGTTCTAACATCTGTAATCAATTTTTTTTATTATTGTAATAACTATTACAACATTAAAAATGAATTATTAGTTTGTTACTTTTAATATTTCTCTGAAGTCTGATGTTATGAAATTCAAATGGAATGAAAAGTATCTTACTGTTGAGACCTCTAACAAGGAATCAAATAGATAATAAAAAAGGATATCATATTAAGGATTCACTCATCATTTGAAATGATACCTAGTATTTTTAAATAATGTGAAAGAATTAAAATATTGAACCATAAAATATATAAATGATAAATCACTCATAGTTGAAGTGGTTGGAATATCCATCATCTTGATGAAAAACATTAAATACATTAATTTTTATGATGTTTTGATGAAAAACTTACAATGTTTTTAATAAGTATGTTATGATGTCAATTGAGTTACTTTAAAATAAATATCGGGTTTTTGTAATAATTTTTGATGGTGGAATAATGGGTAAAATTGGGCAACAAACCAAAGGAAACATGATGCTAGTGGGATAGATAAAATACACATGTTATTAGTGTATTATATAAGAGCATCAGTTATGGGATAAATTGAATGGATTCATTTGTTAGAGAATCTTTATCATGTTATCAATGATATATTGTTTTTGAGGTATTCATGATATGTAATGAATGATTGACTAGTTTTGCACTATTTTTTAGGAAGTAAATATTAAAACCCAATGTATATGAAAGTAGAAATTTGTTCTAAACTACACCTAAAACATATTCAGTAAGATAATTTTCATCGAATGAGAATACAATAAATTCATGTATATAACTCCTTCATCACATTTATAGATGAAATTATGAAAATTTCATGTGTTATGTACATGAATCAGAACTGAGATACTCAAATAATGATTAAAATTTTTAGGACTAAAACTACGAAAGATTTTGACTATTCATGGAAGAAGTTGGGAACATAAAATTGTGTTGAATAAAAAATTGATGAATTTGAATTTTATCTTGAGAAGAATTGATGTCGAAAATATTTACTTACAACATATAATCGTCATCAATATTTTGTTTCAGAATCAAAAAATATGAGTCTGGATGAAATACTGTAAACTATTTACATAAACAATGTTTCTCTCATTACTTTTGGAGGCTATCCATGAGCACTGCTATGTATATTAAAAATTGATATTTCTATAGAAAACGTTAATATATGACACAATATTAAATTTTTTTGGATAAAAAACCATTTCTGTGATAAATATTTTTTTTTGGTGTCGATGTATCATAAAAAAGCTGAAAATCTTGGAATGTTTTAGAATAATGGTGAAGATGGAATTTTTAATGCCTATGATATGGTTTCAAGTGGAAGTAGATTCCTCAAACAAACTTATGAATATTGTTTAAATATTTTAATGTAAATTTATTCAAAAATATGAGTATTACAAATAGACTCACATAGATGAGGAAAATAAATGGGTTGAGAAAATTCAATTGGGACATTTCATAAGATACTAACGAAGGAGATACTAATTAAAAAAAGAATCAGAGTTAACTATTTTCATTGACAAGGTTAAATTTCAAATATATCATATAAGGATGATGAAGAAAGTGGAATCTCAAAAATTTATTGGTGATTCAAATCAAAAGTATCCAACAAGACGAACATAAAATGTTGTTACACATTCATAATTGTATTCAAATGTTGAGCTAAAATATGTGGAATATTCTTTTGAGCATCTTGAGTGGGTCTATAGAATTAATGAATAGCATGCTCTGATAGAAAAGAATAATATGTGGGAACTCATAGCTAATAAAATGCAATATATGAATTGTATAATGGGAGTCTTCAAAATAAGAAAAATGAGATTGGTAAGGAGATATGAAATAATGTAATATTAGGGTTAAAAAATTACTCACATATTCAAATCATTGATTTTATTGAATTATTTTCTCCCTGGAAAAGGATAGAAATAGTCAGAATATTTTTTCCTATTACTAAACTATGATGTTTCATTTTTTTAAATGGAGGATAAATCGTCATTTATTTAAGGTTATCTTTATTAGGAAGTTTATATTGAACAACCATGTGTAATTATTGTTGAAGAAAATAAAAGTTATTAGTTAATGTTTAATAAATCCTTCTTTGGGATAATTTAATCTCCAATGGCATGGTATTACAAATTTGATAATTAATTGAATAATATTAGTATAAATAAAGAAAAAGTTGGTAGAAAAATACACATAAAATAAATTCATCTGTTTTACATAACTCGAATTATTTATTGGTAAAAATATTTTTTTTAGGAATGATGAAAAAACATGTGAATGATTTGATGAAGAGATTAGAAAAATGGAAATTTACATTCTATGAAAAATGAAATATTTCCTTTTGTTACAAATCATAAAAAATAAGAAATAAATGGTTTTTCTCAAAAAATGTATTGTAAGGAACATGGAAATATGTTATACTTGATAAATTAGAATCTAGTTTCCATAAAACTTTTAGTGGGAACCATGTTTTTTAAAGACAGAAAAGGAAGGGAAGTTGATCAAAATTATTTTTTTGAATCTGAAAAGATGTTTGTTGTATTTTAATGCCTCATATCCCAAAATTTTTTATATTGTTACCTAATGATCATGAATTCAGAGTTCTATAAAATAAAAACAAATTTTTTGGATATAAAAATAATTCTATGATATATCAAATGAATATAAAATTTTGAAATAATTTATGATAGATCAGATATTATTGAATTTTTTGGTTATTCAGATGAATAATGTTTAGGAGATATTTATTATTATTGATTCTCATCTGGTAGAGTTTTATTTTTGGGAAAATGTAGTGTTATTTTTCATAAAATAAAACATAATTCAAAAACTCTTAACCTATATGAGGTTGAGTATTTTTATTATGCTCAATATTCTATACATCTTTTTTGCATGAATACTCAGTTGGAATATTTATGTATTAAAATGATGTAACCCCTCCTCATGGATAATTGAAAACAAAGTTCAACCATCCTTACTAGATATATGATAGAAAATTCACATTATAAAATTAATGAAATCCAATATAACTTCATAAAAGAGAGTATGGAGATGAATTAATTAATGTTGGAGTATGTTCCATCATTTAAAAAATTTGTTGAAATTTTATCAAAACCTTTATAAAATGAAATATTTCAACAATTCAGGGAGAACATGGGAATCCATCTGATTTTACATCATGTTTGAGGTATGTGTTTTTTCCCAATCTCATCTAGTCATAGGATAATGTTTTTAAGGCTGTTATTCATAAATTTATTCATTGATATATGCTAAAAAATATATGTAACATGTAAAAAAGGGGGTGTTATTAACTGGATGTGAATAAATCATTGTAGATATGTGATCTATTCTAATAGTTTATTGAGTGGTTTCAGAATTTTTTTATAGTAAAGTGGATGAAATGAAAGTGATATATAATGGTTTGAATAAAATATGAGGATGATTTTTTGATTTATGACATGTGTAAATCATTGGTTTCTTATCAATAAATATCAATCCCAATATTTTTTTTTATCTCTCATAGGATGTGTATTGGTGATAGATAATCAATAGCTTGAAATTAAAATTTTTGGTTATTAATGTTCCATGGTTGAAAACAAAATAAAAATTGGGAGATTATTTGGTTCTTATTTTTGGTGTTGTTGATTTGGAATCTAGATTTTGTTGGTGTTAAAATTTTTTTATTATCAAATAAAAAAAATAAATCATTCATGTTTGTAAAAACAACCAATCAGACTAACCATCATATTCAGATAATTAGACACATAATTCTTAAGAATGGAAATTGTATTCAGAAATGTTTTCTAGAAGGAGAATCTCAATAAACTCACCTCGGGACCAAAATAGAAGGAAGATCATAATAATATGTTTTATTAGAGTCTAAAGGACTAATTCAACATTATAATTATGCATTTATGATCATAGATTTCCCAACACTAAATATTTATTTTGAAAACTTTTGATTCAAACATTATGATGGAATATGGTAGAATAATTGGTTCAAATCATATTGAGGTTTAGAATGGATATAAATATGTTTTTGAAAGAGTTATAAGATCAAATATTATCCATTACAAGTCATATGACGATCATTTTTATCATAAAAATATTTAAATTCTTTTGGACGTCGTGTTACAAGAAGATGATTATGGAAAATGGATGTTTCTGAAGCTTATTCTTCGCGTCTCATGTCATTGGTGTGATATCATCAGAAAAATATTTTTTTAAAGTCCATAAGTGTTAGTCAGAATGTGGATGTTTAGAGATTTTGTTTTTCAGTCAGACCAATAAGAAAAATTATTAAATCATTTAATAAGGATGTTTTAAAAAATTATAATAATAAAATGTAAAGGATTATTAATTTCAATCTAAATATACATATCTATCAGATGTGGTGTGACACTAATAATTAGAGAAAGAACTATTTTTATGGGATTTATTTAGACGATACAGAATAATATTATGAACATCAAAAATGCAATGAAACATTAACAATATGTCACATTATTTATAAATTTTGAAATATGACATATGTTTTTTAATCAAGTTCATCAAGGAAATAAAGAACTGTGATATTTTTTCAATTGGTTATAAATAATTTTTTTATTATTCTATTAATTGGATCATGAGTAATATAATTTAAATTGATACAAATCTATCATGGTGAAGTAGAAACAAATCCATTTAATGCACAATGACATCGATGAATTTATTTTGATCAATATCATTTTTCTAAAAATAGAAGAAGAGGATAATTTTGGGTATATTTTAGTTTGTTATAAAGGGATGAACATAAGTATATGAATATGATTGATGAATGGTTTTCATTTGTTTCATTTTATCTAGACATTAAAATAATGAATTTTATATATCTATCACAATGAAGATAGAAGAATGGGAATTTGGATCTAATAATCATAATGTCATGTCGTATGTTTGTTTCTTAGTTGGTGTAGAGAAATGTAATTGGGAATATTTTTTCTTCATTGTAATGGAAATACATGAATGGAAAATCAGAAAAAGAATGTATAATTCGATGAAACTATAATGTAACCTAATGTTTAGGGAAAATTTGATAATTTAGATTAGAGTTAATAGGACTTGAAAAAGACAAGATGAACATGAAATTCAATGAGAATTTATATTTTATGAAATTTGGTAGTGTGGGAATGATTCATATATTCCCACCCATACCATGTATGAGTTTCCTATAAATAATAGAAACACATTTTACATTCTCAAATATATGTATTTTTTAAGTGATAATGATGTGTCCTAAATAATATAGAGATAGGATGTTTATGAATTGTTTATTCTATATTATTTCTTCCAGAAAGTGGAATATAGGCGGGGAGTAATTATTGTAATTAAATTTTATTGATCAATCTATGAAATCATACTAGGATTTCAATACTGAGATAGTAGTAGTTCATAATTTTATCATTGACATTCTGACATTGTATTTTATCTAAATGAGTAATCCACCATTGTAATTATATTAGAAAATTACAATGATTAACATTATGAATTTTAGGAAATTTTTTTGGATTTTATGTAAGAATGTGATCAATTTTTTTAAGAACCTGTTTTGAATATTGACAAGGAAGAATAGTAACATGTTTCTTTATTTATTATATAAATTTATATTAAATAATTATGTGCCACATAATGTAGATTAATATTTGTAATGAACATAGTGATAAATGAGTGTAAGAGAATATAATATTTTTTTATTCATCACAAATGAATTCTTTTCTAGTGGATTGTGTAGTATTTTATTATTTTCAAAATATAACAATGTTATATTTACCTTTTTGAGTAGTGAAACTTGTAAATTATTGAGTTCTAATGGATGTGTGATTTTTTTCAGAAATTAAAAACTCATTAACAAGATGAAAATGTTGTTTCCAAGGGATAGAAATTGAAAATGAAAATATATCCCTAATTCACCTCCTCCCTCTCTCAGTTACTGTTGATCTTGATTGGTAACCTAATATTCCACCAATATCAAATCTATTGTCATATTCAATTTTAATTTGTTATCCATGAATATTTTTCATTCTCATGTTAAAATAAATGACATAAAGATTGATTATTTAAATTTAAATATTTTAAATTCCTTGTGTTTCCCTGAAATATTATATAGTACAAAACCTTGTTGCAATAAAATCCATCATGTTATCATTGATGCATTTTTGATGTGATTGTGTTTGTTGACAATGTGGGCCTCTATGTTGTGTTTGTTCAAAAAACAGACCATGATGTATTATTTTCTGACAAATGGGGTTTACATGTTGATTTTTTAGGTTCAAGAGATATTTTTGGCTATCCATGTTTGATTAAAGAACCTTGAAAAAGGAATGGACAATCTTGAGGTGGTACAATAGAACATATATAATGTGGTGCCATTTTCCAGTGTTTGACACATTTTTGTACATACAAATCAGAATAAAAGTGAGATTCATTTTTGGAAAAGAGACATGCGATTAGAATTTATCTGGGAAAATAAAGTGTTGGGAGAAATATTTTCATGGTGCACAAAAAAGGAAAGCGGTGCCTGAAAAATTAGCGCGGTGTGTGAAAAACTAGCACAGTGCGCGAAAAATAATATGCTGCACAAAAAATTGGCATGGTGCACGAAGTAGAGGATTGGTGTTTTTCGTGCAAGAGGTGTTTCATGATCAAATCGTCTAAAATTTGAAAATTCATGAGGTGTGTGATATATTGGAGTAGTGCATGAAAACGATGTTACACAGAAGATGTGTTTTTCACGATTGAAGAGGATTACACCCGAAAGAAAAGTTTTTTTGTGTGAGGGTTGATTTGGCCTATAAATATGAGCTTACCCACCATTACTCTTTGTTTCTCAAGACATAGAGATGATCAGAGATTTAGCATGGAAAATTGGAGTGAAAAAGAAAGTATTATGAAAACAAGATGTTTACACGTAAATGAACTATTTCTATAAAAAGGAGACGGGGCACCGAAAAGATGTCTATTTCACGAAAAGTGGATTGTGCGCAAAAGAAGAAAATTATGCACAAAGAAAGGTATAGGTTTCACGTAAAATAAGAGGTTGTGAAAAAAAGAAGTTTTAACATGTAAAAGAGTTATTGCACGAAAATTGTATTTCGCACAATGAAAATAATTACGCGAAAGTTTCAGTAGGGGATACACGTAAAAATTAGGGAAGCCCATTACATCCGTTGCAATGTAACGTTCATCTACAGGTGATAGTTGTACATAAAAATAACATCTATAAATATTTTAAGATGCATATTTCATTTGTGATAATGAAGAGAAACATAGGTCTATAAACATTGAGTGGATCATCTGAAGAAATTGTGGGATCACTTCCGTTGAGAGAGCAGTGAGTTCTCATTTTTGGAGTGGTTGTAAACCAAGAGGGAAAATGAGTCCACTCCAAACTTATAATCAGTAGTTCACTTATAGGGGAATTTATTCAATGGCACACTAACGGTATATTCTCCTTGGATGTATCCCTATGAGGGTTAATCAAGTAAAATTTTTTGTGTCATGTGCATGTTTTAATGTTTATTCATACTCTGTAATGGGAAGGAGATAGAAGAGGGTTTTGTCTAATAGAAATACAAGATCAAAAGAGGAAGTTGTTTTAATGATTCATACCCTAATTCACCCACCTCTCTGGGTATCTAGCCTAGTGGACCTAACACATCCCATTACATTAAATTTATGCTGTATTTTTTTATAGTTTATGAGGATAGGATCATGAATGATATCCAAGATTCACTAAATGTAATAATAATTTTTTCATGAAGATTTTATGTTATGATTTATTAAATCAATGTAGAGTAAAAGTTATATGATTGTATTATCACCAAAATACATAACTATTAAATCCTTTAGAATGTGATATCATGTATATTGTAGCTATGAAATAAAGGAAAAAATGGAAATGGTATTCTATAAATTGTGTTGATATAGATTTTATGAGGTTATGTTCAGCAAGTACTTGGGGAACTAGATTTTACAATATCATTTCTAGTACATGTATTTTGATAAAAACAGATATTGTTTAAGAAATATTAATAGATATTTATTCTATATTAGTTTTTTAGTACATTCGGTAGTAGTATTGTAGTATGAATTGTACAATTAATGTATAGAAGCTTGGAATATTCCCCCATTTGGGCAGTCATGCCATCGATTTAGTCACCGAGCCCTTCAAGGATTTTAAATCACATAATTAACTTAATGACATACCATGAATTGAGATACAATTTCAATGATATGTATTTGTCATTACATCCCACATGAAATACTCATTCAATTCTCTATACATCTTCATGGTTATAAGATGAATTGATTATGTTCAACTATGAACTTACTCTAACAAGAGCTTCTTGAAATATAGTATATATAAATGACATATGTAGTTCCTGAACATTAAAATAATATAATGATAAAAATAAATCTCAAGAACATTTATAAAAATCTTTTTTATCATGACATGTTCCATTAATATCTTTATAAACATCACTTTAATATGTGGTTGATCTCTAAATAGTGAAATATATGATTTTCCCCCCATCTAAAAATTGGAAATATATAATCTAGAAATATAGAAATATTGGATATTATTTGATCATCATCATGAACATCAAATAATAATATTTTTGACACAATATATTAGCCAGCATTTTGTATTTCCAATGGTGGTAATGTTTTGAGCAGTCATAATAATTAATCATCTCTTACTATATTCTATGCCACATATTCAAATCCTTATATGTGCATATGTACTTTAAAATTTTGGGATCGGTATATATATAAAATTTTTCAATATAATGAAAATTTATCTATATCCATAATTAAAACAATAACCCCAGCAAACTAAAAATTGTTTGTTTCGTAGTTTTTATCACGAGAATTTAATTTATTGAAGCTTAGGATATCAATATTTCATTATGCATATGGATATATTACAATATATTGATGGATTAATTTGTGTAGATTGAAATTTTTTATCCACTATAACTTAATTTAATTATATGTCCACTAACTAATATTATATTTATATTCATTATATTTTTCTCGCATACATTTATCTATATTGAAAATGGTCCCTACTAAGTTAACTTAGTGTATGTATTATACAGTTTAAATTAAATAGCCACAAACCCTTGATAATATTCATCTAATCCTTGTAAACAATGGATCACAGTCAACATGGTTTTTCTGGTTGAAGATATAATGGCCTCTATCATTGTTTGATTTACTAATATAGAATATTGTGAAATTATATTACCCAAAATGAAACCATTTCTAGCAAAAATATACACATTGTAAATTATCATATATTTATTAATTCTATATGGTATTCAATAAAATTATTATGTGATCATGATGATCATAGTTCCCCATTTAGTAGATAATAATATCCATATAAGGAAAACAAGAAACTGATTTGGGAATCCATTAAAGGAAAAATTCATCAAATAATTGAAGATAATATTAAATTAGTAAGATCAAATAACATTAATGTATCTTTATAGTGTTTATGACTTTTATGGAATGCATCAATGGGTGCACCCTCCCTCTTGTCACTCAATTTTTGATATCCAGAACCATGTTGAACATTTGAAAAGTATCAATCTATTCATATTGGGTCTTATAGGTAATCAGTATGAAAAATAGTACACATGTTAATTATCCAGATATTGTTTATATATCGATTATCAATTTATATTAAAATTGATCCATCTTTATTTTTCACAAATATATTAGGTTCTTTCCATAGTAAGACACATTTCTTAATACATAATTTTTGTAAGTATCTCCAATAATTTCATCATTATTACCATAACTCAATCGATACCATTTTATATAGAGTCTTTGAAATTGTTCTGGCACTAGGTATTAATTCTATTGAGATATATACATCTAATTTTGGTGGAATAAACAGGATCTCTTATAGAAATGTATGAACCAATGGTATTTCTTTATTGTAATATATTTTGGTTTTTGATTATTGAAAATCCCCAATAAGTAGATCATAATGTTTACAAGAAATTTGATCTTAAATTTATAGATGACACTAGTGTTAGAGGTGGTGTCGTTTAATAGTGTTTTCCAAATTTTTAGTTCACTAAATAAATAAATTTCTTTAAACAAACTAATGATTTAAAAAAGGGGTTCCTAGTATACAGATTGTGATGTACAGTTGACGAACTGCAATGGATTAATGTAGAATGCTGAAGGAAATATTAGGAACGGGTGAATTATTTATTGCATCCTTATGGGGACCATAACGGATTCTATGTGGGATGTGAGTAAATTTTTTTCTAGAGGGCATGATTTATGTTGGTGGAAATCAGTTTGTTGAAGGAGTGTCGCTTCTGGTTGATATGGGGTGATTCGTACGTTGACAATGAATGAAAAATGGATTGCGAGAGGCATGGAGCCTGTGGAAGGATTGGATTTAATGGGATGGATTATAGTTTTGGGAAAGGAGGAGGCGATTTAAAGATCTATAAATTTTATTATTTTTTATATTTTTTTTAAAAATACATTTTCTTTTTCTTTTAATTGAACAAATATTTTTTCTGTGATGCATAATCATTTTTGAAAACTATTAAATATCTAAAAATTACAAATAAATTATTATGGTAACTAATACTAATTTATATTTTATCTATAGATTTATGTCAAATAATTCCACATTTTACCAATCTCATAAAATATTAGAGATATTAAATTCATGAGTGTGGAATTCATTACATTATCTTTTACCTAAATTAATAGATACGTAATCATTATAAAATATAAATATAAATGTATATATATATATTATAGTTTTTATAAATTATAGATATGAACCCATCTATTAAGATAAATTTAAATGATATTGAAATTTAAAATCCTTATTCTATTATTTTTTTAAATATTTTAATTTTTTTAACCACAAGCGTGGTATATAAAAAATTAACATGGGAATACTCATAAAAAAATAGGAATGTGTTCTATTTTCAAAAAATAGACATGCATATTCAAAACATTTAATAAATTTTTCATGATTTGATTTCTATATGTGGTAGAATATAATTCAATATAATAACCAGGAACAATATAGAAATAATTTCTCCAATAAATTAATTTTTTTTCATAAGAACACTTTTAAAAATAATTTATCTAAAAAAATGATTGCAATGAAAAATATTATTATAAATACAATCTGAGGACTATTTTTTAAATTTAAATCTATTTTATTTAAAGGTATCTTTGTATATTCTTGAACAAAAAGTAATGTTTCAATAAAAATATGTATATTTACCTCCTCATTTAAATATCAATCCTTTTAGAAAATTAATAAAAATTTACTCCATGATAATTTTAACCAATTTATTTAAAAAATGAATTTCAATGAACAAAATAATTTTTCTAAATCAACAAAAAATTAATTATATATTTTTTTCACAAAAACCAATAAAAGACCATTCATAGGGATGCACATTTTTATAGAATAAATTTTATTTACAGAAATATTTAATGATCCTTTAGTAAGCATTAAAAAAACATTAAAATTTTATTATGAAAATTATATATATTTTATAATGTTATTATTACTATTCATAAGATCCAATGAAACGTCATGTTTACAATGGTTATATTTAAATAATAATATTTTTCAGTTATTTGAATCTCAATGTTGAATGTTGTATATGTTATCAAAATCAATTTTCTACTATTTAAATAATGAGGTATATCACACTTCATTCACATGGTCTCATATACACTACATGAGCCATGTAATTATGAAATAGTACAACACTTAGATTTCAACATTAAAATTCATGAATTTTAATCAATAACTAAATACTAAATGGGTGCTTTCATTATTCCATTCAATACTTCCCCCTTAGTAATACATCATCAATTTATGTAAAACACACTTCTATTTTTTCCTCATGTTCTAGTTTGTTAATGAAATTATTTATCACCATTTTCTCCATTTAATTTTTATTAATATACATTTAATATTTTTTATATTAAAATAATTAACCATTTTATGATAGTATTACTCTTCCAATTAAATATATGTATTCAATATTAAAATCAAGATAGTTCATCCTGTTGGGTATGATATTTTATACTTTAAATTTGTTTGACATTGTGTTTTCTATAAATAAAATTTTATGTTGTATTCTTAGTGTATACTATATGAAATTCATTCAGTTAAATATAATATCAAAAAAATATCACTGAGATCTTGTAATTTAATCCTAAGAATATATTGTTTTTAATTTCACTATTATTTTCATCATGATCACCCTTAAAATTTTATATTTCCAAAAAATTTTATTATATATTAGGAAATTATAAATTATCCAAAAAATATATAATGTATTTAGTGTTTATGAATTTTATTATCTTGAATTTATACTAATGTTGTATTGTACTGATCTAACACTGTTCATTGATAATTTATGAATTCCCACATTTTCCTAGATACTAATCAAATGTTTCAAAAGGAAAAGATATCATAACTATCTAAAATACATATGAAATTAAAAAATTATTAAAATAAAGTTGTATAAGCTAAAAAATATATTTTTATACTATACTAAATGTATTATGAACATGAAAATATTTCACATTTTTCCACAATGTCCTAAGAGAAATTAGAAAAATAATTTCTTGTTCACTAAGGAATTCTATCATCACATATAATGATGTCTTATTAGATTTCCATTTTATTAAAAAAAATGTTAAATATGATACATTATGGTCATCATATAATTGTTATTATTTCTCATTATAATTTTATCATTTAAAGGAAAAATATAATGTTTTTATTATTTATTAAATACCTTACCATTTATGTCTTTTGAAACCAAACATCATATAAGATATTATAAGACTGTACATTTTTTCTTTTTTCCAAATTTCATATCAACACAAGATTTCTCTGTATTTAATTCAATGCAGTTTGGAATCTTATACAAATATAAAAATTCACCATAATCTATGTCCAATTTTCCACAACATATTATAATTTGAAAAAAATCCATATGACATTATCTTTGGTTCCAATACATTTTCTAATCAATATTTACCAAATTATATCCCATAAATTCTTTAGTATATTTATAGAATAAAATCATTATAAAATAATAGAAAATCCTAAATAATCGTTATAGGAATCTTGTAATACTATGCTCCATATGTGATAGTTATTTGGGAACTACACCCATAGATGAAATAATGTTTTTGAAATTCTAAAACCCTTAGTGAAAATATAAAAACTACATAGAACTAGTCGAAATTTAAGTAATCATAGAAACTATATTATAATGATAATTCCAGAGAATATTCATATTAGATAACTATTTCTGGATGGTATGAATGGGTCATAATTATATTATACATTTCGTAATTATGGATAAAAATAATGAAATTTATTATTAATGAGGAAAGAATGATATTTTTGGATAAAATTTTTTCCAAAATAAATACATTTTTGTTTAATAATTTTATATACACAATACTCATTTGTATATACAGAAAATATAAGATCCTATCTTAAAAAAGACAGATAATTTGTTTTTTTGATGAACATAATTTTTATTTACCTCAAATTATCTTATAAAGGACCATGTATATGTGGAAACATTGAGTGTCTATCCTTTTCCACATGACATGACAATATCTAATGATCTTTCGATGAGTACATGATATGATAAACATTTTATACATAAAACATGTGCCTCAATTATTCTTTATTATAAAACATACTATTATCCAAATGTGCTTTAAAAAATAATGAGGACTCCAGTAAATAAAATATCATATTTTGTATAAATTTTATGCATAAAATCAAATACACTCAAGAATATATAGTATAGTAATGAAATTTTATTGGCTGAAATTATTTTCATCAATAATAAGAATACATAATTTTGTAACGTCCTGGTTCCGGGAGCCACCCTGAGGCGCCCTATCCCTGATTGGTCACTTGGCCTCATACACATTTCCCCGAATCCCAGAGGTTTCAGACTAGCACAATGGTCCGGGGGTGTGATAGTGGGGAAACAATTCCCTCATTGGTAGAGTAATACAACATTAGTAAATAAAAAACACTAGCAGAAGTAGTATAATACCATACAATAGTAAATACTAGATGACTGAGGTAATAAACAATTTAATAACATATATATAAATGATGCATGATAAAAATATATAGGAAATCATCAAAACAAGTCACAATGTTGGAATACATAAATTACCCAAGTACAAAAGAATACAGATAAACTCTAACAACATTGCAAGCCTCATCTTGGAATCATGATCTTCTGCACCTTAGTAATCAAGTACTTGAAGTAGAAGGGATCATGACCTTGTATATACAAGTAGCAATATAATATATTTGGGCCAAAAATCATCTCTCAAACATGATTTAAGTCAAATCCCACTTGGTATCCACCCAATTATCTATGTATAATAGTCAATGAATATATATGGCAGACAATAATCAAAGAGAAGCACTAGAAAATAAAGTACTAAAAAGTTAACAATCCTACTGTTCCAATGCATTCAATTTCATATATCAAGTAAGAAGATAATCACAAATAGGTAACCCTTTGGTAAGTACTCACAACCTAACCCATATGGTTTAACCAAACAAGAACAAGAAACCCTCCGGGATTTACACATAGTCTAACCCCACTGATTCAGCCTATCACAGACTCTCTGAGGAACCACTCACCATCAATTCCTTTTATAGTCTCATATAGGTAACTAAAATTCACTCTAGTGAAGTGTTCAATGTCTAATTCCCCCTTTGTCCCACATCGAGGAACTACAGACACTGTAACGAATCACTGACATCAATTCCCCCCTATGGCCTCTCATCGTAATAGTAGAACAGACACTCTGAGAAAGCCCTCAGCATCCATTACCCATATGGTTTCCATCATCCTTATGTATTTAAATCAGGAATAAGGATACATTAAATCCATAGTATACTTCATGAAATACTTGGATAATAGTCTACATCATAACATCATGTCAGATAAAAATATCACTCCATCCTAACAGCAATATGAATGGGAAGCACAGCTGCCTAATAGGCAAAGCATGACCAAATGATCCTAATAGAACATGTATTGAAAAACACTTCCAAATCATAGCAATTAAACCTATTCACATTCAATTAACCGATACTCAAGAATACATGGATAATATGTAATTAACAAGGAAAAAACAGTAAAAACCCAATACCCAAAAAAATGGTAATAGGAAATTTTGAACATATAACTCAAAGACTATTTATGGAAATCCACAAACAACCTACCTCGGTGTTGTGAGACCTCTATATGTGAATCTCAAGCCTTAAATTTCCTTAGAAATATGTATATCTACAAAAATGTCTAAAACATTTAACCAAAAATAACTCTTGAAAGATGACAAATCAAGAAATGAATCTCTAGAAGAAGGTAGATATTTCCGATTTGATCCCTACATAATAGACGAGGGTTGATTTGGAGAAGGTTCTCAATCAATGGCTCGGGGAGGAATCGTAGTCGTATAAATTCTCTCGGATGAACTATGTTGAGAAGGAGGTGTTTCTATCTGTCATATGCATCCACAGTACGTTAAATGGAACAAAATAATGTACACAATGTTTAATTTTAATGTACATGGCATGTATATTCCATTACCGAGCCATGCATTAGGTGGCCTCGAAGTCACCACACAATTCTGTGTGCACAGCCGTTACACAGCCAGAACACGGTTACCTATGGTAACCCAGTACACGATGTGTACTCATAAATTACATGGTGTTAACTTAAAATATTTCAAGAAAAACTCCTCCTTTATTAAAACACACTAGAAAATGGAAAACATACCTGAATAAAATATCTGGGTTCCTAAAAAATTCAACCTTAATAAAATTCATCCACAAATTTCCAGAGAAAGACGGTGGAGAAGAACAATCCACAAACATCTCTGTAAACTGCAACAATACATCGACCTCCCTCTCTCATGTCATGTATTTTACTCACCCATGCTACCATAGAACTCACACCAATGGAACAAACCAGCAAAATAGAACCTTCGTACTTCGATCAACTATTCGAATAGTGAGCTCCTAAAGATATGCATCCCGCTCTAGCTCAACATCCTCGAGTTGAAAAGCAGGAGACATGTAGGAGAAATAACGTCGATGATGAGAAACGTGGAAAAGATCGTGCATTTCCCATTACCTCTAAGGTATCTACAACCGATTGGAAACCAACCCAACTCTCTCAAACAATTCAAATGGTTTGTCATACCTTGGGGAAAGCTTACACAGTCTCATAATCCTCATGTGTCCCAACCTCAGTGTGGCACATAGGAAAATATGATCCCCAGACTCGAACTCAAGACATCGTATGTATTGATTAGCGTATGATATCTACCGCGACTGTGTAGTATCCATCCTCTTCCGAATCAGCTCTATCTACTATGTGGTCTCCTAGACATGTCGATGTCCCAATATAGTTGCCTCTACTACCTGCAGCCAGCAAAAGGGAGATCAGCATGTCCTACCATACACTGCCTGGTATGGTGCAATCTGAATAGTTTCTTGAAAAATATTATTGTTGGAAAACTCCATAAGAGGTATGTGTTTATCCCACGAACCATCAAAATATATAATTCAAGGTCGAAGCATGTCCCCAAACACCTAAATCATACACTCAAATTGGCCATCTACCTGTGGATGGTTAGTTGTACTCAGAAGTACATGTGTACCAAAAGCCTTCTAATGTCCCCTCCAGACCAGAGATGTAAAACAAGACTCCATGTCTGAATCCATAGTATGTAGAACACCATGTAAACACATAATATCTCAGTTTTATAATCTTCCTAGCTCATCAACACTGATGGTCTCCTTGATCAGCAAGAAGTGATCAACCTTCATGAGTTTATCAACAACAACCCACACGACATCATTCCCACGAGGTGACCTCGTCAAACCCATAACAAGTCCACAGTAACATCATTCCATTTCCACTCAGGAATGGGTAACTGCAATAAAGGTCCTTGTTGGTCACTGATGCCCTGCCGTCACCTACTGACAGGTGGAACACCTCATGATGAAACCAGCAACATCCCTCTTCATACTTGGCCACAAATACTAATAGTGCATTGTCATGATACATCTTGGTGACACCATGATGAACTTCCCAAACTGGGGAATGAGAGCCCATATTAGGTACTCGTATATGATTGCAGACACCCATGCAGGCCCCTGAAAACACACGATCTCATCCTCTCCTCCTGTCCATCTAGGAATAGTTTCCTCTCATGTCACACTATCTTGTAAGACTAGGACTTTATAATATGATAGCTGCCTCATTCCCAATCGATAAATAATTGTAGTGGTAACAACTATAGATGATAGAAAATTCTACCACTGTCTATTGTGTATCTCCAAAATCATCTCAGGAAACAGAGCCATAAGCTTCCACTCTCTACTGGCATCCTTAACTACCTGTATCTAAGTCATTCTGCTCAGTGAATCAGCCACTACATTTCCATTCCTAGTCATATTTTCAAGCTCAATGTAAATGGACTGAAGGTACTCAATCCACCTTCGTCGTATCAAATTCAAGATACACTGAGTAAAGATGTACATGAGAATTTTGTGGTCATTGAAAACTATGAAATTATCTCCTAGAAGATTATGTCTCCAATAGCATAATGCATGAACAAATAAAGCGAGCTTGATATCATGCGTCAGTCATTTCCTCTCACGTGGCCTCAACTACCGAGTCCCATACACAACTTGCTTTTCTCCCAATATATGAACTTCAACTAGCCGGATACATAATGCATAAAAGTACATAATATATCAATTCCGTAGATCTTTAATAACTAGTTTCAATGCTAAAGTCAACCTCCCTTTAAGCTAAAGAATTGATGACTCAAAAGAGTCAGATCATAATATATTTTCACCCTTCTATGTCAGGTTCATCAGCGGCACTTCAATGCATAACATGTTTTGTATGAAATGATTTTAGTATCCAGTCTATCCTAGAAAACATCGTACCTCAATGAAGTTCTTAGGCTTATCCCAAGAAACTAATGCTCCCACATTCTCTTGTTCTACAGATAGTTCTGTCTATGAGATAACATGACCCAAGAAATAAATATGGTCTATCTAAAAGAAGAATTTTGAGATCTTAGCATATAAATAATTCTCTCTTAGTGCACTCAAAATGATCTCAAGATGTGCGTCATTATCATGTTGAGTATGATTGTACACCAAGATATCATCCAAAAGACTACCAAGAAATTATACATGTATGGATGGAAAACTCAGTTCATTAGTGCTAAGAAGACTAAATGCGTGTTCATCAGACTGAACGACATAAACACATACTCATATTGGCCATACCTACATCAAATGGCAGTAAGAGGTATATCTGACTGTTTAACATGTAACTAATGGTAATTAGTTCTCAAGTGGATCTTCAAGAATAGCCATGATCATTGAAGATGTTCAATGAGATCATCGATCCTTGGCAAGTTATCTCAGTTCATAACCATTAACTGGTTCCACATCTGATAATTCACAAAAAGTATGAGTTTACCTTCCGCCTTCTTCTCAGATAGGACATGCGAATACCAAGGAGAAGTAATCGGTTAGATGAAACCATTTTCCGGCAAGTCCTATAACTACATCTTGAGCTCCTGACACTCTGGTGTAGCAATTCAATAAGGAGGAATAGACAACAGTTCCTCTACAGTAATAATCACAAAAGAAAATACCACCTCTCACTCCAGAGAAAAACCTGAAAAGTTCTCGGGAAAGACATCCTTTAAACGATCCACCACTCGGGGAAAGTCCATCTATGAAGTCACCTGGTTATCCAAAAGATGACTAGAAATATGGGCTGTAACTCATCCCAACCCCTGATGCATGGTCCCACTATGCTCTCATTGATGTCCCATTTTCTGATTTGATGAAATGATCTACCCTCCTGTGTTGTGAAACTCAACCTACAACGACAAAAATTGATAATATCATATAAGGGAGCCAACCAGTCTCTTCCATGAATGACATAATATACTGTATTATCTAAGAAATAAATGTTTCTTATTAAGTGACACCAACCATCCCCAAGAGGGTACTCCTTTTTATGACGTAAACTATCTGTTTTAGTCCCCAATGGAGTGTCTTACATGAAGATATCAGAAGAAGAAAAGATATAGAGCCCATGTTTCTCCACAATAGAAACAGTAATAAAGATATGGGAAGACACTATGTCAAAAATAGTAGATGAAAATAACGAGTCAACTAGAATCATACCTCAAACTGTAGAGGGTCCAATATCCTTCTCATGTTGGATATGTTCCACTCCAAAAGTCTGACCTACATTGTGGCCCTTTGACACTACCTGACCACTCAGAGTCGATCCCCCATGATGCATTTTAAATCATGATGGCTGACTACCATGGCTGCGACCTACAGGTCAGTCTGAATAGCTGGAAAAACTCAAATTCCCCAACAGGTGAGAAACTCGTGGTATTTCACCTGAATGGGTAGTCATAGAAGAACCCATTTCAGCAACTAATGGTGAGAAAATCTGACATAATAAATGAAGATGACCTGTCTTACAACATGATCGGCACTCTAATGGGTCAAGTGGGAAATGTGGCCTCATATACCCACTCTTTATACACTAGTATCACACCACATGGATACCAGAAGAAGCATCCCACCTCCTCACATCTCCAAGAGAAGAATCTCTATGGCACTTACTACTGTTAGTTTAAAAAGCACTAACTCTGTATTTGGAACCGACCAGGTTCACAACTCATGAATTCCTCGTGTTGCGCTTTTTGATTAGCACATGGTTGACTATAGATGTGATGTATGTCAACTTGAAATATTCACCTCTGATAGGATGTTGTTCCTGAAACCATCTTCAAACATCCTTACCAATAATTACACATCACCTCCTAGAATATGCATAAAGCGCTGTAGCTCTGTGAAGCGAAAAGATTACTCCATAACCCAAAGCGTACCCTACTCCAGACTCATGAAATTTTAGGGCCAATTGGCCCTCCATGTCTATAGGAAAATTTCATCATAAATGGTATAATGGAACACATCCCATGCCATATCCTGATGGAATTCCACCTGTGAGATCACATCCCACCATATCTTGGTGGAATAATGAAGCATATACATTGTGAGATTCACCCTCCTCTTTGGAGGTGTATCCTGATACTCGAAGATAGAATAAATGGATTTTATCCATGACTATACAGCCTACGGTCATCCTTCTTCTATGATGGTATGCAGATGTTGCTGCTCGAAAACCCACTTTAACTCTACCATAGAAGGGGCAGGATGCGGTACTCATAGGAAGGTATGAATGAACCACATGAAGTTCACTCAGAACTATGTGTCAGCACCTATGTCTGAAATGATTGCTAGTGATAGGAATAGCACAACTGGAGGATCTATAGGTAATCCCTGATTATGCATATCCAGTGTCTAATTGCTGCTCGGTAACTGGTGGGCAAACAGAGGATGTCTCAGTGGCATGACTCTGAAAGGTCAAGCGCACGCCTTAGATCATGATATTCATTTACTGAAAACTATATGTGTAAGAAGTGAACAAGATGAAGAAAGAATTCATTTTATTCAAAACCTGGATACAGGACATGTATAACTCTTACAGGTCATATCACCTTAAGACATTACATGGGCGTGTACACCTTCTACAACTAGTCATGTATCACCCCAGACACACAACATGTTTTCCTAATACATGTTGTGTACATGAATCCTATTCCTCTACTCGAGTCATTTTACATGACTAACCCACACAGATCTCCTAAAACAAGACTACAAACTGTGTTCCTGCCAGACATGGAGTGTACTAGATGAGCTTATGTGAATCGTGTTTTTAGTGACATTCCAGGTAACACGACTGACTCTACACGGAGTGTTTCTACTAAAAACGGTGTGTATTATAAGAATTAATCATCCCATTTTGTTCGTAACACATCTGGATACTCATTCAACACTACACGGCATGTTCCAGATAAACACGATGAGTATTAGAAAAGACTCAACTGACCCCTATTGTTAGTCACACGACAGGTTATATGGATCTTCAACATGTCCTGTACATCTGGTACATGGCGTGTTCTACCAGATATTTCCCAACCCCTTGTCTTTGACCACACAGTCTAAGACATGGGTAGAGACTACACATCGTGTATATACAGTACATGACATTTAGTTAAGAAAAACCATTTCTTCCCAAACAGTAGAACACATGGTGTGTATTCATCATTACAAACCTTGTTTTCTTGGTTTTATGGACACTAATCCTCATAATCTTCTTCGAATCCCAGAAAAAAACTAAAACAAAAATTAAACTGCCATATTCAGATCTATGAGGACCCATAATCTCCGCAAACTGATGCTTCGCATCTTATACTTGTCAAATACAAGGAAAACAAATCAATGATCCACCGAATTCTGGTCCATGAGTGCACATAACACCCTAGTAACCAATGTTTTGCATTCATTCAAAGAAAGTCTTATGCAAAGAAATACCCCATCAAAATAAGATAATGTATCAAGGAATCTATCAAAACATCATTCATTTCAACCACAACATCAATTACAACAACATGAAATAAATAATGCACCCTAAATGGAAGGAAAATAATGCATGAAAGGGGATTTCTAGAAGGTGCCTATATGATTCATGGGATGTCATCACATCAACTAATCGGGCTGAAACAGAAATTAAACCTTAATAACATCAACAATAATAACTCAAAACAAGTGAATCATATAACTTTGAAAATCATATCAACTGTAAAATTGAATAACATTAAAAATTGCACTAAACGGGGTACATTGGCTTTTCCTCGTACATGGGTTAGTTACTCCCATGAAAAACTTTTAACCAAGTACATATTCCATCCTATCCCTAACTATAGGCTCCAAAATGTATGTAATGAAGAAATGAATACCCTCTTATAGAAAATTGTAGCATCTCTCTTCCAGGAGACGCCCATAGAAGCTGTATGCCTGTTTGGTCACATGGCCTCAAGTGCATTTCGCTGGAAGCCATAGGCTACGGACTAGCAATGAGGGCCTTGGGTGTGATAGTCAGGAAACTATGTCCTCATTGGAAATGTAACACATCAGATATAAACAGAGAATAGTAGTCAATGCAGTATAATACCATACAATAGTAAATAGTTAAAGACTGAGGTAATAAACAACTGGAGAACATATATATAAATAATGCATGATACAAATGATAGAGAAGTATATAATCTAGTTACAATGATGGAATACAGAAATAAACCAATTTGAAATGAAAATAGATAAACTCCCACACTATCTCAAGCCTCATCTTAGTCCCATGCTCTCTAGATCCTCAGAAATCAAGTACTTGATGTAGAAGGGTGATTGCCCTTGTCTATACCTGTAGCAATACAATCTGTTTAGGACCAAAACATTGTCCCAAAGAGAGTGTGAGACTAATCCCAGTAGTCAATCACCCAATTATATGTGCCTAATAGTTAGAGAATATTTATGGTAGAAAGTAATCATAGAGAAGAAGTAGACAAGGAAGTACTACAATGTAATCAATCATATGGTTTTTATGCATTCAATTTCATATATCAAGTTAATAGATAATCAAAAATAGGTAACTCTATGGGAGGTATTCATAGAATAACCCCACTTGTTCATCCAAATAAGTACATGAAACCCCTTAAAAATTGAACACAATCTAACTTGTCCGGTTCAACTTAGAACAGACTCTCTGATGAAGCACTCATTGTCAAATCCCTCTACAGTATCATTTTGGTAACTAAAAGGTTCTCTAGAGAGGCACTCAACTTCCAATTCCCCCTTATGGCCTACACCGAGGAACTACAGACACTATGAAGAAGCACTTACGTCCATTCCCCCTATGTTCTCACATTGTAACAGTAAAAAATCACTCTTGGGAAGCCCTCGTTGTCCATTCCCTATATGGTCTACTAAACTGGGTTCCCACTGCCCTATGAAATTCAATCAAGCATAAAAAGATAAAATGACCAAATTATACCTCAGTAACTACTTGGATAATAGTATACAACATAAAAACATGTTTGATAAAAAGATCACTCAATCCTATTATCATAATGAATGGAATGCACATCATCCTAACTGGCTATGCGAGAAAAAATGGACATAAACAAAACATGAATGGGAAAACACTTCCAAATCATATTAATTAATCCTATTCACATTCAATTAACCAATACTAAAGAATACATGAATTGCAGGAAATCAACTAGGCTAAAACCGTAAACACTCAATACCCCGAACATGAGAATTGGGAAAATTTCACATATAAATCAAAGACTAACTACGGAGAGGCTCAAACCACCTACCTTTTTTTTAGACAACTATACGTGAATATCTTGGCTATATTTTCCTTAGAATGCCATATATCTACAAAATTGTCCAAAAAGTGTAACTAAATATAATTATTGAAAGATGAAGAATTAGAAAATGAAGATTTATAGTAAGAGCTTACTGAGGTGATCCCAATGCAATCGACGGTGGTCAATTCACTTAACAGATGCTCAATCGGGGGCATGGGGAAAAAGCACAGTCACACATACATTGTCGAAAGAACTCAGTCCTGAAGGAGGTTCTTTTGTATGTCAGACATGACCCCGGTACATTTAATAAAAAAAATAATGCGCACAACATGTACTTGTTAAGTACACGATGTGTGCTTGACCTTACTGTGCCCGGTTTTAGGTGGCCTCCAAGTCACCACACACAGCGATGTGCACAGCCATTACACAGCCAGCAAAAGGCTACCTCTGGTAACCTTGTTCATGGCGTGTACTCATAATGTACATGACATGCATTTAATAAATTTCTAGAAACACCTGTTTTCCTAAAAAACAATAGAAAAAAACAAACCTGAAAAAAAAATATCGGGTTTCTTACATTTTACATTATAAATTCTATAATTAAATGTTTAAAAATATTAGTACATTATATATTTATGTGATTTAATACGTTATTGATTCAATAATAAAAACTTTCACGCACTATTATTTGTAAAATTCTACATTCTTCACTTTTATATTTTTAATAAATAATTATTTTAATTTTATAATGACAAGGGATCCATATTTCTCATATAATTTTAAAAAATATTGTTGTGGATTACTACTGAAATATATTACCTATCACAAAATCCTATAAAAATATGTAGCCATCATTTGACCCCAAATTCTTTGCAATGGCACTATGGAATTTCCTCATGATTTAATCAAGACAAAGTCAAACCATAACATGAATTATGAACTCCCAATTCAATTATTATCACCCTGAATATCGCTAAAAAAATTATTATATATATAGATATATACTAATTCTAAATAAAATATATATGGTGGTCTGAGAAATAATATTATCCTTGAGATATATTTTTCAATAATTTTTTTTTCATTTTAGAATTATAAATATCTATTTTATATTAGTGATTACATACACAATTATCCATAAATAAAATAATATTAAATGAAATTCGATTTTAATTTAGGAATTCTGTTAAATTATTAACGTATGTATTCAAATACATAAAATATTACCATTAATAGACTAAAATAGAACATTAACATGATCATCAGTTTCTACACTACTAATAGGTTTATCATGTCATTATAATATATCATTAAAACTTAATGTATGTATCATATTATGTATATAATAATTTGATTATTAGAAACCTCCATTATACTATGATACTTTATTTCTTGGTATTCCATTATCTCGTCACATGATCAACCACACCATGGGAGCTCCTATAATTATAATGATACTCGAATACAAGCAAGGTGCAGAATAGGATAGGGTTTCAATAAAATTATCCTTTGAGTAATTGACTCATAAATTATAATGGACTGACAAATCAAGTACATTTGACCATCCTTTAATATAATAATTATTACAAAAAATATGTCAAGAAATAATTGAAACAAAAAAATAATTAAATATGTATACACACACATCTGTTTTATATGTACCTTCATCTACCAAATAAATTCCTAAAATAAATATAGAAAAATTATATATTTCTACATGTAATTTATTATAAATATGAAAAAATATTTTTTAAAAAAATATCACTACCATATTTATTCAATTAGAACATCCATTTCAATATGAAAATGGGATATAAATTTCCCATTTCATAAAAAAAAATTTAAAAAATTATAATATACTATTTTAGATAAATAAATGTTATTTATAAAATATTTTTGAAAATATAAATTCATTTATATAAAAATTTGATTATATATATGAATATAATATAAAATAAAATAAATAAGGGTGATTCATTGATTCATGGAATGACTAAATTGTTCACCATTATATTCATGGTAAAAGGGGAATGACAAAGAAATTAATAAGTGTTGAGGCACATCCATGGAATATCATAAACACTATTGTGCTTCTTACCCCATTTGTAATCCCTAATTAATTTTTCAGGTCATTATGAAAATCCTAGGTTTTGTTTCAATCAAATGGTTCAATATTTTTTTTACTGATCTACTAAAAAACACTCATATAATGACATAAATTTACATCATGTATGGGTGAAATGATTTCATTATCCATTTCATAAAAAATTAGAACCGGGTCTATGTACATAGTTGATTATAAGATTTTAAATGAGAATAGAACTTATAAATATAGTTTCTCAAATAAATAATAATATTAAATAATTTTGAGCAACAAAAAATACTATATTGATTATTTCAGAACATTAAACATGTGTGTAACAGTTTCCATTTATAAATAGTATTTAAAATATAGATTTCCATATAAAATTAATTAAATTTTAGGGCTATTGTTTGGCCAAATAATAATAAATTATAATTTACCTATATTATTTTTTTCATGATTTGAATCCATCATTGTGTAATTATAACCTTTTATAAATGATCGAATAAAAAACCCCTCTATGTATTTATACATATTCCCTATAATTATTTGTATTTCAATCAAGATCCATATGATACTAATGAAATTAATCAGGATAATTTCAACATTTAAATGTTATGAGCCAATAAATATATAATTTTTATCTCATATATCAAATGTATAGGTTAGAGGGATCAATATTTTAAATTCAAATGAAAAAGTAAAATCTGTTGGATAACCCTAATTTGAATTGTATAATAAAATAATATATCTAGGTATTTTGAATTATGAAAATGTTATCCTATAATTTATATTTTGTTAATTAAATACAACAACCCATGTGAATAAAAAATATATATTTATTTTATAATAATATCTATTAGCATGTTGATATATAAAAAAATTGGTAGTAGTTATTATATTATTTCATTTATCACATAATAAGTAATTATTTATTTATTTGGTATAAAGAAATAAATCCCATATAATAATTAATGTTATTAAATGATTACATGTTCTTGGACTAATAACTCATTTTATTCATCATTAAAAGAAATAAATATTTCATTATATTATAAATGAAATAACATATGAATATATATCAAAAATAAAAATTATACTCCAAAAATTCCAAAACACTAATTTCTATGGATTGAATTAAGATCAATATATGGTAAGTACTAATTGATCCTAATGTAAAGAATGATCCTATAAAAAATTGAAAACCTATTAAATATTATAAAAGTGTAAAAATACATATTATTTGTCCCTGTAGTTTTCTTTATCAATGTAAATAATCCAATATATTAACTGAGAGGATTATCTATGCACTTGTCATGGAAATCATTAAAGTAAAATGTTTTCTAAATATATCATTACTAAAAAGGAAAAATATTTTTTATAATACCTTTTCTATATGATATCTCATCATTATGAATGTATACATATTTTATCATTCCGTAACAAATGATATACTTTTTTTACCTTCAGGGAAAATTGTATTTATGATCATTATAGCCATGTATTATACTTAAGAACATCTATCTCAATCAAATTATTAAATATATCATGTTGTAGTTCCTTGAATGGTAAAATAATACCATGATTTGTAACATAGTTAACCATACATTTCAACCGATGTATATTATATCTGCATAAAAATTCCCATTATTGTTATTATTATAAATCTATGTACATGATTAATAACATTAATTAATAATGATTCCATGGATAATGACAAATACATATACTCATAAATTGTTATTTCCATTGAAACATACTATTCTTATTTTATATTAGATTGTTTTTCCTCGTGATCTCATGTTGGAGGTCACAAGTTCTATACATCATGATAAATATTAATCACACTTTTGAGCCCTAAAATCCCTATACACATACATTGTCTCTTTCCTATGTCAAAAAATACACATATAGAGTATGTTAAACATTAAGAATATTATCAGTTTTTTACATTGTTTTTATAAAAATAGTAAATACTATAACCTTTTCATGAAAAAAATATTTTCAATAAATGGTAATGTAATGGATATAAAAGAGTAACCAATAAGTAATAAGTATAAAACATTCATAAAATAAAATTTCTACTATTGTCATGGTGACCGTAAATTTATAAACAAATTTCTCTAAGGGAATAAATCCAAATAATTACATGTGATATAATTTTGTGGGTATGTCCAATTACCAAGTCTCAACTTATAGTATCATTGGCCTACACTATAAAATATAGGCTATCCTTCAATGAACAATTTTATTATAACATTTAAACTCATAATTCTATATGATGATCATTGGATAAGTATAAATCAATGCCAATTTTTGGTTTTTTTCACTTGATTTATTATATAAATAGATCAAAGGAGTGGATGATAAAAATATATTTCCATAATTATTATTACATGATAATTTTCCATTGACCATAACAATTACACCTAATCTAAAATATATATTATACACAGAGATAATACATAAATATCTTATTTCAATAATGATAAATACTATGACAATGGGTTTGTATATTTTCATATATATATATATATTTACAATAGATCATTATATCATGAATTTTAGTCATTTTTCAAATAAGATAAATTTTTTAAGGTTATATTTAGTGCTTTGGTTATACAAATGTTTTTTTCTTCATAAATAGGTCTATTATTATCACAGTTCTCTATATATTCCAAAATTAATGTAATGAATCCATGTAAAATAAAAACATATTCATTAAAACATAGTCATTTTTATATCAATAATTATGATATATTATGCCTTTAATATGATGTCTACTATTTTGGGTTATTTGGATCTCTTGTAACAAATATAAGTTGCATTAATGAAAACATGGCCATATATTTAAATACGGAATAATAAATTTTTTATTTTTTAAATTAGACATAATATGACCATATACAACAATCTCTTTCCCCTCTATAAAGAATAAAAGAAACTCCATTTTATGAGAAATGTTGATTTTGATATACATCATAATAATCTAACAAATCACATGAGGATTGGAATGTTATATATTTTTTACGCTCATAAAATATGTGAAATAAATCCAAGTGAAGAGCATGTAATACATATGGGATCTAATATCATTAAGTTATAGAATTATATTATCTTGCCCCATCAATACTCTTAATATGAAAATTGAGTCATTACATGGCTCGTATTATTAAATAATTCTAAATAAACTTATTTGAGTTTTCTATAATAAACATATTTTTTACTTTTAATATATATTTATATATATATATTATCATTTACAATAAGAAAGTATTTAGATCTATCATTATAAATTTTAAAACATAGTTTGTAGGGTTGATCAGACATATATTATTTTAGGAAGTATTTTCACAATAATACATGTATAGAATGTAAAGATGGATATTTATTATTATTACTAAAATATATTTCATATATATAGACCAAAAAATATTATGAAACAGTACAAAGTTCCACCAAATATACATAAGAATAAAACAAAAAAAATTTGAATACACTCAGTAATTCCATCATCAAATTAGATATTCATACTTTGAGATGTCATTCTAAATCAATAATTTTACCATAGAAACATAAATTCATTTAAAACGTCATTTGTAACTTCAAAACCCTTAATTTATTTCATAACATGACATTGCCTATATTCCCATTAGTTAATTTGGTTTTGAAAAATATTTTACAAGTATCATAACCATAATGTGAGACCATAGAAGGGAACGTTTCAACAAACACTATCATCATAATAGGTTAATTTTTCCCTATATATTAAATACCATTAATTTTTTTTATAAATGTTTTTTAGTTAGAAATATTTATATATTTTGAATTGAAAATTCATGTTAGTTTATTTGTAGAAAACCCAAATGGAACCATTATGTCTCAACCATTCATTTTCTCCCTCCATGTTCCAATATCGATTAGTGTATATAAGGACTATCTCACATCACATAAGATTAAATAATTTCTTGACAATAAAAATCTCAATATAATGTCCATATGTTTTAGGTGAAATGTTTATAACAGATAATGTGTAATAATCATCAACATAAAATTTATATCTCTCAATATACAAATTAATCTTATAAGACCTTATATTTTCTTGTGCAACCATATCCTATATAGATTGTGAAACATCTTCTAGAATATGTGTAATGATGTGATTATTTATATGATGTGGATTAGTCCAAAAATTACCAAACAATGCATAATTAGAACTATTTGGGTCATTAGTGTGGCTGAAGAAGGACTAGATATTGGTTTTATCATAATAAAATCGTGATGGAGGAAACTAAAAATGATCATATTCTGAAAAAATCTACAATAATACCACTAGATTTTTGATGATCAAGGTAGTGACAACTAATGAAACAAAAAACCCATATGGAGGGGATTTCAGACCTCATTGGGATTCACCTGAGTTCTAGTATATGTTATTGGGGTTCCAGTGGAACATATAATATACATTCTACTGTTTATTATTTTAATATTTATATGTTTAAAAAAGATGAATGGAATATCCATTTACATAGATCAAAAATCTGATTCCCATGTTACATTTTCCTCCATATAAAGAGTGATATCATTTACATGAACAATGTTATAAATACAGTATTTTGTACATATTCCCTTCGAAAAATTTTTACATATGACTTTATATATATATATATATATTATTATTTTAGTTTTGAAAGGTTCTGAGTATAATATATATTTTATAGAATCTTCTATAGATTGTTGATTACATATTTATTTGGTATAATAATGATTTAGAATATAAGGAACACGATCCTCCTTGTACATTTTATGTGGTTCATAAATTTTTTCACCATTAATATGACATTATATATTTTGTCATTTTAGGATGTAGTGTATTGTCATAAGAATGACTAGGAAAGGAACAAAATTGTTAATTTATGGTTCAATCTGAATGTTTATAGTTAGTATGATATTGAGAATTAATTATCCTATGATAAGAATAGGTTGTTATATATTTTTAACATTAGTTCATTTTGTAATGTTTAACCATATCAGTCTGTAATCATTCATAGAATGATTTTCTAATTTATATACAATGTGAATGCGATTGTTGTTACTTGTATGTGTGTTCATTTATGTGGATTTAAGACTTTGTATGGGTGATATATCTCTTTCAACAATATTTGTACAATGATGGTTCACTAGTATGTGGTCATGGGTAATTAGTGGTGCCATTCAAAATGTGGTTGAGGATTTTGGGTCATTTACATGTAGATAGAGAAATTATGTGGTGATAACCACAATAAAACTAGTAGTAAAATCTATAAATGTGTAGCCCATGGTGATTTTATTCTCTACTGAACCAATGGAGTGATACAATGTGTGTTTCCATGTGATCATTTGGGGTGGAAATTACATTGTGTGTATAGATTATGTAATGTATAATATATAGGGAATGAGGAAGGAAGCATGGAATCTAGTTTTAAATGTAATATTTATGGTCACCAATGATGGATGGGTTCATTGGAGTGGGATTACTTAGAGGACATGAGATGTATTAAAATGTTTTGGGGAAATGGGTAAATCATCTAAATCTTACACTAGACAAATAAGTTAACTAGTCACTCCATGATTAAAAAGTATGAAGTGGGCAAAGATGTGTTTATTAAATTCTTTTTTGGGATATTATTTTTGAAGAACCTATATGTATGTGGACATTATCCATGGAGACAACTGATGGTGGAAAACTGTGCTCCTTCTCACACACTTTATGGGTCCTTCTAGGCAACTAAAGACTTCATGTATCATGAAAAAAAAATGATAAATCTCCCCAGTTAATTTTATAACTAGATCTAGGTATACTGGATACATGGATACGTTCAAAATGTATTTTATGGCTTGGATAATTTTACACTACATATTGTATTGATGTTTTTTTCTAATTAGTTAAAATATATATGTATAATATTGGGATATATATTATCCCAGTTTCCTATATATTACATTTTTAACACAATATCTATTCAGATATTTATAACAATGAAGAAAATAATAACTACTTATATGTTATTATTTCTTGTTTTCAACACAACTATTTATATAGTTCTACTTATGTTAGGTATTAGGTATATATATCATACATGTGTAAATAGTAACTATCATTTAAAAATATATATATGGTTATATGTATATAACTAATAATACTAGGGTATGTGTAAGGAGGTTTATGTGGTTGTAGGATGTACAATATTTTACATAATTTTCTTTTAACAATATCAGGGTTACTACATGAATATTTGTATTGGTATGAATTTCATGTGATATTGAACATCAATATCATTTGTTATAGCCTTTAAAAGGATAATATGTGGTTCCACAATAGAATGAGATATTTCTAGACACCATCTGTAGGTATCATGTTGAACTATATGTGAAATTTACAAAATATTCAATGTAGTAGATTACGTTTTCTATCTCTTTTATGATCTAATGAGGGTTAATCTTTTATAGATCATTCAATTTATCGATTAGGGGACATGGGGAGTTAGGTTTCCCATTTAATATTTCTATAGGATTTCTATTCATAGTTTCCGTCATTGTTCTAGGGGTAGGGACAAAAAAAGAATATATGTTATATGATAGAGTCAATTATGACAATCTTTTATTAGATTGATACCCCTCTATAGAAGTGGTAGAAGAATAAAATTTACATACTTTTTGTAGTAATGAAATATTATAATGATATATATATATATATAAGATAGTATATGAGGGATGCTTTATTTTAATGAAATTGAAAAATAGTTCTCTGATCTGGTTTCCCAAATAAAATGAGGTAGGAGTAGTTATTTGAAATCCTTTATTGGATAAAGAGATGTATTTTTGTTTTGTATTATGAAACTGGGTTAAAGTATTTCTTTAGTTTTAAAATTTTATTATTAATACATGAGATCATCAAGGGTTGTAAATTAATGGATATATTTTTTCACTATATCATGTTTCAAGTGAATATTTCTTATTAATAAAAACTTTTGAGGTGTTGAACCCAGCATTGTTATGGTAGAAGAACATGATTGATTGCATGTTTTCTACAAATGGGGAATGTAGTGATGCTATGGAATATTGGGACTATGGATTAGGGGAGACCCAACATTGTGGTTAGAATATGGGATTATGTTTTCCAACTAAAGGATAATAATTATTAACGTGTTACCATTGTGGGAAGACCAGACACATATAGATATAGTGTGATTGGAACACTATGGTGTTTGAGTACTATGAATATATATGAACCTAGAGAATTATTACATGGATACTTTAAAAATTGATATTTTCCATAGATAATGATAAAATTAGATGTATTAATTAAGAATAGAATACCGACCAATGCGTAATAGGTATATTATGTATATTTTCTCAGTACATGGAAGAGGGATATTTCATAATTACATGGGGGAAATGGATTTTGTTGTGTGTTACAAAAAGGTGGTGTCATAATTTCACTTGGTTAATCCATAATTTTTTAGTAGTTTGGAGAGATGGTGGAAGTTAATGGTACATTATTATTATGTTACTTCCAGTTTTGTATAAAGTATTATGTTGATCAAGGCGTCTATGTGGAATGAAAATCTATAAGATATTTGTTTATGATTAGTAATTGATTGTTATGTGAAATGATAATTTTTATTATGGATTCTAAATATGTTTTTTAAATGATAGATATTTGTTAGGTCCACAAGGCTAAATACCCTGAGGGGGGGGGGTGAATCAGGGTATGACTAATTTTAAAAATAACGCCCGTTATGATATTGTTTCACTGTTAAGAAAAACACTCTTCTCTCTCTTTACTATTGCACAATGTAAACAGAATGTAAATCATGCATAGGACAAAATGATTTTTTACATGGTTCACCCTCACTGGGTTACATCCATGGACCAAACGCCGACAAGTTTCTTATGACAACCCTTCTTTTTATTACTACTTAAACATGATTTATTACATAAAACAACACTTGATACAACAAAGAAGATCGATAGGTTTAGTGTATTTGGGTCTTAGGATCATTAAATAAATACATAAAACATGAAATAAAACATCTTTACTAAAAACATCCTTTACATGTCCACTATATTCCCTCGTACTTATCATTTCATGGGATAACCTGAGGACATGCATAAGAAAAGGGTGAGCTATAAAGCCCAGTAAGGGAATACACATGGAATAACATGAGGAGTAAAATACATGTTAGATATTAGGCATATAATTAGAAAACAAGAGATACATGAACATAAAGGCATGATAAAGAATGATAATCATAACATGGAAATGTGGCAACAACACTTAACATTTAATTAGCAAGATCCAAGGCCCATTGCACATAGAGCATGAGTAAATACACATTGCACATAAATCATGAGTAAAGACTTGTTGAACTTGAATTAGCATGAGTCAACAATCATTGAACATGATGTATCATGATACGATACTTTACCCAATGCATTGGAGTTCTATAAGGGTACACCCTTCTTAAACATTTTATTTCATGCGTAAGTGTGCCCCATGGATCATAAAACATGGATTCATAAAACATAATAATTCATTCCATGATAAAAGAATGTTGAATTCATACATAAAAATTTATAATCAATATGTAAATGTGCATAATGGAGAATACCATTGATGGGGAAATGACCATGGTATTCATTACACAATGGCATTGCCTTAGAAAATCGGTGCAATTTCGGCAGCGTAACGGCGTGACATAAGAATTCATAAAAATGGTTTATTAGAGAGAAAGGGGTTCCTCATCTTATTTACATGTAATGAACATTAAGGAGTTCATATAGATACTTGTCCCGTCAATTTTAATGTATTATAGATTCATGATACAAAAGTATTGCTTGAATGTAAAAGAGGAGAGCGAAGTTCTTTTCAGAATTTCGGCATGGTAACAGGTGTACATGGGAGGAATTTAATGAGAGATAAAGGGGTATCCCATCATTCAAACCAAAAAGAGGGCAGTATGAGGGAGGTTTGAAACCATACCCCAACATTTATAATTGAAATTAGAAGGGAAAAAAACTTAATGAAAATTGGACATAAATGAGAATGAAAGAAAAAACCCTTACACGGAAGTGTGATTCCAAATGCTAGAGAGAGTCTTGTGAGAGGATTATTGAGATATTTTTGCACATTTGGAGGATTATAATGAGATTAGTGCAGAGTTTGGACGAACTCCAAATGCTTTGAGTGAGGAGGAAGTGGGAGCTTGGGTGGGTTTATATAGGAAAGGTGAGGGAATTCTTTATTATTTATTTTTAGGACCCATTATATTAAATTAATCCAAACCACAATCCATACCATGGTATTTACAATGGTTATTGGCAAAGGAAATAGGAAAACAATATTTTATAAGGCCAAAGTCTGAACATTTCAGAATAATAGGGTTGCTTATGTGGAGGTGAGTCACACTCCCATGGAAATTATTTTAAAAAAAACAAGGTGTTTTTTAAGTCTTGAGGGGTCAATTAATGTTTTGAAAAGTAAGAAAAATAAACCCAAAATCACATTATTTTATTTATAGAACAAATATTGTCCGAAAATAAAGATTATAGTATTTTATTACATCAATATTGGGTCATTATGATGTCATAAAACACATTATATATTTAAAAGTTATTAAATTTTTACTCAAAATATGACTGTCTCAGAAAATTATGAAGAATTCACCATTGGATAATTTCGACATCCTGATTAAAAAAATAATATTTATTTTATCTAAATAATTATCTATATATGTTAATTTTCACTTTGAAAATAAGAACCGAAATTTATTGAAAATTCACGGGTTTTGAAAAAAATAACATTTAAACCTTAATAAAAATTATAATTGCATTCATACAAATATATGATCATTTATATAAAATAAAATTAATCTAAAAATAATAAAAAAATTATTTCATTAAAATATTATTTAATTCAAAAATCCATTAATTTATTAAAATAGATTTCTTAATTAAATAATAACTAAAAACACCATTTGTACTATAGAAACTATTTATAATTTATCAATCATGACAACAAATTATATTCATTATTATATAAAAATTAATGTGAATTAACATAGTACTATCGATTATTTATATATCCCCTTAAAACAGCCGCATAAGACCTAAGGGTAAGGTGCGAGATGGTGACAGACTCTTGGGGTGGCTCAGATAACATCGATCGGGTGGTAATTTCTATCAACTTTCACTTCAACCGTAGATGGTCCCGTTCGAGCTTGACATGGTGAAGCTCAAATTAGTCTTGGTCAAGAGCTAATCCCAAGGATGCCACCTCTTATCTGAGCTCTGATAAATGGGCTTCGTATGGGGAAATTATACTGGATGAGGCCATCACTTCATTTGTCTATGTAAAATTGTATGTGATAAAGCCCTATATTTATACATATCATGTGATCACTGTTCAACGGCTATAAAAGTAACAATCAAAATTCATATCATAAAACAAATGAAGTTGAAATATTATAAAAAAATTTTATTTAAATAGACATTTATTAATATCAAGAGGGATTTTCCATTAATGAAACTTTGGGTCATTACAATATTCCCCCTTAATAAATTTCGCCCCTGATATTTTCCTTTTCCCACACTAAACAAATGTGGGTAACTCAGCTTCATCATTTCCTCCAATTCCCAAGTCACCTCTTCAAACCTATGGCTTCTCCACAAAAACATGACGAGGGGCATTTTCTTATTTCATAGAACATTTTCTCTAAGATCTAAGATCTTCACTAGTTGCTCCTCATAAGAAAGATCGTATTCAAATTGTACCATCTCTGAAGAGATTACATGTGAAGGGTCTGGTATGTACTTCCTTAAGATGGATACATGAATGACATCATGTACTTTGGCCATAGTAGGTAGAAGTTCTAGTCGATAGGCCACAGCGCCGACACGATCAATAATCATGAAGGGGCCGATTTACCTTGTACTTAACTTCCCATTCTTTACAATCCTCATGACCTTATTCCACAGAGATATTCTTAGAAACACCAAGTCTCCAACATAATACTCAAGGTCTTGTCGATGATTATCTGCATAACTCTTCTATCGACTCGGGGATGCCTTGATATGCTGCTGAATGGTATTCACTTTCTCCACCATTTCCTCAACCATTTCTGGTCCAACCATCTTACGTTCAATGACCTCATCCCAACAAGCTGGTGTTCTTCACCTTTTCCCATACAAGTCTTCATATGGATCCATTTGGATGCTCGAGTGGAACTGTTATTATAAGAAAACTCAACCATATAGAGATATCGATCCCATCCTATTTTAAAGTACATTGAGCACAGTCTCAACATATCCTCAAGTGTTGGGATATTCTGCTCAGATTGGCCATCAATTTGAGGATGATACGGCGTACTAACGTTTAGTTCATTATTAAGAGCATGTTGAAGACACATAAAAAACATAGAGGTGAATCTTGGATCTCGATTAGACAAAATAGATACTGGTACTCCATGAAACCTTACCACTTCCCTGAAATATATCTGTTCTAGTTGATCTGATGAGAAATCCTCCCAAATAGCAATGAAGTGTGCAGTGTTTGTAAGATGATCAACAACAACCCAGATTGCATTATTACTATTGGATGTTCTCGGATGACCAGTGACAAAGTCTATGGTGATGTTTTCAGATTTCCATTCGGGTATTTCCAATGGTTGAATCATCCCCTTAGACATCTGCCTCTTCACCTTCACTTGCTAACACACTAGGCACTTTGATATATATTCATCAATCTCCTTCTTCATATTATCCCACCAAATGTTTTCGTGGAGATCTTGATACATCATTGTGCTCCCTGAGTGAATAGTGAAATTTGAACTATGTGCATCATCCAAAAGTTCCTTCTTCAGCTCCAGACATGATAGAACACATAGTCCTTTCCCAAATCGCACAATTCCTTCTTCATTAACATAAACTCTGAGGATTTACCTTTTTCTATATCTTCCAGTTTTTCTTGAATTCCCACGTCGTCCTTTTGAATACCTTTAACCTTTCTAAAAGATATGGTTGAGAAATGATTTGTGAAATGATTGATTATGTTCCCTTATCTATGATTCCCATGCCCATCTTCATCAAGTTTAAGCAGATTGGATCCTTCTCAATTCTCATCATTGATTGAATTGTTGGATCTTTTCTACTTAGGGAATCTGCCACTTTGTTCGAATTCACAGGGTGGTAATGGATTGAATAGTAATAATTCTCGATGAGCTCTATCATTCTTATGTGGCGCATATTATGTTCTTTTTGTGTGAATATATATTTAAGACTCTTGTGGTCAGTATATATCTCACATTTCTCTCCATAGAGATAATGCCACCAGATTTTCAAGGCAAAGATCACCGCCGCCAGCTCCAGATCATGCGTTGGATAGTTTCTCCCATAGATTTTCAACTTCCATGAGGCATAGGATATCACATTATCATTCTACATCAGCACACAACATAAGCCCTTCTTCGAAGCATCACTGAATACCAGAAAAATTCCCCCACTTGTGGGTAAAGGGTGCACATGAGCAATGATAAGACTACTTTTCAACTCCTTGAAGCATTCTTCGCATTCATCACTCCAAAAAACATTACTACCTTTCAAGTTATCATGGTAAGAGGGTTGGACAATCATGATAAATTTCTCACAAATCGTTGATAATATCCAGCTAACCCCAAGATGCTATGGTTAACTATTACCGATGTTGGCCTCAGACATCCATTAATTGCATCTGTTTTAGAGGGATCCACAGATATCCCATTTCATGTGATGATATGGACCAAGAATGAGACCTCCTTCAACCATAACTCACACATTATGTACTTTGCGTAGAGCTTCTCCTTGCGCAAAGTCTCTAGTACTGTTCTTAAATTCTCCTCATGACCCTCTTTGGTTTTGGAGTATATTAGAATATAATCTATAAAGACTACCACAAATTTTTCTAGGTAATCTCTAAAGACTCTATTAATCAAGTCCATGATGATTGTTGGAGCATTGGTGAGTCTGAAAGAAATTACTATGAATTCATAGTGCCGGTATCTTGTACGAAAAGCAGTCGTGGAGACATATTCCTTCTTCACCCTTACTTGATAATATCCTAACCGCAGATATAACTTGGAGAAGTATTGTGCTCCACACAGCTGATCGAATAAGTCATCAATTCTTGGGAGATGATACTGTTTCTTTATAGTGATTTTGTTATGTTCACGATAATTGATGCAAAGCCGCATTGACCCATCCTTCTTCTAGACGAAGAGGACTGGTGCACCCCATGGTGAAGCACATGGGCATATAAACCCTTTATCCAGATTCTCTTGGAGTTGTTTCATCAGCTCTTCAAGCTCTAAAACATCCATTCTATATGGAGTCTTGGATATTGGTAAATCCCCGGGTATATGTTCAATTGAGAATTCAACATCTCTTCTAGGAGGAAGACCAGGCAGTTCCTCGGGAAACACTTCAGCGAATTCCCTCACAATAGGCATTTCATAAAGGATGGTTTCTTACTTGGACTCAATCATCAAAGCCTGATACGCGTGCTCATAGGGAAGTAATATCCATGCTTCAGATGATGGAGCTAAAGGAGATTCATCATCCTCCTTACACTTGTAAAGAATCGGGGGTCGATTCTCTATATGGAGAGTGATTTCCCACTTTCGACAATTAATGTTTCCCATATATAAGGAAAGACAATAAATACCATGAATTGCATCAAATTTCACTAGGGGGAGTATGAAGAGGTTTTCCAGGAAATTAAATCCACAGATTATAACAGGGGAGGACTTATATTCATGGGATGCAATGATTTCCCCATTTTTCGTACTCACTGACATTTTCACTTCCATGATTTATGGTGGTGATGGGATTGTTCTACTAAACATTCGAGATATAAAAGAATGCATCAAACCTGAATAAAAAATTATGTACACTATTCTTGAAATAATAACTAGCGTACTTGTAACCAGTTCATTTTCGGGGTTCACTTCGGCAGAAGTGATGTAAAAAGCTCTTCTTTGTTTCCTTGGAGGTTGTTGGTTGCCTCCGAAAACCCTTTGATTAGGGCACTGATTTTCAAAATGACCCGATTCTTTGCATTTTTAGCATTGAACAATGCGTTGAGGTTCGAATGGAGCATTCCTCTCCTCTATCACAACCACGGGTCTTTCTTGCCGACAGTTAACAGCTAGGTGCCCTTCCATTCCACACCTAAATCATTTCCTCACCCCCTTAAGGGAATTTCCCGCGTGCTTCTTTCCGCACTTTAGGAAAGTGGGGTGATGGATATTCTTAGCACCATTGGATTTATCCATCGGCCCACCAGCATTGAAGTCCACCTTATGATTCTTATCTCTATGATACCCCTGAGATACTCCGATATCAATTTCGACCTTGAGGGCACATCAGACAATTTCCTCATAGCTGTCGAAGACACATATCTCCAATGCATTCCCTAGGCTAGGACTCATCCCACCAAAGAAGCTGTCAACTTTGTATTCTGGGGTAACGACAAAGCTGGAAGTGTATTGTGCAAGCCTTGTGAAGTTTTCCTTGTACGCTCCAAGAGATTCTTCAAATTTTTTCTGGAGTGAAAGGAAGTCCCTTTCCATCTTCAGCTGGAGGGTGCACATAAAATATTTATCGAAAAAAATCATCCAGAAATCCTTCCATTCCAACGCCTTGATATCCTCCTCAGGCTTTGTATTTTTTATCAACGTCCACCAATGATTAGCTTCACCCTCCATACGATAAGCCTCCATGAGAATGTTCTCTTGTTCAGAACATTGATGGATGGAGAATATCTTTTCAATGGACATGATCAATTGTTCAGCGATTGTGGGATCAGATGATCCACTAAAAGTTGGAGGCCTTTGTCTCATGAAGCTCTCGATAGCGACTTGTTCTTTCATTTGGGGGGGGGGGGGTTGAACATTCCTCTTGACCCGTGTTTCTATTCAAAACTTGATTTAGCTGAGAGAGGAGCATGAAAATGTTCGTGATTCCTGCTCCCATTGGATTGGGAATCTCATTAGTACAATCATCACACTGATCTTCACAAAGGTTGCTATCCCAAGTCCTCCTATTACCAACCAATGGCTGGAATAAAATGAAATTTAGGGGTAACACATAAAGGATAATCCAAAAACAAAATTTTATGACTTATAAATAAACTTTCATTTCCTTAACTCATTAGTCTATAGGCTTCAATCTAGGTTTTTCATGATATACTTTCAAATATATATTCTTATGGGAATTTTTTATTTCCCTTAATAATGGTTCATACTAAGCTTGTGAATTTACCAAAGCATATCCGACGGGAGTGTCGTAACCAAGAGTGCAGCAAGGCCCATTTTCGTGCACCAGTTCCCTTTCGAGTCTAGCTCAAAGCGGTGTTTTCGGGTTTTACCCCTAGGATTCATCTGTGCCAGAGTCGCCTCTACCTGCTCGTATCCAGACAGGGATGTATTTTTTTGATAACCCACTTACTCAATACTCACAAAAACTTGGGGACGTTTTTATTGTACTTAGTCTTGTAACTATGTCTTTACTAGGGTTTTGTAATCCAAATCCAAAAAATAACCAAACCTATCCTCTGATACAAACTATGACAACCCTGCTTTTTATTAAAACATAAACATGATTTATTACATAAAACATCACTTTATAAAAAAAAGAAGATCGAGAGGTTTAGTGTCTTTGGGGATTAAGATCGTTACATACAAACTTAAAATATGAAATACAACATATTTATTGAAAACTCCCTCTACATTACCACTACATTCCCTCGTACTTAGTATTGCATGGGGTAACCGGATGACATTCATAAGAAAAGGGAGAGCTATAAAGCCCAGTAAGGGAATACACATGGAATAACATGAGGAGTAAAATACATGTTAGACATTAGGAATATCAATAGAGCACAAGAGAAACATGAAGATAAAGGCATGATAAATCATGATAATCATAACATGGAAATGTGGCAACAACACTTAACATGGATTTAGCATGAGCCAAGGCCCATTGCACATGGAGCATGACTAAATCCTCATTGTACATAAAGCATGAGTAAAACCTCGTTGCAATTTAATTATAATGATTCAACACTCATTGCACATGACATATCATGATACTATACTTTACCCAGTGCATTGGAACGCTATAATGGCGCACCCTTCTTAATCATTTCATTTCATGCATAAGTGTGCCACATGGATCATAAAACATGGGTTCATAAAACATTATCATTTATTCCACGTTAAAACAATATGGAATTCATACATGAAAATTCATAATAAATAAGTAAATGTGCATAAAGGTTAATACCCTTGATGGGGAAATGGTCATGTTATTCACTACACAATGGCATTGGCTTAGAAAATCGGTGCGATTTCTGCAGCATAACGGCGTGAAATAAGAATTCATGAAAATGGTTGATGAGAGAGAAATGGGTTAGTTATCTTATTTACATTTATTTTAATGTAATTAGGTCATTTAGATACATGTCCCAACAATTGTAATGTAATTTAGATTCATGATACAAATGTATTTCTTGAATGTAAAAGAGGAGAGTGAAGTTCCTTTCGGAATTTCGACATTGTAACAGGTGTACATGGGAAGAATTTAATGAGAGATAAAGGGGTATCCCATCATTAAAACATAAAATGGGTACTACGAGGGAGGTTCAATACCATACCCCAACATTCATAATTAAAATTAAAAGGGAAAAACAACTTATATAAAATTGGACAAAAATGAGAAAGAATGAAAAAACCCTTACTTGGAAGTGTGCATCCAAAGGCTAGAGAGAGGCTTGTGAGAGGCTTCTTGGGAGCTTCGGGAACCTTGGGAGGATTCTAGAGAGAGTAGGGCAGAGTTTTGATGAACTCCAATGTATTTTAATGAGGAGTAAGTGGGATCTTGGGTGGGTTTATATTAGAAAGGTGAGGGAATTCTTTATTATTTAGGTTTGGGACCCCTTATATTAAATTAATCCAAACCACAAACCATCCCATAGTTTTTGCCCATGGTTTTTAGAAAATGGAATAGGAAAAAAAAATTATAAGGGAATAGTCTGAACTTATTAAAACAATAGAGTTTCTTATGTGGAGGTGAGCCACACTCCCATGAAAATTAATTTTAAAAAATAGGGTGTTTAATAAGTCTTGAGGGCTCCATTAATACTTTGAAAAGTAATCCAAATAAACCCAAAATCACATTGTTTTAATGGTAAAAAATATATTGGTCGATAATACAGATTATATTATTTTATTACATCACTATTGGGTCATTATGATGTCATAAAACACATTATCTATTTAAACGGTATTTAATTTTTACTCAAAAATTTGATTGTCTCAAAAAATTATGAAAAGTTCACCGTTGGATAATTTTGATGTCCTGATTCCAAAAATATCATTTATTTTACCTAAATAATTTTCTAAATATGTTACTTTTCATTTTTAAAATAAAAACCGACATTTAGAGAAAATTCACGGGTTTTGACAAAAATGGCTTTCAAACCTTAATAAAAAATATAATTGCATTTATACAATTATATGATCATTTATATATAATAAAAATAATCTAATAATAATAATATTTTATTAAAATATTATTTAAATCCAAAATAATTTAATTTAATAAAATGTTCTTCAAAATTAAATAATAACTTAAAACACCATTTGTACTTTAAAAACTATTTACAATGTTTCAATCATGACAAGAAATTATAATCATTATTATATTCAAAAATAATGTACATGAACATAGTACTATCTATTAGTTACATAAACCTTTAAAATAGCCGCATAAGACCTAAGGTTAAGGTGTGCGATGGTGAAAGACTCTTGGGGTGGCTCGGATAACATCGCTCGAGTGGTAGTTTCTAGCAACTTCCTCTTCTTACGTAGACGGTCCCGTTCGAGCATGACATGTTGAAGCTGAGCTTGGCATGGCCACGAGAGAAGTCCCAGGATGCCACCTCTTTTCAGTGCTCTGATAAATGGTACTCATATGGGGAAATTCTATTGGGTGATGCCATCACATCCTTTGTCTATGAAAAATTGGATGTGTTAAAGACCTATATTTATACTAATCATGTGATCACTGTTCAACGACTATAAAAGTATCAGTCACAATTCTTATCATAAAACCAATGATGTTGACATTTTATAAAAATATTTTATATAAAGAGACATTTAATAATATCAAGAGGGATTTTCCATTAATGAAACATTGGGTCGTTACCTTTTCGGTCGTACCAAATTCCACTAAACTTCACTAGTTGTGGATAAAAGGTTCAAGTACAGTTACACTATCCCAGGATCACTGCCTTTACAATATTTATGGTCAGTTCACCACTTTCCCAAGGGTCACTCTCTGTTTCTCTCTCTCTAGCTCACTGTCGGTGGAGAGGATCACCTTCTTCCTCATCCTTCGCTCACTACTCTGGAATGGATCCACTCAAAGTTTATAGACTTGTAGGTGTCTTCATTTTCATGAATGAATTCATCTTCCTCTGTATGTAGATGCTCTGTTGAAGTACAACATTCACCCATAGATTAATATCTCTTTGGACCGAAGGTATCGGGAAAACATCCAGCTTCCACGTAGCTTGAAAAATCATTACTGGAAATAAACCTTTACTTGGCGCACAAGTCAATCTCAGTGTGAAAGTATCAGCACACAATTCACAACTGGCGCAAAAGTCTTCTTCAACTAATTGCGTGACTCAAGCTTCTGCAACTCCAATCCTACGCGACTCAGTTCCTTCCTCACCTAAACCACCCTAGGAACTCAACTAACACTTGGCACACAACTTCCAATACTGGCTCGCAAGTCCCACTTGCGCGACACACCACCACCTGTGCGACCACTACACATGCGCGATGGGAGCACTGAATTTTCAAAGTGTTGAACTCCAGTGAATAATGAGGATGGGTGGTCCAATATTTATAGGCAATTTTACCACCCTGCACGATGGCGCCCATGTAAACCCTCGGCGCACAAGTCTTGGCGCACAAGTCTCTTCCACTGCAAGTCACTTGTGCGACCCACTTCTAAACTGGCTCAAACCACTTTCCTTTTCCATATTTTTATCTTCTAATCTTGAAAACCCCTAGGCGTTCATGTTCTCAAGCTTCCAAGGCATTAGCGCAGAAGTCTCTTAAGGACACGCAATTCATCTGCGCGACACCACCAATACTTGCTCGACAATTATCCCTTTGCCATATTTTGGTGACTTGATCCTGAAAATCATATGGCACGCAAGTTTCCAAGCCTTCTTGTACACGGTGCGCAAGTCCGTTTGCCAAAAACCAATTTTCTTCATTTGTCGATTTTTAGGCCCAAAAATTTGGCACAGTAGAAAACGGTGCCACAGGGTATCTGTTCTTTTTATGCCTCCTCCAGATCATTAATTCCTTTTTCGACGTTCTTGAATCAAACATGGATCATTGACCACAGATCTTGAACTTGACATTCCACCATGAAATCCCTTTTGTCAACAAATTTGTATGTAATGGATTTCTTTGTCAACAATCACAGCACAGTTGTCCACTTCGTCAATAAATGCAATCAACTCAAAAATGCTTCAATGGTATCTTGAGGGATTTTTTCCCAACAATATTTATGATATCATTATAATTCAATTTAAGTTATTTCTGGTGTGGCATGGTAGGTAAGTTCAATATAACGTTTTACCGATGGATGGATCTGGTCATGTTAATCTTATTTATCATGATAAAAAAATTTATAGAGATATTGTCTTCACAATATTGATATTTAAGGATGTTATAAGTGATATTATAAGGTTCTAGTTAGGGTTTCTAAATGTATTATAGATGAAAACACATGGATTAGTGATTCTATGGTGGGTTTGTTGTAATAATCCTAGTGTTTAGATGTGATTTTCTAGGAAAAATATATTCTTAACTTTGGGTATTCATCCATACATGAGGATTTTTATTAATTTGTTGAGGAACATATTTGAATTTTAAATTAGGTGTTTAGTGATAGAGAATTTGTTAGATGTAAATTTTTCTCATGGAATAGTTCTCTGACTACATCACAGATAAAGTGGGTGAGGCAGTGGCCATTAGTCATTACGATAGAACCCTAGAAGATGGGCCCCAAGTACTAAGTGGATATATTAGAATTACTTTGACTCCATGGGAGTTTCGATTGAATCATATATGAAATTTTATAATATTAATTAAATTATTTAATTAAATAGAAGGAGTAAACAATGTAAGGGTGTTCCATTTTACTATAATAACCAACCCATCCTTTTTATTATATTTTTCTCTTATTAAGGCAAGATATTAAACATATATGATCTATTTTTCATGTTTCATATTTCATAAAGTCTCCAAGTATCATCCCTAATCTAAATATGATAGATAAAGAGGTTAATATATTTAATCATTATAAGATACAATTTATCACATCCCAAAGTAAGAATCAGTTTAGTTTTCATGAAAAATATAAAATTAAAAGAAATTTTCATTAAAATTTAAATCAAAAATTACGAAAATAATTCTTTAATAATTCCAATAATCAACACAACCTATCCTCACATATCAATAATAAAACAATTATTAGTACCCTATGGACAATAAACCATATTAAGGGTGTGATATTATATTTTTAGAAGGGTAATGCAATTAGGGAATTATATAATGGAAAAAATAAGAATAATTAATATAAAATGGTAAATAATTATATCACATCCCATTTAATCAACAAAATGAGCATGATATCATAGAAGAATATTGAGATCAATTAAATCCATATATACAATATCATTATCTTGAAACAAATTTAATGATATTTTAACTAATATAATAATAACATTAATATAAATAAATGATCTCATAATGAGGTATTGAAAAATTTAAGACATCTTATATATAACATAGATTCCTAATTTTAAGTCATTTTTAAAAAATATATATCACATAAATTGGTAAGGCCTCATCCAAATAACAATGTTAATATTTCTCGTGAAATTTTACTGATGAATCAAGGAGGTTTGTAATTCTAGGCCCCACTAATCACATTTGTAGTCTAATACATTCCAAATATTGAATGTCTGAAAAATAATTTACATATAAATTATTTTTGAAAAAATAACCAATAAAATTTTAATACTTACACAAATTAAGAAGCAAAATTATAAACCATCTAGACTAATATGGTTAATGGTAATAAAATTCTACAACCTCAGTTAAAATAATCATAGATATATAAATAAATTTTAATGATGGTATCAATTCGATATATCCCAAATGAACCATAATAAAAATAATATTTTCATGTAGTTGATGAATAAAAATACCTTATAAATGTCATTAAATTTTTTTTAGGAATCAATTATTTTAACATTTATACCATTTTTTATATTTAGTGTTCAATAAATATTTATAGAATATTATTAATTCAAAATATAGTTTAATAATAAGTTAAATAGTACTAAAAAATTATATTACTCCTGAAAAAAACATTCCATGAACATAGTACACATTAAAATTAATATTCCTTTATCATTTTCAATAAAATCCAAACGAGACACTTTGTATTATGAAAATGAGATTACCTAGAAATTTTTTAAAAGAGTAAAAATGTGTAAAATATTCATTAATATAACTTTTTTAAATGGGTAAGCTATATTTTGAAAACATTTCCATAAAACAAAATATATTTTTAGAAATTGATTTTTGATCCAAGAGATACATATTGTTAAATATTTTTTAAAAATCATTAATTTCTTTACCAATGATTCTAAAAATGAACGTATTACATGGAAAAGTTAATGAATACAATATGATTAGAAAATATGTTTATTTAAATATAAAAATATTAAATATTTCTCCTAATGGATTCATAAACATAAATTATTCAGAGTAGTGATGAGATTGTTACATAAAACCATACATCTTTGGTAATAATTGAATAATAATCCCCAAAAAGAGATAAAATTAAATGAATAACTAAATACAGTTAATATAAATATATTCGTGATATATAATATCAAATGATTCATTATATAGACCACACAAAGGATTTTTTTATGACTATGTCATATGTCACATTAAAGTAAACATGAGACGAGAAACCCTTACATTATGACCAAATTCCTTCATGTGTGTCCAAACCTCCGACAAAATAAACATTGATTTATTTAAAATATATTATTGAACCATAATAATATATTTAATTCCTTATATTATTTACATATAGTGTTTTATAAATTATTATTTTACAATTATTTATTAAAGTCTATGTTTTGTGTGATAATTTCTTTATTGTTTTGTTAAGTTTTAGTTTAGTAATTTATCACATAGTAATATGATCATTATTAAATCATAAAAATAATTTTTAACATGATATAAATATAATATATATTAAATGCATATTTATTTATAGTTATCTATAAATGATATAGATAAAAATGGATTTTAATATTTATGGAGATGGTAGGCCATGCATATACATGGATGATATAATCTTTTATAGAATATGTGAATTAAAAAAAATTAAATATTATTTTAAATTAATTTATTAATTATAATGTTTTATATATTATTTAAATTATTAAAATTCATCCATATTACAATACATGTGAAAAATGAAAATCATTTCACATCGCCACATGGAGGTAGTAGTTCACACGTACACACGAGCGACACTATTGTTTTAAAATGGATTAGAAAAATAAGATTATAGATTTTAAATTATATTTTAATTTTTTTTATACCATAGATATCTCATATATTAATTATCATTTATTCTCACTACAATCCATGTAAATTGTAATTTATAAACAAATCACAACACTTTGCGAGTCTGTAGTCCTCCGTACACATGAGTGGAAATATAAAATCCCTCATTAAATGGAAATTATGTGTGAATATGTGATATAAAAAATAAATTACTATAATATTTACATAAATATAAACTCTATTTGTATAATAAATCATTATATATAACCTAAAAATATATTTATTGAAGATCATCTACATCGGTTTTCGAGGTGGTTACATGTCATATACACGATCAATGGTATCATTTTCCATATTATGGGAGTAGTTATGGATATTTTTTTATTAATTTATAATAATAAAATATCTGTATATATTATATATTTTCATTATAATTTTTTCTTATTTGGAAAATATTTGAATGAGTTATAAGAATATTTAAAATGAAAATGCATAGTTAAAAACATTACCTCCTCTTCATGAAACCAATATATGTTTACCATAATCCTTCATAAATTGGACTATTGATTTAATAAGGGGTTATTTTATATGGGTATAGATTTATATAATATTTTTGAGAAGTTCTAGGTTTAACAAAATAGAATTGGGAGCTTGATAACAAAGAGAGAAAAGGGTCCTTTTATAAGTGGGGATAGGACACTATTTATACTTTGGAAAATAATCAATTACATTGATGAGTTTATCCATATTTTCATTAAAATTGGAATTTATCAATCTATATGTATTATTTCATTGATATATTTCTATAAAATATATTTTTGATAGATCTAAATATTATTAAAAACTATTTCATTTTAGTTAACCAAGTAGTAAAAACAATTTTTAGATAATTGTGAAAAATAATTTTTACTATTTCTACCATTAATAATGGTAAATATTTAATTTAACTATACTAGAAAACATAAAATAACATAATTTAAATAGGAAATCATATTTTAAAAATTAAATTAATTTATTTTTCATACACCAATCAAAATTATGGAAGCAAACATGATGGAAAAGAGGGTTTCTAAATAGAAAACTCACATAAGTATATAACTTTTCAATATAAAGATTCAATAATTAATTTAAATAAATCACCTGAATTAGTAAAATCTTAATATATTTGAACAAATTTTACACAAAAAATTTTAATATATACTATATTTCTAAAAATAATTTATACAAAAATGTAGTTTTCTTTTAAAATTCATTTTTATCAGAAATCATCATGAAAATCAATATTTTATGAAAATTTGAAAAAATTCACCCACATATATTTTTTACATGAATTTTTCAAAAAATAATATTTTTTTTCCTAATTATATTTTCTAATATAGGTAAAAGTTATTTTTACTTTATGAATTCAAATAATGTATAATCCGCCTAATATTTTTCAAAAATTCTTTCATTTTTTTGATATTGTATGTATATTATTTATAATAAATTGATATCCATCGAATTTATTTTATTCATGTGTAAAACATGTAACATAAATAATTTATTTGTTCATATTCAAACCCTAATAATTAACTCTTAGGTTTTAAAAGTAATGTTTAATGATAAATATTTTAAAAGAGTGTCGCGTTTAATATAAACTTGTCTTTACGTAAAATGCTGGAAATTGAAGAAATTGAATTATTGTAAATGTAAATATATCCTAAAGTCTTTGGGTTTAATATTTTATTCTATGATTGGTGGTTCACATATTACATGATATTGTACCCTACTAATAACTTCTTCTATTGTATTTTAATCATGATCCCAATAAACAACAGTTCGAAATTTGAAAAATACCTTTTATAATCCAACATATTATTAAGGGTTACTAAATAATCTTCTTGATAAATGTTAATAGTATTTAAGATGGTCAAATACAATAATAACATATATAGGATTCGTATTATGAGAAAATATGTGATATATAAAAATATTGACGTATAAGAAAAGAATAATTCCCAAATAATGACGGGGGAGATAATGCTCATTGATCAAATGAAGTTGAATGATAAAGAAAAATCAGGTCTGTATCGATTGAGGGTAGGTACCCAGTAGCTTATAGGGTTATCACTTAGCTCAAAAAAATAGGTTTCTTAAAAAATATAAAAAATTGGATTTTCATAATTATAATGAGAAAGTCCAAAACCAAAAAAGAATAAATAGAGGATGAGTAAATGGACCAATTGACTAATTAGAAATAAAGGCACTATTATAAAACTTCATATCAAGATCAATTTTCCGAAGTGGAGGAATTATTTTACTCTACAGAATAAGAACATATTAAAATTACATACTCGATATCATTCAATTTCATAGGGAAAACATTGTCCTTTGGTTGTTCTTTAATTACTTCCAAATTTAATTTTAACACCATGAAAATAAAATCAAAAATTAATATTTATGATTGAAGAAAAATTAACATATCACTATAATTCATGGTCATTCATTATGTGTCATGATATATTACAAAATAAAAATGGTTATATGACATTATTCGGTAAACCCAGATTTTATACATTATCTATTACATATATTTTCCACAATAATAAGTGTCCCAAATATTTCTCTCATAATTAAATGCCCAAAAAATTTGAATGAAGGACTTTATATTAAATTTATATTCTAATGAAAATATAAATGGAATACTAATTTCACATTCTTAATATATTAATACCATGGTCACACTATAAAAATTACGAAAAAAATCTATTCTTCTAAGAATTATATTTAATTTTTTAAACAGATTCCATAGATACAAACATGAAAAAAATAAAAAGAAAAGTAACACATACCATAAATCTTCAAAAAAAAATTCATTGTTACTGATATTATCTCATAAAGATATCATTTTCATTTTTATCATAACATAAAAGATACATTAATGGTTTTATTCCCTTCATCACTTGTATTCCATCAATATAAACATTCAATTGAACCATATTTCATTGTACTCTTGATAGATGGAATCAATCTGTAATCAAATAAAAGTACAATAAAATCCTTATAAATTATTTGATTCATAAACTGAAACCACCATTAATAAAATACATTTAACATATAATTATTTGCACTTTGTATACAAGACATTAATTATTCAACTTTGACTATATCAATATCATAACCATGAAAGTCACCTATTTTCATATTTTATTGTATATTTCCTTGAATGCTAGTGTAATTGGATGGAATAGTGTTCCATTTACATATAGTCATTGAAACTAACATTGATGTATTCTCCATTAACCATGACCTCAGGAGCATGATGTTTTTTTCACCACACGTGTGGACTGATCCTATTCATTTTTGGAATGTACTGTAGATCTTATTTACAGAAGTATCACATGTTATAATACCCTTATTTCACTTTATTCACTTAATCATTACTTAATTTTCATCACCGTATTATATAATACCCATTTGAATCCATATGTCATGGAAAATTCTTTCATTTTATTGATATTACATGAATATATATCCTCGTATAATTTGAAAATTTAGGAGGCTCATTCCCATAGAAGTAATTTATTAATTCCATCAATGAAATTTTCAATACTAATATTTGTATTATGTTTTTAATTTTTATCATTTCTTGTTAAACTTGTAATTTTTTCTTCATACATAACAAAATCTTCTTCGTCTTTCTATATGAAATTGAATAATTTTGTAAACAACCCAATCATTCATCAACATGATTTTTCCCTTATTTTAGTAATTTAATTATCATCAAATATAACATTAAGATACACAATTCCACATAATGCTTAAATAAACTATTATGTGACATTTAAATATAAATTTCCCACTTATGTGTTTTGAATTTCAAAAATACAACATAGATAGTTGTGATCACTAAAATGTTTTGAGTCTGATATGATAATCATAAAAATTAGTGAATAGTAACCTAATATTATGAATTATAACAAAAACATATGAATAGAGACCTACCATTATTAATAGTAATATGAACATTATGAATAGTTAATATCATATTTGAATAGTAACCTCACCATTGAATATATAAATATAATTCAGGAATATAATAAAGAACAATATGACCAATGTAATAATATTATTATTTTTTGAAGTCATAAATAATTAATTACAATGAATTAATTATTTTAAAATAAGATGTATTTTTCATAAAATGTCATCCTTAATTAACAATTTTAGGTCTTTTTATTTTGAAGATGAATTTATATGACTTTATGTTATTTTTTAATGCTATATAAAATAAGTTCTAATTTTAAAATATATATTTTTTAAATTTATTATGATTTTAATTAAAAATAAATTCTTTCATATTTAAGGATTTATTTGCTAAAAATGGATTTCTTTTGTGGATTCTATATTTTGAGAAATCATGATGGTGATTTTTGGGGATTTTTCGAAAATTCTTTAATTTTGGTGAATAACAAATGTCACAAATTTACAAAATATGCTAATAATAAAATTTATGAATCATTTTTGAGTCATGGATGATGTAAAATGACATTATTTAACACCCACATGAACATATAACTAATTTTAGTCACATTAATGATGAATATTTCGTGTTTTTTAGAGAAAAATAATTAATGAATATAATATTGAGAAAACCCCACTCCCCTCCACTCTAAATATCATCCCTCACAACCTAAATTCCACACAACTCTCAAGCTTTGAGACTTAACTAGATTCTTCTAAAACTCCCCAATCCTCTAACCCATGTCAATCAGACCTTTATATACTTAAAAGACCAAATCGTCTCCCCTAAAGAGGCTCTCAAAAGAGATAAACTCAAGAGGTAAATTCCTCTTTTTGATTCCTTTATTTTCATTCATGTTCTGTTCATTTCATTTTTATTTACACACCTACATTCACAAAAATAGTGTGATTACTATAGTAAAACTAACTTACACAAATGACATAATTATAATGGTATAGTTTATCATAATCTCGAATTCCCTCCCCTTTTATACTATAAATGAAAACACCGTCGGATATTTGTTAACACATTCAAGGACGATGAGTTTTCAGTTTTCCTTACCATCATAGGGACTGGTCATAAAACCATTATAATGACTGAATGAAATAATTATATTTTTATTTTATCCTATTTTAGGTTATGGAATCCTTATAAACACATGATATTGTATAACAATACAATAAAATTTTATTGTAAGAAAAACCATTAAATTAATCAAAGCATTTATCATTAAAATATAATCTAATGAATCATCTTCATGGTATATAAAAAATAAATTATAAGATCATTCATATCTATTTAATTTCACAAATAGTTTATATTAAAAATTTTGTACGTTTAATGACATTTCCAACGAACATTCATTATTTTGTACAAGTGAACCATGTATAAAAACTATGAAAAAAACCCTCCCTAACTATGAATTTAAGCTCTATAACTCATCCAGATGTCTATAAATAACATAATAAAACCATAATAAATTTGATTCATTTGGTAAAGGAAATTTAATTGTTAATCAATGATTCTTAATTCATTATACAGATAATTTATGTGAAGAAATTGTTCAAACACAAAGTAAGGGGAATTTCTTGAACCTCACTCTATTTCGTTGTTTTTTCCATCATAAATCCATATTCTATATGGATATTCCATATAAATAATTTATTTATCATTAAATTACCTTTTATAGGATATAAATGTTCTCTAATTTCATTCTAAAAATTAAAATGTTTACCAATATAACACTTTTTTCAAGTAAACTCACCCTTTTTTACTTCTCGAAGATTATTTCCCTCTTCCCAAAGGTTGTTGGTTATATGTTAATAATGATATCCCCCATTATTTTGGGATGAAATTTTATAAATGTATACTTTATGATTCAAAAACCATTTATTTCCATGGGTTATTTTATTTTAGGGTATTTCATATTTTCTATGTGGCATGTGTGATAATATAAATGTTATGATGTGCTGGGTGTGCCTGGATTTATACAGTTCTCTAATGCATTGGGAAAGTGATGAATCTCATTAGTAATTTTTATGTTATGTGTGAAAATGATTCTTATTTTTTAACAACTACGTGCGGTATCTATCCACTAATACATGATGTTTCATTTTTATGCATTTCCACATTCCTTGCTATTATATAAATCATATTATGATAATTCACACAACATGTTACCTTGTTTAATTTTCTTATATTTCATCTTACTATTATTTTATGTCACTTCTTTTTAATGTGTATCCTTAGGTGAATATCTGTACTAAGGAGTAAAAAAGGTGCGAAATGAAGCATGATAATTATAAATTAAAATAATTATGTTTTCATTCTGCTGTAAAATATATGTATGGTCCATGTTTTTCAGAGACGCTAAACCTTTGGATCCTCATTGTGAAGTGTTTTTACGTTTTTAATAATTAAAAAGAAGAAAATTTAATTTATGAGTTTCAGGGTATCTATAGTTTTTATAAGAGGCAAGGATTGGTTGTTTTGAGGAATTATAATTATTAAACCCATTAGAAAACCACTATTAATAGAATAAGTAAAAATATGAACACATATTGATTTTCCAATCATAGGGATCCCATAAGTTATTCTTTTAGTTAAAATTTCCAAATTTTATAAGTTATTTATTTATTATTTGTTAACTTATGTTTTTTTCTAACATTATATATTTTATAAAAAATGTTGGAACTATGAGAATCCATCTTAACAACCCGTTTGAGGGCTAATGAAATGATTTCCCGAATGACATCCATAATTCCTTTGGAGGTGGACATAAAAAAATAATAGATATTATTACATAGTAGTTTCATGTTATTAAAACTAGCCTAAATAATATTGAACATACTCCTTCCACTAATAGTTACCACCTTGATATTGAGTGTTTTATGAGACAATGACCACCGAAGTCTAGTGGATCATTGGATCCACTAGTAGAGGAATAGTGGGTCAACTCTATAGATAATATCATTATTGTGATTCACTATTCTTATATGTATATGATGATTTAGGTAATTTATTGTATATATGTAAGGGCGTATTAATTGTGGGCGTTGATTAATAACACCTATGAAACTGAGAAAATTTATGATATGGAATGTGAAGACTTTATGATCATGTTTCATGACATGAATTTAACAATAATCAATTGTACAAATATGGAAAGAGAATTCATAGAGCTCTTGAAAAAGGAAGGGGATTTTGTTAGGACATATGAATCACATGTCACATGTCTTCCAAGGTACACGTTGGGTTGTTTTCCAACAATGATAGAAAAATTGATTGATTCATTAGTGGATTAAACCCATTCCTTTTAGAGGCTCTATAAATTCATGACATTGAGAGTTATGAATACGTTTTTTGATGTGATATCAAGGCAGATATGTAGTTTAATGATTGGTCCCATGGATATGGTGATAGTAAATGAATGTTTGATATTCAAGATGGAAGATCTAATGAAAAGGGCCGGAAGAAATATCAAACACCCACATGCCAATTTTTTTTGAATAAACATCATTGGAATTAACTCAAAGGTGTGAGGAAATGTTTCATGTGTGGTAGAGAAGGCCACAAAACCCTATAATTTAGAAACTAAATTATTATAAAGGAGATTGTTCTTGAATAGCGGAATGAACCACCCAAGGTCTAATGATACAACGTTAGGGAACAAGTGAACTATGCATGCTAGGGCACTAAAATATGAGCCCTCAAGGGTAATCAGTGTTAGCAGCCATCATATCCAAATAAATTAATGAAGGCTTATGCCATCCCAACTATTGATATTGATCAAAGAAATGATATCATATTAGGGAAACATACTAAAAAATAAATAATGGATAATTTCTAATGTGGTTATTTTTATATTCATTCATTTATATCATACATATATTCGAGAACTATGGAATCAAATCCCTAAACCCTTGAAGTAATGATATCCTTAAAAACACCTAGTGGTGTAATCCTTGGAACCCATGTTTTAGAATCTTCTTTTATTATCATATGTTGAATTATTCTTCCACTAAATCTCACGTTACATCACTTAGTATAAATCGATGCTAAAATGGGAAAATATCGGCCCTCTTTATATTGATCACATATCATATATCTGAAAAGGAAATATCATTAAATATTATAAACCACCCCTTTAACATAAACATATGAAATGAATAACAAGAATCACAATTAAAAATCATTCTTATTTGTCGGTGTGGATTCCGATTGAAGAGGAGAGGTATGCCTCGCTCAATTGGTTTAGCCAAAGGAAAGTGTCAACCAGAATAAATTCTCATAATGATTTAATATTATGATGTACTTTTTGATGAGTTACCCAAATTTCACCCAAAACTGTGAGGTATAGTTCTCTATAAAACTCATACATGGAGCTAATCCAATATGAATGTGTCCCAATAGGATGGATCCTATCAAACTAGATGAGTTAAATAAGCAGGTTCGAGAGCATGTTGAAAAAGATTTCATACACACTAGTGCATCACCATTGGGTGCGCCAATGCACTTTGTAAAAAAGAAGGATGAATAAATGCGGATGTGTTTTGATTATCAAAAACACAAAAAAATCCCCATAATGAAAAAGTTTCTTCTCCCAAGGATTGACATGTTTGTTAATTATTTATGATGAGATCATCAGTTCTCAAAGGTGGATCTTTATTTTAGATATCACCACCTAATGTTGACGAAGGATGATATTCAGATGACTACTTTTTCACAAGGTATAGGCACTATGAGTTTTTTTATTCCCTTTGTACTTACATATGCCCCTAAAATCATCATGGATTTCTTGAATAGAGTCTTTAAACATTAACTTGACATATTTTTTGTAGTGTTTATCGATGATATTATCATCTACATCAAGAAAAATGAAATACATGAAGAAGATATGAGACTTGTGTTGTTGACATTGTGAAATGATATGTTTTATGTAATGTTAATCATGTGTGACTTTTGGTTGAAACATGTCACAATTATGGGACATATGATAATAATTAAAGGAATATCTGTGGACCATTCAAAAATAACGGCAATTGATTAATGGACTAGGCCCTCTAGTATCACAAAAATATGTAGATTTCATTGATTTGTGGGGAACTACCGATGTTTTGGGAATCATTTCTAACCATTTTGAATCATTTTATCTAATTTTAAATTAAAATGAGTAAAGTATGTTTTAACATAATAATGTGAGGGATGCTTCGAGGATCTATATATACTACGGTTCTCTACTCATGTACTCCAATTACCGAATAGTGGAGAATGTTCTTTGACATACTATGATGATTCATAGAAAATATTTGGTTGTCTAGTCCTGAATAATGATAATGTGATAGGATATTACTTAGGGAATTTTAAGATCCATAAAAAGAACATCTTGACACAAGATCTATAGATAATAGTTGGTAATTTCAATGAAAATATGGCGGTACTACCTTTATACTGGAAGGGTCACATATACCATGATCAAAATAGTCTAGATAATATATTCACCAAAGGGATATCACCATGAAAAAAAAATATGGTTACAGATAATAAAATATTACAGTTTCTCTATTCACTATCATCGTGGAATGGTGAAAATTTTAGATGATGTTGTAAGCAGAAACAAACCTCCCAGTATGTCCATGTTTTTGGTTGAGAAAGACCCTATCATCATGGATATTAAAATGATGGATTTGAAAATCACAATTGTAGTAAATGCATCCTACCTGGACCAATTGATTTATCAACCATATAGTAAAGAGATGATTAAGGAAAAAATAGTGATGATATGTATCTACAAAAGAGGGTAAATGTAGTATAAGAAAAAATGATTTTATAGATCCATATTGATAATGATGTTGTCATAATTTTTGTAATTCATATTTTTGTACCTTCATCACCTTGGATAAAGAAGGATCTATTTGATAACTCACATAGGTAAACTAAATCAATCCATCATATTAGAACCAAGATATATCATGATTATTGAGAACAATTTTTGTGGGAAAAATGAAGAAAGAGATTTCTAATTTTGTCTAAAGGTGAATGATATGTTAGCAATTTAACATAGAGTGAAAAAATTATAATGATATGATTTAACCATTAGTTATACCGTTGTGGAAATGATAGTCACTAATAAATTTATCATGGGTCATTAGAAGACATCCAAGGAAAATAATTCAATATGGGTTGTGGTTGACCGACTCACCATGTCTGCCACATTATCACTATTCATAAAGATCTTTCACTTGAACAACAAGACAATATATATGTGATGTATGTGGTGAGGCATTAGGGGGTTCCACTACCCATTGTATCTGATCATTATCCAAGGTTGACATCTAAATTATGTGCGAGTCTCTAACATTCTCTGAGTACTGAATTAATGTTTCGCACAACCTTTTACCCGCATACTTATGGCCAATCTAAAAGGAATATTCAGAAACTCGAAGTCATGTTAACATACTACTCATTAAAATTCCAAGGTGAATGAGATCAACATATCCCATTGGTTGAGCTATCATTAAATAATTGGTTCCACTCAAGTGTTCATATGGGTCCATATGAATATCAATATAGAATACAATGTATACCTCCATCCTATTGGGATGAATTTTGTGTAAGAAATCCACATGGACCAGATCTTGTGCTAGAGATGACAGAGAAGGTCACATTCAAACCGAAACATATAAAATATTATCTCTATCGAAAAAATATCTATGATGAAAACCGTCTAAGGGACTTGGTGTTCAACATTGGTGATGAAGTATTCTTTTTAATTGAACCATGGATGAGATTCATACAGTTTAGAATGAAATAGTTGATATGCCCAAAGTACATTGTCCACTTTACGATCCTCATCTACATATGATATGGGGCCAATCGGCTTGAAATTTCACTAAATATGATTCCTGCCATTATGAGATTCACAAATCACATCGGTGGAAGTACATACATGATCCCTAACATGTACTAAACATTGAGGTGGTAAAACTAAAAGATGATCTCCCTTGTGAGCAGAAGCTAATAACGATTCTAAACTAGGGAGATATGTCTATATGTAAATAGACAACTGACCATGTGAAATTTATTTGCTGGAAATGTATGTATAATGAAGCAACTTGAGAACTAAAGGATTTGAGGAAGGAGAAGTATCCTTACCTTTTTCTGTAAAATAAAATTTCAAGGTAGAAAATAAAAAATGGGGGATGAATATAATGACTAAAAAAATTATTAATGCAATTTCACCCTTCTTGTGGTAATTAAAAAATAATAAAAAATTACATTAGGAACATCAATGCCACATAATGCTGAAATAAACTAGAATGTGACCATAAATTTTAAATTTTCCACTTATGTGATTTTGTTTCTAAAAATATAAAATACACGATTATGATTAGTAATATTTTTGGATTTTGATAGGGAAACAATAATTTTTGGTGAATTTTAACCACCATTATTAATACTATCCTACAGTTCTGAATAGTAATATTTCCCATATGTATCGTAAATCGTCTAATAGAAAGGTAACCTCAACCATTAATGATAGTAGATTGTATTTTGAAAATTTAATTTGTATTCAATACCATATTAATAAATCTTTATTTTGAAATTTGTGGTATTTTTTCTTCCTCATTATTTCTCAAAAATATAATCTAATAGATTAATTTTATGATTGAAATGAATTAGAGGATTTTATATGAAGGTGTTAAAGAGATTGATTGAACAACACAAGAATTCACACTCTGAATCCTAGAGGGACATACCATGTACTAGTGTTTAATTAACACTAAATAAATTTTGAATTAACATGAGTAATATTCATTTATTATAGGTGGTGAATTTAATTACACGTCACATGTTTATTGTGCCAACCTGGCATGCAGTTTTTTAATTTATACATCATCTAACAACCTAACAAGACGTGTATTCTGTTAGACATAGAGTTCTCATGTATCCTCTTACATGACGTACATTACATGTGACAAAGGAACTCCTAAACCAAGAACTGTGAATACCATGTAAAAATTATAAAATATAATTTTTTTCATGTAACTAATAAATACGGAGTCCCTATGAATGTGTCTCAGTTATATGTTGAGAATAATAGACGTTGTGTAGCTTCAAATTATGAACAATGTATATTTACAGAACTATTACGAATTAAAAATTAATTTATGATACTATTGAATACTTTTCTAAATATGTTAGATGTGGTCATTATGTGGTCATCACATTCCATGTGGAATGATATATATATTTATTTATAAATGTATACCTAATTCATTCCTAATTTTTAAATATTTATATCCTGTATATGTCATGTTACAATTATTTCTCTACATTGAATGAAACATAACATGCAATATAAATACCATGTGTTATGTGTGGTCAATATTTTAATATAAAGTTGTATATGATGGTTTATATATATATATATAATTACAAAATTAATTTTTTAAATTAATGGATCATTATATCATGTATAAGTTGTAATATATTTTATATTATAAGCTCCTTAAATCATAACAAACTACATAAATACCATTTTTTTTTGTTGTCATTATGTTAATTTTTAAAGACACTAAATTACATGTTATTTTTTTTATTCAACAAATCGTAATATTAAAAAATATATTAGTATAATACATGATGGGTAGTTTGAATGTGTACACACCATGTTACCTCTAAGGAACATTTTTTTGTGGATAAATAATTTCAAATAGACTGATTAATTTATTTAAAAATATGATGAATGAAAATCTCAAAGAATTTTGGATGATCATTAATATAGATCAATTGATTAAATAATGAATATAATTAATTAATTAAACAGTGATATATCTTAAATATGAATGATTAGGAATTAATTATAATTAAATTCATAATTCATTGTACTCATGTGGATGATGATAATCCCTAAATGGACAACGATATTTGATTAGTGTATTAAAATTTATTATTAAATAAAATTAATGGTATCTGTTCCATCCTTCTTCCCATTATGTTTGGGCATGTGTTAACATGGATTATTTTATACTAACGCCTTAAAAAATCTCTTGGATCCCCTCCCTTATCTGTCACTAAAATACTTATCTAATGGTTAGAAAACCTATGATAGTGGAGGATGGTCATGTTTGGAGTTGAGGAAAATCAATTCAAATAGGGATAAAGATGTGGAAGAGTTGAATTATACAAGATGAACCATAAATGGTTCAGGGATCCCCTATGTATATGCATAGTTTATCATCTTATAGATAAAATTAAAAGAAGAAAAGCTCTTCAGTCATAATAGTTGTTTTATTTTGATTCCATCAAGTGAAATGGTTATTTAATTGTTAATTTTTTCTCAAGATCATATGCATTAATTTATTTTCATGAAATACAAAACTAAAATTAGTTAACATTTGTGTAAAAATATCTAAAACAATGTTAATCTATCATGTTCATCCAATTAATATTAAAAATCATATATGACAGTGAATAATTTGAAATTTACAAATAAAATATATAATCCCACAATAGAATATATAATATAGGTATAACCTTTTAATACTTCATTAATCATAGAACCATTATTTAAAGTGATTAACTAGTAAATCTTGGGGTGATATTATACTTATGGAAATTATTACAAGTTATTCAGGGTAAAATTAATAAATTTAACATCATGGGTTTTTAAAAAATATAGTACATTGTGAACTGAGAGAAAAAGGATACAGAAATCAAATATATGGATTTTAGGATTTTGGTGTCCAATCAACAAATTAAATAACTATGGGTTCTTGTAATTATCATTTGAAATACATTAATAAAACCATTATATTTTTTTATTGGCAAAATTATCGATGATTAGAAAGATAATATAGATCCTTTCCAATAAAATTTCTAAGAAATAGTATATTATTAACCTAATATAAAGGATTATTGTGTTTTTTATAAAATATTCGTAGCATAAAAAATATAATATTTAATTATATTACTAAATTTTATAATATTATTTTATTAAAATAAAATCATTTAATTTACTGAAAAAAATAAAAATTTAATCAAACATATCAATATGATCTATCCATGAGAAATAAACCATTATCGGTAGAAAAAATTTCTACCAGTGTAAAAAAGAAATTATGCTTTATCCTTCACCATGAAGGGAAAATATAAGTGATGTAAGAACCAATAAATGATTATCTTGGTAAGAGGCTAGTCATGAAGAGTTTTTTCTATATGATAGGCATAATATATGTTTAATGTTTCATGCTATTATCAATGAATAATGATAAATTAAAGTAACATGATTTCATGTATGTTTATTGAATTATGTCTCACCATCTAGATCTCAATAAATAGTAGGTACAAGGGATATATATGATATAATGTTTTTTTAATATATTTCTTGAAATTAAATGGGAAGAAGGCCTTATGTAGTCTATATAATTATCTATATTATATTCTTAGCCATAATAAATACTAAATTACTATATTAGATTGACATTAACCTCAAACATTCCTCACTACAAATGTGAGACTCTAGTTTTATATTTTATAATAAAATAACCAACAATGATAATATAATTTTTGAATGTTATATACCGATTTGCTATGTTGATAAGTAAATAGCTTCTAATAAACATTTTTTTGAAAAAGGTGAAAAAGAAAATTATGATCAAGGGGAAGGGTTCCAATACTCATAAAAAGTATAAATATATCAGGTAATGTTCATACAGCTAAATGATAATCCAATGGTTGGGAAAGTAAAATGAAGTAGTATGTTTTGAATCTAGAAAGCATGGCCATTTAAAGAATAATTCTACCCCGAAGAAAGTGGATATTGGTGGTTTAATTTTTATCTAGTTTATTATTTCAATAGATACACATTGGTTATTAGATAAGTGAGTCACTTCTCAAATCAATATCCAAATGTAGAATCCATGTAGATTGAGATTGGATTATATGTGAGAGATGGAGTTTCATGATCCCAATAGTGTAATAAGGGATTATCTATCTCTTGATGACCACAAAAGTTTTGTTCTAACAGTAGTGATATATTTTTTAAGATATTTATATCATAAACCACAAGTTACCCAAAAAATAATTTCTCTATCTTGACTAGAAAGCTATGTTTTTATTTTCTGATATGAAAATAAAAATTATGTAGGCTATAAATAAAAAATATCTTATGATATAAAACATATATTATGGTATAAAACATTTATATAATGGTGTTTATTTATTATATTATGAAAAAAAAGTGTCATAAAAAAATTTAAACTATTTTAACATGAAATATACAAATCCAATCTATTTTATCGCAGACATGGTAATGTAAATGAGAATATTTTGACAAATATCTATCATGGTATTAATTTAGACTCTTTTATGATAAACCCACTTGAAATATTTTAGGCATTATTATAAGAATAAATGAAGAAACCCCCATTATGCAGATATAGTGAAAGAGACATAGAGATTCTAAGATTGGTACACACTGATGTGTGCAAACCATTTATAGTATATTCTATATGTAGGAATTTATACATCATAACTTTTACCATTCAATTGTGTAGATATGTAGATGTCTATATGATGAGGTATAACTTAGTGTACATTGATAAATTCAAATATTTCATGAATAAATTAGATAAATTAGAAAGAATAATGATAAAAAGCCTTGATAAAGTTTAGACGGTGAATATCATAACAATGATTTCATCGTAATTGTATGAGGGGTTGGGATCTAACTCAACTCAATCCACCATACACACCATAGTGGAATGCTTATAGTTAAAGGAGAAACCATATCATATTATACTTTGTTTGGATGATAATGATTCATTGTGATATGCTATTACATAATTCTTGATAGGTTATACAAAATGTTTCATTCACACTAAAAAAGATACAAAATAATTAAAAAATTGTAATTTTCTTTGAGATATATTGTGTTTCGAAAATTGTTTTGTGGCATACATATTTATTCGGTTGAGATTCATTTTTAAGGCCCTCCCACTTGACAAAATTGTTTCATTGGGAATAAATTTTATATTTATAGGTTATCCATAAAAAAAATAGATAGTAACTATGAAAACCATCAAAAAATGTTATGGTCTCCCAAATATATTTATTTATTGAGTTGTAACACATCCTCTAAAAAGCTAGTTTGTCCGATATAGACTTTGATGAAATTGATTCTCATGATAAAAAAGGGTTTGTATTGGAAGAGATTCCACTGGTCTCCATAGAAAAAATAGTTCCCAAATCACTTGTACTTCATATGATCACTATAGAGTAAAAACAAAAAGATATATAATATATTATACTCACTTAATATGGTGACTCATTATTGGTTAATAATGATAAAAATATCTAAAAAATATATGTTAGACAACTCATAAGATGAAACATTGAAATAAGACATGAATCCAAAATTGGGATCCAAGTATCATTAACATGTTTGGTTTCTAGTCGATTCTCTAGTTTATGTAAATACCATTGACTTAAAATGGTTATTCAAGAAAAAATGGACATGGATGGACATTTAAATACTAATAAATCCAGAATATTGTCATTGGGGTTGAAACAATGTCAATGAATTAACAGAAAAAAAACTATTCCACTAATATCTATGCTTAAATCCTTCAAAATTATACATTTGATAGCATCTTACCATGACAATAACATTAAAATATGGATTTAAAAAGCACTTTATATAAGGGGAATCATTTGGTAGATGTCTATAAGAAATCAATAGTATGGTTGGTGACTTCATTTGATGCCAAAAAGTATATGCATGATGTCAAGATCCATTTGTGGATTTAATCACACATATATGAAATGAGACCTTATATTATATAAAGACATTATTTAATTCAATATCATTAATAATTAATGTGGCCCATGTGTTTATAAGAGGATTATAAATAATTTTTTCACTGTCATACTAATTTATGATAGAGATTTATAACATAGTAGAAATGACATAGAATTTTTAATGAAATTCAAGTACCTGATAAACAAGTGTTCCTCAATGAGAAACATTCGATAAGAGGCCTATATTCTAGTGATTAATAACATTCATGAGAGATCGAAGAGGATACATACATTATGTCAAAGTATATACATTCATTATATAATAGTGTTATCTAGTGTTTAATAATTCAATAGGATATTTTATGCTATTTCACAAGGACTACATATTATATAGGAAATGTGTCATCAAATACATTATGGGAAAGAAAGAATAAGTAATATCTGATATGATTAAATGATTTGATCAATCATGTATGGAATGGTAGGTACTAGACATGATGTTTCTTATTCAATGTTCATGATAAGTCTATATCATGCTCATCTATGAGATCAACCTAGCAGTTCCCACAATGAAATCCAAAAGTACATAAGAAGAGTTTTGAATATATTCGTAGTGAGTTAAAGAGATGATGAGATAGTCATCAGGGGTTATAATGATCCAATTTTTCAACCATATTAGTATGATATGATGTTATAGTGATGAAATTTTTTAGATCTCAACATTAGAGTGGGGCTCTAGATGAATTAAAAGTTTCTTTATTTTAGTATTTTTATAGTGGAGCCATAGTATATATTAGCTTATGATATATCCATAGTATAATTTTAGATATGAAACATTTTATAACATCATTATGGGGTAACTAGTATTGAGGACCATATAAAAGAATATAGCGATAATGTTGTTGTAGTGTCTCTTTCAAAAAAGGCATTGTCACAACCACCACTTTAAAATAATTTATTTTATTAATTTTCAACGCATCCGGTAGTATGGGATGAATAACAAGTAATATTTTTGAGTATTAATATAAAAATTCACATTCTAGGAATGGTGTAATTCTGATCACATGGAGAGCATGATATGGGAAGGCCTCTCGACATCAACAAAGTTGATGGGAGGCATACGAGATATTTACAAAAATTAAAGAGAATAAAAAAGGATATGATTTAAAAATAATAATACTACTAATATTATTATTCTTAAGAATAATAATAATAATTTTATGTTGATTATTATCATGTCTGTTGTGGATTATTTTATAAAGTTTATTATTATAAATAATACTATATTTATTATTATTATTATCATATTTTTAATTTTATTATTTTAATATATTTATGTTTTTTATATTCATTTTTTTCTTTTAGGGTTTGGCCAGCACCCCCCCCCCATTCTCTTCACGTTACTCATGCCTAACCTCCTATGAATGTGCTACTTTCTAGTCCCACCTGCCCTCACACATTTGGTGGTCTCTCATCCCTCCTTTCACCCCGACAAGTGTGACCTCTCTCTCACACGAGACACCGCCCTACCAGCTCACCCCCACCCCCTTCACCTCTCATGCATACGCATGATTTGAACAAATACTTTGGTTACCTTGTTTCCATTTCCGATCTCTTCTCTGTCGTACTCACCTCCCCTTTTAATTCTTTATTCCTCATTCTCTAGGGTTTTGGTAATTTTTTATTTTGTGTATTATGTTTTAAGTTAGTAGGATGTTATATTTAGTGTTATTTCTATATATTTTTTGCTCTGTTGTTTTACATAGGGTTAAATTTTGTTATTTCCATGATGTGGAATTGTTATTATAAATGGATATTTATGTTTTTAGTATTAAAAATATTTTTTCTCCTGTGAAATAGGGTGGTTTCACATGCAAATAAATCTTTTTTATTTTGTTTATTTTTCTTAATTAATTGGATATGCTCTACTACTATATATTGTGGTAGATGATTTTTTAGACAAAAATTAAACCTGTTTTTAATTATAATGTGACATTTTTGTGAAATTTTGGTTTGTTCAATGTTTTAAGACTTAGTGTACACCTTGAAAATGTTATATATATTATGAAAATGACTTATTTCATTGTATATGATGTAATAACCTAGTTTTTAATGAATTTGATATGTGTTTGGGGTGAAATTGGTTTATTAATGTTAATTGGTTTTAATTTTCATGTAAAACATTTTTTTTCATCTTTTATGTTATTTATAAATTTTAAAAAATGTTTATTTAAATTTTCAAGTGGTGAGAATCACATTTTAAAGGGAACTTATGAAAAAAATGTGATTGGGGGATGGTTTTATAATTGTAATTCAGAATATGGAATTTTATGTTTCTCATGCATTAATAAATGTAAATTCAAAATTGTTTAAATGTTATAATTCTTGTTTTGGAATTGGTTCCAATTTAAGTGATGATTTGAAAAGTCCTTTGGAAATAGTTAAACTGATTTTTTACTTTTTTTCATACTTTCAATTTGGTCTTATTAGTTATTAATGTGGTGTGAAATTTATTCTAAATTGGTTTAGTATGCATTTAGATATATAGACTATTTTTTGTGTAAATTTTTGTGGGGCTAATTTTGAAGTGTCTCATAAATTATTTTATCAATTTATCAAATTATATGTCTAGTGTGTGGTCCCTACATTTTGGTTATGAGTTTCTAGGTCTATGGAGAATCTCATAAATGTGAATATATTAATGTGTGTGTGTAGTGGGGGGGGGGGGGGGGGGGTCCACCGTTACATGTATAGTCATCTTTGGAATTGAACATACATGAATGCATCTATCTATTCTCATGCATATATATGAAAATGAAAACCTAGGTGAGTGGATACTAGTATATGCATATCAGAATATATGTCAGGATCTCATTGATCATTTTCATGGATATAGTGTGTTTGAATAGGGGATAGGTTTCATTAAATGTATATGAAAGTTGAAATTCTCAGTGTGAGAGAAGAACATTGTAGTTAAGAAGAGCCAGGGGACAGATTTTCGTTTTTGTTCCTCCATGAGGTTGGTCCACTATGACTATACCATTAAATTGAATTCCTTAACTAATTATGTGTTTTAAATATTATTTGGTTTAAATATATTAAATTGTATATTCATTCTATTAAATTTTATGCTAATGTTTAAATTTTTTATTCCAATTAATTTTCAAGTTCAATTTATGTGTTGACAATATAATTTTTTATTAATATATGATCCCTAGCATGTTTTCAAATGCTTGAAATTTTAAATGCATAAAAGTAAATTCTAAAATGGTTTTGGGTTTTTTGTGGGTATTTATCAAATTCTTGGTTCGTATATATTATATGTGAATGATGATTTAAATGAATATGGATTATTGTGTGATTTTAAAAGGGGGAAATTCTATGATTTAGTATTCTAACAATAATGTATGGGTTTGATGTGAATTAAAGGTTAAATGGATATTTACCAATATTATTACGTTCCCTGGATTTATGCATGGATTAAAGGTGGTTTAAATGTGTAAATCCTTTTTTGTTAACTATAATTTCAAATGTCTTTTGAACTTAAATGTATAGGGCGTGTGTGTTTTCTAAATAGATGTTATTCTTTTTAACATAATGGGTCCAATCTGGAACATTCAACATAATTAAAAATGATAAAATAACCTCTCGAGGCATGAAACATTTTTTTAGAAATATATATCATAAATTTGTAATTTGTGACATGTTCCTAGTAAGAGGATTGTGATTTTTTGTTTACCTTATAAAGTGGGGATTGTTCTCAAGGAGGCAGATCAGTGGCGAGTGGTTGGATGTGTTTTTAGAAAAGAAATGAAAATTTCATGTATGATTTCATTATAAGAACTCACCAACACATGAAATGTGGAACATGAGAAAAATCAGTGTCATGGTATAAGGAACAATACTAGTATGATAGATGATATAAAAGTGGTTTGTCCGAATTTTTTCTTACATGATTAACACATAAAACACTAACTAAACATAATGATGATTTATTAGAGACAACTAGGTTATGGGTGTGTTTCATACTAGTGTATCATGAGTGAGAACATAGTTCATTATGGTTGTTATACCACATTTCATTAAGGTATTAGGATCCTAGGACCCCAACTAACAATTCTTTCATAGGGATTTTCGATGGTCATTGTGACATGATTTTAAATTTAGTTGTTTAACTATTGTTCTCTCTTTTGGAAAACAATATTTTTAATCTAAATTGGTCTCCATTAATTTTCAAACATTCACGTTTTTTGTTTCTTTTTAACATTATGGTCATAGGGAATTGTTTTTTTTTCTAGTTTTTCTAGAGAGAATTGCGGTGCTCACTCTTAGATTATATTATCAATTTCAGGGTCGAGTTTTTGGATCTCCCATTCAGGGAATGAGGTTAGGTTTTTTTGTGACCCACGAAGCCACTCGAGGTATGTATCGTTAAATAGATTATTCCTTTTTATGCAACCAGTTTTTTCATTTCATAGTCTTCTATTTATCATTCATGTTCAATTTTTGTTTGGAAATATATATTTATTATGATCCAAATCCTATCATCTAATTTATATTGATTCCTGACACTAGAATCTATCCCACGGGGATCGAGAAAACACTTAGAAGCTTGTAGTGGACCAGGTCAAGCACCAAGTCAGATGTCAACCCGACATGGTTCAGGAAAAAATGGAATCTGAGGCAGGTTCAATTTTTTTGGGTCTTGTATCCTTGGAATGAGTCATGGTAGACATGGGTTAGAATTTTTGTAACTCGATGTTCTAGTTATGTGTAAGGTTCCTTACCATCAGACCTCTATGTGGGACTTCAATTACCAAGGGAAATCAGTTTCATGTGAGTTTTATGTCCCTAATGGATTTTAGTTCTTTAGGAAATAAGAAATGGTTGAATGAATAGCCTTAGTGATCTTTTAGGGGATGTAAATAAAAGGAAATATAGATACATGGTCCGTGAACACATTCTATGATAGTGGAGTGATAGGCATATGGCCACCAAACATATTTCTGGATCACCTATAGACACTATTATCATATTGCATCATCCTATGTCTTCCTCTATTCCCCAGATAATTGTTCTGGGATATATTGTGTTCGAAAAACCTTAGTTTGAGTAATGTTTATCATTTTGTTTTCGTTGATAAGATGTTTTGAAATGTTTGGTAGCAGAATTATTTATGGAGTTATTAGGGGGAGGGGGTTATTGGTGGTCACTTTCGTGTGATCTACAAAATATCATGGTATTGTTTTCTAAGGGGATGGTTTTATACGGTTATTGGGTTTTCTTTTTTGGCTATTTTACTCCCCAATAATGATTTAATTCTAAATTGATGTGACACCATGGATAGTTCCCTATTGGTCGAGCCTCTACATGATCGATGTTAGGACTCTCTTATTGATTTCTAGAATATAGTCCACCTCAAATTTTTTATAATCATGTGGAACCTTCTTCATCAGAACTATGGATGCCATTGGTTTTGAAAGAAAATTTGGTCTCCCTGATTAATATGATAGACAATGGTGATGTTTGACCTTGTTATGTTGGTGGTCCTATTTGGATGCAATGAATGAGATTCTAGTGAGGTAACGTGGAAGCAGTCTGGAGATGTTAGTGTAGGATAATTTTTTAAATGACAATTGGGAATTCTTCTTTTCAATTCCTGATTGTGTTCATGTTAGGATAATAGTGTTGTAGACATAGTCACATGAGGCTATTATGGACATTTCTATTAATCATGTATTGTTTAATACACATTTTAAAGTCTATATCAATTTAATTTTACCCTCAGTAGCGATGGTCATGTTCTGTGGATATTTGTGGTGTCGTTTTCTCATATGGTGTAAAAATGGGAAATGATAATTCACCACGTTAGCTCTTGTGTTGATTAATGATCTGTTTTAGAGTCCTTGGATGTTGGGGGTGTGTTTTTTTTATATTGTTTTATTGGTTATAGTATTGTTACCTAGAACTCTAGGAAAAGAAGTTATGTTTGGTTTTTTTAAAGCATAAATACATGATAGAAAAATATCCAATCATTAGAGGTCCAGTCCAAGGTCATAGAGTGATGTTTTTTGTAGTATAGAAACACTCCTAGGGTTTCAAGGGTCCTCTATCCAGTGTACCTTTTCAATTTTGTAAATGAAAGAATTTTAGGGTTTTTTGGAGCCATTTCATTCTAAGAATGAGTGTTCGATGGAGGGGTTGTGAGGAATCTATTTTTTTGTACCGTGTAATGCATTCTTGTTTTTTTTGTAGTTTTTGTGGTTGGGACCTTGATGTTTGGTGTTAGGTTATGCATGAAACACCTATGTTAGATCATGCCAGGAATTTTGTGTTTGTGGTGGTCTTGTTGGTTCTTTAGATGAGCCCTTCCTCCCCTCCCCTCAATGTTTGTGTTCTTCGTCCATACTGAGAAACACCCTGGTCTAATAATATTGCCATTTTTTAGGGTGGGGAGTCCCACCAACGGCCTCAATGAATGTACCACTGAAATGAAATGGTGTTAGCTTATTATTTGTGGTGTGGAGTCCATTCAGGCCTCCCAAGGTTAGTTTCCTAGCTCCACCTTTATTGTAGATTATTAAATATAGTGGGGAGTCCGTTCTTGCCTCCCTATGTAAGTGATTAGGATTCATTATTTTTTTTGGTGTACTATTCGAGTTTCATGAAAATGTTTGAGATGTTTTTCCGTGGGATTTTGTAAGGTGAATTTTGGGAGTTTCTGTCATTTGATCATTAAATGATGTTGACCTAAGTTTTGGATGAGTGTGTCACATGGCGTGTTGTCCAATTTCGGTCTCCTAAATTAATTTTATATGTATCTTCATTTTTGGATAGTGTTCTAACCATTTCTTGTTAGTTTTTCTTTGAGAATCTCACTAGACTCGGAAGGGGGCATCGACTTCTATGTTGGGGTTTATCCTATTATTGGATTTCTCGGGGTGGAAGGGAATATGTGGGGGACAATTGTCACACTCTTCACTTTTAAATTATTTATTTTATCAATTTTATTATCCTCATGTAGTTTGGGTGAAATCCCAACTAATTTTTTGGAGATTTTTTATAAACACACATTTTAGGCACATTGGAATCGAGTGAACAGGAAGATCATGGTTTGGGACGACTGCGCGGCTTCACCCAGGATTCCATAAGGATTTTTCTTTTTAAAAAATTAAATATAAAAAAATATATTAATTAAGAAATATAACACAAATAATATTATTATTAGGAAGAATAATAATTTTTTTATTATGTTTATTATTCTTAATTATATTATTATTTATTTTTTATGTTAATTATTATCCTTAATATTATTATTATTATCATATTATTTCTTGTTATTATTTTATTTTGTGTTTCATTTTATATTATTTTTTTATTTTATTGTTTAGCCACCCCCTTTTCTATTGTGTTAGTCCTTCCCTACCACCTCCATGTGCACTACTAGCTAGTGCCAATGCCCTCCCATGTCTATCAGTATCCCCTCCCTCGTGCTCCCCCACCAGCCATGACCTCCATGTCCCCCTACACACCACAATATTGGTGTGTGAACACTCCCCCATTCTCTACACTAACGCATGCACAAACCAGCCAACTCCATCGCTGGCCTCATAGTTAGAACCCAACTCTCCTTTGGTGCACGCACCTCCCCCCGGTAATCTCCTTATAATCCTTTCCAAGGGGTTTGGTTCATTTCAATTTTGGGATTTCATTTTCGAGTAAGTAGGATGTCATATTTATGGTTAATTCATGATAATTTTCTTTCCATGGTTTAATTCAGCTATCAATTGGGTTATTTTCATGGAGAGGAATCTGTTTTAGAAACGTTTCATTACTTCTTCAGTTTTAAAAATAATTTTTCAAATGAGTAATTGGTTGATTTGAATTTTAAAAAAATTGATTTCTGTTAATTTTATATTTCTATATCAATTTAACATATTATTTTTATATTCTATATTGTGTGAATATAGTTTTTATAAAAATAAAATATGTTTTTAATTTTAATGTGACATTTTTTTGTGGAATTTTGGTATGATACATTTGTCAGCTTTGGTCTGAACCATCGAATTATATTATAATTTATTCATATGACTTATTTCATTGTGAATGTGTCGAAAAACATGTTTTTTAATAATTTGATATTCTTTTAGGCTGTAATTTTTTTCTAAATGTGAATTTGGATGTACATTTCATGTAAAATATTTTTTTGTGTCTTTTAGGTGTTTTATAAATGTTCCAAATTGTTTATTTATTGATTCATGTGGTGTAATTAAAATTTTCAAAGGAACATATATTAAAAATGGGGTTGGTTGTTGGATTTCAAATAGAAATTAATATTATCCATGTTTTTTTGTCATTCATTTTTATATGAAAATTGTAAATGGTTTAAATAATGAAAAGTATTTTTTAGAATTCGTTACTGTTTATGTGATGTTTTGAAAAGGCCTTTGGAAATAATTAAATTGAATATGTTCATTTATTTTAATATTGAAAATTGAGTTTTGAGAGTTATGTAAGTGGTGTGAAATGTATTTTAAAATTTTTTAGTGTACGTTTGTTTGTAAAGATTTTTTTTAGTGTTAATTTGTGTTGTGATAATTTTGATGTGTTTTTTAAAATGTTTTGTTGATTTATTAAATTATATGTGTAGTGCATGGTGCCTTCAACTTGGATTTCAGTTGCTAGGTCTAAGGAGACTTGGATGTGTGTGCATAGGGAATTATATAGATATGTGTGTGTGTGTGTGTGTGTGTTTGAGTGAGTGTGTGTGTGGGTTCCCCTGTTTCATGTATTGTCATCCATGATAGTGGACATACATATATGGGTCTAAGTGTGCCCATGTGTATATATGAATATGAATACATATGTGAGTGTAGCATAATATATGAATATAATAATATATCTAAGGAACACCTTGCACATGTTCATGGCCAGGAATGCTTGTGCATAGAGGGTAGGTGTCTTCATATTTATTTGAATGTTCGTATTCTTAGTGGGGGGAAAATTCTTAGATGGAAAGCATGAAGGGCCAGATAATGGGTTTGGTTCCACCCCGATGTTGGAACCCAATGCCAATATGATTATATTGAGTTATTTAATTTCTTGAGTGTTTTAAAATTATTTTTTATATATTAAATATTATATGTGTTGTTTGAAATATGATGGTAATGATTGATGTTGGTCTTTCCATCATTTCTCAGGTTCTCTTTTAGTTTTGACAAGTGTATTTTCCATCAAAATATGATCCAAATATTTTTTTAGAATGATTCGCATATTAAAATTCATAAAATTAGTTTCTAAAATGGTTTTGGGTGTGTGGTGTGTATTTCTCAAAATTTTGGTGTTCATATATTTGTTTGATGGTTGATTTAAATTAAAATGGACTCTAGAGTATTTTTCAAAATGGGAAATTCCATGGGTAGGTTTTCTATGAAAATATAATGATATTTTATAGAAATTCAAGGTTAAATGCTGATTTACCATGACTAAATGTTTAGCTTAATTTTAGGCATGGTTTTAATTAGTTTTAACAGTTTTGAATTGTTTATTGTTTATTATAATTTTAAATGGCATTCGAACAAGAATGGGTTTGGTGAGCATGTTTTCTAAAGTGAATTTATTCATTGTTAAGTAAAGAGAAATGTTTGGTAAATTCAAAATGATTTGTAAATGTGAAAAGACCCATATTGAGGAATGACCCATTGTTTTAGAAATATGCATGCTAAATGTTTTATTTGTGATATGTTCCTAATCAAGAGGATTGTGCTTTTTCTGTGACATAGAAAGTGATGTATATGCTGAAGCGGGAGATTGGTGGTTATATGTTGGATGTGTTTCTAAAAAAATAAAATGAGATGTTTATATATCTTTTCTTGATAAAAACTAACCACCAATTGAAATTGAGCACACGGGATACCTGGTAATCTAGTTAGGTAGACTAATAATTGTACGATAGATTATATGAAAGAAGTTATCCTAGTTTCATCTATTTGGATTGACACTTACAATCTAAACTAAATATAATGATGATTTATTGGAGACCACATGGTTATGGGTGTATTCTTTACTAGTGGCTCATGCACGATAACTTATTTTAGCTTTGTTTCAATACCATGTTTCTATATGGTATGAGGATCCTAGGTACCCAATAAAAACTAGTTTTATAGGGGTTTCCTATGGTTCTTGTGGCATGATTTTAAATAAAAAAATTTCAAGAATCTTTCCTCTTTTGTGAAAACCTTATTTTTAATCTAAATTGGTCTCCCTTCATTTTGAAATGTTAATGCATTATTTGAACCTATTTTTATAATGAAATTAAATAGAAGTGTTTTTCATGAAAATTCAATCTTGTAACTTGAATTTTCAATGATTGAAAAAAATTATTTTATTATGTATTATTTTTAAACTAGAATGTTTCGATTTTCATTTTAAATTTATTGGGAATACAATGTTATTGTACTGTTTCATTCCTAGTGATCATCTTAGTGCTACTGCATAATTTTTATTTTTTGTTTCAGGTTATAGTTTTGGATTTCTATTGTAGCGAGTGTGGAATATGTTCAATTTTAACCCAAAAGGTCACATGATTTATGTCTGGTTACATAGTTTATTACTTTTTCTACATCAAATTAGATTATTTCATATTCTTTTATTTGTCTTTTTAGTTTATTTTATGTTCATTTATGTTGATTTTTTATAGGACAAATCATTACCAACTAATTTATATTGATGCCCCGTAGTATTTGCAAGCCCATAGGGATTGGGAATGTTCTTCGGGCCATGTCTTTTACCAGGTTGGATGGAGACCCAAATTTTTTCATTATAGGGATCATTACAACATCAAGACAAACATATAATTGTGAATTTTCACTGATTAATATATTTTTCACTATGGTGTGAAGTTGAATAAAATATATTTACGACAAAAAATTCATTTTTGACCCTATTACTAAAGGCCGACATCAATAGAAGAATGAGTATCATGTAAGGGCTTGTATATTGATGAAAATTAGCACTTGGATATTGTTTAAGTGAGACTCTATTTCATTTGGAAGTAGAGAAACAAATTATATGTATTTTATGATAAAATTTTTAATTTTTTTGAATATTTATAAAACCACTATAAAATCATGTTTTTTCCCTTACATAAATAAACAGTTGATAATTTCATAATAGTAGTTTTCACAATGAAAATTCATGAAGGTTCCTATTATTAATGAGGATCCAAATGTGACATGATAGTAGTATTATTTTTTTATAACCATATGAAATAATTTTAATTTCTAAAATGATAGTGTCTATCAGGGGTGATGACTAATATGACATGATGAACCTTATCATTGAGTATTTCTTTGATAATATCCATCATAGTATATTATGTTGATGAGACCCACCAGTTGGATGTCCAGATTTATATGTGTAATTGGATGGTCCTATATGTGAATGACTGCATTTTTCTAAGAAATTTAATATTATTATTAATGATTAATATATATTATGTAATTTGATGTATAATTGAAATCCACGAAAAAATATACATTTGGTGAGGCATGTTATGATGGGGTCATCTCATTTTTTATTTCATTAAAGAATAATTCAAAAAGAATTTTCTATTATTTTATTTAATTAAACATAATATCTTAGATGATTTATGTAAATTATATATCCTAAAAAATCACATTCTATAGTGATCTATAGGAATGTATTATTTCCCAAAATAAAATGAAAGAGACATCAAGATCATCGGTTGGATTAACCTACATGAATCATAAATTATTAGAGAAATCATGACAGAAATATTATATTACCAAAAAATCATTGGTATGAGTTATTATATCATTGTGGAGTTTACTTCATATTCTATTGGTCACCTCGTATATTTCTATATGAAATCCTTGGAATTTAGGATACTTCACCTCATTCCACAAATATTATGGCATGGAGGGTTATATACATTGTTTACACAATATCATAGTTAGATAATCAATTTTTATTTATTATGTTTAATTCTAATAAATAATATCAAAAAAAATTTTAATAAATTATTCATGTTTTATTGATAACATATATTCCAAAAGAGAATATTTGTGGGAATGTTGTATTATAAGAATATTTAATAAATATTCATCTTCCTGTTAACAAATATAATACCTATTAATATATTAGTGAATACGGAAGTGATATTTATTTATGAAATAATTATTAATTATTAAATGCCTCCTATATATTATTGAGGGATTCTAGAACCATTTTAATTGTCTAGTAAGAAATAATATATATTGAATATTATTAGAATCAATAGAATATAATATAATTTATGTGTTTAATGCATGTTAAATAATAATAAAAATAATATTTAGATGGGGTGCCCCAAATATTACAGAAATAGTAAGGCAGAATGCGAAATTATTATTTTTGACCATAGATGTATATAAATTGGAATATATTATTTTATTATGATAGCCAATTCCTTATTTGTTATTTATAATTAAATCCAGAGCGAATCCTCTCAATTCCATAGAGATCCCCCTCTATAAGAAAAATATTAAGAACAATAGTTACCATCATCCTACACCACTCTGATGTCAATGGATATCGAAGGGAACCCTTCCATGTTTTGATTCTTTTTGTGATCAAAGACATTCGAAGAATACAATAGAATCTATCATTATAACAAATATAGATTTATATGGTGACATTTGAATGTTCAAGGAACATGTGTAGATCAACGATAGAGGGAATCTATTATTTATTAGTAAAATGTAATTATTATATTACATAGATAGTTTTTTCAGTCTATCAACGAAGAATGAATTTTTGCAAAGTAATTATTAATAATTACAAAACTAATTATATATAATATGTGATTATGTTATCGTTTGTATTTTACATTTATCTGTTGTATATATATTTTTTATTTAATTCTATTTATCACTAAATTTATTATCATATAATTCTAATATTAATTATCTATCATGAAAAAAAGAAATATTACGTGTGCCCCATATGACACTTCAACAAATCCAAGAATATACAAGTGCAGAGTAATGAATATTAACATTCCCAAGGTGCTGATGAGTTGAAGAACAATGTTCTCAATTCAATGTTATTTCTCCTTGGGAATATATTATAGAACCATGTCAAATGATATTATCTAGAAGGAGATGTAATTTTTTAAATACCACATAATTTATACCACAACAAAACTATATTATTTTCTTGTATACATTTCATCAATGTCTATGATATCATTATATTCCCAACAATATTTCATCCAAAATCTAGTTCCTTCGATTTTTAATAAAATTTAATTAAAAAAATTTAGTTACCCCAACCTTAGTACCCTAAACGAAGTGGTTAAATTAATACTTTAGCAAAATATTCCAGGATTCACATATTAGTGTGATGAATATTTTAGTAGGCATGGTAAACTATGTACAAGAAAATAATGATGATTAAATTTGAAAACATAAAATACAAAATGTCTTTTGGAAATATATTATTCATTATAGTGTATCCCATCATATAAAACAAAAAATAAATCCTAGTATCCTAAAGAGTATAAAATAGTAGAAATGAGTGATCTCAAATTCTCATTAAGGCTATGCGTACAATATAATCTATAATGAATAAAAAAGCATAAAAAATATAGAATTATAAACATTATATGAGAATTCTATTTAATAAATAAAATAAAAATAATATGGATGAAATAATATAATCTACATATAGAATTGCATGATCCTGAAACTTATCCTTGGATATTCTAAATAATAGAATAATAACATGGACATCAATAACAAATACCATAATAAATTAATTCATATTTTGGGTTATTTTAAACAAATCGTCAAGGACTAATTCAATGACATATTAACTTCAAGGAATCATTCTACGAAATTATACTAAAATTGGTAAGTCTTGAGCCATTTACCCATTATAATTTGTCTCATGAGACCTACTACTACCTCATTGAGATTTTTAATTACTGGCCCCACACATCAGATAATATGTCCAAGGAATTACCTATATTAAATGGTTGGAACATAATTAGTAAAATTATTTTTATTGAAAATATAATATATAAATTAGTACAAATTACTCTAATAATTAATCATAATCATAAACCATCCAGAGAAATATGGCGGATAGTGATAAAATTGTAAATCCACATTCAAACTATGAATATAAAACCAATGAAAAAATAATTATTGTTTCAATACAATATATCAAAATTATATCATATGTAATCAAATGTTAGAAGTATTTTATGAATATAAATACCATAAAAATGTCATTATAAACATATTTACAAGAGAAAATATTTTCGAGTTTAACTTCCTTTTAAAAATCATGTTTAGTAAATATTTTGAACATAGTTTTCATTGAAAATAGTCATTAATACCATAAATAATAATTTTTAAATGTTTATTTTTAATGATTCTATAAAAACTTTCTTCATTCCACAAACATTAAGAAAATATTACAATCAAATTTTCAATAAAATTCAAATTAGAGTTTCTCTAAAAATGATACGAGAATTTTGTAAAAAATCAAATCGTAAAAATTTATTAAAATTTATTTTTAAAATAATTTATAAAATAATATATTCAATTTTTGGAGAACTTTTTCAAAACAAACTGACTTTGAAGAAAATTTATTTTTTACTGAACAGATAATTAGATTTTAATTTTGATAAATGAATTCCCTCAAATATTTGAAGTACCAAATAGAGGGAAAATTTAAATATTACATGAAAATATTATTAAGAAAAATGGATTATAAAATATGTATTGGAATATATAAATACCAAATAATTACACATGTGATACTTAAATATATTAAACCTTGAATATTGATGACATTGTGAAATAATCACATACTACTTTGATATCTTTTGAATCGTAATCCCCACAAAGGAAATATCATTGAATGGAAAATTAATTACCAATATTTGATATAGATTCATGATTTAACTTATCAAGAGGTTCATTTTATACACCGCACAATGGAATAACCTTTGAATACAACATATATCTCAGTGATGTAAAGTTGTAACAACAAAATCATTACCTCAAGTTCAACATCTATCATATATGACTGAAATTCATGTATAATAAACCTAGGTTGATTAATAAATCAATTAAATAACCAAAACAATATATTTTATATAATATATTATTTAAATATAACATATTATCAAACATATATTAACAATAATTTATTAAAATCACTAATTCCATTGATAATTAATTCATTACTAATGTAATTTCTAGTTTAATAATTTATTCCCTTCTAATTTGATCATTGTTACAACATATCCAAAATTTATCATTTATATCAATATAATATAAATTACCTATATAATTATTTAATTTAATATATATATATTCTAGAGACAGAAATGAATTATGACATTAATGGATATTGTAACCTATAGGTACACATGAAAACGTTGTTAATTTCAATCGGTTAATGGGAATAAAGAATGAAAATTTTAAATAACCTTTAAATAATAATAATTGTGTAATTTATAACATTTATAATAATTAAATAAAAAACATTTTATATCGCTATGTAGATGCGGTAGTCCAAAAGTACGTATAAGCAACCATACTCATTTATGATGAATTATAAAGTAAGAATTTAGACATGATATTATAATTAATTATGTATTCTCAGATAAAAAATATCACATATATTCAATAAATATATCCTTATATCCTTCAATGTAAAACATAATTTATAAATAAATCACATCATTTTTTGAGACATAAATTCAACGTACACATAGGCAACGTTATCATATCTCCCACAGAATGGAATTAAAGAAAGTATATGTGATATGATAATTAAATAATAACAATTATATCAAAAAACCATATATATATATATATATATATAAATTATCCCATTTATATATCCATCCTTGACATGTGGTGATGGAAAACATACTACATCAGTTGGTGAGGATGTAGTTCATCACACACATGATCTATGATTACATTTTAAATTTTATGGATGTGTATATTTAAGTATGACGTTCCATTTACATAAAGAAACATTATTATATAGAATATAATTTTATTATTATTTATAAGTATATGGAAAATATTATAAAAAATTATTATAAAAAGATAAATGATAATTCATAATTAAAAACATTACCTCTTCTTCGAACAACCTCATTAGGTTTAACCCAATGCCTAACTAAATTAGATTTCTGATCTAAAAATATCTTATATGATATGTGTATTTAATTAAAGAAAACATTTATAAGGTAATTTCCTAATAGAAAGGTATTTGGTAGAATGACATGGGGAGAAAGGGGGTGTCCATTCATAAATGTTGAAGAAGACACACTTTTTTATTTTTTAAAAAGGAATCAATTAAAATAGCATTTTTATAATTCCAATAGCCACCAAATTGATCCAAATCAAACCATAGATATCATAGGGTTGAAATAATTAAATATAATGTATTTTTAAAATGTTTTTATGGAATTTCAACTCTAATATAATTATATTAACCCTCATATAAACCAATTTTTACCTTAACCATGGTATAATTGTTTTTACTGATTTTAGTATTTTTAATGGTAAAAATTTATTATAACATTATTAATCAATATAAATAATTAAGATATAAACATTGGAATAAATTTTTCAGAAATAAATTTTTAGAATTATCGTAGTAACATTCAAAATTATACGAGTAATATAAACAACAATATCGGTTTCCAATGAAGAAATCCCCATATTTATAAAATGTTGTTAAATAAAATTTAAAACAATTAATTATTAAAATTATATTAATTAAATGTTATTATTATTGAACAAAATATTAAATAAAAAATTATTTATATTTTAAATTTATATATAATTCAAACGAAAATAGAATTTTCTTCTAAAATGTTATATTTCTCATTAATCATTAAAACATTATTCTCTTCCAAAAATTATCAATGATTTTCGAAAAGATAATTTTAAAATATATAATTTAAAACCTTGTAGATTCAATTCAAATAATTTTTTCCAAAGTAGGGAAAATTAATTTCATATTATTCTTGATAACCTCTTTTAATCAGCCCTTAAGAAAAATATATTATTTTCAGGAAAAGTATCTTTTTTTAAAATGGTTCTTTAATTTTTACAACAAATAGATAACTATATAATTTGATTTATATTTTTGTAAACCATTCAATTTTCATAATTTATATAGTTATATTCACACCATCTAACTTTTCAAAAAAATTATAATTACCATGTTTAAGGAATAATATTTAAATTGAGTGTCCCATTTCATTTAATAATGGTGTTTTGTAAATCACATGTTATAAAAGATGTTTAATTTTTTAAAAAATTATAAATAATGGAAGTCATTGGGTGTTATATTTTATTCTAATAATGGTGTTACATGTCAGAAATGATACTTAAAAAGAATTTCCTATTAAATAATATTAAGGTTTTATACATCATGGGTAATGATCATCATCTATCATAATATATTTTTATATTTACTATCATTATAGTTTCAATATATATTAAATGTTTTTTATTTATATTTTTTGAGACATTAAGATCTGATATATGGTCATGTTTTTGACATAAATGGAACCACATTATGTTTTTGTAGATCAGAGGGAGTTTATTGGGATATTACCACATGTTAAATGACTTGGCTAGGCCATGGAAGGGTTTTTCTCAGTTGGTGATTTTGGAGATCACTTCGAATGATTGAAGGAGTTATGAAGCAATTATTCATGAAATATGATACAAAATAGGGTTATATTTCAATATATTGGGGGTGAATTGTGTGGTGATCTAAATATATAGTACTCGATGATGGTGATATATCATTCACAATTTTTTAGGTGAAAATTTTTTGTTTTATGATTTTAGGGATGCTACTCACTGTTGGTTTATGACTATTATAACCATGTTCACAAAGAAGGACATATGATGTTGTGGTAACCACATGTTGATTCGTGGTATCCTCATATAGATTTCATACTTATGAATATTTATTTTAATATATATCTAGTTGGAAATTTCATCGGGGTATATAATATTGAGGTGTGATTGTGATCACTTGTTGAAGCAATATAGTCAATGTATAGGTGGATTCCATCGTGGAACATTAGCTAGTTATAAGAAATTGGTAATTTTCATTATGTTGTTAATGTGTTATTTATGGGTTCTTATAAATGATTTGGTTCATTGAGAATGGTTTACTAGATTACATATGAGGTATCCATATTTTTATAGATTATGCATACTATGTGGACCCATACTTGAAAATTACTAAAACACGAAAATGTCAGGAATTAATTCTGTTATATTTTAATATCTCTTCTTGTTTAGAGTTTTGTAAATTATAGTTATAAATCTTATATAATAATACATTAATTAAAAAACACGATTCTAATGAGAAACATCATTTTAATTAAAAATATAAGACATTAAATATAAAAAAATTTCTAAGAAAAATCGTCACGAAAATCATAATGAAATCTTTTATTCATTTAACAATATGTCTAACCCTAGACTTATATATGTGTGTATATGATTAATTTTTTCCATAAATCTCTTATTTTAGACAAATTAAATGTTTCCAGGGAGTATGTGGTGTCTCGAGAGTGTTCTGGGGGTTTAGAACACAAAAGGAAGGAAAGCTAGGCCAAATTGTACAGGGCGCATGGTTAGCACATGATCAGATAAATCACGGGACATTACTAGGAAAACATTGTATCCTTGGTTATTGGCTTAACTCGAGGATATCAAATGGTAAAAAAATCATTTATATTACAAGGTAACCATGAAACTCATGTCACCATGGTCAATTTCTTGCTAATTGTTTTCTCATTGATTGGAAAACCATGGGGGTAAACTATGTAGCCCTGTAATTTTGAGAAATATTTGAAATTGTTCATTATGGGAATTAAAAAACACATCTGATTTTCCTCCCATTTATCCTCCCCTATGACCATATTATAAAACATATCATCCTAGGAATCTAAGAGGAGATTCTTCATGGATTCTAATCCATATATAGCATTGTTGGTTTTGGATCGATGTTCCAGGTGAGTCTAGTTCCAATCTTAATAAAAAAAAATTTGGTATTGGGTTTACATAATTCTCTTATATCCATATAAATATATAAATACTACATTCTATAATGATATCTAGGTTGGGGATTTAAAGGTGGTATAATCAGGATATAATTATTTGATTATATGTGTGTTCATCAGGAGATTTGGGGTACGTGGTCTACATGTTATATCCCATATGTTATATATATATATATATATATATATATATATATATTTTTATGCATGTGGGGTTGTGTTCATGTTCTCTTTTTATTGTTTTCTTGGATATGTTTTTATGATTTTACATAATCAGTGTCTAAATGAAAAATTGAACCCCACATAATCCCTACTAGATGTGTGGAAAATGAAATGACCAATTTAGGTCCACCCATGAGGTTTTTTGACCATCCAGAGCATGGTTATCTAAAATTTAATGGTTAAAAATGAATTTTGATTAAGAATAGAATAATTAGAAAATGAAAATTGGTCAATTAGAATTTTATGAATGGATTATGATTAGTTTTTTCTTGACTTGTATAATTGATAAGGGGTTGTTTGGTTTGACATGTAAATGTGGTAAATGCTATTATGGGGAATGTACTAATTGAATTGTTAATATTATTATTGAGTTTGGAATTGAAAAATTGAATTGGAAAAATAGTGATGTGATATAAATAATTAATTTTTCAATGGATTGTGTCACAATGTTATTTCACATATTTGTTGTTATGGAATGAGATATGGAAAAATTTAATGGGCAGGGTTGGTAATGTTATGGATTGTTTGTGGTGAATTATTAAATAAACATGTGCAGATAGTTTTTTAGAGTTCTGTATTGACATGAGGATCTATGCGCGTGGTTTAATTTTTATTTATTATATAAACTCTACACCATAATGAAAGGGTTAGGGAAGGGGACATAGATCAATTTCCCTAATAATTTTATTCCACCCAAATAGAGGCTTTGAGGTGTGGATAAATTGGTTGTTGTGATGTGATTTCATATAGTGATATATGGATATGAATTATTTTTATTTTAATTATGATTGATGAATATGAAAAACCTATTAAACATGTAATGAGATTTCACTATGAACTAAAATATGTAACAATAATTGAATCATGATTTAATTTTTAATAAATTAGGGTAACCATATTACTAATGGATAACTAAACTCCCTTTTATTATAATTTCATTTAATTAAAAATTTCACAAAAAATCAGTTTATATAGAATATTTTGTAGAAACTATTGGTGTTGGCCTACTGATATGTACTCACACCTCGGATGGTACTCTATTGGGTTACTGAGCAGATTTCTTGTTTGCAAGTCATGAAAAGGGAGAGGTCCCTATGATTGGAAATCTTGTATGATTTGGGATGTTCATGGATGAGGATTCATTCATGGGGTCCGAATCCTTTTGGGGATTTTTTTGATTTTGTTCACATGGAACTATAACATGACATGAAATATGTACTTTTGTTTTTTGTTAATACTATGTGTTGGGAAATGGTTGTTTCTTAATATCAATATGTTTTTTTATTATATTTAAGATATTCTGTCTAGTTTCTATTGGGGTTTAGAAAGGTGAACAGGTTATAGTTTCCCTATGTCACTTTTAGAACCCCGCTGTTAGTCGGCATCTTCATCCATATATGGAGGTGTGCATGAGGTCTTGTGGTGAACCGGCTGAGGGAACTGTTTTAATTTCATTCATTCCAGTGCTGTTACAATATGGTATTTGAGGAGGTCTATTCGGAGACATGATATTTGGGGAATGGTATACATGACGTTAGGAAGGTGTTGATCCTTGGTAATGAGCACGTCATTGTGAGTTTTTATCCACGTATGAGGGAAACCCCAAGTCATACATGTTGTGAATTGTGGTTCTTGTTGTGTGGTGTTACATTTGACGATATTTCACCATCGGTTGATGCATATTCTTTGTGATGTAAAATTTTTATTATATTTTTCTAATGTATAAAATTGTATGGGGTTGGAATTCATGCATCACTCTAGGATCATATGTTTATATGTTCCAGGAATCATGGTAGGAATGCACACATGATTAGTTTGTGGGACATAAAGGGTAGGATGCCTTATATTTTTTATGAAATTTATTAAAATGGTGTCAAATTAAATGTTGAATATTTTTCAAAATTAATGTAAATTTTTATATAATGAATAGATAATCGTTCTTAATATGGGTTTGTAAGTGGATTAAAGTGTTTTTTAATTTAGTTGTTATATATTACCAGTTTTGAAATTCTGTTGAAGGTAAGGCTTCTAACCGTGTGTGTTAGTTAAAATATGTTAACCATTTTACATAGTAGGTATGGTTGATAGTAATATTTTGTGTATGATATGGTATGTTTGGTTAATATACTTGAATTGGTTTTCTTGTGGATAATTGTGATCCTTAATTTTTTTGAATCATTATGGTTTTTTTCTATATATCATTCCTACCATGGTATAAAAATCCACCATGAAGATGTGTTCTATTTGGGTATTACGATAACATTGTCGAGAATGCTCCTCCAATAGTGGGTAAAGATAACATTGTGCTCTTGTATAATAGAGATGTGCAGTTCCATGAGAAGATAACTGGATTCAAGAAAATGATGGAGTGGTACCTATGGCGGTATGTGCCAATATATTTTGAGAAGACTATGGAGATTAAGCTATAACACCCTCAAACTGTCAAAATAGAGGGAGATCTAGATGAAATAGAGTTCATGATAGATTCTATCATGATGATTCATGATCATCAATACAATCCTTTTGAGAGAAGAGTCATGTTTTCATCATATATGTTGTGGGTCCAAGAAAAGGGTTAGTGGGACACTATTGTTCAAATAGAGAAGGCCTAACAATTATGATGAATGATTTCATGGACATGATTCTTGAGAAATTTTATCCAGAAAAATTAATGAGATTGAATATAATATTATGATTTTTACCCTAGGGTAAATGTTGGTGATTGATTACACTAGTCATTTAACTAACCTCAGAAACCTCATTCTAGTGTTCGTTAGAGATGAGGTAGCTATGTTGAAATGTTTCGTGGATGGGTAGGGTCATGAGATTTGGTCTTAGATGAACATATTCCATTTATAAAAATGTATTAGGTAGTTGTTGAGGCCTTTGTATTAGCTGAGAATATGGTTGGAGCTTTATGTAGTGGAATTGTGATACCAGGTGGAATGGTCAGTTGTGTAGTATCAGATTTCAGGAAGCACTTTATTAGAATATTCAATTGGGATGAATGTGAACAAAGCTGTCCAAAGTGAAGGAATGTTCCTCAGGGTGGTGACCGTGTGTTCTGTTACCAATGTGTCATACTTGGACACATTCAGTGTCAGTGTCCCGACCAACACTAAAGTTCCATTAATTTTAAATGTCAGGTAAATTAAATAGGTTCTATAAGAACCATTGAAAAATGGGAAATAATGGAGGTAATATGTAGATTTATAGTGTGGACAGGGGCCAATCACCCAGTATCAGGCAATCTGTTGAAGCTCCCTAGGTCATAATAGAAGGGGTGGTGGTTGTTTAACTCTTTAGTGAGACTATCCATAGTAGCAGGGCGCTGCAGTGTATGATGATCAGGATGGATCCAGGGTATAGGGGTTGTTCACCTTCACACAGGTTAGTCTACACCTAGAGGTGCTGAGGCTAGACCATCTACCCATCGAGGGAGGATTCTTATTGAATACAATCTCTCTAGTATATTAATTGACACAAGTGTTAGGAATTATTTTAGTTTTACATAATTAGTAGTTTCATATCACCTATCCGTTGATAGTGAGGGGGGGATTATGTCAATTTATACTTTTTTTGGATATAATATTAGGATATTAGAGAATGTAAGTGTAATTATTTGTAGTTTGGTGGATATCATTTTCTATGGAACCTGTTTATCCATGATATATCACGTTTCAGCCCGATTTTTGCTATGGATTGGTTGTTGATGTATCAATCCCATATTGATTATTACTAACACAAACTAAAATTTGTATGTCTTAATGGAGACACTTTTTTCTTTCATGGTGACTGGGATGTTTGATCAGGCCATGTAGGACCAATTTTATTTCATTTTGAAGAAATATCCACCGATGTGGATTTTAATGTGATAGATTAAGGAGGAAGGGAGATACCAACATGCCCTTTTGTAGTTGATCAATTCCAAGATTTTTTCCTGGGGAATTTTAAGGGATAGAACTTGGTAGGGATGTGTATTTTACGATTGAGTTAATACGAGGGGTAGAACCAGTTTTTATTCCACTATATTGAAGGGATCCAACAAAACTCTAGGTACTAAATGTTTTGCTGGAAGAGTTAGATGGAATGGCGTTTATCCATCCTTTTAGATAACCTTGGGGATCTCTTATGATATTTTCCATGAAGACTAATGGATTTTCAAGGTCATATATATAATAAATAATTTTTAATCAGATGAAGATTAAAAATAGTTACCCCCTTCACAAATTTCATGAACTATTTGACAAACTACGGGGGTTCTTTTATGTTCTCCAATATCAATTTTAGATCAAGATACCAATAGTTGAGGGTGATGACATATGACATACCAAAAACATTATTTAGGAGATGATATGGTTCATATGTGTTTTTAGAAAAACCATTTGGGTTGACTAACACACTAAATATGTTTATATAATTAATTAACCAAATATTTAAGCCATTCCTGGATTAATTTTTGGATGTCTTTCTTGATGAAATCATGGAGTTCTATAGAACAGTTTATGATCATTTAATCCATATTGACATCATACTGTGTACACAAAGTGGGCATATGATTTATTTAATGACATTAAAATGGAGGTTCTTGATTTATATGGTGGATTTTATAGGTTATATCATTTCTTTTTCTTCTGTGTCAACAGATCCATAGAATGTGTAGGCTATGATGTATTAGGAGTAGACCAAAATTGTCTCTGATTTTTAAAGATTTCATCAATTGGTCGGATATTATTAATAGTTATTTAGGGATTTTCCCATTTTTGAAGTACCACTCTCAGGATTAACCATGAAGGAAGCTACATTTGTTGTGTTGGAGGCATGTAAGAATTATTTTGAATAGATGAAGAATTCATTGACTAAGACACCGATTATAATATTTCTTGAACTTGGTAAGAGCTAAGCCTTGTTCTGTGATGATTTTGGTGTCGGACATTAGTCATTGTCGATACATGATGATCAGGCTGTGGTATATGGTGTACGATAATTGTACATCATGGAAGATATTACCATAAAAAGACCATTCATAGGTCGGTGTGGTGTATTCCATAAGGTTTTTGGAGGCACTACATGTTGCGAGAGTTTTTTGCGATGTATATTGATTACAAATGTCTTATGTATGTCTTAATTTTGTGTGATCTAAATCATTAAGAGAAAATGTTGGATCAGTACCAAAAATCCTTTGATTTATATTTGGTTTACACACATGGAAAAGGGAATATGGATGTTGATGCTCGGGGATTGAAGAATCCAAACTCAGTGGTTCAGGAATCTAAATCTATGTGGAGAATGATGTAATTGTTTTCTGAGAAGCATGAGAGGGTGCATGATAGGCACAAGAAAATGGACCTGGAATCTATAGTAGCTGAGTATGTACATTTGGGTCATGTGAAGAAGAGTCAGTTTGGGTGGAACTAGAGTGTATTTCTTAGAAAGACTACCATAATGGTGGGGAGTCACATACTAGTCGTGCTATTAGTGAGGAAGTGATTTTCAATGTTTGTGTTTATGGGGTTGTTCTATTATTCATGTAGGAAGATATGATGTCTGAGTTCCATGAATAAAAATTAATAGTGAATATCTATTTTCATGAGATGTATTGTGATCTTTATAGATAGTTGTGGTGGTCGGCAATGATGGAATAATTTGAGGAATATGTGGCATGATGCCTTACATATTTACAGGTAATGGCTGATGATCAATTCCAATGGGTTTTTCGATAGTCAATTTTCTTTCTGAAGTGGATGTTAAGGGACATTATGATGGAATTCATGGTGAATCATCCAATGAAACCAAAAAAGGTTGATTCAGTGTTGTTAGATTTGTATTGGATGATTATGGTGGTATATTGATTTTTGTTCTAGGAGACTTCATTACTAATTAGATGGTTGTATTTTAGGTTAAAGAGGAAGAGTTGTTTCAAGGTGTGCTGATAACTATATTCTGAGATCATGACCCATGATTCAAATCATGCTTTTGGAATTTATAAGAAAGGGTAATTGGTATAGAGGGCTTTGATTATATCATATCACCCATAGAGAGAGGAGAAGTCAAAGAAAACAATTCAGGTATTAGATTATATGTTGAGAACTTGTGTTCTAAATTTCGGTGGTTCATTGGAAAACTTTTTTTTCAATTTTTTTCCTACAACAATAGTTTTCAAGCTAGGTTTTAGTGGGAACCTTTTGAGGCACTCAACAATAGACCATAGAGGTCTTCTCTATTATCGATTGAATTTATAGAATCTCAGTTATTGGGGTCTGGCCTTATGCAATAGTTGTGGGAAAAAGGTTTATTTATCTAGATGTGTATAAAAATGGATCAGAGTAGGAAGACATCATATGCAAACTAGTTTCATCAACATATTGAGATTATGGTAGGGATAGTGTGTTTCTTAAAGTTTCCCCATAGTTGGGCCACCATCAATTCAGATACTGAGAAATTGATTCCTACGTATGTGTGGTTGTTTGAGGTCGTTCAGAGGAACATATGGGTTTCTAATTGATTTGATATCCTACAATGGTACTGTGGATTGAATAATTTTCTTCATGTCTCACAACAATGATAATATTATATTAATCCATCTAATGTGAAAAAATATTGAGGATGTTGACCTTGAGGATAATGAATCATTTTAGGAGCATTAAATTTTCATTGAGAATCATACTGATAAAGTCATTCAGGGGAATATTGTGCCCTTAGTTTTAGTATTATAGAAACATGGGAATGTTAAGGAAGAAAATTTAAAGTGATAACTGGATATGAGGCCACATTTGTCTGATCCCATTCCTTTAGTAACACAGTAATTCATAGGAAAATCTTCTCAAGGGTGAGTTGTTACAATATATGAAGGTTTTATGATCTCATACTCTATAAAGGTGTGTTTTTGATTTATTTTATGTTTTAATTATTTAGGCCATTGAATTGATTCCTAGGAGAATGTGAGTTCTAGGAGGTGTTTGGGGATTCATAACACAATGAAATGAAAATAATGAAAAATTGTGCAAGCTTCATGGTGGGAACACGATCATGTAAACCATGTAAAATTTCCTGAAAAAATGTATAGCATTGATTTGTGTAATAATTCATAGTTAGAACACTATTAGAAAAGTAATTGGGAGATTGTACGGTAACCATGCGACCCATTAATGTTGGAGAAAATAAAAAATTTAACAATATGGGAATTTTGAACCTCACCTGATTTTCCAAAAATCTCTATTCCTATAATCTCTAGTGATGGTCCCTGGAATCCAAATCCTATAAAAGACGATTATATTTTGATAGAAATATGTTTTGAGTTTTGTTGGTTTCATATCAACGATTTATGTGAGTCGAATCCATAAATTGTTTCTATATTTGGTTTATGGTATTCATAATTCTGTTATCTTCCTATGAAGCTCTATATACCTCTTCCTTATAGGGAGGTCATAGAATATTATTCTTAAGGTGGTTGAATGAAGATATAATGAAACAATTAAGACTTTGTTGGTCAATATATTTGAGGAAGGTGGTTTACATGTTACATCCCAAAGTTATAATTATATATTCCTAGTGGGTTTATCTTATTTTTGTCATCTTGTTGTATCCTTTGTCCTTATTAAATTTTTTGACACAATAGGTGTTTAAATGACATATTGAACACCTCAAGATCCCCATTGGGTGCATATATGATAACATGACCAAATTAGGGCCACCCAAGGGCTGTTATGACCCTCCAGAATGTGGTTAATGAAAATGGAATGTGTGAAATTTACTTTTGATTTGGTAGATCCCATTGATAACATGTAAATTGGCTGATGTGATGATTAAGAATGGGTTATGGGTAGTTGTGTTTTGATGAATGTAATCGATAATCAGACAATTTTTATGATATGAAAATGTGATAAATGAGATTAATGGGAAGATACTAATTAAATTGTGTATATTCATAGTTAGTTAGTCATGGAAAATGGGAATAAGGATAATATTTAATGTGATATAAATTATAATTGCATGAATTAATAATTTTAAAACATTATATTATATATTAGTTGTTATTGACTAGGATATTGCAATGGGTAATCGATATAGTTGATAGTGATGTAGATTTTGTGTGGTTAATGGATAAATATGAATGTGCGCATGGATTAGTAGAGTGGGGTTTTGAATTCTGGTTCATCAACAGGGGTATGATTTAGACTGATTCTTTATACTCTACCCCTCAGTGAATTTTTTATGTTAGGGGATAGAGCTACATTCCCCTAACTGTTTCATTCGACTAAAATAGAGACATTTTGGTGAGGATAATGTGATTTTATTGATGTTATTACCCCTCATGATAGAGGTAAATGACTAATTCATTTTGAATAATGATTTATGAATATGAATAATCCATTTAACATATTATTAAAGTGAATCAAGAACAAAAATTTGATACATGTATTTAATCTAGATTTAATAATGGAATAAATGATGGGAACCTTGTTACTGGTGGATACCCAAATTGAATTTTTTTTCTTGTTATTTATTTAAAACTCTTATTAACATGTTGCTTAGAATTTTTATTTTGTATAATGCATTGGTTTTGTCATAATGAGATGTACTCATACCATACTCGATCCACCATTAGGTAAGTGGTAAAATTTCATGCTTGTTGGTTAAGAAATATGCAAGGGCCATATTCTTGGGAAATGAGTGGGAATTTGTATGTTAATGGTTGGGGTTTCTAACATCGATTCAAGACCATTTTTTTATTTCGTTATTTTTCCTGATTTCGGGGTTTGATCACATGGAAGTGAAACGTGACATGACATATTTATTGATGGTTTTGGATTATATGTAATTTCTAGAGAATGTTATTTGTGAATTTGTATTGGATTATTTATTGTTTCTTTTCTTTTTTCCTTTTTTAATATGGAGTTTAAATTGTAACAGGTTATATTATCTCATTATGTCTATTATACCCTCACTACTATTTTGAAACCTATATGTGGGAGGTGTTATTGAGGTCATATGGTGACCCGGCTTTGGGCATTAGTTTAATGGCTCTTGGGTCAGTGATGTAACACATCCATTCAAGACAGGAAAAACATATATAAAATATATTATCTCAAAAATACTATTAATTAACATTAATAATAAAAAATAATTATTCTAATAAAAATCCAGATACCCTATGAAGAACCTTATAATCTAAACATACGTTTTACCAAAAATGTAATAAATTTTCAATAAAAAATTCTTTCAAAACATTTTAAATAAAATTACATGCATGAAAAATATTTAGATAGCATTTTAAAATAATGTTTTTTCCATGGGAAAATATCTTAATAGAACCCTCATAAACTCTTTACAAATCAGAAAAATCATACAACTAATATCACAAATAATTATTTGGAAATAAAAATATATACCCAATGAATTGGAACTCAATTTGGGTGTACCCATCATATAAGATATATCTAATTCATTGATGAGATATAATTGGATGTTACCGATAGTTAAAAAAAAATAAAAATGGATAATAATAAGTATAAAATAATTAATTTTTAACCTTTTAATAACAAACCTATTGGAATTCCCATTTATTCGCCTATAAAAAAATATCATTCAGATATCAAAGTACACATTTATTTGAAAAGACTTTATTCAACACTAAAATACCCAATATGGAATTTATGGGATGTATTTTTATAAAAAATGTAAAATATCAAGGAAATATAAAAATAAAATAATTGTAATATTGAACGGAAAAGTAATTATCGTTGAATACGTTAAAATAGACAGTTCCTTTCGTTCTTTTTTAATGAAATATAAAATATATGTAAATTTATTCAATTAAAAACCAACTATATTAAATTCATTATTGGCATTAAATTTCATGTATAAGTATAGTATTTCATTAAAATTTATATTTTTTAATATACATGAACATAGAAGTGAAATATTTTGGGAATAAATCATAAATGTTTAAATATGTGGTTTCATGTAAAAGTACCCATTACTGTGAACCCAAATCATCTCATACAGTATATAACATCCTTTATAATAACTATATGTTTATTTTTTATTATTATATTTTTTAATCATTTTTCTTATTTATTTTATTTAATATCTCACCATTATATGAAAATTTAGTTAAATATTAATGATCATATCAGTTGTTTTGAGAGTATTAGATGAATATGTAAAACATGTTTTCAGTAGGTTGATATGTTCAAATTGTTAATAATTAAATGATATCTAGATTAATAATAATTAAATATTTAGCATATTTATTAGTAAATTATACGTTTAACTGAAATAATGACCAATTATTATGAAAAATTAACAACATTACAATACTATATATATTAGTTTATATGTACCCATGATTCATGTTTCCATTTTTCTATTATCACTATATAACGAAGGTAAGTATTATTTTGTAATTATTGAATAATTATAATATCAGAAATACTAAATTATTTATTTAAATACATACATACATACATATATATATATCATTAATTTTTTTTGGTGATAAATAAACACATCACATTATGGAGGAGACAGTAGACACATATTCATGAATGAATTTATCATTTATCATTGAATAGATATTTAAAATATAAAATATTAATTTTATTTATATAATGATAAATATTTTATTAATGTAATATATAAAAATTAATTCCATCATTATAACCATCTATGATAGGTGGTGAGGGAAAATTAATTACATCGGTTCTCAAGGAGGTAGTCCACTCAACAGATGAATGATGGGATTATTTCCCGTTTTATAGAATATGATATAGAGGTAGGTTTGGTATTTAACAATATAAATTAATCATTTTATGTTAGTTATTATTTTTTTATATTATCATTGTAAAATAAAATTTTTTTGAGGTGGAAGAAGAAGAATGAAAAAAAACATTCGGTTAAAAATGATACATATTCTTTTAAAATCCACTTTTAGATTATACCAAATACATTCTATGATTGGATTCATGATCAATCAAAGTATAATATGATGTGTTTACAAAATTATGGATGGTAATTTTTTAGGTATTTTATTTTAAAAAAAATAATGTGTGATGTAGAAAAGGGAGAGGGCGTCCTTTTATATGTAGGGAAGTGTGGACTTTTTTTAAATACAAAAAAAATAATTCAATAATTCAAAGCCAATATCCTAAAAATTGCATTAAAAATTGACAAATAATGGACTGGAGGGAAGATAATGTCAATAATAACCTCCACCGTAAATGAAAAAACATGTTTTAGAAATGTTATTCCCTAATAACTAATGTTACCCATTTAAACATTTTAGTTTTAACCTATGTTAACATGTTTTCTACACTTTAAGGGTCAATATATTCACTACATATGGAAAATTTTTACATAATTGTACTGTGGATGATATCTTCAACCATATTTTAAAAAGTATTCTGATGATATGGTTTTTGTAAATTTTAAATCAACAAATAAAATATTTTCTATTATATATCATGAATAATGTTAATATTGAAAATATTTAATTAATTTGGCTTTCAAAATAGAAATATAAAGAAGGAATTCAAATATATACCATAAACACATAATGAAAATGTTAATAATATATAAAATATTTACGTAATAAAATAAATCATTCAATTTTTATTGCTTTTAATATTTATAAAATTATTTAGATTGAATTACATTTATTTAAATAATCACATAGTTTGTGTTTAATAAGAAATAAAGTAAGTTTTTAAATGACCATAAATTATAAGTAAATTATTATGATGAATTAAAACTATTTAACATCAAAATTTATGTGTATATATGAAGATTGTTTTTTATCCCTATCATATAAACTTATAAAAATTAAAAACCAAAAAGAGTCATTTTTTCCTATCATTAAATAAAGTAATATAATGGTTAAAATAATATTAATTCTAAAAAAGGTCATATATTAGTGTTTATTATGAATACATAAGAATTAAATTTATCCTTTTAAAAATATGCATGTTTTATAGTAATTTTTTTTAAATATTATTTTTAATATTAATTTAACTATTTTAATTTTACCATGGGGACAATTATTTACTATTGGTAATATTTATAATGAAGAAACGTTAACTTGATCATATTATATAATATTATTAATTATAATTCAATTTATTCAATCTATTTTAATAAATTCAATTCAATTTAGTAAATTAATTTAATTTAAAAAATACCCCTCTAGAAACAACCAAAACATATTTTTCAAAAAACGTTTTTCAAAAAAAAATATTATTCAATATTTACTATATGAATAGTAATTATCATTATATGAATTTACATACATATATAAGTATAATTTATACTTCTAATAAATTTTTTTTACTAATTATTATTTTTAAAATTAATTAAACTATGGAAACCTTACACAAATTAAAACAATTTATAGAAAATTAATTCTTGATGGCATGAAAAAATAAAGCTAAACTATATTATGAAAATGATTTAAATCTAAATAATTAGATAAAACATCAATAAATAATACATACATTACATGAAATAAAATCTATGGAATAATGGGACTTTTAAAATAATTAATTTATTGAAAATTTATGATATTTTTTTTAAAAATATATATATTTTCAACTATTCAATAAAAAATCATTATTTGCAAAAAAATGATGAAATTTCATCAAAATTTAATATTGATATTTTTATTTAAATTTTTTTTGCCATTTTATGAAATAAATTTCCTAAAATTACATGAAATTTAATTCAATATTTTCTAAAAAAAATAAAATGAATTTCATTTTTGAAGAAAAACACTTTTTTATGACTACAATTACATTTCTAAAAAATGATTGATTATTTGCAATGACTTTATCAGTAATTATATGTTTAGCAGTATATATATATATTTATATTTATAAGATATTTAATACTATTCATAACATCCAATGTAACAGCAATGTTATAATTTTCTAAATTATATATCTATATTTTAAGTTTTTTATGTTTGGTGTTGAATATCTTGTATGACATGTAACATAGATTAATTTTCTAAAATATTGGGTCTGTAATATCCTCCCCACTATTAATAAATTCGTTCCTAAAATATTATAAATGATATATGTAATCAATATATATATATATTAAAATAACTTTAATGAAATCACAAATCACAAAAAGGGTTAATAAATCTTCATACTCATAATAGATAATACAAAATACAAATGTTAAATAAAATAACAAACCAATCTATTTCAATATTAGAAAAAATAAGTGTGATTTGAAACTGTTGGCTTGGATGATAAGTTTAATTCAAAAATTATGATGTAATGTTATAGATAACATTGATAATATGAAACTATAAAATCATGAGAATGTTTACAACCCCTACACCATAAACTAATGTGGTATGAAAAGACAATAAAGTTTATAAAAAATGATTGTTATATAATTAAATTTGTTTTTAGCTTATTTTACAAGATTAAATCAATACCTTTTACTATCTAGACTAGGAATCAATAGATTTATAATAACATGATACATATACTTTTTTCTTTTATTCAAATTCTTACACAATCTCATATTTTTTTTAAAAAAATTGAGTTTTAAATATGATTTTTTCATACCTAAAGCAATAATATCATATTCTAACAGAACAAATAACCCACAAAAGGAGACAATATGTATTTTTTCATTATAAATTAACCAATTCCAAAAAATTTATAATAATAAAAGACATTTCTTAAAATAAATAAACTAGAATGTCATTAATTTCCACACTTAAATAATGACACCCAATGTTATAACTAAATATTTCAATAAATATCTCATCATGAAATTCCTCAAAAAATTTCGGACTATAATTGGAAACATAAAATCAGAATAGTTTGATCACATATTTTTTTGAGATTTATTAAATAATTATATTTCAATAACACCAATGACTTTTAGTATGTGATTCCAAAAAATATATATATTACCTTATCATATAAACATCAAGATTAAATAATGATTTCAATAAATAAAATGAACCACTGTATAAATATTATAAATTCATATATACTTCCAAAATATAAATAAAAAATTATTACTCAAATAAAATCACATAATTTTTGGTTTTCCTTAACAATATAAAATTCCAAAAATCATGAACAAATTCAGAAATAACATTATTCATCTCCCACCATATCATTTTATAATCACATAGATATCTAAAAGATAAGTCATATGCACTAAAAAAATTATTTATCATTATTATTAAAACAATTTTTTTTGAAAAATGACATCTTACTAACCCAATAATTACATAGGATTTTTGAAGGTGTTTTACCCTAGTATTCCTTCGGTTAAGCATTCATACCCCATGGCCTTACTAAATGTAAAAAGATTTACTTTTTCAAAAACTATACTAAAAAAATTTAAATAACATTAAAATAAATTTGATGAACATCATAAAAATAATTTAAATTATAAAAAATTATATAACCCAAATGATTATTATCATTGTTATAATTATGTCTACAGAAAAATCCATTATCATATAAACAACATTTTTAAATATAAAACATATGGTTATATATACCATAAAAATTAATAAATAATCAATAAGTGCATGTAAGAGTACTCAAAAAACATAAATAATTAACTAATATTAATTAATTTATACTGAAGATCATCCATAAATCAACAACTACATCTTAAATATAAAATTATTACATGTAGACAACTTAATCAATCAACATTTGTTAAAATCCATTAACCACAATTTTCTATCTTATTTCATTTTAATTACTACATATAAAGAAAAATAGGAATCATGTCCTATGATTAAACAATTTCCAAACACAAGTAATCATATATTCAATACATTTCATATAGAATATTTTCTTTCCTCACTATCAACTATATTGAAATTGGTTAATACTAAAAATTTATATACATAGTAATGTCGATCCATTTATTATTTATTCCCTCTAGGAAAATAATTTTTATAATTAATAAACTGTCAACATTTATAAAGTGTATTTTATACTGTGGGAATAATTTTAGGCCTCTTTATGGAATTAATAGAGCACATTCTTTTTCCAATGATAGATTATCAATTTATTCACTATATTTCTATATAATAAAATTCAGTCCATTGAAGACATTTTCCAATGTTACAATTTACACGATATAAAAAAATTGGATGTGTAATTTTTTTTACTTTTATGATAATTACCTGAAATTCAATTAGGCATAATTTTTATCGTATTTTTTTCATTATAAAAATCACCAAGGATCATGTTATTAATATTACAAGATAACTAGTGAAGAATAAAAACATGGTTTTCTATAATACTCTAATTCCATTCGGTTTCACATTCTTAGATCCAACACATTTTCTACTAATTCCATTCTTATTTTTGTCCATTCATTATTGACCATTTTACATAAATTAAAATGATTAGATTGAGTTTATCAAATTAGACAAAATAAGTGAATGTATAAGAGGATAAATACTAAGATATATGTTACCATGAAATTTTCTATTTAAGTATTTATATTTAGAAAAAAATGACTATAATTATCCATAGAATAAACACTTTTTGTTTTATAGATTATTTTTTATACAAGATCAAATGATAACCAATATTTTAATTTTATCTAAATAATTCATCTGATACCAACAATAAGGGACAATCCATAATCTTTATATAATATTGAGTTCTTTATAATAGATAATTATATTATGTTTGAGGTAAATTTCATATTTAGTGTTTTAGATAATTTTGTCAAAACTAACATATAAAAAACAATTTATTAAATTGTGGAAATTTTTTATGAGTGTCCATTTCATTGTAATATAATATTTTTATATCAAAACATGATTTATTTTCATGATGAATATTCATCAATTTAATCATGAATACATAATTTCAATTTACTATTATTAAAAATGATTTATATTAATTTCGAAATGTGGGATGAGAACCAAAATTTCAATAAGGGAGACATAAATGAATAAATAAAATAGTATAATGAAAAACATGAATACCTAGGAGGAACCATTTCGTAAAAAAAGTAAATTTTTAGTAAAACCCTATCTTCATTTTTTCATTAAATAGTTCAGAATCTTACATTTTGGAATAAAATTATATCAATTGAACCTCATTGTTAACATATGAAATACAAAGAGGATACTTGTTAAATTATTTATATTATACCACTTTAGAACTCTTAATGTTTGAATAACCGTATTGATATTATATAATGAAATTCATTGTATAAAATAATCATTACATGATGAAGTTGAGTGTTATATGGTATCACTAATCATAAAAGCTATATAGGGATCAACCATAAGCTATAACGGAGATGCCCAAATATTATAAAATTTTCATAAGGTCTATAATTTTAATTAGGATAATTTATATTGAAATGGCTCAACATAAAACCCTTTCCAAACTCTTTTAATCCTATAAGAAAAAAATCATGTATCAAAAACTGCATTCCATTGAAAACCTAAATTTCAAATCCAAAACAACCTTAAATTTGGAAATATAGGATAAATATTAATAGTACCTGAATTATTTTAATGGAATCTAAACATCAAGTAACATTTATTGTGGGAGAATAATGCATTGTTTACATATGCATAATGAAATAAAAAAATCTTTTTTCTATTTTAATGAAAGTCAATCATTCTGTAAAAATATACATTTTTGAAATAGGTTGTAAGAAATTAAAAAAGTTATTAAAATATCCATTATTAATATATTATATACATATTATGTTATTCAGAAATTTATTTATAATACATGGACATAGAGGAGTAATATTTTCAAAATAATTGATTAATTATTTAAAAGTTGGTTTTAAGAAAAATTTTACCTTAAACTGAGTCCAAATAAACTTATATTTTTATTATAATTTAGAATGATATACATATGTTAATATTAAATATATTTTTTTTCTATTTTTATTATTCATTTTATTTTATCTCTTACAATGTTATACAGAATTATTTTTTCCTTGTTATTCATTGCGAATGTTTTTATAGTATTCAACTTATATATATAAAATTAAATTTGATTGATTACTAGGGTCCATGATTTCATTATTCCATTATCTATGGAATAAAAAAATATTTATCATATAAATATATATATAAATTTTACTTTTAAATTCATTCATTAATAATGTTTATGAATAGTGAACTATGATACAATCCTGGATATGGTAGGTCAAACGTACACATGAGTAAGGTTTCCATATTTTAAAAAATAATCATAGAAATAATATAAGAATTATATTACCAATATATAATTAAAATAATATAATAATTTACATATTATTTTTTAAAACAAAATTACCTATAAATTTAATATGATTTAGTGATGAAACAATTTTCACATCACTTCATGGTGGAGGTTGTCGAGAAGTATGTAGTAACAATTTCAATATTATTTATTTATATTAATGGAATGAATTAAATGATATATCATATTTTAATAATGAATAATTTTTCATTAATATAATATAATAAAATTAAATTAATTTTTAGATCATATTGTTGGAGGAGATGATGGAAAATGAATTACAATTATTAAATATACTTTAATCTTCCGTACACATGAATGATTGTATCATTTCCTAATTGATGGAATGTGATATGGATTTATAATATTACATCCATATAAAAACATAATATTATATGTGAAATATTTCTGATATTATATAGAAATATTTTAATAATATTTGAATGATGTGGATGAATAACTAGAACAAAAATGTTCGGTTAATTATAATACTTATTCTATAGTATATTTATTTATGATTATACAAAAAATCATTAAAATTTTATCTTAATGAAAATACATATGAATCTAGGATGTGTGGATGGAAAAAATTTCTAGATTTTGGTAGATATTGAATGAACCTAATGGAAATTGATGTGTAAATAATACAGGAGAGGGATTCCATTTATATGATAAGGGTCGTTTATTTTAATACCCAAAACTATTCAATAATGGGGGGTCATTTTCAAACCATGTGGCTCCAAAATATAAAACTAATGAAATTTAGTGTATATAATATATTTCCACATCTCCACCAACAAATAATTAATATGTTTTATTCATGTTGTTATTAAACCTCAAAGGTTACTCATTTTTACTGTAACAACCCAAAAAGTGTTAAATAAAAATCCCATTATATCTAATTAAATGTATTATAATTTAAAATGGATATATAAAACATTTTCACCAAGATTTTTTTTCTATATTTGGATTTTAAAATACTGTTAAGAATTATTTCTATTGCTAATGATGTAATTGAAAATTTATCAAAAAACTAGTATAAATAAAAGGCTTTTAAAATCCTATTTAATCTGACAAAGATTTTGATAAACTCATCATGTTTAATTATTCCATAAAAAGCCCATTTGTTTGATATTGGAAAAGAGGTAGCATCCCTGGTCTTCGCTCTTTCCCAAGTAGATCCGAGATGTGCCAGGAGTCTATCACCATCACAAAAATTATACTTTAGCCATATGTAGGTATTATAAAGGGATATGTAACAAGACCCTAGCACTATGATTATGTGCATTATTTTTGTATATAATAAATAATAAACATTTATTTAATTATTGTTACATTGTAACATGTTTTTAAAGAAAAAATGGTATTTTAAGTTAAAACTCAATTAATAAATCTGATTTAGTGAATTAATGGATTTTTAAATTTAATAATATTTTTATAAAATATTAACACTAAATTAAATTTTCTTAATCATAAATGATTGTATAATTCTTATTGTAATTTATATTATGGTTATAAATCTGTTTTTGTCAAAATCTCATCAATTTTCAATAAATGACGGTTTTTATTTTAAGAATGAACATTCACATACTTAGAAAAATATTTAGATAAAATGAATATTATTTTTTGAATCAGGATGTTGACATTAACTAACGGTTAATTTTTCATAATTTTCAATGATATTCGAATTTTTGGGTAAAAAAATTTATACAATTAGAATATATATTGTCTTTTATGACATCATAATAAACAAATAGTTATGTAATAAAATACTATAAAATGCTTATTTTTCCACTATATGATTTACATTTAAAATAATAATTTTTTTGAATTGTTTGATTAATTTAATGGTGCCTTAGTGGACACACCAAGACTTATAAAATATGTTAAATTTTTAAACTAATTTCCATGAGTGTGACTCACCACCACATAAGAAGGCCCAATATTTTAATATGATTGACCATTAGACATATAAAATACTTTTTTCTACTCCAGTTTGTCAAAAATCATCAGATTGTGTTTGGTTTTTATTAGTTTAATGTGTTGTGTCCAGAACCTAAATAATAAATAATTACATCTCATTATCTATTTAAACCCACACAAAAACTCATTCCTCCTAACTCAAACTATTTGATGCTCGACCAACCCCCGCCCTACTATATCTATAATCCCCCCATGGTTCCCCAATATCCCATGAAGTCTCTCTCAAGACTCTATCAAGACATTGTGATCACACCTCCAACTAAGGGATCCTCACATACCATCCTTCCATATTTATGTCCATGTTTCCTTATATTGATATTATAGTACAATAGAACACCCCTTGGATCATGGGGGGAAATAGGGTGTCAAGGTTTTATCTACATTAATGGATCGTGTTCCAATATTGCTAAGAACTTGTTTAAACATGTACAATCGATATGTATATTAATTAAAATGTTCACATGCATACGGAGAGCATAAAATTTTTTACATTGTTCACCACTAAGAGATACATCCAAGTAGAATACACTGATAGGTTTTTGGTCCTACCTAATTCCACTATTCTTCACTAGTTGTAGATTTCAATGGTTTGGGAACAGACACACTGTCCTAGACTCACTGCCAAAATATTTAGGGTTCGATCAGTACTTCCCTCAGGTCACTCCCCTTGATTACCCCAGGCACACTACCTTGGGTTATATCCCACTCAGTTTATAGGCATGAATGACTCTTCAATAGATAAGCATGGATGTCTTTGTCTACTATTCAACATGAGACATTTCTTTCATCAGATTCCATAATATATGCTCTTTTGTATTCAATATTATCCTTTAGTTGACTTACTAAATTCACTAAATATCCTTCTTTTCTTCTTGTCCAGAATCAAAAAATCATATGTGATTTTTCAATCTATGAAGATCATCTCAAAAAATAATTACCACAATTTTATACGTCAAATGATTTAAAATCATTAATTGGGAACACTTTGTTCTTCTTCTTCTTCTCTTTCATTAATTCCTAAAAACAAAAACAATTTTTATCGACATACTTCATTTTTCTAGGTGGAAATGAATTTAGTTACACGTATTGTTCTTCTTTTGTTCTCAAATCACAATGAGGTTGTTAAACAGCATCCGTGTGTTCGGTAATACTTCTCTTCGAAGAACTAGATGGTTTACGGTACTTCCTTCCATGCGAAGCATCTTCGAGAGTGCTACGAACATGTAAAATGGCCATGGGACCCCCATTTTTTTGCTCACCCATCTAGGTGTATTTCATGTAAAATTCAGAAATTGCAGGTAAAATCATATTTGGGTGCGAAAAATCCTTTTCGTACAACTCTTTTTTCTACTGAGAACATACTTTTTTTCACAACACATTCTTTTCTGTAGAATAATTCTACTTTTCCCACACCCCTCTTTAGTTCGATTTTTCCTCATGTTAGAGCTCGATATTTTCTTAATTATCAATCATACCCAAATAATAAGGGTCACCTATTATTTATAGGCATTTTCGACACTCCATATAAAACACTAATCCTTGCATAAAACCCTGGTCACACGTGAAAAAATTATTTCATGTAACAACATATTTAGCACACATTCTTTTGTTTTAAATGTTCTTTATTCAATTTCCATTTTATCTATTCTAATATCAAAACACCCCTTTTGCACGATATTATAAATAATGTTCCATATTTCACAAAAAACCAATATTTCACAAAACCTAATTTTTTGCACACTTTGTTAAATTTTTCATGCCCTTCATGCCTTTTCCAACTTTTGATGTTCTGATCTTGAAACATCAATTGCTAGCAACTATTCAAACCCAATTGAATTTATCACACAACATTATCTATCAAAAACATGGGTCGTAATCTTCTGATTTTTAGGCCAAAATGTTTTGCAAACACTGGAGAATAGTGCCACCTTTAATATATGCTTCGATGATAATATTCATGCTTTTCCCCTTATTTTGAAACTTCAACAACCCTTTTTCATTCATCATAAACTCCACTATCTATATATATCCTTCAATAGATAAGCATTAGAATCATTTGAGTTTCAATGGAATGTACTATAACTTCTAGGTCTTCCACCAACATCATTCCCTCCAATAAAAACTATATATAACTGGAATCACGATTACTCCACATTCCTTCATAAGGGTTTCATCATAATTTCTTCTAAATTATGATATATATGAAATAAAAAAAATCAATGAATCATCTTATTTTAATGCAATGTGTAATTCATGGCCTTCTCAAAATTCCATAACCTTCCACACTCTCTCTTATTCTTCAACCATCATTATCTAATTTATGCAAATCATATGTCTATATTATTCAAGTAAATTAATTCTTAATTATCATACAACCATAAATAATATCATGGTCTTATTCTAATCCTCATTCCTTTTAAATCATCCTCAGACCGATGATACATCACCATTCTTCATTGTTGTCCACAATATGTCACCTTTGACACAATTTCATGGAACTTATTATTAGATCAAAAGATTTATGTATTTTCATTCATACATTTAAATGGATTTAATCTTCATATCCTTAATTTTGATATTCACTGTCATCTATTAACAAAAAATACAACCTTATTCATAAATTCATCCCATCTTTTGTTCCATTTTATTTTAAATTTAACATTTTGGGTTGTGATTTTCCACCTCCCTTATAAATTATCATTTATATTGGAATGATGAGAGACCCCATTATCTAACCTTAATTCCTCCATTATACATCCATTACCATTCCTAAATTTTGTAAGGGATTCCTCTCTCCACATTTAAATTAAAGAAATTCTTTGATATTTTGCATCAAAATTCCATTACATATGTTGGGATATTATTTTCTATAATACTGTTAATGTCCATTTCATGTATAAATAATGAGAGACCCCTTTCACTCTCATCAACATATTTTACTAGATATATATGATTTTGTTATGCTACTAATGTTACACAATAATTTCACATGATGTAAATATTGTGTATGTAAATACAATATTCATTTCTCTATCCAGGGTATTCGCCTTTATTCTTTTGTACATGTTGATTGAGGAGATAAATTTATGCATTCCATATCTTTTATTCCTGGAATAAATTATGATGCTTAATCAATCTATGTTTTATGATCTATGTGGAACAATTATGCATGAAATGTGATTATTAAGAAGGGTATTCCTTAATAGTACTCTAATTCATTTGAAAAATAATAATATCATGATATTCCCTATGAAATGACGGATTACTCATGATAATTGAATTAAAATTTTGGTTACATCATAATAATTCATGTGTAATAATGGTTTATGAATGCTCTATGTGGAATGATCCTTGGATCAAGATAATATCATGGTAATTTTTTCCATATTTCAATGTTCTAATAATCATGCAATATCAGGACATTATCTTCATGTTTATCTTATTACCCATTGATATTCATATTTCCTATCATGTATTGTATTTTTAATTTTATACCATTTTTACTCTATTTATGGGCTTTATATATCTCTCTTTTCTTATTCATTTCCTTAGGTTATCCCCAACAATTCTAAGTATGAAAGAATGTTATGGTCATGTAAAATATGTTTTCAATTATAATGACGATTTGTTATGTCTCAAGTTTTCATGAAATGTTACCAATTTTTAAATAAACTATACCTCTTCATCCTTTTTGTTATATTAACTGAATTTTTATATAATAAATCATGATTAAATATGTAATAAATACCATGATTGTTATTGTTTGTATGAGAGGATAGTTTTAGTTATTTTTTGGATTAGGAATAGAAAACCCTATTTAAATCCTTAGGGATATGACTAAGTATAAAAAAACAAATATAAATTTATGTGAATATACCGTATGATTTTTATAAAAAAAAAATAAATCCCTATCTAGATACGAACAAGTAGAGGTGGCTCTTGTATAGATATATCTAGAGGTAAAACCTGAAAAAACTACTCTGTGCTATAATTTAATAGGAATTGGTGCATGAAAAATGGATTTTAAGCACTATTGGTTTGACACACCCAGGTGATTAATATTTTTAAATTCATTAGCATAGTATGAAAATTTATTAAGAGAATAAAAAAATTCCCATATGAATATTTTTTGTGAAGTAGATCATAGATAACATATATTGAAGCCTATGAATTCATATGTTAAGGAAACAACTGTAATTTTTTTGTTATCACTTTTTTCATTGGATTACCCATTATGTGATACCCCTAGCTATCATTTTATTCTATACAATGGCTAGTAATAGGAGGGATCAAGATAAAAACTGATGTGAAGAACAATGTGATGACTGTTTCAATGAGATTCCCAATCCGATGGGAGTGTGAATCATAAACAATGTCATGATACTCTATCTGTTAACTCAGGTTTTGAACAGAAGAATGGGTCATTAAGAATTCTGACCCCCACCCTATCAAATAAAAATTCTCAATCGAGATCATAATTAGACAAATTCCTCTTATATTAAATGGATTAACTGATCTCTCAAGAATAGAAAAATGGGTCATGTCTATGGAGAAGATCATCTCTATCATTCAATGTTCTGAACTAGAGAATGTTCTTCTCACTACTTATCATATATAGGGTGATTATTATCACCGGTGGGCATTGATAAAATATAATATTCCTATGGAAGATATTGATGAATTGTAATGGAATGATTTCTATAAAATCATTTAAGATAAATATTACTCACACACCATCCGACACAAGAAGAAAAGGTATTTCCTTTACCTTATACAAAAGGGATGACGAATCAATCAGAGCATATGAGGAAAAATTTACAAGGCTTCTATAATATGACTATGGATTTTTTGTTACCCCTGAATGAATGGTTTACCACTTCTTTGGTGTGATAAAACATAGCATACATAAATCCATTGAGATCTGTGGCATCAATATCTATGACAAAATTCTTCGATGCCTCCTCATAATAAAAATGGAGATCAGTGAATCATGGGGGTATCATGTGGATATGAAGAGGAAAGTTGAATTTAATTCTGGTTTTTCAATGGATAAATCCAACAGTGCTATGAAATTAAATAATCCAAGTTTCCAATGTTGTGGAAAGATGCAACCTAGAAATAGGTTGAAGGTGATGAGGAAATGATTTAGGTGTAGAAAACAATGGAACCTATCCATTAATTAATTACATGAAAAACATGATACTAACACAGTGGAGAGGAACACTCTATTCGACCCTCAATATACTATTCGTTTCTTAAACGTCAATGAACCTAACAAACTTGAAAATATGTTCCTTAAGCCATGGATTCTTTTCAGAAACCAACATCCTCCGAGGAAAATATGGTATGATTTTTCAATCAGTACTACCGAAGTGAACCCTAAAAAAAATTGATGATAGATATCCTTTTTATTCATTCACGAATAGCAATCATACATTTTGATAATTTCTTACAAATTCATTTATATACTAAATGTTTAGTTGAACAATCCCAAAACCACCACAAATTATGGAAGTAGAGATGATAGTGAGAATGAAAAATGTTGAAATCAATACATCCCATGAATATAACTCCTCCCCAATTAAAATATAGGGATTTATATTCCTGATGATCATTTTTATAGCATATATGGTATAATTTCATGTAATTATTTTCATGAATTTCCTTTCTCTATAGAGATCCAACATAAATTTCCATGAGAGGGAAATCACTCTCCATATGGAGAATCGACACTGGATTCTATAAAAGTGGAAGGATGAGGATGAATCACATTTAGAAACATCATATCAAACATGGATATTACTACCCTGTGAGAACACATTACTTTATCAGATGATTGAGTCTATGGAGTAAACCATCGTTGAAGACAGGGCTACTGTGACTGGATTTTCTAAAGTGTATCATGAGGGAATTTACTTCTATTCCTCCTAGTAGAGATGTTGAATTGATGATTGATCTTGAAACTTGGGATTTAATAATATCCAAGACATTATTTGTAATGGTTATTGTGGAAAATGAGGATATAAATAAAAAACTACTAGAGAATATGGATAGACGAATTATACTCCTAAGTGCTTCACAATGGGGTGAAGTTAGACCTTTTGGATAATAAAAATGATGGTTCAATTCAATTTTTCATTGATAATCATGATATCAAACAATTCATGATAAATAATAAGTATACTATTCTTAGTAATACCTAGGACTACATTTTGTACAAGGTATGGGTACTGTGTATTCTTAGTGATGCCTTTGGACTCACTAATTCTCTAGAAACTTTCATGGAATTGAAAAATAGAGTCTTTAAATATTACCTCAAGAAATTTTTGGTTTCCATTATATATAATATTTTAATAAACTCCAAAACCAAGGAGGAAGATGGGGACAATCTAAGCACTATACTAGATTCCATGAGAAAGGAGAAGATCTATGTAAAGTATATGAAGACTATGTTCTAGTAGAAGGAATCTTAATTCTAGGGTCGTATCATGACAATCAATGGGATATATGTGGACCCCTCCAGGACAAATGCAATTGAGGGATGGCTGATGACATCATCTATGACAGATATCTGTATCATTCATTCGTTTGCTGGAAATTTTTTCCAAATTCTAATAAACTTGTCATGATTGTCAAACCCTCTTACCAATATAACTCAAAATGGTGTCAAGATTTCATGGAGTGAAAAAATGTGATGATTGCATCAAGGATTTTGAAAATAGGCTAATCAATTCCCTCGTTCTCACACTACCCACAGGTGGAAAACTTGTTTTGGTATCAAGTGATTCTTCAATGAAGGTAATGTGTTTTGAGTTGATATCAAATGAAAAAATCAATTCCTATAATCTTGAAAATTTTATGCTCATGGGAAAAATTATCCAAAACATTATCAAGAGTTGGATGATGTGATATTTTCTCTTAAAATTTCATGACCATCCCACTTTGTGGAGATGTTTAAAATGTATATGGATCAAAATAGCCTCATGTATATATATTCACATACAGAGATTTTATCATGTGCCTATGATTTAAGTTAGATGTGATAAAATACTTTGATATCTCAGTCCATTATTACCCTGGGATTGAGAATAAGGTGGCAAATTTTCTATGTAGAAAAGACCAAGAATCCATAACATTGATGACAATTGAAAATGATCCACTCTTCATAGATATAATGAAGATCGACATTTGAATACTATAGAAGGGAAAATCATCAATCCATTTGTAAATTATATCTCAATCAAAGTTTTTGAAAAGTTTAAATGATTCTCAAGTGGATGATGTGGAAATTTAGAAGAAATTGGAATCTATCAAAAAAGGGAAATCATTGGAGTTCAATTTTAATAAATAATGATTTGTGAGATATGGGTCAAGAGTATGTGTTCCATCAAATCTAGAGTAAAATAATGAATTTTTGGATGATTAACATAGTTCGAATTTCTCCATTCACCTGAGAAACTCAATTATGTGTCATGATCTCTGATATCATTATTTTTGGGATAACAGGAAGAAGGAGATCACTGAGTTTACATCAAAATTCCTAGTATGTCCACAGGTGATAGCTGAGAGGTAGAAGTCTATGTTGTTGATACAACCATGAAACATACCAAAATAAAAATGTGAGTACATCACCTTAGTATTTGAAAAGGGATGTTTGCATACATCCAAAGAAAACAATATTATATGGGTTCTTGTGGATCATCTTACAATGACTGTAAACTTCATTGAAATTCAAGATGATTTATAAATGGATCAACTAGAACAGATATGCACCATAGAAGTGGCATGGTTTCATGGAGTAACATTAGAAATTTTGTCCTATTGAGATGCAAGATTATCCTATTTTGTTTTGGTAGAGTCTCACACATTCTTCAAATACTAATATGAACTTTAGTGACGTATCATCCCCAAGATGATGGCCAATTTGAACAGACTATCCAAACAGTTGATGACATGTTGTGATAATGATCAATTGAATTCAAAAGATTATGGGATCAAAATAATCCTCTAGTTGAGTTATTATACAATACCACCTTCCACTAATTAATCCAAATAGAGCCTTATGATTCCCTTTATGGAACGAGGTGCAAAACATCAACATTTTGGGATGAAGTTGGGGAGAAAAAATAAAAGGATCTAGAAATAGTTGGTAAAATGGTGGAGGTGTTTACGACCATCCAACATAAAATTAATGTTTCATAGAGTCCACATAATATATATGATGATAATTGTCAATGATTACTTGAGTTTCATGTTAGATACATGGTATTCAAATCATAACTGTATAAGACTTCTATGATATTTGGGAAAAAGGGAATGCTTAGTCGAAGGAAAGTAAACCCTTTTGAGATCATTGATCTGGTTGGAGCAGTGGCCTATCGACTAGAAGTCCCACCAAACATGTCTCAAGTATAGGATTTATTCCATGTATCACATTTTAGGAAGTGCATACCTAACCCATCTAATGTACTCAATACATAGTTGGTACTATTGGAAAATGACATATCCTATGAAGGGAATCTAGTGATGATCATAGATCATAGGGAAAATGTTCTATAAAATTAGACAATTACCCTCGTCAAGGTGTTGTGGTAAAACCACAAGTTTTAAAAGTCAATATAGGAAATAGTGGAGGTGATTAAGAAGATTTATCCTTATCTATTTATTATGGGAAATAAAATTTATAGGAAAAAATTTCTTAATGGGGAAGATTGTAACAACCCAACATTTTATTAATGAAAATTCATCGTGATAAAACTAAATGTGTTATTATGTTAATTGGTTAATTTAAAAATATTCTCTTCCTTGGGATTATTTTATTTATTTTAAAATACTGTTATGAATTTTTACCATTGTTAATATAGTCTTCGAATGGTGATCACATGAATAGTATAAATATAGGGCTTTAACAAATCCAATTTACATAGAAAAACAAATATATGGACTCATACAATAGGATTTCTCCGTACAAAGCCCTTTTTCAGATCTTATAAAGAAGGTAGCAGCTCTAGGTTTCACTCTTGACCAAGAACAATCCATGCATCATCATGTTAATCTTGAACAGAATTACCTACGTGTGAATTGGTAGTTAATAGAGTTTACCACTCGAGAGATGTTATCTGAGCCTCCCTAAGAGTCTGCCAATATCACACAAAATACCCTTACATATAATGAAGGTGTTATAAGATTTCATGTAATAGGACCCTATAACAACGACTATGTGCAATAGTTATTTATATAATAAATAATATACATTGATTATATTATTATTACTTTGTAAATGGTTTTTAAGTAACAAATAGTATTCTTAATTAATATACAATTTAGAAATATATTTTTAAGAATTAATGGATTATTAAATTATAAGATATTTTAATAAAATATTATCACTAAAATAATTTTTATTAAATATAAATGATCGTATAATTTTTATTGTAATGTTTATTATGGTTTTAATGTTGTTTTTATCAAAACACGTCAATTTTCATTAAATTATGGTTTTAAATTTAAAGATGAATATTAAATGTTATGAACATTATAAAGATAAAATAAAAATAATTTTTGGAAATAGTATGTCAAAATTATCTAATGGTTAATTTTTCATAATTATTTGAGACATTCTTAGTTTTGTGTAAAAAAATAAATTCTATTTAAATGTATAATGTGTTTTATGGCATCAAAATGACCCAAAAGTAATGTAAAAAAGTACAAAAAATGTTATTCGGTCAATATATATTTTCAATTTAAAAAAAATGTGATTTTAGATATTTTATTAATTTTTTGGTTCATCAGTGGACCCTCCAAGACTTTAAAAATAATTTAACTTTTTATAAATATTTCCATGATAGTGTGACTCATCTAAACATAAGTAATCCAAATATTTTAATAATTTTTTCCATTGAGCATATTAAATAATTTCTTCCACTACACATTAGGAATAACCATAGGAATAACCATTTTATGGTTTGTGTCTTTGTTTAATTTAATGAGTAGTGTCCAAAACCTAAATAATATATAATTCCCTCTCTATTCATATATAATCATGCTCAAACTCCAATTACTCTTCACTAAAAGCATTTTAAGATCAACCAAATCATTGCATTATCCTTATATTTTCAATCCATGGAACACCATGAACCTAATAATCCTATCAAATCCCTATCCCAATACTTTGGGACCACACTTCTAAATATGCGATCATCACTTTCATTCTTTCCCTATTTATGTCAAGTTTTTTTTGTTATTACATTTTATATTAAATTTAAAATGTTGGGGCATGATTTAGAAAATCTATTCTAACTTATTAATAATGATTGAATGATGTTATAACCATTTTACTCTCATTTATACCTCTAATAAATACATGTTTCCATGCCGAACATCCATACTGGATTTCTCTCTTTTCATTTACATTAATGCAATTTTTTATATTATTCTTATAAATTACATTAAAAATGTTGGAATATTATGTTCCATTACCCCCATATAGTAAATTTCATGTATAAATGATGATATAATCCTTTATCTCCCATATACACATTTTAATATATCAATTTATGTTATTATGAAACTGATTTTACACCAAAATATGACATACCAAAATAATTCTGTATGTAAATATTGTACCCATTTCTCTACGAAGGTTATTCATCGTTATTCACATGTACATATTGATTGTGGACTTAAATTTATTTATTACACATCTCTTATTTGTTTAATAACGTAAGATGATTAATGAATCCATGTTGTATGATCATTGTCAAAGACATGTGCAAGAAATCAAATGATTAAGAACGGTGGGCCCTGATAGCACTCTAATGAATTGGGAAAAGAATATTATCATGATAATCCATGTGAAATGAGGGTTTAATCATGATAATTCATGTTAAATAAATTTTTAATCAATATAATTACAGTTCAATGAGGGTTTACTCCTGATCCATGTGCTATGAGCCTTGGGATCATGCTAATATCATATTAAATGTTATAACCACATTTCCATGTTGTAATAATCATGATATATCATGCCATTATGATCATGTTTCAATTATGATATTTATATATGCATAATGACTTACATGAATTGTATTATTCTTATTATTCCTTTTTTACTCCCTTTCATGAATTTATAGCTCACCCTTTTCATACACATGTTCCCAAGTTATCTCATGCAATGCTAAGTAAGAATGAATGCAGTGGTCAGGTAAAAGAATATTTCAGTAAAGATGGTGTGTTTTTATGTCTTATGCTATCATGTTATATTCTTTAAATTTTATGACAATAGAGATATCAATCCATAATGTTACCTTATGTTCAAGTTTATGTAATAAATTATATAATAAAATTATATAATGGGCATTGTTGTTATCTTTACCATTTTATTTTTCACCAATAGTAACTGGTTTTTGTTACACTTTTGGGATAAAGATTGTTTATATTAGAGGATATTTGGAACAAAATTTGACCATGATTTATATTTTTATATATATACTAATCACATGATATTATATGGATTATTATAAATTTTAAATCATTTAGTAAAATAAAATTCATTATTATTTATCAATAATAACTATTTGAACCCTATTTATTTAATTTTACATCAAAAATATCACGGCAAGGATATAATTACCATAAATACCCATAAAAATTCCAAGATAGTTAGAAATATTTTAATAAATAATTAAACTTAATAATTAATTCGATTAATATTTCTTTTAATACCTTTAAAATTATTTATTTTAATTTCATTTTAATTATACATTCACTATGTTGGATATTAATAAGAAATTAAGCAAATTATATACTAACTAAAAATTTGAAATTAATAACCATGGTGAATAAATATAATTTATATTTAAACAAAATATTTAAAACAGAACATGGGTTTTTTATCCATATAATAATATATTATTGATATTAAAAAAAAGAATGAGATATTTTATACATTTCTTTATATAAAGTAATATAAGGGTCATAATCATGGATAAATGACTATAAAGTCATATATGAATTTAATGGGTGGATATTGAAGAAATATAATCATATAATAAAATTTAAGAAACGGTTATTTTATTTATTAGGCCTTATTATATTATTTTTATCCTAAATTATCTTGCTTTCCTATTACTGAGATAGAAAACAGTTACTACATTTACTATTAATAATAAAAAAAACTCCACCTTATTACATAATATAAATTATGTTTTTTAATGGTATGGTATCTATTTGAGAAAATACATTTCATCAAATAAATAAAATATAAATTAATATAATAACCACAACATTTCAAAAAGTGGTTTTGTCAAGAAATTTATTTTCATGTATTAAATGATTTTATATTAACTCTTTGAATAATTACTATAATTATATGAATGTAACCTCATATATAAATTAAAATTACATATAAATTTTATTTAAATCACTCCAAATTATGGCCGGATAAAATAATTAAAATGGAGAACCATTTTCCCAATTAATGTTTTTAGAAAAATTTTAATATTTTCCCAGAAATTAATATATACTAAAATATAAGATAAACATTATTAAAATGTACTTAATTATAGAACATATATATATATATATATATTTATATGTTATATGGAAATAAATTATATACATACTGGTATTATATTGTAAATTATTTATTCTAGATTAATAAATATTTTACAAAAATTATCATTTTCCTACATTCACTCAAAAATCAGTAATTTCGTAAAAATCACAAAAATTAAATATAAGATAGTATTGAAATGATTATTTCAAAGGATAAAAATTAAATTTCAAATAAATTTTCTAATATAACTAAAAAAATTAGACTACTTTATCATAAAAATCATGGAAAAAATTCTTCTTTATGAGACCATATATTTTGATGAATAAAATAACTATTCTAAAAATTATTTGAATATATAAAAAATTATTATCAATAAAATTATATTTTTTCGTAAATGAATATGTATATATCATTAATATTTTAAAACTTTTCATACTCCCCAATTTAACATATATGTTATAACGATAGTGTTTAAAAATAATGATTCAAGGTTCATCTAAATATTATGTTGTGTATATTATAAGCAATATATCAGTGTCATTTTTCATAAATACCAGGGTATTACAAGAATATCATCCCACACAAGAATAATATATTGAAATTATGGATTTATTGTATTTATTTCTGAAACTCGAGTGTATGAGGATGTGTTAATTGTATTGGATTTCATACAATGTTCATTTTATGAACCCATATACATGTGGATAAAATGCAGTTAAAAAATAGGTGCTGTCCTACAAAATTTATACTCACCCCACATACCTATGATATTGTACATGTAAAGTGTTAACATATCATGATTAATGAATGTTAAAGTTCCCTATTAAAATTATGTAGTGGGAAAATGATGATGTGAAATTATAGTAAAGATTTTGATAGATTTTTCCGGTTTGGCTAACTGAACCCTAAGTGGTGTTATTGTGTTATTTCTAGACATTTTAAAAATTTCTATTTATGACTTGCTTATAGGTTATCCATAATTTTTCTATAATGTTCTCTATATTGAATATTTATTAGTATCTTTTATATATTAAGATACAAATAACACTTCATTGAGAGAATTATAGTTTATTATGTTTTACGAATTGGAATTATTGTATATAATGATGTTATAGTCTCTTCGTTATCTCCTATATTTCCCTCAATACTATTCAAAAAAATTTATATCATGATATGTAATCTTTATGTTTTATTAATCATTGAATCACGTTCTATTTGGGTGATTCAGGTAAAAGATGTTAATACTATCTTATTATCCCCCTTATAAATCATTCATGTTTATTATTCTTTAGAATATCCGGGTTCACGCCTCCACAAATTAAAACATTAATTTATATGTTCTTTATGAGGAAATATACCATATATGTTGACAAATACATTGTTTTAAAATTGATTGTATCAATAATATCCCATTATATTAATGGGATAACCGTAAAAAAGTTTATATTTATTAGAGAATTGTTTTCAAAATCCTAATGACATGCGTTTTATTTATAAACACAAATATTAATGAAAATTAATTAGTAATATTATTAAGATATATCTCATATAGTTTCTTTATAATTTGATTATCTTAACTTTTATTTAGGATAAAATGTTTTAATTTTATATAATATTTCTTGAGTAATGATGAATTGAAATAATGATCTATCATTATTTAAACCATTAAAAAAATATATAATTTATCCTCTCCAATAAAATATTATATTATGGTTTTAAAGGTGTATTGAATTTTATACTAATTCTAGAGTCTCTCAAATTATCATAAAAATTGAATATTTTGTATTCAACCCCAAATTTTATTAGGCGAATAATAATAAGTAATTTTTTGTCATTTGTATAGTTCATTTATAGAAACATTTATCCATTCAATGATTTCGAAGGTCTGTTAGATAATAATTAAATTACCATAATGACTAAATTAATCAAAATTGATAAATAGAATTTATCGCCACTATACTCATATATACTCAATTATCAGTATAAATTGGTTTATTTTAGCTGAAATACACCCCACTCGCTTTATCATAATTTCTCTTAAATAGTGATTTGGTTAGTTTATCAAATAATAATGATTTAAATTTTTTAAAAAATATATATAATTAAATATGTTCCACAATACATCTCTGTTAAATTTTATTGTTTGTTTCACATTTACATTTACAATGTGACAAAGAAAATGTAAATACTATTAGAATTAATTTCAATATTTTATCTTAAATTTCAAAGAATATATTATCAACTGCTGGATTTTATAAAAAAATCAATATATTTTGGACTTAATAAAACATTTTATTCATTTATATTGAATAATTAATGCTCTTAATCATCAGAAAAAGCCTCTATTATCGAAACAGCCAAATGAAATAAATTTCTTTCAATTTATTGAACACATTATTGGATTTTAGATTAATGAAAAAATTAACATGATAAAAAGAGGACATAAATTCAATATTCTAATTAGAAATTTAACACCCATACCAAATATATACATATTTTTATTTTTATTAAATCTAACATATAATTGAATATGTTATTATAATCAATTTTTTTAATCAAACCAAATTGCCAATCTGCATAAATTGATTTCTATAAAATGTAAATCCTTATGATTTATATTTCTCTTCTATATAAAATATATCAATTTTATGTACTAATAAATTAGTCTATATGTAGAAAATATATTTGATCTCAAAATGGAATTCGATTAAAATATATTTTTATGTGTGAGAATCACATTTTATATCATTTAAATAAGAACAAATATTCAATATACACCCTATAAATATTATGAACCCATTCATTATGTTTATTAAATATTACAGTATCCACAATTAAATATGAGTTATTTTAGCATTAGTGTTTCTTCCATTGTATAAGGATATTTGTAGAAAATAATACCAATCATAAAAAATATAAATATTATATTGTTACTTATATACCACTATTTCTAAAATCTATCTTCCTAAAAAACTCAACATTATTATCATAGTATCCTAACAATTTTAGATTCCATTATAATCAAAACTATATGATAACAATGAATATGGTCCTTACCTTTCAAGGATATCGACATGCTCTAAAACATAATCATGATTACCTATGGATCCCATTTACATAGAAATAACTCTATCTAATCATCATGGATTTCATGTGTGTTTTGAAATTTCCCATTACTTTTTCTAATAAATAATTATGTTAGATATTAAAAACATGTTGATTTAACGATATACAGAATTTAAAATATATCATTTGTAATATTGTGAATAATTTATTTTCATGTTCTTATTATATAAATAAATGTTTTTATGTAAAATGTAATGTGGAAATAACTAAACTATGTTTTTTGTTTTTTAATTTAAATTGATTTTGGATGTGTCACACATTATCCAATATGTTTCCCCTAAATTCATATATTGTACATAGTGGAAAACAATTGGTGATAGAAAATTATTTTAATAAAAAATTGGTTGGTGGATTTTGCACTCCTAGATTTCTGGGTGACCAATGAAAGTACACTAGGTACCTATTGGGGTTCAAACATGTTTTCATAAATTATTATGAACCGATATTTTATCCTAATAAAACTATAATTTTTGGATATATGGGGTATTCATGGGATTACATTTTTTAAGGGAATTATTTTTATAGTATTACCTTTATCATTCACTTCATTTATAGATATTTTGAGTGCATTTCTTTGTCAATTTGTTGTATGAAATATACAAATTTAATATCCCTTTATAAATTAATATATAATCATCTATTTTGATTCTATTTTTAAATTTTTTATTATTTATTCAACTTGATCAATGTTCAGTCAACTAATAATTTTGAGGATTCTATTTGTGGTTTATATATATACATTAGAATGGATAGATTCATAGACTTGGAATCTTTTTAGATTAATCTATGTGACTGAGATGATTAATTTATATATTTCATTTAAATTGATATAAATAAAGACATGATTCAGATTTATTTTTATTTATTATTATTTGAAATCATTGGATGGATGTTAGGTGGATTGTACCTTATTTCCACATGATTTATTTGATAATTCCTCCACAAAGTGGGTTTTTTTCCAATTATAAGATCAGTTTATTATTATAAAAATTAATTATTAATTAATTAAATAGTGTTTAAATATAATATAAAATTTTATTGACTAAATAGTAGTCAAAACATTATCCATTAATTAATTGTATATGGGTGGTGTAATTTCAAATATATAATCATTATTATTAATATGTTTTGGACTAGTTTACTTTTTATTTTGTGGTACATTGCTAGTGATACTATTTTGATCAAAATTTTATGACATAATATCACTCTATAAATGAAACTGGATTTGTTCAAAAAAATAGTCCACCCCTAAATAGTATATTTCTAAATATTATCATGGTGGCACCTTTTTCAATGGAGTATTATAGGAAAATTTTATGTATTTAATGGTTATGTGATTTTGTTTCTAAATTATTATTATTATTAATAAATATTATTTATTATTTGAGTCATATATACTAAAATGGAATTAGTTTTGAAATTGGTTTATTATAGGAAAAAATAAATGGATTAAAAAATATTTATAATATCGGATTTCCTAATAAAATAGTGGTTTTATGAAGTCAAAATGGGTGAATTCCACGAAGGATCTATATTTTATGTTAATAAAAGGATTTTATGCACCTACTGTAGGGTGATATAAATGATTATTTATGTTTATTGTGCAACGTAGTGGATGACTTGTGTCGACACACATCGGGAGCATTGTAGTCAATTAATAACAAAATCCATTTCACATAAACTAGTCCATTATTATTTGTTATTTAATTAAATTAATTATATTTTGTAGTTTTTGATGTTTTGGAAAAATATTTTCGTGAAAAACTAAAACCTAAATGAATATGAAGAAAAAAATGAAAATAGGAAAAACTATTGGTCTTTTCCCTTATTGATTTGTTACATATATTCTTTTAATATTATATTTAATTTGAAAATACATCCCTATACACATGGAATAATTTTAACAATCATGATGGATGTTTTTATTATTCCTATATATCCTTTTCAAAAATTAGGTTTTACTTTTTAAAATATGTCATGATGTCACAATATAATCCTAATGAGAACAACTTGAAGAAAGTTCATCTCCCAACCACCAAATCACATTGTTGGCATATAACGAATGTAAACATATTGAATGAATCACCCATATTTTTTTTACATTATTCATTTATTCCATTTATATTCTTATGAAAAATAACACATTCACATACTAACCCCATTTGATTGAAAATGATATGTCTAAAAATTGTTATTTTTTATCCTCTGAAATCAGAACCCGTTTTGTTTTAATTTTTGTTATTGTTTTCTTATTTAGTATGGGAGGAGAATAATAATGTGTAAAAATTGATATCACACCCTCTCTCAAAATTACATGAAAACCCCCAAGGAAAATATCTGTATTATTGTAAATCCCCTTATTATCTAGAAAATAAAATCCTCCATATTTATTCTAATGAATATTTTTCATCTATGAAGAATGTTATAATGGGTGTAATTAGTTTTCAATATGAATCTTTTCATATCAATGCAAATTATGGAATCTATAAAAAACAATAATTGATGTTAAATTTGGTCTAACGATAAATGACCTAATCAATTATATTTCCCCAACGTTTTCAACATTATTTTGTATTATCATAGATTCATTAATATGATAGGAAAATTATAGATGAAATCATGTTATAAACTTCCAAGATATTTTCTATATAATGAAATGAAAATTATCATTTTGGATGTTTTCTCTAGGATGTGAAAATATGATTTGGGAAAATTGTATATAGAAATAGAATAAATAATCAACCTATCAAAATAAAATTCAGAAATTTTATAAATTCAAAAACTAAAAATAATTTTAATTAAATTATTATACACATATAATAAATTCCTGATGTTTCATATTAATCTACTCATGAAAAACTACACTATTTCATTTCCCAATTTCACTAGTGAAAACATGTAAATTTTGAAAATTAAAAAATTTAAGGACGGTTATCCAAAGAAACTAATGTATACATGATTGAAAATAGTGAACAATTCATCTAGTAGAGTATTTAAATTTTATTAAATGATATAATATAAATTAAATTTATTTTTATAATGATAATTAAATCATTTAAACATACACCCCATTCAATTAATCTGAATGTTTTGTTTTATAGGATTTATTTTTCATACTTCTATTATATTTGTTTCTTATATTAGTTATCCTTTTACAATGTGATATCATTTTTACATTGTAATATACATTTTTTATTGTTTTAAAAATAAATTTATTTCATTATTATATGTTCCATCATTATTGTAGACATATAGAAACTAAACTAGTATTATAAGTACAATTACCATTTAATTTTAATAAAAAAAAGAACATGGGATATGGATACATATTAATTTATGAATAAAATAAATTGAAATATAAATTAGTTGAATTATTATTAAATAATAAAGAGAAAAATCTTCATTTAGTCTTCCAAGTAGACCTATGTTTTAATTTCCACATATAAAGATGTACTAGATATTATAAATAATTTGATGGTGGGAGGTGTTTCATAGATTTGAACAACCTCATATACCATTTCATATTTTTCACTTATTATTTTTTTATAAATGTATTTAATAATTGAGTAAACAATACCACCTTACTTCATCGTGAGGTTAAACCTTAATAGTTTTGGGAGGTTGATGTATCATTACTATTGGTCATATTATACTTTTAATCCACTCTGTCAATTTCCAATGATTTATCATGATGAAATTCAAGAGTCGAATAGTAAATTATAATGATAGACGAAATTTTTTCTTGAATGATATTTAATCCTGAATAATTCATAGTAAATATTAACCTTTTAATTTTAATATCCTATATATTTTCATCATTCATAGGATCCCTGTAGATCTCTCCATGGGCTTCCCCCAGTAACTTTTGATTGACTTTGGTGAGTTCAAAATAGTCCAAAAAATGTGGGTTTTTTTGTCGACATCATCGACATCAAAAAAAATATGTTCTATATTTTAAAATTCTAAACAATGAAAAGTGATATGGATTTTTTTTAAATATTTGATGAAAAATATTAAATAAAATTATTAGCATCCTATGTTGGTCTGAAATTAATAAAATATTCATCTGAAAGAGGATCACAGAGTCGATTTGAAGTAGGTTGTGCCATGAAGTCAGGAGCCTCATTTTTTATGTCCCATATTCATAAATTCATACTTATCCCCATCTTCACTCTTACGTTTTTCATAATTGATTTTTATATCTATCTACAAATGATAATTTTTTTATTTGATTTATGTTTAGATTCAGAATCTTGATTTAATCATATAAAATACAAAAATCATATGGTACTTCATCATTGTCAATTTATTGCTAATATAAGTGGATTAATTAACTATGTTTTCTTGATTTTGAAATTGGATAGTAGTATATTGGTAATTTTATAACTTATTGTGAAGGTATTTGATGTTTTTGGTACTTTTTTATAGCTCCTCGTTGGCATTGTCTGCAAATTTTTCTTGATATTGAATTAGTGAAATATTATACCATAATGACTGATGACAGTTTGGATACGACATGGGAAATAATATAATAATTTTTTTTAAAAAATGTAAATTATTTATAGGACGTGAAAAAGAAATCAGTGAATGAAAAAAATAATTATTTCCTTGAAAATGATGTTTGTTTTAAAGAACCTATCATAGGGCATTAAAAAATAAAATTTATTTTTCTTTGTGTGTCAAAGTTGCCGACAAACGGCACATCACATGTGGATATTCATAATTGACAATGTACCAAATAAATTTTAAATAAATAAGTACATTTTTCTAATTTACAATGATAATTAAAATTTTTTGTTTTGGGTTTTATCAATATAATTCAATGAATACTACAATTTAAATATAGGTGGAAAATAAAAAACTGTGTGAGTAAAAAAAATTCCTTGGTATTTTTGTTTTTTTTATTATATTCCTTAAATATTAAATAGAATTTGGTTATGCATCCCTCTATAAAAGTACTGTTATTCCAAAATTTTAGTGGCATTTTTTTCATGCAATGTTTATTTTAATGGCATAAAAAATTTAAACTACTCTTTGTAGAAAATTGGATTTAAATTGGGATTTATTCACATTGCCTGTTAACTTCCCCCATTGTATTCCATATCCCTCACCAAAAAAATTAAAATATTTAATAAATTATGAAAAATTATTTTAGAATGGAAAAAATACTTCCACCAAAGATAAGCCTCAATTAAATCTCTTTCCATCATTATCTATAACGGATAATGACAGAGTTATAGAAGTGAGAGGTAGAAAATTTAGAGATTGTGATAAGGAGAGATGAAGATGGAAAATAAAATTAAGACAAACATCAAATTTCATTTCTTTGAATAAGAAAAGGGATGGAAAATATTATAATAACTGAATACCTAAAACTAGTTATAGACTAAAACCTATGAGAAATGTCTAAATCCAAATATATATAATATATTTAGAATCCCATGTGTCCCTATATTTATTATCCTAAATAAATCATTAATATCTCATAGAAATCCTTATATATTAGAAAAATTCATCAAGGGTCCAAATTGGGTCATCATGCATTGTATAAGGTAGTAAATTCATCAAAAAAAATGTTTTTGGGTCTCAATTTTTTTAACACATAAAAAATGTGGTATATAATAAGGTTTTCATGGAATCACCTTTGGAATTATTGTTCTATATAATGTTATGGCCTAATTAAATCAAGGATGAATCACAGTTTAATAGATATGTGTCAAATTGGGACCCATGATGGTCTTCTCCATAATTATCTTTTTTGTCTCATATCTCTCCTACATTTCATACCTAATGTATTATACATCATAAATTTGGGATCCATTTTCTAAATTGTGTGTTACTACTATATTTGGCGCATTTTCTTCTTGGATCACTTTTTAAGATATATTGGCTCTGTCCTTGACATATCCAACTACATGAAACATTATTTATATCAACAATTCATAATTTATCATCCAATTTTGTATTATTTCCTTTATCCCACATCACCTAATTAAAAAATTCATGTCTGAACATATTTACCCAATAAAATTGTATGAAAAATGTGTATAATATTTAAATAAACATTTATTTATTTCTTCTCTAATAATTTTAATGGGTAAAATTTTTCATATGTTAATTTTTAAAATTATTTTTTATATTATATTTTGTATAAATATTTTATAGTGAATTATATTGTGGTTTTTTCTATAAATATTTTATTCTCATTGAATATTTTGGAGATATTTACTTCTATATAAATCATTTATATCTTATGGTATCCTCTTTTTTACGTTTTTCAAATATGTTTTTATATACATATTTAACATGCACAATGATATAATAGGTTTTTTTGAACCCTTACATTGGTTTATGGTGCCAAAAAACTTTTCTGGGAAGCATTGTGATCTTCATAATAATGGTTATTAAATGGATCAGTGATAAGTGACATTGAGTTTAATTCCTGAATATGACATGTGAATATGTGATTACTCTAAGTAAACCCAAGGTATCATAATGATATATGTAGTGTGATAAATACTAGGGTGTGATAAGTTCAATGGATTATTTTAAAATGATGATGCATAACATGGATGGATTTGATAGATATTAAGGGAGTTACAATTAAAATTTGATAATATGGAATCTACTGATGATTAGATGGAATTTAAACTTCCTTATATGAGTTCCCTCATTATTGACTCATGTGGCTGAAAAAATGGTTAATACCGATTTCATTTTATTTCATATAAATTTATAAAATAATGTTTATAGTTAAGAATGATTCATGAACCCTTATGAGGTTATGCATTTTAAAATATGAGTGTAGTGGGTTACTATCCTTCATGGGGTTTTATTTTTTATGTATGAAATAATATAACTAGGATTGAATCATATATGTAAGGATCTAGTTTGATATACAAACATTATGTTGTATGTGAGGAGTTGTCCAGTATGATCATAGGCTTTGGTTGTCACTGAGATATGAATAATTATAATTTTATTGACGCTGTATGTCTGGATGAAATGATTACATGATAAATGTTACTCTCCTGGTAGTACTCATATTTCTATGATGACATAAACATTGATATATTTTATTTCCTTTTGTAGGGGTGGATAATATAATTAATGGATACAATTGTATCTATTATGGAGTAATTGTTTCTTATTTAATTCATTAATTTAGTTTGATAGTGGCTATTAATGTTATTTTATTCGATGTAGAATTTTTTTCAATCTAATTTAAATTATTATTCTATATCATGTGTGACATATGTAATGGAAAACAATAATGTCATACATAAATTTATTTCATTTTATGGGAATATTGAATACATCACACATTACACATAAACCATAACCCTAATAGATTAGATCCTTGTGATACTAGATATATAATCATCATAATTCCATAAGTATATTTAAAATATCCAATAATATTCTTAAAAAATATTATAATCATCTATAATTGTGATATAAGATTCAGAATAAAAGTAAAAATAAGATACATAAATCAATGATAATATGTTTGCAGATAATAAGAATAACAGTATATTAACATGATAATAACTTAAAAATTCAGAAAAATTAAATCCAATATAATTAAACATGATCCAAGTATGAATTATTTATCATCATAAAATATATAATTCGTAAGAGTGAGAAACTATCGATAATCATTCATGAGCCATGAGTAAGTATTAGATCAAAAAATACATAAATTTATATACAATAATAATGTAGTCCAATTCATATCCATTATCAAGGATCCCTGTAAAGACTATAATTTATTAAATACTCGCATAGAATATTGGGTTCATTAGTTATTTTTGTCATTTCCTTAGAAAAGACTCAATGAAAAGATGATTATAGTGGACATAGTCCATTACTAAACATGTTTCACTCACCATTCAATATCATTTTTCTCATAAGGAATCATAATATAGCCAATGTACTAGTGAGATGTATTATTTTTAAACCACACTTAGGATAATGAAAACAATAAATAATTATTCCAACATATTGTAATAAAAATTTTATTAGAATAAATCATTTAAATAAGAAATAACTTATAAATATTTCATTATAATATAATTAACTCATGTGAATACAAAAGGTTTCATAAAATCATCCTTTAATCGACACAATCACTATACATCAAGGGAAAAAATGTGGATGGTACCATACATTAATATTCCTAGTATGGTAAATTATGTAATAAAGATTAATTACAATGTGGGATAATATATTTCATAAAATAATTTAAACTACACATTTCAAATCATGAGAAAACATACATTATATTTTATTTAAAATCAGGATTAAAAAATTATTTAATAATGGAAATTGAGTTTTTTTAAAAACCACAAAAATGTATAAAAAAATATAAATTATGAATGAAATTATGGGGGAATTATCTATGTCATATAAATTAAAATTGATCATTACTTTCATAGATTGTTAAAATTACAAAAGAGAGGTGAACAAAAACAATTTGAAATTAATCATTATATTCAATTGTATTGAAATAAAATGGTTCTAAAAATTACCTTTATAAAACAACTATATATATATATAAACATCCATAAGACATTTTTATGATATATACATGGAATAAAAATATTTCACATCTGACAAAAAAATGATTTTTAATTTTTTTTTTAAAATAATGTAATTAACAAATGGAGTAAAATGAAAGAAAAATTTGTAAAATAAATAAATAAATATATTAAATTTACACATATAAAATTTAAAATTAATGCCCTATATTATTTTACACAATAGATATTTAATGTAGAAAATACATATATGATATCATATTATAAGATAAACACTTACCCCTTGTCTCACCCGGTGTTATATGTGTCTATATATATATATATGACTATATATAATTCCATTAAAAATTATAATTAACCTTTTATTAATAAATCTATATTAAAATCATTATTGGAATAAAAAATTACATGTTTTTCATTCAAGTATCTGTTCATTAGTTATTGTAATTTAACTTTATTCAAAATTTAATAAAATATTAAATCTAAATATGTTGATATTTATATTATTATTTAATTATATTAAAATTTATAACCTATCATATTTTATTGTACTGAAAAATGAATAAAATTACTTCATAGAGATGACAGTTTGTACATACACACAAATAATGATTCTCTTATTCAATGGTTTGAATAAAAAGAAAAATAAATATTAATTATTCCATCTATAATCAATTTTAGAACATAAATATTACAAAACTTCCTTAAATATTTCATTATGATCTTAAATATTAATAATAAATTGGAAAAAATAACAAAACATCATGGAGGTGATAGTATGCCCGTATAAAGGAGCAACATTAACATTTTCTAATGTCTGTGAAGGTTGGAAAGTCTATAATATTTCATCATTAAATAGTCTTAATATATTTGTTTTAAAATCATATATAAAATTTAGATATATAAATAAAACTAGTATAGATAGGCTTTAATGAAAAATTAAGTTTTTTGATTTATGATGACAGTAGTTCATACGTACACATGAACAATGATCTTATTTTTCATTATATAGAAATTATTCGAGAAATTTCATGTAACATTAACATAAAAATATTTTAATATATTTATTATATACATGTTATTATACTAATATAGTTCAATTTTATTGGGGGGAACTTATGGAATACTAAAGCATGACATAAAATGTTAAATAATGTTAACACTTCTTTTGGTATCATCCTTTGGCTTAAATCATATTCATTCTTGATGTAGTATTTTTGTGATACCATGAAATCTTGATTTTTGGGATGAATTTTTATAGTGTATTTGGGTATATTTTTTTTTCTACGAATGCCTAATGATTTTTTATATGTGAGAAGATGATGTTCATTTTTTATAAGTGACATGGGAGGAAAACATGTAAATACCTGGAATATATTATATAATATATTCCTTAGTCAATTCAATTGGCTCAAAAATTAAAATGTTTTAAATTTAATAGGGGTATGTTTGGAATGAAATCTATAAATAGAATAATTTAAAAAAAATTGACATATTTTATACCATAACTATGAGGTTATTATATTTTTATACCTTTTTAACACTTTCATGGGAAATACGATATTTAATAATGTATCTATTTCATATGAATAAATTAATTTAAAATATTAATAAATAATAATTATGATAGTTAAAAATACTTATTCAACTTTTAAATAATCATTCCCAATATATCAAAAAGTTAATTCAAATATTTATGTACAAAATTAATAATAACTATATATAGAGAAAATTTGATTCGACGAATAAAAATATTTTATTTTCATTCCATTCATATTAAAAACCATATAAAAATTGTTAATATATATTATTAAGTACATTAGCTATATATTTTTGGAACTTCTCATATATAGTTATTTATCTATTTAATTATGATAAAATACATTAAATAAAGATTTTACCTGAAAAATACGTTTTTTACCATCAAATGATTTTATCTTCACTTCTATCCAATTTATAATAAATGTATAAATTTCAATTCATATTTAAAATTTAATAATAATTTAGTTAATTATAATCATAGATCATCACTCATCGAAAAAATAATATGTATGATAATTTATTACATTGAACAAATTAATATTTTAACATAATATGATTTTACTTTTACCATTTAAAATTTATTAGAAATTTCCTAAAAATTTACCAATACTCTTTAATTAAATAAATTTTTTTAAAAAATAATAATGATTCATGTCTTAATCCTGTACAAAAAATTAATTACTATATAAATTAAACCAAATTTCAAAATTATATTCAAACAGTATATCACAATCTGTTTGAGCTCAATCATTTCTATGAACCAATAAATAAAAAAATATTAAATTAATAAAGACTATAACATAAAATAAATATATTTTTGATACACAATAAACTCCAAAAATGAATGTAAACATTGAATTTATAATAATCTAAAAATAAAATGATTACAGTTTTATCCTATTACATCCTCATGTTCCCACATAGATTCTTCAAATTTCTGTTTTCACCAAAAACATTTACTAAGTGACTATTTTTATTCTATATAAATTTATCTATTCAGTCCAAAATCATGACTGATTATTCCTCATAATCAATTAAATTATCTATTATTATATAATATGATTTTATTAATTACTATGGAGCAGGTTTATATATCCTAAAAAGAGATAAACAGAATATATCATGTGCTTTATAGAAATTTGACATAACATCGAAGAGGTAAGAATCCATCCTTATATAATTGAAATTTACAAGTGTGAAATATATATAGGTATCAACATTTCATTATTTTCAATTATCAAAACGTTATTTTAAGGATATATTTTGAAGAATTCCTTTTCACAAACATAAACCTATTGATATCATGGATGATTATAAGACTAATTTATTTTTAGACACAAATATTATTTGATGTGTTTGATGTGGATCTAACCATATCTACAGTTTCCTCTACCATCTCATGTGCCTATGAAATAATTTCTCTATCATCTTTTGGAAGCTTTTGATTTCTAATATTCTGTCAATGAGGGATTCATAAAGGTAAATCTAAATTTTAGAGTGATATTAATTTTTTAATATTAATTTAATTTGAGAAGGGTCATAATGTCCACAAACATTAAACTAAAAGGAGAAATCACTAATAATATCATTTAGGTTCTTAATGGTCCTCTATGATTGATGATTTATCTAGGGATGATATATAGTGCTATAATTTATCACTATATTCATTTCATACAGAAAATTTATCTAAATCATCGAGTTTAATTATATATATATATATATGAAAAAATTATAATGTGTCACTCCATAAATCTTTTCAATATACATAATTTGTTACAACCGAGGCAATAAAATAATAATTTGTCATCAAATTTATTAGAAATGTTAAATTAAATAAATCACAATTATTGAAATATATTAATGAAATTTATATGTTATGTATCAAATAATTTTTTCTCAAACATCATCATCCAATAATTTTTACTGGATTAAGATAAATAATAATTCCAATTTTATACATAAAAAGATATATTAAATAAAAATAAACTTTCCACCTTTAAATGACATGCATATTTAAAAAAAATCACAATTAAAAAAATATACTTGAAAAATAAAATTAATTTTTATAAAGAGGGATATAAAAATTATCTTATGGTAATTTCTTTAAACGAAATTTCAATTTTTTACAAGGAGTAATAAAATTGAATTGTAATTTATAGATGTATTCTCTATCTAATTTATTTATATATTTTAATAATAAATAAATTTTTTATATGTATATTTTTTTCAATGATACCTTAATATATCCAATTTAGGTAATTGGAATCTATTTCACACAAACATTAAAATTAAAAAATTAATAACACGTTTTCACCTTTTCATATTAAAATCGATTCTCCATTACATCTATATGATAAAATTTAAATATAATTTCTCCTGTTTTGATAATTAAATTTCGAGATATTGTTTCTCAATTTTGAACAATTAAGTCTATTTTACATTATATAATGATTTTCATTTTTAGGAATAAAAAATTACCATGGTAAAAAACGTATTTTCCACAAGATATGTTAAATAAATAAATGAGTGAATGATAAAAGATAAATTAATAAAATACATATAAATAAAAAATTATAATTGGGTTTTGAGGTATTTTTTATCCCTTAATAGACTTCAGAAAATTAATTATCATCAAAATTCATAGATAGTATTTCAACCTCAATGTGAATGGCTTTAAATATAATAAAATAATTATTTAATCACTTTAATATAACCTATCATCAACTATAAATACCACCACTCACCACCCCATTTCAAATCACAAGCATTTAATCACATAAAATCTCTAGAAAATCCTATTTTAATCACTCTTCTAACATCTATGATCTTATATTCTTAACAAAATACCAATTCACTGGTTTTTATGGGATACATCGAGGGCGTGATATTAAAGAGGAATGTTTCTCAATGAACCTCTATTAATTTATTTTCTAATTCTATATTATCCCTAAAGTTTATACCTTGAAAGGAATGATAAATATAAAAACATTTGTATAACATAATTTATTTTTTCTAGTACAATATCTCATATAAATTTCTTTTCATATTTTTAGTAATTTAAATAAACATTACCATTGTCCATATTAAGGATTTTCACAATATTTGTGAATAATGATTTTTCGTTTTCCATTACCACATTCATTGATATTCATATTAGTATTATTATGGTTAAATAATATTTTTAGTGGTATATAATAACCTATTTCAATTCCTATAACATAAATTGAAACATTATATTAAATAGATTTTTTTTGATGATTATAAAAACATTATATAATGAACTAAACATATTTGATTAATGATTCTCCAAATTAATCATCAACTTAAAATAAATAAAAATAATATATCGGATATTAATACATATGTAAGGAAATTAATACCTTTTTATTTCACATTTGGAGTATTATTCCTATTTTATATGAACATCAATAAAATTATACAAGTGAACCAACCATGAAACCGTGAAAAAAAGCACCTAAAACAGTAAGAATAATTAAATATTGTTAACGAACATGTGGATATATGTTTTTAAAAGGTCATATAAGGAATTATATATAGAAACATTGTTTTATAATAAATAAATATCATTATTTAAAATGTTTTATAAAATTTTTTAACTTATTTAAATAATGTCTAATGTGATGTAAAAGGGAACATGTTATACTATGAATACATTTTTTTTCTGAATCAAATTTTTGTTCTATATATTTTTTCACATATATGGTAAGGTTTTACCATGTATTATTTAGTATTATTTCCCCAAAACTCTAAAATAAAAATATCACTATTTTTGTAACAATGGGAATTTTATTTTAAAATCACTATAATATTTAATGTTTATGGTTGAGACCTTAAAATTTCTATCAAGGGAGAGGTTAGATAACATTGGGAATTCTGTTAATGTTAATAGAATAAATATAATTGATTTTTAATTCTAGTTTATCATGAAATTATAAAATATCTTATGATTCACATGTTTTTTAATCTATGATATTGCTATTTTGAATTGGTTTTGGTTGTTTAATGTGTTCATATGTGGTGGGAATTAATTGAGATGAATCCTTCTGTCCAAACCATTATTTTATTATTGTTGGAATCAAAATAAATCATTTTGTCACACTAATGGTTCCATAGATGGAAGATATAAATGGTTTTGTAAACCAATAAATTTACCAGATGGATGTGTCATAGAGGAATATGTCAGCAGAAAAGAATTTTAGGAGGAAACAATCTTTTGTATTTAGTGGAACCTAGTATCCAATGGAATTAATGAAATGATCAATGTTATGGGAATTTTCTCAGATGTAATAGGATGTTATAATTCTAATTGTTAACCCCAAATATTAATTATTTGGGATCTAAACTTTATTGATAGTGGTATGTGTTTATTAATACTAGATATAATGAAGATGTGATGTTATAGAATTATATGAAATTAAGAGTGTTTTATAGATTTTTTTTTGAGAATGTTTGATAATAATTTGGAAATAATTATTGGAATTGAGGAATATGAATAATGATTTTTTAGCCTCATTTGAATCAAATTTTACAATATTCACTTAGTATGAGATGAAATTTATAAAACAATAATGTTACAATAAATATATTTTAATCTTTTTAGAATCCAATTTTTCAAATAGAATTGGATTCGTGAGAGTTTAAATGATATGAGAATAATTTTTTTGATGCTAAAAATTATGAGAATAAGTTTTATACCATTTATATTCTTTATAAAGAAAATAACAAGAAGCCATAAGTTGTAGAAGGCATGGTGAAATAATTACTGAAAGGCATTTTGGAGGAAAGAATATAAAATTTAATTACTTATGAGAAGCATGGTAATTAGAAACATTGGTATGTTTATTAGAATATATGAAATTATTTCTGTTTGTAAGGATTGGTTATAAGTCTTGAGACTGTAAGAAAAAGAAAAAAATAATGAATATTTTATTGTAAGAGGATTTAGTTTACTGATTTGGGATATCAAGCTAACATGTTTCCAAAAATACTCACATAGGTGGTAAAAAACATGATTTGAAACATAACGGTATGGAAAATCTTTTTATACTAATACAGTTGACGGCAGGATGCTAAATGAATTTGTGGTGGGTATATTACATGTTTCTCAAATTCTGGAAATATATTTTTTATTTGGATCATTTTAGTCATGTATGTCTAAAAAATATTCTTGAGTGTTGGGAATATAAAATCATAAAATTATGATGAGACGTTCTGAGTAAACTGGGGGTGGAATTATAAAATAATCTAAGATATATAAGAATATTCTTATTATTTTATGTGAAATGATGTTTCTTATAATTACTTTTGGACTAAGATTACTTGAGTATGAAATGATAATGAGTTTGGATTAGCTATAAATTTATTATTTAAGACATATTTCTGGGCGAATAATGTCTTGTCCAATGTTTCCATAACTTTAATAAAGTATAATAAAGAGGATAAATTTTATATAAAGAAATGTGATTTTTTATAGAACATTTCATTGAAAATAATTAAACATTTCATATTATTGATGTTTCAATAGTTAATTAATACATGGATGTTTTTTAGGATGAATTTTCTGGTTTTATTCCAGATCATTATGTTGAGATCACTATTGACTTAGAAAATAATGCTAAGATAATTTCAGAACATGTTAATTGAATAGAATAATTAGAACACTTGGAACAGAAAATAAAATTGAATTGGTAATATATTTATATAAACTAGAACATCATAATGGAGTGCCCTTATTTTTTATTTAAAATAATTATGATTCTATGAGTTTTTTTATTTATTACATAGCTTTCAATAACATCAATATTAAAAAAGTATCCTTTCTCTCATAATGATGATTTGATTAATAATATCTTGGAAACATAGTACTTTTAAAAGAATAATATCATTTTGGGCTACCATTAGTAGAATATGAATGCATAAGATATTACAAAGACCACATGTATTATTGGATATGAGAATTATGAGTTCTTATTTATTTCTAATGTGTTCGAAAATGCAGCTGCAGTTTTTATAGATCTTATCAATAGATTCCTCTGTCAATATTTTCACATGTTTATGCTTATTTTTTATGATATTTTTTATTGAAGCATTTGTGAGGATCATTAGAAATATATTATTATTGTTCTAAAAACCCATAATGTAAATAAATTTTATGATAAAATTAGCAAATTTGGGTTTTGGTTACATACTATTTCTCTTATTGCTTATATAATTAGTAAATATGTAATTACAGTTGATATGTAAAAAAATTGGAAGTATTTTTTTTGAGACCCATAATAGATATATTTATTCGAATAATTCATAGCTTAGTGGGTTATTATTATAATTTTGATATCACATTGTTATCTTTCCCACTATCTATGTTCAAACAAAAGGGATAAAATTTAGCCAGAAAAATAATATGATGATAATTTGAATGAGCATTAAAGGCGGATAAATGATCTAGTTTTTACATACCATCTAAAAATTGTGTTTTTTAATATAAAATTATGCTTCATTAATGGGACATGGTTGGGTTACGATATTTAATAAATAGGTAATTGATTATATTTTATGAAAATTTAAAAAATATTGATAAAAATTATCATCCAATTTATTTGGAATTAGAATATATTCTATTTTCATTAAAATTGGGGAGTCTTAATTTTTATAGATTAATGCGTGATATAAATGTTGATCACATAGGTCATGAGTATATATTCTCTTATAATAAATTGTATTTGATAAATATAATATGTGTAGAAATGATGAATGACTATTCAAGTACTATTCATTATAATATTGGATAATAAAATAAGGTGTTTAATGCATTATGGTGAAAAAGTATTTTTACGTTAGCAATGTTATTTATGGAATATGACCATTTGTATAACGATTTGATAAATTTCAGCATAGAAGTTGTAGATACTGGGAAAATATTTTGTGAGTATCTATTGTTATTGAATTTGTTAGAAATAATTACGCAATCTCAAATGGGTGATAAATAATTGTAATAATAGTTATATTTTTTTAATAATAGTAAATATTAAAATTTTAATATTGATTAAGAATTATTTTTATGATATGGAAAAATATTTTCTATTCCTTTTTTATTTATGAAATGAGTTGTTAGCTGAATCTCTGAGTTTATTGTTTCAAATACATCCGAATAGTACTATGATGTACATAGAGCGTGAGATGTATTACTTGTGTGGTAAAACAAATGTGACATTTTAGAGTTTACTGTGAAGTGGTTGACTTGTTTGTTTGTTAAACAAGAATTAATGTAACCAAATTCAACACTTCAACGTTTTTCATGTACTAGCGTGTAAATGAAAAAACAATCACTGCATTTTATAGTTTAATTTCAAAAGAAATCTCAAGGAAACAATGTGATTTGGGCTATTTTTGACCAACTAACTATAGTTTCACAATTCTATTGTATCTAATAAAATATATATTTAGACCAAATTTTCATGATTGTATTTCAATGAGGTTTGAATTTTTAATGGGTTTTCTCAGTCTATTTTTTCATATTGTGATCCCATGTTCACTTATAAGTTTTTAAATGGTATTCATAATTCGATGTTTACTGATATAAATTTCAGAACGACTCTTAATTCTAATTCTAGAGGACAATCTGAGAGAACTATTGATACATTGGAGGATTTGATTCATGATTTTTCAACATATTAACAATGAGGTTGGGATAATACTCATCCATTTGTTTAGATTTATTACAATAATTTTTTGCATTTCATTTCACAGATTACTAATATTGATTCATGATATAGAATGTGTTCTCAAACTTTATGTTTTCTGTGAATTTATAGGAAAAATGAATTTATTGAGACCATAATTGGTACATGAAATTGTTCAAAATAAAAAGAAAATTTAGAAACACATAGAGTCATCTAGGATAAGAAAGAAAATATTTAAATATAATAGATGTAATTATTTTTCATTCATGGTAGGTTATCATGTCACTCTTAAAATATCTTCATGGAAAATTGTTATGTGTTTTCGTAATAAAAAAATGTCTAGTCAAATGTCCATCAGTACATATTAAATTATATGTGATGATGAATCAATTTCCAACCACGTAGATTTTCCACTGAGTATGTCCCTAGTAAATAATGTTTTTATGTTTCTATGTTATGAAAGTATTTGTCAGATTCATCTCATATTTTTATATCATTTGTAGTTTAGTAGGAATATGACATTTCTTATAAAGAACAAACTCTTTAAATTCATTGACCTAGAGAGATAGTATATCAGAATAAAGTAATTAAAAATTTTATTATTTTGTTTAGAAACCATATTGTTGAAGAATAAACATTGGAATATGAAAATTATATGTGAAAGAAATCCTCACATTTTAGTATGTGAATAAAATTATTATAATTGAATTTATAGACATGGGGAGAATGTAACAAACTGAGTATTAATAGAATAATTTATTTTCATATTTATTAATATTTTATAGTTAAATCAGTTCACATTAATGTAATAGATTAATTAAATTTAAATTTTATATATTATGTCATTTTTTTTAATTCATCGAATAATTTTGATTGGCTGTTTATAAAAGATAAATTAAATTTTATGCCAAAATTTAAATTTTTATAAAAGTAAATATTATAATATTTTAATGAAACATCTATTTTTAAAAAATATTGAAATTGTTATATGGTTTATTTTCAAAAACAATAGTAATATTTGAAATCGGTATTTCATAATTAACTAAGAATAAAATTTTTGTATTTTACATATTAGTTTCACCTTTTAATGAATAGAAAAAATACAAAATTTTAATGGAAAATTTTAATTTTGTATAATTTATTTATATAGTAATAATTTAAATTAAAATGGTTTTAAATTAAAAATAGTCTAATTATAAAGAAATTAATCATATATAGGTATTTAGAAAAATTTCTACATAGAAATTTGTTTTAAAAACTAATGAAACATTTAATATTTTTTATATGACAAACTACTTTCCTATTGCGTATGTGGGATTATTTATAATCTATGTTTCTCAACTCTGAGTATTTAATTTTTAAAATGGGTTATTCATTATGAATAAAAATGTTTGAAATAAATTTGTGAGGTAATTTTTAATTTTTTTATTAAAAATGATATAGCGGTTAAAAAAAGATTTACCAAAGTATGATTATAATAATGAAATGGTTAATGTTAAATGGAATAACATAAAATACCATAAAATACAATATTTAATTAGGTGTTCAAGAATTGATCTACCATTAAATGTATATAAAACAATAATTATCATTATAATTATTGTAAATTAATTTCACATCAATAAGGTGAACATTAAATATAAAATAATCATTATTTAATCACATAAAATAACCACTAATCATGTATAACTATCGACCCTAAAAACACCATTTATCTTCAAAATCCATTAAGATCAAAAATTCACAAATAAACCTCCCTACCTAACTATCCCAACGCCCATGTGATACTAATTTCACACAAATATCGTTTCCAATGTCTTCAATGATTATATTTATGAGTTGATATTTATGAGGTTATTTTCTTAAAGAACCTCTCTTATTTTCTTTTATTCTACTATTTTTTCATATCCACATCCACCATTAAAGAATTGATAACTCAAAAATCCTAAATGTATTGGTGATTTATGTTTTTAATGTAATATGTCATTTTAATTTTTCTAAATCTCTTATTATTTAATGAAATAATATTGTTGTCATAATTATTGCGGTTTACCATCTCAGTGAATAATATTTTTCATTTTCCATTAAAACAATAGTGGATTGTCATAAAATTATTATTATTATTAAATAGTATTATAAATGTTATTTTATATCCTATTTTATGTCCTATAACTAATATATAAACTAAATATTAAATAATATTAAACTTGTTCGTGGTTATCTAAGAATTCCCCCCAAAATTAAAATTTCATTTATCATGAATGTTTTATCAAATTATTCATATTCATAAAAGAAATTGAAATGATATATATAAGAAATCAAAAGACTTTACGTTTAATAATAAACTATCATTCCACTTCTGGTGTTATAATTCTATTTTACAAGATCATCTATTATATAATACAAGTGAACTAATCAACCATCCATGAAATGAAATAACCAAAAACATTGAAAATAATGAAACATTATTAAATAATGAGTGGAATGGTTTTTTAAATAAAAAATAAGGTAATATTAATAAAAATATATTTTATAAATAAATTATTGACATTATCAGAATAATTATTCTAGATGTTTGAAAATTTTTAACTAATGTTGAATGTGAGGTAAGGGAATTCTTAACCCAATTTATATTCATTAGGATACACGCTATATTCTTGATTATTTCATGTTACGATTATATGTGATAATAATTTTTTATATCATATTATTTATTACCAATAGTTTTATACGGATTTGTAGTTAATATAAAAAATTGATTCAATTGAGTAACACTTACTTCAAGGATATGAAATTTATAAAAGATGTTATTTAAAAAATAATATTTTAATTAAAAAAATTATGAAGTAATGTTTTATTTATATATATTCAATTAACATAAATCCATTCGATCATGTATAGTTAATATATTGAATATTATCTTAATTTTCTATAATGTTACATTCCTATAAAAAATTTTCTTTATATTGGAGTAGTTTTAAAAAATGAGTAATTTTAAAATAAGAAGTCTATTTTCCTCAAAGAAAATATTTATGATGAAATAAATCATGAAATATATTTCCATTTCATTTTTATTGTTCTTGTAAATTGAATTTGATTATCTGTGGTAATGTGATATACCTATTCTGGGTTGTTATTCGATAAAATTATAATTATTAGTTATTTGATAAAATAATGATGGATGGTTCTGTGACATCCAAAAGATGGGTGGTTACACCATATCATCCAATGCATCAGGTAATCCGATGATTGATCATCGACATATTTATTACTCCTATTGTATGAGTGATATGCAAAATTTATTCCTATGTTACTTATTAATAATTTAAATTCATTATATTTTGTTTTATTGAAAATCTAGTCATTTTAAATGTTGCAGTATTCATATTTTGGAAAATATTATTCCCTTTTCCAATAAAAAAATAATTTTATGAAAATAATGTTATTTTTATTCAATTAACTAAATGGTTCAATTAGTATATGTATATTACTGATTAATTTTCCCTCATCCTGCAATGTTAAATTTATTCATTGGATTTTAAGAGGAATATATAAAAGGATCATGTCAAGGGGATAATTATAAAAAAACTCATGCTGAGATAACATGTTTTAATTTGATCGGTTTTGTTTTGTTAAAAATTTTTTTTATATTTTAAGTTGTCACTTGTAATTAATTGTTTAACGACATATTATTTAATACCAAATCTCTAATACACAAAACCTAAAAGATAATATGGTTTGTAATAATTTTAATAGTAGTTTCAAAATACTATGAAATGTTATTTTTATGGTTAAGTCCTTAAATAATGTATTTAATATTATGTGTTATAAGAGTGGAATGTTTTATGATAGTAAGAATGTGATATTATTGTGTACAGTAGGGGATTTAAATCCAAATGATTTTTTATAATTTGATTTATAGTGGAGCTTTATAAAAAAATAAATTTTGTTGTTTTCTCATTTTTATTTTGGTATGGGTAACAGTTCTAATGTACTGTCAATCATATTAATATTTTCTTTATATGATTAACATATCATAATGAAAAATATATAATCAAATATAATATTTAACTTTTATAAAAATACAATGTAATTATAATATTAATGTTATATAACACATAGGTGATGAAAATGTACCGGGGGTGGATTATTATTAATAAAAATTAATTCTCGTATAAAATTTATGAGAATAAATTGATCTAAATAAATAATAATCAATTAATCCACACTATTATAGCGATAATATGAGAAAATAAACTTGTAAAAATAACCTGCATATTCTCTTTACGCTATAATTTTTTGTATTGAAAACAAAATCTTATATAACATATGAAATAGAGTTATTAATGTTTATATCTGCCTTTTTTACACATGAAGGCTCATCCTGTCACCCTATTCTATTATGGGTTCAATCAAAAACCCAATAAGTTATAGGAAATGACCCAACCAAGAATTTTACAAGGCAACTCCATGCCTTTTTCATTTTCTGAGGATAGATGTAGGCTATTTTTTATGTGAGAAAACCTAAGTCATTATTTTAAAGGGTTAGAAGCATCCTATACAGTCACAAGAGTAGTCCTAACATCTTATATGGTTAGAGTCATGTGGTACTAATAAATTTAATGGGATACACTAAATCATAACTCTTATACATGATGGTATTTCTTACTCTAGTTTATGGGTTAAGAGGAACCCAATTATCTAAAGGGATAGGCTTATCATAGTCATTAATGGGAAAAATCAAATCGTAACATACATTTTGTTTGTTGAGTATAACTCTATGAAAGATAGACCATGAGTTAATATTTTCTGGATATTTATAGTATATATAATGAATAAAAAATAACACCTAGTGAATGATTATTAAAATAGATGTTGTCATTTGGATCAATTATATCTTTTTTCATTCATATTTTTTAAATAGTGAGGCTCATGCATCAAGCAATGTACTTAGATAAGAAAAAACATAATGGACATCCATGATTTTTTTTGAACAATAAATCATGAATTTGTAAATTAAGTGTTATGTACCTTGTCACACTACTTCATTATTTGGTCATTTAATATAAAAAATAGTATTTTCAATTTTGCTCATTTAAACATCCATATATCTCATACATAAATTCCAATAATAAAAAATCACATGGAAGTATCATATAATTATGTTCTGATAACTAAAATACATATATACACCTATAACAATAATAATAATAATAAATTAATAATAAATTAAATAAATTCCTAATTTATTTAAATATGTTATTTGGAATATTCCAATAAATTGTGTGAGAATGAACCTTCATGTATCAAATTAAAATATGAACTTTTCTTATTATTATATTATTTATAAATGATCTATGTGTGTATTTTTAGAAAGAGATATGATTAATATCTAATTCAATTACTTATTCATATAAATAATAATATAATTAAATATATAAGGTGCTTTATGTAATTAAAATTCTATAAAAACTCTAATAAGAATCAAAATAATCTCTTTATATTATAACTGGATTGAATTTGAATATATAAAGTCCCAAAACATTCAATGTGAATACCGATACATTATTAATTCCATTATTTTCATATTTAATTTCTTATAAAAAATATAAAACCTATACTCATTGGTTATAGATAAATTAATATAAATATATAATAAAAAAACACTGATAATATACAATGTTAACATGAAACAAATAGAAATGTTAAATATTACATAAAATAGAGCATATTACCAATGTTATGAAAATTTTTAGAAAAATAAATAAACAATTATGAAAATACATGAAGGGGTTCAAAAAGGATATTTATATATGGTATTTACATAGGTGATCATATGAAGCTGAATATACATAAGGAAATTCATGGACCATATTTCATATATATGATTCTATAAATTTGTAGACAACTTAACTTATAATGTATCACACATAAAACAAACATTCAAAATAAAATAATGTGATATATATATATATATATATTATAAGTCGATACACTCAATTTATTTTTATAGAATAATGATTCATATTAATAAGACTACTATAAAACATGTTACGATCAATATACAATAGATGTATAGTTCTATAAAAACTGCATAATTTATATTAAAAACACAATATAAATTAAATCTATCTTCAACATATCTATATCTATTTAGATTTCAATTTATTATAATTAAATTTATAATATAATTATCATTCCAATTCAAGAATAATCACATAATTTGGATATCATTACAAAATGTTATTAAAATAAAAAAAAGTTCGTCTCACTCATCGAAAGTTTTAGGGTAGATTATATAGTTAGTTACACAGTTGGATTCATAAACAATACATATAATTCTTGTGGTAGGATCCACAGTTACTGAATTTTGTTAAATAATGTATGTTATAATTTTGAATATTTTTTATGTAGTGAGTTCCATGGACAGTAAAGTTTTCTTCTTGTTGTAGGTTCCACGATCAATTCATTTTGTTCACGTGATATGTCTCTTGGTCTATTAACTTGACCAGTTCACATTGTTTGGTGATACAGTCATGTGACATGGTATAGTGAAATATAATAGAGATATGGTTAGGTGACATAGTAGGTTCCAAACATTTCATAATTTTTATTTTCCTTAATTTTCAATTTATTGTTCTATCAAATGTAAAATGATATTTTAAGGTCCCAAATGAATTATTTAGCCTATGATCATTTATTCAAAAATGATTTAAATATTAGTAAATATAAAAAATAACAAAAAACAGAAAAATAACAAAATAATCGTTACTATTATATATTGATTAGAAATACATTTATTAATACATATTTGTTATCATTAAGGAAAATAAACAAATAATTATTTTATTTATATAAAATATTCAGTTGTTCACAGAGCCACTCTACAATTAATTCATCTTTAGGAATATTAGATGAATATAGATTAATGATATATGTTATTCATCCAATTTATCATTCTTTAATAGTAATATATTTGGTACAAATACTCAGTTTTTGAAGCTTATCATACCTTTAGAATCATGGTTGAACTCGTAATTATTTTTCACGATCTCATTTAGTTCTACATTCCCCACCACATTTTTAGCCTCTATAATCATAACATGGATTGATGGTTGAACAATTATCTAATAAATATAGAATAATTGGGTTTTTACCTATTATTTCAACATCTATATCCTATAAATCAATATGTATTCGATCTGATTCAATCCATATCATCAAAAAATAACAACATCCTTTAGATTATAGAATCATTCACCTTGTTCTCCTTCTCGAGTTGGAAGTTTATTGAATAGACTTAAACATTAATCAACTTGAGTGACCACCATTAAAAAATATTAAACTATTTCTATAAGAATATATACATTAAACATTTATAGTTTGTATAAATATCAATAATTTCAATAAAATAGATTAAACATTCATATTTTTTATGTTGGGTGTCTATATATCCATTTGGGATTAATACTACTTACGAAAAGGGAGTAAAATCCATATAATGTAATTAAACTATAATTGATGTTCATATCCATCTTCACACCTATTTTAATCACTTGTTTACCCAAGATATCAAACATGACTTCGATTACATGTTAATTGAAAAGGTATTTATATAAAATTATCTAATCTAATTCAAATAAAATATTAAATTCAACTATTTGGTGAATTAAATGATTTTTCATAAGGAAAATTCCAATAAACATTTATCTAACAAGATATTTAATCTTTATTTATAATCATTTTACAAATAAGATTTTTATAATTTAAAAATATACATATAATCATATAGGTGTTGATTTAATTGTTTTATTATAAAATATAGATATAAATTAGTCAGTTGGAATAAATATATTATAAAACTCATCATTCTTGAGTGGATGACTTGAGACTCTTACTACACATCATTTTGGAACCCACTTCTATAGTTGTATTTACATTCGCATTCCCATCATGTACTAGCCTTATTATACTCTGATCCCCATCATACTTTATTTCACTAGTACTATAGAAATAACATTTATAGTGTCCATTTATCACAAATTTATACCAATGATCTACTAATGGTAAACATGATTGAACACTATTTTTTATTACTTCAACTAATATATGATTAATTTTCTATTATGATTTTCATATGTTATTCATTCATATGACACACATAAAACATATTTTATTTCATTAGATAAATTAAACTAGGTTGTTCTTCCCTGAAATTTTATAGGTAAGAAATTAAATACTCTTCCCTATCACATCTTCATACAAACATTCGAAGAAACTCAGTTATTTCATAATTTAAATTTTAACTTGGTTTAATTTTTTAACCATAATTATATATTAGTAATGGGGAATTACCAAATGGTTTTCATTACCATAATCATTCCATTGGGATTCTCATTATGGGTGTCATTTAGTTGTTCATAATGATAATTATTCACATGATTCTTTATCATTCAAAACATTGAAGAAAACCAAAATGGTCTTCTTCAGTTTAAACGAACTCTTATAAAACTAATCAATCATATAATATTCATAATCATTTATAATACATCATAAATTATGAACACACTCATCAATAAATGTCACTTAATGTTCATTATGCATCAAATATGTATGTACTAGGTTTTCATATGTTCTATCTTCTTATTATACATAATATTTTATAAATATAATTGTAATTATAAATTCACATACTCCCAGAGTGTAAACCAATGTGTAGTATTGGGATACTTTTGTATAGAAATTTCATATTGATTATACAAACATCCTACATTTTCATGTTATTACCCCATGGTGTATTAGTTAAATATCCTAACTCCACATTTTGTATCCATAATAGGATCTCATTCTTATGATTCCACCAAATTTATGCCATAGAAAAACATTAAGATAATATCAATTACACATAAATTTCTTAAAGGTCTTAACAAATTTGTATTAATATAAATAACAATAAATAAATAAATAATTCTATAATATATTCAATGGTAACCCTATAATTTAATTTTAATTATTACATCATTTTAGATTAATATTCAATGCATCAAAAAATAAAAAAATCTTTAATTGTAATTAATTTCTATATTTAACGAGTAGATACATAATCAAATTACATTATTAATTACATTCAATATACCCCATAATTTTATTTCACATGGTATCATTATTGGATATATCATATTTAAAACATTTCATTATAACATGTGTAAATGGTAACATATGAAATATTGAGATCAAATTCCCATTATGTGTACCATATGAAATATCAATCAATGATCATTAGTGGGAATAAGATAAGAATATGGGTATCGTAACATGATCATAACTAAAGAAAGTAATATATATAAAATCAAATATCATTAAACATGATTCATTTGAAGATGATTTTTCATAAAAATTAATAGCCCATATTAGTGTAGAATCATCTATAACTTGTAATGATCTACATTAACATAACATAAACATATGACATATGTTTTTGGTATAAAAAAATTCATTTAAAATAAATTGAATTATCCAGGATAAAATAAAGTACTATCATATTAGATTTAGTCCAATAGTAGTTCGGGTTTACTCCACATTCTCATGACTTATTTACTTGTGACACACCACTGAGGAATGTCAAAAAGGACATATTCAATTACTAAATTGGGTTCACTCCCCAATCCATTCCATATTATATAATGAGATATCATAGACTACGAAATAAATTATAGGGTTATATATGTTTAGGCCCACTAATAAAAAAATTCAATCCATACCTAATATTTTGAAAAGAACATAATGAGCCTTTAACTAATCATATCCTATCAAAAATACATGTGTTACATATAGATTCCATTATTTCATAATAATCCCATAGAAAATTAATGTGGTTCAAAAAATTATCCACAAAAAATAATAATAATTTGATATACACATACAAAATGTGGAAGGTTATATACAACAGTATACCAAGTGAATGATAAAAATCATTCAATGATTTTTATATAGATGATAAAATTAATTTATATAAAATATAAAATATGTTTTGAAAATACTAAGAAAACACCAATTTTATTATTGAATCATTTAAAACTAAAAATTTAAAAAATAATAAAATATATTAATCATTCAAAATTCATCGAAAATATTAAGTTTGTTTCAGAGTTAATTAAAAAATAATAAGGTGGAAAGATCAGTTCCATATGTATACACTAAAATAGTGCATTTTTTAAAAAAAATTAAAAAGAAAAAATAGAGTTATATGAAAAACATTATAAATTAATCATTAAATCCATTAAAATGGGAATTAAGAGATGAAAAATGAACATTTTGAAAATATTAAATCATAGAAATATAAAATTAGCAACATTTTCAATAAAATATGCATAGAGGAGAACAATTTCTAACATAAAATGAAGAAATAATTTAACTTTTCATAAAACTTTTTCTCAATTATTTTAATTAATATTATGTTGAGAATGATATAAATATAAAAATCCAAAAATAGAAATATAATAAAATTATATGTTTTTAAAATCTAATTATCTTATGTTTTACCACAATGGAATTTTTTTTAAACATTATTGAAATAAATGAGATTGTATCATAAACCCTTACCTCAACTATTTTTTGGCTTTATATATTTTCAAACATCCAATATAAAATTTATTTATTTATTATAAATATATTACATAACTGTATTCATACATATATTATTATATGTAATTATATTATTGTTCCAAAATACCCTTTTATGAAGTATTATTTTATGAAATAATTATTTATGATAAATATTTTTTTTGTTTTTCAAGCATGTTTCTGTTTGATTGTTCAGTTTTATACATATTAGTCCAGGTTTCCAATAATAAAAAAATTAAACAATGAAATAAAAATAATACTTCTTCAATATATAAAATTTTAAATGAAATAATATTAGGTGTTCATGGAAAATTAATTTCATAGCTTCACAGACATGGTTGTTTATATGTTTTCTGGAGTAATGATTCCATTTTCAATGGTTGTAATTAATGAACTATACACAGTAATTTATAATTATAGAACCATAATTATGTATTATATATCATGTATATTAATTAAATATATAATAAGTTTTATCTTGGTAAATTATAAATGAAAAATGATTCATAACGATTTTTGGAGGAGGTAGTCCATACGTACCCACGAATAATGTCTTAGTTTTCTATGATATGTGAATATTACGAGGTGAAAAAATTATTATTCTCAAAAAATAAAAATTATATCATAAACATAATAAATGAAAGAAAAATATATCTAAATTAATACCCTTGAATTATCGTAATGAAAAATATAATGTGTTGATTCATCGAGAGGGTAGGTGTTACGTACACATTATCGATGATCATATTTTCCACTAGATGAAAAGAAGGGATAAAATGGTTGTAAAATATACATATAAATGTTTTGTATAAAAAATATACATATTTATTCATAAAAATATTATAATATAATAATATAATGTGTTTTAATAAAATAAAAAACATGGAATTGATCAGTACAGAAAATTACCTTTTCTTCAGGTATAATTTTGTACATAAAATATTAAACATACATTAAATTGTATATTAGAGATAAATTTACACGATTATTTTTTTTTGATAATATTGGTCATGATAAATATCTTAGGTGGTGTTAATCGATGATAAGAAAAAGTTACCTATTATAAGTGAGGTTTGTGGAAAACATGTCAATGCTAGAAATATAATTATAAAGTATTTTTCATCTTAATTTTATGTTGAAAAATCACTAAATATTTTATTATAGTACCATTGGATTAAAAATAAAATCAAATATTAAAATAAAATCAAATATTATATTATATTTCAAACCATATCCACTATTTTATCGCTTGTTGACACCCATTAAATAATTATAATTGTTACAAGACTTTTACCATGTGAACAATTCTTTATAAGAAAAAAGTATGTTAGAATTTTTTATTGATATTAATTATATTTAATAAATATATTAATTATAATTTAATTTATTTAATTAATATAACTGTCCAAAATATATTCTAATATCCATGAAAAAATTGTTTCAAAATTATTTATGATGAAAATACATTTGTCATCATAAACACGATTTTATCCTCATTCATTCTTTATTAACAAACATTATTGGAATTTACAGATATTTGATTGAATATATTATATAAAAACATCATTGAAATTATTAATAAATAGATATTTATTATATTTATTAACATAAAAAACCTTTCAAAAATATTATTTGCTAAATATAACTATTTTTCCTTCAAATTATGTTATCTTCACTAATAACCAATCATTAAAAAATATTTGAAGGATTTTTCATTTGATTACATTAAATAAAAATATATTTCATGAAATTACTATTTTTTGAAATGGTCAGGATTCATATTATATTGAGAAGTATTATACATTGAATAAATTAATCTTTCACAATAAAATGATATTACTTTTTACATTTAAATTACGTACATAATTCATAATAATCAACAATTTCTTCTATAACACCCTTAAATTTTAAAAAATTAAAATTTTATTCCATACCATATGTGACAGAAAACATAAAACATAGAATAAAATATAACACCATGATACTTTATGATGTATTTTTTAAATAAAGTATATCTCATTAATATCATGGATATCACATAAATGTATATTTTGGATGTGTTACATGGAACATTGCACTTAGCTTGTGTTACATTCATCATGAAATTTAAAAATAATAAAAAAATATTATTAGTGTAATATTATTTAATATTATGTTTCCCTTTTAGCCATATCACTGGTGGGTATGTATTTTATAAACTAATTTTTCATAACTATGGTTATCAAATGATTAAAAATAAAATAAAAAACATTTAATTAGAGAAACAAATTTCTAAAAAACAAATATTTTATAAAAAATTATTCAACCATACTTCACACAAATAAAATATTTTTTTCATAACCTATAAGAAAATATACTTGAAAAAATAATCTTTATTTTTGGGATCATCACCTAAAAATTACTTTAATGTTATTTTTTGGTATTTTTAAGAAATTTTTCATTTGTCGATGAATTCAGATAAATAGTAAATTTTAATTGAAAAATTAATTTTATAAAATTATTTATCAAGAAAAATTATATATTAAATATCATTTACGGTAAAATATAGAATAATTATTAACAAAATAACCTTATGATGTCCACATAAATAATTATCATATTTATTTTCTGATATATAATCATTGTAATCATTTGGAAAAAATTTCCCTAAAAATACGCTTTCTCATCTCATCGGCATTATTAATATTAGATTTAAATTTTTCACTTATATGAATGGAATTTGAAAATATTGATTCCATATATTTAATTAGAATAATTTATTTTATCTAACATTTTCTACATATTTTTATCCAATATGAATAGTTAAGGCAATAGAATTTAATTTCCACAATTTTGTATAAAATGGATTTACCGGTGTATAAAATGAGGAAAAAGGATTAAAAAGTATATAAAAAATTTTACAACACCCATACAGTATAAATATTTATAAGTTTTCTATATTTTTTATATAATGTCACATTTGGAAGGCTTGTGACTTAACTAAAATGTCGGTATGATTGAATATTTTCAATAAAATTGTAGGTTCTTCATTAACCACACTTATAAATGGATACCCACTATCCTCTCATATTGACACATAAATTCTATTTAGTCATATTGTACCTTCTAAAATACCTTCTAAAATACCCTATATTCATTTTATTAGGATTATTGTTTCCATATATCCAACCCATTATGCATTCAATTAAATTATAAGGTGGATACCTCAAGAATGAGTAATATTCTCCAATGAGGAATTTTATATTATTTATTCATTAACATAATTAAATTCATATTAAAAAATTAAGATATAATAAATAATTATATTTTATATAAAATTTTGTCCATAATATTTTCATTTCCTATATCAACCTATACATCCATGGAATTGATCATGAAATAATCATTTATGTGTATGGATAACATAAACCTTGGTAACCAATGTCATTTCTATATCTATTACCACCCATTAAGTATTTGTATTAATATGAATATACATATATATATTATTTATAACATTATTATTCCTCTATATTCATAATATCATATATACCATTTTCTAACAATTTCATTTTGGATACGATAACATCATACTTGAGTACGGTAGAATATATTCTCATAAAGCAATCTGAATTATCACTCATGAACAAATTACATGAATGGTACTAATTACAATGTTACTAAATATGTTTTATATTAATAATAAATTTAACATAATCATAAAATATTTATTAATTTTAAATGTTAATATTATTCCTTAAATTTTTACTCACAGAAAGATGATAAGACCATGCATATACAAGTAGACGACCTCTTTCATGAAGCGATGTAAAATTTTTTCATAACCACAGTGAATTGATTCCATATATATATATATATATAATGAAATAATATATTATTTATAATATCATGATGATTTTTTAAATACAAAATAAAACAAAACACATTTTCATAATGATAGTTGAAAATTAGAAACATTGGTTATGTGTATGTATGACCTACCGTCTCCATGATTGTAAGAAATGTCATTTGTAATAACCATATATAATAAATTATATCAATTTAAAACTAGATTAAAAATATTACAATTATTTCCTTATTATTATTTCTGAGATTATATAACTATTTAATATTTGAATGATCCATAATTAAATTGATATAATAAAGATGAGAAAACATGGAAATTAACATATGAAACAATGAAAATAATGAATGATAATTAAATAACGACTTATAATATGCTATAAAATGAAAATTTATTATATTATAAATATTATTATGGTTCTAGAAAAATTTAATAACATGTTTAAAACCATTATTCATTTTGTTAAATCATTTTCAACCAAAAGAATGCTAGAGCTAACAAAATTAATCTTAATTTCCATTGACTATTGAATATTTTAATGTTATGCATCGTAATTCATTTACATTGTATATATACTTTCCCTACAAAATATAATATTATGATTATTTAAAAATTAATTTCGTTTTATTTTTAAAATTTAATTATCTCATCCTATGGTATATTATTCAAGAGTTATCATATAGTAAATAATTTCATACAACAATTTATTTTGATGTCATTATATTAAATTTTCATCACCTTTGATATTCTATGATTTTGTGTCAAATGAATTTTGATTATGTTATATTTTATTTCTACTTTTTATGTGTATTTAAATTTAATCCATATATTTGATTTATATATTAATTCTCACTTAAATTTTATGACCACTAAAATCGTTGATTTCTATTTCTCACTTTAATCGATTTTGTTTATTATTTCAATTATGTTGAAGGAAATCATTTAATAGTTTTTTAATAAACCCATTTTATTTACTTTTTATATGTTCACTAAGAAAAATATTATTTTTCCTCTAGAAATTCAGTAACATATAGTATATCTATTTGTATAAAAGAGATATTAGAAAATATATAATTTTTTATGGTATTTAATCCTTCTACAAATATATATTTTTACTATGATATTTGTTTTTATTAATTAGTTAATACAAAAATATGAATTACTAATAATAGATATTTTCACTTTATCATATTAATATCAACAATTTATTTATCATTAAAACGATCTATTGTTGTTTATTATTATTTCAAATATTTTTTCGTCATATTAATATGTTACAAGTTTTTATTCATAGAAAAAAATATTTTAAGAACAACCACTTTTACTAAGAATATACTAAAAATTATATTGATTTTCACAAAAATATTTTGATAAATATTATTATTATAATACAATATTACTAAAAACATATATTTTATTTTAGATGAGTTCTATTTGTAATAAAATTATAATATAGGATTTTAAAAATCATTGAATAGTAACAAAATTTACATATAAACTATGAATAATAATCAAAATAGAGCATCAAAATTTAAAAAATTAAACAAAAGGTTTTTAGATGAAAAAATCAATGGATATCTGGTTAAACATATTAGGTGGGAATAATACAAGATGACCACAACGTGACATGTGTAAAAACCTTGTTCCCCTCGATAATGAGAAATAATACTCAACACTTATATAATAAATGGTTCAATAGACACCCCTAATCCCATTGACTAACACCATGATCATCTATTTCTCTATATTCCCTAGGCCCTATTAAACTATTAGATATTAAAATCTTAATTAATATCCCATGTGGAAAACCATAGAAGTCACATCGACGATATGCAATATCCAGTAAGTGATCATGATGGCATCACATATTAGAAATAAAAACTACATGATTATGCTATGGTGGTTAGAATTTTGAAAATAGGCTTCGAGATCCTCCATGTTCATGTAGTGGATGATAAAGTGGTTTGTGAAATTGATTGAAGAATATCGATTCCCTTGTAATGATAATCATGGATAGAAAAGCATTTAACATTAAATTATTTAATGTTTGAGATTATTATCCAGTTTAATGTTGTAATATTTATTTTTAATAACATACAATAAGGTGTATATTATGATTAAATTTATTTCAAATTAGGGTTTCAGTGAGATTATGATAAAAAAATATTATATATTTTTTATCTTGTTTTTTTCAGTGATTTATGAATTATAATTACGTACTTATATTTATAAACTAATTTTATCCAAGCATTGAAACAAATTATTATTTATAATATTCATCTAGTATCCATGATCACCACGATAATTATTCTTCCTTAGAAAACTCCATAGATTAATCATGGAAGAGTTTTTTTGTTAGCCCCGACCATTTTGAGAAGGTATGAATGTTGATCTATTTCAGTTTAAAGAAGTGGAAACTATTTCTGTGATTATATATTGAGAAACTAATGTGAATATTGTCACGGCCCGTCCTCTAGGCCCATGCTGTGGCTAACCCAAACCCCCCATCCATAGGCCAGGGGCTGGCGACTAGCACCAACGGTGTAATTCTCTAAGCTGGGAAAGAATTTCCTTTATAAAAAGTAAACACACACAATCTGAGTACACAACTAGAAGAAAAACACTAATAAATAATAAATGTAGAAGAGGTTTCAGAATGTAAAAGGGCCGTAAATACAAGCCCAATAGGAATGTACAAGGAAAGGACAAACATGTATAACTATTAAAGAAAAATAACTGGAAGGTGTCTAGAAGATCCTAGATCATCCACCACGGATCCTTCCTGATGGGTAGGTATAGATAGCCCCCTCAGTTCTCCACATCATCCCATCTCCTCTGAGTACCGAATCGTTGTGAGGTCTACCTCCAGGTACCATCGAGTCATCGTACACTCTATCTTTGTCAGCGATGTCCATCGTCTGCATCCAAAACAATGCTGTGCGGGAATAACCCTTGTAGGCGTGATTATAGAGATACTCAGTAAAGACCATGAGTCCCTCAAGGTCTCACAAAATCTAACATGGATAAACTACAAGTACAATACAATGAATAACCATTACTTAGGTATATGAACATACATATACATAAGTTATCTATTAACCCATTTCAATCATGAGGAAAACACAATAATCATTGACTAAGCTCAAACCAAAATTTTCATTATCAAAACCAAGGCTGCTGGAGATCTCCTCCTCAATTGAGAACATTGGGCCTGTGATGACCCCAAGGTGCTTCTTAGAAACCTTGCACTGCTGAGGTACTCCTCCAGTCGAGTACTGTGGGTCTACTGCCAACTACCAGGCGCTCCTCGGCTATTGGTCTGCCGCCAACTACAAGGAAACCCCCTTATAGCCTACACGGGTACACCACCTGTCGAGTACCATGGGTCTACCTCCAACTACCATTCGCTCCTCTTCCATGGAACTGCCACCAACTAATAGGAGCTCCACACTGGGCTTGTCGAATCGGTGAAGAAGTCGTGAGGTCTTTCAGTTACTATGTCTCTGCACTCTGTCCGCTCATCACTGTAAGGATCTGCTCCACGAGCTACTGGAAAAAACTCCAACTTTCGAGAAGACTCATGTAGAATTATCTCATATGATTGTCTCATCAATGGGATATCAACACAAAAGAATGAGCATCATTCAGACGACCGATCTGTTAGTTATTGGCATTTTCTTTCCTGGGGCTCGGTTTGTTTTAACCATGAAACCAACCCACTGTACCCCAACTATGTCCAGAACTCAATTAGCATATGCCATAAAAATCATGTCTCTATAAAATTTCCTTCATTGCATACGGTTTGTCAATCATACACCCATAGGCCATGATATGGATGAAAAGGTGTAAACATGCCATAGTGGGTCCGGGTCTAGTCCGACCCAGTCGGACTGACCCGGCCTGAGGGGGTGGCCCAGCCAATCTGGGTGGCTCGGCCCGAGGGGGCGGATCGACCCCAGGGCTTGGACTCGCTCCCATGTTCCTTCCAGGAGGTTCCCATGCTGTCCGTGAATGCGCACTAGAGGTATCAGCCATCCATCGATGTCCATATCCCCATGGTTGATGATGTGGGATTGGTCATGCATGTACCTTATCAGTTGTGATACGTGGAAGACTCCGTTCACCCTGTGCAATTGTGGTTTAAGAGCTAATCGGTAAGCCACCTCACATACTCTACTGAGGACCTAGAAGGGTCCGATGAACCAAGAAGATAACTTTCCACCTTGGTTGAATCTCTATAGACGTCATTATGGTGAGACCCATAGAAAGAGGTGGTCGCTAACCTCTAACTTCAAATGTCTTCATCTCATTTCAACATATGACTTCTACATGCTCTGTACAGTTTTCATCTACTCATGGATGATATGCACTTTCTCTGTAGTAGCTCGTACCATCTCTTGTCCCACTAGTGCTGACTACCCTGCTCTATCCTGTACTATGGTGATATGAAAGTTCACCCATACAAGTCCTCAAAAGGTTTCATAACTATAGTGGAGTGACATTTGTTTTTGAAGGGAAACTACAACAAAGGCATGTGATCCCTCGAGCAGCGACCGAAGTCAAAGAGACATGCACAAAGCATGTCCCCGAGGATTTGAATGGTCTTCTCGGTCTGACCATCTGTTTGAGGATGGAAGGCAGTACTCAAACGTATAAACATCCTGAAATCATCATGAAACCCCTTCCATAGTTGGGATGTAAAACGGGCGTCACGGTCATGGACAATAGATGAAGGCACTCCTTGTGAACGCACAATCTACTGCACGTAGAGCCATCCCAACCTCTCTAATGAACCCTACTCTCTAATTGGTATCTACTTGGCCGACATGGTGAGTCGTTCAATGATCACCAATATCGAATCATTACTCTTGGATGTACATGGAAGACTCGTCAAGAAGTCCACGGATATCCCAAGCCATTTCAAATCAGGGACCTCTAAGGGTTGTACCAAGCCTGCTGGTACCTGGTTCTCCACCATTACTTTCTGTGAAGTGAGGCATCGCGACGGAAACTCCACTACTATCTTCATCAAACCTAGATACCAGTGCGATCGTCAGAAGGTCCTGATACATCTTCGCCACTCCTAGATGTACCATTATAGGGGAAGTGTTGAACTCCTTCAACACATCCTCATTAGTGGAACTCGTACCATGGTACGCCCTCTAAAGAGGATGATGTGGTCCCCACCATCATGAAATCCATCTGCTGCCTGCCCTATGGATATCTGAGAACGTCATGTCTCATAGTCAGCGTCTCCCCACTGAGCCTCCCTGACTCACTGAATAAGTGGAGGAGTGACTGTAAGAGAATGATGATAGGCTTCTCCATTCTATCCACAAGAAATATCTATAAGGTAGTTTGCTGCTCTGTTGCCTCTCCTAGAAGTTGAGTTCCTAATCTCACACTGAGAGCATTCACAACAACATTCACTTTCCCAGGAGTATAGACTATCTCAAAGAAATTGTCTTAGAGGAAATCAAGACAATTTCGTTGTCTCGGGTTCAAGTCCATATGTGAGAAGACATACCTGAGACTATTGTGATCAGAGTACTCCGTAAAACGTATTCCCATCAGATAGTGTCCCCACATATTCAAGGAGAATACCACTTTTGCTAACACCCGATCATGGGTAGCGTAGTCCTTCTCGTTATATCTTAGCTACCAAGAACCATAAGCGATCATAGCATGCTCCTACATCAGGACACACCCGAGTCTGGTACATAATGCATCATAGTTGACTATGTACCCTACTCCTTCTGCTAGAAGCATCAAGAAAGGGGCACTAGTCAGCCTCTACCTCAGCTCTTGAAAGCTCTGTTGGCATCTCTATGACCACACGAAGGGTTTCCCCTTCTACTTCAAGGATGATAGTGTTGCTGAAACTCTGGAGATGTCTAGAATGAACCTTCGATAGTATCCATCCATGCCCAGGAAACTATGCACCTTCCTCACACTCATGGGAGGCTCCCAAAAAAGTATTGGCTCAATCTTCGCATGATCTACTGTAACTCCGACCTTCAATATGACATGTCCCATGAAGTGATCCTCTCAAATCGAAAACTGGCTCTTCGAGAGCTTACTATAAAGTTGCTTCTCTCAGAGTGTGTCCAGTACTACCTGCAAATGGTATGTTTTCTCCTCCTCAGTAGTCGAGTAAATCAGTATGTCATCAATGAAAACTACGACAAAGAGATTGAGGTAAGGAAAGAAGATCCTATTCATGAGGCTCATGAACACTACTGGAGCATTGGATACGCCAAAGGGAATAACCACGAACTCATAATGGTCATACCGACACCTGAAGGTCGTCTTATGCACATCATCATCTCAAACTCTGAGCTAGTGATAGCCTGATCTGACGTCTATCTTCAAGAACCAACATGCTCCCTTGAGTTGATCAAAGAGGTCGTCAATCCTCGGATGTGGGTACTTGTTCTTCGTAGTCACCTGGTTCTAGAAATGATAGTCGACAAAAATACATATGCTCTTGTATACCTTTTTGGTGAATAGAATCAAGGATACCCAGGGAAAATCATTGGGTCAGATGAATCCCTTTCCCTACAAGTCATCTAGCTGTACCCACAGTTCACGAAGCTCAGCGGGAGCCATCCGATATGCCGGAGAAGATTTCGGTGCTTTCATGGGGTACAAATAAATGTATAAGTCCACCTCTCTTCTAGAAGGTATTCCTGGAACATCATTAGAGAAAACATCCACGTAATGGTCCACCCCTACAGGATATGTCGTACTCTCCACATAAACTTCCCCGAGGGTAAGACAAGCCAACTGGTGAGTGATTGGCTGCACCCTACTCTGAGTTTGTCTTTCTTGCACTATAAAGGTTCCCTTCTCACCGGTGAAGGTGAACCTGGTCCCATCCGTGAAGACTCACCGCACATTACACCTAATACAGTTGATTTGTGCATGGATTTAGATAATCAATCCATACCCAAGATGATGTCGTAAGGCCTCGACGCTGCTACGAGGAGATACCAGCCGAAGCCCTCACATCCTAGAGTAAGCTCACACTGCCGGCACAAGTGCGTAATCATCAAGTCTGCTCCTGTAGGAGTCTATAGCCATAAGGATTGAGCCAAAGGCTATGTTGGAATCTCCGAGTGATGAACGAGGGCAGTGGAAATGAAAGAATGAATGGAACCTGTGTCTATAAGAACTGATGCTAAATTGGAATATGTAACAGCCCGAGATTTTATAAAAAATATTCTTTTTAATTTCATTAATGTCATGTGTTGTACGCTACACCAAAAAGAGCTTGCTCAACACACATCCTTGACTTGCCTTGCATTACACGCAATCACGACCTTCCTCGATAGCGTGTGTAGTACGCAATACCGAGTTTCACTAAACAAGGATATGCTATTAAAATATTATTAAAACTAGCCATTAGGAATAGTAATAACCAAATTTTAAAATTTTAGAAATTTTAGCTCTCAAAATGGACTTAATTTTTGGATTCGGAGTATCGAATTTAGCTTAAGGTGAAATTTTGTTACTTTTCGGATAACTTTCATATTCCGATGAATAGTGAAAATTAATAAATTATAATTAAAAACAACTTTTTTATTCAAAATAATTTATAGTGATAAATTATTAATTTGGGTGGTTTTAAAGTATATTTAGAATATATTTTTACAATTTAATACATTGTTGGTCATTGGATGAAATTTCACATTCAAACCAGTTATAAACAAGTGTCAATCTTTTGATAGTTATTATCTCTTAAAAACACGGTATTTGTTTTGACGACGGGAACTAATTTTTAAATTAATTAATGCAAATGATATGATCTGAATTTGGTAAAATAGACATCATTTTTGAATTCTTAATATCAAATATATCCTAGGCCTAATTTTTGGTATTTTTCTGGAAACATTCATTTTTTGATTAATAGTGAAACCACTAAGTGGTAGTTAAAAAATTGAATTTTTCATAAAAAATAATTTTACCGCTTCTGTGGGTGGAATTTCGAATATCTGAGAGACATGGTTAGTATCAAGGACTAAAATGTGGTTCATTGAGATGAAAATATTTTATGGTGAATAGTAACTTTTTACTTTTTTTTACCACGGTTACAAGTAAATAGGGTAATTCAGGGTATAAATGATATTATTATTACCGTAACTCATGTCCTAATTATATTAGACAAGTGTAATTCGACCAAAAACAACCTTAGTAATAAAATATGACCATTTAGGCCCTCCTGGATTAGATTAGAACATTTATTATTAATTTTTTTTAAAGAAGGGTTAAAATAGTTAAAATCAAAGTTTAATAAGTAAATATTTTTTAATATGGGGTTATGCATAAGATAAATTAGACTATAAATATTAATTAGAAAGATAAAAATATTTCCTACATAATGGTACTTTATTTGTAATTTTTAGATATTAAATAATTTAATTTATTTATGACACAACGATGATGCAGTAATTATCGTATTAATGAAATATTGACATAATTGATGTTATAAATACCCAAATAAATATAATTTGAGTCTTTTAATGAACTAAACTAATTATCTAGGTTAATATGACATGTTAGGATTGATTTTATTAACTATGGTCGAAGTAATCAAATTGTTATGAGTTTCAAAAAAAATCAACTATTGAATAGCGTCAATATTGACATAAAATAGTTTTTAAAACAAATATTATATTATTAATTATTAATTTATTCCTAAAAATCTAATGTTATGCCAAATGACTTAGAAAAAGTTATATATATTAATAAAACACAACTTGGGGGTCTATTGGATGTATATGGTATGTTTATTAACTATATAATATAAAAAGACAAAGTGACATGGTAAATGTCAATCTAATTAACTAAGAGTTAAAACTAAAAGAGAAGGTTAATATAATGACCTAAACTTGTCTAAATTCTATTGGATGAGAGGATTTCAAACCATCCACACCTTATCTTCGAAATAACTCAATTTGGAGCTATTAATAACCGAACATGACTTTATAATAAAATAATATTTTTAGTTATTCCAAAGGTGCCCATCTCCTCCCTTATAAAATGGCACCTCCTCCCCCTCTTCCTCACACCACATTGAGCCTTCAAGCTCGGCCAAACCCTTCCAATTTCTTATCTCCACTTCCCTAGAAACATCCTATAGGTTCTGGTCTTCTTCAAAGACCTATTTTAGTGCCCTAAAAGGAGGATTCAAAGAAGTACTTCAAAGAAGAGGAGGTTCAGACACATACGATGCAAATCGGACCAAAGGTAAGGGAAAATATCACAATCCATATTTATCCAAGATTGTTTATAAATTGGTATTTATTGGGGTGTATTTTATCATCCACATCCATGTTTCATCAATAAGTAATATTATTTCCATCCACCTACAATTTTTTAAATCCAATTTTACCTTTTGGTGAGTTTTTAGTAAATGATATGAAAGAAATATTTTGTCGTTTTTCGTACGAGGTACTTTTTGACTTTTTTGACAAATGTACGAGAAGAATTTTTTTTAACATATATGGCATGAATGGATTTATAAAACATTATTTCCAAGAAGCTTCCTTTACAATTTTTCAAGTGTATTTTAATCAACTTATTTTAGTTTAGAATTGTATGACATGTTAAGAAAGGAAAAATGTTTTTGAAGTAGAAAGGATATTTTCCTCAAGAATGGAGTTCAAGTGTTTATCAAAATTATTTTCCATCTAAGATAATTTATAGTTATGTTTCTATCCCTATTATTACATTGATTTGATTATGTTGTGATGCAATTATTTTTATGAATTCCTTTATCTTATATGAATTGTTTTATGATGTCATGTTGTTTAAGAATCCCATTTTTACTACATGGGTTATGCAATGATATATGATTTATGATTTTGTGGCACACATAAGAATGGTATAATTATTAGATGGGTAGGATCTATATCTCCCTCCAATGCATTTGGTAAATATTTTATATCTAATGAGATAGACATGGCTGGAATGGTAGGTTATACCAGTTCTGTGAAACTGGACTGAAACGAGGGTGACTCGGTTCAAAAATGGACTTTGTCCACTAAGATAGTCTTGGAAATGAGTCTTGACTAATAAGATATGATTCTCTATGATTATGTCTGTATGCCAAAATGATTCATGTTTTATGTTATGATTATTGGGATTTCATTTCACTACTATGATTTATCCCATGTTATGAAATTATTCTCTCTTTTGCAGGTTAATATTTCCAAAATGTTATGTTCTTATGAAAATGATGTGATTGATATTTATTTTTTTTACCCTTACTGAGCATTTGAGCTCACCCTTTTATGTTTTCTTTTCCCCAGGATATAAAGAAAGGTTTTAGGTAAAACAAAAAGTAAGATCATTATGGGAGATGTTGAAGATCTTTCCCCACGATTAGAAGATTATATTCCGAGTTTCCAAAGACACTAAACTATTACGATCCTTCTGTGTGTGTTTTTGTTATGTACTAAGTATTCCGCAAAAGTAATGTAATGTCCATGTACGTCATGATTCGGGTCTCTACAGCTGGTATTAGAGAAAAAGTTTAGTCATCCTTTGGAAACTAGGATGCGAAAACGTTAGTGAGATCCCTAGAGATATTTCTAAGGTATGTCTAGGGATGTCCCTAAGGATAAGTATACGTATATGATATAGTTCTAGATCTATTGTAAAGATATTAGATTAAACCAAAGATGTTAGATATTGAAGTTACTCCCCCTTTATTATGATTTCTTCCTCTCACACTATTCTTTTTGGTTTTTAGAAAATGGCTGGAAACAAGTTGATTCACGATAATAGAGGATATGATGGACAATGGAATGATATTGTTCATGAGCAACCAAATTAAATGGTATTTGGAAGTCCAAACATCATTATTATGCTGAATCAGCAATCTCATAATATGATCAATAAAGTAAAATTTGGTAAATTTCCTGACTTGGCTAATAAGAGAAAGATGGAGTTTCATGATGATCATAGAGGAAAGAAAGTTCAATTTCCCCTATGTAAATCATGTGGGAAGAGGCATCAAGGAGAATGTTTCAAAGGAACTAGAAGACGCTTTGGGTGTGGAAAAGAAGGACACAATGCCAGTAAGTGCAAAGGAAAAGGTTCAGTTAACACCAGGGATGAGGATAATGGTATTTCTACGACATCAACAATGGTTAAATGTTTTAAATGTGGAATGTACGGGCATTACGCAACCAAATTCCCTAAGGGAAAGTCTCATGAAGAGAATCAGTATGGTCGTATGGGTAGTATTAATGTAGATAATGATGAAGAGACTATAAATGATATGTGAGATGAAGGAATTGTTGAAGCTCGGTCAATGATTTAAGAATGTAGTGGAATGATTACCTGTTTATCTTGTGTAATGTTGTATAAGTAATCTCATGGTACTATGGAATAAAGAGACATCTAAGGATTGTTACACTGTTGTCTTTCCTTTAGTTTTGAAAGTGTATGATTAATGTTACCAGTATCCATGAAAGGTTATTCAGATATTTTTGGAATGTAGATGATATGCGCATAATGAAGGGATAAGGAGATAATTAAATTTTTGATAGTATTCATGAGATCATGACTGATATAAGGAGAAGGATATATCATGGTTTGAGTATATAGAATTTTTGGATTTTGGTATGTGGAACGAGTTAACTTTTGACAACATTCGTGTTTTCACTAAGGTTTAATGGGTATTCATTTTTCAAGAGAATACATCATGAAGGTATTCACATGATTGGAATGTGACCATCAAGATATATGGGGGATAAATGATGGTATTCACATGCTTGGTTGACGACATTTCAAGTTATTGTTTTCTTTATACTATGATCTTGGACCGAAGTATTTTTAGATAATCCTAAAGATTGGAATGGATTATGTTAACCATAAGTTAGTATTGTTTAAGGATATAACTTCTTTTGTTATTATTTATGTGATGTTATAGTAATGTAGTTTTAGAAAAATGGACAACCTGCAGGATGGGCGATAGCCCATCGCGTCAGACAAGGCTGTGGGAATCGAACCCACATCCGAAGTGCGACTGGCCGTTATCGCATACCACTGGCCTACAGGATGTACCTGTTTAGTAGAAACTAGTTTTATTATATTATGTATTATGATATATGAATTATAAGTCCATTTTAGGAACTATATATGATTAATCTCACTATAGATGGACTTATGTATTTTTTGATAACTTTTCTATCCTTTTGTTTGAGACAGATGGAATGACCCATCATTTTATCTAATGATCTGCTAACACATCACGAATGACAAATTCCACTTCATTTCTTTAATATATGTAGTTGAAATTATCCAAAGAATGAAAAACTTTTAGAATATACCAAAATCACGAAAGTATTTCTTCTAATTCCAATTTCATCAACTTTAGGGAAATGATCTTGAAAACCAAAAATGTTTTCCTAGTGATCTTATATCTGATGAATCAGATGGTTCCTTAAATCATCACAAATTTATGGCTTTGTGATTTCTGGATTTTCCATAGACATGTTCTCTACCAGTCTCCATCAGAACATGATGGTTAGATTTCTCTTCCATATCCATATTTTCAGCTATGTGGAAACCCGGTGATTAATTTATTTGGGCAATCGTTACATTTCATACTTTAGTTTTTAAATCCAAGTTTTGGTGTCCCTTTTTACGATGTGGGTTTCTATTAATAAAACTTTCGAGTAATAAACCATTTATAACCCCGACGAATTTCGAGGGCGAAATTCATTTTAAGGGGGGTAGAATGTAACAACCCGAGATTTTATAAAAAAAATATTCTTTCTAATTTCATTAATGTCTTGTGTTGTACGCTACACCAAAATGAAGCTTGCTCAACACGCATCCTTGACTTTCCTTGAATTACACGCAATCGCGACCTTCCTCTATAGTGTGTGCAGTACGCAATACTGAGTTTCACTAAACAACGATATGCTATAAAAATATTATTAAAACACGCCATTATGAATAGTAATAACCACCTTTTAAAATTTTAGAAATTTTAGCTCTCAAAATGGACTTCATTTTTGGATTCAGAGTATTGAATTTACCCTAAGGTGAAATTTTGGTACTTTTCGGATAACTTTCATATTCTGATGAATAGTGAAAATTACTAAATTATAATTAAAAACAAATTTTTTAATCGAATTAATTAATAGTGATAAATTAATAATTTGATTGGTTTTAAAGTATATTTACAATACATTTTTACAATTTAATACAATGTTGGTCATTGGAAATAATTTCACATTTAAACCAGTTATAAACAAGTGTCAATCTTTTGATAGATATTATCTCTTAAAAACACGCTATTTGTTTTGACGACGAGAACCAAATTTTAAATTAATTAATGCAACCGATATGTTCTGAATTTGGTTAAATAAACATAATTTTTCAATTCTTAATATCAAATATATCTTAGGCCTAATTTTTGGTATTTTTCTGGAAATTATCATTTTTTGATAAATAGTGAGACCACTAAGTGGTAGTTAAAAACGGAATTTTTCATAAAACATAATTTTACCTCTTCTGTGAGTGGAATTTTGAAAATCCAAGAGACACGTTTAATATCAAGGACTAAAATGTGGTTCAATCAGATGAAAATAATTTTTGGTGAATAGTAACTTTTTACTTTTTTTTACCAGGTTAAAAGTAAATTGGGTAATTAAGTGTAAAATGATATTATTATTACCCTAACACATGTCCTAAATCTATTGGACAAGTGTAATTAGACCAAAAACAACCTTAGGAATAACATATTACCATTTAGGCCCACTTGTATTAGATTAGGACATTTATTATTAATTTATTTAAAGAAGGGTTAAAATAGTTAAAATCAATGATTAATAAGTAAATCATTTTTAATATGGGGTTATAAATAAGATAAATTCGACTATAAATATTCATTAGAAAGATAATGAAATTTCCTACATAATGGTTCTTTATTTGTAATTTTTAGACATTATATAATTTAATTTATTTATGACACAATGATGATGCAGAAATTATCTTATTAGTGAAATATTGACATAATTGATGTTATAAATACCCAAATAAATATAATTTGATTCTTTTTATGAACTAATCTAATTTTCTAGGTTAATATGACATGTTAGTATTGATTTAATTAACTTTGGTAGAAGTAATCATTCTATTATGAGTTTCAAAAAAATCAACTATTGAATAGTGTCAAAATTGACATAAAATAGTTTTTAAAACAAATATTATATTATAAATTGTTATTTTATTCCTAAAAATATAAGGTTCGGCCAAATGACTTATATAAGGTTATATATATTAATAAAAGTTAACATGGGGGGTCTTGGATATATATGGTAAGTTTATTAACTATATAATATTAAAATAAAAAGTGACAAGGTAAATGTCAATCTAATTAACTAAGAGTTAAAACTAAAAGATAAGCATAATATAATGACCTAAACTTGCCTAACTTATATTGGATGAGAGGATTTCACCCCATACCCACCTTAGCATTGAAATAATTTAATTTGGGGCTATTTAAAAACGAACTTGACTTTATAATAAAATAATATTTTTAGTTATTCCAAAGGTGCCCCTCTCCTCCCTTATAAAAGGGCACCTCCTCCCCCTCTTCCTCACACTACATTGAGCCTTCAAGATCGGCCAACCCCTTCCTATTTCTTCTCTCCACTTCCCTAGAAACATCCTAGAGGTTATGGTCTTCTTCAAAGACCTATTTTAGTGCCCTAAAAGGAGGACTCAAAAAATTACTTCAAAGAAGAGGAGGTTCGGACACTTACGAAGCAAATCAGACCTAAGTTAAGGAAAAATATCACAATCTCTTTTTTATCCGAGATTGTTTATACATTGGTATTTACTAGGGTGTATTTTATCATCCAAATCCATGTTTCATCAATATGTAATATTATTTCCATCCACCTACAATTATTTATATCCAATTTTACCCTTTGGTGAGTTTTTAGTAAATGATATGAAAGGAATATTTTTTCGTTTTTCGTACGAGGTACTTTTTGACTTTTCCGAAAAATTTACGAGAAGAATGTTTTTTTAACTTATACGAAATTAATGGATTTTTAAAAAATTATTTCCAAGAATCTTCCTTTACAAGTGTTCAATTGTATTTTTAACCAACTTCTTTTAGTTTATAATTGTATGACATGTTAAGAAAGGAAAAGTGTTTTTGAAGTAGAAAGGATATTTTCCTCAAGAATGGAGTTCAAGTGCTTTATCAAAATTATTTTCCATATAAGATAATATAGGTTTTTTTTCTATCCCTATTATTACATTTATTTGATTATGTTGTGATGGAATTATTTTTATGAATTCCTTTATCTTATATAAATTGTTTTATGATGTCATGTTGTTTAAGAATCCCATTTTTACTACATGGGTTATGCAATGATGTATGATTTATAATTTTGTGGCACACATAAGAATGGTATCATTATGAGATGGGTGGGACCTATATCTCTCTCTAATGAATTGTGTAAAGATTTTATATCTCATGAGATAGACATGGATGCAACAGTAGGTTATACCGGTTCAGTGAAACAGGTCTGAAACGAGGGTGACTCTGTTTAGAAATGGACTTCGTCTTCTAAGATATTCTTGGCAATGAGTGTTGACTTATAAGATATGATTCTCTATCATTATGTGTGTATGCCAAAAAGTTTCATGTTTTAATTTATGATTATTGGGATTTCATTTCACTACTATGATTTGTCCCATGTTATGAAATTATGATCTCTTTTGCAGGTTAAGATTTCCAAAATGTTATGTTCTTATGAAAATGATGTGATTGATATTACTTTTGTTTACCCTTACTGATCATTTGAGCTCACCATTTTATGTTTTATTTTCCCAAGGATATAAAGAATGGTTTTAGGTAAAAAAAATGATGATCTTTATGGGAGATGTTGAGATCTTTCCCCACGATTAGAAGATTATATTCCGTGTTTCCAAAGACACTAAACTATTACGATTCTTGTGTGTGTGTTTTTGTTATTTAGTAAGTATTCTGCAAAAGTAATGTAATTTCCATGTACGTCAACCTTCGGGTCTCTACAGAATAGACACAGATCGTACCTCGAATCATCTCTATAGACCCCTGGTCATATGCCTCAGCTTCTTGAAGCATATATCTCTCTAATCCACCCACTCCCTATGGTCGGGGTGCACCTCCTAGTGGTGGTAGAGGTAGGACCTCATAACGTTGACGGCCACCAGCTACTCGACCATATCCTCTACAACATTCGTCTGTGCTCTGCGGACCACCTTGATCAAATCTCTACCTCTGTATGAGAGGTCCCCCAACATTCTAATGATCATCAGAATGGCGGGTCAGACAATCACAAGCCATGTGACTATGTCTGCCGCATGAGTAACACTGCCCACTCCTGGCATGACTGGCTTTGTCTCTACTTCGGGTGTCCCGCACAAACGATCCTAATTCGTACGGTCGTCCACCTATGGGTCTGGTATTCTTGGATCTCTACGTAATTTGTCTACTAGCAGCTGTAGAAGACTCCGATGCAAGTTGACTAGTAGTGGGTTTTACTAATAGAGACTTCTTAGCAATGAAACTCTCCACTAGGAGGGCTCGATCTAATACTTCCGCCTGATTTAGAAAGACGGGGGAGATCATCAAGGCTCTGATCTCTCACCTGATCCCATAATCAAAGGTTCGGGCCTTGAATAATGGGTCCCATACCATATTAGTGGAGTAGCATGAGTGGTTGGTGAATGTCACTGAGTACTATGCTACAATCATGATTCTCTACTATAGATGAAGTATCTCTTGTATCCGCATTACTCGAATGGTGGCTAGGACAAACTCTGCCTAGAACAGGCTCTCGAAGTCTACCCAGAGTATCGTAACCTTGTTGTGAACCTGATGTATCAGGCTCTACCATCTTCCTACTGCTGCCTAATGATGGATGGACACAAGGATCACCATGTAGTCTTCTGGTGTCTCTACTAGCCAGAAGACACTCATCACAGCCTCCAGCCAATCCTTAGCCGCTTGTGGTTTTGTCTCTCCCCAGAACATAGGTGGCCTCTGGCACTAGAACTCATTCAGCGGGGTCAAGCGGTGTGCATCATCAACGGCTGGGGAAGGTGTAATCGGTGGCCCAATGGTTGTTGGTACCACTAGTGCCTTAAATGGAAACGAGCCCTTAACTAAGGCCACGTCACATGGTGTGTTGTCAGTGCGTACAAGTCTCAGGGCTCTAGCTGGTCGTCCACGCAGAGGCATCGTGAAATAAAAATATGGACACGGTCAAAAGATTATACCTGGTGAGCTTACATAGTTGATCTAACTTCAAGAGAAACATATGAAACAGACACGCAATCCGTGTCTTCATGCACTGAGGTTGAAATCTGATTTCAGGGTCCTCGTGTAAGGATACATCGGCCGACGCACAAACACTGGACTCCTAGAACTAAAATCCACACTCATTAATGTTAACGGTATTTCATCATAGAAAAGAGTGATCAGAGTCCTGAGTTCTGCAGTAGAACATACTCCTCTAATACCAATTTGTCATGACCCATCCTCGAGACCCATGTTGTGACTTCCCCATGCCTACCTTCCATAGGCCACGGGCTAGCGACTAGCACCAATGGCATAATTATTTACGCTGCGAAGGAATTGCCTTTAAAAAAATTAAACACACACAATCAGAGTAAACAAATGGAAGAAAAAAATCTATGAATTACTGAATACAGAAGTGGTGATGGAAAGTAACAGGGGCCAGAAATACATGCCCAACAATAATGTACATGGAAAGGCCAAACATGTAAAACTAAAAATACAAACATCTAGAAGGTGTATAGAATCTTGTTGATCATATACCATGAATCCAACATGAAGGGTAACTACAAATATCCTCCTCAGTGCACAATGTTTTTCCGTCTCCTCCGGGTACCGACTTGCCGTGAGGTCCACCTCCAGGTACCATCCTGCCCTCGTACACTCAGTCTCGGTCTGTGTTGTCTGTAATCTTCATGCAAAACAACGAGGTAGGGGAATATCTCATTTAGGAGTGAGTATAACGATACTCAGTAGGGACCCCAATACCCTCAAGGTCTCACAAAATACAATAAGGATAAATTAAAAGTATGATACGACGAATAACCATTACGTAGGTATGTTCCCATACATATAAATAAGTTATCTATTAACTCATCTCAATCATGAGGAAAACAAAAAATTCATTAACTCATCTTAAACCATGATTTTAATTATCTATACCATGGCTAATGGAGAATTCCCCCTCTGACGAGAATAGTTTTCCTATCACAACACAAATTCACTTCTCACTATCAATGGACTGATAAGTTACTCATGTTGTCCAGTACCGTGGGTCTGCTTCCAACTAACAGGGGATTCTCCATTGGGGGTATGCCCCAAATTACCAACCACTCCCCCTAATATCATGTAGAGGTACTCCTCATGTTGAGTATTGTGGGTCTACTTCCAACTACCTGGCACTCCTCCTCCATGGGTCTGCCGCCAACTACCAGGAACTTCCCACTAGCCTAGTCGAATCGCTCATGCAGTCTTCAGGTCTGTCTGATACTTGGTCTATGCACTCTGTATGCTCGTCCCTAGAAAGATCTGCTCCATGAGCTACTGGGAAAAAAAATTGTTGCGAAGTCTCACGTAGAAGTATCTCAAAGGTCTGGCACATAAATGGGATCTCAACGCAATATATGGTACACCATTTGGATGTCTGGTCTGTTTGTTTTTGGCATTTGTGTTCCAGGGGCCCTATTAGTTTTCATGTTCAAACCAACTTGACCATACCCCAACATTTTCCAAACCACAATTGGGGTATTCCAAATGGACAGTCTCGCTCAAATATTTCTATCACCGTAGATGGTTCGTCATTCGGACACCCGTAGCCCATGATATGGGGAAAAGGTGTAAACCTTCCATAGCGAGTCAGGGTCCGGTCCGACCATGTCGGCCCGACCCGGCCCGACCCAGTCTGTGGGTCTGACCCGGCCAGAGGGGGTGGCCCAGCCCACGTGGGAAGCCCGGCCAGAGGGGGCAGCTCGGCCCGAAGGCGCGCCCCTACGCGAGGCGGCCCGGCCCGCGGGCGGCCCGGAACGATGGCGGCTCAGCCCGAGGCAGCCTTGCCTAGGGGCGGCCCAGCTCGAGGCGGCCTGGTCCGTGGCGACCCGGCCCATCGCAGCCTGCATCGCTGGAAGGCAGACCACCAGCCAGAGCCAGTGGTGACCGCGGGGGGCGGTCAGCTCCCCTTGTCTCCTTGTAACGGTCGGCGCATTGGGTCAGCCCAATATTCGCGGGACTCGAGGGGTCCAACCTATGGAGTGCTCGCCAGTTGCCGTCTCTGCTACCGCCCTCCTCCTTCCACCATGGCCTTTGGACATGGGTCTTCTCTAGCACGGAGTGATGACGGCGTGCTGTCTTCTTCTTTTGTGGCCCGCGTGGCCTCTTCCCCCTTCCTCTAGCACGGTGCGACGGCACATCACCCCTCCCGCACCACCACGGCCCTCCTAGACATGGCCCGGTTCATTGCACATCGCAACAGTGTTGTGCCCCTTTGGCGACCCAGTGACCCTTGTTCCACCGGTTCCTCTCGCGGTCGGTCCGTCGCCGACCGCCGATGCCCATGTGTGGTACTCTCTTTCAGTGGTGTCGTTGTGCCACTGCTATCGTCAACCATTCAAGAACCAACAGAGGGACTTCGGGCCGTGTTTTATCAGTCTTTTCCCTCTACATTAGGTGATAGAAATTTTCCAATGTTGAACCCTAATAAGTAACGATGATAGAGGATTTAATTCAATCAAAACAAACCCATACCTCGCTTGTTGGTAATTGATGACAGAGTCGCGAGAAGGCGTCATCATTCCATTAACGTTGGAGGAAAAGGGGTTACTCGTTGTTGGAGGACAAGCATTCAAAGTCGATGAAGTCTAAGACCACATCAGTGTTCTTCATGGGAGTCACTTCCCTTTCTTAACCCAGTTGAAGAAGGAAGAAGATGGTGAAGGTTCTTCGTGTTCTTCGTTGAGAGGATATTCTCTCAATTCATCCAAGTCTCCACCAAGAGATTATTCCATCCGAAAAATAATAAAACAATACAACTATTTACATCATTGGAAAAAAGAATTCAAACCATTTAAAATTAATTAATTAATGTTACTAATTAATTTTGTGGTTTGGAACACTTATGGGGGAAGGTGTAGAGGCACCCCAATTAATTTGGAGTTTCTAATGGTTAAGGGGGGGGGGGTTTAAAGCTCATGTGGGCCACAACTAAAAATATCATCTCAAGGGAGGTTATGTGAGGGTGGGTCCCACCACTAACCTCCTCCTGGAGGTTTTAACCACCAAGGAATAAAAATAATCTAATTCTTATTTTAATTCAATTTGACTAATAACCCCAAAATATAACTTCCACTATCGTTAGAACGCAACTACGGTGAAGGTCTCCTTAAGAGAATACCGACGTTGCGAGATCAAAGATTCCCACATATTTCAATTTTGATCATTTGTTTAAAAGATATAATATCCCGCTCGTACGTTTACAGAACGTACCAGAACAAAAAACTTAAAAAATTTATTACTGGAAAACCGGGCCTCGGAATCAAGTGCCGTCAGAAACTGCAGACTCATATAAATTCCATATATTTATGAAAAAATAATTTCCATTTAAATTTTGTGTCATTACAAATCTAGATCCTGATAATTTCAACATTATTTACGGAGACATGATATATTTGGAAAACTTCATGATTAATATAAAAACAGCCAAAAATGTATACCATTTGAATAATATTTTGGTTGTGCTCTCAAATGAGGATTCTATTGTTGGTTGGGAATAATTCACCCAAGCATTTTTTAATTAGGATCTTCATTTCCAATTAGTTTTATCACATATCCTAGTGATGAATGAGACATAGTATAATTTTGATGAACATATTGAAAGGAGAGAAATATAAAATTTATATCAAAATATTCCTATTGTTTTCTAGGAATTTTATGGAGAATAGATCTACTATTCATTTCAAAAATCACTAAAAAAATACAGTTATTATCATCATAATTGTGATGATCCAATAATAAATAGAATCTTTAATGGTAATTTGATGGTAATATTAAAAGGATCATAATATTTTTGGCATGAAAATCACATTTTTCACAAATTTATAGATATTGAAATGGAGAATGAACCACATTATAATGAATGTGTAGCTTATTGAAACAATACATGACCAAGATCTATTCTGTGTATCATAATAGTTATTAATTCATTTTAAAGGAACTAAAATTTGTCCATTTTATAATTTGTAGTAAAAAATACAATCCAAATTGAAATTTTAATCATTTTATTAGTGTAGATTCAATGTTTAACAACTGAGTAAAACCTAAATCATCAAATTTTAAGAGGATTCATTCATTATTTTTTGAACATTTCTTGTCCATTTTTTATCAAATTATAATTCATTTATTTAGTTAATGTTTGTAATTCCACAATGTTATTTCATTTCTTGATTAATTTCTTATTTCCCATTATGTGTAATAAAGGTGCATTATAATCATTTTGTTTTAATAATTAGTTTTTAAATTATATAATTTGATACTTATAGTCTATAATTCAAATTTAATTTTCAATTATAGAATTGAAATAAAATATTAAATATCATAACATTGGATATATATATATATATATATTTAATTTTATAAATATATTTTACAACATAGTGTCATATTTATGTGATTTTAAACTAAATGTTTCATAGTACTGAATCTATTTATATTTTAGTATATAAAATATATTACTCAATATTTTATTTTATTGATAGATTAATTTTTATAATAATATTATTGCTTATTAAATTTCTAAAAATTCATATGTTATTTTTTTCCAAAATTATATGATGGATGATTTTTATTAACACATAAAAAAAAAATTCCCATAAATTTCCACATCATGTATTGTTGCAAGTGGTCCTTTTAGAACAATAAAAAATATATCTTGTTTGTGTTAGAGAACCTCTCATTAAAAGGTTAAATATTTCAAATCATCTATTTCAAAAAAAAATTGTTATGACATCTTGAATGATCTATCAATATGGGATTCATGTAGGGTTATACTATTTTTCATTAAAAAAAATTTCTACACATTATATGTTTTATGTCCAATATATAGTTTTATAATAATATTTACAACCATATGAACACATGTATCAATGGTACTAAAAAATATTTTTTGAAATATGTTGTATGTTTAAAAATAATAATAAATAGAGTATATATGCCAACAAATTTCACATACCCAAGAACACATTATCATACCATGTTTTTTGACATTTAAGAGGTAATTCATGTATTTATTATGGTGATTTAGAGTTTCATGATGAAAAAAAATTAAATTCCTTTAAAATAGAAATATAAATTATTATTTAGATTGGGATAACATTCACAAGCCAAATGCTTTTGTAAATTATGTTAATCTTTTGTAAACATAAAACGAATATTTAATTCTATCATAACATCCCTCAACTAGATGAGCATCTCATGTTAATAATTAAGGTTGGTAAAATGTAATTACTGACAAATATTAAGCACAAAATTTATCATTTATACAATATATGAATTGAGTCCTATTTAGTACTATTATTATATTGGGTCTTATTATATGTTGTAGTGATTCAAAATTTAGTACATGAATCATTTTGTATTAGAAATCATTGTATCTCAAATTTTTTATAGATGGTATCTTGTTGGTGTTTGATTATTTGGATTTATGGGATAATTTTGGGATTTTAATAGACATTTTATTATTAACATCTCATTTTTATTTTTCCTAATCATTTTAATAACAATGAAATATTATGCACATGCTTATATATAATTTTTTTTATTTCTTATTTATTTTTTGGTGAAAATGAAAAAGAAGAATGTTTATTAGGTGTGTTCATTAGGAATTGATCAAACCTCTTATAAATCCCCAATTAACATCATATTCATGGGAAATATTGAGAATAATTACAATATGATGTTGATATTTTGGGTCATTAAATTTGTTTTTGAATCATTTGGTTTATGGTGAAATATTTTTCAGTGGTCATCATATTTTGAGGGAATATTATTCAAGAGAAAAACTAAATTAGATTTAAAAATCCATTATTGGAAATTTATTCACTCAATTTATTTTATATTTTTTGAATTTTGAGAACTAGATATTTTTTATATACATAATAGACATTCTGGGCTCACAACTTACAATAACACTAAATATTTACAAATTAGAATGTATAATATTTGACTAATGCTGAAATTTATATAATCATGATGATATATTAATGGTATGATTGCATTCATTACATCATCAAAATATTATTTATTTTTTCATCATTTTACTACATGTGACATATTATTGTTTTAAATGGTTCATGATACATTATGTTAGTGATTAGAAAATACATAAAAGTGGGCCACCTCTCTTTGAAAAATTGAAGACATCAATGAGTGGTTAAAAAACTACATAAGAAATTGAGAATCAGCCACTGGTTATTTATGGAAGGGTTTCATACAGAAAAAAATAACATAATTGAGATGTTGAGAAATACTAGCAATAATGGATTTATGAAGATCTATAACAAACTATGTTTAGTTATGATATTAATGTCTATATATTGGTATATATAATGTTCACAAAAAAATTATTTTTTTCTTAATTGGAATATAGTTGAAAATTTAGGTGTGTGTATTGGGTTCATGTTATATAGAACATTAGATGAAAGTGTTTATCCTCAACCTAAATAGGATAAATTTTATTGAACTGTTTTACCTAGATTATCTGATTTTCAATTGGGTGCACACAAACAACACTGAGATATTGAGTTTAATAAAATTTATTTGTGACTAAAATAAACTAACATGAAAACACACATAATATGATCCCTCTAACATGAATTAACCACATATTAAATATAATTTCATCAGGTTAACATGTGATAGTTGTTATGATATTTCACTCCAAACATGACATATATATTATATTTTTCCGAAGGGTCGACATGATTACAATATGAAAATTTTTATACTATCCTTAAGCCCATATAACTGGTGTTTAGTAAAAAATATCAACCAATAATATAGATAAATATAGAAACATTTTGGCATGGAATGGGTGGAGAATGATGGAATGTTTTTTAAAAAGGATATGAGAAATTTTTCTACTCAATGGAAATGTTGGATGTCTTGATGGAGTAGATTATTGATCATCTTCAGCTAACATACATTGTATTGAACAACCATGAGAGTGGCTATAGATTAGGGGATGAGGTTATGTGTACATAGTCTCATCGATAATATTCCTTTTGAATGATATCATCCATCCCATGGTGGTGGATTAAGTGAGCTTCTAGTTTTGGAAGGATAAATCACATGAAATCTAATTTTGGTTATGGGTTATATTATATCCTGCTATTGATTCATATTAGATGTATATTCACTAGGTCTGTTATTTTTATCACATTTAGTCCAATCAATCCAAATTCTCCACAAAGAAACCAATTTTTTAGGTATGATGAAATTTATTATTTTATTTATTTATCTAAATTTAGTAAATTCAATAGAACTATTGAAACAAAACAAGTTTTTTGTTTGGGGCATGTGAAAAGTAATTATATTTCAATGATCTTAGAGAATGTATATTATATACATGGAAATTTTATTTTAATTTTTAGTAATATATTTGAAATATAATATATACAATGAATAGATGAATTTTCATTGGTTAGAGAAACTCTTTTTTAGTAAGTGTAGGTTTGAAATAACTTATTGGAAACTATTTATTTTTATAATATTAGAATGAATGAAAACATGTGATGTTATGGTTATGAAAAAACACAAAAATTATCACTTTATGACCTACATGATGTTTCCAATTTCATTTCTCTAAAATATTTTAACATATTTATAATTAATTATATAGAATAATTTTAAATTATTTTAAAATATTATGATGAGTAATACAATTATCTTTTAATTCGATCTATTTGGGGGGTATTAATATTTTTTATATCATTCAAAAAATTCGGATTGATTGAATTTATACAGTTTTTTCATTTTTTTATTTACAATATTTATATTATATATTAGTTTGTCGAAACTCTTAATTATTTAAAATTTTATCATTTTATGTTTTCTACAATTTTTTTTCTATCTGTTTGTTTATGTTTTTATTCTATCATTTTAATTCACAAGAATTGTTTAAAAAATAAAAAATTTATGTTTCATTGGAGTAATTTTTTAACTATTTCAAATCTAATTTATAGTTCAATAATTTATATTAAATTAAAATAGAATAAAAAATAATTTATTTAATATAAGTTTGATACAAATTATTTATTTAAATTTGAATCTTTATATTTTTTTGTATCTAATTATATATATTTTTCATAATACATAACGATTTGAGATTCATTTAAACTTTCCATCCACTTTACTGGGATTTCATATTAATTGAGAAAATTTTATTTTTTATTAATTTTATTTTTGGTTAATAAATATTTTATATAATATATAGTTTTTATTAGTAATGTCTTATAGGATCTTCAAGATAGTGTACAATACGAAACATGTGTGTAATCTAAGTGGGTAACAAAAAAGGATGGGAATGTTGATGAATGAAAAAAAAACAAATTCAACATCAAATTCTAAATTATAAGAGGGATGGAATATAAATATGGTTATGATATCCTTAATAATCTATCCTCTTCATCATTAAAATGGTGATTTGAAATCATGAACCACACCACCAATGTGAACCATTAGAGTGGTAGTTGATTTGTATGAGAAGCATACTGCAGAAGATGTTTGATGTCATTACATGTAAAATATCTTGGAGTTTGGATAAGATTAACATTTTTCTATATTTTTTTGTTGGATCTTCATGATAATTTATAGAGTTTCAATATGTTTTAAAATTGGTTTTGAACATATTTCAACAAATAAGGCATCAATTTTTTATAATTTCAAATAATCCCATATTGTTGTTATAATATAATAAATATAACTATTATAATATCAATTTTTTTGACAAATATTAGAATATCCATACATGAAATAATATTTTAAATATAATTTACAAATAAGTATCATTATTGGTGTTTTTTTAATTATTAATGATAATATGATAAAAAATTAAATATTTCAACAAGTATTTTAAAAAATATATATTATATGTTGGTTTTATTATTATTTCATCTTATGTACATTATAAATTAACCATAGCGAAATAGTTTTTACCTATTGTTTAGTGACATGAAACTTTTTTTTGTGAAAAACACTTTACTAATAAATAATGCACTAATTATTATAGTTTTACCCCATCTTAAAAAATATAATTATTTTTTAGTGTGTCAATCATAACACAATCTAGTAATACTTTAATTTATCTAGTATTGTTTTGAGCATATATTTTAGAAATTTTTTTTATTAAAATTTGACTAAATTTCTCCCTTTGGTCAGAAATACATTTTCCAAGAGAATTTTTTTTATATTTTTTTCAAAAATGTTTTTGACCATTTTAAAAATTATTATTAATAGAAATTGTATCCATTTATTAGTTTTACAAAAAATAAATTAAATGATACTTTATATGTTTTTAAAAATATTTCTTTTTTATATTTCACTGAAAAATGGAATAAAATCATCTTTTACATGTATGACATAAATGGCACATTAAGATGTCATGACCACTAAAATATTTTTAAAAATAATTTTATATTACTAAAATCTAAAATTCTAATAAATTTATTGTAATATTTTTATGAATTTTTTTAAATGTTATATACAAAATTAAAATGATATTTTCCTCAATATTAATTTTATAGTCCTATTTATAGAATTTCAATTAATCAACAACAACAACCATTATTTACACTTTTTTTGTATATAGTGTATTAAAATATACCTTATTAATAAAATGTATATATTATGAATATTATTACCAATGAAAGTATTAATATTTGAATCCATGAATAATTATTTGTAGTCATTAATTACCCCTTGAATTATTCACTCTTAGTTGCTCATTAAATTTCTATTAAATATCTCTATTACTTATCCTTGTATTGAGTTGTTTAAATTATATATCACTAATACTTATGGTTTTAAATATGAATTCTATTTTGACCTCTATAGAAATATTCAAAAATATGTATTCATTAATCAGTATGGATATTTGATGATCAAAAAATATTTTTATTAAATAAATCGAGTATTCAATATATGAAGAACACTATGGACATTATGTGATGGGTGGGGCCTAGTATTTTTAAACCCAAAATTCTTCATTAGGTTTCATGTGATAATTAAGTAAGATATAATTTAATATATCTTAACCTATAGTTTAAAACAATATTTTCATGTTCATGGTAGTAGAGGTACCATGATGCCTTTGATCTTGTAATCATATAAATAGGAATTTACGTCATTAATAATTGAGTAAATATTATCCACTATATTTCATAATTATATTAGATCTGGATTCAATTCATCCTAAAATGGAATGTGTTTTTAGTTAATTAAATTTCAAAATTTATTCTTACTTAACTTGTTAGGATAGTCATGTATTGATTAAATGTAACAAGTTTTAAAATATATACCATATCATTCTGGTTGTCATCCATGAAATATTCGCATTGATAATATCTTGGGTTATACTTCCTTATATTTTTATTGATTATATGTAATTTGTTTTATATTATATACATTTCCATATTTTTTTTATTCAGTATTTATTCCGCTATAACATACCCTTAATGGGAGTTCGAGATAAACCATATTTGGTTTTACTTACTATTAATCTATGAAGTTTACCATGATTGATATCTAAGGAAATGATATGTGAAATAAATATTATTTTATAAGAAATTGTGATTTTTTAGCATTAATGTATGAATCAGGTATATATAAAGTATACCAAGACTATTTGACTCTTTATTTCATTAATATGTGATTCCTTATATCTTATTCCAATGAAATAAAGTAGAAAACTACTCTAGGATACTACGAATTGGTTCTCAAAATTTCGTGCCAGATATGGTGTCGTAGAAATATTGGGATGTTGTATGGTCCGGAAAATTCTGCAAGGGGGAAATCCAATTAACGCAAGACTTGGAAAATGACCGAACTGGTCCATGCACCATCTCCCAGCAATAGTACGAGGTATGTTCGATAGACCGCCCTCCCGCAATTCCACGGACCAGCATTGTCCTTGAAACAAAGGCATGGAACCTCCCCAGGTGCAAACTAGGAAGAACTCTGGATGTCAGGCCAGTCCACCGCTGAGATCCGCCCCATCTACGGCCTATTATCATTCGCGGGATAGAGGAGGAGTGGTGCACGTCCGCCGAGAAATTCTGTGACTCTCTGTTCCCAAAAATCATTGGTTGAGCGAGTCGTCTGTGGGTGGGGATTCCTTCATGGGATTCCAACAAAACTGTCATGTTCAATAGATATATCCTCTTTACGACTCTATAAATAGTCACTGAGGGGAACCAAAAAAGAAAGAGAGAAAGGACGGATGAATGTCTGTGGGGAGACACTGGAGAATTTTCTCCGAGTGGTAAAGTCATGTGACCATCTGTGGACCCCATATCGTCCATGGATGCACTCTTCTGCATATAAGAGAAACCGAACCATGAAACTCATGCGGACACCTCCTTTGTAGATGACCACATCCTTCACGGATGTCCATCTCCTCCGCGGATCAGTGTCGTTCGAAAAGTGGAGGCGGAAACCCCTCAACGTTTACGAAGTAGGACGGGCGCCATCCCCTATGCAGGCATCCTTCGCACACAACCAGCCTCTTTCGAGGAATACACCCTTCGCGTATGACTATCCTTCACAACATAGTCATTCACGGACTGCTCCCTCACATCCAGCTCCTCCACTGTAATTTTCATTGCGGACAAAATCCTTCACGGCCTAGTCCTTCGCGGCCTTCTCCCTCGTCGCCAGCTCCTCCATGGACACCCTTCGTGGACAACCAAACCGTGAACCAAATGCGTCCAGTCCCTTGCGGTCAGCTTCTCCGCGGATAGCCTTATCTGAAAACCAAACCACGAGCCACATACATCCAACCCAACGCAGCCGGCTACTTCGCAGACACCCCCATGAAAAATGGACAGTTGCACTGTAAAATATTCGGGTCAGGATGTCCGGATTTTCCATTGCACACTTGTGCCGCCCCAAAATATGTCCTATAAATTCCATGAGTCAAGCTACTTCTCATGACTCTCATTTAACCCCATTTCATAGCTCCATTTTCTAGGTTCATCCAGAATGGTCCGCCCTTGTGTATGCCCAACACCAACTATTCCTAGGTATCTCTTACCTAGTCATCTTGATCACATGACGTTAACTGTATGGCCATCGTCCTGACCACATGATGTTAAACTATATAGAAACAGTCCTATCTACATGATTATAAACTGTAGCATTCCCGATCATTAAATAATTGGATCTCTCTTTCTCTATGAAAGAGATGCCTTATGCTCTAAGCATAAGATGCTGAATTCCCTGTTTACAGTGGCATAATTTCAAGAGTGCTAGAATCCCTTAAAACATTCCATCACTCCACCCCCATGCTTCTCATGTCCTTTATTCAGATCATCATTCCTTTGCATGTCTGAAGGGACCCCCTAACATCCTGGTCCCATGCCGCATCGACTCACCTACCATCCTGGTCAAACACATTAGAAGACTTTGGACAACACATCGATACAAGTCTTGTGTTTTGAACATGGTTAGTAGTCGACCCTCATTTGTTCGTCCCCATTTCAGGCTAATGTGATATGAACGATGTGTTTCGAACATGTTCAACAGTTATCCTTCATCACCATGCCACCTTCATTGTGTTCTGAATGTTGGGCATGTAAATCAAACTTTTCATCTCCCTTTGATCGGACTGATTCCAACACCCTTGGAGTTATCCCCCATGTACACTTGAGCATAGGCGTTGGTCTCCATTACATTCCTCACCCCAATACTGGGTTGGAATGACATCATGGCCAGGCGTGAGGAAGTCACCAAGGGAATCCATCTCAGAGTAATCCCCAACCTTATGGGCCGCCCTATGCGTAAGTCCCACTCCACTTCTCACGCACGAACCTTTCACGATGTGATTGTCCGGTCCTTACTGCCTCTTGTTTCTCACACTAAGAATGGATCACGTGGGCTTAGATTAAGCATCGACCATGACATCCTCTTATGGTTCTTCTTATAGTGTAAGCCCCAATCCACCCCTTCAGACTCTTCAGAGTGTATGCCCCAAGCCTATGGAAACTACGATTACATTGATCCATGTTAAGGCATGGTACGTAGGAAGCCTCCCTAAGGTTCATGCATGATCACTATCAGACCCCCGGGTCCACCATCACGTCGGTTCATCGACACCCTGATACGAACTACGTGGACTTTGATCCTTGTCTCCTAGGCAGGGTACATAGGAAGCCTCCCTGAGGATCAATCCCAACAATCATTCGATCCGACTATCTTCACATCGGTTCACCGAGCTGCTCCTAGCACCATCTCAATGAGTCCGAATTCTTCAGAGTCATTATTCCAATGATGGATGGTAAACCTCAAGCCTAAATGATTCTGAACCCCTGCATTCATCGACCATTTCCAACCAGGAGTAATCCGTGGATACTATGCTTGGGTATAAACGAAAGATTCTTGATCATATGAATACGTCTTAAGTCTATAAGACAGTCCCAGAACAGGCAATAATTCCCCCCAAAAGTGTGAAATGATCCCGTCTTCACATCCTCTCGACCAATGTATGTTCTTAAGTATCGCTGGACAAATCGCCCGGTGAGAACCTTCCTTTGGAAAGCAGGTCCATGCATAGTCGTATATAGAACCATTGGGCATTTCGAGACCGACCCAAAACAAATGTAAATTGGGGGAAAAATAATATAGATCATAATACTATTATATATGTCAATGACATGAATAAAAAACAATCCATATGTTTTGTAAGGCATAGATTATGTGGATTTAATTGAAATATATCAATGTATGAATCATATAGTTTTGACAGGGTTCTAGTATAAAGGTACCTAGGGATAATAAATCAAAAAAACGTGCATGGGGATTGACATAATCATCACCTGGTGAATTGCAACATTCATTACATTATACATTGTTTGAATCTTTTGTGGGATAAGTTTAGGATAATTCAAAAATTTTTTACAAACCCTTGAGACAGATTTGAATTGATAATCAAACTGAATGACCATGTTTACCCCTTGACCTATATATGAACTATATATAAATTATATACTTGACTTATTTGTGTATTGTGATTCAAGAATTAAATTGTTTAAGTATTTTACAAATGTTATTATTTTTATAAAAATAATTACACATATAAAGAATGTGATAAATTTTAGATGCATTTTTGTATTCATTTACATATTAGTTTTTCATACCATTGTGGATTAATTTGTTTAATATTAATTATATGAAAAATTTATAAACACTATTTTTTGGATTAATAAGATGGGAGACTACCAAGATTAACAAAAATTAGGAGAAATTTATGGAATGTATATATTTATAAGAAATGTTTCATGAGTATTAATACATTTACATTTTATAGAAACAAGTTTAATTGTATTTATAGTCTATAATATTAATATGACTACTAGTTACATTTAAATTATAATAAAATATTATTATTATGATTTTTGTGAAAAAAACGTATTAAAAACTATTATAAAAAGAAAAACTAATGATTAATATTATTTTAATAATATCCATCTTATTTACTTTTTAAATGCGATAAAAATGAAATTAATTTAGTTTAGAAAAGGGATAACATGCATACTGGGTGAAAAACCATAAATTTGGAAAGGTAGTGGGGATTGAACCCACGACTAATGGATTATAAGTGTTTAGTGCCTACAATAGGGCTACAAAATATATTCGATAATAGGTCTATAGTTAAATGAAATGAAAAATAAATTCTGATGTTTAACCAATGGTGTTAATGATGTAGTTTATATAATATGTTATTATACTTTATATCTTTCCCAAACCATTTTATATTTTGAAAATAGTTAGTGGTAGATGGAAAGACTTATCACTCTGTTATGGATCATATGATCTTTTAAAAGTACGTTTGAGTTCTTGAGGCATAGTATAATTATTTTTGGATATTCACTTCATGAGGTGATGTCTAGATTTTAAAGTAATCAAATAATAAAAAAAGTTTCATATAGTTATTATGAAATAGTAACATATTTTGTTATGAAATTTCTTTATGTCAATGGGAAGTAAAATAATTCTACTTCATTTAAAAATGGTTCTTGAAATATGAATATGATCATTTTATATTTATATATAATTAATGATACAAAATTTGTAATAATTATTTATTTCTGTTTATTATTCCATTAGCATCGAATTGAACATTCAGTATATTTTGATCAATGACCACACTCACTCCCAATAAATATATATTCTTTTTATCTGTATATATATCCAAAAATCCATCCACTGTTCTCAAATATAGAAACAATTTTATGTGTTATTCTCTTGGGCCTTTCTACATCATTATGTTAATTAACAAGAAGATATTTTAGTAAGGGTATAATTGTTGGTTTTTTTTAAAATATTATTTTCAAAAATATCATTACCTTGGTAAAAAAGCTAATTTTTAAATTGTGATGATGCAATTTTTTAGAATAGGTAAAATGTTACACACTAAAATTATTTATGAATAAAACATTATTTGATAGAAAATGTTACACAAAGAATAATTATTAGAAGAAAATATAACACCCCTATACTTTATGATATATTTATTTATAAATAAGTTTAATCACTTTAGTATATTTTAGTATATGCAACATAGAGTTTATAATCTATTACAATGACCTCTATGTTTAGCATGCACCACATACAACAACAATTATAAATATAATGTGAAATATAATTAACTAATAGTATATAATATTGTATTTATTACCTATATATTATATGTTTTTTAATTAATAGTAATAAATAAATTTAGAAATTTTTTTTATCAATAGATTTATAATAATATAATAATAAAATAATATAAAATAAAATGTTTAATGAAAAAAAATATTTTTTAAAATATGGTTTATTCAAACTTCATGGACATAAATTAAAATAATGTTGAAAAATTTTACAAAGTCTATTTGAAAAATATATTATGTTTTTGAAGTCATTATATAAATAGTATCCTGTGGTATATTTTTTTTCATATCATTTTTTGCTGAACAATGAAAATACAGTATTTTAATTATAAATTTCCATTTCATTTAAATTATTAATGAAGATAAATTATATATTCAATTGGATTAAAGTAAAAATAAGTCAATTTTATATAGATTAAAATAATTTAGGTAGTTGAAATCCTTTTAATATTTTAATTTTTATATGAAAACAATTGTAATCATTTGAATATATTCATTTCATAATAATTCTTTCTCATCATGACTATTAAATTAATGTTAAACTAAAAGTTAAATATCATGTAATGGATTATTTAAAAATTACTTCCATTTATAAAATCAAAATAATTTATATTATATAATAATTTCATATTAATTTTTTCGAAATTGAATAATAAAAATAGTAAATATTAATTTTTATGGTTAATGTAACAATGGATTTAATAGAGGTTAAACTAAGAATATAAGTGTTCAAAATTAAATAAAAATTTTACAAAATTAATTCTATAGATATATATTATCATTATATTTCATTTGATCTATAATTTACTGTTTTGGATGATTTTCTTCATCACAAAAATGTGGGATTGATTTAGTTTGTTAAAAAAAATTATTGTTCCACTCACCACATGTATTAAAGACCCCCTTATCTCTTATATTAACCAGAAAATAAAATAATTTTGCTTAATAAAAGTCGATAAAAAATAACATCCCAAATTCCATCACCTTATATAATCCATATATTGATCATAAATACATCTTATGAAGGTTGTATGAAAAAAACATGATACCTAAAGGAGAGGTAACATTATTCAATGATTATTTTTATTATATTTCCCACAAAACATCGTTAAGTTATTGCTGATTCAAGATAATAGTTTAATATAAATATTTTCCACAAATTTAGATTTATTTATAGTAATATAAAGAACTTGATCCTCTTGCACTTCTATATAATGGGTTATGATGTCATTATTCATATATGCTATAAACTACCACCTCACGAACCAATGTCAATTACGTTTCCCTTACCACCTATCATGGTTGGGTGTGATAATTAATATAATATATATATTTTTTTTATTTATAAAATAATGACAAATATGTTCTAATTATTTAAAATATACATGTTCCATTTTTATTACATAGAGGATACAATAATAGTGCTTCTTTAAACGAGAGACTAACTCCTCACGAAATGATGTGATTCTTTAATCTATAATGAATTTCATGGAATATAATAAATTTAATGATATTAAATATAAGAGATATACTTGATACAACTATGATATTCATTATATATTATTTTTCAAATAAGTTCATTTTACTTTATTCAATTTCACTCATTTAATTATGATAACATTATTCATGTACTTGTAGATAACTATCTTTAAGAAGCCATGTGACTCTTTTTTAATCACGAAAACACATAGAATATATATATATGTATATGTAAGAAATAATATATTATTTAGGTGATAATAATAATTGTGTAAGGATAAAAAATTACTTACCATATTTCTATAATGATCTTTAGAAAATAAAATCATTACTCATGAATTCATACAGCATATCATCTCTATGATTGTAACATAATTCATTTTTCAAAACTATATTTTAATATTCGGTTAAAAAGTAAATTATGTGAAATAATATTATAATTATATATTAATTATTTTTCTATATATTATATAAATCTATAATAAGTGTGTAATAATTTGATTACTTTCAAAAATACTCACATGAGAAAACAATTAATTAACACACAAAACTATTAATATAATGAAAATTAATTAATGAATGGATAATAAGATGTTATAAAAGTATCATATATGTTGTTAAAAACATTAATATGTTTGTGCTAAAAGTTTATAATATGTTGATACCCACATTAAAAGAGGATAAATCATATTCACCCAAATAGAATTGTGATGTAATGGATTACATATAATTTTCCCTTAATTGGGTCATATTGTAATGTTATGACCATAAAAATATATTAAATAATTTATATAATTACCTTTTGACATGAAACTTCCCAATTCATTAGTAATTCATAGTATTTGAAGGTTCAATTTTAATTAATTCATTCAAGGGAAATATATTTATGTTATACAAGTTAGTAAAAGAATTATGATTCATATTATTTTTAATGGGTTATATTACATATTCATTTTCATTGATACTCTATGATTATTTGTGAAATAAATATTTATTTTATAATATTTTATTTACCTTTTTTATGTCTAATTAGTATTGATGAAAATAATTTATTCATTGATTAGTGATCCCTACAACATTATATTCATTTTAATGTTTTTTCCAAAATATATTTGTAATGGAAATTTCTTATTCTAAAATTATAATTAAATGAAATTGTTGAACCATATATTAATAAACATATATAATTTTATTCCATTCTGAATATTACTGGTATTTTCAATAAATAAAAACATTTTTCCAACCTTTTTTACTTAAATATTTTAGATAATATTTTAATGAAAATCTATCATCACTTCTCCCTTAGACCAAAAATTCGATATATTCCAATACCTTATTTTATTAAAAAATGATATATTTTTCGAACCTTTTCAAAATGATATTCAATGATAATTTTACCCATTATAACTTTGTACACAATTTTTACATTGAATCTCTATGTAATTTTATAAACAATATCCAATTATTTTGATTATCACAAGAGAAATGAATAATTATTTTAATTTGTATAACATGAATTGAATTTATAGATACAATGAACAACGAAATGTTTTAAAAATTCATTTGTGATATTAAAATACTATATTAGTTCATAAATTATTTAATACTATTTGGTGAATTATATTTATATATTTTTTCAAAATAAAATAGATATATTCCCCAATAATTATTTTAATATTATCTCAAGGTTATTTCTATACATAAATAACAATAATGATTTATTTTTACTCCAATGTGTATATGATTCATTGAAACCCTCCTCGATTGTCATATGAATTTGTTATGTTCATTTTTACCAAGGAAAGTATTGAAATTCACATCCTTGATTAAATTTTTATCATCATTTTATTTTTAATTACTTAATGAATTTCATATGGACATTAAATTCCCCATCAATATAATTTTTATTTATGATGTTTATGATTATTTTTTGCATTTTATATAATTTTTATATCGATTTATCTAAATTTAAGATTATTATTGGAAAATGTTATAAACATTTATGCATTACTCAATTTGAATATTTGATGATAGGGATCACTATTAGTGAATTAATTCTATTATTCAATATATGAGGAATTATTTGGTCCTATAATGATCTTTTGAGAAATGTATTAAATATTTCATCAATGAATTGAATGTTACCATGGGAAAAATAAGTAATCTATCATTATATGGGTGTTTACATGTAGTTTTAATCCTTCTTATAAATGAAAATGATGGTACATGTATTTTGATGTCTAAGATCTTGGAAGATAATAATTAATCATTTCATTCGTTAATAATTCATTTATAATTATACATGATATTTTATTGATGATATTATACATGGTTCCATTTCATTCATTTAATTATAGTCAATTAGAATGTGTTTTCAATTATGTTTTATGCAAAATTTGCTTTTCTTTATGATGTATTTATAAACATGTATTGATTATATAGTGTGTGTTTAAAGTTATTTAACATTTCATATTGATTAGTTTACATGATATTTTCACATTAATATTTTCTCTAGATACACTTCTTTCCTAGTTTATGGATTACATGGGTTGTATATTCAATTAATCACCTTTCCATATTGTTTATTCTCATTGATATGTTATGTCTCTCAATGTAAATACCCATTAGAAAAAAATTAATCTATCATTTTTTCCTTTCCTTGGAATCCATGAAGTGTAATATGATTGATATGTATTAATATTATTGAGGGACTAAATTTTATTCATGAAAATAACTCTTTTGGTATTTTGAATTCAAATGTAATGTAAGAATCTTGTATGTATCCAGTTTACCAAGTCATAAATCTACTTCGTTCTTTGTGATGGGATTCCTTGTATCTTATTCCAATTTAACAAGAATAATCCTGATCCAGGTTACTTTGGTCTAGTTCCTTATATATTTTAAATTCATAAAATATGTATACATATTTCCCATAGTTTAGTTATTATTAAACATTTATTCAATTCCAGTGGATCCAAGTTAAGTTTTTCATTTAACAAAAATATTTCAATTTTATATCATTGTTTTATTATGATCAATGTTTTATATAAATTAATAATTTATGTCACTGAATTTAATAATGAGATATATAATTATTATATTCTATATCTATTAATATAAGCTTACACAATAAGGTTCATACCTTATGATTAGTTACAAAATTTTAGGATGATTTAACATCTTATAAGGGTACTTTTAGAAATATATCTAGGGAGGACAGATGATGTGATATATGAATGTTGTGAGTTATATGCTGTTTTTTTCATTGATCCATATTCATTAGATATTCCATTTTTTATTTTGAATTATATATCACTATTAATTTTAAACATGATCCATCATTTAAGTCCCTTTTTTGATATATTTTTGTGTAATATTATTCATTAATTTTAGGGTGATCATAGATTTTTCACTATTGAAATTCTTGGTATCATTATTCTATATCATTATATTATGAATTTACATTTTTCAATGAATAATGATTTTATTGATAAGTATGGATATTGAATAATTAATTTTCCATTATTGATAGGTTCAGACATCATGTTGTTAGATTATTATGAAATTTTAGATACTCTATTGTATTCATTATTAAGACATGAATAGATATGTGTCTTTGATTATAGTTGATCTATACTAAGACTATGTTAGGTAATAATAGTTGAGTTTTTCTCATGTTAGAGTATTATATCCATAATGGTACATTGATATTTCATTTCATGTTCATTTTTCTGTGATGTTTTAATGGTGTATTAATATTCAATCAAAATATATTTTCACAATTCATATACATTAATATAAGTCTACATGATCCCTATCTCTTATTTATAAGAATCATATGGGTTAAATTTAGATTTGATATTGTACTTACCACATTATTGTATATATTCCATGGATTTCAAATTACATGGGAAAACCATTATGGTTTCATTTAGTAAAAAATACACTTATGGATCATGTTTTGATTTTGAATTGAAGTTCACATGTTTGGTGTTGTCACTATGACTATGAGGGGGTAAATAATTGACACCATTATATAGTATAATGCCTTTCTTTATGAACAATATATAATATAGTTTTATCATTATTGGCCTCATTGTGTGTATGTCATCCTTAATAAATGTCATAAGGAATAAATTTAATAAGTAATTGTTTGCCCGTTATAAGATTTTGTCCTTATTTGGGTACCCACACCTTTTAAAATTCAGGAAGACATCTAAAATAATATGCATGGGTAAACCCTAGTGAATAAATGTAAAAAATATCTCTTGTCATTCATGACCAAAAATATCTCAAAATTCATTATCACTTGTAATCATAGTTTAGTGATGTCATCCAAAAATTAATTGCCAAACCAAGAAGGGTTCTTTATATATGAAATCTCTAGTGTGAGTTATCTCCAGAAAAGCTCAAGAAATATGATTATGTGTTCATCAAAAAAACCTAATAAAAATGGATTTAACTTATTCTGGTCTATAATATGCTATTAACATCTGCCTTTTTCATCTTAAAGTCCACAACATTGGGAATTGTTTATGATATAGAATGCCATCCTTGAACTCCTTCATTTTCAGAAAAATATATTTTCCTAATAATATATATATAACTAATATGTATTATTTTCTCAATTGTCTCATCATGTTGAACCAACTTCAATATGAATTGTGGATGATATTATGACATAGTGAAAACATAATCCACTTCATGATATTCTTTGGTCTTCCATTAAAAATTATGTAACTCATGATCAAAGGTTTTATTAAGAAAACTATAAAATATTGTATTCACCACTTGGTATTAGATTTTCATCATCACACATTTGTATTCTTATAATACACATATTATTCCAAGATAACTAAGCTTATACTTAACAGAATTTCTTTTAATAACTAATTTTCAAATAACCATGTTGTACTATGGTTTCAAAATAAACTTCTCAATATATCTTCACAGAATCCTTAAGTCACAGATCCTTCATGAAAATTCTTCATTGATAAACTATTACCCCATAGGACAATCATATTAAAGAACATTCATTATAATTATTTCTCATCTATGTATTTATGGAATCGTGAATATGAGAAACAGTTTACATTTATATATAGTGAATTTGATATCAATATTTTGTCTCTTGTATTACTACAATCAGTATGAAACTATTTTATTTTTACTTGTCACTATGTAATTATTCAGAGTGATAAGAGAGGTCTAAAATCTTAATCCCTCTATCTCATTCTTATAATACTTATAGGAATAAATATCTCACTATATACTCTAAATAATCTAGAAATACTCCTCTTCTTCTACAATATATTATCATCCTCTACAAATGATGTTGTGGTGCTTCTAATTTTCATATCCAAATTAACACTCACATAATCTATTAATCCAATCAAGAATAATATTTAAACCATTATTTTAATTTAAACAATAAAAATAATAGCATCTTCATACATTATATAACTCTGGCCCTTATAGATGTTTCATTTACTGTAGATTCTATAGAATACTGAATGATAGTTTTTTAGAGACCCTATCAAATGTTTTTGATATTTCTCATGTAGTTTTAGAAATTATTCAATGAAATCAATTGTTTCTTGAACTCCACATGTATAACCCTCTATGCTTGAGATATATGATTATGGATATAAAGTAATTTCCACACACCCATACTTTTATATAATTAAATTATAGTGGATTCAAGATGAAAAATCACATTTACGATTACTTTTAACACACAAATTTATTTCAAAGTTAAAATTTATTTACTGGGAAATGAACTCTCATGGAACCACCCTATTCGATTGAAAATACATCATAGTTATCCCCTCGAAGATGGATCTTCCATGTAAATTCATTTTGATTAATGACTCAACATTCATAATGAATTATAATATAATCAAAAAAATAAATATTCTCTAACAAGATTTTTATATTGTATACTATCTATGATGTTTTTTGGCTCGACCATGCAATATTCATGAACTACCCAATTATTGGACATCTCAGTAATAAATTACCACTAAAAAATTTCAATCTCAATAGATTTACATATCAAATAATATGGTTTAAGTTTTAGCTCTTTAGCAATATTAAAATGTAATATTTCATCAATTTTTTTTATATTTGAATTGCCTTTACTGCCTTCGAATTTCACAATTAAATCTATAATATCAATTTATATGGATTTTTATCAATTCTTATTTCCACACATATTTATGTAGTAAATGTTCTAACTAGCACAAGGATGAATTTAAAATTTTACATGAAATAATTTTATCATTTAACTATAAGATATTCATTCATGCCATTTGATATTCCTTCAATTTCACATATATCATGTTATTGAAAAATTTCTTCTCATAGTAATAATAACATATAGTTTACAATAAGAAAATATAATAAATCATTATATGTAACATTATTTTTTTCCTATACATGTTGTTGACAAAAAATCCCAAATTATAGTCTACTAATACACATGGGTCCATAAATCTACACCACTATATTATTTTCAAAACCTATTTCAACAATAATAACACTTTTATTCATCTCTGCCTAAAGGGGAATAAATTTAAATATGGAATGGAATGTGATCACATATTATCATAGAAAATTATTACAGATGTGAAATAACATCTTTTTCATTTTGTATAGATAATACATGACTGTTTTAATGGAAACTTCTAATCACAACATTCATAAAAAAGAAAAAAAATTAAATAAATCAAATTATATATGATTTATGCATGGATTAATGTAATGAGTGATTAATTATAACATAAATTTTGTCCATAAATACCTAGAATGTGATAAAAATATCCAAATTATTATCATTTTTTATATGTTTTCATGATATATTTTTTAACCAACACACATTGATCAATAAAAAATTATAAATTCACATGGCCTAAGAATATTACTCTCCATTTTTATTGTCACACAAAATTTCCAATTTTTACAAACAAAATTTATTACATTCATGAAAAAATTGGATAACTATTTGTTTTAACAAAATTTTCAAAACTATCCATGAAATTTAATATTCATTGAATAGAGATAATCTAACTTCTTATCCAAATTACTCCCTAAATGGTATGCACTTTAGTATCTCTTCAAAATGGTTGTAAAATTATCCCATGATGAACTCCTCTTATGAACAAGTAATAGATACATTTTTCATCATACTACCCCTTAATTCATCTCATTCAATAATCTTTATATTATTAAAAACAAGTAAATAAGTCAATAGAAAGGGAATCCTTTCTATTTAATGATAGTGTCATGATTACCAATTACATCTTAACACGAATACTCATTTATTAATAGCATTAACATTAGGAGAACTATCCATTCTACAATTACATATTTTTCAATAATACGTTTTATTGTTCTTTCAAGATTTTCACTCTTGTGTATTATGGTATTTCACATATACATAAAAATTAAGTAAACTCTTTCATGAATGTTCTAAATAAAATATTTTTAATGATTTAATTATGATATAAAAAACCTTTTTTTAAAAGTAATCTCATCATCTATCATAACATTATGTCCCATTTCTATTCCCTTTATAATTAGATAATTCAACTTTAATGGGAAAACCAGCCATTCGTATTTTATTTTTGACCCGATATATTTTTTCCTCCACAAAAATACTTTTATTACATTATTATAGTCACATTTTGACATCCTCTAATAAAAATGTAGTTCTTTATCATATATATTCTTTATGAAGATGATTTATTTTACTTTTATATAGGATTGATTATATTTTTTATAGATTTTTTTCTTTTAATAAAATTATATAGAACTTAATATGGTCCAGTTAGTGGGTATTCCTGCCATACTAGAATTATTATTTATTTTTTGTGACACTTTATATATCATTAATATTGGGTGTGTATTACTTAACCATTTTCTAATTTTTCTATATCCTACTTATAAATCATGTATTATTATATATGATTTCATCTATTATGATATTCTATAAAAATAAACATAATAATTATTCTGGATTTATACACACTTACACACTTCATGATTATGATCATTTCTTATGGAAAATTCATATAAATTATACAAAACATTCAAATCTATTTCTAAATTATAGAAATAATTAATTATTTTTAACAGATTTCATTCAAGTCAAATTTTTAATCATTTTAGATCTTCTCCAAAAAGATATATTCCTTGTATAATATTTTCAAATTGAATGACACACCAATTTTAAATTTAGTTATGTCAATATATTATAAAATAAATGAAATAATGTATAAAAATCATTAGATTGTCCTTTAAAAACATCCATATTTTGTTTGAAACACTATTATTTTTTAAGACATAACTATTAATTTTAAGTTACTATTAAGGAACTGAAATTTATACACATAATAAATATGAAATTAATGATGTAATGTAATTTACCAAATATTTATCCAACTAAAATTTTGCATATTGTTTTTATGTTCTATAAGAGAAGGTAACATTTCAAAAATACAAATAAAATCTTTTAAGGTATTAGTGAAATTTCTCTATGATCTCTTGTTTGATTGATAATTGAATGAAATAAATATGTGATTAGTAAAAATATGAATCATTTAAAAAATGGGCACGTCTATGAAATATTATTAGTGTCTATTCAACTATCTTAATCTTGGGGAGATTTATGTTTTCAAGACTATTTATTTTTTTGTTTAATTTTTCTCTCAAGACACATTACGATGATGATATTATTTATAGAATGAAATGATCTCATTATATAATCTCATTATTTCTTTTCCTGTTTAAAATTAAATGGAAGTTTTATTATTTCATAGAATGAATTTTCGTGTTCCATAAACTTTTCTTATTTGATATCCAGAATATAATTTATAACATAAACTATTACATAATAATTTCCTTATTATTTTTTCTGATCATTTTATTTCAGAAGGAAATATTTCATTGCATGTTCTCCTATAAGTTACATTACTAAATTATATGAATCTTGAATAACTAAATTGCATTAAAAAAATATACTATATACTTCAACCAAACAATCTGTATTAGGATTCCTCTTATGCTTGTCTATATTCACAAAATATCAATCCCATTTATATAAAAACTATATCTGATATTCTATGAACATATTCTCATAACTCTAGATCATGACACTAAAAAAAAGATAAATTTTACAAACTCTTCTAATTAGTTTTTCAAAAAACTCATATATGACGATTCAATTATGAAAAAACTTATCTTCATACTAAAAACATCATGAGATTGTATTCCTTTAAAAATATACATTATAATGTTTTCTCATGTTGAGATTCATGAAAACAATTGTTATTTATATATTCACTATACATGGGTTGTGAATCACATATCCTTTTATCGAATTATTTTCATGAAACAACCCATAGAAAAATGTTAAAATATTCATGGTATTTATATATCCTCATTGAGTTTTACGATATCTATAAATAATCCTTTATAAATAAACCTCAAAATTAACTACTTACAAAAATATAGAGATCAATATCTACATTATATATTTAATTTCTACAATCATCCATCCACTCTCTATTTTAATACGATTCACTAATGAATTAATGTTTTTTATATGAAATTTGTAATTTTCATTCACTTAACTACATTATTCATTCATTCTATTGTTGTTGATCATAGATTTATTTTCAACATAATAAATATTGTCATCATCAAAAAACATAGAACAGTTACCCATGATGTGATTTTATTTATTTTATATGTGGTAGAAAAATAATGGATTCTATAATTCGAAATTTTTATCCAATTACTATGGGACATATTGTTATTTCAGGTTCAACTCAATGAAATTACAATTGGAATAAACTCCATTTGTGAAACCCTATGAGATCATGAAACAAGTCGCTGAATGAAACATCATTTAATCTAATACGTGACTACTTCTCAAAATTTATAATGTTAAAACACCATGTTGAATCCCTAATAAAAATTTAGTTTGTGTTTTTATTGGATTTTAATTATTCACTCCTTAACCAAGAAATGAAATTCTATGTCTCTGAATCAGAACAAGAACATTATCCCATTGTTCATATTCATGTGGTTGGTCTTCCATATTCATAAATATTCTTTTGATATATATTCAGACATATAATTTCTTCTCATTCAAAATATACATCAATGTTATCCTTATATATATTATAGATGATGTATATTATGGTTGGTTACCTGGGTGATATAAATTGGGTGGATGAACAATTTATTTAAATATCAAATATTCATTTTGATTGTAATAATGGTCATCTAAAAAATATTATAACTATAATAATCATAAAAATTTTATCAATCCATTTAACTGGTAATCCAATGTTATTTTTCATTAGAAAAAATATACATTTATAATTTCACGAATCTAAATTTAATTTTATTGCCATCATCAATTTTTCAATATCAAATTCATTAGATAATTATCTAAATTGTATTTCAACATTAATTTAAGAAAAAAACTTCTTAACTAACAACTGGATAGATTCAATAATAAAATATATTTTTTAAAACTATTAAATGATAATTCATTAATATATTATATTGTTACCAACTCAACATCACATTTATCATGTCATAAAAATTACATTTCTCAAAATCATCTACTATTATAATTTTGATTATGACCTTCATGAAAATTTGACATTTTACATTATCTTTCCTTTACATAAAATATTTACTAAAAATACAAATTTATATCTAATAATATATTTTGGGTCTTCATATATGAATAATTTATCATCGTTGTATGGTTCAATAGTTGTTACTATTATATGTTAGGTTAGAGTTTGTTTTTCACTATATAAAATTTGTACTGAATACTTGTCGATAAAATGGATATATATTTAATTTTTCTATTATATCATATTATATGAAATTTCTATATATATTCAACACTATTTATATTTTTTAAATAATGATAACTAATTTATTTTATATTTTATATTATTTTGATTACTCTTGAAATCATGTTTTATTATATAAAGGATGGAAAAATGTAAATTTTATAGATGGATCAATAGAAAATTATTATATATTTAATAATAATTAAATTAGACTAGATATAGAAAAGTTAATTCGAGGATGAGACTCAATATTGGTAATTATATTTTAGACCATTATAAATAATTATCACTTTAGAAAATTTAAAAATCTATGTATCTAGATTATTTTTAGAGTTAGTAATATGAAAATATGGTAGTTGTGATAGGTTATATTAAAAATAAAAATGAGGGATGGATGAGAGGTAGATGTTTTAATGGTGTCATCAAAATCAGATTTAATTTGAATTATATCATCACAATGGAATACATATGGCTTGGTACTCACAGCTATAGATATTTTTATTTGATATATTACCTTGATGATGATTTTTATTAATTTCAAAAAACTACTACCCATTTTATAAATTGTGTTAAAATATTATTATTAAAGGATACATTAATATGAATATTATTGTTTTGATTACTATCTGGTAGATTTTCACTACTTTTTTTATACAATTGGGTCATATATTTGTTGTTTTTATTTTTTTTCTAACTCCCATTTTTATAAAGAACACTCATGATATAAAATGTTGGATAACTAAAAGAGTATTAAAAGAACGACCGTAATGAGTGGGAAATATAAAAAATTTAATATTCTTACTATGTTTAGATATGTCAATTTCAAATATATCTATTTCTTTCAATTTCGAGATATGTTTTTTGGAGATATATATAAATAACTAATATTTTGGGGTTTTATGGTTTGATATAAACCATTTATTCAATTAATTTTAAAAAAATGTGGATTAGGGTGTTTATAAAATGATTTGAAATATATTTTAAATATATAAATATTTGTATGGTACTATGTTTTAATAATTTTTTAGAGTTTTTGAGATGGAATGTATTTTTGGGGTTTTTATATAGTTTTTATATATAAATTGGGTATCCAACTATGGGTTATAATTATTTTATGGAATATTCTAATAGATATTTTATTTTGGTAGGTAATACCTTTGGCCGTGAGAACTAATATATTAAATTTAATTTTTATAGTCATTCCATGTAGTGGGATGTTCATAAGGCCATGTATAGGTTAACAATTGATGTTTAATGTAGTAATTTGTTCTCGTCAACCATATAATACATAGGATGAAGCTAGTGATTAGGGTCTGATGTGATATATGTGTTATTATGAGTGATTTTATGAAATGATAAAAGTATAAAAGTATTTATAATTATATAAAACCAGGAAGGAAATAAGGGGATTTTCAATGATCAAGTATTAATGTTTTCATTTAATATTATAGATTCACAATGGGTATTTTCTATAGGAGTATTATGGTTGATCAATGGTTGAACATGATGAGATATTAATTCTTTAATTATAATGATAGTCGTAAATTTATGATTTTATAACTAATATGGATTATCAAAAAATAAAATCAATATTGTTTATATTTTGTTACGACCTCCCATTCACATGATTTTTAATTTTAAGAGATGGTACAATACAATGAATATGGAGTCCTATTGAATATTATAAATATTATTTATATCAAATAAATTTATATGTAAATATTTAAAAAAGGAAGAGTTTTGTGTTTTAATTTTGAAATTTGAAGTGAAAATTACGTGGAATGAGATTTTTGAGGGTTTGGTAGTTACAAGGGTTTTGGAGGTAAATAATAACTGACATTGAGTAACGTGGGTAATTCTACAGGGTACTAAATGAAAAAATAGATAGATTTTAACAAATTTTTAAATACGTGGTGGATTATGAAATTATTCAAAATTCCATATGGTCTATTGTGTAATTAGTGATGGCACACTATGTACCTGACATGCTTATTACATGTTTCTTAATTCAGGATACTATATTTAGTGAGTTTAAACACCTTTATATTTAAATAAACTAATCACTCATGGGAGATTATTTTAGCTACTCCCTCCCCTCTATTACTCACTTTTTCCCTCCCATGATGTATTGATATTTTTTAATTCATTGTTTTCCCAATTTTATGTTATAACTTTCATTTTATATATTATTTCTTCCTTACATTGAAATACTCCAATTATTGTCATTGAGTTAGTGATTCATGTTGTCATTCCACTAACCATGGTGTAATTAAATATTAATTTTTAACACATTAGGAATTTTTATCAAAAAGGTTGGGGAGGGATTTATAATCCCTATCACACATTTTATTGATTAACGTACACTTCAAATTTGAATTATTTAAAAATTTTTATGAAATTGGGAGAAAATTTAAAAATGATATAGGTTGTGAATTTGTGATTTTTTATGTAATGAGATTGTTTGTCTCTTGATCGGACTAAATACCCAATTTATTATGGTCTTAATATTATCTCACCTCCAAATGAGATTTATAGTTATTATACCACAACAAGATATTTATATAAATTTTTCATAAAATAATTAATTAGTGTTTTTGGTTAAGAAACATACACATTATACTGATGGTAGTTGATATGTTCTGGGATTAAATAATTGACTATTTGAATGAGGTAGTTGGAATTCCTAAACTAAGAGTAATTTTTATCTCAAATTTTTGGACATATTTGAGGTTTTTTATACTAGTGCGCTTATTTTACTATATTAAACATGATTATTAAATATATTGTCACTCCATAAATTATATGGTATCTCATTATCTGAATGTTCAAAAATAACAACAAATCATGTGACATGGTTCATTGTGGATCCTTATTTAGAGATGTGTTTGTGGAATATATGATTTCATCACAAACATTAGAGGTATATATTTTGTTTATAATTAATATAATAAAGACAATATGATCTATATGGTTAGGTGACATAAAAAAGAGCTCAAGGACATTGATTGAGATAATTGTTTGTAATTATTCATTTTTTGATGTCTCATTCACTGACAATACAACCAATTGGTAATGGATTTTCCCCACGGAATATTATTCCATGTATTGTATTATATGTAATTTGGTGCTTTACATCGATATATAATAAATGGGTGACTGAATTCCAACAAGTTATAATACATACCATATAAATGTTTTTCTGATTTGCCATGATTTTCCAGGGAATGAATAAGGAAATGGAAAACATGATGATTAATTTTTAGGTTTTTACTATTAGATAAAAATACTGGTGTGTAGATTGAGTGATATACAATAATATAGTGTGATTTGATCAAATTTGATGACTTATGTAATTTTAGATCATGATAAAAATTCTATAGGTTAAGACTAGTATATATCTCAATTGAGGACTTGTGAGGTAATATTGGGAAAATACAAGAGTGATGGGTTTTTTATTTAATTGTGGTATGGCCCATTATTTATTTTTTCCATTTTTTCATGAAATTAGTTTTTATTCAATAATTGAGACCTATTTCAATTAATTAAAACAATTTTAATAATATAATAATAATTTATTTTTTCCCTCTTGGGAATGACATTTTAATATTCTTGATATATTAATTATTTACCATGATCTTCCATAAATTGTACTATTTATTTGTTTGCGAGAAAACATAAGCGTTAGGTGACACTCTATTGAGAGAATCATTATAGATAGAAGATATCTATTGATGATAGTTTCATATGTTCCATGAGAGAACACATGTTATTCGTCATTGAGTTTTGAGGGAATTTTTTTTAATCACATTAATGTGAGACATATTCTATGTTAGGTAATATTATTTGATACTTAGGGTGTGAATGTCTTCAGGTCATAATAGAACACATGTATGTAACTGAATATTAATTTATATGTTTTTCCTATATGCGTGGATCAATACTCACCAAAGAATATAAGAAACCATAAAAATGTCAATTAATACACAAGATCACTTCCAATATGTGTTTTAGGATAGTGAGGTAATACATCTTGGACATTAAATTCATACCTTATTGGGTGTTTAACATCCTGAACTATTAAATATAGAATTTCTATTTGGATTTAATTAAATTACATTTTACGTAATACAATTGTAGAAACAACATGCACTTATTTTTTTTATACTCTATCTAATATAAAATACAATAAACCACCATTAATATTGATAATATAACTATATAATATTGATCCGATTATTTGTATAAATATAGGGTTTCATCAAGTCATGTTGACATAGAAAAAAGAATTGATGGACTCAACTAGTAGTATTTTACCCTATGAATCCTATTTGACATAGATTTTGAGGGACATATCATCTATGGAATTTTTCATTGATAAAAAAATCAAATCTGAGATCCAACATCATATGCAATTGAAAACCCATTTACAGTGGACATTCAAGAACATCGAGATCATGACCCAAACCATGTTCATAGAAACAAACCAAGAAAATTTCACAATCACGAACCACTATATTAAGGTTTTTACTATTGTATTAAATGGATTTGTATCAATAACATATATATATGATTATCGACATTATTTTTATTTAAAATAGAAATTATTTTCATCATATTGTTGTCACTTTATAAATTATTTTCTGTTTAACAAAATGAAATCAATTTTATTCGGTAAAATTGAAATTCAATTAATAATTTTATTAGGACAAATAAATGCATTTTTAATTGAATAATATATTTATAAAATATTTTTAATATATAAATTTTATTAAATCTAAATTATTATATAATTATAATGATTTCAATGGTTCTTTTTCTAAGGGTTTATATACATTGACTGCCCAAAAACATAAAATTTCATAATAAATGTCATTATTATATTAATATTAAAAAATAAAAAATAGTTATTTTTTAAAATAAAAGTATTTTCTTTTGGAATTATAATTTTGAAATTATCAAACATTTATTTTATCATAATTTTCTAAGATAGTAAAATTTTGAAGTAAAAATTAAATACCATATAAATTTAATTTTGGTATGATGACACTATATTATCCCAAAGTGAAGTAAAAAATTTTATAAATGGAATAGAAGACCAAATATATGTTTTATATTAAAATAATGATAATTTGTGTTTATTTGATTAATTTTACAAAATTTTGAGAATGACTGTTTTTTTTGGAGATTTTATTATTCAGGGTCGAAACCCTATATTTTAAAATCAATAATGAAATGCCAACTTATTTCCTATATAACCCCACCAAATTTTCCATTTATCATCCATAAAAAATCCTTATATATTTATCTCACTCATACCATATATTTCTAGAGTCCTCACTTCTTTCCTCTTGGCTCTCAAGAAGTACCTCCAACACATTTGTGGTCACACGATCATGTATAATATTTTCCAGTTTTATTTATTATTTAAGAAAACACTTTTATGTTATGATAATTAATTTATATTTTTTTAAATTGTGTATATGTTCATCTATAAGCCCCTTTAAAGATTATTACTATATAATGAATGAATCCTTTATATACCATTATTCCCATCCTTGAACTATTATGTACAACCATTACAATGAAAATATATTGCAATGTTTATTTACTTTCTATTATTTATTCAAGTTCATATAATATATTATTCCATATATTGTTGATTTAAAATGTTGGGATATGTATCTAAATATCCATATTTCAACCCCTTTTGTTTCCAAATTATTATAGGCCCATTTATCCCGCATCAAATAATTTTTTTTATCTTTTATGTGACATCGTTGTCATACCAAAATGTATCATTGATTTTTCAGGCGAAAACAATTATGTTTTGAATATCATACACATTTCATAACATGGGTATAAACCATTATAAAATTACCAATATTTTAAATGTGACTAAAATGTATATATTCCACACTCAATGCTAATTGAATAAAATATGATGATAAATTATTCCATGATTTATGATCGATGTGGAAGATGTAAGCATGATAAGGAAATAAATATGAGGGGTGTGCCCAAAGTTATATAGTTCTATAATGAATTGGGTAATGTTTTGTATCATGAGATATCATATTGGGAAAGATAGTGAACCTAATTCCATTCTGGTAAAATTTTCAACATGAATTTTTGGTAGTTATCCTTTCATAATGATTATGATGTTGTTTTTTATGTTGTTTGCTCATTTCCCAAGTTATTATCATCATGTTATATCATGCCATATAATTAATGTTTACTATTATCTCACCTCTTATTTTAAATTTATATAACTAATTCCTATCATCTGTCATCTTATTATACATTTATTAGCATAACAGTTTTATATCTCAATATTTTTTTATGTATGTCCATAGGTTATATCATGATGTTTTATATGCCCTTGAATTTATGAATCATGTTAATGATGTTTTCAAAAATGTTGAATCAACCCATGTTCATGATGTTGAAATATATACCTACTTCAAAAAGTCTTTATACATTTAGATATTTTCGTTTGTTATTATGTGTAATTTAATGAAATAAGTAAATAATCAATGTGTAATAAAGAATATTGTTATTATAGTTGGTGTTAGAAAAAAGGTTTTTATATTTTTTGGATTTGGATTAGAAAACAATAGAGTATGACTAATGGATAAGAATAACTATAATATAACATTTATTAATTATGGAAATTTTATAGTATGAGATATTTAATGTAAATAAATTCTTCTTGTAATATTATAAGTTTACATGGTTCTAGAACATATGTCACTAGTGTAAAAAATCGGTTAATGTGAGTCAATCCAGACTTAGAGTGACTCAGTTCATGAAAATGTGACTTATTTCATACCTATTTTGACACTCTCAATAGATATTCTTTGTTAAATTAAGAATGCTATTATTATATATTATTACGGGGAGATAAATCATTCCCCTAAGAATATTAATTTGAATAATGATCAGAGATATCATTGATTGAAGGCTAACAATTTTCGAGTTACAAATATAAATGTATGTTATAGGTTATCTATTCACTACCATAAAAATATTGTATATTTTTTAAAAGTTTAAAAAATGACTTCCTTATTTTTAAATTCTTTAAATCAAAATGATGAATATAAATGAAATTTGGATAATAAGAAATGTGATGGGAAATGTGTCGATTTCCCCATTGAGATGGCCAACCTAATGGAATCACGAATTGAAAAACATTTAATGATACTCTCTTAACTGATATAGGTTTTGAATATTAACAAGACCATGAGGAGTTACCCAACCTCCCAATGAAATAACAAAATATGAAATTGAGTTATTTATGCCTCAAATGCCTCTAAATTTGAATGTATCATATAATCCATTAATTATAGAACAATGGTTCAAATAAATTGTGATGATATTCTCCACCATTCTATGTTTTGACCAAAATAATGTTCTACTAGCTATTTATTATTTGGAGGGAGATGCTAGCTAGTGGTTGACAATGATCAAGAAAATAAAGCCCATGTAATAGATCAAAGGGATCAGGTGGATGGAATTTAGGAAAATTTGTTTTGAAAAATATTTTTCTTACACTCTCCAACATAAAATGGAAACAGATATTTTTTGCATAAATAAGAAATGATAAGGATTATATCATGGAGTATGAGAAAATAATTAAAAAATTGGAACTATATGACTATGAAACATTCATTACCCATTAATGCAAGGTTGAACACTTCACTGGTTAGATAAATCATTGTATATGAAAATCCCTAGTTATCAGAGACATAAATAGTTGTGAGGAAATTGTTAGATGTTCCCTTAGCGAATCAATGAATATTTGTGAATCAAAAGGTAATCATGTAACACATCAAATTAAGAACCTCTTGTATTGATAATATTATGTGTCCATTTTGTTTAAATTTCATAATAACCAAACAAAACAAGTCTCTCATGAAAATGTAACAATATGGTTTTGATGTACTTTATTATGCAACCGAGTAAAACAGACAAAATATACATAATTATTTTCATTAAAATAAGATCACCATAGTTTTTACAATACAATAAGAACAAAAGGGTAATCCTGCTATCCGAATATACCAACTAAAACAATATCCAAGCCATAGGAAGACTGTCAAATACAACAATGAGGAACGATAAATAATAGAGATCCCCCAGTTCATTCAAAATGTAGTACATCACCACTATTATTAGGAAAACAGTACTGAGCATCAGGGGTATAACAAGCACTATATTCTCTAATTGACTTAGTGGTAATACAACCCAATACAAGGTTTTATAATGCAAAAACCTGACAATTCACTTGGGTGACGGTTGAATTCCAATGCCTATAATTACAGTCGTTGGCCTTGTGGTGAATTAATGAAAATACATTTAAGTGTAACAAAGTATTCCAAAATTTACTAATTGGAAATTATAAGATAACATCTGATTATGGTGAAAATATTTTAATTACACTTGCATGATTTTCAAATGTAATAAGGACTTCAAAACACTTTGCAAATATTTTAAATACATTATAATCATTTTATATTCGTAAATAGTGTATTAAACTATGTTTTATTTTCTTTAATTAAAATATGTTTTTACACAATTTTTTGACTTCTATAATAATAATATAAGAATTTATATTTTTCAATTTATAGCTTTGAATGTTAATGATTTATTGTTTATAAAAAAATTTAGAAATAATTTTAACTAATACAAAGACTAATTTGTATTCATTAACCTTCTAATGTTTTAAATGAGCCATGTTTAACAATAATATATATATAAATATAGTGATTATTTTCATTGAGATTTTATAAAGATAATATTTTACAAAAAATAGACACACTAGGGCCATCCATTTATAGCTAGGACGAGGGAGACAGCTCACGCTTGGTGGCTGAGCCTAGCCCTCAGCCCAAGAAAAGGTCAGCCCGAGTGTGGTCATATGTTCTCTGAATGGTGCACGGGAGTAGGAGTGCATGGGCACGCCACTGTGGGTGCATGGTCATGGTGAGGCAGAGGTAGGACAAGTCCTGTGGGGGTGAGATCCCATGTATAAGTATCCCTATGTGTGTGTTGTGTGTTTTTTCTAAGACATCATTTAGAGCCTCATGCATATAAAGAGACAAACACCCTTCATTGTTTTGATGTGGGAAAGGTAAAAATATATTTGGATCGGATCGCAGAAATTGGATCATGTCATGCACGATCTGGCCCATCAATCCCAATTTTTTCATTTGACCCTCAACAACTGTAGAACACCACCATGTTGTTATGGACTGTTTGATCAACCATAGATCTAATCATAGTCGTCTAAGAGTTTTATAATCATGCATAAACCCAGGACCATCCGATCAAACTCAAATTTAATCTGAGTCACCCAATTCTTTTTAAAACAACAGTTGCGCCCCTACCACTAGGTTAAAGTCAGACTTGATCTTGATCATTTGTTTTTCTTCTGGTTTAATCCTGTTGCACTGTTTTCTTCTTCTTAATGGAGGGAAATGCACCAGTACCCTACTACCTATCCATCCACCATTTTATCCATAACTGGAAGCCCTAGTCCTCCACCATTCACAAGGTTTCCACAAATACAAATCCCATGTATATTAATAGACTATAGTGGCCTCAGATACTAACGAATTGGACTTAAAATATTCTATAAGATTCTATAATAGTATAGAATATAAGAAACTCATTTTCACCACCATGGATCCCTCGACTCGTCTACAACATGAACCTCCTGTAAACACCAGATAATACTCTTCAAGCTCTGCTACTCCATGGACCAAAGTAACTATTGTTTTTTCTAGTGTTGTGTTTTCCTCTATAGAATATATACATATGTATACCTATAATGTAAATTTTTACATCTCACGGTTTGAGGTTATACCCTTTTATACCTGACTCCAGGGCCACAGTTTCTTGTGTTTATTTGGTTTTAGTAAATCTGAAGCATAATTACCTCATACAACTTAATTACATTCCACATATACATACCATATATATATATACATATATACAACCCGATAATTTTTTATAAAACCCTTGTGTCAAGATTTATGTTTTACTAAAAACATTGAGTTTCATAGTTAATGAATAACTATATTTTGTATAACACATTTTACCCTATTATGTATGTTATTATATATAAATATATATATATAATGTCACACATGTTATAATACTATCATGGTTTGGTTTTAAATACAGTTATTATTGTGTACTAAATATGTTTTAAAGTATTTAATACTAATAAGAAATCATTAAAACTATTTTAATTATGGAAACTCATATATAAACATTGTTTATATACGATTATATAGATTATTAGAATTTAATTAATTTACTTATGTACTTAATAATTATAATATTTAATGAATATCAGTCTTGGTGTAAGCCAATCCAATAGTTATTTATGTACATTTTCAGGTCATAGTCCATGAATTATGTCAAAATTGTGTTGGTTAAAGATCATTTAATGAAATTAACCATATTATAATTTCATTTCTAAACGTTATTATATTTTTTTCCTTGTTCTGTCTTATGATTACATAGAATATATGTTTTGTTTTACCCAAAATTAATTAAAGGATAAAAGGGTTTGTTACACAATGTGATCATGTTATGCTCACTTATTGTTTCCTTAACAAAAATGATTTTTTTAATTATGACATAATTTAATCTAATTGATTGATAACATACACTTTTTATCTTCTTATTAAATAAAATGTATTTTCATTCAAGGAATAAGGATTTTAAATTAAAGGGTTATCATATTAACATATCATATTGTAAACCACTTCTCACTTATTGTTTGATGTGATTTAATAATAATCTCATTTGCAAAGGATGTGTAATAAGACATGTATGCTTATGATAAACAATTACTGCCCTATTTTTAGTGTTATTTGTCGTATAATGTATTTTGGGATTAATTTATTTCATTTTACATTTTATTTATAGTTTCACTCAATGATGCATGAATGTGGAATATCATAATAAATAGATAAGAAATAAAATTACTCAAAGTGGTATGTGACACCATGAGTAATATAAAATAAAAATTTAATGATTCTAAGTGGTATGTGAAACCATAAATTAAATTAATTTTGGGTGTAATTATACATGTGCTATATGTCCTTTTGAATATATGACCCGATTTTGCATGTGAGGAATGTATTGGATTAGTATGTTCCATGTTGATGACCGGTAAAAGTAAGCACTCTAGAATGAATTCTGGATATAGATGTTCTCTGGGATGGAGTATGGTTATAGAGACTCTCTGGGTTGTGGTCCTATTAATGTTATCCCCTAGGACTTTGCATGAGGCCTTGACAAAGAAATTAATTTCCAAAATTATACATTCCCTCATTATTTGTAAGATAATAAATTAACCAAATAGATATTCAACGTGTAGAATATCTGCTGTTAAGTGAGAGTACATATGAGTATCATAAAAGTAAAATATTATGGAATGATATATGTTTTCCACTTAGTGATTTATCATTCGATATACAAAATTGATGTTATTACCTTTACACTCAATACAGATTATTAATTTTTCTTAGCTGTTTAATTTTCGCTCTTATATACATATTTCATACATGTTTTAATCATTTTTATTTTTTACTCCAAATGAGTGTGCCTATATTTGAATCATGATTCATTTTATATCTGCTAGAATTTTTTTAATTGAGTAAATTTATGATATGTATATATATTACATATTTTATTTAAGATAAATATTTTATGGAATGTTTTAATGAATGTTTTCAAAAAATGTATTGATTTATTTTTAAAATTCCTAACAGAGCATTCCTTTGCTCACCCTATATTTTTTATTAAATTTTTTCAGGGAATAGTTTGAGTTAAAGATGTAAGATATAAGAGGATTTTTTCCAAAAACCTGGACAAAATTTGATCCTCTTTTAAAAGGACATGATGAGTAATTAATATGTGAATGATTCTTGAGATGAATTAAACCTCAGGATTCAAGGAACCGACTCCTGGTTCTCTGGATTTGGGCCTTGAAATATGGTATCAGAGGATTCAGTTTAGATAACTATGGAAAATCAGAACTGAAACATAGAAATATTAACATAATCATTAATGAATATGAGGTTTTTCTTAATTTTCAGATGGAAAAGGAAGGTACGTGTCTTCTGTCTCTTCCCAATGAGTCCTTAGAAACCATAATTTCCATATCCAGTCATGAAAATTTTACAAATTGTGCCTATATTTGAATGACATGTAAACACCTATATGACCTATCAAACTCTTCCCAAGTACTTCAACTCCATCTAAGAGTGGTTATGGATTAAATAGTTATGATGGAAGCCCAATTTCTATCATACGCATGATGGGGAAAATAATACGAGGGAATTTTTAGATGCTTCACTACTACGGAAAGAATCACATCCCTCATAACCATCAAAGAAGATTCATCAGGGGAAGACCTCCATATGGAATATATGTGTCAAGTCTTGTCCTATGGTTTTTTTGGTAAGGTAATGGACTTTGACATCCTCAAATACAAATCCTCCCATTATGTGTATTGACAAAAAGTACATACGAACATCTAACATTTGTACACCCCACATGCCTAAATTTGAAGACACCATAAGTTCATCCATGAGATAGAACCTGACTACTCAGGTGGAATATATGTTAGGTAGATAGTGAGTTTGGATCATGTTTTGGGGATACATGTATTCAGGAACTAAGGAAACATTAACCTTTCTCTTTTTATGAACACGTGGTTATTTGAGAATAAAAATTTTTATCCCTTATTTATTAATGCTATCTTGTTTGTGTATATACTTTTCAATAGTTTTCACTGATTGAACCTTCATAATTAATTTTTGTATGGAAGGACGAACACACATTTTATCACTTCCCATTGAAATACTGGAGGATATAATGATCACAAAATGTTAGAAAGAGTATCTAACTTTCATAATCTTGCGATTAATGTGAAATAAACATTATTAAGTATAAAATAGTCTATAAATTCTACATTCTTGTTAGGATAATGCTATCGTATTCTACATAATAGCTATAGTCAAATATGTAGAGTACATATAGAGGAAAAAATTCCATGAAGGGATTTTCCTATGCGTTACACTAGGCCGAAAATTCATAGCTAGAGTAAGATTTCAAGAGGATGCTTTGGATGAAATCCTTTACACAACCTACTTGTATCAACACCTTAGTTTTAGCTTATACAAAAACATCTATGACTTAGATATTCTCAATCGAGCGGCCACCAGACGTATTCATCTAGATTTGGTCCATTTGGACATCTCTGAACATTCCACCCTGAGAGCCTCCCTTTGGAAGTCCAAGTGTATATGGCCTGAGATTTACCCATACTGTCTGAAGTGTGTTTGGGCTAGATAAGCTGAGGAGCTGAGAAATAACTTAGGAATTCAACTGGCCACACTGGAGGACTGTCCATAATGGAGGATCTGGTGACGTTGTGTGGGAGTATTTCTCTTATGCATATGTAGAATGAATTACGAGGATGAAATTATTCGTAGGAGGGGATAATGTAACACACCAAAACATAGACATCATGTAATGATAATTTTATGTGTTCAATTTGTTTGAATTTCATAATTACCAAACGAAACATGTTTCTCATGAAAAAGTAATAATATGGTTTTAATGTACTTCATTATTCAACAGAGTAAAACAAACAAAATGGACACAAGTATTTTCATTTAAATAAGAACACTCTCATGATTACAATATACTATTATCAAAAGGGAAATCAAGCTGATGGAATATAACTAGAAAAAACTCTATCAAATCCATAGGAAGTCCCCTAAATACAATAATGTGGCCCAATACATAACAGAGATCCCCCGGGTCAGTCAAAACAAAGAACATCACCACCATGACTAGGAAAACCATACTGAGCATCAGGGGTATAACAAGAACCATCATTTTCAATTTAATTAAGCTTAAGAAATCGTATGACATGGTTTTATTTGGAAAATACCTGACAATTTCATTAGGTGACCAATGAATTGAATAGATATAATTATAGTTGTTGGCCTTGTGGTGAATTAACTAAAATAATTTAAATACAACATAGTTTTCCATAATTTATGAATTGAAAATTATAAGATAACATCTATTTACAGTGAAACATTTTGAATTACACTTATGTGATTTTGAAATTTGTTAATGAATTTAAAACAGATGCAAATATTTCAAATACATTGAATTTTTTTTCATTTCTTAAATAGGGTTTGAAACTATGTTTAATTTTTTTTCATTAAACTGTGTTATTTATTAAACTATGTTTTGAATTCTATACTACTTGTAAAATAATTTCCATTTTTCAATTTACAAATTTTTTTAAATGTATTACTGTTAATAAATATTTTTAGAAATATTTTTATTTAATAAAATGACTAATTTTTTTTCATTAACCTTTTAATAATTAAAATAAGTCATGTTTAAAAAGATAATTTCTATGATGTTTTTATATTATGTGAGACATTATAAAGATGAGATTTTATAAAAAAATAGACCCACAAGGGCTAGACCTTTATAGTTGGGCAGAGGGAGGAAGCTCATGCTAGGAGGCTAAGCCTATACCTCTGTGCAAGACAAAGTCAGCCCGAGCATGGGCATAGATACCCCGAAAGAAGCACGGGAGTAGGAGCGCATGGGTGCGCCACCGTGGGTGAATGGTCACATTAAGGAAGAGGTAGGATAAGTCCAGCGGGAGTGGGAGCCCATGTATAAGGCTCCCTAGGTGTGTTTTGTGTGTTTTTAAGCCTTTTTTCAAAGCCTCACACATATAAAGTGATGCAAAACCCCTCACCATTACTATGTGGGAGAGTAAAAATTTCCTGAGATCAGATCTGGGCTGTTGGATTGGGTCGCCTGCGATATGGGTCGTCGATCCCAATCATGCATTCGATCGTCAACAATCGCAGAACATCACCACGTTTATATGGACAATTTGATCAAACAGAGATTCTATCTCAGTCGTCTGAGTGTTTTAAAATGATGAATCATCCCAATACCATATAGTAAAACACATATTTAATATGATCCTCCTAATTCATTTTTATACTACGGACGTGCCTCAACTATGGAATCTTGGTTGGACATGATCCTGATCGTTTTTCCCTCTAGTTTTTTCCCATAGAACTTTATTCTTCTTCTCTACGGTGTGCACTGCACCAATGCCCGGCACCCTATCCTTGCATCATTTTCTCCACACATGATAGCAGCTGGTCCCCCACCAATCTGACAGTTTCTACAAAGACCTATCCATGGAAAATTTATATACTATATTGGCCTTGGATCGTAATAAATTTCCATGTAATATTCTGTAAAATTCTATAATTGTATACCATAAAAGCTACTCATTTTCACCCCCATGAAGACCTTGGATCTTCCATGACTCAAACCTCCAAAAAAACTCTTACTAATCCTCCTCGATTTATCCTCCTCCTCAGACCATAGTAATGGTTGTTTTGTCTTGAATTTTGTTTTCCTTTCTAGAATAAAAAAATATCTATACCTATAATGTATATTTTTACATCTTAATGTTTGATTTTAAACCCTTCTATACTTGAGTCCAATGATTGGGATTTTTTATTTTATAGGGTATTAGTGAATCTGAAGCATAATTATCTCATGAAACTAAATTATATCCCACATATAAATAACATATATATATATACACACAATCATATATAAAACCTTACATTTTTTATAAAACCCTTGTGTCCGGATGTAAGTTTTACTAAAAACATTGAGTTTCAATGTTAATGAAGAACTAAATTTTGTATAATGTATTTACCCAATTATGTATGTTCTTATATATATATATATAAATTTATATATATATAGTTATAGATATTATAAAACTATAATATTTTGGTTTTAAATAATTTGATAATGTTTCACAAAATATGTTTTAAAGTAATTACTACTTGTAATAAATCATTAAAACTAGTTTAATTATGAAAACTCATATATATATATATATATTTATCTGTGTGTGTGTGTTATGTATATATGGAAATTGTTTTCAGAACCCTAATTCCATCTATGGATTATTATTATTTAATTAATGTATTGATGTAATTAATAAATGTAAGATATTAATGAATATTTGTCTCTCTGTAACCCAAACAAACATGTATTTATGTAAATGTGTATGTCCAAATTCATAAAGTGTGTCAAACTTGTTTTAGTTAAAGAACTATTAATGATATTAACCCTATTATAATTTCATGTTTCAAAGGAACTATATGTTTGACCTTGTTGTGACTTATGATTAAAAAGAATATATGTTTCAATTTGACCCACAATATGTTAATTGATAAAAGTTGTGTTAAAACATGCATTAATTTTTTTCTCACTTAATATTTTATCAACTGTGGTGATTGTTGTTAGTTATGTCGTGATGTAATCTAATTGGTTGATAAATGACATATTTTAACAGTATATTGAATAACATGTATTTACTTTTAAGTAATAAGGATTTTAAATTAAAGGGTTATTATTTTAACATCTCATATAGAAAACCCTTTCTCACTTATTATTTTATGTGCTTTAATAATTATCTCATGTGAAAAAGATGTATAATAAGTCATTTACACCTCTAATAAACTTTCACATCCCAATTTTCAATGTTATTTTTCATATTACTTATTTTTGGATTATGTGGTTTCATTTTTCATTTTATTTATAATTAAACTCTATTATGAATTCATGTGGAATATCATAATACAGTGATAAGAAATCAAATTACTCAATGTGGTATGAGACACATAAGTAATTTGAAATAAAAATATAATAACTCAACTTGCAATATGACAGCTTGAAAAAAATAAAATGTGTAAGTATTTATTCTTGTGGTATATGAACTTTTTAATATAAGATCTGATATGGAATTTGAGGAATGTATTAGACTACAATGTTCTTGAATAGGGACTGAAAAAGTAACCCTCCAGGTTTGTGTCCGGTTACCGATGATCTCTGAGATGGAGTCTGACTATAGAGGCTCTCTAGATTGGGTTACGGTTACTGTTATCCCCTTGGTCCTGGCATGAGGCCTTGACACAGTAATTAATTTCAGGAATTATACATTCCCTCATTATGTGTATGATTATTAATTAACCAAATGGATATTCTACTAGTAGAATATCAATGTATTTGAGGAAGTACTTATGATTATCAGAAAAGTAAAACTTTATTGCATGACATATTCTTATCACTCATTGATTTAGCATTCGATGTATGAAAATGATGTTATTACCTTTATCTGAAACTCTGAATATTCATTTCTATTATCTATTTAATTTGTTCTCCAATATTCATATGTCATACATGTTTTAAACTTATTTTATTTATTACTCCAAATGAGTATGCCTATATTTGAAAAATAAATCCTTGTATTTCTTCTATTAGTTTTTAATTGAGGTCATTTATGATATGTATATGTGATACAGGTTTTCATTAAGAGAAATGTTTTATGGGTGGATTTAATGAATATTTTCAAAATATGTATTAATTTATTTTTAAAACCCCTTAATGGGCATTCATATGCTCACCCGAATTTTTTGATTAAAATTTTTCAGGTATCAGTTTGTGTTAAATAATTATTGAAAAAGTGGCTTGTTTGTCAGAACCTAAACTGAATTTTATCCTCTCTTAGAAGGAAATGATGACTAATTTATTTTTTCATGATTCCTATGAATAATTACACCACATGAATCAAAACTCCGACTCATGGTTCTTTGGGGTTAGGTCCTGACATTTCATATGGATAAGAAGTACACAATGTATTTTGACTCTCAAGTTCAGACGGATAAATCTATTTGTATAATGAAATTTAAACATCCCACTAGTAAATGGTGAAAAAAGATAAGCCGAAAAATTACATCGGTTAGGAGAGGAAATGATTTAGGTGAGGGATGAGAGGACACGTAGCTAGCGAATCATGACAGGAGAAACTCATGAATGTGTTGGAATATAGGAATATTATAGTAAAACATTTTTTTATTTTTTATTTCTTAGAATGAAAGAAAATATTGATCTTTTCAAACTAATAAATTAATAGACGGGTTTTTTGATACATCAAACAACCTCCAAGGTAGTAAGGGATATATTTTTCCTCCGCAATGGCTGAGGTGGATGTCATAAATTAAGTGGTGATAGGTATTCTTATTTCTCATTTAATAGTATAGATTTTAATTTTATTATTATTTTTCCACTCATTCCATCATATCCGGAATTTTTAGTATAACCATTCAAACACCACCCAAAATCATGGATGCAGAGTTGTTGGTAAAAATGGAAAATGTAGAAATTATTTCATACTATGTATATAAGTAATCCCCATTAAAATCATTTTTTGATAAACATCTCATTGAACCATTCCGCACTCCATTTGGATGAATTTAATTACATTTTGGGATTTGATTATCTTTACATATATTGATAACAAAAATCAGTGATAATGAAAGTACTATCTGTATTGATAATCATCCCCTGATTCATTACAAGTGAATAGAGAGGGATGTATAATAATTAGAACCAAAATATCAAGAGACAATAAATATAAAATTATTGACTATATCAAAATAATAATCCTTGAAGGCATTCCAATTATAAAATCATTTAATGATGTGCATTGTAGGGAATTATTTGGACATTCTCCAAATAGAGGGGTTGAATTTTCCATCAAGTTGTGAACTATGGAATTAACATTATCTAAGATTCTATATTGAATTGGTATTATGGAACATGAGAAGCTTAATAATCAAATATTGTTGAATTTTGATATAGTGTTCATACAGCCATGTGACACACCATGGGGTACACCAGCCCTCTTCATCAATATGAAATATCGGTCAATGCGCAATTGAAGTGATTGTCACAAGATCAAAAAGATGCTTATAATTAACTAGTGTCCTATGTTACATATTGATGACATATTCAATCATCTATACGGAGAAAAATAATTATCCAACAAGGATCTGTAGTTGGGATATAATCATGTTACTGTAAAGAAAGAGGATATCCCCAAGACTAATTGTCATACAAGGTTCATTTACAATGATGTAATAGTAATTCCATTCAAACTCACTAATTCTCTATCAATATTCAGTGAATTAGTTAATCGAGTCATTATAGATTTATTCGAAAAGTATAATTTTGTATGTATATATGATATTATGATATTCTCCAAAAACATGGATGATCATAAGGAGCATCTTATCATGGTGATAAATACCATACAAAAAGATAATCATTTATCCTTGTATTGAAATTGTTTGTTCTAGTGGAAGAAAGTATCATTCTATGGGAATATCATTAGATGTAATGGGTTATATGTAGACCCTTCAATGATAATAATAATTAATGGGGTAATAATATATAATGTATGATCATAGATTCCTTGGATTTAAATGGTATTATAATTAATGTTTTTTGAATTTATCATGAGTTTCAATCTCTTTAACCTATAATAATGTGGATGGGATTCATTTTGTCGCTTAGTGATGAGTTTATAGAGAGATGTAAGGATCTAAAAAGAACTCTTATCACTACCCATAGGCTCAGACATCCAACAAGAGGATAAATTTTCATTGTATTCACCTATTCTTATAATAATGAATTGTTATTAATGTAATTAAAAATAATAAATTCATCACATATTCTTCAATACAGTTTAAATTTACAAAATTGAACTACCAAACATGTTATCTGTAGTTATTTCTAGTGGTATTAAATATGAAAATATGGTCTCATTATCACATTATGGAGGTGACTGAAATATATACAGATCAAAAAATTATCATGTATATATTCACACAAAGGTATAAAAATATGCACCAATAATGATGGTTTTATGTTATAATGGAAAATTACTTCTCGATACACAATCATCCTGGAAAGGTGATTAAGGTGTTGCATTCCCTATGTAAAAACAATATAGTAATTCTATCATTGATGATAATCGAGTTGGATATGTTATTATTATATTAATAAATTAATGAGATGAGAATCACAAATTGTGGAACATCATCAATTCTTATACAAATTATTGATCAATCTTTCTATCTATAGAGTATAATGGTTGATCAATGAAATTATGTGGGAATTTAGAAGAATGATGAAATAATTAAAAAAGTGAAATCCTAATAGTTCAATGTTAATGATGATTGAGAGGTGAAATTAATTTCAATAATATGTGTCCCATAAAATATATTGTTAAATAAAAATCTACTGGGCAATTCACATCTCTCATCCTACTCCATCCACTGAGGAATCAAAATGATGTGTTGAGATCTCCAAGAACAATATTGGTGTAAAAATATGAAGAATGAGATAATGAAATTTATATCAAGATGTTTTTTATGTCATCATGTGATAGAGAAAAGGATAAAAACAATTGGATGATTTAGACATTAAATATACATACATAGAAATTAAAAAACATTTCCATATACACTGTCACATGGATTATATATAAATCCAGAGTTAATAATTATATATTGGTTATGGTGCACCATTTTACTATGATTGTACACATCATCATGATTTTAGAAAATTTATCACTCAATAAAATTACACACACACAGAGAGAGATATATATATATATATATATATATATATATATATATCTTTGAGAAGTGGTGAGTCCGTATGGGTTACCACTATCAATTATGTCTCATTAATATTCGAGATTCACCTCACTATTCTAGAAATGATTCCAATATTAACAAAATAATATGCTGAAATCTATCATGTTTTATCACCCCCAAATTGAGGTCTAATATGGGAGGACATTCTAGACACATGAATACAAGTTCATAGAATACAAAATAGACATCAAATAATGATGGAATAAAAATATTTCTCTTGGATAAGGACTCTTATAATGAAATTTTCCACTCAAGAATCCTAATAGATCCATGTGGTTACCTTTATAGAAAGAGGAGTAGAAAAACTGTATTTTTGGATGAGGTTGGGGAGAATATTAATGTTTAGAAATGGTTGAAAAAATGGTTGAAATTATTAAGCATAACATCTCATTAAATTTTTATCAAGTACAAACAAATCTTTGTCATGGTTTTTCCCTAATTTGATATTGATATTTTACATATAATAGTTAAGTTAGAGATTTTAGGAATTTAGAATTTAACTAGAAATTTCTATAGCATTAAGGAAGATTGAACACCCTATAGTAGGGTTACACATAGTGTAATTTTTATTATATAAATTATATTAAAGGGGATTCATACGGTCATAGATTATACATTGTGAAAGGTGGTTTCTTGTTGAGAATGTTTTAAATTATGGATTTTAGTCTAATGTCTGGAATTTTTTAGTTTACTTATATATCATGGACTTCCCGACATGAATGGTTGTTCCACATTTGGAAACTGCACGCGTTTAGTTGTAAATCCCATGAATAGAAATTTTTCATGGTACATTATTTTTATACTCCTTCAAACGCATCCCAGAGTCTATGTCATGTGTTTTTCAATGTAACAATTACATTCAGATCAATCTTTTTGATGACCGATCTCTATTATGATTGTGGCGCATATATTCAGGTAATTTTCCTTCATGATTTTTATTTCCATTGTTTATTATATCACCATTGGGTAGAATTTTCATATTTGATGAGAAAATATGGAGTTTCTTCTTAATTTATTCTAGATCCATTTTGTGATAATTTTTTGGAGGCCATTTCATAGTTAGTTGCGGTATGGTGGACATATTTTCATGAGGTATGTGGTCTTTTCGTTTTCTATAAACCCCATGATACATAAATTGATTCTATAGTATGATTTTAAGACAATATTTTCATTCATTAATTGAAATTTTTGGGATTCGTTGATTTTGGATTCCATTATGGGCATGTGATACTCATGTTTTCATGATTGTGGTTTTTGTCCCTAGCCTATGATAAAGGATCGTATTGTTGTTTTAAAAAATTCTATACTAAATGATTTGATTGATTTTTTATGTGTGTTGAGAATTATTTTCAATGAAAAATAGGCTTTAACTGGTTATTGATAAATGTAATTGAAAAGGTGAAATTATTATGTATTGGAATAAAATTTGGAACAGTTTTGAAATGGATTTCAAAGCATTGAAATGAATTATAAAAATTATAACATTTTTTAAATTTGGTACATAGGTGGAAGGTTTATCCTAAGTCCATCTTCAATTTTTTGTGACTATCAATGAGGTTTGTCTTGGGGAATTCTCATATTTACAATTACCACTGTTCTAGGGGAATGCTATTGATATATTTATGGGATTTACTCATGTGGTGTTCATATTCTTCCTAGGCCCATTGTTGTGTGAAGTCGTTTTTTCACATGATTGTTCTGGTATGAGTAGTCTTTATCATGGACCTGTTGTATTAATTGGTGTTGTGATACACATCCTTTTATTTTTTATAGAATATATTTCTTAGTTAGACATGATATTCATGTTTCTAGTTGTGAAAAATAATACTGGAAATGTTATTTACAAATTATATACTTCATATTGATTAAAACTATTGAAAAACGTAATTTTTTCCCTGTTTTTTTTAAAAGTGACTTACTTATTATAATTCAATTTTTTTACTTAAATTATGTGTAATTAATTTCTTACATAGTGTTTTGTTATAGAACACAAACATCAGATACTTATTAGCATGTTATCTCAAATCCTTCAGACCAATTATGTGGTGCATAGGCCATTGTTCTTATTTAGTACAGGGAAATGAAGGGCACCACAATGAGGTGAGATGGTTCATATAATCTTGTTGGGTAGCTAGTGGGGATATGGTGGGAGTTTTTATGCCATTGTTCGGAGTAGCTATTTAACAAGGGTTCTTAGTAGTTAGACATGCCCTTTTGTGTTTTTAGTTAATTTCATTGTTCTCTATTTCTAATGTTTTCATATAGTTTTGGAATATATGTATATTTTAAATATTATATTGGTTATTTAATTTTAGTACATATATTCTATGTGTTTGATCAGTTTTATTGAAATCGGTCTTTCTATTGTGTAGTTTGACGCCCGAGTGCTTGTCTCCAGCATGTGGGGGTCGTGAATGCCCCTCTATTTTTTAATGAAATGGGATGGGTGTTGGGTTTGAGAAAAAACCTAGTTATTTTGTTAAAATTTTGTATCATTGGATGACTTTTCTCAAGATTCATTGTCTTGGTAAAACTTTTTGACTAGAGATAATATTTTCAGGTCTTGAAAGGTATGGTGCGATAAGTACCTGACCATATATAGTCATGGAGAGAATCATGTTTCCATGGGATGTTTGGATGTAAGTCACTACAGCTTTGTTCGGGTTTTTAGATCTTAGTTTTATGTAATGAGTATTATAGTTTGAACTGAAATTTGTTCCATTGTATGGTTGTTCTTATATTTCATTGTTTAAAAGTGTGAATCTAAGTCATCGTCCAAGAGTTGTTCAGGATGGTGTAGTGTCTTCTCATCAAGGGTACTCTCTTATACATCATAATCTCATCAATACTATCATACAGGTATTTCATAATTTTTGTTAGGATGTTCCATGAGATCATAACATAGTGATTTAGGTTGTACAAGGGGATGTTAGTGGTAGATATAAATCATCAGAGTACTTTCATGAAGAGACACCATCCAATAAATGGACGATATAATCTCAAGAGGAAAACAAATAGATGTTTTAGATAGATAAAATAAAATTCTTTCAATAGAAAAATTGTAAAATTAGGGTAAGTTTTATGGCATTGATATTTGATGGTTCTGACATTTGGTGCTTATAAAGCCCTAACCCTAGTTTCCCAGAGTCAATGATTTATTTTAATAAATTGGCATGATTACAAGGAATCAATTTCTGAAAGACAGATTTGTTTAGCATTATTGGAAAATTGAATACAAACATGAAAGTTACTCTACATATTATATCATATAACACATCATTAATAATCCTTTTATAATTCCATTTTTTCGTTGAATAACCCTCCATCTCACTCATAAATCATTTCTTGGTATCTTGGGAAAATAAAACATAAGAAAGGGGTGAGATTAGATGCTCAGTATGGGTAAATAATTTAGCAGAAGCTATAAACTCTTAATGAACTATGTATAATAAAAACAATATCCATTTAAAAAATGAACAAAATATGGAATAATAAATCAATCATTAACATATTAACATTCACATGGATATTCAAATAGCCAAATAATCAAATGTAAAAAATAATTTCATAATGATGGAATGCATAATGTTGAACATCATAAGAACATAGTCAAGGCCTCGTGCAAAGACTAAACAAATAATTTTTTTTTCAGGACCATGTCCCAACACAGTAGTTTGTCTCATGAGATATACCAATTTATCATGTAGTTATACCGAGCTCCACCCATTATTAAAAAGTCCAATGCATTCTTCATATGAATATGTTGAAACATAACATAATTATTCATGTTAAAACTAGCATATGAAATGTTAATACGTTAACCATAAACCATGAATGTAATTAAAATAGCACATCCATAGTCTAAAATAGCATAAATAATTCAATACAATGTAGAATATTGTATTATAAAAAATCAACCAAAATAAAAAATATTATCCAATAAAGGATGTTGACATGGTTGAAAATTATCAGTAAATGTTTTTGAGAGAAATAGTCCTTTTTGTGAAATAATTTAAAAGTCACAGATTTATAAAGTAATTCACATAAACGATATTTTTGAAACAAATTATCCCAAACTACTTTTAAACTTCTCAAAGGATTTAATATTTTAAAACAATCATTACCTTTTAAATTAAGAATTAAAACCATTTTGAAAATATGGACATTAATGAGAATGATTTAGAAGAATAAATATTTAAAACATTTAAAATTATATTTTATTTAATTATTAACCTAAAATAATAATAATGAATTTTGTTTTGTGAAACATGGTCATGGATAATAAATATATTCCAAAAAAATACATACAGATTAACAATCATGGATAATTATGAGATTGAGGAATTAACCATTACCTTGCACTTTTCTTTGGTCGATGGTACATTTAACCTTGTGTGTAATGACCATAGTATGTTATTAAATTATAATAGAACTATATTTATATTTATTATATCATACATGACTCATTTAGAACATTATACTTCCCATTTAATAATGATTTCCATGTTAAATTACTATTTTGCGAAATAATCTCATTCTTTATTGTACGTGTTTTAACCTGTTATTATTGATCATATCATTTAGATCATGATTTAAATATTAAAATAATATAAAAAATTATATATATATAATATATATTTAGAATATAAACATGTATAATAGATAGATGTATGAAATTTAAAACACTGTTTATGGTGAAGGTAGGTCGTACATACGCATAAACGGTGTTTTTATTTTCATATCACATTGAAAATAAGTATGTGAATGAGATAAACGTAAATACACATGAAGAAACACACACACAAACATATATATATTTACTGTAGAATTATTATGTCATATATTTTATACTTATTAATAGTATTTATTTTTATAATCATCATTGAATGGTTAATGTGAAAATAAATATCATCGCATTTGTGGAGACGGTGATACGTACGTACGAACGAGGGATAATATCATTATATTGATGGTGAAATTGTACAAATTTAATTTTATATAATATTTATAGAATTATTAACATGTTATATTTATTATTTACATCAGTTTTACTTGTTATTATACGCATCAAATTTATTAAGTGCTTGAATAACAACTTACACCATGATGTGGAGACGGTAAGCCGTATGTACACACGTATGGTGATTGTGTCATTAATATGATTGATAAAGAAATAATAAGGTTCTACCATATTTATAATAATATAAGAGTTTGTATAAGATACTGGAGTTATTATTTTTTTATGTTAACAACAATGAAACAAGAAGTGGAAGAAGAAAAGAAATTGAAAGAGGGTGGTGAAATCCTTACCTCTTCTTTGGGGATTTCCTTTTCATTTGAACAAAAGGGCTTATTGGATTTGATTTATGATCATTTAATGGAATCTATGATGAATTTACCGAAGCTGGGAGGAGATTTGGGAAGGGGATTGCTGAGCCAAATGAATTTGGATGTGTGAATTTGGGAGAAGGGGAAGCATCATTTTATAAGAGGGGTGAAGGGAAACATAGAAGAAACTTAAAATTTTATTTTATTATAAAATCATGTTCTGATTATAATGGATCCAAATTTATTTATTAACCAGATAAGGTGTGTATGGGTTGTAACAATCTCATCCAATTTGAATTTGACATGTTTAGGTCACAATATTAACCTTATCATTTAGATTTAACTATTACATAAATTTTTTATCATATAATGTGTCTTCGTGTATTCTTACACAATATGGTTAATAAAAATTATCTAAACATCCAAGAGAACTTCATGTTGTTCATTAATATCATATATAATAATATTTAATCCATTTTTCTATTACATACATTTCAAGGAATATTATTTTATTTTATAATATAATATTTGTTTTAAAAACTCAAATATGTACACCTTGATACTATTTATTATTTGGTTTTTTTGAATATCATAAATGCATGATTACTTGGAGAAAATAATACTTAATAAACTATAACATGTTATATTATCTTTTAAAATTATTTTAATTAATCAAATGTCTAAAATTACATTTATTTTTATATTTATAATAATAATTAATTTAATCTTTCTTTAATAATGTAATTTCTATATAATCATTGTTTCATCATTAAATTTAAATATTTATTGTCTAAGAATTAATAATAAACTAAAATTATGTAGGAAATATTTTTATATTTTTAATGAGTATTTATATTCAAATTTATTTTATATATAACCATATATTAAAAATGGTTTAGTTATTAAACGTTATATTTATCAATTTTAACTCGTCTCTAATAAAATAATAATAAATTTCATAACATAATACAAGTAGACCAAATGGATTATATTTTTTACATAATGTTGTTTTCAGTCGAATTACACTTATCTAATAGAATTAGTACATGTGTTGGGGTAATTATAATTTTAATTTTACCTTTAATTACCTTCTTTATTTTTTATTCCGTAAATAAAAGTCAAAATATGTAATTCACCAAAAATTATTTTCATCTTATTTAAAAAATTTTTACTTAATTATTTCAACCATTTCTCAAAAAAATTTGAAATTTAACTCACAGAAGTTGTAAAAGTATGTTTTATGAAAATTTTAAAATGCTCCGAATATATGGGTAAAAGACAGTAAAAAGCTCTAAAAACATTATACATCTAATTTTATTAAAAAATTAACTCTAATTAATTAAATTTAAATAATATAGGTATTATTTATCTATTTTTTCTTAAAATAAATTAATATAAAACAAATAAATTTTTAAATAAAAAGTCGGTTTTAAATAATATCGTATTTTTTACTATTGATCAAAAATTGAATGTTTTCATAAAAATAAAAAATATTTAAACTCAGCTAATTTTGATATTCATATTTCAAAAATGAATTATATCTTAAAAAATTCAATTAATTTATGTTTCATTTATTAATTTAAAATTAATTTTCGTTGTCAAAAACAAAATGCAAATTTTTTAAAAAAGTAAATACCATCAAAAGATTGACATTTCATTATGTCAATTTATATGAGAAATTAATTATAATGACCCACATTGTATAAAATCATAAAAATTTAATCTAATTATAATAAAAATCAATTCGAATGTATAATTTAACATTATAAATTATTTTGATTAAAAACATTTACCATTAAAATTTAGCATCATTCAATATTCATAAAAATTTGAATTTTATTAGAAAAACCCCAAATCATTATCCAAAATAAATAGTTATGCCCAACTTCTAAATAAATAGTTTATTTTATTCAAATTTAATATAAGTGTCCTATATTTCTTTTAAAAAAGTTCACCATTAATATGTGGTAAAATTTCATTTTTTGAAAAATACTTTACCTGAAAATTTTAATTTATTATTTTATTATGTTTAATATCAACCTAATATGGATGTTAAAAATATATAGAGTATAAAAGATTGAATATTAAGATAATATTATTCATAACCACTATTTTAATGGCTAATTTTTTAATTTGTAGTGCGCTCGAACTCCGTGATGTATGTAGCACAATATATTGAATTTCATTATTGAGATAATGTACTATGAAATATTTCATTGTTACATCCTCCCCTCCTTCAATAAATTGCATCATTGAAATTGGAAATTTTTCTTCGAATATAAATGGTTAAAGATATATAAGAATACCTATTTGGAAAACCCACATCCCATATTGGGGTAATACAATTTTGTCTTAATAAGAGGGAAAGGGGAATGAGAATGTAACAACCTAATTATGATTTTGATTATGTGAAAATTGGTGGAAATTAGAGACACATAATTAAAGGGAAGATATAAATATTTATAGAGAGTGATTGAGGTCATCAATCACAAATATGTTTAAAATTTAGGGCCTCAAAACCATCAATCTATGATGATTTAAAATATCATCGGTTCAACATAACATAAGTTATTAGGATATCACATTTGTTTGCATTATGATCTTTTCCCTAAAGTTTAAGAATTAATTTATTCATATAATAAAAGGGAAAAATATACCTGATAATCATATTTTCATCCTTCAACTCATTCATACCACAAACACATCTTCACGTAAAAAGATAATAGAATTCAAAAATATTGTATTTATTTATATCATATTAGTTTCAAAAAATAATAAATTTACAATTCATTTGTCTCAATATTAAAAAAAATTATAAAAACTAGGACATCCCATAGGCTAGTGGTCAGTGATTTACCCATGTCGTCCTTCAGTTGTGGTTTCATGTCTCGCGGCCTTTCTAGACAAGATAGTTTGTCACCTGACCATCGGGTTTTCCTTTTTATAACAATACAAAAAATAATCTCATGAAATGCTTTAACATTAACAATAGTATCCAATGTGAAACTTAATCCCTTCCGACCTTTAGATTTATCCAATGTAATTTTATACAAACTCATCGTCCAAAATATTTTGTGAAGGAAAACACAATTTTGATGGTTTTTTCGTATAATAAAAAATGAATACCTTCATCATGTATTATTTTAAAATATGGTAACACTCTATATTACCATAAAAAATTATTGATTAAATTAATGGTACATAATTTATTATATAATACTATATTTCTTCCTTATAATCAAAATTTTTTAATACTATAATAATGATGAAATAAACTAACCATCAGTCAGTTCCTTTGAAGTCAAGAATATAAAATATAATTTATCCAAATAAAAAATATCTTATTCCAAAAAGACTAACACAATATCGGGACCATATTCAGGATTATCTTTCCTTCAACCACATATTTTTCAAAAATATTTACTTATTGTTCATTCACTTTTTATAGTACCATATAATCTCAAATTTATATTTAAATGGTAATTTAGTACAATCGTTATTTATTTCCATAATTCATATAACCAGTATATTGTGGGGGAGGAGCCTGTAAGGGGCTCAGCAACGCTTTAGGTTTCGTCTCGTGCTTCCCTCCCCATCCTGGATCTTCTCTCCTTCTTCTCCCGGATTCTGCGGTTTGAGGTGGTGCTATCTGCTGCTATGGTCCATTGTTCGCTCTTATTGCGCACCCTGGTGTTTTTTCATAGCACAGTGTTGATTCTGCGCCTGAGCTCCTGGCCGACAGTTCGAGTTCATCACTTCGTCCATAGACCTAGGTGTTGGAGGTCGAGTGATGTCTTTCTGGATGTTGCGGTTGGTGGCGTTGGGATCCTGATTTGGTTTGATTTTTTTCCTTAGAGATCTCGGTTGATGCTTGGATCGACGGTTTTTGGTGATGGCAGATGCTTCTTGAAGGTCTTGGAAGGTGGGGTTTTGCAGGTGGGGGTGCTCTGTGTGAGGTATAGTTTGGTTGATGGTGAAATCCTTTTTGATTTCGTGGATTTGCTTACGAACACTTAGGAAATGGTTTTTCTTATCCCTTTTATCTCTTTTCTTGGTGAGGTGAAGTATGGATTTGTTGGTGTTTTGGATGATTGTAATTTTTTAAAGCATTGTGCTGCCTGTCGTATGTTTTCTGTGAGTTCTGATGTTTGCAGTGATGCGGTGAATGTGTTGGAGGCGTCAGCCTAGAAGATGTCGATGGAGATCTGGTTCTCCGTCGGTGGTTCTCTGATGATGTTCCCATTTGTATGTTTGGTGATTTTGAGGATGACACTGAGGGTGATTCCAGCGGTTTTCTCCGGCACGCTTTCTCCAGCAACGGTGCTTCCGATGGTCTTGCCGACGACCTACATTGAAGGAAATGCGTGATGATGGGCTCTCTGCTCGAGGTGTGGCACGTGGAGTTTGATGCTCAGTGGATTGAATTTGAATTTTGAAATGTGAAATTTGGGGATTGTTTGTTTGGGTACCAGGAACTCATAAAACGGCCTTGGAAAATGGAAGAAAAAAAATGATTTGCCGGCATATAACCAGTATATCATTGATACAACACTGAAATGAAATAATTATTAATATCAACATAAGAACACTAGTCATTCCTCTTCATGTGTGGTAGCATCATAACAAGATTATTAAATAAAATGATAATTTGCGGAATACTTTGAATATTTGGACAATGATTTGTGATGTGTCCCAACTCCTTGCAGAGAACGAATTATACAATTGAGACCTTTTCTTCTCTACAATTCCTTTATTCTCATTCTTCCCTTATAAGTAACATAAATTAGATAATTCATTACTTATCATATTAATAGAGGATATTATTTATTCATATGATGAGAATATGTGTGATACAATTTCCCTTCTATATTTTTTCTTAATACCATGAATTATATGATCCTTATTACTCATTGGATTATTAGTATTGTTGGAGTTCTCATTCCATCTACTAGGCACCATTTCAAAAAAAATGGCATACAAACAGTTAGTATAGGAATCACGATGCATAATTTTAATCATTTAAAATACAAAGCATAAATTGAAAATATTATGCATGTATTCAATAATCATAAAAAAATGATTTCATTAATGATTTATTTACTCATAAAACCTTCATAATGGATTCTAATAAAAATTTGAATTATCATAAGAATATCCCTAAGGAGTGTCGTAATGAAGATTGAAACAAGTCTCGTTGTTTTTCAACAATTACATTTTGATTATATCTCCAAACTGTGTTTTCTGGTTTTACCCCTAGGTACATATGTGCCAGAGCCGCCTCTACCTGCTCATATCCAAATAGGGATGTATTGCTAGGAAAACATACAAAATCTCTACATTAACAAAATTTTAGAATTTTCTTCTATACTAATCCCCAATTTCTATATTAGGGCAGTGTTTTATAATCATATATTTTCTAATTCTATTTTCCATGGTTTGTACTAAACATCCTCTTATACCATCTGTAATGCCCTGACCCTAGTTATCCAGAGTCGGTGCATTATTTTAATACATTTGCATGATTAGAGGAATCATGTCCTGAAGGACCGATCAGTTTAGCATTATTAGTAATAGATTACATACATAAACGATACATTATACATTCTTACATACTACACATCATTAATTATATTTTGTTAACTCTATTTTCCCCATAACTTAACCCTGCATCTCAATCATAAAACACTTCATGGGATCCTGGGAAAATATAACATAAGAAACGCGTGGGATCAGATGCTATGTAAGGGTAAATAATTTAGTAGATTATATAAACATTTAAGGAATGATGTGTAGTAAAAAAATATCCTTTTTAATCATAATCTTGAAAATAATATCGAAACAATAAACTAAAATTTACCATATAAACATTATCTTAGATATTATACCATTCTAAAAATCTCATGTGATAACTAATTTCATAATGAGGGAATTCATAATGCCGAAAATCATAATAACATAGTCAAGGAAGCATGCCAAGACACTAGTTTGTATCATAAGACCTAATTTTTCATTGATGAGCAATAACAGGCTCCACCCATTACATATGAATTCCAATGCATTCCACATATGAAAATGGTGAAACATAATATAGACATTCGTATTAAAACTAGAATACAAAATGTCAATAAATTAAATATAAACCATAAATGAGATAAATATAGAACGTCTTCAATAAAAAATAGTATAACTCATTCAATACAATGTTGAAGATTTTATTATAATAAATCTAATGTAACCATGAATAATATCTAATAAAAGATGTTGACAATGTTGAAAATGATTAGTAAATTTTTTTGTGACAAATAACCATTTCTGTTAATCCATTTAAAATTCACACATTTAAAAATGAATCCATTTAAGAGATTTTTGAATCAAAATTCCCATGCATCTTTAAAAAATTTAGAAGAATTAATATTTTAAAAAAATCATGTCCATATAAATAAATCCTTCAAACCATTTTGAAGACAAAGACATTAATGAGAATGATTTAGAATAAGAAATATTTAAAACATTTAAAATTAATTTTTAATTAGATATTATGATAAAAGAACAATTTGATAATTAATTTTAAGAAACATTTACATGGATAATAAATGTCCCCAAAAATACTTACATGTAAAAAATCTTAGATAATAATGAGATTGAGGAATTATCCCTTACCTTGCACATTCCTTTGGATGAGAGTATGTTGAACCTTCTGTATAATGAAAATAGTATGTTATTAAGTTATAGAAAACCCATATTAATATTTATTATATCATAAATGATCAATAATATATTAATACTACCTATTTACTAATGATTTCCTCATTAAGTTTACATTGCACATAATATTTTCTTTATTTATCATACGTTTTTTATCTTGTTATTATTGATCATATCATTTATATAATGATTTAAATAATACCAGGATATAAAACATTGTTTATATATAATATATATTTAGAATATAAATATGTATAATAGATATATATATGAAATGGAAAAAAAATTTATGGATAGGTTAGGTCGTGCAAACACATAAAAATTGTTTCTATTTTTATATCGTATTGAATAGAAGTAAGTGAATGAGATAAATTAATATATACACACACAACCACACACACAAACACGCACACAGACAGATATATATATATATATAGTGGAATTATCATGACATATATTACATACTTATTAACAATATGTATTTTTATAATCATTCCTGAATGGTGAACGTGGAAATGAATCACATTGCATTTGTGGAGACGTTAATCCGTACGTACACACGAGTGAAAATATCATTATATTGATTGTGAAATAATTTGAAATTGGATAGTATATAATAAATAAATAATAATTAACATATATATTTATTATTTACATCATTTATACTAAATATTATAATCATAGAAACAATTAAGTGTTTGAATAACAAACTACACCAAGACATGGTGACGGTAAGCTGTACGTACGCACATATGGTGACTTTTTAATTTATATGATTGATAGAAGAATAAATATGGTTGTACTATATTTATAATATCATCACATTATATATAAGGTACTGGTTTTATTATTTTGGTATGGAAACAAGAAAGAAAGATGAAGTGGAAGAAGAAACAAAACGTAATAGAGGGTGGTGAAATCATTACCTCTTCATCGAGTGTTTCCTTTTGATTTTAACAAAAGGGCTCAATAGGTAGAATTTATGATCATTTTAAGGCATCTATAATTATATTCTTATAAAATAATTTTCGGTTTCTAATGGATCCAAATTAATTTATTTACATTATTATTTTGGTATCGGTCTAAATAGTCACAAAATATAGGTTTTTTATTTGTTTATCAAACCATATTATCCTTATCTTTTAGATTTAACTATTAGAAAAATATTTTAACGTGTACCATAAATTATTGTATTCATATACTATATGGTTAATAAACATACTCCAATCATCCAATAGAAACTCAAGTGGTTCATTAATGACATATATATTATTATTTAATCCCTTTTTTAAAACCTTATATTTTTAGGAATATTGTATAATTTAATAATATAATATTTTTTTGAAAGCTCATTTATGTGAATTTTGACATTATTTTGTATTTATTTTCTCTAAAAATCATAACAAAATGATTACATCAAAAATAAATTTCGTCATACCTATCATGTCATATTAACATTGAAAATTAGTGGAATTTATCAAAAGTATCATATAAAATTTATTTGGATATTTATAATATAAATTATTTTAAACATTCTATAAAAAGGTAATCATTTCATTATCATTGTTTCATAAATACATTTAGTTATTTAATTTCTAAATATTATAAATAAAATACCATTATGTATGAAATAATATTATCTTTATAATTAATATTTATAGTTGAATTTATCATATTAATAACCAAATATTAAAAATTGTTTTGTTATTAAACATTGAAATTAAAAAAAAATATCTTTTTTAATAAAATACAAATAAATGTTTTAGTCAAATATAATTGGAGAAAAATGATCATTTTTGATTACTATGGTGGTTTTTGGTTTAATTAAATTTAACCAATTAGAATCAAGACATTTTTGGGGATAATTTTTATATTATCTTTACCTTTAATTACCTTATATACTTTTTACCGTGGTAAATAAAAGTCAAAAGTTACTATTCACCAAAAACTATTTTCATCTTATTAATCCACATTTTACATACTGATAATAACTAAGTCACTTGGAGTATTTAAATTCAACTCATACAAGTTATAAAATTGTGTTTTATGCAATTTTTCAAATCCTCCTCGAGGGTGGGTAAAAGATGGTAAAAAGTTCAATATAATTTTATATATCTAATTTTAATATAAAAATGACTGTAATAAGTTACATTGAACTAACATATGCATTGTTTATCTATTTTTTTAAATTAAATTTAAATTATATAAATAATTACTTACAAATAATGTCGGATATAAATAATAACATAGTGTTGTTCACTATTTATAAAACAATTGATAGTGTTTAGAAAAATACCAAAATTTCACCCTAAAATAAATTTAAGATTATGAATACAAAAATGTAGTCTATTATAAAAAATCCAAAACATATAAGTTGTAATTATTAATTTAAAATTAATTACTGTTGTCAAAAACATTATGTGGATTTAAATGAAAGAAAAAACCATCAAATGATTGACTTTTTTTATGTCCAATTAATATGTGAAATTAAATCTAATGACCTACATTTTATTCAATGATAAAAATATATTCTATGTACACTTAAAAAACATTAAAATATAAAATTTAACATTATAAATTATTTTGATTAAAAATACATTTTTCAATTAAAATTTAGCATCTTTCTACATTCATCAAAATATGAATGTTATTATAAAACAACCAAAAAATTATCCTATATAACTTTTTATGTCCCACTTATAAATAAAATGATTATTTTTTTTAAATTTAATATTAAATTGTGAAATATTTCATTTAAAAATGATCACCATTAGTAAGTGTTAAAAATTTTTTTATAATTTTTTCCTTTATTTGAAAAATAGAATTTATTATTATATTTCTTATATGAAACACATAATATGGATTTTATAATTATATAGAGTATAATATTCAAAATATAGTTAATACTATTCAAAAACACTTTTTGAATGGATAGTTGGGTAAGTTGTGGTGCGCTCGAACATAGTGTCATGTATAGCACAATCTATTGAATTACTTTAAAGAGATAACATACTACAAAATCTTGGGGTGTTATAGGGGTGTGATTCTACTATCTTGGAAGATTGGATTTTGGAATCAGATTGGAAGGGATTCAAAACACAATTCTTATATATGTATTTCTGAGAGTCACATATGTTGTCTATGTTCTAGAGTTCTAATATTTGACATAGGGAGAGAGTTTAGTGTTGGAATACCCCAAATGTTTTGGTTGATCTTGTCTATTTTCACCATATGTGGTGAATAATGTCCACCTGAAGGCATAGAAGTACGTAAAGGCCTTATGATTAAAAATTAGATCATGTTGGTTTATATTGAATCATTTAACCTATGTGGAGATGGTAGATAAAGATATGATGGTATAAATGAATATGGAACACAAGGTTGTACATTTTTACATACTATATTCCATCAAGTAGTAGCTTCAGTTGAGAAAAAAAGAAAGAATTGGAACTGGAATGATCATCACAAGAGTAGTGGAGGTGGGTCTCAGCATCTATAAATCACTACACCATATGTTACAGTATGTAATGTGCCACTGACGTACTAATAGTACATAATTGACATTCACTATAGACTTTCTTGCCCAATGCACAAGAAGACGTGCAATAGTTGTTCTTGTGTTGGTCACTTGAATCACTTCAATGAGGATATGAATATAGCTCATTATGGTCATGGTTGAGTGGCTCTAAAGGATACCATTGCGTAGTCAAAAGAAAAAAATGTCTGTAGGGATATAGTCACAGGCCTTTGGAGTGAAGTTATTTCACTTAGTAAATGAGTTTTCAGCAGATTTCAATATAGTTATTGGAAAAGTAAGAGGTACAATCGTTGTTTCACATTTGGTATAAATTTCATTATTTGATATTGAGACCACCAAATTGTTTATATATAAAATTTTCTATTATCTAAAACATATTATGGACCTTGTTTCATTTTAAATGGAGTTAGATACAACCCTTGGTAAGAAGAAATATGATGGGTTTAGGTGTCCTTCTTTTTCATTAATGATATTTGATTCGGTTTTGGATTGAGATTTTCTCTTTCTTGATATGGATTTGTTTGATGTAATCATCGATATGAATTGGATTGTCACACATCAAGCTGAGGTTGATTATTCTCATCATCCAACATCATTTTGTGCTACCAATGGGTTCCCTCATGTGTTTTAGGGGGAGTGGAACCCAATTTCTATTCATTCAAGACCTTCCCTCCTAGAGCTCATGAGTTTGTTGGTTTTTGTTCAATTTTATCCTGAAATGATGTTTCATATCATTGATTTTCACATATTTCTTTTGGACATTACTGTCATTTCCCCATATGAATTGTCTTGTCATACTCTAGAGATAGGTAGAGCTTACAATTGGAATGGTTCCAAGTATGAAATTTATTTCGATACCTTCGTATTAGATAGAGCCATCAGAGCTGAGAGGGAAAATGATTTAGTTGAATGAACTATTGGAAAATGGTTTTGATTGATCTATCATTTCACTAGGGGGTGTTGATGTACTCTTTGCTAAAAAAGATGATGGTTCACTGTAGTTATGTGTGGACTCTCCGATGTCAAATCCTGTAAAGGATATGAGTACATATCATTTTCCACATATGGATGACCTTTTTTATCAGTTACATGGGAAAATGGTTTTTCAATATCGATCATTGGTTAGGTTATCATCGGTTCAGATTTTTTGAGTCTAATATACCAAAGATAGCCTTTAGAGAAGTTATTGTTGTTTTGAATATCTTAAGATGATTATTTCTCATAAAAATTCAACTAAAAGTTTTATAGGTTTGATGAATTGGATATTCCATTAATATAATGAAACTTTTATGGATCTATACATGGATAATATTTTGTTGTATTTGATATATGGTCATGAACATGAGAACCATATGAGTTTTGTTCAGGAAATTCTTAAAATATTTTATTTGTATGGAAATATTTCAAAATGTAGTTTAAAGATTCAAGAGGTAATGTTCATGGGGCACATAATATATAAGCATGTTATATCGATTGAACTTAAGATGGTTTAGGATGTTTTTTCAAGGAAAAAACATTAAATATCATTGATATATAAAGATTCCTTAGCTATGCTCGATACTATTGACATTTCATCAAGGATTCAACTAAGATGGCATCAACATTAACTGATCATACCAGGAAAATATTAAAACTATCAAGGGAAGAAAATTTTCAATCATCGTTAGGTGAACAATGTGGGATTCTGACTTCATATCCTATTTATATCATACATAGGCTCGATAATGGGTTCGTTGTGTTTTGCCATTATTCAGCTGTTAGTTTTGGAATATTGGTTATTCATGATGACCATATGGTAGCCTAACCTTCCTGTTAGCTTCAACCACATAAAAATCATTACCCCACACATGATGTAGATATTTCTATAGTCATTATTGCACTCAAATATTTGTGGCACTATCTTTTTTGGGGATGTTCACATTCTTCCGTGATCTTAAATTTCAACCCTATTTCTTCTCTTAGAATGAATTAAACCTCAGTCATAGACGATGGGTAGAATATATCTAGGTATTTGACATTGATTTGACCTACACCTCAAGGATATGAAAATTCCATGACATATACAATTAGTAGGAATATACCATTATAGAATGTTATTGAAGTAAAGTAGGAGTGGATACTGTGGGTGATTTTCAATATGTATGGAAAGATGATAAGTAAATTTTTTTTGGTATTTTTTTAACCAATGTTTAGTTTTTATCATATCCCCTAGAGTCTATTTTGTGGAATTTTTTTAGGATGATTTGTTTTTTAAGACTTGAAAAATCTGTTATGGTGGGGAGATAGTTTCTGGTTGGTCTCATTATTTATATTGTATGATTCACATTGAGAAAATAATTTTCATCCCGGAATCTATGAGTTGTTTATTTTTATTCGATTGTCATAACACCTTTTGGGGAATTATCATAGGTACTATGGATATGTATTTTGATATGAGGTGAACATTCTAGGTGTTCAGGAATATATTTGGACATATTAGAGTTATGTTTTATCGCTGTTAAAAAATCCCACAAATAAATGAAGATCCCTTTAAACCTTCTAGTATGCATCATCTTTTTCTGATGCTGATTTGGAAATGTTATGAAGTATACAAGTGTTTTAATTTTATATTATAATGGACTTTTTTCAAGAGGAATTTTGTCATGGAAGTTTTTGATCAATTGACGATGTCTGCTCATTTTATTTCAATCATGTATACCTCAAAAGTTGATGATCTAGGTAAGATGTACATGAAAGAGATTGTGAGGTTACATGGGATAACGTCTACCATTATTTCAAATAGGGATCGTAAGTTTCCCTTGAGGCTCTGGAAGAGTCTTCATGAGGTAATGGGAACTCATTTCATGTTTATCATAGCTTACCATCCACATAATGACGGTCATATAAGGCATGTGATTCAAATTATAGAGGTTATGATCCATTCTCAAATCATGCATTTCATAGGATCATTTGATTTCCATCTCAGATGAGTAGTTTTTTTATAAAAAAAAGTTATCATTTTTCTATCTGAATGGATCCCTTCAAGGAGTTGTATGGTCACCCATGTAGATCACCACTTTTTTGGGATGAGGGGGAGATGTAATATTAATTGGAAAAATATTGTTTCAAGAAACATATATAGTTATTCACGATGAATATTGAAATATTATTATATCAAATAGTAAATATAAATTATATTCGGATTGGCGGTTCCATACATTGGAGTTTTCTATAAGTGATTTAATTTTCAAAAATGTTTCTCTTTTGTTTGGTCACTATCACCTTGGAAAAAGGGAAGAATGGCTTCAAAATATGTTGTAATGTTTGAGGTCTCTGAGTGGATCAGACAAGGTTTTTTTCAGTTTCAATTAACACTTCTACTGAGAGGTTTTCATGATATTTTTTATATATCGTATCTTAGGAAGTATCACCCTAATCATGACCAAATTATGAGTTGAGATGAAATGGAGTTATACCTTGATGCTTCAATTCTATAGAATCTAGTTCAGATCACTGACTCTCAAGATAATGTTTTTATGGGAAATCGATCTCGTTGGTTAGATTACTATGGAATCAAGGATCATATTTTCATCATACATGGGAATGCGAGTGTTTGATGAGGGAGTTATGGCCTTGTCTTTTTCAATGTATTGCAACATATGTACGACTTCCCGGGGATGAAAATTCTTTTGGTTGGGAGTTTGTAACCAAACATTATCATTTATTTAGGTACACCATATACTTCATAATGGATTCCCCTCCATTGAAATTTGCAGGATACCTATAATTATGAAGGTAGGGATTTTTTGGACATTCAAATTTGTCAATCCATTTCTACAAGATGCAGAAATATTTGACACCTTGTAACAGGGCTACATGCCTTGTACTTATTATGGGGTACTAGCCATGAAAGGGGATTTATTCTATGAATGATTGAAAATCATGAAATTTGGTTTCAGGTCATGACTATTTTAAATAATGAATTTTTTATATGAGGATATATGTTTTTTCTATGTACATATCTTGCATGTACTTTATGACGTGAATGGGAGTTTCACAACCTGAAATCACTTACGTCCAATTTTTAAAACATTTTTTTTGGAAATTTTTCTTTGTACCATATTTTCAGAATCCTTCAACTTTGATCTTAGGCCTCTCATTAGAATTTTTGGAAGACACATTTCTTTCTATATTGATCCATTCAATGGATGATATCTATTTTGATTATTGTGCATCGATCCGGGAAAGTTTTCTTTCCACTTTCATTTTTCCTTTGGTCACAATATTACCATTGGGTTCTGTTTTCAGTAAATTGGTTTATGATGATCTTTCTTGTTTGTTTCTTTTAGATCCATTATTAGTTCTTGATTGAATGTCTATTTCTTGGATAGTTTTGGAGCGTCAAATATCCATTATTGATGTCTGTGGGGTTTAACTTTTCCACAAATACCATAATTTATAAATTGGATCAATCAAAAGATATGGTGATTTGATTTTAGGTCCTTCATTGACATTTCAGGGTTTCATTGGTTTTGGATTCCGATAAGTTTATGTGAGACCCATGTTTTGAGGTAGGAGGTTCTATATCAAGCCTATGATAGTGGATGTTGTTATTTTTCTTTAAAACTGCATAATAAAATATTTGAGTGATTGTTTTCTATGTGATGATAAATTTTTTCAATGAAAATTGTTTTTCCTCAGTTTAAGAAAAATGGAATTGAAAAGTGGTATTTTGGAAATATTTATATGATATTTTAAATGGTTTTTGAACCATTCAAATTAATTTTAAAAAAGATAACACATGTTACCTTAGATACATAGTTGGAAGGTTTATCATGGGGTCATCATAAATGTTTTTTGATTATTAAGATGGTTTGTCTTGTGGATTTCCTTTTTTTACTAGGACTACTTTTCTAAGATAATGATATGGACATTGTTAGGGGGTTTACTAAAATGGTATTCCAAAAATTCCTTGGTCAATTGATCTAGTAACAGGTCTGTGAACATGATTATTGGGGTACAAGTTGTCTACGACCTAGAAATATTATATTCCCTTGTGTTGTTATACCTATTCTTCTATTTTTGTTTAATGTTTTTTATTATTCTTTGATAAGGCACATTTTTCTTGTGAAAAATTATATGAAAAAATTTTATTTTAAATTTATTTTCCATTTTATTGTAAAAAAATTGTAATACATACCATATTTTCTATAAAACGAATTTTACTTTTATCATGCCATTTTTTTACACTAAATAATTATACCAGAATATTTTTATAGAGCCTTATTATGGAAGACCTGGGTGGGATCATAATGATCATGTTAGCTCACAACCTGATCGCCTATTAGGTGGTGCATAGTCCTTTATTATTCTTCTAGTGTAGGTAATGGCATGGTGTTGTAGTGAGGATGTGAGGATAATGTTATCTAGATGGGTAGATAGTAGTGTGATGGTGGGATTTATTCATAACATTATTTGGAGTAGCTATTTGATTGGGCTCCAATGTAGTTAGACTTGTCCTTTAGAGTATTTAGCTCCTTTTTTTATCTGCTTATACTATTTTATTACATTTATAGAATATATATATTGTTCTTATTCCATTTTTAATATTTTTATTATATATATTCCATGAGTTTGATTATATTTGGTTAAATAATTCTCATTATTTTATTATTCGATGCTCAGGTGCTTGTCACCAGCCCATGGGGATCGAGAATTCCCCTCAGGTATGTAACATAATGGGTCAATTGCTGGGATTTAGGGTAACCCATGTGAGTTTCATACATTAATACTATTCAAAATCTCATTAAGGCCTCTCAATGTAGATTAAAGAGCTATAATAGAAATAATATACATGACCTTGAAATTGATCATAGAGTCATGATATTCCTCTATATGTATCTAAAAGAAATTGTTGATATTTATGAAGAATGTAATTCTTAGTCCAAAATAAATTGGCCCCATTGAGATAAATGATTTTATAAGAGGGGTTTCCAACCAAATTTCACCCCAACCAAATCTATATCATGTACATGATGTATTCCATGTATCCATCTTAGGAAGTTACATACCTGAACCCTCACATTTACTCAATACAGAGGTGCTACCTATGAATGATGACCATTCTTATAAGTAATAGTCATCTATGATCTTATATATTAGAGATAAAATTCTAAATAATATGATAATGAACTTTGTAAAATTGTTTCGGAAAAACCAAATGATTTAAGAGGCAATGTGGTATCATGAAGTAGCGGAACAATAACGATATTGTCAACTTTTTTTGTGGGATATGAAACTTTTGAGGGTAAATTTTCATAGGGGGTAATATTGTAATGACTGAAACTTTTATTAATAATATTTCCCTTCTAATTTAATTAAATATATTATTATATATTATTGTTATAAAATACACATGCACTTATTTGGATTAATTATATTATAATGGATTTATCAAACTGTTTTGAATCGTTACCATTGATAATGTAGAGACCCGAAGCCTGACGTACATTGACATTACATTACTTTTGCGGAATACTTAGTACATAACAAAACACACACACAAGGACCGTAATAGTTTAGTGTCTTTGGATACTCAGAGTATAATCTTCTAATCGTGGTGAAAGATCTTCAATATCTCCCATAATGATCTTCTTTTTTTTCTACCTAAAACCTTTCTTTATATCCTGGGGAAAAGAAAACATAAAAGGGTGATCTCAAATGCTCAGTAAGGGTAAACAAAAGAAATATCAATCACATATTTTCATAAGAACATAACATTTTTGGAAATCTTAACCTGCAAAAGAGAGCATAATTTCATAACATGGGATAAATCATAGTAGTGAAATGAAATCATAACATAAAACATTAATCATTGTGGCATACACTCATAATCATAGAGAATCATTTGTTGTTAGTCAAGACTAATTGCCAAGACTATCTTAGTGGACAAAGTCCCTTTCTGAATCGAGTAACCCTCGTTTCAGTCCTGTTTCACTGAACCGGTATAACCTACCATTCCAGCCATGTCTATCTCATGAGATATAAATCCTTTACCCAATGCATTGGAGGGAGATATAGGTCCCACCCATCTTATAATGAATCCTTTCTTATGTGTGCCACATAATCATAAAACATACATCATCGCATAACACATGTAACAAAAATGGGATTCTTGAAACATCATGACATCATAAATAAATTAATATAAGATAATGGAATTCATAAAAATAATTCCATCACAACATGATCAAATCAATGTAATAATAAGGATAAAATCAGAACCCTTTATTATCTTAGATGGAAAATAATTTTGATAAAACACTTGAACTCCATTATTGAGGAAAATATCCTTTCTTCTTCAAAAACATTTTTCCCTTCATAACATGTCATACAACATTAAAATAAAAGAAGTTGATTAAAAATAAACTTGAAAACTTGTAAAGGAAGCTTCTTGGAAATAATGTTTTAAAAATCCATTCATGCTGTATAAGTTAAAAAAAACCATTCTTCGTACTTTTGTCAGAAAAGTCAAAAAGTACCTCGTACGACAAAAGATTCCTTTCATAGATATTACTAAAAACTCACCAAAGGGTAAAAATGGATTTAAACAATTCTAGGTGGATGGAAATAATATTACATATTGATTAAACATGGATGTGGATGATAAAATACACCCCAGTAAATACTTACGAATAAAAAATCTCGGATAAAAATGAAATTGTGATATTTCCCTTACCTTAGGTCCGACTTTCTTTGTATGTGTCTGAAACTCCTGTATAATGATTTAAATCATGTTATTGACTTATTCCAGAATCATATTCATTGATATCATATATGGTTCCTTATGAATTTATATTATCCGTTCTCTTGTAAATTCCATGTTAATGAAGCGTTTTGGGTAAAATCGTTTCCTTTATCGTATGTGTTTTGACTTGTTGTTCTTGACATTATTATTACATATATCATGGTTTACTTACTTCCAGAATATAAAACATGATTTATATATCATATATATTCAGTATATATATATATATATATAATAGATAGATAAAGGAAATGAAAAACACCGTTCATGGAGACGGTAGTCTGTACGTACGCATGAATGTTGTTTTCCTTTCCTTATTGTCTTGAATGGAAGTAAGTAGATGAAATACATATATATATATATACATGAATCCAGTAGCTATATAATGTCATATATTTCATTATTATTTCTTATATATACTTTATAATCATTCTTAAATGGTTAACATGGAGAATGAATCTCATCGCGTCGTGGAGACGGTAGTCCGTACGTACGCACGAGCGATGATATCGTTCCAATGGTCGTGGAATTGTGTTGAAGTGTATGTATACTATTTCAGTATCAATATAAATTTATAATAATCATATATAGTTACTAATTACACCATTATACCCATCCAATTAATGTGGTGGAGGAAAATAGATTACACCACGGCGTGGAGACGGTATTCCGTACGTACGCACGCGCGGTGATTTCATTTTTTCGTAGGATGGATAGAAGGTGAATTAGGGTTGTTTCATATTTATAATAAAATATCAGTATGTAAGTAATACTTATGTTTTTACTTTTTCATGAAACAACTAAAGAAGAAGAAGTTGAAGAAGAAAGAAATTGAAAAGATCGGTAATGGTTATTACCTCTTCTTTGAAACACCTCTTTGAATCCTCCACTTAGGGAACTAAGATTGGTCTTTGAAGAAGACCAGGACCTCTAGGATTATTCTAGGGAAGTGGAGAAGGAATTTGGGCAGGGGTTGGCCGAGCTTGAGTGCTCAAATTGGTGTGAGGAGGAGGGGGAGGAGGTGCCCTTTTATAAGGGAGGAGAGGGGCACCTTAGGAATATCTCAAAATATTATTTTATATTAAAGTCAAAATCAATTTATAATGGTTCTAAAGTGTATTATTTCGAAGCTAAAGTAGGGATGGGTCGAAATCCTATCAACCAATAGGATTTAGACAAGTTTAGGGTATTATTATAACCTTATCAACTAGATTTAACTCTAAGTTAAATAATTTAACTTTTACCGTGTCTTTTTGTTTTCTTTCACTATATGGTTAATACACTTACTATAACATGCCAAAAGAACCCCAAATTTTTTATTATTAATATATATATCCTTATCTATGTCATTTTTCCGATCCTTATATTTTTAGGAATAATATAACAATTAATAATATAATATTTGATTTAAAAACTATTTTGTGTCAATTTTGACACTATTTGATATATGATTTTTGTGAAAGTCATAACAGAATTATATGTTCGAACCAAGTTGATTAAATCAACAATAATATATCATAGTAACCTAGAAAATTAGTGGAATTCCTAAAAAGTCATAAATTACATTTATTTGGGTATTTATAATATCAATTATGTCAATATTTCATTAATAAGATAATTACTGCATCATCTTTGTGTCATAAATAAATTAAATTATATGATGTCTAAAAATTAAAAATAAAATACCATCATGTGGGAAATCGTTTTATCTTTCTAATTAATATTTACAATCGAATTTATCTTATGTAAAAACCTATATTAAAATTTTTTTAGTAAATATACTTTGATTTTAACTCTTTTAACTCTTCTTTGAATTAAATAATAATAAATGTCCTAATCTAATCCAAGTGGGCCTAAATGATAATATTTTACACTTAAGGTTGTTTTTGGTCGAGATAAACTTGTCCAATAGAATTAGGACATGTGTTAGGGTAATATCAATATCATTCTTACCCTTAATTACCCTATTTACTTTTAACTGTGGTAAATAAAAGTAAAAAGTTACTATTCACCAAAAATTATTTTCATCTCATTGAACCACATTTTACTTACTAACATCAAACGTGTCTCTCGGATTTTTGAAATTCAATTCATAGAAGTGGTAAAATTAAGTTTTATGAAAAATTCAGTTTTTTTAACTACCACTTAGTAGTTTCACTATCATCAAAAATTGATGTTTTTCAGAAAAATGCCAAAATTTCATCCTAAGCTATATTTCATATTCCGAATTCAAAAATGAAGTCTATTTTACCAAATTCATAACATAGAAGTTGCATTAATTAATTTTATAATTAAATACCGCTGTGAAAACAAATAGCGTGTTTTTAAGAAACAATATCTATCAAAAGATTGACACTTGATTATGTCTGGTTTAAATGTGAAATTACATTCAATGACCAACATTGTATTAAATTGTAAAAATATATTCTAAATATACTTTAAAACCACTCAAATTAATAATTTATCACTATTAATTATTTCGATTAAAAAAAGTTGTTTTTAATTATAATTTAGTAATTTTCACTATTAATCAGAATATGAAAGTTATCCGAAAAGTACCAAAATTTCACCTTAGGCTAAATTCGATATTCAGAATCCAAAAATGAAGTCCATTTTTAGAGCTAAAATTTCTAAAAATTAAAAAGTGGTTATTACTATTCATAACGGCTAGTTTTAATAATATTTTAATAGCATATCGTTGTTTCTTGAAACTCAGTATTGCGTACTACACACGCTATTGAGGAAGGTTGTGATTGCGTGTAATGCAAGGCAAGTCAAAGATGTGTGTTGTGCAAGCTCCTTTTGGTGTAGCGTACAACACAAGACATTAATAAAATTAAAAAGAATATTTTTCATAAAATCTCGGGCTGTTACATTCTACCCCCCTTAAAATGAATTTTTCCCTCGAAATTCGTCGGGGTTATAAATGGTTTACTATTCGAAAGTTTATTTAATAGAAACCCACATCGTAAAAAAGAATATCAAAACCAATCTTTAAAAACAAAAGTATGAAACGTAACGGTTACCCAAATAAACTAATCACTTTGTTTCCACATAGGTGAAAATATGGATATGGAAGAGAAATCTAACCATCATGTTCTGATGGAGAGTGGTAGTGAACATGGCTATGGAAAATCCAGTAATCACAAAGCCATAAATTTGTGACGATCTAAGGTACCATCTGATTCATCAGATATAAGATCACTAGGACAACATTTTTGGTTTTCAAGATCGTTTCCCTAAAGTTAAAGAATTTGAATTAGAATAAATACTTACTTTATGTTGATACAACCTCACTGTTGTTCGTGCCTTTAACAATTTCCACTTCATCTCTTAAATAAATGAAGTTGAATTTGTTATTCGTGAAGTGTTAGCAGATCATGTGATAGAATGACGGGTCATTCCATCTGTCTCAAAAGGTTAGCAAAATTTATATACATAAGTCAATCTATAGTGGGATTAATCATATATGGTTCCTAAAATGAACTTATAATTCATATATCATACTTATTAATATAATAAAACTAGTTTCTACTAAACATGGACTTCATGTAGGCCAGTGGTAGGCGACAAAGGCCAGTCGCACTTCGGTTGTGGGTTCGATTCCCATGGCCTTGTCCGACGCGATGGGTTGTTGCCCGTCCTTCATGTTGTCCTTTTTCTTAAACTATATTATTATAAAATAACATAAATAACATTGAAAAAACTTCTATCCTTAAACAATACTAAATTATGTCCAACATAATCCATTCCAATCTTTAGGCTTATCAATAATACTGCAGTCCACTCTCATAATATAGTGAAAACGATTTCCAGAGATTTAATACCATCGTTGATCCCCATATATCATAAGATATGTCTTGTTGGTCACATTCCAAACTTTCAAAGGCCTTAATCATGTATTCTCTGGAATAATCATCGAACCTTAGTGAAAACATGAATGCAGTTAATATTTAACACTTTCCACATACCAAAATCATCAGAATTCTATATACTCAAACCATGATATCACTTAGTCCTTATATCAATAATGAGCTCATGAATACTGCCAAATATTTAATTTTCTCATTTTCCCTTCATTGTGTGCATATCATTCTTTTTCAAAAAATATCTCAATCACTTTCCATGGTTACTGGTACCATAAAATTATTGAAAACCACAATAGACCAATACATAAATATTCCAATACTTTATGATACAACATTATTTTGGAATCTCATTACATACACAATTAATTATTCCACCACATCGTTATCATATTGAACATCACCAATAGTGATCGCATGTGACTTCCCTTTGTCCTTTTCCTTAAGTGGTTGCTCATGTTGATCGTCACTAACCCTTAGATTAGGGAATTTATTGGCATAATGTCCCATTTCCTTGCACTTGAAGCATTGAAGAGTTGGTGGTACGTTCTCTGCAGTGTTTTCTTTGTTAACATCATTAGAAACCCTTTTTCCATTACTTCGACACTCAGCTACTCGATGTACTTCTTTTTCACACTTAAAACATTTTCTAGTCCCTTTAAGACAATCTCCACCATGCTTCTTTCCACACTTTGAGCATAAGGAAACATTCATTTTCTTTTCACCATTATTCTGAGATTTCTCCTTGAACAGCATCTTTCATTTATTTTCAAAACCATAAGATGGATATGTAACACCAACTTCCATTTCTACCTTGATAGCACAACGCACAATTTCTTCATAGCAACTGAAGTCTCATATAGATAATGCCCTTCGAAGACTTGGTATTATGCCACTGAAAAATCAATCAACATTACTTTCAGGTTGGATGATAATGCCAGATGCATACCTTGCAAGTCTTGTAAAATTCGCTTCGTATATACCAACAGATTCATCATCCTTTTTCTTTAGTTCAAGAAACTCCTTCTCCATCTTTGTTCGAAGAATACGAGGGAAGTACTTACTGAAAAAACAAGTTCTTGAACTCTTCCCATTCCATGGACTCAATTTCATCTCTTTGCCTCGTATTCTTGATAAGATTCCACCATTGATTATCTTCACCTTCCAAACGATATACTGCTAAGATGACATTATAATGCTCAGAATATTGAAGAACTGAAAATATCTTTTCAGTGGTACTGATCCATTGTTCAGCAACAAGTGGATCAGAAGACCCACTGAAAGAAGGTGGATGTTGCCTCATGAAGGAATCAATAGAATATTGTTCCCTTCTCTGCTCATTTGGAAGTCCAAAATGATTCATAGCTTGTGTAAGTATAGAAATAAGATTTTGAACTCCATCTCCCATAACATTTGTTTGTTCAGGAGGGCAATCATTGCATTGTCCATTTCATTGATCAACACGGTTCCTTTGGGTTCCATCCATCGTCTAAAACCCAAAAAGAATAGTGTGATAGGAAAAAATCATGCTAGGGAAAACAACATAATAAAGGGGGAGTACCTTAAATATCTAACATCTTAGGTTTAATTCTATGATCGTTAGCGTAATTCTAGTACTATAGCCTATACGTATACTTAACTTTAGGGACATCCCTAGACATACCTTAGAAATATCTCTAGGGATCTCACTAAAGTTCTCGCATCCTAGTTTCCAAAGGTTGACTAAACCTTTCCTCTGATACCAACTGTAGAGACCCGAAGCCTGACGTACATTGACAATACATTACTTTTGCAAAATACTTAGTACATAACAAAACACACACACAAGGACCGTAATAGTTTAGTGTCTTTGGAAACTCGGAGTATAATCTTCTAATCATGGTGAAAGATCTTCAATATCTCCCGTAATGATCTTCTTTTTTTTCTACCTAAAACCTTTCTTTATATCCTGGGGAAAAGAAAACATAAAAGGGTGAGCTCAAATGCTCAGTAAGGGTAAACAAAAGAAATATCAATCACATAATTTTCATAAGAACATAACATTTTTGGAAATCTTAACCTGCAAAAGAGAGCATAATTTCATAACATGGGATAAATAATAGTAGTGAAATGAAATTATAACTTAAAACATTAATCATTGTGGCATACACACATAATCATAGAGAATCATTTCTTATTAGTCAAGACTAATTGCCATGACTATCTTAGTGGACAAAGTCCCTTTCTGAATCGAGTAACCCTCGTTTCAGTCCTGTTTCACTGAACCGGTATAACCTACCATTCCAGCCTTGTCTATCTCATGAGATATAAAACCTTTACCCAATGCATTGGAGGGAGATATAGGTCCCACCCATCTTATAATGAATCCTTTCTTATGAGTGCCACATAATCATAAAACATACATCACCGCATAACACATGTAACAAAAATGGGATTCTTGAAAAATCATGACATCATAAATCAATTCATATAAGATAAAGGAATTCATAAAAATAATTCCATCACAACATTATCAAATCAATGTAATAATAGGGATAAAAACAGAACCCTTTATTATCTTAGATGGGAAATAATTTTGATAAAACACTTGAACTCCATTCTTGAGGAAAATATCATTTCTTCTTCAAAAACATTTTTCCTTTCATAACATGTCATAAAAATTTAAAATAAAAGAAGTTGATTAAAAATAAACCTGAAAACTTGTAAAGGAAGCTTATTGGAAATAATGTTTTAAAAATCCATTCATGCCGTATAAGTTAAAAAAACATTCTTCGTACTTTTGTCGGAAAAGTCAAAAAGTACCTCGTACGACAAAAGATTCCTTTCATAGATATTACTAAAAACTCACCGAAGGGTAAAAATGGATTTAAAAAATTGTAGGTGGATGGAAATAATATTACATATTGATTAAACATGGATGTGGATGATAAAATACACCCCAGTAAATACTTACGAATAAACAATCTCAGATAAAAATGAGATTGTGATATTTCCCTTACCTTAGGTCCGACTTGCTTTGTATGTGTCCGAAACTCCTGTATAATGATTTAAATCATGTTATTGACTTATTCCAGAATCATATTCATTGATATCATATATGGTTCCTTATGAATTTATATTATCCGTTCTCTTGTAAATTCCATGTTAAAGAAGCGTTTTTGGTAAAATCATTTCATTTATCGTAGGTGTTTTGACTTGTTGTTCTTGACATTATTATTACTTATATCATGATTTACTTACTTCAAGAATATAAAACATGATTTATATATCATATATATTCAGTATATATATATATAATAGATAGATAAATGAAATGAAAAACACCGTTCATGGAGATGGTAGTCCGTACGTACGCATGAACGCTGTTTTCCTTTCCTTATTGTCTTGAATGGAAGTAAGTAGATGACATACATATATATATATATACATGAATCCAGTAGCTTTATAATTTCATATATTTCATTATTATTTCTTATATATACCTTATAATCATTCTTAAATGGTTAACATGGAGAATGAATCTCATCGCGTCGTGGAGACGGTAGTCCGTACGTACGCACGAGCGATGATATCGTTCCCATGGTCGTGGAATTGTGTTGAAGTGTATGTATACTATTTTAGTATCAATATAACTTTATAATAATAATATATAGTTACTAATTACACCATTATATCCATCCACTTAATGTGGTGGAGGAAAATAGATTACACCACGGCGTGGAGACGTTATTCCGTACGTACGCACGCGCGGTGATTTCATTTTTCCGTAGGATGGATAGAAGGTGAATTAGGGTTCTTTCATATTTATAATAACATATAAGTATGTAAGTAATAATTATGTTATTACTTTGTCATGAAACAACTAAATAAGAAGAAGTTGAAGAAGAAAGAAATTGAAAAGATCGGTAATGGCTATTACCGATTCTTTGAAACGCCTCTTTGAATCCTCCACTTAGGGAACTAATATTAGACTTTGAAGAAGACCAGGACCTCTATGATTATTCTAGGGAAGTTTAGAAGGGATTTTGGCAGGGTTTGGCGAGCTTGAGTGCTAAAATTGGTGTGAGGAGGTGGGGGAGGAGGTGCCCTTTTATAAGGGAGGGGAGGGGCACCTTAGGAATATCTCAAAATATTATTTATATTAAAGTCAAAATCGGTTTATAATGGTTCCAAAGGGTCTTATTTCGAAGCGAAAGTGGGTATGGGTCGAAATAATATCAACCAATAGGATTTAGACATGTTTAGGGTATTATTTTAACCTTATCAATTAGATTTAACTCTAAGTTAAATAATTTAACTTTTACCGTGTCTTTTTGTTTTATTTCACTATATGGTTAATACACTTACTATAACATGCCAAAAGAACCCCAAATTGTTTATTATTAATATATATATCCTTATCTAAGTCATTTGGCCGAACCTTATATTTTTAGGAATAAAATTCAAATTAATAATTTAATATTTGATTTAAAAACTATTTTGTGTCATTTTTGACACTATTTAATATATGATTTTTGTGAAAGTCATAACAGAATTATATGTTCAAACCAAGTTGCTTAAATCAACAATAATATATCATAGTAACGTAGAAAATTAGTGTAATTCATAAAAAGTCTTAAATTACATTTATTTTGGTATTTATAATATCACTTATGTCAATATTTCATTAATAAGATAATTACTTCATCATCTTTGTGTCATAAATAAATTAAATTATTTGATTTCTAAAAATTAAAAATAAAATAACATCATGTAGGAAATCTTTTTATGTTTCTAATTAATATTTACAATCGAATTTATCTTTTGTACAACCCTATATTAAAAATGTTTTAGTAAATATACTTTGAATTTAACTCTCTTAAATCTTCTTTGAATTAAATAATAATAAATGTCCTAATCTAATCCAAGTGGGCCTAAATGATAATATTTTACACTTAAGGTTGTTTTTTGTCGAGATACACTTGTCCAATATAATTAGGACATGTGTTAGGGTAATATAAATATCATTCTTACCCTTAATTACCCTATTTACTTTTAACCGTGGTAAATAAAAGTAAAAAGTTACTATTCACCAACAATTATTTTCATCTCATTGAACCACATTTTACTTACTGACATCAACCGTGTCTCTCGGATTTTTGAAATTCCATTCATAGAAGCGGTAAAATTATGTTTTATGAAAAATTCAGTTTTTTTAACTACCACTTATTAGTTTCACTATTCATCAAAAATTGATGTTTTTCAGAAAAATGCCAAAATTTCATCCTAAGCTATATTTCATATTCTGAATTCAAAAATGAAGTCTATTTTACCAAATTCATAATATATAAGTTGCATTAATTAATTTTATAATTAAATCCCGCTGTTAAAACAAATAGCGTGTTTTTAAGAAATAATATCTATCAAAAGATTGACACTTGATTATGTCTGGTTTAAATGTGAAATTACATTCAATGACCAACATTGTATTAAATTGTAAAAATATATTATAAATATACTTTAAAACCACTCAAATTAATAATTTATCACTATTAATTATTTCGATTAAAAAAAAGTTATTTTTAATTATAATTTAGTAATTTTCACTATTCATCAGAATATGAAAGTTATCCGAAAAGTACCAAAATTTCATCTTAGGCTAAATTCGATACTCCGAATCCAAAAATGAAGTCCATTTTGAGAGATAAAATTTCTAAAATTTAAAAAGTGGATATTACTATTCATAACGGCTAGTTTTAATAATATTTTAATAGCATATCATTGTTTCGTGAAACTCAGTATTGCGTACTACACACGCTATCGAGGAAGGTTGCGATTGCGTGTAATGCAAGGCAAGTCAATGATGCGTGTTGTGCAAGCTCCTTTTGGTGTAGCGTACAACACAAGACATTAATAAAATTAAAAAGAATATTTTTCATAAAATCTCGGGCTCTTACAGATAATATAGTTGTTAAATGGTGAACACATTATTAGTATAAATACTATTTTTTAAAAATCTAGTCGACACAAAAAACAGATTTGATGACCACAACTAGTAATATCTTACCCTATGAATCCATTTTATCAAATATTCCACATGAAATATAATATATAAGAGTTTCACTTATAGATGCCCATGATGAGATCCAATAAATTACAAATGAGGAAAATTTTTTATGTTAGAAGTTCATGTTCATCATTATCATGACCCAAATATTGGTCAGCGAACCGCACCACATAAAACCCATTGTCGTGCACATTACTAATTGGGTATTTTATGTTGTATTATAGGGGTAATTATCCAAACCCGTGAAATATGATTATTTATAATATTTCTTATAGAATCCGTAATATATTTTCATCCTATTATTTTTACTACATATATGATTTTTATTTTGATACAATAAAACACAAAAAAACTTGTCAGTTTATATTATAATTTAGTTAACCAATATATCTTGATGGATTGATAATTATTTTTGATTAAATAAAACTTTATTTAAAATATTATAATTAAATAATTTTTTTAAATATAAATGATCATGGAGTTTCTAATTATTGCAAGTGTAATTTTTATAAGGGTTAGAAAAAAATTATTATTAGAAACAAAAAAATATCTTAATAAATTTCAATTTAATTCTATAATTTAAAATAATAATTAGGATAAATTTATTTATATAAATTGTATATTTTTTAGAATTATTAATTTGAAATCATCTAATAATACTTTTTTTATATTTTCCAAAGCAATCGAATTGTTGAGTAAAAATTAAATATCGTATAAACATACAGTGGGTATTATGACTTCATAATGATTGAAAACTGATGTAATATACATTATAAAATAAATACTTTACAAAATATATGAAATATATTTAAAATAATGTTATTTAGAGTTTATTTTATTAATTTTATAAATCTGTTTTAAATCATTCTAATCCATTAATATATTTTAAGTATTTAAAATCGTTAATGTAAGTGTATGACTCACCTATACATAAGAAGGGTAACTATTTTATAATTGTATAACCTTAAAACAATATAATAATTAAAATCAATCCCATTTGGTAGAAATAATAGGAAAATTCATACTACGGTTTTTGGTTTTTGTTATATTATTATATACATTCCAAAAATATATTTGAGAAAAAATAAACATATCCCCGATTATTTTCTAGATAAATAATCCTATTCACAGATTTATTTTCAATATAAATACATTTATCACGTTCATAATCTTCTATAAACTATCTTTATTCCTTGAAATATTTCTCCAATCACACTAGATATTATTCTCAAGTATTTGGAGCCTCAAACTCATGTATAGGATATTCAAAATTTTTTTTATTCAAGCATCTCTTTTATATTATGATTCTCAATTTCAATTTTTCATGATGGGAAATATTCTTTACATTCCTCCATTACTATAAATATGATTTATATTTTATTAGATTCTCACATAACACTATTTCATCCCTCCCATAAACCACTATGTATTCCCTTAACCTTGTAGATATATTTAGTAAGGTATCGTCGCCATCTCTTCTTTATTGAGGATTATTTATTATCATCCCCAATCAATATTTAATTAATAATGTTGTGATATGTAATTAAATATTAATATTAATGAAAATTTTATTTCAAATTTATTTGATAACCATTTTCTACTCATAAAAATAATTTTATGTATTTTTATCTGAAATCTTCTTCTACCGAAATTTGACCACATTATTCCATTTAAAATTAGTAGTGTAGTGAATACCATACCCAATTTGTATCAATGGTGTTAGCTATTATACAATTATACCTCTTTTACAATGGAAATTAATATATTTATTCTACAGTCTATGTTCATTGAGTAATATGCAATGCAAAATCATTTCATGTTTTATGATCTATGTGGAACACTCAAGAATGAGAATGAAATGAATGTGATAGGTGTGCCTGGAATATTATAGAGCTCCAATAAATTGTGTAATTTTTAGTTTCATGTCACATGTTTTTGGGATATATATAAAACCTTATTCCACAATGGGAAATTTTCTATCGTTATTTATTAATAGTTATCCTTTACCAATTTTTATAATCTATTGTATTAATATTTTTTACACATTTCCCATGTTATGGTCATCATATGATAACATGACTTATTATCCATATTTATGCTTCTCATAGATTTTATTCCTGATTTAAATTACCAATATCTATCATGAGTCAACTTGTTAAATTTTTCCCTTACTAGTATTTATAGATAATTTTTTTCTTTTATATGTACACATGTTTTCATATGTAGTTTTAAAATCCACAGAATAATAAAATCATGCTATGGATGTTTCCAATAATGAAGATATATCCCATGTTTAAGATGTTATAATAGGTGTGTATCTCCCAAAGAAACTATATGTATCAAAAATATAGTTTTTAATTTTTTTTCATTCATGTCATTAATCCGGACTTAACATGTAATAAAGAGTAGGGTAGTTATTATGTACATGACAATTGATTTGTTGTATGTTTTTATTAGTTCATGTTTTTAATTTGAATAATACTACATGAAGATGTAATTGTGAATAGATATGATCAGTTTGTAAAATATTAATGATTATAAACAATTTATTTTAATATGTTGTATCATAGTCTATTATTATTCATTTCAGAGCCATATATCCACTTTATTTCCAATGATTTTTTTCAATAATGGATATTATGTCTATAATAGATAGTTATTTAAAATTTAATGTATTATTCCTAATTAAGGCCATATTATATTATATTATTAATTTCAATATTCCATCTTGGCTTCATAATTTATATTTTATGGCTTTTAAAGATACCCAATATAATTAAAAATAATGTCAAACATTCAGCGGATTAGAACATAAAACATGAATAATGTATTGGAATTCATTGAATAAATTTAATTTATTTAGTATCATTCACCTATATAGAATCCTCTAGTTTTATAATAGGATTTATTAGGATAGTTATGTGGCCAAAATCCATTTTTTTACCAAACCAAACCAATCCATGAAATTTTATATTTTATTTTTATTCAATATAACGCATAGTATTTCCTAGGTTTTCCTTAACACACACTATTTACATAATAACCTTATGATATTAATATGTATATATTTAAATATATTCAATCATCACATATCATGATATTTCATTATGTGTAAATTATTCTAAAATATTTTGTAAAATACATTTTCAAAAAATTATTCACAAAACATATTATGATATAACTCCCTATATAAATCATGATCTATATTTCATACACAATAATAACATACAATTATGTCCATATATATTGAAATTATTTCCATGAATAATATATATAAATATAATATAATATTGTAATGTAATATAATCATATGGACCAAAATTATTTATAGGTGTTAAGATGATGGAGTGGGTATCAAACACTAACTTTTCTAAAAATATAAATCTTCTTAGTCCTAATATATTTATAAAACAAAATACAACCATCCATTGATCAATACTTACTTTTTAATTCCAATATAACCAAAACATAAAATATGAATAAATTTCATTGATATTTTTTATTCTATTCATGACATAAAGAATAAATTATTTTCTTATATCAATAAGTAATAAATCATTTATGTTGTGAAAAATATATAACTGATATATTAAGGGAATGAACATTATAAAAATCTATTTAAAATTTTTAAACTCAATCATAATAAAATTAATGAAAAAAATTATATACATGGATATTAAAAAATTATTTTATAGATGAAAAACTATAATGAATAAAAAAAATTATTTATTACAACATTAATCCATTATAAATTCTAAAAAATAGAATGTTATATGATCAAAAGGCATAGGGATTAACCATATTACCTTTGTGTTTTCACATGTGATTGTTTTTTATATTTTTTTTATTTTCATTTTATACAGGGTGAAAAACCAAGATATGGTTTTTCTACTAATGTTATTTATAAAAGAGTTGTTCATAAAGAACCAAACATTAACGAAGAAATGTTTCTATTGAATAATATTTTTAATCAATTTTAATTCCATGAAACATGGATTGTTAAAATTTTGTTTATCATTCTTATTTAATACATAACTATAATTAATATAAAAAAATAAATTTTTTTAAACCAAGAAAATATATTTTAAAATAAATAATGATCATTTTTAAATGGAAAACCAATGAAATTTATAATAAAAAAAATTCAATTTTGAGAATCATCATAAACCCTAGAATAGTTATATAAACTGTGGTTTTGATTCTAAGAAATAACCAAACAAATAATATTCTTATTTTTATCATTATTAGTTCATTATAAGAAATTTATTTGGGCAAAAAATGAGTTTTTTGGTTTAGATTTGTGGCCGAATATAGTGTAATAAATAACAAAAAATTATATAAACATATTCATTGATAAAATTAAATAAAAATATATTAAAAACTAAAATAATTTCTACCAAATTATTATAAATGAATATACGAAAATATGATGTTTAATTGTGATTCCTTATAATAAAATAATTAAATTCTACCCCATGATATACACCTATCACTGGAATCACCAAATAATTTAGTAGGTCTCATTATCCTTCAATGGTGTGCTACAACATCTTCCACAATATAAAATTAATTGGAGAATGTGAGAGCTTCTACTCTATAGGGCGATCTCCTCTATAAACCGCTATTGTCTAATACAATTTTATATATAATTCCTTCATTGACTGAAAAATCATGTTGGAATTTCTACATTTAAAATTTTATAAAATTAAAATATATATTCCTTTTTACATTATTAATATTTAAAACATTCCCCATTTATTAATATGACTGATAACCACTATAAAAAACCACATATACATCATATTATTTTGTGTAATCAGCTGAAACAACAAGATAATTACAATTTTAGTGTTAGTCAATTGATATACTAAATCATTCCCCTAAACTAAATCAATTTAGTATCATGTACAACAATATCACACTAACCATGAAATTATGAAATTCACTACATCATGTTTTCTTCTTATGTGTATATTGACAAAATAATTTATTAAAACAATGTTTATATTACTACCAATACTTTAAAGGAAACTATACCTTGATATTGACACATACACTACAACTAAATATATATAAATATTACCATCTCTCTACCCCATAACTGAATTAGGGAATACTACGTCCCCCCAATATACATATATCAATAAATACAAATTAAATTATCTTTATTTATATCATAAATATAAATACCATATTAGAAGACATTGGGATTTAAATATATAATTTTAAAGAATTAATAAATATATTATATAGATTTTAATGCTTGGAAACCTAATAATATATGAATAATTATTAAATATTTTACAATGAATCTTATTATATTATATTTAAATCCAAAATAACTATCCAAAATATTTTCAAAATAAAATTGGATATAATATTTTTCCTAAAGAATGTTTTTATAATTTTTTTTATTGGCGGAATAATATTTTTATAATATGATATATTTAACAATTATTATACTATATTAAAATTATAATAAATTATTTTTTATTTTTGTATAATAATATTTCATTAGTTGTCAATGGTTTTCAAAATAAAATATATTTATTTTATAGTATAAAGATATAGTTTTTATTACAATAACAACTTATATCTATAAACTATGCATATATATGAATAACTAAAATTTATCAATATTTTGAAATGATTTTAATTATATGTGCAAGATAACATATAAAATTCACCATTTTAACATTTTTATATTTTTTTCTAATAGGGAATGACCTATAATTAATTTTTCAGTTTTCTCAAATTTTCATTTTTTTTAAATGATTTTCTTTACATCATGAATTTGTAATTTAAAACGATTTTTCTGTACGTATAAAAACTCAACACAGAAAAATAGTATATAATTTATTAACTATGATGTTACAATTTTGAATTTTCCAAATTTTCATTTTTCTTATAAGGAATAATAATCCTGGAAAAATGAGTATCACCATCATAAGTGTTAAATGTAATGGGGGTTAAAGATATATATAAGGCATAAAAAAATAATACAAATTTAATAACTATGTTTATTAATATTATTTTGACTCATTATTACATTAAATTAAATTTTTGGTTAAATTTCTCTCACATTCACTTAAATATGACTTTATAAAAAACAACTTTTTCATTATATAAAAGTGTATCCCCCCTATCATATGAACGGGGACCTATTCTCAACACGTATTCACAAATTTTGAGACCAAAATGTCCAATATACCTAAAAAGTGGTCTTTTAAAAGACCATTCCCAAATCATATATTTGTTTTTCAAAACAGACCATCCTTTAACAGATTAATGTGAAATCCATATGTGGTTGTCAAAAGAACATGTAATTTTTTTTCTTTCTATTTAGAGTATCATTATTATGTAACCTGATTAAAATATTCCATAATGATTTTCAAAAGATGTAATATTTTGATGTACAATACTAAATAATTTTTTTTTAATTTTACTACCATTTTTCGTATATCCATCCTAATAGAAATAATAATGTTATTCATGCATTAATATGGAATACCACCTCCATGAAGTGATGTGATTATTTTTTATTTTCCTTCACATGTTAAAGCTAATAATGATATAATTATTTAATATATGTGACAGATAACATAATATTATTATTCTATATGGAGATATTATTATTTACCTTTAATTAATATAATTCATTAGACAACTAATACTTTACTCATCTGTACCTAATAAAAACTATCACCGTATAGAGATATAATTAATTTTTCATCTCCCTATTATATTAATGCTTATTAAAATTTAAACCATTAATAAATTTGAACAATAAATTAATATGAGGATTTTTGAGATGTGGAAACTATTAACAAGGTTCTAGTTCTTTATACATTGAACCTGAACAAAAATGGGAAATCATATAGTTAACACCGTAATATAATTTTTTATTAATACATTTCTATAATGGTATTTCTAAATTTTTTGGAATATATATATTTTACAAATTTAATTAACATTTATTTTGGCTATAGATGAATAAAAAATCCTATAATATTATATAGTAGCTTAATATCTTTTAATAATAGGGTTAGGAATAAATATAATGGTTTATGATGCAATCTAATTTTTAATCATGATTCATTATATGTGAATATACATTGGCAGAATATTATGATATTTTTCTCTTAAACACCAAATATTTAATTATTCTATATTTATTTCTTAGTTGTTCATGTTTTACTTTTATTCTCCCCTTCCTAGTGCCTAAAAAATATGAGAAATTATTTTTAAGAATGGAGGACCATATTTCCTCTTTGTTAAAAGAACATTTTTTTCCATGATCATATTATTTAAAATTATTTCTAAATTTCATTTTTTTATTATATAATTATTATATGAAGTTATCTTAGACCATATGTTACATTATTTCAATGGATTAAAATTATTTAAAAAAATACAAATAGTATTTATATGATTCATTAGTAAAGAAATCATCAAAATAAATATTGATTTTAATGTTAAAATCCTGAATAGATTTTCCTATAATCATGAGAGTTATTTTAATAAAAAATTACCTTACATTTTTTTATTGATATTTTTGAATAAACCAATTTACCAAATATGTTGGCAATTTTTATTTAAATTTCTTTCAAAAAATGATCTTTTATAATGATTAAAAATGTTCGAATAAAATTTTACAAAAAATTATCTATATGAACATAATTCCCTTATTTTTTGATTTTCTAGGTATGTGATCTTGTGAAACCATAAATTGTTGTTTACATTTTGACCTATGAGTATGACATTTGAAATATGAATCCATAAAATCAATTTCATTCATCTTGGTAAATTATATTGTTATTAAATTATATATGTTTTTATGATTTTAGGGAAGGAATATGTATGGTTTTAATTTTGGGATAGATAATTCAAAACGTTCATAACACCAAAATAGATTAGTTAAATATTGATATGTCTTGAGATAATATGATATATCATTTTTAGTTAACCTATTCAATGAATGAAATGAGATTGGGGTGTGAACCCAATCCAATTTTGACATTTTCCACTATTTGATGATGGTCTTTCTAGTGAATAATTATTAATGCAATTATATTATTTGATTATTAATATTACATAGTTACATTGAATTACTCTTCTTAATGACTAATTTTATCATATATCATGATTCATTAACGATTACTTGTCACTCTTATTATTCATATCATTTGTAATGTTACACATTTATTTTGTGGCTCTTGATTTGTGTTCTAAATCATATTGTTTAGAAACATCATAAATTATTATATTGTACTCAAAATTGAAAACTTATCACATTTTTACATTGGATCATCAATTAATATCTCGAATATTTTTTATTAATTAGGATCTAAGTTCAATGTTTCCTATGTTTCTATTTTCCCACGATTATGAAGAATAGTATTAATTTAGAATATTATGATAAGGTTTAAATGAGATAAAAATGGGATATATATTTAAAATATTACCTTAAATATTTTTTACTATGTTTATATTATTAAATTAAAATATATTTCTATAGATATGGATGGAAATTAATGTTTAATAAAATAATTTTTCAACTAAAATGATGAAAATTTTATGTACTTTTTTCTCAGGTTGAATTAGTTTATATTATATTATATTATAATATTTTAAATTTTAGTACATTGAGATTATTATTATGTAACACAATACAAACAACTATTCTTCTAATATTATATAAAATAAAACTAAAAGAATCATAATGTGCTAAAAATGCAATAGTTTAATAATTATTGGGTATGAATTTTCCTTTTATTATTTCTCATTGAAATTATTGTATATAAATGATTAAATAATTATTATTTTTATTTATTTAATGGGTGGGACATGGAAGAATAGTTTTCACAATGAATTTAGTTGAATATTAAATGATTTTTTCATTTAGAAACCAAATACTATGGGAGATGGATTGGGAAAATGTTATTGTTATTCTCCAAAATATCTCTCCTTAAATGAATCATTTTGAAATTACTAATTAAGATAGGAGGGACCAATAAAATATTTCATATTTAACTTGTAACCTTACAAATTATTGTACTAAGACAACTAATTCACATGTGGTTGAGAAATGAATGAGTACAAATGAAATTATTTTTTCATTTACCTAGCTCTTAGAGCATGAATCATTTTTCCAAGATGTGTATCTTTAGGAATAATGTTCTTACAAAAGATGTAATAGTATAAATATTATAAGAAGAATTGATGAAATTTAATCCATTCACTGATATGAGATTTATATATTATCATTCAGTATGTAATTTCTCTTTACACATTGAATTAAAATAGAAAGGTAATTCCTTGAGCATGATAAGAAGTAAATTTAATATGTTGGTAACTATGAAGAAAATTATAAAATAATTATAATTTATGTTTCTAGATATATAATTGAAAATTAATCATAAAATGATTATCAGTATTGTGTGTTAAAAAAAATTTCTCAAAAAGTCATTAGTCGTATGGGAGAATAGAAGCTATTATGAAATCAATCATTTTACACATAGTTTAAAATAGGGATTGGATATTCCCATCATTATCACAGTTATAATAATTATTGAATGATGTATTATTTAAAAAATTATAATACTAAAACCCTCAAGGGGGAAGTCAATTACTCATCTATTATGACAAAATTTATAATTGTAGCTTTAGGGATACTTCCTCTAATGGACTATTAAATGTTTCACGTTTGGAATGAAATTTCAATACGAGATTGAATGAGGATGATATATAAAGAGGAAAACAAATAAAATTACTATTGATAGAGATAAAATGAATTCACCATCTATACCATAATACTATTTTTTCAATGGATATGGTAGTTATGTTGACTAGTGTGAAAATCTAATGGAAAATATTGATAATCAACGTAAAAAATATCTTAAGTCTTGAGTCCAAAGGAATATCATATGATGAATACTAATAATGTGGTTCATGAGAATAAAATGGTGAAATGTAAACTTATCATTAGATATATAATTACAAATGTATTATATTATTCATGTTCGACCCAGTCTTTTATAACTAAATAATCTTCTATGGTTGTCACATCACTACATCAAGAATTAGATATTAAAATATCATTGAAAATTAAGAATGGTAAAAAAAATTAATATCAATTCTATAACTCAACCTGAATATAAAAATTTGGTATATTCTTATAGAAAATATTATATATCTCTCACTAGTTTAATTTATATTGGTTTTTTCATTGATTATATTTATTTATATAGATTTTATATCTATTGTAAAAGAAGGTAATTCACATTACATATTTTAGAGAACCCATGACTTCATATCATTTGATGGAATAATAATAATTTAAATTGATAACTACATTCATTATATGGATTTTAGTAATTATTAAAGAGGGTTATTCATCTCAAATGGTTGGGGAGAAACTATATATTAATTATATGCGTATTGTATGGGAATATGATATTGTATTTCGTAAGGATCACATAGTCATAACCTGAATCATGAATATTTGTTTTTATTACAAATTATAACTAGAGGAACAATAATTTAAAATACATCAAATATAATTTTCATAGTTATATTATAATAAATTGAGAACTAACTCTTTGATAAACATGATTCATTCATCAATGTTCATTACCATGTGTCTCACCTGTACTTATTGATATGTTTATATATGGGTCATTTCATATTTTCATTGATTATGATAGAACTAGGAAGATTATTATTATGAAGGAGTATCATATACCATGAAATTACAAATTGTTTGATTAACTATAAATAAATAAATACATTTCAATTTTTGGACACCAATATGGATATTATTAGTTGTGGGTAAAAAATGAGACGTATACATATATCTTTCCATATAAGGAATAAACACTATAAATATATTGTAAAGTAATTTGGATTCATAAATTCATATTATATCATCCTGGATCTATTAAATATTTTCTTTCTAGGTTATCGTGATCCATTTCGTTAGAATATATAGACGATATACAAACATATTTTAATAGGATGGAAGAGAATGGTGACCATTTGAAGGTTTTAATAATGACATTACAAGTGGATAGGTTATGTTCAAAATTTGGTAAATTTCAATTTTTATATAGGATGTATCATTCTTCTTTCCATTAATTAAAAATGGAATTATTTTTGTGGTTACTTCATAAAAATATGGTATAAAAAATAATCTTTGATAATCCCCCATGGCCTAAATCCATATTTTTTCTTGGATAAAATGGTACTACCTACTATATTTGATATATTTATCAGGAATATAAAATCCATTACATATTTTAACAAGGATATGATTAATGTTTATATGGACAGATGAATGTGAATAAAATTTCATAAAACAAGAGATAATGTGTGTTAGTGAACTAATTCACATACTACCTTGAATCAGAGAACCGCTATTGATCTTTAAAGATGTATTTAATAAGATATTAGGTTGTTTTCTAATGATAAATTTAATGGTAGTACCTTTTGCGCCCACCAATTTATGTTTCATGTAAAAAAAATACAAAATTATGATTTGGACCTAATTGAAAAATCATTAAATGAATGATAAAGATAAAATTATATTTAAAATATATAGTGTTCAAATATATTGATTATAATATTTTGGGAAATACATTTACCTATAAATGTTTAATATTCATCTAAGGAGTTTTTTGTAAATAAATAAATATTATGAATTCTCAATACATTACCGTCATTGGATGTAAAATAATGTGGATGATTCTCTACTTCTGAAGAACAATTTTTTTTAATAATGATAAGGATTGAAAGAGATCCAGTATAATGGGATTTATAGATTATGGAAAAAGTAAAAACAAAGAACGGTTAATGATCATATAATTCATGGATAAATATTCCATCATCTATTCATTTTATTTTTATAGAGGAATAGATGGAAGATTTTGATATCCAATGAAATTTAATAATAGATCTTAGCTTAAGCCTTAAATATTATGGAATTTTTTGATTCTATATGTGAGTTTTTGACCAGGGAATACATGATTTATATTAGGAGTTTTTGGATGAAGATTGATTTTCATAATTATATTTTCGTTCCATGATAATGAAGATGTATAAATATCAAGTTAGCAATTCCAGTAGGACAACATATGGAGAGATATCACAGTAATCATATCTAGATCTATATAAGTCAATAAGATAAGGCTGAGATATATTAGTCTTATGGGTTGTTATTATACAACCCATGCCTGACTATAATATTGAAAACATCAGAATGTATTTCATCATTGAACTCCAAAAAAATTAATATGGAATAATAATATATATATTTTATTTGATCACATTATGAAATCAACAAATTTCTTTTCTATGGAAAAATATTTCACAGTAGATCAGATTTCTAGGATATACATGATGTTTGTGGTAATGTTAAAATATGTTCTATTCACAATCATACATGATCTCTATAAAATAATTCTATTGATACTCAATTAATGATTTCAGCAATATTTGAATAAGTTGTTGAGGATTAAAACTACATAGTATCCTAATGTAAATGGTAAGTCTGAGAGATTTATTCAAACCATAGATGTTATTTGAAATAATTAAAATTAGATTGAGAAGTAATTTGAGATTAATACCTTAATATGGTATTATTACATTATAATAAAATATTTTTCTTCATAATTCATTTTTATCCAAATCTGTATCTTTTTCAAAATTCTTGTTGAAAAAAATTATTCTCGTACGAATGTTGTGGAAAATTCATTAATTCAATTAATAGTTGTGAAAATGATACAAATGATTATATTTTTTCATGAAAAAATTGTATAATCCTAGGGATGATAGATAAGTTATGTTGAAAATTATTGGGGATATATAGTGTTCATTTATTGTGATATGGTATACCTTACAGTATTTCTTTGGGATTATGTTATGGGATTTAGAAAGAGGGGAATGATAAACATAAAATATATTTGTCCATGTGATATTCTTAATCATATTGAGATGCTATCTTATCTGAAAATTATATCATCATACCTCATAGAATTCCATGATATGTTCTATATATCTCTTTTTAAAATCTACATTACTTATCTATTTTATATACTAAACTCAGAAATCAAACCATTAGATAATGATCATTCTTATAAATAGAAATTAATAGATATCCTGGATCATATAGATGTTGTACTATCAACCAAGATATCTGAACTATTAATGGTTCCCTGGAGGTATCATAAATTATAGGATGCAATGTTGGAGAAAAAAATTGTTTTTAGTATTGTTATCCTTAGTTATTTTTATCTGTGTAATATAATTTCATGGGAGAAAATCCTATATAGGGGTAGAATGTAACACCCAAATATTTTAGAATATTAATCACTAAAATAAATATATGTGTTTCATTTCTGATAAAAAATGATACATTTAACTAATGTGAATAATGATTATAAATTATAAAAAATTCACATTATAGGGTATATAAATGAAATGTAATCATATAAAAATAATTTCTAATTCACTTTCAATATATTATTGATCTTAAATAATTATTTTTAGAGATTTAACATAAGGGATGTTTTCATTTATATATTTTTTATTTAAAAATTATATTAGAGTATTAAATAAATATATATATATATATATATTGTTTACACAAGTATAAAATGAATTATTTTATTATAATCAATATATAAAACAATATAGATCTTATTTAAGGTAAAAAGAATTTATTTCTAAAAAAACATGCATACAAGAATTGGTTTTTATATTAATAGAAAATAATGGAATAATAATAAACTCATTGTAGTACTTAAAAATTAATTTTTTAAAAAACATTTTCCATTAAATTATCACATTTATCATAAAAGTAATTTTTCCAAATTATAGAAACCAACAATATAATTTTTTAAATTTTTAGATCATGTATGATGATGTTTTTACATTTTTTAAATCACTTTTTTTGGTACATAATGAATAATATTAGTGTGAAATTAATATAATTTTGTTAAGGGTTGAATGAATTACTAGTGGTTAAACATAGATAATGGGCAGAAAATATCTCTGACAATTGGATACATGTGATGGGAGACAAAAAAATTTATCCACCAATATAAAAATATTCTATTTATTATTTCTATGGTTCCACCGTTAATAGTATATGAATTCATTATATATTAATTCTTAATTATTTTAAATGTTTTCCTCTGACATAACATATAAAAATAAGCCTCCTCTCATTAATTATTTTCAAATTTTTGAGCCATTACGCTCAGCTATTCTTGTCCAATATCGTACAGAAGTCCCTAAAAACTGTTAATATATAATTTTTTTTATAAAAGAACATATTTTAATGGATTTTTTTCTATGATAAATGAGATTTCCCAAATATGATGTGATTATCATTACCATAATATTTTATGTTTCTTTCTTCTTTAACTACCATACTTATCCTATAATCAAAATAATGTGGGTAAATATGTATAATTATTGTACTAAAATGTTTCTTTGTTAGTTTCATATCTATTATCTCCAACATTTATATCATGTGATAAACTATTACTCAATTTCTACATACATGTCAACAACCACATCCACTAGGTGATTGGAATCATTGTTCTTGTTTGTCATAATTGGTAGGTAATATTGATGTATGTAATGAATATATATGATTCATGTAATGTTATATTATTATTTAATTTTTAATCATTTTTTTAAAAAAAATATGTAACCATTATAATGTTTATGTATTAAAAATCACCTCAATGAAATTATTTAATTCATATTTCATCATCACAGTATAGAAATTATTTAAAAAGTTTATATCATGAATTAAATATATAATTACATCATGATAACTAGTTTTTAAATGATGAAACCATTATAAATGTCTACTAAATATAAATATCAACCCATGAAATGAATTAGAAATGGAACAGTTAACATCCCCATGTTGATTTTATTGAGAAATGTTTAATAAATGGGTTATTGTAAACTACATGAGAATTTAATATTATAATAATATTATGAATATATTCCTAGTAAATATTAATAAAAAATATAATTTTTTAAACTAAAAAAATAGTTTTTGTGAATAATTTCATAATAAATTATTTTTGTAGCAATATCATTTTTAGTATAGATTTTTTATGGTTGAAACTATATTTAATTTAATTATATATTATTTTATATTATAAAATGAAATTATTTTATTTTCATAATGTTTTATAGGGTTTGTGGTTTTTCATTCATTCTACTCTTGGTGGTATATAAATATAATGTGAAAATGATATTAATAATGGTAGACCTCATTTCTTCATTGGTACATGAAATTTTTATTCCGCGTTAATGATCATTACAATTATTTTTTGATTGTTATTTTATATGATACTTTTATTATTCAATTTAACATTCAAAAATATTTTAATATAATAAATTGAATTAAAATTAAATTTTACACATCATTTAGAAATATTTACTCAATTTTTGTTAAATATTATTGAAACATACCAATTTTGTAACATATAACACACAAAAAGATTTTAATTAAATCATTACTATTCAATACATTAAAGATTCAATTATAATTTTCCAAGGTTATATACTAGTAAAAAGATTCTATAAAGCATCGATGTATTTTAATATATGTTTTCATCAAAGAAAAAATTTACCTTTCTCATCTTTTATATGAATTCAAAAATACTGTTCATTTAAAGGTTTTAATAATATATATAAAAAATGAAATTTATTATAAAACAGAAGTTATATTATATTTTATACATATATGATTATTTCTGTAATACATTTTAGGGTATTTGATAATATTAATTTGGTATATAAATGAATAATATTTAATATTTTGGAATTATTTTATTTGTTTTATGTTGTATTAATTGAAATTGTGAATCAATGAAAAATAAAGCAAACGTAATTGAAATACGATCCAAAAGACACTTCGCACAATGAGAAATGTGACGCGGTGCCAAACTGAATTATTCATGAATCACGATGTTGTAAATTATTAAGCATTGTAATTACACATCTAGTAACAGCATTACATGACATGAATATTTTAGATGTGTTCCTTTAGGATTTCGCTGAAAATTTCATTGTATTCTCATGGAATGAAAATCTTGGGATTAAACTCCATGAAATCACATTACACATCATGTATGATTATTTGATCATGAAAATAAATGTTATAGTGACTGGGGATTGATGCGAATATCCTATAAATTAACTCAGAGATGTGTCTTTGATGATTACACGTTTACGAGGCCCAGAAAGATGACAAATGGAGTCCTCCACACATGGATGGATGATCCCAAGACTTTCTTCACTACCTTTCTCTTCCTCTATCCATCTCTGGTTATCCATGCTACTCATTCTCATTATACCAAGCATAAGCGAGTAGTTTAATTTTTTTGAGTGATGTGAGTGTAGGGGGAGTTCCTTGTAGGGATTATTTCTATTTTTTAATCTTCCTTTGGATTAATTTAAACCAATTATTAATTCATATATTATTTTTCTTCAATGGCATGTCTATTCCTTGTTATCTGAGTATGTTTATTTCATTACATCAAAAAATTATCCTTCTTTATGTATGACCAATATGATATCCAGATTAGTTATGATAATAAATGTTTTCTGTTTTTCTAGTATTAATCATAACAATTATATGACCATTCCAAAGATAAAATCAAATGAATATTGTAGGATACATAAACTATGTAACCCTTTTAAACCAATTATTACACAGAACCTAAATAATCTCATTATCAATTAAATCCATAGCACAAAAACCTTAAATGATTTAAATCTAGAATGCCACATACAATGATATTTCAACAGAATATTTCTACTATGTGTTATTATTTTCAATAAATGTTCACTCAATATCAATTTCATTTAAATTAATTAATACAGAATATACTGATCATTCATGTGGATTTGAAAATTGGACATCCCATTTAATGTATATTTAGTTAGGTTTTTTATTTTTTATAAATTACTATATCATTATAGGACTATAGGAATTAATTATTGCCTCTATGATTTCAGATAATGTCATATGTTTTCCCTACATATCTAAAAATGATTATATTTTTAAGTGGATTTTGTAAAACACTTTTATTCATAAGTGTAAATTATGACGTGATGAAATGATTATATTTTTAATGATAACATGACCCAAAGATATAGTGTTTTCATTATGATATGTGTGGGACCATAATTATAAATCTCTCTAATGATTTTGGTAAAAATTAATAACTATAAAGAAAATATAAAAGAAGATTTAGAGATAACTAATTCTATTGATCAAAATAGGATAAATATTAAACTCATTCCATTATTGGAGTTTAGAAAAATATGTTATTGTGGTCTTGGTAGTTTACTATGATTTATGAAATGATATTATCTGCTCATTATTATGAATTTACTCCATTGAAATTTTATTGTTTTTATGATATTTTATTATTTATCATCATTTATTAATTATGATTCTTTACTCTTATGACTTAAGTACATAGAAATGATAAAATATTATGCCATGAATCATGATTTTTAATATATGAATAATTGGTTATAAGCATCACATTGTTATGATAATTCCATAATATCGTTATTTTTATATTATTATAATAAAATTTTCATTGTATAATATCACCCATTTTTACCCTTATTTAGACTCTTATATGACATTCTCTTTAGTTTCCCTTTTTGTCCTGGTTTTGATTAATGGTATTTTTTAGGGAATTGTATAATGAAAGATCTATGTTAGAATTTGATTATGGGATATTCCATGTATATTATATGAAATATTTTGATTATGTCCCTAGTATCTAATGATGCTAAATTTTACAGTTATATGGAATGAATAAGAAAATAATATTTTTTTCCTTCTAAATTGATGATATATAATGTTTATGTATATTATTTAATTAATCTAGAATAAGAAAAAAAAAGTATATAAAACATCCTAATAAATTCCAAAACATAAATGTAATCTATAACAAAATAAATAAATAATATATTGGCCTTTATCTATGATGAAATTCAAATTTGTTTAGGATAATCTACACAAAAAATTAATGTCATAAACATATTCAATCTTTAAAATCAAAGGTGAAAGTAGGTAACCACTTTTAATGAGATAGTGAAATAGTGGTTACCAAAAAAATTATCTCAAATATGAATTTCATCATAGATAAAGACCAATATATAATTTACTTTTGTTTTATAGATCATATTTATGATAATATATAGAGATAAATTTTGAGAAAGATCCCACGTATAACAAGGATAAATGCAAGGTTGACTAAATCTTGTTATTAAGTAAATAATCCACAATGTGAAACTATAGATATCCAACTACTCATGTTTGAATTAATTTTCTATAACAACAGATAATGGATAATGTAGAATACTCATAATTTCTATGTATAATATTGAACAAAAATAGTAAAATGTCAATTAACATATTCTTCTTCGATTACATGGCCCTTTGGAATTTCTATCTCATATTCACCATGTTTATTTTACACATTAGTCTTTCAAACCATCCATGAAATTTTCCTATAAATAAATGTTATTTTAACATAATGGTTCATCATATAAAATTTATATTTTCTAAACCTAAGGAACTATTTTATTTATAGAGTTGAAATTTATCATGACTTGGATACAAACCTCATGATGTGAAACCCATATCTAAATGTTATATCAAATGAATGAAAAATATCCCTGACAACTATTGTAATATTTAATAATATATCCCGGATTTAATTTTATATCATTTAATATCTACCTATATCTATAGATAAAAAATAATATATTCAACGTAATGGTTGGGAAGGGGTTAGTGAAATTTAGATATCAAATACTTCACGAAATTATCATGGATAGGATGTTGGAGTGTATTAATTATTTGGAAAAATGAATGTATTCATTGTGTCTTGAGACAATTTTACTCACAATCAGGTTCTCCATAATTTTTTCATAATCCATGTATCATTGTGACATCAGCTCGTTATAGGATCTTGATGGCATCATTTACATCTCAATGTATTTGATCATGGTATTGTTAAACTCTATCATATCATCTACATAGTAAAAAACCAAATTGTTTATTCATATAATTAATTTTGGTGGATGTATATTTTCAACATACTCTTATCAGGAATTAACAACATCTATCATGTTGCGAGTCTCATTATCTTATAAAATTGTTCATCGATTTTATCATCACTCATATATAAAGATCCTATAACACATCAATGAATATATTGTGATAAAATAAAACATATAATAACACAAAAAAAACCTATGAATGTATTTCCAAAATAATTTAATTAAAAAATGAATATAATTTTATGGTTTTATACACATTAAACCTAAAGGAAGAAAAATAAATTTTAGTCTGTATTATAATTTATATTATAAAATTAATACCACACGGAATATGTCTAAATTAAAATCAAAACATAGATCAAATTTATTAATTATCTTCTAGATGGGTATTTAATAACTCTACCAACTATCAACTACCCCAAAATAATAAGTTACTTAATATCCTTAAGACCCCCTTTATATTTTATGAAAAAATATGAATTAATGAAATAGATCTATAATATTTAACTATAAATACCTTCAAATAATATATCCTCCAATGAAATCACATATACAAAGAAAATGATCTCTCCACCCATTTAAATGAAAAATTTATAACGCATTATCCCCCATTATCTATAAATGAATTTGAATGAATGGTGGAGATCAATTTGAAAAATATAATTGGATTTTGGGAGATAATACAATACAAAACACCAAAAAGTAATAGATGAAATCCATTATATGGGGATAAATTAATATATATAACCTTTTCTTTTTTCAAAACATATTTTAGAAAAACATCCCCTCGATCCACCAACGCCTTCATGATATGGTACATTATTTCAATAGATAATGAAATTTAATATTAAAATAGAGTCATTATCATGTGAAACATACATAGATTCTAAAACCTAATAATAAAAATTATTTATTTACTATATATAATATAATTAAGCTATAAAATCATCCACATAATTTAAATAATTTCATTATTTTATGATATTTACTTATCATGCGATGTATTTAATGTCAAAATATCATTATTTTTATAATATCATCTATAAAATCTTCCATAAAAAAATAACCCCTTTAGAATTTCATAAATGATCTCCCATATAACAAGACCAATTAAAATATGAATAAAAAAAATGATGAAATATTGTGTTATTTTCCCACATAAAATTAAATTTCAACATCCCATTGATATATTGTGTAAGATCTATTTGGCCACGTCAATATGTGAATAATTCAGCTATCTTCATGATCATCCACACAAATAATAACCAAAAATATCATTTCTAATCATGAAACTATCAAATTTAATTTTCATTTAACAAGTGATAAAATATTAATTTGAAAAAGTCTTTCATTTTATTTAATTTAATACATGGTATAATGTTAAACATGAAAAGTCACATCACACTATAGTTTAATGTCACATATCATAAATAACTCATAATAACTATTCTAACCTCTGATATATATATAATATTCTCTGTTTGAAACATTAAAATAATGGATGAATAATATTTAAGTATTTATTAATTATCTGAATTTTTCCTTTTTTGGGAGAAAAGTTCCTCCTGAATATTCTATTCTATTCATGAAAAATTTTAGAAATTTTGTTCACAATCACTATAAGAGAACATATATCAATTCCCTTAAATTTATATATTAATGTACAATTATAGTATTGACTTTCATTCTCATTATTCATTTTTTTATTATTTAATAACATTATTGGGACAATTTTTTTTTAAAAAAACTATGCTATCATTAGATTCAAAATTCAAAAACCATATCTATAGAGGAAATACAAAACTATTTATTCACAGTATACATCTTCCTCAATTATTATTATTTATAAATTATTATATATCATCCATATAAGGACCTAGACTAAAACATTAAATAATCTAGAATTACATGAATAATTCACAATGAGGATCATTTCAGGATTAGAGTTTTATAGAATTATGCATAAAAATTACATTACATATTGAATATTAAATATAGACACTACTACTCAGTATCTATTTTTTCACAAAATTAAAACATTTAAAAAACATGTCTTATTCCCTATTTTAGATAGAATTACTTTTTCTTAATCCCATCCTTGACCCTATTCATCTTTAGGTCATGTGGAAAAAATTTCATAAACTTGGGATTAGAATAAAATGCTCAGTAAGAGGTATAAAATAAGGAAGGAAAACTTTATCCTATTAATAAATACAATTCAATGAAACTATATTTTTCAATCATAACATACCTTGTGAAAACATAAGATTTATGAATACCACAAACAAATCATAAATCATAAAGGTTACATAGAGCATCCCAATTAAACATAATGTGTAACTATCACAGCTACATAGGGGGTTACACTAGTAATACCCATCACATTATATTCGTAAAACTCTTTTGATAAACATCATGTTTACCTCCATCACATTACCCAACGCATTGGAGAGATATCTCGGGCTCTCCTGCCCTAGGTTTATCACAGAACCACATATATACGTAAAAAAATCCCAATAACCCTAACATAATCATAACACATAACACAAGTATAATAGAATGATTACATTTCTACATTCCAATATATAAAATCAAGATATTGAAATAAACTATGCTTTATCAAATCATTTTGAAAACCATTTAAAAATATATTTTTTAATCAATGTGTCCCATATAACTTTGAAGAATTTAAATGAATCATCATTTGAAACATTATTTTCTATATAAATAAATCCTAAAACCCATTTTTAAATCATGGTCATTATTTATAAATATTTTGAATAATAAATCTTTAAAACAATTAAAACGATATTTTAGTTAAAGAGTTTTCCAACAAAAGGAAAGACACCTGAATACAAATAATTGAGGAATAACATTTAGCTATAAATTTATAATATCAGGATAATAAAGGGATTCAAGATATAATGTTTCAATGTACAGTATATACACCATATAAAAGTGAATTGGTGCATAAAAACAATGAAGTCTCAATGGAAATGTAAAATGAGATGAAATCTCTTATAAAGATGGTATCATTAAATTAAGGATAAATCAATCACATAATTATGTCTGAAAAATTTATATCCACCCAATATAAGTGTATATTAAGTGTAAAACAATTAGATATCATTCACACATATTCATAGGATGACATATTCAAGAAGTACATGTTGAACCTAAAGAATTTAAATTGGGTTAAGAAGTTACCTTGTAAAAATTTGACAGCCTAACGACATCACTTTAAGATTCAGAAAATGATTTTATGAGATAAAAAGGGTATATCATCACATGGAAATATATTTTACAACAATAATTATATAGAAGAACATATCTCAACATAATAATATGTAAATTAAAAGACATAACCAAAATAACTCTTTTAAAAAGTGGAGGGTGAAAGGTTCCCTTATCGATTTGGTAGCTTACAAAACATATGCCACATGAATGAAGTATCATACAATGAAGTTGTAAATAATCATAAATGAAATTATATTAAAAAAATATTTCCATCATAGTCAGTACATAATCCACACAAAAGAATATAGTGTCATATATAGCATAAATCTCACGAGAATAAAAAGTGAGATTAAACTATTTACCATGTTATAATCAACTGAGTCATATGAAAAATAGTTAATATCAACCAAATGAATCATGTAATACCATGAATATAATTATAATCATGATAATATTTATCAAATGTTAGTACACAATACACCACATGAAATGAATAAGTGGTGAACAATGGAAATCTCACTGAATTAAAAGTGAGATAAGAAAATTCCTTACCTTGTGTCTGACTTGACCAGTTTGTTCTTTAATCTCCTAAATAATAAACTAATGGAAATTTATACTTTTTTAAGAACCTTTTTAATGTTTAATATTTCTTTTATATTACTTATTACCATGTTATAAACATTATGTAATCATTTATGTTAATACCAATCATTTTGTCAATATTTGGTACTTGAGTAAAAAAATGAAAACCTTATAATTACAAGATGTTCATGTGGTAGGATATCCATAATCATCAGAATTATATTAATGATTTAGATATCATATGTATCTTATATATCCTATATATACAACTATTTATGATAGTCCATAACATTTAGAGGTATGAAATGAAATGCACCGTTCATGGAGATGGTAAGTCATACGTACACATGAACACTACTTCCATTTCTATTTCTTATTTTAATGGAATTAAAAACATAATTATACATAGTTATATTATAATTACTATATAATACTATATACAATAATATTAGCTACATCCTTTATACATTCCACATAAGGCCTTAACGTGTCCTATCACTTTGAGGGGGCGGTTGTCTACACTTCCTCAAATTAGATTATCGTATTTGCCCACTATGGAAACCATTAAATTATGACATCAGTGGAAAACACCGAAGAATAAAGAATAAATATACATAATATATATCATATATAAATAAATTTCCATCATAATGGCCACCATGAGAGATGGTAAGAGGTAATTGAACAATCATCATTCCATGATGCGTTAGTTTCCCATCCAATGAAACATTGTGTTCTTCACCCATTAGATGGATGTGTCTATAAGTTTAGTTCTAATCCTTCTCATAACAACAACATAATGTATTTTGGATATTGTGGTTGTAACAAAAGAATGAAAAAAAAAGAGTTTAGGGGTTGGAAAAGTAAAATAAAAGAAAAAAATTTAAGAGAAAACATTACCATTAATTTGGGTAACTCCATTTGGTTTGAACCAAAGAACATATTAAAGTGACTTCATCCTGAAGTAATGATTTTAATAGGAATATAGGTATTTAGGTGGCTTAATTGGATAGAGTTTGGTCGAACCAAAAGGCTTGAGAGGTGTGTGGAATTGGATAGAAGTTGTTTGTTTTATAAAGGAGAGGAGGGGCTCTTTAGGAAAGTGTGATAATATTATTTTTTATATAATGATATTTGGTTTCTAATGGTCCAAAAATTATTAAAAACAAATATATGATGACTCATATCCGAAATATTATCATCAAATAAGAATTGGATAGGTTTTGGATGTCATCGTAATATTTATAATCTAATTTATTTAAATCTTTTATTAATGATGTAAATACCACATCATATTGTGTCATAAATAATTTATTTTATGTGATGTATAAAAATTATAAAACAAAATAACAAGATGTAGGAAATATTTTTATCTTTAAAATTAATATTTATTGATGAAAACTTAATTTATATAACTTTATATAAAAAATAATTTACCTAAAGAATATTGTTTATGTCATTTTTTACTTTACATTAAATTAATTAATCTAAAGTGTCATTATCTTTAATAAGTGGCTCCATGTGGTCCCAAAATAGACCCAAATATTCCCATATTCAGACATTACTCATCCAATAAGGTTGTGACAAGTGTTATGGAATTTTTTAATTATTATAATATTCTTTTTACCTTGAATTACCTTATTTACCTTTAATTGTGGTAAATAAAAGTCAAAAGCTACTATTGACCAAAAAATATGTTCATCTTATTGAACCAAATTTTAATTAATGATAAAAACCAAGTATTTCATATTTTAAAAATTCAAATCAAGGAAGCGGTAAAATTTCATTTAAATGAGAATATCAGTATTTTACCTCATACTAAGTGGTTTCACTATTCATAAAAATTTTATGTTTTTCAGAAAAGTACCAAAATTTCAGCATACGCTATATTTGATATTCAGAATTCAAATATGATATCCATTTTTCCAAATTATAAAAAGAGATGTGTAATTAATTAATTTTAAAATTAATTCCCGTTATCAAAACAAAAATCTTGTGTTTGAGAAACTGTAACTATCTAATGATTGATACTTGTTTATGTCAAATATCAAAGTGAAATTATTTAAAATGACCAATATTGTATTAAATGGTAAAAATATATTCTAATTAAACTTCAAAACCAATTAAAAAGATATATTAACCATATAAATAAATTATATTAAAAGGGACTTTTGAATTAAAATACAATATTTTTCACAATTCATTAAAAATTGAACTTTATCAGAAAAATACCAAAAAATTATCCTAAGTATAATTTAATGTCCCCATAATAAATAAGGATTTTATTTGGTCAATTAGAATGTATTAAAGTGACAAAAACTATATTTAATGATGGTACTCAATTAAAAGGCACTAAATCGATCTTTTAATGTAAATTATGTTTAAAATTACATTCATTCACATTTTAAGCCTCTTACATTTATTGGATAAATGTAAATATATTTAACAAACATGTATCATAATATTATATTTAGTTTTTTTCTTTCCCGCTAATACAACAACAATGAGTTAACTATAATTTAAAATAATATTATTATATTATTAGTGTGCAACTTAAGATTTCAATGAAACCTGTTGTTGTGTATCGGGTACGCTATCGAACTTAGTAACCCCTTTAAAGTAAAAGTAATATTTATTTCACAAATATTAATAAATATGAAAATTTCATATTCTTCATTAATCTAGGATGTTACATCCTTCCCCCCTTTTGGGAATTGTGTCCTCACAATTTTATAATTGGGCTTGGGATCTTCATTGAAATCATGACATTGAAAACAAGATTCAATAAAACTATCACATTAAAATAAGGGAAGAGAATTAAAAAGGTTACCTGAGACAACAGAAACAAGGATTCAATGAAAACATGGATATGGAGGAGATAAAAATCCATCAAGTTCTAATGGATAGTGTTAGAAAAAATATTTAGGAGAAAGTAAACAACTAGAAATCACAAACTTGTTATGGGTTAAACGGTCATTGTTTCCTTAGTAGGAAAAGTTAAAAGACAAGGTTTTTGTTTTATCCTACTTATCATTGAGTAATTTATTTATGATATTAACTAAAATCATACTTAAATATACTTACATGTCATGTGGACATTCATCATTAACTAGATTTCTAACACAAACTCAAATTTTCTCTAAACGATGAGTATTTAAAAAGAATTTTTTTTCACATTAAGAGAAATATAATCAACTTTTAAGGAATAAATTATTCCAAAAAAGATGAATTATAAATTTCCCATATCTGTAGACCTTAACCAAAACCAAAAAATTTAGCACCAGATCAGATAATATCGAAAAAGGATAATCTTTTAAAAAAATAAAAACTACTCTTAATCTCTAAATTTTGTCATAAAAAATCAATGTTCAACAAAGACCATCAAAAAAACAGATGTCCATAAAATTATTCAAATTAATCCAAAGTAATATTGAAACACAAATCTCAAAAGGATCTAATCTCATATTCTTCCAAGATAAATCTTAACATTTATATCAAAATTACATCAGTTACTCTTAATGTCACATGTTGAAATGTAATTACCCTAATCAGATATCCTCCATGATAGGATAATCATTTCCATAGATAACCCAAAATAAACATAGTATTGATTCATAAAATTATCTATCTAAATGGAATTAGTCATAAAAACCATGTACATTACCTAGTCTAGTGGTAGGAGATAAATACCAGTTTCACTTTGGTTGTGGGTTTGATTCCTACAGCATTGTCCGACGAGACTGGTTTTCCTGCGATCCATGTGTTTTCCTTTTTTCAAAAACTATATAATTTTATAGAATTCCCAAAAAGAGAAAAAAAATTCCAAAATAACCATATCCTGTTTTCAAAGATCATACTAACCCAAATTGTTCGTTATACTATATCAACAAAAGAAATGATAATTATTCCTTGGATAAAATTTTCATTTATCAAACATCAGGGTCAAAACAATATAAAATGATTTCTAATGTAATTCCCATCATGAAAAGAGCCTTAATACTTTTAAGCATTTCACTATCCTAAAATCTACGATAACAATTGAATCCCATATATGTTGACTTCTTACTAATTCTATAGTTTCATTATCCATTATCCATTCCTTTCAAAATTATTCTGAAATAATTCATTCCTACATACAAAATATTGAATCATATTATATGATTCAATAATGTCAAAACATATTTTATGAAATAATCCATACCTTTAATTAGACATTATCATTTTATTAATCCATAATCGAAATAGCATTATGAATTGGAAAACAAATATTTTTACAATCCCGGAGATCCCATTCAAGAAAAATATTCGTAGGACATGTGTTTATTTAATTACCATGTACAAAACATTTGAAACATTCAATTGATCCCTCAAGAAGATCTTATTTCCCTTTCATAGAGTCAAGTAGATGCTTCCTTTTTCAATTGTAGTTTCTTGATTTATGACCTTCATTTCCACATCTATTACATCTTCTTGTCCCTTTGTAACATTTTCCTAGCTGTTTCTTTCCACATCATTGAAACATTTTTTTAAACACACATACTTTTATGATTTTTACCTAAACATCTGTGGGGATTTGTTTCTTGCATATACAATGCCTTATATAAATCACCAAGGATCATGTGGTCAATCATGACTCCAGATAGTTGGTTAAGAATAACTACAAGAGTTCTCATTATAGCTCTTGTTTCATTCAAATGCTCATTCATCAGAAGGTCATAGTTTTTTGCACATTCGTTTTATATTTTATGCCTGCTAGGTCCAACCATTGACGAAAACCAAATAGGTAAGTTTGATTATATCAGTAAAATAATATTATAATATCTTATGAGGAGGGTAAATACTAAGATATACTTATTCATGTTATCATAAACTCATTCACTTTATCTTAAATAACCATGACTATTTCTAAAATCCAAACCATCATGGTAATTTTACTTATGCTTAAAGAATACCCTAACCTCTAAAGTTATCTAAACTGACCATTGATACTAACTATAAGGACATGACCTTAAACATTACATAATATATAATTAAATAAATATTTAACATTGAGGATATTTTCTGGATTATAGTTTTAGAGAAATAGGCATAATAATTACGTTACAACTTAAATATTACATGTAGACACTACTACTCAGTATCCATTTTTTCATAAAATAAATACACTATAAGAAACATGTCTAGTTCTATGTTTTAGATATCATGACTTTTCCATGATCCCATCCTTGCCCTATTTATCTCTAAGTCCGATGGAAAACATTTCAAAAACTACAGATGAGCATAAAATTCTCTGTAAGGGTTATAAAATAAGGAAGGAAACCATTAGCCTATCAATAAGCACAAATAAATGAAACTATATTTTTCAGACATAACATACCTTACGAAAACATAAGATTTATGAATAACACAATGAAATCCAAAATCATAGAGGTTACTTATTGAATCCATATCAAACATACATTGTAGATATCACAAATACTTAGGGGGTTACACAAGTAATACCCATCAGAGAATATTCCCTAAATCTCTTAGGAGAAACATCAGGTTTAGCACTATCACGTTACCCAATGCATTGGAGAGCTATATCGTGCTCACTCACCCTAGGTTTATCACGGAAACTCCTCTATACATAAACAATGACAAATAACCATAACATAATCATAACATATAACATAATTATAATGTAATGATAAAATTTCCACATTCCAATATATCAAATCAAGATATTGAAATAAAAAATGCTTTATTAAATCATTTTCAAAACCCTTTAAAATAAGATTTTTGAATCAAACTGTCACATACCACTAAGAAGATTTTAAATGAATTATCAATTGAAAATATTAATATCCATATAAATAAATCCTAAAACCCATTTTGAAAAAATTAACATTAATGAGAAATATATAGAAGAATAAATCTTTTAAACATTTAAAATGATATATAATTAAATAGTTTTTCTATCAAAAAGTGAGACGCTTGAATACAAATAATTGAGGAATAAAATTTAATCAAGACATTATAATATCATGATAATAAAGGTATTAATGATATAATATGTCAAAGGACAGTATATACACCATATAAAAGATAATTGGTGCATAACAACAATGAAGTCGCAATGGAAATGGAAATTGAGATGAAATCATTTATAAAGATGGTATCATTAAATTAAAGATTAATCAATCACATAATTATGTGTGAAAAATATAAATATACCCAAAATAAGTGTATATTAAGTTTAAAACAATCATAGATCATTCACACATATTCATAGGATGACATATTCTTTAAGTACAAGTTGAACCTAAATAATTGAAATTAGTTAAGAAGTTCCCTTGTAAAAATTTGACAGCCTAACGACGTCACATTAAAATTTATAAAATGATTTGATGAGATAAAAAGTGTATCTCATCAATTGGGAATATATTTTATATCAATAAAGATAGATAATAACATATACCAACATAATAAAATGTAAATTAAATTACATAACAAAAAATCAGTCTTTTAAAAAGAGGAGGGTGAAAGGTTCCCAGATAGATTTGTTAGCTTACAAAAAATACGCCACATGAAAGAAGTATCATAAAATGAATATGTAAATACCCAAAAATGAAATTATGTTACACAAGGAGTACCATAATGGGATGTATATACAACACAAAAGGAAATAGTGGAAAATATTCCATGAATCTCATACGAATAAAAATTCAGATTATACCCTTTTCCACGTTGCATTCAAATGATTTGTATGACCAAAAGATAATATCAACCACATGAATCACAAAATACCATTAATATAATGAGAATAATGATAATATATATCCAATGGAAGTACAAAATACACCACATGGAATGAATTAGTGGAGAACAATGGAAATATCACGGAATTGAATGTGATATTAGAAAATCCCGTACGTTGTGTCCAACTTGACTCGTTCGTTCTTTAATCTCTTGAATAATAGAATAATGTAAATTAATACTAGTTTAAGTACCTTTTTAATGTTTTTAATTCCTTTTATATTACTTATTACCATGGTAGAAACATTATGTAATCATTTATGTTAATAACGGTTGTTTTGTCGATATTTGGTACTAGAGTAAAAAAATGAAAACCTTATAATTACAAGTTGTTCATGTGGTAAGATGTCGATTAACCTCAGAATAATATTAATTATTTATATATCATATATAACATATATATCTAATATATACATGTATTTATAATAGTACATAACACTTAGAGGTAAGAAATAAAATGCACTGTTCCGGGAGACGGTAAGTCGTACGTACACATGAACGCTACTTCCATTTCTATTTCTTATTTTGATGGAATTAAAAACCTAATAATACATAGTTATATTATAATTACAGTATAATATCATATAATGTATTAATATCTCCATCCTTTATATGTTCCACATAAGGAATTAATGTGTCATATCACTTTGAGTGGGCAGTAGTCCGCACTTCCCCAAATTAGATTATCGTATTTACCCACAATGGAAACCAAAAAGGAATTCAAGAAATGGAAAATAAAAGAGAATATAAAAAAATAGACATAATATATATCATATATAATTAAATTTCCTTGATAATGGCCACCATGAGTGGTGGTAAGAGTTAATTGAACAATCATCGTTTCGTGAGGCGTTAGTTTTCTATCCAGAGAAAAATAATGTTCTTAACCCATTAGATGGAGGTGTGTGTAAGTGTATTTATAATCCTTATCATAAAAACATGCTAGTATATTTCAGAAACATGTTTTTTTACAAAATATTTATAAAAAAAATTCGGGGTTGGAGAAGTAAAATAACAATTTAAGAGAAACTGTTACCATTAATTTGCGTAACTCCATTAGGTTTGATCAAAGGACTTATTAAAGTGCCTCTTGCCTAAGGTAAGGCTTCTTAGGAGGAGGGGAGGGATGTAGGTAGCTTAATTTTTCAGAATTTGGATGATCCAAAAGTATTTATAGGTGTGTGGAATTGGTTAGAAATGGTCTTCTTTAATAAGGGAGGTGATGGGCTCTTTAGTAAAGTGTGATAATATTATTTTATTATATAAATATAATCGGTTTCTAGAAGTCCAAAAAGAACTAAAGTCAAATATATGATGACTAAAAGAAGAAATAATATCATACAATAGGAATTTAATAGGTTTTGGATGTTATTTTAATATTTATAATTTTATTTCTTTAAATATTTTATTAATGATGTAAATACTACATCATTATTGTGTCATAAATAATTAAATTTATGTGATGTATAAAATTATTAAAATATTACCATGATGTAGGAAATATTTTTAACTTAACAATAAATATTTATAGTTGAAAATATAATTTATATAACCCCATATAAAAATTAATTTACTAAAATAATTTCGTTATGTCATTTTTTCCTTCACATTAAATTAATTAATCTAAAGTGTCATTATCTTTCATAAGTGGCATCATGTGGTCCCAAAATATAAACAATGATGTATTTTCTCAGCCATTACTCATATAATAATGTTAGGACAAGTGTTAAGGTAATTTTTAATTATTATAATATCTATTTACCTTGATTTTATTTATTTACCTTTAACTCTAATAAATAAATGTCATAAGTTACTATTGACTGAAAATTATTTTCATCTTATTGAACAACATTTTACTCTTTGATATCATTCTAGTATGTCGGATTTTCTAAATTCAATTCATAGAAGCTGTAAAATTTCATTTAAATGAGAAAATATTTTTTTAACTACTACTAAGTGGTTTTACTAGTCAAAAAAATTGATGTTTTTCAGAAAAATACCCAAACTTTAGCCTAAGCTATATTTGATATTATGAATTAAAAAATGAGGTCTATATTACCAATTTCCAAAAACCAAAGTTTAATTAATTAATATTAAAATTATTTCCTGTTATCAAAACAAATAGTTTGTTTTAAAGAAACAATAATTATCAAAAGATTGATACCTGTTTATATCAAATTTCAATGTAAACTTAATTCTAATGACCAACATTGGATTAAGTGGTAAAAATATATTCCAATTAAACATTAATAACTATGAAAAATATAATCTAACAATATAAATAAATTATATTAAAAGGGGCTTTTAAATTAAAATATAATATTCTTCACAATTCGATTAAAATAGAACTTTATCATAAAATTACCAATAAAATTACCCAAAGTAAAATTTGATGTCCCAATTATAAAGAAGTATTTTATTTGGTGAATTAGAATATATTAAAGTGAAAAAAACTATATTTTAACAGGGTTCCCAATTAAATGGTGGTAAATCGACCTTTTAATGTAAATTATGCTTAAAATTAGATATATTCACATTTTAAGCCTCTAACATTTATTGGATAAATGTAAATACATTTAACAAAAACATTTATTATCATAATGTAGTTATTTTATTACATTCCCTCTAATATAACAACTAGGAGTTAACTACCATTTAAAATAATAATATAATATTATTAGTGTGCAACGTAATATTTTAATGAAACCCATTGTTGCGTATCAGGTACGCTATCGAACAAAGAAACCCCTTTAAAGTAAAATTAATATTTAATTAAGATATATTAATAAATTTGAAAATGTAATATACTTCATTTATCTGGGATGTTACAATATATTTATAAAAAAATTATAATTTTATTGATCACATTATAAAATAATGATTATAAAATTTTCAAGACATACAATCAAACAAAATATCTCATCCTAATTAGTACTCATAAAACATTGTAATGTGACCCTTATCCATTCACACGTAGCATATTTATGAAAAACCATTTTTCCCAATCAAACTTTCCACATTAAGATATAAAACAATATCAATAATATTATTTTTTATTGCACTTATTTTATTATTTTTCTTTTAAATCCTCCCATTGTTTTGCTTCATCAATAATCACCAGTTCTACAATCAAAGAAATATGAAATGAATACAATTTCATAAAAAATACTCAATGTTTGCAAAAAATTTAAAAATATCATTGTGGGTGTTATCGGCATTAATAAAAAATTTTCCAGGAAAAATTAAATTATCCTTTTCATGTATTTATTCATTAGTTTTTTTATTTTATTATTTCTTATTATTTTGTACAAATAAATTTTTTATAAGAATATTCTATGTTTTTAAAATATTTAATTCAATGTATTCATAAAATTCATCAGTAACATGTAATAATGTATATGATTTATTTTATATTTTTAATCCAATCCCATGTAATATATAAATAATTTTCCTTAGATTTTTGTTGTATTAATAGAAACTATTTCGATTGCATGTGTATCCAGGAAATATTCTTTCATCAGCACACACATTGATCATTCCAAAATTTTACATTTATTTATAATGTAATAGAGGATAACATATAACCTCAATATTTTAATGCAAGGGTTTCTTCCAAAACACAACCCATAATGAATATTGATCGAATTATGTCAATATGGACACCAATTAAGAATGTAGAAGACCACTACTTTTTCTGGTAACCAAATTAATTTTTAAATATAAATCATTAATGAAATGATCAATCCAATTTATGAAAAAACTAAATACATTTACTCAACTATTTTAATTCATTGGTTGGGTAAATGGGGAACTGATTTCAAGCTTTATATCCTATTTGACAATATATTAATAGCTATAATAATTTTATATCGGATCCCTTTTTGAACCAAAATATTTTGATAACACATCTCTTTTGATTCTTAAAAATCCCATTGAGGTGATTTATTCTCTTATGGTGTTAGGATTTTCATATTATGTTTCAATTTTTGAGCATTTCCTAATATAGATTCTATGTATTCATTATATCTATATGTTGGACTACCTTATCAATTAAACATTTACCAAAATATCTAATACTCATAATCAATAATTTCTTTTCATTATTTTTACTTAATAAACATGATATTTTTTCATTAGAAATTTTTTATATGTTTCATTTTGTTTATTTCACCTTAGTGATGATTATTTCACAATATAATTTCATTATTTCACTCCCATACACATAAATCAATCATCTCATTACCATTTTAATAATGACCTGAAATAGAAGAATGTTTCTTTCACTTGCACATCATAAATTTGATAAACATTATATCAATGTTTTACTGACCATTCACATTACATAAAAATAATTTGAATTTATATTATAGAAAAATTTCAAATGGAATAGATCCTCAATCATATAATTTGATATTATTAATGTGGTTTTTTTCAGTCATTATATGAGAAACCAATATCACGTACCAAAATATTTTTACTTTTTTAAATATTGTATTTAACCTCACTAAAGATAAATTCTATTTATTTATAACTCTAATTAATAGATTTAGAATTATATTTTTCAATGTATAAAGTCTATTATAATAGTAAAAAACAATTTTGGATTGTCATAGTTGATCCAACATTACATATGATTCATCATGAAAATCATAATAATTACGTAATTATAGATTCTATTTTGGATGTTGATTTATCTAGTATATTGAAACATTTGAATGAATATTCATCGATTCCAAGCCTATTATTGATTGGCTATGTGAAAATTATAACAACACACATATCCTTTGTGACAATGGACACAACAAAACAACTGTTTTATTAACCCTAACTCTAGTAACCGAAATTTTCTATCTACATAATGCATCATTCATTAGATATATGAAATATAATCCAAAAAAACATAATAGTTTTTTATTCATGGTAAACAAGAAAAATACATGAATATTATATTTTATTGGAAAATAAAATTTACCACATATTTTTTTCCACAGTATCATTTTTCAACCGTGAATGTCATTATATATAATGCATTACAAACTTCATCCATTATTGTGAATGGAAACAAAATAAGGGTGATGTCAAATTCTCAGTAAGACTAAACATGAAAATTAATAATTGAATACCATCAATGAGAATAATAAGTGTTCATGTGTATGGAGACATAATTATAGTTTGAGATCAAATACTAAAAGAATTTCGACCCATATTAACCTAAATCATCAATCGTGAAACATTAAATATGGATTTAATAAAGAAAAATTTTATTTGAATAAATTTTCATGATCTATATGATATTAATGTTGATCATAAGAATCATTATAATCTTATATTAATCATTAAATAACTCGTGTTGGTATCATGTAATATTATATTCATAAACCCCAATAACTGTTATATTTGGAATAAACATATATCCAAATTCTAATTTAATAATATCAAAAACATTATCAATAAACAATTCATTAGAGTTCTGTCTTGGGGAACTGATTTTCTCTGCTATATCAGAAACACCTGACGCTATCACGGTGCACCTATTATATAAACGATAACAGTCTAACACGAAGATATTTAGGAAACCCATTTTATAATATAGAATAGGTTCACCAAGAACTATCTGGGTTCACACATCATATAAATATTTCCAAGAAATATAAATAAAATTCATTTATATTAAAATTCACAATAAAACTCATATTTATAGCCATTATTCAATTCATAACATGATTAAACTATGGAAAAGAAAAATGTATTACAATCATATTTTCATGATAAACTATATTGTGAATTTATAATAATGTAAATTATTATACTAATCCTTATAATTTTAGATATTAAATCAAAGTATTCCACTTTACAAGGATAATGAATTAGAATGATCGTCTGGAACATTTCTTGAGAAATATTTTATTTTATTTTATAAAACAATTTTTTGAATAAATATCATTTATAAAACACAGTAAACATGAAAAATTAAAAATAAGTCCTGAAAAATAGTAAATTTCTTGCATGTATAATTTTTATCATGGAATAAATATTAACAAAAACGATTTCTTTCACATTTTTTGTAAATGCCAAATGCGCATTGTTTGAAAAATAACATGAGGATTACTTTATAACCGAATTTTATAAAGTCAAAAATGGGTAAAAATTTATATTATAACAATTCAAATGATGTTAATATAATCATTAAAAACATGTTTATAAATCACAATTTTGGAAGAAGATGTGTTTTTGACCTAATAGAAATATAAAATTAATTTTTTTATAATACCATTATTGCAATTATTTTAACTGAAAAAGAGAGAAAATGGTATTATTAACTGAAAATATTCATAAAAACCTATTTTAAACGAAAATAATGATAATTATTGAGAGACATATAATAATATTCCATCATTTGAAACTTATTTACAAAAAACTTGACAAACTAAGAGATTTTAACATAAACCCATTAATGCTTTGGTAACTCTTAAATCATATTGAAAATGGATAAATAAAGTTCCAGGAAACAAAAAATAACTCAAGAATAAATAATTTCAGGATATGATAGTTCAGGGGATCTGTATATAAACAAAATGAAGAAAAATGGGTGCATAAAATGACATAAGATTAAAAGAGGGAAAACTGAGACAAAAATATTCAGCCACATTAATTATATATTAGATAATAACACAAAATAAATAAAAAAATAAAATAAAATTTTAAACAACATAAAATTAAAATGAATCTTGATATGTCATGTAAAAGGGGTACTATATTCACAACACAAATGAAATGAGTGGTGAATATGCACATGTATCCCATAAATAAAAGAGAGATTATATATATCATACCTTAAGCATGAACTTCATTCATACACATTCATACCTCATGTATAATAAAAATATTTTTCTTATACATAAATTAAAGGATCCAATTTTATATATCATAGTGTAAATTATTTAATAATAACCATAATCTATGCATCTATTACAAATTCCGTGTTAAAATCACATTTTAGTGAAAAAAATTTATTTTTTTAAGTTTTAATTTGTTATTTCTAGTCCCTCAACATTGATTATTTTTCCATCGTATCTATAATAATAAAAATTAAATTATTATCATATTTATATATAAATATTTCTTTTACTATCAATCATTATTTTTATTTATGAAATAATGTTCATTATGATCATGGAGATGGTTAGTTGTACGTACACAAGGATAACGTTTCATTTTAAAATGTTAAATAAATATGGGTAAAGTTTTATAATATCAACATAAAATGATTATAATATAATAAACACCATAATTATTCTTGAAATATACATATTAATTCATGCATTAGGTTTGGTGATGAAATTATATATACATTGCTTCATGCAGGTGGTTATCAACATATACTTGAAAGAATTTATCATCATTCAGGGAGTCAAACGTTAGGATATAAATGGATATATTATCTATTTAAAATGATATTTTATTATTTGAGAATCGAAATTATTTCATTTATATCTTATATTCATATTTATCTATCCTTATTATATTTCACATAAAGTGTTGGTGAAAATGAATAACATCACTTCACGAGTCTATAGTCCACTGTACACATGAATGATATTATCATATCCTCTACATAATAGATAGTTAAAAAGGATTATATGATATAATTACAATACATTTTTAATTTTTTTTAAATGAAATGAAATTTTCCCATATATTTTAATATATTATTATATTTTTTACACATGGAACCAGGTGCTAAGACAACATGTTATTATGAGGTTGGTCTGCCTGAAATTAATTTTTGAGATATGTTAAATATACAAATACAAACACTTTTAGTTTTCTTAAAAAGTGGGGAATAACTCCTAAAGAAGGTCCTGTATTAGAATTAAGTGAGAACAATTGATATTGTATTCAATTTTTAGAATAGTTATGATCTACCATTTGTTTTTTTAGGGGTTACTGAAAAACCAGTCACATGTGTGAAATAAAAAAAATATTTATTTATTTTATTTTTTATTGACACATCAACCTATTCCATATATTTAAACATATATACTACAGAACCCTAGGGTTTTCATTATAAACTAGGGAATGAGTGGAACTGTTAAATATGACTGATATAAGGATTGCTGAAAGATAACATCTGACCATATCAGATTGAGGATAATTTGTCAGCTGATTTCTTATATATCACCAATAAAAAAAATAATTGAAAATTCATCATCAATGATCTATAAAACACTATATATGACGTTTGTAATATATTTCTATATCATGTTACTTATTCCAAGTCGAACACATATTAATTATATAAATAATAATTGACTCAAGCATTGATGGTTGATTTATATATGTTTAATTAAAATAGTATTTGATTATTTCCTCTTCATTCTTCAAGAGAGAAGATAATGGATCGAGTTTTAATGAACAATTAATTGGATATTTCCTCTTAGCATATTGATTATGTATTTTACCCACATTTCTTTTTTTGTTCATCATTTTTATTTTAATTATATTGATGTTCGATCAATACATGTTATTTTATCATTGCCCGACCATTCTTTAGTGAAAACATATCAATAAAGTAGTTGATATTCATGATCAAGGGTTTGATTGAGTTGAAAAATAGAATATGATCTAGGGAGGATCTGAATGGATTAGGGATTATTAGTCATCATTTATTTAAATATTTTTATATAGATGGTTCATATGGTAATTTCCTATGATAATTGAAAGACTATAATCAAAATATCTTGTGAAAGGAATGCCATCCAACCATATATCAGCTATTTTTAGTGATTTTGGTGGTGGTGATGATGTGGTGGAAAAATGGATGATGTACTAAGGGTATTTGGAAATCCAAGGATAGAAGTCTGGAAATCAAGACACACACACAGTATTGGACACCCCTAGATTCAATGTTATAGTTTCCTTCAAAGTTTAATACCACACACTATTTAACCATATCACATGCAGTGTGAATCATGTCAGGTATATTGGAATTTGACATAGCAGTCACATGTGTGTGATAGGAATATATAATCAATCACATTCAGAGTACACATACAAGATAAAGTGTACATATACATGACTATGTGGAACAAGAAGAGTGTAATTCATTCTCTAAATGCAATGTAATGTTCTTTTAATTCCAGGTATATGGAGTTTTTAATTCCATGTGGGGAATCACTACTAGGGTAGACATGGGTTTGGATAGAAACAACTTGAATCCCTATTACATGTTAAATACATACTATTAAGGGTGTTTGGAGTCCTTCGTTTATTTTGTTTAGACTACAATATATTGATTGTGTCCCCTTGGTCAATACACTAAAGGGTAATGTTCAGAATAATATCCCAGTCTTTGGATTATGTTCCCCTCAATAGGACAAGTCTCTTATATAGTTTTAGGTCTCCCTCTATGAGATCTGAGATTGATCTTCAATCATAATGTACTATAAGTGTGGTTTTTGGAATCAGTGTGACCTCCATGGTTATGGAGTTAATACTCCATTAATCATGACATATTACTAGGGTTTGTGGAATTATTTATGTTAGATCCCAACCATGATGGTTATCCTGAATAGGTTTTTGGTTTCCCCCAGTAGTCTAGGGTGCGATCCCCTATCTACATTTCTGGTTTTTTTGAGACAAATGAGATTTACTATGAGGGGACATATGATTTAGACATATTGGATGAGTGTCTCAGATGATGAAATTGATAATGTAGTGTATTATACTGGAATGAGAATTGCATTGATCTAAATGTTATCATTAATGATTTTTTCAGACCTCTGAGATGTGAGGTGTCCTTAATTTGTATATATTATCTTTTTAATAATTTATTTATATATCCCACATAAGAGATATTGATTCATGTTGATTGGTGTTTAGTGTTTTTGTTTTCAACTTCTATATATCATTGTACTCATACCTATATGTGGTTTACCCCTACATTTCTAGTATTGTATAGAAAAAAACTATTTGCGGTGTCTTGGGAGGACAAGGAGCTGTTGGGGAATATAATGAGTTAGATAGACTAAGGTTTTTTCAAAGATGTATAATTTTATATTAGTCCTCAACTTATGACATGTTTGAGTCTATGTAATTTTTCATTGATCTTGTATATAGAACTATTAAATTTTTTAGTACCTTACTATATTACTGTAATTATGGGATCATATATTTATACAATAACTGGTATTAGTTTTTTTACATTTGTACAATGTTTGGGAAAGGATTTGTATATGTGTGTGTGGACATATTAAGATAATGACTCCCACATGTCTGATATGCCTTCATGGTACATCTTTCAATCCCTTGGAATATTGGAGGAGTACTAGCAGTATTCATGGTTCGAGATCCATTTAGATGGGTTGTGAAAAAGTGGTATCGTAGGTTTTAATACCTTGGTTCTAGTGTTTTTTATATTAGTCTATTTTTAGAGGAAAATGTGTTACGTATTGTGAGCTCAGCATTCCGGGCACAGACTCTAGTTTTTGTCTGACGGTCGATGTATCCGTACACCCTGACTCATATAATCTTTTGTTATAATGGGTTCGTGTATAAAATTGTTATATGGAAAAAATAGGTATTTTCATAATTCATGAATGGGTTTTTATTTCAATTTAATTATATATTATTCTCCCCATATATAATTATTGACTGTGGTACACATTTTTTACATCAGGATACATCAATGAAAATAGGAAGAACAGATTCCACTGCATGATTACTAAGAGGATCCTATGAGTGAGGAGGCTTTATTAAATGTATATGTACTGGATATTGTACCTATGAGTTGTTTACCAACTAAAAACTATTTGAGTTGACGTTAGAACCTGTGGTTCCAGTAGAGGATGCACACATTCTAGGTGCACTACATGAATTTCACAGGAGAGAACTTCCAGGTTTTAGGGTGAGATAGAACCCATGTGTCATATGAAAATATATAGGTAGTCACTTATGTTTTTATCCATGTGAGGATTCCTTCATATCATTTTTTGGTAATTGAAATGAGTCTTATTCCATGTTATATATGGGAATTATGGGGTTTTGTGACTCATTTACCTGAAGATCCAACTCTATCTAGGTCACTCATCAAGTATATCTTCAGGGATGGATTTTATCGAACAATGTTGATATTATTTAACATATATGAGCCACTAAATTAGCAGTATCATAGTTTTACAATTGTGAGGTATTTATTTAGTTATTTTTATCAATCATAATATCCATATGATATGGTACAAGATATATTCATCAATGTTCTATCATTTGAGTTGTTATTATGCCATGAAATTAAGGCTTCTACAATATCTCTTTTTCATTTCACATATATTTTACAAAATTAGAGCTACAAACTAGTGTATTGATTCGTGGCAGTGCATAACAAACAGTGTCTCCTAGTAGTGGCCATCGAAGAGCTGATACCTCAAAGAAAGTAATTCCATTGTAGTCATAGTAATTTAGTTGTTATTTAATTTTATAATGATAATATCGTGTCATAGGATCAATGGTGAAGGGATCTTAGTATGTCATTATTCAGCCACATAAGAGCTGTTTATTCTCTTGTGATGTTAGGTGAAACATTATATGGGATTCCAGAACATGTCACAAGGATGATCATGAGATAATCAAGGGAACAATGAGCTAGAGATAGTTATATTAAAAGGTTGTTACATAGTGTATAATATTTATAAGAGGGTATGATAGTGTAGTAGTAGGTGGTCAGATGTTTGATATGTTACCAAAACAAAACCATAGTGGTCTACACATGGCTTAAGGAGCTGATAGTGAAGGATGAGGAAAACTATAGGATATGGAATCTTATGGACCTGATGCTCTAGGGAAGACACAATGAATGATATTTATATTTTAAACATTGTTGGCAGTATTCATAGACCTAATTTTGAGTCATTATATTATTTCCACTTTTTTAGATTTAGATATAGATACTCTTGTTTTTCCTTTCTCTCAATCTATACACACGTAGACTCTGACTAAAGGATTCATTAATATTTCCCTTTGTATGATTGTGTGATTAGACACCTGGAGAGAAGATATTTGTATTGGTTCCTCTCTTAGTGGTGACTATGTATTATTTGTTAATTTTGGGTTTGGAATGGTTATACACTATTCATAACAAAATTGACCATTTTTGGTAGAGGATGCAGTGTATCAACAGAGACGGGGGGGCATTTTCCATTATGGGTGAAAAGGAATACCTGGTGAAGCATGGTTAGACTTGAAATAGGATAGTGCATCATATTTCTCACTAGTTAGATACGATGACTATTGGATTAGTGGATGATATGGGATAATAGATCCTTAATGTCATGGAGGAGTATGAGGTTGTCTTACCTATGGATTTTTTCAGATTAACTCCCTTTCAAGAGCTATAATTTTTCATTGGCATGCACCATTGCACATCCTGGGTAGCTAAACTAGTATATTTGATGTCTCTTATAGAGCTTCATTATATTAGGGTGCAGTTTGAGAAAATATATGATAAGTTATTTTTGATACACCATGTTTATCCTAGGGTATCCCCAATGTTGGTTTCTAATAATGAAATGTGATCTTGATGTTACGTGTGGATTATCTGATAGTGAAAAATGTGATCTTAATCAATAAGATTACACTATTTAGGATGAATTATCCATTTGATCATTTGGGGATGGTGATATGGTTTTGGAATATTTACCTCAAGTCATGCTATCACCATTTGTTATTATGTGATGAGAATATACTCAAGAAGACATTCAGATATTGTTGTTTTCAATAAGTGTACTTGGTAATTCCCTTCACCTTGAATAATGCTCCACCTGTATTTATGAGAATCATTATCCATATCATTAAAACATTCATAGATGAGTTTTTGGTTGTCCTTATCCATAATATATTACTATAATAAATTTCCTATGTGGAGAACATGAGACACTAGAAGATGATCTTGTACACACTTCGGAAGCATCATATTTAGAATAAGACCTCATGTGTCAATATAAGATTGGAGAGGTCCACTTACATGGATACATTATCTCATATGTATTTGTGGTAGTGGAATATATAATGGATAAAGTGGATCTAGCTTGTTATCCACTCAAGAGTGTTACCAATGTATGAAGTATCCAAAAAATCCTAAAACGTCAAAAAAATTCCCATTATGGATGAATTAAATGTCTAATAAAATGTTATGGATATAGAAAAAACATGAAATTATTTGGTTTCACTACATCGTATTAGAATTAATATACCATTATGAATATTTATAATTAATAATATTGTCTTCAAACAACGATCATATCATTAGTATGAATATACGTTTTTTACAGATCTAATTAATAAATACAATGGAATTGATGGAATTAACTATTTGGATTGTACCATATGAAGACCATTTATTTATCTAAAAGGGTAGATAGAATCACTAGAATATTCTCTTCACCATTAACATGATGATATCTAATGTCTAATGCAGAAGCTAAACCATTTAGGGGGGAGTTGAAGCTTATCCTAATCACAACCCAATCCATGTTCGCCGAACCACCCCATTAATGTATCACTGTTACGCACCTTATCCATAGGGGCTTTTATAGTGAAATTAATGGGATATTTATCCTGTCTCTCAAAATATTAATATTTAAATTATTTTTAATAAAATAATTGATATTTTTACTTATGAATTTTTATTATTTTATAATTTATTTATAATAAAACATATATTGAATTTTTGGATAATATGCCATTGAAATCAAGGCTTTAAATTTTATAAATAATAGTACTTTTTAAAATTTAATAATAATTTAATAAAATATTATTACTATAATCTTTTTATTAAATTTAAATAATCATATAATTTTTATGATGTCCTACATAAATTTTGTATGGGTTCAAAAAAGGTTATTGTCAAAAAACCCAGCATTTCTCAACAATGGTATATTATTATTTTAAACGTGATAATTCACATATTTAGAAAAAAATTATAAAATATATATTATTTTTTAAATCATATTTTCAAAATTATCCAATGGGGAATGATTCAATGTTCTCTGAGATAGACGAAATTTCATGTAATAATTATATGTGGTTTAAATATATATGGTGTATTATGACATTATAGTGATATATAAATGATGTAATAAATACTAAAAAGTAAATCCGTGAAAAAATATGTGTTTTCCGTTTAGTTTAATTAAATATTAATGTTATTTTATTTACTTTATAATTAACATATTAATTTTCTAAACTGAATGATATATTTTACAATATTAAAATCATCAATTTATAAATATGACTCACTTCCACATTAGCAAGGTTTTTATATTAATAGGCGTGTACCATTGATAAATAAAATAAGTAAAACTACCCCTCTATGTTAGAGACAATTTTATAAATAAATGGGAATGTTTAAGATTTATGTTAATTTATTATATATATTCTAAAAACTGTGTTTTCAGAAATAATAAATATAACCCTACTCATTTCAAGTATAGTCCTGCCCATGATCCCATTATTCTTGAATCAAAAACCATGTAGAACGTGATTAATATATCCTTCCTTCTCAATAATACTCAAGAGGTTCCGTGAATATCTTAATAAGATCCTACCAAGAGGTTAGTGTAACCCTCTCAATGTAATGTGTCCACTCCTTCCCCTCTTTATTCATGTTTCTTCATTATAATATGTATTTTATCTCCAATTACTAAAGATAGATATATTCATACATGTCCACATAAATATCCTTTTTATATTTATATTATGAGATACCACTTCCACTATAATTAAACTCTTCCATGAACATTTTACACACCTATTATGGTATCCAAGATTCACCATGATATTCCATGCCAAAAAAATTGTTTATTGAATAACTATACCCTTTTCATATAATGGGTGTTCACCTTATAAAATTTATACTTATTTTATTAGATACATGCATGTATTTATTATACACTTCTTTATTATGGAATAAATATTGATGTGAAATTCCCTTTTTATGTAATATTTAGAGCACTTGAGCATAAAAATGAAATGAAAATGATAGGTTCACTCATAATAATATAGTGCTCTAATGGATTGGGTAATGTTTTAGTTTGATGGGACATCATGCAAGATTTTTGTGACTAATCCTAATCTATCATGATCTTTTTCCCATAATGATTATTTTATATATATCCTTGAAATATGTTTGTGATGCAATGTTTTATATTATTACAATGTTTCACATTATACCTTTATGTTATAATGTAATTACATTACTCATTATCCGTGTTTATGATTCTCACCCCTTTTATGTTTCATTGATATTCTAATTTGCTAAAATGTATTACATTATTTGGTATATAATATTTTTCCCCTTACTAGTCTTTACATCTCACCCCTTTCTAACATTTTACCATGGTTATACCATTAAATATTAAGTATGGGAAAATAATAAGATAATTCTATAGAATATTTAAATAAATATGTATAATTTCCTCTTTTATGTTCATATGTTTTTTTACCAAATTCCTAATGTTTCTAGGCATTTCAATCAGATGGGTTGTATATTTTGTAATATTATTTAATAAATTATGAATGAATGTTTAATAAAGACAAGGATTTTCATAGTTTGTATCAAAGAAAAACTATAGTTACTTTTTGGATCAGGATTGGAAAAATCTAAAAAATAAACATCGGGATAAAACCAATTATATGTGGACATACTTATGTTTTGGTAATGTATATAATATGTTTTTTATAAATAAAATATGTCCATATCAAGATACAACAAATTGATGTGTCTCTTAAATAGATTTAAATAGATTTAAATCCTAAAAAAGGTGTTGAGAAAGATTTTATTGCAAATTAGTTTATGGAAAGCCAATGTCTCGTTTGTGGATTATTATTTATAATTATAATATCATGTCGAACCTAAGATAGCTCTATCATTAATCTGAGCTCCCTGACCAAGCGTCAATCCTTTAACCATGTCCAGAACAATTGTTTTATCATCCCCAAATCTCGATATTACAATCAATGGGATCATACAATGTATAATCTATCCCAAAATGTTATTCACAAATATACTATGAAACACTAAAATAACTATACTAAAAGTATAAATTAAAAACTCCCCACCATAATACTTCTCATCTATGTGATGTATCTATTGTCTTATATAGACATCTCCCAACCAATCATTTAATAATTAAATGTTCAATGACCTTGTTTATTTCTCCAATTCCCAACTCATATCCTTGTTTCAACCTACTATGAAGGTTCCCTAATATCAAAAACTCAGGGCAATGACCTTTATCCAAAACTAGAAAACATAGATGGATATTACTCGCAACAATAATTTTTGAACCCCTAATGGTGTTTACATTTGGAAAAACATAGCATATAGTCACTACTAAAAATTTATATTTATGTGATATGGAATTAGCCACAAACGTCTATAAAAAATGCCATTTGTGTCAGAAGTCCTTCACCAAAGAAAAGTGAAAAAAATAGATTTTCAAATGTAGTTATTTGTGATAGATCTTTAAAAATAGAATTTAATTTCCACAAATAAAGCATTCATATCAAATGGTTTCTACAATTTTTAACATTATTTAATGTTGATTTTTTATAGCAATTGATATTATTTGTGATAAACATTTCATCTATTGAAAATATTAAAATATGTTTTATAAAAAATCAAAAAATAAAATTATAAAATATATTTTTTTTAGAAGAAAATTAAAATATTAAAAAGTTTAAAATTAATTGTTAATATTAAATAATGAAAAAATTAAAAAAATTATAAAAATAAATAAACTATAATAATTTAAAAAAATTAAAAATTTCAAAAATTTGAAAATATTTAAAATATTTATAGAAAATTTATAATAACTAAAAAATGTAAAACATAAATAATGAATGAACATCATTTGAAACACAATATGTTCTTCACTATAAATAAAAAAAGTTTCATAGAACATCACATAGAATTCATTGATGTCTCAGCGAAGAGGATTGGTTAAATGATGATGGGGAGAAAACTGCATACAATCTCCACATGCACGATATAATATATACTCTAACATCTACCCATATAAATGACTATTTTTCAAGCTTCCCCTCACCTCTCTCTCTCTAAATCCACAATAACAACTCATCGGGATCTCCCAATTTCTCTACATACAATTAAATACACAATGTCATTAGAAATGACTCTCCATGTGATCACATTAATCTCATAGATTCCATAATAACTTATAGCTGCCAGTTATGAACTAATTACAATCACTCTGCCTTTATCGACACCATGAAATGTCACCTATATCCAAGCCCCTCATCGAATCCTGGATCACCAGTGTCGTACTGTTCTCTATCTTCTAGAGTATCCCATGAATGATAAGTCACAACCTCATAAAATTTCATTAAATATAACTATAAATTAAAATTACCAATAATTTAATATATGTTATTTTAAAAAAAAATAGTACCCTTAATATAGATATATTGGGGTCCTAAAACATCTCATACACTGTAAAGACCCGCAAATTTCAAGGAAATTTTTTTCTTAATTTTCTTTGGAATTTTACAAGAACGCAGCTTCAGACGGCACCTGATTCCGAGGCCCGGTGTGCCCGGAATCAATTTCCGAAGTTTGGCTCGGGTACGTTCAGTGAACGGACGAGCGGGTTTTTCTATCTTTTGAACCGGTGCCCGGAATCGAATTCTGAGGGCACCGATGAAATCGCAGCGCCGGTATTTGCTTAGAAACGCCTCTTCCGGAGTTGCGTTTGCTCAGACGTGGTTTTTAAATTTTACGGCTTTAAGTCAGAAATAAAATAAAGTTTGTGCGACAACTTTATTTTATTTCACTTAAGCTGCTTGGAAGCCACTTGAAGTCACTTAAAGACGGCTTGAACTGAGTTGAACTGGATAGGATGCTATCCAGAAATATCCTACCCCCTTTGGTAGGATATTTGTGCGGTGGGACCCGCACGAGCCCCGCCGTTTCTTTCGCTAAGTAACGCACCCGCGAAAACCCGTCAAAGTAACTGAAAAGTCAACCGACGCGTTTTCTTTAATTCTTAACAGACCATTTAATTGGGCGGTTTATTTCGTGAATTAAATGGACTGTTTCTTCGTGAATTAAATGGGTCGTTTCTTTCGTTGAATTAATTCAACGAATTGATGGATCGTTTCTTAACCGGTTTCGTGTTGGCATGTTTATAAAATAAGACCAACCCAAAAATCCTTGGAAAGGATTTGAAAGAATCTTCGTTCCTCCACCCTCTCCGCGAAGAACGCGAAGAACGCGAAGAACGCGAAGAACGCGAAGAACGCGAAGAACTCCGGCGAACGGAATTCGACGACGCACACCAAGATCTGCGACGTCGACGAGATCTACCCGCGACGTTCTTCGGCGACGTCTTTCTTCCGCGGCCGATCCTCGTTCGGCAACAAAGGTGAGAATCGGATCTTTTCTTCTCCCTTTTTAATTTCAATATCAACGGATTTAAACTAATTAAATCCGTTGATCTTGATCCGGAGATTGGCGACGCGACGAGCGATTCCGCGACGACGCGGCGATCTCCATCTTCCGCGACGAGCAAATCCCGCGACGATCCCCCGTTCGGCAACGACAAGGTAAGGGATGTTGGAATTCTTTTTAAAATCCCGTGTTTATTCTTTTGAAATATAGAACCCGATCACGAAACAATTTTAATTTATTTAAAATTGTTGATTGGTTTCTTTCCTGTTTCTCCCGTTGATTATGTCTAACGCGGAGGGTGCGGGTCTAACGAACAAGACCCGGCAACCCTCCGTCGATCTTCCTTTGTGTGCGGATTTGGCGAGCGACGGCAAAAGCGCGACGCAAGGGCCATATGTTGATTCCGCAGTGGAGGACGCATCCCGGGAGGAACAACGGCGCAGACGGGAGGCAAATCGGGCCACCGGAGCAGCTCCGGCGGCCCGCGGAAGGAGGCGGCGGCGCGGGTCGCCGGCGCGGCGGCGCCGGCGACCGGGGGCGGCGGCGCCCGGCGCGCCGCCGGAGGAGTCCGCCGCGGCCGAGCCGCGGCGGCGGCGAGCCGCCGGACCGCGTCCGCGGTCCGGCCTTCCAGCACGCGGCCCGCGCGGGCCGCGTTTTCTCCAAAGCCGCGGGTTTGACCCGCGGCGGCAGCGCTTCGGCCGCTCGGCCGAAGCCGAGCCGGTCCGGTCGGCCGGGCCGCGCCCAGGCCGGACCGGACCCGGCCGAGCCGGTTCGGGCCGGGTCGGGCCGACCCGGTTCGGGCCGACCCGGTTCGGCCGACCCCAGGGGGGGTTCGGGCCGGGTCGCCCCGGGCCCAGTACCCCCGTTTCGGGCCCTCTACGGTCTTTCGCCCATATCTTGGGCCTGGGACCTCCGATTGACGAACCGTCAGCGGCTACGCGATCCTTGGATCGAGACGGTCGTTTCGGTATATTATACTCAAGGTTTCGGAAGACTTTGGGTTCGGCCGGGTTGGTTCGTACACGAAGCCAACCGGGCCCTCGGAGCGGAAACGCTCATAACTTGAGCTACGGACGTCCGAACGACGTACCGTCAGCTGTGGTAGTTTCCTCTAAGTGAGACGGAACTTTTGGCATACTCCGCCCGAGGATCGGATACAGGCGGAGTACGGTCGGGTTGGTTTTGCCCTAAAAACCAACCGGGCCCCTGGGACGAAAATGCCAATAACTCTCAGACCGGGCGTCCGATTGACGCGCCGTCTGTCGCGTTGAGATCCTGTTGTCGATACGGAACTTTTGGATACATCAACTTCGGACTACGTGTCAGTTGATGTATCAGCCCCTCGGCTCGTGGAGCGGACCCTCCTAAACGAGCTCGCTACGTGCGGGAACCCTAGCGCTGGCTGTGACCTCGACGACAGAGCAGAGATCCTCCGTGGACTGCGACGACGGCAGAGCAGAGATCCTCCGTGGACTGCGACGACGGCAGAGCAGAGATCCTCCGTGGACTGCGACGACGGCAGAGCAGAGATCCTTCGTGGACTGCGGCGACGACTGTGCAGAGATCCTCAGTGGACTGCGTCGACTACTGCACTCAGCGATCCCACGTGGATCAGTGCTTCAGGTTCTGTGTGAGCCCGATCCTCCGTGGGTCCTTACTACCGGTTCTGTGTGAGCCACTGCCTACAGGTTCTGTGTGAGCCCGATCCTACGTGGGTCTTTTTGCGGGGGTTAGTACCTATCGATCCTTCGTGGGTCCGACGACTTAGATGGATCAGTGATCATCTTTGACGTCATCTGAAAAAGTATACCTGGTTGAGCTGAATCTTATGTTACTCTCCTTTGTGGATTGTGTTGAACTATCCTTTGTGGATTTACTGTTTACTCTCCTTGTGGATTTGAGTCTTGCTTTCCTTTGTGGATTGAGTTGTTCTTGAGCTCGTGAGCAGAGCTAGAATTGGGGACTTAGGTATATGTATGGGCATATACCTAAGTCGAGTCAGATGTTACTTCGTGATTGCATCTTTCTTTTGTGCTATATCCTTTGTGGATTTCGGGAGACCTTCGGGGGTCTCGGGGTCCTTACTGAGTAGTTGTACTCACCCCTGCACGGGCTATGCCCGCACTTCGTGGTGTTGGTTGCAGACGACGGACAGCGCTGATCGCGGTTGGGGCGTGGAGCAGGACGGTACCTGGAGGTGGACCACTGGGCGGGACGTGCTCAGAGCGGACGTGGGGCCCGAGGAGCTTGGAGGCTATCTGTACCCACCCTTCAGGTGGGATTGCCAGTGGACGACACGAGGCCGCCGTCTTTTCTTCAGTTGCTGTACTTTACTTTACAGTTGGGCTTGTATTTCCGGCCCCTTTACCTTTCTGCACTTTACTTTCCGCTTGCTGACTCTGTGTGGTTGTTACTTATAAAGGCAATGCCTTCCCTGTTTACTGGGATTTTACGCCTTGGTGCTAGTCGCCAGCCCCTGGCCTATGGAAGGCGGGCTTGGGGTAGTCACGGCACGGGCCCCGAGGACGGGTCGTGACAAATTGGTATCAGAGGCGGTCGGTTCTACCGCAGACTCTGATCGTCCTTTCTTTCTATGTGAAGCAATAGTGTTTAGTGTATTGAGTGTGGTTATCAGTTCAGGGAGCCCAGTGTTGGTGCGGCGGCCGACGTATCCGTACACCAGGACCCTGACTCCTGATTTCCGACTTAATGCATGAAAACATTGATTGCGTGTGTGTTTCAAGTTTTCTTTGTGATTACTTATGTCAGCTCACCGGGTATACTGATCTGCTTTATGAAAGTCTCAAGTTTTCCTTGTGATTACTTGTGCCAGCTCACCAGGTATACTGTTCTGACTGTGGTGCTCTTGTTCTCCTTTTCAGGATGGCCCCGCGACGATTGCCAGCTAGGGTTCCGAGTGTAGGGCGCGACGGCAGCCCACCGAGCGACGAGGCCTCGGTGCAGGGCCCTTTGCCAGCGGTGGCACCGGCGGTAGCCTTACCCGCCGAGCCACCGATGCTGCCAGTACCAGACGCTGACGATGCACGTCGCCTCAGGGCACTGCACGAGTTTCAGGGCCAGCGACCGCCCAGGTTTCGCGGTGAGGCGGACCCCCAGGCCGCCGAGGACTGGCTAGAGGCGGTGGTACGGATCTTCAGGCTAGTGAGGACACCAGCGGATCTCATGGTGATCCTCGCAGCGAGCCTCCTGCAGGCGGCGGCAGGACGATGGTGGAGCCTGATGCTCCAGGTTCACGATGAGGCATCCTTGCTCTGGGCGGACTTCGAGAGCCTCTTCCGCTCTGAGTTCGTCCCGGCCACCCTCCGAGCGGTGCGCATCCAGGAGCTTCTCCAGCTGCGCCAGGGCAGCATGACGGTCGCTCAGTATGCGGCGAGGTTCACGGACCTATCTCGCTACTCGACCGACATGGTACGGGACCCCTTCTTCCGGGCCCGGACCTTCGAGCAGGGCTTGCGACAGGAGATTCGTGCGTCGCTGATCTCCCTCAGCATTCCGACCCAGGCAGGAGTGCTGGAGCGAGCCCTCCTGATCGAGAGCTTCCTGGCAGAGCCTTCTTCAGCGGCGAGACCTAGCGCAGGGCGGCAGGTAGCTGAGTCTTCGGCAGCAGGTAGCCGACGGATGACTCACGGGTCCAGGCAGACCAGACCCCCACGCAGACGGCCTCAGGACACCGGCTCAGCAGTACGAGGCACACAGCGGAGTGCCAGCCTTTCGAGAGGCAGGCTGTGCTACTCTTGCGGCGGGCAGGGTCACATGGCTCGTGACTGCCCGACTCGCCGATCAGAGGAGCAGCAGACGGTGGAGGGGCCACCCAGGCAGAGGCAGAGGGTCGACCGTGGCGGTCCGCAGGGAGGAGGCGGACGAGGCCGAGGAGCTGGCCGAGCAGCGGGTGGTGGGCGACGCTTTCAGGCTCTACCCCCACCACCACCAGGAGGGCCACCTCGACCACAGGGAGCCGGCGGGCAGGGACAGGCCCAGCTCCAGGCAGTGGAGGCCTACGACCCCGACATGCCAGAGATGATTCGAGGTACGATCTGTGTCTATTCCACCCTTGCTGCAGTACTTATAGACACAGGAGCGAGTCACTCTTTCATAGCCTCTGCCCTTGTTCGGAGCTCGGAGATTCCGACTGAGCCGTTGGCTCGATCCTTACGGCTAGAGACTCCTACGGGAGCAGACTCGACGATTACGCACTGGTGCCGGCAGTGTGAGCTTACTCTAGGAGGCGAGAGCTTCGGCTGGGATCTCCTTGTAGCGGCGTCGAGGCCTTACGACGTCATCTTGGGCATGGATTGGCTATCCACGGTTCATGCCCAGATCGACTGTTTTAGGCGCAAGGTGCGATGTGTTCGTACCGACGGGAGCAGGTTTACCTTCACCGGCGAGAAGGGAACCTTTGCAGCACAGGATGGACTTCCGCGGAGGAGAGTGCAGCCCATCTCACATCAGTTGGCTAGCCTCATCCTAGGAGCAGTGGACGTGCGGAGTCCGGCTTTTCCTGCAGTGGTGGACCAGTACGTGGACGTCTTTCCCGACGACGTTCCAGGGCTACCTCCTCGTAGAGAGGTAGACTTTTACATCGACTTGTACCCCGGGACAGCCCCGATATCTACTCCAGCATATCGGATGGCCCCCGCCGAGCTTCGAGAGCTGCGGGTACAGTTGGAGGACTTGCAGAGCAAGGGGTTTATCCGACCCAGTGTTTCACCCTTGGCTTCCCCGATTTTGTTCGCCAAGAAGGCGGACGGGAGCTTGCGACTATGTGTCGACTATCGTCGCCTGAACCAGGTGACAGTGAGGAACAAGTATCCGCTGCCACGGATTGATGACCTCTTCGATCAGCTCAAGGGAGCGCGGTGGTTCTCGAAGATAGACCTCCGGTCAGGCTATCATCAGCTCAGAGTTCGAGACGAGGACGTGCAGAAGACGGCCTTCAGGTGTCGGTATGGCCATTATGAGTTCTTGGTTATGCCGTTCGGCGTAACCAATGCTCCAGCAGTTTTCATGAGCCTCATGAACAGGATCTTCCAGCCATACCTCGACCGATTTGTCGTTGTCTTCATTGACGACATTTTGGTATACTCGACGACTGAGGAGGAGCATGCCTACCACCTGCGAGTTGTGCTAGACACACTCCGAGAGCACCAGCTTTATGGCAAGCTCTCAAAATGCCAGTTCTGGTTGCGTGAGGTCCATTTCTTGGGGCACGTCATTTCTGAGGCGGGAGTTGCAGTGGATCCCGCGAAGATCGAGGCAGTGCTAGCTTGGGAGCCACCCAGGAGCGTGACTGAGGTGCGGAGCTTCTTGGGCCTAGCGGGATACTATCGGAGATTTGTGCCGAACTTCTCCAGAGTTGCGGCACCACTCTCAGCCTTGACGAAGAAGGGGAAACCCTTCGTGTGGTCAGACAGATGTCAGCAAAGCTTCCAGGAGCTGAGACAGAGATTGACCAGCGCACCTATCTTGAGGTTGCCTGTGGAGGGAGTTGGGTACGTAGTTTACTGCGACGCATCAGGGACTGGACTCGGGTGCGTCCTGATGCAGGAGCGGGCCGTGATCGCCTACGGATCACGTCAGTTGAGGCCGCATGAGCAGAACTACGCCACTCATGACCTGGAGTTAGCAGCAGTGGTCTTCGCTCTGAAGACTTGGCGGCACTATCTGATGGGCGAGCGCTTCACAGTCTTTTCTGACCACCAGAGTCTTAGGTATATCTTCTCTCAGAAGGACCTGAACCTGAGACAGCGGAGATGGCTTGAGTTCCTCCAGGACTATGACTTTGAGATAGTCTATACTCCTGGGAAGGGGAACGTGGTAGCCGATGCCCTCAGCAGGAGGACGGGCATTCAGCTGCTTGAGGAGGCGACGGAGCAGCTAGCCTCCTTGCAGATATCCTTCGTGGATAGAGACGGAGCAGCCTTTCTTCAGTCTCTCACAGTCTCTCCTCCACTTCTACAGCGGGTCAGAGAGGCTCAGCGTGGGGACGCTGACTGTGAGACCCGGCGTGCACTGATATCCTCAGGTCAGGCGCCTGATGGTTTCTCCCTTGGAGCAGAGCACGACATCCTTTTCAGAGGACGTACCTTCGTACCAGTCGCTTTACGAGAGGAGGTGCTGAGAGAGTTTCACACTTCTCCCTTGGCGGTACATCCCGGAGTGGCGAAGATGTACCAGGATCTCAGGCGACAGCACTGGTGGCCGGGTATGAAGAAAGCTGTGGCAGAGTTCGTTTCACGATGCCTCACCTGCCAGCAGGTGAAGGCAGAGCATCAGGTACCAGCAGGCTTGGTACAGCCCTTGGAGGTCCCGGAGTGGAAGTGGGACAGCATATCTATGGACTTCGTGACTGGACTTCCACGCACTTCCAGAGGTCACGACTCCATTTGGGTGATTGTCGACCGACTCACCAAGTCGGCACACTTCTTACCCATCAGAGAGCAGGGCTCAGTAGAGAGCTTGGGACGTCTTTACGTCCAGGAGATCGTACGGCTTCACGGTGTGCCATCGTCTATCGTCTCCGATCGAGATGCTCGTTTCACTTCCAGGCTTTGGAAGGGGTTGCAGGAGGCGTTCGGGACGCGGCTCCATCTGAGCACAGCCTTCCACCCTCAGACGGATGGACAGACGGAGAGGACCATACAGACACTCGAGGACATGCTCCGTGCATGTGTTCTCGACTTTGGTCGCAGCTGGGAGGACCACCTACCCCTGGTGGAGTTTGCGTACAACAACAGCTACCACTCCACCATCGGGATGGCACCATACGAGGCGTTGTACGGCAGACCCTGCAGATCACCGTTGTGCTGGACAGACCCTGGGGAGTCAGCACTCGTGGGACCAGAGATGGTCCGAGCCACGACAGAGAAGGTCCAAATCATCCAGGAGAGGATGAGGACAGCTCAGAGCCGGCAGAAGTCATATGCTGACAGGAGGCGGAGGCCACTAGAGTTCGAGGATGGCGACCACGTCTTTTTGCGTGTCTCACCTCGACGTGGTTTACGGAGATTTGGCCGAGGCGGCAAGCTGTCTCCCCGCTTCATCGGGCCTTTCCAGGTCCTCAGCAGGATAGGAGAGGTGGCTTATCGCCTGGCTCTACCACCTCAGTTGCACCGGGTGCACGACGTCTTCCACGTGTCTCAGCTGAGGAGATACGTGCACGACCCGACGCACATCATCGACTTTGGGGAGCTGGACGTGGACGATGGGGCGACTTTTGCGGAGGTTCCAGTGGAGATCGAGGATCGACAGGAGCGGGTCCTACGTGGGCGGTCGATTCCTCTTGTGCGCGTCAGATGGCAGCACGGGAACCTCCAGGAGAGCACTTGGGAGCGGGAGGCTCAGATGCGTGCTCAGTACCCCCATTTGTTCCCCTAGTTTTGATGTATCTTTACGGGGACGTAAAGCCCTGAGGTGGGAGTAATGTAAAGACCCGCAAATTTCAAGGAAATTTTTTTCTTAATTTTCTTTGGAATTTTACAAGAACGCAGCTTCAGACGGCACCTGATTCCGAGGCCCGGTGTGCCCGGAATCAATTTCCGAAGTTTGGCTCGGGTACGTTCAGTGAACGGACGAGCGGGTTTTTCTATCTTTTGAACCGGTGCCCGGAATCGAATTCTGAGGGCACCGATGAAATCGCAGCGCCGGTATTTGCTTAGAAACGCCTCTTCCGGAGTTGCGTTTGCTCAGACGTGGTTTTTAAATTTTACGGCTTTAAGTCAGAAATAAAATAAAGTTTGTGCGACAACTTTATTTTATTTCACTTAAGCTGCTTGGAAGCCACTTGAAGTCACTTAAAGACGGCTTGAACTGAGTTGAACTGGATAGGATGCTATCCAGAAATATCCTACCCCCTTTGGTAGGATATTTGTGCGGTGGGACCCGCACGAGCCCCGCCGTTTCTTTCGCTAAGTAACGCACCCGCGAAAACCCGTCAAAGTAACTGAAAAGTCAACCGACGCGTTTTCTTTAATTCTTAACAGACCATTTAATTGGGCGGTTTATTTCGTGAATTAAATGGACTGTTTCTTCGTGAATTAAATGGGTCGTTTCTTTCGTTGAATTAATTCAACGAATTGATGGATCGTTTCTTAACCGGTTTCGTGTTGGCATGTTTATAAAATAAGACCAACCCAAAAATCCTTGGAAAGGATTTGAAAGAATCTTCGTTCCTCCACCCTCTCCGCGAAGAACGCGAAGAACGCGAAGAACGCGAAGAACGCGAAGAACGCGAAGAACTCCGGCGAACGGAATTCGACGACGCACACCAAGATCTGCGACGTCGACGAGATCTACCCGCGACGTTCTTCGGCGACGTCTTTCTTCCGCGGCCGATCCTCGTTCGGCAACAAAGGTGAGAATCGGATCTTTTCTTCTCCCTTTTTAATTTCAATATCAACGGATTTAAACTAATTAAATCCGTTGATCTTGATCCGGAGATTGGCGACGCGACGAGCGATTCCGCGACGACGCGGCGATCTCCATCTTCCGCGACGAGCAAATCCCGCGACGATCCCCCGTTCGGCAACGACAAGGTAAGGGATGTTGGAATTCTTTTTAAAATCCCGTGTTTATTCTTTTGAAATATAGAACCCGATCACGAAACAATTTTAATTTATTTAAAATTGTTGATTGGTTTCTTTCCTGTTTCTCCCGTTGATTATGTCTAACGCGGAGGGTGCGGGTCTAACGAACAAGACCCGGCAACCCTCCGTCGATCTTCCTTTGTGTGCGGATTTGGCGAGCGACGGCAAAAGCGCGACGCAAGGGCCATATGTTGATTCCGCAGTGGAGGACGCATCCCGGGAGGAACAACGGCGCAGACGGGAGGCAAATCGGGCCACCGGAGCATCTCCGGCGGCCCGCGGAAGGAGGCGGCGGCGCGGGTCGCCGGCGCGGCGGCGCCGGCGACCGGGGGCGGCGGCGCCCGGCGCGCCGCCGGAGGAGTCCGCCGCGGCCGAGCCGCGGCGGCGGCGAGCCGCCGGACCGCGTCCGCGGTCCGGCCTTCCAGCACGCGGCCCGCGCGGGCCGCGTTTTCTCCAAAGCCGCGGGTTTGACCCGCGGCGGCAGCGCTTCGGCCGCTCGGCCGAAGCCGAGCCGGTCCGGTCGGCCGGGCCGCGCCCAGGCCGGACCGGACCCGGCCGAGCCGGTTCGGGCCGGGTCGGGCCGACCCGGTTCGGGCCGACCCGGTTCGGCCGACCCCAGGGGGGGTTCGGGCCGGGTCGCCCCGGGCCCAGTACCCCCGTTTCGGGCCCTCTACGGTCTTTCGCCCATATCTTGGGCCTGGGACCTCCGATTGACGAACCGTCAGCGGCTACGCGATCCTTGGATCGAGACGGTCGTTTCGGTATATTATACTCAAGGTTTCGGAAGACTTTGGGTTCGGCCGGGTTGGTTCGTACACGAAGCCAACCGGGCCCTCGGAGCGGAAACGCTCATAACTTGAGCTACGGACGTCCGAACGACGTACCGTCAGCTGTGGTAGTTTCCTCTAAGTGAGACGGAACTTTTGGCATACTCCGCCCGAGGATCGGATACAGGCGGAGTACGGTCGGGTTGGTTTTGCCCTAAAAACCAACCGGGCCCCTGGGACGAAAATGCCAATAACTCTCAGACCGGGCGTCCGATTGACGCGCCGTCTGTCGCGTTGAGATCCTGTTGTCGATACGGAACTTTTGGATACATCAACTTCGGACTACGTGTCAGTTGATGTATCAGCCCCTCGGCTCGTGGAGCGGACCCTCCTAAACGAGCTCGCTACGTGCGGGAACCCTAGCGCTGGCTGTGACCTCGACGACAGAGCAGAGATCCTCCGTGGACTGCGACGACGGCAGAGCAGAGATCCTCCGTGGACTGCGACGACGGCAGAGCAGAGATCCTCCGTGGACTGCGACGACGGCAGAGCAGAGATCCTTCGTGGACTGCGGCGACGACTGTGCAGAGATCCTCAGTGGACTGCGTCGACTACTGCACTCAGCGATCCCACGTGGATCAGTGCTTCAGGTTCTGTGTGAGCCCGATCCTCCGTGGGTCCTTACTACCGGTTCTGTGTGAGCCACTGCCTACAGGTTCTGTGTGAGCCCGATCCTACGTGGGTCTTTTTGCGGGGGTTAGTACCTATCGATCCTTCGTGGGTCCGACGACTTAGATGGATCAGTGATCATCTTTGACGTCATCTGAAAAAGTATACCTGGTTGAGCTGAATCTTATGTTACTCTCCTTTGTGGATTGTGTTGAACTATCCTTTGTGGATTTACTGTTTACTCTCCTTGTGGATTTGAGTCTTGCTTTCCTTTGTGGATTGAGTTGTTCTTGAGCTCGTGAGCAGAGCTAGAATTGGGGACTTAGGTATATGTATGGGCATATACCTAAGTCGAGTCAGATGTTACTTCGTGATTGCATCTTTCTTTTGTGCTATATCCTTTGTGGATTTCGGGAGACCTTCGGGGGTCTCGGGGTCCTTACTGAGTAGTTGTACTCACCCCTGCACGGGCTATGCCCGCACTTCGTGGTGTTGGTTGCAGACGACGGACAGCGCTGATCGCGGTTGGGGCGTGGAGCAGGACGGTACCTGGAGGTGGACCACTGGGCGGGACGTGCTCAGAGCGGACGTGGGGCCCGAGGAGCTTGGAGGCTATCTGTACCCACCCTTCAGGTGGGATTGCCAGTGGACGACACGAGGCCGCCGTCTTTTCTTCAGTTGCTGTACTTTACTTTACAGTTGGGCTTGTATTTCCGGCCCCTTTACCTTTCTGCACTTTACTTTCCGCTTGCTGACTCTGTGTGGTTGTTACTTATAAAGGCAATGCCTTCCCTGTTTACTGGGATTTTACGCCTTGGTGCTAGTCGCCAGCCCCTGGCCTATGGAAGGCGGGCTTGGGGTAGTCACGGCACGGGCCCCGAGGACGGGTCGTGACATACACAATGATTTTTATAAATATTTTTATAAACATAAAACATTGAAATTTATGGGTCATTATTAACTAGTATAAATTAAAAACCTTTTATGTTTAATGTATATATACATTAATAAATAATAAAACCCAATATATATATTATAAATATATTACATTCAGCCCAATGTTTCTCCTCAACCCCCCCCCCCCCCCCGCACTCTATGATCATGATAATGACCAACATTTAAATTACCTCCAAGACTCTAGGATCACAATGCATCCCACACATGAGCGTAGAGATAGTCAAGTCTACATGATATGTAATATTGCTCAAAAATTGCAGTGGATACATTATCATTAGCTCGCATTCTATGGTTGTGTAAAAATTAAATAATGTTCTCACATGTATAAATCTCCCAAGCCTCTTTGATAGGATATGTTATGATATTATCATTTAGATAAATTAAATTCTATAGGATAATTAAAAATAATAAAATAGTAATTAAATAAATTTTAATAAGTATATAAAGTTTTATAATTTATAATCTAGAGGTCAAAAATATAGTTATACATAGTGATGGGAACTCTGTCCCATGACACATATGGCTTAGAAAAACAATTTCATGGAATCAAAATAGAGTACCCATCAGATTAATGTAAAAAATGTGAAAATAGATAAAATTAAATGCATATTGACACAAAAAATAATATAAAAATGTAATATAAAATAAATTTATTAAGAATATAATCATATCTATGTAAATGTGGATCAAAATAAATAGATGGTAATCACTCTATAATAGGGTCTAAAATTATTAATTGAGAATGAAATGTCCCCCTTCATATAGGTAAAACATCAAACAGATAAAATGAATTAGGCTCATCACTAGGATGTTCAGCATCAACAAGAGACAAAATTTGATAATCAGGAGAATCAAAAACCCTCTAAAATAAAAAATAATACCTCTAATTCACTATTAATACAAATATAAATTATATAATATTAATAAATACAAGAATATAGTTATATTAATTGTATGTGATTTCTAATGAAAATAACTAATATAAAAAATAAAAAATATCAAAATATTATTATTACTTGTAAATAAATACTAGGAAATGATAACATAACCTATAAATATATATTAATATAGATCTATGAAATATAAAAAATTAAAAAATTCCATGAATAATATAATATTTTTAAATTTTAAATGTGATAATATGGATAAGAAATGTATAAACGATAAAAATAATTAGCATATTCAAAGGAATAGAATAGATAATTGAGTCTAGACCTCAAAAACACGCAATCTCACATGTAAATAGTATTTAATATAAACATGAAATACAAAAATCTAATTAAGAGATGAATATATTAAATAAATTTTCATTGTATTCCTAATTTTTATCAGGGAAAATGTCTTCATTATCATCTTCAATATCATCAACATCCATATTACTTTTATATTCATTATCCCTTATTACAACGTTACCATTATCTATATCATCGGTGCAAAACTAAGTGGTTCATCAAAAATATTTATATCAAATTGAAAAGCAGATATCATTTGCGGTGTTTCATTGAAATTTTAAATACGATTCACTTCCACATAACCATATCCATATTTATTAAACTGATTGTCATATGAATTGTTTTTTGACACAATCCACCTTTCATTAAATTCTATTGAAACATAGAAATATTTTATACAATAAACATGATGTTCATTATTTTCCAAAATAAATGGTCCATTCAATGTGAGAAGATATTTACCCTTAATGTACATAACATAATTTCATAGATGTAATTGAAACCCACAATCAGTATCAAATAAAATAAATTTAATCATTGTTCAATAATCAGGTCTCATATGACACAATTCACTTATTTAATCCCTAATACTAGAATATTAAACATCAATTTCATTACGTTCTATCCTTCTAAAACACACATATTCATTGATATCATTGAGCCTCTATATATTCATATATAGAATCAAAATAATTAACCACATATGATTTATATGTTATTACCAGTTTCTCTTGATGTTTTTGAGCACACAAAATCAACTATAAATTTTTTTATGGTTTTTTTTCTGCCAACTATAAAGATTATAAATATAAGATATTATTTAAAAATTTATTTTATATTCCATATAATGAAATATAACTAACTAAAATTTGAAATAATTATTAAAATTAATATTGATGATGTTATTTTAGAGAAACATACGTAATTTGTATACTTTTTTATATAGTTTTAATATGCTATAAAAAACTAAGGTAAATGATGGTATCTTTTATATAAATATAACATAAAATAAAATTAGTTATTAACTCACATATAATTTAATTTATTCACAATTTAGTAAGAGAAATGTATGAGCTATGTGGAGTTCATCATCTAAAAGGCATCACTGATTATAACCACCAAAAAAATGTCCGATATGATTAAAAACTAACAAGTAATAGTTTTTGGCCTCATCAAAATCTGTTTCCTTATTACCCATCCAATTCTGTTTTGAAGGATATTCTGATGTAATATAATAAGGGCATAAAATTAAAATTTTCACCAACAAGTAGACATTTTTGATTGACCCTTCAATAGATTATTTGATACATTCATTCTGTAATAACCTTTTAAAATATCTATTAAATGGTTACATCCATTAGAATTTAATTTTTCCTCTATATTAATCTTCAAATAGTAATTAAAGTATTTACTGTTTCATTGATTCAAAAAATTATGATATGAAATTTTTAGCCAATTGAGATGAAATTAAAACAACATTTTTTGAGCATACTCAATGCATCGTAATCATATGTTTCTGCTCAAATATATTAGAGAATTATGATATTCTTATAAAAATGATATATACTAAGGAATTAATTATCCCTAAAAGAATAACTAAAATTCATCTTTCCTTTAAGACTTGGATGATATTAATTTTAAAACTGGTAATATGAAAATTTCACACACATCAAGAAAATTTATAATGATAACAATATAGTAATCTCAAATATATAATACATTGAAAATTAATATATAAATTTCTATATAGATTTCATAATATTCTTATGTTCCAATAATATATTTTTTCTTTTAGATTCAAATAATTCATTTTGTGAATTTCTATACATTTAGGCATGATATAAGTGTTCAATTATATCATCATTGGTCCTTGTAAGTACGTCCAACATGGTGATTAATATTTTATCAAAAAAGTCTTCTCAATATTAATTACATTTAACATGTGAGGATCCAAAAACCTAGACCAATATAGATGGTCTAAAAAAACAATTGATATAATACAAATATGAAATATCCCTAATGAATTTATTTTTTTTATTTTTGGGTGATCCAAAATTAATAAGAGATACTGTAATAATGTTATATTTTACTTGAATATATGAGAACACAACTTTAGGTTTTCCTATATCATTTTTAATTTTCCTAAAATTATTTTTGTTCTGTAGAAAATTTTGACTAACAGTGTGAAATCTCAGATGGTAGTAAAAATAACTTTTCATTCTCTCATTAGAAACATTAAATGTATTGTTCTTATCTATGAAGTACAAACATGACTTTATGTTATGTTTTATCAATCTTGATAAGATAACATATTACACAATGTCTCTGATCATCGGTATTAATGAATCATATAGTGTGAAATTATGATATGAAACTATTAAGAATATATTCGCACCATTATGTATTAATTAAACTAACCCATCATGTATTGGATTAAAATAAAATTCAATATTCATATTTTATGTCATGGATTTAATAGTTTAGTATATATATATATATATATGTATGTTTTCGTCATCATCATCAAAGTGGAAATGTGTATGGAATAATAAAAATAGGCTAATAATAATATTGATTTTCATAAGCACAAAATGGAATAACCATTAAAAGAAAAAATGAACCATATACTATAAGTTTCTAAAGAAAAATAATGTTTCACATTATCGATATGTTTCAATGAATTATCATAACATGAATTATTTATGATTTTACAGAATCAAATATTTCATTAATGCCATGAAATCATTGAAACTGTGTTGTGATACACAGATAGATTCTTTAAATGAGGTGTATTTTGGAAATACCTCAACAGATTCACAATAAATCTGCACATTACATATTTTTCCACTTCATTCCTTGATTATTCAAATGTTTTAAATTTCACTAAAGATTCATAATCACTATAATATAATATGTTTTCTTTTAAATATTCTTGAATGTTATAAAAATTATGATCCAAATTATGGACCAAACTCAAAATCACATAGAAAATTATAGATAATGTATTTCCTCAATCAATAACTATTTATACAGTATATATATCAAATCAAAATAAATATTTTTCATTCATATGTTTTATTAGTAGCCATAAATTTTGAAATAGTGTTATGTCTGTTCATCTAGAATTATTTATATACGGCCCCTATCAGATTTCAACATATTATAAATCTGAGAATGGTACGACTCTGAAATGGGATTGTCATTATATGTTGTTTTTTACAGAATAGATATACAATCAGCCTCCGATACTAAATTCTAAAATGGTTTACATGAAAATAAAAAACATATTAATTTATACTGAATAATTTCCACTATGTTGATACAAAAAATTTTAATATTTGTAACAAACAAACACAATTTATAATATCCCACAATAAAAAACAATTCGAATCATTTAAGACCCCATTTATGACATGAAAATTTAATTTTACCAACCAAAAAAAATTCAAATTTGAGGATGTAAATGATTTAAATGTTTCAACCACTCCACTATATATAAGATATATTATTGACCTATAGAAATTTTTTATGATGTTTCCAATCACGATGATGAAATAAAATCTTATATCTTATTCATGAGTCCCTATTTTGCTAAAAAAAATATAAATAAAAATTATCAATACATTCTTTCAACATTAAATATTATATGGAAATTGATTATAGTGACGAGCTTGGTTATTACTAGATTTTTGGGTGACATAGAATCTCAACACATATTGATTGAAAATGATTAATATATTATATCATACACAAAATATGTTTCAAAAATAATAGAAAATATATTGAATACTATTTCATATGAGATATTTGAGACCAATAAGAGGTCTATGATATGAGGTTGAGCTAATGGATGACATAAAATCTTTCTACATTGATAGATTAGTAACATCAAAAATAATAGTAATTTATTTTAAATTTTTAATATTATATATTTTTGAAAATTAAATGTATATTCTAAATGGTGTATTGTAAATTACATCTATGACAACCATTATATATGAGATACTTTCTCTATTCGAGGAGTGCCATAATAGTTCATTATGTCACATGATTAGTAAAATTCCTTGTGATGGAATTCTATTTAATATTATTCTAATAATGTCATAAAAAAATTTAATGCTTATCTCAAACTTCATATTAGATGTAAAATTAGATACCACAACTAGGATAAAGATATAGGATTTACCCTCTATGTGATATAACATTTTTTTAATGTCGAGAGTTTAGTAACATCCTGCAAGAGTCAAATTTCATTTAATATTTTAATTATAGTTTTATAAAAATATGTTTAATTATAGCAATAATGGGGCTTCAATCAAAAAAACTAGGACCATAGTTAGATCAATGATGTTTTGATTTTCATAGGAAAGACATATAATTTTTTTCCAATTTTTTGGTATGACGGATCATAATGATAATTTATTTAATATTATTATTATAATTTCCTTTAAAAAATATAAGTATATCTTAAATTTTGTATCATATGAAAAATATTAGGCCATAGTTAGGTCGCGGATATAGGGTTTACCTTTGATGTGAAATAATATTCGTGCTGATCACGAGTTTTCTAACATCATTCATGATATTAATTATTTACTGTTTTTTTTAGTTTCTTTTAAAATTAAAGTATCTCTAGAAATGGTGTATTGAATGGGAATTCAGAGACCATTGTTATGAGTATGAAAATTTTGGTTATCATATCTGTGACAAAAAAATTTTGGGAATTGGTTGTTTGGTTACACAACACATGAGGGTAATTCACCTAATATTTTTCTTATAATATATTATAACGTATTAACATATCTCTTAAACTATGCATTATCTGAAAAATCAGAGACAACATTTTGGTCTGGGATGTGTCATTTCATGTTTCGCAATATAATTTATTTTTCATTGAATGTTTGGTAACATCACGAATTATGGTAATTAGACATAATATTTTGAAATTTTTTTTTATTAAAATGAATTTTGTATATCTTTAATAAGGTACTGTATTAAAAAAATTGAGAACACTGTTAGAGCCGAGATGATGGGTTTACCCTGGCAATTACATAACATATTTGTGGGTCTGGTGTTTGGGTCCATCGAACATGAATGTATCATTTTTATTATTTTATTAAGTATATATATATATATATAAACAAATTATTAATATAATATATTTAAATTAATAAAACATTTATATTAATTAATTTAAAATTATTATAGTCATAATTTTTGTAATTTTTTTTTCATGGTTTGATTTTTTTATTTATTAATGATATATTTTACATTTTTAATAGTTGATAAACCTATTATAATGTAATAATAATTAATTATTATTTATAACTGAATTTACAAAAAAATTAGAAATTATTAATAATTAACTAAATATAAAATTTTCTATTTTACTAATTTTAAATAATTCTCATAATTTCTTAAAAAATTTAAATTATTTTAAATATTTTTTAACTAAACATAATAATTAATGTTTATTTATATCAAAGAAATAATAATAATAATAATAAATCATTAAAAAATTTTATGTTCGAGGCCTATTCTTTGAAATAATCTAGAAAAGAGTAGGCTCCAAGGAACATACAAAAACCTAATGTTCTATAAAAATTGAAAAATTCATCAGATGATTCTTGGATGGGTTCTCATACTATGATTAGTGATGAATCCACCTCTACCATGTTGATGTATTCCCATCTAACATGTCCCATCCTATGTCTATGTATCATCATAATCATTAGAGTTGTTATCATCGACATCTATCATGATAAAATTAGCTCCAGACATACCATCATTTTTTCTTCGAGCATCTTCAATGAAAGTCAAATTATATATTTAAAAAGAATTAGGAGTACCCATGTTCCTATTTACATATCTATTTAGAGTTTGATAATGTGAAAAACTAAGTGGAAACATAGATTCCCCTATATTTACATCCTAAAAATTGACCACCTATATATCATCATCTGGATATTCAACAATGGATTGAGAATTTGTAAATATATCTAGAAAAATTGATCGTTATTAAAAACATAACAGAATTTGTAATTCAATTTACATTTTGATGAATTATTAAAAGAAGTATTCACTCCACTGGATGAATTTGCGCAATCCTTTCCACCAGTCACTTCCCTCCAAGATGTTGCAGAATATTGTGGGATTTTACCTATCTTATTAGGGGTGTCCACGTGACTTGGTCACATTGAAAATACCCCGACAATGGGGTTTCAGCAACACACAATGGGAGTTTCAGGGAGACATGGTGACATTGATCATACCTGAGATATAGGGTACCATAGTAATGAATTGTGAAAGGTCTATTACATGAGAATGAAGAATATCCATTACATGATCAATTCGTATCTCTTCACGTGAGCTGGAATCACATGTGATCCTTGATTATTTTATAAGACATTTAAACAAAATTCTGCATTAGTGTATGTGACATAAATTACATTAAATGGGGAATTCACCATGATAGGTGAACAAGATGCCTTAGATTTTGAGGTATGTTACCTTTCCATTAATCGAATAAATCCTCTTCTGTTTTTAAAAGGGAGTGAGTGAGTAGTGTTAACCATTTCAATTCATATCTTATAATAATGTTTGATGGAATTTTGGACATTGTTTTTGAACATATATTTCATTGAAATTTCCGCATTATTTTCTCATTATCATTTTTAAATTTTCAATTCACCATAATAAACTCTTTTCAGGAGTTGATTTCAACACCCTCTTGAGTGGATCATTCATTGGATTACTCACTATCATTTAATTCATCATCTTTCACTACTGATATAACTGTGTATAAAACATACATGAAATAAGTCCCATTTGATTCATCATTAAAAGCCTTTCAAACAACTTCTAGTTTCTTAAAATCTGAATTTTTATGTCATGAAAGTTGTTGTTTCGCAATCATTTGAATAGGGGAAAGATCATAAACCTCAAGAGAATTGAGACCATCCATTTAGGGAAATATTCACTATCAATCCTAAAATGGATCTCCCAAAGTACAACATCAGTTCTTTGACTTAGAAAAATAGTTGAATTATTGTTTTAGAAATAACCTGAATGTTGACTGCAAGATTCCCTAGGTTAGAATTCTTCCAACAGTGTTTTATATCATGTCATATAGTCTGACTATATGAAACAATTATACCTATTCTACCTGCATATCATATGATTCCTATAATTTAATAATTCCAAATAAGGAAGTGTTTTTAATATTTAATTGTAAGAGATATATTATGATGTGGTGTATATAGAATCTCCCTATCCATTATTGTGGAACCAAAATATAACTCCACCAAGAAACATGAATAATGACAATAACAAACTGTCTTAGTTGCATTGTCCATCCTAATTGTGATGAAAATATAATATGGTATATCCTTTACGATATCAACATGAAATAACAAACAATTTAGTACATGTATTTTGATGTATACTTGTGAAAAAGTACCCTCGAAATCATTTAGATTAACATTGAGCTCAATTTTGAAATATGTATAGTTCTTGTACTATGATTGATAGAACCAATAATCCATGCTAAATTTTTTATCTCATTAGAAGGGAATAATATTTGGAAGAAATCATGGACATGTGAGACACATTTTAAAAACAAAAAACCCCATATCAAAACTAAGTGAATAAAATTAATTATTACAAAGAATTTCATACATGGTGTCAATGAAATTCGAAATCAATTTTGAGTTTACATAGCTTCCCCTGATTCTAAAATGTGCATAGTTGATCCTTTATAGAAAATTAGATTCACATTTAGGTTCATGAGAGGGACAAAGGAACCCTAAAAAAGCCAGATAAAGAAGAGTGGCTCTTGAAGACATCTTTATCACAAAATTTATTTCTATTTATAGATGAAGAAATCAACATAATCTCTTGATGATTCAAGTTAAATGTTGAACAACTTATGATTCTAAGATGAACTAAGGAAAAATATTCATTTAGAGGCTGTCAAAACCTCTAATGTTCTCCCATCCACTAAAAATCACTAATTAATTATTAATTTTATTTAATTATTTAATGATTACTAAATACCATTAAATTTATTATTTCATTTTTTTATAATTAATGTTCGTATAAATGTCATTATTTGTAGTTAATATAAATACATCAAATATATTCTGGATCTTTTCTGAAAAATTATAAATTATAAATATATATAATTATATATATATAATAATAATATTTATGGGGTTTTTAATAAATTTATATATATTTATTTAGATTTTAATATATATTGATATATTACAAAATTTCTTAATAAAATATCTTTTTCATGTTTTCTGAAATAAATATTCATATCATATCAATTTATACATATATATATATATTATAAACTTATATTTTTAAAAAAATTCATATATATATATATATATATTTGTGTGTGTGTGTGTGTATAACATTACATGTTTATTCAAATCATATATATATATATATACTCATGCGGTTATATTTGTACAAACAAAACCATGTACATAATACTATATTGATATATGTATTTAAAACTATCATCATTTTAAAATATATATATATATATATATTGATAAGATATTATATCTTTATATATTAAATTATTTCTTAATTGATATCAATACATAAATATTTACTGACATTTTTTAAAATAAATATTACTATGAAATATATATTTTCTTATAGAAACATACATACATAAATACATTAATATATATATATACATATATCTAAAATCAGACATGGTTTTTTATACAAAAAATTATTTTTTTAAACATTGATATATTAATATATATATATACACAAACATAAACATAATACACATATAAAATTTAAAAAATAACAAAAATACCTAAGAAGAAATAGAACTAACTCGTACAAACCTGATTAAGATGAAAAAAGAGAATAACAAAATTTTAGTAATCCTAAATACCAACTGATGAGTGAAAATAATTTAAATTTAGGTAACATTATTTTCCAAAAAAAAATGTAATAAAATTAATAAAGGAAAAAAATTGAAAATGGAGACCAATGTAATCTATAACATGTGATTCCTTGGTGGATCTATGAAATATCGGTAGCAATAGAGTACATCTGAGTGGGGAAATTTAGACATCTAGAATACATAAGAGATGTTAATAAGAAAGAGAGTATGGGTAATGAGAGTATTTGGGGGGTTCACTTATTCAAATTTTAATATTACTTTAAATAAAAAATTGTAACGAAATTAATTACATCGAATTTTTTTTCAGTCAATAGTATTTGTGAAGGGAATTTGTGATGGACTAATCCGCTCATTGAAATTTCCCTTTGATGATATTATTTACAATGGCTGGTGGGAATTCCCCAAAAAACTATTTTTGATTGATTATTTATTAAACCAAAAATAGAAACTATTTATTATAGGATAAATCAACTATCATAGAGAGTTGATGTTCAAGGACTATTTTTGACCGACTAACTATCCTTATCAATTTCCCCATTAAAAATTCTTAATTTTGTCAGTATGGGTTCTCCCTACAATAATATTACCATTATAACACACATTTTTTGTATTTAGGTGACTCTTATGTAGTAATAGTTTATAGAACTCCTTACCCCAATTGAAACAATTTACCCAGTTCTGTCCCCAAATCACATTACCCAAAAATGCACTATGAATCTCATAAAACACTAAGATATGTTCTTGGTAACAATTTGAAAACCTCTATCGAAATATAAAAATCACAACTTCACACTCATGGAATAATGTAATTTTTTAATTAATCAGTTTGTATTATTTCTGAAATGTCTCATCCATATACAAAATGATTTCCCAATTCTTGGTTACAACATACCTCCTATAGTTCCAAATTATAACACATGTAAAACAATCCTTGGATGAGACATATGAAAAAAAAACTTCACTTATATTGTTGATATATCACTAACATATCGAATTGACATTTATTATATAATGTGGGAATCATATGATTACCTGAACTTTCTCAATGGATTCTACACCATAATCATAGTGAGATTCAATAGTTATTGACCCAATCATCCAAAACTATCATAGTGTACATCGACACATATTAATGTGTCATCCATCTGCCTATACTGAGAAAATTTTAGATCCTCCCCATGCCCAAACCTAATGTTCATTTTCTGTACACCATCAAATCATATTTCAATGGGTTCATTCCATAAGGAATCATGTTACACATCACATTTTCTAACATAGAATTTTTTCTCCACTATAACAAATCAAAGGTATGTTCCATAAACCCAAGAATAATTCTATATATGTGTAGTATTCCCATGATATATATGTCACTCCTCATCATAGGATTATATTTATCAACACTTATATAACAGAAGGCTTACCACAACTACCCACACTACATTTTCTAATGAAAACAATTGTTAGATGTTATTGTCCTCATCTCCCCTATAATTTAATAGAAACATCATATTCCACACATTCTTGTATATAGTGTATTCAAACCACTAAATATTATTATTTATGGTCTATAATGAGGGAATCAAAGTTTTATGACTGATGGAGAACTCTTCACCATATAGATTCTACAATAATATTTTCCCACATAACTCAACGTTATCCACACTCATCATACATGTGTAGCTACTCCTGAGGCATGATAATCACCACCACTAATGTTACAATATCTTTTATCATTAAAGTCTTGGAATTCCTTTCCTACATGGTAAAATATCTACCTAGTCCACTGACCTAGATGTAAATACATTAACCAAATCTGAATATATATATATATATATATATATATGAATCCCACCGTGAATTTTTGCAATAATGTTTGTGCAGTAATAACTTCTACCAAAACCACTCAAGATCTTCAAATAACATGAATAATACACACTAGAACTGTGGTTGACCCAATTTATGGATGAAAAACTAGATATACATCACATATATCCAACAAGTACAACATAGTTCTCTCAAAAAATTATATCTTTTAAAATTAGATCCATCTGATCACATAATCTAAATGGTATCAGACACCTTCAAAACATAAATTCCACCATGATATCTAAAAAACATCACAATCTCATATTCCCCTTAAGAAATTTACCAAACCCACCCAGGGTCCTATGATTCATGAAATGATGGACCTAGACTTAAGAACCCACTAAAGCATCATATCATACCTCAAGTTCTGCCAGTATCATCAATCCAGAGGAAAAAATGATGTTTTCATCCAATATCCTATAATATCATTGGCTGTCATGTCTAACCACACAATCAGCCATAGTTCCAGATTTTTCTATAATATAAAGAATCATTCCAATCCTCAACATCCATAGACTCATTTATCTATGTCTAATAATTGTTATTACATCAATCTATAATCAAAATAAAATGTCAAGAAAATCAATCAATTTTTACCCCTGAAAACAACATTAACAAAAAAAACACCAGTATTCAAGTGCTTCCCCTTAGTAATGAACTAGAGCATGAACATTCATTTACCAAAAGCTCAGTATCACCATTTTTATTAAAATTACAGATGATGATGTTTCTACAAGAAATACTACAAAAATAAAACACCCAAAACACCTCTAAACCACTATCTTGAGCAACCACGACCACTAACCTCAATGAATGAAAACCAACATGACTTATATGATAAATGTTATTAGGCTATAAAACCAAGATAGTTAGGTTATTTTGATATAATAAATTAATAACAGTGCCCCCAATTTCAAATGCCATGACATCTAACAATCAATAAAACCGATTTTCTCTAGTTTTTTCACACCCATAGATACACCCATTATCATTGACTCTATGAGTTTTGACACCCACATTGGTTCCTACATATTCCAAATGGTAGCAACCCATAAGTGTAATAAGAAATTATGGTACAAGGTGACATCTGAAAACCACAACATCATATTGTAACTAAACTCATAGAATGTAAAATCCCACAATCATGTTTTCCCAAAATGATCAATGTTTCACAACCCCTATCTGGGGGTATCACCAAACATGCTCTCTATGTATCCCTAAACTACCCATAAAAATTTCAACAAAAATATATATGATTTAATCATCGCCACAACAGCTAAAATTACAATTAGTTATTATTTTTATTTAACTAAAACACACTCTCTAAACCCAATGATTAATATATTAAATGCATTAATTAACCCTAATTATGAATTTCATTAACAATATTTTGTTTTAAAATCCAGGCATTAACTACATAAATTTTAATTCATACATTTTGATGGAAAATAATTATATGTATCTTATTGGACTATTATTTTAACCAAAATAATCACTTTAATAATATATTTATACCTTCTAATTAAACCAAACTCACATTATTTTTTTTGTTACTAATGAATTCCAAAATACATTAATAAATGAAAAAACAATATAAATATTTTAGTACATTTAATAAAAACCCCAAAAAATTATTTAAATTTATAATGGAATATAAATTAAAAGTATACATAGGCATCATACAATAAATAAAACACTAGAACATATGAATCACATGATGCTATCAACCATAGAAAACATGTTTCTTAAAATAAATCATATATGATTATAAATATTCTTGAATGAACATATTCCCTTATATTAAAATAAAAAATTAAAGCACCTAAAAACAACAATAAAAAACCCAATTTCATTTCCTATTTTCAAAATCAATAAACTATAAAAACTAATTTCAATATTAAAAATGTTCATCCCCAGTAACATTGATTTTCCACATATGTGAATATGAAGATCCCAGAATCATGCAAATTACAAAGCCAAGTACACATGCTAGTCCCAGGTAAAACATTCTCAAAATGTATGATAAAATAAAATAACAATTTTATTCTACTTTGTAACATCCCTCCAACGTTTACCAAGAATAAATTTTGAGACAATTATCTGTGCATGACCTCATGTCTTTCACACCATATGCTAGAGGTTTCAAATAAGTGATGATGAAATACGAGGATCCATGTGGAGACTATTCCCTTGTTACAATAGTGTGAAATATTACTATAAATAAAAAATAGAAATAAAAAATCATAGATTACACAATATAATAGAAAATGGATGATAAATATATACAACACGAGATAAAATTATAAATGAATGTGTCATACATACCAAACTCGGTCCCCTTTTATAGATCATACAGAAAATATAAAAGAATAAAAGGGAAAAAATCATATTCCAGATACACATATTCAATGCATTGTGGGTATTTCCAAGGAAAACCATCCAAAATACATCTTAAAGAGGTAAATAATTTAGTATTGTGGCTTCATCAAGTCCAGACCAAATATAAAGTGAATTCTCCTCAGGTGTTCAATTTCCATAGTGGAATAAGCATCTATTGAATACAATATTGTAGACCACCAATAAATAAATCCCAAAATTTATATGTTTGGAAATATAAGATCATATATAAGAATAATTAATAAATTATTTACACTATATTAATAGTTTAAATTAAAAGAAGTAAATAACCACCAAACCTCTACATCAACTGAGAAAACCAAGCTCTATACATAAATTTTTTTATCATTAAGTCAATAATTTTGATCAATCATACCATCATTGGGTAGTGTTTTTGTGTCACTAATCATTCAATATTTATCTTTGCAACCATAGGATCACAACCAACACTTGCGTTTATAAATGAGACAATCCTAGACAACTCATTATAGATTTTTTCTAGTATTAAAAAACTCATATTATAGTATTTTTTGTCTAGTATCACAAACAACATCCTCTATCATTTTAAAAATTATCCTTGACCATCCTTGTGTTATATTGAAAATAATCATAGACCACCTTTATGGTGTATTCATGTTTATCGTGCACTACCCATATAAATAATTCATAATATCATGAACAAATACTATGATGTATTCATTGTTATCAATAAATACCTATAAAAATATTAATAATCCATGGAATATACCATTATGTATGATGTACTTCCTTCATTCCAGTTTTATTATCTAATACATCGGTTAATAAGTAACAAAGGCCACCACCATGGGCTGTTTTATCATCCAATTGACACAACCGTCCATATAGAGGTTTCAATAACAGAAAAAATAACCACCCTAAGATAATATTATCTTTAATTAAAAAATAGAAACATTTAGGTATGTAATCATCACCAAGAAATACATAAAAATAGAACACCAAAATTTATAAAATAAAGCTGTAAATTTCCAATTTATAAAGAAATAATTTTATAATACAGAAGTCATCCAAATAGTTCATATTTTCCAATCAAAATTGTCATGACACCCTCCCCACAAAGTGTACCCCTACTGGGTCGACAATGTGATAAGGGATATAATGACCCCCAAGTCCCGCCTCCAGTAGGCCCTGGGTTGGAGACTAGCACTGAGTGTACAATAACACACAAATGGGAGGCATTGAAATTTATGAGAACATATCAGGGAGAGAGAGATAAGATAGACATCCACCAACTCCAACTCAGATAGCAATATAATAGAAACTCCAAGTAAAAATATGAAAATTCATGTATAAGTACTAGAATTGTAAGGAAAAATACTACAAGCACCCAAAACAAAGTAAAACAACAACAACCACAAGCCCGGCCAGCTCCTGCAACCCCAAGATTGTAGAAACCATCTTGATCTCCAACCTACTCCAAGTGACATGAAAAAAAAATTATATATACATAGGGTGAGTATAATAGTATACTCTAAGGGTCCTCCCAGAAGCCTCTCATGCAATGTATAGAAATCATTCTAAAGCACAGTGATCAACAAGTGAAACTAACTCATCACCTAACAGGTATACTATGTTCCCAACCTCAACATGTATAATCTCACCAAGTTACACATTCAAGAATATTTAAAATAGTAAAGAATAACAAGGGTGCCCTACTACTACTTCCCCACCGGTTTGCCGTTTTTCCCAAACATCGCACGTCCTGAGCATCTCTCTCCAACAAGGCTTGCCTGCAGACACCTGAGAGAAGAACCACAACATGCACCTCAAGCAACAAAACCACCATATACACGTAATAAAAGTAACCATGTATTTTATGGGAGCCACCACATACCACATAATGTGTATCATACGTTGGGTATTTTACCTCAAGCCATTATAGTCCATAAACAGAGTAAGGATCCTCAATCCATCACAACCAATACATGTTACACCTATAGTAGTCCATAGAAAACTATATCCAGAATATATGTGTATCAATAACCACAAGACATTATATCCTTCTACACACATATATGGGAAAAAATAATCAATGTTCCCACTAGCACATTTAACTACCAAGAGAAGAGAGCAGGGCCACAGGGGGTAGTCAGCCATCCATTCTCCAACCGATATATTGGGGAAAACACCCCTCGCCCCAGCGCTCAGAATCCCCGGCGTGTGAGTTTCCCTTACTGACAGGGTGGAGTAGCGTATAGAAACACAAAAATTACAGAATATACTATAACTCAGAACCACACTATGGGCAAAACCTAGTCTTAGACACACTGCAGCTAACGTCTCTTAGACTCCAGGATGATACTTCCATGTCGTGTTATCCTATATGCACACAACCATTTAATGAGCTTTATTAGATTACTTCATTCCCTTTTTGAGTTCCACTTTTCATTAATTAATTCTTTATATATTATGTAACCCTGAAAAATTCCACATTATGTTTCATTAGTATCACACCCAAAGTCAATTGTTCCATCAAAATTACAACCTCATCATGATGATCCAGCAACTCTATCCCCACAGATTAACACCATTTATTCAATTATTCATTATATAATTACTTTCCCACATTCCCAAGCCTTCTATAAAAACATTCTATGGTACTAAACACAATGGGGATCAACATGGTGGGTAGATGTACTACACGTAGAGTCTTTTCCACTTATAGAAAGATCATATACCCATCCTTCCTTGAGAATTTAAACACAGAAATCATGTGGCATACCTCGCATGTCTTCGCCTATTTCAGAACAAGGTTATGTAAGAGCAGCTTCCTTGAGCAGTGGGGAAAAGTAAATTAGATAAAAAACCAATCTAAAATCAACAAACATCTAACAATCAAATACATCTCATTCCATCACCCATGGAGTCCTCCCCAACACCCACATGTATAAACCTATGCATCTCACCACTCTAGTCATCATCTTCTTCCACAACCAAAAGGGCATACATGTCCCCAAATATCACAACACCCATCCAAGCTCACATCATAGCACAAGCATCAAGAAAACAAACACCACATAAATTGTGATCTTGGCCCTTTAACCGTCAAGAGGGTAACTCAAAACTCTTAAGGAATTATCAAACAATCATTTCTTTAATCCATATTGAATTAACAGATTTTTTATTCATAGGTTCCAAATTCGATAAACCTAATCAGTAATATATCACAAATAATTTATCAGGCTTAGAGATACAATTTTGTTATCATCAATTTAAAACTAGAAAAAAATTCGTTTACATGCTTCTTTATATTTAGATAAACACTTTTCAATTAATTCCAATTTACGTACTTTACCGATTTACATCAAGAACGAACAACTAATCAAAGAATGCATAGATATCACACTATCTAGTAAAAACATGATCCAATAACATACAACCGGTATCAATTTATTTATCTGGTTAAAGTATTTATTATGTCAATTCCATTGTCATATAGTGGGATAAAACATGCTAAAAATAATGTTTCACTTAAAATAAATGAGTTTCAATGAATCCCTTACCTCAAGCAGTTCCTCACATTCATTATACACACAAAGGGTCACGATCCTCCTCTCGTGACAACTGAACCCACCTGAGGATGTCACAGTATGACAACACCAACCAAACCCCTAGAAAACACCCATAAGAAGCATGGAGATTACATGAAATTATATTGAAAGGAGAAACATGGGAAGATAATCCCCAATGTAACGATGATAAAACATACCTTATATTGAAGATTGACTGATACAGCTCGGTTACATCAAAATAGAGTGGAACCAATACGAGGAGTAATGTTTGATCATGAAACTCCTACAGGATTGATTAAAAGGTTGTAGCATCTCATAGCCGAGAACAAAGATGAAGAACACAGGAGGATGACATCTTGTCCCTTTTATAAGATTTAATCGGCCGATCATTTAAGATACATGTAATTCCCCATTAATAGAAGATCGCATTAACCCACACGATTTGACCATGTAAAAACATCCTGGACCATATGAATAATAAATATAGGATTTATAGCCTTTAAATCGGCCTTAAGAGTCCTTAAAACAAGGCTTTAAATGTATTTTACATCAAAGGAAGCATCAAAGGGTCAAAACTATTGGAATATGGAAACATTATTCACCTACCGTTAATGTACACCAAGCGATCTGTGAAATCGATCGGTGAAACCGATCTTTGAGACCGATCTATGACACCGATCTGTGAGACAGATCTGTGACAGCGATCTCTAAGACCGATCTGTTGAACAGATTTGTGAGACCGATCTGTGAAAATTATCTTTGACACCGATCTGTGACAATGCTATGTGAAACCGATCTGTGAAACCGATCTGTGGAACAGATCTGTGAAACAGATTGGTGAAACTGAACATTGAAACTGATCTGTGAAACTGATCTATAAAACTGATCTGTGACACCGATCATTGAAACTGATCCGTGAAACCGATTTGTAAAACCGATATGTGAAACCAATATGTGAAACCGATCTGTGAAACATTGTACACCAACCATTACACTACACCCACCATTATTGTACACCTATCGATAGATCAATTCATAAAACTAGAAACATTTTTCACAGAACTTGGAATTTGGTAAAGTGTTGGGGATAAGTTACCGTGAACTCCGGGAATAACTCCAACACAGCATTTTCACAATGTAATGGACAGGAGAGGTCCAGTCCATTAAATCAGATACCTAACAAAACAATATCATCCTCGAGAATTCAAAACCCACCAAAAGAAATGGGGTCCAAACAACCACCCATCACGATACCTCTCAAAAGAGAGCAATCCATAAATGAAAAAAAGAAAAATTCATAAATAGAACATGAATGGTCTAACCACAAAGGGAACATCATTACATGAAAACCATTATACATCAAACAACTCTGGGTACTAAGCAGGTATCTATGACTCATGTTTCCTAGTACTCTCCTCCATGCCACCATGTCGCCACAAGTCACAAACTGAGGGGATATAATGCCCACGAAATACATTCTCCATGCGGTCTAGGATCTCCTAATATCGCTCCTCGAAGTTTGTATCATCATCTACATCGATCTCCCCACAATCGATGATGTTAAAGTCATCATGAAGATAACGATTGAGCTATGAATCATGGAAAAAATCGGATGTCTAACTCATCTGTGGGGGGAGTGCTACTCGATACGCCATATATCCAACATGAGCTAACACCTTGAGAGGCCAAAAAAACTAGGGAGATAGCTTACTTCCACAACCAAAACATCATTGCCTATGACAGGGAGTCACCATCAGAAATACATGATCCAAAATATTAATCTCCAAGGGTCTCCTCCTTTGATCAGCATATGATTTTTGATGATCTTGTGTTGTCTTCATCCTCTCACGAATCACTTGGACCATCTCTGTCGTGTTCTGCACTAGTTTTGATCCAAGAAATGCTTACTCTCCGACCCCAGTCCAGCACAATGAACAATTGAAATTAGGGCCATACAAGGATTCAAACAGTTCCAAACTGATTGTGGAGTGAAAACAATTACTATAAGAAAAATCCACCAAGTGTAAGTGCCTCATCCATGATCCTCCCAAATCAAGAACACAAGAGCGTATCATTTCTTCAAGAGTCTGGATATCACACTCTGTCTGACTATCTTTTTCAGGTTGAAAAGTAGTGCTACGGAATAGTTTAGAACCGAAAGAATATTGGATACCTCTCTACACCCTGAAGGTAAAATGAGGATCTCGAACAGAAATGATCGTCTTAGGGACTCCATGAAGTCTCACCGCCTCCTCTAGATACTACCTCGACAAAACTTCCACCAAGCTGGACTCCATGATCGATATGAAGTGGTCCGATTTTGTTAAATGATCCACTACCACCCAAATATCATCATGTCCTTCTGGATCTCGAGGTAAACTAGTAACAAAGTCCATTGAGATATCCACCAACATCCACTGTGGAATCTCTAATGGATAATGAATACAACCAGGAACATGGTGTTCGGCCTTCACCTTCTGGCAGACTAAACATTGAGACACAATCTCTACAATGACAGGCTTTATCCCAGACCACCAAAACAGGCTCTTTAAGGCTCGATACTTCTTTTTAACACTAGGATGAACGACTAAAGGTGAACTATGAAACTCTCTAAGAACTATCTCACATATCCTCAAATGAACAAAAATCCTTCCATGATAGAACACTTGGTGTTGTTCATCTTCAGTCAAACCATCGAGGGCATCATCACAAACAACTCAGTCTCTCCAGACCACCACCTCAAGATCTCCCGAATGGGACTATTCAACCTTCTGCATCAGGGATGACTGTACCATTGTAACATCCATGTTAATAAAGAATATTACTTTTTAATATTTATTAATATTTGTGAATAAAATATTAATATTACTTTAAAGGTACCACTTTTCTTGATGGCGTACCCAATATGCAACAATGAGTTTCTTTGGAATCTTATGTTGCACTATAATAATAAAATATATTATTTTAAATGGTAGTTAACGCCTAGCCATAGTAATGGCAGTAATGAACAGAACTAACTATAAAATGATTATATATGTTTTCAAAATATTTTTACATCATACAATAAATGATAGAGGACTAAAATGTGAATGAATCCAATTTTTAGTGTAAATATTCTAATATTCATTAAAAGGTCAATTAACAGCCTTTTAATGGAGAAACATTTTTAAATACTATTTTTGAACATTTTATATGTTATATTTGACAAAATAAAATACATCTTTAGAATCGAGACATCAAAATTTACTTTCTGTAAATTGATTTTTATTTTTCCGATAAAGTTCATTTTTTAATTAGTAGTGAAAAGTGTTGTATTTTAATTCAAAACCTCATTTTAATCTAATTTATTTATATGGTTATATTATCTTATAAATTTATTTTAAAGTGTAATTATACTATATTTTTATTATTTGATCCAATTGTGGTCATAGAAATTAATTTCACTTTGAAATTGGACTTAAACTAGCGTTAATCTTTTGATATATTTTGTTTCTTAAAAACACTATATTTTTTTACAATGGGAATTAATTATTAAATTTATTAATGAAACTTATATGTTTTGAATTATCTAAAATACACATCATTTTTTAATTCGGAATATCAAAATATTGCTTCGGGTGAATTTTTGGTATTTTTCTGAAAAACATCAATTTTTGATGAATAGTGAAACCACTAAGTGGTAGATAAAAAAGTTATTTTTTGTTTAAATTTTTTTTTACAACTTCTGAGAATTGAATTTCAAAAATCATAAATACATGGTTGTCATTATGATGTAAAATGTGGTTCAATGGGATGAAAATATTTGTTGGTGAATAGTAACTTTTAAGTTATATTAATCGCGATTAAAGGTAATTAGTGTAAGTTAAAGTAAAGACAATGTTATAATATTATGAAATGACTTTGAAACATGTCCTACCCCTATTGTATGAGTCATGGCCGACCACAAAAATCCATGTGTCAGCTTGGGGATCCCATGGAGCCACTTGGGTAAGAAAATGACATTAATACATTTTTATATAAAGTTAAAATAAAAATGTCACAAACATGTATTGTTTTAATAATACAATTTTTACATGGGGTTATACATGTAATATTTTTGTCTATAAATTTTCTTTATAAAGATTAAAAGATTTACTACATCATAGAATTTGTTTTATAATTTTTAGACATTAAATTAATTTATTTATTTATGACAACATGATGATGCAGCGAATACCTCATTGATGAACGATTTAAATAAAATGATAATATAATGTAATATCTATGTCATAAACTAGTCAAAAACTTATTTTATGGGTGGATTTATAACCCTTATCACTTTATCCCTGAAATATATAATTGTGGGACCTTCAATATCCGTAAATCATTTTTATAATAAATTAACTTTTCAAGACTTTGCAAGAGTGCCCCTCCTCCCTCTTATAAAAGGCCACCACCTCTACCACATTTACCACACCTCTCAAGCCATTGGCTCGGCCAAGCTCTGCCCATTTGATCTCTCCAAATCCCTCTCTTCATCCTAGAAGGCTTCCTTTAGGCAAATATCTCTTCAAGAAACACTTTTGGTTCAAACCAAAGGGAGTTACCATATTTAATGGTAAAGTCTTCCCTATTGTTATTTTTTTTATTTAGCTTCTACAACCCACTAAACTCTTTTTATTACCTTCTTTTGTAACAACACTATTAAATTAAATATACTAAGATTTTTTTATGATTAGGATTCTAGCTACAGAAACACACACCTCAGTTTAATGGTTAAAGAACATACTGTTTCCGTGGATCACGAATTACGGCCTCACAAAACGATGATTGTTCTATCTTTTCCTACAACTGATCATGTGACCATTATAATGGAACTATATTTATATATGATATATATTATATTTATGTCATCTCAATGATTCTTTATTTTATATTTAAAACATACATTTTTTCTTTTCATGTTTTGCAGATGCGATAATTTAATTTGAGGAAGTGTGTATAACTGCCCCCTCAAGTGATGTGACTCATTCGTGCAATACATGGAATGTATAAAGAATGAAATTAATAAACTTATGTGACACATATATCTTATATGTTATACTTTAATTGTAATATATATATCTCTGTCATTTAGTTTTCATTCAATTAATATGGCAATGAAATGAATGTAGAGTTCATGCGTAAGTAAGGCCTACCGTCTCCATGAATGGTGCATTTCATTTTTATCTCAAAATTTAATGGAATAAGTATAAAAAGAATATATAATGGATATAAATTATATTTCCATAATTAATATTATTCTAGAAATAATGTACTTACAACTACATTGACAATGCTTTTCAAACAAGATCATTTTTGACTCATGTAACGAACATCTACAAAACGTATGATATGAACTCACATAATTAACTAATTATTATAACATGATAATATATGACATTTTTTTAATAATAAACATTAAATTATTTCCTTAAGAAATTATAAATTTACCATATTTTATTATTCATGAATATAAAGAAATGAACAAGACAAGTCGGACTTCAGGTAAGGGATCCTACCTCTCTCTTCTTTTTAAGTACTCTCATTTATGTAATTTTATTTAAGTTCATATTTATTTTGTTTGGGGATGTTATTTTATATTCCTCGTTATGTACTTTTCATGTTAATATTATGAGAGACCCAATTTAATCTCATAAATCCATTTTTTTATGTTTTATGTGGCGCCGTTAGGATTCTGAGTTTTCGTAAGGGGTTTTTGATCTCTCTTTTATTCATGTGAGATTTATGCTAAAATTTCCACCATTTCATTTGAGTGGTATATGTACTACACATTATTCTACTCTTTCTGTAATATACTTTTGTTTATGAGTATTTACATCAATGTTGTATTGTCGTTCTTTCATGGGGTGTATGTTTCAAAAGATACCCAAGTCGGCAAGGTAATCTTTCACCCTCCTCTTTTTAAAAGACATCTTTTATTAAGTCTTTTAATTTATATATTATTATGTTTGGATATGTTTTTATATATCCTTATTGATGTAAAATATATTTACAAGTAATGATATACCCTTTTTGTCTCATCAACTCATTTTCTGAATTTTAAAGTGACGTTGTTAGGTTGTCGAATTTTTACAAGGGAACTTCTTAACCCAATTTCGATTTCATTGTGTTCAACTTGTAGTTAATGAATATGTGATCCTATGAATATGTGTGAATGAACTCTGATTTTTTTACACTTAATATCCACTTATATTTTGTGTATTTATATTTTCACACATATTTATGAGATTGATTTATCCTTAATTTAAGGATACCATCTTTTTAATGGATTTCATCTCAATTTATATTTCTATTGAGACTTCATTTTTTTTATTCACCAATTCACTCTTATATGGTGTATTTACTTTCCTTTGACATATTATATCATGAATCCAATTAATCTCATGATATTAAAATTTATGAGTAAATGTTATTCCACAATTATTTTTATTCAAGAGTCTCTTATTTTGTTAAAAACTCTTTAACAAAAATATCATTTTTAAATGTTTTAAATATTTATTATTATAAATATTTATCGTTAATGTGCATGTTTTAAATTTTTTTTAGTATTCATTTATTTGGAAATCATTTTTTTAAAATTATAATTCCATTAAAAGCTTTAAAGGAGTATGGGACACTTTGATTCTAAAATCTCTTTTAAATGTCTTCTTTTAATATTTTAAAAGTATAAAGATATTTTTCTCTAATAGACTTTTAATGATTTTATTAGATGTTTTTATTTATGATAGTATCATTATGTGATCTCTTATGATTGAAATGTGGAAATGATTTCATTCCTTTATAATTTTTTTCTGTATTATGATTTTGTAATAGTACATGGACATTTGAAGGGTGGTTACATGATAAACCACATGACGAGTGGTGCCATAAATACCAGGATGGGTGGTTACGTTATAACCTCCAATACATTTGGTACGAAAGTCGGGCGTATGGCTAATCAATTTAGTGATATGTGTGTAAGTTGACAGTATGGTTATTCCATTTAAGTATGTTTATGTCCCATGCTACCTTTATATGTTATGTGTTCTTTAAATGGGTTTTATGGTAATATTTTTGTTACAGAAGGGTATGTAATGATCTTCTATATAGTGAAGATTATTTACTACCTCTTAAAGGTGAAAAGTGTTACTTTGATAATGTATTAATGGTTTTCTTGATGTTTTGAAAAACTAACAGATTTAATTCTTTGTGTATCCTTTACTGGGATTTTTATCCTCATCCCATGATTTTGAAATGTTTTACACAGGACTTAAAGGTGAATAAGGTCAAGGATGGGATCAAGGAAAGTCATGCTATTTAAAACATGGAACTAGACATCTTCCATTTTAAGAGTTTTTTTATGGAAACATATAAGATGTGTCTACTTTGTAATCTTTTGAGATGAAATATTTATGTCCTAATTCTCTAAAACTATAAACCTCAAAAGATCTTCTATGTGAATTATTCATTTAATTCATGATTAAGTAATGTTATAAGGCCGGTTCCTTATAACAGTCATTTAAAAAAGACAACCACTGCCCCCAACTTATTCCATATAACGATTAAATGATGGTAGTTCTTCCATTACTCTCTAGGAATCACCAGATTCACCCACAGCATCACTACGTGACATTCGACTTAGCGCATCAGCTACAACATTCCCATTTCTATGTGTATATGATATTTCGAAGTAATTTTCCTGTAATAAATCCATCCACTGATGTTTTCGTATGTTCAAATCATGCTTAGAGAAGACATTCCTCAAACTATTATGATCGGTGAAAAATGCAAAGCGCTCACCAATGAGGTAATGTCTCCACAACATTAGAGTGAACACCACGGATTCCAACACAAGATCATGGGTGGCATAGTTGTATTCATGGGGACGTAACTGCAGAGACCCATAAGAAATAACAGACCTCTACTGTATGAGAACACAACCTAACCCCAGATGAGACAAATTGTAGAAAACATGATACTGAACTCCCTCAGCTGTAAGACAAAGAACTGGAGCACTTACTAACTTCTCCTTTAGATACTTAAAAGCTTCCTGACACTAATCAGTTCATATGAATGCATGATCCTTCCTTGTCAAAGCGGTCAGAGGTGTCTCAACTCCAGATAAAATGACTATGAACCTCCTGTAGTATCCTGTGTGACCAAAGAATATTCGCACCTCTGAAACTATCTTGGGGGCTGCCCAAGACACAACTGCTTATATCATCAAAGGATCCACAAAAACTCCCTGTTGGGACACAACATTCCCCATGAAACAGAATTTCCGAGCCCAAAACACACACTTTGTTAACTTCCCAAATAGCTGATGCCGACGAAGAACTCCCAAAATGGATTGTTGATGCTGTGCATGATCCTCTTCAGATTTGGTTTACACAAGGATTTCGTCGATGAAAACTACCATGTACTTGTCCAGGAACTCACATAACCCAGAATTCATCAATCCCATGATGATAGTTGTAGAATTATTCACACCGAACTGCATCACAAAGAACTCAAAATAACTATGATGACAACAGAACGCATTCTTCGGGATATCCACATACTATACACGCATGTGATGATATCTTGAACGCATTTAGATCTTTTAGAACCCACTTTCACTCTTCAATTGATCGAATTAGTCATCAATCCATGGAAGAGGATAATTATTATCTATTGTACCGTCATTTAAGTGAACATAATTGTCACACAACCAAAAACTACTTTTTTCCTTCTTCAAGAGAAAAACGGGTGCACCCCACTGTGACACACTTGGCTCAACAAAACCACACTGTAACAAAACACAATGCTGTATACATAGCTATCATAACATAGAAGGGTCCATCCTATACCGAGACATAGAGATAAAACATGCTCATGACTGTAGCTCGATCCCAAACTCGATCTCTCATAGAGGGGGTAATTATACAACCTCTCCACGATAGACCTCAGGGTACTCTTATATGAACCTAGGAAACGCCAACTGCTGATCTTATGAAGAACATAGCATCATCTCATACATCATTAATGATAAAGATGGAATGCGCCTATGAGCCATCCGAGGGTCTCTCTCAACAACAAACACCACTATTTCTCTATCTTCACCAATGAAAACAACCTTATTCCTGAAGCAATCCACGATAGCCTGAACCGAACACAACCAATCCATGTTGAGGAAGACATCACATGGTTGTATTCGTAAACATAGGAAATATCCCCAAGAGCGGTGTTTCCACAACACTATCTCACACTCTCTACATACTTCAAAAAAGTCAACTCGACCTCCAAATGGTGTAGTCCATGCCAAGGGAACTAGAAGCCTCTCTACCTCAAGTCCCAATTCATGGACAAGGGTAGGAGATATGAAGGAGTGTGTCACTCCTGAATCAAACAAGGCATACACCAAGGTGGAAAACAAGTAATGTGTACTAAAAATGATGTCTGGCTCGCCTGGAGCTAGCAACGCTAGAGCATGAAGGTGACCACAACATCCTCAATGGCCTATATGACCATGATGACAACCACCACCACAGCCGCGCTCTGCTTTCATAGTACAGGGAGCATCATGGGGTTGTCCTCTACCTACCCCATCTACTCTCTGTGGATCCGAAGCTCGTGCAACTGGCTGTTATTGCCTCAGTTGGAACTATCTGAATGGAGGAACCTAGAGCATAGTTCCTAGTGCACTATGACCGCTCTGTAAGGTCATTCACTCCTGCTGCTGATGGCCATGACCATGACAAGAAAAACTAGTGCCTAATCCAATATTATAAGCCTGAGAGTTTCAAAATCTGAAGAAACAAGATGTGAAGGGCTACGACTTACCTACGGCTGAATGGAAACTCTTATACCCTGAAAATCGGGAACCCCAGACCACAACTCTCTTTCATGAGGAACCTGGATGACTTCCCACTCATGATGATATGGTCCAGGTGAAAGTCCTATCAAAAACCTCTACCCTCAGCAATACATGATGATATGATTTCAGTACAAATTATGTGACCTGGTACTAGATTTCTGGATGTAAATCCTCCTCAAATACCTCACCCTAGCTTCTTCATATGGGAATAGATCTGAAGAATATTGTAAAAGTTTCCTTAAACAGATTCCAAAAACTTGAACACTAGAGCTCTCCTGTCGAAGGTTAAGAATCTTTTGGCGATTGGACACCATTACCGTAGAAGAAAGAAACTCAACTGTAAACATGTCTCAGAACTCCTCTCATGAGATCATTGACTCCTCACGATCACTAAGGAACAAGAACCACCACTACCTCACTGCACCACACAACAACATCACTACCAAGGAAACTCAGTGCTCCTTCCGAGGAAAAATCTAACTGAAGCTAATCTATACCTCCTCTAACTAGTATTCCATGACTACATCTGAAATAGACCACTCATAATTAAAAAGTCTCTGGCGCCGATTCTCTAGGAGTGTCTTCCTCCATGTGTCGTCGTCCTCAACCTCTACCAAGCGGTGATCTACTGGAACAGACTGCTGGACATTTTATGCACAAACCTGATGAGGACGTCGACCTGGATCCATACCTCTAAAATAACAAACATTAGAGTTCCTACACCTGGAATATTGAAGACTGGACATTAATTAATTTATTGTTTTCTTTAATTTATTTTAGTTAAACCTATCACAACGTCTACCCATTTAAACACATGCATAATGAAGAGTGATGCATGATCATTTCCTATGTCTCTACCCTGGAATTAGTATCACCTTGTTTAATATCCATTGTAAACGTAATGGTCCGTAAATCATATCATAGGGGGCCCTAAATTCCTATGTCTTAGCCGACCTCCAGTATTTACCTCACTTTCTAAAAAACAATGACACAGTTTCCCTACCAACCCCTGCAACCTCACCTGTGCCTAACTCCAAACTCCATCCTATACCTCAACCAGAGCTTTGATACCACTCTGTCACGACCCCCTCCCCACAAAGTGTACCCCTCCTGGGCTAGAAATGTTATAAGGGAGATAATGACCCCCATGTCCCACCTCCAGTGGGCCCCATGTTGGAGACTAGAACAGAGGGTTTAGTAACACACAAATGGGAGGCATTACCCACTAAGATAACACATGCGGAAGAGAGAGATAAGATAGACACCAACCACCTCCAACTCAGATAGAAATATAAAAGAAAAACCATGTACACATATAAAATTTCAGGCAAAAGTACTGAAACTGAATGGAAAAAAACTACAAGTACCAATAAGAAAGTAAAATATCCACAACCTCAAGCCCGAACAACTCCTGCAACCCCAAGCTAGTAGAAACCAGCATGATCTCCAACCCGCTCAGAGTGACCTGAAAAAAAATTTATATATACATAGGATTAGTATAACGGTATACTCAGTAGGGTCTTCCCTAAAGCCTCTCATGCGAAGTAAAGAAATCATGCTAATGTAAAGTGAACAACAAGTGAAACTAACTCTTCACCTAATAGGTATACTAAGTTCCCAAACTCACAATGGCTACTCTCACCAAGTAATGCGTACAAGAATATATCAAATTGTAATGAATAAGAAGGGTACCCTCCTACTACTTCCCCAATAGTTTTCATTTTTACCCCAACATCGCACGTCCTGAGCATCTCTCTCCAAAAAGGCTTGCCTGTAGACACCTGGGCGAAGCACCACAATGTGCACCTCGTGCAACAAAACCACCACATCCATGTATGCAAAGTAACCATGTAGTTTTCGAGAGCCACCATGGCCCGCATAATGTGTATCATACGTCAGGTATTATACCTCAATCCATTATAGCCCATACACCGGGTAAGGATCCTCAATCCATCACAACCTATACAATTACTCCTATAGTAGTCAATAGAAATCTACTTCCAGAATAACTGTGTGTGAATAACCACAATCCATTACAGCCCTCTACACACATATATGGGGATAACTAACCAATGTGCTTATCGGCAGAAGTAACTACCAAGAGAAGAGAGAATGACCAAAGGGGGTAGTCATCCATCCATCCTCACACAGGAAAGTTGGAGAAAACACCCCTCTAGGGATTATAATCCCCGAGGTCTCAGTTTCCCTTACTAACAGGGTGGAGTAGCATATTGAAACACAAAATGCATAAAATATACTATAACTCAGAACCACACTATGGATATCATTTAGTCTTAGACACACTGCAACTAACGTCTCTCAGACTCCGTGATGCTACTTCGAAAACTCGGTATCCTATATGCACACAACCATTTAAAGAACTTTATTATATTACTTCAATTAATTTTTCAATTCCACTTTACGTTAATTAATTCGTTATATATTATTTAACAATGAACAATTCAACATTATGTTTCACTAGTATCACACCCAAAGTCAATTGTTCCTCCAAAATTAAAACCTCATCACTATGTTCCAGAAACTCCATCCACATGGGTTATCAACATTTATTAAATTATTAATTATTGAATGAATTTCCCACATTCCCAGGAATTCTAGAAAAAAGTATATGCTACTAAACATAAGGGGGCTCAACATGGTTGGTATATGTACTATCGGTCAAGTCTTTGCCTCTTATAGCAAGAGTGTCTGCCCATCTATCCTTGAGAAGATAAACATGGGAAGCACGTTGCATACCCCGCGTGTCTACACCTCTTTTGGAAAAAGGGTAAGTAAGACCAGATGCCTTGAGCTGTGGGGAATAGTAAACTAGATAAACCACTAATAAAAAATAATAATAAATCCAAAAATCACATCAATCCTATTCCATCATCCTTAGTGTCCTCCCCGACAATGACACCCATAAACCGATGCATCTCAACACTCTAGGAATCATCTACTACCACAACCAGAAAGGGCCTCAATGTCCCCATGTATCACAATAACCATCAAGGATCACATCACAACACAAGAAGCAGCAAAAAACATTACATTAATTGGGATCTTGTCCCATTAACAATCATGTGGGTAACTCAGAACCCCTTAAGGAATTATCAAACAATCAGTTCTTTAAACCATATTGAATTAACATATTTTTTATTCATAGTTTCTAAATTTGGGAAACCTAATCAGTAAGCTATAAAAAATAATTAAACATTCTTACTATGACATTTGATTAACATCAATTGACAACTATAACCAAATTTTTTTACAAACCTCTTTATCATTAGCCAAAAAATTATCAATTACTCCCAGTTTATGTTCTTTACCGATTTCCATCAAGAATGAACTACTAATGAAAACAAGAATATATATCACACTATCTAGATAACACATTAGGCAATAACATACGACTGATATCAATTTATTTATCAGGTTAAAATATTTGTCATGTTAATTCCATTCGCATCTATTGGGATTAAACATGCTAAAAATATAGTTGCACATAAAAGAAATGAGAAGTAATGAATCCCCTACCTCAAATAGTTCCTAATGTTCTTTATCCACACAACGGGTCACGATCCTCCTCTCACGACAACTAAATCCACCTGAGGATGTCACGGTAAGACAGCACCAACCAAACCCAAAGATAAACCCCATTAGAAGAATATAGATTATATGCTATAATATGGAGAAAAGAAACATGGGAAGATGTTACCCAAAGGAATAATGATAAAACGTAACTTATATCAAAGATTGACCGATACAGCTCGGTGGCGTCAAAATAGAGTAGATCCAATCCGAGGAGTAATGTTTTATTTCGAAACACCTACGAGAAGTATTGAAAGGTTCTATCGTCTCATTGCCGAGAAAAAATAAGAAGAACAAGGAAGGGAGATATCTTTACCCTTTTTAATGATTTAATGCAGTGACAGTTTAAGATACACTTAATTACCCATTAAAATGAGATAGTATTAAACCACGGAGTTTTACCCAGTATAAACATCACGGGCCTTAGAAATAATTAATATAGGATTTATGTCCTTTAAATCAGCCTTATAGGTACTTAAAATAAGGCATTAAATGTATTTTACTTCAAAGGAATCGTCAATGGTGCAAAACTGTAGGAAGATGTAAGCATTGTTCACCTATCGTTACTGTACACTACTAGATCTGTGAAACCGATATGTGAAACTGATTTGTGAATACGATCTATGAAACCGATATGTGAAAGTGATCTATGAAACCGATCCATGAAACCAATATGTGAGACTGATATCTGAAACCAATCTGTGACAACAATCTCTGAAACTAATTTGTGAAATCGATCTGTGAAACTAATTTGTGAAACTGATCGGTGAAACCGATCGATGAAACTCATCTCTAAAACCGATCAGTGACACCGATCTATGAAACCCATCAGTGAAACTGATCTGTGAAACCGATCTGTGAAACTGATATGTGAAACAGATATGTGAAACAGATATGTAAAACTGATCTGTAAAACACTATACACCCACCGTTATTGTACACCTACTGTTACTATACACCTACCCATAAAACAATTCATAAAACTAGAAACACTATTCACAAAATAGAAAATTTTTCAAATTGTAGGGGATAAGTCACCTTGACCTCCCGGAACACCTCCAACACCACATTTTCACAATGTAATTAACCAGATAGGTCTAAGTCATTAAAAAATACAATTGAAAATAATATTTACATTTTTATTTCCAATTCACCATTCCCAATAAAATTTTAAAAATTAAAATTTCAAACATATATTCTTCAATATTAGTTGAACATGTCTTTAATAAAAATCCAAGAATTTTATTCCAAAATCATATTCAATCTATTACTAATTATCCCCACTCTGGTTACATCTTTTAAGGATCAACATTTATATAGTAATTAACAGATTAAAAATATAATATAAATAATGTAATTAATTTCATTTTCAATGATAAAATAATTAAGGATACCACAAAAAGAACATATAATATAATGGAAGAATACTAGTAAAATTTAAGGAATTCCAACCACTAATGAGGCTTTCTTAATTAGTTTACATTTGTAATAAATTTGCACATATGATATCCAATTCATGTTTATAGCTAGCAAGAAATAACCTATATAGCCCATATATTTTTGAATATATTTATCTTCAAATATATTTAATTTCATTCATATCATTGTTTATACACATCACCTGTATTAAATAAACCACAATATTCTATTGAAATATTATTATTTGATATGACATGAACATCATAGCCATTGTACTGGTAGTTATTAATACAAATATAAAAATTATGAAAATATATGGTTTATACATGTATAAAATTAATTCATCGTTAATAAATAAATTATATTATAAAATTAAAGTAATTTAAAAAAATGGAGATATTGTTTTTAGGATATTTTGTATGCATGGAATATGTTGTTATCATAATAAATTAAAATAATTACAATTATTGAATGATTGGTATACAATTTTTATATAATATAATTTCTTTGTTATTTTAACACTCAATTAATTTTTCATTCAATGAATTTAATAGGACAAAATCTAGATTTTAATTATAATTTTTTTTACTAATAATTAATTTCCATCACGCTTTGGAAAAATATTATATAGTTATTTTCTATAATTTATTAAAAAATTAATTTTTAAATATGATTCCTATATCAAAAATGAGGTGGTATATATTTTTTAAATAGGGATCATTTAATTTAGTCAATATGAACAGTAGTATTGGTAAAAATTTTCACCACAAAATACTTTAATTCATGTTAAACTAGGTTAAAAATAAAATTAAAGGTGACCATTTTTCCTTTAAATTATAATTTGATATAAAAAATGGCTCTTATCAAATTTTTAGGATATTTGTTTATTATGTATAATTATACATTAAAAGGATGAGTGCGCTATTTAAAACAATGGGAAATAAATAATTACACACTAAAACTTTTAATTATCTCTTATATGCTAACAAAGGAAAAAAAATTGAATGAATAATAATGATTATATTCATCATACTGATATTATTTTCATGAAGGCCATTCATATATAATTTTTAGTACTAATATAATAAATTTAAATATATATAAAATAACCACAAAATATTTCTTCAGTTATAGAAAAGTAAACTAGTTGATTTTAAAAATATTAAATGTAATACATTTTGAGTGAATTAATGTCTTAAATGTATTTTTTGAGTTCTTATGAAATGTTAATGATTTATTAGACGATTATATTTAAATTCCATTTTGTATTGGTGTATTTCTTGTAAAATCTATATTAATAGTTCCAAATTGGAATTAATCATTTTTATAATAGTTAATATATTATTAAATAAGCTAAAATTCATAAAATTTTTATCATCATCCAAATGAAAATGATATGATTGTAAATATCAACCACGTAACATTTATGGTACATTTTAAATTTATCCTAACATTACTAACACAAAATGATTGAAATAGATGTTAAAACAATTAAGGATATAAATAGTAAAGTAATGGGTTAATCAAAATTATATTATTTAAATTAAAAAAAATACAATCTAAATTTCATTAGATGATTTTATTCGACCTTATATTATTTTTATTCAAATTAATGGGCATTTAGAAAAAAAATTATAGAGAATAACTATATTTTATTTTACTTTTTAAAATATCCAAGCCAGCCCTCACCATACCTTATTAAAGGGAATAAATAAATTCTCTTATATACACCCTATTGAGCCTATTATATTTTTAAAAACTATCAAAAATCCCTTCTTAACATCTGTATCTACATTCAAGTGGTACTAGTCTCCCCAAAACTACGACCATATAATCATTAAAGAGATATATAGAGTATTTTATTTAATGAAATTTTAATCACCTTAATTGATAAATTTCATTTTACTTATTTTAACTCTTCTATATATATTATTTTTATCATAAAATGTAACTTTGGAAGAATAAATATACTAAAATATTACTAATATTGTGAAACAACTATTATAAAACTACTTTCCCATAAAATTGAATGTGAATTTACCGATTATCTGTACATACATCATAGAGTCTCCACGTAGAATATAACTCATTTTTTATCACCATGTTTTATAGATGTGGATTATGATGTTTTTAAAGATAATATATGTCATTTATGAAATACAGTTTTTATTGAAAATATAATATCATACTTTTCTCTATAATTTTATTCAAGATTTTTTTTTCTCATGTGTATCTATAGAATACAATCTCTATCAAGCAATATGAATTATTATTATTTTCCTATTTAAATGCATGGGAATAAATATTTATTTTGTTAAAATTAATGATTTATTTGATATAATAATTTATCTTCAAAACATAATCATTATTTTAATTTCAATCCTTCCATCCATCAATAAGTAAAACCATTATTCAAGAATATGTATGGCCTACCATCTCCATGAATGGTGTAATCAAATCTTATATATCCACTATTATGGATGAATATAAATATATATACATACATATAAAATGTATATCATGATTAATGTTTTTGTGCTGAGAGAAAAATTATCAAAGTACAGTGACTAAAACTATCGAAATGATATTCATATAATGAAAATGAAATAGTTAACGCTTTAATAAGAAATTATTTTAAATATTAGTTGAAATATTATAAATGGTCCATATTTGATATTATAACTACGTATAGTATTCATATATATGTTTCTATAAATTTTAATTTATTATACAGGATGATAGAGAACATTCAATTTTAGTGTAACAGAAGGTAAAATTTTTATGTTATTGTCTCATTATTTATATAAATTAGTTATGATTACATTTTGGATGATTATATATTATGAATAAACTATCTATAAGATAATTAATTATTCACTACTATAGTTATTTATTGAAACTAAATGTCTCAATTTCATTATCAACACATTACGTACCCAAGATACCTAAAGAATGTTTTTACAGAAAAAATTGACTTTCTCTCTCTTCTATCAAAACTACTTTGCCATCCCTTTCCATTATTTATATGATTATTATCTACAGGGTTATAAATATTTTCCAAAAAATTTTGAAATTAAATATTAAACATTATTTAGTTTTTAAAAAATGGTCCAAATGTAATCTTTTTTTACATTTTTAAATGAGTTACTTCTGATTTTTTCTAAAAAAAGTACAGAATGCTTTTTTTTATTTTTACATATGAAATAATATTATAATTTACCCCACTCAAGAAAATCAAATTATCTAAGGGGACTATAAAAAAATAATGTTTATTATGATTTTCAATATTTTCTAATATTTTCTGAAAATTTTTTTATTTTAAAGAAGAAATTTTATTGGAAAAAATAAAATTTCAAAAAAAAATATTCAAAATTATATTTAAATGTGTTTTAAACTATAGTGGATTCCTATTTTGTTATTTATACTTTACATGGGATATGATCCAATTAAACCATCAAAATTATTTTATATATGGACTATGATTCTGGTGAATATATTTTTATGAAACCTATTTATTTTTCATGGGTTATTATACGATTAAATACTAAAATTTAAATGAAATCTAATTCTTCCCCTAGAGATATCATATGGTGGCATGATTATGGATTATGTTTCCATTCCATGGGTTATGATTCTGAATATTTTATGTTATCATATGTGTGTTATTTTTATTCGTTATGGGTGGTCCAGAATTACATTTCCAACGGTCGAATTTCGTAAAATAGATATCTCTTGATATAAAAATATTTGAATAGAAATGTGATTCGAGATTATTAAGGGATTATTTCCACATATATTGTCTTGGGTGTTATCCTTTACAACTAATATTTTTTAGTGAGTGAAAAAAATCCATAATTATATTATTTTATGTTAAAATTGAATTCTATATAAATGATTATCTATGCTTGTGTGCCTAGAAAAACTTCATTCTACGTGCTAATGTTGTGCTCTCATGGAAAATGTTATTTAATTTTTTTCATTTTCATTTCATAGGAACTATCCAAATTTTTACAAATACTCATGATAATGATATAAGATATACATGGTACGGTTTTAATTTTTTTTATTTTATTCTTATTTACTAGTTCTCATGTTATTTTTAAGATATCATTAATATCCCCTTGTTTTCCATTATTCAGCATCTGAACCCACCATTTCACATGTTCTCTTTCCTGACATTATAATGAAATGTATTAATTGTGATGTGTCTATGAAGTCATATATTTATGAAGAAAAAAATTGGAGAAGATGTAGTTTATTTTTGAACTAGTTGATTCTGTATTCATCCTTCCAATGATACTATAAATATATAGTTCCAACACATATTTTTATATTATTTAATGAATATTGATTTAATAAAACTAATATTTTTTTTTGGAATGTATGGTTCATTATAGATGGAATCATGAAAATGCATAATTACCGTTGGGAAATAGTATTACAAATTAATAGCGAGAACCTAAAAAAATTTAAATGTATTGGATAACATCCAAATGACCTTCAGATTACCATATAATACCTATGTTAAATATAATGTGAATTATGTTGAAAATATGGTGATAGGATATAGAAATCAAATAAATGAATTTTAATTATTATGTAGTCTTCCACAATGAATATTGTGTCTCGCTGTATGATTTTTTATTTTAATCAATGGACATAACAGAAATGAAACTTTCTAAAATAAGATTTGATTGCAATTAAATTGATTTTCCTCCAAGAAAAATAATTATTGGATTATGAATGGAAAAAATAATTACTACTCTTAAAAAAATTTCTCATGAAATGAATCATGTTGATCATCTCAATGAAATCAATAGGTTACAACATATTATTAATTCTTTTATGTGGTGACAAATACCTTATCACAGAGTTTCCAATAATCAACGAGTTCCTTGAAATGGATCATTATCCATGAAAATATATTTCTTTTATCCATTATTAAGAACATAAAAAATTATTTTTTGTTTAATATCATATTAATGGAGAAGATGATGAATGGTGGAAACATATTAGGCACATTAGTAACAGAAATGAAATTAAATCCATAGAGAGGGATTCATTTAAGATATTATGTTTCAATTAGTACCTAAATTTTATTATACAACTTAAAATAGTTATGGAATTACATTAGCTAAATAAAAAAGATGATGAATCCATTAATAGATTTGAGGAAAACATTACAGGACCTAGGATGAATGCTTTCTGTATTATAACCCAACATGAATGTAATGTTGATATATTCATCAAATTCTAAAAACCAATTCATCAAATGAGGTTATCTTTATATATTTTTTATAAAAGATGAAATTTTTTGATGTGTTCTGATGGTTAAAATGAATAATTGAGTGACACACCTATCCCAATTATTAGATATTAAATAAAATATATCATTTTAGTTAAATTGTAAATACAATGAATATTATAATAAGAGTTATCAATTATACTAAAAGTGTGGAATGAAATATAATGAAATTTTATTAATTGGAACATAAAATATTTTTCGATCCAAAAAAATATTTAATCAAGAAATGAAATACGACAATTTTGTAAAGGAAAAAGACAATGAAAGGAATAAAGAAAAAACTAAATATAATCTGCTAAACACACTATTTTGTTTCAAATTCATAGTGTATAGGGGTTTTTCTAACCATTCCACACATTCGAATGATAATTTTGATTATCGATGTTTGAACCCATTTATTTATAAAGACAAATGAAAATATCTTTTAATCATTACTATTAAAGTTGTGCATCATAAAAAAATATGAAAAAATGAATTTATCATCCACTTTAAAACTGCTAATGCCTTATTTTATTATAGTTCAACAATAGATTTTAAATATAAGTAATTTTATATGTGTATCATAGTAAAACCTAAACCATTATATATTGAAATATATTTGAAAACACATAATTATATAATGACCTCATTCAAATACTAATATTAAAAATCAACATATTATCCCCTAGAATAATTAATTTTTATTTTAGGAATGAGGTGTTTTTCATTACATATTGTGGATATCAATTTACATAAATGGGATTTCAGGTTTGATATTTCACAAAAAATAATGAGCATATACCGATTTGATGATACATAATAACATTGAATGGAAATAACATATATTATATGGTTCTTCATTAATGTTATTTTTTTTATATTATGGTTTACACAATATGAACATACATGATATGCACATAATTTTGGAGATTTTTTAGCATGTTTAGAATATTTTCCTCAACTTCCTTTGAATCATGACATTTAGTGTTTGATATAATTCATGAATAGAGCTACGCCAATTTCAATTATTCCAAATAAAATTTATGTAATTGATTTGTATAAATTGAATAAGAAACTGTTGAATAATATAGAAACAAAATTTATTATGTTAATTTTATCATCTTGGGGTGATTTTATTATTTTTTACAGGAGTCATGATAGATCAATGAGACTCTTCATTGATTATTAGGAACATAACAATATCATAATCATGAATAAGTACCATATTCAATATATTGATGAAATTTTTGATAAACATTTTAGAGCCAAATAAATTTTCAGGATTGATATTTAATCATTATATCATCAATTGAGGGTTAATTAATACGATATACCTAAGGAAATATATATAAAAATTTGTGGAAAATATGGATATATACAAGTTCCATTTGTTATAACTAATTCCCTCCACATCATCAAGTGATTAATGAATATATTATATTGAGATTACCTTGATCATATTTTGGTAGTCTTTATAGATGATATTCTTATAAATTCATAGAGAACGGATGAGAATGAACATCACTTGTTGATTATATTGAATATTCTATGGAATGAGATGTTTAATGAAAATATACAATGTATGAATTTTGGCATCATGAAATACATTTTTATCTCACATAATTTCAACAGATTATAGATTACTCGATACATCCATGACAGATATTAGATAATGTTAGAATATACCAACCACTATGCCAGAGAAATATAGTTTACATTATGTATCAAGATATTATGGATGCCTTTTGGATAATTTATCTGGGTTGTCTAATATTCTCACCAAGTATACATAGAAGGTATCCTCATTCCATTGGATAAATTAATGTGATAAATATTTTAAGAAACTAAATTGAAGGTTAATCAGCTCACCTTTTCTCATATCAACCAATTTTGGAGTTTTTTTAATCTACAATGATGCATTAAAAAATACACTAGAACACATTAATATACAAGAATATTATTGAGATAGTTTATCTCACAAAATAGTTTTATGCTTATGAAAATAAGTACCCAAACAATGATTTCGGGATATCTATATAAATTAGTGTATTAGTGATGTGGAGGAATTATATTATCATATATAAATTTGATATATATAATGATTATAAATTTATAATGTGTATATTCACACAAAAATAGATGAATTTATTCAGGATAATATGGTTTGAATTTACAAATGGTTGTGATTTCACGCTACATTAATACATGAGAATGTGAACAATAATGATGAATCTCCAAGAGGAAATTCTATTGTGAGAATATCTATAATATGAATCAGAGGGGATAAAATTGTAATTAAATTTAAAATTATTTATATGATAATCATAATTTAAGGTGTGAAATATTGTCTTTATCTAATGAATATTCAACCATGTATAAATGTATTGATTATGGGGTGAAGAAAATTATGGCCTCAAACCATATTAGAAGGTCATAAATTTTATTGATATTATCCTGGATTGTGAAATAATTATCATGTTAAAAAATCATGAAGTTTTACTTTAAATTCCATAAATAAATAATTATATATTAACCCATAAGTTTCATACATAAATATCTCATATTATTAAATTAACTTTTTTTACATAGTATGATGATCCACACCAAAAACATATTGGTCCAGTTCATTTGTAAGAATGGATACATAAACAACTTGATCTCAAGTAAAACACATCATCACACACATTGTTATCCATAAATACCACCACAATTAGAAATAAAATACATAATACCTATCTGCGTAACTAATAAATGTGAGTCTTTAGAAAGGGATATCTATAATACAATGTTGGGGAAAAAATGTAGAAATATATGATCCCATAAAAATTAAATGAGAATAATGGTATGAAAACATGAATTTAAAATATCAAATCATTTACCCACATATCATGGATCATAATGTTATGTCATAGAATTAATAATGGAAATTTATAAGAAATAAATTTAAATGGAATCAATGAAAATGACACATGAGATCATAAAAATGGAATTATACATGGAATTTTGTGTACACATAACTATATAAAGGCTTATTTCAAGGCTACCAAAAAATATATTGATAACATGTTAGGCTTTATCTAACAACATGTGATCCTTATTAATGATTTGGATAACCTCCCATTTAATTTTATTTTTCCAAGGGATAACGTCACATATTCCATTTGAGCTTATAAAACAAAAATAACTACAAAATATATGTGATGGAGATATAGGTCCTACCTATCTCATTATAAAAATTAATAAACATGTGTCCCATAAAATTAAAAATATTCTTCAAATCAAAATCCATGAAATGAAATGGGATTCAAAAACATTTTGTGAAAGAAAAATTAATGGAAAATGAACTGGTTTCAAATAAATATTATCATCGTGATTGTAAACCATCTTTTTATAGAAAAAGGATGTTAGGATTGGATCATAACAAATATAATGATCATTTATAATCATAAGATGACATATATAATCGAAATTTATTTTGTAAGATCACATTGAATTTTCCATGAGAAAAAGATCTTTGTAACTCCCTGAAAATATAATGTAGTAATGTTCTAATTGATAGTTGGTATGGCACACAACACCAAGAGCGTTGGGGAGTATAATATATGTGAATTTGAAATATATTTAATATTTTATATAAAATAATTATAATATATTTCTTTAAATGAATACAACCCATATTAATAATATGTCACATGAAACAATGAGTTTCTTTAATGGCATGCACTACATGCATGGCCATGTTTTACCAAACAAGTACATATTATTAAAATATTTTTATTTAAAATAAAAATACATGACATTGATGTAAAACTAGAGGTTAGTAATTGTATTAAGTAACTTAAATAACTATTTTATTTATAAAAAAATTAATATGAATTCATAAATATCAAATTATTTATAATTAAAAAATAAGAACCAATTGAATATAAGGGGAGGGTTTTGATAATATAGTACTATAATGATCATAAAGTTGTTTTATCTAAATAAATTAAATTAATTTTAATTAGATATTTATATTAATTTAATATATATATCCTATATTAAATAAAATATTTTAGATAATCATCAAATATATATTTTATAAGTGAGCTAAGAATAAAACCAATATTACAAATAAAAACCTTTATTTTTTTAAGGATCCATTTCATTCATTTAATTGAGAATCATTTTTAAATTTAATTTTTTTACTTTATTAAATATTATATGTCAAAATTGACTTATATTTTGAATTTGTAACATTATTATTAGCATTGTTATATATTTTTTTATTTTTTGTGATGTCTAACTTTTTTTATGAATAATGAGAAATACTAAATTTTAATTCAAAAAAAAATTTCATCTATTTTATTTACAACGATAAATTATATTTTTATTGGTTTTAAATATATGTTAAATAAATTTTATATAATTTCATAAATTTCAATCATTTTAATCATATTTACATTGAAATTAAAAATAAAAACCCAATAATATTTTGACCTTTATTATATTAAAACCCCATATTCTTGTCCCATTTACAACAATAAATTTACATTAATTTATACAAATTTTTCTATTGGAATTCAGAAAAATATATTGAATATTTGGAAGAATAACAATTTATAAAAATTTTAATTTTTTTTTACCAAAAACAATATTGAATATAAATAAAATTACAATGATTAATTTGAAATTTATCATAATACCCAAATAAACATTAATCGTAAGGGTCATAATGACGTATATACTTTTTCACAATCAATATAATGGTCATATTACCCTTATATTGAACATGTAATATTAATTTAGCCACATTAAAATGAAATAATTTGTCCACAATTCACTTTTACAATACTTACAAGAGTATTAATCCGAATCAACTATAAAAATACATTAAAACCTCCCACATTCTCACACCTCTCTACCAACCTTTATTAGATTTTTAATATCTAATATATCTCTTAAATATCCCTAAAATCATCTTATAATCGTTACCTTGGAAATAAATCCAACAATTTATTAACTTTGGTGCAAACCGAAGGGGTTTACCCAAAGAAGGGGAACATCTTTCTCCATGTTATTTATTATATTTATTATGTACATTTTCAATTAATATAAGTTCATTATATATAATAAAAAAACATCCTAAATATAAATGGATGTTATATATTTTGGTTTTGACCTAAACATTCACACATATCCATATAATTGCTATCTAAGATACTGTTTATGTGTTTCTTTAACTATCACCTCACAAAATGCTTATTGTTTGTTCTTCCATTACCACCTTTAATAATGGAAAATTAGGATGTAAAATCTATTTATATATGATATATATTCAGTTGAAAATTAGTTTATTCTTATTTAATACTTTTACAATAAATAGCAAATGTCTAACTAAGTTTTTTACACACATTAACATTTTTTATGGATGTATGCACAACAACCTCCTAAGTTCGTTGTTATTCAATAACATGATAAATAAAATGTATAAAATATGGTTTTAATTAAACAGATGCGACAAAAAAAATATTTATTTTATCTGTGTCATAAATTAAATTTTGGAATCATAATATATACAATTTTTTATTACCCTTTCACACATTTAAAAAGTGATAATGTCGTTTGGGGACGTGTGGACTACCGCCGCCGAGATGTGATTTGATTATTTTTAGATCATAATAATTAAATATATAAGTAAATATTATTAAATAATGTAATATATATTATATAATTATCACTATGGAATTATTCTTATTTCTTACCATCTTTCCATAATGATTATTGAAAATGGAAATGTCACTCATGTGTATTTAGGACGTACCATCTCCTTGATTGAAATGTTCGGTCATTTCTCAAAAAGAAAATTAATTATTGTTTAAAAAAGATTAATTTATGTATAAATAATATAACTATGTCATTATTATTATTATAAAGATGTTATATATTATCCTATTTTACCATATTAGACCTACCGATGTTTTTTTTGACAAATAATGTAAATATGGAGAAAACATCTGATGTAAACATAATTGTTTATGTAGTTGTATAATAGAAGGTAAGTATTGAAATAAATGTAATAATAAAAATGAATATATTTCTTATGAAATTATATAATTTAAGGATATTTTTATTCTAGAATATAAAGAAAAACTAGAATATTTAGTCTTAAGGTATGATTTCCATCTATCTTTTGATGTCTATTTGAAAAATGTCATAGTTACCAATTCATTATTTTGTGTAGTGTAAATACTACATTATATGATAAATTATATTTTTTTTATCATTTTTTCTTTATGGTATTTAAAAAAATAATTTATTTTTATTCATTCATGAGGTCTATGATTTAAAATGTTTCAAAAGAGTATGGGACACTTTGGAATGTTTATATATGATTTTATTAATGAATAATTTTAACGCAATTTCATTTCCATTTTAGGAATTTATATGACCACTGTTGAATAATCCGATTAATATTCTTATTTTATGATAATTAATGAAATTTTAAGTTATTATAAATATATTACAAATATTTGGTGGTCAATATGTTTAAAAAAAATTTGATGAAAAAACAACTTAGTTCTCTGATTAGTTTGTGAACATATTTTATTTTAAAACCAAATTTTCAAAACAAAAGTCAAAAACTGATTTTAACCATACTAAAATAATATTTAAAATAAATTTTACACGTTTTTTACATTTTCAAATTTTTTTAATGGAGCCTTTTTTTACCTTTCCAAAAAATTAATTTTTCAAACCATTTTACTATGAAAAAGCAATGTACTTTTTATCTCATTTGAAATATACATAATTACCCACAATAATTACATTGAATATTAAATTGAATGATTAAAATCTAAATTTTTAATTAAATTATTTACAAATATTATTCTTGATGAAATACATTTTAAAAATGATTTTCAATATAAAAATTATATTTTAATCAATATTGTTTTTAAATGATATTTTTATAATCTTCCCATTATTCAAAAACAAAAACCCATATATTACTCAAAATAGAATATGTTGTATTGATACTATCATAATAATTTTTATGAAGGGTCTCTGAATGTTTTTTTCTTAGATAAAATTTTCTTTATATTCCATGGTTCCTTTTTGTCCTTGTGAATTATTAAATTTCTTATAATGCTTTGACATTAAATTTCCGCTAAATATCAATATCATTTTTCTGGATATGATAATTAACTAAACCATTTTCCATTTCACATTTAGTTTTTACATTGAATTTTATTTAAATATATTGGAAAATATTGTTAAATCCATATCTGTTACTAAATATTTATATTAGATAATACATAATTTTTATTCAATATGAGTAATGCTTGGGACATGAAATACAGTGGTTGGGGATTGTTTAAGGTAAGCCCTATGGGTTAGTGACTAGGTACAGAAAGCCACTAGATGTATTATTAGTATCATGAGATGAAATTTGTTGGAAAAATAATCCATCTTAGATGATTTAAATAAGAATATTACGGTTTCTACTAATAGAATTAAATTATCTTGAAGATGCATCTTGAAAATGGAGGTTTTCATGTTTCTTATACATGATGTATAATAATTAATCATCCAATTTTTTTTATTAAATTATTAATTATCCATGATATTTTTGTGTATATATATATATATATATATTTAATTAATTATTAGTTTATTAATTTTAGGGTATATGTGTTCATCTATTTACCATAAAATAATGATTATTCTCATTGATTCGGTATTAATTCTGTTATAGTTTACCCATAATTTGCATTCATGCTCAACCTTATTTTGACCCCCATGTTGAGGAATCGATGAATATTTCTAATAATGATATTTATGGATATGGTTGATGGAAAAAAAATTCCTCAAAAGATGTATTTTGTAATAAAGAAAATATAATTTTCTGAACATAACCCTAAGGAATAATTTTAGGATATGTAGAGTATAATACCCAATAATATTGGTAAGATAGATATTATTTAGGTATTTCTATCAGTATATCCCGATCTGGATACAACATGTGGATGTTATTTTGGAAAAAATATAATTTTGAGTAATAAATCGATCATGGTGTGTCAGGCCTGACCCATCATAAACTAGTACATGATAATGGGCCCTACAATGCTCCTAGTTTAACACACTTGGTGGATATGAGTTATATAATTAACATTTTATTTACAAACCATTAAGAAGAATTTGAGAAACGAATTACTAGTTATAAAAAGTTTGGGTTTTAGATTGGAAATAAAGATTCATGACTTTGAGATTCTAGAAATTCTACGATGGATAAACCCCATACTAATTAAAGAAATATGTTTAAATAAATTGATATAATATTTATTTATTGAGGTTATATTGATAACATTTATTAAAAATATATTTTCTGATAATAAATATTCTATGTATTAGAATCATATTTTATTTTGAAATAATATTAAAATAGTTTTAGGAAATTACAACATATAATATGGGTGATAACAAATATAGTCCAACAAGGCCATCAGATATAAACCATTGTCTAAAAGAAAATAAGTGTTCTATTCATTCTACTAGTCTACATGATGTACTGGTTATTTTTTCATCAATGTTTTTTTAAAAAAATTGACGAAAAAATATTAATGATGAACTAGTACTATTACATTTTATATATAAAGATTAAAATATTACCCATATTGGATTTATAGAATAGCTAGTTGTAAATAGTTAGTATTTTCACTCTTCTATGGGCCTTAAGATCCATTGAAAATATATTATATTTAATTAAGAATCAATAATATTTCATAGATAGCCATTTCATATAATAATGGATGAATTATAATTTGATCGATGCACATCTGAAAGATTTAATTGTTCATATGAAATTAAAATGCATCATGTGAATATATTTCCTTATATCTTATAGATTTAACTAAATTTCAAAACTTCAGGAAAATGATCTAAAAATATATTTTCCAAATACTGTTATTCCTTTGAATAGATTGACATGTAAATAGAAACATATTAATGACTTGTAGGCCTTCAAATTTCAATTTATCATTCACTTGATTGTGATTGATAACCTTAATCACTCCTTATAAATACTTACTCTTTTCCTCAAAGAACGTATCACTACATTCATCTTATGTGCTCATACATATATGAATAGTTATATGTTTTTTCATCTGACCTTTGGAATTATGATTCTAACTTTTCTAGAGAATGTTTTAAAAACCCTTCTCATGATGTGGGATTTCAACATAAGAAATTTCAACAAATCCGTTAAAATATAGAGTTTAATAATGTGGTCATAGTTTAATTATGGTGTGGAGAATGTATCTTCTTGAAAATCTAAAGTAGGAACATTATATTTGATAGTATGCATTACTTTTATCACCAAGCATAAAAGGGAATATATTATCCTAATAATTTTTAATATATTTACTACCGTAGATAATTTAATTATATTTTATATGTTTTAATTCTTATCTCCCTGACTTAGTGTATGTGACACACAACAATGTGTTTCTTGAATGAGTTGCATTAAATGGATGACCTAATTTTACTGAACAGTAATATCTTATTTAAATATCAATATTTTATATAATAATATATAAGCTGCTGATTAAATTATAGGTTATGAATTTATTTAAATAACATATGAAAATAGGTGGTATATATAAAATATAAGACGAATTCATAGTTAACTTATTAATTTGAAATAAATATAAGAACTAATTGAATATAAGGGGAATGTTTTTATAAAATTTTTTTTTATGTTCACAATGCTATTTTATCCAAATAAGTAAAATTAATTTAAATAATTCAGTTATATTGATAATATATATATATATATATTATATGAAATATAATATTTTTATATTCATCCAACAACGTATATAGGCATGAGATAAAAACAAACCCAATATTATACATAAATATCTAAATTTATATTAATGCTCTTTTAACACATTTTAACATAGAACAAACATTAAATCCGATTTTTGGAATTTTCATAAATCATATATGTAAATTTAAATATAATATTTTAAATAGGAAAAAAAATTATGTTAGGGATATTTTTTGGTATTTTTCTATGAAGTTTCTTTTTTAATAATTAGTGAATACTTTTGACTTCTAAATCAAAACGTATTTTTCATCTAATTTTTTAATATGTTTGAATTATATATATTATGATTTAAGGATTAAATATATAAATATTATATCTATTAATGAAAATTATTTTATTTGAATTGTTTTCACATTAAAAATATATATGAAAACATATCAATCTTTTGATCATTTTTACATTAAAACACGGCATTTCCATCCAGTCTATGGGATAAAATTTAATTTGTTTTTTTCCATATATTTTATTCGGATTTCTATAATTTTATTAAATATTTTCAATCTCAATTATTTATAATTTATAAAAATTTAAAACTTTTTTATGAATAAAAAAATTAGTGATTGTATTTAAAATTAATTATAATTGTAATAGTGATATTACATATAACATGGGACTAAACATTAAGCCTAATGTACACTATGAAATATATACATGTACAAAGTATATTGGATGGTCATAATTCGTCAATATAATCACTTTTCTTGAATATTGATCATTATTTGAGATACATTCAATGGAAAAAAGTCGGTGTAATTTCCTTTTCCACAATTTACAACTGTGTTACTACTCCTCCACTATAAAGAGGTACTAAACCCTCACACTTTTTCATACCTCTCAAAACACATTAGAGAGAATAAAAGAATCCCATATATATCTCTATGAAAACTCACCTCAAATAATAATCCTGACATTAGTCAAAAGTCCTACAATATTAGAACTGTTGTGAAAACCAAATGGAGTTTCAGAAAGTCAACATAACATATTTCCTCATGACCATAAGTATATTTATATCTCCATTCATTAAATTATGATTATTACATGAAAAAATAACAAATATTTATCTTAAATATACATAAATTTTTCATGTCATCTTTCTAACCTATAAATACACACACATCAATCTAATAGGTAATGAATATACCATTAATCTGTACAATGAACTAAAACCTCACAAAAATATGATATTTTGTTCCTCCTTTACCACCTCTCACGGTAGGGAATTATTATATGAATTTTTTTATATTTGATCTATTTGTTAATTATAATATCTTTTTGATTCATTAATTCATTTATATTAAATATATTTACGATTTTCATTTATTTACTATAGCATTGTTTAGGGATGTGTGGACTAACACCTCCTAAAAGTAATTGGATTCGATCCCATGATACATGTAATTTAAAAAAGAATTATATTAATTAAAAATATTAATAATAACTATTTGTGATATTAATTAAATAATAACCTTTATAGAAATATAATATATGTCATTTTATTTTGTAACCTTTCACACATCTAAAATGTTATAACATTATTCTTGGATGTGTGGGAAACTGCCTCCTCGACACAATGTGATTCATTTAAAAAAATAAGATATATATATATTAGTATATATGATAAAATAATATTTTATTGATGATATAATTATTATTCTTTATATATTATTGGTACATACCATATTTCTTTAAATTTTATTGAATATTAGAATGTTACTCGTGTGTATATACGACATACTATGACGACCCTGCTTTTTATTACAACTTAAACATGCTTCATTACATAAAACTTCACTTGATCCAACAAAGAAGATCGAGAGGTTTAGTGTCTTTGGGTCTTAGGATCATTACATAAAAACTTTAAACTTTAAATACAACATCTTTATTGAAAACTTCCTTTACATGACCACTACATTCCTTCGTACTTAGCATTGCATGGGATAACCTGAGGACATGCATAAGAAAAGGGTGAGCTATAAAGCCCAGTAAGGGAGTACACAATGAATAACATGAGGAGTAAAATACATGTTAGGCAATAGGCATATCAATAGAGCATAAGAGAGGCATGAACATAAAGGCGTGATAAAGCATGATAATCATAACATGGAAATGTGGCAACAACACTTAACATTGAATTAGCATGAGCCAAGGCTCATTGCACATGGAGCATGAGTAAACCCTCATTGCACATGAAGCACAAGTAAACCCTCTTTGCACTTGAATTAGCATGAGTAAACACTCATTGCACATGACGTATCATGATACTATACTTTACCCAATGCATTGGAGCGCTATCAGGGCGCACCCTTCTTAAACATTTCATTTCATGCATAAGTGTGCCACATGGATCATAAAACATGGATTCATAAAACATAATCATTTATTCCACGAAAAAGGAATGTGGAATTCATACATGAAACTTTACAATCAATATGTAAATGTGCATAAAGGTGAATACCCTTGATGGAGAAATGGGCATGGTATTCACTACACAAAGACATTGGCTTAGAAAATCGGTGCGATTTCGGCAGCATAACGGCGTGACATAAGAATTCAAAAAAAAGTTCATGAGAGAGAAAGGGGTTCCTCATCATATTTACATGTAATGGACAGTAAGGAGGTCATATATATACATGTCCCAACAATTGAAATGGAATTTAGATTCATGATACAAAAGTATTGCTTGAATGTAAAAGAAGAGAGAGAAGTTCCTTTCGGAATTTCGGCATAGTAACGGGTGTACATGGGAGGCATTTAATGAGAGAGAAAGGGGTCTCCCATCATTCAAACTATAAAATGGAAGTATGGGAGAGGTTTTAAACCATACCCCAACATTCATAATTGAAATAAAAAGGGAAATACAACTTAAATAAAATTGACAAAAAAATGAGAAAGGAAGAAAAAAAAACCCTTTCTTGGAAGTGTGCTTCCAAAGGCTAGAGAGAGGCTTGTGAGAGGCTTCTTGGGAGGTTGGGGCACCTTGGGAGGATTCTAGAGAGAGTAGGGCAGAGGTTGGACGAACTTCAAGGGCTTTGAGTGAGGAGGAAGTGGGAGCTTGGGTGGGTTTATATAGGAAAGGTGAGAGAATTCTTTATTATTTAGGTTTGGGACCCCTTATATTAAAATAATCAAAACCACAAACCATCCCATGGTATTTGCCCATGGTTTATGGAAAAGGAAAGAGGAAAACAATATTTTAAAAGTCCAAGGTCCGAACTTATTAAAAAAAAGGGTTGCTTATGTGGAGGTGAGTCACACTCCCATGGAAATTAATTTAAAAAGGCAAAGTGTTGAATAAGTCTTGAGGGCTCCATTAATGATTTGAAAAGTGATTCAAACAAACCCAAAACCTCATTATTTTAATGATAAAACACATATTGGCCGAACATAAGGATTATGGTATTTTATTACATCACCATTGGGTCATTATGATGTCATAAAACACATTATATATTTAAATGGTATTTAATTTTTACCCAAAAATTTGACTGTCTCAGAAAATTATGAAAAATTCACCGTTGGATAATTTCGACGTCCTGATTCCAAAAATAATATTTATTTTATCTAAATAATTTTCTAAATATGTGAATTTTCACTTTTAAAATAAAAATCGACATTTATAAAAAAATTCACGGGTTTTGACAGAAATGACTTTCAAACCTTAATAAACATTTTAATTGCATTCATAAAATTATAAGATCATTTATAATTAATGACAATTAATTTAATATTAATAATAATATTTTATTAAATTATTATTTAATTCAAAAATCCTTTAATTTAATAAAATATAATTCTTAATTAAATAATAACTAAAAACACCATTTGTACTTTAAAAACTAATTACAATGTATCAAAAATGACTAGAAATTATATTCATTATTATATATAAAAAAAATAATGTACATGAACATGGTTCTACTTATTTGTTACATAAACCCTTAAAATAGCCGCATAAGACCTAAGGGTAAGGTGCGCGATGGTGACAGACTCTTGGGGCTGCTCGGATAACATCGCTCGAGTGGTAATCTCTATCAACTTCCATTTTTCCCGTAGACGATCACGTTCGAGCTTGACTTGATGAAGCTCAGCTTGGGCTTGGTCAAGGGCAAAGCCCAAAGACGCCACCTCTTTACCGAGCTCCGACAAATGGGCTTCGTAAGGGGCAATTCTACTGGATGAGGCCATCGCTTCCTTTGTCTGAGTAGAAAATTGGTTCGTTAAAGACTTATATTTAAACTACCCAGATGATCACTGTTCAACGGCTAGAAAAGTAACAGTCACAAATCTTAACGTAAAACTAAAGAAGTTGACATCTTATAAAAACATAAAGAAACATTTAACTGGATCAAGAGGGATTTTCCATTAATGAAATTTTGGGTCGTTACAACATTCCCCCCTTAAGAAATTTCGCCCTCGAAATTTTCCTTTTCCCACACTAAAACAAATGTGGGTAACTTAGATTCATCATATCCTCCGACTCCCAAGTTGCTTCTTTAAACTTGTGGTTTCTCCACAACACCTTGACGAGGGGCATTGTCTTATTTCGTAGAACTTTTTCTCTACGATCTAAGATCTTCACTGGTTGCTCCTCATAAGAAAGATCGTCTTCTAATTGTACCACCTCGGAAGAGAGTACATGTGAAGGGTCTGGTATGTACTTCCTTAAGAGGGATACATGGAAGACATCATGCACCTTGGCCATAGTAGGTGGAAGTGCTAGTCGATAGGCCACAGCCCCAACACGATCAAGAATCTCGAAGGGGCCGATGTACCTTGGACTTAACTTCCCTTTCTTTCCAAACCTCATGACCTTCTTCCACGGAGATATGCGTAAAAACACCATATCTCCGACTTTAAATTCATGGTCTCGTCGACGATTATCTGCATAACTCTTCTGTCGACTTTGGGCTGCCTTGATATGCTGCTGAATGGTTTTCACCTTCTCCACCATTTCTTCGACCATTTCTGGTCCAAGCAGCTTACGTTCACCGACCTCATCCCAACATGCCGGTGTTCTACACCTTTTCCCATACAGGGCTTCATATGGTGCCATTTGGATGCTTGAGTGGAAACTATTATTATAAGAGAACTCAACCAGAGGAAGATGTTGATCCCATCCTCCTTTAAAGTCCATTGAGCATGCTCTCAACATATCCTCAAGTGTTTGGATAGTCCGCTCGGATTGGCCATCAGTTTGAGGATGATAGGCCGTACTGAAGTTCAGTTCAGTATTCAGAGCATGTTGAAGACTCTTCCAAAACTTAGAGGTAAATCTTGGATCTCGGTCAGACACAATAGATAGTGGTACTCCATGCAACCGTACCACTTCCCTGATATATATCCGTGCCAGTTGATCCAAAGAGAAATCCTCTCGAATATCAATGAAGTGTGCAGTCTTTGTAAGACGATCCACAACAACCCAGATTGCATTGTTGCTTTTGGATGTCCTTGGAAGTCCGGTGACAAAGTCCATGGTGATGTTCTCCCATTTCCATTCTGGTATGGGCAATGGTTGCATCATCCCCTTATACTTCTGCCTCTCTGCCTTCACTTGCTGACACACCAGGCACTTTGATGTATATTCAGCGATCTCCTTCTTCATATTATCCCACCAAAAGTTTTCTCGGAGATCTCGATACATCTTTGTGCTCCCTGGGTGAATAGAGAAATTTGAACTATGTGCATCATCCAAAAGTTCCTTCTTCATCTCCGAACTTGATGGGACACATAGTCTTTTCCCAAACCGCACAATTCCTTCTTCATTAACATTAAACTCTGAGGATTTTCCCTTTTTGATAGCTTCCACTTTTTCGTGGATTCTCGCATCATCCTTTTGAGCATCCTTTAACCTTTCCAAAATAGATGGTTGAGCAATCATTTGTGAAAGGATTGATGATGTTCCCTTCTTTATGATTCCCACGTCCATCTTCATCAAGTCTAAGAAGATTGGATCCTTCTCAATTCTCATCATTTATAGAATTGCTGGATCCTTTCTACTTAGGGCATCCGCCACCTTGTTCGCCTTCCCAAGGTGGTAATGTATTGAACAGTCATAATCCTTGATGAGCTCTATCCATCTTCTCTGGCGCATATTAAGCTCTTTCTGTGTGAATATATATTTAAGACTCTTGTGGTCAGTATATATCTCACATTTCTCCCCATAGAGATAATGCCGCCAGATTTTCAAGGCGAAGATCACTGCCGCCAACTCCAGATCATGCGTTGGATAGTTTCGCTCATGGATTTTCAACTGTCTTGAGGCATAGGATATCACTTTATCATTCTGCATCAGCACACATCCTAAGCCCTTCTTCGAAGCATCACTGAATACCACAAAAAGCTCCCCACTTGTGGGTAAAGTGAGCACAGGTGCAGTGATAAGCCTCCTTTTCAACTCCTTGAAGCTTTCTTCGCATTCATCACTCCAAGAAAACTTTACTCCCTTTCGAGTTAGCTTGGTAAGAGGGTTGGACAATCGTGAGAAGTTTCTCACAAATCGTCGATAATATCCAGCTAACCCCAAGAAGCTACGGATATCAGTTACCGATGTTGGCCTCGGCCATCCCTCAATTGCATCTGTTTTGGAGGGGTCCACAGATATCCCATTGCTTGTGATGATATGGCCCAAGAATGAGACCTCCTTCAACCAGAACTCACACTTGCTGTACTTGGCATAGAGCTTCTCCTTGCGCAAAGTCTCCAGTACAGTTCTTAAATGCTCCTCATGGTCCTCCTTGGTTTTGGAGTATATTAGAATATCATCTATAAAGACTACCACAAATTTATCTAGGTAATCTCTAAAGACTATATTAATCAAGTCCATGAATATTGCTGGAGCATTGGTGAGTCCAAAAGGCATTACTATGAATTCATAGTGCCCGTACCTTGTACGAAAAGCAGTCTTGGGGATATCTTCCTTCTTCACCCTTACTTGATAATATCCCGACCGCAAGTCGACCTTGGAGAAGTACTGTGCTCCACGCAGCTGATCAAACAAGTCATCGATTCTTGGGAGAGGATACTTGTTCTTTATCGTGATTTTGTTAAGTTCACGATAATCGATGCAAAGCCGCATTGACCCATCCTTCTTCTTGACGAAGAGGACTGGTGCACCCCATGGTGATGCACTTGGGCGTATAAACCCTTTATCCAGATTCTCTTGTAGTTGTTTCTTCAGTTCTTCAAGCTCAACCACAGCCATTCTATATGGAGTCTTGGATATTGGTAGCGCCCCAGGTATAAGTTCAATTGAGAACTCAACATCTCTTCTTGGAGGAAGACCAGGAAGTTCCTCGAGAAATACTTCAGCGAATTCCCTCACAATAGGCATTTCTTCAAGGGTGGTTTCTTCCTTGGACTTAATCATCTGAGCCAGATATGCGTGCTCATAAGGCAGTAATATCCATGCTTGAGATGATGGAGTTAAAGGAGATTCATCTTCCTCCTGACACTTGTAAAGAATCGGGGGTCGATTCTCCATATGGAGTGTGATTTCCCTCTCCTGACAATTTATGTTGGCTCTATATAAGGAAAGCCAATCCATGCCAAGAATTGCATCAAATTCCACCAAAGGGAGTATGACGAGGTTCGCCGGGAAATTCAATCCACAGATTATAACAGGGGAGGACTTATACTCATGGGATGCAATGATTGCCCCATTTTCCGTACTCACCGACATCTTTACTTCCATGGTTTGTGGTGGTGCATGGATTGTTCTACTAAACTTTTGAGATATAAAAGAATGCGTAGAACATGAATCAAAAAGTACGTTCGCTATTCTTGAATGAATAACTAGCATACCTGTCACCACTTCGTTGTCGGGGTTCACTTCGGCAGAAGTGATGGCAAAAGCTCTTCCTTGCTGTCTTGGAGGTTGTTGATTGCCTCCGATAACCCTTGGATTAGGGCACTGATTCGCAAAATGACCCGGTTCTTTGCATTTGAAGCATTGAACAACGCGTTGAGGTTCGAACGGAGCGTTCCTCCCCTCCGTCGCAGCCGCGGGTCCTTCTTGCTGACAGTTAACAGCTAGGTGCCCTTCTCTTCCACACTTGAAGCATTTTCTTGTCCCCCTAAGGCAATTTCCAGGGTGCTTCTTCCCACACTTTTGGCAAGTGGGGTGCTGGAATTTCTTAGCGCCGTTGGATTTATCCATCGGACCACCAGCATTGAAGTCCACCTTCCGCTTCTTGTCCCCATGATACCCCTGTGATTCTCTGATCTCCATTTCAACCTTGAGGGCACATCGGACAATTTCCTCATAGCTGTCGATGTCACGGATCGCTAATGCTTTCCGCAAGCTAGGATTCAGCCCACCAAAGAAGCGGTCAACCTTGCATTCGGGGGTAACGACAAAGCCGGAAGCGTATCGTGCAAGTCTTGTGAAGTTTGCCTCGTACGCTCCCACAGATTCCTCATCTTTCTGCTTGAGGGAAAGGAAGTCCCTTTCCATCTTAATACGGAGGGTGCGTGGAAAATATTTATCGAAAAACATCTTCCGGAATACCTTCCATTCCAAAGCCTCGATCTCCTCCTCAGGCTTCGTATTTTTGATCAATGTCCACCATTGATCAGCTTCACCCTCCATACGATAAGCCGCCAGGAGAACCTTCTCTTTTTCAGAGCATTAGAGGATGGAGAATATCTTTTCAATGGAGTTGATCCATTGTTCAGCAATCGTGGGATCGGATGATCCACTAAAAGTAGGAGGCCTTTGTCTCATGAAGCTTTCAATAGCGACTTGTTCTTTCTTAGGGGGGGTTGAACGTTCCTCTTGACCAGTGTTTCTATTCAAAACTTGAGTTAACTGAGAGAGAAGCGTGACAAAGTTCGCGATTCCCGCTCCCATTGGATTGGGCATCTCATTGGTACAATCATCACACTGATCTTCACAACAGTTGTTAGCCCGAGTTCTCCTATTACCGGCCATTGGCTGGAATAAAAGGAAAGTTAGGGGTAACACATAAAGGGTAATCCAAAGACAAAAGTTGACAACTTATAAATAAACTTTAATCTCTTTAACTCATGAGTCTATAGGATTCAATCCAGGCTTTTCATGATCTTCCTTCTAACATATATTCTTAGGGGCATTTTTCCCTTAATAAGGGTTCATACTAAGATTGTGAATTTATCAAAACATATCCCCCGGGAGTGTCGTAACCAAGAGTGCAGCAAGGCCCGTTGTCGTGCACCAGTTCCCGTTCGAGTCTAGCTCAAAGCGGTGTTTTCGGGTTTTACCCCTAGGATACATCTGTGCCAGAGCCGCCTCTACCTGCTCGTATCCAGACAGGGATGTATTTGTTTGATAAAAAACTTACTTAGTATTTACCAAAACATAGGGATGTTTTTATTATGCTTAGTCTTGTATCTAAGGCTTTACTAGGGTTTCCTAATCCCAAAAATAACTAAACCTATCCTCTGATACCAACTATGACGACCCTGCTTTTTATTACAACTTAAACATGCTTCATTACATAAAACTTCACTTGATCCAACAAAGAAGATCGAGAGGTTTAGTGTCTTTGGGGCTTAGGATCATTACATAAAAACTTTAAACTTGAAATACAACATCTTTATTGAAAACTTCCTTTACATGACCACTACATTCCTTCGTACTTAGCATTGCATGGGATAACCTGAGGACATGCATAAGAAAAGGGTGAGCTATAAAGCCCAGTAAGGGAGTACACAATGAATAACATGAGGAGTAAAATACATGTTAAGCAATAGGCATATCAATAGAGCATAAGAGAGGCATGAACATAAAGGCATGATAAAGCATGATAATCATAACATGGAAATGTGGCAACAACACTTAACATTGAATTAGCATGAGCCAAGGCTCATTGCACATGGAGCATGAGTAAACCCTCATTGCACTTGAAGCACGAGTAAACCCTCGTTGCACTTGAATTAGCATGAGTAAACACTCATTTCACATGACGTATCATGATACTATACTTTACCCAATGCATTGGAGCGCTATCAGGGCGCACCTTTCTTAAACATTTCATTTCATGCATAAGTGTGCCACATGGATCATAAAACATGGATTCATAAAACATAATCATTTATTCCACGAAAAAGGAATGTGGAATTCATACATGAAACTTTACAATCAATATGTAAATGTGCATAAAGGTGAATACCCTTGATGGAGAAATGGGCATGGTATTCACTACACAAAGACATTGGCTTAGAAAATCGGTGCGATTTCGGCAGCATAACGGCGTGACAAAAGAATTCAAAAAAAAGTTGATGAGAGAGAAAGGGGTTCCTCATCATATTTACATGTAATGGACAGTAAGGAGGTCATATATATACATGTCCCAACAATTGAAATGGAATTTAGATTCATGATACAAAAGTATTGCTTGAATGTAAAAGAAGAGAGAGAAGTTCCTTTCGGAATTTCGGCATAGTAACGGGTGTACATGGGAGGCATTTAATGAGAGAGAAAGGGGTCTCCCATCATTCAAACTATAAAAGGGCAGTATGGGAGAGGTGCGAAACCATACCCCAACATTCATAATTGAAATAAAAAGGGAAATACAACTTAAAGAAAATTGAAAAAAAAATGAGAAAGGAAGGAAAAAAAACCCTTACTTGGAAGTGTGCTTCCAAAGGCTAGAGAGAGGCTTGTGAGAGGCTTCTTGGGAGCTTGGGGCACCTTGGGAGGATTCTAGAGAGAGTAGGGCAGTGGTTGGACGAACTTCAAGGGCTTTGAGTGAGGAGGAAGTGGGAGCTTGGGTGGGTTTATATAGGAAAGGTGAGAGAATTCTTTATTATTTAGGTTTGGGACCCCTTATATTAAAATAATCCAAACCACAAACCATCCCATGGTATTTGCCCATGGTTTCTGGAAAAGGAAAGAGGAAAACAATATTTTAAAAGTCCAAGGTCCGAACTTATTAAAAAAAAAAGGGTTGCTTATGTGGAGGTGAGTCACACTCCCATGGAAATTAATTTAAAAAGGAAAAGTGTTGAATAAGTCTTGAGGGCTCCATTAATGCTTTGAAAAGTGAGTCAAACAAACCCAAAAACCTCATTATTTTAATGATAAAACACATATTGGCCGAACATAAGGATTATGGTATTTTATTACATCACCATTGGGTCATTATGATGTCATAAAACACATTATATATTTAAATGGTATTTAATTTTTACCCAAAAATTTGACTGTCTCAGAAAATTATGAAAAATTCACCGTTGGATAATTTCGACGTCCTGATTCCAAAAATAATATTTATTTTATCTAAATAATTTTCTAAATATGTGAATTTTTACTTTTAAAATAAAAATCGACATTTATAAAAAAATTCACGGGTTTTGACAGAAATGACTTTCAAACCTTAATAAACATTTTAATTGCATTCATAAAATTATAAGATCATTTATAATTAATGACAATTAATTTAATATTAATAATAATATTTTATTAAATTATTATTTAATTCAAAAATCCTTTAATTTAATAAAATATAATTCTTAATTAAATAATAACTAAAAACACCATTTGTACTTTAAAAATTAATTACAATGTATCAAAAATGACTAGAAATTATATTCATTATTATATATAAAAAAAATAATGTACATGAACATGGTTCTACTTATTTGTTACATAACCCCTTAAAATATCCGCATAAGACCTAAGGGTAAGGTGCGCGATGGTGACAGACTCTTGGGGCTGCTCGGATAACATCGCTCGAGTGGTAATCTCTATCAACTTCCATTTTTCCCGTAGACGATCACGTTCGAGCTTGACTTGATGAAGATCAGCTTGGGCTTGGTCAAGGGCAAAGCCCAAAGACGCCACCTCTTTACCGAGCTCCGACAAATGGGCTTCGTAAGGGGCAATTCTACTGGATGAGGCCATCGCTTCCTTTGTCTGAGTAGAAAATTGGTTCGTTAAAGACTTATATTTAAACTACCCAGATGATCACTGTTCAACGGCTAGAAAAGTAACGGTCACAAATCTTAACGTAAAACTAAAGAAGTTGACATCTTATAAAAACATAAAGAAACATTTAACTGGATCAAGAGGGATTTTCCATTAATGAAATTTTGGGTCGTTACACATACAATTTCCATGATAGTAACATTGGTTCGTTTTTAATAACTATATTTAATGTTTGGTTAATAATGTATAATAAATGTATAAATATTATAATTATTTTCTAATATGGTGATGTTTTATAGTGAAATAACATACCATTGTTTACCTACCAATGTCGTGTTTCACACATTAACCAAATTTTTTCAAAAACACCTTACCAAAACATATTTGTTTATATAGTTGTACAAAACATGGTGATAATTGAAATAAATGTAATTATAAACATGAAAATGGATATGAATAAATTAGAAAATTAACATAAGTTTATAATTTCATAATATAAAGACACACAAGGCAAGTTACACTCAATGTAATGTATTTTTATCTTACTTTTTATATTTGAAAGATAAATATCATATTCCCTATTTAATTATTTTGTGGTGTTTATATGCTACCACATTTGAAATATTATATAATTGTTACATTATTAATAATTCTCATTAAAACATTAATATAATATTATTCCTTCATTAATATTTTTATTTAAAATGATTAAAATTGGTATGAGACACTTTAAAATGTTTAACAATTATTCTCCAAAGATTAATTTGAAGGTTATTTCATTTAAATTTGAAGACATTATATAACCATTTCTAAAAAAGTTAATATTTCTCTCATATGTTAATTCATTACCCATTTCATGTAAGGACACAACCCAAGTATCCTAGAGTCGATGCCGTATTTGATTGCGTTGGCATACATACAAGGAATACGAATCCTGAAAGACCAAGTAGTTTAGTATTATATGAAACAATATACATAAATAATTTCAACATTACATATGGAAAATAATTACAACACTAGTTTATTCCACTAGAGTCATCACGTCTCCTAGATTATGCTTGAAATTCATTCATAAATTAATTATTCTTGTCCTCAGAAAATGAATCATAAGAAAGGTGTGAGCTCAAACAATCAGTAAGAGAATGAAATACAGAGGAAGATAATATAATCATTATACAGGGTGAATAATTGAAAACACATGACTTTAATAATAAACATGGACACATTATGGAAGGAATATGAGCTATGTAAATAATGCCATAATAAAACATAAGCATGCGTATTCTTCTTTTCGAATAACTACAGAAATATTCAACTAATAGATTCATAATGAAGAAAGTGCATATGCCGGAAATTCTGAAACATTTTTTCATGGACTCATCCAAGATTCCTAGTGATTAAGGCCTCGTCCAAAATCCATATCACATTGGGAAAGGCCTCGGGCAATTCCATGTCTAGTTTTCTCTTGAGACCTACAAATGCATCGAGGGAATATAGAGGGCCCCACCCATCACATAATTATTCCAATGCATTCCTCATATGAGTGGGGATAAACATAAACAACAAATATATTCATATTTATACTATCATATGAGATGTCACTATCTTTCCCAAATCATTAAACATAAAACTCTAACAATTCAGAATAATATAGTGAATGGTTTTAGGATAGATCATCCACAATTGAGTTAGTAATAAACCATTAATTCAATTATGGTAGATGACTTCATAAATTATTAAACCCAATAATACCATGGAATCAACAAGAGAGTTGAATTAGATGAAAACACTATTATAAAATCGTTACACAATTCTGGAAATAAATAATCTTTTATTTTGAAAAGAAGAGTTCTATTGGAAAATTCTTTGGAAAAAACCAGAAGTAATGTAAGATAGTATTTTCATAATAAAATGAGAGATTTTATAAACATAATGTTTTCCAAATATAGATTATAGAGTTTCCTTGAAAATAGGTAAGAATTTGAGAAATTCCCTTGAATCAGTCTTGTATTTTTGAATCAATTAAGAAAGTTCCTTTTAAATGTGTAACTATCCTTAAAATAAAGAAGGATTGTGGTTTTTAAACATGTATATGATACTCAGACAGAACATATAATGAGTTCATAACAATACATAAGAATTACATCGAGGTAATTAGACAATGAAAGTATCCTGAATGAAAGTGGATGTTCAGGTGGAAAAATCATTACCATAACTCCAAACATGTTTCGCTCTTGTACTTAAGCTCATGGAATCTGAAATTATAATTGTTAAAAAAATCATTCAGAACCTATTATACAAGTATTTTTTTACCATAATTATGGTTAGTTCATTTATGTCTTTATTTATAAGTTTTTGTATTGAATTTCGTCATTCTGGAGTGTTTGTTTCAATTATTTACATATTCATTTCACTTGTTTTTAAGTATTTAATTTAATGTGTAATGGTTATAAATATCCCAGATTTGAATTATAAATTATTAATGAACATAAATAATTGATAATGTTCATTTCTATCATTTGGTTACATGGAATGAGGATGAATCATTAGATGACAACCACTTCAATTATTTGGCGGTATTTGGAATATTATGAACTAGTTTTGCCATATAACAAAATTATATGTACATATACTAGTTCCTAAATATTAATTTGGTTATAACATGTATATTATAGTCTGTTTCAACCATGAATATGGTTTCATGACCAGTAATGAAGATGAAATTGATGTACGGAACTTCGTCATCCATAAAGGCTATAAATCAGAACCTCATGGGCGTTGATTTAATTTATAAAAAATAAAAGGGAGGGAGTAAGAATATTTTTTATGGTTATTCCATTCACATAATATATATCCATTATATACGTGTTACTGGAGTTTTCATGGTAATTTGGACATATGAGGTGACGAGAGGATAGAAAAAGAAGATAAATTGAAATGAAACAAAATGAAAAAAGGTGTTTTACCTCCTGAAATAACCTCCTTGAGAAACTCTTTATGGGAAGGGGTTCTGGTATTTTGTAATGACCATAAGCTTTGTGGACATGGGGAGAGACTAGGGATGGGTATTTTTGTAGATCTTTGAGGAGAATCAAGGATTATAATAGTGAAGATAAGAGGGTGTGTGAGTGGTTTTTATATTGGAGAAGAGGAGTAAATTTGGAATAATTTATTCATTATTTTATAATTTCCCTTAAGAAAAAAATAGTTTGGTTTCATGTGACCCATAATAGTAATAATTGAATGTGAGTTCAATCCAAGGGGCCTTTCATCACTTTTGATTTCATGAATATTGTATTTAACTGATAATTTTTATATATGGTATTTTATCGTATTTCAGTATTCATAAAAAATACTAGAATTTCAGAAAAACCCCAAAAATTCTCCCCTACCACTTTTCAACATGTAGAATTAAGAAGTGAAATCAATTTTTCAAAATTAATTTTATAAATATTATTAATTTAATTTTTATATAAGGTCATCATTATTTAGAAAAATATCAATCTTGATGTGTATTTAGTTTTATATGAAATTGAAATATTAATTAAGATCCCATTATCATATTTCATTAACAAAAAAATATTATTATTTTCTATTCATAAGGGTCATATTAATGTTCATAAGGGTATGTTACTATTCATCCAAAATAAAGTTTGTTATATCAGACATCAAATGACTTACTAAACACAACTCTAGATGACAATTTTTCAAAATCTAATACATAGAAGCGTCAAAGTTGTATTTAATAGTTAGATTATAAAATTTCATTATGTATTTATAATCAAAACCTTGGGGTGTTACATTCTCCCCTCCTAATAAAATTTATATCCTTGAAATTCATAGAATATTATCTAAAAATATTTGGGTATGTCTTTAACATGAGATCCCCAGGATCCCATGTTGCTTCCTCTATCTTATGCTTCATCCAGATAACCTTCACTAGACGAGTCATCTGATTTTCCAATACATATTCTCTACTATCATGAATCTTGATAGGATCTTCACAGTAAGATAGATTGGAATCATGTTCAATTTCATCATAAGTGAGTACATGTGTTGGGTCTGGAATGTAATTTCTTAACTTTGACATGTGGAAGACATTGAAAACTTTGGAGAGACTTGGAAACATTGCCAAACGGTATGCAACATATCCAATTCGATCCAGAATATCAAAAGGTCTGATGTAACTAGGACATAATTTTTATTTTTGACCAAATCATGTAATACTTTACATGGAGACACCTTTAAGAAAACATGATCACCTTATAGAAATTCCATATCCTTCCTTCGGTTATCAGTATAGCTATTTTTCCTACTTTGGGCTATTTTGATATGGTTCTGGAAAATCATCACCTTTTTCATCATTTCATCAACAAGTTCTGGGCCAATGAGCATTCTTTCACCAAAATCATCCCAGCAAGTTGTTTTATGAAATACCCTCCAATATAATTCTTTATAGGGTGACATTTGAATACTTGAATGGAAGCTATTGTTGTGGGAAAATTCTACGAGAGGTAAATATTGATCCTATATGCCTTGAAAATCATGTGAACAATACTTCAACATGTCTTCCAATGATTGAACAGTCTGTTTTTATTGTCCATCAGTTTGTGGGTGGAAGGCAGTGCTCAAACGAAGATTAGTATTTTGGGACTTCTATAAACTTTTCCAGAATCTTGATGTTAAATGAGGATGAAGATCAGAAACAATTCATAGGGGTACTCAATGATGTCTTAAAATATCATTAATATATAGTCTTCCTAGACATACAAGTGGTAGATCTTCTCTTATAGTGAAAAAATGTGCTGAATTGGTAAGACGATCAACAATGACCCATATTGCATTTTTTCCTTTAAGGAGTCTTTGGTAGTCCAATGACAAAGTCCATTGTGATATTATCCAATTTCCGCTTAGGTATGGGAAGAGGTTTCCAATACTCTTCTAGGCTGTTGCCTTCTAGCATTCACTTGTTGAAAAACCATACATCCTGACACAAAATAAAAAATCTCCCATTTCATGTTGTCCCACCAAAAATGTTCCTTCAGATCACTATACATCTTAGTGGTACTAGGGTGTATTGATAAATTGGAACTATGAGAATAATTTGAAAATTCCCTTTTTAGATCATGTATATTTGGAACCCAAAGTCTCTTCCCAAAATTCAAAATTCCATCTTCATATACGAAGTCACAGAATCTCTCTTCATTCATAGCTTTAATATTCTTTTGAAACTCCTCATCATCAGCCTTAGAACTTTTTATCCTTTCTAGTAATGATGTTTTGGAATCCATTTGAAAAATTATGGATGTTTCAACTTCCAAGGTTATTCCCATATATATATTTACTAGATCCACGAAAATAATATCCCTTTCAGCTATGAACTTGTTAAAAATTCCATGACACTTTCTGGTTAAGGACTATGCCACCTTATTTTCATTCCCCAGGTGGTAGTGTATCATGCAATATTAATCCATGAGTAGATCAAGCCATATCATTTGCCTCATGTTGAGTTCTTTCTGTGAGATATTCTACTTCAAACTATTGAGATCAGTATAAATATCACATTTTTCAATATAGAGATATTGTCTCCATATCTTCAAAGCAGGGATTATAGAATATAACTCAATATCATGAGTAAGATAGTTTTACTCATGAATCTTTAGCTGTCGTGATGCATAATCAATAACCCTATCATTTTGCATAAGGAAACAACCAAGTCATTTCTTTGATTTATCACTATAAATAACATTCCCATCATTCACTGATGGTAGAGTCAATATAAGAGCATTGACTAATCTTATCTTCAGTTCTTCAAAAAATTCATCACAATCTTTTGTCCAAAAAAATTTAACCCCTTTACGTGTAAGCTTCAGTAGTGGGTTAGCCAGTCTGGAAAAATTATGCATGAAATGCTGATAATAACCTACTAAGTAAATAAAACTGCGTACCTCAGTTATGTTTGTTGAAGTGGGCCAATGATGGATTTACTTTTTCTTCACTGGATCAACTATAATTCAATGATTAGACACAATATGGCCATGAAAAGAAATCTCCTGAAGCCAGAATTCGCACTTGTTAAGCATCTCATAGAATTCATGTCTTTTGAGAGTCTTCAAGATAATGCACAATTGATTTTAATGATCTTCGTAGCTTTTGGATTATACCAAGATATCATCAATAAATACAACTACAATATCATCGAGATATTCCTAGGAATCTCTGTTCAATAGATCAATGAAGACAAATGTTACATTAGTCAATCCAAAAGGCATCAATGTGAACTCATAATGCCCATACAAGGTTCGAAATGTTGTTTTTGGAATGTCTTCCTTCTTCACACACAACTGATGATATCTAGATCGAAGGTTAATATTTGAAAATTATTGAGCTCCATGAAGTTGGTCAAATAAATAATCAATGCGAGTTTGGGGATATTTTTTCTTTATTGTTATATCATTGATCTCCCTGTAGTAGACACAAAACCTCAAATATCAATATTTCTTCTTATCAAAAAGGATAGGGGCACCCCATGGAGAAACACTAGGGTGAATAAATCCATTATTACTCAATTCATAAAGTTGTTTCATTACTTAAACTAATTTTAACGTGGTCATTCTATAATGGGTCTTCTGTATGGGCCTTGAATATAGAATTAAATCAATGTAAAACTCAATTTCTTGTTTTGGAGTATGTCCAGGTAAATCTTCTGGAAACATATAAACATATTCTATCACAATAGGTACATCCAATATTTGAACATAACTTTACTCACACATAGTTATTTTATTCTCTTAATCCCCAATAATTGAATATAGATGATCTATTAGCGGTGGATTTAGATAAGAATTATATGGTTACGATTCCTCCCAAAAGATAAGTTGTTCTTTATCAACATCATCACAAATCGTAACCTCATTCTTCTTACAATAAATTTTTTCATCATGTTCCGTAATCCAATCCATACCAAGGATTATATAAATTTAAATCAGGGGTATGATGATGAGATCAGAAGATAATGAAAATTTATATTCCCTAATGGGAACTGATTCACAGAACTTTGTATCAATGATACTTCCCTTAAGATTTTTGACAGACAACTACCTTGTCAAATCAAATTGGAAATATCTAATTTTCTTAGCAAATTGAGAAGATATAAAACAATGAGATGACCCCAAATCAAATAAATAATTGGCTAAACATGAAGAAAAAATTAATGTATTTTCCATCGAGTTATTAAGAACTTCAACTTATGCAGTTGTGAATGCATAAGCATGTCCTGGTCCCTTGGCCTTTTCTGTTGCATATTTCTTTGACGTTTTGAACAGTAATTAGCATAATGCCCCATCTCTTGACAACTATAGAATTGAAAATCATTGGTTCAATATTCCCTTTGAAATCACCATCATCATGGCCTTTCTGAACATATTTTTAGCATATTCCTTTTTCTTTTATGCACGCACCAGGGAGTTTCTTTCCACAATTTCCACATGGTGGAAATTCAACTCTTCCCTTATTACCCTTTTTATATTTCTTTTCCTAGGGTTTTAGCAGCCCTATTCTTTTCTTTATTTCCTTTTAACTCATAAAATTTAGAGAATTATTTTTCTGTCTTTATGGCACAAGAAACTTTATCCTTTTATGATGAAAAACTTGGGGAGTCCAGTGCCCGCCGGAGGAATGGATTTTGGCCATTAAAGAATTGATCAATTTTTCTCCTTGGATTTCGTATGTAGTCTCCAACATGTCTTGCTAATCTTTTGATGTTACCTATGTACCTTGAAACATTATCATCTTCCTTATGCTTCAGATTCATGAACTTTCTCTTTATATATGCTTGCTACTCATGAGGGAAATATTTTTCTAAGAATATTTCCTTAAAATCCCCCCATTCCATCTCTTCTATATCTTCCTCCTCATATGTGTTTTGGATTAATGACCACCACTAAACCTCCTCTACTGATAGATGATATACTACCATAACAACCTTATCTCTTTAATTACATCCCAAAGTGAGAAATATCTTCTCAATGGAACATATCCCCTTCTCTGCTACAAACAGGTTTGTAGTCCCGTTGAATGATGGAGGCTATTGTCACATAAATAGATCAAGCATGGCTCCACCATGTGGTGGATCTGGATTCTCTATACGGGTAAGGATACTATTCATAACCACAGTAAGTTTTCCCAGTATTGATATTAGTTACTCAACACCAGTCATAGCACCAGATCCAACATCATTATCACGTGTCGAAGAAAAATCCCTTTAGGGGACACGTGCATTCGTACGATTTCCTTTCCTACCATTGGGCTCTATATGTAGATAATGGCATACACTATATTAGGTTATGAATAATAATGTATAATCTTAACTTTAAAGTACTCAGAAAATTTGATATCCTAGGCATGGCTAATCCCATATTCTCAAAAATGGTATATTTGTGGGATATTTTAGATTCAAATACTTCATAATGGATTATAATGAAAATTTGAATTATCCTAAGCATATCCCCTAGGAGTGTCGTAACCAAGAGTGAATTAAGGCCCATTGTGGTGCACCAGTTTCTGTTCGAGTCTAGATCAAAGCTGTGTTTTCAGGTTTTACCCCTATATACATATGTGCCAGAGCCGCCTCTACCTGCTAGTATCTAGAAAAGGGTGTATTTCTTGAAATATCCACATAATCTAATCCTTACCAAAATTCCATGACGTTCAGTTATGTTTTTCCACAAAGAATAACTCCATAACTATTCCATAATTATTTATGTTCTAAATCTAGTTTTTATGTATTCTACTAAACTACCTCTTATACCAACTATAAGGACCCAACCTCAGTTGCCTGGATTCAGTGGCTTATTTGAGTATGTTGGCATACATACAATTAATACGAATCCCAAACGACCTAGTAGATTATTATTATTGAAAAAAACATACATATATATGTTCAAATTTACATAAGGAATGAAAGAAAAACACTAATTTATTCCACTAGAGTCATCACGTCTTCTAGATTATGCATGAAATTAATTATTAAATTATTTCGTCATGTCCTGAGAAAATGAATCATAAGAAAGGGGTGAGCTCAAATGCTTAGTAAGTGTAAGAAATAAATCTTAATATAATATGAACATTATACATGGTGAATAATTGAAAACACATTCCTTTAATAATAAACTTGAACACATTATGGCAAGAATATGAGAAGAGTAAATAATACCATACTAAAACATAATCATATGTATTCTTCTCATTGAATAACCACATGAATATTCAAATAATAGATTCATAATGAGGTAAGTTTATATGTTGGACATTATGAAACATTTATTGATGGCATCTACCAAGACTTCTATCGATTAAGGCCTCGGCCAAAATCCATATCACATTGGGAAAGGCATTTGCCAAATCCATGTCTAGTTGTCTCATGAGACTAACTGATGCATTGAGGGGATATATAAGGCCCCACCCATCACATAATAAGTCGAATTCATTCCTCATATGAGTGGGGATAAACATAAACAAAAAATACCTTCATATTGAAATTATAATATAAAATGTATCTATCGTTCCCCAGTCATTAAAAATAAAACACTAACTATTCAGAATAATATGGTGAATGGTTTTAGGATAGATCATACACAATAGAGTTAATCATAAACCATTAAATCAAATATGGTCGATGAATTCATAAATTATTAAACCCAACAATAACATGGAAACAACAAGAGTGGTTCATTAGAAAAAATCACTCTTTTTTAAAATCCTTAAGAAATTCTGGAGATAAATTCCCTTTTATTTTGAAAATAAGATTTCTTTTGGAGAAATTTATTTATAAAACCAGACGATAAGTAAGTTAGTATTTTCATAATAAAATGAGTGATTTTATAATTATAATGGTTTCCAAAAACACGATTATAGAGTTACCTTGAAAATAACTAAGAATTTGAGAAATTCCCTTGAATCAGGCTTTAATTTTTTAAACAATTTTGAATCGTTCTTTTAAAATAAGTAATTATCCATAAAATAAGTAAGGATTATGGGTTTTAAACATATATATTATACTCACATAGAAAACTTGATGAGTACATACCAGTACAGAAGAATTAAATCGAGGTAATTAGACAATGAAAGTATCCTGAATGAAAATCGATGTTCGGGTGGAAAAACCCTTACCTTAACTCCAAACGTGTTTCGTACTTGTAGTTAAGCTCATGGAATATGAAATAATATTTTTTAATAAATTAATTATAATCCTATTATACATGTATTTAGTTATCCATAAATATTGTTAGTTTATTTTTTTCTTTATTGATAATGTATTGTATTGAATTTTTCCATTCTGGAGTGTTCGTTTCCATTATTTTCATATTCGTTTCACTTGTTTTAATTAATGAAGATCATGTAGAATGGTTATAAATCTCCAGGATTAGAATTATATATTAATAATGAATATAAATAACAGATAATTGTAATTTATATCATTTGGTTACATTAAATTAGGATGAATAATTAGATGAAAATCACTTCAATTATTCGGCGATATTTGGAATATTATGAACTACTTTTGTCGTGTAACTTATTTATATGTACATATTCTGGTTCATGAATATTAACTAGGTTATAAAACATATATAATAGTATGTTTGATCAATGAATATGGTTTCATGACATTTAATGAAGAAGAAATTGACAAATGAAACTTCTTCATCCACGACGTTTATAAATCGGAACCTCATGGACGCCGATTTCATTTATAAAAAATTAATGAGAGGGAGTATGAATATTTATGGACCTTCTTCAATTCAGATTATATAAATTCAGTATATATATGTTACTAGAGTTATCATGATCATTTGGACAGAAGAGGTTAGTAGAGGATAGAAAAAAGAAGATAAATTAAAGTAAATCCAAATGAAAAACAAGGGTGCTTTACCTCATGAAATAACCTCCTTGAGAAACTCATTAAGGGAAGGGGTTTTGGTTTTTTGTAAAGACCAGAAGCTTCATGGACGTGGGGAGAGTCTAGGTAAGGTAAATTTGTAATTTCATAGAGGAGAATCAATGTATATTGGAGTGAATAGAAGAGGGAGTAGTGAGGGGTGTTTATAGTGGAGGAGAGGAGTAAATTTTGAATATTTAATTCATTATTTTATTATTTTCCTCAAGACAACCAATACTGTGGTTTCATGAGACCCCTAGTAGAAATAAGTTCATTTGAGTTCGAACCATGTTTCCTTGCCTCACTTGTGATGTCATGAATAGGGTATTTAAATGGTAATTTGTATATATGGTATTTTATCGTATTTCAATATTCATAAAAAATTCTAGAATTTTAAAAAAATCCAAAAAATTCACCCCGACCATTTTTCGATGGTTATAATTTAAAAGTGAAATCCATTTTTCAAAATAAAAATTTATAAATATTATTAATTTAATTTTTAAATAAGGTCATAGTTATTTCGAAAAATAACAATCTTGAAGTACAATTACATTAATTTGACATTGAAAATTTAATTAAGATCCCATTATCATATTTCCTTAAGAAAATAATATATTATTATTATTTACTATTCAAAAGGTTTATATTACTATTCATATAACTATTCATAAGGGTATGTTACTATTCACCAAAAATCATATTTTTTATCAGACTCCAAATGACGTAATGAACACAACTCTAGATGATCATTTTTCAAAATTTAAAACATAAAAGAGGCAATGTTCTTTTTAATTTTTAGACTATAAAATTGCATTCTATTTTTATTTTTAAAACCTAGGGGTGTTACATTTAAAGTATTATTACTATTTATTTACTCTTAGGTTCAAAAAATGTTTTAGAAAATGTTTTCAAGAAAACCTAACTACATTATATCTTTAGTTGAGGAACCATTTTTTTAAACATTTTTTTATAGAATTTATTTTTTAAAATTTTTAAATATATTATTTAAATTTTGTTATTCCCATTTTCCCATTACAAATTTCATGAAAATAATACACCAATCATGTTTCGAACACGAAAAATTTCTATCAGTTTTACTATGTAAAAAATAATGTTGCTTTTACCTCAAATGATATGTATAGATTTACATATCATAATTTATATGAAGCTTCATTTGAAGGTAATAAAACATATTGTTTTATATACATTTTTTAAAATTAAACATTATTAAAAAAAAAATTTCCAAAAATTTAATATTAAAATTATATTTTCCTCCAGAATGTTTTTAAAATAGATTTATATAATATTTCAATTAATCAAGGAAAACAAAAAATTTTTCACTTCTCTTGGGATATTTTATATTTATTCCTTCATTATTATCACTCTGGATGGTTTATGATTGATATGGACAGTGATATTATTCACATTCAATTTTTTTATTACATTTATTCACTTTGAAATATTCATTTTTTTATGATCATTTGATATTGAAGCTACAATATATATTTATATAATTTCTGTCGATATAATTATTTCATAATCCTTATACCATATTTTATCTTGGTTTTACATTGAATTATATTTTATTACTTGTGGAAGTTTATATATATACATAATGTATAGTGAATATGAATATTATAAAAGAATATTTTTTATTCGATATGAATAATTTTTGGAACATGAAGACCATTGGTGGGGGAAAATTTATGTTAAGATAGGATGATACATGATTGATTAGTGAAATACCCTTGATGCATCAGTAGTCTCTTGAGATAAAATGATTTGGCAACAAAACCTTCATGTTTCATTACCAGAATAATAGATGAGTTGTCCACAATAGAAATAAAATTTCACAATGATGGATCATGATAGAATAGATTTTCATGTTCCTTTAACATGAAATCATATATTTATGCATTTAGTTTATTTAGTTTTAGTTTTTATTTATCTATGATAGTTTTTTCCAACGTATTTATGGATGCACATTATTATTAGTATATTTATTTCATGGTATGTGTGTTCAGTTATTTATCATAATATAATTATTATTCTTATTTATTTATTATTAATTTTTCTATACATTACACTTAATAATAATTTTATCTCACAATTATTTTTATTCCTTCCCATAGAAATCTACGATGCGTACTATGAATAATATTAAAGGATAATCTAGTTAGAGTTAATTTTTTCCTTTAAAAATATGATGTAATTAGTGTATTTATTTCTAATAAATTATTATTTTTTATCTTATTTACCAAGACTAATAAACTCTTATATCTTTATGGATTTGTTCCTTATAATCATGAAAAAGTAATGGTAGAAGACACTAGCTTCAGGCACATTGGGGACAAGTCACTGAAACTGCTTCATTCCGAATTGAATTATTTAAAATAAAAAAAATTTCCAATATATTATCAATTGTTTTGAGAGAAATATATAAATTCTTAAAGGAAAAATAAAATAATTTATTTTTCATGGTGTTGTGAAATTCGTTTCATTCATATTATGCTAAAAATAAATTTCAATATTGTAAAAAACCATAAATTACATTGTTTAAAAAATTATTTGAACCTTTTTTTTTTAAAATCAATAGTAGATAAAAATGAAAATAAAAAATAATTAGACAATATTAAAAATATATATATATTATTTTTAGAAAATAATTATATAGAATGAAATTGAATTTTGACTAATGATAGAATAAATTTTTTTTGATATGAAATCACATTTCATGTATCATTATCAATTAATGTGAATAAAAAGAAAATAAAACACAGTTTTTCATGAAATAACCAAAGGATAAGAAAATTCACTAGTTTCAAGAGATTTATATCATAATATTTTATCTTTAGAAGAATAATCATAATAAATACCGATAATAAATATTATTAGAAAATAAATCCTCGACCTCTTTCATAACATTTGTATCATATTTTCTATGAATGAAATAGAAGTAGATATATATGTGAATCACCATAATATAAAAAATTTGACACGTAAAATAAATTCACTATAAATATAAACAAAATATAAAACAAACATGTGATCTACATAGAGTGTGTCCAATAGAAATAATCGTTTGAAAAAATTACCTTTCCGTGAGTTCCCCATTCCACAAAAGCATTCTAACACAAGGTATAATAAATTTAATTTTATTATACATATATAACATAATAAATAAATACATATTGGATCAACTATATTAATAATTAAATATATTTTGTGTCATCCATAACTATATATATATATTGGAAATTATTCACACATTCATGGATACGGTAATCCATACGTGTGTATGAAAGCCATTAGAATTTTTTGAAAGATGAATTAAAAGAAGGAATAAATAAATTCACAATTAAAGAATAATTATTATATAATATTAATAATATGAATTCATATTATCCATCATCAATACCATAAATGAATATTATAATGGAAAAACATCTTTCTTTTACATCTTGAAGTGGTTTTCCATGCATACACAAAAAAAAGTTTCATTTTATATTTGTTTTGAATGAATGAAAAATGATAATATATTATCAATAAAGAAAAATCATTAAGTCATAAAAACATATGAAAATACTAAACACATCAAAATAATTAACCATGAAATATGGTGATGGAACATGAATTATACCGCCACATGGAGACAATATCTCATACATGTGTAGGAGTGATACCTTCACTTCACCTTCAAAAAAAGAGATGGTGGATAATGATAGTTTAACAATTATTGTAAATGTTCATAATTATTTTTGAAAATAAATATATTATATTTTTATAAAACCACATATTTTAAGGATGTTGAAGAGGAAATATATTGAATGAAGTCGTGTAAGACAACTGTCCTTCATTCGGGAAACCTCCTTTACATCATTTCTTAAGGAACATATGGTTGGTATTTTAGGGTGATTATTACCTCCAATTAATTATTATATTTTTCTGAAAAAAGTTTGATAGGGTATGGTTGAGATATATGGTTAAATGTGTTGAGATAATAGAATAAAGGGGTGTCATTTTATAATGGAGAGATAGAAAACACATGTAATTTCATAAAGGATTAAATTATAATAAATTCATTTTAATTAAAAATGGATCCATGGGGAATATAAATTGAAACCTGATGATATTTTTTTAATATTTTGTTTCAAATTTTTCTTATTTTATGATTTAAATTTTTTTAATGTAATTTAATAAAATAATATTTTCATCAAATATCATTAATGCCAATTTTGAAATTATTCATTTAATTAGAAATAAAATGAATAAAGAAAAATATGTAATTTGAATATAATATTTTAATATAACAATAATATTTCATATTGATCAAATAAAGCTTTGGACCACATTAACTCACTCAAATTATATTACATTTAATATGTATAAAATCATTTAAAATATTTTTTATTTGTTTTTGAAATACTACACTAGTGTGTCATATGAATTTAAGTAGTTATATAATTACTTAAAATTAGAAATAAATTTATAACAAAAATAAATTTAATTAATATGAATATTACTATAAATATTTATTTATAGCTATTTTCCCCTTTGTGAATATATAATAGATATTTTAAACTAAAATAGCTAATTTGTTTTGAACATTAATTGATTTAAATATTATATAAGTGATTTTAATTGACTTATATCCACTAAAAAAACAAAATTCGATTTCATGGTGGAAGTGTTAGAATTACCATAATAAAATAAGAAATAGGATTGCAAATAATTTCACTGACACTTAGTTCTAGCCTAGATTATCCTGATTTACTCATTATTAAGATAAAAAAATTTACAACTCTAAATCATTATATTGATAAAAAAATGTCATATAAAAGAATGTTTGGCCTCCAAATTTCATATATCAAATTATTTTTATCCAATTCATTATTAATAAGTTTCATAAATTAATTATTTTAAGAATGTAGTGATAATGTGGTGAAAACATCTTTTTGAGAAATATAAATTTTTTATGAAAAACCCGAATATATTTTAATCCAATGCCAAAAAATATTATATAAATGTTAAAAAAATTTATTGAATATATAATAAAAATCATTTCATTAAAATTACTCACTAATTGTGATAAATTTAATTCTTGCTCTCCGACTCCGCGATCTCAGCACGGCCTCGTTCCATCTCAACTTCGGCTCTCGCAGGTGACAGTGTGATCGAGGTCGGCTCCGATGTTCCGGAGGGGGAAGGTCCTTCATTTTGGCACTCCTGTAAGTTTTTTCCAGGCTTTGATCCGGTTAACATGAATTATTGTTTGATTGGATGTGAAATTGGTGGTATTGTGGTGGTGCTATTGACGTGGTAGACTGTGAATCTGCTGGTTACCAGCTGTTTAACCGTTGTTAGAGGTGAAATGGATGTAAGTTGGGGAATCCATATTGGAAAGAACTCAGGATTGCATTGGTGATGTCTTGTGGATGCTAGAAGTGGGAATGAAGTGGTGATTTTTTTGATGTTGCAGAAATGCTACTGGTTGAATGTGTTGACTAAACGGAATGGATTTTAGGTTTTGCGAGTGATGGTTTTGTATGTAATTGTCTGCCTTTGGTGGGGACTCTTGATTGGGTTTGGGCAAGATGTTCGCCCTCATCCATTTCCTTGTTTACTGCACTTTTTATTTCTATTTAATAAATGGTCATATGTTTTTCCACTGACTGAACATTCCTAAAAAAATATCATTTAATAAGAATATATATGTAGATTTATATTTTTTATAACATCTAGTTATATCTAATAAATTATATAATCATATTTAAAAAATCTTATTTAAAATATTTTATATAATTCTCTCAAATATTAATGTTTTTATAGTTTACTTTGGTTTATTAACATTCGATGTTGTTCTTAATGAAATATATTAAATAAATTAAATTATTCACTGAGAAATATTTTAAAAAATCAGATGGTGTTACATCCTCCCACCCCATCAAAAATATCAACCTTATACTTTGATATTGTGATTAATAACCAATGGTTTGATATTTGGAATTCCCTTTATTTAAAACAGACATTTAAAATGGATTAATAAAACATCCCCTTAAAAGATGGTGAGAGAGGTATTAAGGTCTCAAAAAAACTAGATTTCAAAATACTATAATATCATTGGGAAGTAAAATTATGATCATGGAATAGAAAATTAACATCTAAAGAAGAATAAATTGTAATAGATACAATTGTCAGTATAATGTTAACAACTAAACACCATTAATATATGAAGGGTTAAAAGACTATGAATTGTTTATAATTTATAGTTATATCAATTTTTTTCTTAATTTACTTTTAATATATTTGAGGGATTTATATACCACCATGACTAAGAATATAATATAATATACTTCCATAACAAATATAATATCATATATTAATAAATTTCTACAAAATATAAAATTTTCCTCTAAACAATGTGTATTCGAGAAGAGAAAATTTTATCCTTAGAGAATGAAAATCAATATCTAATCGATTAAAAAATCATACGATTATATTCCACTTATCATTAAAAATTAACAAAAGGCATAAAAGATCAATATATGTTAAAAAAATCCAATATAAAAAACCATGAAATAAAAAAATTTACTTCATGATTTTATATAATAAAGATAACGTTTCCACATAAAAAATTTCAATAAATAACCCAATATCTACAAATAATATTAATAATTTTAAAATTTAATAATGTTTTAATATCAATGAAGATGTCATACCATTCTTCCTAAATCATGAAGAATTTAATTGCATTCAGCATAATTAGTTTTTCACATTAAATAACATATTACAAAAAAAAGATAAATTCAACTCATCTATATAAAATTTCCTCCATAATAAAATCAATCACGATGAAAATCAGTATATAATTTTGTAACATAGCTAGTTTAACTAAAATACCATAAATCAAATTTAGCTATTAACCTGAAATGTAATCCATAAAATGATAATTAATATAACTTAAAATAACACTTTGTCACTGAATCAATATTCAACAAACAAGATTATATATTTTTATCTATAAGATTGTATATAATTAAAATACCATCAAAACAAATATCAAATATTGGAAATATTTAGATATTAATAGTGAATTCTTCTTAATAACCAATAAACTTTTCAATTTAATACAAAATATCAATACTGAAAAAATTAAAGGTGTGTATTGATTCCATAGAACTTTTAATAAAAATTATAATTATGAATCCATGACGGTGTCCAAAAAATATTAGTTAACATCAAATGAAAACAAATATGCATTTAAAAATTGATACAATCATTATTCCATAACTAAGTTCATAGAATAATTAATATATATAATAAATTGAAGTATTATCTATACTATAACAATAATGACTTAATCCACTCTTTAATCGACAAATATATTTCAATGTAACCAATACTATCATTATAAATCATCCATCTATACAAACTAATAATTTTTAACTCAACAACATACACATATTCAGGTCTATCTTTTTTTAATCATGGGTTCTTTGAAGTAATCACCTTAATAATAAATTTTTTTCATTGGTTCATAAAACCATTAAATATATGTTTTCAAATATGTAATGTAAAAATAATATGGAATAAAAAACCAGATTAATATTTTTTAATTCTATAATATCATTATTATAACACTCATGCAACATAAATCCGGAATCAAAATTCCTTAACACATCAATCATCCCACATACTTCTTAAACTATTAAATAAGCATCATTATATTCTTCCCCAATAAATATTTCCTACAAATTGAAATATGAACAATTTATTAATATTCAGAATCAAATATTTAATCATGATTCATATTTATTGCATAAGAAATACATATAATATATTATATATAATTATATGCCTTTCATCGTCTATTTATCATTATTAGTAAAACCATTACTCATAAAACCATAGAGATTCATTGTTCATGATTTCCCTGAAAGTAGTAAATATCATAATTCTAATACATTACAAATTTAAAACCTTTAATTATTTTGGAATCCATAGATAGACATTTATTTTCATCCAATCTATTAACTGAATTTTCATTTTTATCAGTAATTACATTAATTTTCCCTTGTTTTTCTCACACAAAACATCCTCATTTCTGGACACATTAATTTGAATTCCACTTCGAACATTATAAATGTTTTTGATGATTAATCATAATTCATATATGGAATTTATGACTCTATATCTTTCTTTTGTTATGTGTGACCAGAAATTCAAAAAATATGAAAATTTTATTCATATAATGAGTAGATGATATGGAATATTCACAAGGTTTAAAATTGAATATCATATTTCACATTGATTCACATAAGGAAAATAATTATATTTTCTATCATAAATATCAAATTTATTCATGGTTACATAAATTGAATGAATCCCACAAAGATTGTGTGAGTAAAAGTTCTCATTGTGACGAATAATGAAAATATCATTAATAGGTTGTCTAAATATTGAAACAAACTATTTAGTCTATAAAAACATTTTTTCGAATGATTTCCATGATTATTACCGAATCATTTAAGATATTATCATTTATATAGTATTAGCCCCAATATCATCACTAGATGTTTATTATAATAGTTTTAATAGGTTAATTAAACATTTCTCTAATCCCCATTATATCAAACAATATTTTTCGTACATTAATAATACATATTATTAAATCAATATTTTTTATAAAACAAAAAATTATATTCTTGTAATGTATAGAACTAGTGACTTTCAGAAAATGGATACCTAAATAACAGATTCATAAGTACAATACATAATATCCTATTTAGTTATTCATAACAATCACCCTTTTTTAAAATATCATACATAATACCCTTCTTCAAAACGTGGAATGACAAAAAAGGGTGGGATATAATGATTATTAAGGTTAAAAAAGAGATATATACAAGATAAAATAATAATAACATCTTCATAATAGTATGATATAATGGGATTAATAATTTAAATATATTAATGTTACATGATAGTTCACAATCATTAGTCATAACATAAATTTTTTTAATTACGTAGACATGAATAATAAATGAATAAAAAATAATTATCCATGAAAGCATAACATTTGTATAGACATGGAATTTTCTCAAACACATAATCATATAAAAACATCAATCAATGCTACCCACCAAGAAATTCAGGACATATTATGGTTAGGATTATCACTTATGTACCTACTTAATGATCGAGATGACCACTCGTGTATCCTCATATAAGATTGGGATAACATCCCATGTAAACTATAATCCCATTGAAAATTTATTTTTACCCAATGAATTAGAGGAAGGTATAAGTCTGACCCCCACATAATGAATATATCACATTTTTGTTTCAAAAGATTATAAAATATTAATCATATCAAATACCATTAAAATAATTAGGTCATATATATATTTCATCATAGTGTAACCTGTAGAAAAAAAAATATTTTATAAAAATAGAATTATCGTAAACACAAAAAATTTAGAGAAATTATTAGTATTCAATAATTTAATTATAACTCTATTATACATAAGTAACATGAATAGTTGTTACAATATATAGAATAAGATTTTGAATTATAATGTGGAACATTTATTAAGGAAAATAGCCATTCCATTTTGAAATATATATTTTAAAATTTATAATATCAAAAAATTAATGGAAATTATTTTATTTTAATATAATAATTAATAAAATTATATTAATTTTAGAATCATTGGGTGATCATTATGGTTTAAAATTCCATTTTTTCCATATAAAATAAAATAAAACATTCATTAAAATGTTTTTATAAAAATCAATGTTCCTCATTTAGATAATGACAAGAAGATAATTCTAGATTCAATTTGTAAAAATTGGAACGTGGGTAACTATGAAATTAAAAAAATATTGGATAAAAATTAATTCATTATTTTAATATTTTAGGACACAATGTATATGGAACGAAATGTATGTTCGACCCACGATTTAAATAAAGATAATTTTTCTTTAAATCATATTTCCATTATATTGAGTACTTCTGGTGACTAATTTGAAAGAAAGTAATCTCCTATAAAAAATATATGGATTCAAATAATTCTAATATGATTCCAAAGTGGTAGATCGTAAAATATAATCATCATATACTAAACCATAAAAAATATTTATAAATAATGAACATGTAACATAAGAAACATACCACATTGTTATCATTTTAATGAAAAATACTATGAAATAAATAATCTTATATGGATATTAATATAACCATAATTTTTATAATAAAATTTTTAGAATAAATTAATGGTTAGTATATATATAACATAAATGAGACATGTTTTTAATAAGTCATGTGTTATAATGAAATAAATGTAAGAGGAAAATATATTTCTTTTACTTCCACTTACTTAGAAATCATTCTAAACACTCGAAAAAAATTTAAATTTTTTATTCCATTATATCCTAATCACAGAAATTATTATTTTATAATATATATTCATTATAATCTCATATATATATTCATCAAAGAAATTTAGATATAGAAAATAAAATGCACCGTTTATGGAAAATATATAGCGTACATAAAAATAAGTGTTTTTTTCATTTTTTGATGAATGGAATTAAAAAACGAAAATAATAATTCAAAATTAAATAATTTTTATCATATCATATAGAGCATATAAATTTATTCGATCTATAATCCTTAATATAAAATTATAATTTAAATGAAAAAACAATCACGTCACATCGGGGACTTGGTAGTCCACACATACACATGAGCAACATTATAATTTCCCTCATCTTTGGAATGTATGAATAGGGATATGATATTATCAATATTGAAGAATAATTATTTAAAAAATATCATATTTAGACCTTCAACTATTATAATAACCATCTATGACAGATTGTAATGGAAAATGATTTTCATTTCTACGTGGGCATGGTAAGTCGTACATACCCACGAGCGATAAATTCACATCCCATTTTTTGTATAAAAGATGGATAATGGTCGTTTAATTACCAAAATTAAATTAGTAAAAATAATATTTATTATGAAGATAATATTTTATGATAAATACCAGATATTTACTGAAATTAGAATAAAAAATAATTTGAATGATGGAGGGTAAGGCAACTACATCTCTTCTCAGATACCTCCTTTATATCATTTATTATGGACATTATTATGGAATTTTGGGGAGCTGAAAGCAGCAAAAATGTGTCTAAAGATGTTTGGAAGAAAATTATTAATGGGGTGGTCATGCAAGATTGCTTAATATTGTGTGGATAAAATAATAATGTGCTGTCATTTTACAAGGGAGGCGGAGGACACATGTGAAATTTATTAAAATATTAAATTATAATATAGTAATTATCATTCAAATTATTCTAAATGGACTATAAAGCTTCACGGTATTTTATTTAACACAACATATTTTCCCCTTTTGAACAATAATGATTTTTATATTTTTTCAATCTAATTTAATATTATTTGTATAAAATATTATTAATGTCATTTTTGACACAATTCATTTAATTTGATATAAAATACAAAAAATATAATTTTAGAATTATAACATAATTATTTAATATAAAAATATAATTCCATATTATTATAAAAAGATATGAGTAGATATTAAATTAAAAAATTACAGTATGTTAAATATTAAAAAATGTAAATAATTATTATTTTAAAAAATACCTTAAGAATGTTGAATAATAATTTTTAGTCATTATATAATTTATATAAATTTTAAATAATATTGTATCGAAGAAATAATATCATTTATCTAAAAATGACTATCAATATTCATTAATAACTATTTTCTCCTCTTTGTGAACACATAAGATTAATTTAAAACATACTGTGTGACATTTTACAAAATTCTTTGATTGAAAAATTATATAAGTCATTTTCAAGGATAACTATTTACTAAAAAATTAAAATTCATGAATATAGTGATAATTTTATAATTGAAATCATACAATAAGAATTATAAGGAAAACATATCATCTTATCACATAGTTTTTATCTAGATTAACTCGGTATAACTTTTACCACGGAGTGGCATTTTACTACAATTATTATTCATATTGACCAAAAAATAAAAAGGTCATATTTAAAAAATATATACCTATAAATTTTAACTAATTAATTCATTGTATCACACAAAATACACATACTTATTGAAAATTAATTTTTTCAAAAAATTAAAACGAGGTCAAACCCAGTTATTAATAAATTAGAGTGCTTAATAATAAACCAATATTTATTCTTAACAAATACCTAATAAAATATTAAATTATTTTTAAAAAAATTTAATAATTCCATGATATTTAAGTTTCGTTTAAAAAATTCACCACCAATGATTAATTTTATTTATCAATATTATAAAAATTGAGTGAATAAAAATATTTTTCCAGAAAATACATTTTTATATATAATATTTTCATACTAAATTCCATTTTAAAATTCATTACAATAGTCATAAATGCATTATTTAAAATATAGTCAATCTAATTTAAATTTAAAAATATTTAAATAAAATTTTTAAAATTTAACATATATATTTCAATAAAAGCATCATTTTCCACTATTCACTAGGAAACCAATCTTTTTTTGAAATTATCATAAAAAATTTCTCATTTAATTTTATTATGTGTATAATTTTTTTTTTGTTTTTTAGTTTGAATAAATGTTTTTAAATTTGTAGAAATTAATCATAATAGAATATAAAAAAAATAAATTTTCTAAAAGAAAACATATTACAGTTATTAAATTTAAAATATTAATATTGGATTGATTACATAATAATAATTTTCCCATACATTAAAATGGATTATGAAATATATAAATATTTCATAAAGTTATGAATCCAAACATACCCACTAATTTAGCATCTTGTTTATAACTTTAAAAAATAATAATTTTTTAATATTATAACGTAGTTCAATTAAAATTGATGTTACATGTAATGAAAATTATCGAAGAAAATAAGTTATTTAAATAGAAATGTATTCTAAAATCTCTTGGAGACAATAAGTCTCAATTGTACAAATATCATAGTTAGTCATTCTATATTCCCCTAAAACAAATGAATATATATAATGATTTTAAAGATTATTTTCGGTGGGGAAAATTAAGAGAGTTATTACAGAGTATTTGTCACTATTCACAATATATATGTATGTTTTGGATATGATTTGGAATTATTACGGTAGGTTACTATCATTAGCCATACTAAAATGAAAATGGTAAAAAATCACTATTTATTTTCTCATTAATCACCCCAAAACATCTAAAGGCCACACCACTATCTGGGTTGTAATGTATTTCTATATAAATTTATAAAATTTTATTCCTATTAGATAATATTTATATCATAGTCATCTTTGTACAATTTACATTTATTTGGTGATAAGATTTGATGGTTTAAAATTTATTGGGATAAGATATTTATCTTGATATTCTATAGAATCATTTAGGTGGTTCTAGATAAAAAAATGTGTTTCAATATGAAAAATAATCCTATGATATATGATCAGTATAAGAGTACTGTTCAAACCCTAATAGAAATTTTATTATCATTTCTAGGGTTTTAATAGATGATTATAATAAAATACATCCTCTAGTTAATTTTGAATACAATAATATCATTCACTCAACAATTCATATGACCCCTTATGAATAACTATATAAAAATAGGTTTAGAACATGATAATTTTATAAAAAAATTATAGAATGAAACCCATTGTATCTTGATAATGTTATATAAATTTTGTATAAGGGTGGGGTTATTTGACAACAAATCAAAGAATCTCAGGGTCATTAGAACGGTTATGTATATAATCATTGGTGAACTCCGATAATGAATATTTGGAGATGATTTTTCTGTGAATTTCTCCATGGATGATGTTTATTATATTCAAAAATATATATGGATAAAACATTGATATATGGGACCCGTTTATATTCTTTATTAATTTTGTATGGTAAAATATCTCTTGAAGATTCAATCGAAACTCTCTTAAGTTAATTATTTTTTCCACTTATATTTCATGAGAATGTTCATTCATAATCCTTAAAATATACTAAAATTAGAGTTATTACAATTATATATTGATCATTTATTTAAAAAAAACCCATTACCAAATTGTATCATGTAGATAAATTGATTTTGGTTAGGACTAATCAATAAAATAATGATTTTTGGAGGAATTACAATTTAAATAAAGCTACATGGGAACCTGATGATGTAATGAAATATAAAAAATTTTATTTTTTATGTTAGAGTGAAAAAATCAATGTTTAATAAATTTTTATGCTAGTTGAATGATATACTGAGTGAATTTAGAATATTTGTGTGTTAAAGTAAATTTTATTTATTTGATACCATGTATTATATGAAACACCTAGTTTAAATGAATAAATATATATTATTACAATATCAATTTTTAATGTTATAGTTATTGAATAGTCATGTATTAAAGGTTATATAAAGTAATAAATAATTTTATAATATCTATGTTTTAAAAATGTATTCATAAAATTCATCGGCTATAAATTATTCTGAGATAAAAATAATGATCATTTAAATTAAAGGATGTGTTTTTCAAAAAAATTATTTTTATTTGCAAACTATTTTTTATTTTAATAATTTATGATTTTAAAATTGGTGTATCATTTTAATGAAATTGTAGTAATATATATTGAATAATTTATTTTAATATCCATTTTATGAATTTTTCTATAATTTGGATAAAACAAATCCATTTTCATACACAATAATATTTTTTTTAAAAGTTTGTCATCACATTTTGTAAAATAATTTGTAAATTGTTTTTTAACATTTATAGAAATTAAATTTTAATAAATTTATTCCATATTTGGAATTATTATGAACATATTTATAAAATATTATTCATTTAGTTATTGTTTTAGGAATAATATCTATGATAATTTTTATCACCTCAGTAAAGGTTAAATCTAGTTAACATAGTTCAAAACATAATGTTATGGAAATAATTTTTTATTATTAATTATTATTTTATGAATTTAAATCTATCTTGATGAACTTATGCATTCAATTTAATTTTTTTTGTACAATTATCATTGATTATATATTATATTACCTTTTATGAAATAAAAAGTTAAAAATGTCACTTTATTACGTTTAAATAGATCTTATCCGCTTGAGGAAAATATAAATTTGTGAATGAATAATATTTGGTATTTTTATCATAATGGAATACTAATCATTATGTTAATTCATTTATATTATTTACAACATATATAATTACCTTGAATTCTTATTCAATTATAAACTATTATTTCATGAATTAATAGAAAACCAATTGTGTGATCTTCAAAAAAATGAACTAGAATTTATGTGTAGTATTGTGTTACAAAAAAAATGGATACAAATGACATGTTAAGGATTTATAAATATTTAATATTAAAATTCCCCAGTTTTTCATGATGAAATTAATGTAAAATTAATTGACTAGATTCAAAATTATCATGGTTTATATTTTATGATAAATAATAACATATTAAATGATATTAAGTTCAAAATAAATATTATATTAGTCACAGTGATTGGAATCTGGTATAAAACATTAATCATTGTTAATTGATGATTCATTTATATGTTTATGGTTTTATTCATAACACTTAGGATTAAAATAGTGTTCAATATGGGTATGTCCAAAATGGTTAATCAAGGGGTTAAAAATAACAAGGATTTAAATTAAATAATAAATAATATGAATTTAATTGTATAAATTTATTCCTAAATTTGATTTTTTATATATTAATTAATGGATATTTTGAATAATTTTTCATGAATATGACTTTATAATAAATTAATATCTTAAGAAATTACAAGTATTTCTTTTCCATTAATTATGAAAAGAGAACCATCATTTATCATCATTATAACTATACCAAACTCTACTACAATCCCTTATAAAGATATTTTTTTGAAATATAATGTTTATGTCCTTCCAAAAAATTCAGACCCTCTGATCCTTAAGTGGAGGTCTAATGAATTTATTTTAGAGATGTGTAAATCCACATAATGAGTAGTTTCATTATACTTATTCTTTTTCCTTCTATAAATATATAAATTTTTTAATAAAATAAAATCTTTGTTGTTATTAATAAATTCTAATTTTTTTATTCTTCTATTATCCACCTTTTCTCGCATCTAATGAAAGGAAAATTCTCTCTCATACAAACATAAAATATATCTTATCAACATTGAGATACAGTTCCTTTATCATCACCATAATTGATGGATAAATATTATGACAATATTTATCCATATATATAACATTAGAGACATAATTAGTCTTCTATAATGGTAATATCATATTTAACTTCTTACCTTATATTCCATTGGAAGATGATAATAATGGTCATGAATATGTGTGAACCACATCCTCTACAAAGCGATGTGATTATTTTTTCATTTTTAATTTATGTGTTTTGTAATAAGGATTTATTTGATTAATATATGTTATTTACACGATATATAAATTATTCTATATTAGTGAATTAATATTTTCCTTTTTTATCAATCCTTTAAAATGTTAGAACAATGTCCATGAATACTCAGGGACTTCCATATCTATGAATTATGTAATCAATTTTAATATCTATAAAATTAGTGGTGAAAATATATATATTGAATAATTTTGAAAAATGATATCATGATTATAATTGAGGATTTTCTAAATAATTATTACTGTATAAAGGCTAGAACATCTAATATAATATTCATATATTAAAAAAAATATTCAACACATTGAAACATCGATTTTAATGTGGGATTATTAATAAATGGGAATTTAAATGTAATAAATGATTATAATTGATATTATAAACATATAAATGATTTTATGTAGAATTATGAAAATTTTAAATTTATTATACCGCGGGATATATCACCCGTAAAAACATTTGGGCTCGGGGTAATAGTTTTATTTTAAAATATCATTGTTTATATAGATTGTTTCTAATAATGATTATAATAAAATAATACTGGGATATACATATAAAAACCACTTAATTTTCTAATCCATTAGTTATAAAGGGTTATTAAATATTACATTTCATCTTCAAAAATGTATGTACTGAGGATACCTAAGGAATATTATTAAGGAAAAAAAGCCTTTATTTATATATTTAGTCGAAAGTCCATTATCATCAGTGTACATGTTTTAATGATGTTTTCTTTTATGAATTAATCCATTTAGGTAAAAATTTAATTACTATGGATATTATATGATGATACTATCCTTATTATTTATATGGATGTTATATGATTTTAATGATTTGATTTTTATGAAAATTGTTTCTTTTACATGTGTTATAATGTGATGAGATGGTAAAATGATTATGAAACCCATTCCACTCTTACATATTATGATATGATGAAATTATTATGAAATTTGTTTGCTCTCAAGGATAATGATATGAAGAGTATTTTTTGGATCTTTTAGAATTTATATATATATAAGAATTAAACTATTTTATTTCAAGAATTAATTTTATATATCCCTATAATTAATTGGGTAAGTATTAATATCTCATGAGATAAATAACACTGGAATGGAATCTGCATCCATTTAATTGCGCCTGTCTTCTAATATGATTTTCTTGGGAGTGAACCATGAATACTATTACTGTTGGGGGGAGTGGAACCAATCCACTATGATAGACATTAAAAAAAATTCAAATAAATAAATAAATTTCAATGCTTATTTGTATACCACCAATTCAGGTCTTATTCTAATGTTATCCTATCATAGAACATGTTCATTTATTCCATTATGATTCATGAATTATGAAAAAGATTTTTTTTCCTTTACTCAATATTATGACATATGGTATCAAGGGTTTGGTTTCAAAATGTTATAATGTAGTTATCATACTAGTATGAAAATTTAATGTTTATTTAATAATTGATATCTCTATTATTTTCCCTTACTGAGAATTTGTACTCTCCCTTTATTTTGAATCCTTTCCACAGATAATAATTTAATATATTCCGTATGATATATCTAATATGGGATTTAGATGTTAAGAACATGGTGGGAGGTGATATAGTTCCCTTATGAACCAGTTTTTTGTCTACTAATGTTTAAAATATTACTAATCCTATATAATTACTAGGGGAACGATTATGTTATGTATTAAATAATCAACTAACAAGATATTATATTTATTTACGAAATGTTGTCGTCCCTATCTCTCGTCAACTCATAGATCCTAACTCTCATTATAAATTCTCGTGCAATTTATTATAAAATATTACAATTAATAATACCCTAATATAAAAAAGTGAAAATTTCATAAATAATCTACACGATGCTCTCCCCATACATGTCCCATAACCAAATAATTTCTATTACCTCTAGCATACATTTAACCACATTTTGGACCATATCCCAATCCAAAGATTCCAATACAAACACCAACTAATTTAATTTTGAAGGAAACCCGATTATATAACTAGGGAAACCACATACTTTAAAAAAATGATAACATAAGGTGATCAGACATTGCATGAGATCATATCAAAGAAAGCACATGGAATCCTCATGGAACATGGATGATTCCTCCATAATTCAGTGGAATTGGGAAAAAATACCATAATTATAAACAATAAAATTAAATGGTGGGGGGAATCAATTTATGATATTATAACACACTTAGAAAATAAATACCGTGAATCCCGGAAAAAAATGAAAATACCCAAAAAAAGTTATGAACAAAGGGTGAAGGGGGCCTAGAGAAGTTGAGATCATATGACCAAAATGGGGGGGAGTAAGAGGGATTACCCAACACATACCAACTAGTTAAAAACAAATACTTCCCCCATTAACATCCACAATATAATCTATATGTGTTTTTAGTGTAGTAAATATGGGTGCACCATCTAGCTAGTGAAACCCCTATACAAGGGATGCAATATTGAGATACCATAGATAGGCTAATGGCCACCATGGGAAGCATCTGAAACCCACTCATGCTTCCCAACCTACAATAGATCTTTTTTATATATCACAAACACATGTTTGAGCATTCCAAACTCTCATAATATCTATTTGAGGTATAGTACAAAATATGGTCTATCAACCAAAAAAAATAAAATTACTAATAAAACTCTAAATATTCTTACTAGCACTGAATAATATGGGAAATAATGTGAAAATAGAAAATTCATGTTTATTAAATATATATCATCTTGATAATTATAATTTTTATAATTTATGACTAAAAATGATTATATGGTTGTACCTGACCTCCCACCATGGTTATGAAAAACCAATAATATATTAATATTTAAATAATATTCTTAAAATCAATTTCATAGTGTTGAAAAAAAGTCATGATATTGATTTACTATAATAAAATTTTATTAACTTTTATATAAATTTATTTTAATATGATATAACATATATTTAAATATATAAATTAATATCATATATATATATAACCAAAATATTTTATTACTATGCCTTATTCTTATTATTTTTATTCACCCCCGCCTCCCTTCATTCCAGGGATAGAACATACATTTATATATATTTTTTTATAATTCATACTATGGTTTTGTATTGCATTTACCTTTTCCCTATCACGTGGAATGAATATCCTCCATGTATCATCATGAATACATGGATAAATTGGTTCTTTATATAATATAGTGTTTTTTGGGGGGCCACAATACTAAGAAGTACACTCGTTTAGGTGGTATATACTTTTTATTATAAAATAATAATTATAATAATATAATTCTTATTGAATTTTTTTTATTCAATAATAAACAAATTATAAATTTTTAATAAAAAATAATTTTTAAAATAATTTTTATATTCTCACAAAACAATCCATTACCAATGCCAATTGTTGACCCATTCTAGATAGAATATCTCTAGAAGTAATTGTAATTTGATAAAATTTAAAAAAATAATGATTCACCAATACTAAATTTATCTCATCCAGAAATTCTAAAAAAAGATATGTTTATTATAAAATGTATACTAAGACCTTTAAAATAACTACTTGAAAATGATTATAGAAAACTAGTTTGTAACCATTATTACATGATCTTATCCCATTTTATGGCCTATAACAATTGCTTAATGATCCATTGGATTTAAATATTGTAATAAAGGTACAATATTTAAAATTTTTAATTCCTTTAGAACACAGGAAGTATCCATTATTATTTAATAGCTTAAAATTTGGCCAATAATGTTTTTTAATATATATATATATATATAAGAAATATTTATTAAAAAACTAATTATACATTTTTAACTATTTTTATCATATTTTGTAAATATAAATTAAAAATAACATGTGAACGTGAACCTATGAGCGATAATGATTTTAGTTTATCTTAAATATTTCGATTTGAAGTTATCTCATTAATAAATAAGGGTAATGTTGTTGTAATTTGATTTATTTAGAAATATCATGAAGTGGTTGAATTAAAGGATTAGAATATGTCGATCAATAGAGTGTAAAAAAAATTCAATCTCATTATGTGGGAATAATTATGTTGTTTTAATAGCTAAACATCACTATTTCACTTTTCTACCACATAAATGAGGTAAAAAAGAGTAATTTAATATTTATGATGATTAGTGAAAAATTAGTAGGTGGGGAGCCCATCATTGGTTGGCCACTTGTAGTAAAAATGATGCTTCATTTCATGAATATAGTGGTGCTAAAATTATCTATAATTAATGATTTTTTGTGAGAATTTTAAAACACCTGTTGTGTAGTTCATTCTATAATGGATTATATGTATCCATATATTACATTATGGTTATGATTTTAAAGGATAAATATTGATATATATTCTTATGACTCTAAGAGTCCAAATTACCAGTCAGTAAAGGAGGAGAATTAGTGCCTTCAAGGACTTCTATAGACATTATCTATTCTATGTGAAAATGGGAAGATATCTCAACACATTTATTGATTGTTGTACAATGATTATAACTATAATATTTTTTTATATTTGCGATCTTAGATAAAACCATATACTCAACACACTTATTACATATTATTGACAGATTATTAATAATGGAAATTTCTATCATATATAGGGATAATGTGTATAGTTTTTTTTGGATCATGTTGAATGTTTCCCCTAGAGAAAGAGGGGTTAATCAGGGTGTTGATGGATTAATTTTGTATATTTTCAAGGTTCCCTAATTTGTCTGATCTAATTCCCTCAATAGATTAAACTAGTTCAATATATCATTCACATGAAGGTACCCTAAGTTTATCATTTAACAAATAAACAAAAATATAGATTATAATGGAAATAAGGACATTTAATTGCTCACATACACATGGTTAATACTAACAAGAACTCATTGACGATGTGATGATGCTCCAACGTAAAATAAAATCTCATTAACTAGATACATGTTCATTCTAGGTCACCTTATTCTATTTTTTGAATCCATTGAAATTATTTTCTATATTTCACCATATCTCAAGTGACACTCCATTTTCATTAACAATGAGAAATACTTTATAGAATATCTCATCGATTTATAGATATTCTGGAGTTATATTAATCTATTTGAAATATTATGTCTTCGTGATTCATTATTTCTACAATTTATTATCAATTATAATATAATATTATATGATTATAATTTTTCATATATTGAAAGGATCAACATCACATAATGTGAATGATTGTTTTTCATGAAATTGATCACAAAAACAATAACAAATAACTAAATTAGAAAAGCTTTTTGATAAATCAATCTTTATTGCATTACTTCTTTATTATAAAAATATAATGATTTTTACTTATCATATTTAAATATATATTGATTGATAAGTGAAACACCCTCCCCACAATGCTTCATTTTACCAACCGGATATAACAATTAGTTCATATATTCTTTTTAGCATTATATTCTTTATTTAAAACATTATATTTTATAAAATGATCACTTAATTTCCTATTGATTCTATGAGTAGTTCATATAATAAATATTCAATTCACATAACATAGTTTAATACATTAGATCAATGATCATTCCCTAATTCTTTTATGGTTATAAAAAATTCCAAATTGTTTTTAATATGGTAAAATATACGAAATTAATTAAATTCAACAACCAAATAATTTAGAAAAATATTTTACTTATTAAAGAAAAAATAAATATATAGTATTATTATAAAATCAACTAATGGTGTAATGATAATAATAATTATATCAAGGCTACAATTGATTTCATCCAGCTTCTAGAATAACATACTCTATCATGATATGATCTCTATACATGCCACAAATTTATAAAACTTGTGTAGAATACTATTTTATATTTCATTAATATCATGGGATGCCATTCAAAATATCTTGAAATATTTGTATGGTTTGGATTGGATAACCTCCCCCACCAAGTAATGAAAATTATCCTTATACAACTACAACTCATGGATATCATCTGAAAACTAATCATTATGGAAAATGACCTCTTTTTAGTGTGATGAAATCATGGTTAAAAATATTTTTTCCAATAATAATTTTTCTGTTGTGATCTATTCAACCTTAACATTCCTAAAAAATAAATATTTCTCCTGGGACCACACTAAATCACAATCTTTATATTAATATCATAAATTAAATATTCACATTCTGATTGTGAATCATTTTACAAAAAAATATCTAGACATTCTCACAACACATAATCCACATTAACTATATAAACTATATTGTTATAAAATGTTACACTAAAATTTTATCTTTTTTAGACTTTATATGTATGTCACACCTATCATTTAAAAAAATTTATAATGCTTATGGGTGTCAAGTTGAAACAAGACTTAATATTATTTTCCTATTTAAAACACATGTATTGGCTTTGACCGTTTCCAGCACACTATGTTCAAAGCCACGCGACCTCGCTGGGGTCCCCGTGTGACCTAACCCAGTTAACCGCATGACCTACCTTAAGTATGACTAACTAATTAATTAATTATGTTAAATGATCAATAATAGAATGAAATTATAAGAGGTGTTAAGGTTGATAATCTTATTAAGTAATTATTATTATTAATATCGTCACCCTCACACAAATTAACATTTTATTTGGCCGCATAGGGAAACCGCGTGATTGCCAGAAGTTATAAAATGATAATATTAAAACAATGAATAAAATGTTATTTTTAGTGATAATATAAATTAAAAAAATAATTATTAATTTTACAATTATTATTATTATCATCATTATTGTTATTATAAGAAATATTATTTTTAATATTACTATTACTAACTATTATTATTATTGTATTTATGTATGTTAGTTATTTTTTTGGTCATTATTTTTTTATTTTTCCTTATTTTCTTTTTCTTTTCTCTTATTTCTTTTTGTTCTTCCCTCTTGCACCTTTTATATCCTTCCCTTCACAACTTGTTTTCCATCCTTCTCTAACACTAGTGTCACACTCTATTTCATCCCAGCTGGCCCGTCCCACCTACCCCCCTCTTCTTCCTCAGACACTCCTCGTCGGAAGCTCCCACCTGCTACTACTCTAATAGAATCTCAAGGCTGACGCACCTCCACTGTATGCCCGCGAACCCCCTGGCTCATCATCCGCTATCCCCGCTTCCCGGACCACTTTTTTCATCCAGCCTCCCCACCTCACAGAGCACCTTGGGCCTCTAATATTTTTGTCGTGGATCCTACTAGACTTTGGCATCTCCTCCTCCCCTTAGCGAGTTGATCAGGAAAACCTCTAAGGGCCTCTATGGTGCATTGCCCCGAACCTCATTGCTCGCTGCATCTTTTGGACACTGTCATCACACCTCCTCGTTCTTTTCCCTGGTCACACCGTCGCCCCGACCTTTGACTCCATTATCTGACCATCGCCCCTACCTCTACAATAAGGCCTCTGACCCGCCACCAACTAGATAAAACCCCCTAGAAGAACCCTTTTTTCCACTGTTGTTCTAGCACACCACCTCACGGCCGACACCTTCCTTTCTCCATTAGACCGCAATGATCAGCTACCACCGAGCTATATAGGCATCCACCTTGCATCATGATGGACTTGTCCCGCTGCCTTGAACCACTCGAACCCACACTAAATCTCTTTTCTGACCAATTCTTCTAACATGGAACACTGCCAACAACCTCCATTATGATCTAGTTATCCTCTCGTATCTCCACCACCGGTGCATCCTATTTAAATTAGTTGTTCTTCCATTTTTGGTATTGTTTTGGGTATAGTTTTCATGGTTATTGGGGTCCTAATTGTGATTATTTTGGATCAATTTTAATGAATTTCCCAATATCTTATTTTTTAGGTTCATTTTTAAATGGTTGTGGTGTGTGTGATATGATATAGAAGTTTCACACCAATTATTAGATTCTTCCACACTTGAGGTAGGTTGTTCCACATATAAAATTATATAACTAATTCATTTTCTTGAATAGTTAATTTATATTGTTCACTAATTAATTCTTTTGGGTTTGGATTGGGTTTTTTTAAGTCTTCCATGTGTTGATTTGTTTAGTAGTACGTTTATATGGGTGGGTGGGTTCATGGGTTGAAAAAATATCTTTAGAATTTTGTTAGTGATTAATAATATGTGGAGTTATCTCTTATTTTATACAAGAGGTGAAAATTGTGTTTTTGACAAGACATCGGGTGTGTTTAGTATCAAAAGCGGGGTTTGGGTGGGTTTAGTTGTTAATTCCCTGCAATTTCTTATGAATAGTTTTATAATATTTTATTTATGGCTCGTTAAATTATGTGGTTTATGAAATTGTGTATTACATATTGGGTAAGGGTTTCCATCATATAATTTGGGTGGTGCGGTTCACACATTAAAATTTCATTTGAGTGCTTGTGATGTGTGAATGTGTATGAGTTTATAATTGGTTACATTAGTTTGTTCAAAGCCATGTGATACCATTTGACTATTTCTTTATAATTTTTTATTGTTTATATAGTTATGAAAATGGTGTGATATATTGTTGAAAATGTTTTAGTGTTTACCTAATTTCAAAATGGTGATAACGTAAGTAACTGGTGGTTTGTTTAATGGTGAGTGTCTTTTAAATTGTCTAGATTGTTTAGTTGAGTATGTAACAATTACTATTTTGTTTTGAAAAGAATTTTGTGTGTTTATGGTACTAAAAACAGGGTTGGGTGTGCAATTGTGATTATGCGTGCATAAATAACATATTTCGCTTTCATGCATTAGTGTTACATGTGACATGAACTTTATACTTGTTTGAGCACAAACCAAGAAGCTCGTGTATCTAGGAGGGTGGACTAAACTATTGGGCTAGTGTTCCGGGGGTGACTCAACCTGGTTTCACTTTCATGACTCATGATTTCATAACTAACTAAACATATGCTTTTGTGAGCATCATGGCCTTCTAAGCCTCATTTTTTCAGGTTTATGGCCTTCTGTTCCATGTTTTTTTAGGGTCATGTCCATATAAACCATGTTACACCGATACATGAAGATCTAGTGGTACAAGATAGCTATCATCAATGAGGCCTCTCCCATTTTAGTGATCATTGGTTACATTACCATCATCTGTGTTTTAGATTTGTTATTATAAAAAAATTAAGGGTGTGTTTTATTTTTAATTTAATTTCATTTAATTTGTTCCATTTGAAACTGCATTCATTAATCCTGTTTTCTTTAAAACTATTCAGGTATTTACTTCATTACTTCAGTTAAAATGGAATATGTATTTTTCATTTAATAGTTATGAATGGAACCTTTTTATTGGGTGACATCATATTGGGTTTTTGGCTCAATCCAAACATACACCTCTGGCAGTGTGTATATTCTATTTCTTTTATATTCTATATCGAAGAGCTGAATTAATCAACGGTGGTTTGGGTTGTTGATGGTCTTCTCATGCATGATTGGTTTTGTGTCTCGTGGATGTCACACCTATCTTGTTTCTTGGTGGTTTAAGTTAGAGTTATCGTTTTTATTATTGTACTCACATTATGGATGCCATTTCATGTTGTGGACCATTGAATTTGATTTTAGTTTAAGGTCATGTTTGGTTTATTGTTTTCATTTTTAATTTATATATCCTATTGATTTTTTTATGTATCTTATTTTGGGTCAACCATTCCCACATGTTACTCTTGATTCTCGGGAGATTGTGCCAGCCTATGGGGATCAAGAACGCCCTTCATGCCATGTTGTAGACTGGGTCTGGCACTGGTTCGGATGGTGATCATCCATGTTCATAAAAAATGGTATCATAGGGAGATTTTCTATATTGGGTCGTGTTATTTTGGAATAGAGTCATGGTAGACGAGAGTTAAGGTTATTGGAACTCAACGTTCCAGCATCGAGAAAGGTACTTGGCTAGCACACATCATGGCGGTACTCTTGTTACTAGAGTTTGTTGAGTTTTGTCTAAATCATTTGTATGTGTGGTTAGTCTTGTTAAGAAGAAATTAAAATGGAGTAGGGTCAGTGGTCCTACTTTGCTCGTAAGGTCTGGAAATCCATGTGGATCAAGGGATGTTGTCCTAGAATACCCTCTATGGTGGTTGCATGACTGCCATATTTTATTCAACCATATGTTCCAGTCACCCACTAACACTAGTTATTTCTTGCATCGTTCCCCGTTTATTTTTTTTAGGAATTGTTGTAAATTAGGATTTTATGTTCAAATGGTTTGGTCATGGAAATTTTTTTGAGTAAATGCACATTAAAAAAATGATGTATGAGGTTTGAAAAGTGTGTGTTGAGGGTTTTGGTTTTGAGAAATGGAATGGTTTGGTTTTGATTCATGGTGTTCTCATGGGAAACCACAAGCATGACTGTACAAGAAAAGAGACATTGTCAATGGCACTAGTGGATGATTACCTAGATGTACATGAGGCGGGTACCAGTATGGCACAAGAACATGACTTTGTGAGGCCCATGAGACACCATTGGTGGTTGTGACACCCACCACCCTTTTTCCATATTTTTTTGTTTAAGAAGAAATAATTATGTTTTTTAGTAACTAGTGATTATGTGATGAGTCCTTGTGTTTTTGGAAGTGTTGGATGTGAGGAATTTTGAACTGAGAACCCTTTTGACTTATATTGGTCTCATTTAGAATTCTAATCTCTAGGTTGGTGTGCATGCGTGTGGTTAATGGCTTTATTTGAAAAGTGCTTTGGGGAGCCCATGCAGCGGTTCTCCCTACAAGTTTAGTGTTCGATTATAGTATGTCTTGGACGTTTGACCAGTTTGATTGGGTCCAATGTTTTCATTCATGACTAGTCCATGCCCCCCTAAAGCTGTAACATGTGATTTATGTGTATCTATGGGTAATTCACCATTGGCTGACCATCTAATTGATTAAAGTGGGGACACTAGATTTTTAGTGACAGTGCTATGTTTGTCCCTTATTATTTTCGGTTATCTGAATCCTCTCACCGCAGGATGATAGACGCGGGAGGAGTTTAAGGGAGCTTTGGTCACTTTTATTTGTCTGACTCATCAGGTATGATGTTTGACACTATTTTATTTTAAGGCCACTAAGAAACGGAGAGTTGAATTCTAGAACAAAAGGGTGAAGGAGATTCAAAATTATTGGTGATGAATGATGTCCTGAAAGGCTTGAAGTGCATTCCACAGGTGTGAAGGTTTTTTTAGTGACATCTTACGATGTAAGTTCTCTTCGGAGAGAAATGGTGGTTTTTAATGATCTTTAGAGGACCACTATTTTCATAGGAGTGTGTCCTCCTTTTAGGGATTTTTGTTTCTTTATATTCAAAAGGGAGTGGTTGTCATACGAATTTTCCCTATTTATGTTTCCAGGTTAAGGTAAATGAGTGATTCTTGTGCATAATCTAACCCCTTATTTTAGTTGATGTTCAACAAGTGAGTGGGTGAATGTCAGAGTGTGTTTTGTTTTCTGGTGTTGTCTCAATTGTGGTGTAGTTATGTGTGGCACCAAAAATTTAAGCTCTGTTCGGGAGTATTCCATGACTGACTATGAGGCAGGAGATGCTTCAAACATCACGACACAATCCATAGGACTTAGAGTGAAGCTGGTGCATGGTCAAGAACCTCTGGAGTGTACGGGACACCAAACTTATTTCTATCAGCAGTATATATGGTTAAGAAGGTGTAAATTATTTCCTCTTGTTCTATTCTGAATGACCATTTTGGATGCGTCGGAATTTCTGTGGCCATAAAGTGTTGTGGTCGTCTTGTCACCTTGATGTCTTGGGGGTTGCGTCCCACCAGATATAATCTCTTTAACTATCCTTATGAGGTTTTTTGGGTTAATCAGTGACAAATTTGAATAGTGTGCATACATGGATGTGGATATTCTAGTTTTTCATAGGTCGTGGTTTTGACACCATGGTAGTTGGGCCCCACCATCACCCCTTGTGGTGGAGTGTTTTATCACTGTTAGGAAATTTTCAAGGTTTTGTATCTTCCATCATCTCTAATAGTGGGGAGACCTGTGATAGGTCTCTCTCAATGGTCTCTGGAGTGAATCATTGTTGTCCATATTTATAACGGTGGGGAGTCTGCTCGGACCTCCCCATGTTTGTTTTCCATTCTAATCTCATGTGTCAATAGGATTCTAATGGTGGGGATCCCCTCAGGATTCCCCAGGATGACCTATTGGTTCTGTTTCTAAATATAGCTTGGTGATAAGGGATAAGAGGGTTTCCTAACTGTGGTTTGACTTTGATTATTCATTCTATCCAAATGTTGTTGTTTTTTGTTTAATAGAGCTTGATATTTTTCATCTTGTGAATTTTGTTTCCATGGATGCGAGAGTTCCTTTCCTTGATCATTCAACTGGAGGTATTCTACCTCTTTGGTGTGAGAGACACATATTAGAAAGTCTTGTTATGAGTTTATTTATGTTTTCATTGAGTCACAATATTTGAGCATTATGCTTTTTCAACATTCAACATAAAGATTGTTGGGTTCCTATTAGAACATTAGTGGGGTAACTGTTTATTCTTTGAGTCTTATCCTTAGTTGTGGCATTCCAGGGACGTAAAGCAATATGGTGTGGATAATTATCACACTCGTCATCTTAAAATAATTTTTTTTCTAGCTATAGGGTTGAAACCCGACATAATTATTTTTCCAATCAAAATAGCTTGTATTGACTTTGACCGCATCCAGTGCACTACAACTGAAGTAGTGTGGCCTCGCCTAGGTCACATGCAGCATAGAACAGTTCAATGCACGTCTAGCCCGACGCATGACTAATTAATTAATTAATGAAGTTAAATGATAAAAAATGTAATAATTTTAAAATAGGTGCTATGGTTGATAATGTTACTTTGTTATGATTATTATTATTATCATCATCATCACCCTATTAAAATTTTTATGGGCCGGACGATATCACCGCCTGACTGCCCAAAGCTGTAAAATAATAATATTAAAACGAAAAATAAAAATATATTTTTAATGATAATAAAAATGTTAATAATAATAATTATAATAAAATTTATTGTTTTTACTATCATTATTATTATTAGTTATATTATTTTTTATATTACTATTAATAACTGGTATTATTATTGTATTTATGTTAATTACGTTTTTTTGGTCTTTATTTTATCCCTCTTACTTCCCTTTTCTATTCTCTCATTTTATTTTTTTCTTCCCTCTTGCACCTTTTCTCTCCTACCCTTCGCACCCTTTTTCCCCCATCCAATAACCCTAGCGTCACAGCCCATTTCTTCCTTGCCGGCTTGTCACTCATATCCCCCTTCTTCTCCCATGGACTCACTTCATCAGTGGCTCCCTTCCATAACTCCTCCAACAACCTCTCATGGCCGGAACTCTTCGGCTGTATGCACACAAACCACCAAGATCAGCAGCCACAATCCCTGATTCCGTGACCACTACTATCCCCCGAACTCCCCACCTTGCGCAGCACCATGGAAAACTGCCCTTTTGGTCTTGGCACCTCATACAATCTATTGTCTACCCCTCTCCTCAGCAAGCATCTCTAGTGAACCAACACAGACCTCCCTACTACCTCACCCTGAAACCCAATGCTTGCTGCCTTACTTGGACACCACCGTCACACCTCCCGGTTTTTTTCCTGGTCAAGTCGTTGCCCTATAAGCCACCTCTATTTTCTGACTGTCACCCCTACCTCCACCGTATGGCCTCTTCCCAACCTCCAACCGGCCTGAAACCCCAATGCACAACCCGTTCTGTCGCGGCTAGTCCTGTGACCCCCCTCATATTCGGAACTCTCCTTTATCCTTTTGATTGCAGTGATCAACTACCATCGAGCTGTGTTGGCATCCTCCTTGCATCAATTTAGTCTTGTCTTACTACTTTTCAACAATCAAACTCTCGCCACATCACTATTCTGACGAAATCATCCAACAAGGAATACTGCTGATAGCCTCCATTATTATCTGGTTATCCTCTCATATCTCCACCACATGTGCTTCCTATTTAAATATGTTGGCCTTTGTTTTTGGAAAAGTTGCAGGTAAGGTTTTCGCATTGTTTAGTGTCCGAATTAGGCTGGTTTTGGTTCAATTTTAATACATTTCCCAATATATTGGTTTTTTGGATCATTTTAAAATAGTTCTGGTGTGATTAATGATAAATTGAAGTTTCATTACAATAGTTGGAGTCTTCGACACTTGAGGTCAGTGGTTTCACGTTTGAACAATATTTAACTAATTAATTTTCTTTCATAGTTAATTTAAAATTTTCACTGATTAATTCTTTGGGATATGGATTTTTTTTGACATCTTCCATATGTTATATTCTTTTGGTAGAATTTTTATCTGGGGGGGGTGTGTTAATTGGTTAAAAGCTTATCTATAGTCAACTATTAGTGTTTAAAAATATGTGCAGTTATCTATTCTTCTGTGAAAGAGGTGAAAAGTTTGTTTTTTACATGACATCAGGTGCGTTTAGTTGTAAAAGAGGGGTTTGTGTGAGTTTAGTGGTTAACTCCAATATTTTTATAATAAATAGTTTTATATGATTTTATTTTTGGCCCATTAAATTATGTGGCTTATACAATTGTGTTTTTCATTTAGTGAATGGTTTTTAACCAAATTATTTGGGTGGTGTTGGTCACACATTAAAATTTCATTTGAGTTTGTCTGATGTGTGAATGTGTTTGAGTTTACAAATGGTTACTTTAGTTTGTGAAAATCCAGGTGACACCCATTTACTATTACTTTATAATTTTTTGTGGTTTACATAGTTATGACAATAGTGTGAAATGTGTTTGAAAAATGAATTAGTGTGTGCCTTATTTCACAATAGAGTTTATATGGGTAAGTGGTGGTTCGTTTAGTGGTGAGTGACTTTTAAATTGTTTAGATGTTTTAGTTGTGTATGTAACATATTCAGATTATGTATCAAAATGATTTTAGTGTGTGTATGGTATTAAAAGAAGGTTTGGGTGAGAAATTGTGATTTTGTGTGCATAAATACCTTATTTGGATTTTATGCATTAATGTGACAGGTAACATGAACTTATAACTTTTTTTGAGCACAAAATGGGAAGCACGAGTATCTAGGATGGGTGGTTATGACTAGTAGGCTAGTGTTTCGTAGGTGACTCAACCCGATTTCACTAGGACTGAAAATTGAAACACTAACTAAAAATATTCTTTTCTAAGGTCTATGTCCTTCTACGCAACATTTTACTAGGGTCATGGAATTTTAATCTACGTTTCCTAATGGTCTTGGCCTTCTAGGCCACGTTTCATCGAGACACCGAGTTCTAGGTGCCCAAGTTAGCTAACACACATGAGGCCTCTCCCATGTTTGTTCTCATTGGTTACTTTATGCTCATTAGTGTGACACATTGGTCATTCTAAAAAGTAAGGGTGTGTGTTTCTTTTAATTTAATTAAATTCAATTTGTTCGATTTTAAACTCTATTCCTAAATTTCATTTTCTTTCATAAAATTAAACCATTTACTTCATTTCTTTAATTAAAATTGCAAATGTATTTTTCCTTTAATAATTATTTGTGGAAACATTTTATTGGGTGATGTCTTACAGTGATTTTGGCTTACACCGTACATACACCATTATATGTATATTGATTCTATTTCTTTTGTATTCCAGGTTGAAGCATTTAACTCAATGATGTTGGTTTGGGTCGTTGATGGTCTTCTAATGCATGTTGGTGTTGTGTCTTGTGGTTGTCACACCTATCATTTTTCATGGTGGTTTGAGTTAGAGTTATATTTTTTTATTTTAATGAAATTTTTTATGTTGTTTCATGTTGTAGGCCATTGAATTTTATTTTAGTTTATGGTCATGTTTGGTTTCCTATTTTTAGTTATTTATCTTTATGGTTGATTGTTTTATGTATTTTATTTCGGCTAAACCATTACCACATGTTACTCTTGATACCCAAGAACATGTTCCAGCCCGTGGGGGTCTAGAACAACCTTCAGGCCATGTCGCCGATTGGGTCTGGTGCCAGGTCAGATGGTGACCCATCCTGTTTTGTGACATTGTACTTCTAAAACATTTATCATAGCGTGAAATCCATCTCTAGGAAAAAATTCACCCAGGGTCATGATAGATTAAATCCAAATATCAATATTTTTCACTTCGCAAATCATCCTTCTAGATTCATGATAAATAACATTATATTATGACATATGTTTGAAAATAATTCATACTATATATCTATTACAATATGATGTAAGCCATTTTGGTTCTATGTACCCCTCTAACACGAAAACTCAATTCCCATATATTTATAATTATATTCATGAATCTTATTACTTCTTATACCAATAGAATAGAGAATAATATGCTTTTATTCCTTATCATAATATCATTAATATAAAAAGTAACAGAAACTCATTTTTTACATTATATGTCCTTACAATAATAAAAAATTAATTTGTATCTTCTTGTATGTATAGTTGTATCCATTATAGTTGCTTCAAAAGTTCTACACCATATTTTTTAAAATAATCATCAACCTTCATTTCTATGTTTATAAATTTCATGCTCTAATAATAAAAATTTAGACATTATATGGTTACCAAATCCAATTTCACCATTGTATATATATGATCCATGTATTCTTCAAAATATAAAACTAATAATATATGAAAATAAATGAATATTAAAATCAGTAGCTTTAATATTATCTCCATTTTGATATTTTCTGGAATTATTCGTCCATAAATATTTATTCCCCATTTGATCCCACATTATCTAATGTAACATGTAATGATTTATAGTGAATTATCTATACCTACATTATGTATAAAATTCATGGGGGTTTTATCTACTTATGAAATAATATTATAAATATTTTTTATTTCTTGATCCGACCATTCACACTAAAATTTCTAGGGGTGTCATAATCATTAATACTCTCTATATTATCATATAAAACATGATCCATATTATTCCTAATATAACAAAAAATTTATAATATGGAATACTTGTATTCAAAAAAACATTAGAAATAATGATTTAGAGTTTTAGTATTTCTCCTATTGGACAAAACATTGTTATATAACTTTTCAAAATATTTTTTGAAATGAAAGACACATGGATCAATTAACGAATTTTTTGTTATCTTAATAATATTTACATTCATGTAAATATTTTTAAATAGAATTCAAAATTTGTAGTCTCTTGATACAGTGTAAGCATAAATATATGCTACAATACATCTTCTTGGTACCTCTTACTTGATGAATTTTTTCCCTACTTACAAATAATTTAAATTCAACTATTACAATTACACTTATGTTTGTTTTATATTGAATGATGTGTTATAATTTGATTTAGAGATATATCATAATATTTAATCTAATACTACTTATTCCAAAATACCTCTATATATTATTTGAAAATCACAATACATTAAAATTTAGATTGACATTTCAATATTTCAATGTGTCAATTTACCAATGTGCATGATTTCATTTAAAAATAATCAAATCCTTGTTTGTTAACTAATTTTTTAGTAAAAAAATATTTTTGTTGAAAATATCATCGTATTCCGTGTATTTGCGTATTAAAATAACATATATATAAATATTTAAACTTACAAAAAATATATCCCATTACTTATGTGATGTCAACCACTCATACATAAAACATCAAAAAAATAACCATGAACAAACAATTTCTATGAATCATAACATATATTATTTAATTGAACTTATTTCATAGGATAAATATGTTTTAACACATTATATATGTAATAAATTTTTATTTTATTGGGTGTTCCACATTTCTAGATGTGGGGTATATATGTTTGAATTCACATCCTCAAACTCCCCATTATTTTTTCTATATATTGAACCACTTAAGAAATATCACCACTAGTTTTCTAAAATTATCTTTTTTTATATTTTTTAAAACTAGTAGATGTTATTTAATTTTGATGTATTAGTGGGCTCTTCTATAATATGAAACCATATATAAAGTGGTCACACAATAATAAAATACAATAATATTTTTCATATAATCCATAAATTGGTAGACCGACGAACCCTTATAAGGCACTAGTCAATGAGAAAATTGTCTCATTATGGCCCTTCATAGATGATATTTTTATAGAAATTATTCTTTTTTACAAAGGTATTTGGTTAATCCCACACTTTAATCTCATCTTTATTGCATTCATTGAGTTTATATTGGCTATGGTGTCAATCCAAATAAATTATATTTTATGGAATGAGTGTTTCATGAAAAAAATATTGTCCCTCACTTCTTCAATATATCGATTTTTTTTTTAAAATTTCATCATTACCTTATATTATATACGATATTATATTTTTCGTAATCTTAGTTTTATATTTCCCTTTCACCCCAACATGACTCTATCACAAAATGTTTTCTCTTTTATCTTTTAACACAATAGTTTAACCATTCATTATGATATAATATATTTCTTATATAAAATTTAAGGTTTCAAAATTTTGTTCCCAATATCCATTCATACCATATAGTTACTCACTAATATTGTCATTATGAGTCTTATTAGATATGAATAGTCCATATGAACTCTCAATTTATTCCCTTTATTCACTGTGAATCATTATTAATTTAGGTAAACCTTCTAAAATATTTCCTTTTTTACCTGTACAACTATCTAAAATATATGTAATATTCATATATAAATGATTATAGTGTGGAGGCTTCAATGTCAGATTTGGACATGATATATGAATTTAAATATATGTTTTATATCATTTTATTCTGTGTTTTATGTGGTTATATATCTAGATAATTTCATATTTTTCTTGTAATTTAGTATATTATGTTCCCAATGTTCATTGTCAGATGAATTATCCGTGAGTCCTTCATACCAATTCCATAATTCCATATTAGTATGTCCCCATCATGAAAATACCTAACTATATATTGGGACTCTATCAACAATCCTCTACTCTATATAATAACATGGGGAATATGTCAACCCAACAATTAATGGAAGATGATTTGATTACTATGACCAAATTCAAAGAATCCTTTAATATAATATACAATGCACATTATATTATAAATTATAATCTTAAAGATAAATTGGGACTTATTTAAAATTGTTTTTTAGAACACGTAGACCAAATTGCGACATATCATAGTTTTAGTATATAAGAGGATAAGAAATCAATGTGATGATTGTGGCTATATGGGATTTTTTTCTCAAAAGAGAATTCAGTGAGACCAATGGTCTTTTACAAAATTAAATTATTCCATATAGTTAATTTACTAACCATTTAATTTTTATATCCTGAATCCTTCAAAAATTATTGTATCTATAATTAAAATAATTTTACATTATTAATGAGAGTTATGATTCAAAAATTACCTATGCATTAATACATTATTTTATAGCCTCATTATAACCAGGATTTTTTATTCTTGAAAATTCATTGAGGGAATTTATTTGGTCATTTTTAATAAATCGCATTAAATATCCTATTAATGGGTTATTCAGTAAATTAAAATTTAAAAATATCATTTTCTCTCATTGATACATTAATTTATTAATATAATATTTTTAGGTAAACCATATTTTATTTCTATAAAATATCAAAATCTATTTTTCCCCCACGTCCATTATTTTAATTAAATGTTTTCATATTTGTTTTAAAATTTTATTCAATGATTCTTAAAATTTATTTTAATTTTTTTTAGTATTTAAAATAAAATTATTAGAAATAATTTTGTTGTTTTTTATAAAATTCCAATTTGTCCATTATCAAAATAGTAAAATGAATCATATTTTTAGCATGTACATTATGTATAGAATTGTCCTCCATCATGAACATTATCTTACATGAAGCATCTATTATATGATTCCATGTTAATTATCAAAGAATCTTATTTCCCAATACTTTTTGAATATTAAAATTTTTTAAATGTTATTTTCAACATGAAAATGTTATTTTACTCAAAAGTGTTTTTGTTATTTTTAATATATTTTGAAAATATGAAAAACCAATTATCATTGATGATTTCTTAATAATTACATATATATGACACTCGAATATAAATATAGCTTGATATTAATTACTATTATTTTGTAATACATGACTAATTTGCATCTATCAAGTTACATCATTATGAAATTTTATTTGATAATGATAGGGTAAATGATTAAGAAACCCATTTTCATTTAATTTTTAATTCTTATATTTATTAATTATGATTGTTTTTTATTTTTGGAAAAAATATTAATTAATATGAATATAATTTCTTTTTGGTGTTTCAATTATGTATTCCTTTAATGAATTGGGAAATTTTTTTGTCTCATGAGCCTTCTTGTATCAGATTAGTATGTGAAACTAATCCATTATTGAACTCTATCGAACATGTGATGTTTTTTTAAAATTTATACATTACTTGGGATTATAAAATGTTTGGTATTTATTAAACATATCCTCTGAGTCTAGGATATTTTTATATAATGTAATTTATATTATCATTCCTTGTGATTACTCATCTGATGTCAATTTTTATAATTCCATGTTATACAATTGAATAACATGTTATGCTTTCTTATCATGTTTAATTACATAAATGGGATTTTAAATCACACATATTTATGTATTTCCCATTATTATCAAATATAGTTTTATGCTCAAATAGATTTCCTATCTCATAATTGAAAATAATATAAAATGATTTAATTTTTGCCACTATGATGTGTCATGAATAGAGTATTCCAAACTTAATAGGCCCCATGATCTTCTTTTTTTATAAATAGATTATTTTGTCAATATAATATAATAATATATTTAAATTGTATGTGTCAGTATAGTTGGTTTAGATGGAATTTCTAGTTATCCTTTAGAAACATGGATAAGAAAATTTTAGTGATAACATATGTGATAAGTCCAAGTATAAGTCATATGATATGACATAGTATAGAAATATAAAATGGAATATTATGATTTATAGAGTGATTTTTTTTCGGAGAAATAACATCAATATCTAGATACTACAATTATATGTGGTTCTAGAAAAAATGCATGTAGTTGTAGAAACTCAAAAAAACATGAGTCTTTATTGTCTCTAGTGTTACGTCATACATGAAAATGGGAATCACTATTCACCTAATTTGAAAATCTCATGGGATATGAAATGGAAATTAACATTGGATTTATAAATTATTATAAAAGTATTTAAATAATTAATATGTTTATAGAATAATAGTGATCATTAAAATCAATAATGTAGATTAAAAAATATAGTCCCATATGTCATGATAATTAATCTTTTATAATTTATTTCTTATATGTCTATAATATTCCATGTCTTTGGTAACGGAATTACCATCATTTTTCTTTTTGTTTGTCTGTTGAGGGAGACATGATAAGGAATGATGATAAACAATGTGATGGTAAATGTAATGGTCTATCTAATGATAGTACTAACCGAATTGTAAAAAAATTAAAAATATTATGGTTATGAAAAATAGTTTAACATGAATTATTATCAATAACTAGAGTATAGTTATATTTCCAAACCCGACAATTCATAGAGGGCTTGTGTCTCTAGGATGTCCAACATCTAAATATGAAAAAAAAATCGGAAATAATTTCTTATATAAGGAAAATTGTGGAAGGGGATCTATGTATAACTCCTTTATGAAATTACATCATTATATAAGTTTGGAAGATTAGGTCACAATGAAAATAATTTCTAAATAGAAATAAAGTTTCTAATTAACATGATGCATACAAATAAATATCTTCCTATAGGACCGTTGCTCATTCACTATCATAAATTTGACAACATTAGTCATTATGTGAGTAAATTCCATGAATATGGATTAATTCCAAATTAAATATGTTATAACTATATTTTAAGTGGGTCAATTAAAATATTTACATGTTGTAACTTGAGATTCATCTTTTTGAATTAATTATTATCAGTGGTATTCTAGTTATAATAATCTTGAAAGATAAATTTATAGTTTCAAAGTAGATTTTATATATGGATTTCCCATAATATGTTGAAGAATACTAATGAACATGAAAGTTGATTTAATTGTTAGTTGATACATAAGAAAAAACATAAAATCAAAGAATAAAAATATCGGAGATTTTCCAAAGGTATATATAACTATAGTCAATTAATAATATTTTATTTTATTATAATCAAATATTACAGAAAGTATAAATTTTTGGTTAAAACCAATTTGATGATTAAATTTTTTTGGATTCGAATCATACATTGTTAGATGCTCTATTTGTTTGATATGAATATAACTAATAAATTAAACATCAATTTTTTTATGAAAATTCTATTATGTTTTTTGGAGTTATAAGTTGACCAATATAAGACAATATTTGAGATTAATACCATATTCTATATTGAGGTTATTGAGGTTAGTTAGGATGTAAGGTTATCTATTAATATAATTATCTATGTTAATACTTTTTTTATGATTATATTTTTAAGATTAATATATTCCTATACATTTTGGGCATTACCTACAATTGTGCTAATATTTTCATTAATAATGATATAATGAATACATTGTAAAACTTTTTTTGATCTTATGATATATTAAAATTTATTTTTTGTGCTTCATGAAGCAATTCATATTTTATATTCATTACACCTGGTAATGTGATATGTGGAATTTGATTAATGCACAAAAAATTATTAAATAGTGTCTATAAAATTAAAAAATATCATGTATGTAAATTTTTCTACAATCTCTATAATCCCTAAACACTAGAGAAATTATAAAGAAACAATAATGTTATCCTAATACCGATAAAATGAAGGGTTAATTTTTATTTTAATTCTTCATATATTTATAGTTTTATGGATGATAAATTCCTCATGATCACTATATTTCTCATAACAAAAAATCTCTACCACTCTACATAATTACTTGAACATTTCTTCAAAGTCAATATATTACATTCACACTAATTTTATCTAATGTGTAATCCCAGTTATGTGATAAATTCTGTATTTATATTTCCATCAGTTGAACAAATAAATTTATTAACCCTTCTTTATGATGTGTGTTTTCACATTGAAATGATTTTATGTGAAATCCTTTATTTCTAAAGTCAATAATAAATTGTGATGATGCAATTTATTTAAGGGTGTTAGAATGTTACACAATTATATTTAAATATAAGAATATAATTTTTCATACATGTATAACATGAAACACAAATCATAGAAGAGATTTAACACCCCTAAACATTATAATATATTTATTTTGTAATAAACTCAATTACATTGATAGCGTGAGGAACATGTAACCGCAAATATAAATGAACTATAATATAACAAACATTTATAACCTTGTTATTAAATAAGAGTATATTAAAATGAATAAAAACATTATGAAAACATTATGTTTTTTTACAAGTATAAAATATATTTAATTAATTTAAATTTATTTGAAATAAAATAATCATTAATTGAATGAAAATGAAATGTTTTTATGAATATATATATTTTTTTCTAAACATTATATTAGTTGCGCTTTATAAAAAATGATTTAAATTATTTAATAAATATAAAAAAAAAATTATTTATTAAAATAACATGATTTTATTAATAAGAATTGAAAATTAAATTATGGGGAAATTATTTTTGTATTTCCTAAAATCCATATTTTACCATGAATAGCTCAAAATACTGATTTTTTTTTCAATATTACTTATTGTTTAAAGGATTTTAAATTAATGTTTTATTTTAATATTTTTTTCAATATAAAATTTGTACAATTATATATGTATCATACCAACATTTGAGATTTAAAATGATTTCATTTTTAATTTTAATGTTAATTTTTGAAAATATTTTTTATATTATTCGAATAGAAAATATTTTTCACTACATGAATTCTATATAATGCTTAAATCAAAATCTTTCAAATAAAATATTTGAATTTTTAAATTTTTTTCATTATTTTTAATTAGGCTAATATATATATATTAAAATTCCACATTAATTTTTTTATATAGTAATAAATAAAATAGTATCAATTATTTATCATTGTTAATGTTAAAATGGTTTTACCTAGGGTAAAACAAAATACAAAAGGGTTATAAAAGACAAAAAACATATCTAATTACTATTTTATTTTTATATTTTAATGTTATAAAATATATTATTTGATAATATTCTATTACGGAAACATATTTTAATAACAAATTTTTTTTGGGGGTTTCTTATTTTAAAAAATTCAAAATATTTCCTCTCACGCAGTTATAATAGTCAAAAGATAACATTTATCTTCAACACTTCCAAAAACAATTAGTTAAGCCAATAAATTACTAAAACAAAAAAAATTTCTAATGAACAGGTTACATCCTTACCCTAGGAATTTTTTATTATTTATTATTCCACCTATTTCATTTATTAGTAGTACATTATGATATAATATCATCATTACATTTCATATATTGAGATGTTGTTATTTCAATTGAATGACACGTACTATCTCTTTATTCCAAAAATATTAAAGGAATCCTCTGATCATGTGTACAACAGACTACATCTTTGTGAACCGACATAGATAATTTTCAATAAATTATTCTCACAAATGGATATAATGATTCCTTTAATATGATATAATTATAATTAAGGAATGATAATATCACATATTCCTCCAAAAATTCAACTCCATAGAGAATATGATAATGATTTTGTTTTTACATTGGAAAATCACCTCACGAAATGATGTGATCAATTTTCCGTATATGATTTTAATTGATATTTTTAAGGATTAATTTAAATTTTATATATTATAATCGTGTCATATTAACCATATTCATGAAATTAAGATATCATATACTTACTTAATTTAACATCCATTTAAACCGATAATGTTTTTTGTGTGTTTGGGGGGTAACCACCATTTGAAGTGATGCGATTCATTTTTTAATAATGCATAACTTCTCAGGTATATGTATGATTATTTTTATTATTAATATAACATTAATGTTATAATTATAAGTATATATTGGTAAATTATTACTTATCTTAATTCCATTATAATCATCTTAAAATGGAAACCTTACTTGTGAATATATAAGGCCGACCATCTCCTTGATTGTACAGTAGTTCATATTTCATATTCATCCTTAATAATTTGATGAAAAATATTAATTGATGTATAAAAATTATTATTATTTAAATTTATGTATTTATAACCTCCATGAATTAATTGATCTTACCAATTTGATTTTATAAATTTGAGACAAACATCATCTTAATGTCTGACTTAAACATAATCAATTAAATAATTGAACATATAAAGATAATGTATAATATAGAATTAACAATAAACATGAAATATGATCATATGATTGTAAATAAGGAACATAATTTTATTATATATATGTAAATATAATTAAAATGATGATTTGGTCATGTAATAATGTTCTGTTTCAAAAAAAACATTAATTGAGACATATGTTGTTTTACCAACATAATTTATTTTATCTAGTGTATATACTACCAATTTAAATTTATACAATTTAAAAATCAAACTTTATTGTATTTTTTTCAATTCATTTAGATTATTAATGGGGTAATGAATCAATAATTTTCAATATGTTAAGGGTTTATTTCACAATCTCCTTTTAACTAGGATTGTTAATGCATGAATTTCAAATTAAGGAGATAACTTAATCATTGTCAAATGAAACGCAATAAATTTGTTATAATATGGTGATTACTAAATTTTTTAGTTATATTATTGTTTATATATATATTTGTTATTATAATTATAGAAAAATAATTTTTGATGAAAATAAATTTGATTTCTCTATTTAGTGAAAAACTATTCTCATCCAGGCCTAGGTTTTCTTTAATGTTGTTTGAAAAATGGTTTTTAATATTATTCAATGATATTTTTAATTTCGTTTTTAATATTATTTATATTAAATATAATTATATAATAAAAATATTCTTTCTATTTTCCAATAAACTAGCCATTTAGATTTTACCATAATATTAAGTGAATCATTGTTTATTTATTGTATGGTTTTTATAATAAATAATTTTAATGGAAAAAGTTTAATCCATTCATATTCAACCAAGAACATCATACACTATGGAAGATAACTAATTTTTTGAAGGAAGACATAACTCTATTAATCGAATCCACCATATATCATTTCTAGGACTATTCTATTTCGTTTTATGCCAATATTCATTGATAATATCTTTGAATTGATATGACACTTTTTCTAAAACATGCATGAAATCCTCTACTATTATCTTCTTACTGTTGACGCTTCTGGTCATTATTGAATATTACAGGAGGATCTAATGAACCAAACCCTTCTTTTTGTCTACATGAATTTGTACCTCAATCATCTTGTATGTATCCTCATTACCAGAATGAATAAGCATGACTTTCTATAGAATATCTTCTTCAGATTACATAGAATGTCCCATGATTTGTTCATGGTATCTGCATTTGAAGACAACTACAAGCTAAATGTGTTCACCAATAAAACATCACTAATATCAACCTCATTTCCTAAGATACCGTGTTTAATGGTGTTGGGATCATCCAAAAACCACCACATATCCTCAGATCTAAAACCATTATTCAATCATCATAGTATACTTCTTCCTAATTATGATCCATAATGTAATAAAATTTAACCATTTCACTTCAACTCATCAAATTCCCACCAACATTCATTATATATTTTTTTTTAAATTAATTTCCCTAAAATACTTTGTTTTATTGATTTTAAGCAGATCTTGAAGCCATAGGTCCTGTATAGTATGTGTAGTCTTTGGGTCCTTTGGATTTCATCAAAATTCTTAAAATAAATATATTGGGGTCCCTATTTTTTGTCCATTATACATCCTTGAACATTGAATACCTCTACTAGATCCTCCCTCTCCACTTTCTTTCAGGAGTTCTCCTACTCTCCTCCCCCAACTCTATCTCAAATAGACTCCCTGAACAATTTGGTTCTAAATCAAGAGTATCATATCCTAACCCATAAAAGAAATTACTAATGTTAATCATGGACATGGTTGATCTTTGATTTATTCTTGCATAACCATTCAACTAATTCCAAATCTATTCGGGTAATTACATCATCTGAAATTCATATCTATTTTTTTATACTTCAACATGTAATAAGACTGTACCAATCTAGGAAAAATATAAATAAGATGGAATATTATAAGAAAATTACCCATATTTTAATGTATCTTTTACACAGGTATCCCATTACCCCATAAAAAAAATTCATAGTTGGATTAAACATAGCTAATTTTTTCCTAATCCTGTTGATAATTTCCACCAAATTTGTATTAGGATTGATTGGTCTTGCCTCCTTCTATTTGGGAATAACACTTAAAGTATTCATTTTTTAAGTGGTCCTTCAAGGGGACACCAATGGGTTATGTCACAAGAGATAATCCAACATCTATAACTCTTTGTGGTCTCTGTTACCATGATAGAAATAATGGGTTAAATTACCCAACATATGATAGAATGATAAAAAAAATAATCCTTTGATTAAACAATTACCTCATATTTACATCTAAATTCTTCCCCTATAATATTCCAAATCCACTACACCAGTGGTCATGAACCACTATCTTCAACAAAAATGTCGGGTGAAATTTGTTGAAAAACTACATCATTCCTATTATAAGATCACTTATAAAATACAACCATGTTACCAATCGTGAAAAAATTTGAGGTATTTTCAATTGCTGCTTAATGATGTCATAATATTACCCACAATTCCATCATAAGAGTAAAAAACTAATATAGAAATCATATGAACAAAGAAATATATTGATAGGTCACCCGTTACAATATCATGGGGATCTAGACTATCAAGGAATAAATATTTATCCACATTAAAGAGAAAAATTAAATGATGTTTTTCATGTAGTACTACTACCACATAGTCCTAATTTCCACATGATGTAAATATAAATAATTCAAATGATTCAGCAAATTTCATTTTCTTTCATTATCGAGACACCAAGGTATGACAAAGTAGACATAATCCTCCAAAAACAACAAAGATGATAGAAAATTTTGTGGTGAGATATTCTGTAGTTATATAACCTTCATGTTGATATAAATTATTGGAAAATAAAGAAGCCAATATTTTTTTGATAGTTTGATAAATGATGGTGGTCAGTATGGAAAAATGGAGGATTAGACCCCTTATCTAGAAGAGGGTGGGGTGGAAGGTTGTGTCACAAACATCCTCACCGGGAATCTAGAATAAGGAGAGCACTATAGCCATAATCCTATAACAATAATTCTATTTTATTCCATTATTACAAATATTTTCCATGAATAATCTTTCATGTGTTTCAATGGTTATATTCAATGAAATTTATTTTCATAAAATTTAATGAATTTCTAGATTTCCAAATTTAATAATTATTGTAGAGAAGTTATTTTCCTCTAGATTGATTTTAATATTTTTAAATGGAATTTAATTAATAAAAACTTCTATTAAAAATTTTGATTTAATTTAAATTATCTATATAGGTCTCTCACAATTTTAATTATATTATTATCACTTACATTGATAGGGTATTACAATCCATATGTTAATCTATAAAATTCCTTCATTGTTAAATTTCCTTTATTTGTGATATGAGGAAAAATAATGAAACCCATTTATGTTTCTTAAGGTAATGACTATTTTTATGCCTTAATATTGATCTCAATATGTGGAACACATATAAATGTAAAAAAAATAAAAGTAAAATGTGATCCCATAATTAAATATCCATCCAATTAATTAGGTAATTATTTATTCTCATTGGATTTCATGTGTGGTATTATTTAGTAAACACAATCCATTATGGGACATTTTGTACTGTGTGGTTTTTTCCTGGATGTTATCATTGGTCATTTTATTCTTTTCTTTTGTTACTTACACATTTCCAATAATCGCATACTCTTATGATTCTATGTCCTTTTCATTAATTTTCTATTTTTATACTCATGTTTTATATATTTTATGATATCATCATTTACTTTTTTCTCACATGTTATGATTTTTTATCATGTTTACCTATATACATGGATTTTTTTCTCCCCATTTTTATATATTTCACTATTTTACACATCTATTTTTGGGGATAAAAGGGTTTTATGTGTACATTGTGGAAAATAAAATAAATTTTTTTTCTCACATTGAAGTATTCTGGAATCATTATTCCAAATAAACTATGCCTCATAATCCTTGTTTTTTATTTATTTTATAAATATTAAAAATAATAAAATATTTTTTTAAAAGATATTGTTGTATATAAAACTATTTTCACAATTATTGAAAACCCCTGTGAGCTAACCATGAACATTATCACGTGTAGACAGTATGGCCGACATGGATTGTACATGGTTTCGAAAAAAAATATGGATGTATTAATGAATTTTTATATTCAAAAGGAAGTTATAATATGTATAAAAGAGGTGGAATCCTCAAAATATAGTTGTCACCAAATTTAGAAACCTCTAGGGACAACTATTAACATTCTCAAGTGAAGACAGTATAGCCTACATGGTTGTTCCTTTCACGAAAATATTTTTCATTCTATATGGATTTCAATAAAAAGTGATTTGTTTCGAACTATTTGAATTTATTTTTAGTATGTGGTATTTTATTCTCTCATTTTTTATCATTAATATTGGTTAATTCCACATTTTTTTTTATTTTATTATTTTCATACATTTGTATTTGAAAATAGAATATTGGTTAGTCAATGTTAAATGTTAATCAATTACACAATTTATCATAAATTTTATTTATATTTAATGAATGTGAAATTTTAAAAAAAATAATGGATTATAAAAAAGGAAAATTTTATGGATAATTTTGAATTTGAACAGCACCCTTGGGATCTATGTGTAATTTATTAGGTAAAAATTGACGCCAGTATTTTCCCGCCACTAGATATTTTAGAATGGTAGATTTAGTTGACCCCTAAAATAGTGAGGTGATACAAGAAAAATTACCCTAATTAAAGACATTATTCTAGTTATTGATTTATTATTTATAGGTTCTATATATTGTAACCATATAGTGTCATCACATGACATATTTAAAAGTTTATTGTAAATATTCTTAATAAAGTAAAAATATTATTGAGTATCATCTATTTTGTAATTTTTCATTCAAAAAGGACAAACGTTACAATAATTTATTATGATAAAATGTTAATGTATAGTTTTTATAATACAGGTTCGATATAGAACACTAGTTTGGACCCCACTGGGATCGTTTCTTTAATTTGGAATTCAACCTCAAGTGTAAAAAAACAAATTTTTTTAATGATATTATAATTTTAAAGGAACTACATGGTGGTTGTGGGTTCTGTTTCTAGACAACTCTAGGTATATGGTGGTGTAATAGTGGTCAGATGGTACCATGTCTCACATAGAGATCTGTTTAATAATATTTCATAATCGATTGATGTGTATATTTTATGATCATATCATCCTTCCATTCTATAATATTATTATTTTGGTTGGTGGGTTTTCTCTAATCATATTAGTTATTCTGTAATTTTATGATGTTACACAAAATTATGTTTTAACGTTTTTTATGAAATTTTGTGTATCTTCTTTTAAAATGTTGAGGACATCACCCATTAAGGCATTGAGAGATCATGTTAGGTTTTTGGATTGAATCCCTTTTTTAATTTATTATTTGTGAAAACCATTCCTAAATGGTATTTAAAGTATGTAGACACTTTTGTTAGCCCATTGAAATTGAGGATTCTATTTATAAAATATGGCCGACCTTTTGGGAACCCATTCTAGGGGAATCATGTGATGGTTGGTAAAAAAATGGTCACAAAAACAATTATTTTATTTATATGTTATTTATAATTTCCATGTACACAAAATATACGATTTTCAAGGCATAAAAATATTCAATGTTAATTTTTCTCTTATTGGCCATGTTAATTCCCTACATTGAGAGTCTAGGGGTGTTGGGAATGATATTTGTATAAAAGAATTGATATACACTTCATGTGTGTCCAAATAGTTGGTTGATATACCATGAAAATGGGCCTTCTTTATAGAATAGTATGGATTATTATTTACAACTATTTAATCATAATGTGAAGGATTAAATAAATATTTCTTAAATTTATTATTGACTAGGGTATCTATTTTTATTTTTTTACTTATTTTGATTCTTAATGTTTTCATCCACTAATGATATCTCCCTGGTAACCCTTGGGAGGGTGTGATGTAATATCATTTTAAAAAAACACTTATAATGATCAACAAATAATATTTGTATTTTTAAGAAAAAATATGTCTATGGAGATGGAATAAGGTGCAGTTCCCACACATGTATAGTAAGATATAACATTATTGAATTCAGAAAAACCTATGGTGTTCATTGGTATAAGCATACATCATTATACATAATTGATAATTTTCATGAAGATATGGATTTTATATAAATTACAAAGATAATTTTTGAGATTCGAGATACTTTATGAACATATAAGTAAAATTTTGTTTTGATTATACACAATGGAAATTACAAGAGATTGATGTATTAGACTATTATAGATAAGAATAAATAAAATATGGAAAATAATTAAAATCAGAATTTTAGTTTAATTAAAAAATTTCCTAAAATGATGGGTTTTGAAGAATCATTATAGTTTATAAGAAATTAGTATGTTTATTTGACACTCATGGATAATGAAAATTTCTATGCAAATATAATCAAACATTCTATCATTATTATTATGAATGATAATATCAATACCATAGGTTTTAAATATACATATGGCCTATTATCTTTTCATTAGTAATCTCATTTAAACATCATATATATATATAAGGTGTGAACTGACCCCTCATGGCTGAAATCAATAAAAATGTATGTATTAACTAGTGGGGTATTTTTTCATACCAATTGGAAGTAAATTTCGCACATCCAAAAATAGATTTAAGTGGTACTTGTCAAGGAAATTAATTATTAATGTTTTTTTTCTATCCATTCTAACTTATTGTGTTCTAATCAGGATCCGAAAACCTTTCTAATGACAATAATTTTGTAAATTTCATATTATTCTTGAATATCTAATTACATCATGTTATTCAATAGATGTGGGAAAATGGTACATCTCTATAGGATTTTCAAAGTTATTCATTGAAATAATCATGGTGTATGATACATGGATTTAGAGGATCCAAGATTCATTTAAAATAATCAAGGGTAGGTGGATCTAAGTGTAATTATTGTGGATGTTGTGGTAGGTCATGTAATGGGTATATCTACGTGAGAGTACAATTTCAGTCCAATTGATTGAAACAATAATATTAAACACATAGACAACATCATGGATTGGACTTGAACTTCTATGATTTTGAGTATGGGCCAGCTACATTTATATGTATAATTCATGTTTAATCATCATGTGTAGCTAATTTATTTTATATTAGTACCCCCACAATATTATTTTTATTAGACTATGGATTATCAAAAACTTTTATAGGATCTTATGTCTTAAATCACTTAAATATCAAATACTCTATGAAATAGGTAGTGTGTCTCCATTTACCCTATTGTGTTGTTACATTAATGGAGGTCGATGTGTCCTTGTAGTTCATAATTCGGTAATAGAAAAAAATTGAAATTATATGTGGGGTTTAATCATTGATGACCTTCATGGATCACATAGAAAACTACCACATAAGGTTGTACATCATGATCTACGATGAGAATATCAATATATTCTGATGGGAATGGGATCCTAATTTTAGTATGGTCAGAACCCCACTTCTTATGTTAAATAAAATCCAATTATAGGTCTCTTCATATCAATTTTATATTGATATAGTGAATATTGGTAGTTTTTTACATCTCATAATCATATACATCCCAATTTTTTTCATAATAATTTTATATGGTTTCTTATAGGATAGTGTTTAAATTATATATCGATATGTATTGAGGAGGAAAACCCAAATCAATATTATATTAACATTTGGATTCAGTTGAATTGATATAGTTGAATATCAAACATGATGATTTACATACTAAAGTTTTTCATCCAGTGACCATGTGCCAGGGGAAACCCCTATGTAATTTTCAAATAAAACTAATGGAATTTATTTTCTTAGTGTAAATCATATATATTTAATTGGGTTATGATAAAAAAATATGTATCACATGCCTTTTATCATTGATCTATTCAGTTAATTGAAGGGGGGTAATAGTTTTATGATCATGAACATCATTTACTGTACCATCAGCTAAAGTTAAATAATGATGGAGTTACTAATACAAATTTTTTGGAAAATATTGGGCCAATTTTAATACCCTATATGTTTGTTTATTTTTATATCTCTATAATTTAATCCATGGATTTTATGAACAATATATTACATTGATATTTAACCATGTTTTTCACAGTTTAAATGGGGGATATATTCATTTATTTTATATTTAAAAAGGAACATGGGCAGCACATGATGATCATATTGGGGATTCTATTATTCCATAAACTCTATACTATGATATCTATTTATATATTATAGTTCTGAAAAGTGAAATACCTCGGGAATTTTTTATCCAAAGAAGTAATTCTGGTAGATCATGAGAATTTAAATCTTATTATAACAAGGGGTGATTCAAAAAAATGATTTTAATTTAAGTCCTATTTTTTTTATAATGTAACTACTAGGGTTTTATCATATAAATATCTATTATTTAGTCTTCATTAATAGAACACCTCTAAAAATAATCATGGTTCTGATACACTCTATAGTTTAGGACGAAGTTCTATGAGATAAATAGATGTTTTAATTGAACCCCAATTTTGATACTTTTTGAAATAGGTCAATGAATTATTGTTAATTGTTAGGCATGAAATGAAATCATGTGGTCCCCATTGGATATAGGGATCTCACAGCCATCCAAATACAAATCCATTCCATTTAGAAATTAATATTATATATTTTATCTTAGATTTACATAATCATATCCCATATATGTTTGCTAAAATTCCCTCATACTTTTGACATTGAGCATTCCAATATTCCATGTATTGATTAATTTGTTAAAAATTCATTAAAGGTGGGTCTTTTTCTTAGTAAATTAGTTAATCATGTGAGGATTTAAATATTAGGATCCATATTTTTTATCTAAACATTGGGATGAAAGAGTTTTAAGATGCACTATTTTATTAAATCATATAGTTTAATCTTTTCCTTGATCAATACACCATTAATCTATCAATGGATAAAAAATTATAGTGTATTATCAGAATATTAAATGGAATGTTAACCCATGGGGATTGATAACTTTATCTAAGAGGATTTATTTGATTCAATAATAGGCTTATTCTAACTTATTCCCCGACGAACAAAATTATGGAAGGCATGTAGTACTCCCAGTGAGATTTTACCACTATTGAATCCAAAAAATATTTTGATATAATGATAAAATATTGTGTCTAGGTGTGAGAAGAGATATTTTAAATTGGAAACTGATTTATACACCAATCATGATGTATATTGTTATCCACAACTCCCCCAATGTATTATTTCATGTATATAAATTCTTTTATAAATATTTGATGACGTTGTTTTTTATTTCATCATTAGACAAACTCTTACCAATAAAGGATATAATTATAATTGGTTTGTGATAAAAAATATGAATAAATTAACAAATATCATACCAATTATAGAAAAAATGAAATACTGTATATGGATGTATGTGAATGAGTTCAGGGGACTCCAAAGAGGTTATTCTGATATAAAATTTGATCGAGGCCTTAAAATTATGTCAAAAGTTTTTAAGATTAATCACGAATAAATTTTCATAAATGTGATTCTATATATGACATTACTCACCTTGATAGATGTAAAAAATGAATATACTTGACAAATTCAACATAATATACATTGTTTGAGTGTGTCCAAAAATTTGGTTCTATAAGGTATACTCTTATATGACTTGTTGTGTTTTTTTATAAAAATGGATACCATTAGTCTATCTACATATCCCTATTTATGGATCTCAATAATAATTAAAGACATTCTATGTTATAATGGAAAAGGATTATGATCCGTTTGGGTGATACTTATACATTTATTTTAGATTATTAACAATATCCAACTGATTTAGTACTCATTATTGGTGTCTTAGACTTACCATAAGTCATATTTCTAACATTTTTCCATTCCCATTGAATTTTTAGATAAGTGACTTTGTTTTTAAAATGGTGAAACCCCATTTTGGTATAGAAATATTCGTATTTTAGGGAAATAATTATTTGAGTTATGTTACTCCTTTCAGGATAATCAAATATATTGGGAATTCTTTACATAGAGTAGAGATTCGACATTGGTTCACAAATATTCTAACTGAAGTGCATTGTGTTGCATTTGTTGTCAATGAGGCATGAAGTTGTCTTGGAATGAATGGATGTCAAGGAGTCAAGATGTGAATGTGATGGTGATGGTGATGGTGATGAAGGAGAATGGCCATGGTACTAAGATGCATGTCACTTAGGAGATTCACTAAGTGGTATTGGAAATTGTGGTTGAAACATTCTCCATGTAAATCTGACGATTGTTGAGCTGCTCTATAAGTTCATAGAACTTGTATCCTGATGATACAAAGTCACAACATGATTAGAAGACCATGCATTGTAGTGACAATGCATGAGGAGTTGAAAGGAGTTCCATCCACAACTACTAAGTGGATGATGTGCATTAATGAAGTCCATGCACTATCACTTAGTGCATGTGAATTTGAAGTTGATCCAATTGATCTCTGATTAGATCAATGAAGCACATTGAAGAATTTAAGTGATTCAGGAGCTCAGTTGAAGATGAATACCCTTCGTGAATTCCATTACAAAGTGATGAATAAATGTTGAAGAAGAATGAAGGAATTCTAATGAAGAAGAAATAATTGATCAAGTGATTCGTCTGATGAAGAACCTTCTACAAATGTCTCATAAGTCTAGAAAACATGATTGAAAGGAGTTGAGGATGTTTGTGGAAGAAGGATGAAGAAGAAATGGAAAGAATGGCTTAGAAGAAGAGGAGGAGGCATTTGGCATTTAGAATTGGTATTTTTCATGCAGGACTTTGTTATTGACAAAGTCCTATTTGTTACTTTGCCAAAAAATATGGCCAGCCCGTGAGCACCTTGTGGGTTCAACCCCAAGGCTCATGTGGGCCTAAGGCGCCACGCCCAAGGGGGAACCCGTGGGGCGAGCTCAGGGCGGCAGGGGCGCACCCGCAGACACGCATGGGCGCCTAGGGCACGCCCGGTGGAGCGCAGGGGGCCGTGTATAAGCCCCCGAGGGCACGCGGTGGTGAAACCCGCGCGCCGGAGGAGCATAGTGGGCGCTAGGAGCGCGCCCGCAGGAGCAGACAGTGGGCGCAGAGCGCGCCCGCAGGGAGAACACGGTGCGGGGCGGCACCGTGGAGGGAGAAGATTCAACTGGCGGGTTGAGGCAGCGCCAGGGTTATAAGCTGCGGCAAAATCCCGCGCCGTTTCGATGTGGCACGCGTATTTTTCACCGGGAGCAAATCTCCACCATCCGAGCAATCGCGCGCTCGATCTGGACCGCTCATCTAATCCGCCGCGCCCCCGATTTAATCCGGCCGTCCGATGTCCTTCATTCGCTCGATCGAACGGCTCCCGGCTCATCTCCTTCGTCGAGCTCAAGTCGAAGCCACCCGCGAGTAGCCGCTGAACCAGAGCCTCCCCGACGACCTATTTCGAGTTCCCGGCCACCATTTCCGAATCCGAAGACACCATTGGACTCGTCTGGACACACTGAACCTAATCATGCAAGAAAATAGGCTTGCATGCAATGTATGGAAAATTTCGAAGAAGGCCGAGGCAAGCAAAGCTGCCGAGGCCTCGGGGTGTTCGTGTTTTGCATGGGATGGCCTAAACCGAAGGCCGTGCATGCGTTCTAAGTCGCATGCACGTGAAGGAAACCGAAATAATAAAAGAACCCGCGTTGAAACAGAGGAAAGAAAATAAAGATTTGGAATATTTTTGAAGATCCGAAGATCTCGGGTGTTTGAAGTTATTTCACGCGGATAATCTGAAGCCGCCTCTGCCTATAAAAGGAGCTCCCGAGAATCATAGCCGCTTGCTGAAACCTTGTTGAAGATTTGTGTCCCGCGTGTGCCTCTGCCTCGCGAAGAAGAAGCCGCCGCGCAAAGCACTTGCGCGGCTGTTGTTCTCGGTGCCACCCGAGGCCCGAAGGAGTTCCTTTCGCGCACCCCTTGCGCGAAAGAGGTGAAGGGAAGGATTCCCCTGCGCGCTATCCCTTTGCGCGGCAGGAAGAACCCGGGGCAGTAGCTCTTGCACGCCCTGTGGTTGAGGTGCCTTGCACCCAAGGTGCTTTGCACCCGAGGCTTGCGTGCCCTAGAGGTCTTGAGCACTTGCACGCTGCCTTGTGCACCAAGTGTGCCTTGCGCTTTGAAGAAGAAGAGAGGCCGCGGCTCATACCTTGTGCTCTTTGAAGAAGAAGTGGAAGTGGCCGCACCCCTTGCGCGCCCTTCACATTGGAAGGAGGTTCGGGTAGTATGAATTACACACCTTGTGTGTGTGTGTGCTTAATAAAGACTACACCCTAGCCGTGTGTATGCAAGGAGGAGAGGAAGACCACAACTAAATCCATGTTGTGTGTGCAAGAGGAAGAGGAAGGCCAAGCCTTGTGTTTGCTAATTGAACAAAGGAAGTGTGTGTGCAAACAAAACAAGGAGGCCGAAGCCTAAGTGTGTGCAAAGTGGATAACCCAAGCCGTAGCCTTGTGTGGGTGAAGTGAAGACCACACCTTAGTGTGTGTGTGCAAAATTGAAGAACCACCTATGGGTTAAGTGTGTGCAACAACAATAAGTACATGCCATGTTTAATTGTGTGCATTTGAAGAGGCCGAGGGTTGTGAACTTGTGTGTGCACCAAGTGAAGAAACATTTTGTGTGTACAAAATTGAAGAACAACCTACGGGTTAAGGGTGTGCAACAAGAAGAGTGAAGAGGCCAAAGTCAAGTGTGTGCAAAACAAAGAACAATTTATGTGTACATGAACAAGTGACAAAGAAGGCCGAACCTATGTGTGTGCTCTAAGAGGAGTGGACACACTTAGAAGAAGAAGAAGACTCACACAAAGTATAACACACATTTAAGTGTGTAAACACATTGAACAAAAGTGTGTGAAGTTCAGTGAAGGTGTGTGCTTAAAGTGACTACACCCTTTGTGGGTCTACTGCACCAAGAGGAAGGAAAGGAAGAGTGCATGCATGTATGCATGCACGTGCACACGTGAACAGTGCTAAATCAGTGGTGTGCATCTGAGGAGTCCAAGACTTGAAGATCTTGAAGAGTTGCCAGGCACTCAGTGCATGATGTTGAAGTGAACTGAGACTGAGCCAGACTGAAGTTAAAGAGATTGGTTGTCTGAGTTTTTAGTAGATTGAGAAGACCCTGATCATCACAAGTGATCAGAGGTACAGAGCAAGGCTAGCAGTCTTTATCCCAGACTGCTGAGGATACTTGAAGAAGACCTTAAAGTGAAGAAGAGATACTCGTGCGACTCGAGGAGCCAGGAGAAGACCCTGTGGGACTCAGGGAGAAGAAGTCTTCAGTGGGATTCTGGAGCAGGCCAGTGGGACTCTGGTAACACTATGGGACGCAGTATAAAGACCCTCCTGTGGGACTCAGGAGAGATACAGTGGGACTCTGTATCGACCATTGTAATACTAACCGATTATAAAGGGAGAATCCATTCTGAGAGAGCATGGCAAGGATGTAGGCCTTTGGTGCCGAACCTTGTAAATCCTTGTGTCCAGTGCCTTTACATTTACTGCATCATTCGTGGAAAGGAGAGAGATACAAGAAGAGTGGATCGAGGCTTTAACCAGCCATAGAGGTTTAATTGATAAAGAATCAATTAGTAAAAAAGTTTTAAGGGATCACTGATTCATCCCCTCCCCCTCTCAGTGATTCACACTGATCTGGGCACTTCAATTGGTATCAGAGCGAGGTTACCTCTAAAAGATCCAAGGGAGTCTTTATGAAGTGCAGATTTGAGGAAATGAGTGACCAGCCTCAAATGGAGATATCTGCCAAGACTCAGAAAAATAGAAAGAAGAAACAGGCCAAGAAGATGAAGAAAGCCTGTCCTAGCTGTGATGAAGTTGAAATAATGAATGATCTTCAGAGTGCACTCAAATATCTTCAGAAGACAGTTCCCATGGAAGTGGAAAAGTGTATAGCTACAGGCATCCATGATCTTCAAGAAGAAAAATCACAGCTAGAAGATGAAGCCAATTCTCTGGAAGTCCAATTGGCTAAAAGGGTTGGCATAACCAACACTCTCAGAAAGCTGGTGAAGGCTAAAGATGAGAACGTATCTCTTTGCAATGAAAGATATGAAGACACTACTGAAGAATTGAAAAGAAGCCTTTCTGAGAAAGAATTCTTTAAGACTGTGGTCAAAGAAGTTTTCCATGCACTGGAAAAGAGGCACAGAATTTCAATGGTTGTCAGAGATGCTCAACTTGAAGAAAAAGTCAAAAGGGTGAAGGAGCTTGAAAACTCATTGCTTGAAATGAAAAAGGTGCATGAAGACCAGCTAAAGCAGCTGGAAGAGAAATGGGAAGGTAGGCTAAGATTGGTTGAGGATGAGAAGAACTCCCTCAACATGAAATGCTTTGAACTGGAGGTGATATCGAAAAATCTGCAATCACCCAAAGCTGAAGCCTCCCAGTCAGCTGAAAGGAGAAATGTTGCTACTCAAGTATGCATTGAGAAGGATGATTCTAAAAGAAAGACATCCTATAATGAAAGGGAAACATCTTCTAGAAAGAAGGTATCATCCATACCATCTTGTACTGATGCTTCTAATTGTGTTTCCACAAAAAGTGCAGGATGGAAAAATAATTCCAAACAAGTATGGATGAAGAAAATAAAGAAGCAGAGCTCTCCTGAAACAACACAACTTTTCAAGAAAAGTACCCAGCAATCAGAAGGACTGAAAAGGTCAAGATTTGTGGGTTAGTGTTGGTGTTGTAACAAGTATGGTCATTGTGCAAAGGATTGTTGGTACAATCCACTGAATGCCAAAGCACAGAGGAAGCCCATGCCTAGGGGGAGCAAGCCAGAAGGAAGGAAGCAACATCCACAGGTCCAGAGACATCTGTTTACTACTAACAGATTTGGATTACTTGACAACATCTGGGATGATTGCAAAAGTGGTCAAAAAGATACATGTCAATCTCCAACTGTATCTAGAGCTCAAAAGAAGAAAAGATCACAGAACATGGCTCAGAAAGAATCCTTGGGAAGCAGGAAGAAAGTGGAAGATGCTCCCAAGAAGATTATGAAAAAGGAAGAGAAGACCTTGGAGTCTAAGTCCAAGAAGGGTGAGTCATCCAGTAGGACCACCAAGAAGACATGCTTCTACTGTGGAAAGAAAGGTCATACCATGGATCTTTGTAAACAAGCCATGGAAATCAATTGAAGCCAACTGAACTCAAACAGACAATCAATCCAGAAGAAGCAGAAGGGATTGATTGAAAACAAGTTGCCTAAGAGAGGTAGCTTGACAGCATCAAATGAACCATGTCGAATTTCCAAAACTGAGGCCACACTTCCAAGTGACTTACTAGTCATATGGCCAAATCAGTTGCAACTTTCCAAAGATCTGAAAAGAGCTGAAGATGAAGTTCTGGCAATTGCTAAGGCAAGAGGGAAGAAAAATATTTCACATGAAGATGTATTGAGATCCACACCAGCACCAACATCATTGAAGATCAAATGTGCAAGTGTGAAGACTGGTGAAAATGGGACATCTTGGTTGAGAGAATCTTCTCATCCTTGTTGTTCACATTGATGAACCAAGGAGGTTCCATCTTATTCCCTTATACTCTTGGTATATACATGTGCTGACATTGCAGGGAATTGAAGATGATGATCATTCTCAGCTGGAGGATGGTTTGGACAGAATGGAGTGCACCCCTTGAGGGGGAGCCAATCTGGAGAAGATGGGATTCTGATATTTAATTCCATCTTGGGAAAAGTGAAGGTATTCCAATCATACTTTCATCCCGTGTTTCTTAATTGAGTTTATCTTGTCAATTAAGGGGGAGTATTGATTGAAGACAAATGGATGAAAGGGGGAGCTTTATCTTTGCACCTGAACATTCTAATGAGTTTTGTGAAGTTGTGCAGGATTTAGCAAATTCATTGTTATATCTGAAAAATTTCAAACCCCGAAGCATGATCTCACATGTGTAGAGAGTTATGGACAGCATTGAGTTCCTTGGTTACATCACTCTTGTTTTCTACACCGGGTTAGCCCAAGTAGACTTAGAGTTGATCTACTAAAGGTTCCTTGCTCAAGAGAACATGTGGCATCATCCCTCTCTTAGTGATTTTCAAGAAGATGCTATTCAAAGGGAGGAAGATATTTGTGAAAGAGTACCACACCACACCTTTGAATTTGATTGCCAATAAGGGGGAGAAATATTGGCACACATATTGACCCATTCAAATGTGCTGAAGTGGTGTATTGACAACAAATACAAAGGGGGAGATTGAAGTGCATTGTGTTGCATTTGTTGTCAATGAGGCATGAAGTTGTCTTGGAATGAATGGATGTCAAGGAGTCAAGATGTGAATGTGATGGTGATGGTGATGGTGATGAAGGAGAATGGCCATGGTACTAAGATGCATGTCACTTAGGAGATTCACTAAGTGGTATTGGAAATTGTGGTTGAAACATTCTCCATGTAAATATGACGATTGTTGAGCTGCTCTATAAGTTCATAGAACTTGTATCCTGATGATACAAAGTCACAACATGATTAGAAGACCATGCATTGTAGTGACAATGCATGAGGAGTTGAAAGGAGTTCCATCCACAACTACTAAGTGGATGATGTGCATTAATGAAGTCCATGCACTATCACTTAGTGCATGTGAATTTGAAGTTGATCCAATTGATCTCTGATTAGATCAATGAAGCACATTGAAGAATTTAAGTGATTCAGGAGCTCAGTTGAAGATGAAGACCCTTCGTGAATTCCATTACAAAGTGATGAATAAATGTTGAAGAAGAATGAAGGAATTCTAATGAAGAAGAAATAATTGATCAAGTGATTCGGCTGATGAAGAACCTTCTACAAATGTCTCATAAGTCTAGAATACATGATTGAAAGGAGTTGAGGATGTTTGTGGAAGAAGGATGAAGAAGAAATGGAAAGAATGGCTTAGAAGAAGAGGAGGAGGCATTTTGCATTTAGAATTGGTATTTTTCATGGAGGACTTTGTTTTTGACAAAGTCCTATTTGTTACTTTGCCAAAAAATATGGCCAGCCCGTGAGCACCTTGTGGGTTCAACCCCAAGGCTCATGTGGGCCTAAGGCGCCACGCCCAAGGGGGAACCCGTGGGGCGAGCTCAGGGCGGCAGGGGCGCACCCGCAGACACGCATGGGCGCCTAGGGCACGCCCGGAGGAGCGCAGGGGGCCGTGTATAAGCCCCCGAGGGCAGGCGGTGGTGAAACCCGCGCGCCGGAGGAGCATAGTGGGCGCTAGGAGCGCGCCCGCAGGAGCAGACAGTGGGCGCAGAGCGCGCCCGCAGGGAGAACATGGTGCGGGGCGGCACCGTGGAGGGAGAAGATTCAATTGGCGGGTTGAGGCAGCGCCAGGGTTATAAGCCGCGGCAAAATCCCGCGCCGTTTCGATGTGGGACGCGTATTTTTCACCGGGAGAAAATCTCCGTCGTCCGAGCAATCGCGCGCTCGATCTGGACCGCTCATCTGATCCGCCGCGCCACCGATTTAATCCGGCCGTCCGATGTCCTTCATTCGCTCGATCGAACGGCTCCCGGTTCATCTCCTTCGTTGAGCTCGAGCCGAAGCCACCCGCGAGCAGCCGCTGAACCAGAGCCTCCCCGACGACCTATTTCGAGTTCCCGGCCACCATTTCCGAATCCGAAGACACCATTGGACTCGTCTGGACACACTGAACCTAATCATGCAAGAAAATAGGCTTGCATGCAATGTATGGAAAATTTCGAAGAAGGCCGAGGAAAGAAAAGCTGCCGAGGCCTCGGGGTGTTCGTGTTTTGCATGGGATGGCCTAAACCGAAGGCCGTGCATGCGTTCTAAGTCGCATGCACGTGACGGAAACCGAAATAATAAAAGAACCCGCGTTGAAACAGAGGAAAGAAAATAAAGATTTGGAATATTTTTGAAGATCCGAAGATCTCGGGTGTTTGAAGTTATTTCACGCGGATAATCTGAAGCCGCCTCTGCCTATAAAAGGAGCTCCCGAGCATCATAGCCGCTTGCTGAAACCTTGTTGAAGATTTGTGTCTCGCGTGCGCCTCTGCCTCGCGAAGAAGAAGCCGCCGCGCAAAGCACTTGCGCGGCTGTTGTTCTCGGTGCCACCCGAGGCCCGAAGGAGTTCCTTTCGCGCACCCCTTGCGCGAAAGAGGTGAAGGGAAGGATTCCCCTGCGCGCTATCCCTTTGCGCGGCAGGAAGAACCCGGGGCAGTAGCTCTTGCGCGCCCCGTGGTTGAGGTGCCTTGCACCCAAGGTTCTTTGCACCCGAGGCTTGCGCCCCCTAGAGGCCTTGAGCACTTGCACGCTGCCTTGTGCACCAAGTGTGCCTTGCGCTTTGAAGAAGAAGAGAGGCCGCGGCTCATACCTTGTGCTCTTTGAAGAAGAAGTGGAAGTGGCCGCACCCCTTGCGCGCCCTTCACATTGGAAGGAGGTTCGGGTAGTATGAATTACACACCTTGTGTGTGTGTGCTTAATAAAGACTACACCCTAGCCGTGTGTATGCAAGGAGGAGAGGAAGACCACAACTAAATCCAAGTTGTGTGTGCAAGAGGAAGAGGAAGGCCAAGCCTTGTGTTTGCTAATTGAACAAAGGAAGTGTGTGTGCAAACAAAACAAGGAGGTCGAAGCCTAAGTGTGTGCAAAGTGGATAACCCAAGCCGTAGCCTTGTGTGGGTGAAGTGAAGACCACACCTTAGTGTGTGTGTGCAAAATTGAAGAACCACCTATGGGTTAAGTGTGTGCAACAACAATAAGTACATGCCAAGTTTAAGTGTGTGCATTTGAAGAGGCCAAGGGTTGTGACCTTGTGTGTTCACCAAGTGAAGACACATTTTGTGTGTACAAAATTGAAGAACAACCTACGGGTTAAGGGTGTGCAACAAGAAGAGGGAAGAGGCCAAAGTCAAGTGTGTGCAAAACAAAGAACAATTTATGTGTACATGAACAAGTGACAAAGAAGGCCGAACCTATGTGTGTGCTCTAAGAGGAGTGGACACACTTAGAAGAAGAAGAAGACTCACACAAAGTATAACACACATTTAAGTGTGTAAACACATTGAACAAAAGTGTGTGAAGTTCAGTGAAGGTGTGTGCTTAAAGTGACTACACCCTTTGTGGGTCTACTGCACCAAGAGGAAGGAAAGGAAGAGTGCATGCATGTATGCATGCACGTGCACACGTGAACAGTGCTAAATCAGTGGTGTGCATCTGAGGAGTCCAATACTTGAAGATCTTGAAGAGTTGCCATGCACTCAGTGCATGATGTTGAAGTGAACTGAGACTGAGCCAGACTGAAGTTAAAGAGATTGGTTGTCTGAGTTTTCAGTAGATTGAGAAGACCCTGATCATCACAAGTGATCAGAGGTACAGAGCAAGGCCAGCAGTCTTTATCCCAGACTGCTGAGGATACTTGAAGAAGACCTTAAAGTGAAGAAGAGCTACTCGTGCGACTCGAGGAGCCAGGAGAAGAACCTGTGGGACTCAGGGAGAAGAAGTCTTCAGTGGGATTCTGGAGCAGGCCAGTGGGACTCTGGTAACACTGTGGGACGCAGTATAAAGACCCTCCTGTGGGACTCAGGAGAGATACAGTGGGACTCTGTATCGACCATTGTAATACTAACCGATTATAATGGGAGAATCCATGCTGAGAGAGCATGGCAAGGATGTAGGCCTTTGGTGCCGAACCTTGTAAATCCTTGTGTCCAGTGCCTTTACATTTTCTGCATCATTCGTGGAAAGGAGAGAGATACAAGAAGAGTGGATCGAGGCTTTAACCAGCAATAGAGGTTTAATTGATAAAGAATCAATTAGTAAAAAAGTTTTAAGGGATCACTGATTCACCCCCTCCCCCTCTCAGTGATTCACACTGATCTGGGCACTTCACTAACAAAATACAATTTTCACAATTTCAAAGTTTTAACTCATGCCATACCAAGTGATTAATTGGAATGAGATCAAGTTGTAACTATGTATATTTACCACTATGTTAATTTTTTAAATCTGTGGAACTCGATATAATGTTTTCATTAGAAAAGAAATTATATTTTTTTTCATCATTTCATGGAACATAGATTCTATTGTCAAAAAATAAGAGCGAATAAATAACATTTATCTAGGTAATATCCTATATAGTTTTTTGATAATGAGTCAAGGTGAAATTATAATGGAAACAATTGATATGTAATGAATAACTTTCACATGCTTGATTTATTTTTTCACATATTTTACATGACATTTTAATTATTTTTTTCACAGCCATCATGTTAATATTTATTTACATTAAAATCTAGGTAAATTTGGAAAAATTGATCTTTCACACGTTGGGTGTAGGGTTATTCAACATCATGTTGCCACAATAACAATGATCTATCAATATTGATAAATAAATTTTCATTTTTGGTTAATGGTTCACCAAATCATCTGGCCCAATAATGAAAGTGCACAAGTGAGGACAATAATGCTTCCTTAGTTTTGAATATCACCTTGTGAGATTATTTGATCCACCAATAGACTAAAAATTGTTGAATTACCTTTTACAGTATCTCAAACTAAAATATATAATCCTAATTTGAAACCTCATATCAATTATATACCACTTTCATGAAATATGGACACCTTCTATCTTCAATAAAATTTAATTGAATTGATTGTTTTCATGGTTCCTTAAGTAAAACATCTAATTTACTCTTCATATTATCTCCCTTGACTGAAATTACCAATCTATACCCATTATAACTACTCCCTAAAGGCATGGTGGATTAGTGATTCTCTATATTGATCCCATAGTTGTGGGTTCAGATATTTTTGATTTTTTACTAAATCATTGTTGTCATTTCATATATTGAAGAATGATTTAATTTAGATTATAGTGTTTTCTACTATCCTGAAATGAATTTTCATTAGTGGTTATAGTTTCATTCATTTTTCATCATGATCATTTAGAATTTGAAAATCTTATTTATTTTATAAAATCTTATGATGGTATTATATGTTAGTTTTCAAATTGATAGTGGCACATGTTGACTATTGATATTCTTCTATAATATTTTTTTTTGATTTTTTTATATTGGAATTAAAATGAATTTTATTATGGAATGGTTGATAATAAGTCATATATAGAATATATTGAGTAATTTTAAAAAAATATCTGGGTTCATTTAATATACATATAGGTGAACATATATGGAATAGGTGTCCCCACACCTATCTATGATAGTGAAGTATAAGTAGGATACCCACTAAAAAGTGGCGTTATACAAGACACATTTTTGGAAATATAGGAAGAATCTATATTTAGTGACATAATAAATATAGGTTACATAGCCATGGTAATCGACGAAAATCATCCCATGAGATATTTATGATTAGTCTCTTATAACATTTATTCATATATTTTCTATCTTATTTAGTGTAATATATTTTTTAATTCAGGGGATCATGGTTATGTAAATTTATGATGTTAAATATAAATTTTGTAGTTTTTCATAAATAGGTTTTACATGGAACATTTGGTGATATACAAATAATACTATTTCTCACACCTTTCATACACCCAATGTTGTATAAAGACATGGTTTTCTAGGATGAATGAAATTGAATGACAATACTTGTATGTGGGGGGTACTCATGCATTGTTTATCGAGTGATATAGTGGTGAAATAATGGTGATTTGGTACATCATTTGAAATGATTTTGTGTTTCAACATCTTTTTTTCTTTTTGATTATTATGTAAATTGTATAAATATATATTTTATTTCGTTCTAGACCTGACATCATATTTTTTTTATGGTTGTACTATTATTATAAAGGAATTTTATGCCATTATGTTACAAATTTTTATGATTCTATTATTTTTATATTCTCCAGGGATGTTACTTTTGAAATATTGAATAAGATATTCACCACTCTATGGGGATATCTTTTTATGTTCTTTTTTAGAATCCCTTGTTAAAAATATCCTATAAGTAAACCATTACTTAGTTTATTAAAATATCTTTATGAACTAATCATCATCAAACATTTAAATTGTATATAGACAATACTAGATCTTAATAACCTTCTTTAGTTTTATAATTTGAAATATCTCATCTCTATTAGTGGATATAGAAATTTGTTTATAAAATGTACGTCCAATGATGGTAATCAATAAATTCTACAATAATAATAATCATCAAAAAAGATAAATAATTTCCATTTTTGTAAATATATCCAAAAAACTATCGAGTAAATTACGTTGATTTCTCTCGATTATAAAATTTTCATTTAGTCTTTATATAGAAACTATTTCTATTACTTTCCTAATATATTTTTAAAATTTGTTTCTTTAGAAATATGTAACTATATTATACTCAAATATCTCCATTATTTCATCATAAAATTAACTCATTTTTATTAGATTTTTCTATGAAATAATTTCCTGATAAATATAACCTAAATACCCTTATAGAACATATATATACTCACTAATTAAATAATGTAACTTATTATATGTTAATTTATTCATAATTGTATTTATTTCTATTTTTTAAAATAATTATAAATATTTTATTCAATATTATAAAAAAGTATCTCTACCATTGTAAAGCATGTTTAGTCATTAATTATGAGATATATATCTTGAAAATAACTTATAATAATGTCACACAACCTCTGATTAATCACTATGTATTCAAATTTTTTTTTATAAAACACATACAAAACATTTTTTACTATAATAAAATATTTCATAAACAATAGGAGTCTTTCGTAGAGAATAAATCTTAGGGAGCACATTTATAAAATATTATGTGATGTATTTTTAAACATATCATGGAAATAAAACTCTTCTATAAAATATTTCATTATAAATCACCTTCAATATTCCAATGAAAAATCTCCAAATTTTTAATTTATGTAAACTTGTATATTACACCCCTATATATATGAAAAACCATAGATTAAACTTTATGACAAAAATCCATGACATTTTTTAAGGTAACTAAAATCATCAAGGATGGGGAAGATATGTAACGCCTCAACCCCAGTTACCTAGAGTCAGTGCATTATTACATAACATTGGCATGATCACAAGAATGATCAAGTCTCAAAAGACCGATTAGTTTAGTAGCCTTGGAAACACTAGATACATTCATAATGTTTTACATTACTTCAAAAAAACATCTTGTCTTCATTTCCCCTCATACTATCCCAGCAGGTAATTCATAAATTACTTCTTCATAATCCAGGGAAAAATAAAAAAATTGAAATGGGTGAGCTCAGATGCTTATTAAGGATAAAATTATATCAGAAGCTTTCATAGATAAGAATAAACACTTAAGGGAAGTTATAACTAAAACAAAAGCCTTTTAAACTTGAACTTCAGTATAAAATGGAAAACATAAAATGAAATAATTCCAATTACTTATTCACATGGATATTCTACTTGTCGAATTATCACATGCAATATCAATAACCACTTTCATAATGATGGAATGCATAATGCCAGACTATCATAACCACATAGCCAAGGCCTCGTGCCAAGACTACAAATATGATTTTGCCAAGGCCTTGTGCCAAGACACTAGTTAGTCTCATGAGACCTATCGATGCATCGAGGAGCTATAGCGGGCTCCACCTGTCAATTAATAAGTCCAATTAATTCCTCATATGAACAGGTTTAAACATAACATACACATTCTAATTAAAACTAGCATATGAAATGTCAATAATTTAACCACAAACCATGAATGGTATAAAAATAGCACATCCACAGTCAAACATAACTCATTCGATACAATATGGAAGATTGTATTGTATCACATTAACCTCAATCAATAATAATGAAGGATGTTGACATAGATAAAAATAATCATCCAAACTATTTGAGAGAAATATACCCCTTTTTCTTGAAATCATTTAAAAGTCACACTATTTGTCAAGAAGCCATATAAAAATAGATTTTTGAATCAAAGTGTCTCATACCACTTTGAAACATTTTAAAAGGAGTTTTAATTTTAGAACTTTAATGTCCATATAAATTAATCCTTAAAACCATTTTTGAAACGTGGACATTAATGAGAATGATTTAGAAGAATAAGTATTTAAAACATTTAAAAATGGTATTTTAGTTAGAGTTTCTATCCAAAAGCGAGACACATGAATACAAATAATTGAGGTAATTAAAACATTTTAATATCATTAGAATAAATGAATTCATGATATACTATGTCAATGTACATTATATACACCACATAAAAGTGATTTGGTGTATAACAACAAAGTTGTCTCAATGGAATGTAAATTGAGATGAAATCTCTCATAAATGCCATATCCTTAGATTAAAGATAAATCAACGACGTATTTATGTGTGAAAAATATAAATACACTTAATATGATTGGATATTCAGTGTAAAAAAATCAAAGGACATTCACACATAATCGTTTAAAACACAACACCAATGAATTGGATGTATAACTCAACAAATGGATAATGAGTTAAAATTACTCTTATCAAATTCATATCGATGACTTGAGAAACAATCAATTGATTGATTATGTTTATCAAAATTATATCCACAGAAAAGTGGAGTGGAAATTATGACATAACGAAATGAATAGTTATTCCACGGATAATCTTGGTGTAAAATAATCAATGAAGTTTGTGTAAAGTCGAATAAATGGAAATTGAAATTTCAAATTCCCTTATCGATTAGGTAGCATGCGAAACATACACCCATGAAAGAAGGATCATAAAATGATGATGTAAATACCCATAAAATAATGTATATTACACAATGAATACAATCATGGGCAGTACACATACACCACATGCAATAATTAAGTGGTGATCAATGGAATTCTCATGAAATTAAGAGTGAGTTATGAAACCCCTTACCACGTTGTAATCAACTAAGTCGTATGACTAAAAGTTAATAACCACCAAATGATTTACAGAATAACATGAATATAAAGATAATAATGATAATATATAACAAATGGCAGTACACAATACACCACTTTCAATAAATTAGTGGCGAACAATGGAAATCTCACGGAATTGAAAGTGAGATAAGAAAATCCCTTACCTTGTAATTTTTCCTTGGTTGGGGGTAGGTTAACCTCCTGTATAATTATGAAATAAAATTCTATTAAATTATTCATGAATAATATACATTAATATGATATCATATATGATCTTTAAACATTTCTTTGTTAATAATATCATAGAATTATCGTTGTTCCAGATGTTAACTTACTCATTTTATTTTATATGTTTTGTTACGTAAGCCATGTTTGTCCTGGATAGGTTGTATCTTATTCATATCCAGAATGATATCAAGTCCTTAAACATTATTTTTAAATCATAAAATGATAATTATACTTGAATGGATACGATAGAGAATGAATCTCATCGCGTTCGTGGAGACGGTAGTCCGTACGTACACACGAGCGGCAATACCATTGTTTTGATATTTAAATAATATATAATTGGACAGTATATCGTATATAAATAATCATTATCATGTTATATATATTATTTTCATGAGTTACAAATCATTATTATACCCACCCAGGTAATAATATATTGAATAACAATTACACCACGATGTGGAGACGGTAAGCCGTACGTACGCACATATGGTGACATGTTATTCAAAGGGTGGATAGAATACTGAATATGGTTGTAACATATTTATAATAACATCACAGTATATATATTATACTAGATTTATTATTTTATAATGGTAATAACAAAGAAATAAGAAGTGGAAGAAGAAAAAACTTGAAAAGGGGTGGTGAAAACATTTCAACTTCTTCGGGTTCTTCCTTTTGATTTGATCAAAATCAATCCATAGGTTGGCTTTCTGATCAAAATAAGTCCTCTAGGATGTAGTGAGGGAAGTTGAGAGAGTTTTTGGGCAGGGATTGGCCGAACCAAAAGGCTTTGATGGTGTGATGAAATGAGAAGGAGGAGTTCCCTTTTATAAGAGGCGTGAGGGGCACCTTTGGAAAAGCAAAAATTAATAATTTATAATAAATTAATATTCGGTTTCTAATGGCTTAAAAGTTGATTATTCAAAGTTTAGGGTGGGGATAAGTCTAAAAACATTCATACAATATAATTTAGACAGGTTTGGGTCACTATATTAACCTTATCTTTTAGTTTTAACTCTTAGACAATTAGTTAAACATTTACCAAGTCACTTTGTATTTTTATATTATATAGTTAATAAACATACTATATACATCCAAGCGACCCCCAAGTGGTCCATTAGTGATATACCTATCATGATATAAGTCATGTTACCAAACCATATATTTTTATAAATATAATATCAATTAATAATACAATATGTTTTTAAAAAACCCTTTTATGTCAATTTTGACACTATTCAATGGTTGATTTTTGTGAAACACATAACAGAATGATTACTTTGAAAAAAGTAAATAAAATCAATACTAATATGTCATATTATCCTCTAAAATTAGTTTAATTCATTAAAAGTCTTAAATTATATTTATTTGGATATTTATAATAGAAATTATTTTAATTTTTCACTATTATGGTAATTACTACATCATCATTGTGTCATAAATATATTAAATTCTTTAAGGTATAAAAATTATAAATTAAATATAATTATGTATGATATATTATTATCTTTCTAACTAATATTTACAATTGAATTTATCTTATTTATGAAACTATATTAAAAATGTTTTAGTAAATAAACTTTGATTTTAACTCTTTTAACTCTTCTTTGAATCAAATATTAATAAATGTCCTAATCTAATCCAAGTGGACCTAAATGATAATATTTTATTCCTATGGTTGTTTTTGGTCGATATAAACATTTTCAATAGAATTAGGACACGTGTTAGGGTAATATTAATATCATTTTTACCCTTAATTACCCTATTTACTTTTAACCGTGGTAAATAAAAGTAAAAAGTTACTATTTACCAAAAATTGTTTTCATCTCATTGAACAACATTTTACTTCATTATATTAACTATGTCTCTCATATTTTTGAATTACATTCACAAAAGTGGTAAAATTATGTTTTATGAATAATTCAGTTTTTTTAACTACCACTTAGTAGTTTCACTATTCATAAAAAATTTAAGTTTTTCAGAACAATGCCAAAATTTCACCCTAAGCTATAATTGATATTCCAAATTAAAAAATGATGTCTATTTTAGAAAATTATAAACATATAAGTTGCATTAATTAATTTTATAATTAATTCCCGCTGTCACAACAAATAGCACGTTTTTAAGAAAGAATGTATATCAAAATATTGACAATTGTTTAGGTCCAATTTCAAAGTGAAATTAATTATAATGAACACTGTTGGATAAAATGGTAAAAATATATTCTAATTATACTATAAAACCACTAAATAATATAATTTATCACAAAAAATTATTTTTATTTAAAAAGTTGTTTTTAATTAAAATTTAGTAATTTTCACTATTCATCAGAATATAAGTGTTATCCGAAAAGTTCCAAAATATCACCCTAGGATAAATTCGATATTCCAAATCCAAAAATGAAGTATATTTTGAGAGATATAATTTATAAAATTTCAAAAATTAGGTATTAATATTCATAACGGCTAGTTTGATTGGTTGTGGTGTGTTAGAATCTCGAAGTTGCGTACAATACACGCCATTGCATTATTTGAAAGGAAACGCACTGTGGATGCTTGGGGTGTTACATTCTCCCCTCCTTCAATAAATTGTGTCCTCTCAATTTTTAGAATGGTTCTTGGGAATATAATGGAATGTCCCACATCATAAAAAGAGTCAATAAAACTATCACTTTAAAAGAAAGAAAGAGAGGTATAAAGGCCAACCAAGATAACCCATACTCGGATTCCATGTAGGAAAACATGGATATAGATGATAAATTATGTGTCATGTTCTGATGGAGAGGGATAGAAATCATGATCAGGATAAAGTTAACAATAATAAAACCACAAACTTGTGTTGGGACAAACGACAATTAGTCTCCTAATAGGAAAGTAAACGGACAACAATTTTTTGTTTTAAGTTTCATTACATAAGGATGAGGAATTCATTTATGATATTGACTAAGAATATAAAGATATATACTTACATTTTAAGTAGAGTTTCATTCTTTAATAAATATCCACCACTAACTCATTTTTTTAAACGATGAGTATTCAAGAAGACTTGGTCACACTGGAAGAGCTAGAATAAACTTCTATAGAATAACATGATCCATGAAGGATGAACTATATATTTACATTGTATTTAGATATCAATCAAAACTGAAATGGTTAGTACAAGATCTAATGATCCCCCAAAAGGATATTCCGTGATTGAAATAAACACTAATCATAATTTCCAAAATTAAACCAACAATAACCCAAAGTTAAATAAATACCATTCAATAAAAACATTTTCCTTAAAATCCTTCAATATAATCAAAACTAATATTGAAAACCAAAACATATCAAGAATGTAGTTTTCCACGTTAAATTGTATCTCCAAATGACATTAATTACTCTTAAAGTCACATACTTAAAAGTAATTCACCTAATCATTTCCATAAATAACCCAAATCATTATAAATCCACAATAAAAATATGGATAAAAATACAAAATTACTCCTCAAATGAAATCAAAAACTATTCTATTTTCCTTGGTCATATAGTGTTCACACCAAAGCGAACAACTTCCAAAATAACATTTATCACTTAATCACCAAATCATTTTCCTATACTAAGGGTATTAATTTGATAATACATAAGATCCCAGATCAAATTATTATTGATCAATACAATCATTAACTAAAAATAATAGTCACAATAACTATGGACTTCACGTAGTCTAGTGGTATGTGATAAATTCCAATCGCACATTGGTTGTGGGTTCGATTCCCACAGCTTTTTCTGACATGACGGGTTGTCACACGGTCTATGTGTTGTCCTTTTTCAAAAACCATATTTTATAACATTACCAAAATGAGATAAATTCCTCAAAATAACCATAACATAATTTAACAACAAATGTTATCTCATGCCTTGAATTTTCACCCAAAATTATAATAATTTGTAATTTCCTCAAACCCAATGATCATATAAAACCAAATGGTTATTTATAACTATATCCAAAAGTGAAAAGATAATTCTTCCATATATATCATTCTCACATGGAAAACTTTAGGGTTACAAATATAAGAGAAAATTATTCCAAAGTAAACCCTTCAACAAGGATCACTAATAATTTTTAAACATTTATCCAACCATTTAGTTCCACATAGCTTCTTCTCTAACCATGAAAATATCCTATAGAATAAGACATTCACTCGGGTAATGGCCAGGTCCCCTACATTTACGGCAAATGAATGTAAATGAATTCTTGGGACCATTTTTATCTTCTTCCATAGTACTCTTCATTTTTCATCGGCAATTCATCACTTTATGTCCTTCCTTCCCGCACGTAAATCATTTCTTTGTCCCATTGAGACACTTTCCTGGGTGTCCCCTTCCACATTTCCTACATGATGGAAATTGAGGATTTCTTTCTCCATGGTCTCCACTACTAGAGCTCTTATCATTCATCACCTTTATCTTCTTTGTTGAGTCTGGTAATTGGATAATATATATATATATTGTTGATCTTATTTTTGGAAAATTAATTTGGCATAAATATGATATCTTTTATGCCTATCAACATTCCATTTTGTTGCTCATTGCCACCACCGTTTCCACCTTGTACATCATTCTCAAAGTCACTATGACTTCCTTGGAATCCAGCCATTGACTAAAACCAGAAATCATTGTGTGAGTAATAGTAGTCATACAATCATTTAGGGATTAACATGTCACCATATTCTCAATTTTCAACACATTAGGATTAACCAAGGTCATTTACTCTCATCTTATATATATAATACTTTAAATCAGTTTGTAAAGAAAATGTAAATTATCCTAAGCATATCCCCCGGGAGTGCCGTAACCAAGAGTGAACCAAGGATCATTGTCGTGCACCAGTTCCCGTTTGAGTCTAGCTCAATGCGTTTTTTCAGGGTTTACCCCTAGGTACATCTGTTCCATAGCCACCTCTACCTGCTCGTATCCAGACAGGGATGTATTTCTCAGAAAACTCACAAAATCTCAACAATACCAAAATTCTAGGAAGTTCTTCTATACTAATCTTCAAAGTTCATGTTAGGTCTAAGTGCTCTAATCAGAGTTTATCTAAATATAGCTTACAAGGTTTGTACTAAACATCCTATGATACCAACTGTAACACCCCGACCCCAGTTACCCAGAGTCGGTGCATTATTACATAACATTGGCATGATCACAAGAAAGATCAATTCTCGAAAGACCGATTAGTTTAGTAGCCTTGAAAACACTAGATACATTCATAAATTTATACATTACATCAAGAAAAAACAATTTGTCTTAATATCCCCTCATACTATACCTGCAGGTCATTCATAAGTTACATCTTCATCATCCTAGGAAAAATAAAAAAATTGAAAGGGGTGAGCTCAGATGCTCAGTAAAGATAACATTATAGAAGAAGCTTTCATAGATAAGCATAAACACTTAATGCAATTTATAACTAAAACAAAAGCCTTTTAAATTTGAACTTCAGCATAAAATGGAAAAGATAAAATGAAATAATGACATTTACTTATTCACATAGATATTCTACTAGTCGAATGATCACATGCAATATCAATAACCACGTTCATAATTATGGAATGCATAATCCCAGACTATCATAACCACATAGCCAAGGCCTCATGCCAAGACTAAAAATAAGATTTTGACAAGGCCTTGTGCCAAGACACTAGTTTGTCTCATGATACCTACTGATGCATCGAGGAGCTATAGCAGGCTCCACCTGTCACTTAATAAGTCCGATGCATTCCATATATGAATAGGTTTTAACATAACAAAAACATTCGTATTAAAACTAGCATACTAAATGTCAACAATGTAACCACAAACCATGAATGGTATAAAAATAGCACATCCATAGTCAAACATAACACATTCTATACAATATGGAAGATTATATTGTATCACATTAACCTCAATCATGAATAATGAAGGATATTGACATTGATGAAAATAATCATCAAAACTATTTGAGAGAAATATCCCCTTTTCTCGTGAAATCATTTAAAAGTCACACTATTTGTCAAGAAGCCATTTAAAAATAGATTGTTGAATCAAAGTGTCCCATACCACTTTGAATATTTTTAAAATAAGTTTTTATTTTAAAACATTAATGTCCATATAAATAAATCCTTAAAACAATTTTTGAAACATGGACATTAATGAGCAAGATTTAGAAGAATAAGTCTTTAAGACATTTAAAAATGGTATTTTAGTTAGAGTTTTTAAACAAAATAGAGACACTTGAATACAAATAATTGAGGTAATCAAAACATTGTAATATTATGAGAATAAAGGAATTCATGATATACTATGTCAAAGTAAATTATATACACCACATAAAAGTGATTTGGTGTATAACAACAATGATGTCTCAATGGAATGTAAATTGAGATGAAATCTCTCATAAAGGTCGTATCCTTAGATTAAGGATAAATTAACGACATAGTTATGTGTGAAAAATATAAATACACTAAATATGATTGGATATTTAGTGTAAAACATTCAATGGACATTCACACATAATCTTGTAAAACACAACACCAATGAATTGGATGTTTAACTCAATAAATGGAGAATGAGTTAAAATTAATCTTATCAAATTCATATCGATGACTTGAGAAATAATAAATGGAGTGATTATGTGTATCAAAAGTATATCCACAGAAAAGGGAGTAGAAATTATGACATAAACAATGAATAGTGATTCCACACATAATCATGGTGTAAAATAATCAATGAAGATTGTATAAAGTCGAATAAATGGAAATTGAAATTTTGAATTCTCTTATCGATTAGGTAACATACGAAACATACACCCATGAAAGAATGATGATACAATGATGATGTAAATACCCATAAATTAAATTGGTTACACAATTAATACAATCATGGGCATTACACATACACCACATGCAATAATTAAGTGGTGAACAATGGAATTCTCATGAAATTAAGAGTGAGTTAAGAAACCCCTTACCACATTGTAATCAACTGAGTCGTATGACCAAAAGTTAATAAACAACAAATTATTTACAGACTAATACTAATATAAAGATAATCATGATAATATATATCAAATGGCAGTACACAATACACCACTTTCAATAAATTAGTGGCGAACAATGTAAATCTCTCAGAATTGAAAGTGAGATAAGAAAATCCCTTACCTAGCACTTTTCCTTGGTTGGGGGTAGGATAACATCTTTTATAATGTTGAAATAATTGTTATTAAATTATACATTAATCATAAACATTAATATGAAATCATATATGATATTTTAACATTGCTTTGTTAATAATATCTTAGAATTATCATCGTTTCAGGTGTTAACTTACTCGTTTTCTTTTATATGTTTTGTTACGTAAGCCAAGTTTTTCATGGATAGGTTGTATCTTATTCATATCCAGAATTATATCAATTACTTAAAAATTATTGTTAAATCATCAAATGATAATTATACTTGAATGGATACGATAGAGAAAGAATCTCATCGCGTTCGTGGAGACGTTAGTCCGTACGTACACACGAGCGACAATGTCATTCTTTTGATATTAAAATAATATATAATTGGATGGTATATCATATATAAAGAATCATTATATTGTTATATTTATTATTTTAATGAGTTACACATCATTATTATTCCCACCCAAATAATAATATTTTGAATAACAATTACACCATGACGTGGAGACGGTAAGTCGTACGTACACACGTATGGTGACATGTTATTCAAAGGGTGGATAGAATAATGAATATGGTTGTACCATATTTATAATAACATCACAGTATATATAAGATACTAGAGTTATTATTTTAGAATGTTAATAACAAAGAATGAATATGTGGAAGAAGAAAGGAACTTGAAAAGGGGTGGTGAAAACATTACCTCTTCTTCGGGTTCTCCATTTTGATTTGATCAAAAGGGCTCCTTAGGTTGGCTTTCTGATCAAACTAAGGCCACTAGGTTGTATTGAGGGAATATTAGAGAGTATTTGGGCAGGGTTTAGCCGAACCAAAAGGCTTTGAAGGTGTGTAGAAATGAGAAGGAGGAGTTCCCTTTTATAAGAGGGGTGAGGGGAACCTTTGGAAAAGATAAAACAATTTATTTATAATAAATTCATATTCGTTTTCTAATGGCTCCAAAGTGGATTATTCAAATTTTAAGGTGGGTATAGATAGAAAACCATTCAACCAAATTAATTTATTCAGGTTTGTGTCACTATATTAACCTTGTCCTTTAGTTTTAACTCTTTGTTAATTAGATTTCCATTTACCATGTCACTTTGTATTTTTATATTATATAGTTAATAAACATACTATATAATCCAAGAGACCCCCAAGTGGACCATTAATAATATACCTATCATGATATAAGTCTCTTGGCAGAACCTAAGATTTTTAGGAATTTAATATCAATTAATAATATAATATTTGTTTTAAAAACTCTTTTATCTCAATTTTGACACTATTTAATAGTTGATATTTGTGAAACTCAAAACAGAATGATTATTTCGAAAAAAGTCAATTAAATCAATCTTAATATGTCCTATTAGCCTAAAAAGTGATTTTAATTCATTAAAAGTCTTAAATTATATTTATTTTGGAATTTATAATATCAATTATTTTAATTTTGTATTATTATGTTAATTACTACATCATCCTTGTGTCATTAATATATTAAATTATTTAATGTCCAAAAATTATAAATAAAATATAATTATGTATTAAATATTATTATCTTTCTAATGAATATTTACAATTTAATTTATCTTATGTATAACATTATATTAAAAATGTTATAGTAAATAAAAATTGATTTTAACTCTTTTAACACTTCTTTGAATTAAATAATAATAAATGCCCTAATCTAATTCAAGTGGACCTAAATGATAATATTTTGTTACTATGGTTGTTTAAGGTCTAGATAAACTTGTCAAATAGAATTAAGACATGTGTTAGGGTAATATTAATATCATTTTTACCCTTAATTACCATATTTACTTTTAACCAAGTTAAATAAAAGTAAAAAAGTTACTATTCACCAAAAATTATTTTCATCTCATTAAACCACATTTTACTTCTTGATATTAACCATGTCTTTCATATTTTCGAAATTCCATTCATAGAAGTGGTAAAATTATGTTTTATGAAAAATACTGTTTTTTTTTACTACCACTTAGTAGTTTCACTATTCATCAAAAATTGAAGTTTTTCAGAACAATGCCAAAATTTCACCCTAAGCTATAATTGATATTCCAAATTCAAAAATGATTTCTATAATAAAAATTTCTAAACATATAAGTTACATTAATTAATTTTATAATTAATTCCCGTTATCACAACAAATAGCTGTTTTTAAGAAACAATATATATCAAAAGATTGGCAATTGTTTAGGTCCAATTTCAAAGTGAAATTAATTATAATGAACACCATTCGATAAAATGGTAAAAATATATTCTAATTATACTTTAAAACAACTAAATAATATAATTTATCACTATAAATTATTTTTATTTAAATTGTTTTTTAATTAAAATTTTGTAATTTTCCCTATTCATCAAAATATAAGTGTTATCCGAAAAGTTCCAAAATTTCACCCTAGGATAAATTCGATATTCCGAATCCAAAAATGAAGTCCATTTTGAGAGATAGAATTTATAAAATTTCAAAAAGTAGGTATTACTGTTCATAACGGCTAGTTTGATTGGTTGTGGTGTGTTAGAATCTTGAAGTTGCATACAATGCACGCCATTGCATTATTCGAAAGGAAACGTACTGTGGAAGCTTGGGGTGTTACAAGATATATTTTGTTTGATCAAATAAACAATGAAGGTTGATTGAAATTAAACAAATATATAAAATTATTTGTGTAAAATTTCAATCTAAATTTATACAATTATACCTTATAGTACTATTTCATTTTCAATTTAAATCCCACATAACTTAATGAAACATAACAAATTCACTCATATATAACACCTAAAAATTCCACTAGAACCTAAAATCTATGAATTTTACTTGGAAGAACTACCTATATTTTTCTATATCTAGCCTATTATGTGGGGTTTCCATGTAATACATATAAATCCATTAAATTATATTTTAACCCCAACCTATAATAATTAAATAAATCTTTGATGGAGTTCCCGAAAAACCAACAATCTTGGGGGTTGTCATATTGATAGAATATATGATGTTCCTCATAACAATGATTGTCCTAATATAATGGCTATTATATTTTTTATATTTCATATTACACTATGAAAAATGATCTATATTGATATCCTTTGGAAAATTAAACAATAAAATCCTCTATAAATCATAAAAAATTGACATTTCAGAATTATACATTTATCATTACCATTAAGGATCAACTATTTTCTTTGAATGGACGAATATAAATACTGATTTTTTATCTTCCACTATTGTATTCGTTATTTTTATAACAAAATCTATTTCTACATCAACTTTATGACTCATAAAAAAATTTATTAAATTATTCTTATATTAATTTCATTGAAAAAATATGTTAACAATAAAATATGTTGATAAAAATTAAAACAAAATAAGTTCATCTATCCATGAATACTATAATATGTTAGTGGTGATTTAATCATCACATTAATTTAATATTATTCCATTAAATGATAATTTAAATTTTTTTGTTCAATAAGAAGAAAATAATAAAAAATTGGATAAATAATATACATATCTAAAGAGAATATGGAGTTTTTATAATAAAAAATTATAGTTTACCTATTAATAAAGAATGGTATAGATTATATTTATGTTTAAGGATTTATAGTTTATTTTTAAAAATATGGAAAACAATATATGACCTCCAAAACCTAAAATCAAATTTATGTCATCAATTTATGGGTTTAGTTCTAGATTTTATAAGGTATATTGAAGCAATTTATTTGTTTTCAAATGTAAGTTTATAGATTAGGGGTAACTGGTTTGACCACATGAAAATTATGTTTTATTTTTTATTATTACGAAATAGTTTATTATTAACATGTATTATAAATATAAATAATGGTTTCATATTTATGGATTTATTAAATATTTTGGTATTTCAAATTTTTAGCTTCTTTATTCTTATAGTTTTTTTAATCTAAATTTTTCACCCGAATAGATATCATTACTATGTGAATAGACAATGGTGGTTTCAAAAAATATTTTTTTGGATAATTAAATTCATTAATAAAACTTAAATCATATATATGTACATATATATTGATTATTTGGTTTTACTATGGTTATTTGTTTCTTCTTATGGTGGTCTTGTTCATTTATGTATATCATATATGAAACAAAAATAGAGATATTTACATTTTAGAGAAACTCTAAAGCTAATGTTTTTTGGTCAGACATAAAGCTAATGTTTAAGGTCGAAATATCATTCACCGAATGGATTAAAATTAACTCAATTCCTTGATAATTTATCTGAAAACATATTACCACACTAATGTATGGGGGAAAATATGTAAACTATGAATTAAGAAATTATGAATCTGATGAATGATATGAGAATAGGGAAAAAGGAATTAGATGATGTATTTCCAAATAATTAAGTTACCACAATTTAACAAACCCATTCGGGGGTTGAATTATCCAGGGCCACCAAAGGGAATTGGCTGCATAGTCGAATAATAGCATCTTTTGGCTATAGGTCCGGTTTGTACATTGTTTATGAATGGTCTCCTAAGGGAACGTGCATCATAGTCAGAAAAAATAACTCTACATTTTTTTTCCTTTCTATTGCTAAAAAGCCAATGATTGTTTATGGATTTTCAAATTTTCCAAAGCATGGAGTCTGATGTATGGAAATAGGTACTTGAATATAGAGATGATATTTTTAATCAAGATAATCAAAGAATTATAAAAATGTCACTCTTGTAATGGTTTGACCCAAACATAGCGAAGGGAAATATAAACCATAGACTTCAATACATTCATATCATGAAAAAGAGTATGGGATAGATATGTTAAGGATGGCTATTTTTGCGGATCCCTACATATTGTCGTTAGACACATAAGGAAAAAATAGGTTTTCCTCTCAAGATTGAAGTTACCACTGTTTGACAAAACCCGTTAGGGGTTTTAATAATGCAGGGACATGGAAGGGAATTGGCTTTATAGTCAAATAATATCATCTTTTGGCTGACAGGTCTGTTATGTAGACTACATATGTAAGGCCGCCTAAGGGAACGCGCTGCATAGTCAGACAAAAGAACTCTCAGGTATCAGATATTTTGTGAACAGAAGTCTAGAAAAGGGTTATGAAGGTCTGAAAGTATTTAAGGTTAGTTGTACGACACACCACAATTGGAATTTTCCTACGTATGTAAAGATACACAGGACAATTCTAACCATAATCATGTTGTGTCTGGGTCATAAATTGAGATGTTGGACTTCACTGCATATCCCATAAAGATGGGAATCAAGCCATAAGTAGTTCTTAAAATAGAGTTTAACATCATGTGGGATGAAAGTGTATGAGATATTAGTTTAGGTTCATAGAAGTCAGACCATAATAAAGAATACACATTGTGTATTTTATAAACCTAATGTGAATGAAGACCAAGGTTTCCATATGACATTCATGTTTTCATAGGGGGAATTTTCAACAAAGGGACTAAAAGTGAACCATGGGGATAGTCCCAATGACTTGGGTCTGGATTCGAGGAATTCTCTAACATTCCTATGTATCCCATAAGGATGGGAATAAAGCCACACATAGTTCTTAATATACCCTCTGTACAGATTTGGTTCGTTCAAGTGAAGGGTGAAATGGGACTTCGGTGCAAGGATGATTTGACCCATGATAAAAGGTTTGGTCATTTCCATGTATGAAGGTAGTATTTAGAATATAACATGATCGGAGATCAATGTAAAAAATAATTACCTCTCAGTTGAGGGTGTGAAACAATGTTGTAGTATATTGTTGTACAAGACAAAAGTGCGAACAGTTTAACATCATATAAAAAGGACGATGGTGAACCAATGTAAAAAAAATTTGTTTCTGGGGGAAGTTTCTAGAATCAAAATCGTATGAGGCGAAGGTGAACATATGTGAAGGGAAGGATTTTGTGCTTGAAACGCATGAGTGGTTGCCTACGTACAGAGTGTATAGGGTGAGGATCAAAGCTCACATAGTATGATTAAAGAATGAATTGGAAATCATGTTGTTCTTGAGTAAAACGACTTAAAAAATGGTGTTGGGACTTACGCCTAGTTAACTACCTAGAGAAGGTTTTAAGGATGTATTTTACTCTAATATCACATGATTCCTACTCGGTTTGAGAAACAAGAGTAAACAACAACCCTAACGATGCATAGTTTAATTTCATGTAAGACATATTAAAGGACTATGCAGTTTAATGTCTTGCAGTGAGGACTATTGGTGCAACACAATTTAGTGTCATGTAGTAGAGACAAAATACAGTTTAACGTCTTGTTGGATGTATTAAGGGACTTTGTTCAGTTGTAGGTCATGTAGGATGAATGAGCAGTATAGTTTAAAGTCATGCAAGACAAATATAGGGACACATTTTAACGTCATGTTGGATGTGAACACTAGTTTGCGTAATGTCGGACAATAAGGGTTTTTTACAATTTAGCGTACTATATCTAAGATGATGGGGACAATAGTGTTTAATGTCATGTTGGTCAAAATGGGGACTGTGTATCTTAATGTCATACAGTAAGGAAAAAATAGGACACAGTTTAACGTCATGTTGGACGTAATAGGTAATTTTTCACAGTTTAACGTCATGTTTGATGATGAAATAGTTTAACATCATGTTGGATGATGGTGCGAGTAGTTTAAGGTCCTATGCATGGACCAGAGATTATGTAGCTTAATGTATTGCTGGACATAGGGGACTTCTGTATAATTTAGACTCATGTATCTAGGAGGTAACATTTTAATGTCATGTTGGACGTAAGGGACTATACAGTTTAAATTCTTACTGCAACGAAATCACTTTTCAAAGTCATGTTGGACGAAGATGGGACTGTGAAGTTTAATGTCATGAAGTAAGGACTTAAGAAGTGTTGTATAGTTTAATGTCATATAGCAAGGAAAACACAGTTTAATGTCTTATTGAATGTAATTGAAAATAGTTTAATGTCATATGCACGGACCGTGAGATGTATTGGTATTATACAAAATAATTCTTCAGAAATATGGCATTGGTTAGAGTCCTGATGAGTTCTTAATCCATTGAGACTAAAAAATAGCCTCCATTGAAGTAAAGATTATGTATTTAATAATGTCCTTCCCATTTTTGATCCAACATGGGAGGTTTCATTCCTGGTACCATTGGAGTTTTAAGAACCAATACCAATTCTCCCTGAATGAATGAACGAAGACTAACTTTTTTGATGAAATCTCGTGTTATTCGATTTTTATATACGTCCATTTTGTGCAAGGTAAATAATATTTTCTCATCTAATCATTCAAATTCATCCAATATATTTTGAGATTTGTCATATATAAATGACTGATCACAAATGGCTACCCTGAGTGAGGGTAATTGAACCTCAATGTGCAAGACTTCTTTTGTTCTATATACAAATGAATATGGAGTTGACAACGGTGCAGTATAGGTTGTGGTCTGATAAACCCAAAAAGCATGAAATAGTTTATCAGGCCATGACCTATTATTTTTATCCACCATATTTTGCAGTATTTTTGAAAGAGTCTTGTTGAGGACTTCTATTTTTCCATTGGTCGCTTCATGGTACTGAGAGGAATGGTTGGATTTGATGTTCTGTTTTTGATATAACTTCCTTAACTCGGATGAACAGATGTTGGGGCCAATGTCAGTCAATATAGTAGGATGGACACCAAGTCTTCTAATGATGTTAAAATTGAGGAAGCTAACAATGTTTTTAGAACTAACTTCATTGAGAGGTATTTACTCTTCCCATTTTGAAAAGAAGTCAGTAACGGTGAGAATGTAATGAAACTGCTTGGTTGTAGTTGAAGGATAAGGTCCTACTACATCCATTCCCCATGTGGAAAATGGCCACGAGTATTTTGCTAAATGTATAAACTCTATGAGTTGATGAATGATGTTGGAATGTACTTGGAAATAATGAAAATTCATTGTGAAACCAACATAATATTGTATCATTGAAGGCCAAAAGTATCCAAGACATCGAATTTGATCAGATGGTCTATGTACGGACAGATGGGAACCACAGACTCTTGCATACAAATTTTTCTTGACAGCCATTGTCTCTTCACCATCAATGCATTTGAAGAGAATAACATCAAAACCTCTTTTGCAGATAATTCTCTCTAGGTGATCTGGGCTATCAGAAAGATAAATTTTTACCACACGTCTCTAGATTTTTTTCCCATCTCTATCAAGTGAAAGTGTTCCATTTTGAAGGTATTCTGTGATTAGTGTAATCCATACTGTAGTATGACCATATGGTCTAATAATGAGACTAATTTCATTGTTTTCATCTGTTCTGATTTGAACATAAGTTGAAATTGTATGACGGTGGGAAATACTGATGATTGTCTCGTCCCGATTTGGATTTGCCAGAGCTGTAGCTATATTAGCCAGTGCATCAGCTTGGGCATTTTGTGATTGCGTGACATGAGAAAATGTCGATTCCGAAGGAAACTACACCATTAACTCTCTGACATAATCATATAAATGGATGTGTTCTTCTTTTATGATTGCATAATCCCCATTGACTTCTTTGATTACAAAGTCAAACTCTCCTATCACTCATAAGTGATTTACTTGTGCTTGAAGTGCTAACTGCAGTCCTGTGATGAGAGCTTGGTAATGTGCTTCATTATATGTCCTGCCTCTCAACAATGAGAAAGAATAGGGTAACACTGCCTTTTTAAGGGAAATAAGCACATTTTCTAACCAATCTTTTTTGAATTTAGGATCTTCCATTTTCTTCCCTATTGGACTTCTAGAAGTACCATCAATGTACATTCCCCATGTTTGAAGATTATCTTGAATAGGGAGGACTTACTCATCAGGAATCTCAATATTTGAAGATGTATCTTCTACAGATGGATGTTCAACATGGAAATCATCCAGATCATGGCCCTTTAATACCTTTTGAGACACATATTGGTTACCAAATTGATGCAAAACAACTACCCAAATTTCTAGTCATCCTGTAATCATTGGAAGACTAAGGATGAATTTGATCGGGTTATTTCAAGATACCAATTGGACATCATGATGTTGAAAGTATTGTCTAATCATTTGAACTGCAAATATTAATTCTAGGTAGCACTTCTCAACACTTGAATATCGGGTTTATGCTTCAAGCTTAGTCCGACTGAGATAGTAAAGTCTATTTTCATTCCCAGCATCATTCTTATGGGCAAAAAAGGCACCCAATGATCATTCTAAAGCTATCATATTATGAATTATTTTTCTTCCTTCAATAGGTGGAATTAATACCAGTGGACTCAAGAAATAATTTTTGAGAATATTGAATGCTTCTTGACATTCTTCAGTACCCTGGTAAATGACTCCCTTATTCTTCAATTTGGTGAAGGGTAAACTTTTTCCTGCCAAACTGGCGATTAAACACTAAATATAGACCAAGTGTCCTTGATTTCCTCTCAATTCATTCAAATTTTGAGGAGGTGACGTACAAAGGATTGAATTTGTCTTCTCAGGATCGACTTCGATACCATAATGGCGTACAACAATGTTGATAAATTTTTCCATAGGTTACCCCAAAAGCACATTTTACGGTGTTCATCTTCAAATTATGTTGTCGAAGTTTGTGGAATATGAATTCCAAATCAGCCAAGTGATTAGAATTTTGTTTGGATTTAACCAAAAAATATTCTAAATAACATTCAACAAACTTCCGTAAAAAGGGTTTGATGATATGGTGCATGTCACACTGATATTTTTCTCCTGCATTCTTCAGGACAAAGGGCATTACCCGATTTCAAAACACACCCTTAGGGGCTCTAAAAGCTGTAGAATATTAATTTTCTGGAGCCATTCAGATTTTATTATATCCAGAATATCCATCCATGATGGAAAGTTCTTCATAGCTCGTTTTTGCATCAATTAAGAGTTCTATAATCATAACTGGAAAATCATCATAATATAAGGCCGATGAAGATCTCTGAAATCAAAGAAAACTCTAATATTTCCATTCATCTTTTCCATAGGGAAAATATTAGCCAACCATTTGGTATATTGAACTTATCTGACAATGTTATCTTTGATATATTATCCACTTCAGCTTCAATTATGGAATCATAAGTTGGGTGTGTTCTACTTTCAGCTAGTTTGAATCCTCTATGTTCTTCTAGAAAACCCTAATGATGAGTAGCAACATCAGAATCATGCACATGCATCAAAGTATAGATACAAGAAAATATATCTCGATTTTTTTTAATAATTAAATATAATTTTTTTTATTTTCAAGAGTCATGGCCGCACTAATTAAATGGGGCATGTATATTCTTTTTTACCCAGATTTATTTCTCTGAGATCATCCACAGTAGTGGAGATACCATCATCAAATGCTGGAGGAGTATCCCTGAGATCTTGTTATTCTTCTTCAACATGTGTTAATTCTTCTGCTTCTACTTACATAGTAGATGATGAAGCAGAATTTCTATGATCAGGATAGATGTTAAAATTTTCACATCATGAAAAAGAGGCTTCTATTTCCGACCTTATTGATGATGAAGGGGCTTTATTGGGTATTAAAAAGGAGATGATGGATTGAGAATCGACATCATCATTTACATTTGACATTTCTATAAATTCTTCTAGCCTGGTTGGGGAATTATAGGCTTGTTGGATTTCAGCGGATGAAATGAAGACATTCCATTTGAGCATTCATCACTACTTTGCGAATCAACACTTTCTCCCATGTTGTCTGGCTTGATTGTCATAATTGACATTATGGATGTTTCTATAAGAGTATTTGGATTTGGGTCTATCCTGTCAATTTGACTAATAGGAAAAACATAATCTATACTCACATGTATGAATGGGTTTACTGGAATCTTTTCCAAATCACATGGAGCATTAAATTTGGTAACCGAACTTGTCTTGGATTTCTACTTACCCTTCATGTGATATAATTATTCCTCTAATTATTGAGATTCACATTTTTTTAAGTGGGATTTATCACTATACAATGTCCCAATTTGACCATCGAAACAATAATTGAGACATTGATGGTATGATGATGAGATAACTACATGATGATGTAGCCATGGTCTTCCAAGAAAAACATTGAAGGTTGTATCATGATCAACAACCATGACATCTAAATCGGATACAAGGTCTCCAAACTGAGATCTGAGTGTAATCTCGCCCAGTGGTTCTTTTTCATTTTTATCATATCCTTGTAACATCAGAGTAGAAAGAGATAAATCAAAATCTATGAGGCCCAATTGACGAAGTGTACGAATGGGGATAAGGATTACTCTTGAACTGTTATCAATGAAATCTCATCGGATTTCTACACCATTGACCATGCCAGAAAAATAAAAAAGGTCTAATATGTGCATGTATGAATTCTTATTCTTATTCATCTATGAATGATATCACATCATGGAATTCTGCCAGATTATTCTCAACATGGTATACTTCAGCAGCAAAAATTTTAGTTTTGAATTCTTGAGGACTTGCCAAAGCCTCGATGAGTGCCTCCTGAAAATCCTATGATAGATTCAAGGAATCCAAAATTGATAACTTGTCCGATAATTGGGAAAAATGATTCAAGACGTCAAATTTTTGATCCAAAGAACTGTGTTTCCCAAAAGGAACCTGTGGTTTCACAAGTTCCTTGGAAGATGATGCATTGGAAGTAGATTCATCTTGTATCAGGGTAGGAGTTGGCAATACTCTTGGCTTTAGAAGATTAGACCGAATAGGTCTTTTTACATGCAGAGAGGAAGAATGTGGAACCTCTAACCGATCCTCTAGAATAATTGTTCCAGGACTGAATCATCTATTGGTGGAAGAATTTCCTTGTTATTGTTCAGCCCGCTGAAGGGCTCTTCCACGAGTTTCTGCTATATATACAGTTCTAGAAGGGGTAGGATTTGAATAGTGTCATCTGGGATATTCATGTCTTCCTCTGTATCCCAGACCTCTGAGACTCCCTCTAATCCCTATATTTGATACAAGGAACTCAGGCTCCCCAAAATTGAAACTGTGGCTGGCATAAGGATTTGTTAAGTCAGTCATGTTAACAGAACCAAAGATCAACTCTTCATCTAATGAAGACTCTGCCTGATTAGCAAATATAGGTTGTGTCGTTTGGTGGGACGGTGCCTATAGCATTGAAGTAGATGTCCTAAAATCTTCCAGAGTCAAAGACAACATGGGATTTGACAAGATCTCATCATCTTCAAATTGTTCCTCCTTCATTGAATTATTATATTTATTCTAGGATTCTTTCTATGATGAAGAGGGTATTGATGTGGTAATCATAGTAGAAGACACAATTGGTTTCTTCAATTGTGTTTTCAAAATGTAATGATTACAGTTGATCGTGTTCCTTACCATACAATCATCATATTTATGTGCATTTTTCATTTTGGTTTCTTTCCACTCGCCTTTTTCCTCTTGATTTTTAGGGTCATCACATGCTACCTGAGCTGAAGAACCTTTCAATTTGACTTGTATGGAGTCCACCATATTTTGCAGGAGGTCTTTGAAGTCAAAACACTCTTGAATGGGATGACCCAACATCTGATGAAATGGTAAATAGTTGGGACGATCTGTATCTCATTACTTGTTCATCCTTTTGGGCCTTGGAAATTGAACCAAATTATTTTCCAGAGCTGATATGAAGTCACCAAGAACTTGTTCATTTCTGAAAGATTAAATTTTTTTCTTTATATCTTCAAATTGTTTCTGTCTTTGATCATTTTGATCAACTTGCCCAAACGGCCTCTGTTGTTGATGCTCAAGAGGTGGATCCCTTTGATAATATGAAGGCTTTGATGTTGAAGCATGTATAGGTTATTTTATAAATGTAACTGTAGCAGTATCTTCTTTACCCATTCTACGTCCTGGAGATGATGGAATTACATAAGTTTTATCATTACTCTTTATAAGAGAATCTTCAATCTGTTGTGCGATTGAAGTATGGTCTCGAAACCCTCCTATGTGTTTCATAGGGATCAATGGTGTGCATAATTCGTCATGAAGATTTTCCTCGTAGATTGGAAATAACCCTTCTTGTGGAAGTTCTAAGCTCATGGAATATTTTAATCCCTTCTAGCGAGCAATGAAATCTGAAACTCTTTCATTCTTCCTTTGCTTAATATTTTTTAGATAAAAAACTGCTGTCTTTGGCAATGTTGAGCTGAATTGAAGATGGAATCATTGACGGAGATCCTCCCACCCTGTAATTGACTAGGATTTCAATCTTGTATACCAGAAAAAATCAGGCCCTTCTAATGATTGTAAAAAAACTTGAGCTTAACTTCTTATTGTTGTTAGGGGTTCCCATCATAGGATCGCAATGAGAAACGAAATGTATAAAGTGTTGCTATGGGTCTCCCAAACCATTAATTATTAGGAATACGGTACTTGAAAACTTTGATGGGGGAGGAATTTCATTAACCCATTAAGGGTAAGATCTCTTTTCTGGTTGAATTTGAGCACGTTTTCCCTCTATAATATCCAACTATGCTTTTAATGACTCAATGGTAGTTATTAACTTTTGAGAAACATCTGGTTGAGCTTGGACCTGATCTGGTTCAATAACTGTAGCTTGGATAGGTGTGGCGGCTGGTACTACAACTAATGATAACATCACCGGTTGTGGTTGCACATGACCCATAGGACTAGACCTATGAGGGTGTACTGGTAAAGGAGGGTACTCTGGAACCATCTCAGTATCTTCAACAAATTCCATTGGCTTATTGACTCCATCACGCAAAGGAGGAAGACTACCTTGAATTAGTTCTGCATTCAACCTCCTTAATTCCTTAATTTGATCATCTTGTTTTGTGTATCTTTTTTCTATTGAGAGTGATTGGTCTTCTCTTGAGTAAAGGTGGAGTGTATCCAGATTCATTCATTTCCCCTTGTTGGATGCCTTTCGGAGAGGGGAATGTTGATTACTTGAAGGAATACCTAGATTATGGGTAAATATTAACCATTTTAAATAAATTTCACACATGAATAGGTTTTAAGAACAATATAATTGGGGTAATATCCACAAGAAATTAATATTTATTAACATTCAAAATATAAAACATTGGATGATTCATAATACAAAATATTATATCACTTCCTTACAAATTAATATTGTAACTATTTAAAGATATCCAATTCAAGCCCAAAATCACATTTAATTAAACTGGATGTATAATTATAATAATAAAAGGAAGAAAATTCCCACTCATTTTATTGATTTATTTCCAAACTATTTTTTTGTGATTGTATTGGAATATCCTTACTCCATGGGATTTACCAATCTAATTTTGAGGATCCTCCATTTTAATATTCCTATCACTAATACTATGAGAATAATTATAGCTCCCAATAAATGTTTCAATCCTTATATGAAATTGAATTATTTATTCAAATCCATAAATTTATAGTATGCTTAATTTCACTAGAATAATTGGTTTGAAGTCACTAATGAATTGATCAATTTTTATTTGGGGTTCAATGGAAAATCAAAAATTAGACATTGTATTTAATTTAATGTTTTCATTAGAGGCACTAATGGATTCATTATCCATTAGTTTTTTCTCTAGATGATCCTTTTAATCAATGAAAACAGAATAAAATGAATTTAATTATTGAGGAAACCCCTATCAATATTCTAAAATTAATAGGTGTTAATTTATTAATCTTTCATTGTGTTCTCAATAATTTTCCACCATTGATCATCTTCACATTTCATGCAGTGGACTATTATGATAACAGTATCATAGTCTATAATTTAATTACTGAAATATATATTTTCCATAAACTAACTCAATTCATGGTAATTGGTGGATAAATAAACCCAAAAAATGAAGGTGGAAATTTATATATTCAAGACTCAATGGTATCTTTCTCCTCCTATGATGAATTCAAAATATTAACAAGATTCATATTATTTATCATATACAGAGAGAGTTGAGTGGAAATTATTACAAGATATTTTATTCTGAACCAAAATCCATATTTTTACATCATGAACATTAGTTAAGAGGATGTAAAATTTAGTATTTTTATGATTCCTCTGGGTTCATACAATAGGAAAAATTTCAAATAAATTATTTGAATATCAAACAAAAATAATCAGTGTAAAAAACATGTGATTATGAAAAAAATTAATGTACGCAATAGTAAACCCTTCATTCAAACCATTACACTATAAATTCAACAAATATCACTATATATAGTTATTATTTTCCATGGTTCATATTCTATAATTCATCAAATTAATTTCTAAAGAGACTATGAATTAAAATACAATAGCACATGGAACTGTCATGCTAGGAGTGAAGTCATATGCATACACATTGTTTATAGGAGAAAATTGAGTTAATACCCAATCATGTCCTTCCAAAGTTTGATTCACCTATTTGAATTTGTAAAATAGCTACATCCACATTTAAGTATCCATACATGGATTGACTTTCTGGTAAACCCTCACACCTTAAATTACCATAAGGTATGATATTATCCTACACCTAGGCTTCTACTAAGGGTTCTCACAAACTTTTTAAATCCTAATATCCAAAAATAACAAAACACATTTTTGTTAAAAAAAAATTATTTATCCATGAAAAACATTCATAAATATTACATAGGTATTGTTAAACATTCAATACATATCTAGACTATAATTGATCAAGGACAATAAATGATTAGTATCTTTTATGAATTGTTACGTAAAAAAATTAATCCAGTAAATATACAAAACATCTAAAATAATTAAATTTCAATTAGTATCCTTAAAAAATTATCACACATAGAACATTCCATCAAAATCTTGGGAAGGAAACATAAGTAAGGGTGATCGTAGAATCTTGGTATGTGTAATCATTGGACATATAAATCAAAATAGCATATCTTGATCAAATGTTTATGATAACACAATTTTGATAATGTTCTAAATAAAAGATTTTCATTCTAAAAAATGATTATATCATGAACACATAAAAATATCTTATATAGGGAAAATATTAATTTGGATGATGAGATGCAATTATCAAAAAACAGTTAAAAAATACCCATGTGACGTAATAGTCATATGAAAATATAATATTCACAAAACATATTTTTAGAATAATGTACACATGTAATCTTGTGAGAATATCTATACGTAATAATATGCCAAATTTAAAATATGAAAAACTAGTCACAGTCATGTCCATGAATTATTTTGTGATCATTTATAAATGAAATCAAACACATATATCAAAATGTTATCAAATCAATTCACAATCATGTCAACTATTATCATTATCATATCATGAGATACAACTACCAAATTGTCCAATACATTAAGAAGATATCATAGATCCAACCACCACATAATTAGGATCCATTTAAATTTATTCCATAAGATTATAAAACATTCTTAATATTGTTATAAAATAACTCCTAGGACATAAATGGGGTTTTTAAACATCACGTGATCGTAATAAAAAACCAAAAAAATAAAGGATATGTTTGGTATCATTGTATGATATCACTATTAAATTATTACTAATATAAAATTATTCGGTAGTTGATAAAAAAAATTTGAAATTTTATCAGACTATGTTTCTATGAAAATACCCAAATTTTTGTTTGGAAATCACTTATTTAAAATATAAATATATATATAATATTATGATTCATATTTTTTTAAAAGAGAATAATGAAAAAAATTATATGAAAAAATTATATGAAAAAATTATATGAAAAATTCAATATACATGTGTAAAACCAATATTGAAAACAAATAAGTAAAACACGATATATATGAGATAAATTCCTAATCAAAATATGTGTAAAATAAGATGATATTTGTTGAAAGAATTTCATAAACCATTTTTATTACAAAATAAAAAAACTAGAACTAATAATTCAAATTTTCATAAATTATCATACGAGAAAAAGTTGGTTTATTATATAATGATCATAAAAATTACAAATATTCTTATTACAAAATGATATACATACGTATGATTCCATATTTTACATACTTATAACGTTATATCCATAGTTTATTAGTATTTATTTATTAAAGTCAACGAATTGGGTGATTAATATATTTTTTCTTCTGGTGTATTTTAGATTGACTATTCTGATCCTTATAAATTGATCATTGTTCCATCATATCCAAAATTTTAGCCAAGTAATAAATATCATATGTAGAAATTACAAACACTTTTATAACTTTTCATATAATGTAGAGATGAAATATGAATTGCAATACTTCTTGGATTTGGGGTCCATACGACCACACTAGAGATGTTTCCACATTTTTAGAATTCATAAAATATGAAATTAAAAAATTAATCACATTTAAAAAATGATAATAATATCTTAAATATCTTATATATTCAAAAAATTCATCATTATTACGAGTAAAGTGAAGTGGTGATAAAAAATAAAACACATAACATTATTGAGGTGATAGTAATTATGTATTTACAAGTGATGTTTTATTTTCCCATAAGATGGAATTTATTCTTCTATGTGATGTTCTGTAATCATAAAAAATTCATATATTTTATATATTTCATTAATTATTTTATAATGGATACATAACATAGTGATATTATTCATATTTAATTTAATTTAAAATAATTTGTGTAGAACCCCTAGTTTTAGGTGTATAACCCTTATCTAATGATATTAATATGTTTAATGGTTATGTGGGATGTTTTAGGATACATTGGAATACTTTTTTAGGGTTGTTGGTATGAATGGGGTGTATGGTCAGCACACGATTTTGAAAAAACATGTTGTCATCCACGCAAGTCCAAAACTAATTATCTATCCTTATGAACATAAGTATATTTGGAAATCTATTTGTTCTATATAGACCCAAATCAACCCTAAAAATAATCTTTTTATTCGAAAAAGGCCATATGACGTCTTACTATCAATCTGGAAGTGATCTAAACACGTTCCTTGGTGACTTGAGGGTAGATTTTTGTGGTAAGTGTCTGTTCATCATTTTTTTTCACGATTCCTTAGATCTATCCACTCATATAATATATTTTTTATATATATACTCTAATGTGGGTATCTATTAGTGTATTGAGTAAAAATAAGGTAAAATATGGGTTGGTTCATGAAAGGGGAGGAGATCTTAGAATGTTTCATAGAATCCTAAGATGGATTCTTGAGTGTTTTTGTTTTATTTTGGTTTTCATCAAAATGAGAAAATTATTCGGATTCAATATCATATCACCTTGATGGAATAAATTGGAATGCAGTTAAATTTATATTTTGACGAAAATTAAATTGTTTTTTTCTAAGGTAAATTTTTTATTCCCTCTTTAAAGACAGGAGGTGGAGAAACTCTGAAAATTTGGTGTTTTTGTAACAAAACCCTAGGATTAAATTATAATTCTGGATTTTTGAAATGTGGATATTATTAAATTTTGTAAAATTGATTTAATTATTATTTAACTATTAGATTCATTTGTTTTTCAAATGTGATACTATTTTGAGATTTTATGGTTGAAATTTTTCAGTAATGGGGCATTTTTAATAAAATAAATGAAATTTTTTTATATTTGTTTTTAAATTTTGGAAAACATATTGTGAGTATTATATTAGATTACTGGAAATTGTTTTAATATGATAATGTTCGTGATTTCAAGGGTTAAATGGCAAAAGGTTAATAATTTCCATGAGATTACTTGGTAGATAGACAAGAAACTACTAATGGGTATGGAACAATCATAATAATCCATTCATTTTTTAGTAGTTGTTATGTAGAAATTCCTGGTTTGACAAAGTAGTATTAAAAATGTGTTTTTAGTATTTATATTAATTTTTATTGGTAGTATATCTTTCTGGAAAATTGGTTAACATGGTTATTGTTTATATTTTGTTTTAAAATGTTTTGAGAAGTGTTTATTTTTTTTATAAATTGTTTTCAAAAATTGTTTAATATTAAATGTATTATATAAATGTGGCTAAATATTTTATCCTAGTTTCATAATTATGGATTTATGTGTGGAAATACTACTGAGTTTTATAATCACTCCTTCTTTGGAACTTTGGTTCTTTTGCATATTTCATAATTCGGGGTGTGGGAAAAGGTGTGGTGCCAGAGATTTTTAGCACAACCTCTTGAGTTGGTGAGCTATGTAATGGTGGTAGAGTATGGATCTAGTGGAGCCTCTCACGTTTGGAATATTTTGATTTCTTTTTCATTTATCTTCCACTGTGAGATTTCTGTCCAGTTTTCTCATACTGTATCACTTTTTTTGTCTCACTTTGGAAGAAAAGATTTTCCGAATTATCATTATTTTTTCATAAATCATATAGATATTATGGATTGTGGTTTGTTTATTTATTATTTTTCATTAAAATGGGAAATAATCCCTAATTGGGATTTGATACCATTTTTCATTTGATTTTATCCTTTCCCTTCTTGGAGATATCTCCTAAGGCCCAGTAACTGCTCATTGTGATCCCAAGCAATTGAGAATGAGTGTATCATTACAAATTGTATTAGCTAGGTCCCTTCTCTTTGGAAGAATTAGTACTTCATTTTCATGTTCTTGGAGTAAAAATAAATCTTTTATATTTTGTGGGTGGTATTTATATAAAATATTATGATTTTCAAGACTTGAAATAGAAATAATAAAAATATTTAGCTATATGTTTTTTTATAAACATCATTTTACCATAAAGTTTGGTACATAAGTGTTTTGAAAAAACTAGTAGGATAGTAGAGTCCCATTATTGTGGATTTAGCCAATGAGCCCAGAATCACATGAATTATAGATGAATGATACCCCACTATAATTTAATATCAAATTTATATTAAAGATATGTGAATGAGATCGTCATTATAGTTTTAGAAAAAAGTGAAGAAAATTGTTTTCAAATGAAATACATTGTAAAAGGTAATAGATTTTTAATTTTGAAAATGTTTTCATTCTCGATAGAAATAGTATAAATTTTAATAAATGGTTATATTTTGAATGAAATATTTTGAAATAGATTATATAAAATTTTACACGCCAATGGAATCATTTTCTAGAAGAGTGAGACAAACAAAATGTGTTTTTTGTTTGGAAATGGCACCCAGTAGCCAGTGTAGAAATCATTTTAAGGGATCTTTTGAAAATGATGTATCACCTCTGCCATATGTGATCAAAGATCTGGTGAAAATTAGAGTGCATTATTTACATGTCATTGAAATTAGGAGATAAATGTATGAGCCACAATAAGTGGACCACTCCATCTCGTTTTAGAATAAGAATCCACCCATCTTCCGAGGAGATTCTGAATAAGGAAGGGAAGATAGTTATATGAATATGATCAATAAAATATTAGTGTTCATTATGACAATAGTATAAAATAAGGTCAAGATGGAAACTTATATGATAGAGGATCCTACATTACAGTGGTGGGATTTTTTGGTGCAAGTTAGATTTGATCATGCCTTCTGTTAAGAGGATTTAACATAATTTTTTAACAAACAATTTGGTCCTCACACTTTCAGAATCCAAAAAACAACATTATTTTTAATCCCCTTATAGGATAACTAATCTATTATTGAATATGCATATAAATTATGTAATGTAGTGAAATTTTCAAAAGAGGGTCTAGAAATTTTTATTTTGAAGACACATATCATAGTGTATTGTCTTAGGTAAGAGATTCAGTTAAAGACTAAGGAACTTTGTATCATTGATTATATAGAGATGGTCAATAATTTTTTAGTGTAAGCGAGGGATATATCATGATCTATGGGATTGGGAAGAGTTATGATACCAAAAATAAATCGTGGTAACTCTCCAACTATGATAAAATGAAAGATGGAAACCTATTCCTAGGGTGGAAATTGGATTCAGAGTCAAACAACTAGATTAGTAAATATTTTTCCTAAGTGGCCGGACTAGATGTTATCAATGTGTTTCATTTTACTATATCATGTGAGAGTGTATGGAAAAACAGAATATTTCCACAAATGATACAAAATGGGATATCATTAGTGATATTGTCATATTTCTCCAAGGTCAGGTTCTCTGGAAACATCTCAGATGTCGCATGCCTCATACGCTTTTAACATGGTGGTGCTAGAAGAATCAGAGCCACCATCAGAGTTGAGGTAGCCATTGTTAATTTTGGAACTCCATCACTTATCAATGGGAGAAATATTAGTATGTAAACAAATAGAAGAGTACCACAACAAAGTAGATATATTCAGTAGAGAAAGGGACTCTGGATGATCAGGATAGACCATCTATGGTCTCAACTATGATTCTACAGGATTCTTACCATATGAAAGTGTTGTTTGATATGGGTGGATCAAATTTAATTATTTAATATTATATTACTTATTTTTCTAATTTTGAAAAATGAAATAATGTATTCCATGATAAAACTTCAAACCCATCACGGTGAAAGTGAATTTTCTGCATTTGTGTGTAGCATGTTTACTATAGATATAGATGAGTTGAGAAAAAATGGTATTTCATAGTGCTAGAGGTAGATATAATTTATGTGTCCTAGAAATGGATTTCCTAACAGTGTGAAAGATTCACACTTATTTTTATAGTACAATCGATAGTTTCATATCTGAGGCTGGTGTCAAACTTATATTTAGAGGAACATGGGTTGAGAAAATAGGTGCAATTGGTTTTTTTCACCAGTTATTGGAATGTTCTCTTATAAGTTGGAGGATTTTACATTGGAAATAATGGATGAGATTAAGGATAGTAGTTTTCTTGTATTAGGGGATCAATTTACAAATGTGATTCATGAAAATATTTCTAGGTTGCCACATATAAGGATAGTGGGATTTACGATTGATCTCCTTCTTGGGACTACTTCTATTTCCTTCAATCTTATCAGATAGAACCAAAAAAAATTATTTAGCTTAATGTATAGTTGGAGGAACTAGAATTAAAAGGATTAATTTTTCAAAGTAAGTCTCCTTGGGAGGCTTCGTTCTTGTTCATAAAGAGATCATTTGTTACATTATAGTTGTTTTTTTTATTATTGTAAGCTTAACCAATTAATGATAAAGAATCAATATCAACTTCAATGAATTAATAATTTATTTGATAAATTGAGAGGAGCTCAGTGGTTCTCAAAGATTGACTTTTGATTAAGTTATTACCAATTGTGTTCAGAGATGAAATATATTCTAAATACATATTTCATTAGTAGATATAGCCACTATTAAAATAATGTAATTCTTTTAGTTCTAACTAATGCACCACCAGTCTCCACGGATTTGATGAATCATATATTTCAGTGATATATGGACTCTTTTGATTTGGTGTATCTATATGAAATCTTGGTGTATTAAATTTCCTTGTTTGAGCATGGTTAACACCGGGAGATAGTGTTACAATTTTGAGAGATCACAGTTTGTGTGAAAAAAAATTATGTATTATTTTTTATATAAGATTGATGATTTTGGGGCCATGTGATTTCTAATAAAGATGTTTCTATGGGACCTAAAAATAATGAAGCAGTTATCTCTTGGAAACTACTGATGAATGTTTTCGAGATATGATGAATTATCTGTCTCTCTGAGTGTTAACATATTTTTTTGTTAATTATCACAACTAACATCTCCAATGACAACATTAACAAAGAGAAATGATCCTTTGAAGTTGAGTGGTGAAGGCCATATTTCTTTTCAAGAGATGAAAGGTAATATTTCATAGACCCCTATCTTAGTTTTTTACGAAATATGATAGGGATATGTGGTCTACTATGATGCTTCAGGGCCTGCGTTGTGATGTGTTCTCATGCAGGGAGACCATGTGGTTGTTTATAGTTTATGAAAGTTGAGAGTGAATGATAATAATTTACCAAAATGTGATTAGGAGTTAGTTACATTAATTAATTATTTAAATACCTAGAATCACTATCTCTTTGGTGATAACATCACATGTCTCATATATCAGAAGATCTTGAAACACGTTTTCTCACAAAGGGATCTGAATCTGAGGCAAAGTTGCTGAATGGAGTATCTCAAGATGTTTAACATCATCTTGATGTATATACCAGGAAAATAAAATTTGGTTATAGATGCATTATGTAGTAAGTCATATGATTAGTTGGAAAAAGGAATCATTATAGGAGTGGAACTTGATGTCGGTCATAGCTGAATGTGTGTGGAATGTGAAAACCAAGGTGATGTTGAATTTTTCATCTCAGTTTTAGAAGATCTTAATTTTATAAAAATGATTAATGAGTCACAAATATCTGATGAAGAATGTCGGAAAATATTTTAAAATCATAATGGTGGGGAGACCATTAAGGGATAAAAAATGATAGGAAATCAGTTTTGTTGTCAAAGATCTGATAGTTGTACTTTTCAAATTCCAGGAACAACATGTTCATGAATAAAACCATTCGAGATGAGTTATAAATATGGTTATACATAATATGTATGTGGAATTGAAGGCGTATTTTTGGTGGAATGGTATGAAACAAATAGTGGATAGATTTGTTTCAACATGAATACATTATCCTAAAGATAAGCCGAAAAATCATTATCCAGCAGGTATATTGCAGTCTTAATCAATTTCGGTATGGAAAGATGAGAAGATAGATCTGAATTTTGTTAGAGGTCTCCCATGAACATTCTAAAAATACGATTCTATATAGGTGATATTGGATCATCTCACAAAGTTGTGCCATTTCATTCGAATTATTTAAACTCATATTATAGAGGATCTATCCAAAATCTATATCCAATAAGTATTAAAAATACATGATATTCCATTTTCTATAGATTTAGATAGATATCCAATGCACACATATCTTTAATGAAATCCATACATGATTCCCTAGTAACACAGTTGGCTATGAGTAGGGTGTATCATCCTCAGACATGTAGGCTATCTGAAAAGATGATAAAGACATTGGAAGACATGTTGCGGGCTTCTATAATGGATTTTGGTGGCTCCTTGGAAGATCACATTTTATTGGGGGAGTAATCGTATAATAACAATTACCAGGATTTGATATATAAACCACTTCCAAGCATTGTATGGGAGTCCATGTCGTTATCCACTAAAATGGGTGGAAACAGGTTAGACCTAATTAGTGGGGCCGAGCTTTGTTTATGAAATGAAGAATAAGATCTAGTTGATTATAAGAAGTATAGATATAGATCACAGTCATGATAAATCATAAACAGATCATCACCAAAGACCACGAGCATTTTCTGTGAGGGATCACAGGTTTTTGAGGATCTCAACATGTCATGGACATCACCATTTTGGATGTATGGAAAATATTCTTCGTAATAAATTAATTCCATTGAGATATAGGACAAGGTTGGAGGGGTAGAATATTAGTTGGAATTTCCTCAATCGTTTAGTATAAGGCACAATGTGTTCAACCTATTTATGTTCAACAATTATTTGCCTGATCATGATCATGTGATCATATGGGAACACATTGACCTAGAGCTATATCCTTTGTGGCTACATATCCCGATACGAATTGTGGATTGGTATGAAAGATTAATTCATGGAAAAGGAATTGGTATAGATTGGGTATTATGGAAACATGGTCACACTCATGAAGTGGATTTGGAATGAGATAAATAAATGAAATAGAAATGCACAAAACTCTTTCAGGGAAGTGATTGCATTCAACAATTCGGGGACAGACAGACAAACTATGGATAGAATGTTGCAGCCACAGTTTTTAGTATGTATCCCTTCCTTGATAATTTACATATGTTTAAATGAAAATTAAAGAATTTAGGGGAGACTTTGTATTACATTTTAGGGTTTTGGTTAAACAAAGGGGTGCACAATAAACCCACAGTTTGGAAAAACCTTGTGGCGAAATCATGCAAGGCCAAAACTAATACCCTGTCTTAGTGGATCTAATTTGGTTTTGTCATAACGTTGATTAATTTTGACCAAAATAAACACTACCATTAATAATTTATCCTTAAAAGGCTAAAAAGGTTCTCTAATTGATCAAGAAGTTATATGAACACATTCTAAGGTGAATCAATGGCATGTTTTGTTTTAAGTGCTTATTATTCATCGTGTTCTTCACGGTTTCATAGATGTACTCATCCATTCCTATCGTTGTCTTATATATACACACTATGTGGTTAGTTTGAATAGTATTTAATCCAAATTAGTTTATATATCATGTTATCATTATAGGGGAGGATATTTTGGGTGGTTTATTGAAATTTTGACATGGATTCTTGAGCATTCGTTGTCCATTTCAGTTTTCATCAAAACAAGTGAGGTCGGTGGATTCACTCTCATATCCCATTGATTAAATTGATTGGCATGAAATTATAGTTATTTTAGTTCCAAATGTTTTTTTTTCTACTGTACATCTGTCAAACTATCTTTCATGATGTGTGATAGAAAACATGGAAAATAAGGGGGTTTCTGATAAATGCTAGTTCTTATTTTAAAATTATGATTTATAAAATATGGATCATTTAGGATTTTTTAAAATTGGTCTACAGAGAATTTATTACAATATATATATAGTTAATTGATATGATATAATATTTTTATATTTTGTGGTTATAAATATTTAATTAAACTTGTGTTTTTATTGAAATATGTGAATATGTTTGAAATTGGATTTTGGTTTTTAGAAAACATTGTGTGAGTATCATATTTATTTACTCGTAGTGGTAGAGCATAAAGATCATGGATTCTGAAGACATTATTTTAATTTGTTATTCAATTATCTTCCACTATTCGGTTGATTCCTATTTTTCTTCCACTGTAAAACTTCTGTTTGTTCCCACTTTGTTAGAAATGATTTATTAAATTTTAATTATTTTGTTCATGTATCATATAGCCTATATGAATTGTGGTTGGTAAATTTATTTTTTATCATGAATATAGTAAATCATCCCCCACTTATCTATGAAACCCTTTAACATTTATTAATATACATTGGTATCATGGGGATGTCGCCTAAGACCCAATAATTTCTCATTGTTTTCTCAAGCCCATGAGAATTAGTGGATCATTACTATTTGTTTTTACACAATTATTTATCACTATTTTTTGTATGTAATTGTTTTTTAATTTTATCTTATGTTATAATAATTATCTGAATATGAGTTAAAAATTAATAATTTTGACAAACATATAATTTGTCTTGATGAAGGAAACGTAACGTTCTCAGCTCGGCGTACTAATATAATGAACTAAGGTGAAATATGAAAAAAATTGGAAAACTAATGTACATGTATTGAATATCCATAAAAATTTGAAATTTTAATGATGATATTCTATGAATACATGTTTTGAATAAATAAGGTATGTTTTGTGATATAAGTATGTGTCACATTTTAGAAAATAAGGTCATGAATTGAAGTTCCATGTATGGATCGAAAAGGAATTAAAATAATGAAACATGTTTGGAAAAACATAACCCCCACACATTAAACTTAGTGAATTGAATTAATTCTATGAAACCATAAATACAATGAAAAATATGAATATGTAGACTAAATAATTCATAGGACCCCATTTTATGACCCCATGATAGACTGTAATAATTTTCTTACATATTACATGGAAATTAATAAAACCCAACGATATATTTAAACATATAATAGAGAGTGACGGAATAGTAAAAAGTAATATATCTTCTATTATTGGGTTCTGTCATTTCATAATGTCGTGATTTGGTTTCTTTGTAATTTTCCTTTTTTAACTTCATTTCCAATATAATGTGTTCCATAATTATAAAAAAAATTCCTCTATTTAATCTTGAATAACATCCAATTTCATTCTATGTATATTTTTATTTATGCCTCTATTCTCTATATCATATTGTATTTTCACTTTTCAAGGGTTGGAAACAAACTATACAATTGTAATTTGGGATTGTATTTCAATGATTGTAATTATTTCATTTTAAATTCTAAATTTTTTAACTCTATATTTATTGATGCAACAGTATTTCATTGGTTTGGTTATCATACAACATGGGAACATTTTCAAATTCCTTAATATTATTAGATTAGTTCACTTCACCTCCCATATCCAAGGTAAACTTTTATAATGGTGGATTTGAAGACACATAAAGGGATAAAATAGAACACAGTTTAGTTGGATATTTTAGGAATTAAACAATCAACCAAGGTGTTTTTTGATTTTTCTAATTGAGGAAGTCCAATTTTTTATGGTAAAAAGGATTCATATGAATGAGTAAATACCACACTAAATAAATAAATGAAAATTCATTATTTTATTTTGTTTTTAAATTGAATTATTTTATTTAATAAGTATCCAATAAATAATGATGCAATCTACATTATGGAATCCTATAGACTATGACATCTCTTCCTAACATAAATTCTATCTACATCATCATTTAAGATCTAATTATTCTTTTTATAGTAATAATTTCATTTTTTAAAATAACAATTGTTCTTAATTTCATAAATAATTAAAACATCAAAAATAATTAGAGTTGGTAAAATAAAAATATGTTATTTATCAAATTTGTATCTTCTGAGTAAGATAACCTTTGTCAACCTCTATGACATCTTTGGGAAAATGAATTGGATTTTTTACCATCATATAATAGGTGAATCAAAACAATCACTATTTATGATGATCAATGTGGTATGTTTATCATTTTTGGTCTATGTTCAGTCCATTTTTAAATAAATTCTATTGTTTTAATAAAAAAAGTAAGAAAACAATTAAATGATGTATTCAAAATATAATAATTATGGATTGGAATATTTATCATAGGTTTAACTCCAACACCAAGAAGAAGTTTTATAGTATAATATATCTCAAGTAAAAGAGCATATGATTGATCTTGAACAATTTAAGATATCGTTTGAAAGAGTTTTCATATATTTCTATCATTTAATGGAGTAATATAAACCAGAATCATAGCATGATCCCTTAGAATTCCGATTTTTTGAGGAAATAAACGAGTTTGAGGTTGTATGTTAAGACCATGAACAACCAATCAATCTGGATTTCAATGTTGAGGAATTCCATGAGGAACTAAATGGTTATTTTGATGACACACATAGAAATAGAAATATAGGAAAATAATTAGATCAATTTTAGAGTGAATGGGAAGGTGATGAATTGAAAACAAGTGTTTGAATTAGATTAAAGTATATGGGATTCAATGTACCCTCAAATACTTTTTTCAAATTAAATCAACATAATTTTTTCACCCAAATTATTGATTCATGTTAAACCATTTAAAGGAGACTACCCACGTCTGAATCTTATATCATCTAATAATATTAAATCATCTTTCAGTATCATACGTAATTGGTTTGAATTTCTATATTCGTCCATCATATGTATTTCCTGGGATGAATATGTTAAAAAAAAATCACCTACTGAGAAACAAAATGATATTCCCAATGAATGTGAACACTTATATGGTGAATCCAATAAAGGGATCGAGGTTAATCTACCAAAATAATAAGAATTGTTTTTACAAAAAAATGAGGTACATAAACACTTGTTCTTCTTTAATTAGTGATGTTAAAAAAATTACTTTTAATATCTCGCTTTTATTTTTTTTATAATTTATTATATGTTTTAAAACCACTAGATGATGATGAAGATGTGACAAAATTATAAAAAATGTAAGAGGACCCATAAAATCTAGTACCCTTTCCATGAAAGTTTTACTCAATTAAAAAAGGTGTAGATCCATCTTACATTATCCATGAAGCTCTACAGAATATGAATAATATTGTAAATGAAAATAAGAACCATATGTGGTTGTTCAAAACCAAGAAACTCCACCAGTAAAAAAATTATGGATGAAAATAGATATATCCCTCTGCAATGTAGATAAATCCTAGGACCCAATTGGGGGACTATGAAAATAATTATCTTTCCATTTTAATTATTTGATTTATAGGGATTTAATTTCATTTTAATTTATAATTATTTGTTTTAGAAATATCATATGATGATTCTCTAACCCATCAACAATTTTTAATATAAATGTTTAATTAATTGTTCATAGAAATGTTGTTTTTTTGTTTTTTTGGACTATGATTGAATAATGAGGTAATAGAAGTTATGAAACATTAGATTGTTCATGGATTTATTTTAATTCATGTCATGATAGGGACCCATATCAGGAATCTGTAATAAAACATTGTATATACTATGAGAACCTATAAAATAACAAATTAGCCATCATTATGTGGGTAGTATGAGTTTTATTTAATTAGTTATTGGAACTCTCATTATTTTTAATTTTATATCGGTTTAATGAAAATTTCATTCCCCATATTTAACTTTTGTACTCTAGTGTCGATCTATAAGACCTATGTATCTTACAATAATCATTATTTTTTATATTAATTTTTTTACATGATAAGATGAGAGAAATTTTAAAATGAATGTGTATATTCAATCCTGAGAGGAAAAATTAGAATAATCATGAAATTTATGTATTAGAAAATTTTTCTAAATGAATTTTTATTAGATTTTTAATGTTTTTAATTTCTGTAATTGAAACAATTGTATTATTATTATTATTCATTTTGTGTGCATAATTTTAAAAAACCATATATTCTCATCTATATGAGATATTATAAACCATAATTTCCTTTTTCTTTTTATATTATATTTCTTTACATATTAGGTAATTCTCACTTAATGAACATGCCTATAATCATAGAGAATCTATGACTAAAAAAAATCTTGTTTGACATGATTTTAAATTTTTTATTATTGAGCCTTTTTTAGATGGACCCACATTGTCATTGATACTAATTTTTCTCATATAATTAATAAATGGAATTATTTGGAAATGATAGGTGTTAATAACATGTTATATCTATTATTACACAACATTTTGTATTTTTCCTAATATTACAAGAACTATGTGTGGCGGTGTGGTTTTCCCAGATAGATATGGATGTGCATCACATTCCTAGGAATTTTTAAGATATTTTTGGGGACTCCATATTTTCATTTGACATTGTTTTTTAAGTATGTTTATTAAATAAATTAATAAATAATGGGAAAAGTTTTCAAAAAAAATTTGTTTGACTTTTAATAATAAAAATCACCATTGATAGACAAAATATTCTTATCATGTTGATTTAATTGGGGGATGTGTGATTCCCATTTATAAAAACATTTAAAAAAAGAAATAGAGGGTGATTTATTCAATATGATGATTTGTTTTATTCATCATCATTGAACGTTGGGATTAAGAGAAGAAATTTTCTATAGTATTGAAAATTATTATACATTTATATAATGTAGCATGATTATGTGTAAAGCCTCATTTTTTAATTATTATTTTTCATTACCCACCAACATGAATCCTTAAAGGCATTTAAAAATTAATTTAAAGAACTCCTAAGGAATTTATTTTTCTTCATTTACACAACTGAGGTATTTGAGTCCTGTAAACATGTGTTATGTGACTAGTACTTACAGTATGAGCATATATATAGTTAAATTTATTAACATTATAGATTATTGAATAAAAATTAATCATGTTTTTAATTTCAATTTACATGATTAGAAATGATTAATTATAAAATATTAGTAGAAGATTATTGAGGCATTCTATTTTCATATAATAATATTAAAATGCATTATTTACATTGTTTCTTTTATGAATAATGAGTTGGATGAATAATTTTGTGTTTAAGTTAAATATTTAATATACATTATCGAACATTTTAATTTATTATTATTGAAAATTAAATATTTTTTGAATGAAGTTCTATTGAAATGTTGTCGAGTTTATGTGATTGAGGAATATAAATTTATACATGTGGGTAAATTAGCATAATCTCATTTTCCTTATTTATTTTTATAATAAGAGAATTAAAATATTTAATTTTTTATTATTTGTTGTATTAAATAATTTTTTTATTCTATAGAAGAATTAAAAAAATATCTAGAAACTAGTTAAAAAGTGAAATATTTTCTATAAAGATTATTTCTTAGGATGAATGAAATATAATGGACCAAGCCTAGCACTAAATGATGATGAACAAATGGAAATAGAAAAAACGAGACAAAAAAGACATTATACATCATTAATTTAATTAATAGTGTGAAAATTAAAGGATTACAAGATGTGATTCCATGGAATAAAGAATATAAGTTTTTTGGGTGATTCCAAAATGTGTCACGATGTGTAACATATGGTCACACATTGAAACATCCATTGATGGAATAGAAAGTATTTCAGATCATGAATCATGTCATGAAAAACATAATCACCACACATTACATTGAATTAATCGAAAAAATGAAATGATATTTTCATGAAAACCCAAAAAATAATACATTCGACTTAAAAATGCTCCAGACAACATTTTATGACCCCTTGATGGCTTGAGATAAATTCTTGACAAATTTTATGGCCATTAATAGCACCCAGTGGTAGACTCATTCCTATAAATATATCACTATTATAGATTAAATTGAGAGAAGTCATTAGCTGTTGGGTTCTACCACTATATTGTTAATGGATTATATTTCTCTAGGTTTACCCTTTCCTTTTTTTCTATTAATTCCCAATGTAATAAATTCTATATTTTTATAATATTTATTCCACTGTTAAATATTTTATGAATCCAAAAAAAATCTAAAATCATATCTTTCTTATCTTTCTGTTAATATATATATATATATATTTACATCACAATGGAAAGGTAAAAATTGTGGTCTTGCCTTTTTCGGAGGTCTCTAGGTGTTCTTAATTATTTCAATTTTAATTTTAAAATTTATAATTTAATTTATATTGGATTATAGAGTATCTCACAACTAAAGTGGTCATCCACCATGGAATTATTTTAATATCTAATCATTTTCATTTATTCATTCATTTTCGTTCCCATATATCAGTTAAAATCATTATACAATGGCATTTCAAATACTTAAAGGGATGTAGTGGGCTATGGTGGAGTAGGGTCATTTGATAATTACACTATTGCTTAAGGTTTTATACTATTTTTCCATTGGGGGAAGTTGTATTTGGTTTGTAAAAAAGGTTTCCGACTCAAAATAAAATTACACACATAATAAATCAAAGGAAATAACTTCATTTATGATGTTTGGTAAATTGAATTATAAAATCAAATTTAAAAATCAATAAATTTTGATGGAGCACTTTTAACTAAATACTGAGTAGAGAAAACAATATTTCTATCCTATATTCAACTTTGATCTAAATTTTTGTTTTAATTATTAATTCCATTTTTTAAATTTCAATGATTCTAAAAACAAAAATTTATTTCATTCCTAAAATATTAAAAACAAAAATTTTTTTTGTTGAATTGAAAATTTAATATTGATTATTTATGATGCTCCTCTTATGGGGAGACTATGGTCTGCAACTCTCTTCTAATATTAAAAATAATATAGCTTTGGTACCACTCTAATGAATGTTCCTCAATACCATATGTTTTGATGATATATATGATGAAATAAAATTTTGGATACCCTATTATGAGTTTTGAATTATCATTAGAAACCCCCTTTAGATGGTTTCTTGTACTAGGAATTGATGATATTTTGAAAAAAAATGATATAGAAAATAATAAAAGAATATAATATTGGATTATTTTGGTACATTAATAAGATATATTTCTTAAACTATAGTAATAAATTAGTATTAGAGTACAAAATTATAATGTGTGGGGAGGAGAAGCAATGAAATTATATAAATTATTAAATTAATATAAATTAATTTTCATTTTAATGTGGCTTAAAATATCATTTTTTAATTCTAAGATGATTATAAGTCAAAATATTACAAAAAAATAATTTTTAGTCATGTTTTTGTGAGGTTTTGACCGTTATCAAATTTTTTTATCCTATATTAAATCATTTTATTATTTCCATGATATAAACTAGCCATGACTGTAAAAATAAATGAAAAACTGAAAAATTAGTTGAAACTTGATAATATTTTTAAATATATATATTTTAGAATTTCTATAATAAGACATTAATGGCTTTAAGATGATTTAATAAATTAGTATTTAATATGAGATTCCATTAAAGTCATTTTCAAGACTATTATCAGGGTTTAATTTTATATACGACTTTATTATAATGAAATTAAAATATAAAAAATTAAAATATCTAGAAATAATGTAATATTTTTTATGAAAATCATCAAACACACATCAAAACATTGTACATTCTTATAAATTTTTTTTATTCATTTTCAATTACATTAACAGTTAATGCATTAACATTACATAGGAGTTTTAGTTAATTATTAAAATAGAAAAAATAATTGAACATTATAAAAATATATTTAATCATTAAAAACCCATTTGGATTTAAAAACATAGTTTTTAATCCTTATGAAAAAAATGTAGGAGTTATTAAAATAAATGAGTTTGTTTTTTTATTAATATGTTACTTAAAATAAAATAAAATTCATTATTAAAATCAAATGAAACAAATTTTACATGTCATAAGATATTATAAGAGGATGGTTGAACTAAAATAATACTAATTAAATATAGAATGTGTTAGACTTATTTTTAAAGCCATGTCAGATTTTTTTTAATTTTAGTTGCACGATTTAGTCATACTATAGTGGAAAAATATATTATGGTAACCATTCATCATTACCAAAAGTAAATTTATAATATAAACCAAATTTTGAAATATTCATTCCACATTTTGAATGATATATTTCATGAAAGAGTTTCATTAGTTTTAATTCATTAATTTCAATATAATCATGAAATGCTAAATGGAAAATGTTTTTTACTAAAAATTATTATTTTTTCGTTGAGATAGATTTATATTTCTATAATTCCAACACAACTGGAAAAAACCTATTGAAATGGTTAAAAACTATGCTAATATTCCCTAATACCATGGCCTTAGGCTACGACCACGATTTTTTACAACTGTTGTCGCTATTGTCGTTGCAGGTGGTCCTAGCCTATTGTGGCAGTTATAACCATGGAAATAGCTCCCTATATACACAATTTTTAAAAATGATGCAATATTTCTTAAAAATGCCACTGTGGTAGTTGACATATGGCCATAGTTAAAACAATGTCTATAGGAAGGTAGTTCAACCGTTTTTACAATGTCCATAGCCTTGGTAAACGGTGGCAATAGACTAAATACAAAATGTCACCAGTAGGTTTTGATCCATGCACCTTTTCTCTACGAACCAGATTACTCACCTCTACACTAAGTAACATTACTGGTATATATATATATATTATATATATTTCAATATTAACTATGGTAGTATACTCAAAACCCTTGTACTCGGTCTCCCCGAAATGTTTTTGGGTGGAATGTTTTTTCCGCCATATCACGTGAAACCTATTGCCACGGTTTTGAAAAATCATGGCAATATGCCATTAAAAAAAGTGTCCTATAGACATTGTTATAAAACCATGGCTATAAGCCATAAAACTATGGCTATAGCCACTGCCTATTTCCTCATTTTGTAAAATGTGTCCATAGGCCACATTAATTGTCCTATTTCCACAGTATTAAAATCATGGGAATAAGCCACAAAAACAGTGTCTATAGCCACCTGTAGTAATGGTTTTAAAACCGTGGCTATAGGTCAATGGTAGTAGCTACATTTTCTAATTGCGTAAGTTAAAATTATAACATTGATTTTAAAACATTTTATTTATTATGTAATGTATAAATTTTTATAAATTCATTTAGAAATAATGATTATTTTTTGTTATTAATATTCAAATAAAATTCCAGTACAAAAAAATTTTATTAGAATAATCAAAAAAATTCATTCATGTACCATTATTAGATAACATAAAATGATGCAATTCTATAAGTGTTTAAACAATTACTATTGATTAATTTTTTTGTCCTATTCATTCCCTCTTATATAATTTCTTATTGATTACATGATAATAACTCGATAGTATATTTTGGCTGGGTATATAAAGCATCTAATAAATTATATTTATTTAAAGTGAAATATATCATAATATATTGGGGTGTTATATTGAAACCCTTATTTTTTGGGAATGTGATATCAAACCATGATGAACATTAGTGTACCCTTATCCAATATGACATAACCTTACTTATGGAAATGCGCTACCCTAATGCCACCTTGGGACCCTCCATTTAGCATCAAACTAGTTGTGGCATGGTCTTTCCGATATATGAACCACCATAGTGTAGTTCCATCCTCCATAATTTAACACTTCGACATCCAAAACAATTTCTGACATAGGTTTTGTGACATCAACCATATTCTACATCGTGGGTTACCAACTATTTTTTACATTAAGAAATTTTTTCATCAGGGGATATCATCGTTGATCGTCAAATCACCAAACATACCTTTCCATCCATTTCATATGTCAAAAAATTCTCCCCATGTGATTCTGACTCAAGAAATTTCAATATTAGTCCCAATTATTAAAATATTACCAAATCATTGAGAATATTTTAAAACACTCCCTAAAATGTGATGACCTTATAATTCTTAGGTCTTATAAAACTCCCCATCATGGAAATTATCATCTCTATGAAGACTGAGTTGACATCCAACCAAAAACCTAAATTAGCATGATCATATAACCACCACTATATCATCATTTCCCACTCCCAAATAAAAAATTCACACTTGAAGGGAAACTCTATATAAACCATCCTCAAACCCATTTTATTATGAACTAGAATATATGTTAAAAAAACAAATATCATTAAAGGATTTTTGAAATTATTCATTTATTTTAAATTCAATAGCTTTTATAATTAATGTTATCATAAAAGAGAAAATATTTTGATAATTAAAGATAAAATACAAGAGAATAACAAACTAAACTGATGATGTTATGTTTCTCGATTTCATTCATGGGTGGTTTCTAAGAGATTGAAACTTCTATATTTTATGGATCCACTAGTTCACCTTTTCTAGAAATATCATGGAAGTGGGAGATGAATTATTTTATCCAAAACTCAAATATATATATAACTCAAAATAATTTTTTTGTTCTTATAATGTGATCTATATTATCATCATGTTTTATTTTTTGTTACATTTAGTCAAAAAATAAATCATGATATCATTAGAAAATTACAATAATAAATGATTAAATGTACCTCATAAAGATGTAATTAATCAATTATGTTAAAATTGTTCATTCAGAAATGAGACCAATAATCAAAAAAATGAATTCATAATGAAAATAATTTCTAGTAGAATCTTTCTTCAAAATATCCCCATATCGAACCAAAATATCTTGATACCATGGACAAAAGTCGATCTTAGAAAATTTATTGGACCCATAAATTGATCAAATAGATCATAATTTTTTTGGATTATGATACCATTTCTCCACTGTAAAATAATTTGTATTATTATAATCAATAAAAATAGAAACATAACGAATCTCAGTATTTTACAATGAGAATTGGAGAAAAAAATTATGGTACATGGACATTTGAACTATTTATTTTCTTAATCATATGATTTGAAATTTAGTTACCTTAATTCATATATTTATCAGAATATCAGATAAATTTTAAAATGTATTTGACCACTATATTATATCAATAACAAATTTTCTTCCCTTTAATGTAAAAATACATAGAAAAGTTTATAGAATACATTAAGATATTTTTCTACGATGGATCAAAAATAAATTCTATTGATTAAATATATAATTTCTAAAGATATTATCCTTATCTAATAAATTATAGTAACAACCATCAGAACAAAGAAAAATGTTCTACCAGAATTTATATCCAAATATGAGGAGTGATATGTTACAAACATCGAACACCATGGAACACCATTCACCAAATCTTGATCCATCTTCTCATCATCAACTCCAATTGGGAGATGTTTTTAAATCCAACTATCTCCCCCCAAGAAACTAATTCTACAAAAAAGGGTTATTCCATTGGGATATTGGGATCCCCTCTTTATGAATTCTATTGATAACCGGGATTAACACACAAGGATATTATTTCAATTTAGAATAATATCCATCACAGAACAAATGTACATTAAAAAGAACATTGTGGTTTATTTTATTTAGAATAATATAAAACATTCTTCTAGAATAGTGAAATATCATCAACAAATACCTTAAATATATAACCCTTTATTAATCCAACATATAACATTTCTTATTATAATGGTGAATGGAAACCTTTGAAATTGGTGAGCTAAAATGCACAGTAAGGGTAAAAAAATATATATTTGTAAAAATATCAAGAATATAAATATAAAGAAAAAAAAAGAATGATATTATAAGGTTATACTATTCATATCAATGATCAAAAATGTAGAACCTGTAATAAATATTGGTAGTTATTGATACCTGAACCATAATATAATCATGGACATGAACTATTTGATCTTATTATATGAACAAGTAATAAATTTTTTGTAAACAAATAATTTTCCAATATCATTCCCTATAAGTCAAGAATCATATCCAAAAATATATTAGGGAACTTCATGGATACTGAACCAACTATTCAAGACATGCGACCCTCCCCAATCAATGTAATTTCAATGTATGGGACTAGGTTTTTACAAATTCCAATAGTGGGTATAGTTTCCCCATATTCCCATAGTGGATCAAGATTCCTCATAATCTCATTGTAGATCAGTATTCCACATATTTAAATATTGGATTAGAACACAGTTGTTTTCGATTATGGATCAGTTTTGAAATGTTTCCCATTTTGGATCAATCCATCCAACATGTCTCCAATCAATATCTCATGAGATATAAATCATTACCCAATGTTTTTGAGCAATATGTATGTCTCATCCCATCTCATAAGTGAATCATTGGAACATGTAATACATACTCATAATAAATCAAATTGTATCCTAAGAAATGAAATGGATGTCATGGACATATTCTGATATCTTAGCATTTTAAAAAAATTGGTTTCATAATTATTTCATCATAGAATTACCCTTGAAAATAAGCATGTTTCATAAACTTTTCACATGGTATAAATTTTTCAAGATGACCAATTTTAATATAATTATATCCATAATATTATTATTAATTTATACGAAAAATATGATCGGTTTTTGGTCATATCACTAATAAATCAAAACTATAATCAAATATTTAATATTATTTGTTGAATTGTTTTGAATGATAACAAAGAACATCAATTTTTTAAAACGAATAGAATTTTTGATATCCATTTTATTAAGACCACTTTGAAAACACATCCTAAAATAGCATTTAAAATATTTAAGGATGAAAATATATTTTCCTATTTTAAGATGATAATTTAAACTTAAGGAATTATGTAAACCAATCAATTAAAAATAGCTTTCAATAAAATATAACGTAACCTATATACATATTGAAAATCATTTCCTATAAAGATATAAAAACATAATTTTTTTAAATCATAGTTTCCTTAATATTATGTGAATGCTTATAATAAATATTGATAAAATAAAACAACTATTGAACATACATTTTTTAAAAATACTTTTTAGAAAAAAATATTTTCAAAATAATACATATTTTCAACAAAAGATATAGATACTGTCAAATTTTCTAATAAAAAAACAATTTCATCATTATATTAAGAAAAAAATAAAAAAATTACTAATACATGAAGATATAAATAATTATTATAGGATAATATAATTAATTATTTTTCTTTAAATATGGATCATATTATTTAAAAATGGAGGAATAATCATAATCAATCCTGATAAACAATGTGATTATTCCAATAAATTATTACCACTTTTGTAACAATCAATAAGAATCCCCATAGGAGAAGGAAAAAATAAAGATTATAATATAATTAAATGAAACAAATTCATCATATAACTTGTCAATAGCAATAAACACACCACATTGAAAAATATAGTTGAATAACAAACCTTCTATCTCAGAGAAGGGAAATTGATACGAAAATAATTTACAGATTTTGTATCTTTATATGCATAATTCCCATTTCTGGAATCTTATAATGTTGATATTTAAATACAAATAAATTTAGTTTTAATTATCAACGAATACATTAATAGGTTGTATATATACCACATAAAATAAATTACTCATGAAGGTGTCATGTATCTCACAACCAATAAAAAATGAATGATAAAACCCTTACCTTGAGTCATTAATCTCTCTATAAATTTTAATAAATCATATATAATTAATATATGATTATAATGAATATTCCACAGAATCATATTCTTATATATAATACCAATTATGATTTATGAATTACTCTATATTACCCTCTTTGTAATATTTTCATGTAAATGTTATGTTTTAGGTAGTATCTGCATTGATTTTCATATATGTATTTGACATGATATTATTGATACTCTTACATAGATAAAAATTTAATTATATAAATAATTTAATAAATGATATACATATAATATATATTTATTATATTAATATTAATATTAATATATAAAAGATAGAGTTATGAAATGAGAGTAACTATTCATTGAGATGGAATAATATTGTTCTAGTTGAATTACAATATCATATATATTATATATGTCGAAGAGGCCCATCCATAGTAAATTACATGTAAATTGTGACTAAATAACATCAAATTCAAGGGGAGGTAATACACACATCCATAAATGGTGTTATCATAATTAAAAAAATAGAAAACATGAAGGTATGATATATTTAATAATTACATAATCACAAAGATATAATAAATATAATATATACCATATTGGAAAATGTTTTCAAGTATAATGACTCACCATGAGAGATGGTAATGGAAAAACAAACAACATCATTTCGTGAGGTGGTAGATCACCACAAACAAGTGTGGTAAGTATGTTACCCATTTTATTGAACTGTCTATATTTTTTAGAGGAGAAAATAACATAAATTATTTTATGTATATTTATGATACTAAGGTTATTTTATAATCATATAATTATAAGATTTTAGGTGGTTGGAAATCAAATAAAACATAAATTCACATTGAGGAATGTTACATTTTTTAAGGTAACTCTTTTTGGTATTTCACAAATGGTCTCCCTTGGGTTGATATATGTCCAAGGTTAGGAATATAGGATGATATTAGGGTTTTTTATAGACTATATTTGAATAGTTTTTTATGATACACATATCTTGAGGGGTGTAATTAAATAGAATAGTGAATACCTTTTTATAATGTTGGTTGAGTGGAACTCTTTGAATACCAAAATATTAACATTATTGAGAGGTATCCCATATATAATGTGAATAAAAAATGGAAAAATAATTTATTAAATAGAAATTATGGTACATCCAAATCCCTAAAATAAAAAAATAATTCAATTTTTATAATTTTATTCCTCATTCTTTAGGTTTCCTTATATATTTCATTTTTGGTTTTCATTTCTGTAACTAGTTTTCCATCAAAATTAATTTCACCATTAACGCTGAGTTAAGGTCATATTTATTCTAAAAAACAGTCTCAATGAACAATAAATATGACATATAATTTACAAACATAAAATACCTTGTTTTTTTTGAAATTTGCATTAAATCTATCACATTTAATGCGCAAAACACTAAATTTATACGGACTATAAAAACAATAATTTTACTATCTATGGGCTAATATGATAATTATAAAAGGTCAATTGGTCTATGAACGGATTATATATGGAATTTATTAACACTAAAAAGTCACATGTAATAATATTTTATTATTATTAATTTTAAATCATGAAATAAAAAATAATTTAATATTAAATACCACTAATTTCACTTTTTTCTTTATTAAATAATTTTAAATTTATAAAATAAAAAATATTACTTAATAAAAATATAATAATTAAAATTTTATGTAAAGTGATATATTAATCTAGAAAAAAATGTTACATATTAATTTATTAAATTTGAATTACTTTTAATTTATTTAGAATTATTTATTTTATTTAATTAATATCTACAAATCAATATATCATTGTGTTTTTGCCTTTAATGTAACTATTCCATCCATAATAATTAATAATAAATTAACATGAGAAATCTCCTATTTAAATTTAAAAATAATGATTAAAATCGAAACTATGTATCCTATTCTATACTCTAATGATCTATAAATGTTAAAGGAAAAGAAGGTACCTTTTACTGTCTTTTTCTTACAATACATATTATATGGGTCACTTTTATGAAAATTTGTCCAACTAACTACTAACATTAGATCAAAGTGGGAATATAGTCTAACTATTAGCATCCAATTTCATTTAGAATCGTTTCTATGTCGTTATGTCCATTATATTTACTATATAATCCATTATTAATTATAATTTTACCATATTCGTTATAAAAAATTAAAATTTCATTCACTAATTTTTTTCAAAAACATATTTGTTCATATTAGACTAGATAGTTTACAGTAATTATTACCATTTATTCCCATTTTTCCAAACTCAATTCATATAAGTGGATCACATTAATTTAAAACTAATACGGTAGAGGTAGGAGGAAGGTGGGTTTTTAATGTCAAATGTTCAAATGTTAGGTAAGTAGTTTATCTAAATTATATTTACAATTTATTTCTATGACATAAATTGTATTAAATTATATATAAATTATAATTATTAATTTATATAAAAATTTAAATATAATAAATAATTAAGAGATCTTTAATCAAAAAGTTAGTTTTTAACTAAAATGCTATATTTATTACTATTCATTAAAAATGAATATTCTCATAAAAATTCCCAAAATTTACACTATGATAAGTTTTTGGCTCTTAAATAAAAAATAATTATTATTTAAAAAAAATATATTTTTTAAAAGTCTCACAATTTAGTTTAAAGATAGGTGTTCCACTAAAAGAAAGTAAAACCTGATCTTGTATGTATCCATAACAAACATAGTTTTGTGTTTATCCCAATATTATCATGGTGTATCATATAAATAATTATTAACTTATTATAGATTAAAAACAATGAATAAAATGAAATATTCATATAACACAACCAATTTTTAATGTTGTGTGAAATTAAAAACACCAAAATTTTAAATTGATTCGAAAACAATTTACCAAATATAAGAGTATTACGTTCTACACACACTAAAATAAAAAATTTTCTATAAATTATTCTATGTTTTAAAATGTTTAATACTTTAAACTTCCATTATCAAAAAACTACATTGTAAATATTACTATTAAAACATCCTAAAAAATTCCATGTTAGAATTATAATGGTTACCAATGTAAATCATAACTAGGATTCCTCATAGGAAAACATTAGTTGAAAGTTAAAACATGGAAATTGAAGATAAATATTATAATCATGATTATAATATAGTGGTAGTGAAAAATGTAATGGAAAATTAACAATCACAAAGCCGTAAATTTGTGATGATCTAAGGGGCCATTTAATTCATTAGAAAAATTATTACTCAGATGTCATTTCTGGTTTCAATTTCTCGTATTTATAATATAAAAATTTAATTATATGATATTATTACTTTATTTAGCCCAATATTATCCTTTTCTGGCCTTATCAATTTACACATCATCACATATTCAAGGACATTAACGTGATTTTTTAATAATTCTGCATTAGTAGATCATGATGTTCATAAATAGAATTATTGGTCATTCCACATAATAATATAATTAAAAATGGTTTGGGAATGTAAATAATTATGTATAAATACTCATATGGTGAGATAATAAACTAATCTATTAAAAAGTATCTGTAGTTTATCTTAAACCATTCAAAAAATGTTCATCCTTATAACCCATATGATATATGAAAATCCAAAACATTCTATTGAATTTCACTAAATCATACAAACATTGATCCCTCACATATCATATGATATCTCACTATTGTCACATTTCAAACATGTGAATACCTTTATCATGTTTTTTCATGAAACATAATAATAAACTGAATTTCCAAAATTACATTCGGAAAACATGTTTTCTTCAATGTTCCAATAATTATTTGATATATTCCATTAATCCAAGTATATGTAGAACTATTCTCTACTAATATAAACCAATTTCTCAAAAAATCATTAATATGATCAAAGGAAATTGATATTATTCAATTAACATTATCCAAACCAATTATCTATTCATCAAATCTAAACACAATTTTATCTATACTATGATCACAATATGGTTTACCTTCCCATAATCAAAATATAAAAATATATTAAATAATTTTTCTACCACTCCATAACCATCTGAAATAATAATTTTCAATCCTTAATGAATAATATATACTAAAATGAATTCTATATTATATAATTCACATAACATAATGATTAAATTCAATAACTGTTAATAAATTATTCATGAAAATTTATTCTCAAACCATTACTCAATATTCATCATCTTATTTAATAATTCCCATTTCTCAAAATATAAAATTTGAATTATGTATTAAGGATAATCAACCTTAATATAATCATGATTTAAATGTTTAATGTATGAAATAGTTTTATATCATCCCATGACATTCATATGTCATTCGACTCTAATTATCTTATGTAGTATAAGTGATACTAACACCATATTATTTATTATCATCAAGAGATTTTCATAGAGGTAAAAATTATTCATATTTCCCACACATTTCACATTTGAAATATGAATTTTAACCAAGATAGATCTTATTCCCACTATTGACTAAAACTATAAATATTACCATGATATGTATTTATCATAATGGAAAACCATAAAATGCTAATAAAATACTTATATAATGTAGAAATCTTGGATCCTACTTCATTAATCTTTGACACCATAGGTTTATCATAGGTTATTAATAGTGATATTCTAATTAAATCCTTCTATATTTATCATAACAAGGTTACTCATTTCTAAGCTATATCACAAAGTAGTTTTAGATCAGATGTACTGTAAGGCCCATTGAAATCTACAAGGATATGCTTGAGATAGTCCTAACTCACCTTTTCCGATTTTTACCCCTAGATACATATTTCATATAGCTATATACACTTGTAATAATCTTATAAGCATGTAATTCTATGTAACAACTCACCGTAACCTACACCAATATTCCAAGAAATTTTTTAATATGATAACTCATCCATAGAATAATTCATAAAGACATCTCTAGGAATATCATTGGATATATTCTTAGGTGCCTGAGTAAATTTTATTCAAACAAGTTTCCATTGGAAAATAAAAATTTCCTTTAATACAAACTATAGAGACCCAAGAATTACATAATTTAATATTACATCAATTTTAAAAAATATACATCACATTATAATATTACATGTTCAATGATCAAAATAGTTTAGTGTGTTTTAAATATTGGAACACATTATTATCATTTGGTGTAAGATCATAAAAATTTCCCTAAAAGACATTCCTTCATAATACTTTTACTTAAAAACCATCCTCATAACATGCGGAAAGATAACATAATAAAGGGGTGACATTGAATACCCAAAAAGGGTAAAACAAAATATGTACTAGTTTCAAGAATATAATCGTATGAGAATATGAAAATAAAATTTGAAGAACATACCATGCATATAAAATATCAAAAACCATAGTCATGGGAATAAATATTCGAATTTAAAAAGACATTTAAAATAAGAATATCATGATCATGAAACATGTGATCATATCATGTGTAGAATATATATAATTACTGTAAACAAATAAATTTGTAATGTCATTCCCTATAATATAATGATCATTTACAAAAATAGATAAGGTCGCTTAATGGGGACTACACCAACTGGGTGGGACACACCACCATCCCCAGTAATAATCATTTCCTTATAATGAATCAATATTCCCATTCTTCTAATAGGGGATCTTGTTTCCCCATCTTCCCATAGTAGTTTCAGTTTCTCCATATTCTCATGTTGAATTGGGATTCCCCATCATCCCTTAGTGGATTAGGTTTCCTCATCTCTGCCTGGGGATCAAGACACAAGTATTTTCATTTATGGGTTCAGATACACAGATTTACCATTTTGGATCAAATCTATTAACATGTATCTCACAATTTTTAATGATAAATAAATCTATAACCACGTCTTTTGAGGGAGATATATGTCTCATCCATTTCAAAATGAAATCATACATACATATGCCCCAAATTAAAGAACAATAATATCGTAACACATGTTATTAAATGGGTATCATTAACCTATAATCATATGGGAAAAAATAAAACTACATTGGTTTCATAATCAATTCATCAAAATATAACCTGTTAATAGAAACAGATTTCATTATGATTTAACAGGGTATAACCCATTGAATAGTATTGAGTTTCAAAATCATTAAGAAATAAAAAAATATAAAATTATGATAAATGATATCAATTATTTCTGTGTACTATAATAATATTAAAGCATATAAATAATATATGAATTTGTTTTACACGGTGAAGGATTTTCAAATATCGCATGAAACCTCACTTTTTAAGACATTTGACCATTTTAAAATGATTTTCATTGTTATTACCATGAAAAAATATAAAGGAAAAATTACAAAATTTTATTAGGAAAATATATTTTCTACATTGAAAATGATTTTTAATACATATATCATTTTAAAAAATATTTTTGATTAAAATATATTTTAAAACGTATAAGCGAATCGTAGTAACATCTTGAAAACCAATTTCCCTGAAAATATACTAAATATTCCTAAAAATACTTTTGAAAACTATTTTCATTGAAAATAAATTTAAAACATTTAGTCCAATATTCAAAACATTTATATTATATTTTAAATACAACACATTTTGGATGAACCATTGTTCAAAACATGGTTTTGAAAGAATAATTATTTTATATGGAAGTGACAGAGAAAGTCAGATTTCTATAAAAACATTATTAATTATCGTAAGTGCCAGAGATTGGGAAAATTTTAACAATAAATGTACATATAAATAATAGGAAAAGGATAACAACATTTCATAGTTTTATGGTTATATGGATCATAATGATTCATTAGTGGAAGCCTAATCATAATTTTTTTGAAATATGATGAAACTGTAGAAATAAACTATTAACACATTGGAAATATTAAATGATGATATAAATAGGATAATAAAATACATTAATCTTTTAAAACCATTAAAATAATATAATTCATGATATTAAAAATAATTTGAGGTAAATACACATCATATAAAAATATATCATCATAAAATTAAGTCTACCTAAAATAAGTCAAATTAAGTCAAAAAAATTTCACTGATTTGCAAAATTTAGAAAAATAAACTCCTTGAGTGAGATTTAACCAAATTAATATTATAAAACCCATAAATGTAGTTTTAATTGATATAAAAAATTTTTCATGGTTTTTATGTACGCCACATAAATGAAATGAGCTGTTAACAATGAATATATATCACTTATAATTAAAATATATATGAGAAAACAATTATCTTCACTGTTTAATTTTTTTGTAGACATTCAAAACTCATTTATAGTAAATATATGAATATTATAAATCAATTATAATTTTCTATTCTTATATATAGTACCATATATTATTTTATTATGACTTTATACTACCCGTTTTTTTAACAATTTCATGGTAACGTTACGTTTTGGGTAATATTTACATGGTATTTTATATATGTTTTAACTTCTTATTCAATATAATCTTAATTATCTGAATTTATATTTATTCAAATAATTTGAAACATGATTAAAATATCATTTATATTTACTATATAATTATAAGTCCCCAGACATAAACATTACCCAATCTTTAGTTAAAGTGATAATTATAATTTAATTCACTTCAAGGATATTTTTAGGTTTATAGATATAGTGAATTAGGCCATAATATATACAGAACAACTTGATTATTACCAAATATAAAATTCCACTCTAAACAATATTTTTCACAAAAATGAAACTCTTTAAATTAAATAAAAATACATTTCTTGATAAAATTAATCTTCAATTCATTATTTCTTTTACTATTCCTTATACCCATTCAAAAATATTCAAAAAACATCAAATGCACATAAAAATATTATTGAAGAGTATAAAATATGGAATAAATCTGTTAGTCCCTAAATATTTAACAACCATGAATGTATTTTCACAAAATCATAAATTTCCCCTAAAAAACATAAACTACCTAGCTTATATCATATAATCATTGGACTCTTAAAAAACATCATTGAAATCATAAAAAATAACTGTAACCTGTAGATTTCATAACACACATACATAGTAGATTTCAAAAATATATAGGGAGTAACCCTAAAGGTTATGTTTGGAATACACATCCATGTGTATTCCCTAAATATCTTAAAGAATTATTAATGTTTACCTATGACACAATCCCCAATGAATTTGAGTGCTATAACGGGCTGACCCGCCCTCTATTTGTCAGGGAACCACCCATATACATAAGAAATACCTAATAACAATAACATAACAATGACACATGAACAAGAATAACAGAAAAATAACATTTCCACATTGTATTAGTAAGACATCATTTCATGATATTTATACTATCAATAAATTCTCAAAACCATTTTCAAAACCAACATACCAAAAAAATTATGGTATTTAAATTTTTTTAAACCATTATGGATTGTATAGGAATCCACATATCAAATAATTCATACTGTGGCGGAATGGTCATTGTCACCATATACATTAAAAACAAAAATTCATTTTTTCATTTATTAAAATTCTTCGAAGATAGATATTCCCTTTGAAAGCCATTTAATTAAATTAAAGGAAAATGGGTATAATTTTAAACCATATAAAAGAAGGACATGTTTAATTCAAAATATGCCTCAATAAAAGGATATTGTGTTGAATTCATTTACAAAGATCAAGTCATTACATTAAGGATAAATAAATTACATAAATATGTCTAAATTTTTTTTAATATGTTCAATATAAGTGGATGTTCAGTGTAAAAAAAATAAGTGGCCCTTCACACATATTCTTGGAAAAACAAAACCAATCACAAGGATTTTTAACCAAATGAATGATGATTTAGATTATATTTCACTCAAAAAGTTCTTATATATTACATATGAATTTATAAATGGGGTGATTATGTGTCGAAACTATATATAAACACAACATAATGTGGAAATTAAAACATAAATAAATAAAGAGTGATTCCACACAATGTCTAGGCATAATATAATCTAAAAATTATGCGTAAAATCTAATGATTGGAAATTGAGTTTTGAAATTCCCTTACATAATATTCAACTAGTCTCGTACAATTATTATGTTCTTGAATAATAAAAATAGGTTAATTTATATGTAATTTGAACCTTTTATTGTTTATTATTCATTTTATTTATATTATTACCATGTTATAAAAATTAAATAATTATTTAAGTTCATATTCATCACTTTTTCGATATTCGTTAGTTGAGTCGATAATGAATTTGTTTGATGTAAATTATCCATGTTACCAAAATTCCATCATATAGAAAATATTATTCATGATTTAAATGTCATAAATATCTATAAAATATGTATTTATAATAGTCCATAACATTTGACGATAAGAAATGAAATGAACTATTAATGGAGATGGTAGGTCGTACAAACGCATGAACCCCACTTTCATTTATTTTTAATATTAAAAGAATGGAAAATAAATTTTAAATGTGTATGTTATAATTCATGTATAATATCTATGTTATATATGTTATATTTTTTAATTAATTGAATCCTATATTTTTCCATGTATGGTCTTAACGGGTCCTATCACATTGAGGGGGGGGGGGTAGTATGCACTTCCTTATATGAAATTAGCATATTTACACATTATAGATATTCATTAAGGTATTATGTAAATAAAAAAACAGAATCATATAAGAAATATAAATATAAAATATATCAAATTTAAATATAGTTCCATAATAATTTCTACCATGACATGTGGTATGGAAAATTGATCAATCACTATTTCGTGAGACAATAGTTCGTCGTACAAAGAAATATTATGATAATATCCATTAGATGAAGGTGTGTGTAATTGTAGATTGATTCATTCTCATAAAAAACTATTATATTTAGGTTACTAGTGTGGTATATTTAATCATAGAATAATAATATCATAGGGTGTGAATAATGATAAATATTGTAATGGATCTTTTGAGAAGACAAAACCTCTAAAACCGGTAACTCATTTTTGTTTGAGCCAAGCATATTTCTTGAATATACTTATTCCCATGATAATGATCGTGGGAGGAAGGGAGGGATTTTTGAAGCTTATTGGTGCCGAATTTGGACGATATAAGGGGATTGAGAAGTGTTAGTATGCGATTAGTGTTTAAGGCCTTTTATAAGTGGGAGGATTTGTATGTTAGGAAAGCCTAAAAATAATAATTTATTAAAAATTGGTGTTCAATTTCTAATTGTCCAAAACCCATTAATTTAAAATATTTGATGATTTTTGCTTGTATACTAATTATTTAATTTAAATTATACATGTTTTTAATAGTTTTTAACTCTTATATTTTTTGTTTAACCTTATTTTACAATTTTTAATTATGCGATGATATTTTATTATTTACAATTTTTGGGATATAATTAATTAAAATAACATGTCAAAAGACCCAAAAAAGTAAAAGTTATAAAATATTTTGATGTATCAACACCAATTGGCCAAATGTTTTATTTTACTTGAACTTTAAAACATTTAATAAACAATTATATATTTTATGTTATGGATTATATCAATTTTGAAACTATTCATACATGTCCTTTTAAAACATTCATACCAACATGATTGTTTCAATAAATATGTATTAAATCATTACTAACATCTTATAGTCTCTTGAAAAAAAATTATGACATTGGTTATGTCCTATAATTTTTATTTTAATAATAATAATATAATTTATTTGATATTTATCTTAATAAAATATCTACTATATAACTGTTCTGTCAATATTTAAGGCAATTATATAATATATAAAAATTAAAAAAAATTTACATTCTTTAGATATGTTAATTATCTATTTGGAGACTATTTATGTTTGATGTTTCATCAATTTTGTCTCTACATTAAAATTATTATACTTATAAGTGATAAGAGAGTGACATTTTGTCACTTTATTTTGATTTAATAATCATTAAATCACATTCATGGAAATATAAACATTGAATGATTAAATTTGTACCCTTATATGACATGTGTAAACATTTATTCTTCTAATAGTATTTTGAAAGGTGTTAGGATAGATTTATATTATTATAATAATATTTTTCACCCTTATTTACCATATTTATCTTTTAACCATGGTAAATAAAAATAAAAACTGAAGTTACTATTAATATTGTAAAAAAGGTAAAAGGAATCTATTTACAAAATTTTGAACCTTTTATTTCATATATGGAATCCAATTTTTAAATTCAAAACGTAGAATTTAAAAAAATAATTTTAAAATTAATTTATATTACCTAAAAAAGAGCATTTTTAAGAAGTAAAAACTATCAAAATATTGACATGTTTTTTAGTTAAATTTAAATGTTAAATTATATTCAATGACCAAAATAGGAATGAATGATAAAAATAATATGATTTCACATTAAATATAATTAAAAAGATAAAATAACTATATAAATAAATTAGATGAAAATTCTGTTTTAAATTAAAATGCAGTATCATTTAGTATTTATTAAATTTTTTGTTTCATAAAAAAATAACAATATTTCAACCTAGGTAAATAATTATGCCACTATTTAGAAGAATAAGTTTATTTTGTCTTATATAACATATGAAAGTGATAAAAACTATATTTAAAAGGGTTTCACCTTCAAAAGGTGGTAAAACTACATTTAATCAATTTGAGAGTATTTTATGCATAAAATTAGATTTGTTCTAATTTTAATCCTCAAAAATTTATTAGATAAATGTAAACAATTTTAAAAATATTAAAAATATAAATATAGTCATTTTTTTATGCCAACGAATAAAATGTCTAGGCATTATCTACGTATTAAAATAATAATAATAATATGGTATTCTTTTTTTGTATCGCTCAACGTTGTGAGCAATGTAAAATTATGGGGAAACATGTTTTTGTGTGTCCGATACACTATCGAAATTTTTTTCCATATTAATGTAAAATAAATAAATTATTTATAAATTTTAATTTATTTGAAAATATATTATTCTATAAATTACTAGGTTGCTACACCATTCCCCCCATAGAGAAATTACATCCTCACAATTTAAAAATATGTCTTGGTTACATCATTAAATATCACAAATTAAGAAAATGCATAATAAAATGACCACTTTAAAGAAATAAAGATAATTAAAACGATCACGTAAGATAACACATACCAGGGCACTATGTAAGAAAACATGGAGATGGAAGAAACCTAGGTGTCATGTTCTGATGGAGAGCCTTAGAAAACACAATCAGTATAATATCAACAATCAGGAAACCATAAACATGAAATGTGTTAAATGGTATTTGATTTCACATTAGTAAAAGTAAACAAAGTTTTTTTTTCAGAATATTTTTCATAAATTTTAGGAATTTATTTATTTTCATGACTAAGAACATAATGAATCATTATAACTTTTCATATAGAGTTTAATCATTTAATAAGTATATATCAAAAACACATATTTCCTCTAAATGATTATTATTCAAGATGACTCATTCACAACTAATATTCAGAAATCAAATTCAAGAGAATCTTGTAACCCATAAAATATGAACAATATATTTTTCTAATCAATAGATATTATCCTAAAACTAAAATGGTTAGTACAAGATTATATAATCACAAAAAAATAATCATTTACAAAAAAACTACATTTAATCTCCAGAATTCAATAAATAATACAACAGTTCAACAATATACATTAAATAAACAATTGTCTTTAAAAATATTTAAAATAATGCAAACTAATATTGAGGCAAAAACAATTAAGAGGATTTTATCACACAGTCTTCCATGGTGAATATTAACATTTAACTCTAAATAAAATCACATACTCATAAATCCTCATACATAAATATAACTGACATAATCACATGTTGTCTATGATAGGTAATCATTTTTAGAAATAACCAAAATAACTATTTGTCAACAAAAAAATATATATTCACTCAAAAAAATTTAACCATTACTCCTAAAATAAAATCCCATTGTATTCTATTTTACTTAGGTATATATGGTTCCTCATGTAGTGAACATCTTCCAAAATAACATTTTTCACATAATCACCAAATCATTTTCCTATAATAAGGATATCAATTGGATAAAACATAAGATACAAATATGAACTTATTCATTATCCATAAACTGATTTATCTTATATTAATGATTCATACTAATAGGATACGTCACATATGACTGTGGTGGGAGATGTGCCCTTGTCTCCCATCGGTTGTGGGTTTGATTCCCAAAACCTTTCCGAATGTGATAGGTTTTCACCCATATTACGGGCTGTCTATTTTATTAAACCCAAAAATAACCCTCGCATGTTTTAACCTAAATGTGTTTCTTATAACTATCATTTTCATCCCAACTCATATTTACCCCAACATATTTATTCATGAAGTCATATATACATTTAAATTTTATTATTTCACCTCCAAATGATAAAAATCTATTCCAAATAGAATGAATATCATACTATGAAGATGGTGTCCACCTGGTTTCATTATTATTTTATTCACATATATAGAAGGTCCAAGAATTGAAACATTGATTTAGAGATTATTTAAAATCATTTTCTTCATTTATCCAATTACACCTTTTACTACATGGGTTGTATGGGTGTTCACACAAAAATAGTTTGAAAAAATAATCATGTATGACATATAATTTCAAAAAAAACCTGATAAAACTTGATTTTTATAAAATAAACAGACAATTTTGAGTTTAAACATTCAATCAATGGTCCTTTTAAAATAATATATATGTGTGGTAAAATACTATATTTTTAATGAATATATAAATAAGTTGTACAATGGTCTCCTTCTTTAACACCTTTATCAAAATCATTTTACTCTTCAAAATCATCTGATAAGGTTAAATGATTGAAAATTCTTTCATTATATTTACCTTTCATGAAAAAATGAGAATATTGAGAAAATAGGATTTGAACAAATACAACCCACGATCTGCGATCGTATTGAGGTATAGTGGAGGTGTATGATACCTCAAAAAATTTCTTTCATGTTAGTTTTATGATAGAAAATGTTTTTGAATAATCCACACTTGAACTTGCAATAATTATTGCAAGAAAGTCATCTAAAAAATATAAGAATGATTTTTGAGATCAACCTCCTTCCATTTGAAACTGAAATTCCATGATTTGAAAAAGTTATATAACAAGTAATTAACAAAAATAACAGAAATAAAATTATTCTACGTGTTTAACCAAAAATCATAATATCTAATGTTGTCTAATCAATTCCTCTAATACAAACTATAATGTCCCAGCCATAAATGTTAAATAATTAAGAGTTATGTTGATAAGTTGATTTTATTTACCTTCAAGGATATTTTTAGTTTTGTGGATTTTGTGAATTATGCAATAACTTTTACATAACAACATAATTATTACAAAGTAGATACATAAACTATAAGCCATAATTTTCATGATAATAAAACTCCTTAAATAATACAAGATTTATTTTCTTGATAAACATATTCATGAATTAATCATTTATCTCATGCTCCGTTATACCCTATGAAAAAATTAAAAAAAGTGTGATGCGAAACAAATTCTCAGTTGAGAATATAAAATAAGGAATAAAACAATTATCCCATGAATTTTTAAAACCCATGAAAACATTTTCAAAAATTCATACATTTCAGAAATAAAACACAAAATATATTTATTTCCACATTTAATCATAATATTCATAAACAACATCATAGAAATAAAAAAATACATCTATCTTGTGTAATTCACAACATACATTCATTTTAGCTTTAACTGATACATAGTGAATAAACTTCATGGTTATGTTTGGAAAACCCATCATAGTATATTCACTAAAAATACTAAGAGAAACCATAACGTTTACCTCAAACAAGTTACCAAATTTATTAGAGAGAAATCACGGGCTCATCCACAATCTGTTTATCACAAAACCACCCGTATACGTTAGAAATCCTTATGAACTATAACAATATCATAACTCATGATCACACATAAAATTAAAAAAAAGAATTTCCACATTGCAATATCAAGATATCAATTCATGATATTGATATAATCAATCCATTTTCAAAACCATATTCATAACCAAAATCAATAAAAATAATATGGTATTTATTTTCTTTTTAAAAATCTTATGGCATGTTGAGGAATAAAAATATAAAATAATACTCACAATGGTAGAAAGGTCATTTTCACCACATACATTAAAAAGATATAATACTTTTGTAGTTTAGTAAAACACTTTTGTATATAAGGATTAATATTTAAACAAATTGAATTAAATTATAATAATTAGGGTATATTTATAAACATAATAAAATAAGATCATATATAAACCAAAATATGAATCAATGAAAGGAGATTGGCCTGAATTCACTTACAAAGATCATGTTATTAGATTAAGGACAAATAAATAAAATTAATAAATGTGGAAAATAGAAATTCATTGAATATATGTGGATACTTAGTGTAAAACAACAATAGGTTATCCACACATATTCATGAAAAAACAAAACCAATGACACATATATTTAACTCAAAGAATGTTGATCGAGTTAAGATTTTCCTTACAATGTTCTTATATATGATGTAAAAAATTATCAATGGTGTGATTATATTTAGAAGTAGTATATACACAAAAAGGGAAGTATAAATTAATTAATAAATAAACAAACATTTAATCGACACATAATCTTGGAATAATATATTCAATGGTGTATGTGTAAAACCCAATGAATGGAGATTAAGTTTAGATATTCTCTTACCTCGAATCTGACTTGTATCTTACAATTATTATGTTCATGAAAATTAAACATTGGTTAATTTCTACTTACATGAGAACAATTTTCATTTTTAGTTTTCCTTTTATTTCACTTATTACCTTGCAATAAAAATTACTTAATTATTTAAGTTTATATTTTTCGTTTTGATGATATTTGGTACTTGAGTCGAAAATGATCATGTTTGATGTTAGTTTCCCATGTGGCCCAAATTCCATCAACTAAATAATTTTATTCATGATATAAATATCATATATATAAATTATATATTTATTTATAATAGTCCCTAACATTTGGATATAATAAATTAAATGCACCGCTCATGGAGACAGTATGTCATACGTATGCATTAACACTACTTTCATTTCATAATCATATTAACAGAATGAAAAATAAATGATAAGTAAATTTTTTTTCAATTAAATAATAATAACAATTTTTTATACTTTACATATGTTCCTTAATGTCATCTTTTATACATTCTATGTATGGCATAAAAAAGCCATATCACATTCCAGGGGTGATAGTATGTTGTTCCTCAAATGATATAATCAAATTTACACATTATGGAAAGAATTAAGTTATTGTGTAAATAAATAATATAGAATCATAGTAATAATATAAATATAGTATATATAATATAATAATATAGTTCCATCATAATTTCTACCATGTGATATGGTATGATAATATTGAACAATCATCATTTCGCGAGATAGTTGTTCACCGTACACAGAAATAGTATGTTCATATCCATTAGATGGAGGTGTGTATAATTTTAGTTTAAATAAATATCAGAAAAAAATCATAGTATATTAAGGATACTGTTTTTGTTATTTATTCATTTAATAAGAAGATAATATGGATTGATGATGGAAAATAATGTAATGGATCATTAGAGAATTTTATACCTCTAAAATGATTAACTTCTTAAGATTAAAGCCAAAAGGCATTAATGAATTGCCATATTCCCATGTTATGTTTTATAGGAGTAAGGAAGTGATTTTGGGAGATTAGTATAACATAATATGGATGATCCATGAGTCTTGAATGTTGTGAGTAAGTGGATAGAGTTGGTGACCATTTATAAGAGGGAGAAGAGGCACTTTAGGAATGTTTATAAATATTATATTATTATATGGTGATTTTCAGTTTAAAATGTATCCAAAACAATTTATTTAAAATATTATATGATGTTGGGTTTTATACCCAACATATAATAAAATATATACATCTATTGAATATTTTTAACCCTTATATTTTTTAACCATTATTTTACTCTTTTCAATCTTATCATTTTATTTTATTATTTATATATTGTGGGTTAATTTAATTACCATAAAATTTCAAAAGGACAAAAAGGGATATTAATGACATATTTGGACTTATCATAAACAATTTTATGAATATTATATTTTTTGTTAATTTTAAAACATTTAATAAACTATTTTATATTTTAAGTAATAATTTATGTCAATTTTGACAATATTCATACTCAGAATTTAAAAAAATAAATAAAAACTTGATTACATCAAAAAAATAAATTAAATCAATCCTATAATGTCATTTTAATTAATAAAATTCTTATATGACTTAAATTATTTCATATAATATTTATTTTAATATTTAAAATATCAATTATTTGATATTTCTCTTAATAAAATAATTATAATATCACGGTTTTGTCAATATTTATGGTAATGATTTCATCTCTAAAAATTAAAAATAAATTCTCATAAAGTATATAATTTCATTAGTTTACCATATAATATTTATGTTCAATAATTCTTAAAATTTGTCTCAACATTAAAATTATTATACTTTTAAGATATAATATAGTGACATGTAGTCACATTCTTTTGATTTAATACTAATTACATAAATATCATAGAAAAATGTCCATTAAATTAATACATTCATACCCTTAGGTGATAGGGTCGAATTTTATACATAAAATTAAATTTTGAAAGGTTTTATGGTCTTTTTATATTGTAATATTATTATTTTTATCCTTATTTACCAAATTTACACATTAACAATCGATAATAAAAATAATTGTTGATGTAAATATTAATAATTTACTAAATAAAAGGTACCTATTTAAAAAAATAATCCCCTATGATTCTAAATATTGAATCACATTTTCAAAATTAAAATCACCTAATTTTCGTAAATTAAATTGAAATAAATTTTCTTTACTACTATCGAAAAGGTACTTTTTAGGAAGTAAAAACTATCAATTGACTGATATGTGTTTATGTTAAATTTATATGATTAATTAAATTAAATGTACAAAATTGAATTTAATTTTATAAAATAATCTTATTAAACATTAAAAAATTAAAAAATAATATAACTATATAAATAAATTATATGAATACGTTTTTTTGAATTAAAATAAAGTCTTTTTCACTGTTAATTAAAATATTAATTTCTGCAAAAAAATAACAAAATATAAACCAAGGTATATTTTGATATTCCAATTCTATATAATATGTTTGTGTTTTAAAAACGAACATTCATAGGTGACCAAAACTAGATTTAAAAATGGTTGGCATTCAAAATATAGTAAAACCACCTTTTAAAAATATTCCAGTATTTTATCCATAAAATTGGATTAATTATCATATTAAGCCTGGAAGATTTAATGGATAAATGTAAAAGCATATAAAAATTATGTAAAATCATAATATAGATAATTGTGTTCAATAATTTCAATTAAATATCTTGGAATTAACTACTATTTAATATAATATAATAATATTGTTTTATTTATCTGTATAACTCAACGTTGTGTGAAACATAAGATTTTGGTGAAATCGAGTGTTGTGTGTTGGGAACTATTTCCGAAAAAATTGACCATTTTAATGTAAAATTTAATTCATATTCATAAATATAAATAAATATGATTTTTTACTTTTCTATATATAATTTTTTCATTTAAATAATTGTTTATAATGATTTATAACCAATATAATTATGAAATGGAATCCACCATTCAAGGAGATGGTATGTCATACGTATGAAAGAATGTTATATCCATTTTCATGTATTATCAAAAGAAAGAAATTAAATTAAATATATTAATAAATATAATATCATTTCAATAAAATTTTTTATTTATATATATCACATAATTTTACAAAACATGTCCTTAAAACATTCTATGTAAATTTTGAATGAATCACATCACTTTGAGGATGTGGTAGTCTATAGTCCACAAACGATGTTATCATATTTACACAAAATGGAAATCATGATGGTGTGTTTTATATAATAATTCATGAAGCCAAAATAGATAATAAATATCATTAATATCAAATAAAAATATAGTGTTCACTATAATTCTCGACCAGGATATGTGGTAAAGGGAAAATTGAATTACATCATTCTCTGAGGTGATAGTTCTCCATACACAAGAATAGTAAGTTTGTTTCCCATTTGATGTATGTGTGTGTATGTTTTGGTATAAACCTTACATAATTTTTTTAGAATATTGAGGATAATGATTTCATTATATAAACATCAAATAAAATGAGTTTAGGTAGTTTAAGAAACTAATAAAACATAAATCCACTTAGATTAATGTTACTACTTTTTGGAGTTTCAACTTTTGGTTTTCACCGAATTGATTAATTGGATTTATTTATTCACATGTTGAGAAATATAGATTTAGGTTATGGGTGTTGGGAGTTTATCTGGGAAGAGTTTGGAAAAACCATATTGTCATTAGAGGTCTAACAATAAGAAAGATTGAATGCACTTTATAATAGAGAAAAGTGACATTCTTGTAAATACCAAAATATATTCTTTGTTTTTAGGCCTCACATATCATATTTTGTTAGAAAATGAAAAAATGAATGATAAAGTTGTAATTATGGTCAATACAAATATGAAGCAATTAAAATTAAGTGCATTTATATAAAAAAAAATTCATTTTTCTTTCCTAAAATTTTCATTTTCATTTTAGGTGATTAGTATCACAAACTATGTAATTTAACAATTAAGATTAAATAAATGTTAAGTTTATAATAATATAAATAACTATAAAATAATAATGTGCTCTCTATTTTAAAAAATCAAAATACCATTTTTTGTTGATAATTAATTTTAAAAACAATGTATTTAACAATAAAAAACACTACTTTAACCTGGACTACGATAATACCATTTTTACAATATATAGATAAATATGTTTATTGAAAAAGTTTTATCGGTACATTAATGGACCGTATTTGTTATTAATTAACCCTCACAAATCATGGGGAATAATATGTTATTTTTATTAATTTTAAATCATTTAATAAAATGTCATAAATTGTAAATAACTTTAATTTCAATGTTGACACTATTACCAAAAAATTCTAAAAAAAATATAAAAAAATCATGGAAATATAATATATTATTTTAATATAAATTTATAATTATATACTCATATAAAAAATAATTTAAAAAATAATTCATTAATTCTACTTCACTTTTAAGGATTTTTTCATCATTTATTTTAATTAATTATAAAATAAATAATCCATCAGTTAGCATTTTTTAATAATTTAATGTAATTGTTTCATCTGTAAAATATAATGTTGAATTATGATGTCAAAAAAGAAAATTTACCTTCCAAAATTATGTTTATAAAAAAAATATGCATCATTTTTCGTACTCTAAATAATTATAAATGCTAAAAGTATGATTCCTTATTTCCTTTTTTTCTAACAAAAATTATTATATGAGCCACTTTTATAAACATGTTTCCAAATAACCCATAAAATGTACACCAATAAGGGATATGATCTATCTAGTGGGAACCAATCGATTTTTCTCATTTGTCTATATAATAGTTCCCTTATTTTTAATGTTTGGCCTAATACTAATATATATTTTACATTAATTTTTTTTATTGTTTTAAATTTATTTCACTAATATTTTGGGTAAAAAACTATGTTGATATTATTATAATATTAATATTATATATATTAAAATCATGTATTGATATTTTAAAAACATAAATAAAAAATGTTTGATGATTAAATTGAATGTTAATCCCTCAAATGTGGAGAGAAATCGTGTTTTTCTGTGAAATGATTAATTGTTCATTAAGAAATTATATATAAAAACATAAAAATGATTCGATTTTCCTAAATTGGATTAATAGATATATAATTTATCAATTTTTAGGTTAAATTTTTTTAAAATTTAATTTAAAATTTATAATTATCTAATTAAATTGATATTTTTAACTAAAATATATTATTATTCACTATTCATCAGAAATGAAACGTCTCGGAAGCAAAAAAATGAATGTACGACACCAAATATTTCAAAATAATTTTAATTTTGAATGAATTCATCGCTAGGTATCTAAAAAACAGTTTTTTGTTATATTCGATCCAATAAACATAATTATCCAACTACTATGATTCGAATTTTGAAAATTTTCATACACTATTGTGTTCATGGTGTCTTTTGTCGTCTGATGGAACAAAAAAATTGAATAGTAAACTACCCATATGAACAATAACATAACCATATAAATAGTGATATACACTTATGAATTGTACATTATAATTATGAATAGTTACCTCAACCATGGATGTTTAAATTAAATTTAGTCACATTATAAATGTAATAAAACATTTTATAAATTATTAATTAAGTATTAGTATTTTTGTTAGGGATAAATATATTTATAAAATTTTAAATTAATAAATTAATTCCAAATTAATTTTCCTAAAATATCACCCTAAATTAATATTTTTTTCAAATTATTTTGGTATAAATTTAAGAGAACATAATACATTTTTGATAGTATTTCAAAATTAGTTTTAAATTTAAATCTCTTTTTTTAATAAACAAATGATTTTATTTTAAAATAAAATTTCTCATATTTTAAAAACTATTTTGATTAAATGTATTTCATTTCTGGGTTCTACATGTCAAAAAATATTTATGTTATGTTATCAGGATTTTTCATTAATACATCAATTTTAGGTGAATATTAAAATACAATAATTTAGAATAAATTCTATATACATGGTTTATTGAGTCATAAGTGAGGTAAGGCTGATGTAAGACAAAATTTTTCTAACTCAGAAGAACATATTAATATTCATGTTCACTTTATTCATTACCATTGCCTTCTTGGAGAAAAATAATAAAATAATGATAAAGATATTTCAAAATTACTCCGGAACTCCACTATAAAAATCCACCTCACTCCATCTTCTCTTCACTCCTCTCAATGCTTGTGTTTAGTGAAAATTATTCACAAATATCTTTCTACGATCCTCCCTCACGTCCATCATCCCTTGGACTTAGAAAAATTCCAAATCCTATAACTTAAAAAAGGAAATCAAGGATGATTAATACAAGTGGTTATTCAAATTTTTAAGTCTTTTACTTTCTTTTAATGTCCCTTTTATTTCATTTCTATCATCACAATTCCTTAACATAATTTTATGAAATAATAAGTACATTAAATTTAATATAATTTTTTAAGATTATGGAATATATTACACTAATAACATATTTACGCTTCTTTTAAGCCAGTATTAAAAACACCATCTGTGATGTGCTAATTTTCTATATTCTAGGATGATAAGTCTTCAATTTTACATTAACCTCATCAATTATAGACATTAAACAATTAATATGGACAAAAAATACTATATTATATGTATTAATACATTTATATGGTTCTGGAAACTTTTTGTACAAATGTTTTTTATTTATAAAGAAAAATGAGTTTGTTGTTTTAAAAAAACATCCAATTTACCCAAACAGTTATCAATAAATAATTTATATAACGAATCATCTTCAATCCAAGTAACCAAATAAAATTTACAACAATGTAACCCTATATATTTTCATTAATAACATATAACATCAATTCTAGAAAAATATCATTATGTTACATCATTCTTTGTTCATGTATATAAGTATACTGATTATGAAACAAACATAAAAGAACAATAAAATTGAACCATTTAACCGTTAAAAAAGGAAATGTATATAAATAAATAATATTTAATAAATCAATTATATTTATATGATGTATTATAATTACTAATTAATGAACCTAAAATTTGTTTATTCAGGTTATTAATATCAAGAGGAGAACACCATCTGACTAAAGGTAATGATTTCTTCATCTCACATCCATTTTTGTGACATATTTTTTATTCACTACTATTACTTGTGTATGGTGTACGCATAAAACCCATTGATTCTTCATATCATTAATCCCTTTATTATTATTTTATTTAATGTATTATTTGATGATTATTAACTTTAGGGAATATGATTGAATTGATTTTAATGTTTTATATATTTTTTACCAGAAACATCATTTTCATTTGGGTTACACTTATTCTTTAATCAGCTAAATGAAAAAAAATATTATAATTTACACCTAATAAATTAGGTTTTAGGGTTATATATATATGTTTACCAATTATAATAATTCGTTATATTGTGGGCGGTAAAATTTTTTAAAAGATGATTTCAAAAATTCTTCTGAAATGGATGCTAGATTCAAGGAAATTCTTGAATTCTTACCTATTTTGAAGATCACTCGATAATATGTTTTATACTATATTTATCACTGTAAAATAAAAAAATTTAACTTCGAAAGTTATTTTGGTTAATTTATTGTTTTAGGAAATAAAACATTCATTTTCGCTATAAATATCTTTAATGAACAACTTAAACTGCAATAAAATAATTTTAATTATAAATATTATTTAAAAACACCTTTTACATGATTTCAATTTCGTGGGACATAATTTGTGCCTCAAATTTAGTACCATGTAGCTCCATTTTTTCTGGGATACACATGATTAAAACTAGATTTATGTCAAAAAAAAGTATTTTCAAAATGATCTCTTTTTTCAATTGTAAAATAATATTTTTTTCACCTCACAGTATCTTTTATAAGATATATTCTATGTTCATAACGTATTCCCTGAATTTGGTGTGTGTAATTCCAATTTTTATATCATATCAAGCACAAATTTATTCTCATTATATTCTAAGGTATTATTTTTTAATGTTTCAAGGTGGTATGGAACACTTTGGAATGATTAAAGATTATTTCATCAAGAATTTATCAATGGAATCATATAAAAGTATCTTTGTTTATGACAATGTCTTTAAATTAATCTTGTAATCAATATAGTTTTCTATCATATAATATTATCTAGAATATTTTTTGAATTATATCTAATTATTTTGAATTTTGATGTTCTATCTGGATATCATTCACCAATGTACATCAAATGGATAGTGCTTATGTTTAAGGTGTGTGGAATGTTATGTACATTTTATATGTTAGTTTCATTATGAATGTTTCCATTGTTTATGTTTATCCCCATTCATATAAAAAATAATTGGACTTATTAGGTGTTATGTGAGGCCCACTATAGCACCTCAGGTATTTGGTGGGTCTCATGAGACAAACAATGCTTTTGGTATGTGACCTTAAAAATGGTTAATTATGGTATTGGCACGAGGCCTTGACGGTTTGGTTATGATGTCCCATATTATGAATTCCCACATTATTAAAATATTAATTTCATTATGGAAGATTAATTGAAATTCATATGGTTATTCTTCAATTATAATACCCATGATAGTGCTTAATTATATAATATTTACTCACCTCATATTCCTACAATATTATGTTCATGTTTATTTTTAAATGAATGTTTTCTTTTGTTTTTCGTCATTCCTCATGTTTATTTTTATTATATCTTCTCCTATATTTCATTCTGTTACTAAGAATATGAGCTCACCCCTTTCTTATGTTTCATTATCTCGGGATATGATGATGTTTATTTTGTAGGAGATGTAGGGATAAGGTTATAGTTGTGGATGTTCCCTATAAAACATGTATGTTTTTATTCATTTCATATTATAATGATGATCCTATGTATGCATCTTGGTTTTTCCAAAACTACTAAACTAATCAGTCTTTTTATATTTGATTCCTTATAGTCATGCCAATGTATTAAAATAATTCCCCAGCTCTAGGTAACAGGGGTTGGGGGTTTTAGTTGGTATCAAAGAATGTTTATTAGAAAAAAGGAAAATAGTTTTAGAAAATGTAGAATATGGAAAAATACCCTAAGATATAGATGAAGATAAACATACAAGAATATTCTAAAATTTAGGTAAGTAATAGATTATTTGGATCTTCCTAAAAAATCATTTTATTGATACTACAAGTGGATGTGGTTCTCACACAGTTGTACGTAGGCATTACAAATCTGACATGGATTCAGTCTATTCACGAGGTAACATAATACAAAAAACGGGCCTTACTAAGATATTGGTTTAACAATTCCTGGTGATATGATTAGGGTGATTCACATTTTATTTAGAAGACAATATGACGGATTTATTATTCCAATGTAACCAAGGTATTTGGGTCTAGGATTTAAGATGCATAAATTTATGGTATATGATTTTCCTTATTCAGAGATATAGAAAGTTCATAATTTTATGAGCTAATATAGTATATGGAATTCATTAGAAATGGTTCCTAGTAAAAAGAATAATAAAATACCCAATTCATGTGATGTAAATATTAAGAATGATCATATATCTCATGGTTTTAAGCCGTCGGTTCAAAGGAAGATAGTCTCCCATGTATTTGTATCATAAGAGGAAATTTTAACATGTGTTGACAAGGTATGTAATGTATTTTTTTCATCCTATGGATTTGACTGGAATCAAAATAAAAAGAATACATTAGAGAAAAATTTGGATAAATTGAAAAAGGGAAATAAGGGTTTTTTCAAATATGATATCTATGGAATGAATCACAACAGTACATTCTTGATGGGAATTGGAGTTTTTTATTTGTGTGAAAAAAAAGGACACAAATTTCGTTCTTTCGAGAGAATTTAAAAGGTTTTGAATGTACCATTCATCACATTCATGGATACAAGACACTATGTAAATAAATTTTCCAAGCATCAATGGAATATACACCGAATGATGATACTAGATATCTCTCAATTTATTATGATTCTATAGATGAACTTGACTTATTATTATTCCTAGTCAAGAATCACATCATTTGAATACTATTTAAAAAAAATTATTGGTGAATATAATTAAGGAATATATGAGAATTGTACTACAATACTTTTTCATTATGGATTGGAATCCATAAGATGAATGTTATTAGGAAAATATATTTAGTTAAAAGTTACTTTTTTTTGGTAAATTCAAAATTATGTAAAGAAAAACCCTTAATAAATTTATAATGATCTTGATCGTGATGAATGAATAATTAATTTTGATTTTAATTGAATTCCTATAAAATAATTGTTAATATGTCCAAATGTGGTTTACACTATCATTAATGGAGTTTACAAGAATTATCTGTATATAGAATACATCTAATATCATGTTTATTTATGAATACATGTTTCCAATATATTTTTATTGTAATTTGAGTTATTACCATATTTCAAGAGGACAGACAATGAGGAATTCACCCTTAAGAAATGTGAAAATTTAATGAAACATTGTGTTGATTAATGGAAAATAATGTAGGAGTTCTATTGATCATGTTAGATCATGGAGTTCTAGAAAATAATGATTTTTAGGGTCCATGTGATCATGTATCTAGTAATCATCGATGTGTAAATTATTATAAAGTATTGGATCATGGTCTTTTGGAAAGATAAACCATTTGTGAAATGATTCATATTGATCGTTGAATGATGTTTTTTGATATTAATGTATCTACATGATTCAACCTATTCTAAGTGATGATGTATAGATAGTTCAAGGAAAAAAATATATGATATTTTTTATGAAATGTAAATATATCTTTATACTCTTATAGAGTTGAATAATTCTTTAACTCTAGGATAAGAGTCTTAAAAAATAATTTTTCCCATTTATCATTTTTTTATAAATACACTTTATTCATTTGAGGTAATGATCTTCCATATGAGTATGTTCCCTATCACATTCCATCAAAACATGATGGTTTTATTACTCATCCATGGCTATTTTATCGAATTAGAAATCGTAGTTTTGAACTAACTGATGAATTTCCCTTTCCCTCTTATTAAGAAAATATTTTAACCATATGTGGGTTTCCCACAGAGGAATTTTCATATATCAACCATTAAAATTTGAAATTCAATTCCAAAATTTCCGGGAAAACGTTTTTTTAAGGAGGGGATAATGCAACACCCCGAGGATTTGAAAATAAATTTAATATTGATATCATAAAAAATTTCTTATCTAAAAAAAAACATTTCTATAATGAGGCCAAAAAACATAATTTTCCAACTTATGTGATTATTGTTTTGAAAATATGACATACACAGATGCATTTAGGGTGATATTTGGGGACTGATTGAACAAACATTATTTTTTGGGAATAGTAACCTTACTGTATCATTATTAACTTACCCATATGAATAGTAATGTGACCTTATGAATATTAATATACAATTATTAGTAGTATTATCACCCATGGATGTATAAATAAATTTTAGGCACATTATAAATGAAATAGAATATTTAAAAAATTGTAAATTATGTATTTGTATTTTTGTGAATGATAAATATTTAATTAAACATATAAATAAATGAATATTGTTAAAATTGATTTTCAAAAAATATGTTCCAAATTAAATATTTTTGGTCCAATGATTTTTCTATATTTTTATGAGATCATAGTAATTTTTTGAAAGTATTAGAAATTCAGTTTTAAATTTTTAATCTTTATTTTTCAGTTAAATAATTATTTTATTTAAAAATTTAATTTCATAAATTTAGAAAATTATATTTACAGAATGGAATTATTTAATTAATTCTACATGTCGAAAATTGGTTACTATGAAATTTTGGGATTTTTCTAAAATATTTAAATTTTATGTGAATAGTAAAATACAATAGTTTATGATAAATGATAAATATATGGTGTGTTGATGCATAGGTGTTGTAAGGCAGATGTTCGACCACCTAGTTTCAAATCAAAAGCACATATTTCTATTATAAGTCACAATATTAAATACTTTTTCTAAAATGGATCAAAATTATAAAATAACGATTAAGATATCAAAAAATTACTCCTCTCCTCCATTATAAAACCTCTATCACTACCTTTTATCTTCACTCCTCTAAAGACTTGTTCCATGTCCAAATTCAACCCAAATATCTCTCTAACCTCCACCCATACATCTATAATCAATTGGTCACATAAAAAGTCCAAATTCTCTCCCCTAAATAGGTTGTTAAGGAAGAATAATTCAATTTGTAATTCCTCTTTTAAATTATTTTACATTATTTTCATGTTTTTTTATTTTCATTTCTATCCTCACCAATTATATGCTAAATTTTATGAAATATATACTAAAAAAAATGTAGTGTAATTTTTTAATAATAATGGAACAAGTTATTAACATTTCTTCTTTACCCTTCAATTATTCTAGTAGTGAAAAACACCATATGAGTTGTCATAATTTTCAACATTCTAGAATGATGAGTCTTTAATTTCTATTACCATCTCCCATTCTAGCCATGAAACCATTCATATGGTTTTTACAAAATATAATATATGTATTATTTTTCCTCTATGGTTTTTTAACAGTTTTTTACATATTATTTTATTCCTAAAAGAAAAGTGAGTTTTTTTGTTCAAAAACCACTAACTAACCCAAACAGTTATCGTTGAATAATTTATATGATGATTCATATTCACTCAAAGTATCCAAATTATATTTAAAACTATGCATACTTATGTATTTTCATTAATAACATATAAATTCAATTTTGGGAAACCATCCCCAATTTCCATGATTCTTCATTCATGTATATAAGTATATCGATCATGAAACAAATGGACCCGACCATTGAAATTGAACCTCTTATCCCATATATATTTATATGAATGAACATAATATGGTTATAAAAAATAAATTAAATGTATATTATCATATATTAATAATAATTAATGAACTTAATTTTTCATTATTTATGTCATTATGATCAATAAAACAATCCCATGGTACTTAAGGTAAGGGTTTATTCATCTCACTTTAATTTTTGTGAGATATTATGTATTCACTAATATTAATTGTGTATGGAGTATGAATACATCCCATTAATGTTTAATATCATGAATATAATTATTTTAATGTTATTAGATTTATCATTTTATTTTTATTAATTTTTGGGCATATGATTCAATTTATTACAAAGTTGTACGTATTTCTTACCTCAACAACAATTTTCATTTGGGTTTCTTTTATTCTATGCTCACCTAAATTAAACTATTTTTTATTATTATATACTCCATATAAATTATTTATTAATGTTATCTATATTTTACCCATCATAATCCTTCTATACATTATATTTAATAAAATGTTTTAAATGAATATTTTAAAAATTCTTTCAAAATGCATGGCATATTTAAGGAACATCTCAAATTCGTACATATTTTCATTTTCACTCTTTTATCTTGATTAAGAAATAATTATCTTTATAAAATCATAAAGTTTTTCATGAAAATATATTTTGGTTTATTTCTAGTTTTATTAAACCAAACATTCATTGGCTCATTAAAATCTCTTTAATTAATTCATTAAACATCATTAAAATATTTTAATTCTAAAGCTTCTTTAAAACCCCTTTTTTACATGATTTTTCATCAGTTGGACATCATTTATGCCTAAAATGTAATATAAATGTAATTAAATTATAAATTATAGTATATACATCTTTAAAACTAGATTTATAACAAATAAAAATGATTTTCCAAAGGAACTCTTCTTAACAATGTAAAATAGAATTTTTCTCACCTCACTTTATCTTTTATGAGATTTATTCCTTGTTTACCACTTATCCCATTAGGTGGTGTATGTACCACCCAATTTAATATCATATCAAGAGTATTTTTATTCTAATGATATTATAATGTAATTTTATTGGAATATTTCATGGTGTTATGGGATACTTTTGAATGTTAAATGATTATTTCCTAATGAATTTCTCAATGGTTACATTTAAACGTATCTTTATTTATGTCAACATATTTTGATGAATATTTTAATTCATAGAATATTATATTTTAATATAAAATGTAAAATATGATTCTAATGGTTTATATTTAGTTTTAATGTGGATGTTGTATCATGATACCATTAATCAATTTACTTTGAGTTGTTTGTGTTTATCATTAATGTATGGGAAAAGTTATTAACATTTTATATGACATTTTCAATATGAATGTATTTGTTTTTTTATGTTTATCCTGATTCACAAGAGGAATTTATTGGACATAGTAAATGATGTGTGGGTCCTTTATATCCCCTTGGTGCATCGGTATGTCTCAAGGGACAAACAACATGCGTGTCATGCTGCCTTGAAAATTTGGTTATTTATTGTCTAGGCATGTGGCCTTGAATGTATAATTATTATTTCCTCCATTATGAATTACATATTTATGAATATATTTATTTAGTGATCATATTGTAATTATCTAACCACATTTACCCATATCTGGTGCATTATTTTAATAAATTGGCTTGATAACATTAAAATTTTAAAAATAAAACAAAACAAAAAAATAATCCTTTTATAATTCCATAATTCCCCTACTTTAACCATGGATATAAATCTAAATTCACTTCTTCTCATCCATGGAAATGTAAAATAGAATAAAGGGGTGATCTCAGATGTTCAATAAGAGTAAATAATTTTGCTAAATAATTCAAAAATAAGCCTAATCATTTACAAAAATTTATATGATTGAACAAAAGTATTTTTAAAACCAAAATAAGAATTTTATGTCACATATAAATTAAAAAAAAAATTCATTTACTTATTCACATGGATATTCTAATAGTAGAATAATCACAATGTAATATTAATAGAAAATTCCATAATGATGAAATGCATAATGTCAGATATCATAACCACAATGTCAAGGCCTCATGCCATGACTAAAAGTAATATTTTTTCAAGGACTTGGTCCAAGACTCTAGTTTGTCTAATTAGACCTACTAATGCATTGAGGAGATATAGCAGGCTCCACCTGTCACTTAAAATGTCTAATTCAATACTCATATGAAAAGGATGAAACATAACAGAAACATTCATATTAAAACTAGAATACAAAATTTTAATAATTTAACCATAAACCATTAATGGTATAAAAATAAAACAACCATATTGAATCATATCAAAAAAAATTAATATAATATGGAACATTGTATCATAATAAATCAGCTCCAAACAAGTGTAAAATTACTCAAAGGATGTTGGCAAGGATGAAATCAAAACTATTTGAGAGAAATATCTCTTTTATTATAAAATCATATAAAAGTAACATAATTATAAAAAATATTATTTTTAAAATAATGATACAATATTATAAGGGATGCTTAGAAGATTTTATAATGGCGAAAAGTTACGGCACTAACCATATAAGTAAAAAACATTATTTCCTTAATTTTGTTAAAAAAGTCATAAAGGAAATTCTTTGGAAAACGACATAATGATTCTTTTATGATAATTTTATAAAAATTCAGAAAAGTGTATAAATGAATTTAATACATACTGTAGGAAATAATAAAAATGTTTTGAAATACATTTTTATGCAACACGGATGTGGATGATATAGATGTCCTAATAGATAATCATCTATAAACTGCCTCAGATTTTGAAGTGATTGTAAAACAAACCTTTACCTTGTAATTTTCCTTGATTGAGGTTATTTTAACCTCTTTTATAATAGTTAAATAATTTTTATTAAATTATAAAATAACTATATTAAAAAATATGATATCATATATGATCTTCTAAAATTACTTTGTTGATAATATTTCTGTAGAATCATTATTTCGTGTGAGAGTTAATTCATTTTCTTTTATATGATTTGTTGTGTAAGAAATGTTTGTTATGGATAGTATTTATTTTAATAATATAAAAAATGATATTATGTTATTAAATTTTCATTTTTATTATAAAATTAAAATGATTCTTGAATGGTTATGATGTGGAATTAATTTCATCGCGTTTCTTGAGATGGCAATCCATATGTATGAAAGAGCGAAAATATCATTCTATTGATGGTGAAGTCGTATTTAATTGTATGGTATATCATATATAAAAAATCATTAACATGTCATAGTTTTTAGATACTTCATTTAAAATCATTATTAGACCCATCCAAACAATGAAGTGTTTGAATAAAAAACTACACAACGCCGTGGAGACGGTAATCCATACACACACACATATGGTTCTTGTTATTCATAGGATGGATAAAATAATGAATATAATTTTAGATTATTTATAATAATATCAAAGTGTGTATAAGGTACTGGATTTATTATTTTGGTATGGATACAAAAACGAAAGAGGATGTGGATGAATAATAGAACAGTGAAAGAGGTGGTAAAATTATTACCTCTTCATCGGATGTTTCCTTCTAATTTTATCAAAAGGGATAATTAGGTAGAATTTCTGATCAATGTAAGTTCTATTGGATTAGGTGAGGGTATATGGGGGGGATATATGGTCAGGGTTTCTATGATTTAAATGAATATGAAGGTGTTATTTTTAGAGAAGTATAAGTATCATTTTATAATAGAGCTGATTGAAATTTTAGAAAAAGCATGAAATATTATTTTAAATTAAAATAATTTGAGGTTTTTAATTGCTAAAAATGGATTTAGGTTTATGACAAGGCGTGTATGGGTCTAAAAACTCTTAACCAATATGTTTTAAATATGTTTACATTACCATATTAACCTTATCTTTTACATTTAACTATTAGTTAAAGAGTTTACCTTTTTCAATGTCTTCTTGTATTTTTATATTACATGGTCATAAAATTTACTATAAAATTCCAATAGAATCCCAAGTGGTTTATTGAAGACATATATATTATAATATAAGTATTTTTTAGGAATATTATGTGTTTAGGAATATTATATATTTTAATAATATAGTATTTGTATTAAAAACTCATTTCTGTCAATGTTGACATCATTTGGTATTTAGAATTTGTGGAAGTCATAACAAATTTTTCACTAAAATAAAAATATTCAATAAACCATTACATGTCATATTAACCTAAAAAATATGTGGAATACCTCAAATGTCTAAATTTATAACTATATTAATATTTATAATATCAATTATTTTAATCACACAATGATTAGTTACTCACGACATAATAATTGTGTCATAAATATATTAAATTATATAATGTTTAAAAATTATAAATGAAATAAAATTATTTAGGAAATCTATTATACATACTAATAAATATTTATAATCTAATTTATATTATGTATATCCCTATATTAAAAATGTTTTAGTTATTAATATTTGAATATAACACATTTAACATTTCAGTATATAAAATATAATAAATGTCTTAATATAATCAAAATCGATATAAAAGATATTATTTAATTTTTAAGGTTGATTTTGGTTGAAATACAGTTATCGTATAGAATTTGGATATGTGTTGGGGTAATTTTAATATTATTTTTACCTTTAATTATCATATTTACTTTTAACCGTTGTAAATAAAATTCAAAAGTTACAATTCACCAAAAATTATTTTCCCACTATTGAAACAAATTTGAAAAACTGATGGAAACATTGTCTCTCAGATTTTTGAAATTCATTTCACAGAAGAGGTAAAACTATGTTTTATGCAAATTTTCTAGCATACATATAAGGTGTGTAAAACACGTTAAAAATGTTGAATAAAATTTTACTTGTCTAATATTATTAAAAAAATTACTCTAATGATTGAAACTGGACTAATATATGTATTATGTATCTATTTTGAGTTTAAGATAAATATTTAATTAAAAATATTTATTTAAATGTAAACATAAATTTTTATCTATAACGTGATGGTTTTCAATATTTCTCAAAAATTGAATTTTTTCAAAAAATTAACAAAAATTCACTCAAAGCTAGTATTGATATTAAAAATTCAAAAATGATTTATATTTTACAAATTTAAAACATATATGTTACATTAATTAATTTAAAATTAATTCCCATTTTGACAACTAGAAAAAATAATATGAAGTAAAAACTATCACAAAATTGAAATGACTTTATGTCCAATTTAAATATGAAATTACTTAAAATGACATAAATTATATAAAATTATAAAAAATAATCAAATTATAATTTTGATACACTCAAATGAATAATTTAAGACTTTAAATTATTTCGATTATAAAAAGTTATTTTCAATTAAAATTTAGTATTTTTTCTATTCATCAAAATATGAAAGTTATCAGAAAAGTACCAAAAAATTAACAAAGATAAATTCTAATGTCCTAATTCTAGATAATAATTTAATTTCATAATGTTGAATATATAAAAGTGATAATATTGATTTTAAAAAGGGTTCCCCGTTAAAATGTGGTAAAATTGCATTTTTTTTAAAACTGAATCTTTTATCTCAAAATTTTAATTTGTTATTATATTATATCTAAGAAACACATAATATAGATTGTAATATTATATATAATATAAAAAATTTAAAATTATGTTAATATTATTCATAACCACCTTATGAACGGCTGGTTTGGTAAGTCATGGTGCGCTCAAACTAAGAGTTGCGTGTAGCAGAAGCTATTGAGTTACTTGATAGAGATAAGGTCCTATGAAATAATCAGGTGTTAAATTATCACCTCCATCAATAAATTTCATCCTCGTAATTGGAAAGTTTTCTTCCAAAATAAATAGTTAAAAATAGAAAATAGTTTTGTGGACAGACCATATTGGAAATTAGGTTAAGAAAATTTAGTTTTGTTAAGATGGAAAGGAAAATGAAAAAATCACTGACAAAATAGGATCTCAGATTAGAGAAAATTGGTTGAAATTAGAGACACATAATTAGAAAAAAATTTAATTCTTTATAGGGAGTGATTGAGTTCATCAATCAAAAACAAGTGAACAATAAATGGAATATTTAGGGCCTCAAAACAATAAATCTACGATGATAGGAAATACAATCGGTTCAACAAAACCTAAGGTATTAGGATAACACATTTATTTTTATAAGTTACTTTCCCTAATGATAATGAATTAATTTCGTCATAGAATAAGAAAAAAATAAGACATGGCATGTATATATTCATCCTTTAACTAATTTCTACAACAAAATCATCTTTCACTCAAAAATATAAAAGAACTCAGAAATATTCTCACTATTCTAATCATATTGGGTTCTAAAATTACTGAATTTATAATTCATATTTCATACCATTTAAAAATAATTCATTTAAAAAACCAGGACATCACATGGGATAGTGGTAGTGGATACAACTTTTTCACCATTCTTTTGAGGGTTCATGTCTCATGGCCTTACCGGACGCGAAAGGTTGTCGCCAGACCTCAAGTTTGTCATTTTTTTAAAAACCAAAAATTATTTTCTAAAATTGAATACCTTCATCATGTATTGTTTTAAAACATGGTAACACCCTAAACTTATATAAAATATTATTGGATACATTAATTCTCCCTTGTTCGTTATAGAAAACTGGAAATACTCCTTCAATCAAAATTTTTTTAATACTCCAAGAATGATGGAATAAACAAACCACTAATCAGTTCCAAGGATTTGAACAATACCAAATATTATTTATCAAGCTCAATTATTATTATTTGATAATAACTACATCTATATGATGAAAATATGAAGGATAATCTTTTTCTCAACAATATATTTTAATAAAATTTAACATGAAAATGTGTCACATTCTTTGGTACCATAAAATATCAATTCCTTGATGAAAACATACTTTATTTGAATCCTTATATTTTTTATAATTCATATAAATTTTACATTATTAATACCATATTCAAATGAAACAATTATATTAAAACCACTTTTTAAAATTAATTATTCCTCTTCATCGTAGTTGGGGTTCGACTCAGTGGAATGAACCTTGAAATCCTACATGAAAATGGGAGGTCATACCCCATTGGGCATAGGTAATTGTAGCGTACTGTAGCAGCAACGACATTGTAGTGGCAGCAGGCCATTATAGCGGCATCATGGTACTGTAGCAATGGCGGATACTATGTAGTACTATAGAAGGTGGAGTACTATAGAATTATTATTCACAAAATGTGATTTTTGCCAAAAACATGGGCCTACGAGCCATATAATGGGCCAAATTACCACTTGGAGTTCGGCTATGTAATTGGACTCCCACCACCCAGTTAAAAGAGGTATATGCATTTCATTAAATAATAAATGAGTCTTCATTCACAACAATTAAGAAAATCATTCCTCATCATCTATGGTATCATCATAACTTGATTATTATCCAATAGAATCATTTAGGGTATACTCTGATGATTGGGACATTGATTGGCGTAGATTCCCAACTCTTTAAAGATAAATCATTGTAAATTTGAAACCATTTTCTTACCCCTGTAATCATGAACTTCATGTATTTTTTCATTACACTTATATCAAACTCACATTACATTCAAGTACATTCCATGGTGATTATTTCCACAATTATCTCATATGGAAGAATTATTCATTCCCTTATTCCCTTTATCCATCATTTTCCTCAACCATCCTCTTCTTTTCTATCTTCCCTTAAATTCCATACGATATAGATAATTATTTACATACATTTTTAACTCATGATAATATTTATTCATAATATTATAATATGTGTGATATTATTTCCCTTATAAATTTTGTCTTAAGGCCAGGAATTATATGACCCTTTTTACTCTTTGAATAATGGTTATTGCTAGAGTTCTCATTCCATCTACTGGGAACCATCCCTAAATGGATATATTCACTATGTTAGATCATATCATAATTTATAATCCAAAAACTAGAAAATTCTTCAACCATAATTGAATATTTTGACACATCTAATATCAAAATCATAAAAATGGTTTTTTTGCTGAAATAGTTACTAATAAATATCTCATAATGGTTTGTAAAGAAATGTTAATTATCCTAAGCATATATCATGTAATTTTCATAAACATAAGTGAAGAAATCCATATTGTCATGTACCAGGATACCGCGTATCAATCTCGAAACTCCTTGTATGATTTTTCACTCCTGGGTACATCTTCTTTTCTATATTAGACTCTATCTGCTCGTAACCAGACAACGATGTATTTCATAGAAAATTTAAAAAATCTCTACATTACCAAAATTCGTGGATGTTCTTCTAATGTAAATCTCAATGATTAACATAGGGTAATGTTAACTAATCGGTGTATATATAAAAGGATTTCCAAGGATTCTTTTTAAACTTCCTCTCATACCAACTGTAACAAACTGACCCCAATTACCCAGAGTTTGTTTATTATTTTAATACATTGGCATGATTACAAGGAATATAGTCCTGATGGATGGATTAGTTTAGAAGTCTTAGACTATAGATTATATATATGAATGTTACATTAAAATTTCGAAAATAAACGATAACAAAAATAATCCTATAAAAATTCCATTATTCCATTAACTTAACCCTGCATATCAATCATAATACACTTATGTTCATCCTTGGAGAAATAAATCATAAGAATGAGGTGATCTCAGATGCTCAATAAAAGTAAATAATTTAGTGGAATCATTCAATAATAAGCATGAACATTTAAGGAAATGTATAAGACTAAAACACATCCTTTTAAACATAAACATAAAACTAATATGGAACAGATAAATCATGTTTTACCATTTAATTATGCACATAGATATTATACTAGATGAATAATCACATATAATATTAATATCCCATTTCATAATGATGGAATGCATAATTCTAGATATCATAACTACATAGTCAAGGCCCCAAACCAATACATGAAATAAGATTTTGTCAAGGCTTTGTATGAAAAAACTAGTTTGTCTCATGATAACTATTGATGTATTGTGGTTCTATAGAGGGATCCACCCATTACTTACATAGTCCAATAAATTACTCATATTAAAAGGTTTTAACATAACATAAATATTCATATTATAACTATCATAACAAATGTTAATAATATAACCATAAACCATGAATGGAATAAAAAACACATCCACAGTCAACAAAATCCCAAAAATTAAAATACACTATGGATGATTGTATCATAATAAATCAACTTCAAACATGTGTAAAATATTTCAAAGAATGTTGACATAAATGAAATTAAATTTTTTTGAGAGAAATAACTCTTTCTATTTTAAAATCATATAAAATTCACATAATGATACAAAACAATTATTTTGAAATTATACTTATTATCTTGTAAGGTAATATTAGAAGTTTTTATATTGGTGGAAAATAGCCACACTATACGTATAGGTTAAAAACATTCTTTCGTCATTTTTTCAAAAAGGTCATAAATGACCTTGATTGAAAAAAGACAGAAATATTCCTTTATAAAAATTTTAAAAAATTTAATAAAAGGAGATAAATGAGTTTAACAGATAATATAGGAAATAGTAAAAATGTTTTGGAATACATTTTTATAAAGCATGGATGTAGATGATAATGAAGTGCAAGTAGATACTCATGAATAAACAACCTTGTATAATGAAGAGATTGTCGAATTAACCATTACCTTGTAATTTTACATGATCAAGGTAATGTTAACCTCTTGTATAATAGTTAGATCCTTGATATTAAATTATACAAGAACGACATACATAAATATGGTATCATATAAGTTCTTCTAACATTTCATTATTAATAATATATCAGTAGTGTCAATATTTCAGGTGTTGAAATTTTGTTTTCCTTTATATGCTTTGTTATGTAAGACATATTTGTTATGAATATGATGTATTTGAATCATATATAAAATGATATTAAGTTTTAAATCATTATTCTTAATTATAAAATTATAATTATTCATTAATGGTTATGATGTGGAATTAATTTTTTTGCATTCATGGAGACAGTAATCTCTATGTACGTATGAGTGACAATATCATTATATTGATAAAGAAATCATATGTAATTGGATAATATATCATATATACATAGTCATTAAATTGAAATATTTATTATTTAGATCAGTTATTCTCATTATTATACCCATCCAAATAATGATGATTTTAAAAAACAAACTATACCATGACTTGGAGACTGTAATTCGTACGTACACACGTATGGTGACTTGTGATTAATATGATGGATAGAATAATGAATATGGTTGTATGATATTTATATTAACATCATAGTATGTATAATGTACTGGATTTATTATTTTGGAATGGAAACAAAAAATAAAGTGGTAGCGGAAGAAGAAAAGAACATTGAATGAGGTGGTAAAATTAAAACATATTTATATGGTGTTTTCTTTTGATTTGATCAAAACGGCTCTTTAAATTGGAATTATGATCAAATTAATGCCTCTAAGTTGAAATAAGGGTAGTTTAGAAAATATTTAGTTATAGGTAGGCCGAAAATTGGATTTTAAGGTTTGATTTTGAGAGAAGGGGAAGTGCCCATTTATGAGACGGGTGGGTCACATTAGGAAAAGCTTGAAATCTTATTTTAATATAAAATAATTTACTATTCATAATTTCTCAAAAAAGATTTATTTTGAGGATACAGTGGGGATTGGTCTAAAAAGTCTTAACCAATACGTTTTAGATTGGTTTAGGTCACCATATTAACCATATCTTTTATATTTAACTATTAGTTAGATAGTTTAACTTTTTATAAAGTCTACATGTATTTATATATTAAATGGTTAATAAACATACTATAAAATGCCAATAGAAACAGATGTTGTACATTAGTGACTTATATATTATTATATAACTATTTTTTTAATCCTTATATATTTAATATTATTATATCAATTAATAATATAATATTTGTTTTAAAAGTTCATTTATGTGAATTTTGACACTATTTAGTATTCGGTTTTTCTGAATTTCATAACTTTATCACTATGAAAAAATATTATTTAATGAACCCTAACGTGTCATATTATCCTAGTTAATATTTGGAATGCATCAAATATCTAAATTTACAATTATATAAGTTTTTTTAAAATCAATTATTTAAATCATTGTATAATTAGGTAATTACTGCATCATCATTTTGTAATAAATAAATTTATTTATCTAATGTCTAAAAATTTTAAATAAAATACCATTATATAGAAAATATGTTTGTATTTCTAATGAATATTTATAATAGATTTTGTCTTTTGAATATCCCTGTATTAATGTTTTTTAAGTTATTAGACATAGAATTTATCACTTTTAACACTTCATTAAATAATATATAATTAAACTCCTTATCTAACTTAAATAGATCAAAAAATTATTATTTTTGTCTTAAGGTTGATTTGTTTTGAAATAAAGTTTTCTAATATAATTATGACATGTGTTGGGGGAAATTTTAATATTATTTTTATCTTTAATTACCTTATTTACTTTTTACCATCGTAAATAAAATTCAAAATATATTATTTTAAATAAATTATTTTCATGATATTGAACCACATTTTACTTTCTTATTTCAACTGTGTCTCTAAATTTATTAAATTTCAGTTCACATATGTAGAAAAATTATATTTTATGAAATTTTCTATGGTCCATAGAAGGGTGGGTAAAATATGTTTAAAATGTTCAATGAAAATTTTTATGTCTAAACTTATTATAAAATGACACTAATGAATGAAATTATAACAATATATTTATTATATATCTATTTTTATTTTAAGATAAAATATTAATTAAAATTAATTATTTAAATGAAAATGTCATTTTTATCTCAAACGGAGTGTTTTTCACAATTCATTAAAAATTGAATGTTTTCGAAATAATAATAAATATTACCACAATGGTAATTTTTATAATAAAAATTAAAAAATAATGTATATTTTACTAAATTTAAAACACAGATGTTGTATTAAGTAATTTAATATTATTTCCCATCGACAAAACTAGAAAGTGTGTTTGTATGAAGTTAAAACAATTAAAATATTGGAATGTGTTTTTATCCAATTTAAATTATAAATTACTTAAAATGACCTAAATGATATCATATGATAATAATATTATCAAATTATAATTTAAAAATAGTAAAATGAATAATTTAACACTTTATATTATTTTGATTATATAATGTTGTTTTTAATTAAAATTTAGTATTTTTTACTATTCATAAAAATATGAATCTAATAAGAAAAGTACCAAAAATATAACCAAACTAAATTTTTATTCCTAATTATAAATTAGAATTTAATTTAATTTTATTTAATATATAAAAGTTTAAAATATTTGATTTAAAAAGGGGTTTCCATTAAAATGCGGTAAAATTACATTTACTGAAAAATAATTCATTTATTTGAAAAATATAATTTGTTGTTATATTATGTCTATGAACCACATAATATGGATGTTAAAATTATATGGAGTATATAAAATAAAAAATTAATTTTATACTATAAATAACAACCATATGAATGGATTGTTTGGTATGTCATGGTGCGCTCAAACTCAATGTTGTGTGTAGTGCAATCTATTGAATTAAATTAAAGAGATAACGTACTATGAAATCTGGGGGGGGGGTTTAATTCTCTACTCCTTCAAAAAATTGAATTCTAAAAATCTGAAATTTTCCATCCAAAATAAATGGATAAAAATAAAATACATTTGTGGAAAAACCACATCATAAATTGGGTTAATAAAATCTAGTCTTAATAAGTGGGAAATGGGAAATGAAAAAGTCACAACCAAATTATAATCTCGAATATGAAAAAATTTGTGGAAATTAGAGGCCCATAATTAGAGAGAAAATTTAAATATTTATAGGGAGTGATTGGGTCATCAATCACAGATAAGTGAACAATAAATGGTAAATTGAGTGCCTCAAAGCCATAAACCTATGATGATATAAAATATCATTGGTTCAACAAAACATATGGTATTATGATTACACATTTTTGGATTTATGTTCCATCACCTAATTTTTATGAATTATTTTCCTCATAAAATAAGAAAAAAAGAATACATGACATGTAGAGTTTCATCCATTAATTAATTTCTACCACAAAATAATATATCACCCCAAAAGATAATATAACTCAAAAATATTCATTATCGTAATTTTATAAGGTTCCAAATATAATGAATTTGTAATTCATCTTTCATAACATTTAAAAACTACATTATACAAACCAGGATATCAAATTTGCTTGTGGTTGGTGATGCACCCTTATATCCCTTTGGTTGTGGGTTCACGTCTCACGACCTTGCTGAAAGCGACGATTTGCCTCTCAACCTCCAGGTAGAATTTTTTACAAAAATTCAATAATAATATTATGAAATGTTTTAACCATAAACAATAGTATCCATAGTATAACATAATTAATTCCATACATTATACTTATCTAAAGTACTTCTTTCCAAACTCATAGTCCAAAATTTATAAAGACGGTAAAAACAATGAATATCACTTAATCCACATAAAAACATGTGAATACCTTCATCATGTATTCTCATAAAACATGGTAACAACCTAAATTACCATAAAATCTTATTAAATACATTCATTCTCCATCGTTTCTTATAGAATACAGAATATAATCCTTAAATCCAAAAATATTTAATACTCCAACAATGATTGAATAATCAAACCAGTAATTAGTTCCAAGGATGTAAATAATACCAAATATACATTTTCTAACTCAATTATCTCATATTCCATAATCACAAACTCAGTATCAAGACCATGTTAAGGTTTATCGGTCTATCAACCATATATTTTTTCAAAATGATTAACATAAAATTATTTCACTTTATTTGGTACCATAAACTCTACAATCCTAGATGAAAATGTATTTTAATGCAATCCTTATATACATAATAATTCTTATAATTTGTACAACAATAATTTAATTCTCAAATTACACAATTCATTAATATCAACTTAAGAACTCTAATCATTCATCTTCATCTCTGATAGTATCATAACATGATTATTATCGAATAGAATCATTTAGGGTATACTATGATGATTGGGATATTGATTCATGTAGTGTCCCAAATCCTTGAAAATGAAGCAATGAAAATTTGAAACCTTTTTATTATCGTTTCAATCACTAACTTTGTGTCTTTTTTCACTAAACTTATAACAAACTCACATTCCATTAAAGCACTTTCGAGGGTGATTCATTCCACAATTATCACATATGGGAAAATCCTTTTTCCGTTCTTCAGATTAACTATCTTTCTCTCTACCATCCTCTTCTTTATAGGATTCATATCAAAGCAATACGACTCAGAGAATTCATTAAATATCTTATTAACACTTGATAATATTTATTCATATGATGATAATATGTGGCAGATTATTTCCATTCTAAATTTTGGTTTAAGACTATGAAAAATAAGATCTTTATTACTCTATTTATCATGTGTATTTATGGAGTTCACATTCATTATATTGGGAGCCATTTCTAAAATTCAAAATAAAACAGGTTAGATCACATCATAGGGTATAATCCAAAAACTTGAAAATCCTCAATATTAATTGAATATTTCTACACATCCAGTCTCATAATCATTAAAATGGAATTTTTTTGACATATTTACTCATAAATCCTTCATACTGGTTTGTATAGAAAATGTGAATTACCTTAAGCATATCCCCAGGAGTGTCATAACCAAGAGTGCATCAAGGCCTCTTGTCGTGGACTAGGATACCCCAGGTCAATCTTGAAACACCATGTTAGAGGTTCCAATCCTAGATACATTTTTTCTAGAGCCGCCTCTACCCACTCTTATCCAGATAAAGATTCATTTCATGTAAAATTAAAAAATTCTCTACATTACCAAAATTATAGTAAGTTCTTCTATACTAATCCTCAAATTTTATCTTAGGGTAATGTTCATAAATTATATTTTATCTAAATAAATTTCCAAGGATGTTGCTAATATTTTTCTCATAATAACTGTAACTCCCCAACCCTAGTTACCCAGAGTTGTAGTATTATTTTAATACACTGGAATGATGATAAAGAATCATGTCTTGAAGAATATATCATTTTATCTATCATGAAAAATTGATTACATATATGAACATTACATTAAAATTTCTAAAATAAAACACAAAAATAATAATACGTTGAAGATTCCATTATTCACCTAGATTAACCACACATATCAATTATAATACACCTCTTCCCATCTTGGAAAAAATAAATCAGAACAAATAGATGAGATCAGAATCTCAATAAGAGTAAATAATTTAGCTGAAACATTCAAAAATAATCATAAACATTTAAGGCAAATTATAAGACATAAACAAATGCTTTTAAAAAATAATATTCAGTATAATATGTATATGATAAACCAAATAATTCCATTTAACAACACACATGGATATTTTAGTAGTTGAATAATCACATGTAATATAAATATCCAAATTCATAATGATGGAATACATAATTCCATGTACCATAACCACATAGTCAAAGCCTTGTACCAAGATTACAAATAAGATTTTGTCAAGGCCTTGTTCCAAGAAACTAGTTTGTATCATTAGACCAACCGATTAATAAATGAGATATAGAGGGCTCCACCAATCACTTACTATGTCTAATGAATTCCTCGTATGAAAAGGTTGAAATAAAACATAATCATTCATAATAAAATAATCAAACTAAATGTTAATAATTTAACCATAACCCATGAATGGTATAAACATAACACATACACAGTACAACATATCAAAAAACCATTAATACAATATGGAAGATTATATCATAATAAATCGTCATCAAACAATTGTAAAATATATCAAAGTATGTTGACATAGATGAATTCAAAACTATTTGAGAGAAATAAATATTTCTATTTTGATATCATTTAAATTTCACATAATTATAAAAGAAATGAATTATTATGAAACTATTCTTATAATATTTTGAGGGAAGTATTGAAGGTTTTTATAATGGTAGAAAATATCCTCACACCTCGAATATGTTAAAAAACATTGTTTCTATATTTTTTCCAAAAAAAGTCATAAAGGACCATGTTTGAAAAATGATGAAATGGATCCTATTAAAAAAATTTATAAAAATTTAGAAACAGGAATAAATGAAAATAATTGACAGTCAAGGAAATTGTACAAATATATTGAAATACATTTTTAATAAATACGGATGTGCATGATACTGAGGTCCCAATAGATACTCACGTATAAAGAACCTTCGATATTGATGAGATTGAAAATTTACCCTTCCCTTTTAATTTTAATTGATCGATAGTATTTTAACCTCGATCATAATAGTTAAATAATTTTTATTAAATTATAAAATAACGGCATAAAAAACATAATATCATCTATGATCTTCTAATATTTTATTGTAAATAATATTTCAGTAGAATCATTGTTTCAGGTGTTAAATAATTCATTTTTCATTTATATGATTTGTAACATAATCCATGTTTGTTATGTATAGGATATATTTGATTTATATCCAAAATGATATTATGTTCTCAAACAATATATTTAATCATAAAAATAAAATTATTCATGAATGGTTATGTTGGGGACTGAATCTCATCACGTTTAGGGAGACGGTAATCCATACATACACACAAGCAACAATATCATTCTATGGATGGTGAAATCCTATGTAATTGGATATTATATCTTATACAAAGAATCATTAAAATTTTATATTTATTATTTACATCAGTTTTACTCATTATTATACCCATCCAAACTATGAATTGTTTGAAGTACAAACTACTCCATGACATGGAGACGACAATCCATACGTACACACATATGATGACTTGTCATAAATAAGATAGATAAAATAAATAATATGGTTATACCATAATTATTATAAAATCAAATTATTTATAAGGTACTATATTTATTATTTTGGTATCAAAACAATAATGAAAGAGGAAGTGGAAGAAGAAATGATCTTTGATAGAGGGGGTGAAATTATTACCACTTCTTCATGACTTTCCATTTGAATTTATAAAAAGGGCTCCATAGGTAGGATTTATTATCAATTTAAGGAATCTAGGATGATATTAGGGTAGTTTGGAGGATATTTATGTAGGGTTTGGCCGAGACAAATGACTATGGAGATATTATTTTGAGAGAAGTTGAATTACCCTTTTATAAGAGAGGTGAGGGTCACTTTAGGAAATGATTGAAATATTATTTTTATTATATAATATTTTTTCACTTTATAATGTATCAAAATTGATTTATTACTAGGATATGGTGGTTTTTATTAAAAACCTCTCAACCAATAAGTTTTAGACAGTTTTAGGACACCATATTAACCTTATCATTTAGATTTAACTATTTGTACCATAGTTAAACGTTTACAATGCCTTCTTGTATTTTTATATTACATGATTAATAAACATACTATAAAATGCCAAAAGATCTAAAATTTTTTCACTAGTGACATATATATATTTATATAAGTTCTTTTTCGAAAACATTGATTTTTTATAAAAATCATATCAATTAACAATATAGTATTTTTTTTAAAAAGTCATTTATGTCATTTTTGACTCTATTTACTTTTTGGTTATTGAGAAAGTCATATAAACTTTATCACAGGGAAATTATTTATTTTATCAACCATAAAATGTCATATTAACCTATAAAATTCGTGGAATACATCAAAAGACTCTATTTACAATTATATTAATATTTATAATATCAATTACTTTAATCATTCATTAATAAATTAATTACTACTTCATCATTGTGTCATAAATAAATTTAATTATTTAATGTCTCAAAATTTTAAATAAAATACCATATTTTAAGAAATATTTCTACATTTCTAATGAATTTTTATAGTCAAATTTATCTTTTGTATATCCTTATATTAAATGTATTTTTCTTATTAAACATTGAATTTAACATTGTTACCTATTCATTAAATAAAATATAATAAATGTCCTAATCCATCCCAAATAGATCAAAATGAAATTATTTTTTTACAAAGGATTATTTTGGTCCAAATACACTTTTCTAATATAATTATGACATGTGTGGGGGTAATTTTACTACTATATTTACTTTTAGTTACCTTATTTACTTTTAACCATGATAAATAAAATTCAAAAGTTATTATTCCACAAAAATTATTTTCATCATATTGAAAATAAGTTAATTACTAATGTCAACCATGTCTCTTGGTTTTTGGAAATTCAATTCACAGAAGTGGTAACATTATGTTTTATGAAAATTTGCTAAAATGCCTAGAAGGTGGGTAAAAGACGTTAAAATTGATCAAAAAAATATTATATGTCTAATAATATTATAAAAATACTCCAATGAATTATATTGAACTAATATATGAATTATATATGTATTTTGACTTTATCATAAACTTTTATTTAAAAATAACTATTTAAATGAAAATGTCAGTTTTTATCTATAACGAAGTGTTTTCAACTTTTCATCAAATAATGAATGTTTTCATAGAAATACCAAAAATTCACCGGAAGATACTTGTGATTCTCCAAATTCAAATAAGATGCCTATTTATTCAAATTTAAAACATATAAGTTGTATTTATTAATTAAAAAATAATTCCCATTGTCAAAACCAGAATGGGTTTTTTTAAGAACTAAAAACTATCAAAAAAATGAGATGTTTTTTTGTCCAATTTAAATGTGAAAATAAATTCAATGACCTGAATTTTATTAAATGACAGAAATATAATATTATTAAACATAAAAAACAATAAAATTAATAATTTAACAGTTTAAATTATTTTGATTAATTTTTTTTCAATTAAAATGTAGTATTTTTACAATTCATCAAAATATAAAAGTTATCCGAAAAGTAAAAAAAATTAATCCAAAATAAAATTTTATGTCTTGATTATAAAGAGGAATTTAATTTCATTAAATTTAATATATAAAAGTGTAAAATATTGTATTTAAATATGGTTTTCCATTAAATGGGTGTAATTTTTTTTAAAAAAAAATACATCTTTTATCTGAAAATTGAATTTGTTATTATATTATGTCTAAGAAATAGATTAAATGGATTTTAAAATTTGTTGGAGTATATAAAATTCAGATTGAAGTTAATAATATTCATAATTACTTTTTTAACAACTAGTTCTGTAAGTTATGGTGTGCTCAAACTCGGTGTTGCATGTAGCACAAGTATTAAATAACATTAATGAGAAAACATACTATGAAATCCAGGAGTGTAACTCATATGGTTATTAGACTAGTTCAATACCCATGATAGTGTTTATTATGTCATATTTTCTCATCTCATCTTCCATCCACATTATTTTCATGTTTCTTTTCCAGAGCATTTGATTTTAGTAAATCATAATGCCTAATGTTTATGTTTATGATATCTTCTTCTTTATTAATTACCCTTATAATTGTGACAATGTATTAAAATAATGCACATGCACTGTGCAACTAGGGTTATAGTGTTACAATTCACCTAATAGAATTTTTGAAATTTAGATTTCAAAAATGAAAATTCAGATGAAAAGAAAAATTTATAAAATTTTCTAAATTCAGTATCAAAATAGGTGCACAACATGAAGCCGATAAAACATGCAAATTCATGTAAAACTTGTTGAATCAGTATTGTATATAGCGAAGCATATCATGGTGTAACTTATAATGATAGAATAACATGATGAAACATAAAAAATAAAGTATTGGTTTTTTCCTTCATATAAAAAAATATATATTAAGTATTTTTTGAAATATAACATATTGTATATTTAAATTAACTAAAAAAATTCAAACAGGTTTGGTGTGTTACAACTTCACCAAAGAGGTTATATTCTATTCTATGGTACTCCCTACCATAGTATTATAATATAAATAACTCTCTTATATTTCTCTACAAAATCCATATATTTTTTCCATCTCACCATAGTCCATTTAGTGAAAAATCATTTATTGGATTGTCTCTGTCTAGAATTACCAGAAAACAATCGATTGTACAAGACAACACATCACAACAAAACCCAATCATGATTCCTTAACTCATTAATGAATTTAATTGTTTTATGAATTGAAAAACATAATTCTCAAAAATATTATTATTGTAACACAATGGTTTGATAACTAATAAACTGCACTAACTTCCATTCTCCCATCCAATGAACTAACACACCTCTGGTATAACTCCTTCTTAAATAAAAGATTATCTATCATGAGTTAAATTCCAACAACTTAACTACATCTAAAAGTGAATTCACATTCCATATTTATTATTTCCATGACATTATTATATCAATTTATAATCCCGAACACTTATATAATTCCTTCACCTAAACCTTCCACTAATAGATCACCTCAAAATGATGATACTTCCAAAATAAGGGTCATTCACCTATGATAGATTTGATACTACAAACTAGGGGAGTATCCTTATTATAACTATTCCAAACAAAAATATAATTTATCAAAAACAATACCCATCCATTAATGAACATTATTAATTTATATGACCTTCCCACTCACTTCGAGCACTGATTTGGAACACAAACCACAATAGGTTACCGACTCACTTGGAACATCTTCCTCAATATTTAGATACAAAAAAAATTTGTTCAAAACCTCTAATATAAAATTATAAAATACCCACAATTCATATTACCATAAACTAATCTATGATTTTAATAAATGATTGGTCACATCATAATATGTGTGTCACTCCTCCCCAACCACACTCGCACATCTATTTAACCGCTCTCGAAAAATGAGATCTAAACAACAATAACATAGAATACTAGTTAATATAAGATATCTCATATAATAATATAGTAAAATATCTCACCCTTTTATAATCCCCATAAATATTTATCATAAACCTTAATTTTTATATATTCGAAACAAAATAAGATATTGTGCATCATGGTTTCTCACAAACCTTCACATAGAGGACTTTCCCCAAAACCCATACTAGCCTCACTCTCCTTATTTATAGGAAAAGTAATATTCAATGTAAATTCCCATAGGTTCTTACCCATTATCATAATATATTATATCTGAACCTAATGGTGTCATGAATAAACTACCAGATCCCACTTAACCCATTGTAATTTTATTGAAACACACCAAATCAATATTTAATAGGCTTGCTGGTAGAAGAATGTTTCGAGTAGGTAATACTAAAATGGGAGATCTTATCCCATGTATATTAACATATAAACAAAAATCTACATAAAACAATGTACTGATATAATAAATACTAGAAATATATAATGTAATCCATTCATGAAAGAAACTCTAGTAAATCATCCAAATGAAGAACTAAAGTAAAAAAGTTTAAATTAGCAAAATAAATGCCCAAATAAAAATGTAATACCAACCTGTTAAATAATATATAATGGGAGTCCATAAAAATCATAACTCACAATCTCTATGGTCAACCATTGAACACTTTAATCTATTTTATGTACAGTTATTCTCCCCCAATACACGGTCCACCACATTCACCATCGATATGTTTGTTATATACATAAGACACAACAAATATCAAAAAACAAAAATATGTGTTAGCATATACATATCATGTATGATTCCAAAAAATAATGGATACATAAATTGATACAAAATTCATATACACCAATATTCAATTGGGAAAAAACCCCAAATATATATATTCTTATAAAGAACCCCAATAGTGAGTGAAAGGGTATCTCCTAAAACAACCTAGCTATGAATGTTGGGTGTGCCTATATAACTCCGGGGTACATCTAAAACTCCAAAAAAAACATTTGAAACCACTCAATAATCCATGTGTATGTCATGCACAAATCCCATATGTTCAACAACCATGGTGGATTAATATTTAAAGGGTCACATACTCTACCATGTACCAAGTCGAGTCACCATCCAACTGAATCCTGGCTTGGTAAATGACAAGGCCAGAAGGACGTTATTGATCCCAATGGTGTGGAACAAGTGCCCATGTATCAAACGTATTGTTTGGGAATTATTTACCTAATATTATATTTAAATATAAAACAAATAATAATATAAAATAAACCAATGTTTGAAGTAATACCCAAACTAGTCTTTAACAAAAAAAACTATAATTTGAGTTTCCTGCTGAAATAAAACCCAAATAATAATTACAAAATATGGAAATAAAAATCCAACAAAAAACCACCACCTATTAAGAGGAAACCCCACACAGGCCATCTATACAACACTTCATCAAGAATGATAGCTAGCAACCTGATCCTCACACTCCAAAAATGCTACCCTTGCTTATATAAAATATTACCAAATCTAAATACTCCAAAGGGTTCATGTAGATTGTGAGATAACTCCCTATAGGATTCCATCAAAAAAATGTTCCACAAAAAAACATTAAATAAAAAATACACTTTCATGATAAATAAAAAAAAATTAAATTCATGAACAGTTTTAATGAAAATAATTTTAATGAAAATAGTTTAAATAAATACAAAGTTAAATGAAATAAGTTTTAGATAAAAATAATTTTACGGAAAAGAAATTTTCAAATTAAAACTCCATTGCTTTTATAGTAACCAAAAAATCACACTATATACAAATGGTGAGTGTAATGTAGTCAACAAGAACCAAATATAAGAGAGGACCAATGAGTACATGATAGTTATGGGACACTATAAAATAGTTTCTTGGTGAAAAGTGGTATAGAAACAACTACCAACTGTGTTATCATGCATTATATAATAGGGGGTTGCATCCTGAGATATTAAAACATACTCAAATACTATTGTTCTCAAGGTGAGTGAAGTTTTATTATTAGAGTTTCAAGAAATGCATATACCATTGATAGGTAATACACCATCATAATTTGACTCTCAATAAATAGTTTCAACTTCCTAGTACCACTTTTAAAAACAACGATTATAAAATATATATATTTATTATACCACAATCCTGAATCAGGTGTCTGTTTTTTAAAACATAATATTTGTTTCTATAATCATAAGGAAAACTACATATGATTTATTTGGAATCCTGGCTAGAAGATGATTCCCCGAATATGTCACTGGACTGGGCCAACATGTTGCAGTCACACCGAGGTCATGTCGCGGTCACACAATGGTAATGTCATGATTTGGCCATGCTCTAGGATGACACCCTGCGGCGATGCGTAGTCCTGTTGGAATTTGATGACTGATACCTAGATAGTGTTTTAGATAAATTACCAATCCATAGTTAATGGGGATGGAGGTGATGGTCGGAATGTTTCCTTGCTTCCTCCAACTCCCTTTGCTCCTGGTCGGATGATGCTACCACCCAGATGTCAATGGCCCAGACCAACATGTTGCGGTCATGCTGCAGTCACTCCATGGTAAGGCCGCAGTCACACCGCGGTCACACCGCGGTCACGCCGTGGTAACACCGTTGTAATGCCGTGATTTGGTCCTACTCTAGGATGACACCCAGCGGTAGTTCGCAGTCCTTTCAGAATTTAATGTGTGATAACTAGATAGATTTTTAGATATATTACCCACCCATAGTTAATTGGGAGGGAGGCGATGCCCATAATTTTTCCCCACCTCCTCCCTCTCCCTTCACTCTTCGACAGAATAAAATACACTATGAATACTGTTGGATGGGGACAACATATTGTGGTCACGACGCGGTCATGCCTCGGTCACACTACAGTCATGCCCCAGTCACGCCGCATTCACGCCACGGTCACACCACTATAATGCCAGGATTTGTCCCTTCTCTAGGATGAAACCTCGTAGCTATTAACAGTCCTATTGGAATGCACGGTATGATAGCTAGATAATGTTCTAGATACATTACCCACCCATAGTTATTGGGGAGGGAGGAGATGATAGAAATGTTTCCCCACCTCCTCCCGCTCCCTTCACTTCTGGCTAGAAGATGCTGCCTTGCGAATGTCACTCGGTCGGGCCAACATGCTGCTGTCGTGCCATGGTCATGCTGCGATAATGCTGTGATTTGGCCCTAGTCTAGGACAACACCCCATGGTTGTCTTCAGTCCTGTCAGAATTCAATGTATGTTACCTAGATAGAGTTTTAGATACATCCCCCCCCCACGGACATCCCCGCACCCTCCTCCTTGGACCCCGGACAGCCCCCCCCCCCCCCAGAAATCCCCCTCACCATCCTCCCTGGACCACGGACATCCCCCCGAATAGCCCCCCAACCCTCCTACCTGGACCCTAGATCCCAATATACTCTCTCTTCAATATTCACCCTATATCCCAACGGAAAATAGTGTTCTATAGTATCAGAAGAAGATGATAGAATAGTGTAAACCTTAATCGAAAAGAGGAAGCAAGGAGAGGATTAGACTCACTGGGATCTTCAATCTTCACATGATGACACTCAAAAGTCTTAAGTGATGTGTATGAGTCAACCCCACATCAAACCGAGTCATGGTGTGTCTGGTACCACTCAAAGTGTCTCACTTTTATTTCTAATGGACAACTTATTAAATGAAAAAAAACCACTGACATTTGGAAAACCAACCAAACTGATTCAGATTGTGTTGGTACTTTAGTACAATGATCCATGAGTCATTTTTTATGTGTAAGAGTCAACCCTACCTCAACCTGAGGAATAGTGTGGCCGATACCACTCAATGTTTTTCACTTATATTTGAAATGTACAACATTTTAAGTAAAAAAACAACTTGCATACAGAAAACTGACCAAATGCAATCAGATTCTGTTGATACTTTAGGAAATTTATCCATGGGTCATTTTTGACATTAACTATTCAACCTTGACTCAATTTGAGGCTTGGTGTTGCAGGTATCACTTGAAGTGTCTCAATTTTATTTGAAATAGACAACATTTTACGTGTAAAGAACAACTGGCATACAGATAATGAATCAAACCCATTCAGATTGTGTTGATACATCGTCACTGTGATCCATGGGTCATTTTTGATGTGTAAGAGTCAACCCTACATCAATATGAGTCACGGTGTGGACGGTACCCCTAAAAGTGTATCACTTTTATTTGAAATGGACAACATTTTAAGTGAAAACAACAACTGGGATACAGAAAACCAACCAAACACATTCGTATTTTGTTAATACTTCAACACAAAGATACATGGTTCATTTTTGATGTGTACGAGTCAACCTCACCTAAATATGAGGTGAAGTGTGGCCGACACCACTCAAAGATTCTCACTTTTCTTTGAAATGGACAATACTTTAAGTGAAAACAACAACTAACATACAAATAACCAACCAAACTCATTCTGATTCTATTGATACATTAAGACAAGGACCCATTGGTCATGTTTTAGGTGTATGAGTAAACCTTTCCTCGATTTGAGTCACGGTGTGGCTGGTACCACTCACTATGTCTTTCTATTTGTTTAAAATGGATACACATTTAAGAAGAAAACAAGTTGCATATGGAAAAAAGTCAAAACACATTCGGATTGTGATGATACATTAAAAAAAATATCCATGGGTAATGTGTGACGTGTACATGTCAACCTCGCCTCAATCCAAGGAATGGTGTGGCCGGAGCCACACAAAGTGTCTTATTTTCGTTTCAAAAGAATATAATTTTAAGTGAATACAACAACTGACATACAAAAAACAATCCAAAGAATTCAGATTCTATTGAAAAATTAGGACAACGATACATGGGTCATATGTGATGTGTAAAAGTCACCCCCGCCTCAATCCGAGGGCTAGTGTGGCTGACACCACTCAAAATCCCTACCATTTATTTGAAATGGACAGAATTTTAAGTGAAAACAACAACTAGCATATGGAAAATCGACCAAACTCATTCATATTGATTAGATACTTTTTTAAAACAATCCATGGGTCATTTATGATGTTTACGAGTAATCCCTGCCTCAATATGAGGTGTGGTGTGGCCGAAAACACTCAAAATGTCTCTCATTTGTTTAAAATGGACATCATTTTATGTGAAAACCACATCTAACATACCAAAAACCAACCAAACAAATTTTTATTCTGGTGAAACATTAGTAAAACTATATATGGGTCATATTTGATATGTACGAGTCAACCCTGCCTCAATCAAAAGCGTGGTGTGTCCGGAACCACTCAAAGTGTATCTCTTTTGTTTAAAATGAACATCATTTTATGTTAAAACAACATTTGACATACGGAAAACCATAAAAATGCCTTTGGATTCAATATAAATTTTAAGAAAAAGATGCATGGGTCATTTGTGGCATGTATGAGTCAACCCCGCCTCAATTAGAGGTGCGGTGCGGCCGACACTACCCAAATTGAATCTCTTTTGTTTTAAATGGTCGTCATTTTAAGTGAAAACCAATAATGACATATGGAAAACTGAACAAACCTAATCAGATTCTATAAATACTTTAGGAAAACTATACATGGGTCATATGTGACGTGTACGAGTCAACCCCGCATCAATCCAAGGTGTGGTGTGTCTAGAATCATTCTAACTGTCTCTCAGTTGTTTAAAATGGACTTCATTTTATGTAAAAAAACTAACATACAGAAAACTAACCAAATGTATTCGTATTATGTTGACTCATTATCAAAACAATCCATGGGTTGTATATGATGTGTATGTGTCAACCCCACCTCAATTCGAAGCATGGTGTGGCTAACACCACTCAAGGTGTATCACTATTATTTGAAATTGTAATCATTTTAAGGGAAAACAACAGCTGGCATATAGATTACCAACCAAATGAATACATATTCTATTGATACTTTATGAAAATGATTCATGGGTCATATGTGACATGTACGAGTAAGCCTCGATGCAATCTGGGGAACGGTGTGGCTGGTATCACTCAAAGTGTCTTTATTGTATATTAAATAGACATTTTTTAAGTGAAAACAACAACTTTCATACAGAAATATGAACAAACACATTCCTATTGTATTAATACATTAGGACAATGTTGCACGTGTCATTTGTGATATGTATGAGTCAAACCCGCCTCTATCTGAGGCCTAGTAAAGCCAGTATCACTCTAAGTGTCTCTATTTTTTTTAAATGAACAACATTTTAAGTGAAAACAACAGCTGACATACACAAAACTAAACAAATATATTTGGATTGTGATGACAATTTAGGACAACAATAGAATAGTCATTTGTTAAGTATACGAGTCAACCCCGCCTCAATCTAAGGAACAAGGTGGTGGAATCCTACTATGATCAATAGATCAAACCATACTTGTACCATTTAGTGTTCATAACCTTAATAACATTAATATTATTTTCAATAAGTTCAATAAACATACAATTCCATTCTTCTAGACCATCACAAGTTGATCTTCTGACCATTTCAATTCTTACTTAATTTTAAATCATTTAAAGAGTTCCGTACATTACTCTTTTCATAATGACCATGGAACCATGGGTTAGTTTCCATACCCCATTTTCAAATTTAGTTCCATATCATGCATCATCAATATTTTTATTTAGATTTTGGAAGAAGAAAACCACTCTAATGTAAAATCCATTTTTTCTTTTTGTTTTTGTTTTCTATAAATGTGTCTCTTGTATCATGATAGATCATAATTGGGTGTTCTTTCATTGTCAAAAGTTCTTATTATGATCCCCAAAAATCTAACAATTTCAAAAATTGACGGTTTTATTTTTACAACATCAAGAATGTGTAGCGAGGGAATATGTTACCACTTGTCAAAGTCCTATGGTAGGGTGGTTGGGTTAAAGAGGGTATTTGGGGCATTATTCTGTTTGATCCAATTTTTTTAGGATATTATGTGTCGTCACTTTTATTCTCTTTATTAAGCATGAGAGGGTCTCATTAATTAATTTTATAATGGAATAATGAAGTTTCACCCTTACATTAACCAGTAGTACACCATGTATTACTATATCCCATCCTTGAAGGGGGCTATTTTTTGTCAATATCATATGCATCACGACACACTCTGGATTACACACATGTTCAACATCCACTTATTCAACCAATTTGGTCATGATAACTATGCGTATATAAACCAATACCCTAGTATATTGTGTGATTACCACTATATACTCTACCAAGAAAGCCATTACCATTCACCCAATATCAGACATTAACACCCCTACCTCCATCATCTTCTTTCTTAGTGCATCAAAACTAACATTTCCTTAACAATGAACATATTCAATTTCAAATTTGAACATCTTCATGTATTTTGTCCAACCCATATAAAAATGATTTAGTTGACATTATAATAAATTATATTACTAGTACATTCAATTTGTATATATAACATGTCTCTAATCAAATAGGTGGTTTCTCTGAAATTTACAATCATCAGAGATAGTCGCAAACTCCTTTTCATGATTTGGGTAGTTTCTCTCATGGGGTTATAAGTGATGAGACTCCTATGAAAATAAAATTTCACCATATATTATAAAAAATCTTGTTCAATGAAAAATTCATGACAAATCATTACTTACCCAAATCATGGATCAGAAGAAAAAAATTCAGTTTTCAAAAAATTTCAAACTCTTATTAAACTCTAATAAGTATTTCTTCAACTATTATGCATATTAGAATTTTATGGGGCATTGGGGGAGTTGTAGTGGTTGGGGTTGTACAGGGGTGAGGAAAATTACTACAGGAAGAGTAGTTGTCATATGAATATTGAAATGTGTGTAAATAATTTTAGAGTTATTTAAAATATTTTTAAACACTACTAAATGATTTTTGTGATATGAATATTGAAATAGGGAATTTTATTACATGACATGGTTGGATGAGATTGAGGGTTTTATGTGTTATTTTCTGCTATTATAGGTGTTTTTATGCTATATTAAGATTGTTTGTATGGGTTTTTTGTGATATTTTTTTTGCAGGTGTATACTGGATTGGCTACTTGAGGGGATGCTATGCAATAGTTCTGGAAAGACACAATACAAATAGTTTTAAACAATTGGTATACTTTGATAAAATTTAAAAACTGTCCCAACGATTTTAAAAACATTGGTATAGTGGTTAGTCTTCAACGTATACAAACGGTTTCAATGAAACCATTGGTAAAAATTATATACAAACATATACCAATTGTTATCATACAAACATTGGTAAATCAATACAAACAATGGCATATACCAATTGTTTAGATCAAACCGTTGGTATAGGGCTTTCCCCACGGCTTACATCCATACTGTTTGTAAAACCATTAGTATAGGCTATAATAATGGTTTTCCAGCCTATTCCAATGGTTTAGAACCATTGGTATACCCTTCATTTCTAGTAGACAATAACAAGTTTGATGAGAATGGAAGTATTATTAGAAACAAGGAATGACTGGTATGCAAAGTATACACCCAAATTGATATTGTGTATGCAGAATAAGCCTTCTTTCCAGTGCCTAGACTATTCTCAATCGAGATTTCCTTTTCCACGGAACTCTAAAGTGGATTTAAATTATGTCAAATAGATGTCAAGAAATAATTCTTGAATGTTGTACTCGAAGAAAAAGTCTAGATTAAACAACCAGTGGGTTTTCTTCTTGGTACTGATGAAAGAAAGGTTTGTAAACTAAAAAAAGCTCTAAAAGTTTTGAAGCAGGCTCCATGAGCATGTATTCTCGGCTGGACTCTTATCTCAAGAATTTTGGATTCAAAAGAGGAGTAGTAGATCACAATCTATATGTGAAGAATTTTCAAATAGATATGTTCATGGTTCTAGTCTACATTAATGAAATTTTATTTGGTAGCAGTAGGTAGAAATCAGTGGATGAAATTGCCAATAACATGAAATCAGAAATTGAAATTTCTATGATTTGGGAGACTGAATATTTCTTGGGGCTATAATTGATTCAATAGAAGGATCACACTTTCATTTCTCAATAAATTTATGTAAGAGAGCTTCTGAAGAAGTTTAATATGCATGACTCCAAACCGATGTCAACTCCAATAGTGGTTGGAACCAAACTTGGAAATCATGAGGATGGGACCTCCGTAGATCCCACAATGTACAACAGGATTATTTGAAGCTTATTGTACCTGATAATAACACAACCATACAATGACATCACAACATGCTTAGTAGACCACTTTTGGAGTATTCCAAAGGAACAACAAATGGCATCAGTATAAAATAATCATGAGGTATATTAAAGGTACTCAAAATGGTGTCTTATACTTTGTTGTAGGAAAAAATAGTGAATTATCATCATTTTCTGAAGCTGACTAGACTTGCGATGTAGTGGAAAAAAATACCATCAGTGGTGCATCATTCTATTTTTGGAATAAATGTGTTGTATGGTTGGGAAAAAAACATGAAAGTGCTTTTCTTTGTACTGCTGATGCTGAGTATATCTCCACCACAATGGCATGCACTCGACTGCTATGGATAATGAAAAAACTAATAGATATTGGGGATGAGGTGAAGTAACCAATGGTGATTTACTGTGATAACAAGAGAACAATTAATCATATGAATAATCCTATTCAGAATTCCCGTACATTAGAAATTGAAATCAGGTATCACTTTAGCAAAGAAAAATTTGAGAAAGGATTGATTAGAATGGGTCATATAGAAACTGATGAGCAAGTGGCTGATATCCTGACCATGACAATATCAGAAGATGTGTTTATGAAACATCATTTGATCCTCGGTGTTCAGAAACCTCCCAATAAAAAAGGATGTTACGAAATACCCCTCTTCCCAGTTATGTTAACTATTTTTAATCTGTTTATGGATGAGATGCAGGTTTGTGGTGGATATACTATCCAGGGGGAGTGTGTTTTGACATGAACAACACACCCTGAGATTTTATGAGAAATATAATATTTTTATGATCTTTTATGTCTTGTTTATTACTCTAAAAGATTATATTTATCTATATGCAACAACCTATTATCTTGTAGTACATGCAAACACTATTATTGGCTTGTCTTACAAGCAAGAGTGACCTTCCTCAATAGCGTGTGTTGTAAAGAATACTGAGTTTCACTAAACAAAGATATATTGTTCTTATGAATTAGTAATTATGAATATTATTAACCACATTTCGAATTTTATAACATTATCATTAATTTTACAAATATTCTTGAACATGGTATGAGGACAGAATATATTTTTCGGGTAAAATATGTATTTTTCAAAAAATACAGTTTTTCCTCCTTTTGATCATGCACCCACTATAATTCTTGTCTTTGACAATTTTATGAGTTTAATTTTACAATATATACATATTTATTTCAATATTTATATATAAATTTACTTTGTAAATTTGTATAATATTTTTATGTAAACTTTATTATTATAATGAATAGTAACGATACACTAAAATATAATTCAAAACAACTTTTTTCATCAAGATAATTTATGTGGTTAAATTATAATATGGAAAGGTTTTAATGTATATATATATAATATATATTTTTAACATTTAATATTATGTATTTCATTATCTTTAATTTTAGATTGAATTCAGAGTAAAAACATTTCAATATTTTGCACTGTTTTATCTTTTAAAACTTATTTTCTCAACAGTGGAATTAATTTTTAATTAAATATAGATACAACTGTGTTTTGAATATGGAAAAAAAGATTCCATAATTGGAATCATTAGGTCCAGATTAAGTTAATATGATACCTTTTTTAGATATTATAAATAATAACTACGGTAAATTTTATTTACTATAGTTAAAGGTATATCAGGTAATTATGGGTAAAAATAAGAATAACAAAATTACCCTAACACCTACCAAAAATCTATTGGATGAATAAAAGTCGACCCAGATCACATAAGGGTCTTAATAGATTCATTTAATTAACTTTGGACCATTAAATGTATGTAATTATTATTATAACCAAAGAATGTGACAACATGTCACTCTCTTATATTTTATAAGTGTAATAATTTTAATTCAGTGATAAACATCCTAAAACATATAACATAAATAGTCACATGAAATCTAATACAACTATCTACATCATTTGAATTTATTTATAATTTTTAGGGATTAAATAATTATCATTAATGGTGACACAATAGTGATGTAGAAATTATTTTATTGATTTAAATATAAAAAAAAGTTACTAAAAATATTAAAATAAATATTATATAAACTATTTAATGTTCTCAAAGAATTTTCAATATCAATGTTACATAATTAGGATCTATTAAATAGTTTGGTTCGAATATATCTTTTGTTTTGATTTTATTTAAATTCAAATAATTGAATATTGTCAAAATTGACACACTTAATATTTAATAAAAATAAAATATTATTAAATTGTTTAAAAATCACAAAAATATTTAAAAATTATAAATTGAAATTTATATGGTTATAAATTTCCTAATGTGTTCAATTATAGACAATTCACAACACAAAAGTAATTATTTATAACAATTTAAAATTTAGAATATTACTACCACAAATAAAATTATATAGACTACATAAGGATAATTCAAGTTGAAAAGGTATAAAATAAATTCTCAACATGTTTAAATTTTAGTGTATGATGATATTACAACCCTAAGTCATCTCATTTAAATATTTGAGAATTTTTGGAGGTATTTAGGTGGGGTTTGATTTTATTGTAAATTAATACTTTGGAGGATTCCAAAAGTTCTCCTCTCCTCTCTTATAAAAGGGCACATCCTCCCTCTCCACTTCACTACATCGTGATCCTTAATTCTCGGAAAAACTCTATCCATATCTCTTCTGCTCTTCCCTAGAAACATATTAGAGGACTTAATTTTCATCAATGGACATTTTAGTGCCCTAAGAGGTTTTTTAGAAGAAGAACGTCGAAGAAGAGGTAATATCCTTTCATGATTCTTTCATGTTTATTTCTTCTTGTACTTCCTATTCTTTATTTGTTTCATTATAAAGTAGTAACATTAGTATCACTCAAATACTAAAATTTTAATATAAATATGAAACAACCCTATTCCACCAGCTATGAATTCTATGAAAAATGAAATCACCGCGCGTACGTATTTACGGTTTACCATCTCTACACTGTGGTGTAATCTATTTTTCCACCACCACCTTAATGGGATGGGTGTAATGGTGGAAATAATAACTAAATATTATTATTATAAAATGATACTAATTCTATGATATTATATAATTCACTCCAATTCCATTCAATAATTACGAGTACGATATCATCGTTCATGCGTACATATAGATTTTCGTCTCCAAGATGCGACGAGATTCATTCTCCATATTAACCATTAACGATTGATTATAAAGTATATATAATAAGTAATAATGAAATATATGACATATTAATTATTCTAGATTTATTTATATATATATGTCATTTACTTCAATTCAATTTAATAAGGAAATGAAAACAACGTTTATGCGTACGTACGGCCTACCGTCTCTATGAACAATGTATTTCATTCCATTTATCTATCTATTTTATATATATTCCGAATATACATTATATATAAATCATGTTTTAAATTATATAAGTATGTAATAATGATCTAAGTAATCATAAAAATAATTACAAGTCAAGACACATATGATAAATGAAACAATTTTACCCAAAACACTGCTTTAACATTGAATTGGCAAATGAAATTGTAATATAAAGTCTTAAGTGAATAAATATATGATATAATAAAAATTATTATGGTTTTTTATAAGTTAATAATGTGTTTAAACCCACTATATAGGAGTCTCAGACTCATATTGAAGAAATTGGACTTATGGGAAGGGATAATTATTCTCATCTCGTTCTAATCCGAGATTGTTTATTTATATGTATTTACTAGGGTTATATTTATCATCCATGTGCATTTTTTATAAAAAAAAATTAATAAATTTTATATTATTCGTCCATGTATTTTTAATGTCATTTTTACCTCATTTTGACTTTTACTATGTGGTATTGAAGGTATCATTCTTTTTTTTACCATATGAAGTACTTTTTGACTTTTCCGGCAAAATTACGAGGAGAATGTTTTTTTAACTTATACGATATAAATAGATTTTTATGGTTTCATAACTTTTTATTTCCATGAGGCTTCATATTTAATATTTCATGATTATTTTCAAAAAAAACTTCATTTATTTTAAAATTTTATGTCATTTTTTGAAAGGAAATTGATTTTGAAGAAGAAAGGATATTTTCCTCAAGAACTGACTTCAAGTGTTTTATCAAAATTATTTTCCATCTATGATGATATAGGGTTAGTTTTTTATCCCTATTATTATATTTATTTGATAATGTTATAGTGGAATTATTTTTATGAAGTACTTTATCTTATATGGATTATGTTATGTTCCCATGACGTTTAAGAATCCAATTTTTATTACATGGGTTATGTTATGATGTATGATTTATGATTTTGTGAGACACATAATAATGGTAACATTATGATATGGGTGGGACATATATCTCCCTCCAATGCATTGGGTAATGAATTATATCTCATGAGATATACATGGTTGGAACGTCAAGTAAATCTAGTTCAGTAATACTGGGCTGGAATGGAAAGTAAACCTGATTCAGTAATGGTCTTTCTCCACTATAATTGTCTTGGAAGCAATTCCATAACTACTATTGAAATCATATAATGTACTTAATTTTTTTTCCACAATTAAATTGTTTATTCCCATTCTATTTTATCATGACTAATGTTCTTTTCGGATCTATGTTTTATGTACTGCTAGGTTTTATGTCATTACACATGATTTTGATGATTATATTTTTTGTCCATGTTTTTACATCAAAATGTTAACGGATTGGTATATGTTCTCCATGTTTTCCATTAATGATCATTTGATCACGAATTTTTTATATTTTTCCCCAAGATATAAAGAAATGTTTTATTTAATAAAACAAAAAGGGGATTATTTTATGAGATTTATTGAAGATCATTCACCATGATTAGAAGATTATGTTGCGAGTTTCAAAAGACACTAAATTATTACAGTCCTTGGGTGTCTGTTTTTTTATGTATTAAGTATTCTGAAAAGGTAATGTAATTTCAACATAAATTATGCTTGGGTCTCTACACAATGAACAATTACATGACATTGGGTTTATTGTCAATGGGGGTGAAGGGAATAAACTCATGCACGTCATGGACAAGTATTGCCTTTATGACACTGTAAGAAAATTAATTGGGTGTCATTGACAATTCCTAAACATGAGAACCCAATTCAAGCATCCGCTCTAGTTTTCTTCAATGAGAACTACTCACGTAGACAATTAGTGTTGGATGAGTTTATTCTTGCATTTTCAGTTTTCATGTGGTTGGTGCTCTTTATGAATTTATTTGGTGATTACCTACAAACCCAAAGGGGGATATTGTTGGAACTATGGTTGTTCAATGAAATAATTGGAGTATGGTTTGTGTTTATTGGAAATCAACTTTGGATGTTCAGAATTTTTCCCAGTAAAGTGATCATACAGTTGATGCATACAACAATATTGAAGGTGGCGCCATATCCTAGTGTTTGAAAAATTGTTGGGCCTAAAAATCAGAGAATGCAGACATGGTTGTTTGAAAAAGGAGGTGCGTGAAAAGTGGAATTTGTGTAAAAAAAGGGGATTTGTGCATGAAAAACAGTGTGGTGCTTGAAAAAAAGTGTGGTGCATAAAATTGTGTAGTGAGGTTTTCCCACAAGAGTTGTTTCAGAATCAGAACATCAAATGATGGAAAAGGCGTGGGATGCACGAAAAACAAGGAGATGTGCGCAAAAAATTATTCCTGCATGAAAATTACTGTGTGCCGAATGAGAGGTTTTTCGCGTTAAGATGGGGTTTTCACATGGGGTCCAACGACACCTATAAATATGATTTTAACCCCTTCATTCCATATTGGTGAATACATAGTGAATATTTGAGTGATGAAGAATGTAAAAGATTCGTGTAAAGTCATTTTCACGAAAAATTCCATGTGGCGTGAAAAAGTCCAAGTTTCATGAAAAAGTAGAGGTTGCGGATAAAAATTGAATATGCATAATAAAGTAGAAGTTGTTCATAAAACATGAGGTTGCACATGAAATTTGATGTTGCGTGAAAATTTGCATGAAAAATTGATGCAGTGTATAAAATATTCAGTTATGTGAAAAGGAAATATTGTGCGCGAAATTAAGGTCTTGCGAAGAAAGGGTTGGTGTTTCAAACAATTTTCATTGAAACATAAATGCATGTTCTGGTTATCCAGTTCACTGGTTCATTGTGATGAAGTGCATCATTTCTGGACATTGATGCAAGGAGAGTCTTGTTCTAAGTAGAGGATAAGACTTCAATGCAAATCTATTGAAGAGACCTTCATGTCTATAAACTGAATGGGACATCACCAAAGTAATTGATCATGGAGGAGTCAACAGGAGTGACCTATGCGACGTAGTGATCTATATATGTATATTTTTAAAGGCTGTGAGCCTAGGATGGAGTTACTATTCTCGATCATTTTTAATCCACAACTTGTGAAGAATAGTATAATTAGGTACAACCGACACACTATGGGTGTATGCTCCTTTGATGTAGCCCATTGCGGTGAACTAAGTAAAAGGGTTGTGGAATATAATTGCTTTAAGTGGTTTGAACGATATAAAAAGTTCATACTAATGTGGGAAAAATATCCACAACATTAAAAAGAAAAAATTTACACCCTGATTCCCCCTCCCCTCTCAGGGTGTTCCGGGGTCCTCCACATGTGACCTATGGAACACAACATTATGTAATTAATTATTTCAACTTGTGATGAGGGAAATAATTATTACGTTTAGAGAAAATCATATTGAATTAGAATTTAATAATATATTCACATTACTAAATATATACCAAAAATAGTTAAATGATAAATAAACAAACACTGTGATATTACAAAAAATAGTAATCACCCACTAAGATTACGGCATTTGTAAAAAAAACATTAATTCATTCTCAAATATGATATCCAAGATTTGTAAAAAATACTTATATCTAATATTGTAGAATATTGAATCATCCCAATCTACTACACAATTCGTGATCACATCAATAAAATAGATATAAGGTCTAAAATTTCATAATGATTAGAGTAAAATAAGATTATCACACGTGGATATTAAATTATTTTTGATGAATATTCATCACAATATAAGAATACATAACAAAGGACTATACTAATTTATTACCTTTGGGGACATGGAAAACAATATTCTAAAATAGGGAAATATCTTAAATTTTTCTCATGACAATCTTCCCCATTAGTACTTATAAATAAAACGATTATTAATATCATGGGAAAGTCAAACATAAGAATGGGTTGAACTGAATATATCATAAAGGGTAAACAATGTATATATACAATAATAATATGATAATATGTTTATGAGTATATGATAATAACATTATAACATCATACCCTACATATAAAAATTCATAAAAATGAATTATGGAATAAATATTGGATATTCATAACACATGAACTATAATGAAACTAATATCCTAATCCACATGAGCATAAACACTAAATAAGATATGGAATTATGGAATACAAAAAATCATGTAAAATAACTCTTTATATGCCAAGTCTCATTTCCAAAATATATCAGGGATCTTCTTTGGTACTACACCTACTTATAGGGACACACCACCATTACTAGATGCAATTCGTTCAATATAAGTGATCTTATTTCTCCATATTCCCCTAGTGGATCGGTTTTTCCGATATTCCCATACTAGATAAATATTCCCCCTTTTCCATTTGGGTTCAATACCATCAAATAGATTCACATCACTACAACATGTTATAAAATCATTATCTAATGCCTTATAGGGAGTTATATATCCCACATATCATATAATAAATTTATATATACACATTCCACATGAAAATAAAACACTCCTAATATCAAGACCAATAAAAATATAAGGGTCTTGTAAAAATAATATCATATCCCATGAAATTAAATGGTAATCATAAAAAATTAATCATATTATTACCTGTGGAAAATATATATGTTTTATAATTATTTCAAAAGATAATAACCCATGAAAAGAAGCGGGTATCAAAAGCATATAACCCATCTAAGTGAAATAGTTTCCATAAACACCATCCCATTAAATCAACAAAAATAGTGGAAGAATAGTAATTGAATTCATGGATCATATCCTCAGTAAATCATTAACAATAAAAAATTGTTTAATTATATATCCTGAATAATTTTCAAAGATCACATTGAATATTTCTTAAGAAAAATATAATATCGTTTAACATCCATTTCATAAAAAAAATTCAAAATTATTTTTCATACAAAAATACATATTGATTTAAAATATTTATTCAGAAAATTATATTTTCAACATTATAAATTAATTGTTAATCATAAAACATTTTGAAAATAAATTTCCATCAAAATAACCTTGAAAATCCTAATATAATCATCAGATAATTTGGAAAACACTTTTATTCATAAATATATTTTAAATCATATAATTGAAGCTTGAAAACATTTGTGAAACATTATTTCTATGCAAAAAAACTGTAATAAAAAAAATTGAAAAATGTTTTTCAATTAAAATATATTACAGAAGATTAAAAATCATTTTTAATACATTTTCACATGAAATACATTAAAATCATTTATAGAGATATTGAAAAAAAATCAAACAAATGTTAAATATAAAACATTTTTCAATACATTTTTCATTGATAATAACATTGAAGAAATATTAAACAATCATCAATGAAATGATGTCATAATTGTAGATAAATCTATAAATTCCAATCATTGTTTCTTCATTTTAAAATGTTCAGAAAAGTACCTTGATCATAAAACTAAAAGAAGATTTTTGTTTAATATCCAAACATTGAAAAGGTAAAACATGGTTAAAAATTACATATAATGATCATAGTATGTTACTGTAACATCTCGGACCGACTTACCATCGAACTGGTGGCCGGGCCTGTGGGTCACATGGCCTCAAGCGCATCTCCCCGTATGCCAGAGGCTGCCGACGAGAAGCGATGGTCCTGAGATGTGATAGTTGGGAGAATATACCCTCATTTTAGAGTATCACAATGGTATTATCAGAGTAGATAACATTAAATAACGGAAGTAGTATGAAATTTAAAGACATCAGTGATAGACCGGTAATAATATCAATTTTATAGAAGGCGACTTACACCAATTTACAATGAATGCATGTAATGATGAAAATACAGTTATGAAAGCAGTAAACCATACAACATTCTTTATAAACATTGCAAAAAGAAAAGACAACATAGCCTAAAAAATATCCCCTGAGCATCCCAAGCTCTTTCATGGTCCATTGCTCCTAACTCCTCTGGTGCAAACAGAACAGTACACAACCTAGGTCATGTAAGCAAGAAGGTCTCCTCGGGTACCCCTGTTCAATGGCGGCCTGAGTAGGGTGTGAGATATAAATCTCAGTAGGACGACACCACCAGTGTCTAACCCAATCCAGTCAGTTTATAATAATTAAACAATGAGAAGTTTTGGTGAAACAAGTAAGAAAAATTACATATGTAAACAACACTTGTCTACGTTCCGAAGGGACACCTGACGGTTATACCAGCTTTCACTCATTGCTTGTAAATTAAACTAATCATGTCACCATATGTATATATATATATAAGCATTTAGATCATAGGTGGTATGGGTTATTAATTACTTATAGCCATTATATGTGATTATCGGGCATGAGGTAAGAATGCCTCTCATCCCTATAGTTCAACTGGAAAGGGGTAAGAATGTCTCTCTTCCACACATGTATCGAGATTAGCGGGTATGAGGTAAGAGTGCCTCTCATCCCTAAAAAAACTGGAAATGATTAAAAATTCCTCCCTTACATCAAATTCATAATACTGGCATGGGGAATAACTGCTCCTCATCCAGATATGTAAAACATAAATAGAAATCAACTAGAAAGGGGTAAAAATGCCTCCTTTCCAATCATGTACTGTCACACTGGCATGGGGTATAACTGCCTCCCATCCAATCACCTATCTGTCACAATCATCACTCTAGCGTGGGGTATAACTACCTCCCATCTAGACACACAATCATTCAGAGTAGATGGCATGGGGTACGAATGCCTCTCATCCATAACCATACACATTCATTATCAGCATTTTAATACAATGCATAAGGTAGTACCTCTTATGCATTTCATGTAAACATTACACATTCACAATCAATCATATATCTCATTTATATATAAGTTCACATACACACGTTCATCACAAATATACTTAACGAAAGATCTCTCATGTAGTTATATCATGTAATTAACATATTCATTTTACTAACATAAGTCGTGCCTATTATGTTATCCCAAGGAGTGGTCATACCACCCTAATCCATTCATTTCTAGTTTAGCAAAATCATTTGGAGGATCTGTTTGTCATTCATTAACCCCTTGCCACCATCTAGAGGGAATCATGTCATATAGACTTAAGTCATCCCTCTAATGTTACCATCTTACTCAATTTTCCTATCATGTCAAAATGATCCAAATACAAGTATCATAGCAATATCATTCTATTTACCACAACAAGGAAAGTTCACAAAAAAATCACCAAAGGGGCACCACAACAATCTAGCAAGCAAGCATAAAATGTTTATCAGTACTTTTTATTTGAAAGATAGCACACCTCTAATTGTGGGGTTTTATTAGTAAATTGTTAGTTATGTGACCAAGCAACCTCTTTTATCTCATTCCTGTAATTCACACGATTTGCATAAAAGCATTCAATCAGAACTAATCTTGGATAATTAAAATGATAAGGCAGTGCAATATTAAACTCACTATTACATTACTTAAATTAATAGGGTAGAAAGAGGGGCCTACCTCAAGGTGGATCCATCATTCCACTACAGCTCTTGGTGCTTTCTAACTAAGAGTTGCAGGCAATTCTCCTAGTCTATGGTGACTACAAACCACGAAAAAACCTCGAATGCACTATAAACAACATGATAGGAACTCATAAACCTCAGAAGCCCCAAATTCAGCACGTGTGAAACAAAAAAAGTGGTAAAACCCTTACCTCGAAACCAACCCGATGATCCGAATCCACCCAAACTGCATCGCCTTGGGCGGCGGTTGCCGGAACGCGTACCAAGGAGTCCCAACCGACCTTTCAAATAACCTAGAACCAAAAGAAAACTGAAATTCAGATAGAAACCAAGGCCCTATTGTTTGGTTGAACTATACGAGTTGACTGAGAGGCCAAAACCCGGCTGAAAAACAAAAGGAGAGGAAGGAGAGGGATTACCTTGATGATTTGGATAGTTATCAGTGGGGAAACCATGATGAAAAGGCATCGAAGAGGAGGCCATAGGAGGGGTGTCGCACAGCTCACATGGGAGATCCACTTGGCCTCGTGCTGGTCGAGTGATGGTGAGGGAGAGATTAGATTAGGTTTTATTAATTTAATTTATTTTAATTTTTAATTATAAACCTAACTCACCCGATCGCCTGGTTTGATCCACACGGTTTTCCAAACCATAAGAAAACTGTGAGGAGTCTACTGCCTCCAAGACAGCCACTGCACGGGCTAGGTGCACAGTTTGGGAAACCAAGTGCAGCCCATGCGAATGACACTTCCCACCAGAGTTAGCCCACATGGTTTGGTCATCCCGTGTTCCAAAAGTGTTCCCTCTGTATCTCTTTAACAACTTGGGTTCGGCGCCTACGAAACATCTTGGGCCACCCGAGAAACATAACGGGCCTTCACCCACATCCAAAAACATAAAAAGGAAGGTTTCTAACCTTCTGAAACTTGTCTTGAAGCCCGATCTTCAAAAAAACCATTGCAGTAATAGAAAAGTTCAAATTCCATCGTGTTTTAGTGTGGTTCAAAATGAGGGTCATTAAAACATTCCCACCTCAGAACTTCACATCCCCGATAAGCCTTCAGGAACACCATACACATCACCCAACCTACAAGAGTCATGAAGCTTCATTCAAATGATCACATTTCATTCACAAACATCCAACACACCCTTAAGAATCCATTGAACCCTATGGCTCTTAAGCCACCAAATCTCGATCCAACACTCATTTCCCAAAAAAAACACCAAGACGACTCTTTCTGAACCAATCTACTTAGGGACATGAATCCATTATTATCTCACCAAGCATCCAGCCACTGGTACAACCACCGTAGATTTTAACGTTAAGAAACCAACTCCAGACTATGTTTTAGACCACCATCGGAGTTCACTTTCAATGCATGCCCCAAGCGTTCCCACGATGCTTCTAGCGTGATTTGAAACAGATCAAATGGTCAATTCCCCATCGTCCTCATGGCCCATTTAGAACATGTTGTTCATATTAGGTATTGGCCGACACAAAATGCACTCGACTCTTCCTGACAACGTGCTAGAGAACTGTATGTCATCGACCACAGGCATTAAACAAGAATACCGAGTCAAGTCATCTCCTTCTGACTATTTACAAGAACGCTCAGCCTAAATGGATGACATATTTCAAACAGGACCACAATGAATTTCTCCAAGGCACCATACGTTTAGCACAAACACATTCACCGAAGACCACACCCGACTTCCGATGACTATTCCAAGATCAAACCATAACGGAAACCACACATCCCACGTGCAATGACAAAAGAGAACCATCCGATCAAGCCCAATGTGTTCAATGCATTAGCACAGATAAGACTGAAACTATCTTAGTGAATCTAGAACGATGAAAAGATAGGGGAAATTATCGTCTCTAAATAGAATACACAAAGAGGTTTGAACGGATTCCAGTTAATCATACCAGACTACTGGAAGGAAGAACAGTCGAACCTCAACTGGTCGACTTCAAGGACAGAACTCAGATTCACCTTTCGACACATCCACACGTTATAAACATGCATACCTCATGGAATTCAAACATGACAAAACATTTCAAGAATTAATTCCCAGGTACTGACTCATCTACTTGGAAGGACACATTTACTAGATTCAACACATCGCTCTCCCAACCTTATGAGTGTCATAGACATTGAAGGGAAAGAAGATAAACTAGTCGAGCACAAATGTGCACATACAAAAACACCGCAAACAATCGTGTGATGCTCCTCCACCATAATCACATCACCAAACAACCGAAGAAGATCCAAAATAGGGAAACCAACCTGTCAAAACACTTGAGTCTTTGAAAGCCATCTTGAACATTGAGACGAAACAATTCTTTAACGTCGGGCCACACTACTGCGTAGATGACCCAAAGCTGCATCGAAAGTCAAAACCCAATGACCACCAATCGGAACAAGGGTGTCATTAGAAAAACAGGAGTCCAACAAAGGTCAACAACACCCGAACGGAACCTCGCGTTAGAAAACTCACATTACAAGCAATGTAACACACCGAGATTTTATGAAAAATATTCTTTTAATTTCATTAATTTCTTGTATTGTATGCTACACCACGATTACCTTGCGCTATACGCAACACCTTATTAGCTTGTAGTATACGTAACACTATTCTTGGATCATGATACACACAATTTTGATAATAGTTATTCTTTGCAACATTGAGTATATATATATATATTCAATGTATAAATGAAATATGGTTGGATTCTGTTATACGAAACAAAGAAGGATTCTTTCACAATATGCAACCCTGACTTGGTTTGCATTACATGCATTCACGAACTTTCTCGATAGCGTGTGTTGTACGCAATACCAGGTTTTACTAAACAATGATATATTATTATAATATTATTATAAACTATCCATTATGAATAGTATTAACTAAATTTTGATTTTTATGACATTATTACTCATCTTAAACATTTTCTAGAACATGGTATAAGAACAAAATAATCTTTTCGGAAAAAATAAGTATTTTTCAAAAAATGCAGTTTTACCGCCTTTTGATGGAGCACCCACATTAAATATACTCTTTCACATGTTTATAAGTTCAATTTTACAAAATAAAATTAATCTTTGGAATCAAGAAATAAAAATTTACTTTGGATAAATTTTTCGTATTATTCTGGTAACTTTCATATTTTGATGAATAGTAAAAACACGCTATATTTTATTGAAAAACAAATTTTTTCATCGTAATAATTTATATGGTTAAACTATAATATTGAATGGTTTGAAAGTATAAATATAATATATGTTTCCCATTTAATATAATGTATGCCATTAGCATTTATTTTACATTGAATTCGTAGGTTAAATCAATTCAATCTTTTGTAATGTTTTAAAAAACCCGTTTTCATTTGACAATGGGATTAATTTTAATTTAATTTGTGCAACTTTGGTGTATTGAATTTCAGAAAATGGATTATATATTTGGAATCATTGGTTCCAAATTATGTAAATAGGCTACTTTTTATTTTTGGGAATTATGAATAGTAACTATGGTAAATTTTATTTACCATAGTTAAAGGTAAATCGGGTAATTAAGGGTAAATATAATATTATAAAATTACCCTAACACATTCCAAAATTCTATTGGAGGGATAAAAGTAAGCCCATATCAACTAAGGGTCTGATTAGATTCGTTTTATGGACTATTGACCATGAAAATATTTTAATTATTATTAAAACCAAAGAAAGTGACAACATGTCACTCTCTTAAATCTTATAAGTATAAAAATTTTAATTTAGTGATAAACATCATAAAACATCGAAAATGAATAGTATCCAGAAATCTAATAAAATTATATCCATCATGATAATTTATTAAGAATTTTTAGTGATTAAATAATTTTCCTTAATGGTGATACATTAATGATACAGAAATTATTTATTAAGTGGAAAATAAGTAATATAGTTTTTATTGAAATAATAATACCCTTAAATGGTCCACAAACCTGACCAAAACTTGTTGGTAGTGTATATATACACCTTAATCATCCAATGACCTAATATATAACCGTTTGGATCCTTATAAAAGTGATTATGACACTTATATTATTTTATTTTAAACGATTCTATAGTTGTCACCATCATAATTTAATAAACATAAAAATTTAAATATTTTGATTTTAAGATGATAAAATCGAGTAAAATTATTATTGTGAAATTTAATAGATTTATCTTCATCATAAAATTTTATTTTAAATTTTTATGCAACAAATCAGTATATTAAATAATTATTCAAAAATGTTGTAGTAATTATTTTATGAAGAGATAAACCAAATAAATGGTCTTAAAAATAATAAAATAAATATTATATGAACTATTTAATGTGATACACTAATTTTATAGATACACAAGACCATTTATGAATCTATTAAAGATTTTAGTTCGAACATATCTTCTGTATATATTTTATTTAAATTCAAAAAAATGAATAGTGTCAAAATTGACACTATTGTTATTTTATAAAAATAACATATTATAAAATTGTTTAAAAATCACAAAAATATTTAAAAATTATAAATTAAAATTTATATGGTCTATAATGTTATAAAGTAAACACGTATGGAATATTAATAACAAATACGTAATTATTTGTTATAATTTAAAATTTAGAGTTTTATTACCACCAATAATCTTAAATAGATTAAATAAAGATAAATCAAAATAATAAGGTTTAAAATAACATCCAAACATGTCTAAATATGATTGGTTGATGATATTACAACCCTATCTCATCTAATCTTCGAATATGAGTCATTTTTGGAGGTTTTTATGTGGGGTTAGATTTATTATAAATTAATATTTTTAAGAATTCCAAAGGTTCCCCTCTCCTCCCTTATAAAAGGGCACCTCCTCCCTCTCCTCCACAAACCAATTTGAGCCTTCAAGCTCGGCCATCCCCGGAAAATTTATCTTCTCTACTTCCCTAGAAACATCATACAGGTTCTGGTCTACTTTAAAGACCAATCTTAGTGCCCTAAGTGGAGGTTTCAAAGAAAAGTATCGAAGAAGAGGTAATTTATTCTCCCGAATCTTTCAAGCTTCTTTCTTCTTCAAAATCTTCTTATTTAGTTGTTTCATTATAAAGTAATAACATCAGTATCACTAATTTACTGATTTGTTATTATAAATATGAAACAACCCCATTTCACCTTCTATCCATCCTAGAGAAAACAAAATCACCACGAGTGCGTACGTACGGAATACCGTCTCCATGCCGTTGTGTAATCTATTTTTCCACCAACACCTTACATAGATGGGTATAATGGTTTAAAGAATAAATATACATAGTTATTATAACATCATTCTGATTCTGATATATTGTAACATCCACTCCAATTCAATTCAATAATTATGGAAACGATATCATCGCTCGTGCGTACGTACGGACAACCGTCTCTACGACGCGATGAGATTCATTCTCCATGTTAACGATTTAAGAATTATTATAAAGTATATATAAGCAATAATAATGAAATATATGAAATTATAAAGCTAATGGGTTTATGTATATATGTATGTCATCTACTTAATTCCATTCAACTCAATAACGAAATGAAAACATCATTCATGCATACCTACGGCCTACCATCTCCATTAATGTTGTATTTCTTTCCAATTATCGATCTATTATATATATGTGTATTCTGAATATATATTATATATTAACCATGTTATATATTCTGGAATTATGTAATCGGGATCTATGTAATCATATGAATAATTACAATTCAAAACACAGACGACAAATGAAGCGATTTTACCCAAAACACTCGTTAACATGGAATTTACAAAAGAACGGGTAATATAAAGTCATAAGTGAACCATATATGATATCATAAAAATTAATTTTATTTTTTAATAAGTCAATGACATTATTTATATCATTAAACAGGAGGTACGGATTCATACAAAGAATATAGGACATAAGGAAAGGGATAATTTTTCAAATCTCATTTTTATCTGAGATTGCTTATTCATATGTATTTACTGGGGTTATTGTTATCATCCATGTCCAAATTTTAATAAAATGTTTTCATGATTGTTTAATGTCTGTTTTACCCATTTTTGACTTTTGCAACGTGGTATTTAAGGAATCTTCCTTTTGTTTACGTTATGAGGTACTTTTTTTGACTTTTCCGGCAAAAGTACGAGAAGAATGTTTTTTTAACTTATACAGCACGAATGGATTATTAAAGTTTTATAAAGCCTTATTTTCATGATGCTTCCTCCAAAATATTTCATGACTATTTTCAACAAAAAACCTTTCTTCTAAAATTTCATGACATTTTGTGAAAATAAAATTATTTTGAAGAAAAAAGGATATTTTCCTCAAGAATTCATTTCAAGTGTTTTATCAAAACCATTTTCATCTAAGATGACATTATTTTACGTGAGTATGTTTCAAGTATCATGTCTCTATGATTTACATGGTTTCACTTTTCATATAATGAAATGATATCCACTTCTTTTATATGGATTATGTGATGATGGGATGATGTTTATGAAACCCATTTTATTTATTGGGTTATTAGGAATGATGTTTGTTTATTTTGTGGCACAAGTAACAATGATTTCATTATGAGATGGTTGGGACATATATCTCCCTCCAATGCATTGGGTAAAGATATATATCTCTTGAGATAGACATGGCTGGAACGTCAACTTAAACCAGTTCAGTAATACAGGACTGGAACGAGGAGTGAACTCGATTCAGAAAGGGACTTTGTCCACTAAGATGGTCTTGGCAGCAATGCCTTGGATACTAAGGAAATCATATCATGTGCTTGATGGTTTCCACAATTACATGTTTTATTCCCATGATATTTTATCATTCTTATTGTTTCTTTATGATCCATGCCTTACATACTTCCATGTTTTATGTCATTTCTCAAGATTTTGATGTTTAAACATTATGTTCATGTTTTTAAGTTCAAATGTATATGGTATGTTTTATTTTATCCATGCTTACCCTTACTGAGCATTTGAGCTCACCCTTTTTATGTTTTATTTTCCCAGGATATAAAGAAAGGTTTTAGGAAAGAAAAAAAGTGGAAGATCTTTATCAGAGATGTTGATGATCTTTCACCACGATTAGAAGATTACATTCCATGTTTCCAAAGACACTAAAATATTACAGTCCTTGTGTGTCTGTTTTTGTTATGTATTAAGTATTCTGTTAATGTAATGTAATGTCCATGTACATCATGCTTCGGGTCTCTATAGTAAGTATCAGAGGAAAGGTTTAGTCAACCTTTTGAATCTAGGATGCAAGAACTTTAGAGAGATCCCTAGAGATATTTCTAAGGTATTTCTAGGGATGTCCCTAAGGTTAACTATATGTTATAGTCCTAAAATTGTGCTAACCAAGTTATAATTAAACCTAAGATGTTAGATATTGAAGGTACTACCCCTTTATTATATTGTTTTTCCTAGTGTGATTTTTACCTCTCACACTATTCTTTTTGGGTTTTAGACGATGGGTGGGACACGAGGTTACTATGTTGATCAATGTAATGCACAATGCAATGATTGTCCTCCTGAACAAACAAATGTTATGGGATATGGAGTGCAAAATCTTATTTCTATTCTTACACAAGTTATGAATCATTCTGGACTTCCAAAAGAGGAGAGAAGGGAACAATATTATATTGATTTCTTCATAAGGCAACGTCCACCTTCTTTCAGTGGGTCTTCTGATCCACTTGTTGAAAAACAATGGATCAGTACCACTGAAAAGATATTTTCAGTTCTTAAATGTTCTGAACATGATAAAGTCATCTTAGCAGTGTATCGTTTGGAAGGTGATGCTGATCAATGGTGGAATCTTATCAAGTATACGAGGCCAAGAGATGAAATTGAGTCCATGGAATGGGATGAGTTCAAGAAATTATTTTTCAATAATTTCTTCCCTCGTATTCTTCGAAAAAATACTGAGAAGGAGTTTCATGATCTAAAGAAAAAGGATGATGAATCTTTTGGTATATACAAAGCGGATTTTACAAGGCTTGTAAGGTATGCATCTAGATTTATCATTCAACCTGAAAGAAATGTTGATCGATTCTTCAGTGGTTTAAAACCAAATCTTCAAAGGGAATTAGCTATAAGAGACTTCAGTAGCTATGAAGAAATTGTGCGTTGTTCTATCAAGGATGAAATGGAAGTTGGTGTTACATATCCATCTCATAGTTTTGACAAGAAACGAAAGATGGAGTTAAAGGAGAAATCTCATAATAATGGTGAAAAGAATATGAATGTTTACTTATGCTGAAAGTGTGGAAAGATGCACGGTGGAGATTGTACTAAAGGGACTAGAAAATGTTTTAAGTGTGGAAAATAAGGTCATCGAGCAACTGAGTGTCGAAGTAATGGAAAAAGGGTTTCTAATGATGTGAATAAAGAAAAGACTGCAAAGAACGCACCACCAACACATCAATGCTTCAAGTGCAAGGAAATGGGGCATTATGCTAATAAATTCCCTAATCCAAGGGTTTGTGATGATCAACATGAGCTACCACTTAAGGAAAAGGACAAAGGGAAGTCACATGCGATCACTATTGGCGATGTTGAATATGAAAATGATGTGGGGGAATGATTAAGTGTTTATGTATTGGGTTTTCCAAAATAATGTTGTATATGGAGAAGGTTATATCATGGTTTGAGTATATAGAATTTTTGGATTTTGGTATGTGGAAAGAGTTAACTTTTAACTGCATTCATGTTTTCACTAAGGTTTAATGGGTATTCATTTTTCAAGAGAATACAAGATTACGGCCTTCGAACGTTTGTAATGTGACCAAAAATACATATCATATGATATATGGGGATAAAAGATGGTATTAACATGCTTGTTATATGAAATCTCTAGTAATCATTTTCACTATAATATGACAATGGACTGCAATATTATGGATAAGCCTAAAGATTGGAATGGATTATGTTGGACATAAGTTAGTATTGTTTAAGGATAGAACCTTTTTTCGATATTATTGATGTGATGATATAGTAATGTAGTTTTAGAAAAAGGACAACCTGCAGGACGGGTGACAGCCCATCGCGTCGGACAAGGCTGTGGGAATCGAACCCACAACCGAAGTGCGACTAGCCTTTATCGCCTACCACTGGCCTACAGGAAGTCCCTGGTTAGTAAAAACTAGTTTTATTTTATTAAGTGGTATGATATATGAAGTATAAGTTTATTTTTTGAACCATATACGATTAATCTAACCATAATATGGACTTATATCTTTTGCTATCCTTTTGTTTGAAAGAGATGGAATGACCCATCATTCTATCACATGATCTGCTAACACATCACGAATAACAAATTAAACTTCATTTCATTAAGGGATGAAGTGCAAAATTGTTCAATTCATGAACAACAGTGAGATTGTACCAAAATCATGCAAGTATTTCTTTTAATTCAGCAACTTTAGGTAAATGAGCTTGAAAACCAAAAATGTTGTCCTAGTTCCCTTATATCCGATGAATCAGATGGTACCTTAGATCACCACAAATCAATAGCTTTTTGATTACTGGCTTTTTCATAGCCATGTGTCTACCACTCTCCACAAGAACATGATGGTTAGATTTTTCTTCCATATCCATATTTTCACCTATGTTCTCCTACGTGGAAACCCAGTGATGAGTTAATTTGGGTCACCATTACATTTCATAATTTAGTTTTTTAAGACATTTTTTGGTATTTCTTTTTACGATGTGGGTTTCTATTAAACAAAATTTCGTGTAGTAAACCATTTATAACCCCGGCGAATTTTGAGGGCGAAATTCATTTTAAGCGGGGTAGAATGTAACACCCCAAGATTTTATGAAAAATATCCTTTTAATTTCATTAATTTATTGTGTTTTATACTACACCAATATTACCTTGCGCTATACGCAACACCGTATTAGCTTGCAGTATACGCAACACGATTCTTGGATCGTGTTACACACAATTTTGATAATAGTAATTCTACGCAACCCTGAGTATATATATATATATATATATTCAATGTATAAATAGAATATGGTTGGATTCTGTTATATGAATCAATGAAGTATTCTTTCACAACACGCAACCCTGACTTGGCTTTCATTACACGCAATCGTGACCTTTATCGATAGCGTGTGTTGTTCGCAATACCAGGTTTTACTAAACGATGATATATTATTATAATATTATTATAAACTAGCCGTTATGAATAGTATTAACTATATTTTGAATTTTATAACATTATTATTCATCTTACACATTTTCTAGAACATGGTATAAGGACAAAATTAATTTTTTGGGTAAAGTAAGTATTTTTAAAAAAATGCAGTTTTGCCGCCTTTTGATGGCTTACCCACTTTAAATATAGTTTTTTAAATTTTTATAAGTTCAATTTTACAAAATAAAATTATTCTTTGGAATCAATAAATAAAAATTTACTTTGGATAAATTTTTCGTATTATTCTGGTAACTTTCATATTTAGATGAATAGTAAAAACACCCTATATTTTAATGAAAAAAAACTTTTTTCATCGTAATAATTTATATGGTTAAATTATAATATTGAATGGTTTTAAAGTATAAATAAAATATATTTTTACCAATTAATATAATTTATCTCATTATCATTTATTTTACATTGAATTCGTCGGTTAAATCAGTTCAATCTTTTGCAATGTTTAAAACAAAAACCCATTTTCATTCAACAACGGGATTAATTATAATTTAATTTCTGCAACTTCTGTGTATTGAATTTGAAAAAATGGACTCCATTTATGGAATCAGTTGGTCCAAATTATGTTAATAGGCTACTTTTTATTTTTGGGAATTATGAATAGTAACTATGGTAAATTTTATTTAACATAGTTAAAGGTAAATCAGGAAATTAAGGGTAAATATAATATTATAAAATTACCCTAACACATGACAAAATTCTATTGGATGGATAAATGTAAACCCATATCAACTAAGGGTCTGATTAGATTCATTTTACGGACTTTTGACCATGAAAATAATTTAATTATTATTAAAACCAAAGAAAGTTACAACATGTCACTCTCTTAAATCTTATAAATATAATAATTTTAATTTAGTGATAAACATCATAAAACATCGAACATGAATAGTCTCCAAAAACCTAATAAAATTATATACATCATGATTATTTATTTATAATTTTTAGGGATTAAATAATTGTCATTAATAGTGATACATTAATGATAAAAAAATTATTTATTAAGTGAAAAATAAGTAATATAGTTTTTATTTAAATAATAATGCCCATTAAAGGCCCAAAAACCTGACAAACAATTATTGGTAGATTATATATACACCTTAATCATCCAATTACCAATTATATAAACGTTTGGATCCTTATAAAAGTGATTATGACACTTATATTATTTTATTTTAAATGATGCCAAAGTTGTCACCTTCATAATTTAATAAATATAATAATTTAAATATTTTGATTTTAAGATGATAAATTCGAGTTAAAGTATTATTGGGAAAGGAAAAAATATTTATCTTCATCATCAGATTTTATTTTAAATTTTTATGTAACAAATAAGAATATTAAAGAACTATACAAAAATGTTGTAGTAATTATTTTATTAAGAGATAAACCAAATAAATGGTTTTAAAAATAATAAAATAAATATTATATGAACTATTTAATGTGATCCACTAATTTTATAGATACAAATGACCTTTTATGAATCTATTAAATCTTATAGTTCGAACATATCTTCTGTATATAGTTCATTTAAATTCAAATAAATGAATAGTGTCAAAATTGACACTATTGTTATTTTATAAAAATAACATATTATAAAATTGTTTAAAAATCACAAAAATATTTAAAAATTATAAACTTAAAATTATATGTTCTATAATTTTATAAATTAAACATGTATGGAAAATTCACACTAAATAAGTAATTATTTGTTATAATTTAAATTTTAGAATTTTATTACCGCAAATAAACTTAAATAGATTAAATACGGATAAATCAAATTGATAAGGTTTAAAATAAGATCCAAACATGTCTAAATTTGATTGTATTGTGATATTAAAATCCTATCTCATCTAATATTCGAATATGAGTCATTTTGGGGGTTCTTAAGTGGGGTTAGATTTATTATAGATTAATATTTTTACGAATTCCAAAGGTACCCCTCTCCTCCCATATAAAAGGGAACCTCCTCCCTCTCCTCCACACACCAATTTGAGCCTTCATGCTCAGACAACCCCAGAAAAATTATCTTATCCACTTCCCTAGAAATATAATAGAGGTTCTGGTCTACTTTAAAGACCAATCTTAGTGCCCTAATAGGAGGTTTCAAAGAGGCGTGTCGAAGAAGAGGTAATTTCGTCTCCCGATTATTTCAAGCTTCTTTCTTCTTCAACTTATTCTTCTTTAGTTGTTTCATTATAAAGTAATAACATAAGTATCACTAATATAGTTATTTGTTATTAAAAATATGAAACAACCCCATTTCACCTTCTATCCATCCTATAGAAAACAAAATCACTGCACGTGCGTACATACAGAATACCGTCTTCATGCCGTGGTGTAATCTGTTTTTCCACCAACACCATACATGGATGGGTATAATGGTGTAAGGAATAACTATACATAGTTATTATAACATTATACTGATTCTGATATATTGTATCATCCACTCCAATTCAATTCAATAATTATGGAAATGATATCATCGCTCGTGCGTACGTACGGACTACCGTCTCCACGACGCGATGAGATTCATTCTCCATGTTAAACATTTAAGAAAGATTATAAAGTATATATATGAAATAATAATGAAATATATTACATTATAAAGCTACAGGATTTATTTATATATGTATGTCATCTACTTAATTCCATTCAACTCAATAAGGAAACGAAAACAACATTCATGCGTACGTACGGCCTACCGTCTCCATGAACGGTGTATTTCATTCCATTTATAGATATATAATATATATGTATATTCTGAATATATATTATATATAAATAATGTTTTATATTATGTAATTATGTAATCATGATCTATGTAGTCATATGATTAATTACAAGTCAAAACACGGATGACAAATGAAACGATTTTACCCAAAAACTCTTTCACATGGAATTTACAAAAGAACGGGTAATGTAAAGTCATAAGTGAACCATATATGATATCATAAAAATGAATATGATTATGTAATAAGTCAATAAAATTATTTAAATCATTATACTGGAGGTTCGGATACATACAAAGAATATCGGACATAAGGTAAGGGATAATTTTGTAAATCTCATTTTTATCCATGATTGATTATTCGTAAGTATTTACTAGGGTTATTGTTATCATCCATGTCCAAATTTTATAAAAATGTTTTCATGAATGTTTAAAGTCCTTTTTACCCATTTTTTACTTTTACTACATGGTATTTAAGGAATCTTTCTTTTGTTTAGGTTACGAGGTACTTTTTTTGACTTTTCCGGCAAAAGTACGAGAAAAATGATTTTTTAACTTATACGGCACGAAAGGATTTTTAAAGTTTTATAAATCCATATTTTCATGAAGCTTCCTCCAAATGATTTCATGACTATTTTCAACAAAAAACTTTTCTTCTAAAATTTCATGAAATTTTTTGAAAAGAAATTGATTTTGAAGAAAAATGGATATTTTCCTCAAGAATTCATTTCAAGTGTTTTATCAAAACCATTTTCATCTAAGATGACATTATTTTACATGTGTATGATTCAAGTATCATGTCTATAGGATTTACATGTTTTCAATTTTCTTATTATGAAATGATATCGACTTCTTTTATATGTATTATGTGATGATGGGATGATGTTTATGAAACCCATTTTATTTATTGGGTTAATATGAATGATGTATGTTTATTCTGTGGCACAAGTAAGAATGATTTCATTATGAGATGGGTGGTACCTATATCTAACTCCAATGCATTGGGTAAAGATTTATAACTCTTGAGATAGACATGGCTGGAATGTCAAGTTAAACTGGTTCAGTAATACAGGACTGGAACGAGGAGTGATCTCGATTCTGAAAGGGACTTTGTCCACTTAGATGGTCTTGGCAGTAATTCCTTGGATACTATGGAAATAATATCATGTTCTTGATGGTTGCCACAATTACATGTATTATTCCCATGCTATTTTATCATTCTTAGTGTTTCATTATGATCTATGCCTTACGTACTTCCATTTATTATGTCATTTCTCAAGCATTTGATGTTTAAACATTATGTTCATGTTTTTATGTTGAAATGTATATGGTATGTTTTATTTTATCCTTGCTTACCCTTAATGAGCATTTGAGCTCACCATTTTTATGTTTTATTTTCCCAGGATATAAAGAAAGGTTTTAGGTAAGAGAAAAAGGGGAAGATCTTTATCGGAGATGTTGAAGATCTTTCACCACCATTAGAAGATTACGTTCCATGTTTCCAAAGACACTAAACTATTACAGTCCTTGTGTGTCTTTTTTTGTTATGTATTAAGTATTATGCTAAAGTAATATAATGTCCATGTACGTCAAGCTTCGGGTCTCTACAAGCAAGGCATTAAAACGCTAAGGGTGACACCAACCATGGGCTAGCGCTTTAAAAATGTCAAACATCGACCCTAATGCTAGGTCATGCAAAACAAAGTCTCTAGGCTCAAAAGCCAATCATCAAATCATTACTAAAGGAAATAGAACCAACGGAAAATGATCACGCTTCCATTCTAAGAATCTCAATGAGATGTATGAACCATACAGGAGGGTCTCAACACACCACTAAGGGTTCAATTTCCAAAACCATTTTATTAAATCAAAATAATATTTAACCATTTAAAAGTTTCATCAACACATCAAGAAAACTGGCAAGTTTCAGAAAAACTTTTATTTCAAGACATTTAACATTCATATACATCCCGTATTTATCAATCAAAAGAGCCAAAAAAATCCATATAAAAAAAGAGTGACCTGCTAGGGTCTCATTCAATCCATCTTTGGTTCTTCAAGAAGCAACCCCAAATAAAAATGTCAATTTTTCTCAAACACCCCAAACCGGGTTATCTCATACAACACTTTTCAACTGACCTACTCGAGTCCAGTTTCACATTTACCAGTTTTCCAAAAACATTCAATTAGAAATTAGGAACCCTTTTCAATTAAATCATTTCACAACCCATAAAGACTTTACATTTAATACGGGTTTCCATTTCCCAATTCATGAAGCACCCATGCAGTTCATGGATTGAAAATTCACTCCCCTTTTTATCAAACATAGATTCCAACCCAGAATTTAACATGATCACGTACAATGGCCCAAGTATATGGGTGGAAATCTACCAACCTATAATGTTCCCATACACTTCATAAACTGGCATTTGGCTCACCTTTTTAATCAAAATCAATTTACTTTTTCATTTTAAACTTAGCATCCATTTACAGTAGTTCGAATACACTGGTTACCTTTTCCCAGTTATAAGTTTCCCATACACCATAAACTGAAAACTAGCTCCCTCCATATACACAACCAACAAATTATACTCATTCCACAAATCACATATATAAAACAGAGGGTTTCTCCACACGAAACTATCACCGAGGAATGTAATAACACATAAGCATCGCATATAATCCCTTAAGCATATTATACAGGCAATCTAAGATGAAACTACATGGCATGGAACAATCATGACATGTTCATTCCTATGTGCCTAATATAATTCATGGAATGAAACTTTCGTTCCATATCTGTCCGTGGGAAAAATTCAAGGAATTTCATAAAACATAAGTACCAGGAAATACAATAGTCAGTCAGGGTGATATCATCTCAATTGTAATAGAAAACAACATGAACAATAATTCCCAGCCCTAGCCACTTGGTCATTTCCCGTATGTGGAGTGATCAGTCCCAATCACATCTATTATCCATGTGGAGACACTTTCCTAATATCTTGTCTACCAACACAAATCAATAAGACAAAAAGAAAAAAAATTCCTCTGATAGCACTTTGTAACATCCTAGCCCAGCTTACCATCGAACGGGTAGCCAGACTAGTGGGTCACATAGCCTCAAGTGCGTCTCCCCTTATGCCAGATGCTACCGACTAGTAGTGAGGGTCTCAGGAGGTGATAGTGGGAAGACTATACCCTCATATCAGAGTAACACACCGGTATTTTCAGAGTAGATAACATTCATTATCGGAAGCATTAAGAAATTCAAGACATCAATGATAGACAGGTAACAATATCCATTTTATAGAAGGCAGGAAACACTATTTTACAATGCATGCATGTATAGATGACAATACAATTATGAGAGTAGTAAACAATACAATGTGCTTTACAAACAATGCAAAATGAAAAGGCAGAAAATCCCAACGGTGATCCTCTGAGATTCCCATGCTCCCTCTTGGTCTTTTTCTCATAACTCCTCTGGTGCAAATAGCACAACACACAACATAGGTCCTTCAAGAAAAAAGATCTACTCGGGTACCCCAGTACATTGGTGGCCTTGGTAGGGTGTGAGATATAAATCTCAGTAGGCTGGCACCACTGGTTTATAACCAAATCCAGATAGTGTATAATAATTAAATAGTGATCTAGTATGGAGAAACAAGTAAGAGAAATTACATAAGTAAACAACACCTATTCAGGTTCATAGGGGACACCTAACGGTTATACCAGCTTCAGCTCGTTCTTGGTAAATTAGCATAATTATGTCACCATATATTTATATATATATATATAGGCATTTAGATCATAGGTGGTGTGGGGTAAGAATGCCTCTAACCAATTAGTTGTGATTATCAAGCATGAGGTAAGAATGCATCTCATCCCTATAGGTCAACTGGCAAGGGATTAGAACATATCCCTTCCACAGATGTATTGATATTAGCTGGCATGAGGTAAGAATGCATCTCATCCCTAAATAAACTGGAAAGGGGTAAAAATTCCTCCCTTCCGTCACATTCATAATACTGGCTTTGGGGTATAAATGTTTCCCATCTAGACATGTAAAACATCACTAGAAATCAACAGGAAAGGGGTAAAAATTCCTCCCTTCCAGACATGTACTGTCACACTGGCATGGGTTATAACTGCCTCCCATCAAATAAATTTTCTGTGACACTCATCACTCTAGCATAAGGTATAACTTCCTCCCATCCAGACACGCAATAACTCAGAGTAGATTTCATTGGGTATGAATGCCTCCCATCCATAACCATACACATTCGTTATCAGCATTATAATAAAATGCATAAGGCAATACCTCTTATTCATTTCAAGTAAACATTCCACATTCACAATCAATCATATATCTCATTTCAATATAAGTTACCATACACACGTTCATCATAAGTATACATAAGGAAACTCCACTCAAGCATTTATAACAAGTAATTAACATATTTAGTTTACTAACCTATGCCATGCTTATTACATTCTCCCTAGGAGTGGTCTTACCACCCTAATATGTTCATTTCTAGATTAACCATTTCTTCTTGGAGGATTTGTTTATAATTCTTTAACCCCTTGACACCTTCTAGAGGGAAACATTTCACACAGTCTTAATTCATCCTACAAAGGTTACCATCTTACTCAATTTTCCTAACATGGAAAATTCATCCAAATACAAGTATCATAGCCATATCATTCTATTTACCTAAATAAGGCAAGTTCACAAACAAAGCACCAAAGGGGCACCACAAAAATCAATATTCCAAGTATAAAATGTCTATCACTACTTTTTCTCTTGAATACATCACACCTTTAATTGATGATTTTTGTTATTAAATTGTTAATTTAGTGACCAAATAACCTCGTTTATCTCATTCCTACAATTCACCTGATTTTCACAATAGCATTCAATCAAATCTAAACATGCATAATTAAAATGATAAGGCAGTGAAATATTAAACTTTCTATTACACTACATAAATTAAAAGGGTAAGGATAGGGAACCCACCTCAAGATGTATCCATCTTTCTACTATGGCTCTTGGTGCTTTCTAACAAAGAGTAATAGATGAGTCTCAAGACTTTGGCGATTAGAAACCATACCAAAACCTCAAAAGAACTATAAAAAACGTTCAAGGAACTCATAAACATAAAAAACCCCAATTTCAACAAGTCTGAAATAAAGAAAGAGGTCGAAACCATACCCCAAAACCAACCTGACGATCCGAAACCACCCTAACAACTTTGCCTTCGGCGGTGGTTGCCGGAACTCGTACCAAGGTGTCCCAACGGACCTTCCACATAACCTATAACCAAATGAAAACTGAAAATCGGATCAACCCCAAGGCCCTAGGGTTCGGCCGAATTGTATGGGTCAACAGAGAGGCCAAAACCCGACCAGAAAACATTAAGTGATGTGGAAGTGGGATTACCTTGATGATATAGATAGAAATCGGGAGGAGAATTGGGATGAAAAGGCATCGAAGAGGAGGCCATATGAGGGATGTCGCACGGCTCACAGGGGAGATCCCCTTGGCTTTTGTGCGGGTCGAGTGAGGGTTATGAGAGATTAGATTAGGTTTTATTATTTTCATTTATTTTAACTTTTAATTAAAACCCTAACTCACCCGAGCGCACAGTATGACCCGCACGGTTTTCCAAATCGTGTCCAAACCGTTTGGAGTCTACTGCCTCCAAGACACCAACTGCATGGGCTAGGAACATGGTTTGGGAAACCGTGTGCACCCCATGAGCAAGCCACTTCCCACCTGATTTAGGCCGCATAGTTTGGGCCGCACATTTGGGTCAACCCGTGCGCCAACTGTGCGCCCTCTACAGCTCATTAAAAACATGGTTCTGGTGCCACCGAAACCTCTTGGGAAACCTGAGAAACTTAACGGGCCTTTTCCCATGTCCAAAAACATTAAAAGTAAGGGTTTCATCTTTCAGAACCTTGTTCTAAAGCCTGGTCTTAAAAACGCCCTGTTTCGTAATCGAAAAGTTCAAATTCCTTTAGGTTTTAGTCCGGTTCAAAACGCGGGTCATTACAATTAGTAAATTATTTTTGAATAATTTTTTTAGAAATCATGGGTTTTAAAGAACAAATATTTTTGAATGAATGGATAAATAAACATGGATTTCCATACAGACATTTTATAAATTATCTTATGTACTATAGAGTTGGTAATGGTATAGTTAAATGGATGTACCATGAATAAATAAAAGAAAATATATATCATTATAGTTCATAAGATATAGATTGTATTATTTCATCGTTGGAAGCATATTCATATGATATCTTGATATATGATGAAAATTTCTCAATAAAGTGTTACCACTTTACAAATGTTGATTAAAAATAACCACCTCAAGAAAAAATTAAATGATCCATTAAATATCAGGAGATGAATGTTATAAATTATATAACACATCATTGGGTAGTATATACACCCCATAGAAAAATATATTTTCATAACATGGCCTGAATCTCATGAAATAAATTTGTTGAAAATGTTTCTTTAGTGATTTGGTATCTTTTACACTATTACTCCTAGAATGAAATATAATAAAATGGATATATAAATCCCCATAAATATAATAATAATAATAATATAATTAATTACTTGGATTTTTAAACACCCCATAAAACAAATTAGTGGTGAACATTGCTTATATCTCACAGATATAAATATTAACATGAGGAAACCGTTATTTTAAGTCATTACAATTTGGTTAATATCTGCTTTGTTTTTCATCTAAGTTTTGATTAGTTATTCATGAAACACTTAATTAAATAATTATTTAATTATTTATATAATGTAAATTATTATTTAAATATAATATATATAATATATATAATTATTTATAATTATCGAAAAAATATAGTAATATGAAATGTAATACCCCGTTCATGTAGATGGAGAGCCGTATCCATCATATTTTAGTATTAAATGAAAAATCTGAATGAAATATATCTATATATATATTATAATTAATATATAATTATTATTAAATAAATATAATATTATTTACTAAAACAATAAATAATACATTCAATTTATTTTGAGAATATATCACATTGTTTTGAGGAGGCAGTTGTCCGCAAGACTATAAATAGTGTTATCATATTTTATGAAAATGGACAGAATGGAGGTATGAGTTATATAATAATTTCATAAGAAAAAAGGCATAATTAATATCATATATATCATATAAAAATATTATTTACATCATAATTATAAAAAATGATATGTGGTAAAGGGGACATGAACACAATCAGAACTTGTCGTAGTAGTGGTCGTACAGATGAACTGTAAGTTTGTTACCCATTTCTGGGAGATTTTTATAGGTTTTATTTGAATAATTATAATTAAAAAATATCAATATAAATAGTATAAAAAATTTATTATATAATAATATTATAATACGAGTTTAAGGGGTGAATCATAAAAATAAAATAAATAATCTTTTAAATAGAATTTTCCTATTCTTTGACTAACACTTTTTATTTTTCATCAAATGGATTTATTGGATGAATTTCATCTCAAATTGATCAGTATATGTTTAAGGGATTTAATATTGGAAGATATTTTCCATTTTTTTAATGATAAAAATAGTATGAGAGGAATCAATATGTTATTTGAGTGAGTGACTTTTTTATATTGTAGTAGTAGTGGAATTGTTATTAATATAAATTGGTAATCACTATTAAGATTCTATCATATGTAATATACCTAAAAAATTTGATATTTCGTGACAATATATGGGAATTTAATAAAATTTGACATCCAATGTATTTTGGTCATGATTCAAGTTCATTTTTTCCATTAATATTAATGTTTACATATTTAGGAAAATCATTGTTTTTATTCACTGTAATTAATTTTAATTACATTGTATAATATTTTTGGTCAAAAAAATTAGTTGATGTTTTTGAAAAATATAAATTACAATGAATAAAAATATTAAATCCATTTTCCATCATTATTATTAATGATGTTTTATTAATTTATTTAAAATTAATCCCATAGACATGTTGTGAAAGAGGGTTTTTTAAGATAAAATGTTTAAAACATTGAAATGTTTTTATATCAATTTGGAAAGTTAAATTGGCCCCAATGACCTAAATTGGAGAAAGGTATGTAAAATTGATCTAATTAAACATTAAATTAAATATTAAATATAATTTATCTATATAAATGTATTATAATAAATATATATTTCGATATAAAATTCATGTTTTTTCACTATTCATCAAAAAAACAACTTCTCAGAAAAATACCAAAAAAATATCAGGAAATAAATTTTTGAATCCTACGATAATAAATGAATTAAATTTTATAAAATGATCAATTATAATAGTCTAAACATTTATATTTAAAATATTTTATCCATTAAAAGGCACTAAATTTACCTTATAGAAATATGCATCTTTTTATTAATAGAATTGGATTAATTCTTTTCTTATAACTATATAATATTTTGGATGAGTATGAAAAAATCGATTGAATATATAATATAAATATTTTGGTTAAAATATTAATCAAAATTGGGTTTTTAATTTATTTAGTTAAAATTATGTTTTTCAATAGAGAAATAATTTTCATAGAAAAGTAATTTAATTATTTTAAAGTATTTCTTTCATTAATTTATAGTAATTAATAACCAGAGGATTCATCTTATATACACTTTTACATAATATATTGACATTTTCTTAATATTTTTCATAACATCTATTACAATTTATATGTAGTGAATATAATAATATTTTAATGAAAATATTAATAGTATATTGAATTTTATTAAAACATGGGCTTGCTTGTAATGTATTATTGTAAAGGGACTCGGTATTGTGTGTCACAAAAGCCAAATGTTGTGTTTTTTATACTCCAATATTATCAATATGTATTGTAAAGTGAAATATTATTTTGGTGTTTCATATAATTCAATCCAAATGTAGTGATTTATTATAAAAAAATATATTTAGAGTTTTGTGGAATGAAAAATATCAAAAATATTAATTTAATTGAAAATTTTGACAATTTCCTAGGGTGTTACATTTTACCAACTTACTCCCCCCCACACAATAATTTTCACCCTTGAATTTTTTCTAGGTTATCAATTGGTTTATAATTTAATGTTTTATTCATAGAAACCCAAAACATAAAAATTAATACATAAACTATATTATCTTATCTGAATTTTATAACATAAAGATTAAATTGAATCAATGTGGCTATTTATCAGCAATTTTTTTCACTTCTAGGATGAAAATGAATTGACCAACCATAGTATTTAAGAAGTTCCAATAAAATCATTTGTCTCATGTTCAATTACTTTTGGGTGAAAATATACATCACACCATGATGGTCTACTTATATGACACGTTTCCCCCCATAATGATAGTGAATCCATATCATCATAGAAAAAGTAAGCACAAAATTTTCAATATCATGCATAGGATAGTTCTACTCATGAGCCTTAAACTGTCGAGATTCATAACTAATTAATCTATCATTTTTTATGGGGACACACGAAATCCATATTTGATATTCATCACTAAAAATAAAAAATCATTCTCCAATTGAGGGCAGAGTTAGTATGGTTGTAGTAACCAATCTCTTCTTTATCTCTTGGAAATATTCCTCACACACATTTCTCTAGATAAAATTGATCCCTTTTGTAGTAAACTTGATCAATAGATTAGAATGTTGTGAAAAGATTATCATAAACCACTTTAATATCTTTCTAATTCAAGGAGACTATGAATTTTAGTAATTTTTGTAGCATGTGGCCACTCATATATAACCTTTTTCTTTGTAGGGTCGACTATGATTCCTTCATTGGATAAAATGTTCCCAAAAAAATAGATTTTTTGTAACCAAAATTCCAATTTTATGAAAATTCCTAAAAATAACTCCTTCTATATATTATTCAATGTAACCCTTATATGATCATCACGCTTCTAACAAAATTTGTAATATAAAATAATATAATCTATAAAAACTACAACAAATTTATAAAAATAGTCATTAATGACTCTATTCATAAAATCCATAAAAATATCCAAGAAATTAGTTAATCCAAATGGCATAATAATAAACTCATAATTCCCATATTGTGATTGGAATGAGGTTCTAGAAATATCATCCTTTTAAACACTCAATTGATTATAAAAATATCGAAGTTAAATATTAGTGAAGAATTGAGCCCCACTAAGTTGTTCAAATAAGTCTTCAATACTTGGAATAGGGTATTTTTCATTCATTGTGACCCCATTCTATTATCTATAATCAATGAATATCCACATTGATTCAATTTAATATTCACAAATAGAACATGTGCTCTTCAAGGAGACACACTTGGTTGGATAAACCCACTCTATAAAAGGCCTTTGATTTGTTTCATTAATTCCTATAACTCCATATTTTCCATTGTATATGAGAAATTTGATATTAGTTGATATCCATGCATTAGTTCAATGGATAACACTACCTCTCTTTCTAGGGGAGGTCAGTGTAACTCCTTATGAAATATATCATTGTATTTTGGGACGATGGGTACATTTTCGATCCTCATAATCTCATTTCATTCTTCTTCTTGGCTGATAAATTCCATAAATTAAGATGTAGAATGTTCTTCCAGAGCATGATCAGGTTGAGATATCACTCCTTGTATGATAACTATTGGTTTTCTATTTAAGACAACTGAAATATCCTTCCTTCTCTATTTGAACATAGAATTATACATTGAGAGCCAGTCCGTCCCCAGTATAATGTCAAATTCTAGGATGAGAATGACTACTAGATTTGTGATAATATTGTGAAAACTAAATTAAATACTAGTGTATCTAAACAATGATGATTCATCTAAAATCCGTCCATGAGTCTTTACTGAAAACTCTAATTTTATAAATTTAGTGTTTGATTATAAATTCATTACAAACATGGATGAAATAAATGATTTCATAGAATCAAAATCAAACTATATACTTGCTACCTTTGAGGGAACAATAAGAATACCAACCACCACATCATTTGGAGATTCAAAATTAGATATTGTGACAATGAAAGCACTGCCCACCACCCTTATTCATTGCTAAGGTTGTTTGTGGTTCCCCTCCACTACCCTTGCATTTGGAAAATGATTGGAAAAGTTCCAATGTTATCTAAACATATAGGATTTTACATTTTGTAGTGCCTATACTACATTCCCTTGGTCGTTTTCATTGGGATGTTGAGGCTTCACCTCACTACTATAATTTTGTGCAATATGGTAATCTCTTCATCACTTGTTGCACTTCATGCAACAAGGCAGGTAGTCCCTGAATGATTATTCCCACATTTATTACATGTGGGTTGTTTCACATTATTCCACCCACTTACCTAATCAACAACCCTCGATAAGTATGTATCTATTGTTCTGTTCATGTAATTGGATTTATACGACCACTGGGTCTCACTGAACTTTAGTTCAACTTTTCTCTCCCTCTGCCCGATCTCCTCGTAGCTATCATTGTCTAAATTGGCTATATTCATATGTGGATGAGTTACTAGTCCACCAAATAATCTACCAACCTTCCCATTACGATCCTTATAAATGTCTGATGTGTAATGGGAAAGCATTTTTGAATTCATATCATAGCATCTATCTAATTCATTATCCTTCTACTTCAGCTTCAGAAACACCTTCTCAATTTTTCTTCTTATTGAACGAGGGAAATAATTTTTAAAGAAGATCCCACTAAACACTTCCCCCTCCAAATCTTCAATATACACTTTTGGCCTCTAGTTTTTTAATTAGTTTCAACAACTGATTAGCTTCTCATTTTATGTGGTAAACATATAGGGTTACATTCTCTTATTCAAAACAGCAGAGAATATAAAATTTCTTCTCGATAGAGTTGTTCCAATGTTATGAAATCAATGGATCTGCAGATCCACTAATGGTTGGTGTTTTTTTACACATATAAGAAATCAATAGAATGTAGTTCCTATCGTGGTGAGATTTTTCACTCAGCATGATTTATGTTATTTACCAAAACATGAATCAGTTCGTTTATTATTCTCATGAAAGTTTCCATTTTGGCTTCCATCGGAGGGCTATTTGAGAATTGTCCATTACGGTAACCATTTTCACAGTTCATCCTATTTAAAGACATTTTATAGAAGAAAAACTATCATAGTTATTATATTAATTAATTAATGATTAATTTAACTATAAAATATTTTATTTCATAAAACATCATTCTCAAAAAAAATATTTCCTTATATATCCATCATAATGATTCATTAAATGACTGCGATTTACCAATCATATCTCATAACAGTGTCAATATAGGAGTGCTGAAAGGCCCATTTTCATTTACTAGTATACCCCGGGTCAATCTAAAAACCCCTTGTATGATTTTTCACTCCAAGGTACATCTGTTCTAGATCCACATCCACTTATTTGTATGCAGGCTTAAACATATTTTTAGGAAACTAATTCTATAATGTTTCATCTGAATATGAGAATTTATGCCAATACATAAACTTTTATATAGGGTTATTACTAATGTTTTTATAGCCTAATTTCCACAAAATACAACACAATCCTTTGATACCCACTATGGTATCCCACATTTTTATTACATACATTTTCCGTAAATTTTAAAAATAAAATACTTTTAGAGTCTAGTGTATAAAAAATCAAAAATATATTACATGAAAACCTAAAACACATTCTTCTATTAAACTTGAAAGGCTTCATTATAAGTCAACCATATGTACAATTACTGCAACTTAGATTATAGGGAATAAATCAAATGAAATGTTGATCAGAAGGCCTAATAAATAAAACAAGTGAAACTGTTCACATGTGAACTTAAGCGATATCAATAAGAACATTGAGATTAAAATGAATATAATAATAATAATCATAATAATAACATGAAATACGACATGGAAATTTTGATACAACATTTAAATTAGATATTCATGAACATATCATCAATGTCTATCCTTGTGGTGTCATTAAAATTACCCATGTAATTCACTATGGTATCGTAAAATGTGTAATCTCTAGAGATTTAATTCTTTATAGAATGAATTGGAGTGCTATCTGGGTGAACCCTTAAAATGTATTTATTTTCAGGTTAACCAAAAATATCATAATAAAAAAATCATAAATTATGTATAGAGAATAAAATAAATTGAGATCATTTCAAAATTATATCATTCTATAGAGTGCTTAAAAAACCGGATTTCTGTGTCCTTTTAATCCCAATAAATGGATTTGGGTTTAATGTATGTCGACTGGGGAATAAAATATATCATTTTTATGTCTTCATGAATACCACTAAAAATGAAATATTTTTTTGGTATTCAATAAAATAAAATAAGAGACATTATTGAAAAAAATAGAGATATTTTGAGATGAAAATTCTATAGTAAAACAACTATGAAAATGGTTTTATAAAATAATTAAAAGTTAGGGGAAATGGGTAAAAAACTAATAAATAAAAAATATTACATTATAAAGATGAAAAAAAATGTAAAAAGTATGATGTTATTGATATTTTAGTAAAATAACACATGAAAAAGAAAAATCTGAGAATAGAGAGGATGTGATTATTTTACAAAAATTCGGCAGCCTGATAAAATCACTTAAAAATTCATAAAATCAGTTAATTTGAGCAGAAAGGGTCTATCATAGTTTTTACATATAATTGATAGAAATAAATATATATAATAACATACCGACATAAAATAAAATGTAAACTATAATACATAACATAACAAAAGTCGTGACTAAAAGAGAAGGGTGAATGGTTTCCTTACATTAAAGAGTAACATAAAAAATGATGTTTGGGTCCATGGGGATCATTAGAGAACCATCAGAGTACTCATTTAGAGTTAAAAAGAATAGAAATTTTTTGATGAAAATTTTTAAATGAATGTAATGATGGAATGTGTTAGTATTTATAGCAAAAATGATGGAATATTTTATTAATTTCTAAGGAACACTTCATTTTTAGTATTTGCGAAACCATGGGATTTCCAATGGTATTTTCTGACGTAATTGACAAATTAGGACAACTTAAAAAATATCATACTATACAAAAGTCTACCAGAATAATTATATAATGATGAAATCATTAATGATTTCACTAAACACATTGATACGGAAAACTGTATTTTTATTATTCACTGAAAAACAAAACATTGAATAAATATATCATAAATTCACCCTAATATAATATTGATTCTATGAATTCAAAAATAAAATCCATTTTATGAAAATAATTTTCTATTTATCAAATATTTCATTTTTATGTAAAAATGATATTCACAAGGAAAATTAATATTTAACTAATAATTTATGAAAAAATTATTTACTAATGATATTATATTACATTACAAATCAAGATGCAGAAATTATATTAATACATTTTTAAGTGAGGTTGTTATTCCATTGGTAATGTAACTATTCAAAAGGGTAATATTACTATTCATAATTTACTATTTCCAAAAAATATGTTTATCTTATTAGAATCTAAATTTCTTACTGACCACAATTTTAGAATATTTTTTTAATAATTTCTGATTGTAAATTATTTAAATTATTAAGAAAAATAAAAAAATAAATATTAACCAATAATATGAACTTATATAAATTGATCTTATATTAATCCCTACATATGATATTCATAAATTATAAAATAATAAAAAATAAAAATTTAATTTATAAAAAATGATTACACATTGAAACTAAGGCCTTATTACATAGACCCTTATTACACCTGCATAGAACCAAAGTGGAAGGTCGGCTATGTTGATTGAATCTTGGGATGGCTCAAACAAAAATTTCTAGGTGGTTATTTCAATAATCTTGAACTTACCCAATAAGTAATTCAACTAATGTATAACATGTTTGAGTTTGGCTTGGGATTGGTTTAGAGAAAAGGCCAATGATGCTCCTCCTTCCCAAGCTCCAAAAAAATAGGATTGGTATGACCTGATTCTATTGTATGAGGCCATTGACTCTTCTTTATATATTATTTATCCATTAACATTTGTTTTTATAAAAAATAATCATAACATTAAGAGTATTTTTTCTAATGGTCATATTGACGAACAATTATATATCAGTCAATACCCAATGGTCTCATTTTAATTATACTCACTTCATTAAAATATATCATATGTTTTTGTTGAATAAAAAATAAAATAACACAAAAAAATTAGGAAAAAATATTATTCAAAAGTTAGGGTTTTACAAACATGGAATGTGAAATTTAGAAAAAATAAACATAATGTCATAGTTGTCAGATACGCCACATAGTTTTGGACAAATCTACCGTTATGTTCTCTCATATTTCACTTTATCGAACATGATACATAACAATACATAGTGAATTAGAGAAGCATATAATTCTATGTGAAACCATCACACCATAAAATATTCATGTTCTATATAATTCCGGCCTCACCCATCTATTTATAACATTTATATAATCATGCATACAACATAAAATGCATATCAATATCATATATAATTTTACCCATCAAATCTAATAGGTTTAATTTTCAAAAATTATACATTCATAAACATTGGGATTCCAATTCTACATAATTAATAACCTAATTGGAATAGGAATCATCAATCTTGAGTAAAGATGTAGGAATCTTCTGAGAAGTAAAAAAAATTAGGAAAGAAGAGTTCCATTAAAAAATAATATCATTTTTTATATAATCATATAAGAAACATGTATATCTAGAAAAAAACTGATCGAAAAATAAATTATATTTAAGTTAAATTAATTGATCATGCATAGTGTAAATGATTTGAATATCTTAAAACAAGAATGAAGAGAGTTTTTTTTGAGAATCCCCTTACATTAGGTCTTAATTATATATTCCCCTTAATGTACATGATGATAAATTTTAATCTATTATTTAACATATCAATAACTATTTATATATTAATTAGATTCATTCAATTTTTTTTATGTTATGTTATGGGATTTAGAGGAGTTATTGAGTTTTATTTCATCATTGGATGACATTTTTTTCATTGTTTTCATGTTATGATAACTATTATATAGAATAGGGATGTTCATGTAAATTTTTAATGGTTATATATAATTGAAATGATAAGTTATTGATAAAAAATAAAAATATTATATGATATTATATATCCTTTTTCTTATACTATTTGGATGAATAATTATATAAATAGTTTATGATAGTCTTTTAACTATAGTTTGGGTGGTTTTTTAGCACAAATATTTTTTTTATTTTGTTATTTAGTTTTACGTATATATGATAGTTTTACAAAAAGGATATAAAATAAATTTTAAAATATATTTCATTTATTATAGTGCTTCTATAACCATCCGTGATGGATATAGTGAAAATTCAATATGCATCATCCACGCTGGATATAAATCGACGCACCACAAATTCTATTAACATTTTTATAATAAAAGAAAAATAAAGAATATTTTAAAATGAATTAATCCATAAAAATAAAACAAATTATGTATATAACATATACCTAAGCTATAAGGCCTATTTTATAGGAGGATGATAAAAGATGATAAAAAAATATTTAAAATTCAATAGAAAAATATGTGGATTTTAATTCTTCATTTATTTCTCCTTTAAACCCACCGTAGAGAGAAGATTTTTCAATTTTCATGAGACCAAGGGATGTTGGGTGTGGGTAGGATTCTTATAAGTTGGTTTTGGTTGATTTTTTTTGACATGTATGAATTTTTTAACGGTGTGTGTAGAATGGGTGGGGAGGGGTGGTATATATAGTGGAGGAGAGGGGAGACTTAGTATTTTATATATTAGCATATTATATTAGCTCAAGATAAAGAATAGTTGAGAATTAATGAAAAATAAATTAAAATATTTATATAGAGTTTGATATTCTATGATTACATCAGGAATACATCCTCAATTAGCCAATAATTCAGGTATTTATCTTTTATCCCATAATATCTTTTTTAACTATTCACTAAATATTCATGTACATTAAGGAAATCTCAAAAATTAACCCTAACCATTTTTCTATCTGCCCAATTTAAAATGATATCCATTTTTTGAAAATTATTTTTTAAATTTGATAAATATAAATTTTATATATAATAAACATTTATTTGTAAAATGAATACTACATATTTATAACATATTTTATAATAGTTGAAAACCATGATATGGATTCATAATTTTTTCTTACGGTCGTAAGAAAATATGTAAATTTATTAATTTCTTTTTAAAAAATAAATTTTCTTTCGAATAAATATTTTAATTCCATCAATTTAATTAAAAATTTTATATTTTTTAAAATTTCAAACAACTATTTAATGATTTCTAATTTTTTACCTAAACTATGATACAATTATATCATATTGTCATTTATATGATGACTACTTTTTATATACACATTCATAGGTTAGGTTACTATTCCTTTTACTGATTTACTATTCATAATGGTGATATTTCTATACCATATGTCAGGTTACTATTTCTAAGGTATTGGTTCCATAACATATACAAATACTAATTATTTCATTATTTCATCATTTATTAATAATATATGGTTTTCCCAATTTAATTTTTTTGGGGTTTATACTATATAAAATAATTATAAGAAAGTCATTTATAAATAAAAGTTTTTTTGGTAATATAAAATGCATTTATGTGATAGTTATTCATTCAGCGCTGATCGACAACCGCAGGCCTATGGTGGCATTCTAGGGGTAGTTGCGGAATAAGCACCAAGTTGTTTCAAGTCCTAACATTGGATCTCTATAAAAATTAGAAATATAAAAGAAATCATACATTATTATAGAATATAAATACCATGAAAAATGTGATTTCATTTCATTACCCTACCATCTCATAGGTTATCACATGACCATAAAATTCAATGTTTTATAATTCCACTAGGAATTTTTATGATAAAAACCATATAGGTAATACATAAAACATTGTAACCGAGAAAAAAATCCGAATAACCTAGAACAGTTCCATATCTTTTGCACAACCCATTCCTATCCTCTGATCACCTCTTAGGAATACCACCACTCATCGATTCATCCATGAATCATCTAATGGTTTCACCTAAAAATATTGGGGAATTTAAAAATCCCTTATATTTGTTATTGTGTAGTCGCATATAAAGAATCACAAATCATATGTTCCTAATTATAATCCATCAAATAAAATAAAATATTTATCATGTACCCAAAATTGGTATATATTAAAACGTTATAAAAATTAGTATTGAAACTAAAACAACTAACCTCCTAACCAGTAATACAACAACACACATTAAAAAGTATGCTATGTGAATCAAAAATTTGCAAAATTATTCAAGTAATTCCAATATTTTGTTTGAGAACATTTAAAAATTTAAAAATACATCTTGTTAACATATCATAATTTAATCAAAATCTCATAAAAAAAATAAAAAACCATTTTTTAAATATTGAACTATGAATAATTTATATATCTATCAAAAAATAGTTCATTACTCAGATTTATAAGTTCTATCGAAAAATCTAAACCATTACTATTCCAATTTTCTATTATCTCTTCAAATATTAGAATAAATCACAATTACATTAAACAAATTTTTGGTCCCATGTCTAGAAGTCCACCCACTTATTCCTTGTATTAGGGGTTATCTATTATCATTAGAATTACTTCTTATAATAAAGGTTTCTAACTTTTGATAAGGTCCTAAAAATAAATATTGCCGAAACTATTATCTCCGATCACTGTCATGATAAATCATAAAATAAAAAGAAAATATCACTAGAAAATAATTATGTAAAGATAAAAATATATACACATTGTTAAAAAAAATAATTGTTTTTTATAAAATAATTTATACAATGTGTCACCAACTAGGTTCAACATATATAGAAATTATAAAATTAAGTAAACCAATATTGGATATACTAACATTGACAATCTCTATCCAAACATTTATCTTTAATAACCACTTTAATAACATGTTCTATAATATTATTGAACTTAAAATCAACCCCATAATACATGATTGAAGACCTCAAGTACACCGGAGTGCCTGTTCAATGTCTAAGAAATTTATTTAAATACAATGTTACCATGTTATCTAAATATACACCATCATGTATAAAAATTCACAAAAAAACCATGATTGAAATTAAAATACTCAACCATGAACCTAAAAACTTTTTTGTGTTAACCAGTCAATGGAGACTGTATGTCTAAAAAATAATCATGTGTTAACCAATGCAACATTCCATATTATCATAATAAATTTGGAATAATCAATGATTTAATTTTCTCTATCCATAATCTAAAATAATTACCCATACCTAGAGACATTGTGATGGTTTTCATACCAATCTATGACCACAACCTAATGTTATTGGGAAGGTTCTATATCTAATATATGGACAGTAATGAACCGAAATTTTGAATAAATTTTGTAACCTAATTTTGTGTGTTATTTTATTTTATACTCAACAAAACTATTTCATTTAATAAAATGATTATAATTAAAATTATACTATTGGGTATCGATTTTTATTTGATCGTTGGTCAATAATACCATTGGAAATTAAATGTTTTGATTATTTTCTATAATTCAAGTGATCGTGATTAATTAATATAGAAAGAAGATTTGATGGCCCCATCCAGTAGTCTCGGGCCGATCAAAGCCCATCTAAAAAAACTCATGAAGGAGGTTGCACCTTTGGGCTTTGCTCTGGACCAAACCCAAGATAATCTTTATTGTGTGAAGCTGGAACGGAATCACCATTGAGAGATGTTCAAGCAGGTAGAAATCACTACTCGGGCATTGTAGGCCGAACCGCCCCATGATTCTACCAACCTAGCACACCTTACTCTTAAGTCCTATGTTGGAGTTATAAGGGGTTATGTAATGAGATCATAACTGCCTTGTGTAATCCTTTGATTTAAATTAAAATTGTGATTTCTATTTATGATGAAGTTTGTAAATTTTCAAATGCCGGGATAAATACTGTATGCATATTATTGATGAATTTTAGAAAAATTATATTTTACGAATATTTATGTAATCCTTAATGATTTTCAAAAAATGGTCTTCTACAGTTATGTTCCGTAAGAAATTTAGAGTCTAATAAGTTCAAATTAATTTTTGATGAATAGTAAATTATGAATAGTGATTTATGCTTATGATTATTAATGCGACCAAATGGATTATGTATCTTCACTTAAGAAAGTATTAATACAATTTAGGCACCATCATTAAGTAATTTGATTCAATAAAATAGGTAAATAAATATTTCATAAATTATTGGTTAAGTATTAGTTTTCTCAGGTGAATAGTGTTTTTTATTTAAAAAAATAAATTAAAAATCATTAGAAAATTATTTTCATAAAATTGTGTTCATTTTTTAAATCAGAGCATCGATATTTGGTTATGGTGAATTTTTGGGATTTTTCTGAAATAGTTCAATTTTTAGTGAATTGTGATTTTATATAAAAAATAAATTAAAAGTATTTAGAATATTACTTTAATAAAATTGAGTTCATTTTTGAAATTAGAGCATCGATATTTGGTTAAGGTAAAAATTTTGGACTTTTCTAAGAAAGTTGAATTTTTGGTGAATAGTGAAAATACAGTTTTTGAGTTTCAGGTGTTTAATGACATCATTAAGGATGTAATAATTATGCAATGATTTTGGTAAGCCTATTAATAGTAAGATATCGTATTAGGTGTTCCATGTGGCCAATTCCATGGCAAATACCATGGTTAAGCCCATGGTTTTTCCAATACCACAGATGTGGTGTCCCTTGGCAATTAATGCTTTGTCCCCTCACTTCCCCTATAAATACAAAGCCCTTTCCTCATTCATTTCATTTATAAATCCTCCCAAATGATGTTATAGTATATTTACCTCTCAATAATTACTCCAAAGGTTCTCTCAAGCCTCCCATGGTTCCGACCAACATGATTTTTATGCTACTCTTCAATGTAAGGGATTCTACCTCTCTCTTCCTAATCATGTATTCTTCTTTATGTCATTTATTTTAAGATCCATGTTCTTATGTTGGGGATGTTATTTTATATTCATACTACTGTCATTTTCATTTTCATATGATGAGAGACCCCCACTTTCTCTCATCAATTATTTTTTAGATTGTTTATGTGGCACCATTAGGCTACCGAATTTTTATAAGGGATTCCTTCACCCTTCTCATTTTCTAGTTCTATTTTCATGTCAATTCTTTAATGTTCCTTTTTATTATGTTGGGATATTATCTCTATATCCATAATAATGTTATTTTATTTTCATATGATTAGAGATCCTATTTGATCTAATCAATTAATTTTTTGATGTTTTAAGTGATGTCGTTAGGCTACCGAATTTTCGTAAGACAACTCTTATTTTTTTCTTCCTTCTGTGATTTTAATTTCATATGGTATGTCATTTAAATTTCATTTCCATGTCCTTATATACATTATAATATTTCCCTGTACTAGTTTATGTATCATTTATCAGTGGGTGACCCATGTCCCATCTTTTTTACATATTTTCTAAAACCTTATAACATAGCTGTTATGCTGCAGAATTTTCGTCTCTAAATGTATCTCACTTTTTCTCAAATTATTTTATTATATTAAGTGAATACTCAAATCACTTTCATATATACTGGTATTCAATTATATATCAAAATTTTCTAGTTTAATTCTGGTATTTACATACATGAAACCCGCATTCCTTTTTTGTGGGTTTAAAGTGACTTAATGATCATGTCTAAAAGAAGTTTTTAAAATGTTATGATTATGAAATGAAACCCATTTATATTATGTTTTATGGGTTATTTATGAAATTTTTTATGATGATATATGTATCTCACATGATAATATAGAAAAATTAATGTTTCTCCCGAATAGCATAGTAATTTATTGGGTAACGACTTAATCTCTAGAGATGACCATTTTAACGAAACCTTGGTGAATAACATTGGTATTATTTTTAATGACACCTTGGGGATGTACCTTGGTGATACAAATATGATTTTCTAAGTTAAATGTCATAGCTACATCTTCATGTTATGAAACATTTTATTTTTATTAAAATATGCCTCATGATCTCTTTGTCATCCCTTAAAGTTATTTATTTTGACTTTATTAAGGTATCTAAAGTTCAAATGAAAAATGTTTCTCTTATTTACCTTACCAGGCATTCTGCTCACCCTTTCCATTGATGTATACTCCCAGGTTATGAGATGTTGTAATGAAATTAGGAAGAACAATGAAGAATCCTTATAAGCGGTTTAGAAGAATTTTTTATGTTGTTATCATGTTTTTGGTTCCGGATTTCCAAGACACTAGACTTTAACGATCATCTGTTTGTAAAATGTAATGAAATGTTATGTAATAAAAAGTAAGGATTCCAAAGTTGGTATCAAAAGATATTTTAGTTATTTATGGAAATTAGGATATGAATAATTTAGGAATAAACCTATATAAAATTTTAAATATACTATATATTCCTGGTATTTTTGTGAGTATTGAGTAAGTAGTTTATCAAGAAAATGCATACCTATCGGGATACGAGCAGGTAGAAGTGGCTCTGCCACAAATGTACATAGAGGTAAAACCAAAAAACACTGCTTTGATCTAGACTCGAATGGGAACTGGTACACGACAATGGTCCTTGCTGCACATTTAGTTACAACACTCCCGAGGGATATGTTGGTTTAATCACAAGAATTCTATGAATCATTATGAAATAATTATAGAAAAATGTAATTGTCTAAGCCGGAAGTTTTAAGACATAAAATACATTTTAGTTAAATGAATTTTACATTAAATAAGTTTTGCACGAAGGATTTATTCTCTTATAAAATTTCCCCATCGTCTAGGAATACGTTAACTTATTTCTTGAGGAGTTACCTAGACCTCCCCTAGAAAGAGATGTAGAGTTCCCTATTGAACACGTACCTAGATCTCATTTGATGTCAATGACCCCCACTAGGATGTAAAATATAGAACTTGAGGAATTAAAGAAACAACTCCGAGATCATTTGAAGAATGGTATTATCCAACCATGTGTGTCTCCATTGGGAGCACCAGTTCTCTTTGTGAATAAGAAGGATGGATCGATGAGGCTATGAATTGACTATATAGAACTAAATGGGATCACAGTGAAGAATAAATACTCTCTTCCAATAATTGATGACATATTTGACAACTATGTGTGAACCAATTCTCTCTAAGATTGATCTTCATTCTTGTTATCATCAATTGAGGTTGAAGAATGATGATATTCCAAAAACTACCTTCCAATAAAGATATGGGCATTATGAGTTTGTTGTTATGCCCTTCGGACTGACTAATGCAGCTAATATTTTTTTTGTATCAAGCATAAGTTGATTTGGGACACCTATGTTTTATCAAATGGATATACTTGTATAGGAGAATGATTTGGGATTAAAAAATAAAGGTTATTTTGGATGATGTTTTCTCTTATGGAAAACTATATGCCTAAGGGAAATAAAATATTACAGGAATTAAATTGAGGAGGAATGGTTTCTTTTTTTTATATAAGAATTTATTTATTTTTGTTGGAATATTGTAATTTGGGTTATTTCTGGGAAATGATGAACCTCGTATAGAGAATATAAGAAAAGGTTAATTAAACATTATTATGAGACTTTAATAGTAGTTGATGTTATTTGGAGATAAATGTTAAGATTTATTGGGGAAGACTATGTGATTTAATCCTTTTGAGTTTTTCTTTCCAATATTAGTTTGGATTTTTCTAAAGATATTTATGGATGGTTATGTATTGAAAGGTATTTTTTGGAACATTGTGTACTTTTGTTGAATTTTAGAGATTAATAGTTATATTTATTTTTATATAAGATTATCCTTTTGGGGATTATATGATCTCATAGTAACCTTTTTTTAGTTGATGACTAAAGACAAGGAAAAAAATATAGTTATTGTTTTATGGATTATGTGATTCTATAGATGTTGATTATTGTGCATTTGATGAGACCAAGTCTTTTTGAATTCTCATTATTTTTAGAAATGATTAGTCTTGGTGGAAACATGTTAAGGGATGAAACTATACTTTAAGGTAATTATATTTCTTTATGTTTTTATTCTATGTAGTATGTAACACCCCAAGATTCCACAGTACGTTTCCCTTTGAATAATGCAATAGCGTGCATTGTACACAACTTCGAGATTCTAACACACCACAACCAATCAAACTAGCCATTATGAAAAGTAATACATACATTTGTAAATTATATAAATTATATCTTTCAAAATGGGATTCATTTTTGGATTTGGAATATCGAATTTATCCTAGGGTGAAATTTCGGAACTTTTCGGATAAAACTTATATTTTGATGAATAGTGAAAATTACTAAATTTTAATTAAAAACAAATTTTTAAATCAAAATAATTTATTGTGATAAATTATATTATTGAGTGATTTTAAAGTATAGTTAAAATATATTTTTACCATTTTATCCAATGGTGTTCTTTATATTTAATTTCACTTTGAAATTGGACCTAAACAATTGTCAATCTTTTGATATATATTGTTTCATAAAAACACGCTATTTGTTGTGACAGTGGGAATTAATTATAAAATTAATTAATGCAACTTATATGTTTATAATTTTTTATAATAGACATCATTATTGAATTTGGAATATCAATTATATCTTATGGTGAAATTTTTGCATTGTTTTGAAAAATTTCAATTTCTGATGAATAGTGAAACTACTAAGTGTTAGTTAAAAAAACTGAATTTTTCATAAAACATAATTTTACTACTTCTAAGAATGTAATTTCGAAAATACAAGAGACATCGTTAATATCAAGAAGTAAAATTTGGTTCAATGAGATGAAAATAATTTTTGGTGAATAGTAACTTTTTACTTTTATTTACCACGATTAAAAGTAAATAGGTTAATTAAGGGTACAAATGATATTAATATTACCCTAACACATGCCCTAATTCTATTGTACAAGTTTATCTCGACCATAAACATACTTAGGAATAAAATATTATCATTTAGGTCCACTTGGATTAGATTAGGACATTTATTATTATTTAATTCCAAGAAGAGTTAAAAGAGTTAAAATCAAGGTTTATTTACTAAAACATTTTTAGTATAGGGTTATAGATAAGATAAATTCCATTGTAAATATTAATTAGAAAGATAATAAGATTTAATACATAATTATATTTTATTTATAATTTTTAGACATTAAATAATTTAATATATTTATGGCAGAATGATGATGTAGTAATTACCATAATAGTGAAAAATTAAAATTATTGATTTTATAAATAACCAAATAAATATAATATAGAACATTTAATGAATTAAACTAATGTTATAAGATAATAGGACATATTAGGATTTATTTAATTGACTTTCTCGAAGTAATAATTCTTTTATGAGTTTCAAAAAAATCAACTATTGAATAGTGTCAAAATTGACATAAAAGAGTTTTTAAAAAAATATTATATTATTAATTGATATTAAATTCATAAAAATCTAAGGTTCTGCCAAGAGACTTATATCATGATATTTATTTCATTAATGGACCACTTTAATGTCTCTTGGATGTATATAGTATGTTTATTAACTATATAATATAAAAATAAAAAGTGACATGGTAAATGTCTATCTAGTTAACTAAGAGTTAAAACTAAAAGATAAGGTTAATATAGTTACCCAAACCTGTCTAAATTCTATTGATTGAATTTTTTTCGATCTATCCTCACATTTAACATTGAATAATAAACTTTTTAGACATTAGAAACTGAATATGAATTTATTATAAATTAATAGTTTTGGCTCTTCCAAAGATGCCCCTCATCCCTCTTATAAAAGGGCACTCCTACTTCTCATTTCGTCACACCTTCAAAGCCATTTGGTAAGGCCAAACCGTTCCCAAATACACTCTCAACTTCCCACAATACAACCCAGAGGACTTATTTTGATCATAAAGCCAACCTATGAAGCCCTTTTTATCAAATCAAAAGGTATAACCCGAAGAAGAGGTAATGTTTTCACCACCCCTTTTCAAGTTCCTTTCTTCTTCTACTTCTTCGTTCTTTGTTATTACCATTATAAAATAATAACTATAGTATATTATATATACTATGATGTTATTATAAATATGGTACAATGATATTCAGTATTCTATCCACCCTTTGAATAACATGTCACCATACGTGCGTACGTACGGCTTACCGTCTCCACGTCATGGTGTAATTGTTATTCAATATATTATTATTTGGGTGGGTATAATAATGATGTTTAACTCAAGAAAATAATAAATATACCATCATAATTATTCATTATATATGATATACCATAAAATTATATATTATTTTAATATCAAATGAATGATATTGTCGCTCGTGCGTACGTACGGACTACCGTCTCCACAAACATGATGAGATTCATTCTCTATCGTATCCATTCAAGTATAATTATCATTTTATGATTTAAAAACAATGTTTATGGACTTGATATAATTTTGGATATGAATATGATACATTCTATCCATGAAAAACATGGCTTATGTGACAAAACATATAAAATAAAACGAGTAAGTTAACAACTGAAATAACGATAATTCTAAGATATTATTAACAAATCAATGTTTAAATATCATATATGATATCATATTAATGTATATGATTCATGAATAATTTAATAACAATTATTTAAACATTATAAAAGTGGTTAACCTACCCCCAACCAGGGAAAAGTACAAGGTAATGGATTTTCTTATCTCACTTTCAATTCTGTGAGATTCCCATTGTTCGCCCCTAATTTATTGAAAGTGGTGTATTGTGTACTGTCATTTGATATATAATATCATGATTATCTTTATATTCATGTTATTCTGGAAATCATTTGTTGGTTATTAACTTTTGGTCATACGACCCAGTTGATTACAATGTGGTAAGGGGTTTCTTAACTCACTCATAATTTCATGAGAATTCCCATGTTCACCACTTAATTATTGCATGTGGTGTATGTGTAATGCCCATGATTGTATTCATTATGTAATATAATTTAATTTATGGGTATTTACATCATCATTTTATGATCCTTCTTTCATGGGTGTATGTTTCGTATGTTACCTAATCGATACGGGAATTCAAAATTTCAATTTCTATTTATTCGACTTTACGCAAACTTCATTGATTATTTTACACCAAGATTATTTGTGGAATCACTATTCATTTGTTTATTTCATAATTTCCACTCCCATTTTCTGTGGATATACTTTTGATACACAAAATCACTCCATTGATTATTTCTCAAGTCATCTATATGAATTTGATAAGAGTAATTTTAAATCATTCTCCATTTGTTGAGTTAAACATCCAATTCATTTGTGTTGTGTTTTACAAGATTATGTGTGAATGTCCTTTGATTTTTTTACACTGAATATCCAATCATATTTCGTGTATTTATATTTTTCACACATAACTATGTCGTTGATTTATCCTTAATCTAAGGATACGACCTTTATGAGAAATTTCATCTCAATTTACATTCCATTGAGTCATCTTTGTTGTTATAAACCAAATCACTTTTATGTGGTGTATATAATGTAATTTGACATAGTATATCATGAATTCCTTTATTCTAATGATATTAAATTTTTTTTATTACCTCAATTATTTTTATTCAAGTGTCTCTCTTTTGGTTAGAAACTCTAACTAAAATACCATTTTTAAATTTTTTAAAGACTTATTCTTCTAAATCTAGCTCATTAATGTACATGTTTTAAAAATGGTTTTAAGGATTTATTTATATGGACATTAAAGTTTTAAAATTAAAACTCCATTTAAAAATTTTCAAAGTGGTATGGGACACTTTGATTCAAAAATCCATTTTTAAATGGCTTCTTGACAAATAGTGTGACTTTTAAATGATTTCAAGAAAAAGGGGGATGTTTCTCTCAAATAGTTTTGATGATTATTTTCATCTATGTCAACATCCTTCATTATTCTTGATTGAGGATAATGTGATAAAATACAATCTTCCATATTGTATCGAATGAGTTATGTTTGACTGTGGATGTGCTATTTTTATACCTTTCATGGTTTGTTGTTAAATTATTGACATTTCGTATGCTAGTTTTAATAAAAATGTTTATGTTATGTTTAAACCTGTTCATATGAGGAATGCATTGGACTTATTAAGTTATGATTAGAGCCCTATATAGCTCCTCGATGCATCGGTAGGTCTCCTGAGACCAACTAGTGTCTTGGCACAAGGACTTGGCAAAATCTTATTTTTAGTCTTGGTACGAGGTGTTGCCTATGTGGTTATGATAGTCTGGAATTAAGAATTCCATCATTATGAAAGTGGTTATTGATATTTCATGTGATCATTCGTCTAGTATAATATCTATGTGAATAAGTAAATGAAATTGTTTCATTTTATCTTTTCCATTTTATGCTGAAGTTCAAGTTTAAAAGGCATTTGTTTTAGTTATAAATTGCCTTAAGTGTTTATGCTTATCTATGAAAGCTTCTGCTATAATGTTATCCTTACTGAGCATCTGAGCTCACCCATTTCAATTTTTTTTATTTTTCCCAGGATTATGAAGAAGTAATTTATGAATGACCTGTAGGGATAGTGTAAGGGGATATGAAGAGAAGATGTTTTTTTTGATGTAATGTAAAACATTATAAATGTATCTAGTGTTTCCAAGGCTACTAAAATAATCGGTCTTTCGAGACTTGATCATTCTTGTGATCATGCCAATGTTATGTAATAATTCACCGAATCTGTGTAACTGGGGTCGGGGCATTACAGTTAGTATCAGAGAAAGTTTAGTACAAACGTTGGAAGCTAGATTTAGATAAACTCTGATTAGAGCACGTAGAACTAAGATGAACATTGAGGATTAGTATAGACGAACTTCCTAGAATTTTGGTATTGTAGAGATTTTATGTGTTTTCGGAGCAATACATCCCTGTCTGGATACGAGCAGGTGGAGGTGGCTCTGGAATAGATGTACCTAGGGGTAAAACCTGAAAACACCACTTTGAGCTAGACTCGAATGGGAACTGGTGCACGACAACGGGCCTTGCTGCACTCTTGGTTACGACACCCCCGGGGGATATGCTTATGAGAATTTACATTTTTATTACAAACAAATTTAAAGTATTATATATATATAAGATGAGAGTAAATGACCTTGGTTAATCCTAATGTGTTTCAAATTGAGAATATAGTGACATGTTAATCTCTAAATGATTGTATGACTACTATTACTCACACAATGATTTCTGGTTTTAGTCAATGGCTAGATTCCAAGGAAGTTATAGTGACTTTGATAATGATGTACAAGGTGGGAACGATGGTGGAAATGAGCAACAAAATGGAATGTTGATAGGTGTAAAAGATATCGTCTTTATGCCAAATAAATTTTCAAAAAATATGATCAACAATATATATATTAACCAATTACCAGACTCAACAAAGAAGAATAAGGTGATGAATGATAAGAGATCCTGTAGTGGAGACCATAGAGAAACAAATCCTCAATTTCGATCATGTAGGAAATGTGTAAGTAGACACCAAGGAAAGTGTCTCAATGGGACAAAGAAATGCTTTACGTGCGGGAAGGAAGGACGTAAAGTGAAGAATTTCTGAAGAAAAATGAAGAGTAATATGGAAGAAGATAAAAATTGTCCCAAGAATCCATTTACAGTCATTTGCCGTAAATGTAGGGGACCTGGCCATTACTTGAGTGAATATCCTATTCTATAGGATATTTTCTTGGTCAGAGAAGAATATATGTGGAAATAAATGGTTGGATAAATGTTTAAAAATTATTAGTGATCTTTGTTGAAGGGTTTACATTGGAATAATTTTCTCTTGTATTTATAACCCTAATGTTTTCCACGTGAGAATGATATTTATGGAAGAATTATCTTTTCTCTTGTGGATATAATTATAAATAACAATTTGGTTTTATATGATCATTGGGTTTCAGGAAATTACAAATTATTATAATTTGGGATGAAAATTCAAGTCATGATATAAAATTTGTGGTTAAATTATGTTATTGTTATTTTAAGAAATTTATCTCATTTTGGTAATGTTATAAAATATAGTTTTTGAAAAAGGACAACACATAGATCGTGTGACAACCCGTCGCGTCAGACGAAGTTGTGCGAATCGAACACACAACCAAAGTACGATTGGGATTTATTGCCTACCACTGGACTACGTGAAGTCCCGGGTTAGTGTGACTATTATTTTTAGTAAAATGATTTTACTGATAAATAATAATTTGATTTGGGATCTAATGTCTTATGAAATGAATACCCTTAGTATAGGAAAATGATTTGGTGATTAAGTGATAAATGTTATTTTGGAAGTTGTTCGCTTTGGTGTGAACAATATATGCCCAAGGAAAATAGAATAGTATGGGATTTCATTTGAGGAGTACGGGTGGATTTTTTTCTATGTTTTAATTGAGGATTTATAATGATTTGGGTTATTTATGGAAATGATTAGGTTAATTAATTTTAAGTATTTGAATTTAAGAGTAATTACTGTCATTTGGAGATACTATTTAACGTGGAAGACTACATTCTTAATAATTTTTGGTTATCAATATTAGTTTTGATTATATTGAAGGATTTTAAGGACAATTGATTATTGAATGGTATTTATTTAACTTTGCGGTATTGGTGGTTTAATTTTGGAAATTAAGATTAGTGTTTATTTCTCTCAAGGAATATCCTTTTGGGGGATCATTAGATCATGTACTAACAATTCAGGTTTCGATTAATCAGTAATGAAAATGTAAATATATAGTTCATCCTGCATGGATTATGTGATTCTATAGAAGTTTATTCTAGCTCTTCCAGTGTGACCATGTCTTCCTGAATACTCATCATTTAAAAAAAATGAGTTAGTAGAGGAAATTTATTAAAGAATGAAACTCTACTTAAAATGTAAGTATATATCTTTATATTCTTAGTTAATATCATAAATTAATTCCTCATCCATATGTAATGTAACTTAAAACAAAATATGTTGTCTGTTTACTTTCCTACTAGGAGACTAATGGCCGTTTTTTCCAACACAAGTTTGTTGTTTTCTTATTGTTAACGTTATCCTGCTCAAGATTTCTATCCCTCTACATCCGAACTTGACACTTAGTTTATCATCCATATCCATGTTTTCCTACATGGAATCCGAATATAGTTTATCTTGGTTGACCTTTATACCTCTCTTTCTTTCTTTTAGAGTGATATTTTTATTGACCCTTTTTCTGATGTGGGACTTTCCATTATATTCCCAAGAACAATTTTAAAAATTGTGAGGACATAATTTATTGAAGGAGTGGAGAATGTAACACCCAAGGCTTCCACGATACATTTCCCTTCGAATAATGCAATGGCGTGCATTGTACGCAGCATCGAGATTCTAACACACCACAACCAATCAAACTAGCAGTTATGAATAATAATACCTACTTTATGAAATTTTATAATTTCTATCTCTAAAAATGGACATAATTTTTGGATTCGGAATATCGAATTTTTCCTAGGGTGAAATTTTGGAACTTTTTGGATAACACTTATATTTTGATGAATAGTGAAAATTACTAAATTTTAATTAAATGCAACTTTTTAAATAAAAATAATTTATAGTGATATATTATATTATGGAGTGTTTTTAATGTATAATTAGAATATATTTTTACCATTTTATCCAATGGTGTTCATTAGAATTAATTTCCCATTGAAATTGGACCTAAATAATTGTCAATATTTTGATATATATTGTTTCGTAAAAACACGCTATTTGTTGTGACAACGGGAATTAATTATAAAAATAATTAATGCAACTTATATTTTTAGAATATTGTAAAATAGATATAATTTTTGAATTTGGAATACCAATTATAGCTTAGGGTGGAATTTTGGCATTGTTCTGAAAAACATCAATTTTTAATGAATAGTGAAACTACTATGTGGTAGTTAAAAAAACTGAATTTTTCATAAAACATAATTTTACCGCTTCTGTGAATGAAATTTCAAAAATCCAAGAGACATGGTTAATATAAAGAAGTAAAATTTGGTTCAATGAGATGAAAATAATTTTTGGTGAATAGTAATTGTTTACTTTTATTTACCACGGTTAAAAGTTAATAGGGTAATTAAGGGTAAAAATGATATTAATATTACCCTAACACATGTTCTAATTCTATTGGACAAGTGTATCTCGACCAAAAAAAGCCTTAGGAATAAGATATTATCATTTAGGTCCACTTGGATTAGATTATGACATTTATTATTAGTTAATTCAAAGATGAGTTAAAAGAGTTAAAATCAATGTTTATTTTCTAAAACATTTTTAATATAGGGTTATACATAAGATAAATTATATTTTGAATATTAATTATAAATATAATAAGATTTCATAGATAATTATTTTTTATTTATAATTTTTAGATATTATATAGTTTAATATATTTATTACACAATGATGATGTTGTAATTACAATAATAGTGAAAAATTAAAATAATTGATATTATAAATACCCAAATAAATATAATTTAATACTTATAATGATTTAACAAAATTTTCTAGGATAATATGACATATTAGGATTGATTTAATTGACTTTTTTTGAAGTAATAATTCTGTTATGAGTTTCAAAAAAATCAACTATTGAATAGTGTCAAAATTGACATAAAAGAGTTTTTAAAACAAATATTATATTATTAATTAATAGTAAATTCCTAAAAATCTATGGTTCGGCAAAGAGACTTATATTATTATATTTATATCATTAATGTAACACATGGGGGTCTCTTGGATGTATATAGTAAATTTATTAACTATATAATATAAAAATACAAAGTGGGATTGTAAATGTCAAACTAGTTAACTAAGATTTAAAACTAAAGGATAAGGTTAATATAGTGACCCAAACCTGTCTAAATTCTATTGGTTGAATGGTTTTTGACCTATACCCACCATGACCGTTGAATAATTAACTTTTTAGCCATTAGAAACCGAATATAAATTTATTATAAATTAATATTTTTAGCTTTTCCAAAGGTGGCCCTCACCCCTCTTATAAAACGGCACTCTTCCTTCTCATATCTTCACTCCTTAAAAGCCTTTTGGTTTGGGAAAACCCTGCCCAAATACTCTCTAAACTTCTTCCAATACAACCAAGAGGCCTTAGTTTGATCTTAATGCCAACCTAAGGATCCCTTTTGATCAAATCAAAAGGAAGAACCCGAAGAAGAGGTAATGTTTTCAACACCCCTTTTCAAGTTCCTTTCTTCTTCCACTTCTTCTTTCATTGTTATTACCATTATAAAATAATAACTCTAGTACCTTATATATACTGTGATTTTATTATAAATATTGTACAACCATATTCGGTATTCTATCCACCCTTTGAATAACATGTCACCATACGTGCGTACGTACGGCTTACCGTCTCCACGTCGTGGTGTAATTGTTATTCAATATATTATTATTTGGGTAGGTATAATAATGATGTGTAACTCATGAAAATAATAAATATAACATGATAATGATTCTGTATATATGATATAACATCCAATTATATATTATATTAATATCAAAAGAATGATATTGTCGCTCGTGCGTACGTACGGACTATCGTCATATGAACATGATGAGATTCATTCTCTATCATATCCATTAAAGTATAATTATCATTTGATGATTTAAAAATAATTTTTAGGGACTTGATATCATTCTGGATAAGAATAAGATACATCCTATCCTTGAAAAACATGGCTTACGTAACAAAACATATAAAAGAAAACGAGTAAGTTAACACCTGAAACGACGATAATTCTAAGATATTATTAACAAAGCAATGTTAAAAGATCATATATTATATAATATTAATTTATATGATTCATTAATAATTTAATAAAAATTATTTAAACATTATATAGGAGGTTAACCTACCCCCAACCAAGGAAAGGTACAAGGTAAGGGATTTTCTTATCTCACATTCAATTCTGTGAGATTTCCATTGTTCGCCACTAATTTATTGAAAGTTGTGTATTGTGTACTGCCATTTAATATATATTATCACGATTATCTTTATATTCATGTTATTCTGTAAATCATTTGGTTGTTATTATCTTTTGGTCATACGGCTCAGTTGATTACAATGTGGTAAGGGGTTTCTTAACTCACTCTTAATTTCGTGAGAATTTTATTATTCACGAGTTAATTATTGCATGTGGTGTATGTGTACTACCCATGATTGTATTCACTTTGTAATATAATTTAATTTATGGGTATTTAAATCATCATTGTATGATCCTTCTTTCATGGTTGTATGTTTCGTATGTTACCTATTTGATAAGGGAATTCGAAATTTCAATTTCCATTTATTCGACTTTACGCAAACTTCATTGATTATTTTACACCAAGATTATGTGTGGAATCACTATTCATTTGTTTATGTCATAATTTCCACTCCCCTTTTCTGTGCATATACTTTTTATACACATAATCACTCCATTTATTATTTCTCAAGTCATCGATATGAATTTGATAAGAGTAATTTTAACTCATTCTCCATTTGTTGAGATAAACATCCAATTCATTGGTATTGTGTTGTACAAGATTATGTGTGAATGTCCTTTTATTGTTTTACACTGATTATCCTATCATATTTAGTGTATTTATATTTTTCACACATAACTATGTCGTTGATTTATCCTTAATCTAAGGATACGGCCTTTATGAGATATTTCATCTCAATTTACATTCCATTGAGACATTTTTGTTGTTATACACCAAATCACTTTTATGTGGTGTGTATAATGTACATTGACATAGTATATCATGAATTTCTTTATTCTCTTGATATTACAATGTTTTCATTACCTCAATTATTTTTATTCATGTGTCTCTCTTTTGGTTATAAACTCTAACTAAAATACCATTTTTAAATGTTTTAATGACTTATTCTTCTATATCATGCCCATTAATGTCCATGTTTTAAAAATGGTTTTAAGGATTTATTTATATGGACATTAATGTTTTAAAATTATAACTCCTTTTAAAATGTTTCAAAGTGGTATGGGACACTTGGATTCAAAAATCTATTTTTAAATGGCTTCTTGACAAGTAGTGTGACTTTTAAAAGATTTCAAGAAAAAGCTGGATATTTCTCTCAAATAATTTTGATGATTATTTTCATCTATGTCAACATCCTTTATTATTATTCATTGAGTTTAATGTGATACAATACAATATTCCATATATTATCGAATGAGTTATTTTTTACTGTGGATGTTCTATTTTTATACAATTCATGGTTTGTGGTTAAATTATTGACATTTCGTATGCTAGTTTTAATACGAATGTTTATGTTATGTTTAAACCTGTTCATATGAGGAATGAATTGGACTTATTAAGTGACGGGTGGAGACCTCTATAGCTCCTAGATTCATCGGTCGGTCACATGAGGCAAACTAGTGTCTTGGCACAAGGCCTTGGCCAAATATTATTTGTAGTCTTGGCACGAGGCCTTGGCAATGTGGTTATTATAGTATGGAATTATGCATTCCATCATTAAGAAAGTGGTTATTGGTATTGCATTTGATCATTGTACTAGTAGAATATCCATGTGAATAAGTAAATGGCATTATTTCATTTTATCTTTGCCATTTTATGTTGAAGTTCAAGTTTAAAAGGCTTTTGTTTTAGTTATAAATTGGCTTAAGTGTTTATTATTATCTATGAAAGCTTCCTCTATAATGTTATCCTTACTGAGCATCTGAGCTCACCACTTTCAATTTATTTATTTTTCCCAGGATTATGAAGAAGTAATTTATTAATGACCTGCAGGGATAGTATGAGGGGATATGAAGACAAGATGTTTTTTTGATGTAATATAAAACTTTATGAATGTATCTAGTGTTTCCAAGGATACTAAACTAATAGGTCTTTTGAGACTTGATATTTCTTGTGATCATTCCAATGTTATGTAATAATGCACCGACTCTGGGTAACTGGGGTCGGGGTGTTACAGTTGGTATCATAGGAAGTTTAGTACAAACCTTGGAAGCTAGATTTAGATAAACTCTGATTAGAGCACGTAGACCTAAGATGAACATTGAAGATTAGTATAGAAGAACTTCATAGAATATTGGTATTGTAGAGATTTTGTGAGTTTTCTGAGCAATACATCCTTGTCTAGATACGAGCAGGTAGAGGCGGCTCTTGCATAGATGTACCTAGGGGTAAAACTTGAAAACACCTCTTTGAGCTAGACTCGAACGGTAACGGGTGCACGACAACGGGCCTTGCTGCACTATTGGTTACGACACTCCCAAGGGATATGCTTAGGATAATTTACATTTTCTTTACAAACTGATTTAACGTTTTATATATATAAGATGAGAGTAAATGACCTTAGTTAATCCTAATGTGTTTCAAATTGAGAATATGGTGACATGTTAATGTCTAAATGATTGTATGACTATTATTACTCACAGAATGCCTTCTGGTTTTAGTCAATGGATGGATTCCAAGGATGTCATAGTGACATTGAGAATGATGTACAAGGTGGGAATGATGGTGGCAATTAGCAATAAAATGGAATGTTGATAGTCGCAAAAGATATCGCCTTTATGCCAAATCAATTTTCCAAAAATATGATCAATGAAATATATATTAACCAATTACCAGACTCAACAAAGTAGAGAAAGGTGATGAATGATAAGAACTTTAGTAGTGGAGACCATGGGGAATGAAATCCTCAATTTCGATCATTCAAGAAATGTGGAAGGATACACCCAGGAAAGTGTCTCAATGGGATAAAGAAATGCTCTACGTGGGGAAGGAAGGACATAAAGTGAATAATTGCCGATGAAAAATGAATAGTACTATGGAAGAAGATAAAAATGGTCCCAAGAATCCATTTACAGTCATTTTCCGTAAATGTAGGGGACCTGGCCATTACCCGAGTGAATGTCCTATTCTATACGATATTTTCTTGGTCAGAGAAGAAGCTATGTGGAAATAAATGGTTGGTTAAATGTTTAAAAATTATTAGTGATCCTTATTGAATGGTTTACTTTGGAATAATTTTCTCTTGTATTTGTAACCATAATGTTTTCCATGTGACAATGATATTTATGGAAGAATTATCTTTTCTCTTGTGGATATAGTTATAAATAACCATTTGGTTTTATACGATCACTGGGTTTGCGGCAATTACAAATTATTATAATTTGGGATGAAAATGCAAGGTATGAGATAGCATTTGTGGTTAAATTATGTTTTGTTTATTTTGAGGAATTTATCTCATTTTGGTAATGTTATGAAATATAGTTTTTGAAAAAGGACAACACGTAGACCATGTGACAAACCGTCGTGTCGGACAAAGCTGTGGGAATCGAACCCACAACCAAAGTGCGATTGGGATTTATCTCCTACCACTGGACTACTTGAAGTCCCTGGTTAGTGTGACTATTATTTTTAGTTAAATGATTTTATTGATCAATAATAATATGATTTGGGATCTTATGTCTTATCAAATGAATACCCTTAGTATAGGAAAATGATTTGTTGATTAAGTGATAAATGTTATTTTGGAAGTTGTTTGCTTTAGTGTGAACACTATATTCCCATGGAAAATAGAATAGTATGGGATTTCAATTGAGGAGTAATGGTGGATTTTTATCTATGTTTTTATTGTGGATTTATAATGATTTGGGTTAATTATGGAAATGATTTGGTTAATTACATTTAAGTATGTGACTTTAAGATTAATTAATGTCATTTAAAGATACAATTTAACGTGGAAGTCTAAATTATTATTAAGTTTTGGTTTTCAATATTAGTTTTGATTATATTGAAGGATTTTAAGGACAATTGATTATTGAATGGTATTTATTTATCTTTGCGGTATTGTTGGTTTAATTTTGGAAATTAAGATTAGTGTTTATTTCTCTCAAGGAATATTCTTTTGGGGGATCATTAGATCTTGTACTAACCATTTTGGTTTTGATTAATCTCTAAAGGCAATGTAAATATATAGTTCATCTAGCATGTATCATGTGATTCTATAGAAGTTTATTTTATCTCTTGCAGTGTGACCAAGTCTTCTTGAATACTAGTCGTTTAAAAAAATGAGTTAGTGGTGGAACTTTATTAAAGAATTAATCTCTACGTAAAATGTAAGTATATATCTTTATATTCTTAGTCAATATCATAAATTAATTCCTCATCCTTATGTAATGTAACTTAAAACAAAAAAAAAATTCTGTTTACTTTCCTACTAGGAGACTAATGGCCGTTTCTTCCAACACATGTTCATGGTTTTCATATTGTTAGAATTCACCTAATCATTATTTCTATCCCTCTCCATCAGAATTTTACACATAGTTTATCCCCATATCCATGTTTTCTTACATGGAATCCGAGTATGGGTTATCTTTGTTGACTTTTATACCTCTCTTTCTTTCTTTTAAAGTGATAGTTTTATTGAATCTTTTTCCGAGGTGGGACTTTCCACTATATTCCCATGCACAATTATAAAAATTGCGAGAACACAATTTATTGAAGGAGGGGAGAATGTAACACCCCAAGCTTCCACGGTACGTTTCCCTTCGTATAATGCAATGGTGTGCATTGTACGCAACTTCGAGATTCTAACACACCACAACCAATCAAACTAGCCGTTATGAATAGTAATACCTACCTTTTGAAATTTTATAAATTCTATCTCTCAAAATAGACTTCAATTTTGGATTCTGAATATCGAATTTATCCTAGGGTGAAATTTTGGAACTTTTTGGATAACACTTACATTATGATGAATAGTGAAAATTACTAAATTTTAATTAAAAACAAATTTTTAAATAAAAATAATTTATAGTGATAAATTATATTATTGAGTGGTTTTAAAGTATAATTAGAATATATTTTTACCATTTTATCCAATGGTGTTCATTAAAATTAATTTCACTTTAACATTGGACCTAAACAATTGTCAATCTATTTATATATATTGTTTCATAAAAACACGCTATTTATTGTGACAACGGGAATTAATTATAAAATTAATTAATGAAACTTATATGTTTAGATTTTGGTAAAATAGACATCATTTTTTAATTTGGAATATCAATTATAGCTTATGGTGAAATTTTGGCATTGTTCTGAAAAACATCAATTTTTGATGAATAGTAAAACTAATAAGTGGTAGTTAAAAAAAACTGAATTTTTCATAAAACATAATTTTACCGCTTCTGTGAATGGAATTTCAAAAATTCGAGAGACACGATTAATATCCAGAAGTAAAATTTGGTTCAATGAGATGAAAATAATTTTTTGTGAATACTAACTTTTTACTTGTATTTAGCACGGTTAAAAGTAAATATTGTAATTATGGGTAAAAATGTTATTAATATTACCCTAAAACATGTCCTAATTCTATTTAAAAAGTGTATCTCGACCAAAAACAACCTTAGAAATAAAATATTATCATTTAGGCCCACTTGGATTAGATTAGGACATTTATTATTATTTAATTCAAAGTAGAGTTAAAAGAGTTAAAATCAAAGTTTATTTACTAAAACATTATTAATATAGGGTTATACATAAGATAAATTCAATTGTAAATATTAATTAAGAATATAATAAGATTTCCTACATAATGATATTTTATTTATAATTTTTAGATATTAAATATGTTAATATATTTATGACACAATGATGATGTAGAAATTACCATAATAGTGGAAAATTAAAATAATTGATATTATAAATAACCAAATAAATATAATTTAAGACTTTTAATGAATTACACTAATTTTATAGGATAATATGACAAATTTGGATTGATTTAATTGACTTTTTTCGAAGTAATCATTCTGTTATGAGATTCAAAAAAATCAACTATTGAATAGTGTCAAAATTGACATAAAAGAGATTTTAAAACAAATATTATATTATTAATTGGTACTAAATTCCTAAAAATCTAAGGATCGGCCAAGAGACTTATATCATGATAGGTATATCATTAATGGACCACTTGGTGGTCTCTTTGATGTATATTTTATGTTTATTAACTATATAATATAAAAATACAAAGTGACATGGTAAATGTCAAACTAGTTAACTAAGAGTTAATACTAAAAGATAAGGTTAATATAGTGACCGAAACCTGTCTAAATTATATTGTTTTAATGGTTTTCGACCTATCCCCACCATAACCTCTTAATAATCAACTTCTTATCCATTATAAACCGAATATGAATTTATTATAAATTAATATTTTTAGCTTTTCCAAAGGTCCCCTCACCCCTCTTATAAAAGGGCACTCCTACTTCTCATTTCTTCTCTCCTTAAAAGCCTTTTGGATCGGGTAACCCCTACCCAAATTCTCTCTAAACTTCCCTCAATACATCCTAGAGGACATAGTTTGATCTTAAAGCCAACCTAAGGAGCCCTTTTTATCAAATCAAAAGGAAGAACCCGAAGAAGAGGTAATGTTTTCACTACCCCTTTTCAAGTTCCTTTCTTCTTCCACTTCTTCATTCTTTGTTATTACCATTATAAAATAATAACTCTATTATATTATATATACTTTGATGTTATTTTAAATATGGTACAACCATATTATGTATTCTATCCACCCTTTTAATAACATGTCTCCATACGTGCGTACGTACGACTTACCGTCTCCACGTTGTGGTGTAATTGTTATTCAATGTATTATTATTTGGGTGGCTATAATAATGATGTGTAACTCATGAAAATAAAAAATATAACATGATAATGATTATATATATATGATATACCATCCAATTATATATTATTTTAATATCAAAAGAATGATATTGTTGCTCGTGCGTACGTACGGACTACCGTCTCCACGAACGCGATGAGATTCATTCTCTATCGTATCTATTCAAGTATAATTATCATTTGATGATTTAAAAACAGTATTTAAGGACTTTATATCATTCTGGATATTAATAAGATACAACCTATCCATGAAAACCAAGTCTTACGTAACAAAACATATAAAAGAAAACGAGTAAGTTAACACCTCAAACGACGATAATTCTAAGATATTATTAACAAAGCAATGTTAAAAGATCATATATGATATCATATTAATGTATATTAATCATTAATAATTTAATAAATTTTTTTTAACATTATAAAGGAGGTTAACCTACCCCCAACCAAGGAAAAGTACAAGGTATTGTATTTTCTTATCTCACTGTAAATTCCGTGAGATTTCCATTGTTTGCCGCCAATTTATTGAAAGTGGTGTATTGTGCACTACCATTTGATATATATTATCATGATTCTATTTATATTCATGTTATTCTGTAAATCATTTGTTGGTTATTTACTTTTTTTCACACGACTCAGTTGATTACAACGTGGTAAGGGGTTTCTTAACTCACTCTCAATTTCGTGGGAATTCCATTATTCACAACTTAATTATTGCATGTGGTGTATGTGTACTTCCCATGATTGTATTCATTGTGTAATATACTTTAATTTATCGGTATTTAAATCATTATTTTATGATCCTTCTTTCATTGGTGAATGTTTCGTATGTTACCTTATCGATAAGGGAATTCGAAATTTCAATTTCCATTTATTCGACTTTACGCAAACTTCATTGATTATTTTACACCAATATTATGTGTGGAATCACTATTCATTTGTTTATGTCATAATTTCCACTCCCCTTTTCTGTGGATATACTTTTGATACACATAATCACTCCATTGATTATTTCTCAAGTCATCGATATGAATTTGATAAGAGTAATTTTAACTCATTATCCATTTGTTGAGTTAAAAATCCAATTCATTGGTGGTGTGTTTTACAAGATTATGTGCGAATGTCCTTTTATTTTTTTACACTGAATATCCAATCATATTTAGTGTATTTATATTTTTCACACATAACTATGTTGTTGATTTATCCTTAATCTAAGGATATGACCATTATGAGAGATTTCATCTCAATTTACATTCCATTGAGACATATTTGTTTTTATACACCAAATCACTATTATGTAGTGTATATAATGTACTTTGACATAGTATATCATCAATTCATTTATTTTCCTGATATTTCAATGTTTTGATTACCTCAATTATTTGTATTCAAGTGTCTCTCTTTTGGTTAGACACTCTAACTAAAATACCATTTTTAAATGTTTTAAAGAATTATTCTTATAAATCTTGATCATTAATGTCCATGTTTTAAAAATGGATTTAAGGATTTATTTATATGGACATTAAAGTTTTAAAATTAAAACTCCTTTTAAAATGATTCAAAGTGGTATGGGATACATTGATTCAAAAATCTATTTTTAAATGGCTTCTTGACAAATAATGTGACTTTTAAATGATTTCAAGAAAAATGGAGATATTTCTCTCAAATAGTTTTGATGATTATTTTCATCTATGTCAACATCCTTCATTATTCTTGAATGAGGTTAATGTGATAAAATACAATCTTCCATATTGTATCGAATGAGTTATGTTTGACTATAGATGTGCTATTTTTATACCATTCATGGTTTGTGGTTAAATTATTGACATTTCGTATGCTAGTTTTAATATGAATGATTATGTTATGTTTAAACCTATACATATGAGGAATGCATTGGACTTATTAAGTGACAGGTGGAGCCCGGTATAGCTCCTCGACGCATCGGTAGGTCTCATGAGACAAACTAGTGTCTTGGAACAAGGCCTTGGCAAAATCTTATTTGTAGTCTTGGCACGAGGTCTTGTCTATGTGGTTATGATAGTCTGACATTATGCATTCCATAATTATGAAAGTGGTTTCTTGATATTTCATCTGATTATTCGACTAGTATAATATACATGTGAATAAGTAAATGGAATTATATCATTTTATCTTTTCCATTTTATGCTGAAGTTAAATTTTTAAAGGCATTTGTTTTAGTTATAAATTTCCTTAAGTGTTTATGTTTATTAATGAAAGCTTCTGCTATAATGTTATCCTTACTGAGCATCTGAGCTCACCCCTTTCAATATTTTTATTTTTTCCGGGATTATGAAGAAGTAATTTATGAATGACCTACAGGGATAGTATGAGGGGATATGAAGACACGATGCTTTTTTTGATTTAATGTAAAACTTTATGAATGTATCTAGTGTTTCCAAGGCTACTAAACTAATTGGTCTTTCGAGACTTGATCTTTCTTGTGATAATGCCAATGTTATGTAATAATGCACCGACTCTGTGTAACAGGGGTCAGGGCATTTCCTAGTAAATGTATTTCTCAAAATTATGAAAAGGAACATAAAAAAACGTTGTTGGTTTAGGTTAACTACTAGGTAATCAAAGAACATTTAACACATCTTAAGTTTGTGATATTCTTGACGTTAATTTTCTCCTAATCAGGTTTTCTATCACTCTCAATCAGAACTTGACAATTTTTTTTCTCTTTTATATCCATGTTTTCTTTCATTGAATCATAGTATGGATTAACTTGGGTGTCCTTTGTACTTCCCTTTCCTTCATTTAATGTAATATTTTTACAGACTCTATTTTGATGTGGGACATTCAACGAATTTTCTGAGCCTAATTTTAAAATTGCGTGGACGCAATTTCTTAACGGGGGAAGATTGTAACAACCCGAAATTTTGAATAAATTTTGTTTCCTATCTATGTGTGTTATATTCATTTATACTCAACAGAACTATATCATTTAATAAAATGAGTATAATTAGAATAAGACTGCTGAGTTTTGATTGATATATGATCATTGGTCAATAAGACCATTGGAAAGTAAATGTTGCAATTATTGGCTATAAATACAATTGATCTTGATTAATTAATATAGAAAGAAGAATTGATGGCCCCATCCAGTAGTCTTGGGCCGATCGAAGCCCATCTGAAATAACTCGGGTAGGAGGTGGCACCTTTTGGCTTCACTCTGGACCAAACCCACGCCGAACATCATCATGTGAAGCTAGAATGGAATTTTCTTTGTGACAAGCTGAAGCTGATATAAATCACTACTCAGACAATGTTTTCCAAACCACCCCAAGATTCTATCACCCTAGCACACCTTACTCTTAGGTCCTATGCTGGTGTTATAAGAAGCTATGTGACGAGACTGTAACTGCCTTGTGTAATCCTTTGATTTAAATAAAAATTGTGATTTATTTATGATGATGTTTGTGAATTTACAAATGTCCGGATAAATATAGTATGCATAATATTGATGAATTTTAGAAAAAGGATATTTTAAAAATATTTATGTAATCCTTAATTAATTAATAATGTGTAAAGATTTTCCAAAAAATGGTGTTCTACAGTTATGTTTAGTAAGAAATTTAGAGTCTAATAAGATCATCATATTTTTTTATGAATATTAACTTATGAATGGTGATTTTATGATTATGATTAGTAATGTGACTATATGGATTAGGTAACTTCACTTAAGAAAGTATTAATACAATTTAGTCACCTTGATTAAGTAATGTGATTCAATAAAATAGGTAAATAATTATTCAGAAATTATTGGTCAAGTATTTGTTTTCTTGAGTGAATAGTGTTTTTTATTTAAAAAATTAAATTCAAATTATTTATAATATTATTTTTATAAAATGGAGTTCATTTTTGAAATCAGATCATTGATATTTGGTTAAGGTGAATTATTGGGATTTTTCTGAAACAGTTGAATTTTTAGTGAATAGTTTTTCTATTTAAAAATAAAATAAAAAATATTTAGAAAATTATTTTAATATAATAGAGTACATTTTTGAAATCAGTACATCGATATTTGGTAAAGGTGAAATTTTGGGATTTTTCTGATAAAGTTTAATTTTCAGTGAATAGTGAAAATACAGTTTTTGATTTTCATGTGTTTAATGACATCATTAAGGATGTAATAATAATGAAATAATTCTGGTAGAATTATGAATAGTAAGATATGGTATGATGTTTCCCAAGTGGAAAATACCATGGGAAAATACCATGGTTAAGCCCATGGTTTTTCCAATAACAATGATGAGGTGTCTCTCTGAAATTAATGATTTGTCCCCTCACTTCCCCTATAAATTACAATCCTTTCCCTCAATAATTTCATTTCAAAATCCTCCCCAAAGATGGTATGGTATATTTACCTCCCATGTAGTACTCCAAAGGTGCCCAAAATCCTTTCAAGGTCTCAAACATCATTCTTTTTAAGTTACTCATCAAGGTAAGGGATTCTACCTCTCTCTTTCTTTTCATGTTTTCTCCTTTATGTCATATATTTTATGCTCCATGTTCCTATTTTGGGGATTTTATTTTATATTCATCATACTGTCCATTTTATTTTCATATGATGAGAGACCCCCACTTTCTCTCATCAATTCATTTTTATAATGTTTATGTGGCGTTGTTAGTCTTCCGAATTTTTGTATGGGATTCTTTCACCATTCTCATTTTCAAGTTTTATTTTCATGTCATGTAATTAAATTTCCTTTTTATTATGTTGGTGTTATGATATCTATATCCATCATACTATTATTTGATTTTAATATGATTATTAACCCTATTTGATCTCATCAATTCATTTTTTTAATTTTTAAGTGACGTCGTTAGGCTACTGAATTTTCATAAGAGAAATCTTATTTTTGTCTTCCATCCATGTTTTTCATTTCATATGGTAAGTCTTTAAAATTTCATTACCATGTTATTATATACATTATATTCTATCCCAATATTGTTTTTAGGATCATTTATGACTGGGTTTCCCATGTCCCCTCTCTTTTCAATATTTTCTAAAACCCTGTAACATAGTCGTTATGCTGCATAATTTTCGTCTTAAAATGTCACTCTTTTTTTCTCAAATAATTTTATTTTATTAAGTGAATACTAAAAGATAATTATTCTATTGGGGTAATCACATATGTATCAAAATTTTCTCTTTTAATTCTTGGATTTATATACATGAAACGTGCTTTCCTTTTCTATAGCTTTAAAGTGGCATAAAGATCATTTCATAAAAGTAGTTTCTAAAACGTTATGATTATGAAATAAAGCCCATTTCTTTTATGATATATGGGTTATTTATGAAATTTTTGATGATGATATATGTGGCCAACATGATAATAAATACAAACTAAGGGTGTTCCCAGATAGAGCTCCAATACATTGGGTAATGATTTAATCTCTAGAGATGACCATTTTAATGATACCTTGGTGAATAAACTTGGTAATTTTTTTAATGACACCTTGGGGATGGACCATGGTGATTCAAAAATTATTGTCTAAGTTAAATGTTGTATCCACATATACAAGTTATAAAACATGTTATTTTTATTATAATATTCCCCATGATCTCTTTCTCATTCTTTAAGTTATTTATTATGACTTTATTGAGGTATCTCATGTTTACATGTAAAATGTTTCTCTTGATTCCATTACAGGGCCTTTTTCTCGCCCTTTCCATGGATGTATACTCCCAGGTTATGAGATGATATAATTAACTTAGTATGAATAATTAAGAAGCCTTACAAGTGGTTTAAAATAATTTTTTATTTTTTTCTCAATGTTTTATGTTCCTGATTTCCATGACACTAGACTTTAAAGATCCTATGATTGTAAAATGTAATGAAATGTTATGTAATAAAAAGGAGGGATGTCATATGGAGTCACCTTCTCAGTCAAGATATTTTTATTTCCAATTTGAAGTAAAATTATTATATATAATGTATGATAATTAATCATTACTCAAACGTTAACTTTTAACTCAAGGAAGGTCTTTAAATTGAAAATCATGGACTCACCTTCTCACTCACTGTTTTCCCATGTCATAATCATCCAACACAAATATTGTCACATAGTTTCTTGGTTAGACATATCATCTCACTCATGGTAATCCACCATTCATGACCACTACCATATCAGTCATGTTATGTATGATTTCTCTTCCACAATACTACCAACACCTTCACACTAATGGTAGGGTTAAGGTAGAATTTTTTCACTCAATGATAGTACATCAGGTGTCAAGACATTTCATATCACCCAAGGAAGGACTAGAAATAATTTTCAACAAGATAGAGTCTTACTCATTTAAATTATTTATGTTTTATTGTATTATTGGAGGGGTAATGACTCATGATCCACCTCACTCACACAATAATGTATCTCAAATTTTTGAAAACAACATGCAAGTTATTTAAATCATCACACCAACTCCACAAATCAATTACTTTCCCTCATCTAGTCCCACATTTCATAAACAACTCTTCTAATCCTCATTATTACCATTACGGTTTTCTCTAAGGTTCTTTAGAACCATACCAATATTTATAGTTGATAATATATTCTTTATTTCACCCATTAGTGACATATCAGGCCAATGTTTGTACCTTCCCCTTTGCTCAATGATGTTAAAATTTGTATCAAGACACTTATCACTCATATTCCATCTATCCACGAATTCTCATTGTCTAACATGATCTAAAACATTAGAAACCCTACTTAAATTATTTAAAAACTTTGATCTACCATATGTAGGTGATTCACAAGATACGTTAAATGTATGATTATCCCACCCTTCCTAGAAAGTATAATCCTCTATTGTATAATAAATTATAACTAGGTAAATGAAAAATTCCTTCAAGTCAGTTATCCCTCTCACAAAAACATACCTTAATTTACTCATAAAAACAACATTCATCCTCAAACATTTCAAATAGATTTTTTTATTCCAAATATACTGATTGAACACAATAGGAATTTTCCCAGTCCTTAGTGATCCCACTCCATCATATCAAATTCTATAGGGTGACATTTTCCCCAAAAAATATATATAGTCCCATGATAACCATAATGAATTAATGAAAAGTAATTATCAATAAAATGATTTAATATTATACGGACCAACAACTTTCATTGCTAAGTTACCACCCTAAAAAATCCATATACAATCTCATCTTATCCTTCCTAATCATCAACCATGTTCATTACACCTCTAGATATTCTATATCATTCAATAATATCTAAATAAATAATTTTAAAATTTTTTTTTATTTATCTAAATTAATCATAAGAGGAATAATCATTGAAACCAATACATACAGTTATTGGAAGATTTAATCCTCAACCAAACACACCTATAATGACTATGTCTCACTACAACACCTTCATGATAATAAAAATTAACATATGACAAATAATAAATAACTAATTTCATCCGATTTAATGAAATAATCTAAAAATAATTGGGAAGAAATAACCACACCTTAGTGTGTAAATGATGGATTGAAATTATCCTCTTTGGAACTCCTCTAACTGAATAGAGTAGATAGCCCATCTTCCTCTGTTGATCGCAACATGATCTTGTGATATAATCTGTACAAAACATGGAAAAATAATTAGATTGTAAATGATAGTAAATAGTGTCATGGCCCATCCCCTGGGGCCTGCATCATGGGTACCCTAATCCCGCCTTCCATAGGATAGGGGCTGGCGACTAGAACCCAAGTCATAATTTCCAAAAACTGGGAAGGCGTTGCCTTTACAAATCTTAAACACACACAACCAGAGTACAAGCGAAAGAAAACACTAAGTAAATTCAATATAACAAGTGTACTAAATGTGAAGGGGTCCCCAATACAAGCCCAACTGTAATGTATAAATACAAATGAAATCAAGTACAACTAAAATGGGACAAACAACTGATTGGTGAAAGAAGCTCCTGGATCATCCTCTGGGTTCCTTCCTGAAGGGTACATATAGATGGCCTCCTTAGCACTCCATGTCCATCAGGCTACAACATGTACTGTTACATCATAAGGTCCTCCTCCAGGTACCGTCCAGTCCTGGTGCTCTTATCCTCCGTCAGCATTTTACATCCTCTACATCCAACACAATGAGGTGCGGGCATAACCCGTGTAGGGGTGAGTATAACGATACTCACTAGGGACCCCGACACCCTCAAGGTCTCACAAAATCAAACAAGGATAAACCAAAAAAGTATGATTTCAATGGTTAAACATTACTTTGGTATATTATCATTGATATACCTATGTTATCAAGTAACACATCTCAATCATGAGGAAAACATAAAGGTCATTGAATCTGCTCACACTATTATTTTTCATTATTTTTACAAAGACTGTTAGAGAACTCCTCCTATGTCGATTACAGTGGGCCTATCACGACACCTAGGCACTTCTCACTAACCTTAGACTGTTGAGGTACTCCTCATGTCGAGTATCGTGGGTCTGCTGCAAACCGGGCACTCCATCTGCTTTGGGTCTTCCGCCAAACCGGGAACTCCCCCTAATAGCCTTTAGAGGTACTCCTCTAGTCGAGTACCATGGGTCAGCTGCGAAACCAGGCGCTCCGTCCACTGTGGGTCTGCCTCCAAACCAGGTGCTCCATCCACTAGGCTAAGAAAATCACTCTGAAAAAAATCATTCAAGTAGTCTCCAGGTCTACAACTACTAGGTATTCGTAATATGTATTCACATCTTTGAGAGGATCCAATCCATGATCTACTGGTAGATACTCAAATTGTCTCGTAGTCTCATGTGGAAGTATCTCAAAGGAAAGAAATTTCATAGGGGTCTCAACGCAACATACGACGCGTTAATATGATGCCCAGTCTGTGAGTTATCACCCTTTTAGTCTAGGGGGGCTAGTTGGTTTCATGTATGAACCAACCAGACCGTATCTCAACTATACCCCGAACTCCCATGGGGTAATCTCAAAAATACAGATATGGTCCAAGAAAACTGGAACTATAGACGGTTCATCAAATGGACCACCGGTGCCAAATATATGGCCCAAGAAGGTAATGGGTTAGTAATGGGCCCGGGTCCGGTCCCACCTAGTTGGACGGACTTGGCCCAACATAGTCTGGGCCGACCCTGTCATTGTCAACCCAGTCAGACTAGCTGGGTCGGAATCGGTCCATTGGGCGGGTCTTCCTACTTTGATTTGACTATGTCCACTGGGCCCAACCTAGTAGACCACAAGGGTGGTTCATCCCGATAGTCGCCACATTGGTGGCTTGGTAACTCATCCCAGGAGATAAGGCCGGTTCGGCCAGCGACACTGCGAGGAACGATGGGGGTCGTATCAGGAGGTAAGGGCCGAGAGGTCATGGCTGGGAGGCAAAAGGCATGTCGTGTGGGGCGAGGGCAGGCTTGCTAGTCACATATAGGATGCTGGTGCACCGGGAAGGGCGCTGGTGCACCGGGCAGGGCGCGTGGGTGCCGGGTAGGGTGTCGGGACGCTGGGCAGGGCGCCGAGGGGCCAGGGAATCCAAAATAGGGGCGTCAGGCAGTGCGTGGGGGCGCCGGGCAACGTGGCAGGGAGCCGGGGAGCGGCGCGGGGTGACGGTAAGTGCGCCAGGGCGCCGGCTGCGGCGCGGGGCACCGGGCAGTGGCACGAGGGAACGATGGTGCGTGGAGGCCATGTGCAGCGTGGCCTTTGATCTTGGTCTTCGTCGTCATCGCCGTGTGTAAATCCTCCATCGTCATCAATAAAGAACAGAAAAAGGGGAGAGGGTCAGCCCGTGTTCGTGTAGCCTGAACTGTCCTTATTATGGTGATAGCATTTGAAAACGAAGTTCTCAAAAAATTAAGAAGAACGTAGGTTTATATTCATACATAAATTAACTAGAAAATCTTCCTACCACGCTTGTCATTCGTCATTGAAAATGTCGTGCAAAGCGGGTGTCATTCCATCGATGTTGGAAATGAAAACGCCGAGGATGACGTCAACATTCTTTGTGGATGAATCTTCCCTTTAATTGTTCTGGTAGAAGAAGGAAGATGAAGTCTGAGGAAGAAGTCGAAGAAAACATTTGGCATTCTTCTCGTTCTTCGTTTTGATAATTTTAATCCTCCCAAGATCTCAAGTTCCACCGAAGGAGAATTCCAACAAAATAATAATAATTATTATTATTATTTTATTTTTGGCACATATATTAAAAAATGAGAAAGAAACTATCCCTAATAAATTCACAGGCATCGGTGAAATTAATTGGTATGCGTGTGGGAACAATTAATTGGCACGCGTGTTGGAACAAATAATTGGTACGAGCATTGGCACAATTAATTGGCATAGACATCGACAAAATTAATTGGTAGGTAATTTGGAATAATAAATTGGCATGCACGTTGGCACAATTAATTGTGCAGAGGAGGTCAATTTCTCTCCCTCGTTAATGAGGGAGAGTGTAGAGGTTTTATCCTCCACCATTAATAGGGGTCGGGCGGTCGCCACCCCTATCATTTAATAGAGAGGTTATGGTTGGGTTGTCCCCATGTTGTAACCTCTCACTGGAGGTTTGGGAGTGGAGGTCCCACCCATAACATCCAATGAGAGGTTCCAACTAACCGCACACATAACACATGGAAGCATAAAAATAAAATAAAGTGGTGTACATTATTTTATTACTTTTTTTAAAATCCAAAAACTAACATCCAATATCATCAGAATGCAACTGTTTTGATTGTCTCACTATGAAATTATCGACACTACAAGATCAACGGTGCCCTCATATTTCAATTCCGAGCACCAGTTCAAAAGTTATAAAAACCCACTCGTACGTTTACTGAACGTTCCTGAACACGACATCAAAAATTGATTGCAGGTACACCAGGCCACAGAATCAAGCACCGTTAGAAACTTTAGACTCATAAAAGTCCCATGTATTTAAAATAATCCCATGGAAATTCTGGGTCTTTATGTTCTCCCCACCTCATCGATTTAATTCTATGTAAGCTACAACTAGATATATGGGAACAAATGGAGGGTAATGAGCACGCATATGAGCCTCCTGCTCCCAGGTGCTCTCCTAGAGGTTCCCGTGCTGCCATAGAATGTGCACCAAAGGTATCGATCACCCATAAAGGACCATCTATTGTTGATCCTAAATCTCTACTAGAGCCTCCGTGAATGATTCCTTGTCATCGATGTCAAGTTCCCCATGGTCGATGACGTGGGATGGGTCATGCACGTATCTCCTCGGCTGGGACATGTGGAAGCCGTTATCCACCAGGTGCAATTGAGGTGGAAGAGCTAAGCAGTAACCCACCTCGCCTTCTCTACTGCGGACCTGGAAAGGTCATATTCATCTCGGAGATGGCTTTCCACCTCAGCCAAATCTCTGTAGACCTCCTCGAGGTGAGACCCGTAAGAAGACACGGTCTCTATCCTTGAACTCCAGAGGTCTTCGTCTCCTGTCAGCATATGACTTATGCCTACTATGTGCAGTCTTCATCTGCTACTAGATGATCTTCACCTTCTCCGTTGTGGCCAGTACCATCTCTGGTCCCACTAGTGCTAACTCCACTGGGACAGTCCAGCATAGTGCCGATCTGCAAGGTCGTCTGTACAACGCCACGAAAGGTGCCAGCCCTATGGTGGAGTTATAGATATTGTTGTAGGAAAACTCCACCAATGGAATGTGGTCCTCCCAGATGTGACCGAAGTCAAGGACACAAGCACAAAGCATATCATTGAGGGTCTTGATGGTCCCCTCAGTCTGACCATCAGTCTACAGATGCAAGGCGGTTCTCAAGCGATGTTTTGTCCCGAAAGCCTCCTACAACCCCTTCCATAGCCTGGAAGTGAATTGTGAATCACGTTCGGAGATTAAAGAAGTAGGTACTCGATGAAAGTGCACAATATCTTGCACATAGATGTGTCCATATCTCTCTACTAATCCCAGCTCTCTGATCGGAAGGTAGTGGGCTGACTTGGTGAGTCGGTCAACGATCACCCAAATCAGGTCGTGACCCCTGGATGTACTTGGAAGACCTGTTATGAAGTCCATGGATATGCAATCCCACTTCTACTCTGGGACCTCTAAGGGCTGAACCAAGCCTACTGGTACCTGGTTCTCTGTCATCAATTGCTGATAAGTAAGGAACCATGAGACAAACTCTACTACTGCCTTTTTCATACCTGGCCACATGTGTTGTCCTCAAAGGTCCTGGTACATCTTCGCCACTCCTAGATTTACCACTAGAGGAGAAGTGTGGAAATACCTCAATACTTTCTCCTAGAGTGAAACGGGTACCATGGTATGTCCTCTGAAGAGGATGACATGCTCCCTACCTTCAGAAAATCCATCAGGTTCCTTACCTGTAGATATCTGAGAATGTCGTGTCATGCAGTCAAATTCCTCATGTTGCGCCCCCCTAACTGGCTGAAGATGTGTAAGAGATACTTTAAGATATGGTAGATATGATGCACAATCTCTATCTACAAAGGATAAATGTAAGGAATCTAGCTACTCTGTCACCTCCCCTAGTAGATGAATACCATTCCTCTTATAGATCGCATCTGCAACAACGATCCCCTTACCAAGAGTATAAACTATCTTGATGTCATAGTCCTAGAATAACGCAAGGAAACACCACTGTCTCAAGCCATCTCACGGCTAAACCCTCTTATGCATGTGTTTAACATGTGTTTCATGGGTTTTGTTTTTCACCTACTCAGGAAAACCTCATCCCAACGTTGTAGATAAACCACAACATTTTTCCTATTACAGTCAATCAGTGTATGAACTGTGGTTTCCCAATCTATACCCAAACTAACGTCATAAGGCCTTGATGCTGTCACCAAGAGGGTCCAACCAAAACTCTCGCCTCAAGGGTCAGATCACACCATCATCGTATGTGTGATTATCGAGTCTCATCCCAAAAGTATCTCCACATGTGAGGGTCAAGTCAATAGATTAACTAGAAATGGTAGGTGTGGGACAAGATTCGTGGAAGGAAGGAATGATTCGTATAAATTTCTATTGATAAGACAGCTAGTAGTATACATATATCGATCCTCGAGTCATTCCTAGATCCCTTGGTTCACACACTATGACCGCATGTAGCAACTATCTACCCCTGCCCTCTTGTTCCCTTAGCCAGACGGGGACTACAAGATCAGTGGTTTTAACATGTCGAAATGTTAACCACCTCATGCTGCTCTCCTAGCTCAGCTTCCACATCTGCTACCCTACAGATTCATTTTTCATTAACACTTCATATTCTAAAAACATTTTACACTCTCAAGCCTCTAAGACATGCAGTAGTTTCATGTTTTCCAACTGTTAACATTCAATGGCTATACCCGCTCAGCCAAAGAACATTCAACTGCAAGGGTCCTCTCTAGCACCCTAACATAAGTAGTAATGCATAGAGGAAAAAGTGATGGCTTATATATCCATAAACACACCTCGCTCAGAGGTTCAGTCTCTAAAGCACTGATCATAACATATTCAACGAGTAATAGGAATGATTGGTATTCCTCAAAGAATACTCAGCTACCGACACGTCGTCCTGCCGAAGCTCTATAAGCTCTTGAAATCTCTCATCCCTCTCCTCAAGATAGTCCTCATCCGCCTGTGGGTTGGGCTCTTCTCAGAACATGAGGGGTATCTGGTGTTGAAACACATGTAAGGAACATAGCCTACAATTTTCCTCTACCGGTAGCACTGGTAGTGTCTGCTGAACCACATGCAGTGATATAGTTGGCACACTGCCCGATGGTACCATCTCAGAAAACGGTCCAAGTACCAAAACCTCATAACTATGCAGACCATCCTCAACGTCACACACTGAAAATGATTAGTAGATAATATAAACATCTTCTCTACTAGTGTCTCAACTAGGTGGAAAACTCCAATAATCACCTCCAGCCAGTCCTCTACTGCCTGGGAATCTGTCTCGCCTCGTAACCTCGAAGTCCTCTGCCGCTAGAACTCGTGCAATGCACTCAGTTGGCGTGCACTGTCCTCCAGTACAGCTTGTGGAATCTTCTGAAAAAAGGGTGGTGGTGCTACTGGTACACCACCCGAAGGTTCAAACATAATAAGAGGGCCCTACACCAGAGCTTTGTCGCTCAATGGGTTGTCATCGGTTACACTCTCGAAACTCCAACTAGCTGTCTGTGTGGATGAATCTTAAAATAATGTGACACGGTCAAAAGATTATACCAGCTGAGTTCACCAGGTTTGAGATGACTTAAAGAAAACTTTTTAAAACATACACACAATCATTGTTTTTGTGTATTGAGTCAGAAATCAATAGTCAGGGTCCTGGATTATGGATACATCGGCGACCGCACCAACACTAGACACTCTGAACTAAAAACCACACTCAGTACCCATAACACAATTACATAGTAGAAAAGAAGTATTAGGGTACTATGTTCTACAGTAGAACCGACTCCTCTGATACAAATTTCTCAGGACCCATCCCCTGGGGCCTGCATTGTGACTACCCCAATCCCACCTTCCATAGTCCATGGGCTGGAGACTAACACCAAAGGCGTAATTCCCTAAAATTAGGAAGGTAATGCTTTTATAAATCATAAACACACATAACCAGAGTGCAAGTAGAAGCAAACAATATGTAAAAGTTGTATAAAAAGTGTACGGAAATTATAGGAAGCCAGAATACAATCCCAACTATAATGTATAAATTCAACAGAAAGAATGTACAACTAAAAATGGACAAACAGGTGAAATGTGAAAGTATGTCATGGATCGTCCTCCGGGGTTCTTACATGAAGGGAAGGTATAGGTGGCCTCCTCAGCACTCCACGTCCATCAGACTCCACCATGTACTGATATGTTGTAAGGTCCTCCTCTAGCTACCGTACAGTCCTGGCACTCTCGGCCTCCGTCAACACTTGCTGTCGTCTGTATTCAACACAACGAGGTTCGGGAAAAGCCCATACTTAAGTGAGAATAACGATACTCAGTAGGGACCATGAGACCCTCATGGTCTCACAAAATCCAACAAGTATAAACTACACAGTATGATTTCATTGGATAACCATTACCTAGGTATATTACCTATCATATACCTATGTTATCAAGTAACCCATCTCAATAATGAGGAAAACACAATGGTCATTTACTCATCTCAAACCTGGATTCTTCATTATTGAAACCGCAGATGATAGAGAACTCCTCCTCTGTCTTGTAAAGTGGGCCTGTAGCGACACTGAGGTGCTTCTCACTAACCCTAGACTGATGAGGTACTTCTCCTATCATGTACCACGGGTCTTCTGCCAAACCGGGTGCTCCGTCCACTGTGTGTCTACCGCCACACCGGGCGGTCCCCCTAATAGTCGTCAGATCTACTTCTCATGTCGAGTACCGCGAGACTACTTTCAAACTAGTCGCTCGGTACGCAATGGGTATGCCTCCAAACTAGGTGCTTTGTCCACTAGGCTAATTGAATCACTCTAAATCGAATCGGTCATGCAATCATCAGGTCTACAGCTACAAGTTCTCCTCACTATGTATTCTTGTCTCCGGGAGGAATCGCTCCACGAGCTACTGTTTGATACTCCATTTTTCACGAAGTCTCACGTGGAAGTATTTCAAAGGACCACCACATCATAGGGGTCTCAACGCAACAGATAACATGTCAATCGGACGCCTGGTCTGTGGTTTATTAGCTTTTTAGTCCCGGGGGCCCGGTTGGATTCGTTTAAAAACCAACCGGACCATATCTCAACTATACCCCGAACTCCTGCGGGGTATTATCAAAGGGACAAATATGATCCAAGAAAATTTTCACCACAGATGTTTTATCAAACGGACGCCCGGTGCCAAAAATATTGCCACATAAGGTTATGGGTCAGTAATGGGCTCGGGTCCGGTATGACCCGGTCGGACCAACATGGCCCAACCCGGTCTTGGTCGACCCAGTCTCGGATGACCCAGTCAGACTCACTGGGTCTGACCTGGCCCATTGGGCAGGTCAAACCGTTATGTTTTGACCTGGTCCACTGGGTCCAGCCCAGCGGACAACGAGGGCTATTCAGCCCGATAGTCGCCATGTTGGCGGCTCTATAACTCAGCCCAGGAGACTGGGTCGGTTCGGACAGTGACACCGCAAGGGACACCACAGGTTGGCTCGGCAAGCTATCAGGAAGGCCGTGTAGGGCGTTGGCAGGCCGAATGGTCACTGAAAGGCCGCGGGTGCACCTGGCAGGGCGCCGGTGCACCTGGCAGGGTGCGTGGGTGCCGGGATGCCGAGAAGGGCACCAGGCAAGCCACAGAAGGGGAACTGGGATATGCCCAAGTGGTGCCGGGCAGCGCACCATGGAGCTAGGGAGTGGTGGGGGTGTCGGGTAACGGCGCAGGGGCACCGAGACATGAACCAGGGCGGCGGGCAGACGCAAGGGGCACCGAGAAGTGGCTCGAGGGCATTGGGTAGCGCGCCAGGGTGCTGGGCGGTAGCGCAGGGGAGCCAGGTTGCGGCACGGGGGGCGCGACGGTGCGTGGAAGCCGCGGGTAGCACAACCTTTGATCTCCATCTTTTTCATCGTCGCTGCATGTACTGCCTTCGTCATCATCAATTAAGAAAAAGCAAAGAGGAGAGGGTTGGGCCGTGTTCATGCGGCCCGATCCCTCCTCGTTTCAACGATAGCATTGGACAACGAAGTGCTCAACAAATGACAAATAATGGAGGTTTAAACTCATACATAAATTAACTCAAAAATCCCCTTACCTTTCTTTTCATTCGTCATTGATGATGTCACGGAATGTTGTCATCATTTTGTTGACGTCGGGAATGAAGAAGCTAAGGATCTTGTCGGCATTCTTCATGGATGACGCTTACCTTTCGTTGTACCAGTAGAAGAAGGAAGAAGATGTCTGAGGAAGAAGTCAAAGTAGAAATCCAATGTTATTCACGTTATTCCTTGGGAGAATTTGAATCCTCCCAAGCTCTCATGTTCCACCGAAGGGGAATTCCTCCAAAATAATAATAGGAGGTCTTATTATTTTATTTTTGGCACGAAAATTAAAAAGGTTAAATAAACTCTCCCCTATAAATTCACACTCCTTAGTGAAATTAATTGGTACATGCGTGGGCACAATTAATTCGCACATGCGTTGGCACAATTAATTGGATCATGGGTTGGCACAATTAATTGGAATGGGTTTTGTCCCAATTAATTGGCATGCGCGTTGGCACAATTAATTGGCATGCGCGTTGGCACACGTGTTGGTGCAATTAATTGTGCAGAGGAGGGCAAAGGATCTCCCTCATTAATGAGGGATAGTGGAGGGGTTTCATCCTCCACCATTAATTGGGGTCGGGTGGTCCCCACCCATATCATTTAATTGAGAGGTTATGCTCAGGTTGTCCCCACATTGTAACCTCTTGCGGGAGGTTAGTGTGTGGTGGTCCCACACCCAACTTCTAATGGGAGGTTCCAACTAACCGCACACATAACACATGGCAGCTTAACAATAAAATAAAGTGTTGTACATTATTTTATTATTATTATTTTATAAAAAAGAAAAAAAATAACTTTCAAACTCGTCAGAATGCAACTGCTGTGAAGGTATCAGTACGAAATTGTGACGTTGTGAGTTCAACAGTTCCCTCATATTTCAATTCGGAGCACCGATTCAAAATTCATAAAAACCCACTCTTACATTTACTAAACGTATTAGAAGAAAACTTCAAAAATTTATTCTTGGGACACCGGGCCTCAGAATCAAGCACCGTAAAAATCTACAGACTCGTAAAATTACCATGTATTTAAAAAAATAAATTTCCACAGAATTTACTGGTCATTAAAAATAGAAACCTTATATGAAATACGTAGTGGAATAAAAGTCCAAAAAATCATAGTAGAATACCTAATAAAAATTTCTCAAATCAAGGGGATAATGGAGGGATGATTTCAGAGGTCTATTAGCTAAAATCGATAGATCGCTTCACCCCTAGCACTGAAATTGGATGTTTATGAATTTAAATTAAAAATTTTTATCCACTATAAATACAACATAAGTGGACTATTATTGTGTATCTATAGGGATTTGGTGAAATTCCACTCATTTTTGGACCATATGGTATAATCCCGTTTGTTGCATCATAAGAGGACACTGATGGGAAACAAACTCATGAAAGCACTGAACACGACATCCACTCGGTTACTCTCCATCTATGGTGTTGCATATACAACAATGAAACCATTAGCACTTTGGGTTTTCCTCTATAGTGTAGATAATTTTATCCATATTGTAATAAAATATATAATCCCCACTATAACACAATTTCTATATGTTACTAGGTGGCCGACCACCCACTGTAGTTTTATGTTTTTAGGTCATCTTAACTTCTCATTGACAGTCACACAAAAATGAATTCTTTTTTTAGAAATGATCCATATAAAAAATATTTTCTCAATATATTATTACCCTTGTAATTATAATCTGAGTACTAATTCATGTAATGTACCATTATTCAAGATAAATATGCGAAAAACCAAATTAATAATGACCCAAAAAAATCATGAGTCATTACATAATCATTCTATCATTACAATACATAAGATAATATCACTATTCATACATGTTTCTTCATAGCATACAGTCTCCACTAATTTCATTCCAATAGGGTATCAATAAATGAAATTTTGAATATATAGATTAAACCTAAAAGAATAATGATAAATGAAGTAACAAATTATAGAATTGGTTTTCTCTATTTTTCTTTGATATTTTCATCGTGATATTTTCATGTTTATATATCTAACATCTCATTCAAAACCTGATATTAAATTTTATTTAATTAATTATGAATCACCCTTTAACAACTGTGTATCCTTAATATATTTATATTTCCTTCTTCTATAGATTCTATTTCTCCCTATATTATCCATTATTAACAATAAAAACGTTCCTATTTCAAGATAACATATTTTGATTTTATATTAAACCTAAAAAACTATGCCTCATCAAATATCCCCTTCATCAAATTTATTAATTCATTTATATAAAAATAAATCTCAAAAAAATAAACTTTATATTGATTGATGATGATCATTACATTACCACAAAACACTTATATGTAATCCAAATTATTAATTATTGTAAAATTATCATTTTCTTCAATAATCAAAATATTATGACATTCATTGTTGTGAGTGGGTTTGTTTCATCGAATATTTCATCTAACAAGATTTCACAATCTACTGTGGTGATATTAACTGTGACATATTATCCCATTAATTTCGAAAAAATATTATGCCTATTTTTTTGTCCTAAGATATGTAGCATTTTAGCATCTCTTAATTAATCATTTTCTTCTGAGGTAACATTATTTAACATGTATTATGTAAAATAACACTATGATTTTTTATCTTGAAGTATAGTGACATAAAAATCTCATTGGGTGTTCAATAATTTTCAGTGGATCCTCAATAAAACATGAGATTCAATAGTATAGTTTGACACCAGATGTTTTTGAGTGACATACCAATCTATATTATTAGTTATATTTACTCATAATACATTCTTGGTGTGACCCATATGATTTCTATTAGATGAGGTGATATTCCTAAAATAACCACCTTAATAACTATAAATAATATATAACTCTTTTCAATACGAAACAAATAACTCCAATTAAAATTAATTAATATCTATGAAAATATTAAAACCCATTTCCAATTGTACTCTTCTGGAAAATAAAATATAAACCATCAATGATTATAAATAAAAATTTAAATTGTGACACATTAAAAATGATATAAGAAAACATAAACACTAGGTATATATCGAATAACCATTTTTAAAATTATGTCCATTAAAAAATATTTGAAAAAATTTATCATGTTTATTGTCATATCATTCATCGTAGTTCATTTCATTCCATTGAACACTTCCTATAAAAATCAAAGCATCACGTCTCTATTATCATGTTCAGTCATGAAAACGAAATTAAATAATTTATCATATATTTAATCGATATAATGATATGAAATATACTACTATTAATTTTATACCATTTACATTGTTTAAATGAAAATTCATCAGGTTCCCAAAGTGAAGAAAAAAAGAAGAACCATTCATGGGAGGCGCAACATCATAGATTTTATTTTTACAACATCAAAGAACATTGATAAAACCTAATTTCGGTAAAAATACAATAAAATATAATATCAAAAGCATCTGATTACAAGTTAGTTAAATGAAACAAATATTATTTACCATGACCCCCATTTATGAAATTTTATCATTATAAAAAATTAATATAATTAAACGTAAAAATTCCATAATTGCTATAGAAATTATTCCATCTAACATAGAACTGTGCTATAAATATTAATCCTAAATTTCACTATAAAAAATTATTAATTTATTAAATCAATGTTTATTACATGAAATCTATATTTTATAATGTATAACGATACAATGAAATCCATAGGTGATTCACCATTGGATATTAGAATAAATATTTAAAGTAATTAAATTTCATGTTTCTAGTAGATTACTTTAAAAGGAAGCCCATTTTTAGAAGAAACAAGTTATAATATTGAAATATATATATAGAATTTTTTTCCATGATAAATTAATAGTCAATTATACATTGGGAATCTATTTTATAGAAATGAAGATAAAATCTTTTAATCGTTAAAGTAATCTTTTTGAATTTATTTTTTTACATAATGTATTTTTACCTTTATAGAATAAATTAATAAATAATGAAAATTGATTATAATTATATAATTATATTATATAAATAAAAATTAGTTAACATTAATTTAATCATGGATATTAATCATTTCATAATAATAATGTAATTATATATGTTAAAAATTCGTTTTTCATCTAAAATAGTTTTCATTGCATATTGTTTGTGGATATTATAATTACTTTATTCACATATATGAACATTTATTTTAAAAAATTCAATTTTTTAAGTAATCATATCATATTATATTTAAGTAATTGTTTCAAATTTTTTTAACATATTTCATTTTTATCTACTAAAAACAATATTGAATTTTCGTAAAACTAGAATTTATTTTTCCATAAATAATGTAATTTAAAAGTAATATTTAATGTTGAATTTTGGTTTAAATTAACAATAGATAAATTGGATAAAAAAAATATAATTTATTATGTAGCAATCAAATTGTTATTTTTTTGTATATGACTATTTGTATGCTAGGAAATAATTTTTAACTATTTTTCATTGTCCTTTTCAAAAATATTTAAAAAATAATTTCATCCAATTATGAAAGTTGAACCTTGTTAATGGATTTATGTTTTTCAATCATGTGATTCAAATTTATGAATGTGTTAAACAAATTTTTTCATTATTAATTGGAAAATTGGTTAAAAATTTCACCAAAGAAACTAGCTAAAATATGTAAATCCATTATAAATTTTAAAAAATATATAATATTAATTATTATTGAGTTATTTATTTTAATCATTATAGAAATATATTCTAATTTTTTTTATATTTCCACTTGATAAAAATTAAGACACTTATAATATTTTGAAGTCAATAATAAATTTAAGTCTTCAACTCCTATCTCATTTAAAATGGAACATCATTTTCTCACTTATCCAAACCTCAAAATACATTTAAATTGAACATTAAAAAATAAAATACCCTCATTAAATTTACTCCCAGGACCCATGAGTTTTGGTGTCACAAATATAAAAAAGGATAATTATTAATGAGAAATCAAGAAGAGGTTTTCAAAATATTTTGTATAACTCTTAATCATGTACATTCACGTTCATTTCTTCTTCTTAATCATTAAATAATTTCATAATTATCCTCATATATTTTTAAATGTATATAAGATATTCTAAAATTTTATTATGTTTATGGAATAACCTATTTTATTCTCTTATCAATATAATGGAAAACAAAAATATTTCCCATGTGTATCTCTTGACAACTACATCCACAATGTGATATACTATCTTTTTTCATTACTGTCCCTCATAGAGGATAGTATATATATATATATTTGGGTTATATATATTATTATTATAATATAATTATTAAAATAATTAGATAAAATATTATCAAACTCTTTACATTCCCATATGTTATAGAATTATAACATCATTCATATGTATGTAAGGACAACCATCTCCAAGAAGAAATGTGATTTGTTTTCATATAGACTATACATAGATGATTATAAATAATCATTTAATGATTATATATATATATATATTATTTTTTAACATGACTATGGTTATGTAAGAAGAAATTATTATTTTACTTTTCTGCTTTTTGTCCATTTATAAATGGAATAGTTCCTCAAGTCTATATATGGACTATAATATATTTGAATTCATGTAATTCAGTTTTGACCCCCAGCCTCTTTATATATTTTTAAATGTTTATATAATGAATAAATATAATATTTAATAAATTATTTATGATCTATATAAAGTGAAAAATTTATCAAGTTGCATTTTTTATAGTCACCAAACCAAAACATGCATGGACAATAATCCAGTTTTAATGTGAATAACGATTATAATGAAAATTTATTCATGATTTTGTAATTGGAAATTTTAAAATATTTGTATATATTAAATTAAGTAAAAATTGGTTCTGGTATATATATATAATAATTCAAAATTTTATTTTAAATTATTAGAAATGATCATATAAATAAATTCAGGTTTTGTGGTATGAGTTCACCATAAAAATATTGTTTCGTTGGAACATATTTCGTGGTATAAAGTTATTTTAGATTATTTGGTGTATATAGTACCCATGTTTTATATTATATCATTAATATATTTATATTAATTATATTTAATATACTATTATATGGTATTTATTTTAAGGGTTAAATGATTCAATAGTTACCCAGGTGGTAATTGTTTTTGGTTACAATCACATTTCCTTTCAAGAGTGTTCATTTTTAAATTCAAATGTCTGAAATTTAATTTAAATTAATTTTAAAGGAAATAAATATTATTATCATCTATTTATTTATATTTTATAGTGTTTCAATTTTATTATTATCTCTTTATTACATTAAATTATTTAGAAAATTATTTTAACAAAAAACATTGTTTCATCATATTTTCCCATTAAAAATTATTATAATCCTAGTAAATGTTCTCTGACATTTTTAATAGATGTTTTAATATATACATAAATGTTTGAGAATGGTTAATTTTAACATAATTGATTTTATTTTAATATGATGACTATTAATATTTTCAAATGTTTTTATATGACTCTCTTAATGTGGTTTAAAAAATTGTGAAGATAATTTCCTCTATCAATTTATATAACATGAGTGAATATCACTATCATAATTTCTTTAATTATTAATGAATAATATATTATATGGTTCCAAAAAATTTCTTTGAAAAATATAATTATTTTATTATTTAAATTTATAATGTATAATTTTATCAAAATAACACTGATGTTTTATATTGATATTCATAGATTGTTTTACAGGAATTTATAAAATTGAATTTTAATCAATTTCCACATCATTAAATATTTTTTAGTTATGTAGAATATTTTTATGATACCATCAAATAATTTTTCTATGTATTTATTATATTAATTATTTTTTCTGGATGATTATGTGATACACATTAATTTTTCTTAGGTTAGTTATGTTTTTGTGAAATATTTTTGAAATACATTTAATTTACATATATTCTGCAGTTATACGCGATTTAATGTTTCGTATGAACACTTATGTGTAGTTTTCATTAAATTATCCATTCTCCAATAACTTTATATGCCTCTAATTAATTAACTTATGAATTATATCTCATGAGTTAATATGAATTAGAATGAGGAGTGAATTTTTTTTTAATATAGATTTTATTATATGATATCCCTGGAAGTGATTCTTTACAAATGAAATGATAATAATTGGAGTGAAAAAATTACTATAGGACTTTATCCACTATGATTCACTTGGTACTGATACTTGAATAAGGAAATGAATTTATTTTCATATATATTTTCCATATAATTATGCCTTTTTTTATATTCTTTTGTAGCTCATTAATTGATTATTGATTGTTTCAAACACTTATGATTTAATAGTTTTGGTATAATGATGACTTATAACATGACTGATGATTAATGATATTTTACTGATTGGTTATCACTTTTGTAATTTATTTTCATGTTATCATATCATTATATTTATATTATTTTCAATTATGATCATTTATTTGTGTCTCCTATGACTACCCTTATTGGGAAACTGAGCTTTTATTTTTTACGACTTCGTATCCCAATCTATTGAAAAAAAAATTTAAATAGGGAATATGTTTGAAGGGTAGTATTTCACACCAACATTGTGGGTTATTTTTAAGATCATTAATTAAATAAATTTAATTAATATATTTTCCCCAAATATTATAAACATTTATTATTCTGGGTGGATTATATAATTTGATATATTGAATATTTGTTAAAATTATGTACAAATTATTTATGAAATTTTAGGGTCACCTGAATAGGGGTTACAATGTTTTCCCATATAATATAACATCATTATAAAACATATAATAACACAATGAAATAACAAAAAACTTATTTTTATTCATAAAAAATATTTCAATAATATCATGAAATATTAGACAAATCTCATAATTATTTTATGAATGTTAATTTTATTCCATTTACAACATTATTTATAAATATATTTTATAATTATCTTTTAATTTATATATGATTAGTAAGTCATTCATTATTTTTACATTATATTAATAGTATGATGTAGGGTGACCTACATGTAAATATTCTCATTGGATTACCATCCTTCATCTATAGTTCATTATTCCATACATCTCACACACTATAGAAGGAATAAATTTTTCAATGGAGACCAATGAGAGAATAATACTTGTTGTGAAGTTTTTAATGACCCATGCCCCTTTATTATATTTGAAAATAGACTCCTCCAAAATTAATTCCTATAATGTAGTTTCATTTAAACCATGAATCTATTCAACTAATTCATCACATCATAATATTGACCCTTAATAAAAAAACCCATATTAATCAAATTATTAAATGATATATCTCCATTGGTATTATTCTCTGATCATATGAAGCTTCCTCTTCCATTTATACTTTAATTTCTACCCAAGAGAAAAATATAGACAATATTAATAATCTAAAAAATTATTTATTAATAAAAAAATTCCCAAATTAATTTTGTTAGGAGTTACATATCATTTAATATTACCAAAATAAAATCTTACATTAAATAATATATTTTAAAATAAATATTTATGTTCATAACATAGTTTTTGGACCTTATATTATGCTAAAATATTCAATTTCATTCAATTTTGAATTATTACTTAAAATAAACTCAACATGTTTAATGAAATCTAAGAATATGATTGGTGGGTTCCTACATAACTTTTTCCCAAAATATTATTGAAGAATATATCAAAAATTAATGAAATAAATACATAATCATACAATATAAAGTTTTCATAGTATAATATTAATTATCAAATGTGACCCAAGAATAAAATTTTGTGATGGTTAATTTATATATATAACCAGTAAAATAATGGAAATATATAGAGATATTAGGCTTTAATAAATATGAATTCATAATTAATATACTCGTGAATAAGAAAACTCAGAACTAAATAATCCTTCTAAATTATTTTTCAAGGATAATATGAATAATTTGTTTATGATTATGGTATTAAAAAAATAAACACTCTTGAATGTCTTCTTTTTTAAAAAGGATTAAAATTACTGAAAAATATGTAATTTATTAATAAATAAACATTAAAATATGGAATCTGTAACTGATATATGTATATCAAAATGGGGATGTACAATACCTCAAAAAGTAATTATTTGGTCTTCCCAAATTTTTATTGAATTTTTATTTGTGTCAACAAATTTATAAATCCTGAAAGTCCTTGAAATAAATGAACTATATATATATATATATATATTCTTATTTATATTTGATCAAATCTCTTAGAAATATCATATCAACAATACAAAAAATACTTTCCAGGGAAATGTATTTATTTAAAATTGTTTCACTAAAACGATGAGGAATCATTCCAGTATCATTATAAACTTCTAGAATGAATTTAACAAGAAGGGATGGATAAATATGAAGAATATATATGAAATTATTATAATTAAAATTTATATAAAATCAATGATATGTAAGAAAATAAACTTTAAAATGGATTATTATATAATGGAAATAAGATAAAATATAATGTTTTACCTCATTACTATAAAAAAACATAAGAAAAAACAACTTGTAGATTGAGGATAGTATTAATGATATACTTGAGATATAGAATAATTATATAATAATAATCTAGAGTTTCGATTAAATATAACTGGTTTTTAATTTTCTTATAAATAATAAGTAGAATAAATTAATATTTCATTCTCAAGCAATTAGAATATTTTTTATTAATTTATTTAAAAATTAAAAAAATTTATTTCTAATCATGGGTTTTCATTATCAAATAATTTCATTTTATGTTTAATTTTTTTTAATTACCATATTATTTAAAATAATATACTAGTAACAATCATTATATGACATTGAATTATAAAATTAATGAAATAAAATATGCTCTCTAATGTTGAAAAATATATTATCAATGTGATGTTGAGAATAACACCTGGAAATAATTATTTTAACCAAAACAAATATGTTAATTTTGGGGATATATAATCTCAATTATTATATAGTACAATATATAAAAATATATTCTTAATCTTAGTATTCAAACTAAAATTATATAATTATAAAATATTTCCATATTTTAAGCATCACCTAAAATTGATATTTTTATTACAATATTTCATTTTTTAATAAAATAATTCACCAGATTTTTGCTCATACTTGATAAAAAAAATAAAAAAATAAAAATTTTCGGGAATAAAATTTTTTACTCGCAGTTCTTAAATTACTGTTTTAACTATCTCATTTCATTATATCTACTACCTTATCTATTTTCAATGATCTAGTAATGGAAATATATACCATATAACATCCTAAAAAATTTACATAATATTATAATTCATTTTATAATCATGTTGATTTCTAAAATGAATACAGTTTATTCTATGGCTTATATTGTTTTTTTCATGTTTCTTATAGGTATTATATTTAATAGATACTATAAACCTAGTAAATGTTTTATTATAATTATTATATTTATAAATATCTATTAAAAAATATTATTTTTATCTATAATCATTAATATATATATATATGAATTATCAATTAGTTAAATTTCATAATGAAATAACATTTGTACAGTCAAATTTATTTATTTATATATTAGGAATTTGTAACACCTAGAGAATTGGTGAATTTTTTCACAAATAATTCTAATATTTTATGAAATGTCATGTTACATGCAACACTTGGTTTAGAATTTTCTTCACACAACCCTATTATTACTCTTCATTGCATGTAACTTTTTGATTAAATGAATTATCACAAACTATTAATATTTATTAATAAATATGGCTGTTATCTCCTACCTGTTGTAATATAAGGTAAGAATAATTTTAACAAAATTAAGATAATTTATTTTTACGTATTTATATATAATTAATTATTTTCGTATAAATTATATATAATTCAAAATAAAAACCATTATAAATTAAAAGGATTTCTTTTGAAAAATATATTTTTCTCACAAACATGTGTTCATTTAATAAATTAAATAAATTCATATATTTGAATCATTTTAATGAAACTATTATATAATATATTGAATAAAATATTTAACGGTCATCATATGTGTTTCCTATACAAGAGGTAATAGTGAATACAATTTTACTCTTAAAACATTAATTTTCTAATAAATAGTTTTATCTAATTTTGTTACCCTAGATTAAAAATAATTTTTTCCAATTTTATAAAAATTATCTGAATAATAGACAGATTTTTTGAAATATTATTTTTAAAACTATCATATGGTGAATCTTTTTTATTTTTCTAAAAAGTTAAATTTTCTATTAATTGTGAAAAATACCAATTTGTATTTATAATTTGAAATACATTTAAATTTTTATCAAACATATAAATTTTATTAAGTTGAATTTAAAATTAAAATAAGTTAAATTTTATATCTGTTAATATTATTTAGTTTATTTTATTCAATATAATAAATTTTTTTAAACTATCTCTAATTTTGATACCTTTCACTTTTGAAAAAACATTTTTTCATCGCATCTAAGATATTAATTTTGAATATATAAATTATAATTATTGAATGGTATTTATTGAATTAAAATTCATATTTTTAATAATAATAATTTATATTTTATAATAACATATAATTATTTTTTACCGTAATGAATTGTAAAATGCATAAAAAATATTTATGCATTTAATGATAAAACTGCTTTTCATGGGGGGTAAACTCAAATGAAAATCTATAAAATTAAATGCAAATTTTATAAAAATAATAGTATATCCTTATTAAGATATTTTAGAATCTATGGTTTTATTATAAAACATTTTGGAATCTTTTTAAAATTTAAAATCGTGGGTTCATTTCATAATTTACAAAGGTTCCATGTCTGTCATGTCCCTGACATATAAAATCCTACCCCATATCCTCCCATATTCACACATTCAAAACTCATAGGATCATAAAATAACAGAAAAAATGTATTATTTACATTATTACCCACATTCATGTGTAATTGGTGTGATCATATATACAATCTTTGATGTAATTAGTCTAAACATAAATAGATTCTATGAAGAAGAGGTAATGTTTTTAACTATGAATTTGTGTTTTGCATCTTCTTCAAAAAATGTATAATACTTTTAAAATATGATAATATTATAACAGTATTTTAGAATATATATTAATATGTTACTATGTTAATTTAATTACATATATAAATATCATATTCCATCAATTGGGAATGAAACCATCAATAATATGTATGGAAGAGTATGACCACAGGAACTAATGAAATTCATTTTCCATTATCACCTCTCATGGCTGGGTATATTGGGGGATTTAATTTTCATATGATATATTTATTATATTGTTGTATATTTTTAATTTATAAAACCATATATGCATTATTACCTTCCTTACACATTCAATAAGAACAATATTGCTCATGTGTATAGTATATTACCCCCTCTTGATCTGAAGGTATTTTTGTTATCATTTCTATTTTCAGGGATATTAATTTTTAAATATGAGATAAATATAAATGATGTATTTAAATAATTAAAAAATATGTAATAAATATACCACATATACCTTATTAAATTTCATTCTATGGGAGAAACTATAATGATGATCATCTGTATGACGGACTAGAATTCATGAAGCAACGTGATTGGTTTTTTCACAATTAATTTTCTATGAAAGAAAATAGGGTAAATATAATGAATATATATTATATATATAATTAAATGATTATATAATGATAATATATTTCATAAATTTATATCATTTCTACGGGAACATTGTTCATGCGTATGTATACAGCTTATCATATAGATAAATAGAGTAATTAATTTTATATATTTAATTTTATAGATTTCTCTAAACAAAAATACATCTAATATATTTGATATTTATATTATGATTATAATTATTTTTTTTAAAAACATGATTAATTTTAGAGGATCAAAAAATATCAAATGAAAACAAACATAAAATACTAGTTAATACCAAAAATGATATTTTGAAATTCAATTATTAATAAAAATGTCATAAAAACTAATACATAAAAAATAAATGGTATTATATATATATATATATTTAATATATTTATAATATAAATTAATTAATTATAAATGATTTATAACCATTTAAGATGGATGTTTAGGCTTATGGTAATAGATTTTTGTCTCACTTTTATTTTCTATGAGACAAATGCCAAATTTACCATTGTGTTTCATTTATGTTTTATATCTAAATTCCGTGATTATATTTATTGATTCATATCATTAAAATAATTTTTTATTAAATATCTAGACCAGTATCACCCATTCATGGGGTTTAGGGTTCAAATGTTACCAATATTGCACAATATTTCAGTCTCAATTTTTCTTCTTTGGGACATAAATTTTGTTTCCACCTATATTATTTTATGAGAGGTATATAGAGACAATTTGACATTTAAAATAATTAATTTATTTGTTTAAATGAAATTTTGTGATTATTTTAATGTTATTTCTTAATCGGTATTATGATTAAATGTTACAAATGTGGTAAGTATTTATGATACAGTATCATCATTTAATAAAATTGTTTATGTTTACTATTCTGATGATGAAATATTATGATATATATCATTAAAAATAATGAATTATCTTTTCCTCGGCTTATTTTATTTGAAAATTTTATTATAATTAATTATCATTCCATTATTTACTCTAGAGTTCAAATGATTTGTTTTAACAAAACATTCACTATTTCATTCTTCTGTCAAAAAATATTTTTTTCTTCCCTCTCCATGACTTGTAAAAATTATTTCCAAAATGTTGAAAAGTTGTTTAAATGATTTATTAAAGTAATTATAACTCACATTTTAATTTTTCAAATGATTGTAAAATATAATACCCATGTTTTATTTCAAACATGCCTTGTTTTGATTTCTCTAAAATTGGAAATGAATCATTGTTTTAACCTGTACTATATAAACTAAACATATCGAGGTCATGACCACCCAATAATTTAAAGATTCATCTGAATGTTTCAAATTTTATTACAAAATAAATTGATTTCTGAAAATTTTTATTAATTTTCTATTTTAAATTATTATTTCTATATTGAAATAATATTTTCTAAAGAAATGTTTTAAAATATTTCTAAAAGAATCAATCATCAGTTTCCAATAATTTTTATATACTATTGTATTTGAAACATTTTTATGTTTTAAAAATTTTATCATATGGTGGAATGGTTATTTTAGTCATTAAATTTTCCAATGGTTCTTCGAAAATTATTTTCCATCTAAGATGACTTCAGTTGATGTTACTTATACTTGACATCTGATATTATTGAATTATACCATCATTACTATTTCATTAGATATATGATTTTTATTTCGATAAAATATTTATGAAACCCATTTACTTTTATATGTTTGTGCTATGGTGAATTGATTAAATGTTTATGGAAATAATTTTCTATACACAAGTTATGAGGTTATTATATGATGAATATTTTATGATATTATAGAAAACATATGTTTGTTTTTCATTGTGATATGGGAATCCTTAATATCTCTGTCAAATTAATTTGTTTATTATTTATATCACATGACAATATAATGATAAAAAGTTCAATGGGATATATAAAGTACAAGAAATAGGGGACTCCTGATCCACTATGGGAAAAAAGTGTGTCCTGATGCAAAATGTGAAATATTTGACAACTCAATATACACTATGTTTATTATAGTGGTAGTTGATCATGATATACGAAATGATATTTTATATTTTTATATGTTTCCACAAATTGATGAATTGATATTATGGTTGATGATTTATTTATGATGATTTTTAATTATTATGGGGTATGTTTTGTGAAATGATAATTCTTTATTTTATGAATCATGTTTGTGGATTATAATATGTTGGATAATAAATTCATATGTTTTTTTCATTATCACATACCCTTATACTTATTTTTTATTTCAGTTGACCGTTGATTGACATTTCCTACGATTTCCCTTACTACCCTTATGAGATCTCCATTTCATATATTTATTTCTCAAGGGTATATAGGAATATTTAGGCATGTTATGCCAAAGAGGATTAATATGTGATAAAATAATTTTCTGCTACATTGAAGGTATTCTATGAAATAATAATATTGTGTTTATAGTCTCCAAATACAATAAAATTTTATTATCCTATAGAATATTTTTATTAAGTGTGTTCAATATTTAAATAAAATCATGTGATAACTATGTATGAAAATATTTGGTCCATGAATTTGGTATTAGAGTACTGGATAAGATAATTTTTTCAAACTACGATGAGAAAAAGTTATTTATATCCTTAATTATATGTCTATAGATAATTAAAATGATTATTATATCTATATAAAAATATACATAAATATTTATGAATAATTGAATGAGTGGAATCCAAGAAATTAAATCAATTTTAGGATACTTTAAATGGAATTGGTTCAGAATTAGAGGTATTATAGTGTAATAATACTGAAATAGGTAGATCGGGATTTACTTGATCATTACTATGTAAAAAAATTAAGCCTTATGTTGACAGTCTAGGGGTATATATTTTAGAAATTCACAGTCACTTTACAAAAAAATATAATGGATTTGAATAATGATTAGAAGTGACCTAAGATAAAAATAAGGTATCATAGATTGAAAATAAGGTGTTATGATTTAGACATCCAATAAATGGGTTTTCAAGATAATTAATTTTTTCACTATGAATATTTTTTCTCATGCAATGATTTTTTGATTCAATATATGATTGGGACCAAAATAAACTACATTAATATTGAATGAAATAGAAAATGTAATGATTATCCACCATAGGAAGTAAATGTATTTTGTGATGGAATGAATAATTTTTTTAATATCATACATTATTTTCAGGATTTGAATCATGTTTGGAATTTGAATCATCAAATGATAGAACATTATTCTATTAAAACCTTCATGAATAATTATCCACTATCATTTTGTGGTTCGACTTATCCCATAATTTTATAGAAATGGATCAGTACAAGTGAAATAAAATTTTATATTCTTCATTATATGGAACAGTAATAATTAATTCTGTATATATTTCATTTGTAAGAAATTTTGTAACAGCCAAAACTATTATAAATTAAATTACCATTATTTTTGAATTCAATGTATAATAATTTGTTAAGGTTATAGAAAACACAAGAAATTCATTGCATTTATGCTATCATATTTTAATGTCTGTTATGTATCTATACTATTGATAATGTAGCCATATAACATTGATCATATGATTAGTATAAATACATTATTTGTAAACGTTCAATTATAAAATAAAAATGATATGTTTCCCGTAACCAGTACAATTATACTCTATGAATCTGAATTATTGGAGCTTACAGGGTAGATATCATCACTGGGATTTTCACATGACCAATTCTAAGAAGTTATAAAACTACTGAATCATGAGAGAAACCATTTATATGAGAAGTTCCATATCATTAACATCACAAACCAAACCTTGAATGAGGACCCATCTAAAAAACTCTCGTCATCACACACATTACCCAGAGGATGTTTTCTGGTGTATTTAATGTATATGTATAAACACTCTAGTAATATGAATATGTATATTATATGTAATAATAAATATTTTTTTACTATTACTGTATAAATTATTTTTGATTTTGATGCATCAAAAATAATAATTTATATTTTGGGTATTTTTCAAATTAAATTAAAGCATCTATTTCTATGAATATATTTTTAAATAAATAGAGGGTTTATAATTTTGTAATATAAAATAAATTTTATAAAATTTAAATTATCAATTATTTTTTATAATGTAAAATTAATTTTTATATGGGATTGAAAATTGATGTTGTAAAAAAGCCCATGATTTCTCAATAAATGTAATTAATTTCATTAAATTAAATATTCATATATTTATAAAATTATTTAGAAAAAATAAATTTTACTTTCATAATCCAAACATCACAATTATATAATTGTTAATTTTTAACAATTTTTTTTAAACAAAAAAATAATTAATTTAAAATTTAATATAGTCAAAATAGATGGTGTTTATTATGACATAACAATTACTCAAAAGAGATATATTAAATTCTACAATGTGTATCCATTACCAAATATTTGATAAACCTTTAAAATTATATAATATTATATTTATTTAATTAATTTTATAATTCCCTTAAGAGTCTTCCAAAACCAAAAATATATTTTATGAATTTAAAATCAATTTTTATGACATGAATCCCTTCCACATCAACAAGTGTAATATTTTAATATGCTCAATCCATGGACATATTAAATAAAAAATTCATCCTTATTTTGTAGAAACAATGGGAAAATACCATGAGAATGTTTGTGGTTTTTTTATTTTATATATTGAATCCAAAACATTATTTTGAGAAATAATAATAAAATCCCATTTCTATTACTTTATTAAACCATCCAATCATTGATTTATCATAACCATAAAAGAATAGAGAAGTTATTTATCCTTCCCTCTCCTCTTTATATTCCTACCATAGTGCTTTTATGTTTTTAGTAAACTCATAACCAACATATTTAATGTCCCTCTCAAGTTAGGGGATCATTTCCTTCTCCACATTATTTATATATCTTCCTTATCCTATGTATGTTTTCTTCATTTCTTTTTGTTGGGATATGATCTTCCATAAGACACTTACAATAACAACCAATAAATTTCAGGTATGTTTTTCATAAATACTATCTATTAATTAGATATCCTATATTTTATGAAGCACTATGTCTATATGAAAAAACACTTGGTTATTTATAAGTGTAATTCATTACCTTGACATTATACATAAATTTTCCACTTTTTTGTTATCAATTTCAAAAAATAGATATACAAGACTGTGATCTGGGTGATATTTGGATTCTGATAAAATCATGTTATTTTTTGGGGAAAATAAACTTACCCTAATAAATAGTAACATACCGTTATTAATTTTATCCTCCCCTAATTAATATTAATTCATCCCTTTGGGATGGTAACCTTACCCATCAAATTGTAAATAAAATTTAGGCACCTGAAAAATGAATATGAATATTTAAAGTTTTGGTATTTTTAGATTAAATAATGATTGTAATTCGAACATAAATATATCATATATATATATATATATATTGTTAAAAATTGAGTTTATTTCTAGATTCGACATGTCGAAAAATGGTTATGGAAAGTTTTTAATATTTTCCTGAAATACTTGAATTTTTGTTGAATAGTGAAATATGGTAATTATAGTATAAATACATTATGTGATAAATAACTATTTGATTGATCTGGGATGATATAAGACACCATTATATAGAAAATTCATTCATTTATTACTATATTTGGTCATTAAATCATCACTATTTCTTGTATTTAGGAAAAATAACAAACCAATGATTAAAATATTAAGAAAACACGCATACTGTCTATTATATAATCCACACCACACCTCTTCTTCATCTCACAAAAATCAATATTTGGTTCATTCCTATTTTCTTATATTTATAGTTCCCAATCCCTCCCCTCATGACCATGACTTTATATTTTCAACTAAATGATAAAAAAAATGTTTTTAAATAGATTCTCAAGGAGGAGTACTCAAGTGGATAAACTCTCTTACATTTCATCTCTAATTCATTTACAAGTTACATTATTTTTTTTCTCTCTCTTAATTTACCCTCAACCAATTTATTTGGTAATTCTAGGGAATTATATGAATTGTAATTTTTTTATTATATTTGTATATTTCATCATCATCTCTCTTTTCCCCCACTAATTGTAGTTAAATTTAAAAAACCATCCGAGATCGATAAATTTATCACATTCCATGAAAGAATGTTTTTAAACTATATTACCCTTTTCAATTATGGTCATTAAACCATTTTTATTGTTGAACCAGATAATAATATATATATTTTTTCTTACATAATATTCTGGAATCCTAACAGACTCGTTTTATTAGATAATAATACAAAACAAGTTCATTGTGTACACAACTACCATGTTAATCCTTGTGTTTATCCTTAACTATTATCAAATGATACATCCTCATAGTATATAACCAAAATTAGTATATTGTCATATATATATTTTTAATTTCACTAATAATTCATATTAACTATTATGGTTGTTTAAAAACTCTTTAAAAGCACTTCCATTTATGTATACAAGTAAACTAATAATAAAAACCACAGAATTAAATATATCGAACCAATAAAATTTAACCACTTAAACCCATATAAATGGAAATTAATGAAACTAATAAAGTAATGGTAAATCAATTACATGTAATGGAGGTTCTGGAATTATTTATTAATAACTCTATGTTTGATTACATAAGTCATTATGATCAATCAAAGAACTAATTTGGGCATAAGGTGAGGTGTTCTTCATCTCAATTTTATTTGTGTGGTATTTATAGTATTCTCCACTTACTTCTTGTATATTGTGTACATTTACTTCTATTTGAAATTTAATGTCACTAATCTTTTTTTATTCATGTTATTCAATGATTCACTTGATTATTATTCACTCGATTGATTACAATGGTGTAAGGGATTTTATTTCAGTTTACATTTCATTATGATTTACTTGGTATTGTGCATCAAATCATTCTTATGTGGTGTACAAAAATAGCCTTTGATCTCACCTTTAATTTTGAATATTAAACATATTATGTATCAATATTCTGGTTTCATGGATATTATTATTTTATTTAGAGGTATACCAATTTCATATAGTGTTTATTAGTAAATTTTGTTAACAATAAAAATATTGATAAATCTATATCCTATACTATATCTGAATATTGAGAAGGAATTTATTAATTTTTTTAATATATGTATACATAATGATTTGTACTTGCAGTGATGGATGGGTCCCACTGTAGCCCCTCTATGAATCAATATGTCTCATGAGACAAACCAGTTGGTGACAAACCCATTAAGATTGTTTCCAAAAAAAGTATGATGTGTATCTATACATAGACATAATCTATTTCGTTATTATAGTGGTATAATGTTCTTGATACTTCACATAAAATTAAAAATAATACTCCATTTTTATTTATATTTATTATCCATGTGGGTTTCACTATGATAAAATCTTTGGATGAAGCTTCATTATTATTTTATTAATGGTGTGTGTTTTTTCATTTACTCACAATGCAATATTAACTATTCCAATTTGTCTATGATAAAATTATTGTTTAAACATGATTACTCTATTTGTAACCCATAACGAGAATTTGATCTCACCTTATTCATTTGTGTACATTGAACATGTTATGAAATGGAGGCCATTTATTGAGTTCTCATAGATGCAGTTTATTAGTTTTTGTTATGTATAATATTTGTTTACCTTTCCCAAGGAAATTTGAGTTAAATGTATGATAAAAATTTATTTATGACTACTAAATTGATTTTTTCAAGATTTTATTCATTGTAATCATGAAAATGCAATAAATTAATGCACAAGCTATAGGATTCAGGGGAAGGGGAGTTAAATTTGGTATTTTAGAAAATATTTTAGCAATCGTGGTAACTATATTTAGGAAATATAATTTAGAGGACATAACCCTAGGTTAGATATTGAAGATATTCATAGAATAACATCCTAAAATTTGGGTTGAGTAGGGATTTTGTGAGACTTATTATCCATTACAACATTTTCTAGATACAATATGTCGTCATGGTTCTGGAATAGATGTACCTAGGAGTAACAACTCTGGTTAGTTGTTTTAGGCTTGAAACGAGGTATCATGGTACATGACAACACGCCTTACTACACAGCTATTTTGAAACTCATGGGGGACATTCTTATCATAATTAAAATTTTGTTTATAAATATATAAAGAGGATTTAAATTTAAATATTAACAATATTTTTTGATTAATAGATTATTTATGCATAATTATTCAAACTATCTTATTTGTTTTCTAGTTGGAAATTAAGAACTATGAACTACTTTATTGTTTACCATTGTATTGTTATAGTGCCTAATGGGAGAAGGTGAATCATTACCTATTTCTAGTGTAAGGATTTATCAATTGAGAAAGTCAATATAGTTATTGTTTGAGTGTATCATATTATGACCATATTGGGACAACATACTCAGGCTATTTCGAAGAACCATGTTACCAATGTATTGGATCTCTTAACATGGTTGAAGCCCCTATATTTGTTTGGGTCTACATATCCAATAGTATCTGTGATATGGATCATGTCTATTGAATTGTAATTTCTGGCATTAAGATACAATGAAAATTAAATTGTAGTACAGGAAGTATATTTTCCAAGGGCGAGTTTGATCAATGGTGGTCCTTGATCCAAAATATCATCGAGGAAGAGGAAATAGATGATAGGAAATGGGGAAATATTAATGAAATATTAATCATAAAATATTTCCCTCTTGAACAATGAACTAAAATGATGAGTAAATTCCATAGATTAAAGGAATGGGAAGAAGGAAGTGTTGTGGAGTATGATTCTACCTTAACATAATTATCTAGGTATGTTATATATTACAAACGTGGTTCATAATACAATATATAAAATTTCATTAAAGGTTTTATTCCATGTCATTTTAAGGAATTATCATCTCATTCAGTTTTTTATATGATGAAATTGTATTAATTACCATTAATACAGAGAATGAATTTACTAGATATTATTTTTTCATGGGAAATAATGATAAAAATATGCATTTTAATAACCATGGAAATGCTAAAGCACCAATAAATAAGAAGGTATTGAATAAATTTTTATTTTTTAAGAAATGTTGAATGAATCGTCGTGTGAAAATCTTGAAAGACATGGGAGTTTTCAATATGTTTAGAGAAAACTGTTGTAGGTCTATTGAATTAATATGTAAGAGACAAGTCAATGAGGTTCAATGGTGCTATTGTAGAGAGATGGGACACTTTTCAAATGAGTTTCCCATGAGCCAAGGAAATGTACCTCAAAAAAGGAAATAAGATTAGGGGAATGGTTATTAAATTTCCACCACAGAGGTTGTTTTACTAATGATGTGGTGGCAGGTACTTTAATTGTTTCATCAAAAATAGCCAAATTATTTATTTGATTATGGATCATCTAATTTATTTAGATCTTCCTAGTTTTCCAATAAAATTATTCATGTCCAATTTGATTTAATAAAGGAGTTTTCAGTTAAGACTCCTAGAGGATATATCAATGAAACAAATATGTGTGGATTAGTCCCTCTCCTGACCCATAAATGTGTCGGAGTTTCTAACTATATCAATATACCAATGATAGAAATTGATATAATTACTATACTGAATTATCTATAAAATAATGATTTGAATATCTATTTCCAGAATAAGAAAGTTATAATTTTTTAGAATGGTGTACAATTCCTTATCATTAGAGAAGAAAAATCTACATCTGAAACTTATTTAGATACACCCTTAGTTGCTCTACCGAATAAAATTATTTTAGTGGAGGAAAACAAATTTCTCTGGGTGAGGAAAGAAATATTAAAATTGAAGATGTACCTATTGTGTAAGAGTACATGGATGTATTTCCAGAGGATTTACCCAGACATCCACCAGAGTTGGACGTTTAGTTCTTTATTGATTTAATTCATTATGAAATACATATATCAAGGACTCACTATCGAATGTCCATTGTTGAATTAGTGGAGCTAAAATAACAACTAGATGAATTTAGTGACAAGGGATTTATTCAACATAGTTTTTCTCCATGGGGAGCCCCTATCATCTTTTACAAGATGAATGATAGATCCACGAGGCTATGAGTTGATTAGAGGGAAATAATTGATGTTATAATAAATAAAAACTATAATCGTCCATGAATTGGTGATTTATTTGACCAAAATCAGGGGGCCCAATATTTTTTTAAGATTTAACTCTGATATCGATATCCTCAGTTGTGTGTGAGGAAGGAAGTTATTCAAAAGTCAACAATTTAAACAAGATAAGGGAATTATAGGTTTACAGTAATGCCTTTTGTACTGACTAAAGAACCCTCTGTTTTCTTGGTTTTAATGAAAATATATTTAAAGGAATATCTTGATTACATTGGTGTGGTATTTTTCAATGATATCCTAGTAAAATCCAAAAGCTATTAAGACCATGATAATCAAAAGTGTATTTTTTAAAAAAAATCATAGAAGAAATGATTTATATGGAACATTTGGAAACTATTATTTTCTCATTTTGTAATTTTATTCTTAGCCATATTGTATCTATGGATGGAATCATAGTAGATCTTATGAAGGCAATGAAAACCCATGAATGTCCCACCCTAATAAACATAACCTAGGTATGTAGTTTTTTTGTCTTATGAGGTTAGTATCGGTGCTTCTTTCAGAATTTCTCTTCATTGAGTAACCCACTAACCAATATCACATGTAAATGGGTTATGTTTGTATGGACTAAATAATGTACAAAATTCATTGAAGAATTCAAAAGAAGACTTTTCAATGTTCTAATTTTGATTCTTCAGTCTAGAAATGTTGGATATGTAATATACAGTGATTCATCCATGAATGGATGGGGTTGTGTCTTTATGAAAAAAGAAAATGTTATTTATTATGCATCAATGCCATGGAAGACTCATGAGAAAAATTATCCAGCTCATGATATAGAGTTAGCAATAGTAATCCTTTCTCTGAATGTATAGATACATTATCTCTGAGGTGAAAAATGTGACATATATACGGATCACATGAGTTTGAAATAAGTTTTTACACAGAATTAACTCTACATGAGGAAATGTAGATGGCTCGAGATACTCAATGATTAATATGTTTAAACAACATACAACCTAGATAACATAAATATGGTGGAAGATGCATTAAGAAGGAATGATCTTGGACTTCTGACACAAATGAGGATTGAGGGAGATCCTATATTCATGGATCTATTAATGATGGATATTGGAATTGCTATGGAAGGGGAATTTTTTTTCACATTCAAATGATTTCGAAAATAACATTACTAGACAAGAAAAAGGAATTAAATCTATTGATGAGAACATACAAATGAAAATGAAATCTATTAAGGATGGATTATTAGAATAATTCTTGTATGAGGATGGGAATCTGAAATTTTTGAAGAGATTATATTTTCCATCAGTACCTGACCTAAAAAGGGAACTTTTAGATGATGTACATAGATGAAATTTGTCCCTATAACATGGTAGCACTACATTGTATAGATAATAGAGGAAATAGATTTTTTTGGGATAACATGAAGTGAGAAATTTCTAACTATGTGTCAAGGTGTTTATTTTATCAACATGTGAAGACTAAGAAAGAACATCTTAGAGGGTTCATGAATCATCTACCTATTTTTATGTAGAAGTTGGATGAAATTATGATGAATTTTTTCATAAGTATATCGATGGAACCAAGAAGGAATGATGCAATATAGGATATTGTTGATCTTCTCACAAAAGCACAACAATTTATTTCTTTAAGAAAGGCTTTTACACATGAGTGCCAAAAAAGAATGTATATTAATGATATTGTAAGACTTCATGGTGCAGCTCTAACAATTCTGTATGATCATGATCCATGATTTACATAAAAATTATGGAAAAATCTTCATTAGAATTTGGATACTGAACCACATACGATTACTTCTTATCACCCCAAACTGATAGACAATCTTAATGGACTATTCAAACACTTGTATTCATGTTGAGATTACACACTTTTAACATTCATGGTATGTGGGATAAATAATTTCCTTTAGTGGAATTATTTTTACAATAATTGTTTTCATTCAAACATTCAAAATGGAACCATATGAAACATTATATGTTATCAGCTGTCAAACTACATTGTGTTGGGATGATGACTGTGTGAGTAAATCCATAGACCTAGAACATATCGAAGAGACAACAAAAAATTTAATGAAAATTAAAGAATATATTAATGCAACCCAAAGTAGGAAAAAGTGTTATGATGAAAACCTAGATAATGGATTTGTGATTTCAAGTAGGAGATAATGTATTTCTAAAAGTAACTATGTGTAAGGGTGTCTTATGTTTTGGTAAGAAAGGGAAACTGAGCCCTTGGTACATCGGACCCTTCAATATTATGGAATGCATTACAGTTATAACGTTCTTTTTACAAAAGCCACCAACTACATAAAAAGTTCATAATGTGTTCCTAGTGTAATTGTTAAAGAAATTCATCCCATACCCAACACATGTACTCACCTTTTATGAAATGTAACAGGAACCTGATTTGTCATTATGTGAAGAGGATATTGAGATTCTTGCCACATGAGAGAAGGTATTGTGAAATTGGACAACTATACTAGTATAGGTTCATTTGGGAAACCATAAAATATAGGAATAAATGTGGGAACCAATGGATATTATGATAAAGAACACCAACATATTTATAGGTAGCAATATAAATAAAAAATTTAGAGGATAAAATTTCCAAAGTAGGAAATAATATAACACACCAAATATTTTATGGCCTATTTCCCTTAAATATTTTATATTAATTAGATAATATAAATTTCATGAAGAACTGAGTCTCTAAGAAATAACATTTGGTTATTTATAGGATAATTTCATAACCTAGAAAATAATAATAAATTTTCCACTTTTGTGTTTTGAATTTCCAAAAAACTGAAAAATAGAGTTACCATGAGAGTGATATTTGTAGTCTGATAGAATAATGTTACTTTTAAGTGAATAGTAACTTACCCTTATAAATAGTAACATAAATTAAGCATAATAAAATACCCTTATTAATATTAACACTACCCTTATGAATGGTAACATTACCCATGAATTCATAAATATAATTTAGGATCCTTTAAAATGAAGATGAATACTTTAAGTGTTGGTATTTTTCGAATAAATCATGATTTTAATTAAAATATAAAATTTATCATATTTAGAAAATTATTTTTAAAAAATTGAGTTCATTTTTGGGTACTATTATTGAATGATGGTTAGGTTGAATTTTTTTTATTATTCTAAAATACCTTAATGTTTGTTGAATAGTAAAATAGCGTAAGTATGGTATAAATACATTATGAGATAAATACACTATTCCATTCATCATGGCTGATGTAAGAAACCATTAGTTCAAACTCACATGGACTCATTACTTTTTATGTTAATGGAATTATTACTATATCATTTATTAGTGAAAAATAATACTCTATTTATTAAAATATTTAGAAAACGCTCCTCACCTCTATTATATAAACCCACCTTCACCTCCCCTTATTATCACACCACTAATGCTTTGAGCCTTGTTGATGTTTTTTCAAATACTCATCCCTATCCCCTCATATCCCTGAAAATATGGACATGCCAAATGGCCCAAAAAAAAGTATTAATGGATATTCTAATCGTGGATTACTCAAGTGGTGAACCACTCTTCTTTTTCTTTCACCTTTGCTTACAAGTTCCATTAATATTTTTTCTATCCTTCACAACCATCATCCAAATTTTTTGAAATTTAAATAACCAATAATTAAGAGAAATTTTATTATGATTATGTAATATTTCATCATCACCTCTTTTCTCTCTCCGCTTATACAAACAATGAATACATCGTCTATGTTTTGGTAATTTATCACATTCATGGATGACATGTTTTCAATTTCTATTACCATATCCAATTTTGGTTATGAAACCATTTTCATTGTTAAACCATATCATAATATATTTATTTCATAATATTTATGGTAAAATAATCCTTACTTACTCATAATATAAAATAATAATACAAAACAATTTCATTATTTAAAAAATCTCTACAATAATCCAAGCGTTTATTGATAAAAATTATCTAATTAGTAATATTCATCCTAAATAACCAAAATCATTCTAAAATAATTAATATCCCCATAATTTCATAATAATATATATTAATAATTTTGGATGTTTAACCACACACCAAATGTTCTTCCATTTATTAATACAAGTATGCAGATCATGAAATCCAAGGAAGAAAATGCTTCAAAAAAATAAAATTGAATCATATAAACCCATCAAAACGTCCATGAATAAACCTCATAAGGTAATACTAAATCAAAAAAATGTAAATTAGGTTTTGTAATTACTAATTAATGATTCTGAATTTGATTATTAAGGTCATTAATATTAATCAAATATCACATTCAGTTATTAGGTAAGCGGATTTCCATCTCACTTTTTTTTCAATGATATTTCCATTGTTCGCCACTTATTTCATTTATGTGTTGAATTTTTACAGCCATTTGATGTATAATATAAAAATTAAATTTATATTCATTGTATTTAGTGATTCACTGGAAGCTTTTTAACATGAATTATTATAGTGTTGTATATGACTTCGTTTCGATTTCTATTTCATTATAAGATACTCAGTATTGTACAACTAATCATTCTGATGTGATATACATACTTCCCATTTTAGATCACTATTTCATTTGGAATAGTAACTATATTATATATCCATATTACAGTTTCAAAGATATGATTATTGTCGTAAAACATATACCCTTTTACATACGATGTTTATTTAGAATATTTTTTTAACATTGGAAATATTGATGAATATATATCCTCTACACTATATAGAAACTGAGAAGTCATATTTTTCTTGTATATAATATATGAATAACGATTAATTTGGTCTTTTAGTGATGGGTGGTACCCACTATATTCTCATCTATGAATCAATTGATATCATGAGACAATTCATTTGGTGACAAAACCTTTCAGTTTCTTTCCAAAATAGAAGCTGGTGGGTATCCACACACAGACATAAACCGCTTCGACAATATAGGGGTTTCAGTTTCTAGGTACATGACATAAAATTAATTATAATTCTTTTTATTCATTTTCAGTTATTATCCATTAGGTTTTCACTATGGGAAAATATTTGGATGCAGTTTTATTCTTTTTTATTAATGTCGTGTGTTTTTTCATTTATTAAACATTCAATGTTTACTATACGAATTTGAAAATTATTATATTATTATTGACTCATGATTCTGATATTTTTAACCCTTATAAATCATTTGAGCATACCCAATTCATTTGATTACCTTCAAAATTTTATGAAAAGAAGATAATTTATTGTGTTCTCATTGATTCAGTTTATTAGTTTTTGTTTTGTTTTGTATTTTGTTACCTTTCAAAATGAAATATGAGTTACATGTATCTATGTAGTTTCTTAAAGACTAAAAAAAGTATTGTTACTTAGGGATTTGATTAAATGTAATCATTCCAATGTAATAACGTAATATGTTGTCTCTAGGCTTCTGGGGTTAGGGTTTTAACCTTACTATCAATATTATTTCTAAATAATGAGTAACCTAGTTCACTCTCATCAATATCTCCGATGAATATTTGAACATGCCCATTTTTCTTACAAAATTTCATCACGATCTTCCAAGCCATAAAAATGGGTTGCGAATACCCATATCAATTTTCTATTAATGGTGATCACATTTAGGCAATTATACGATATTGTTGGTGGCATACCTATATTTATTCCATAGTCATTTATGATGGAATAATGTTTTATGATAATTGATTCCATATTTTTAGATATACATGGAACACATATTCCTGATAATGAAATGAATGTGATGGGTGAGCATGGAATTAAAATGTGCTCAATTATATTTGTTAATGATTTAGTATCATAATACATCATTAATGGGATTAGGGAGTGATGCTAATACATAATGAGACAAAATCCATCATTACTTCTTGGACATTATCCTTGAATTGGGTTTATGATTTTATGATTTTTGTTGTTTCCACATTTTTGTTTATCCATTTTGTTCTCATGATATATCATGCATCACTGATCATGTTTAGGATTATAACCACATTTATATCTCATTGATATTCCCAGTTTATAACATGTATTACGTTCATTATGTTATGACATGATTATTCTCTTACTGAGCATAATAGCTCAACCTTTTATAATGTATTTCTTCATGTTATCCCATACAATTTTAATTAGGAAGTAATAATAAGAGCATGTTAAGTATGTTTTCCAAGAAATGGATGTATTCTCTAATTTATATAGTTATGTAAGGAAACTATTTAGCTATTACACAAGATTCTTCACTCTTTTGGGATGTATTATGTTAATCATTGTTTAGTAAATCATGTATTAATGTGTAATTAATATCAGGGTTGAAATAGTTGGTATCAAATAAATATATATATATTTTAGGGATAGGATTTGAAAACTATTTAAAAATCCTTATAGAAAATTTATGTATTAAAAATATTCATATTTTTCATTAGTGTATAGATTATGTTGGTTATCAAACACATAAATCCAAATCTATATACTATACGTTTATGTTTCTCTAGAATATATGTTCATAATGATAATCCCTAACAAAACCACTTTGAACTATAATTGATTGGGAGCTGGTACATGACAATGGTCGATACATCAGACCTAGTTTGAATCACATGGGTGATATACTTTGGTAAATTAACAAGATATTTATGAAAAAAATTAACTAGAACCAAAATTTCAAAACATTGTTTTGATAGGAAATTGGTCATGGATAAAATAAATCGAAGGCTATAAACTATTATATTATGAAATAAATATTATTTATAAGTTATCCCATTTATTTAATTGGATTACTATTATTGTTTTTAATTATTTTAAAAAAATTCTCTATTTTCCCCATTATTCATTCAATTGGTTGGATATTAGAGGAAACATGTAAATAACCAAAGTTAAGAGTATTGTGATAACATCCCAAATTATATTACGAAACCAATAATAGTATCAATAAATAAAATTGTGATGCTACTATCTCAGCTGAGTCAAGTAACGAATAGAAACTGGGATCAGAAGGAGAACCTAATATCCCCCAAATAAAAAACAATCTCCAACTGATACCTTTATGCTACAAAGGCCTCCAAATTCAATGGATGATTTTTTCACTTAATTACAGAGCAATAGATCAACACAGAGGAGAAGATATTATCCATCCAGTAATTATTTATTCTAACTAAGGTAAAAATTTCTATTTATCATATGGAGGATAAATTGATCAATAGTGGTCATTGGTAATGTAAAAAATCCTAAGGATGTGATCAAATGGATGTGTTGGAAGGAATTTGGGAAAATGGTTTCCAAGAAATAATTTCCGCTCACTCATGGACATAAAATTCCATGATTAATAATTTCCTTAAAGAAAAAAGAGATCGAATTTATCCAGGTGTGTCATGAAAAAATATCTAGAGAAGAATGACATGCCTATGGAGTTTAGGTTACCCTTAAATTAATGTTTAATTGAATCATTGGATGGATAAATCCTAATCTAAAAAATCCATTTTGATGTGAGACATTGATATTATGAACAAATTGATTGGTGTGACTTCAATGATAAAATACATATTATCAAATATCTTGCGTATAATAGGGATAAGAAGTGAAAATTTGACTAAAATTTTTGTGGGCCAATGGTGAAATATAATAATTATATGAAATTTAAACATCCCACTTGTAAAAAGTGAATAAAAATGAACTCTATATATTTAACAAGGGGGAAATGAAATTATTTAGCAGTTAGAAGGAATGACAGCTAGCAAGTGATTTCTAATGGTATAATCCCAATAATATAACGAAAGAAATGAATCTCTATTAAACCATCATTTAATTATTCATTTTTTAACTATATGGAATATAGAAACTTTGTAATATAATACAATATTCCATGGATTATCTGAGATAACCAATGACCTCCAAGGCAGCAGGTGTGTGCTTTATCCAACACAATGGATGAGGAGGATCTCGAAAATTAAATTCAGATAGGTATTCTAGTTATTCAATCAATAATAGTGAATTTTCATTTTGAATATTGTTATAAACAATCATTTTTATCATGAATGTTTGGTATAATAATTAAAAAACAAAAAAAAAATCATGGAAGTTTTTCTATTAGAGAAAATGTAAAATGGGGTAATAATTACATCCCTTGTATATAAATACTTTTCTATCAATATTTTTTGGGTTTATCTTCCCAAATAAGATGGTGATACTCACTTTAGTGAAATTTGGTCAAGTATTATATGTGACTTAGTTTTCCTAATATTGAACATGTAGAAATTTCCATTAGAAATAAATCACTCATTGTATTGATAATGATACTCTGATTATATACAAGTTTAAAGTGTATACTGAATATTTTTTTACAATTGATATCTCAATAAAGAATATTGTTTCAAAATCACCTATTATATCTAGATAAAATTAATGAATCTTAGGAAACAATCTTCCTGGAAGAAATTTCAGTTTTCAGGGAATATGCTAACTTGTTTCCAGAAGAATTACATGGCCTTCCACATAGAAGAGAGGTATAATTTTCAATCAAGATCATACTGAGGTCCTTACCATTATCCAAAAATCTATATATAATTTATTTTTTGGAATACGATGAGATAATGAAAAAACTACAGGAGACTCTGGATAAAGGGTCCATATTCCCATGTTATTCACTATGGGGTACACTAGTCCTCTTATCCATGAAGAATGATTGGTCATTGCATCATTAAATTTTTTATTGTGAGCTCAATAATATCACAATAGTGAACAAGTATAACATACCTTTGCTGGATGATGTTTATGATCAGTTGTGTGGAGAAAAATAGTTATCCTAGGTGGATCTCCTGTCATGGTATGATCAATTAAGGTTTAAGAAGGAGACATCCCCAAGACATCTTTCCAAACATGGTATATACACTATTATTAAATATTTATTCCTTTCAGACACACAACTATTCCAAAAATCTCCATGGAAATGATGAATATAATATTTATAGTTTACCTCAAAAACAATATTATATTATTTAAATAAGTTATTATAATATAAGAAAATTAGGGTGTATAATTAGTAACAATGCATTTTTATAATGACCATATGAAAGTAAAACCATTATGAAATATATTGAAAATGTTAGTGTTTCAAGGAAGACTCATTAGAAGGGAATAATATCACAAAAAATGAGATATCTATTAACCCAAAATATATATTGGGGGATATTTAGGAACACTTCCATGATAGTTATTCGTATATTCATTGTATTATATGGATACTATCATCAATTTGGGAGAAACATCCCATGTTTTAAAACCCCCCAACTCAACTAAATTAGAAGGGAGTAAGTTTTGTTCTGAATGATAAATATGATGGGAAATCAATGAATTTAAAAAAGGATTATCACTCCACATGTAATATCGAAACTCACATGTAGAGATCCTATCGTGGGATTCATCTATTCATAAAATAAGTTATTGAGTTATTTTTTAATGCAGAATGACAATGTGAAAACCTATGTTTCAAGGAAATTAAATGTTCATGAAAAAAATCCCAATGCATTATCTAATGTTCACAATAGTGATCATCAAATTAAAAATATGGAATCAATATCTATTTTGGGAGAAGTTTGAAATATATATTGATCACAAGATTCCCAATTATATATTGACACTTATGTAGAATAATATGAGAAAATAATATGGCTAAAGAAAATCAAGGACTATGACTACCCAATCATCTATAACCATGGGAAACCAACTAAATTAGAATATTATATAATTAGAAATGATCTAGATATATTATCATTGATGAAAATTGATAAAGAACATATCATTTTAGACTTTTTGAGGATAGACATTGTAATCATAAAGTATAGAACATCATCAATATGTTCACAATTGATTTCTCAAAAAAACCTTATGGAAAATGTAATGAATGTTGAAATAGATAGTTTGGGAATTCACTAGAAATTGGAATCTATATAAATTTATAAATCCTTTTAGACAAATGTTAATTAATATTGTCATTTTGATTTGTATCATGACTATGTGTACAATCAAATCCAAAATTAAAGGTGGATATGTTGGATGATGAACAATGCTCTACGATCTCAATGCATCATGGAATCATAAAGAGGTATCAAGGTATCCCAAAGAACTATTAGTGGAAAAAACACAAAGAAAAATATTATAGAATATAAATTAATAGGTATTGTATACAAGTATGTGAAACTGGAGAGGAAAAAATAAAAGGGGATGATAAAACCATTACATATACATATATATAAATAGGAAAGAAATCACAATGGAATTTTTCACTAGTCATCCAAATAAATAAAGAAGAAATATAACTATATGGATTGTGGTGGATCATCTTAAAAATAATTCCCAATTTATTTCAGTCTTTTTTTATTCATGTTACATAACGAGATTTTTTGAATTATTTTTTTCAAATTAAGTAATATTTTTGATATTTATCATTTCATGTTACACTAGAAATAATTTATTATATAAATATATATATTATAAAACAAATTCAAACATTACTTTCAGCCGAAACCAAGTTGACTTATGTTACACGAAATTCCAACGGGTCTTACATGACGCACAATATCTACATGTCACGTGCTACCCGCAACACTGAATTTGGGTATGTTACATGCAACACATATGTTTCTATGAAACATCATATTATTGTTATAATTATTTATATGAAGAAATATTGACCTATATATTAATCATATTTATAAGAATGCTAATAAATAATTTTAAAATAATAGTAATAATTTTTTTTATATATAATACATATTTCCAACGAAAGAAATGATCTTTGGTAAATACCTTTTATGTTAAAAATTTTTTTTTCACTAATGACCCTATATTTAATAAACTAACTAACTTTAAACACTTTTAGAAACTAATTTTTAGAAAATAAACGTCATTGTTTTTAATTATTAATATAGAAAATTTATTATGGTGTAGTTTTTGGATGTTTTTAAGAAACATCATTTATTAATGAATAATAAAAAATATAGTTTTAAAGATAAAAACAGATATTTAATTTAAATGATTATTAGTGTCAAATTATATTTTATAATTTTATGGTCCCATTAGATAAATTAGTCATCTAATTATAAGATTTAATTCATTATAATTAAATTTTCTCTGAAATAAGATATGAAAACATAATAACCTTTTGACCTTATTTCTACATTAAAAACTAGTAATTTTATCTCATATGTGGGATTAATATTAATATTAATTATTATAATTCTACGAATTGAATTATGAAAAACCAAAACATATGATGATGATGATAACTTCGATAAATGTCAAATTAAGCATAATTAGAGACCAATACATAATATTAGGGGCACATATGACATATATAATTGACCAAAACCCATTTTATAGACATATTTCCTTAAAAAAATCCATTATTTTTTATTTTTGTTTGGAATGACTTTTCTTTTGAGGTATGAACATCTATAAACCTATATTTTTTTAAAAAAGTCATATTATTTCCCTTCCATAAAAAAGTCCACCAATAATGTGACGCCATCACACACACACACCTATTAGGTGTGACCACCCTTTTCCCAATACAAAACCTAATATACATCCATTACATTTATAATCCTTTCCTTGGGTATAAGGGAATACAAGGAATCCATTTTGGAACAATTCAAATAAAGTTACCCGATTAAGAGGTAAAGTCTTCTCTCAAGTTCATTGCTTAATTTTACTTCTCCACCCAATCTATAACAACACTACACATTATTACAGACATAAAAAAGATTTATAAAATAAAATTATACTTTTGAAAACTGTGTGGATTGATAGGTAAAGTGTCCATGGAAATCATAACATTAAAAACCAACTTTAAACATAAAATACATCATCTTGGTTTAAATGATCTTTAACATGACCCCAAAATTCTTTCATACATTGAATTATATGGGATAACATGAAGACATACCTAAGAATAGGTACGTATAGATACCCCAGTAATGGAGTAAACAAGGAATAAAATGAATAATAAAATACATGTTAGACAATAGGCATATCCCTGGAGCATAATAGAAACATGAACATAAAAGAACAATGTAGCTTGATTATCATAACATGTAAATGTTGAAACCACATTTACCAAGTTATTAGCCTTATCCAAGGATCATTTCAACATGGAGAATGATTAAACTCTCATTGAACGTGAATTATCATGAGTAAACCATCACTATACATGAATTATCATGACTCAACACCCATTTCACATGATGTATCATGTATTATTCTTTACCCCATGCATTGAAGCGCTATTAAGGCGTACCGTTTATAATCATTTCATTTCATGAATATGTTTTTAGAATGAATCATACTACATTTATTCATCAAACATCAAAATTTATTTCATGAATAATATATGTCGAAAACCGAAATTTAATACTAAAATTAACAAGAACATGTGCATTAGGGTGAATACCATTCATAGAGAAATGGGTATAGTATTCACATTCACAATGATTTTGGAAGGGAAAATATTGGTGTATCTTTGGTATCATCTCGATGGAAAATAGGAATTGTAAAATGGGTCAATGAGAGAAAAAGGGTTTTCTCCTCATTTATATATGAAATATACCATAATGGGGTCATAGAACATAATTTATGAACATATTTAATGGAATTTAGATGCATAATATAATATAGTTATTTAATGTTTAAAAGGAGCGGGAAATCCATTATGAAATTTTCGCATGGTAACACATTTACGCGGTAGGCATTAATGAGAGAGAGGGGTCTCTCATCTTTCAAACTTATGTAGGGAAGTATAGGGTAGGAGATAAATCATACCATATCATTTTTAATTTAAAATAAAAGGTCATATAAATATATGAAAACTTGGGCATAAATAAGGAATGATGTAATGTGAGGATCCCTTAAATAGAAGTGTGTGACTTAAATATCGTTAGGAAGGGCTTATTGAGATTTTGGGGAACTTTGGGAGGATTCTAGGGAAAAGAGGGAAGATAAGGTACATTCTATAAAGGTTTTTAGGGTAGTGAAGTTGGATATTTGGTTGGTTTATATGGGAAAAGGGAGGGGAATGATTTAATATTTCACCAACATAGGTTTTGGAATCAATATAATTAAATATTCCAAACAACAAACTAACCCATGAGATTTCTAAATGGTTTTCGCCAAGGAGTAGTAAATAATATTATTTAACAAGTTCAACGTCAGAACTTATTAAATTTTTAGGCATCCTTATGTAGAGGTGAATCAGACTCTCTCAAAGAAATCATTTTAAAATGTTAAAATGTTTTATATGTATTTGATGGTAAACTAAGGCATTGTGAAATATATCAAAAAAATCAAAAATAAAATTATTTTAAATTTAAAACATATATTAGCTGAATATACATTTTACAATATTTTATTACATCTCTATTGGGTCATTATTATATTGTAAGAAATTTTATATATATAAATGGTGTTTAATTTTAATCGAAAATTTGATTATCCCAGAAAATTATGAGAAATTTACCATTGGATATTTCTATTATCCTGATTCAGAAAATAATATTTATTTTATATAAATAATATTCTAAATATGTTCATTTTGACATTTAAAATAATGACTGACATTTATTGCATATTCATGGGTTTAGACAGAACCCGTTTTTAAACCATAATAAAATATGAAATTGTATTCATAAAAAGTATACAATAATTTATAAGTAAGAATGTGTAATTTAGTAATAATATTTTATTAGAATATTTTTTAATTCAAAAATGTATCACTCTGCTAGAAATATCTATTAACATCCACTTCATATATAGGCAATTCCGTTCATGATTACCGTGTTGATGCTAGGATTGTCTTTAGTCACGAGCATAGAACAATGATTCGAACTCATTTCCGACCTCCAATAAATGGGATTCATTTGGATCGATTCATTTGTATGAGGCCATCAGTTCCATTGACTGAGTAAATTGGACTTGTTAAAGCCCTATATTCATACTAATCAAAATACCTTTATTCAACGACTTAATTATCAATGGTAACAATTCATAATTATAATTTAAAATTCAAAAACATAATACCACGACAATGCTTTTTTTTATAAAAAAATTACCTAATATAACATTTAATTAGATCAATTTTAATTTTCATTAATAATAGTTTTGATCATTACAATCCTCCACTGTTAAGAAATTTCATGCTCAAAATTTTATTTTCCAATATTAAAATAGATGAGGGTTACTCCGCTTCCTCACCTCTCTGATTCCCAGGTTTCTTCTTCGAACTTATGGTTCTCTCAAAACAAATTTATTAGGGGAATTGTATTCTTTCATACATTTTTTTCGGATGATATAAGTTCATAAATATATACTCATCATGGGAGTGGTCTGTTTGGACTATGTTGGATGGAGAAGTATGTAAGAAGATTTTTTCTTTTCTAGAGTGTTGTCTTTGGTTGAACAAGAAGATAAATCAAATCACATTGTAAAAGGCTTGTAAAATTTGATGATTCTTTTATGATTGGTATTTACCAAATATCATAATATAGGAAAATTTGTGATGCAAGTGTTGATAATGAAATTAGTTGTAATGGAGTGGCCAATCATATTCAGTTTTCATTGGAAGGAAAGCTGGTAGTTGGAGACATGGAAGTTTTAGTACATTATATTGAATACATGAAAATTTTAAAGTTATTCGATCAATTTCTATATATTGTAGAAGATATTATTCATGATTTAAATAAGTTGTTTGTTAAATAAGCCAATTTATAGTGATGTAGAATCGTTGTTCTTGCCAAATAAGGTTTTAAGGAACTGTTGTCTCCCAGGGATTGTAAATTATTTGGGGTTGATAATCGAGATATAGAGAAATGTGATTTTGTGAAATAATAAGGAAAAAGTGTTTGAAGATGGCTAGGTATGTTTCACCCTTGTGGGGTTACATGATTTGAAATAAAATTTTCAAATAAAATATTCTCGTGAATGTTTGGTTTTGGCACACTAGATTTTAGAGGGTCAGGAATGTTGCATGCAAGGAATTATTTGAGTTGAAAACATGAAAAAATTGAAAAAAAATAATGTAAACAAAATATTTAATAAGTGTCTTAGATAATGACATATGTACCGAATAAAATGTCAAATGGGGTTCTGTGTGAGACTTCAGGATCTTGCAGAATGCATCGGGGTTTTCATGTGAGGGATGGATATGCCAATAAACAAGAGGTGACCTACTCTAATTTGAGTAGCTAAACACGTAGAGAAATCCTACTCTCTTATGTACGAATTTTTTATTTTAAAAAAGGTAGTTATACGAATGAAATAGATTTGAATGTAAGAAGGATAATTTGCACGCAATAAGATATTTGTGTGAATGATTGATGTTGTGCGCAAGAGGAGTTATAAGACAAAAATCAAATCATGCACACGTGCCATAAATTTTTCACGCATGACACACATATGGGTGTGTGAAATATTTGATTTTGTCATATTAAGTTAGTTATGTTGAAGGTAGTTTCTATCAGCACCTGGATAGGAGAGGGAATAATTGTTTTAAATGATCAGATTTATGAAGGTTTGTTAAGAAGATCAAGGATATTGTATTAACTTTTTGTGCTAATAGGTTTCACACACACTTCAATATTGTCTCCCATGTGATACATGAGGGTAAGGGGATATCCTACTCATTGTATTTCACATCAAAGGATTGTTTTATAGTCAATTTTGAGGAACTAGATGATTCCATATCTCATGTGTTGCACCCCTGGTATGCACAGATTTACATATAAAATGATGTGTCATGATTTCTTCCTCATCGCATTTGGCTCTCTGTGTGTGGTGAGGAGAGATTATGGAAATAAATCATCTACGAAGAGGTTATGGTTTTTTGCATATTTCTTCTATCTAGGACACTCGAGAACAAGATGTGGAAGACATCAATGTCATCATAAAATAGCCCCCCCCCCATTTTCTTGGGTGGAAGAGTCTCCTTATGATATTAAAGAACCTGTTCTTCCTCCCCCTCTATGAAGATGCTAGCTCTTTCAACATCTCATGCACCGGTTCTAGTGATCCCTAGCTCACCATGTGCTATGCTGAGGGCTATGTAGCTTGTGGTTCTCCCTAATAAAGTGGATATGAGGGTGCGCATTGCCCCAAAATTTTCATTCCCTAATAGCGATGTGCGTGAGTCATGTAATGTTATCATCCAGGTACTCCACTCTATTGTTCTTACTATTGTTGTTTTGGCTGTGAAGGATACTTGTAGATCTCTTGTGAAGAAGGGTAAACAAGTGGTGGTTAATGTGGATGGATTTACTCTATATCAGGGAAGGATGAAAAAAATGTGCAAGGACTACTCCCACCAAGCTACGATGGTTGGGTCTGTATTAGGGAGTCTTTCTCGAACTCTCAATCCTAGGGAAATTACAGCAGGAATTGACAAACACAATGCTCCTCCCATCTTGGGTGGCAGTTCATCCACTCATCAATCATGTTCTGTTAATGACGTGTGTCCCCCTTTATGCAAACTTATCCTAAATGTTTCCATTTATTGTCCCCTCACCCTGATGGGACGTTTCAAGAATATGGAAGTTGAAGACTCAGGGAACTGAATTTACATGAGAGGTTATGTTAGAGAATGTTCCTAGTGAAGTTTTTATGCCTCATTTGACTGAATTAGTAATAAATTTTGTTTCTACTGGTTATTTATTTATGTTTTTTCTATTTTTTAGTCTTCATTCATTCTACAAGGATCTACTTTAGATGTAGTTTCAAATCATGATTCATCAAGTAGTTCACAATATTCTAGATTTGGGCAAATGAGAGGGCATAAAGGTGGTCATCTATTTCTGGCAAGTGCTACCCTGTACAAGATAGCTAGTCATGCGACCATGCAAAGGTGGAGGTTTCTTCTATTCAGGTAGGTTCTTGGGAGGTGAAGATCCAAATAGTATCGATTTTAATGTCTTTTAATTTTTAATTGTCTTATTTGGTTGAAATGGTTTGGGTTCACACTTACCTTTATAAGTGTCGTTTTAAAATAAAAAAAATTGATTGGAGGTATGTACATCCTCATGAGTGATACAGCGAATAAATCATGTACATGAATTTGGTTTGGTGGGAGTGTTGGTTGATAGTCCAATGCTCCAATGTAATCAAAGATCTTAAATAGGATGATGTGGCTAGGACTATGATTTACCTTATTCCCAAATCTCATTACTCCCTTCCATGGAGATTTTTGGAGGAATAACATATCTTCAACATCAAAATATAGTTATCATCAATGATAATCAGCATAACTCTTCATTCGAATCCGAGGAGCTTAAATGTGCTACTCTATAGTCTTAACCATCTTTCCCATATCATCAACCAATTCTGGACTATGGTGTTTTAGATTCCCAAATTCATCATCACCTATAAGTGTTCTTCACCTCTTCCCATAAAGGTCGTTATAATGATCTATTTGTACGCATGAGTGGAAATTATTATTGAAAGATAACAAAACGAGATAAAGATGATGATCAAATCCTCATATGAAGTTCACTGAGCATGCTATCAATAATTCCTCAAGTGTTTGGAAAGTATCCTCAAATTATCCATCAGTTTCGGTATAATAATCTCTACTAATGTTTTGATCAGTATTCAGGGTGTGTTGGAGACTCTTATAGAACATAATGGTGACACTTGGATCTCAATAAGATATAATCTATATTGTAAATACATGCATCCTAACCAATTTTATAATTTATATCTCTTCTAGATTATCTAATGGGAAATCATTCCAAATTTAAATGTAGTTTGCAGTCTTTGTAAGATGATTCATAGAAACTCTGATAGAATTGTTTCCCTTGGATTTCATCCAAAGTCCGGTCAAAAAGACCATGGTGATGTTGTATAATTTCCATCCTAGTATTGGTATTAGATTTATCATCCCCTTAGACTTCGGCCTCTCATCCTTCACTTGATGACACACCAGGCACATTGATGTATACTTAATGATATCCTTCATCATGTTATCCCTCCAATAATTATCTCCGAGATCTCGAAAAATATATTTTTTTCCAGTTAATAGAAAAATTTAAACTATGTGCATCTTCCAAAATGATGTTCTTCAACTCCAAATTGAATGAAACACATAGTCATGACCCAAATATTACAATTGTTTATTCATTAACATTGAACTCTAAGGATTTCCATTTTCTGATAGTTTCTACATTCTTCTATATTCCCAGATCTTCATTTTTAGTATCATTTAACCTTTCTAAATGATACAATTGAGAAGTAATTTTTTAAAGGATTGATTATGTTACCTTCATCATGATTCCCATGTCATATTCATCAAAACTACGATTATTGGATCCTTTTGAATTATCATCAAAAATAGAATTGATGGGTCCTTTCTATGTAAATAATTAGAAGCCTTGTTTACTTTCCCTGGATTGTAGTGAATTTAGAAGTCATAGTCTTGGATCAAATTTAACCATCATTGTTGAAACATATTCATCACTTTCATATGTGAATATATACATTTGGATTTTTGTGATCCATGTATATTTCACACTTCTCACCAAAGACTTAATTCCCACAAATTTTTAAATTGTATATTACTGTAGTCAGCTCTTGATCATGTGTTGTATAGTTTTCTCAATAAAATTCATTTTCCATGAAGCATATGCAATGAAATTGTCATTTTTATCAATATACATCACATTCCTTTCTTCAATGTATCACTTAATATGAAAAAATGTTATCCACATCGTTAGTAGAATGAGAACAAGAGAATTTATAATACTTTTTTTCAACACCTTAATGATCTATTTTCATTTATCACTCCATGAAAACTTGATTCCCTTTTGAGTTATCATTGTATGGGGGTTTGAAAATCATTTTTAATTTCTCACAAATTGGAAATAATGTCTATCCAGCCAAAGGAACTTATGGATATCTATCACATATTTTTGCCTCGGTTGTCCCTAAATTTCATTTGACATTGGAGGGATCCACATATATCCCATTGTTTGCGATGATATGACCCAAGAATGAGACTTATGTATACTAGAAGTTACATATAATATACATTTCATAGATATTATCCTTTCACAAGGTCTATATTTTATTTCATATATACTTATAATGCTCGTCTTTGTTCTGGGATTACCTTACAATATTGTCTATAAACACAGCCAAAAATTTGTCAAGGTAATATCTAAAAACTATATTGATAAAGTCCATGAATATTGTTGTAGAATTAGTAAGTACAAAAATCATTACTAGGAATTCATAGTGACCTTACATTGTTCTAAAATTTGTCTTGGGGATATCCTCCTTCTTCACCCTTACTTTTAAGTATCCAGACCACATATCCAACATGGAGAACTATTATGCTCGACGTAGTTGATCGAACAAGTCATAAATTCATGTAATAAGTTACTTGGTATCCTTTGCGATTTTTTTTTCTCGCGATAATCAATTAAACGGTGCATTGACCCATCCTTTTTCTTGACGAAGAGGACTAGTTCACCCCATGGTGAATAAATGTGGTGTATAATCCCTTTTTCCATATTCTAATGTAGTTATTTATTTAGCTTCATATGAACCACAAAATCTATTATATATAGAGTCTGGGATATTAGAAACATAACATGTTTAAGATCAATTGATAATTCAACTTCTCTTCTAGGAGTAAGGCCATGCAATTACATGGAAAACACTTCAGTGAATTCCCTCACAATAGTGACGTCTTCATGGATGGATGCTTCCTTATTCTCAAAAATCTGATCATGATACACTTTCTCATTGGTCTTTAATATCCATTCTTGATTTGATAGTGCTATAGATAATTTATCACCGTCCTTGCACATGTACAACATCTAGGGGTTAATTCTCCATATAGAGAGTAATGTCCTTATCAGGGAAATTAATGTTGGCTCTATATAGGGAAAGCTAGTCTATGACAAGAATTTCATAAAATTTTATAATAGGGGATATGATGAGGTTATATGGGAAGTTAAATTCATATATTATGATAGGGGTGGAGTTATATTCATCAGATGTAATGATTTTACCATTTTTCATTCATACCAACATCTCTACTTCCATGATTTTCGATTGTGTTGGGATTTTTCTAATAAACATTCGGGATATAAAAGAATGAGTAGAATCAATATCAAAAATAAGGTTTCAATTAATGAATTAATAAATAGTGTACATGTAAGAACATCATTCTAGGGGTTCCCTTCTAGATTAGTGATGTAAAAAACCATACCCTTGATACCATGGTGGATTCTAGTTGGCTCCAAAAACCCTTTTCCTAGGGAACTTATTTGAAAAGTACCCCGGTTTATTTTAGCGGAATCAATGGACTATGTGTTGGGGGTTGAATGGTATGTTCTTATCCTCTATCACAACTACAGGTTTTTCATTTTATTAATTAATAACATTATTCCCTTCTATTCGATAGCTAAATCATTTCCTCACCCCCTTAGTAAATTTAGGTGGTGCCTCTTTCCAAGTCGTTGGCCAGTGTGGTGATCAAATTTCATTGCACCCTGGGATTTTTCCATCGAACAGACAGGTTCAAAGTCCAATTTATGATTCTTATACCAATGAATCCATTATGATTATCCAATCCCGATTTAAAAATTAATGGCACATCGGAATATTTCCTCATAGTTATCGAATTCAGGATTACAAGGGATTCCATAGGCTATGTTTTGGCCTACCAAAGAAGAATTCAACCTTATATTTGATGGTAACGAAAAAATTTGTAGGTATATTGTGCATGCCTTGTTATGTTTTCCTTGTAAGATCTAATGGATTCATCATATTTTTACATGATGGAATGGATTTCCCCTTCTATATTAGGTCAGTGTGTGCAGGAAAAATATTTATGAAAAATCAATTTCTGGAAATCCTTCCATATCAAGGCCTTGATCTCTTCTCTAGCTTTGTATTTTTGATCAATGTACACCATTGATCATCCTCACCCTCCTTATGATAATAATAAAAATGAATCTTCTCTTGTTTAAATAATTAAATTATTCTTAATATCTTATCAATGGATTTTATCTATTATTAGTCGATTAAGGTATCAATTTATCTATTAAAAGTATGAGGCCTTTGCCTCATTAATATTTTGATTTTATCTTGTTCTATATGGGGGGTATACATTTCTATTGAACCTTGTTTCAATTAAAATCTTTTATTAACATAGTTTTTATAATCAAAATGTTTTCGATTCCCACTCCTATTGGACAGGGCATATCTGTAGTAAATTCAACACATTGATCGTCACATATGTTGTTAGAACATATCATCACATTATCAACTATTTTGTGGAATGAATGGAATGTTATGGGTAACAAATAATGGTGAATCCAATGAGATCATGGGATAACATATAAATAACATTTATATCATTAACTTATGAATTTTTAGGCTTTAATCTATGTTATCCATGATCTACTTTCAAACATATATTCTTAGGGGCATTTTTTTATTTTGTCAATAATGGATCATATTAAGCTTTTTAATTTACAAAAAATATCCCCTGGGAGTTTCAAACCAGGAGTGTATCAATGCATGTTATTGTTCACCACTATCCATTCTAGTTTATCTCAAAGCGTTGTTTTCGGGTTTTACCCATAGATACATCTATTCCAGTTCTACCTCTACTTGTTCATATCCATACAAGTTAGTATTTTCTTAATAAACCACATAATCTATACTCAAAAAAATATATAGATTTTTTTATCATACATAGTCATATCTCGAAGGCTTTCACCGTGTGTTTTTAATCCTAATCCCTAATGTTACTAAAATTATACTCTGTTGCAAACTATAACATCCCTGCTCTTTATTGCAAACATACACATGATTTAGTGCATAAAATTTCACATAATAATATTATGAGTATAGATAGGTCTAGTTTATTGGGAAATTAGGAAATTTACATAAAAAATTATAACATAAAACATACTAATGTTATTTAAAACATCTCTTACCTAACCACAACATTCGTTCGTACATAGCATTGGATGGGATAACCTAAGTACATATATAAGAAAAGGGAGAACTATATATCCCGGTAAGGGAGTAAACATGACATAACATGAAAATGAAATTCATGATAGGAAATATGAATATTAATGAAGCATAAGAGAAACATTAAAATAATGGAATGATATAGCATTATTATCCTAAAATGGAAATGTGGTAACAACATTTAACAAGATATTACCCAGACCTGAGGCTCATTGAACATGGAGAATGAGTAATCCCACATTTCACTTGAATTAGAATGAGTAAACACTCATTTCACATGAATTATCATGATTCAACACCCATTTTAAATGATGTACAATGATACAATACATGACCCAATGCATTAGAGTGCTTTCAAGGAAAATCCTTAATAAAAATTTTATTTCAGGAATAATTATGCCACATGGATCATACAATGTGGATTCATTAGACATTAAAATTTATTCCGTGAATAGGTGATGTGGAATACATATATATATTTCCTCAAATAACCTTTTCATGTGTATAAAGGTGAATACACATGATAGAGAAATTGGTATTTTATTCACTTACACGATGATTTTGGCATGGGAATTTTTGGTTTAACATCGACAGCATCACGATATCAAATAGAAATCATAAAAATGATTGATGAGAGAGAAAGGGGTATATAATAATTTGTACATGAAATGGATAATAAGTGGCCATGTATCATTCCCAACATATTTAATGGAATTTAGATGCATAATATAAAATAAATTATTGAATGTAAATGAGGATTGAGATATTCCCTATTGAATTTTTGCATGGTAACGGATGTACACGAGAGGAATTAATGAGGGATAAATGTGTATGAAATCATTCAATCATAAGTAAGGATGTATAGGTGATGTTAAAAATCATACCTCAACAATTTTAATTGAAAATAAAAATGCATAACAATATAAGAAATCATGGACATAAATATGGAAGGAAGGAAAGTGTGTAACAGCCCGAGATTTTATGAAAAATATTCTTTTTAATTTTATTAATGTCTTGTGTTGTACGCTACACCAAAAGGAGCTTCCACAACACACATCCTTGACTTGCCTTGCATTACACGCAATCGCAACCTTCCTCGATAGGGTGTGCAGTACGCAATACTGAGTTTCACTAAACAACGATATGCTATTAAAATATTATTAAAACCAGCCGTTATGAATAGTAATAACCACTTTTGGAAATTTTGGAAATTTTATTTTTCAAAATGGACTTTATTTTTTGGATTCGTAATATTGAAATTAGCTTAGGGTGAAATTTTGGTACTTTTCGGATAACTTTCATTTTCTGATGAATAGTGAAAATTACTAAATTTTAATTAAAAACAAATTTTTTAATCGAAATAATTAATAGTGATAAATTATTAATTTTAGTGGTTTTAATGTATATTTAGAATATATTTTTACAATTCAATACAATTTTGGTCATTGGATGTAATTTCACATTTACACTAGACATAAACAAGTGTTAATCTTTTGATAGTTATTATCTCTTAAAAATACGCTATTTATTATGAAAGAAAAAATTAATTATAAAAATAATTAATGCAACTTATATTTTGGGAATTTTTTAAAATAGAAATCATTTTTGAATTCGGAATATCAATTATAGCTTAGGGGTGAAATTTTGGCATTTTTCTGAAAAACTTCAATTTTTGATGAATAGTGAAACTACTAAGTGGTAGTTAAAAAAATTAATATTTTCATAAATCATAATTTTACGCTTCTGTGAATGGAATTTAAAAAATCCAAGATAAATGGTTGATGTCAGTAAGTAAAATGTGGTTCAATGAGATGAAAATAATTTTTGGTGAATAGTAACTTTTTACTTTTATTTATCACGGTTAAAAGTAAATAGGGTAATTAAGGGTAAAAATGATATTAATATTACCATAACACATGTCCTAATCTTATTGGACAAGTGTATTTCGACCAAAAACAAACTTAGGAATAAAATATGACCATTTAGGCCCACTTGAATTAGATTAGGACATTTATTATTATTTAATTCAAAAAAGAGTTAAAAGAGTTAAAATCAAAGTTTATTTACTAAAACATTTTTAATATAGGGTTATAAATAATATAATTTCGAATATAAATAATCATTAAAAAGATAAAAAGATTTTCTACATAATGGTATTTTATTTTTAATTTTTATACTTTAAATAATTTAATTTATTTATGACACAACGATGATGCAGTAATTACCTTTTTAAGAAAATATTAACATAATTGATGTTATAAATACTCAAATAAATATAATTTGAGACTTTTTATGAATTAAACTAATTTAATAGGGTAATATGACATGTTAGTATTGATTTAATTAACCTTTTTAGAACTTATCATTCTGTTATAATTTTCACAAAAATCAAATACTAAATAGTTTCAAAATTGACATAAAATAGTTTTTAAAACAAATATTATATTATTAATTGTTATTTTATTACTAAAAATATAAGGTTCGGCCAAATGACTTAGCTACGGTTATATATATTAATAATAAACAATTTGGGGTTCGTTTGGCTTCTTATAGTAAGTTTATTAACCTTATAGTGTAAGAACACAAGAAGACACGGTAAAAGTAAAATTATTTAACTTAATGTAAAATCTAAATGATAAGGTTAAAATAGGAACCTAAACTTGTCTAAATTCTATTGGATGAGATAATTTCGACCAATCCCCACCTTAGCCTCGAAATAAATTAATTTGGAGCTATTTAAAACCGAACTTGACTTTATAATAAAATAATAGTTTTGGTTATTCCAAAGGTGCCCCTCTCCTCCCTTATAAAAGGGCACCTCCTCCCTCTCTTCCCCACACAACTATGAGCCTTCAAGCTCAGCCAACCCCTAAAAAAATATCGTCTCCACTTCCCTAGAAACATCCTATAGGTTCTGGTCTTCATAAAAGACCAATTTTATTGCCCTAAATGGAGGTCTCAAAGAAGCACTTCAAAGAATAGGTAATATCCATTACCGATCCTTTCCAATTTCTTTCTTCTTCAACTTCATCTTCTTTAGTTGTTTCCTTATGAAGTAATAAAATCAGTATCACTCATATACTGATATGTTATTATAATTATGAAACAACCCTATTTAACCATCTATTCATCCTACGGAAAATGAAATCACCGCGCGTGCGTACGTACGGAATACCGTCTCCACGCCGTGGTGGAATCTATTTTCCACCACCACCTTACTTGGATGGGTATAATGGTGTAAATAATTACTATATATGACTATTAAAAGTGATATTGATTCTAAAATAGTATACATACACTCCAATACAATTCCACAATCATAGGAACGGTATCATCACTCGTGCGTACGTACGGAATACCGTCTCCACGATGTGATGAGACTCATTCTACATGATCTTCATTTAATATTGATTATATAAATTAATTGAATGAATTAATATGATATATATTACACTAATACCATTCTGGAAATGAGGTATCTATAACCTAAAGAGAATAATAAGAATTTAGTCGACAAAACACGCATAAGAACAAAAAGTTATAAACACCTGAATAACAAGTAACAATGAAATATTACAACTATGAAGTTAAGAATATGTCCATATATGAAATCATAAAAATAAATATGATTCTGTAATAATTCAATGACATTATTTAAATCATTATACAGGATATTCGGACACTTACAAAGCAAATAGGACCTAAGGTAAGGGAAAATATCACAATCTCATTTTTATTCGAGATTGTATTTACTTTGGCATTTACTGGGGTGTATTTTATCATCCACATCCATGTTCCCTCAATATGTAATATTGTTTCCATCCACTTACAATAGTTTAAATCCAATTTTACCCTTAAGTGAGTTTTTAGTAAAGAATATGAAAGGAATCTTTTGTCGTTTTTCGTACGCGGTACTTTTTGACTTTTCCACCAAAAGTATGAAGAATGTTTTATTAACTTATATGGCATGAATGGATTTTTAAAACATTATTTCCAAGAATCTTACTTTAAAAGTTTTCAAGTTTATTTTTAATCAACTTCATTTAGTTTAAAATTGTATGACATGTTAAGAAAGGAAAAATGTTTTTTAACTAGAAAGGATATTTTCCTCAAGAATGGAGTTCAAGTGTTTTATCAAAATTATTTTCCATCTAAGATAATAAAGGGTTCTATTTCTATCCCTATTATTACATGGATTTTATTATGTTTTGATGGAAATATTTTTTTGAATTCAATTATCTTATATGAATTGTTTTATGATGTCATGTTGTTTAAGAATCCCATTTTTATTACATGGCTTATGCTATGATGTATGGCTTATGATTTTGTGGAACAAATAAGAATGGTATCATTATGAGATGGGTGGGACCTATATCTACCCCCAATGCATTGGTTAAAGAGTTTATATCTCATGAGATAGACATGGATGGAATGGTAGGTTATACCGGTTCAGTGAAAGAGGACTGAAACGAGGGTGACTCAGTTCAGAAAGGGACTTTGTCCACTAAGATAGACATGGAAATGAGTCTTGACTAACAAGAAATGATTCTATATGATTATGTGTGTATGCCAAAAAGTTTCATGTTTTATGTCATGATTATTGGGATTACATTTCACTTCTATGATTTATCCCATGTTATGATATTATGAGCTCTTTTGCAGGTTAAGATTTCCAAAAGCTATGTTCTTATGTATATGATGTGATTGATATTTCTTTTGTTTACCCTTATGATCTCACCCTTTTATGTTTTCTTTTCCCCAGAATATAAAGAAATGTTTTAGGTATAAAAAAAGGAAGATCTTTATGGGAAATGTTGAAGATCTTTCACCATGATTAGAAGATTATATTCCGAGTTTCAAAAGACACTAAACTATTATGGTCCTTGTGTGTGTGTTTTGTTATGTTCTAAGTATTCCGAAAAAGTTGTGTAATATCAATGTACGTTAAGCTTCAGGTCACTACAGTTGGTATCAGAGGAAAAGTTTAGTCAACCTTTGTAAACTAGGATGCGAAAACATTAGTAAGATCCCTAGAGATATTTCTAAGGTATATCTAGGGATGTCCCTAAGGATAAGTATACGTATAGGATATAGTCCTAGAACTATGGAACAATATTTGATTAAACCAAATATGTTAGATATTGAAGTTACTCCCCCTTTATTATTATTTTTGCCTCTCACACTATTCTTTTTGGGTTTTAGAAAATGGCTGGAAAAAAGATGATTCAAAATAATGGAGGATATGATGGACAATGGAATGATATTATTCATGATCAACCAAATGAGATGGGATTTGGAATCCCAAACATCATTATTATTCCGAATCAGCAATCTCATAATATGATCAATAAAGTACAATTTGGTAAGTTTCCTGACTCGGCTAATAAGAGAAAGATGGAGTTTCATGATAATCATAAAGGAAAGAAAGATCAATTTCCCCTATGTAAATCATGTGGGAAGTGGCATCAAGGAGAATGTTTCAAAGGAACTAGAAGATGCTTTGGGTGTGGAAAAGAAGGACACAAATCCAGTAAGTTCAAAGAAAAAGGTTCAATTAACACCAGGGATGAGGATAATGGTATTTCTACGACATCAACAATGGTGAAATGTTTTAAATGTGGAATGTACGGGCATTATGAAAACCAATTCCCTAAGGGAATGTCTCATGAAGAGAATAAGTATGGTCGTATGGGTAGTATTTATGTTGATGATTATGAAGAGACTACAAATGATATGTGAGATGAAATAATTGTTGAAGATTGGTCAATGGTTTAAGAATGTAGTGGAATGATGACATGTTTATCATGTGTAATGTTGTATCAGTAATCTCATGGTACTATGGAATAAAGAGACATCTTAGTATTGTTACACTCTTGCCTTTCCTTGAGTTTTGAAAGTGTATGATTAATAGTACCATTTTCCATGAAAGGTTATTCATATATTTTTGGAATGTAGATGATATGCGCATAATGAAGGGATAAGATGATAATGAGACGTTTGATTGTATTCATGAGCACATGATAGATATAAGGACTAAGTGATATAATGGTTTGAGTATAAATAATTTTGAGGATTTTGGTTTGTGGAAAGTGTTAACTTTTAACTGCATTCATGTTTTCACTAAGGTTAAATGGGTATTCATTCTTCAAGAGAATACATGATTAAGGCCTTTGAATGTTTGGAGTGTGACCAACAAGACATATCTTATGAAATATGGGGATCAACGAGGGTATTAAATCTCTGGAAATCGTTTTCACTATATTATGAGAGTGGACTGCAGTATTATGGATAATCCTAAAGATTGGAATGGATTATGTTGGACATAAGTTAGTATTGTTTAAGGATAGAAGTTTTTCGATATTATTTATGGGATATTATAGTAATATTGTTTTAGAAAAGGACAACCTGCAAGACGGGCAACAGCGCATCGCGTCGGACAATGACGTGGGAATCGAACCCACAACCAAAGTGTGACTGGCCTTTATCGCCTACCACTGGCCTATAGGAAGTCCCTGTTTAGTAGAAACTAGTTTTATTATATTAAGCAGTATGATATATGAAGTATAAAGTCCATTTTAGGAACCATTTATGATTAATCTCACTATAGATGGACTTATGTAATTTTTTGATAACTTTTCTAACCTTTTGTTTGAAACAGATGAAATGACCCATCATTCTATCACATGATCTGCTAACACATCACGAATGACAAATTCAACTTCATTTATTTATGAGATGAAGTGGAAATTGTCCAAAGAACGACAAATAGTGAGACTATACCAAAATCACGAAAGTATTTCTTCTAATTCCAATTTCATCAACTTTAGGGAAATGATCTTGAAAACCAAAAATGTTGCCCTGGTGCTCTTATAACTAATGAATCAGATGGTACCTTAGATCGTCACAAATTTATGGCTTTGTGATTGCTGGCTTTTCCATAGCCATGTTTTCTACCACTCTCCATCAGAACATGATGGTTAGATTTTTCTTCCATATCCATATTTTCACCTATGTGGAAACCCAGTGATTAGTTTATTTGGGTAACCGTTACATTTCATACTTTCATTTTTAAAGATTGGTTTTGGTATTCCTTTTTACGATGTGGGTTTCTATTAAAGAAACTTTCGAATAGTAAACCATTAATAACCCCGACGAATTTCGAGGGCGAAATTTATTTTAAGGGGGGTAGAATGTAACAGCAAGAGATTTTATGAAAAATATTCTTTTTAATTTTATTAATTTCTTGTGTTGTACGCTACACCAAAAGGAGCTTGCACAACACACATCCTTGACTTGCCTTTCATTACACGCAATTGCAACCTTCCTCGATAGCATGTGCAGTACGCAATACCGAGTTTCACTAAACAACGATATGCTATTAAAATATTATTAAAACTAGCCGTTATGAATAGTAATAACCAATTTTTGAAATTTTGTAAATTTTATTTTTCAAAATGGACTTTATTTTTTGGATTCATAATATTGAAATTATATTAGGGTGAAATTTTGGTACTTTTCGGATAACTTTCATTTTCTGATGAATAGTGAAAATTACTGAATTTTAATTAAAAACAACTTTTTTATTCGAAATAATTAATAGTGATAAATTATTAATTTGAGTGGTTTTAATGTATATTTATAATATATTTTTACAATTCAATACAATGTTGGTCGTTGGATGTAATTTCACATTTACACCAGACATAAACAAATGTTAATCTTTTGATAGTTATTATCTCTTAAAAACACGCTATTTGTTGTGACAGCAGAAATTAATTATAAAATTAATTAATGCAACTTATATTTTGGGAATTTTGTAAAATAGAAATCATTTTTGAATTCGGAATATCAATTATAGATTAGGGTGAAATTTTGGCATTTTTCTGAAAAACTTTAATTTTTGATGAAAATAGTGAAACTACTAAGTGATAGTTAAAAAAATTAATTTTTTCATAAATCTTAATTTTACCGCTTCTGTAAAGGGAATTTCAAAAATCTGAGAGACACGTTTGATGTCAGTAAATAAATGTGGTTCAATGAGATGAAAATAATTTTTGGTGAATAGTAACTTTTTACTTTTATTTACCACGGTTATAAGTAAATAGGGTAATTAAGGGTAAAAATTATATTAATATTACCCTAACACATGTCCTAATCCTATTGAACAAGTGTATTTCGACCAAACACAAACTTAGAAATAAAATATGACCATTTAGACCCACGTGAATTAGATTAGGACATTTATTATTATTTAATTCAAAGAAGAGTTAAAAGAGTTAAAATCAAAGTTTATTTACTAAAACATTTTTAATATAGGGTTATACATAATATAATTTAGACTATAAATATTCATTATAAATATAAAAAGATTTCCTACCTAATGGTATTTTATTTGTAATTTTTATACTTTAAATAATTTAATTTATTTATGACACAACGATGATGCAGTAATTACCTTTTTAAGAAAATATTAACATAATTGATGTTATAAATACACAAATAAATATAATTTGAAACTTTTTATGAATTCCACTAATTTTATAGATTAATATGACATGTTAGTATTGATGTAATTTACTTTTTTCGAACTTATAATTCTGTTATGATTTTCACAAAAATCAATTACTAAATAGTGTCAAAATTGACATAAAATAGTTTTTAAAACAAATATTATATTATTAATTGTATTTTATTCATAAAAATCTAAGGATCGGACAAATGACTTATATAAGGTTATATATATTAATAATAAAAAATTTGGGGTTCGTTTGGCTTCTTATAGTACGTTTATTAACCTTATAGTGTAAGAACACAAGAAGACACGGTAAAAGTAAAGTTATTTAACTTAATGTTAAATCTAAATGATAAGGTTAAAATAGGAATCTAAACTTGTCTAAATTCGATTGGATGAGAGGATTTCGACCCATCCCCACCTTATCTTATAAATAAATCAATTTGGAGCTATTTTAAACCGAACTTGATTTTATAATAAAATAATAGTTTTAGTTATTCCAAAGGTGCACCTCTCCTCCCTTATAAAAGGGAACCTCCTCCCTCTCTTCCTCACACAACTATGAGCCTTCAAGCTCGTCCAAACCCTGAAAAATTATCTTCTCCCCTTCCCTAGAAACATCCTAGAGGTCCTGTTATTTTTAAAAGACCAATTTTAGTGCCCTAAAAGGAGGTCTCAAAGAAGCACTTCAAAGAAGAGGTAATGTCCATTACCGATCCTTTCCAATTTCTTTCATCTTCAACTTCATCTTCTTTAGTTGTTTCATTATGAAGTAATAACATCAGTATCACTCATAAACTGATATGCTATTATAATTATGAAACAACCTTATTTAACCATCTATCCATACTACGGAAAATGAAATCACCGCGCGTGCATACGTACGGAATACCGTCTCCACGCTGTGGTGTAATCTATTTTCCACCACCACCTTACATTGATGGGTATAATGGTGTAAATAATGACTATATATGACTATTAAAAGTGATATTTATTCTAAAATAGTATAAATACACTCCAATAAAATTCCACGATCATAGGAACGATATCATCACTCGTGTGTACGTACGGAATACCGTCTCCACGATGTGATGCGACTCGTTCTACATGATCTTCATTTCATAATGATTATATAAATTAATTGAATGAATGAATATGATATATATTACAATAATAATATTCTGGAAATGAGGTATCTATAACCTAAAGATAATAATAAGAATTTATTCGACAAAACACGCATAAGAACAAAAAGTTATAAACACCCGAATAACAAGTAGCAATGAAATATTACTACTAAGAAGCTAAGAATATGACCATATATGATATCATAAAAATAAGTATGATTCTGTAATAAGTCAATGACATTATTTAAATCATTATACAGGAGGTTCGGACACTTACAAAGCAAATCAGACCTAAGGTAAGGGAAAATATCACAATCTCATTTTTATCCGAGATTGTTTTTACTTTGGCATTTACTGGGGTGTATTTTATGATCCAAATCCATGTTCCCTCAATATGTAATACTGTTTCCATCCACTTACAATAGTTTAAATCCAATTTTACCCTTTAGTGAGTTTTTAGTAAAGAATATGAAAGGAATCTTTTGTCGTTTTTCGTACGAGGTACTTTTTGACTTTTCTGACAAAAGTACGAAGAATGTTTTTTTTAACTTATACGGCATGAATGGATTTTTAAAAAATTATTTCCAAGAAGCTTAATTTAAATGTTTTCAAGTTTATTTTTAATCAACTTCTTTTAGTTTAAAATTGTATGACATGTAAGAAAGGAAAAAAAAAATTGAAGTAGAAAGGATATTTTCCTCAAGAATGGAGTTCAAGTGTTTTATCAAAATTATTTTCCATCTAAGATAATAAAGTGTTCTGTTTCTATCCCTATTATTACATGGATTTTATTATGTTTTGATGGAAATATTTTTATGAATTCATTTATCTTATATGAATTGTTTTATGATGTCATGTTGTTTAAGAATCCCATTTTTATTACATGGGTTATGCTATGATGTATGGCTTATGATTTTGTGGCACACATAAGAATGGTATCATTATGAGATGGGTGGGACCTATATCTCCCTCCAATGCATTTGGTAAAGATTTTATATCTCAGGAGATAGAAATGGCTGGAATGGTAGGTTATACCGGTTCAGTGAAACATGACTGAAACGAGGGTGACTCGGTTCAGAAAGGTACTTTGTCCACTAAGATAGTCTTTGCAATGAGTCTTGACTAACAAGAAATGATTCTCTATGATTATGTGTGTATGCCACAAAGTTTAATGTTTTAAGTTATGATTATTGGGATTACATTTCACTTCTATGATTTATCCAATGTTATGATATTATGAGCTCTTTTGCAGGTTAAGATTTCCAAAAGCTATGTTCTTATGTATATGATGTGATTGATATTTCTTTTGTTTACCCTTACTGAGCAATTCAGCTCACCGTTTTATGTTTTCTTTTCCCCAGGATATAAAGAAAGGTTTTAGGTATAAAAAAAGTAAGATCTTTATGGAGATGTTGAAGATATTTCACCATGATTAGAAGATTATATTCAGAGTTTCCAAAGACACTAAACTATTACGGTCCTTGTGTGTGTGTTTTGTTATGTACTAAGTATTCCGCAAAAGTAATGTAATATCTATGTACGTTAAGCTTCGGGTCTCTACAAAGTGAGGATCCCTTACTTGGATGTGTGTGACTTCAAGAGCAAGAGGAGGGGATTCATAAGATATTGAGGTACTTTGGTAGGATTTTATTGAAATGAGGGCAGATTAGGGACGTTATCTAAATGTTTTTTTTTGAAGAGATGTGGGAGCTTGGGTGGGTCTCTATAGGAAAAGAAGGGGGGATTTATTAATATTTCACTAAAATGTGTTTTGGAATCTGTATAATTAAATATTCAAAACAAATAACCAACCCATGTTCATTACCTATTATTTCTTCCAAAAGGGAGTTGAACAAATTATTTAATACTTCCACTGTTTAAACTTATTTAAATATTCGTCTTACATATGTGGAGTAGAGTCACACACTCAAGGAATTCATTTTATATTATTAATATATTATATATGTCTTTAAGGGTCAACAAAGGCATTTTAATATATATCAATCAAATCTAAAATCATTTAATTTCAATCATAAAACATATATTGGATGAATATTCGTTGTATAGTATTTTATTACATAACTATTGGGTCATTATTATTGCATAAAACGGATTATATATTTGAATGATATTTAATTTTTAACCGAAACTGTTATTGTATAAGAAAATTATGAAAAATTAACCATCTAATAATTTCTACATATAGATTCCAAAAGTTATATTTATCTTATATAAATAATTTTCTAATTATTTTCATATTAACTTTTAAAATAAAAACAAAATTTTATTGAAAATTCATGGGTTTAGAATAAAACAATTTTCAAACCTTAATAAAATTTACAATAGTATTCATAAAATATTTATGATCCTTTATATTTAATGAATGTTAATTTAATAATTTTTTTATTAAAATTTCATTTAATTCAAAAAAAATTACTTCATGAATATATATTTCTCAATTCAATATGAATATTAACTAAAAATAATATTTGTGATTTTAAAATAACTTAAAAAGTAGCATTAATAAAATGAGTGTATATTATTTATTCAATACAAAAATAATTCACATAATCATATTGATAGGGTCTTTATACATACCCATTTATAACACTGGAATAAAAATAATGATTAAGGTGTATGATTGTGACAGACTCTTGGGGAGACTTAGATAACATCGCTCTGGTGGTAATATCTACTAATTTTCACTTCTCCCATAAGAGATTCTGTTCAATAATAATTTTTGGAAGCTCATCGTGGGATTAGTCAAGATTGATGCCTAGTGACAGAAGCACATTTTTGAGCATCGATATATGGGCTTCATATGAATCAATTATAATAAATGATGCAATCGCTTCCCTTGTCTGAGTAAATTGGATTTGTTAAAACCCTATATGTATACATTATCATGTTATCTCTTTTCATCATCTAAATTAGCAACGATAAAAATTCATAACAGTAATTTAAATTCCAAAAACAAAAAACCAATGATGTGGATATTTTTGATGAAATGATTTTACATAAAAATACATTTAATTAGATCAATAGAAATTTTGATTATATACGTGTTTTGGGAATTACAGAATCCACTATATTTATTCAATGAATTTATAAAAAGTATCCTAAATATAATATGATGATTTTATGTAAATGTGTTGATCTCCAATTACACACCTCTATTTATTTGGTAACAATCATATTTTTTCTTTGTAAAGAGATCTATTGTCTCATGAAATAATGATTATTCATTTTTCCATTATCACCTATCATCATCGTCGTTTTGATGGAAGCTTTGATTATATATGATATATATTATATTTAAGATTTCTTTATTCTTATTATGTTTTTATTTAGAATTTACATTTATTATTTAAATCTTATGTAAATATGATAATTTCATATGAGGAAGTGTAGATTACCACCCTTCAATGAAATATGATTCTTTAATACACTACATAGATTGAATTAAGGACAATTTTATGGAGTATATATAATATATATGATATCATAAATATAATTTAACAAATATATATATATATACCTTTCTTTCATTTTATCAACACAATAATTAAACAGAAGCAATGTCCATGTGTATGTATGACCTAATCTCTCAATGAATTGTTTATTTTTTCATAAATATATATTAAATAGATTATTATAATACAAATATACTATATAACAGTGATATTTATATCATGGATTATATTTTTTAAACCATGATATAATATAAAAATTTCAATGATATAAAAAATTAATCAACATGCAAAGAATAATCAGAATATTACGCAATGTGAAACCTTAACATATGAGTGTTAACATGAGGGTAATAATTTGTCAAAATCAAACCTTATATGTTATTAGATATAATAATATGGTTTCTATAGATTTATAATAATTATATATATATATATATTATACAGGTGGTTTGAATGATAATGACAAGATTCCAGAGATAAAATAAGGGGATTTCATCTCACAATGTATTTCGGTGAGATACATGATATGTTCTCCACACTTTCCTTTTGTTTGGTTCTGCTAAATCCAATGATTTTAATATATGTATCATAAAAAAAAATTTATTGGTATTTATATAACAATTTTATTATCTTTAATTCATGGGGATTAATATTAAGTAGTTACCAAATCAGATAAATAATTTTTTTCTCAATTTACTTTATTTGTGACTCGTGTTTTGTTATGAACCTATATTATTTTACGAGGTGTACATAATACGGTTTTTCATGTTATAACATGAACTTATTTCTTTACAAGTTATTTTAAGCTTCCTGAAATTTCTATTTCTTACATGGATTGTATAATCCAATGTTACGATGTTATAAATGTTTATTGAAACAATCTTATAACTTTTCAAGATCATTTATGTTTATGCTTATATTGATTCTATAGTGTGGTACATCTCTCATTAATTATTATAAGATTCATTATAATTTTTTTATCAGGATTTATACATGTATTTGTACCATTTTACCACTATTTGGTACTTAACAAATCATATTTAATAAAATCTCATTGTCTCTATTTCTAGGTGGAATGTAATGTATTTTAAAACGTTATCTCAAATTTGTTTGAATTTTCTTTACATAATATGATTACATAACATTCTTAGGGAAATGATTTTTTAAAAATATATATTCTTCCATTATATTATTCAAGGCTATTTCAAAATAATTTTTTTTAAATAACTTTAATGTTTTAAAACCCATTATCAATTCATAAAAGGATAATTACTATTGAAATGTTATTTAAAGATCATTCAAAACAAATTACTTCTAAGATAACATAATTTGGTGTCACTCACACCTCTCTTGGGAAATTAATTAATCATTAAATTCAAATTTTTTTAATGAATTATGTATTGAATGAATAATGTTTACGAATCCCATATATCTTTCCCGTGTTATATGATTTTGAAACCCCATTGTTGTCATGGGTTATATGATTTTGAAACCCAATTCATTTCACAGGTTATGTTTAGAATGAAATGATTATGAAACATGTATTTTTCAATTGCTTATGACATGATAACGTGTTAATAATACTAAGTTTATTACATGGGTTATTATTTTATTATTTATGATCTTGGGGAATATGAATGTATGATTTCATTATAAGATGGGTGGGACCTATATCTTCCTTCAATGCATTGGTTAAATATTTATATCTCCTGAGATAGACTAATATAGTCCTAAGAATGAAAATTGACTATTAATATGACAACGAGAGTTATCCAATACTACTACAATTATATGAGGAGTTACTTAATGCTAATAAGAAAACCATTGGAATGAACCATGAATACCAACATGGAATGCAGGGTGATCCTATACTATGATGAAAGTATGGGCAGTGATGCCTTAGATACTATAGAAATAATTTTAAATATGTTTATGTGTTTGTAAAAATTAATTTTTTTATTCCTATATTATATTTTCTAGGATTTTCTTATTTATATTGTTTTGATTCATATCTTATGAAAATCAATGATTTATTCCATGAGTCATGTATACGTTCTTTGATATGAAATTTGTGGCGCTATATTTACATGATCATGTCCTCATACCCTTATTCTCACAATTATTCTTATATATCTCCATTATTTACAATTACTATGAATTTTATCTCACTATTTTTTTATTTCTTACCACTAGTTATGAGGAATTATTTTAGTTTGAATTACTAAGAGATGGGATATTTATGTGATATGTTAAAGATTTTTCACTAGGATTGGGGTTTTTTCTCCAAGATTCAAAACAAACTACACTATTGTGGTCCTTAGGCATGCTTTTTAGATGTACCAATAACTCGTTTGAAATAGAGTAATTTCAATGTATATTAAACCTTGGTAATGTTATTTGGTATCAAAGTTATGGTTTATCTAACCATTGAAAACTAGAATGAGAAACAATTATTGGGGACCCTAGGTATATTTCTATGAATATGACTAGGGATGTCTCTAAGGATAAATATAAGGACAGTTTAATGTCTTAGAAAGTGTCCTATAATTTTGGTTTATGATATAGTGAGTAGTTTCCTAGAAATACTTTCTTTTCTATATATTACATGTGCATGTGGATCTGTCACATCTTTACATATGGGTAACTACTTTGAAAATATGTTTTTGGACTAATATGGGGTAATTTGGTATATGACATTGGGTCTTAATGCACACCTAGTTTGACATTCCCCTGGTATATGATTTTTGAAATCACAAACTCTTCAAGAAATATCCTAAAAGATTTAAATATAATTTTTCTATGAATAAAATAGGATAAAAATAGTTTGTCATATAATAATGAAGGTGTCATGATTTAGAAATTAAAAAGTAAATATTTTCACTACTACATGGTTTTCGTATTTAACATGTAATACTCACACCATTCTTCTAGTTTTAGTCAATGGATGGAACATGATTTAACTGGATTAATTTTTAGTGTGACTGACGATTTGATTATGAATAGAAATGTGGAATGATCATTGTTGTTTTAGAAGTTTAGATAATTCCTGTTTAGTTTTTATAGAACATTTTTAATCATATGTACCTTAATGAACTCTTAGACTCACAAAGGAAGTGAAAAAAGGTGTTTTTTGAGAGTTATTTTAATGGCGGCCACTGAAGAAATAATATGTGGTTTTCTTCGTGTCAAGAATGTGTAAATAATCACCTTAATGATTTTTTTTGAGGAATAAAAAGATGTTTCGACTGTGTAAATAAAGAAGACAAAGCATGTGACTGCAAGGGAAAATAATAGTTTGTTTAATGAAGTTGATTATAATGTTGGCCTCCCAAATTCAACATAAAAGGATAAGTTTTTAAGTGAGTAGTAAACAATCATTTTAGAACTCAATGTACCAAGACGAAATCATTGGATGTGGATCAAAAAGGTGGTATGAGAAATGTCCACATTTTTTATAATGAATATACAATATATGAAATTTCAATGGAAATAGGTATTATGTAATAGGATGTGGTATCCATTTTAATCGAATACGGACAGTGCTGGATAATAAAACATTTATGTACTTGGATTCAAGGAGAATGTTATTTGGAATATGAATTATATAATGATTGTTTAGTTTATCTTTTTCAATACATTTTTAGAAGAACATGTTGAATGGTTTAGATGAAATAGAAATGTGATATAAATTTAAGGTTATGTACATGGATAATGGATGATTAATAGACACAAAACATTTAATGTGTTCTTTATGTTATGACATTTTTGGATGGATACTGATATGTGGGAAATTAGTAAGTAAATCGGAAACTACTCTGTACCTTGGAAATAATTATGTACTTGTTGATAACTAGTTTTTCGTATCTCAAATAGTGTTTTTAACTTCTTGGATTTATGGAATATATCCAGTAATCAATGGAATATGATAGTGGTAATGTTTTACAAAATCAGTTATCGTAATTCATGTTGTCACTATGTTCCATGAGAATTTACCATGTGGGCATTCACATGTTTGGAATGTGACACCCATGATCTACATTTGGATATATGAGGGATCATTGTTAATATTAAATCATTATATTATTTCTATGTGTTTGGATTTTTATATATCAGAATGGTTATAAGTATAACCAATCATGAAATGTTTATGTAAAAATTTCCAGGAAGTGTTTATGAACTATATTTTCCATTAAAAACATTATTAAATTGCTACTTACTGATTTCCCTTATTTCATGGATTTCAATCATATTTTGGTAATTATTATATTGTGGTTTTATCAAAGGACATAATCAATGTCGTGTTACAACCAATCATTCCTGGAAAGGAAATAGTTCATGAACCCATTAACGAAAAATGATAAGGGTTCCATGCCTACCACTAGCCTAAATGATGGCCTGGTTAATGTATAATTACTATTTAGGAATAATAATTTATAATTAACAAGAAATATTAAATTTCAATATTATTATTTAAAAATATTCATAGGCAATATGTTATAAATTTCATTTTTAATAATCCTTAACATATTCAAGAAGTGTATTTTAGCACAATATGAATAAAAGATAGTTTCAATATGTCCATTACAGGATGTAATAGATGAATTTGAAATTGAAAAAAGTATAACTGAAAAATGTAATGTTTCAATAGAAATATTTTATGTTATTTCATGTCATTATATTCATATTCAGTAAAATAATTACTCAATGTTATGATAATGATCAAAAGAAAATGATCATTCCTTAAACATAAATTTTGTTGAACCGATGGAATTTTAATTAATCACAGATTTGTGAATTTTAGGGAGTCAAATTTTCTTTGATTATTCACTTGTTTGTTATTAATGACCTCATTACCTCCCTATAAATATTTACATTTGTCTCCATGTCAAATTTCTACTCCCCACCTATGTTATCCTCTGTGGGAACTTAATTATATGTTACTTTGGGTAACAGTTAAGGTCCCAAATTTCTTCTTTATGGGAATTATTAGAATTATTTTTTGTTTTGTGAGTTACTATGAAATAAAATTTAAAGTATAAATCCATTGAAAAACCAGGTAAATTTTGAGGGAAAATCATTTTAAGGGGGTATAATGTAACACCACAATATATTGTGAATTATTTTTTCTGAATAACATTATCCTTCTAGTATTTTTCTCATTTCAAATGATACTAGAAACAATTATATGTATATATATATATTGAAACAGTATGTCAGTCATTATTTTCATTTGGTACCCACTAGGCTTGTGCGAGATAGAATATTGTCTTTTCTAGTGCTACTCACAACACTAACATGGTGTACATTATATTCAACATAGATTTTTATACAAAACATTAATTTATTATTATAAATATTTTAATATTGTATTTATAACCTATTATGTAATGTTACATATATGAATATTATTAAATAATTATTAAATATTATTTTTAATTGTTTTATATTTATAAAAAATATTTTCAATAAAGGATATGATTATAAGGAAAGTACTTTTATGTTTAATATAGTGTTTTCTTGAATAAATATATATTAATAATAAAATTTTTCTTTTCAAAATTATAGAATTTAATCTGATAAAATGGAATTCATTTTTTAATTTATAATGTCTAAATTTTAATTGAGTAAATTTTTTTAGAGAAACTTCATGTTTTGATTTTCAATGAAAATTACATCTTTTTAATTAAAAACCCTTTTTTAAAATAATTATTAATGTTCAATTATACTGTAAAAGTTTTTTAACATAAAATTAGTCCAATTATTCATTTATTTATAATGTTTTTGTAATTGGAATCAATTTCACTTTGAAATTGAATACAAAAAAAAAGGAACATTTGACATATTATCTGAATTTAAAACCCATAATTTTTTGTCTTCTATAGTAAAAAAATTAATCATAATCTTCATATTATGTGAATTAAATTTCTAGAAAATAAACCATTTAAATCAGTATAATATTTAATGTCTAATAATATCAACATAATTTTTTACCAAAACAATTAGTAATAGTGATTAAAATAAACCAAAACGATTAAGGACAAATAATGCATAATTGGTTACCAATCACTAATATTAAGGGACCAAATTACATATATACATGTCTAAAACCAATTATCATTCCACATTGCAACCATAAAACATCAATTAGTTATTGATGTGTTTTTTATGAGTTTGTTAGGTTATAACTTGTGTACACCTATCATGTTTTAAAACATTCCATGTGAGTCATTTTCCTTACCTATAAATGGCCACCAAATCTCCCACAACCTCACACCCATAAAAATTATTAAGTTCATCCAAAAATATTTACCAATAAAATTCTCAAAATAACTACCATAAATCAATAATCCTTACCTTGGGAACATGTCAATCCAATGAAGCCTTCTGGAACAATCTAAAATGAGTTACCCTATTAAGATCCAACACATTCTCTTAAGTCCTTTCTATTATATTCCTTCTACATCCCCTCCAATTTCATTATTATATAATTATATATGAACAAAATAATCGTAAATATAATAGTATGTTGTTTCTTAATTGGTTCTACCTATAATTACACACACCAACAAACATATTGTTTCAATGTATGGTTAAATACTTTGTCTCGAAACGATTATTGGTCATTTTTCCATTACCACCTATAATGGTGGCCATTATGAAGGATTATATGTTCATATATGATACATATTTTATTTATATAGTATTTATATCTTCATTAATTTTTATTTATTACACCCCTTTATTAATTCTTTTATTGAATACAAAAATTTCAACTGAGGAAGTGTGACTATATCGCCTCCAAGCGATATGATTCGTTCCTACATTACGAGGATTATATTAAAGATGATTTTACTGAATTTATATAACATATATTATATAATAAATCTAATATGATATATATACATATATACATAATTCTTTGCTTTTTTTTATTCAGCATGATAATTAAGAAGAAATACAATTTTTTCATACGTACGAGTTACCTTCTCTTTGAGCGGGGTATTATATATCATAATTATATATTCAATATATTATAAAAATATAAATTTCATTAAAAAATATTATTTATATAATGTTTTTAATTATTTAAATCATGATATAAATTATACATACAAATGATACAACAAATTAAGACATGTGTAATGAATAAAACGAATATAACCCTAAGTGAATCCTTATCATTGGATATTTAACATGTGGGTAATATGATGTCATAATAAAAATATTAATGTTATTATATATAATAATATTCTTTTGTGAAATATTTATAATACATTTACATTTATTATATTGGGGGTTTTTATGACTATGAAGATACTCAAGACATAATGTTCGGGGATTTCATATCACTTTTTATTTCAATGAAATACACGCTATGTTTGAAAATATTTCCCATATTGTGGTGTATGTAATTCCTTTTATTTATTCTATGTATCATTTAATTAAATTTCTGTTTATTCAAATATTAATGTTATTATCTTTCTTTCATGTTATTTATGTTTCAAGAGTTACCAAATCTACCAATAGTTTTATCTCAATTTGAATTCTATGATACTCATGTTTTATTATACACCAATTTTTTTCCCATGTTTATATACTTCCATTTTATATGTTTTATCATGATCTTAATTATTTTCATGTGTTTTTTTCTTCATAGAATTTATTTTTTTTTACACAGATAGTATGATCCCATTTTACCATGTTATTATAATTTATATAAAAAATTATCATCTCTTTTTTTGATTTTTTATGTTTATGCTTCCACTAATGAACTAATGTTATAAATCCCCTTAAAATCAACTTTAGTTTCTATATTCATAGTTTATTCTAATATATCCATGAATTAGTACAAATTTCTCACTATTTTGTACTTAATATAACATTTTTTTTGTAAAATATGACCATCTCTCCCTCTGCCTAGAAATCTCTGTAATTCAAAAACCATGTTTTCAAATGTATGATAAAATTTTCGTCAAAATATTTTTGTATACAATTTTAAATAATTTTTTTATTAATTTTATATTAATCATTTATATGTTTTCATGAAATTTTAAAATAACAATGTTTTCATAAATAATTAGGATTTTTCCAGGAAAAATAAATATTTTCTTCAGGAAATACTTTCAAAAGATCATTCAAATTTATTTCCCAATGTTGATAACATACATTGGTGTTACTCATACCTTTATGGGAAATTAATCAATGTTTCCATTTATATTATTTCTTTTAGTGTTTTGTGTTTTCATATAATTGGTTTTATGAAACACAATTCTCTTTCATGGGTTATATGATATTGACTCCCAGCTCTTTTCACAAGTTAGATAATTTTTAAACCCTCTTCTATTCATGTGTAATGTTAATAGTGAAATGATTATGAAACTTATATTTTTTTCCATGGATATGATATGATTACATGTCTATAATACCAATTTCATTTCATGGGTTTTTATAAGATTCTTTTTTATCTTGTGGCATATGTATTTATAATTTAGTTTTTAGATGGGTTGGACCAATATCACAATAAATTGCATGGGGTAATGATTTATCTCTTTTCAGATAGAGTATGATGTTTAGGGGAAAGAATGGTGACTACTACGATGACTATAGGAGTAAACCATGAAAAACAACAATGTGTGAGGAGTGAAATAATGCTACTAAGATGGCCATTAGAGGGAACCATGACTTCCAAGATACTATGTGCAGTGAACCTGTACTACCAAGATGATATTGGAAGTGATGCCTTGGATAATATTGAACTGATATTATATATTATTATTTTACTACCATAATTCCATTTTAAAATTCTTTTTTTACAATTTTATGAATAATATTTATTATTTACACATGATTCTTGTCTTATTAGTTTCCATGATTTTTTCCATGATTCATGTATATGATCTTCGATATGTAGGGTATGACATTCTCTATTCATGAGTAGGTTCTCATTAACATATGCTTATTATTATACATACATATCCCCATGATTTTCCATTATTGAGCATTTGGGATAACCCCGTTTTTATGTTTCCATCTATAGGTTATGAATAATGTATTTTGGTATAATTACTAAATGTGGAGATCTTCATGAGAGATATTGAAGATATTTAACATAGATAAAATATTTTGTTTCTATTATTTAAAATAAAATAAAATATTATAGTCCTCAGGAATTTATTTTACAATTTAATAAACATTCATCTAAAATGATGTATTATCCTTGTATTTTAAGCATGGGTTGCAATGCATATCACTCAATCATCATGAAATGATATACATAATTTAATTTTTGAGGTTTCATGGGAAACTACATTCTATTGTATCTAATCAAGATCCTTGAATTACCTCTACATTTAGAAAGAATCTTGAATAATCTATAAATACATAGTTGAATGTTAGTATGCATTATCAGCCACAAACTGAAATCCAATATAAGTGCATTGTCCACACACTCAATTATATAGATCTGATGACTTCAAATGATGATATAATAAATATTTTCCTTAGTTCAAGTGACTATAAAATGAAAATTTCCTCTCAAGCATCAATTTTTCTTCTTATAAAGACCTTTAAGTAAATAGAGGAATAAGTCCTACGTGTTTGGAGTATTTTGGAGAAAATAAGATTCTATGTCATGAATTGGAAAACTAAGTGGTGGAAAAGATCAACACCATTCAGTAGCATCATAAAGATTCTTAGATTCGATAAATTATCTATTTATATAATCATCGATGAGTCCAATAGTTTGAAGTTATAGATAAGTTATTCCTCTTCATATCAAATTGGAATAAATTCATGAGATTTGGGATGAAGGGACAGTTTATTCCAACAAACATCGGTCTCTCTGAGAACTGTGGTCTTATTGGAGTAGAAGACAATAAACCAACACTATCACATAATATATCTCATTACAATATATATTTCGTGTATCCCTCTTGAGGATGTACATAATAGTTTCCTCACATGTACTCAATCTATATGTGGTACAGTAGGAGAACAATATCCTCAGATGAGTAGAAGCTAGTGAAAACCATATATCATAGAGACAATGTTCTTTTAAATTAGACAATTAACCTTGTAAAAGTGATATTGAGAAGACACATGTTTGAAGAAGTGATGTGGGAACCAAAGGAGGTGATGAAATAGAGTAACCCTCACCTATTTTATTGTGTTATATGAAAATTTAAAGGGTGAGTAATTCTGGAAAAAGTGGTTGGAATGTTTGTTTTTTTCCTAACATTATTATATTGAGACCAAAACTCAGAATTGAGAAATAATAATGAAATCCAATCTATATTCATATAGAAACCTCCCTTTATCCATTTTAACTACATACAGCATCCTTGGATCATGTAATTACTATTACCAACCATCTATATAGTTCTCTCAAGGTTTCCAATCACTTAAAAAGAGCCTCTTAATCATTTGGATTTTCCCTCTCATGGTATGGGATCCTTTTATTCTTTATATTATTTAATTATATTCTTTTCATATGTCTTTTATAATCATACAAAAACGTTGGGATATGTTTTTACATAACCCCCTTAATGACAGTTTTTATTTATAAATAATTATATACACATTTATTTGTCATTAATCTTTCTCAAAATCATTTATACACCCCCATTATGCTTTTGAAATGACATCCTAATTTTCTATTAAAAAAAATTTAGTGAATATTCATTCCCATTTCCTATTAAGGGTGTTCACTATTATGAAAATATAGTTATTTTTTGGGGACATAATCAATTAATCCCACACTATTTTTTAATTGAATAAAATTTTATGATAAATGAAATTATTTTACTTATCTATGTGGGAAACTTATTCATGAGAAAAAATTGAATGTGATGGGCGTGGCCATAATTATATAGCACTCCAATGAATTAGGAAATGTTTTAGTATCATGAGATATAATTCAATTGATTTTGTATTCAACCAAATCCATCATATAAATTTTTTTAATTATGATTATTTGAATGTTATACTTGATCAATTTTTAGGATGAAATGATTTTTGATGATGACATATTTTATTGTTTTCATTATTATATCAATATATATCATTATTTATTGTTCGTGATTATGTTTCTTACTACATTTATTCATTATTGATATGACCATTGTATTAAATGTATAAAGTTAATAATTTTTATCATTTTTTATTCTTTGACAATGATTTATAACATACCATGTATTATGTATGTCCCCAGGTTATCTCATTTATTTATAATTACCAGTTTATAATATTATCATGTTAAGGAAATTTTAAATAAATATTTTGTACTTCTTGTTGGATATTGTAATGTAATGTAAAAAATTCCCAAAGACGCTATACGTATAAATAATCTAGGATGTATTACGGGTAGTCTTAATTTATAAATCATGAATGGTATTTTAATAAAGAGTCAGGTTATCATAAAAAGCATATCAGTAATTGGATATCATAAAGAAGCTAAGGAAACGCAATAACATTTAATCCATATAGTGGGAAGATGATAAGATCTTATTTTATAATAAATACATACCTCAAATAATTCATATATAAATGGATATATAATTCCTCGAACTAATCTAGAATTATAATGAATCAGTTAGTACTTATGATTTAAATTTTATTATACTAGTGAGATTATCTTGACTTTTTCATTCAAGCTAAAAGTAATGTTGATTGATCCACTATGTTCATAAAATCAATTTTTTAAAATGAATTTGTCCCTAAGGGAAATTAGTTGCAATTAATAAATAATTGATTATGATATTTATGTGGAAATATCGATTGGTGTGACCCAACTATCAGATGGTTTTGGTAAGAATAAAAGATGTAATTGAGGGGAAACTAGAAAAATAATAGAAAAATGAAGATGACATTTTCATTATTCTCAAATTGTGGAAGGAAACATAATGTAAATTTTCATTTGGGAAGTAATAGATGATTTATTTTTAGAAATATAGGTCATTGGGTGGATGAATACTGAAGGTATGGGTAACATTTAGCTAATGATACACATAGATAGAATGCTCTAAAAATGCACCACCCACACTGAAGTTATTAAGTGTTAGTAGTTTGGAATTATGTGATTCAATGCCCCAATACAAAAGATAAGTTAGATTATAATCCCCAACAACCTCTAAAATAAATGAAATATTTGTTTGTTTATGCAATCATAATGTATGAAGTGAAACATTAAAATTAGGTCACACTTTCTCTCCACTACATAGTTGGATAATTATTGATTAAATTTTTTTATAGGAGCCATTTTAAAACAATATTTTTATTAGATTAATGAAATTTATTATTATTATGAGATTTTATTATCTCCCTCTACATATATTTTGGATTAATGAAACAAAATTTGATATTCAAACAATATTTGGATGAACCCATGCTTATAATGAGAAAGTTTTTGTATAACATAAGAACATATTTATGGAAGAAATATTGAATTATATATTGGAAGTATATATATGTCAATTTAATGTTAACATAAAATTTAGGGATACCATAATGGGTTTATGATTTTATGTTTGATAATAACATCAAATTCATTGACACCACTTTTGAAATTTCATGTAATGGGAGTCATTCAACATTAATAATAATTAAGTTGAAACTTATGAAAATATAACATTTGGTTTTTATTTGATTTTGTGAAAATTTTATTTATAGAAAGTTTTCATTAAAATACATTGAAATATGACCAATGGTATTGATGATATTTATAGTTTACCATAACGTCGATGTTGACATAATTATGGTCTGTAGTAGATAATGTAATGAAGTCACCACAAATTTTTAATATCATAAAATTTTTAACTTCGAATCATCATTACAAAAAATTTAGTTAAAATGTTTTAAGATTGCTTGGAGTACCAAATTTCACTATATCTGATAAGGATCATTGTTTTACTGTGATGTTTTTGAGAGAAATTTAGTAGGATCAACATAATGAGTAATGCTTCATCAATGCATCCCATCATCATACATGTGGTTAGTTTGAGAAAAAAACTTACAAAATATATAGATATTTTCATCTATTTATTTAAAAGGTATATGGGATCAGAATATTCATGTAATTTAGATTTTGTAAAAAATATAGTTTCACTTGATAATTTTGATGTCTACTTATGATAAACTCTATCTAAAAAGTTTATAATACTAATTAACTAGAATAAATTAAAAAATGTATTTGAATATGAGCTTGCTAATGAAATACGATAAAAGTAAAGATCAACTTATGAAACACTTACAATAAGTAAAAAATCAATAGAAATCAATGATGTTATCTTGAGTTTTATGTTTGTGTAAAGGTATTTATATTAATTTCTATTTAGAAGAATAAAATGAAAACCAAGCCCTAGGAATATCAGTCCCTTGGAAATTATTTATTATATTAGGATGGTATCTTATAATTTTTCCTATCTAGTAAACAAACCTGGTGTTAACAATTTTTCCACGAATATCTAATGAGGAAGTACATATTTGACCCTTCACATGTACAGAGTTGAGAGGCTATAGCATTGAAGAATGATCATTTTTATTAGGAACAATCAATATAGATTCATGATCATATTGAAAATATGAAATAAAAAAATTCAATCCCCTTATCATATATTTGTGGAAGAACCACTTACATCAGGATGTAACTCAAGAACAGGATGATATAATGAGGAATAATTATAATTAGTAGTTGTAACTAATGTGAATAATTTTGAGGATTAAATAAATTTTAAAGTGTAAATAATGTGGCACCCCTATATTTGTGATGTATATTTTCAAACAAAATTAATCAGTTCAACATTTTTTCATTATACTCAACACTGATTTTAGATTTCATCACATGATACAGTAAATATATCATGTGTTACATGTAACACTGAGTTCATAGAAGACATGACATACAATTAATATATTATTGTTTAAAAAAATTAGTTATCTCCGTACTATTTGAATAATAGTTGTAAATAAGAAAAATTAAATTATAAATATATTAATTTCATACATATAAATAATATTAATTCTTTTTTGACTAATTAATTAGTAATTGAAATAAAAACTATTTGAAAAAAATTAAATATTCTTATGAAAAACTATTGTTATGACCATAAAATTTTTCCTCAATAATTTAAAAAATAACTTCTAGTGCATATTTTTAAAAAAAGTTTAATATTATATTGTTAGTAAATTATTAAACATATGTGTTTTTTGTTTTCTAGACGATATATTTGAATAATTATAAATTTACACTTAAAAACTACATTTGTATGAAAAAATTGTTTCTTAACTTCTCAAGACCTATTTTAAAATTAATTTTATTCTGTATTATAAATTTTATATTCAAAAATAAGATTCAACTTTTAGTTCATTATTTAAAAATTAAAAATTGGTTAATTTTTTATTATTTTATGACAATAACATATTTTCAATGAACAATGTAAACTATTTCTCTTTATTTAATGTTTTATATTCTTTTAAATGGTTTAAAATTATAAATATATTTTTTAGATCTGTTAAATTAAAAATTATTATAATAATATATATGTTAATAAATTTTGTTAATTTTAATAAATTGTTTTTTGAATTTTTATATAATTTTTTTAACATTTGAAAATTTTATCTGTTGAAAACTATGTTTCATGGAGTTGATGGGTAAAATTTGAAATTAATCATTTCTGAATATGTGAATGGAATTTTGAAAAATTAATTCTATATTTTAATAGGAATAATTTATATTATCTATTAATTTCAATATATTTTTTTTACCATAATGAATTTCCAAAATAAAAAAATTTTGTGGATTAGCTTAAAAGAGGTTTACCATGGTTAAAGGTGAATGAAAAGGGAAACCATGACCAATAAACATTTCCAAACGTAATTTAATGTACTTATATTGAACATATATCCTACAAAGATCAATAATTATAATCTTTGGAGCCTAGTGGAATGTGGAAAACATAGTTAAACCTTATTTATTTCAAAAATTTCATCTATGCCCTCTCCCAAACATTCATAAGGCCACCAACTCTCAACCCCTATTTGCTCAACCAAAACCATTTGTTTTTTATTATTCCAACCAAAATATAGTCCTTATTCCCCCCCTAAATCATATTTTCCACGGTATGATATTAAGTATTATCATTTATGGATTTATGTTAATTATAATTACGTTGTACGAATATAAGGTAATGTTTTTAACTATGCATTTTAATTTTATTTATTATTCTAAATGATTAAAAAATAATTGAAATATTCTAATATAATAATAATTTTTTTATACAATAAAATTATAATTTTTTATTTCAATAGGATAACCTATATCTATCACCACTTCCATCAATTGAAAAATGAAATCATCGATCATGTGTACGGAGGACTACCACCTCTTGAATCAATTATATTTTTTTCCATCACCACCTAAAATGGATGTATATAATGGTGGATTTCCTTTTTATATGACATATTTATGAAATTGTAATAGTAATTTCATTGTAATATCAAATATACCATTTTACCATTAAACCCATTGAAAAATAATATCATTGCGCATGTGTAAGGTAGACTTCTACCTTGAAAACCTATGTAAAGTGATTTTCATTTCTATTTTAGTTTTATGTTAAATTTTTTATATTATATTAAATTATTTGATACAGTTAACAAAAAAATATTTTAATATATATTTCACATATACCCTGATATTTTATATTCCATGGGGGATACGATAACCTCATTCGTGTGAAGGGAGAACTACCACAACATGAAAAGATGTGATTCATTTTTTACTATATCTTTTCATGAAAGGTAATAAGTGATAATTTAATAAAAATATTGGATATATATTAAATAAAACTTATTCTTTGAATTAAATATATATTTATACCTCTCTATAATTCCATCCATCATGAAAAGAGAAACAATATTTATGTGTACGCACTGCCTATTGTCTCTATGAACTGTGTATTTCATTATATATCTCTAAATTTTATGGATTTCCATAAATACATATAAACATAATATATATAAATTTTAATTTATTTCTAAAATTATAGTGATTATTGAACTATTATAAATATATGTGTACCAAATAAAAAATATAAAATCATTGATGAAAAACATTTCTGTTACAACACAAAATGGGATTTTAAGAATAAAATGTTAATAATTGTGTAATAAAATGTCATAAAAATTTTAAATATGGTTTATATATATAATTATGGTGTATTATTATATTTCTAATAACCATATATTTATAATATAATTGGTAAGAAGGTGTCTGATTGATTTTGAGACTTATTATACATGACATCTATCTCACTTTCCTATTAATTGAGACAGTTTTCATATTCTCCATTTGTTTTTTTATGTGGTGTATATACATCCCATGAATTTATTTTTTGATTAATATACTTATAAGTATTGTTATTTTAATTTAAATTAAAGGATCTCTACTTCTATATTCTTAGGGATCAAATACTATAGAAGCAGAAAGAGACTTGTTCCCTAAATTTATCTCCTCTATGGAATTCCTTATGTTACAAACCTATCACCATTAATGAGGTTTTATATAAATAAAACATAACATTTAATAATATAAATTTAATAATTATAATGATATTTTATGTTTCTTTTATTGTTGTTCCTTCTTGGGTATTGTGATTAAATGATACTATATTTGTTAGTGTTTTATGATAAAATGTCATTGTTTATCAGGATTGCATATATTTAGGCTTCCAATGAAAAAATAGTATAATATTTGTCTCTAGATAATCTTAAAATTTATTTCCCTTTTTTTATTTTATTAAAATATATATTTTCCATTCATTTTTCACTCATTTTTTTATCAAGAGTTAGAAATAATGTTGTTAAGATAAATTTTCATTATTAATATTTTTAAAAGAATGCCTTTTCCATTATTCCATATCCAGGTTTTATAAAAAAAATACATAAAATGGTTTACTATTCTTAAAATCATTCATTAAAGACATTATTACCCATGTATTACTTTTTAACATGTTTTTTAAAATGAACCTTTGTTTCATTTTCCAAAATACATCGTTTTTTATTTTACAAAATATTTGAAGGGAATGTTTGTATTTAAAAGTTCAATATGAATGTATTTTAACTAAATTATGAGAAATAAATGTTTACATATTTTTTTGTAGTTTAAAATATTTATTTTCACAAGAGATTTATTTAAATTAAAATTATATGTTTTTATGATATATAATTTATATTCAAATAGGAAAGGATATTTTATTTATAATTTATTTGAAATGAAATATAAATTATTGTATAAAGGATTAAATTTTTTATTTAGAGAAAATTATTTTCTAAATTATATATTTTGTTAAAATATTTTTTCAAAGTGGAATATCTATTATCCTAAAGAAACGTTCCATCAAATATTTCAAAATCATTTTCCATTTAAGATGAAATTATTTAGTATTAAATTTTAATTAATGGGTATAGTATAGAATGATACCATTATTATTCAATCATTGGTTGTTAAATGTTTATGTTAATGATTTTTTTGAAGCCCAATCATTTTTCATGGTATATTATATGGTGAATTTATGAAATTTATTTGATACCTTTTTTCATCACATGGGACATTATTTGATGATATAAAGAATGATTTATTATATTATGGAGCACATAATAATGGTATGATTATGAGATATAATATACTTATATCCCCATGCAATGCATTGGGTAAATCAATATACCATTTGGGATAATAGTGGGAATCAAGTCAGTTGGCATGTTCCACTACGAGGAATTGGTGATTCCTATTCCACATTAGAAGACATGCATTCCCAGCTCCACAATGGAAAACATGTGATAATTCCAATTCAACTATGTTGATGGACATTGTATTTAACTTTAAAATATGTATTGTTTTTTCATATTCGTTATGGTTCCACACATTGATGAACATAGATTATGTTTCATGATTAAATTTTGAAGATGTCTTTCTTTAATGGACTATATTTCCTAAATAGATAATGTTTTATGTTGTGACTCATGTTTATGATCAACAAAATTTTGGGTATGAACAATTAATGTTATGTTCAAGATCACATACCCATATTATTATCATATTAGTTCAAATTATCATAGATTTATATCTATAATATTATAATCACTAATCATATGAGCTTAACTTTCATATATATATTTCCTTAGGTTATGAAGTAATATTTATGTTGGTATTCTTAAGAGGAGTACTATATGATAAAAACATTGTGGGAGATTATAAATATTCTTAATTGAATAAGAATACTGTGTTATGAGTATCCCTATAACTATACTATTATGGTCCTTAGACCTATATTGAAATTTATTTATTTTTAATGGAAACAATATAATATTTATTTTTGAAAATCCTTGTTCTTTTAGTAATTACTCTATAATTTCATTCTATATTTATTATTAAAATAAAATATATTTATGCTGTACATGTATAAAAAATATATATATTTAATATTAATATGAGTACATACTTCCCACCTAATGAATTTTTTCACAAGAAGATAAATATTGTACCTTGGTTCACTATCATTATTAATAACTCCATGTTAAATAATATAAATAAATAAAATATTATATTCATTATATGATTCATTTAAAACATATTTTAACTTTTAAATAATGATTTTTATAGTTTTTTAACTTGAACAAAATGTTATTATCTAAAGGTTACCTTCCTATAGTTTTATATCAAAATAAAATAAATATTTATAGTTTCTTATAGTACCATTTCTATAGTCCAAAGAAACAATTATAGATATGTAGATATAATAAAACTTTTTATGGATAAAATGTTTTTTCATCATATTGAAAAATTAACTTAATTTGAAGTTTAGTTCTTCTATAAAATAAAATTATAATATATGGTGAATAGTAAAAAAGATGTATCTAATAATTTTTTATATTAATACATCATGCATATAACTACAACCGAAAATAATATTCTCATCATGCAATAGAAATTATATTAAAATACATATGTGATCTTCAATGCATAAGAAGTGTATCATATTATCATGGTTTTTTGTTATGGAATATTCCATAATAAAACATTAGTTATAATATTATTAAATTAACTAAAATTAAAAATATCATCAATAGTCATGATATATAAATTATTTTCATTTGGTACCCACTAGGCTTGTGCGAGATAGAATATTGTCTTTTCTAGTGCTACTCACAACACTAACCTGGTGTACATTATATTCAACATAGATTTTTATACAAAACCTTAATTTATTATTATAAATATTTTAATATTGTATTTATAACCTATTATGTAATCTTATATATATGAATATTATTAAATAATTAATAAATATTATTTTTAATTGTTTTATATTTATAAAAAATATTTTCAATAAAGGATATGATTATTAGGAAAGTACTTTTATGTTTAAAATAGTGTTTTCTTGAATAAATATATATTAATAATAAAATTATTTCTTTGAAAATTATAGAATTTAATCTGATAAAATGGAATTCATTTTTTAATTTATAATGTCTAAATTTTAATTGAGTAAATTTTTTTAGAGAAACTTCATGTTTTGATTTTCAATGAAAATTACATCTTTTTAATTAAAAACCCCTTTTTAAAATAATTATTAATGTTCAATTATACTGTAAATGTTTTTTAACATAAAATTAGTCCAATTATTCATTTATTTATAATGTTTTTGTAATTGGAATCAATTTCAATTTGAAATTGAATACAAAAACAAAAGAAACATTTGACATATTATCTGAATTTAAAACCCATAATTTTTTGTCTTCTATAGGAAAAAAATTAATCATAATCTTCATATTATGTGAATTAAATTTCTAGAAAATAAACCATTTAAATCAGTATAATATTTAATTTCTAATAATATCAACATAATTTTTTTCCAAAACAATTAGTAATAGTGATTAAAATAAACCAAAACGATTAAGGACAAATAATGCATAATTGGTTACCAATCACTAATATTAAGGGACCAAATTACCTATATACATGTCTAAAAACAATTATCATTCCACATTGCAACCATAAAACATCAATTATTTATTGATGTGTTTTTTTATGAGTTTGTTAGGTTATAACTTGTATACACCTATCATGTTTTAAAACATTCCATGTGAGTCATTTTCCTTACCTATAAATGGCCACCAAATCTCCCACAACCTCACACCCATAAAAATTATTAAGTTCATCCAAAAATATTTACCAATAAAATTCTCAAAATAACTACCATAAATCAATAATCCTTACCTTGGGAACATGTCAATCCAATGAAGCCTTCTGGCACAATCTAAAATGAGTTACCCTATTAAGATCCAACACATTCTCTTAAGTCCTTTCTATTATATTCCTTCTACATCCCCTCCAATTTCATTATTATATAATTATATATGAACAAAATAATCCTAAATATAATAGTATGTTGTTTCTTAATTGGTTCTACCTATAATTACACACACAAACAAACATATTGTTTCATTGTATGGTTAAATACTTTGTCTCGAAATGATTATTGGTCATTTTTCCATTACCACCTATAATGGTGGCCATTATGAAGGATTATATGTTCATATATGATACATATTTTATTTATATAGTATTTATATCTTCATTAATTTTTATTTATTACACCCCTTTATTAATTCTTTTATTGAATACAAAAAATTCTACTGAGGAAGTGTGACTATATCACCTCCAAGCGATATGATTCGTTCCTACATTACATGGATTATATTAAAGATTATTTTACTGAATTTATATAACATATATTATATAATAAATCTAATATGATATATATATACATATATATATATATTTCTTTGCGTTTTTTTTATTCAGAATGATAATTAAGAAGAAATACAATTTTTTCATACGTACGAGTTACCTTCTCCTTAAGCGGGGTATTATATATCATAATTATATATTCAATATATTATAAAAATATAAATTTCATTAAAAAATATTATTTATATAATGTTTTTAATTATTTAAATCATGATATAAATCATACATACAAATTATATAACAAATTAAGACATCTGTAATGAATAAAACGAATATAACCCTAAGTGAATCCTTATCATTGGATATTTAACAAGTGGGTAATATGATGTCATAATAAAAATATTAATGTTATTATATATAATAATATTCTTTTGTGAAATATTTATAATACATTTACATTTATTATATTGGGGGTTTTGATGACTATGAAGATACTCAAGACATAATGTTCGGGGATTTCATATCACTTTTTATTTCAATGAAATACACGCTATGTTTCAAAATATTTCCCATATTGTGGTGTATATAATTCCTTTTATTTATTCTATGTATCATATAATTAAATTTCTGTTTATTCAAATATTAATGTTATTATCTTTCTTTCATGTTATTTATGTTTCAAGAGTTACCAAATCTACCAATAGTTTTATCTCAATTTGAATTCTATGATACTCATGTTTTATTATACACCAATTTTTTTCCCATGTTTATATACTTCCATTTTATATGTTTTATCATGATCTTAATTCTTTTCATGTATTTTTTTCTTCATAGAATTTATTTTTTTTACACGGATAGTATGATCCCATTTTACCATGTTATTATAATTTATATAAAAAACTATCATCTCTTTTTTTGATTTTTTATGTTTATGCTTCCACTAATGAACTAATGTTATAAATCCCCTTAAAATCAACTTTAGTTTCTTTATTCATAGTTTATTCTAATATATCCATGAATTAGTACCAATTTCTCACTATTTTGTACTTAATATAACATTTTTTTGTAAAATATGACCATCTCTCCCTCTGCCTAGAAATCTCTGTAATTCAAAAACCATGTTTTCAAATGTATGATAAAATTTTCGTCAAAATATTTTTGTATACAATTTTAAATAATTTTTTTATTAATTTTATATGAATCATTTATATGTTTTCATGAAATTTTAAAATAACAATGTTTTCATAAATAATTAGGATTTTTCCAGGAAAAATAAATATTTTCTTCAGGAAATACTTTCAAAAGATCATTCAAATTTATTTCCCAATGTTGATAACAAACATTGGTGTTACTCATACCTTTATGGGAAATTAATCAATGTTTCCATTCATATTATTTCTTTTAGTGTTTTGTGTTTTCATATAATTGTTTTTATGAAACACAATTCTTTTTCATGGGTTATATGATTTTGACTCCCAGCTCTTTTCACAAGTTAGATAATTTTGAAACCCACTTCTATTCATGGGTAATGTTAATAGTGAAATTATTATGAAACTTATATTTTTTTCCATGGATATTATATGATTACATATCTATAATACCAATTTCATTTCATGGGTTTTTATAAGATTCTTTTTTATCTTGTGGCATATGTATTTATAATTTAGTTTTTAGATGGGTTGGACCAATATCACAATAAATTGCATGGGGTAATGATTTATCTCTTTTCAGATAGAGTATGATGTTCAGGGGAAAGAATGGTGACTACTACGATGACTATGGGAGTAAACCATGAAAAACAAAAATGTGTGAGGAGTGAAATAATGCTACTAAGATGGCTATGAGAGGGAACCATGACTTCCAAGATACTATGTGCAGTGAACCTGTACTACCAAGATGATATTGGAAGTGATGCCTTGGATAATATTGAACTGATATTATATATTATTATTTTACTACCATAATTCCATTTTAAAATTCTTTTTTACAATTTTATGAATAATATTTATTATTTACACATGATTCTTGTCTTATTAGTTTCCATGATTTTTTCCATGATTCATGTATATGATCTTCGATATGTAGGGTATGACATTCTCTATTCATGAGTAGGTTCTCATTAACATATGCTTATTATTATACATACATATCCCCATGATTTGCCATTATTGAGCATTTGGGATAACCCCATTTTTATGTTTCCATCTATAGGTTATGAATAATGTATTTTAGTAGAATTACTAAATGTGGAGATCTTCATGAGAGATATTGAAGATATTTAACATAGATAAAATATTTGGTTTCTATTATTTAAAATACAATAAAATATTATAGTCCTCAGGAATTTATTTTACAATTTAATAAACATTCATCTAAAATGATGTATTATCCTTGTATTTTAATCATGGGTTGCAATACATATCACTCAATCATCATGAAATGATATACATAATTCAATTTTTGAGGTTTCATGGGAAACTACATTCTATTGTATCTAATCGAGATCCTTGAATTACCTCTACATTTAGAAAGAATCTTGAATAATCTATAAATACATAGTTGAATGTTAGTATGCATTATCAGCCACAAACTGAAATCCAATATAAGTGCATAGTCCACACACTCAATTATATAGATCTGATGACTTCAAATGATGATATAATAAATATTTTCCTTAGTTCAAGTGACTATAAAATGAAAATTTCCACTCAAGCATCAATTTTTCTTCTTATAAAGACCTTTAAGTAAATAGAGGAATAAGTCCTACGTGTTTGGAGTATTTTGGTGAAAATAAGATTCTATGTCGTGAATTGGAAAACGAAGTGGTGGAAAAGATCAACACCATTCAGTAGCATCATAAAGATTATTTGATTAGATAAGTTATCTATTTATATAATCATCGATGAGGCCAATAGTTTGATGTTATAGATAAGTTATTCCTCTTCATATCAAATTGGAATAAATTCATGAGATTTGGGATGAAGGGACAGTTTATTCCAACAAACATCGGTCTCTCTGAGATCCTTGGTCTTATTGGAGTAGAAGACAATAAACTAACACTATCACATAATATATCTCATTATAATATATATTTCGTGTATCCCTCTTGAGGAAGTACATAATAGTTTCCTCACATGTACTCAATCTATATGTGGTAACGTAGGAGAACAATATCCTCAGATGAGTAGAAGCTGGTGAAAACCATAGATCATAGAGACAATGTTCTTTTAAATTAGACAATTAACCTTGTCAAAGTGCTATTGAGAAAACACATGTTTGAAGAAGTGATGTGGGAACCAAAGGAGGTGATGAAATAGAGTAACCCTCACCTATTTTATTGTGTTATATGAAAATTTATAGGGTGAGAAATTCTGGAAAAAGCGGTTGGAATGTTTGTTTTTTTCCTAACATTATTATATTGAGACCAAAACACAGAATTCAGAAATAATAATGAAATCCAATCTATATTCATATAGAAACCTCCCATTATCCATTTTAACTACATACAACATCCTTGGATCATGTAATTACTATTACCAACCATCTATATAGTTCTCTCAAGGTTTCCAATCACTTAAAAAGAGCCTCTTAATAATTTGGATTTTCCCTCTCATGGTATGGGATCCTTTTATTCTTTATATTATTTAATTATCTTCTTTTCATATGTCTTTTATAATCATACAAAAACGTTGGGATATGTTTTTGCATAACCCCCTTAATGACCGTTTTTATTTATAAATAATTATATACACATTTATTTGTCATCAATCTTTCTCAATATCATTTATACACCCCCATTTTGCTTTCGAAATGACATCCTAATTTTCTATTACAAAAAAATTTAGTGAATATTTATTCCAATTTCCTATTAAGGGTGTTCACTATTATGAAAATATAGTTATTTTTTGCGGACATAATTAATTAATCCCACACTATTTTTTAATTGAATAAAATTTTATGATAAATGAAATTATTTTACTTATCTATGTGGGAAACTTATTCATGAGATAAAATTGAATGTGATGGGTGTGGCCATAATTATATAGCACTCCAATGAATTAGGAAATGTTTTAGTATCATGAGATATAATTCAATTGATTTTGTATTGAACCAAATCCATCATATAAATTTTTTAATTATGATTATTTGAATGTTATACTTGATAAATTTTTAGGATGAAATGATTTTTGATGATGACATATTTTATTGTTTTCATTATTATATCAATATATTTCATTATTTATTGTTCGTGATTATGTTTCTTACTACATTTATTCATTATTGATATGACCATTGTATTAAATGTATAAAGTTAATAATTTTTATCATTTTTTATTCTTTGACAAGGATTTATAACATACCATGTATTATGTATGTCCCCAGGTTATCTCATTTAGTTATAATTACCAGTTTATAATATTATCATGTTAAGGAAATTTTAAATAAATATTTTGTACTTCTTGTTGGATATTGTAATGTAATGTAAAAAATTCCCAAAGACGGTATATGTATAAATAATCTAGGATGTATTACGGGTAGTCTTAATTTATAAATCATGAATGGTATTTTAATAAAGAGTCAGGTTATCATAAAAAGCATATCAATAATTGGATGTCATAAAGAAGCTAAGGAAACGCAATAACATTTAATCCATATAGTGGGAAGACGATAAGATCTTATTTTATAATAAATACATACCTCAAATAATTCATATATAAATGGATATATAATTCCTCAAACTAATCTAGAATTATAATGAATCAGTTAGTACTTATGATTTAAATTTTATTATACTAGTGAGATTATCTTGACTTTTTCATCCAAGCTAAAAGTAATGTTGATTGATCCACTATGTTCATAAAATCAATTTTTTAAAATGAATTTATCCCTAAGGGAAATTAGTTGCAATTAATAAATAATTGATTATGATATTTATGTGGAAATATCGATTGGTGTGACCCAACTATCAGATGGTTTTGGTAAGATTAAAAGATGTAATTGAGGGGAAACTAGAAAAATAATAGAAAAATGAAGATGACATTTTCATTATTCTCAAATTGTGGAAGGAAACATAATGTAAATTTTCATTTGGGAAGTAATAGATGATTTATTTTTAGAAATATAGGTCATTGGGTGGATGAATACAGAAGGTATGGGTAACATTTGGCTAATGATACAAATAGATAGAATGCTCTAAAAAATGCACCACCCACACTGAAGTTATTAAGTGTTAGTAGTTTGGAATTATGTGAATCAATTCCCCAATAAAAATGATAAGTTAGATTATAATCCCCAACAACCTCTAAAATAAATGAAATATTTGTTTGTTTATGCAATCATAATGTATGAAGTGAAACATTAAAATTAGGTCACACTTTCTCTCCACTACTTAGTTGGATAATTATTGATTAAATTTTTATATAGGATCCATTTTAAAACAATATTTTTATTAGATTAATGAAATTTATTATTATTATGAGATTTTATTATCTCCCTCTACATATATTTTGGATTAATGAAGCTACATTTGATATTCAAACAATATTTGGATGAACCCATGCTTATAATGAGAAAGTTTTTGTATAACATAAGAACATATTTATGGAAGAAATATTGAATTATATATTGGTAGTATATATATGTCAATTTAATGTTAACATAAAATTTAGGGATACCATAATGGGTTTATGATTTTATGTTTGATAATAACATCAAATTCATTGACACCACTTTTGAAATTTCATGTAATGGGAGTCATTCAACATTAATAATAATTAAGTTGAAACATATGAAAATATAACATTTGGTTTTTTATTTGATTTCGTGAAAATTTTATTTATAGAATGTTTTCATTAAAACATATTGAAATATGACCAATGGTATTGATGATATTTATAGTTTACCATAACGTCGATGTTGACATAATTATGGTCTGTATTAGATAATGTAATGAAGTCACCACAAATTTTTAATATCATAAAATTTTTAACTTCGAATCATCATTACAAAAAATTTAGTTAAAATGTTTTAAGATTGCTTGGAGTACCAAATTTCACTATATCTGATAAGGATCATTGGTTTACTGTGATGTTTTTGAGAGAAATTTAGTAGGATCAATATAATGAGTAATGCTTCATCAATGCATCCCATCATCATACATGTGGTTAGTTTGAGAAAAAAACATACAAAATATATAGATATTTTCATCTATTTATTTAAAAGGTATATGGGATCAGAATATTCATGTAGTTTAGATTTTGTAAAAAATATAGTTTCACTTGATAATTTTGATGTCTCCTTATGATAAACTCTATCTAAAAAGTTTATAATACTAATTAACTAGAATAAATTAAAAAATGTATTTGAATATGATCTTGCTAATGAAATACGATAAAAGTAAAGATCAATTTATGAAACACTTACAATAAGTAAAAAATCAATAGAAATCAATGATTTTATCTTGTGTTTTATGTTTGTGTAAAGGTATTTATATTAATTTCTATTTCGAAGAATAAAATGAAAACCAAGCCCTAGGAATATCAGTCCCTTGGAAATTATTTATTATATTAGGATGGTATCTTATAATTTGTCCTATCTAGTAAACAAACCTTGTGTTAACAATTTTTTCCACGAATCTCTAATGAGGAAGTACATATTTGACCCTTCACATGTATAGAGTTGAGAGGCTATATCATTGAATAATGATCATTTTTATTAGGAACAATCAATATAGATTCATGATCATATTGAAAATATGAAATAAAAAAATTCAATCCCCTTATCATATATTTGTGGAAGAACCACTTACATCAGGATGTAACTCATGAACAGGATGATATAATGAGGAATAATTATAATTAATAGTTGTAACTAATGTGAATAATTTTGAGGATTAAATAAATTTTAAAGTGTGAATAATGTGGCACCCCTATATTTGTGATGTATATTTTCAAATCAAATTAATCAGTTCAACATTTTTTCATTATACTCAACACTGATTTTAGATTTCATCACATGATACAGTAAATATATCATGTGTTACATGTAACACTGAGTTTATAGAAGACATGACATACAATTAATATATTATTGTTTAAAAAAATTAGTTATCTCCGTACTATTTGAATAATAGTTGTGAATAAGAAAAATTAAATTATAAATATATTAATTTCGTACATATAAATAATATTAATTCTTTTTTGACTAATTAATTAGTAATTTAAATAAAAACTATTTGAAAAAAATTAAATCTTCTTATGAAAAACTATTTTTATGACCATAAAATTTTACCTCAATAATTTAAAAAATAACTTCTAGTGCATATTTTTTAAAAAAGTTTAATATTATATTTTCAGTAAATTATTAAACATATGTGTTTTTTGTTTTCTAGACAATATATTTGAATAATTCTAAATTTACATTTAAAAACTACATTTGTAAGAAAAAAGTGCTTCTTAACTTCTCAAGACCTATTTTAAAATTAATTTTATTCTGTATTATAAATTTTATATTCAAAAATAAGATTCAACTTTTAGTTCATTATTTAAAAATTAAAAATTGGTTAATTTTTTATTATTTTATGACAATAACATATTTTCAATGAACAATGTAAACTATTTCTCTTTATTTAAAGTTTTATATTATTTTAAATAATTTAAAATTATAAATATATTTTTTAGATCTGTTAAATTAAAAATTATTATAATAATATATATGTTAATAAATTTTGTTAATTTTAATAAATTGTTTTTTGAATTTTTATATAATTTTTTTAACATTTGAAAAATTTATCTGTTGAAAACTATTTTTCATGGAGTTGATGGGTAAAATTTGAAATTAATCATTTCTGAATATGTGAATGGAATTTTGAAAAATTAATTCTATATTTTAATAGGAATAATTTATATTATCTATTAATTTCAATATATTTTTTTTACCATAATGAATTTCCAAAATAAAAAAAAATTTGTGGATTAGCTTAAAAGAGGTTTACCATGGTTAAAGGTGAATGAAAAGGGAAACCATGACCAATAAACATTTCCAAACGTAATTTAATGTACTTATATTGAACATATATCCTACAAAGATCAATAATTATAATCTTTGGAGCCTAGTGGAATGTGGAAAACATAGTTAAACCTTATTTATTTCAAAAAATTTCATCTATGCCCTCTCCCAAACATTCAGAAGGCCACCAACTCTCAACCCCTATTTGCTCAACCAAATCCATTTGTTTTTTATGATTCCAACCAAAATATAGTCCTTATTCCCCCCCCCCCCAAATCATATTTTCCACGGTATGATATTAAGTATTATCATTTATGGATTTATGTTAATTATAATTACGTTGTACGAATATAAGGTAATGTTTTTAACTATGCTTTTTAATTTTATTTATTATTCTAAATAATTAAAAAATAAATGAAATATTCTAATATAATAATAATTTTTTTATACAATAAAATTATAATTTTTTATTTCAATAGGATAACCTATATCTATCACCACTTCCATCAATTGAAAAATTAAATCATTGATCATGTGTACGGAGGACTACCACCTCTTGAATCAATTATATTTTTTTCCATCACCACCTAAAATGGATGTATATAATGGTGGATTTCCTTTTTATATGAAATATTTATGAAATTGTTATAGTAATTTCATTGTAATATCACATATACCATTTTACCATTAAACCCATTGAAAAATAATATCATTGCGCATGTGTACGGTAGACTTATACCTTGAAAACCTATGTAAAGTGATTTTCATTTCTATTTTAGTTTTATGTTAAATTTTTTATATTATATTAAATTATTTGATACAGTTAACAAAAAAATATTTTAATATATATTTCACATATACCATGATATTTTATATTCCATGGGGGATACGATAACCTCATTCGTGTGAAGGGAGAACTACCACAACATGAAGAGATGCGATTCATTTTTTACTATATATTTTCATGAAAGGTAATAAGTGATAATTTAATAAAAATATTGGATATATATTAAATAAAATTTATTCTTTGAATTAAATATATATTTATACCTCTCTATAATTCCATCCATCATGAAAAGAGAAACAATATTTATGTGTATGCACTGCCTACTGTCTCTATGAACTGTGTATTTCATTATATATCTCTAAATTTTATGGATTTCCATAAATACATATAAACATAATATATATAAATTTTAATTTATTTCTAAAATTATAGTGATTATTGAACTATTATAAATATATGTGTACCAAATAAAAAATATAAAATCATTGATGAAAAACATTTCTATTACAACACAAAATGGGATTTTAAGAATAAAATGTTAATAATTGTGTAATAAAATGTCATAAAAATTTTAAATATGGTTTATATATATAATTATGGTGTATTATTATATTTCTAATAACCATATATTTATAATATAGTTGGTAAGAATGTGTCTGATTGGTTTTGAGACTTATTATACATGACATCTATCTCACTTTCCTTTTAATTGAGACAGTTGTCATATTCGCCATTTTTTTCTTTATGTGGTGTATATATATCCCATGAATTTTTTTTTGATTAATATATTTATAAGTATTGTTATTTTAATTTAAATTAAAGGATCTCTACTTCTATATTCTTAGGGATCAAATGATATAGAAGCAGAAAGGGATTTGTTCCCTAAATTTATCTCCTCTATGAAATTCCTTATGTTACAAACCTATCACCATTTATGAGGTGTTATATACATAAAACATAACATTTAATAATATAAATTTAATTATTATAATGATATTTTATGTTTCTTTTATTGTTGTTCCTTCATGGGTATTGCGATTAAATGATACTATATTTGTTAGTGTTTTACGATAAAATCTCATTGTTATCCAGGATTGAATATATTTAGGCTTCCAAAGAAAAAATAGTATTATATTTGTCTCTAGATAATCTTAAAATTTATTTCCCTTTTTTTATTTTATTAAAATATATATTTTCCATTCAATTTTCACTATTTTTTATCAAGAGTTAGAAATAATGTTGTTAAGATAAATTGTCATTATTAATATTTTTAAAAAAATACCTTTTCCATTATTCCATATCCAGGTTTTATAAAAAAAATACATAAAATGGTTTACTATTCTTAAAATCATTCATTAAAGACATTATTACCCATGTATTACTTTTTAACATGTTTTTTAAAATGAACCTTTATTTCATTTTCCAAAATACATCGTTTTTTATTTTACAAAATATTTGAAGGGAATGTTTGTATTAAAAAGTTGAATATGAATGTATTTTAACTAAATTATGGGAAATAAATGTTTACTTATTTTTTTGTAGTTTAAAATATTTATTTTCACAAGAGATTTATTTAAATTAAAATTATATGTTTTTATGATATATAATTTATATTCAAATAGGAAGGGATATTTTATTTATAATTTATTTGAAATGAAATATAAATTATTGTATAAAGGATTAAATTTTTTATTTAGAGAAAATTATTTTCTAAATTATATATTTTGTTAAAATATTTTTTCAAAGTGGAATATCTATTATCCTAAAGAAATGTTCCATCAAATATTTCAAAATCATTTTCCATTTAAGATGAAATTATTTAGTATTAAATTTTAATTAATGGGTATAGTATAGAATGATACCATTATTATTCAATCATTGGTTGTTAAATGTTTATGTTAATGATTTTTTTGAAGCCCAATCATTTTTCATGGTATATTATATGGTGAATTTATGAAATTTATTTGATACCTTTTTTCATCACATGGGACATTATTTGATGATATAAAGAATGATTTATTATATTATGGAGCACATAATAATGGTATGATTATGAGAAATAATATACTTATATGTCCATGCAATGCATTGGGTAAATCAATATACCATTTGGGATAATAGTGGGAATCAAGTCAGTTGGCATGTTCCACTATGAGGAATTGGTGATTCCTATTCCACATTAGAAGACATGCATTCCCAGCTCCACAATGGAAAACATGTGATAATTCCAATTCAACTATGTTGATGGACATTTTATTTAACTTTAAAATATGTATTGTTTTTTCATATTCGTTATGGTTCCGCACATTGATGAACATAGATTATGTTTCATGATTAAATTTTGAAGATGTCTTTCATTAATGGACTATATTTCCTAAATAGATAATGTTTTATGTTGTGACTCATGTTTATGATCAAACAAATTTTGGGTATGAACAATTAATGTTATATTCATGATCACATACCCATATTATTATCATATTAGTTCAAATTATCATAGATTTATATCTATAATATTATAATCACTAATCATATGAGCTTAACTTTCATATATATATTTCCTTAGGTTATGAAGTAATCTTTATGTTGGTATTCTTAAGAGGAGTACTATATGATAAAAACATTGTGGGAGATTCTAAATATTCTTAATTGAAAAAGAATACTGTGTTATGAGTATCCCTATAACTATACTATTATGGTCCTTAGACCTATATTGAAATTTATTTATTTTTAATGGAAACAATATAATATTTATTTTTGAAAATCCTTGTTCTTTTAATAATTACTCTATAATTTCATTATATATTTATTATTAAAATAAAATATATTTATTCTGTACATGTATAAAAAATATATATATTTAATATTAATATGAGTACATACTTTCCACCTAATGAATTTTTTCACAAGAAGATAAATATTGTACCTTGGTTCACTATCCTTATTAATAACTCCATGTTAAATAATATAAATAAATAAAATATTATATTCATTATATGATTCATTTAAAACAAATTTTAACTTTTAAATATTGATTTTTATAGTTTTTTAACTTGAATATAATGTTATTATCTAAAGGTTACCTTCCTATAGTTTTATATCAAAATAAAATAAATATTTATAGTTTCTTATAGTACCATTTCTATAGTCCAAAGAAACAGTTATGGATATGTAGATATAATAAAACTTTTTATGGATAAAATGTTTTTTCATCATATTGAAAAATTAACTTAATTAGAAGTTTAGTTCTTCTATAAAATAAAATTATAATATATGGTGAATAGTAAAAAAGATGTATCTAATACTTTTTTATATTAATACATGATGCATATACCTACAACCGAAAATAATATTCTCATCATGCAATAGAAATTATATTAAAATACATATGTGATCTTCAATGCATAAGAAGTGTATCATATTATCATGGTTTTTTGTTATGGAATATTCCATAATAAAACATTAGTTATAATATTATAAAATTAACTTAAATTAAAAATATCATCAATAGTCATGATATATAATTAAAAAGGTTAATAATATAGAATAAACCAATTTTAATAATTAATTGTAAGATATGATTCCCCGTTAATGTTTTTATATGACAATAGGGTCCAATAAAAATCATATACACAAACATTATGGTAATATATGCATAACCCTTACATAATATATATAATGGTGAATCATTAACTAATTTTGGGGGGGATATATAGTTCCAATATCATCAATCACATAAATTTTCAATTATTATATGTAATTGAATGAATGCTATTACATAAATGGTCACATAAAATAATAAATTTATTACAAAAGAGAAATAATTAATTTTAACCAATGAATAAATATTTTTCACTTATTTTGGTAAAATTTATAACTATTTTATACACTCATATAAATATTATTACCCTCTAATCAATATAAATTAATAATGAATATATTCATCAATGATCAAAAAACCCATGGTTCACATTTTTCTTAGATTTTTTTATTATAGGTGTCATGAATAGTAACATGATTATAAATCTATTAGAAATAAAATTACACTCAGGAATTAATCATTTTTGGAATCTTCCAGAGAAACCAATATGATTGAATTATATGACGAAAAATTTTCTTGTCTCCATATATAGGGATTCCCAAAAATTACTCAAATACTATATATGAGATAAAAAATATTATATAACAATAGATGTAAAAATGTAAATATAATCAATAGTTTTCCCTTGTAACATTCATGTTTTCTTGTAAATGAATTATGATAATATATCCATAAATTACATAAATAATACAGAATAGTGAAATAACCGTCCCAAATATTAAACCATCAACACAATTTATCTAAAGACTCCTAAAAACATAAATACCATAGATAAACAACACATAATTACCTATTTCTATGTCATTAATTTATATTTTAAATTATGTTATCTCATTTATCATCCCCAAATGAGATCAGTGTTATATGTTATTTTTTAATTTTTTACAACATATAATGAATATGGTTGTTACATGGTGTCCAAAAACATGGTATCTCTAAAATAATAACCACTTCATATATAAAATAATGGTTAAGTAGTAATTTCATTATATATTTATGTCACTATTACAGGGTGTTCACCCTTAAGGAAACATCATAAATTTGAATATATCAACTATAATATTTTCATTATGAAACTATCATTTTATAGAGATTCTCATCATTTTTTGGGGTCCACATATGTGCCACCCCATTACTATAACCTAAATAATCATCAACATATGACCAATTCATATCATAATACTCCATAATTATGAAAAAATGTTAATATAAAAAAACAACCACTTAAATAAAGCCAAATTACGTAACCAAAGTCCTGCGCTCCTAGAGGTTTGTGACAGGGACCATCTGCTCCCCCCATTTAGTGTAAAGAAACAAAACTTTAACTTTTGAATTTAATGTTTCTTATAATAATGTAATATATTATAAAATACTTATAAACACATATATAACAATAAATGGACTTTAGAAATGATGATTAAATAAAATAAGAGGTATTTCTAGAGAATATGGAACCTATACAACTGGAATAATAACTTCACCGTCTGTATAATAACATGGCAATTAGAAATAATAATCTATCCAACATAATAGTTACATAACCAGTAAAAATATTATTAAAATTTAGGTATCACATGAATGAAAATTTGATATTTTTATTTCCTTGGATTAGAAAATAAATGTTTTAAACTGATAAATTAATTATTGGCATTTATAAAAGTCATATTTATTTTAATAAAATTTTATAATTAATTTAAAAATATAAAAGTAGATATATTTACATGAAATGTATTCATATATTAATATTTTGATTTCTTTTTATTTTATGATGAATTTATGAGAACTAATTTAATTTTACTAGGTGTTAGAAAATCATTTTTAATTTTAAAATATGTATTTAAAAAAATGATAATTTCAATGAAAAAATAAATTTATTATAGATATAATATTATGATTCAAAAATTAATTTCATTTTTTAATTTAAAACCTTGACAAATTAGTGGAATGAATTTTTGGAATTTTTCTGAAATTTTGGAAATTTTCGGTGAATAGTATCATACGTCAATTTATGAAAAACCGAAATACTAGAAATATTGTGTCATGGATTATGTATGGATTGTGTAAGAAAAAAATATCTATACCTAAATTAATATATTAATACATTTATTGATAATTCTAATATTATTCATATTAGTTAGCAAAAATATTAATCTAACGAATAAAATAATGATAAAAAACCCCTCTCGTCCACTATAAATACCACCTCTTCTCCTAACACCACTAATGCTTTGGTTATTGTCAAAATTATATTAATGTGACATACCAATAAACACCACCATTTCTTAGAGACCATGGTATCAAAATCATTCAAAATCAATTTCCCTATGGAGGTTCTCAAGGATGAGATATTTAAGAGGTAAAATCCTCTTCCTTTTTCATTTAATTCCATTGTATTTTAATATCCTCCTTCCTCCGAATCTATCAAAACTATCTTGATTACTACAGTATCATTTATATAAGGTAATTATATCATGTTGTTGGATTATCCATCATAAAAATTCTTTCACTCTCAATATTAATATAAAAATAAAAAAATCTCCCTTGATGTGTCAATTTACCAACATTGTTGATGATGTGTTTTCAATTTCAATTAAAGCCATTAATTCTGTTCGTAATACACTATAATGGTTGTAAAATACTTTAAAACTTATTTTATAACCCATTTTAAATTTTTCAACTAAAATATTTATATAGTAGTTAATGATAAAACAAATCGAGTTTGTTGTACTCGAAAACCACCAAAATTAACCAAAACTATTATCATTAATTAAATATCTAATGATTTGACTTCATTAAATTTTAAATAATGATATATATTTGAATTAATAATTTGTATGTTAATTAATAAAATATATTTTCAATCCTAGATAATTATACCTATTCTATGTATACTTTTATAACCTTATTCAAGTGAATCGATCAAGAAAACCATGAAAAAACACTCTAAAATGATGATATTATAATATATAACTCACAAATGTTCAATAAATTAGAATAATAACAGTTAAATAAATAAAAAATATTTATAAAATGTTCTTATATTTTCTAATTAATGAATTTGATTTGATTTTTTATGCTATTTATGAAAAGAGAGCTTTTAGACATTGGGTAAGTGGATTGTCAAACCCAACTACCTTCCTTCAGGTTTTTCCTATTTCATTCCATTTTCAGTATTTATGTTTCATTAATGTTCTATTAATATCGTTTATTTATACATAAGTTTTCATTAATGTATATATGTACTTAAAAACATATTTTAATTAACAAATAAATTATTTTTCAAAAAAACTCTTCCTTTTAGAAACACAGGTTTTTCTTTCCCTTGATTTTGTTTCTTCTTCACACATGTTGGATGATTCATATACCATGTATGATATTCAATTATTAATTTGGTAACCCTAATTTTTATCCATTAATTAATTTTTTATGAAACCCATTTTCTTTCCATGGGTTAATTTATGTTCAATATTGATATACATTCTATGTGTCGTGCAGGATAATGTAAATGTTATACTGTGATGGGTGCACCAATAATAATATAGTGAAATATAAATGTTATAATGTAACAGGTGAACCTATAAATATTTAACACTCTAAATAATTTTATAATGTGACTAATCTCATGACATAAACATAAATATGAATGAACATGAAACAATATTTATCCAAAACTATGTGTCGTAGTTGACACTAAGACATGATGTTTCATTTTTATGCATCTCCGCATTTTATACCTTTATATTATAATTCTTCTCATAATTATGTTGACTATGTTTTTAATGTGATTACTATCATCCTATTTTATATTTAATCGTGTTTTATGTATCATCATAATGTTATTTTAGTTCACCCCTTTCATTGATGTATATCTTCATGCAATTATTAGTATTAAATAGAATACAAGGGACAACAAGAATCTTTAGGAGAATAAATTAAATAGACTTTTCTATTTTATTTGTTAAATATTATGATTGGTGATAATTTTCCCAACACAATAAACCTTTAGATCTAGATTTTGTAATGATTTTATTTATGTGTCATAAAAAATATGTAATAAGTTATTTAAGGAACGTAGGGTCCTGATATTTAGCTTCCAGATATTATAATGTGTCCATTTCATGTTATGTCATGAGTCCATTTTCTTAATTTCAGTATATTGTTAGGGGAATATTTCATGTACTATATGTGTATATATATATATTAGATAAGAATAACCAAAAAAGAGGCCATATCTTGTGTGGTTTACTGATCCTAATGGAATAAAAATGTTTTTAGTTAGTGAGATAGAGAGAATGATATATTATATAAAAATCTATTTGAACCAATATACTATTATTAGAGATATATAAATCAGATTTAACCACTCATGTGATTATTATTGTTGATTATTGGATGGAATGTATTGTTCTCTGAAAGGACCATGACATTTGACTAACTACACACTCATTTGGATACCATGATTCATGTTGTGAGCCTTACATATCTTGTTAGAAGAAAATTTTCTTTTTGAAACACTAGATAGAGTTTATTTTTTTTATAATATTTATATCATAATAAAATAATACTCATTATAATAGACCACGTCCAATGATGGATAGTGATCCCATATGGAATCAAATTTGTGAGGTATTGAGCCATAATGGATTATATCTTTTGAGGAGGGATAAAATGAAAATTTAATTGAGACACAGTTAATGTGGAATTTATATTTCACTATTATAAGGACTCGGCCTCAAAACCTTATATAATTATTAATTAAATGAATAATTCACATAGATGATCTTTTTAGGTTTAGAGTTTTAGAGAATTATGACATAACTATAACATCTCAAAAGGTTACAAAGTAGACACTTCTACTAAGTATTCAAAAAATAAAAACACTTAAAAAGAATCATGTCTATTTCCATGGTTTAGATAGCATGTCTTTCCATTATTCCATCCTTGACCCTATTCATCTTTATGTCCTATGGAAAACATTTCAAAAACGTGGGATGAGCATAAAATTCCAAGTAAAGGATACACAAAAAAGGAAAACTGTTAGCTTTTCAAAATAACATGTAAACCATGAATACTTTATCAAAGTACTAATTTTCCCATTTACGAAGTAGTAAATACTCTTCATTGAATAAAAGATAACCAATTATACTTTTGTAACCAAAAGATTACCCTAAACCCATATAATGAACACATAACCTATAATGTTAACTAGGGACATAAACATACTTATATGGAATAACCATATGGTCGACTTCCACACAAATCACTACATGGAATAGCTTTACGGCCGACTTCCACACCCAATGAGTTGGAGGATATAACATAATCACCTGTCCTGGTATTCACGACACCACCCATCATTTGGTTTATCATGTAACTACCCGTCAAATGTCCAAGTACCTCTATAAAATCATAACACATAAAACAATTATGAGGAAAGATAAAATTTCTAAATTTAAATCACAATATATCAATTAAATATATTCACATAAGAAATCAATTATCAAAACCATTTTCAATAACAAAATACATAAAAGAGTATATGATATTTATTTATATTAAAAAACATTATGGCTTGTTGAGGAAGCCAAAGATCAAATAATACTCGTGCCAGCGGAAAGGACGTTGTCACCACATACGTTAAAAAGAAACATGCTTTTTGTCATTTAGTAAAACGCTACATATAGAAAATATTTCTTTTGAAAAAAAAGTATAATTCAAAGGGGTTATACACCATATAATATAAAATCCTGCATTAGAATAAAATATTCCTCAAAGAAAGGAGATTGAGATGAAGTCTTGTTCAAAGACAGTATCCTTAGATTAAGGATAAATAAATTACTTAATTATGTGTGAAAAATATAAATAAATCCAATATAAGTGGATATTAAGTATAAAAAATCAGATTCATTCACACATATTCATAGAATGACATATTCAAGGATTACATGTTTAACCCAAAGAATTGAAATTGAGATACGAAGTTCCCTTGTAAAAATTCAATAGCATAATGACATCACTTTAAAATTAAAAAAATGAGTTGATGAGAGAGAAAATGGTATCGCATCACTTGGACATAAGATTTACATCAATAAGGATATATAAGAACATATCCCAACATAACAATATGTAAATTAAACGACCCAACAAAAATAAGTATTTTAAAAAGAGTAGGGTGAAAGGTTCCCTTACCGATTTGAGTAACTGTTGAAACGTACACCCCATTAAAGAAGGGTCATACAATGAAGATGTAAATAACCATAAATTAAAGTAAATTACAAAACAAATACAATCAGGTGTAATAAATACACCACACAAAAGTTAATAGTGGCAAATGTAGCATGAATCTCACAGGATCAAAAAGTGAGATAAAAACCCCTTACCTCATTATAATCAATCGAGTCGTATGAACAAAAGATAATAAACACCAAATTAATCACATAATACCATGAATATAAATAGAATCATGATAATATATATGAAGGGGTAGTACAAAATACACCACATGCAACAAATAAGTGGCGAACAATTTAAATCTCACAGAATTAAAATTGAGATAAGAAATCCCTTACGAAAATTCAGCAGCCTAACAACCCCACATAAAACATACAAAAATGGTTGGATGATATCAAGTAGTGTCTCTAATAAAATTAACCCAAAAATTAAAATATTAGGGCTATAAAATAAAATCCTTCAACATAAGAAAGATGATCTTAAAAGGAATGACATAAAAGATAGTACTTAAAAAGAAAGAGAGAGGTAGGATCCTTTACCTCAAGTCTGACTTGTCTGGTTCGTTTCGTTATATTCGTGAAAAATATACTTTGGTAAATTTATAATTTCTTAAGGAACTTCATTAAATATTATTATTCAGTTAATATAAAATATTATAATGTTATAAAAATGGGTTAATAATGTGAGTTCATATTAGACGTTTTTTTCGATGTTCGGTACATGAGTCAAAAATTAAACTTGTAGGAAAAGAATTTTCCATGTAGTTATAAGTAAATCATCTCCATAATAGTATTAATGATTTAAATATCATATATATCTAGTATATATTCATTTTATACTATTCCATAACATTTGGAGATAAAAATAAACGAAATGCACCGTTAATGGAGACGGTAGGTCGTACGTACGCATGAACGCTACTTTCATTTCCTTGGAATATTAATGGAATGAAAACTAAATGAGAGATATATATATTATAAATATTTTATAATAGATATGTTATATAGGTAACATAAGTTCATCAATTTCATTCTTTATACATTCCATGTATTGCATGAATGAGGCACATCACTTGAGGGGGAGGTAGTCCACACTTTCTCAAATGAAATTATCGCATTTTCAAAACATGAAAAGAATAAAGATATATATTAAATATAAAATAAGAGAAGCATATAGAAGAAATAAATATAATATATATCATAAATAAATATAGTTTCATCATAACTTCCACCATTAGCGGTGGTAGGAGAAGATAAAACAGTCATCGTTTAGTGAGGCAGTAATTCGCCATCCACAGAAACAGTATGCTCTTTAACCATTAGATGGAGGTGTGTATAAGTGTAGCTCGAATTATTCTGATAAAAACATCCTTCTGTATTGAATATACTGATTTTGTTACAAAATAAAGTAATAAAAAATGTTTAGGGGGTTGTAGAAGAAAAACAAAACAAACAAACATTTGGGAATACTTTTCCTTTAAATCGGGCAACTCCCCTTGGTTTGAACCAAAAGGGTTTCTTGAAGAGATTTTTGCCTAAGGGAAAGATTCTAGGATGAAGATAGGGATGTGAAGAGATGAAATTATCAGAGTTTTGCCGATCCAATGGCTTGAGATATGTGGGTAAGGAGGTATAGGTGGGGGCCTTTTATAAGAGGGAGGATGGGCACTATTTGAAAGTCATGAAATGCCACTTTATTTTAAAATGTTTTTCGTATTTTAAAGATCCCAAAAAGATATATTTCGATGATTATATGATAAGGGTTCGAAATCCACCCATCAAATAGGATTTTGACATTTGTATGTCTTCGATTTTACATTATCTTTTCATTTTATTTAAATCGTTCATTAATGAGATAATCTATGCATCATTATGCTGTCATAAATAAATTAGTTTATTTAATGTCTAAAAATTATAAAAAAATACTATGATGTAGGAAATCTGTTTATATTTCCAAATTAATATTTATAGTCAAATATATGACTTGTATAACCCCATGTAAAAATTGTTTTAGTAAAACCATACATGTTTGTGAAATTTTTATTTTAACTTTTAATAAAAAGTTATTAATGTCATTTTCTTACCCATGTGGCTCCATGGGGTCCCCATGTTGACCCATCGATTGCCTCGGTCGGCCATGACTCATCCAATAAGGTTAGGACAAGTGTCAAGTTAATTTAACATTATTATATAATTATCGTTAACTTAAATTACACTAATTACCTTTAATCACGATTAGTAAAACATAAAATTTACTATTCACCCAAAAAATATTTTCATCCCATTGAACCAAATTTTACATCATAATGAAAATCGTGTATGTTGGAATTTTCAAATTCAAATCATATCGGTGGAAAAATTTCATTTAAATGAAAAATTAGTTTTTTTAACTACCACTTAGTGGTTTCACTATTCATCAAAAATTGATGTTTTTCATAAAAATACAAAAAATCACCCTAAGATATATTTGATAATCCAAATTCAATAATGATGTCTATTTTATAAAATTCAAAACAAATAAGTTGAATTAATCAATTTAATAATTAATTCATGTTGTCAAAACAAATAGCATGTTTTTAAGAAACAAAATATATCAAAAGATTGACCCTAGTTTAAGTTCAATTTCAAAGTGAAATTAATTATAATGACCACCATTGGGTTAAATGGTAAAAATATATTCTAATTACACTTTAAAACCAATTTAAAAGAATATTTAATCATATAAATAAATTAAATTAAAAATAGTTTTTGAAATAAAATACAACATTTTTTACTTATTCATTAAAAATGATCATTATCGAAAAAAATAACAAAAACATACACAAAGTAAATTATGATGTCCCGATTCTGAAGAAGGATATTATTTGGTCTAATATAAAATATGAAATTTTCAAAGAAGTGGATTTAAAAATGGATCACCATCAAAAGGCAGTTAATCGACCTTTTTATGAATATCAGAATATTTAAGCTTAAAATTGGATTGATTCGCATATTAATCCTCTAAAATTTATTGTAAAAAAAAGAAAAAATATTTGAAAAACATATATAATAATTTTGTATATAGTTCTGTTCATTCCCACCATTACAGCGGATTGAAATTAACTACAATTTAAAATGATTTTATTTTATTATTAGAGTGCAATGTAAGATTTCAAAGAAACTCGTTGTTACGTATTGGGTACGCCATCGAGTATAGTGTTCACTTTAAATTAATAATAATATTTTATTCACAAATATTAATAAATATGAAAAGGTAGTATTCATTATTTACCTTGGATGTTACATCCTTCCCCCCTATTGGGAATTACATCCCGCAATTTTAAAATCGGGCTTGGAATCTTCATTGAAAGCCCCACATCGGAAAAAGAGTAAATTAAACTATCACTTTAAAATAAAGAAAGGGAAGTACAAAGGTCACCCGAGTTAACCCATTCTAGGATTCCATGTAGAAAATCATGGACATGGAAGAGTAAAAAAATGGTCATGTTCTGACTGAGAGTGATAGAAAACATGATTAGGAGAATGTTAACTACAAGAAAATCACAAACTTGTGATGGGTTAAATGGTATTTTATTACCCATTAGGAAAAGTTAACAGACAACATTTTTTTTATTATTCTTTTCATTGAATAATTTATTTATGAGCTTTACTAAATCCTAAGGAATCATACTTACTTGTCATATATACTTTCATCTCTTATTGTATTTCCTACAGAAACTCATATTTTCTCCAAAAGACTAGTATTTAGGATGACTTGTTCACATTAAGAGTGATATATTCAACTTCTAGAGAATCACCTAATCCACAAAAGAGAACTATATATTTCCCATGTATTTATACCCTTACCAAAACAAAAATTGATATGACAAGATCGGATTATCCACAAAAGGATAATCCATTATAAAAAGAAAATCTTTTCTTAATCTCCAAAATATGTCCAACAATACCAAAAGTTCAATGAAGGCCATTCGATAAACAATTTTTCCATAAAATTCTTCAAATTAAACCAAACTGAGATTGAAACCCAAATATTTTACGGATTTAATAACTTATTCGTGCAAGGTAATCATTAATATTTATCTCCAAATAACTTCATTTTCTCTTAAAGTCTCATATTGAAAATTAGTGAACCTAATCATATATCCTCCATGATAAGTCAATATAATCGTAGATAACCCATAATCAAATTATTGTTATTCATAAAATTATAAAACTATAAATAATTTGTCATACTAACGATGAACTTCACATAGTCTAGTGGTAGGTGATAAATACCAGTCACACTTTATTTGTGGGTTTGAATCCCACATCTTTGTCCTACGCGACGGGTTGCCACACTGTCTGCATGTTGTCCTTTTTCCAAAACTATATAATTCTTGAAACATTCCCCAAAAAGATATAACATCTTCAAAAATAATCATAACAAAATTTAACCTCAATTTTACCTCATGCCTTTCATCTTCCATCATATAATAACCCATAATTACCTCAAAAGTAAGGATTATGTAAACCCTATTGGTTACCGTTTTAATAATTACCTGAAATTCCACATCAAGTTGGTTCTCTCGTACATGATGCATTAGAGAACTCACCATGGTTCAAGTGGTTAATCATTAATCCTTGATAGATGGTTTAGAATAAACATGAGATTCCACATTGAATCCCCCATTTCATCCAGCCTCTTAATCAGAGAACCAACACAGTTTCCTTCAAACCTATTGTCAGTTTGGGGCCTTCAAGATCTGTCCATCTACTAAAACAAAAAAATGTATGTGTGAGTATATAAACAAAATTATCATTTCATAATGAGGAAGATAAAAAATGATATACTAACTCATTAACATTATCTAAAACTATGACTCTTTCTGAAATCCTAACCATTATGGTACTGTCACTTATGCTTAGAGAATACCCTAACCTATAAAGTAATCTAAACCGAACTTTGATACCAACTGTAAGGACCTGACCTTTATTCCTTACATTATCATTAATTAAATGAATAATTCACAGAGATGATCTTTTCAGGTTTAGTGTTTTAGAGAATTAGGACATAACTATTACATCTCAAAATATTACAAAGTAGACATTTCTACTAAGTATCCTTAAAAAAAACTATTAAAAAAAAAATTTCTAGTTTCATGTTTTAGATTGCATGTCTTTCCTTGATCCCATCTTTGACCCTATTCATATTTATATCCTTTGGAAAACATTTCCAAAACATGGGATGAGCATAAAAATCCCATTAAAGGATACACAAGGAAGGTAAACTGTTAGTTTTTCAAAATAACAAGTAAACCATGAATACTTTATCAAATTAATACTTTTCACCTTTACGAAGTAGTAAATACTATTCACTGAATAAATGATCACCATATATCCTTTGTAACCAATATATTACCATAATCCCATATAAATAACACCTAAAATATTCAGGTAACTTGGGACATAAACATACTTAAATTGAATAACCATATGGTCGAATTCCACACATATCACTACATGGAAAAGCCATACAGCTGACTTCCATACCCTATGTATTGGAGGTTATATTGTAACCACCCATCCTGGTATTCACGTCACCACCAGTCATTTGGTTTATCACGTAACCACCCATTAAATGTCCAAGTACCATTTTAAAATCATAACACATTAAAAAATTATAAATGAAAGATAACATTTCGACATTTCAATCACAATATAACACTTAAATATATTGACCTAAAAAATTTATTATCAAAACCATTTTCAATACAAAAATACATAATAGTGTTTATGATATTTATTTACTTTTAAAACCATTACGACATGTTGAGGAACCCCAAGATCAAATAATACTCGTGGTGGTAGAAATGTCGTTGTCAACGCGTACGTTAAAAAGAAACATACTTTTTGTCTTTTAGTAAATCTATTCATATAAAAAAGATTTATTTCAAAATAAAAGTATAATTAAAAGTGGGTTATACATCGTATAAAATATACACTTTTATTTGAACAAAATATTCCTCAATGAAAGGAGATTGAGACAATGTCCCGTTCAAAGACGGTATCCTTAGATAAAGGATAAATCAATTACTTAATTATGTGTGAAAAATATAAATACACCCAATATAAGTGTATATTATGTGTAAAACAATCAGATTTTTCACACGTATTCATAGAATGAAATATTCAAGGATTACAGGTTTAACCCATGAATTGAAATTGAGTTAAGAAGTTCCCTTGCAAATATTCGACAGACTAACAACATCACATTAATATTCTGAAAATGAGTTGATGAGAGACAAAATGGTGTCTCGTCACTTGGGTAAAAAATTGACATCAATAAGGATATAGAAGAACATATCCTAACATAACAATATGTAAATTAAAAGACCCAACAAAAATAAGTCTTTTAAAAAGTGGAGGTTGAAAGGTTCCCTTACCGATTTGGGTAACTTTTGAAACGTACACCCCATGATAGAAGGGTCATACAATAAAGATGTAAATAACCATAAATTAAATTATATTACATAATGAATAAAATCATGGGAAGTAAATACACCACACAACAGGTAATAGTGGCAAATGTAGCATGAATCTCATGGGAATAAAAAGTTAGATAAAAACCCCTTACCTCATTATGGTCAATCGAGTCGTATGACAAAAAGATAATAAATACCAAACGAATCACATAATTCCACGAAAATAAATATAATCATGATAATATATATGAATGGTTAGTAAAAAATACACCACATGCAATAAATAAGTGGCGAACTATGGAAATCTCACAGAATTAAAAGTGAGATAAGAAATCCCTTACGAAAATTCGGCATCCTAACAGCTCCACTTAAAACTTCCAAAGATGGTTTGATTTGATCAATTAGGGTCTCTCATAAAATGAACATAGAAATTATAGTAAATGGTATATAAAATAATATCTCCCAACACAAGAAATATGGGCTTAAAAGGAATGACATAAAAGAGAGTACTTAAAAAGAAAGAGAGATGTAGGAACCCTTACATCATGTCTGACTTGTCTTGGGCGTTTCTCTATATTCCTGAATAATAAACATTGTTAAATTTATAATTTCATAAGGACCTCATTTAAATATTATTATTCAGTTCATATAAAATATTATAAAGTTATAATAAATGGTTAATAAGGTGAGTTCATATCAGACGATTTTGTCGATGTTCGGTACATTAGTAAAAATTAAACTTTTTGGAAATAAATTTTCGATGTAGTTATAATTAAATAATTTGAAGAATAGTATTAATTATCTAAATATCATATATATCTAGTATATATTAATTTTATACTATTACATAACATTTGGAGATAAAAAGAAATGAAATGCACCTATCATGGAGACGGTAGGCCATACGTACGCATTAACGCTACTTTCATTTCCTTGGCACATTAATGGAATTATAACTAGATGAGATATATATATATATATATTATAATTCCAGGATAATAAATATGTTATATAGGTCACATTAATTCATCAATTTCATTCTTTATATATTCCATGTATTGCATGAAAGTGTCACATCACTTGAGGGGGCGGTATTCCACACTTCCTCAAATGAAATTATCGCATTTTCACAACATTAAAAGCATAAAGGTATGTATTAAATATAAAATAGAGAAGCATAGAGAGGAAATAAATATAATATATATCATAAATAAATATAGTTCCATCATAATGGCCACCATTAGAGGTGATAGGAGAAGATAGAACAATCATCGTTTCGTGAGGCAGTAATCCGCCATCCACAGAAACAATATGTTCTTTAACCATTAAATGGAGATGTGTGTAAGTGTAGCTCGAGTACTTCTCATAAAAAATTCCAATTATATTTAAGATTCTGTTTGGTTTTAAACTAAAGTAATAAATATATTTTAGGGGGTTGGAGAAGCAAAATAAAAAAAAAGAACATTAGGGATGACTTTACCTTTAAATTGGGTAACTACCCTTGGTTTGAACCAAAAGGGATTCTTGAAGAGCATTCTGCCTAAGGGGAGGCGTCTTGGATGAGGACATGGATGTGGATAGATAAAATGATCCGATTTTTTCTGAGCCAATGGATTGAGAGGTGTGGGTAAGGAGGTAGAGTTGGGGGCCTTTTATAAGAGGGAGGAGGGGCACTCCTGGAAGGTCATGAAATGTAACTTTATTTTAAAATTATTTTCAGATTTTAAAGATCACAAAAAGATATATTTTGAGGATAAGGTGATAAAGGTTCTAAATGCACCCATCCAATAGGTTTTTGACAAGTTTATGTCTTAGATTTTACATTATCTTATCATTTTATTTAAATCGTTCATTAATGAGGTAATCGCTGCATCATCATGGTGTCATAAATAAATTAATTTATATAATGTCAAACAATTATAAAAAAAATACTATGATGTAGGAAATATTTTTATCTTTCCAATTAATATTTATATTCCAATATATGTCTTGTAAAACTCAATGTAAAAATTGATTTAGTAAAACAATACATGTTTGTGACTTTTTTATTTTAACTTTCAAAAAAATTTATTAATGTTATTTTCTTACCCATGTGGCTCCATGGAGTCCCCAAGTTGTTGCATGGATTATCATGGTTGGACATGACTCATCCAATAATGGTAGGAAATGTTTCAAGGTAATTTCATATTATTATAACATTATCATTACCTTAAATTACACTAATTACCATTAATTGCGATTAATAAAACTTAAAAGATACTATTCACCAAAAAATATTTTCATCCAATTGAAACTCTTTTTTATCCTAATGAAAACCATGTGTTTGAGATTTTTTAAATTAAAATGATAGTGGATGTAAATTTTCATTTAAACGAAAAATTAGTTTTTTAACTACCACTTAGTGGTTTCACTATTCATCAAAAATTGGGGTATTTCAGAAAAATACAAAAAATCCACCCTAAGCAATATTTAATATTCTGAATTAAAATATAATGACTATTTTACAAAATTCAAAACATATAAGTTTCATTAATCAATTTAATAATTAATTCTCATTGTCAAAACAAATAGCATGTTTTTAAGAAACAGTATATATCAAACGATTGACACTAATTTAAGTCCAATTTCAAAGTGAAATTAATTCCAATGACCACAATTGGATTAAATGGTAATAATATAGTCTAATTTCACATTAAAACCAATTAAAAATATGATCTAATAATATAAATAAATTTGATTAAAAAGAGGTTTTGAATTAAAATACAACATTTTCCATTATTCATTATAAAGGAACTTTATCGAAAAAAAATAACAAAATCATACAAAAAGTAAATTTTGATGCCCCAATTCTGAAGATGGATTTTATTTGGTCCAATATAACATATAAAATTTTCAAAAAGTGTATTTAAAAATGGTTCTCCATCAAAAGGTGGTTAATCTACCATTTAAAGAATATTAGAATATTTAATCTTAAAATTGGATTCATTCAAATTTTAGTCCTCTAACATTTATTGTAAAAAAGTAAAAATATTTGACTAACATATATAATTATTTTATAGTTATTTCTTTTTATTCTTGCCATTACAACGGCTCGGCCTTAACTACCATTTAATATGATATTATTTTATTATTAGAGTGCAATGTAAGGTTTCACAAAGAATCTCGTTGATGCGTATTGGGTACGCCATAGATCATAGCATTACCATTAAAGTAATATGAATATTTTATTCACAAATATTAATAAATATGAAAAAAAGTAATATTATCTATTTACCAGGGATTTTAGAACTATTGTACAGAGTTATCTCAAAATATATGTTATATGATACAATGAGGTTTTTAGAAGAACATCACTTTTGAAGAACTTTATGCCCTGTTTTTTGAGAATGTTTATTCATTATATTTGGTATATTTTATTTTAAATTTACTATTAAAAAACACTTGGATGAGCTTCAATATAGTTATAATTGTGTATAGTTTCTTATTAATTATATGATTTAGGTCTTTCTATAGATAAAAAATCATTACATGGAGGATTAAATCATTTTTTAACTGATATAATTTAATGTGAAATGAGTAATTACTTTTCCTAAAAAGAGAGGTAAGTATCGTAATGTTATTCCGCTGAAAAAATGGATTAATATCACATGAGATATATCATTCAACAAATGACATGGGTTTTTTCATTGTGATTCCTTTTTGAAGAATCAATTAACCTATATGGTGGTTGTGCTATACACATAATATGAAATGAGAAATGAGTTCGACTGATGCATTATGAATCCTTATAAAATATATATGATTTTTTATAATAATTTACTTATATTTAAGATATGGTGTCTTCACTATGAAGAAAATACCATAAGGGTTATGTGTGATGAAGTTTTAATAATTTGGTGATACAAAACTACCAGATACTACTAATCATAAAAATAGTAATTGAAGAACACATATCCACACCTCAATAAATGACCCACAATGAAATGATTCTGGTAGGAGATTATTGAAATAAATGTGGGTTTACAAAATATGATGAACAACATAATATTCAGTGACCCATACCACATAAAATTTTCAAGACATAATTTTGTGATCTATGGTGTATTGGAGTCATTATTTGAAATCTCCCAGATCGCAGGATCACACCACATTAGGGAATTCATTTCGATGTATAATAAATATCTATAAATTAATATTTGAGGCTCATGGAAAAAGTGAATGTAATAAAATGAAGGGATGTCCAATTATTCTAGGTGTAATCTGAGATAGATTTAATTCAATTTTAGGAGGAGAAAATTATTCCCATCTATTAAATATTTTTATGGAACATTATGTATGTTAAGTTAATATCACTCAACATGTAAATTTTTATGATTTATATGATTACCAATGGTCAATACAATAGTATTTTATATATTTTTTCTATTCATAATAAATTTGAATAAGTAATACTTGGATCACAAGACCTATACACTAATAATTTTACACTTGATAATAATGTATATTGAACCTTTTAAAAAACCTTATGTCTATGTGTGTTCCTTTTTCTAACCCTATCGTCATCAAATATATATAATTGTGGTATTTTCCAATAACATGATATGTGAATATTATTGTTTAAAATTTGAATTTGTTGTCTTTAATGACCACTAGTCCAAAATATATGTATATGAATACACTAAATTTGTCCTGAAAAGTTGTATTAGGGTTAATGTTTATGTAGATAATGTCCATTACACTGGTTGTTAATTTCATTCAATTATTTTTTACAGACACTGGAATGGTGGTTTTAGGTATAATTCCCAAATATCCAAGTTATTTTAATATTTTTATATATTTGATTTATGATATATAATGTACCTTTGAATACCATAAATATAAAGAGGGTTTAAATATTCTATATAAAAGGATTCCATTTATAGGCAGAAAAGTTTTTAATGATTCTTCAGTCACATTTCCAATATATTCATATTATAATTGATATTGGTGTTTATTTTCCTAAAACTAGGATGTGCAATAATATTCATGATAAAAATAATAATTAGATGATGGAATAGTACACAATTAATTACTCTCATCAACATCAATGAAATAATTAATGGGAGTTATGGGAATGAAGATAAATAGAATAATTTTGACAAAACCCCATGACATCCCTGAAGATAAAATAAATGTGTAATATTCTCTACAATTATCCATTCCTGATTAATTAAAAGAAATTTAAATCTAAGAAGATACATTTATGGATGAATTATTTCTTCATGTGAACATATAAAAAGTTGGATTCCTATTTATATGGAAAACCTAAGATTCCTCTATTATGAACTAGATGAACAGAATCAGTTGGGATAAATTTAATGTGAATATTTCTTCCCCAGATGATCAAGGCTTGGATAATGGGGCCTTTAATATATTAAAAAAACTGAATCACCAATGATATGAGAATAAGTTAATCCTAGATGAAAAATAAAAAATTATAAATTCATAAATCATTAATACATATAAAATATTGAAATAATGTTGAGTAAATTAAGTCTCATGAGAAATAGAAGATACCAAAAATTATATATTAGACTATGAAAAATTTATCATCTTATTCTAAAAACTAATCTTGGTAGGGAAAGGTAAATATTGAAGAATTATAATATAAAAATTATTTAATTTGTGTATGATTTTAAACATTTCATTTAGATTATCTATGAAAAATTAAAATATCACCTTGTATGAATAAGATGGCCACCAAATGTAATGGAAAAAATATTACTCGAAGAAAAATTTAATTAAAATATAACAAATGAATAAAATCATTTTCCAAATCCTGGAGCAAAATCATATGACAATGAAAATGAAATAGAGAAAGGTGAATCATTAAAAGTGGGGAAAAAAACCTTTATTAAAAAAAATAAAAAATCCTTTAGATTCCTCAAATACTATATAATAATAATAGAGATATTGAAAATATTGTATTGATGTAGTGATAAAAATAGATTTTCATCTTTGAATTGATATCATGGTGTGCATGACAGGTAATACAATACATGGAATTGATTAGAAAAAATTTAATATAAAAATTTATTAATAAAATAAATTCCATGATTATTCAAAATATTAAAATATTATGGGGATTGAAATAGAGTTTAAAACAATTCTGTGAGATCTAAATAAAATTATCATCATTAAATACCTAATTTATGAGATTTCCTCTAATAATTTAAGTGAAAACATTGATTAATTTATGTATCATAAGGAAAATAAAATTAAAGGAGAAAATTCGCAATAAAAACAAAAAATTTAGGATTCCTAAAATTTATTGATCAAATTTAGTTAAATATATAAAATAATAAATAAGGTTTTTAGTATATAATTCATTTTTGTTAATTTTTAATTTTTAGAATAATTACTTTTTTGTCAAAATATGAATGTAATTATATTTATTTTATTAATAATAATCTTATGAAGATGTATATTTACTCAATAGAGAAACATACACTCAAAAAAATAAGGGATTCTTTAAAATGTTGAATGATGAATAGTTATCTAAATAGGAATTTTTCAATAATATTACTATGGTAGATGACCAGTATATGGATTTTTATAAAGTTAATATTTTGAATCATTAAAAACAAAAATGAAATTGAGTTTATGTGAAGATGAAAATTTTTATATGTGGGTCTTTTTATTAAGGGAATATTTTTTGTTCAGGATTATATGAGAATAAATACTCAATGTTCATATATAATATCTAACTCAATAAATTTAAAATAGGAATTTATATAAGAGGAAGTAAACCTCAAATTCCTAATTACAAACAAAATAATATATAAATTGGAATCAATAATTCTAAATCTCCTTCAATTATCTTAAATAGACTTTTGAGGTTAGTGATCAACCCAGACTCACCACCAGTGTGTTTCTTTCCATAATAATAATGAAATAAAAAAATATAAATATTCTTTCAATTGAAAAAATCAAGATAATGTGATAGTTGATGAGCTGGAATATGTAGATGACAAATGTGATAATACATGGATCATTGATAATGGTTTTCTACAAAAAAATACAAGTATTAAAAACCTCTTGATGATATCTAAGTGTATAATAGAGACATTTTTTATTAAAAAATTGAGCACTCAATGTATATATTACAAAATTTGTCTGTAAATTTCATGTGATCTTTTACTTTCGTATATTTTAGAAAAATATCTTTATGGTTTCACAACCTTATGATACAGTGAATTATTTGATTTACTAAGGGTTTTATTTTAAATAAATATTCTGAGGGATTTCATTATTACAATTATTGGGAAGCCAATAAATAGAAAATTGTTCCAAATGTTTTCTGATCAATATTATTGTATCCTGAGAAAAAATAAGTAAAATTGTATCTAAATTGCAATAAAAGTTCATTTTAAGATGCACAATATGGTTAATATTTTATAAAAATATTTATTGAGAAACATGATTCATATTTAATATGAATAAAAAACATCAGTTTTAGATTTTACAAAGGAAAAATGATGAATAAGAGTAACAGTTCAATAGAAATTAAATTTATGATACCACTAGAGTTAGTAAAATTGAATGTGTAAAAACTAATGAGATTCATGCATATCAATGAAGATAAGTATTTCAGGAAATTTTTTATTATTTTACTCATATTAATTAAATTTTTGATAAGGAATGTAAATCAAAAAACATATATGTGAAAATGATTTTAATGAAAGTTTTGGAAACAAATAGGATGCTTAATTTAAATATATTAATATCATAATTGTATTTATTACATGTTTGAACACATTATGTCATAAATTGAGAAGAATATGAATATAAAATAATTTTTTTCCACATTCAAATTTTACAAAATATATTTTTTGAGAAGGAAAATAAAGTCATAGTGGAAATGTTGTAGAAAATTCTGTTAGATCATGTAATTTAAAAATTATATTAGACTAAAGTGATAATAATTTATATCTAAATTATGATTTTATTAGGACTCTAAAATAATTAAATCATTAAAAAATAGGTGTTTTTATTTTGGCATAATCTTTTATTTTTAAAATTTACTATTTATGGGATCACTTGTTCTATAATTTTTGATGTAATTCTTTAAGAAATGTCCTATGTGAGGAATTGAGATGAAATATTTATTTTTTTAATACATAATAGATTCTTTTCGATTCTATAGTAATGATATGATATATAGATTTTTAAATATTTCATATGATTGTGTTAAAAATAAATTTCCTTCACATGAATTATATTTCATTTATGATAGAATTAACGAATGTTTTAATGAATGAAATATAAAAAATGTCAAAATTATTAATATATGAGCATATCGTTCATTCAGAAAACATGATTCTGAAAATTTTTATAGTTATAGTGGACCAATTAGTGATTTTTGTATGTTCAAAAAACATTATAAACTTTCTAAGACTACATTTTTCTTCTATAAGTTAACAAATTGTTAAAAACTATAAGATGCACTAGATATTTTAAGCTATTTATCTTTGTTCTATAAATTTAACTAATGATCATATATGAATAATTATAACAAAAGTATATTATTTAAGTGATATAATAAGAACTAAAAAATATTTTACTAATGAACCATTGGAATTTATGTCTTTTTCAAAAGGGAAAAATATTGGTATGAAATGGGTTTTTTCATAATAGGCTCATATGAAGAGTAAAATATCCTAAATTAATACCCATATTTGATTAGAAAGGGTATTAACAAATTTAGGTAATTGATTATTATTATAATTTTACTCACGTATCAAGGACATTAGTAGTTAAAATATTTCATGATATATATTTATAAATTAAATTAATTTTTTTTCCAAATGCACATAAAGACATGGTTATTTTATAGTTAATAATAATAATAGATCAACATTGTATAACAAAATGTGCTTATCAATGAATATATGTATAATCAAGTGTTCTTAAAAAATAAGGAACTTCTTATAATAAAAAAATTTGCATTGATCATGGTATTCAATGTTAGACAGAAGTTTAAAGAAATTGTTACTCATGATGGTTAATTTGAATTCAACGTGTTATTTTAATGTACATGGAGCATAAATTCACATTTTGATTGTGTATCTCCATAATATTATTTAAATTCGGATCAATTATGAATTCTATGGTGAGTTTTATACCCAAAAGACAATATAATTTGAAATTTTATTGATTGGGGAGGGGAAAATATTTTTTGGGTCATCATTATAGAAATGAAGATTATATTATATTTACATCGAATGAAAAGTCCTATTATGTTTTAATGAATATGTTTGTTATGAATTAATTAAGAGAGGTTCTGACTCTTATGTAACATTGGATAATTTTGTGCAGGATGACCAGAAAAATAAGTGTCTGTGAAATAGTGTAACATCCCAAACATGAAGGCCACTAAACTGGGGACCTGATTCAGATCTCCACATGTCCGTTGGAATGCCTCCCCATACGCCAAAGGATACTGACTAGTATCGAGGGTCTGATAGATCAAATGGGGAGACTAGACCCTCATTATCAAGGTAATAAACATCACTTATATTTTAAATAGGTACGAAAAAAACAATAAAAATACTAAATTAACCATAAATAGGCATTATATGAACATTTCCTAAGATTGGGTATAATCAAAAAATCAAATGGAAAATATTCTATGTCATGTCAATTAGTTCTATGTATAAGGAAGACCTAAAATAATTACAACATAAAAATTCCAAAAATATGTACTTACACTATTTTCAGTCCCCTTATCTAAGCACATCCCATGAAATATCAACCCTCTAGCATATGGCCCATGCATGTGTCTTGACCTACAATAATGATGTCTGCTTTGGTACCAAATGGTGGCCCAAGAATGCCATGAGTACACCATAGAATGAAACCACGAACAAATTTCTAAAAAATTATCTATTATAAATTGATAGCATAAGAAAGTGAAAAAATATGAATGATATAAACAAAATATACATTGGGTTACATTATATAAACAAGTATACATAATATATTTCATTCATTTATCCATGGGATAAGAAATTTATTCATTAGAAAACAACTTATACATGTGTAATACTATACATAAGGGGATAATTCATTTTCACTATCTAATTAGGGGAAAATAATTTCATAACCTTTTACTCACACATTATTTGGAGCCTTAGTCTAGGTAGTCTTATGTTGTGAAATTGTTAGTGGTATAGAGCCTTTTTCTAACTCCCCAACCCTTGGATTCTATGGGTGGGTTTAGATCATTACTCAAACCTTACATATGGGTATATAACCTAATGTTAATAAACAAAAACCCCCATGCCATTTGAACATGATAAATTTACCATTCATCACATAATCCATTCCAATTATCCATAGTAAATCAACACACGTGATAATCAAAAATCAAGGTTCATTCAACATAGTAATCAACATCATTCCTTAACCAATTTACCCATTCAAATTTACATTCATGAAATCATTTGATTATTTCATTTTCCATATATAAATAATTTAACATATTCACATTAATTCATTTAACACTATCACAATATTCCAAACAAACCCTTATGTTGTTCCATTATCTAGATGTAACTATCATCAGTTTCATTTCATATCCACACTAACATATAATCAAATATATTATGGGATGTAAATCATAAAAATTTAATTATTCCCATAACATTCCAATATCCATGTTCATGAAGTGGTCCACCCCTTGAGTAGCCCCTAACCCAACAAAAACAACCTCAATTAAACTCATGGGGATCTTGTGGGGTTCAATAAAACATTTACCCATTATGTTACCATTTCAACATTGGTGAACCAAATATTAAATACCAAAACACCAAATGAAAACCACAAATACATAAATAACCAAAAACACAAGGGATATAGAATTTATAACACCAACAATGATTTTAGATACAACTTCACTCTCTAAAATAGAATCTAATTCAGATCATAAAACCTATTTAATTCCAATATAACATCCACTATAAAAATGGTTTTTTAGATTTTGGAGAGGATGATTTATTCAACAAAACCTAATTCAAAAAATTGAGTAAATGGATGTTTTATAATTAATTATAGCTTTGATATGTAACCAAGAACATTCAAATAACCCATTAAATTAAATAGATCAATCATTTGGAAGAATTGGGTGTTTTGGTCCACACTAGGTTTGTTGGAGGTGAAATGAGGAAGAAAATCGGGTGAGAAATTCTGAATATTAAAGGGGGAATGAAGAAAATCCAACTGTTTTAAGGTACCTAGTTTGGCCACACAATATTCCAAATTGTGCACCTAATGTGTTCCATCTTCATTTCAATATAGGATAGGTGGAATGGTTAACTAAATATCTTATGTAATTTTACATACCATTCTCAGACCCTATGGGATAGAACTATCCAAACCCCCTTGATTAATTGTCCCCATTTTCATGGTTTTATGACACTGTGACCCCCCTATGAATGTACAGTTAGTGTGCACAGTTTTTACTAATAGCGCACAAACCATGAATCTTTAAATGGATGCCCACATTCCCATTATTTCATGTTCGAAACCACTCTAAATCCTTCAATGACTCATAAAAATAATTAAGGAATTTATTGGACTAAAATATAGATAATTTAACTAAAACATAAACAAGAACATAGCTTAAGAATGTTAGGGTTCTTATAACCTCTTCACCCTATAATAACATATCCTCATGCCACACTCCTTAGATTTTGTGTGCCCCTAAGGAAAATAATTCAGGCCAGTGGTCCGACATTTCTGTTTCCATTTCTCATGTTTCTTGATGAATAATACCATTGCATACAAAAAACATGAACCCAAGGCACAATCATTACCTAGTAGATTTTCTCATTGTTATTTAAATATAAACTTGATTCTCCTATAAATATGGATATACCTTATGCTTTATATAATCAACACCAATCACATTAGATGGGTCTGGGTGAGACTTCCCAAGATGTGACACATGAAAAACACCATGCATGCCCATATACTATTGTGGATGAGCCTATTACTATGTCATTTATCTAATCCGATCTATTTTCTCAAATAGACCCACATACCAAGGTGACAACTTAACCTTATTATTAATTAGTCAGTTACCCAACTGTGGTGATACCTATGGAAACACATGATCACCCACCCTAATATCAGGAGGATTAACATATTGATTAAAATATGAATTATTCCCACTCTGAGACAACATTATAATCATCCGAATGAACTGAAAATATTATGTAGTCTGTAATAACCCGGATGTTCTTTTTAGGTATGTTTTTCCTTTTCTAGTTGTTTTTTGGGAAAAAGAGGAAATTCTAGAAATTTCCATGTACACACAGCGTAGATTTTGATTATAAGCCTTGTACTTCCTTGTCGTAGTTACCCTGGTGTTGTCCATGTAGTGGCTATGCACACGACCGTGTGGGGTTGTTTGGAGGCCACTTATTGAAGAGTACAGAAACAGTAAGTATAAGTCGTGTAGTTCAAAAGTACACAAAATGTACTTTTTTCCATTAAATGCACCGGGGTTGTGTCTAAAAGACCAAACACAATTTTTTTAGGTCTCGTTCATCCGAGAGCATGGAACAGTCATGGATCTTTGACGTGCCCCCGAGCCTCTGTCCTTCATCAAATTTGAGCACTGTTGATTGCATTGGAATTGTAGCTGTGAGTTCTTTCTTCTCATAGAGCATCATTTTCCAAGTCCTATTCTTTTCAAAGTAATCATGGGTTGAACATTTTATAGGTTTTCGTAGATCTACATTGTTATAAGGAGATTCAAGTGATCTATTTCATGTATATCGTCCTCCTATACCAGAGGATGTTTGTTTCTACCTTTCTGTTGAACGGCTTTGAGTATTTTGAGTGAATTACATCAATACCCTTGGACAAGGTATTTCATGTTTACCATTTAGCCCTATTTCTTCACTGTATTGCTTGTATGCCTGATTAGAGATTATTATTTGTGAAGAAGGTAATTTTTCTATTCTTTAGATGTTTTTCCCAAGCATGTTTTTCTTGTTTATGACCGTTGGTTCTAGTTTTTCATGTTAGGCTATTACCAGTTGCCAGGCCTAGTTGTGGGATTGAGTGACTGTTGTTCTATTATGTTGATATAACTTTGAATTCGTTCCAAGTAGTTATTGAGGTTTACATGGGGTGATGTGCGTGCTCTAAATGTTATATATAAACATGGTTGTGGGAACCTAGTATAGTAGACCATATGGAAGATGGATGTAAGGGCTTCTCAAGATTGTCTTTATAATTTTACGATGTGAGACCACATGTGGAATTGAAATTGAGTAATTCCCCCAGAGTTTATGTAGTTCTTCAACGTCGCCCATAGGTGTAATAGACATTGAGTACTTCCCCAGATCACCTTTAGCATGATACATTACTATTGGTTGAATTGATGGTGAGTGCTTCCCCAGAGAGTCAATACTTTAGCTGAACTAGAGGGGTGAGACTGTATGTGATTCCCAGAGGGTTGCTAGTACATGTTGGTTGAACCAGAGGGGTTAGGCTGTGAGAACTACCCAGAGGGTTACCTGTTGTTTCTACTTGATTGTTTAATTTTTTACCTGTTGTTTCTACTTGTTTTTTTTGTCTACCTGTTTAGACTTAAATGCATGAAACTGTGGATTGTTTACTATTAAGTAATTTTATGCATGTTGTTTTTGTGTACTATTACCTGCCATATATTCACTGACTATTAGGCAACGATTTTGTGGCGGTTTCCTACTGAGATTTAGTCTGAAAAACTTTTTGGGCCATAATGTTGGGCCCAAACTCAATATAACGGTTCAAGTATATACAAGGGATATCTCCTTTATACATTATGTACATGAATTTCTATGGAGCTGGAGAGAATTAGACCAAGCTATGGCCTGAGATGCTAAAGATATTTATCTTCTTTATTTTGCACTTTGGATTTGCACTGTTGTATTCCAGCATTGTGATATGTTTGGCTGATTTCATAGACTTATGTATCATTCATCATTTATATATGTGCTCCATTTTTTTAAACATTTAGCCTTATGTTTTTTACTCTTGTTTGGGTGATTACCAATTCTGCTAATTTTTTGTTTATCTTCTGCTGTGTACTCTACCAATGAGGACATAGTTTCCCAACTATCGCATCCAAGGCCCTCACTAAAAGTCAGCAACCTCTGGCGTTTGGGGAAATGTGTTTGAGGTCATGTGACAAATAGGGTACGGGGCGCCTCTGCATGGATTCCAGAAACAGGACGTTAAAAAGTGGTATAAGAGGAATTATTTTCTCTTGACATACTGTTTGGACTTTATAGTCTAGGATAATATAGAATAGGTTATTGTTAATAAGTTATGCACTGGAGTAGCAAACCCGTGAACAATTAAAATCCAAACTACGTCATTTATTTAAATTTTACTGGTTTTCAATTTTAAAGTTTATTTGATTTCAAGGTTGTGTTATTTAAATGTTTTGTGTTGTTACTATTGTTGTTATTACAGTTCTACTTCTTTGACAACACGATGATATGAGGGTGTTCCATCTCATGCATCATATATTCTCTTGTTAGAAATCACATTCCATGCATTCTTTCCATTCCATCTCGGATGCATTAGCGATTTCATGTTGTTGTGATAGATGTTTTGTAGAAAATGCATGCTGTTTGATAGATGATTTTATTGAAATGTCGACTATTTGATGGATAATTGTGTGTAAGGATTTGTCTAAATTAATTCCAAATGTTGGTTCTTGAGGTGTTGTAGGCCCTCATGGACGAGAATATGGTGGATCATTGCACTTTTTTCTGATTATAACAAGTATACGATGCCAAAATTTGATTCACGGGGAGTATGATCCCTCATGGATAGGAATTTGGCACTTTAAATGTTCGTTTCAGTGTTTTCTAGGTTTCAGAGTAGTTTTTGAGGCTTACTGTCTCGAAAAACCTAGAATAAATGTCGTGTAATGTTACGTACATTCCATGTGTTCTTCTGTTCAGGAAGAAATATTTTCTCGTAAGTACACATCGTGTACTCTATGTACACGCCATGTAGTCTCTGACCATTTCATAGGACATGTGGGAAGAGATAAGAGATGTAAAAATTTGGGTGGAAACATGCAGTGTCTTCATTGAACACTGCATGTAGTATAATCCAATGAACCCGACCATGTAGCTAACAACATGGGTCAGTGGAGTCTCTTCTTTTACATGCCATTCCAACCGTGAACATGCCATGTAGTTTGACCCAGGTTCCCAGCCGTTTCACGAACAACACGGTTCAATGTTATCCTTTCATGTACACGTCATGTCTATCCAGAACATGCCATGTAGCTAAAGTCGTGTATCTGACCGTGTCACGAACAACTCGGGCTAGTTGAAGCTTGTCCAATACACACCATCTCTATCTTGAACATGCCTTGAAGTCTTGTCTTAGGAGAGCCATGTGTCTAAACCATGTAGAATGACCCAGGAAGGGGAAAAGGATTCAAGTACACGTCGTGTGTTTTGAAAATATGACATGTGATTGGGGTGTTACACGAACTATTAATGCAGTGGTACACGCCCATGTGAATGACTTAAGGGAACATGCCATGTAAGAAAAATTCACAACTTGTAGTCTTGTTTTAAAAAACATGAATGCTTTTCTTCTTCTGTTCGTTTATTTTCCTTCTAGTTTTTTATTTTTGATAGTCTTGAAACTGTGGTGTGTGTTGAAAATTTATAGTCATGCCATTGAGACGTCCTCTGGTCATCAGCCAGTTGCATGGTAGTGATCAGACGCCAGATATAGCTGATTAGGGACTTCCTGCAGATCCTCCTGTTGTGTCAGCATTGGCCTCAGCAGTGAAACCAGTTACAGGTGTTGATGAATAGTTTATGGAAGTCATTCTAAGGATGATTTAGACCTTCCATGTAGCACCACCTACTGCCTCGTATATGGTAAATTTAATGCGTGTTTTCTAGTAGAAGCATCCTACGACATTATCAGGGGAAGGGCGACCTCAAGCTGCCGAGTCATGGAAAATATCCATGATAACTATCTTTGAGCTTCTGGAGACTCCTTTTGAAAGGTGGGTCAAAATCACTACCTACATGTTAAGAGGCTCATCCAAGAGGTGGTGGGATGTGATCTCACATGTGGGCCATCAGCATGTTATCGCGTGGGAGGAGTATCAGTGTGTATTCTATGACTACTTATATCAAGAGACCTTAAGGGCCGATCGAGACATGTATTTCATGAGTCTGTAGAAGGGAACACTTTTGGTTATGGATTATTCCTCTTGTTTCACCGATCTTCAGCATTTCACACCCCTCTAGGGTGGAGATGGGTTGTTCATTCCAAGGAATTTTGAGGATGGTCTAAGACGAGAGATCCCCTCACAGGTGATTATCTTTAGGTTGATTTCCATCGATTCCATCGTCGACCAGGCGCTGATTGCGGAGCTCAATCAGAGGGCTTCCGGAGTTGAGAGCTAGGGAGGTTCCGCTTCATGAGTTAGTACTTTTCCCACCGAAAACAAGAAGCACATCATGGAGTCTTCATGCGGTAGTCCGAGGAGGCGAGACACATCTTCAGGTTGCCATGTGGTATGCTAATAGTGTGTAGGGGCTTGGTATACGAGGCTACAGTGCGAGAGAGACCCATTAGAGTGCCGATCATGTTGGAAGATGGGTCACCTTCACTGCTTTTCTCAGGTTTTCTCACCAGCATTTAGTGACAGGGGTTCATCCATGACTCCACTTCCAGGAGCAGTGACACCAGTTTCTATCTAGTCTGGGAACTGGAGTTCTTCCAGCCGTTCAGGCCGAGGTGGAGGTCAATGTTTTATTGGTCAGTCACCGTTCTATTAGCGACAGTAGGGAGGATTAGCTCAGAGTAGTTAGGTAGGGTAAGATGGCTATGGTATAATTCATACTTTTTCATTGGTGTAAACCCAAAAGGAGAAGGATCCCGGACCCTCTATAGTTTTAGGTACGATTTTAGTATCCTCATTTTCTGTCAACTACACTATTGGATACCAGATCTTCCCATAGTTTTATATTCATTTGTGTTGTGGAGTGCCCTAGTCTCTGCATCTTTTTCTCTGCCGACATTGTGACAATAGACACACCATTGGAAACTAGGACAGCTAGAATACGTCAGTGCAAGGAGTTCTCTCTAGAGGATATTGGGTGTAACTTTTTGTGGAAACATTATATCCTTGGGATGACAGGCTATGATGTTATTGTCTAGATGGACTGGTTAGTTTTCTTTCCAGGAAGTCGTCGACTATTATCACTACAGGGTGAGTTTCATATCACCATAGGGTGGATCATTTCTTCAAAGGGGTGAGTGGGATGTCTAGGAGATAAGGCAAAGACCCGAGCATTATGGGATAAGAGAAGTTACATCCAGTTTTCTAGTCTATATCTAGATGACTAGGGGACTTCACAGTTAGACATTACTCCAGTGGTGGATAGTTTCAGGTATGCCTTTCCCGGGGGCTTTTTTTGGTTTTCCTCCAGAGCATGAGGTATACTTCTCTATTGTGCTCATTCCAGGAGTGAAACCAGTGTCCATTCCTCATTATATGATGGCCACACCTGAGTTACCGAAGATAAAAAGAAGTTGGAAGAGTTTTAGGAAAATATTTTTATCCGACCCAGTACTTCTCCTTTGGGATCTCCAGTTCTATTTGCTAAGAAGGTAGACAGTACCCATTGAATTTCTGTGGATTATCGGAAACTAAACTAGTTGACGGCCAAAAAATGATATCACTTACCAAGTATTTATGATCTCTTTGATCAACTTAGAGGATCCCAGGTATTCTCAATGATTGATTTGAGGTTCGATTGTCATCAATTTCATATTAGACTAGTAGATATACCTCTTACAGCCTTCCAGAGCAGTTATGGTCTATTCAAGTACTTAGTTATGTTGTTCGGTCTCATGACAATGCCAACAATTTTCATGGAACAAATGAACCATGTGTTCCATCAATACTTGTATTCATTCATAGTGGTCTTCATAGTTTATATCTTGGTGTACTCTCACAATAGACACGCTCATGTCACACATCTTGATATCATTTTGAGTACACTGATAAAGCATCATTTATATGATAATCTATCATAATTACACTTTTGGATGGACCAAATTCACTTCCTCGGTCACCTTATTTTAGAGACAGAAGTATCAGTCGACCCAGAGAAAGTGAGAGTCATAGTTTCCTAGGAGCAGCCAAAGAACTTCTTTGTGGTGCAGAGTTTTCTAGGGCTGGCTAGATACTACTGATGTTTTATACAAGAATTTTCACACTTAGTAGCACCACTGACAGGTATGACCAAGAAGCGTGTGATGTTCTTATAGTAAGATTCTTGTGATTCAGCCTTTCAATAGCTGAATGGGAGGTTGACTTCAGCACCGATACTAATATTTCCAGAGTCGGGACAGAGCTATACTATTTTTTGTAATGCTTCAGGTACCAGGCTAGGAGCTATGATTATTTAGGGTGATAGAGTCATTGCATACGGGTCTTGGCAGTTGAGGCCACATGAGAGGAGCTTCCTGATGCACGATATGGAGTTGGTAGTTTTTGTTTATGACATATATTGTTGGAGACATTATCTTATGGGAGATCACATTGTGGTTTTCACCAAGCACAAGAGTCTAAAGTACATATTCACTCAACAAGATTTGAATTTGATATAGCAGAGGTGATTTGAGTACCTACAGTCATTTGATTTTGTGCTTGCCTACACGCATGCTAAATACAATGATGTGGCTAATGCGTTGAGTTAGAGGACTCAGATATAGGTAGTTCGGGAGGTCAATAGTGAGTGGCAGCTTATGGATCTGTTCTCTGAGATGAATTTTGAGTTTCTTGAAAAATAGGATAGGCCATTCTTTCATTTGTAGTTGTTACCTCTACACTTCTTGATCATGTAATAATGAGGCAGCTATCAGATTATTAAGGCCCAATCCTAAGGGAGAGTCTGTCAGGAGTGGACCCTATATTTCGGGTGGACCATATGCGAGCATGAGATCATTTGATTCCAGGGACATGTATGGGTGACAACATATTTACACGGCGAGATGATGCGGAACATTCATTCCTCAGTAGGTTCAGTTCATCCAGGAATCACCAAGATGAATTGTGATCTACACCATAATTACTGGGTGCTAGTTATGAAGAAGGATGTTGCTAGTTTCTTCATGAGGTGTTCTATTTGTCAGCTGGTGAAGTCAGAGAAGCAACCACCATCATTTTTTTACAGTAGTTACCCATTCCTGAGTGGAAGTGGAATGATGTCCCTATGGGCTTTGTGACATGGTTTCAGAGGTCAATTCAAGGGAATGATGTTTTGTGGGTTGTCATTGATAGTATTACAAAGGTTTCTCACTTCATGTCGATCATGGAGACCATTAATGTTGATGATATAGGACGACATTATATCCATGAAATTGTACGTATTCATGGAGTTCCACACTCCATTGTTTTAGACAGGGATGCATGTTTTACCTCTTGGGTCTTGCAGGGGCATCAGAAGGCTTAGGGTACACAGGTACATTTGAGTACAACATACCACCTCCAGACTGATGGCCTGTCTAAGTGTACGATTCAGGTGCTTGAGGACATGCTCTAAGCATGCATTCTGGACTTTGGAGGTTCTTGGGAGAAGCATATACCCCTGGTGGAATTCTCCTAAAACAATAGTTTTCAGAAAACTATTCAGATGTAACCTTATGAGGGTTTGTACGATAGGCCATAAACATCACTCTTATGTTGGCTGGAGGCAGAATAGGTAGCTTTTCTAGGACCTCATCTTGTTCAAGATACCACATAGTTGAAAGAGTTGATACGGATGAATATGGATACCGCATAGTATTGAAATAATTTATATGATGATCATAGGATACGTCCCCTGGATTTTAAGGTCGGGGATCATATTTTCCTACGTGTCACACTGACGTTGGGGAACAGAAGGAACATGAGGCACGGTAAGATTTCACTAAGGTACGTCGGGCCGTTTGAGTTGTTTGAGAGAGTGGGGCCAGTTTCCTATCTATAGTAGTTACCTCAGTGGTACCAAGATATGCAAGCCTTCTTCCACATTTCACTACTCCGACATTACTTTTCTGACCCATTTCATGCTCTCCATCCTAAGGAAGCCATGTTTGAGGGTGATGCATCTTTCGATGAGAATCATATAAGGAATGTTGATTGAAATAAGAAGGTTATCTGTGGCTTGTATGTCAATCTGGTATGACTACTATAGCAGTACAGATGGGTCCAAGATGAGAAATGGGAGAGGGGGGCTGACGTACTATCACAGTGGACAGATTTGTTCGAGGTTTTTTCTTCTATGATACTAAAGGTAAATTCACAGATGAAAATATTTAAGGGGGAATTTTAGTAAGAACCTAGATCTTATTTTTAGTTATTTTTTCCATTTCTGCTCATTTTTTGGAAAAATGCGAAAATTATGGATATTTGAAAAGTACACACCATGTACTTTATGAGTACAGGTCGTGTACTTCCTTATAGTAGGAAATCATTTGCTGGTTGTGTAGTAGCCATGCACAAGGACGTGTGGGGATGTTCAGAGGCCGCTGAATGTGGAGTATAGAAACAATATGTACATGTCGTTTACTTCAAAATTATACATCATGTACTTTATTATTTATTAAACTCATCAGGGTCACGTATGATGGATATAACACACTTCTTTTAGGTCTCATTCATCTGAGAGCATTGAGCAGCCGCAGATCTTCGAAGAGCCCTGAGCCTCCATCTGTCCTCCGATTCAAGCACCGTTGATTTTGTTGGAATCGCAGCGGTGAGTTCTTCCTTCTTCTAGATCATTGTTTTCCTATTCCATCCCATTTTCATGTTATCTTGGTTTTAACTTTTTATAAATTTTCATATATCTATGGAATTATATGGAGATTCAAGTGTTGTGGTTCAAGTATACCGATCTCCATAACCCGAGGTAGGTGGTTTGTGGCATTCGTTTAAAGTCTTTGAATATTTTTTTGCAAATTCCACCAATACCCTTGGATGGGGTATTTCATGTTTACCATTGAGCCATATTACTTTACTGCTTTGATTGAATTCCTAAGTAGAGATTATGGTTTGTGAATAGGGTAATTTTTTTGTTCTTTGGATGTTTTTCCCATGCATGTTTTTCCAGTTTATGACTGTTGGGTCTAGTTTTTCCTGTTAGGCTATTGCCAGTTTCCATGCCTAGTTGTGGGATATAATGACTGTTGTTATATTACGTTGATATGGATTAGAATGATATCCATGTAGTTCATGAAGTTTACTTGGGGCGATACGCGTGCTATACATGTTTTACTTACACAAGCATGTGATAACCTAGTGTAGTAGACCACCGGGAGGATGGATGTAAGGGCTTCTCAAGAGTGTCTTTATAATTTTATGATGTGCGACCACATGGGTTATTGACGTTGAGTGCTTCATTAGAGTGTTTATTGTCACTCTATGTGGGCCACAATGTCTCATGCCCAAGATTCATTCCTAATAACATTGACTCTCTAGCCTTCATCCAATGCAACAATGGCCTATATTGTCTACCATAGGTCTCCTTTTACAATTCTATTTGAATTGTATCACTGTAACTATTTGTATATGTGAATTCAAAAAACATGGTGTTCTACTTACATGATCCAACAAATACTTGAACACATGCAGTCAGAATGTCCTATAGAACCTGAATAGTATTCCCTGATTACCCATTTTCCTATGGGTGGAATGACATACTAAAAAACAACTAGGTACCAAGTGCTTTATGTAATCCCTAATAGAAGAGTGATGTAATATAGAGATCATGATATTTAACTATCAATCATGGGACTCAATGAAACCTTATTTTCTCTAAAACACCCAATTTTCTTAGTTGATTCATGGTAAAGGTCACTTGAATCAGTAATAATGTGATACCTTGTTATATTGATCCACACTACCTAGATCACATCATTTTTCTATGGAATCCCTTGAAGTAATGCAATGAAATAAATTTTCACATCATCAACATTCAATTATTGGATGGGAAAAGGTTATAATAGACTACCTAATCATTCATTCCCGACCTTCACCTACAAGAAGGTGTACCACCACATCACTAAACTATGAAATTATTTCTTTATCCCTAGACATAAAAATTTCCAATGAATATAGTGATACATTTTAGTCTAAAAAAGGATACACCACTAACATTAATGAATGAATCCTATATATATACTCTTGTCACATACATTTAGGAACAACAATATTACCATAAAAATAATCGATCATAGTGTCGCGGATAGTCCCATAGAACGATCACACCTTACCTTTTAGACATTATCTCAAATATAGACACTCTGGATCCTCAAAAAACATCTCCTTGATTAGACATAGACGCTTGGACTCAACTAATAAGGATTCAATGGTCATTAATATTTTCACATCATACACATCTAGATACATCTCTATAACTAAACGCATCATCCCCCACCAAGAACATAATTCTAGAACTAGCTGATTTTGAGATTTTTAACTCAAAGAATATGTAACACAATTTCCATTTCATAGTGAGTATTCTAGTTTAAAATAGAAGGAATTCATGTAATCAGCCTTATTCACTGTGTAGATTCAAACCACATTTAGATAATATGTAATTAAGGATATTATGATCTGTATACACAGTAATACTCTCTCCCATCATGCATTGTCACAAAGAATTTATATTTAAAACCAATGCATCCAATTCAAGATCACAGATAGGGTAATTTAGGTCATTAGGCACAAATTTCTATGACCTGTAATCTACAGCCTGCTAATTCTGTATCATCACTACTCTAATCCTGATACCCAATGCATCAAAAAACATGATATAATATTTACCTCGATCAGGTAGGATCAAAATTGGTGTCATACTTGTCCTCTTCAATAACTCTATGAAAACATATTCATATATTTCAGGCCATTAAAACTCGATTCCTTTCTTGGTTAATCCCAAATGTGGTCTGAATAAGTGGGGGAAACCCTTGATGAAACATTTATAATGTCCCTTTAAACCAGGAAAACAATATACCTCAAAAACATTTTTGTGTTGTTCCCAAGATAAAAAATAATATCTTTCTATGGGTATACTTACACAGATTCCTCACCTACAATAGGAACGAATAAATAGGCTTTTTAAATAAAGAGATAAAACATGGATAGCTTTGAATATAGAATATTACCACTTATTTTACTCGAAATGATACCATTTTATTTTTAATAACCATCATGATTTTGGAGAACATCAAGATATAATCAATAAATAAAACTCAAAATTGTTCATGTATGGGTGGAATATAATATTCATTAGTGATATAAACACTTCTGGTGCATTACTCAACCCGAATAAAAATTCAACAAACTCATTCCACCATTATCTACTCCTAGAGATAGCTATCATTAAATTTAATGGCCTTACACATAGTAGATGACATGATAATCTAAAATTCATATTGGAGTACATTGAAGAACACCATATATAGTAAAAAATATCATCTATTCAAGGAATATGATATTTACTCTTAATATTCATCTAATTTTCCTTCCTTTATAGACACAACATCAAAAAAGATCCTTAAGAATTCTTCAAAAAAAATACTGAGGATCCCTAAGGTGATGTAGTTGGTTAAATGAACACATTTTTCTCTAGTTACTCCAATGGAGTTTTATGTTACTCGAGTTCTATAGGAGGCATTCCAAATATTAGAATATAAACATGTTCTTCAGCCATTAGAATCTCTATCTTGAATTGAACGTCTCTCTTATGTGGAATTCCCAGTATGTCCTTGGGAAACACGTCATGAAATTGATCCACCATTGATGTAAGAGAGTATTATCTACTCCTATATTAACTATTACATGACAAGTCACATGGGCTAAAATTTTATCAAGTACTTGATAAACAAGAAATGTACAGCCTGCTCGGATATCCAATTCAACATGGGTAACATATGCACTCCCCTATAGAGATTAAAATGTCTCCTTAAAATGTAACTATCAATATGGTCTTCGTACATCAATATCCAATCCATTATAAAAGTAATATCAATCCCTAAACTATATAACAATGATTAGTCACAATGATAATTGTACCCAAAGACTTGAGGGTACACCCCTTATAATGACATATATTTTCTTCCTTAACTCCCAAAAGATCATAAATTGACATTAATCTACATTGACATTCCATCGATAGTTAAATAAAATTCACAAATTGATAATAGATAAAATAATGTGATCCACATATGTGAAACAGAGGACAAGATATAATAGAAGATAAAATATTTTTATCTCAAACTGTTGATGGCCCAACCTTTCCACCTATAGATTTAGGCTTGGATTCCTAAACCTAACATCTCCCTCTTCCCTAGGATCTATCATGAGTTCCTTTCATAGCACTACCCTTCAAATGAGGTTACTATTGTCATGGAATTATCTTTAGATTTACAAATATAATGGAATGATATGTTAATAGTAGTCAACTAATGTTCACATACCATGTTCGAAAACATATTTATTAAATAATGTTTTTAGGTCATACAATGATAGAATATATTTCTCTTAATGGCGACGGTTCATCTGTTTGACATTCCATTTGAGGGTTACATAAAATATCAATGATAGGTAATATCAATATATATAGAGATTAAAACGGTTCCCTATGATATCATACAGTCTTATACTAATGTATATAGAAATATTATGGATTTTATAGGCATAACTACACACCTCATTGAAATGATAATAAATTCATATGTTGTTCTTCAGGTCAGTGGGGTGGGCGATCTCCACCCCAAAGAAAGGTTCATTCTAGATTATTATTGAAGCATAATACAGTTTTATGGTGTGAGAACTAGATTTGGACGAGTTATTTTAATGTATTATGGTAAGGATGTTGAGGTCTATAATTTTTTCCATGTTTCATTGACTGGATGTTAAGGTAATTTTCCATTTGACATTCATCTAAACAATATTTTTCCATCATTTTTGGAAATGATGTGGTAATTTTTTATATTCCAATCAAGGGGTTTCTAGATTTGGAAGGTTATATTGTAAAATTACATAATGAGTCACCATGGTCCATGTCTGAGAAGATGATTCCAACATGAAGTTTTCACCTCTTATAGAAATACAATATGTTTCTCCTGATGAGGATGGTTCCTCTAGTTGATAGGCCTTTGAAGGGTGACTGATTCAAATCCATACCGAGGTGTATCAATGAATATAAATATAAAAATATCTCTTGGTATCAAACATTATGTCACATATGGTCAGGGACTGATTAAGGAGATCAAAATATTAAAAAATTGATATTTTTTTTCATAAATTTGATTCTTATGTGTGAAAGGATTATTTAATGTAAAAAACAGAAAATAATGGGTAGAAATACTTTCAATGAAGTAATTTCAAGGAATATGGGTGGAGGATGATTTTTATATAACGACTTATTCCAATACATAAGTTCTCTTTGTAGCTATGTATATAATCAAGGACAGAGTCAGGCCACATATAGTTCTAGGGATTATTCAACACAAAAAATGAATTATTTTTTGGATATGGGGATATTTTCATTGAATAAAATATCACATGTAGGGAGACAACACATAATGTACCTTTATATGTAGATCTATCTCATATATAAGAGAGTGTGGGATTTTTATATTATGGAAGAACCGAGATGTAGGATATGAGCATTGTAGTGTATCTCATCAAAATGATAATCATTCAACATATAGTTCTTGGATGGTGGGATGGTTGAAGACCAACAACTAATATAGTGTTCCTCTAAAATTATGGTTTATAGAAATATGAAATTCTACGTCATTAAAGTTTCATGAACCATGTAGATTGATATCATGAAGTAAAGACATATGGGGATCCATTTATAGTCTTGCATATAGGAAATATTCCAACTGTATTGTGAACAAATACACCCTGGTATTGTGTGGAAGACATTACATTAACTCCAAGCCCCATTTACACTATGATCAGTGTTAGAAATAAGGTTTTTAAAAATATTCCTTCACCACACATAAGTGATTGAATGAAATTACATTGGTATTTTTATCAGGTGGATGATGTACATGGATGTTTGTGTTTGGAATCGTTATAAATCTTATAGATGTGTGAATCAATCCATATTATGATCTTTTAGAATAATAACACTATACAATAATGACATTAACCATTGAATTTAGAACCATGAGGTTTGGAAGAATGGTTTCATGTTTTTTTTGGGTCATATAACCAACACCATAAAATAAAATCAATGATAGACATAGTGATTACTAGGACATGTATTTTTTTAATAATGTCATGTGGGATGAATCGAAATTAAACAATGATAATAAATTTAATTATATCAGGATATGTAGTTTGGGAGAAATATGAAATGAGTGATAACATAATATTTTTTAAAATCATTTTCCAACATAATATTGTAAGGTCTTGCATATTTGGATGTGGTTTCTACTAAGGATGAATGTGCCTTTGGATGATAGGAATTTTTGGTGACTGATTCAAATGTATAATGGTTAGTATCAATTCACAATTGATAAATGTTGAAAAATAGTACCAGACAGTCTATGAACACATTTTGAGGAAAACATATATAGATATGGAAATCCCCTAGACAATGAGTATAATATTTTGATGTGTCCACGTACAACGGAAGAAGTTAGATAATAATTTCTTATGGAGTTTAGCATTCCATGTGTATATTTATATTATATATAATGATTGGGGTATATTGATTCCATGATGAGCCCTCGAATGAGTGACCTGAATTCTGATATCTAGCCTGTACAAGAGTCTTATTCAGAAGGAATGTGATAGATGTTCTCATTCCATTTGATTTGGTTTGGACTTGGTTAAGAAACTTTGTTGTTACTACGTATCTTTTATAAATATGAATTAATCAATCCATAGTTCTGAATACTTATGATGGGATAGAAAGTGAATGGACCCATTTTTGCATCCTCAGCATTGATATTTCTTTGTGGGAGAGGGATCATTTTATTACATTGTAATGATCCTAATGAAATAAGGTATATTCATCACTATGTATCCCATTGAGATGAGAATAAACACACTCATACATTTAGAATAGAGGTGTCATTAGTGACTAGAACTGAGTATTTTGATTTTCTCAATCACAGAATTAAATGTATTATTATTTTACATCGAACAACAAGGATGTTTACCACTATGATTGACATCATATGATAATTATTTCTTTATAAAATATATCTTATTGTGGTTAGGAAGATAAATTATATAGTTTAGTGTTTTACTACATGGACTACGGTTTCTTGTATTTTTAGGACATATGATTTGGACCATGTGTCATGGATTATAAGGATATGCAATAATGAACAAAAATAAGAAATAAATAATTTATTTCTTATGAAATAATTCATTACAAAGGGGCATAATAATACCATTCTCCATCAATATTTTGGAATTAGAATTTTTTATATCGTCTATGTGTGTAACATAAGATCCCTCCATCTTTGGTTCCAACCTAGGTGGTTTATTACCTTGTATCATTGTTGTCCTAAGGATGAATATTGGATATTCATGGAGGAAGGAGTATAGGAAAAGAATATTGTTAATATCAATTTCTATCCCATTATTTTTGACATTCTTCTGGTGAAAGGTATGAAGTCATTTATGAAAAAGTCACTCCAATACATCTAGATGTTTTTTAGATTTCACATCTACAAATATGTAAATGCATATTTCAATCCAAAGTGAGGGATATTGGATGCCATAGATAAAGGTTTTTTCTATAATATATACCAGAAAATATGGGGTCACCTACATGGTACTGTAGCTTATAGTCATATAAGCTCATAAATCATGAAAAATATTGATTGTCTAATTTTTTTATATTTATCCACCATCATTTGGAGTATGTTTGAGAAATTCTATTTGAAGGGATATATAATTCCATTATCATATATAATCTTATGATAAAAATTGTTGGATATGATAATATACACATGATACAGCTTCTCCAAAATGAAGGAACAAAAATGGTTTTAATTTATTTAAATTTCATATGTCAGACACCAAATCGTGTAATGATAGTGACTTTATGAAAGATGAAAATGCTTTGGGTCCCAACTTATATGAGGGTTACTACTTCATGAAATATGGAAAAGAGGACTGTAGTAGTGATAATTTTATTTAATATCATATCCATAATGTGACTATAGAACCCTACTACATCCATTCCTGATATGGAAAATGTACATGAGTGTTTGGAAGGGTATAGATTTTTTTTTGTTTATTGGATGATGCTTTCTGGAACAAGGAAAGAATATAACCTTTTGGTGAGTTTTGTGAAATCCAATGCCATTAATGGTAAGAATTGTCCAAGACTCTGGATTTTATGGGAATAATTAAACCTTAATTAGTGAAAACTGTGTGAGGATTAATGTACTTATTTCAGGATATCATAAGTCCCATCCCTTTTATTTCACATCAGAATCACTCCATTGAAGCCCATTTACACTGTATTTTCTTATAACATGTTCCTCTATAAATGGTAAATTGTATCTATCATCACCATGATTTACATTTCCTATCTTTTTCCAATATAATATCTCTATTTTTATGGTTTCATATAATTGCAATCATCTATATGAATAGTTACCTTCATGTTTAGGGTTGGAATTAAAATCATTTATTACTCATATATAGACATGAACAGATGGAGAGACACTTCAGATGTATACAATGATGTTGACTATTTCACTCCTTTATGGATCTGCCATTGTTATAGCTACATTTTCTAATGCATATTTAAGGAATTTTTTGATCATGGTATATGAGTCAATTTCATATCCAAATTGGAATTCCCCTATTATCCTTTAGTCATAGTTAACTAGGGGATTATATCATACTTTCTAATTTAATAATAACCTTTTATATTATTGATTACTATCTCTGATTGACTAATTTCCATTAAATACACCAATGGATTTTGAAGGTCCAGTTATATCCAATTATCAATGAATTGATATTCATCCTCAATTTTCTTCCAAATTATAATAATAGTAGAGTTATATAAGAGAACCTTTGTTGGGGAGTTAGGAATAACTCCCAACCTGAAATTGTTGTGATTTGGGTATTCCAATCTATTCCCTATTGGGATTTATAATTCACCATTAAAATAAATCTACCTTTTCTGGGGGCCCTCTTGAATATAGATGTTCTCTTCACTGTGTAATTTAGTATTCAAGAATGTGGTTTTTATAAATGGTTGTTTTTCCTAAATATCTTCTAATTTTTAATTATTTAACGATTTAAAATGAATGAATTGATTATGAAGCTACTACATGATATCCTCATACAATTCCAAACATTTAGTCAATATTGTACGACTAAGGATGTATTTTAGAGTGTCGCTATGAGAGACAAAATGGACCTCCATTTTTTGTACATAGATTATCAATTTATGAACAAAATATATTAGTTCTATGTAACTAATTTTTTATATCTTAATAATCATTAATACTGTCAATAATAGTTTTATGGATAATATATAGGTTTTTTATTCCCCATGTATATTTTTTTGTGTGGAAATAACCCAGGGACTATTATATTTATTCCACATACAATATGAGAGGCTTCCCATCAACAAGTGTCATTAAAAATGGTGGAATCAGAAGTCATTTCTTGATATTATCATATGAATCATAAACGTTTATAGTCCATTGATACGCAGAAATATTCTTCATTTACTTACTAAATATAAAACATATTCATGCAAGGTTGTATATAATATGATGAATGTAGGAAATGTTACCCTGAAATCCCATACACTCATTTAGTTTTTTATTAGTTGACATATAATGTATATCATTTTTCTTCTCAGGATCACTTTCAATGGCATGATGATATAACATGAAGATGCTAAATTTTCTTGAGGATACTCTAAAATAACATTTATAGGGGTTCATATTTAGGCTATGTTGTCATAGCTTATTGGAGATGACCTCATGATCAGCCAGTTGGTCAGAACTATTCCATGATTGACCACCATATCATTGACTTAGAAATAAAAATTCCTTACAAAGAGAGATGAATATTTGATCCATTAAATGTTGATATATTACACCCTAATAATTAATCCCAAGGTAATAACTCAATATAAATATACCCACTATGGTGATCTGAATGTGGTATCTTCCTCACCTTTAGAGTCCCTATGGATTTATTATACCCCAAATATCCACCCATGAAATAGAAAACATAATATCTATATGGGTAATTAATCAAGAATTTTGTTATTATAATATAGTAATCAACATTTAGAAAATTACTTTTTAGATCATTGATGTCTTTGAAAACTATAATTTTCCAATTATTATTCTTTACTCTTACTATTTATATACATTTTGAAAACATGAATTATTAAATGAAATTTTCCTTGTTATGCTTTCAAAAATCAAACTTAATTTAGGGGTTGTGATTTAAGTGAAACATTATGGTTTCCTATTTGTAACCCCACTGGTTTTTAGACAAACCCATGTGGTTGTTGGAAAGCTCGGGATACATGGATATCATATCTTTGTAATTCTATGAAAAAAATCCCAATGATTCTTAAGAAAGAAGGTATATACCTCTTTTTCATTAGAAGACCTGGATATCCCAATAAAACTGGGTTGTTGGCTCACCTTTTACCCAAATTTATTTTTATGATTTTTTCAATAGTGGTAGTGTGACCTTCATCGAATTATAGAGGAAAATCCATGTAGTCATGTTTCTCTTTATCATCGAACTCCTCTTTCTCTTCTTCTTCTTCTTATATCACTTCCACCTTATGCTTAATGAACATTGTTTATGAATTAAATTATTAAATGTTATGATAGAAGACCATATTTTTATATCTGGTAGATAATATGACTTCATAAAAGAAAAAAGAAGATGTGTACTTTCTTTGATGCTATTGAGGGATGTTGAGTGTATAAAAGAAATATCACCACTCTTCTCTGGTGATTTAATAATATCTATTTTTCAGATCTTGAAGTAGTGATCTATTGAAAATTTCGCAGTGGAATAATTGATGTTTTTTCTAATATTTTACTACTTTCAGATAGTCGATGAGTTTTTCAGTACTGTCAGTCTCCATTACTATGATTTATATCATGAATTTAATTTAATATATACAAAAATTGGGACATAAATATTTGGTTTGATTAATGGGAATCATGTATTTTTCACTGATCTATTTTAAGGGATTTACTGAGGTCATTTATAATCCTTTTGGAGAATCAAAATGATTGATAGAATCATTCATGGGTATATTCCCATCCCTCTAGTAGAATACTATGTCAATATTTTAAATTTCCCATGATTCATAGGTGTCTTCATCAATATGAAATGTCACAATTTCAACATTAATTTAGTACTTGTGGCGTTGATGCTATTATGAGGGGAATATAATGTGTTGATGAAACCAATGAATTCCTAGATGATCATTGGAGGCTTTATACTTTGAAAAACAAGGAAATTTGTGTCGAAATGTAGGTTCCCAAACCGAGCTGTATGATAGACTCTAGTGAAGGTATTTTTCTCTATTTTTTCATAACCTTATAGAGTTAGGGATGAAGTGGAAAAGTGGGCCTCACTATAAACTAGTCAACAAAGTGTTCAGATATTAATTATGTATATTCTAAATACAATTTTCATGAAATATATTTATTTAAAAAATATATTTTATCATTTCATATGAATAAAAAGGTTTGAGGTTTTTTATCAAAAAAATATATTTGTCTTGATCCGTTAATGTGATGATCATGTCAAACTATCTAATATAAATGTCTTCATGTTATACATCAGAAATGGGAACCACAGTTTCTAACTATTGAATTATCATTAATGTCTCTATCATTTCATTATATGTGTCCTTTTAATGATTATATCATCCAATATCAACAAGAAGGTTTTCATGAGGTCCAATTGTTTTAAAATTTCAATCTTATGGGTGAAATTTCTTCATATTTCATCATGAGGAGTCTTATTCATGTGTACTGTATATAGAGAATCAGTCTTAACATACATGAATATTTCATTATTTAAGATTTATAATCATCACATTACAATAGTACATAATCGTGGGATATAATAGTATAGAAATATGAGATTCCTGGAAGCATAATATTCAATATTTGTGAACAATATTAAATATATCCCTCAATGATGTTACTACTTAGTACTCCTACAAAAAATCATTATTCCTAAAATGAGGGAATAAAAAATTTGAAAGTGGTGTTATTTGGTTACCAGAAAGGTTAAATATGAAAGATGTGTAAGCATAACCAGAAGATAAGGTTATAATAACATGGTCATAAAATTAGAAGATCACACACTACATATCATATAACATAATCATTAATCATTTAATAATAATTGGTATTTCCATATACATCAATCATTTAGTAATTAAGGACATAATATAAAATCATATTACAAGAATAAGGTATCTAATTTTTGGAATAAACACAATCTTTTAATAACATTTGTTTTAAATAATTGTTTATTTTAAAAAGTTATCAAGGAACTTCATTGGGGCTACACCGACTGGGTAAGGAACAACCCCATCCATAGTCATTTCCCATTCCTTTAAGTGGATTAGTTTAAATCTTATTCACATTATGAACCGGGAGTCAAATTTTTCCACTTTTATGTTAGGAACACAAATTTCCCATTGTGGATTGGGACACACTTGCATCACATTATAGAACATGACACACCCATTTCTCAACATGAATCAATCCCATCAGCTAGTTTTCCATATTTATTTCATGAGTATAAATCCATAAAAAATTCATTAGATAGAGATATATGTACCCACCCCCTGTCACATTATAAAATAATACATACATGATCTATATCATCTGAAATAATAATTATATAATAAACCATGGATTAAATTGGGTTAACAAAAACATGTCATCAAATCATAACATGTGTAAAATAGACATGTTTCATAATAATTTTTTCAAATAATAACCCATAAAAAAAGATTATTCCAAAATCATTTTATCCTGGAACAACCCCTATTAATGAAACAACAATCATAAATAACATTTCATATTAAACATAAACCATTGAAAAAAAGGATAATAATGGAGATCATGGATCATATCTAGATATATAAAGACTAAATATATCAAATAATGACCTGATATATGGATAGGGTTTTATAAATATCACTTTGAACATTTCTTAAGGAAAATAATTATTCTTGGATAATAATTTTTTTAATGAAACATTTTCAATGTACATTATTTTTATACTAATCTAAGAAAATATAAAATAATATTTCAAAATGTGAGTTAAAAATTTCTTTAGGATTATATGATGTCCACTATCTAAAATACTTTTTAAGTCATAATGTTTTTTGGAAGCCTTTTTCATTTAAAATAATACTAAAAACTTTTAAATATTTTTATAAAATAATTAAATAAATTAGACACAAAACACATTGGGAGTAATTTTTAGTATAAATTAGCTTAAAATATAATTTTTAACAATAGGAAAAATATTTATAGAAAACATCATTTATAATGGAACAAAATTTTGACCGAAGTATGAAATAAATTAATATTTTCATAAATAACTTTTATATGTGACTTAAGTAAAAAAATAGTAAAAAAACAGAATAATTACATGATGATATTAGGAATAAATTGATTATAAGAAAATTAATTAATGTTCTAGATATATGCTTCCAAATATTCCATCAATGTATGAAAAATCCTAAACAATCCCCATAAACGGTGACATTATTGAAATATATAGTTAAAACTACGATACCTTTGATTCATAATACGAATGATGTAATAAAATTACCTAAATCATAATGTACCAATAAAATATGTATATTATTGATATAACATGTCAAATGATAGTATACAAAACTCTTAGGATAATGTAGCTTCGTATCCTAGCATGTGTCTCAAAAAAGGTATGTTGATAAAATATTATTTTACAGATTTTGTAATTTTAAAAACCATAAATCCCATGAAATAAGGAATGTAAATTGGAAAGATTTAAACCCATAAATTTAAATATATTTATTATATAGTAAATTCAATATATGTTTTTTTATTACAATAAACAAACGAGTGGTGAATATTGAATAATTTTCATAGAAATAAAAGTGAGACTAGAAATCCAATAACTACTTGAGTAAAATTTAAATCATTACTTCTATGAATGAATAATAAAATTATTCATTTAATTTATTATTATAAATTAAATTTACAATATAAATTTTCATAGGTATTTATATACACCACACAACAATAATATGTGGTGAATATAGAATATATCTCACATAAATAAATGTGATCCTTGTAAACCCTTACCTTAAGTCCTGACATTCATCGTACAAATTAAAACCATTAATATAATGAATATAATTTTCTTATAAACAGATAAAATAATTAATCTTATATATAATATAATATAAATTTTTATTATGAATTATTATTACACTGTTATTAAAAATTTCATGTTAATGTTATGATTCTGTTATTAACCGTATTGTTTTTTCTGTATATTTTTAGACTTATTATTATTTATCCTCATAAATAAATAATAATTTAATTATTTTAAAAATTAAAAAAATTATTTACAAATCATATATATTCATTATATATCTATTTATAATAATCTATGAATTGTAGAAATATTAAATGGATTATGGCCGTCATCGGGACAGAAGGCCATTCTTAGCAATGAAATATGATTTTGTTTTCCTATCATATTTAGCAAAATAAAATAAATGAAACATATATATATATATATATATTACCATTAAAATATAATTATATTATATATATATCATATAATATTATTAAACCAATCCTTAATACTTTCTACATAATTTGTGAATGAGTCATATCATATTGAGGTGGTAATACTTCAGATGTCCACAAACGATGTAATCTTATTCCCACAAATTGGAAAGTATGAAGTTATGTGTTATATAACATTTAAAAAATCATAATGAAATAATATTTATCATATATAAAATATATAAATACTAATTCCATCATTATTAAAAATCCTTAATGGTTGTAATGAAATAATGAAAAAAATGGTTCATATTGTAGTAGTCCACCGTACAGAGAAACAATGACTGTGTATCCCATTTAATGGGGTTTTGTGTAGGTTTAATTCAATAAAAAATGATAAAAAACCGAATAGTGTGTTAAGGATAACATTTTTATTATATAATAATTTTATAATAATAATTTTCATGGGTGATAATTAAATATCACAAAATTCTTATTGAATAAATGTACCTTTCATTGGGAAATTCATTTTGGTTGTCCCCAATGAATTTACATGGATTGATTTATTCATAAATTAAAGCATATAGGATCAGATGAAGTCATTTTAAGGATTATTTTTTAAATTGTTTTAATATAAAAATGGATTTATTGGTTTAGACAATTGAGGTGTGAGTGACCTTTTATAATAGAGGTGGAGTAACTTTCCTTTAAATAAAAAAAATAAATACTATTGAGAGGTCTCCCATATATTATGATACTATAATAATGATCTATTTTTACCGATGTGAGGATATAGTAGAAATACTCCTATTTAAAGTATTTCTTTATGTTTCTATGCATGTAGATTCTTTATGATAATGATTAACCACTATGTACTCTTGTTTTTATCTTAATCGATTTAATGAATTTCATTTAATTTATTAGACATTAATTGAAAAAACATAATAATAACTCAAGAGACATTATAAATTATGATTATTGAAATATGAATCCATTTTTCCAAATACATCACCCATAAGTGGTAGAAAATAATTTAGAATTAGTCTCATGGATGGGATGAGACAATGGGTTTTTAATGTCAAAATTTTAAAAAGATTGAAATGTTTTTATATCAAATTTCAATGTGAAATTGATTAAAATGACATAAATTATATTACTTTATTTATGATTTTTATAAATATACTATATGAAAAAAAATTAATATAATTACAAATTATATATAAATTTGATAAAATTGTTATTTTCAAATAAAATTAAGTGTTTTTCAATATTCATTAAAAAATTAGTATACATAAAAAAATATAAAAAATTAGACCAAATAAATTTTGATATTCAACATTAAACAATTAACTTTATAATGTAATATAAATAATATTAATATTCAAAAATTATTTCTAAAATTGGTTCTCCATTTAATGGTGGAAAAATTACCATTTAGAAAAATATATGTCTATATGAATAAAGTTGGATTAATACATATCTTTAATATAGTAAAATCATAATATGATCATTAAATAGTTTAATAAATATAAAATATATATACATCATTTATATAATTTTTAAAAAACATTTAATTGTTTTATTAAACTAAAACATGGTTGATTTCATAAATATAGTATCTAGAAAATGATTTCCCATATTTTCAAATATGTATTATTTTTATTTCTAGTTAATTGGTCAAAAAATTATTAATATTTTATACATGTGTAAAAAATATTTTCATAATTTAAATATAATATTTCATAAATTAAATTATACTATATATATTAATACTAGATTTATATTTTAATAGTAATATTTATAATACATTATATTTTGTTATAACTTTGTCCTAAATTTGGTGAAAATGCTTGAATTCACTCAGCATTGTGTTTAACAAAAGAAAAACATAGTGTTTCTAGTACCAAATGTTAAATAGGTAATTTGTGTAGTGCAAGGTTAACATTGTAGTAACACCCTGACCCTAGTTACCCAGAGTTAGTGCATTATTTTAATACATTGGCATGATTAGAAGGAATCAAGTCCCGATGGACTGATTACTTTAACAGTCTTGGAAAATAGATAACATACATGAATGTTACATTACACATTATAACAATCAAAACAACATAAATAATTCATTATTAACTCCATTATTCCGCTATCTTAACCCTGAATATCAATCACAATACACATCTTGGAATCCTGGGAAAAATATAACATATAAATGGTGGGAGCTCAGATGCTCATTAAGGATAACAATAAAGCGAAAACTTTCATAAATAAGAATAATCATTTAATGCAGTGTATAACTAAAACAAAAGTCTTTTAATCCTGAACTTCATCATAATATGTAAAAAATAAAATAAATTAATGCCATTTACTAATTCACATAGATATTCTACTAGTCCAATAATCACATTCAATACCACTAACCACTTTCTTACGGATGGAATGCGTACTACTAGACTATCATAACCTCATAGTCAAGGCCTTGTGCCAAGACTACAAATAAGATGTGGTCAAGGGCTTGTTCCAAGACACTTATATGTATCATGAGACATACCGATTCATCGAGGAGCTATAGCGGTCTCCACCCGTCACTTACTAAGTCCAATGCATTCTTCTTATGAAAAGGATTAATCATAACATAAACATTCGTATTAAAAATAGCATACGAAATGTCAAAACTTTTTCCCAATACCACGAATGGTGTAAAAATAACACATCCATAGTCAAACATATCACAAAACCTTCAATACATAATGGAATATTTGTATCATAATAAATCATCTTCAAAAAAGTTTTAAATACATCAAAGGATGTTTACATAGATTTAAATCATTTGTAATACTCTTTGAGAGAAATATACATTTTTCAAGAAAACATTTAAAAGTCAAAAAATTTAGAAAGGAAGACATTTAAAGACATTTTTTAATCAAAGTTTCCCATACAAATTTGAATCTTTTGAATTGAATTAAAATTTTAAAAACATTCATGTCCATATAAATAAATCCTTAAAAATAATTTTGAAGACATAGACATTAATGAGAAATATTTAGAAGAATAAATATTTCATAAATTTGAAATGATATTTTTGTAAAATGATTCCTTAAAGGAATCAATTTAAAAATTCATTCATGAAACATGGACATGGATAATAAATATGTCCCATTAGATACTTACATAAAAACAACCTCGGATAATAAAGAGATTGTGAAATTAACCCTTACCAATATGATATCTTTGAAACATACACCCCATGAAAGAGGAATCATACAATGAATATGTAAATACACAAAAATAAAATTTTATTACCCAAATAATACAATTATGGGTAGTACATACACCACATAAAATGTAATTGTGGCAATATGGCATTAATCTCACGGGAATAAGGAGTGAGATGAAAACCCTTTACCATGCACTTTCATTTTTTCGAGTGTAGATTCAGCCACCTGTATGATGACCATATTATGTTATTAAATTATATCAGAACAATATTAATATTTATTATTTCATACATTATTCATTGATGACTTTATACTACCCATTTAATAATAATTTTCATGTATAATTAACATTTTGGGTAATAATCGCTTTCTTTATCGTACATGTTTTAACTTGTTACATTTCATTATATCACATAGATAATGATTTAAATACTGCCAAAATATAAAACATGATTTATATATCATATATATTTAGAATATAAATATGTATAAAAGACATATATATGAAATGGAAAGCACTGTTTATGGAGACGGTGGTCCGTACGTACGCATAATCATTGTTTCTGTTTTCATAACGTATTGAACGGAACTAAGTGAATAAAATATATATAAGTATATATATATTTATTTATTTATAAATATAAATATTTATAGTAGATTTATTATTTCATACATTACCAACAAATTACTATTATATATTTTTATAATCTTCGATGAATGGTGAATGTGGAAATGAATCTAATCGTGTCGTGGAGATGGTAATCCGTATGTACACAGTAGCGAGAATATCATTTCCTTAAAGCCATGGAATTGGATGATATATTTATTTTAAAGAGAAATTATCATGTTATTTTAATTATTGATATACATATTACTCATCATTATATCCATCCTAATTACATAGTGCTGAATAACAAATTAGACCATGGCTTGGAGACGGTGAGTCGTACGTATGTACGCATGGTGACATTATAATTCATATGATTGATAGAATAATGAATATAGTTGTGAAATATTCATAATAACATCACTGTATATAGAAGATACTGGAGTTATTATTTTATAATGGAAATAACCAAGAAAGAATAAGTGGAAGAAGAAATGAAGTTGAAAGAGCGTGGTGAAATCATTACCTCTTCTTCGGGTTCTATTTTTTATATGATCAAAAGGGCTCCGTATGTTGATTTTTTAATCAAACTAATTCCTCTATATTGATGTGAGGGAAGGTGGGAGGATATGTTTTTAGGGTTTTACTAAGCCAAATTGCTTTGTAGGTGTGATTTTGAGATAAGGGGAAGTGCCATTTTATAAGTGGTTTGAGGGTCACTTTAGGAAAAGATTAGAGTATTAATTTATTATAGAATCATATTCAATTTATAATGGTTATAAATTTATTTATTCCAATCAATAGGAGGTTATGGTTTGAAATCCTCTCCACCAATTGGTTTTAGGAAATTTTAGGTTACTATTTTAACCTTATCATTTAGATTTAACTCTTAGTTAATAGTTTACTTTTTACCGTGTCTTCTTGTATTCTTACTATATATGGTTAATAAACATACTCTAAACATCCAAGAGAACCTCAAGTGGCTCATTAATGAAATATATTATATTATTTAAGCACTTGGGCCGAACCATACATTTTTAACAATATTATATCAACCAATAATATAGTATTTTTTTAATATTAATTTATGTCAATTTTGACACTATTTGGTATTTTGTTTTTGTGAAAGTCATCACAACTTTATTACTTCGAACAAGATACATTGAATCATCCCTAACATGTCATTGTCACCTATAAAATTCTTGGATTTCATGAAACATTGAAATTATATTTATTTTAATATTTATAATACCATTTATTTGATTTCTTCATTAATAAGGTAATTACTACATCATCATTGTGTCATTAATAAATTTAATTATTTAATGTCTAAATATTATAAATAATGTACCATAATGTAGTAAATCATTTTATTTTTCTAGTGAATATTTATATACGAATTTATCTTATGTATAACAATATATTAAAAATTGTTTTGTTAATAATCATTGAATTTAACACTTTTAGCTCTTCTTTAAATTAAATAATAATAAATGTCCTAATCTAATCCATGAGGACCTAAAGGGTCATATTGTATTCCTAAGGTCGTTTTTGGTCGAATTAAACATATCCAATAGAAATAGGACATGTGTTAAGGTAATAATAGTATCATTTTTACCCTTAATTACCCAATATACTTTTAATCGAATTAAATAAATATAAATTGTTATTATTCACCAAAAAACATTATCTCATTTAACCACATTTTACACCTTTATATTATCCATGTCCTTCATATTTTCTAAATCCAACTCACATAAGCGGTAAAATTATGTTTTCTGTGAATTTACAAATCCTCCTAGGAGGTGGGTAAAAGACGTTGAAAACCTCAATAATATTTTTATATATCAAAAATTTTTATAAACTGACTCTAATGAATTACATTGAACTAATCTAGGTATTATTTATCTATTTTTACATAAAATAAATTTAAATAAAATAAATAATTATTTAAAAAATTATTCGATTTTATAATATAACTCAATATTTTTCATTATTCATCAAAAATTAAAAGTTTTTAGGAAATTACAAAAAATTTACAGTAAGATAATTTTGACATTCTAAATTCAATAAAGAAGACTATTTTACAAAATTCAAAACATAAAAGTTTCATTTATTAATTTAAAATTAATTCCCGTTGTCAAAACCAAAAGACATATTTTTAAGAAATAATAAGAATCAAAAGTTTGACCCTTTTTTTGTCCAATTTCAATGTGAATTTACTTACAATGACTATAATTGGATTAAATGGTAAAAATAAAAAAAATTAAACTTCCAAACCATTAAAATTTTTATGTTAAAACTATAAATTATTTTGACTAAAAAAAGTTGTTTTAAGTTAAGATATATTATTTTTCACTATTCAACCAAATATGAAAGTTATCATAAAAACACCAAAACATTATTGATACTAAATTATAATGTCCCAATTCTAAAGAAGATTTTTATTTTGTCAAATTGAATATATAAATGTTTCAAATATTGCATTTAAAAATACCTCACCATAAAAATGTGGTAAAATTGCATTTTTTTAAAATACTACTTTTATATAATAAAATTTATTTTTTATTAAATTATGTGTAAGAAACTCATAATATGGATTCTAAAATTATAAGGAATATATAATTTTCAAAATTCAGTTAATACTATTCATTACCGCTTTTGAACGGCTAGTTTGGTATGTCATAGTGCGCTAGAACTCAGTGTTGCGTGTAGTGGAAGTTATTGAATTACTTTGAAAAAATAACATAATATGAAATCTTAGGTTGCTACATTATTCCCTCCTTCAATATATTTCTTTCTCTAAATTTGAAATTATTTTTCGAAAATAAAAGGTTGAAAATAGAAAATACCTTTGGGAAACCCACATCAGAAATTTTGTTAATAAAATCTAGTTTTAATAAGACGAAAATGGAAATGAAAGAGTCCCCAAAAAATTATGATTTTGATTAGGAGAACATTGGTGAAAATTAGATACATATAATTGGTGAAAAAACATAAATATTTATAGGTTGATATTTAGGTCATCAATCACAAACAAGTGTAATATTGAGGGCCTTAAATTCATCAATCTACGAGGATTTAAAATACCATCAGTTCAACAAAACATATGGTTTTAGGATAACTAATTTTTTAGTTTTATGATCCCTTTCCTAATTTATATGAATTAATTTCATCATATAATAAAAGGAGAAGAAAAATTTATACTTCACAAGTAAAGTCCCATCATTTAACTAATTTCTACAAAAAACTAATCTTTTAATCTAAAATATTATAGGACATAAAAATAATACTCTATTTATTCTATCCATATATGGTTAAAATATGAATTTATAATTCTCCTACTAGAATTTTTCAAAAAATACTACATTATTAAATCCTGGAGATCATGTCGGCCAGTGGTAGGTGATACACCCTTGTCGCCCTTCGGTTGGGGGTTCAAGTCTTGTGGCCTTACTGGATGTGATGTGAGGTCGGCCGACTTCCTGGTTGTCCTTTTATGGAAATGCAAAAATAATCTCAAACTTTAATTATCCAAAATAATTATGTCCAAACTCATAGTACAATATATATAATGATATTAAACACAATGAATATCCTTTTTTCCACGTAATAACATGTGAACACCATCATAATGTATTCTTTTAAAACACTACAACATCCTAAATTACCATAAAACATAATAGATTACATTCATGATCCCATATTCCTTATAGAATACTGTATATACTCATTCTATCCAAAAATATTTTAAACTCCAAAAATGATGGAATATACAAATCATTAATCAGTTTTAAGGTAGTCAATAATATCCAATATAATTTATCCAAATCAATCATGTGTTATTTCAAAATCACTACCTCGGAATCAGAACCATATTATGGATCATCTTGCTCTCAAACATATATTTTCAAAAAAATTAAACTTCTATTGAGTCACTTTTCATGGATCCACACAATCTCAAGTCCTTAATGAAATAGTACTGCAGTAAAATCATTATATACTCTAATTATTATAACCATTACATTGTTGATACAAAACTCAAATGACATAATTCTCTAATAACAACAAAAGAACTCTAACAATTCCTCCTCACCTTTGGTAGTATAAAAAATTTATTATTATCCAATAGAATCATTTGTGGCATACTCTGATGATTTGAACATTGGTTCGCGTAGTGTCTCAACCCCTTGCAAATGAATCATTGTACATTTGAAACCTTTTTCTTACCCTTGAAGTCACGTACATGGTGTCCTTTTTATCCAAACTTATAAAAAACTCCCATTCCCTTCAAGAAAGTTCCCGGGTGTTTCATCCCACAGTTATCACATATGGGAAAATTCATCTTTTCCCTCATCGCTTTATCCATCTTTCTCTCTTCCATCCTTTTCTTCTCATTCTTCCCTTCATAGCCATAGGACTCAGATAATTATTAACTTATCTTTTTAACACATGAAAATATTTCTTCATATGTTGAGAATACATGGGAGACTATTTATTTTCTAATTGTTTGCCTAATACCATGAAAGATATGATCATTCTTACTATTTGGATCATACGTATTGCTGGAGGTCACATTCCTTCTATTGGGAACCATTTCCATACAATACCATAAACTAGGTCCGTTTATGAATTGCAATGAATAATTCAAAACCTGTAAAATACCTAACTTAAATCGAACGGTTTATGGATATTATCCATAATCATAAAGATGTTTTTATTGAGGAAGTATATACTAATAAACCCTTCATAATGATTTGTAAAGAAAATGAGAATTATATTAAGTATATCCCCCATGAGTGTCGTGACCAAGAGTTCAACAAGGCCTGTTGTCGTGCATCAGTTCCCATTCTAATCTAGATCAAAGCGTAGTTTTCAAGTTTTACCCCTAGGTACATATGTTCCAGAGCCACCTCTACCTGCTCATATCCATGCAGGAATGTATTTTCTTGGAAAACTCACAATATCTCTAGATTACCAAAATTCTAAGAATTTCGTCTATACTAATCCTCAATGTCTATCTTAGGTCTATGTGCTCTAATCCTAGTTTATCTAAATCTATATTCTAAAGAAATTTCTAAACATTCTCTCATACCAAATGTAATGCCTCGATCCCAGTTACCCAGAGTTGGTGCATTATTTTAAAACATTGGCATAATTACAAGGAATCATGTCCTGAACGATAGACCGGTTTAGCAGTCTTGGAATATAGATTATATACATTAATGTTACATTACACTTTATAACATAAAAAAACATAAATTATCATTTATGAATGCCATTATTCTCTTTTCCTAACCCTTCATATAAATCACAATACACTTCATGGGAATCCTGGGATAAATAAAACATTGAAAGGGTTGAGCTCAGATGCTCAGTAAGGATAAAAATACAGTGTAAAATTTCATAAATAAGCCTAAACATTTAAGGGAGTGTATAACTAAATCAAAATACTTTTAAACTTGATCTTCAGAATAATATGGAAAAAATAAAATTAAGTAATTCCATTTAATTATTGACATGGATATTCTACTAGTCAAATAATAAAATTCAATATCACTAACCACTTTTATAATGATGGAATGCATAATTCCAGACTATCATAACCACATAATCATGGCCTTATACCAAGTCTACAAATATGATTTTTTCAAGCATTGGTTTTATCTCATTGAACCAAATTTTACTCCTTGATATTACCCATGTCTCTAGGATTTTTTAAATTCAACTCACATAAGCGGTAAAATTACATTTTATGGGAATTTACAAATTTTCATAGGAGGTGGGTAAAAGACGGTGAAAAGTTCAATAAAATTTATATATATATAAAATTATTATCAACTGACTCTAATGAATTACATTGAACTTATATAGGTATTATGTATCTATATTTACATAATATAAATTTAAATAAAATAAATAAAAATTTAAATAAAAATTCGGTTTTAAACTATAATTTAGTGTTTTTCACTATTAATCAGAAATTAAAAGTTTTCAGAAAAAATACCAAAAATTTATTCTAAGCTAATGTTTATATTCTAAATTCAATAAAGATGTATATTTTACCAAATTCAAAACATATAATTTGAAATTTTTAATTTAATATTAATTCCCACTGTCAAAACCAAAAGGAGTATTTTTATGAAATAATAACTATCAAAGTCTGACACTTGTTTACGTCCAATTTCAATGTGAAATTACTAAAAATTACCATAATTGGATTAAATGGTAAAAATATAATCTATTTATACTTCCAATCCATTAAAATGTATAATTTTACACTATAAATTATTTTTACAAAAAAAATTGTTTTAAGTTAAAATATTGTAATTTTTACTATTCACCCAAATATGAAAGTTATCAGAAAACACCAAAACATTATTGAAACTAAATTAATATTTCCTGATTCTAAAGAAGAAGTTTTTTTTGTCAAATTGAATATATAAAATTTTCAAATATTCGATTTAAAAATGATTCTCCATTAAAAGGCGGTAAAATTGCATTTTTTGAAAAATACTTTTTCTATCTGAAAAATGTATTTGTAATTACATTATGTCTAAGAAACTCTTAATATGGATTCTTAAATTATAAGGATTATATAAAGTTAAGAATTCAGTTAATACTATTCATACCTTCTTTTGAATGGCTAGTTTGGTAAGTCATGTTACGCAAGAACTCGGTGTTGCGTATAGTGCAAGTTATTGAATTACTTTGAAAAAATAACGTACTATGAAATCATGGGGTTTACAATGGTGTTAGGCGTAGTGAAAAACAAATCAATTTTTTTTCATATAACAAAAGTTATATTCATGTTTTTTAGAAAATGAAATATACTTATGAGTATAAATTAATCTGTAAAAAAATATTTCACAAAATATTATGGTGTTACATTCCACCACAATGAAAAAATTCTCCCTCAAAATTCATCTTTTTTATCGATGGTGTAATTCATTAAATTACGTTTCATATAACCCCACATCATAATAATTAATATTAAAACAACCATTAAATAAGGAATGTTGGAACCATAATGGATAACCAAATTAACTCATAAATAGGTTTCTATATAGAAGAACATGTGTGGGATTTAAATATATTACATAGAATAATCATGTAAATAATTAAAGAGAGTGATAATGATCATTGATCACAATAATTTAAATGATAAATTCAAAGATAAGGGCATAAAATCCACAAATCACTGATTATTTTTTAGACTATCAGTTCAATTTAAATGATGGTACTAGGGAAAATATTATTAAATGTTAATTTCCTATATTTGAGGAATTATATTAGTGTCTAAAAACATAATGACATATAATTACATGATTTCATTATAACTCCCTGGCCCACATAACCCGGAGTCGGTGAATTATATCATAACACTGGCATGATCACAAATGATCACGTCTCGAAAGAACAATTAGTTTAGATGTCTGCGAAATTCTTGATAAATTCCTACGTTTTATATTACTTTATATAATGAAAAACATAAACAACATAGTCTCAATTGGATACACTCAAATCCTTTAGTCTATCTCTGCAGGTCAGTCAAAATATACTTCTTCACATCCTGGAGAAAATAAATCATATAAATGGGTGATCTTAGATTCTTAGTAAAGATAACAATATAGAGGAAACTTTCATAAATAAGAATAAATATTTAAGGAAATGTAAGACTAAAACAAAATCCTTTTATCCTTGAACTTCAACATAATATGTCAAAGATAAAATCGAATTATTCCATTTATATATTCACATTCATATTATACTAGTATAATAATCACATGCAATATTTATATACACATTCAAAATGATGGAATTCATAATTCCAGACATCATAACCACATTGTCAATGCCTTGTACGAAGACTACAAATAATATTTTTTTTCATGGCCTTATGCCAAGACATTAGTTTGTCTCATGAGATATACTGATGCATCAATGATCTATAGCAGGCTCCACCCATCACATACCAAGTCTAATGCATTCCTCGCATGAGAAGTTTTAAACATAAGATAAACATTCGTATCAAAACAAGAATACAAAATGTAAATAAATTATTCATAAACTATGAATAGTGTAAAAATTACTCATCCATAGTCAAACATATCACAAAACATTAAATATAATATGAATGTTTTTTATAATAATAAATCAACATTAAATGAGCTTCAAATCCATCATAGGATTTTGACATAGAAGAAATCAAAATGCTATTAGAGAAGAATCTATTTTTATTTTGAAATCATATGAAAGTAATATTATTATAAAACAAAACATTAATTTTGAAAATATTCATATAATATTTTAAGGGAAGCTTCGACGATGTTATAATGGAAGAAAATAGCCGCACCCTCTATATAAGGTTTAAAAAACATTCTAACCTTAATTTTGTTGAAATGCTCATGAGGTACCTCTGTTTGGAAATGAACGAAAAGATTCCTTTCATTACAATTTATAGAAATTAAAAAAATGGTATAAATTAATTTAACCCATAGTCTAGTAAATTATAAAAATGTTTTGGAATAAATTATTATGAAACATGTATGTAGATGATAAAGAGGTCCCAATAGATACTTCTATAAAAACATCCTCGGATAATAATGAGATTGTTAAATTAAACCTTAAGTTATACATTTCCTCGGATGAGGGTACGTTAACCTCATGAATAATAGATAAATAATTGATATTTAATTTTACCAATAAAGTATACATAAATATGATATCATATATGAACTTTTATTATAGCTCTCTTAATGATATTTCAGTAGTATCTTCATTTCAAGTGTTAACTGATTCATTTTCGATTATAATCATTGTTACATAAGTAATTTTTTTATGTATAGGATGTATCTTATTAATATTCATAATGATATTAAGTCTTTAAACAGTTTATTTAATTATCAGTTGAAAATTATTCATGAATGGATATGATGGGGAATGAATCTCATCGCATTCGTGGAGATAGTAATCTGTACCCATGCACGGGCGACACTATCATTATTTTGATATTAAAATCATATATAATGGTAAATTATATCATATATAAATAATGATTATCATGTTATATTTATTATTTAAATCAATTATACTCTCTATTATACCCATCTAAATGATGCAGTATTTGAATAACAAACTACACCACGACGAGGAGATGGTAATCTGTAAGTATGCACTTATGGTGTCATTTTCATTTATAGGATGGATAGAATAATGAATATGGTTTTACAATTTTTACAGTAACATCATAGTATATATATGATACTGGGGTTATAATTTTATAATGTAAACAACAAATAAAGATTAAGTGGAAGAAAAAAAGAACATGAAAGTCGTGATGAAATATTTACCTCTTCTCCAGGTTATTCCTTTCTATTTGATCAAAATAGATCTTAATTATTGTTTTATGAATAGATTGAGGCCTCTAGGATGAAGAGAGGACAGTTGGGTCGATATTTTGTCAGGTTTTGGCCGAGCCAAATGGCATTGAATGTGTGAATTTGAGAGAAGAGGAGGTTCTCTTTTATAACATAATAAATTTAGGTTTCCAAAGGCGCCAAAAAGAATTATTTAAAGGTTAAGGTGGGTAGGGGTCAAAAACCTCTCAAACAATAGATTTTAGACATGGTTAGGTCATCATATTAACCTTATCTTTTATATTTAACTCTTAGTTAAATAGTTTGATATTTACCACGTCTGTTTGTATTATTATATTATATGGCTAATATACTAACTATAAACATCCAAGATATCCAAAAGTTGTTCATTAATGACATAAATGATATTATTTAATCCCTTTGGATGATCCTTATATTTTTAGTAATATAATGCCAAATAATAATATAATATTTGTTTTAAAAACCCTTTTATGTCAATTTTGATGCTATTTGGTTTTTGGTTTTTGTTAAACTAATAACAACAATATTACCTCAAATAAAATTCATCTAATAAACCATAAAATTCCATAATAAAATTTAGAATTAGTGTAATTCAACAAAAGACTCATATTAAATTTATTTTGATATTTATATATCAAGTATTTCAATATTTCATTAATAAGGTAATTACTGCATCGTCATTGTGCCATAAATAAATTTAATTATTTAATGTCTAAAAATTATGAATAAAATTCCATTGTGTAGGAAATCATTTTAACATTCTAATAAATATTTATAGTCAAATTTATATTATATATAAACCTATATAAAATATGTTTTATTTATTAATCATTGATTTTAACTCTTCTTACTCTTCTTTAAATAAAATAATAATAAATGTCCTAATCCAATACAAGTGTACCTAAAGGATAATATTTTATTATATGGTTGGTTTTGGTGGAATTAAACTTATACAATAGAATTCGGGCATGTGTTAGGTAATTATGATATCAATTTTACCCTTAATTACCCTATTTAAGTTTAACCATGGTAAATAAAAGTAAAAAGATACTATTCACCAAAAAATATTTCCATCATATTTAATGACATTATACTTTCTAATATAATCATGCACTATAATATTTTTGAAATTCAACACACATAAGCGATGAAATTATGTTTTATTCAAATTTGCATATACTCATATGAGGTGGGTAAATGACGGTAAATAGTTGGATAAAATTTTATATATCTAAACTTATTATAAAATGAATAAAATGAATTACATTGAACATGTATATATTATTTATCAATTTTTACCTAAAATAAAATAACTAATTATTTAAACAAAAAGTTGGTTTTAACTTATAACACAGTGTTTTTTTACTATTTATCAAAAATTGAATGTTTTCAGGAAAAATACCAAAAATTCACCCAAAGCTAATTTCGTTATTCCGAATAAAAAAATGAAGTCCATTTTGAATAAAATTTTTTATAAAATTTATAAAAGTGGGTATTACTTTTCATAATGGCTAGTTTGATTGGTCGTAGTGTGTTTAAATCTTGATGTTGCATACAATGCAATATATTGCATTATTCAAAGGGAAACAGATTGTGGAAGCTTGGGGTGTTACATTATTCCATCCTTCAAATAATATCATCCTTAAAATTTCTATAATAATACCACACAAAAAGATTCAGGTTTTTCTTCATCATAAGATCCTCTAGTTGACATGTTGCATCTTCCATCTAATGGTTTCTCCAAAGAACTTTTACCAGGCGAGTCATCATGTTTCTCAACACTTGTTTTCTTATATCATTAATTTTGACATGATCTTCACAATAAGATAAATCAGGTCCCAATTCAATATCCCCATAGTTGAGTACATGTGTTAGGTCAGACTTTTAGTTTCTCAACAATGATACGTGGAACACATCATGAACTTTGGAGAGACTTGGAAGCATTGCGAAATGGTAATCTACAACCCCAATTTGTTCTAGAATTTCGAATGGTCCGATGTACCTGGGACTTAATTTACCCTTATTACTGAATCGTATAACTCTCCTCAATGAAGATACCTACATGAAAACATGATCTCCTACCTAAAATTACAAATCCTTCCTTTAGTTATCGACATAGCTCTTATGGCTTCATGGTGCTGCTTTGTTTTTTTGTTTCGGAAACCTTCTTCTTTTCTATAATTTCCTCAACATGTTTTGGGCCTATAAGTATTTTTCTCCAACATTTTCTTAAAATGTTTTTGTTGGGAATCTATTTCCATATAACGCTTCATATTATTCAATCAGAATACTATAATTTAAGCTATTGGTATATGAAAATTCTACCATAGTTAAATATTGATCCAATATACCTTGAAAGTCAAGTGAGAAAGAGATTAATTTCATCTAGGTTTTCAATAGTCTATTATGTTTGTTAATCAGTTTTAGGGTTGTAGATTGTTCTCATAAGAAGTTCAGTATCTAGGGATTTCTGAAGAATTTACTACAATCATGATGTAAAATGGGGATCACGGTCAGAACCAATCGATATGGGTTCTCCATGAAGTCTTACAACATCATTAATATATAGTCTTGCTAGAAGTTCAAGTGGTAAATATTCTCTTATAGAAATAAACTATACTGATTTGGTAAGACGATCGACAGTGACCCATACTACATCATTCCTTCTAGGAGTCTTTGGCCTCCCCATGACAAAGTCCATCATAATATTATCTCATTTCCACTTATGAATGGTATGAGGTTGCAAGACTCTTCTAGGATGTTGCTTTATAGCATTAAATAGTTGACAAACCATACAACTTGACCCAAAATAATCAAACACATTCTTCATGTTGTCCCACTGAAAATTTTCCTTCAAATCTCTATACATCTTGGTGATACCTGGGTGTATAGAGAAATTAGATCTATGAGCATCATCTAACAATTATCTTTTTAGATATGGTATATCCGGAACACAAAGTGTCTTCCCAAATTTCAAAATCCCATCTTCATATATGAAGTTACTCAATTTTCCTTCATTTATAGATTTAATCAACTTTTGAAACTCTTCATCCTCATCCTGAGAGCTTTTTATCTGTTCTAGTAAAGACTCTTTGGCATCCACTTGAAAAATTATTGATGTTTCACCTTTTATAATTATTCCCATATCCAATTTCAATAGATCCCTAAAAAAATTATCCCTTTTCACTCTCATCTTGTTTAAAACTCTATGAACATTTCTGATCAAAGCATCTACCACCATATTTCCATTCCCTGGGTGATAGTGTATAGTGAAATCATAATCCTTGTGTAGTTCAATCCATCGCCTTTTCCTCATGTTGAGTTCTTTTTGGGAGAAAATATATTTCAAACTATTTTGATTATTATAAATTTCACTTGTTTGAAAATAAAGATAATGTATACAAATATTCCATGAAAATATAACAGTTTCTAACTCTAGATCATGAGTATGATATTTTTTCTCATGAATTTTTAGCTTTATTGATATAAATGAAATAACTATATCATTCTACATAAAAAGAATTGACTAATATTTTATTTAGTTCTTCAAAAAATTTATCAATCTCTTTTGTCCAAACAAATTTAACCCCTTTATGTTTGTTCTTTGTTAATGGGTTAGACAACAAAGAGAAATTAAGAATGAAGCATCGATAATAACCTGGTAAACCAAAAAAACTACGAACCTCAGTTATACTTGTCGGTGCTGCCCATTCTATGATTTCCATGGACTTTTAAGGATTATCATAGATTCCATCCTTAGAGACAATCTGTCCATTAAACGAAATCTCCTAATCCTAGAATTCACAATTTCAAAATTTTATTTATATTTTATTACTTTTTAGAGTATTTTGAATAATGCTCAAGTGATTTTCATGATATTTTTAGCTTATGGGATATACCAATATATCATCAATAAATATCACTAAAATGTCATCATGATATTCCTTGAAAATGTTATTCATTAGATCCATGAAGACATAGGGTGCATTACTCAACCCAAAAGGCTTTATTGTAAACATATAATGAACGTACCTAGTTCGAAATTTTAATTTCAAAATGCATTTCATCTTCACACACAACATATGGTATTTAGATCGAAGGTCAATCATTGAAGAAATATTGAGCTCTATGAAAGTGGTCGAATAAATCATCAATGTGAGTCAGTGGATACTAGTTATTTATTGTTATATCAATGATTTCTTTGTAGTAAATGAACACCCTAATAAATCAGTATTTCTTCTGAACACAAATAATAGGGGCTCCCCATAGAGAAAAAATAGGGCGAATAAATCCCTTGTTACTCAATTACTATAGTTGTTTCAATAGTGTCACTAATTCTACAATGGCCATTCTATAAGGGGTCTTCGATAAGGGGCTTTAACCAATAATTAAATAAATGGAAAAATAAATTTCTAATTCTAGAAGATGTTCATGTAAATCATCTGGAAACATGTCAACATATTCATGAACAATAGGTACATCCTCTATTGGAACTTTCTTTTCCTCATCAACAATTATTTAATTATCTTCCTCCCCAATAATTTAATTCAGTTGAGCCACAAGGGGTGGATCTAGATAAGAATTAGGTGGTGGCATTTATGATCTAAAGATAATGTACTCCTTATCATCATCGGTAATTTAAAATGCCTTCTTCTTAAAATAAATTTTCACATAATGGTCTGAAATCCAATCTATACCTAGGATTATATCAAATTCAATCTTGGGATTGACAATATGATCAGCAGATAAATAACATTTATATGCCTTAATGAGAACAGATGCACAAAACATTATTGCAAGGATGCGTCTCTTATGTGATTTGACTGACGACTCAATTTTTAAGTCAAATTGAAAATATCTTGTTTTTATAGAAAAAATAAATAATATGAAACAATGAGTTTATCCATAATCATATAAAGAAGTTGATAAACATGAGGAACCCATTAAATTACATACCACCACTTTTTTTGGTGATTCAACCTCAACATTATTCATAAAATAAACTTGTCCATGATCGCTTATTCTTTTATGAGGTATGATTCATTGGAACAAAAGAGATTCTTTTTCATAATTCCCCTTTTCTCTACAATTGTTTCATTCATCATTGACAGCCCCTTTCTTCCCCTTGTAATCACGATATTGGTGACCTTTTTCACCCCACTTGTAGCAGACTCCCATTCCCATCAGGCATGTATCGTGGTGTTTCTTACCACATTTACCACAAGAAGGGTATTCATATTTTCCCTTGATCCCCTTGTTTACATTTCAAGAGTGTTCAACAGATATCTTCTTCTCCTACTTTTCCATAGAGTTATAACACATTGAGGATTATTTTTCTATCTTGATAGCACATAAGACAATATCTTCGTACAATGAGAATCATTCTAAGACTAACTCTCAATGGAGAAATGGTTTTAACCCATCAGAGAAATGATAAATATTACTTCTTGGGTTTCTTATATAATATGTACCATGCCTTTTTAACCTTGTAAAGTTAGCATCATATTTTGTGACATTCTCATCCTCCTTTTGTCTGAGACTCAAAAAATTCCTTTTCAAATCCACTAGATAGTCATGGAGAAAATAATATTATAATAAAATATCTTTAAACTCCATCCATTCCAAATTTGATAATTCATCGTCTTCAATTGTGTTTTGAATCAATGGCCACCACTGATCTCTATCTCCTTTGTGGCGATAAACTACCATGAAAGCTTTCTCCCTCTAGCTACTCCCTAAAGCATGGAATATTTTCTCTAAGGAAATTATCCATTTTCAAATACAATTGAATTTATAGTCCAATTTAATGTTGGTGGTTTTTTCTTCATGAATTGGTCTAACATTGATCCTCTAAGTTTATGGATTAGGGTGCTCCATACGGGTAAGGTTATTATTCATAACCTGAGTGAGTTGTCCCAATACCGTGATAAGTTGATCAGTACCAGTCGCATGACCAGATCTGTTATAATTATCATTAATAGGAGGGAAATCCCTACATGGATTACGTGCATTGATATGGTTTCTAATATTTCTAATAGGCACCATTTCTAAAAAATAGAATAAATTAGATTAGTTTATGAATCACAATACAAAATTCTAAATGTGTAAAAAAATTTAAAATAAATTCAATAGTTTATGGATATAATCCATAATCATAAAAAAATTCATTGAATAAGTATATACTCATCATCCTTTCATAATGGTTTTTGACGTAAAATATATTTATACTAAGCATATCCCTCAGGAGTTTAATAACCAAGAGTGGAGCAAGGTTTGTTGTCATTCACCACTTCCCATTCGACTCTAGCTCAAATTGGTGTTTTCATGTTTTACCCTCAGGTACATCTATGCCAAAGCTGCCTCTACCTGCTCATATTAGAATAGGTATGTATTTCATGGAAAACTCACAAAATCTCTATAATACCAAAATTCTAGGACGTCCTTATATATTTATCCTCAATGTCTATCTTATGGTAATGTTCTCAAATGAGCTTTTATCTAAATCTAGCCTCATTGGGTTGTACTAAACATCATCTGATACCAACTCTGACACCCCAAACCATGTTACCAAGAGTTGGTGCATTATTACATAACATTGGCATGATCTCAAATTATCATGTCTAAAAAGAACGATTAGATTAGTATCTTTGAAAATACATGAATCATTCATAAGTTTTACATTACATTATAAAAGAAAAACAAACGAAACCATAGTCTCTAAAAAACACACTCATATCCCATAGACTATCCTTGTCGGTCAGTCGTAATATACTTCTTTCACATCTTGGGGCATATAAAAAAATAAAAGGGGTGAGATCAGATGCCTAGTAAGGTTAAAAATATAGCAGAAACATTCATAATAAGCACATACATTTAAGGAAATGTAGGAATTAAAAAATCATTTTAAACAAGAATGTAAACATAATATGGAAAAGATAAAATCATTTAATTCCATTTAATTATTCACATGGATATTCTACCTATCGAATAATCACATGTAATATCAATAAAAAAATTTATAATGATGGAATTAATAATGCCAGAATTCATAACCACATAGCCAAGGCCTTGTTCCAAGACTACAAATAAGATTTTGTCAATACCTTTTGCCAAGACACTAGTTTGTCTCATTGGACCTACTGATGCTTCTAGGAGATATAGTTGGATCCACCCCTCACTTACTAAGTCCAATTCATTCCACATTTGATATGGTTTACTCAAAACATAAATATTCATATTAAAACTATAATATGAAATGTAAATTTTTTTTTCATAAATAATTAATTCTGTAAAAATAACACATCCATAGTCAAACATATCACAAAACCTTATATACAAAATGGAATTTTGTATCATAATAAATAAACATCATATAATCTTAAAATCTATCAATGTATATTGACATATATTAAATCAAAACTTTTTTTAGAGAAATATCTCTTTCTATTTTAAAATCATTTAAAAGTAATATAATATTAAAAGAAAACATTTACTTTGAAAATGTTATTATATTCGTGTAAGGGAAGCTTCAATGATGTTATAATGATGGAAAATATCCACACAATCCATATATGTTAAAAAAACATTCTCACCCTAAATTTTTCGAAAAGGTCAAAATGAACCTAAGTTTGAAAAACAACGGGAAGATTCCATTCAACCCATTTTATAAAAAATAAAAAATTGTATAAATGAAATTTACCCATATTCTAGTAAATATTGAAAATGATTTGGAATAAATTCTCATGAAAAATGGATGTGGATGATGAAGATGTCTCAGTAGATATTTATGTCTAAACAACCTTAGATAATAACGAGACTGTGAAATTAATCTATACCTTGAACTTTTCCATGGTCAAGGTTCATTATCCTCTTGTATAATAGTTAGATAATTTTTACTAAATTACACAAGAAATATATACATAAATATTATACCATATATGATCATCTAATATATCCATGTTAATGATATTTGAGTAGTATCATCATTTCGGGTGTTAATTGATTCGTTTTCCATTATATACATTGTTACGTAAGTAATTTTTTTATGGATAGGATGTATATAATTCATATTTATAATGATATTAAGTCTCTAATCATTATTTTTAATCAACAAATGAAATTTAGTCTTGAATGGATACGATGGGGAATAAATCTCATCGTGTTCGTGGAGAAGGTAATCTGTACGTACGCACGAGCGATAATATCATTCTTTTGATATTGAAATCATATATAATTGGACGATATATCATAAATACAAAATTATTATCATGTAATATTTATTATTAACATCATTTATACTCATTATTATACACATCCAAATGATCAAGTATTTTAATAACAAACTACACTACGACATGGAGACGATAATCCATACGTACGCATGAATGCACATATGTTGACATTATCATTTATAGGATGGATAGAATAATAAAACTGGTTGTACCACATTCATAATAACTTAAAAATATATAGATGATACTAGATATATTATTTTACAATGTAAACAAAAAATATAGAGGAAGTGGAAGAAGAAAATAACTTGAAAGAGGTGATTAAATATTTACCTCTTCTTTGGGTTCGTCCTTTTGATTTGATCAAAATGGCTCCATAGGATGGCTTTCTGACTATAGTATGGCCTCAATGATGAAGGAATGAATGTTTGGAGGATATTTTGTAAGTTTGTGTCTGATAAAAATGGCTTTGAAAGTGTGAATTATATAGAAGGGGAAGTGCCCTTTTATAAGAGAGGTGAGCGTCACTTTAGGAAAAGCTTGAAATATATTATATTATAATAAAATCATTTTTAGTTTCTAATGGATCCAAATGAAACATTTAAAGGCTAAAGAGGGGTTGGGTATAAAACCCTTCAGTGAATAGGTTTTAGATAGGTTTATGTAATCATATTAACCTTATCTTTAATATTTAACTATTAGTTAAATAGTTTGGAATTTTCCTTGTCTCTTTGTATTTTTATATTATATAGTTAATAAAATTACAATAAACATCTATACGAACCCCATGTGGTTAAATAATGACAAATATAACATTATTTAATCATTTTTTCTGATACTTAAATTTTTAGGATTAGAATACCAATTAATAATATAATATTGTAAAAAACACATTTATGTCAATTTTGACACTATTTGACATTTTGTGTTTGTTAAATTCATAACAGCATTATTAGTTCGAAAAAATTCATTTAATAACCCTTAACATGTAATTTTAACCTGAAAATAGGTGGAATTCATGAAAAGTCTCAAAAATGGTTTATTTTTTGATATTTATAATTTCAGTTATTTTAATCTTTCATTAATAAGGTAATTACTGCATCATCATTGTGTCATAAATAAATTTAATATTTTAATGTATAAAAATTATAAATAAAATACCATTATGTAGGAAATATTTTTAGTTTTATAATTTATATTTATAGATGAATATATCTTATATACAACCCTATATTAAAATTGGTTTAGTTATTAAACATTCATTTTTACTCTTTTAACTCATCATTAAATAAAATAATAATAAATGTCCTAATCTAATCCAGGTAAACCTAAAGGAACATATTATATTAATAAGGTTGTTTTTTGTCTAATTACACATATCTAATATAATTAAGACATGTATTATGGTAATTATGATTTCATTTTTACCCTTAATTACCCTATATATTTTTATCTATGGTAAATAAAAGTTAAAATTTACTCTTCATAAAAAATTATTTTCATATTTTTAAACAATAGTTTGCATAATGATATTATCCGTGTCTTTGGAATTTTTAAAATTCAACTCATAAATGCAGATAAATTATTTTTTATAAAAATTTGCAAATGCTCCTAAGAGATGGGTAGAAGACGGTAAATAGTTCAATAACTTTTTATATATCTAAACATATTATAAAATGACTACAATGAATTATGTGGAACATATATTTGTAATATGTATCTATTTTGACCTAAAATAAATTAAAATAAATTAACTAATTATTTAAATAAAATGTCGGTTTTAACTAATAATTGAGTTTTTTTAACTATTCATCAAAAATTGAATGTTTTGAGAAAAATACCAAAAATTAACCCTAAGATAATTTTGATATTCCAAATACAAAAATTAAGTCCATTTTGAAAGGTAAAATTTATATAATTTTAAAAAGTGGGTATTACTATACTTAACGGTAATTTTGATGGGTCATAGTGTGTTTGATTCTCAATGTTGCGTACAATGCAAGATATTGCATTATTAAAATGGAAATGCACTGTGGAAGCATGGGGTGTTACATTCATTCCTTTTCATATAAACAGTCTTAACTATTCAGTGCTCCTTTTCGTGATTTCCTCTTCATCTCTTACTCTAATAAATGATGGTGAATTTTCTAATCCAAAAGCATAGACATATCACGAGAATGATAATTCATTCCATCAGACATTCTTATCATCTTATAAAAATGATTATCATTTGTTATATAATATAAATAAAGCCTCATATGGTGAGATATTACATTAATCTCTAAAACCTCAATGATGTTTAAATTAAACAATTCCATAAATGGTTAACATTTTAACCATTTCTAAAGAAGAATTTTTTTTTAAATAAGGTCACTAAATATTTCAAATTTAACATTACATTTATCCCATATATACCATAGTGTAGTTATTGGTATTCAAATACAAAAAATGTTAATACCATGATCATATACTCTCTTGAAACTTGATGATAACCTGAATTAACATAATAACTTATTGTAAACATGAATGATTATTTACTCTAATTATTATTATATATATTAATTAAATATAGAAAATCTAAAAATTATTTATGATAACATTGACCACTTTGTCAAAAAATCAATAAACAGTTCAATGTTAAGCATTTATATATAATTAACATTATTTGTATTCAACTCTTTATCAATCATAAACAAATTATTCTCAACATTCTGAACATATTAAGGGTTACCTTCCCAAAATTAGTATTTCACCATCCTAGTATATCACATTCCTACGTCATTAGTACAATATAATGTATTAAATAAACTACATATTGGAAAATATATACTTCATTGTTAATATAAAAAAAATTTAAATTCCAATACATATACAATCCAATCGTCAATATTTTTAATTAAAACACTAAATATACTTCATCATCTAATTCATTAATACCCATTACCTATAATATGAAATATGAATCATGTCTTAAGGTTCTTAAAACACAATATAATCATGCATCAGATTTTAAATGTAAAAACTACTATTGTCACGACCCGTCCTCGGGGCCCGTGCTGTGACTACCCCAAGCCCGCCATCCATAGGCCAGGGGCTGGTGACTAGCACCATGGAGTAATTCCTGATAAAAGGGAAGGTATTTCCATTGTAATGAAAAAAACACCACAGAGAAAGCAAGAAGAAGTAAACACTATGTAAAAATTGGGTACAATAGTAAGTGCAGAAATGTATGTGGGCCAGAATACACACCCAAACATAAAGTAAAGTACAACTGGAACGGGAAAATAGAAACTGAAAGTAAAACCACAGCCTTGTGCCATCCGTTGGAAGTCCCACCTGAAGGGTGGGTACAGATAGCCTCCACAGCTCCTCGGGTCCACCCGTCCGCTCTGTGTACGTCCCGCCCAATGGTCCACCCCCAGGTACTGACCTGCTCCTCGTGCATCAACCACAATCAGCGTTGTTCGTCGTCTGCAACCAACACAATGTAGTGCAGGCATAACCCAGGCAGGGGTGAGTATAAGCTACTCAATAGGGACCCTGAGACCCTCAAAGGTCTCCCAGAATCCATAAAGGATAATACACTAAGGAAAGATACAATCACAAAGTAACATCCGACTCTACATAGGTATATGCCCATACATATACCTAATTCATCAATTCTAGTTTACTCCAACCTCCGAGCCCAAGTTTGATAACATCCACACAGGAAATCACATCCTGATCCACACAGCAAAGCATAACGTAATCTACATAGGAAAGCAAGTCAAGATTCAGCTCACACAAGTATACTTCTTCGTATGATGATAGAGATGATCAGATATAGCCACTGATTCATCTAAGCTGTCGGTCCCACAAAGGATCTATAGGTACTAACCCCCGCAATTACCCACAAAGGATCTGACCCAAACAGGATCGATAGATAACTAACCCCAGCAACAACCCACACAGGATCGTACCCACACAGGATCTGTAGGCACTGGCCCACACAGTACTGCTAAGCGCTGACCCACACATGAACGGTAGCACTGATCCACATAGGATCGCTGAGTGCTGTAGTAATCATCGTCGAATCCACAGAGGATTTCTGCACAGTCGTCATCGTCGTCGTAGTCGCAGCCAGCTCTAGAGTTCCCACACACAGCAAACAAGTTCGGGAGGGTCCGCTCCATGATCCGAAGTGTTGATACATCAACTAACACGTAATCCAATGTTGATGTATTCAAAAGTTACGTATCGTCAACCGGAACTCAACGTGACAGACGGCGCGTCGATCGGACGCCCAGTCTAAGAGTTATTGGGTTTTTCGTTCAGGGGCCCAATTGGTTTTAAAGTCAAAACCATCCAGACCATACTCCAAATGCATCTAAACATCGAGAAGAGTAAGCCAAAAGGTCTGTCTCACTTAGAGAAAACCAAGAAAGTTGACGACACGTCAATCGGACGTCCGGAGCTCAAGTTATAAGTGTTTCCGCTCCCAGGGCCCGGTTGGTTTCGTGTACGAACCTACCCGGTCAAACTCAAAGTTCTCTGAAACCTTCACTGTAGTATACCGAAACGACCGCCTCGATCAATGGATCACTATGCAACTGACGGTGCATCGACCGGAGGATTGTAGCTCAAGTTATGGACAATAGACCGAAAGAGGTCCTGTATTTGGTGGTTCGGGCCCGGTCCGACCCGGCCCGATACCCCAAGGGTCGGCCCGAACCGGGTCGACCTGAACCGGGTCCGGTTCCGGCCCGCTTAGGCGTGGCCTGACCCGGCAGGCGCGGTGCAGCCCTGTCCAGCCCGGCAGCTCGGCCCGGCGCGCTGCTGCTGGCCGAGTGGCCAGGCGGCCAGCTCGGCCGTTACGGCCGAGCGAAGAGGGGGGGGGGGGGGGGGCTGCCCCCCCCCCCCCCCCCCGCATTGAGAACTCGTGACCCACTTGTGTGGGGCCGCACCTACTGGCCGACTGGAGGTTATGAACCCCCGGTTTTTCCCTGACCGGCCGGCCCGCTCTGGCCGGCCGGCTGCTGCCGCCACGGGACCGGCAAGGGCCGGTCCCTCTATTCCGACACCGGTGGCCCGGAACCGGCTGCCGGTCCACCTGCTCCACCAGGGCCCGGAACCGGCCCCGACCTTCGTCCGTCCGGTGCGGCGCGACGGCACCGCGCCACTCCACCGCTGCCCCGCTCCGGTCGCGGTGCTTTTGTGGTTCACCGGCGCGGTGCGACGGCGCCGCGTCTCTGGTTCATCTTCAATGGCGCGGCGTGACAGCGTCGCGTCTTTGGTTCGTCTTCAACGGCACGACGCAACGGCACAACACATTGGTGCCGCACTTCTCCCCCTTTCCTTATCAATTCCCGTGTGGTGCTTTGGCACCGGGTTGCCTTGCTCGTGCCGCAACAATATCAAATGGCCAAAAGGGAGTGGAGGGTCAGTCGTGTTTGTGCAGTCTGACCCCCTCCCATTATTGTGGTAATAGGAAGCTCCAATAGAAAAGAAGAAATCAATGGAAGAATTCACAAACAATAATTAAAATAAATCTCGACCTCGATCATAGCTTGAAAGAAGGTTCGTCGCAGAAATAACTGTCGCAGAAGGAGGCTCCGTGAAAGGAGAATCATCGCGGAAGAAGGCGTTGTTGGCGTCACGGTACACGGCGTCGCATAGACGATCTCTGAGGATTCGACGCGTTCTTCTTGTTCCTCGACGAAGAAGATGAAGATCTCCAAGCCTCCCTTAGCTTTCTCCCAAACCTCTCAAGCAACAAGTCCCAACAAAAATAAATTAAGAGTTGTCTTATTTTATAAACGCACAATCCAACGTTACAATTTCAAAAGAAACAAAATGAACAATTAAATGAGGAGTTTATAACCGCCCAATTAATGAGGCATTTCTTAACTAGAATAAACACAAGGGTTGACTTAATTAAATAGGGGGTGAAGGAGTTTATCACTACCTGCTCCTGCATCAGGACACATCCAAGTCTGGTCCCTAATGCATCGTAGTAGACTACGTAGCGTACTCCCTCCTCCGACAACCTCAAGACAGGTACGTTGGTCAATATCTGTCTCAGCTCCTGGAAGTTCTGCTGACATCTGTCTGACCACACAAAGGATTTCCCCATCTTATTCAAAGTTGAGAGTGGTTCCTCAACTTTGGCGAAGTCTGGCACAAATCTCCGGTAATATCCAGCTAGACCCAAGAAACTTCGCACCTCCGTCACGCTCCTGGGTGGCTCCCAAGCTAGCATTGCCTCGATCTTCACAGGATCCACCGTAACTACCGCCTCAGAGATGACGTGTCCCAAGAATTGGACCTCACGTATCTAGAACTAACACTTCGATAGCTTTATGGAAAGCTCTCGGAGTGTGTCTAGTACAACCCTCAAGTGGTAGGTGTTCTCCACTTTAGTGGTCGAGTATATCAAAATGTTGTCGATGAAGATCACGACAATTCGATTGAGGTATGGATGTAATATCCTATTCATGAGGCCCATGAACACTGTTGGAGCACTGGTTACGCCGAATGGCATAACCATGAACTCATAGTGGTTGTACCGTCATCTGAAAGTCGTCTTCAGCACGTCCTCGTCCCGAACTCTAAGCTGATGATAGCCTGCATGAGGTCTATCTTCGAGAACTACCATGCTCCCTTGAGCTGATCAAAGAGGTCGTCAATCCTCAGTAGCGGATACTTGTTCCTCACTGTCACCTAGTTCAGGCAACGATAGTAAACACAAATTCACAAGCCCCCGTCCGCCTTCTTGGCAAACAATATCAGGGAAGCCCAGGGTGAAACATTGGGTCGCATGAATCCCTTGCCATGCAAGTCCTCCAACTATACCTGTAGCTCTCGAAACTCAGCGGGATCCATCTGATATGATGGGGTGGATATCAGGACTGTCCCGGGGTACATATCAATATAAAATTCTACCTCTCTACGAGGATGTAGTTCTGGAACGTCATCGGGGAAAACGTTCACATACTGATCCACCACTGTATGAAAACTAGGACTATGCACGTCAACTGCTCCTAGGATGAGGCTAGCTGACTAATGAGTGATGGGATGTCCTCATCTCTGCAGAAGTCCATCATGTGCTGTGAAGGATCCTTTCTTTCCAGTGATGGTGTTTTTTCTCCCGTCGGTGCATACACACCGCACCTTGCGCCTAATACAATCAATCTGAGCATGGACTGTAGATAACCAATCCATGCCCATGATGACATCATAAGGTCTCGAAACCGCTACAAGAAGATCCCAGCAAAAGATCTCGCCTCCTAGAGTCAGCTCACACTGCCGGCACCAGTGCGTAATCATCGAGTCTGCTCCCGTAGGAGTCTCTAGCCGTAAGGATCGAGCCAACGGCTCTGTCGGAATCTCCGAGCTCCGAACAAGGGTATCGACTATGAAAGATTGACTCACTCCCGTGTCTATAAGAACTGTAGAATGGGTTAAATAGACATAGATAGTACAACGAATCATCTCAGGTGTTCCATGGTCGTAAGCCTCCGCTTCCTGGAGCTGTGCCTGTCTCTACCCTCCAGCTCCCTGTGGTCGGGGTGGACCTCCTAGTGGTGGTGGCGGTTGAGCCTCAAAGCATCGCCCACCACCTGCTGCTCGGCCAGCTCCTCTGCTTCGTCCGCCTGCTCCCTGCGGACAACCACAGATGACCCTCTGCCTCTGCTTGGATGGCCCTTCAACCGTCTGCTGCTCCTCTGCACGGCGGGTCAGGCAGTCACGAGCCATGTGGCAGTACCCGCCCCATGCATAGCACTGTATTCCTCTCAAAAGACTGGCTCCACGCTGTGTACCTTTCACTACTGAGCCAGTGTCTTGTGGTCGTCTATCGGAGGGTCTGGTCTGCGTGGACCCATGAGTCATCCGTCGACTACCTACTGCAGAAGACTCTGCTACGTGCCACACTGCGGTAGGTATCGTTGCTGATGTAGACTCAGCTAGAAAGCTCTTGATGAGAAGGGATTAATCCACTACTCCGGCCTATGTCAGAATGTTAAGGGAGATCAGCGATGCCCTGATCTCCTACCTCAATCCCTGCTCGAAGGTCCGGGCCCAGAAGAATGGGCATCGTACCATATCTGTCAAGTAGCGCAGGAGATCGGTAAATCTTGCCGAGTACTGGGCGACCGTCAAGCTTCCCTGCTGCAGCTGTAGAAACTCTTGGATGTGCACCACACAGAGGGTGGCTGGGACAAACTCCGAGCAGAAGAGGCTCTTAATGTCCGTCGAGAGGAGAGATGCCTCATCGTGCACCTGGAACATCAAGCTCCACCATCTGCCTGCTGCCGCGTGCTGTAGGCTCACTGTGAGGATCACCATGAGTTATGCTGGTGTCCTCACTAACATGAAAACTCATACAACTACGTCCAGCCAGTTGTAGAAGGCCTGAGGGTCCATCTCCCCACGGAACCTTGGCGGTCACTGGCACTAAAACTCTTGCAGTGCACTAAGGCTATGTTTATCGTTAGCGGCTGGGGCTGGTAGCATCAGTGGTTTGGTGGGTAGTGGTACCGCCGGTGCCTCTGCCGTTAAAGGGCCCTGTACCGAGGCCTCGTCGCTTGGTGGGCTGTCATCAGGCACAACTATCGGAACCCTAGCTGGATACCGTTGTGGGGACATCCTAAAAAGAAATAGGTGCACCACGGTTAGAACATTATACCTGGTGAGATGACACAAAGTAATCACAAAGAAAACATGAAACACACAAGCAATCAATGTTTTCGTGCATTAAGTCAGAAATCACAAGTCAGGGTCCTGGTGTACTGATACGTCAGCCGCCGCAACAAAAATGGACTCCCTGAACTGATAACCACACAAAATAATCTTAACACTATTGTTTCACATAGAAAAAGATCAAAGTCCTGAGTTCTACGGTAGAACATAACTCCTCTGATACCAATTTTTCACGACCCATCCTCGGGGCCCATGCCGTGACTACCCCAAGCCTGCCTTCCATAGGCCAGGGGCTGGCAACTAGCACCAAGGCGTAATTCTCGATAAAAGAGAATGAATTTCCTTTGTAAAGTAAACAAACACCACAGAGTAAGCAAGCAGAAGTAAACAATAAGTAATAAATGGGTACAATAGTATGTGCAGAAAAGTAAGTGGGCCAGAATACAAACCCAAACTGAAAGTAATGTACAACTGGAATGTGAAAACAGAAACTGAAAGTAAAGCCGCTCCCTCGAGCCATCCACTAGATGTCCCACCTGAAGGGTGGGTATAGATAGCCTCCACAGCTCCTCGGGTCCAGCCTTCCTCTCCGTGTACGTCCCACCGAATGGTCCACCTCCAGGTACTGACCTGCTCCTTGTGCCTCAACCATGATCAGCGCTGTCTGTCGTCTGCAACCAACACAACGTAGTGCAGGCATAGCCCATGCATGGGTGAGTATAAGCTACTCAATAGGGACCTCGAGACCCCTGAAGGTCTCCCAGAATCCACAAAGGATAATACACAAAGGAAAGATACAATCACAATGTAACATCCGACTCTACATAGGGATATACCCACACATATAACTAAGTCATCAATTCCAGTTCGCTCCAACCTCCGAGCCCAAGTTTGATCACATCCAAATAGGAAATCACAACCAGATCCACACAGGAAAGCATAACATAATCCACATATGAAAGCAAGTCAAGATTCAGCTCACACAGGTATACTTTTTTGTATGGCGATAGAGATGATCATATATAGCCACTGATTCATCTAAGCCATCGAACCCACAAAGGATTGATAGGTACTAACCCCTACAATGACCCAAAAAAGATCTGACCCACACAGGATCGATAGGTAACTAACCCCCGTAACGACCCACACAAGATCGGACCCCCACAGGATCTGTAGGCGCTGGCCCACACAGGACCGCTGAGCGCTGACCAACATAGGATCTGACCCACATATGATTAGTAGCACTGATCCACATAGGATTTTTGAGTTTTCTATTCGTCGCCGTCGAATCCACGGAGGATTTTTGCACAGTCGTCATTGTCGTCGCAGTCGTAACCAGCTCTAGGGTTCCCGCACACAACAAGCTCATTCAGGAGGGTCTGCTCCAGGAGTCGAAGGGCTAATACATAAACTAACACGTAGTCTGAGTTTGATGTATCCAGAAGTCCTGTATCGTCAATAGGAACTCAACGCGAATGACGGCGCATCGATTGTATGCTCGGTCTAAGAGTTATTGGATTTTTCGTCCCAGGGGCTAGGTTGTTTTTTAAGTCAAAACCAACCCGACCATACTCCAACTGTGTCCAAACCTCGTGCGGAGTAAGCCAAAATGTCCTTATCACTTAGAGGAAACCAACAAAGTCGATGGCATGTCAATCGGACGTCCAGAGCTCTTGTAATAAGGGTTTCCGCTCCAAAGGCCCGGTTGGTTTCGTGTACGAACGAACCCGGCCGAACTAAAAGTACTACGAAACCTAGAGTGTGGTATACTGAAACGACCGTCTCGATCCATGGATCACTATGCAACTGACATTGTGTCGATCGGAGGTCCGTAGCTCATGTTATGGGAAAAAAACCAAAAGAGGTTCGGTATTAGGGGGTTCGGGCCCGGTCCGACGCGGACCGATACCCCAAGGGTCGACCCAAACGAGGTGGACCCGAACCGGGCCCGGGTCCGGCCAGCTTGGACGCGGACCGGCCTGGAAGCTCGGCCCAGTGCGCCGGCTCAGCTGTTACGGCCGAGCGAAGATGGGGGGGCCTGCACCCCCCCCCCCCCCCCCGCATCGAGAACCCGCGGCCCCCCTGTGGGGGGCCCCACCTGCTGGCCGACCGGGGGTTACGAACCCCCTGTTTTTCTCGGACCGGTCAGCCCGCTCTAGCCGGCCGGCTGCTGCCACTATGGGATCGGCAAGGGTCGGTCCCTCTGTTCCCACACCAGCGGCCCGGAACCAGCCCCTGGTCCCCCTGCTCCGCTGTGAACTTCGTCCATCCGGTGCGGGGTGACGGCGCTGCGCCCCTCCGTCGTGGCCCCGCTCTGGCCGCGGTGCTTTTTTGGTTCACCGGCGTGGTGAGACGGCGTCGCATCTCTTTTTCGACTTCAAAGGCGCGGTGTGGCGGCGCCACGTCTTTGGTTCATCTTCAACGGCGCGGAGCGACGGCGCCACACTTCTCCCCCTTTCCTTATCAATTCGCGCGCGGTGCTTCGGTACCGCGTTGCCTTGCTCATGCCACAACAATATCAAACAACCAAAAGGGAGAGGAGGGTCATCCTTCTTCATGCCGTCCGACCCCCTCCCGTTATTGAGGTAACAGGTGGCTCCAATAGAAAAGAAGAGGGCAACTGAAGAATTCACGAACAACAATTAAAATAAATCACTACCTCGAGCGTAGCATGAACGAACGTTCGTTGTGGAAATAACGATCACGGAAGGAGGCGTCGCAAAAAAAGAATCGTCGCGGAAGAAGGTGTCGTTGGTGTCACGGTACACGACGTCGTGTTGTAAATCTCGGAGGATTCGGCGTTCTTCGTCAGAGATCGGTGCGTTCTTCGCATTCTTCATGTTTTTCGACGAAGAAGATGAAGATCTTCAAGCCTCCCTTAGCTTTTCTACCAAAACTCTCAAGCAACAAGTTCCAACCAAAATAAAATAAGAGTTGTCTTATTTTATTACCGCACAATCCAACTTTTGAATTTCAAAACAAATGAAACGAACAATTAAATGTGGAGTTTAAAACCGCCCAATTAATGAGGTGTCTCTTAACCAGAATAAACGCTAGGGTTGACCTAATTAAATAGGGGGAACATGTGCGTTACATAAATGAAAAGAAATGGTGGGGCTCATGTGGGCCCCACCTCACAAATATCCTACCATGAGGGTAGGATATTGTGGGTCCCACATCATCCACTTAACTTAAGTTAGAATAAAATAAAAATCGGTTGTACCACTTTTATTTTATTTTTTAACATAACCCCCAAAAAAATTAAGAACCACACCCGAGCAAACACAAATCCGGAAAATATGTTTCTAAGAAAATACTGGCGCTGAGATTCCATCGTTGACCTCGGAATTTGATTCCGAGCACCGGTTCAAAAGATAGAAAAACCCGCTCGTTCGTTCACTGAACTTACCCGAGCTCAACTTCGGAAAAAGATTCTGGGCACACCGGGCCTCGGAATCAGGTTCCGTAAGAAACTGCGTTATTGTAAAATTCCCATTAAAATTAAGAAAAAAATTTCTTTGAATTTTTTGGGTCTTTACAACTATTATAACTTATCATACTTTTGAGATGTCATTATTGGTTACTTAATATTCCTCATAACCAATATTCATTTGACTTTTGTATTTCTCTTCATTAGATTTTCACATAGGATATTAATTTTCATTAAACCAAAACATTAAACATCCTAATCCGTTAATGTTAACCCCATTCCTTCTATGTAATATTATTTAATAAGATTTTAATATATATTATGACAAACAGACACCATAGATCGAAATACATTATCATAAAAATTACATATGAGATGTCTAAATCATGACACATTAATTTAAATCTACGAAAACATAGTCGTATCCATATTGTAATGCCAAAAAATATCTTTATAAATGTACACATGGATATCATTAATGTTTATCATCTAATTTTCCAATTAATTACATAAACTAACTTCTAATACCAACTATAGAGACATATGATTAACATACCTGGATAGTACAAAATTTTATACGAATATTAAACAAAATGAAATCATACATACATGAAGACCATAACTGTTTAGTTCATTTTGAATCATCGAAACATAATATTATCTATTGGTTAAATTTCTTCAATATCTCTCATAATTATCATCCCATAATGTAATTATACAATAAACCTTTCTTCATAATATGGATAAATGAATCATAAGAAAGGGTTGAGCTCAAAAGCATAGTACTGGTAAAAAAGTGATATATGTATGCCTAACATGAGCATGAGGATATGGGAACATGATCAGAGTAATATAACATCATACATTGAATATCAATGAAAAAATTAATGAATCAAGGAATAAATATTAGTGGTTTGTAATACATGAATCATAACAAAATGAATTCCATAAAACATAAAAGCATAAAATAGGAATAAGACATAGCGGCATTTAAATAAGCATGGAAAATAATTCCTTATATGTCAAGTCCCATTTACTAATCTTATTATCCAAATTCATGGGGAGAACACATATTAGAATGTAAACACCATCTTCCTTAGTCACATCCCATTACATATAGAGGATCAGGTTACACCTTCTTCCCATGGTGGATCATGACACTCATTTTTTCCTTTATAGATTATGATGATATTTTTTCCCATTATAGAGAAAGATTCACCTGTTTCCCATTGTGGACCAAGAAGTGTGACTTTATTCCCATCTTTATCACATGAGATAATAATCAATACCTAATTTAATGAACGAACATATAGGTCCCACCACTTACATATTGAAATAAAATATACTTGTTCCCCATGATTAATAATATTCATCATATCATAACCCATTAAATAAAATGGGAAAAAAACATGTCATCATAAATAACCTATGTAAAAGAGATTAATAGGAAACACCATTAAAAATTACATATAAAATTTTCTTTTACCTGTCTTGGTACTAGAGACTCATATACAATTTTAATGTTTATTAGAGTTTCAATAAAATTATATAAACAAAAGCTAAATATTTCTTCTGTGTGTGTGAAAATTTTGGCATCTATCTTTATACATAAATGCGACCTGTGAAAAATAATTTTAATGTAATGGGTGAGCCTTGGAAACAGACAGTTAGGGGTTTTAAAATAAATAATAAGTTTCTTTTTAAAAACATCCCATTAAAATAATTATACATACATAAAATAGTTTCTAAAAAGAAAAAAAATATTTTTCAGCACTTCATCATAATTATTCAATGGTTAAAAGAAAATAATATTTAGGGAAAACACATAAACGAGAATATATATATTAATTTAAAGGCTACAAGTAAATCTCATTTCAGATTATGTATACTTGAACAAAAAGTCTTGGAATACAACATGTATGTCAAGAGTTGATGAAATAAATTAAGGGTGGCTTGTAAGGGTGAAGGTATAAATTCACACATGAAAATACATTTTTGAAATATAACAAGAAATAATATCATAAATCCCTTATCACATAATAAAGAAATTCATGAAATGAAAGATGAATTTTACTACTTTTGTATTAATGCTCAGAAAATAGATTAATAACATTATTTATAAATGATTTACTATGTTCTTACATAATTAATCCAGGTTCATTTATTACTATAATCATAAGTAAAATATTCTAAACAATGGATATTCTAATAGTTGAATAATCACATGGTTAGTCAAATAATAATCAAATATTAAGGAACTGCATAATACATGACATCATTAAAATTTTGTCTAGGATTCTTTCCAAGACACTATATAATCATTTTTTGATGGCCTTGTTCCAATACCATGCATAATCATTTTTTCAGAGCCACATAACTAGAACATACATGATAATTTTGTCAAGGCCTCTTTCCAATACCATGTTTTGAGACCTACCAATTCATTGAGAGACTATAATGGGCCTCTCCTATCATATAATAAGTCCTATTCATTTCTCATATGTCTAATAACACTTCTATTCTATGTGTCCCATACCACTTTGAATAATTTAATTTTGTATTTTATTTAATGTGTCTCATACCACATTGAATAATCAAATTTTAAATCAATAAGTTATCATACAAGATAAATTTCATTTTTTTCAGTTAATTTCTATAGCCATAAATATATTTAATCATGCAATAAATGAAAACGTTAATCAAAGAAAATATTTCATGGTCTGATATCTATACTTTTGGCTACACCTATATCAAATTTATTAAGGAAATTCATGAGCAAACAAAATACTTTTTCACATGTGGTGATATCTAGTACACATAAAAAATTGATTTTTAACGTATGTCACATAAAATAATTACTCATAACATCCAAGACTTGTTTGATTAATGTAAAAATTTTATATACAAAAATCCATGTTTTTAAATTTATGATATGTGTTATTCACGTTTAAACCATACACTCACAAATTGGAGTGTCAATAAAATTAAATAATAACCATTAGAAGAATTCATTATGGAATATTCATCATGAAATAAAATATAATATTTATAAATTTAAAACATTCATTTCATGTGAGATATTGATGCATAGGAAAATAATTAAACAGACTTCACTATTTGTGTTTATGCATTCATATATATAATTATTGAAAAAAGATAATTCCAAACATTAATCCTTAGAAACAATAATCCTTTTAAATTAACATTTAATTCCAAAATCATTTCGTATATATATATATATATTATGATATAAACATTTCATTTATAAAAACATGTGACCTTGATTTTATCATTATAGAATAAATTCACATTAAAACCTTGATAAATGAAAATATTTATTTGCAGAGTCAATATGTAATCAAATTTAAAACATAAATAAATAAATAAATATATATATATTAGTGGAATAATGGTTTACAAAACATGCTTGGATTTATTAATCCTTGATAAATAATTAAATGTTTATTAAGACAACTCGTTACTATAAATTTCACAAAATATAAACATTCTTGAATAAAAAAGTGTTATTCCTAAGATTGAATATAATAATTGTGTATACGTGTATATATATGTATATATATATATATATTTCTTGAAAATATCTATTGGATTTTGGTATCTTCAAAAATAATTTCTATTCTCCTTTTTTAGCAACTCAGATACTAATTATTTTATTCATTTAATCATGAAGTTCATTTATAAATAATGTTATAACATGTATTATTTAAAAAATCAATGAAAGAAAATACCAAAGTGTCACTTAATTGATTATATGCATGAATAAATTTCATGATGTTTAAATCCTTCACATAGAAATATTAAATTATTATTCTATTAAAATAATCCATATATAATATTAAAGTAATCAAAACCATGAGTAAACTATATATCTCAATTAAATCATCATCATATCATTTCCAAAACAATAATTCATCTTCGCACGCACATACAAAGAAACATATAAAGATATATTCATATATATATATATATATTCATATATATATATATGTATCAAATTATTAGAACCTCCATACATTGAATAAAGAGTTTACATGAAATCTATCATAATATAATTTTATAAAAAGAAACAATACATGCATAAATGGTTATTTCTAAAAGAAAATAAATCACCATTCATGAATAACATGGATTTATGTAATGCATGAAATCAGATTTTAAATAAGATGAAGACATTTTTAATAAACAATTTAATAAAATTGCTCTTCCATATTAGTGAATAAACATGTTAATTCGGTCTTTAAGATATAGTTTTACATAATAAAAAAACAACAACAAATAATTTAAAAACATCAATTAAGAATCAAAAATTTAATCAAAAATTTTCATTAGAACAAGAATGAAATTAAATTCATTTTTTTTAATAAAATCAAAACCAGATAATATAAATTATACATACAAAATTAATTATAATATAAACAATTAAAAATATTTACTTTTAAATAAATATATTTTCCCATATAATTATTCTGAAAAACATTTATAGAAAGAACAACCTTAATTTTTAAATAACACATTTTTTATGAAATCAACCAAATAAATTTACTCATAATTATAGTTCCCCTTACAAACCATTCTAATGAACATGACTAGAAAAAAAGAGAAACTATATTTGATAAAAAACTTTTGATAATGAAAATAGTCATACAATTTATCACAGAAATAAAATTTACCTTATTAATAAATATAAAGTTATAATTCCATTGAAGGACCTAGGTTTCAATTGACTTATGAATGGTGTGAATCACCCATTTGCATGACAAGAAGCACTTGCATAGGGTGTGCATGACTCCAAAATTTCTCCCAACATGTGTATAAATGAACAACCATTTATAAACATAAAATTTTTTGATTACATAATATATATATATATATATATATATAATTAAATGTGTGTAAAAAAATATTTCTAAACATAACTGTACCTAATGAAATAAAATTCATACAAGAAGAACCAATATAAAATTTTGTTTAGTATAAGGTTACGAATTAAATAAATGATGTACAATTTGATACAAAAGGATTTGTTGAATAAAATAAAATGAAAGTGGATTAAAGCTTCACATAAAATCACAAATATTGATAACTCATCAAAAATATTCATGATTTAATTCAATAAAATGGTCAAAATTAATAGTAGATAGTGATTGGTTGAATAATGTCGAAAAATAAAACCATTCATAATGAAATGATCATAGTATTAGAATTGAGAAACACAAAATAGACATATAAATATATAAGAAATATGATAATTTATAATGCTTTTAATCATAAGAAATACACACACCTAAAAAGGAAAGGAAAATAACTATCTCAAAATCGGATCTAGATCTAGTTACTATGAGCAATGCCTACATCGAACTAGGCCTAGAAAACTAGAAATGAAAACTTATACTTCATAGAACTGACTGCCTAAACCATGGATGGAACTCTTCATCAAGGCTCGACCTCCCTGAATGACACTGATTGACCGCAAATCTAACCTCAGACTTCTCTATGGTACTAGAACCAGTCCCGGATGACTAGATTATGTCTGTCACGGAGTGAAACTCCCATATAACACGATCCTGTCGCCCATGATGGAGCCTTCATGATAGCACTCCTTTGACGAATCTCGTAGGGAGCATCCTACAACTCAAACTGATGATATCATGAGTTTCATATTTTCCCTCAACATCGACTCTATTGTTTCTCCCATCACTTGAATACCCTATGAACAATCCCTGCTTGATTCCCTACAACTGATTTTTATGTCGTTTTTGTTATTTATTCCTTTCATTTCCCCTTTTTGTATATATGTATATATATAATTTATTATTAATTTTTATTATATATAAATTAAATATAGCTATAATATTAAACGGTTTTTATAATTCATACTATATATAACTTTTTATATATATATATATATATGTTTCTTATATTTGATTTAAAAGAAAAATTAATTATCGTTATTTAAAAATTGTTATAATTTATAAATTTTAAAAATTTAATAAAACAATTAATAATCTAATATTATAACATTCATATATGTATAATTTCAATAATTTATTAAAATTGATATATTATAACATTATAACATTATTCTAATTAATTCATATAATTTAAAATGAATAATTCTAGATATATATATATATATATATCCAATTTTTCAAAATCAAACCAAATTAAATTTATTCATGGGGTAGTAATTATTATTCCATCATTTTTATCATAGTTAGTTTAATTTTATACAATATATTAATTAAAATGATTACCAATCATAAAATATTTTTATATGCATGAGATAATGATAAATATATTTTAATACATAAATACATTATTTTTCTAAAAACTATTTAACAACATTTTTTAAACATATGTTAAAAATAAAATGCGCCCCATTTAGAAAATATAACTGGAAACACTAAAATAAATTTTTATTTCAGGATGTATAATATATCATAGAGTAAAATTTTTATAATTTTCAGAAAATAAGAATTTTTATAATAATAGAAAAAAAATAATTTTTGTGAAAAGATCCATTTTATTAAAAAAATTACAAAGTTATATTAATTTTTATTATTTTTTAAAATTTAAATTATAAAATTATAATATATTTAAAACAAATTATTTTATTTTAATCAATTACAATTACAATAGTAGTAAAAAAATTAGTTATGAATCCTTTTATATGGAGTACCATTTATTCATCATGGTTGTAGATATTATTTTAAAATTTATTCTTCCACTTATGTTTTTTCAATTTGAATAAATGGATTCCATTTATGGAATAATAATAATAATAATTAGGTAATAAGTTGAATGTAAGTTTTATTCATGATTAGAGGTGAAAATAAAAAATATTAACTTCTGGTGTTAAGGTTAAAATGAGTTTATGAGGGGTTAAACCAAATGGTAAGAGTGTGTTTTCTAATAAAATTTATAGAAGCACTAATTGATTGACTTTTTTATACCTAACAATATATCACTTTTAATTATTATGTTATCTTTAGTAATTAACCATGTTAATTACTTTATTATTTTCTATTCTATTGGGAAATTTCAATGTAATTTCCAAGAATGTATCATACCCCACTAATAAAATAACATTTCATATACTCTCCTCCCATATCCTATCATATCCTCTATTCACTTAATGAGTCCATTTCTTCTTCTCATTAATTCAAAAATACCATCTTTATATCCCTCCCAATGAAAATCATCATATAATTTTATCATAAAACTATTATAGTATGGCCTCTAAAATAAACATAAAGAGGTTTTCTAAATAAGATGTATAGTTTCAATCCATGTATTTTCACTGTGTTTCTTATTTTAATTGTTAAAATAACTAAAAAAATATTATAATACAATATCACCTAAATAATACATATAATTAAATGTTATGATGAAATATATCAATCTTCTATTTATTCAAATGGGAAACAAACCCATCAAACATGTGTCGAGTGAATAACCAACTCAGAAACTGATGTAACTAATTTCCCATCATCACCTCTCAGGGATGGATATAATAATGGATTTAGTGTTTATAAAATATATTTAGGAAATAATTACACATCTACGATTATAATATCACATATATATTCTTACCTTCTAATATATTGGAATATAATAATGGTTTTCATGGGTATGTGTTAATTACCTCCTCCACAACTAAATGTGAATATTTATTTATAGAATTATGAAAATAATGGTAACAAAAGTAGATTTAACTAATATATATGAAATATATGATATATTAATTACTCTTTAGAGGTTATATATTATTTAAAATTATTTAGTACCATCCATTAAAAATTGAATAGAGTGTCCATCTGTAGGTACGGCATACAATTTCTAAGAATGACGTAACTCATTATTATACCTACAAAATTTATGAAATATTATGAATAATTATATAATTATATTTTTTTCATCATAATAAATTTGGATATTATGGATCTATGACGAATTTACAAGGACAAAAACTACTAAACTATAACATACGTGAAAAAAAAGAAATTATAAACATGAATTGTGTATTTAATAATGTTATTTAATAAAGTGGGAGATAAAATATTATAAAAAAATAAAATATGTAAACATTTATTTAGGAGTATGGTTTAATAATATATTTGTATTATATTGTATATTTATTATATATGAGGATCAAACATGTATGATAAAAAATATTCACGAGCTATGTGGTTTTATATCTCAATTTGAATTCATCGGGTTAAACTTATACCTCATTCATTATGTTATGAAATGACTATGTAGGAAATTAACATGAATTGTGTTTTTTTAATTAAAACTATTATTATGTGTTTATAAATTTTTAAAAAATAATAATTTCATTGTTGACTTCTCACTCTATTGAGACAATTATTATAAAGAGTTTTCATTAAACATTTTATTCACTAAAAAATATTTATTTACCACTTATTTAATTTGAGTAGTTGGTAGACTGCCCAATGATATTTTATATTATTGATCTGTTTATGTATATGGTTTTTAAATGTTCATGTCTATTTTAGTTCATCTCTTGGGATTTTGATTTAATATTTACCCAAAAGGTAAGTGTTTATTTCCCAATATAATCATTATTCAGGATTATTTATGTTTAAGTCTCCAATGGGGGAATAGATTGATATTTATTTCATAAACCCAATTTATTATCATCTACTCAGGATATTAATGAAAATTTATAGTAATAGTAACATTTTCCACTCATTGGTAATTTAAATGATAAAAAAAATTAAGAAAAAAATTATTAATGTCTTTCATTAGTCAAAAATAATTTTTCATCTATATTCATGTTTAAAAATATATTCTCCAAAATGTTTTAAAATTACAATATTTATTTTTTATAGATATTATTACCCATGTTTGAAATTTAAAAAATTATTTTAGAGACATATTCTTTTCATTTTTTGATCGATGGTCTTTGATCCTATTTACACCAATGTGTTAAAAAATGTTTTTTTAAATTTATGGCTTGTAATGAAGTACCCACCAACTTACCCACTATTTATTTTTGGAAGATTATTTTACTAATTTAAATTTATATTTTTAAATAATATTATTTACTTCATATTTTGCATATTTTTATTTTTAATATTGAATTTGAAAGTGAAAATCATATTTTTCTCATGAATGTATTTAATGTAATTTTGTTTGTTTTCAATTTCATCAATGAAAATAGCCCTAATGTTAACATATTCTATATTAGGAATATTTTTTTAACGAAACCATACAAATTATTTTTCAATATAGTTAATTATTAGTTTTACGAGGATGTACAATTTTGAAAAAATTAACCCTAGTACCCTAAATTGTTTATGATTATTTTTATTCATTAGTGAATGTATAAGAATTACTAAACTAGTCATCCAATAAAAATGTCTTTGTTGATTAATTTTATTGTGTTGGAAATTGATTAACAATTCTTACTATGTTTTTTTATTATGAAATTTATCATTTTTTATATTTATCACTATTCACATGATGAATGTATTGGTGTTGGTAAGTGAAGTATGGGTCTATGTATAGCCAATTGATGAATTAGTAGGTCTCATGAGTGAAACTAATTTAGGTTTTAGGGTGAATAATTACTCATTTAATTAATAAATCATGGCATGAGTAATTCGTGCTATGTTTATGATTTAAAACATTATGATTTCCTAAATTATGATATTTTTTATAGATTTCAGTCTAATTGTTATATTAGTTATAATATCCTTGGATAAGATTCATTCCAAGGTTATTAATTATATGTAATTATTTGGATCATTCCATATTATTCTTCAGGAAAAATTTATTTATTAATTTTTATGCCTTTCATATATTTTCCAATATATATTAATGATGACTTATTTATTCATAATTGCATTCATTGTACAGATAAACTTATCAAACATTAGATATCACCATTTTCTTATTTTCCATTCCTAGATTTTTTAGGATGTATGTTTTTATTTCTATTCATATATATAATAAGGAAATTTTTATTTTACCAAATATAACACTTTGTTATATTTTATATCTTTAATTGTAATGATAGATTCATGTGTACATATAATTTTCAAATAGAAATAAACTATTTAGTCAGTAGGGATGTAATTACCAGTATTTAGTGATAATGTAATAATGAAAAAAACTCTCGGTAGTTGGGGTTTATTGCATTACATTTGGTATTCAATGAATATTACTTAAATCATTTTGTACTATAATTAAGAAAACATAAATTAGAGAATACAGACTAATAAAATAATTTTAGTGTAATCGAATGTATAGGATAACATCATATAGTTTTGTTAAGTATAAATTACATAGATATCTTTGAAATACATTACAATATTAGTACAAAAAATGAATAGTGTGTAGAAATAATTTTACCCGAGATTAATAACAATGAAAATTCTGTAATGGGATTTTATTCGATCTTCACATAGTTAATGACAATGTTTCTAATAATACACCATGTTTTACAACCCTTGGTTATATACTTTGGTTAATTCACATATTCATATTGAACCATCATGAATGATTTCAATAGATATTTATAATGAAATAACTATGATAATGATTCGGTATCATAGATTGAAAATATGATTTCGTAATTTATACACTATGTAAAATATTATATGGTTTTCAACTATGATTTTTTATTACATACCCTATGATTTATTTCATAGTCATGGAATGAAACTAAAAGGAATCTTATTAAAGTTGAATGATATCAACGTTATGGTGATTATGAGAAACCAAATCAGATGATTAATGGATTATAAGTCAATTTGATAATAACTAATGATTTATCCGTATATATGATTGAAATCATACATATTAACAAAATCAAAGACTCATAAAATAGAATAAGTGTATAGTATAATAAGTCCACATGTGTTGGAAACCATAGAGTAATAAATAATTACTCTATTTCATGTTAAATATAAGTAATGTGGCATCAAAGAGATGTCCAATATGAAATATAAATTATATTATGTATGGAAAACAAGGGTATAACAAAATTAATTATTGAGGAAAAGTTAAAATTTCAATGTATAGACGTTAGTATCACCATACAGATCCATTCATAGTTATTTTCCATAAATGTGGTGAACATGAGAATTATCAAATTTAATTCCCTTCTTTAGAGGTTAAAACCTAAACCAGGGAAGAACCTATATGATATGAATCATTGAAGTGTGAATATTTAATTTCATATTTATAATGAGACAATGAATTTGTTTTATAGGTACTTTTATCAATGATATTTTTTTATAAGAGTCATAAAAAATTTAAAGATTGCATTAATTTTATAAATCTTATATCTATTTGAATTAGATTTAATTAGGAGAAATTGATACGATAATGGGTTTATGAGTTTAAAGTTGGTCATATTTACCAAGGCATAAACAGAATATTGGCTATTTTTATGTGATGGGAGGTTATCAATATTATTGATATTTTGGGAGAATTTTATTGTTATACAACCCATAATTTCATAAAATTTTTAGGTAAAATGTTTTTTAATAGATAATCATAATATTAAATGATTTAATAACCATTAAGGGTTATCATACCACTAAAAGTTTAGTGACGATCTATTATTAATATTTTGATATATAATATATATTATATTACTATTATTCTAAATATATAACAACATGTAATCTAGGTGAGAACATATCACATTCAAAGATGTCAAATATATTTAACCCATAACCTAAGGGTAATAAGGGTGAAGTGGTTACCACTAGATTTGTTGGTATAATGGAAAGTTTGATTTTTTTTACATAACATGATTTTAGGTACAATTTGTATTGGATTTTTCAGAAAATGTTATATGATAAAATATTTGTTATTTTGAGGTAATTAATGATATTTTTGGAGAAGTTTTGATGGTTTTTTGTGTATATAATCCTTAGTGTTAACATAAACTATTATTTAGTAGGATTGTTTTCATGTATTTTGTGGGGAGGTATAAATATTATGAGATAATCTTGGAAAATAATAAATTATTTCATGTTGAGTTTGTTGATGTTAATTTTTATCCTTTGATATTAATTTTAAATACAATTTATGTTGAAGTTGTGGTAGAAATATTGATGAAACAAGTACCATTTATTAATATAATGGTATTTCATTTTCGATATTTCCTTTCATTATGCTATATATTTTTTATTTTAAAAAAATAAGAAATTTTTTGTTATTCTTTTGTCGATTATGTGATCTTGTAAATCTTATTTTTACACCTACAGACCTAAAAAATAATATTTGATATCCACTTCAAGGAGTAGAAATATTAATAGTAATTTTATCATAGTACAACCATATGGTGAAATTTTTCATACAAAATTAAATATTTCAAGTAAAAACATTTTCCCATATTATGTATTTTTTATAGTAGAAAAATAGCTCAATTTTTTGAAATGGATGTTCATATAAAGATGACATAAATTTAACTTATTTTTTATGAATGTTTCCTCTTTTAATCCGTAACATATTATTGAATTTTTGGTAATTAACATTATATTGATCATAAAATTTTATATAATAAATATTCTGTATCATTCTCCTAATTTATTTAAAATTTTCCCAATGTCCATATTTTTAATTCCGAAAAACTTTTTACTACATCTAAACTGAGTTATGTTTTCTTATATGGTTACATCATATATTAATTTCATTACAATCAATAGTAATTTTAATGACACCTTTTAACAATGTAGTTTTTCAAAAAATCCAATACCTTAGATGAAAAAAATATAATTGTGAAGGAATTTTTTATGTGGGGTAAAATTTTACACCACATGATTTTATGAAATAATTTATTTCTAAATAAGTTTATAATGTTGTATTTCTAGTAATCCAAATAACCTTGAGATTATAAAAATCGTACTACAGTATACAATTATAGCATTTCTGTTATGTTTTTGTATATGAATATGAAAATAAAAATTTTAAATATTAAATTTTTTAATAATTTTATAAAATAAACTCAGGGGTTATAAATTTATTATAAATAAAAATATTATCATTTTATGGTAAAATAATTTTTTTATTGAAAAACCAACCAAATGATAGAAATATTTATTAACATTAATAAATAAATTTAATAAATATTAATTAATGATTTTAGTTAAATTTATATATTTTATATTTGAAAAAAACCATTCATTCAACATTTTTCTAGGAATGACAAAAGAATATATCTAATCTTATACCTAAAAACAAATTTTTTTTTAAAAAAATATCATCACTTTTTTACACTAATGAAAACAATATTTTACTTATTTATAAAAATAATATGATAAAATGAAATAATTTTTGAAATAATCATTTCAAAAATATTTATACTGATTTGTTATGAAAACATTCATTTTTTGATTTATTCAAAAAAAATACTGCTTTGCAGATAATTAAATTTTTAGTTGATGAATTATCAAAGACCAATTTATTTTAATATTATATTGAAAGTAAAATATTACAGTAATATTATATTTAATCTAATTTGTGTCATTTAAATAGAAAATTAGTTGAATTTTTATATAAAAACCTGTTGTGCTTTTGAAAACTTTAATATAGAAAAATGTTTTTTTTGTCAAGTCTGTGGTATTAATTTATAACCAAAATTCATCCACTCATTTGATGTGAATATAAGAGATGGATTAAAAATTATGACTAATAATAATTAATATAAGGAAATTATTTCAAATTATTTTTTTCTATACTGATTAATTAAAAAAATTAAAAATAATTATCATTGTTAATGTTAAAATATGTTTAATGGAGGTTAAATAACATAATGGTAATTTTTCTAATTAGACTAGTACAAATCATATTTAGTGTTCTGATATAAATAATTCACTGCATATACATATTAAATAATTTCATTTTAAAGAAATTTTCATGGGTGTAATTTATCATTTAGTATTTTTTTGGAAATTTCATTGTAATTTCCAAGAATATCCCATGCCTAACTTACAAAAGGAAACATCATCTCCAATTCACTTAATAACGAAACTAAAAGTTTATTTAAAAAAACCCAAATAAATTCATTACACTATTTCCCATGACCTATAGATCTTGTTTTGATCATAATACAAATCCTGAAAGGCTTTAGGTATAAACATAAAGTGGTTCTCCAAAGAAAAGGTTTAATTTTTTTCCATTTTTGGCCATTTTATTTCATCATTTAACATCATAAAATATTTTTGAACTTTTAAAATATAAGAGCACCAATATAACAAATATAAATCGATTTGATTTTAAACTATATTCGTATACTATTACATCAAATGGGAAATGAAACTGTTGGTTCTGTGTTTGGTAAACTACCACCTCCTGAACCTATGTAATTCATTTTCCCTCACCACCACTCATGGATATATATATTGATGGATTTAATTATTATAAGTATATTATATTTATGAAATAATTATACTTTTATAATTTTAATATAACATATATTTTTATACATTCCAATTAATAAATAAATTAAAACATCACTTTTATGTATGTGTACACTACCACCATCATGAAGTACTATTAAATTATTGTAATTTTATTTTGACATGGATAGTAATAATGATGAATTAAATTGATATATATGATATATATTATATAATACTCATTCTATAAAGCTGGAAAAATTTACATGTATTTCCCTGCATCAGTAAAAACAATTTAATATTATCTTCATATGAACATACGACCGACCATCTACATGACTAGTGTAACTCATTTTTCTACCTCTATAATTTATGATCTATTCTGAATAATTATATTATTATATTTATATCATATGTAAAATTCTTTATATTACGGAACCATGATCAATGAAAAATGATTCAAAATATATAACCAAAAAATATATGAAAAATGAAGCAGTTATCACCAAAAATAGTGTTTGTAATCAAGAATTTTCAATAAATTGGTTAAAAATTCTATAATAAAATTATATATTTTATGATATATATGATTATGGATCTTTAATAAATTTATAATAAATCAATATTTATTATAATTTATATTCGAACAAGTATGATGGAAATCATACATAAACCAAGGGATTATAGAATTCAATTTCTATTCGTTGGATTAAACTTATACATAATTTATTATTTTATTCAATTAATATTTTAGAAATGGATTTGGTTATATTATTCTTTATTTCCAATATTATTTTTTGTAATGACCTTTTTTACACATTATTCCTTTATTCATTTATTATCACTAAAATGAGATGATATTTCTAAGGGTTTTTCGTTTCACTTTTTAACTATGAGACATATTCCATATTCACCCCTTATTTATTATTTATTGTATATAATACCCATTTAAGAAGTAATATTATTTTTTGACATATAGAAAATGGTTTACGAAATAGTAACTAAATTTGGTTAGCCACATGGACTCAGACACAGCTCCCCTCATAGTAGAGGCTACCGACTTGAATCAAGGGTCAATCATGAAATAGTGGGAAGATTATATCCTATAATAAGAATTTATAAAATTAGTATAATAAAATAATTAAATATATGAAGTATATTAAATATCTAATAAAATATATAGTAAAAATATACTATAAAAAATACCATCTATTATCATCAATCATTTTAAAACACAACTAATGATCATGGTATGATATAAAAAAGACATGATTAAATGGAAATAGGTATCCTTTATAATACATGTATAAAAAGTAAAAAAATACCAAAAAGAAACTATCCATAGATATCATCACATGCAATAGCTTTGTTTGTTTCTATCCTAATCATATGAAATAATCAATCAGTAATTATAAATAGGGAACCTTTTTTGTCCATAGTTTCTTCATTGATGTCTTTCCAGGTCCCCAAATACTACATAAACATGTTGTGTGATAGAAATCAGTAGTCCACCACAAATGATGTCTATAAATAGTCATGTATATCATTATAATCCATAGTAGTGTGAAGATACAATAATATTACATGTATTAATTATAGAATAAATATATTCTATTATATAAACAATCACTGTGATTATGAAACTAAAAACTAGAGGGACACATATAATGAATGACAAGATATATTAATATCCCATGCCATGAAATCATGCATCAAGCCTATATGATCTAGTTTCCAATTAGTAGTAATGTCCACGGAAGACATATAATCAATAAAAATTATTTTAACATGATTCAAGAAACATAAATGTCCCATGAAATCTGGTACGCTATTTTAAAAAAATTAATATGATCCACAAAGTAAAAAATTAAATGGAATCCATATGAGTTAGATCCGAGGATTTGAAATGTACAAGGCATCACATTAAGATGATTAGACATGATACATGAAGTAGAAATGTTTATGGAATATAAATTTTCTATGTTAACTAGTTAGAAGGAGTATAAATTTCTATTTCATCCCTATAAGTTATCAGATCCAAGGAGTAAGAATGTTCATGGTATCCTAGAATTTCTAGTAAATCATATCCAACGTGTATAAATTTCAATTGATTTCTAAGATATCATGTAAACTATTTAAAATATATACAATGAGTATAGATTTCTAGGGAATCCAAATAATATATTTTTTTATAGTATAAAAGTCCATTTCAATCAGTCCAAATAAGTAATTGGGATCCAAGGAGTATAAGTTTCAAATACATCCTTGTGTTTCATTGGTGCATAACCACAAACCCTATCAAAAAAATTACAATACATTAAATTTTTTTTAGAAAACCATTAATTAATCATTTAATTAATACATTCATAATCACTAATAATACAAGGAATTTTCCATCCAATTCATACATTATATATACAATTAAATTGTCATACATTTTTTAACAACCTTACCAAATAACATATTTACAAAATTTAATTCAAATAAATTTAAAGAGATTTCGTCACACCTAAAGGGGGGAGTGATCAATGTCAACGGGAAGAAGATATCCCATGGGTATTTCAGGATTATGGAAACTACAACAAACCTTAAATTAGGGTTTCAAAGATTATAATTAAAATTATTTTATAAATTAACTCATTGTTCAATTAATTTAGGAAGAATCACCCAAAATTTATTGCATGTGGAACAACATAAATAAGCTATAAAAATATGAAATTATGGGAAAAGTGATAGAACACCTACTATATTCCCATAAAATAACACTCATTAAGTCTAATACTATGATATAACATTTATCATATGAAAATGGAATAATGAATGAACTCTCTGAATATAGGTCTTAAGATCCTGCCCCAAAATAGCATCATTACTTGTAAGGAAAATAGAGAAAGGAATAATAAGAGGAATAATGAACTCAGTGGAATAAATCCATTGAGATTGATAGTGAAATAATTGAATGTTAGATCTAAGAAATATGGAATACCATAAAATAATATTTCATTGGAACTCTCAATGTGAAGTTTGTGTGCCCAGTACTAGATAAAATTATAAAATTTGTGTAGGTTTGACCATGTAATGTATTAGGTTAAAAATATAAATTTTCCTTTTAAATATCTAGTCTCATGGATTTATCACATGGATAAGAATATTATGCACTAAATTATTCGTAGGTACTATCATATTCCCCCTCCCCCTTGCATAGACATGGTGCACAATTAGATAAACCCTACAGTGACTGCGAAGATTCACTATGTTAAAAAGTATAGCATTAATGCATGGGTGTGAATCCATGGCTGCATGTTTTCCTCAAACTATAAATACCCTAATAGTTGGCTCAGACGACCTGTATGGTTTAATCAAACCATAGGGCCTACAAATATTTTCCAGAAACATTGGTTTTGGGCTTTGTAGGAGCCTTAGACACCCGTTTTTCCACTACTACAGTAGTAGGTAATTCTATTCAGATAAATTTAAAAAAAATATTGAAATTATCTATTTCCATAACGTATAAAAACTCTGCTTCTTACAATCTCCCCCATAATTAAATTCATCCATAAATTCCCCTTCCAAGGGTGGTCAAGGCTCCTTCATGAAAAAAACTGGCCATTAGACACATACATCAGCCTTCTACTCCAAAGTCTTGTTTTGTATATTGATGTTCCTGGATATGACCCAAACTAAAGAGACTGATCAGACATGTTGAACCTACATTCAATAATCCACAATATAAAAATTATGGTCCTCAATGGAGACATCTACCTAGAACTCCAAATAAATATGATAAATAATAGGTGACACATCATAATAATATTGGAAAATATGAGATACATGAAAGAATTTGTCCACGGATTGGTACCACTTAGGTGGCCAAAACAGATAGGCTAATCATTTGACACTCCCCATAATCTCAAAGGCTTCATCATAACATGGAGATAACTTCTTCTATTTCTAAATATATCTATTCTCATGTCTAAGATAAAGTCACATGAAATCAATTCTTTAAAATTGAAACACTAGTGGTTGAAGATGATGATTGGTGTATGATGTTTCCATAGAATGGGTTTTTGACATTTGTTTCCAAGTATGTTGAACCAACTATAATCTATCCTTATTTAGAGGATGACACAATAACAATTTATATCCAACATATAACTAGTAGTTGAGCGAAAAACCCATTTTTCATTATAGGGCCTTGTAATGATCCATCTGTATGTTCCCTTGGAATCCATTATTATAATAAATCAACGTGGGAGGAAATGTTTTACCCATGTACTTCTGAATTCATGAATGTATGCTCTTGAATTCATGAATGTATGCTCATATCATTCCCTAAAAACATGTTTCATCTACTTAGACTAGTCTTCGTTCTTTGGGTGATATTTCGTACTCAAAAATACCTATGAACCTAGTACCCTCTTCATCACCTTATAGAAACATTATATAAAATGAGTTTTTATAAACAATATGAGAAAACTTGGAACCCCATTTATGTATATTTTCTTATCAATATAATGACTCTATAATGAATCCCCTAGGAATATCTCTAAAATAGGTATGAAATGGGATACCTTTTTAAACATGTTTATCGTCAACCATTTAGTGTCAATACACAATAGTTATCATGAAAGTCCCATCATGAAATACATTTTGAAAAAATAAATTTATACATAGAAATATTTAATATATGTAAAATCTCTTAGGGTAACTAGTGTCTACATTAACTTGCTGATAGGTGGAACAATGAGTAACAAACCCAACTTTCTCTTACTTCATCCTCATCCACCAGTATTGACAGTGTACATCTTGATATATCTTGGTGATGTGGAGATTTAGTATCCAAATTGAGGCCTGAAATTCAAACATTAAATCCTCTTTTATTACATCAATAACCTAGACATTCCATTAATATGTATAATTTCATTCATGCCAATGGTCCAATTAAGAAGAAAGTCATATCCTATAATTCTCATTCAAGGGAATAATCCCTCAAAATATATTAACTATCTCGTCCTCTCCCTATATTGAGTAGTGAAATACAAATAAAAGGAGGATTCAAGAGTCTACCCATAACTATATTTCACATCTATGTGCATAATTAAAAATAATTCCATAAACCACCACTCATTTCAATACTCATAAACTTCATGTGTATGATTCCTATGTGTCATATTATCTGAAAATTCATTTCACTTTCTAGGTGAGTAAGAAATATCATATGTGAAGGATTAAATGTATTCAACTCACATTTAGTGAAAAAGATTATGTTACAGCTAAATATAAATTTACATGAGACTTTTTTCCCACATACACCCCAAAATGATATATTAACAAATTGGGCATCCAATAGTGCATGTCACAAAAGAATGTGGCTGACTAGATATATTATGATGGTTATTTATTCTTGTGTTTCATCTTATTTTTAGGCTCATAAACTAAAACTGACTCCATAAACATTAAAACTAATCCTTGATAGATACTATATGAATTGAAAAATACTTTATAAATTCTTCTCAACTCTTAAAGAATCATGATCGAAACTACAGTAATTCACCATATCATCTCCTCCAGTGTTGTCTCATATGTTTCTGGCCATGAAAACATCACACCATTATTAATGAAGAATACATGATGTTCTAATATATGTGATATTACCAATATAAAATTATTTTAGTAACTAGATATCCATAAGAAACATTATATATCATTGATTTATTAGTATACTCCTAGGAAAATGCATCTCTTACCTTCTCTAGGTCAACTGATACTCCTATTTCTATGATAATATGACCAATGATATGAATCATATCCATCTAAAGGTTTCAATTTGTGATCAAATAATATATTTTATTTAATATTAGTGTATTAAATAATATATCATTCTGTTTGGAATGTTCTTGTTGAGTGTGAGAATACACCACGAAACCATCAATGAATACTACCACAAATGAATGCAAATATTGATAAAAACCTAGTTCATTAGTTCCGTTAAAATTTTATACATGGTTATGAGACTAAATTGAAACACAAGACACTCAAATAGACCATACCTTCCATGAAATGATATATGAGGTTATTTTGAAGATCAAACATGCACCTACGGATAAAATGATATCATATCAATAGTTAAAAACACACAATTTCCCCTTTGATGATCAAAGAGATAATCTATCTAATGAAAAGAATAAAAGTATTTAACTATAAAATTGTTCAATTTCTAGAAATCCACACATAACCTATGTATTCCATACAAAATCAGGGAGAAATGGACTGGAAAACCCCATGTAGTCATATTGGGTCACATAACCCATTTTCCGCCAAGTCCTATTGAAACCTATTGATATCATTCAACTTAGTAGTATCCATTATATAAGGAGGAATGAAAATAAGTGCATATCGTGGGTCTAGATCAATGAAAATGTCAACCACTCTCTCAAGAGGTATTCTTAACATGTAATTAAAGAAAACATCCCTAAAGTCATCAAGCACTAGAGGGATGTCCGCCTAATGGATTCTTTGATCTTATAGATATAAACTATTAATATTGGAAATTATACCACCCATCCCATGATTCCCACTAATAACTCAAATTTCATCGACAAACAATTGATCCATGTGAATAAACATCCAATCCATGTATAATATAAAATCAACTCTTTATTGATAGAATCCAACAAAAAACTTAATATGAACCAACCAGTCCATCTCAAAAATGATGTCAAATATCGTCATCTTGAGGAAGAGAGTTCTCATACGAAGAGAAACACTCTTATCTCAAGGGGGACTTGTTAAAATGGTGTGATATCTACTGTGAAATCCTTAACAGGGTATAAAGTATCATCATTAAACTAGATAACTAGACATCATGCCCATGGATTTCCAAAATAGGTACGAATATAAATATATTGAAGTCACCTATATTGAAATGAGTAGATGCTAATATAGAGGATACCAAAATAGTAGATGTAATTATAGATGTTCAATCACTGTTCTTCCCATGTATCAGCTAAAATGTAAACCTATATCCTAAATTGTGGCCATATTATATATAATTACTACATTTAGAATGTCTTATTTTCTAGTGTTATAACTCTAGTTTTTGGATACCCCATCAAAGACCACCACTTCTTCATGATCGGCCAATAGTAATCCATCTCCAAAATTGAAGAGATGTATATGACCCTGTTAATGGAAATGGAATCAATTTTAACTGTCTTTTGATGGAATCTAGAGGAAACGTCCTACAATACCCCTATAGATAGACCATCCTACAGGAATATCGGTAGTCAAATGGGATCCTATCTGAAAATCTCTTCAGGTGCCCATGTTTCCACAATGTTGATAGAAAATAGAGCTATCAGAACTCATTCTCTGAATGGTACACCCCACATGAGAGGCCTCAAAAAGTTACATTCGACTACCTGACATAAGCCACTAGGTCGAGAAAATAATATAACCAATTAAGAACCTCTATATTCCATATTCTTATGTTCAATAATTTTTTCATGATTTAATATTTATAATAAAATAGTAAGGAAAAATATTGAAATGTTATTGGATTTCATACCTGATACCATCTCCAAATCACATATATTTTGATAAATATTCACTTTTAAATAGGTTTTAAATGATAGAGCTCTATAAAATGGAATGAATAGCCCATAAATAGTAAAATAATCCTAACCCATCTATATAAAATCTCTATCTCAATTATAATTCAATGTCTCTTGATGGAAATAATTATATAAGGATGTATCGAAATCCATCCACTCCATATCCCCATGAAAATTAATTTTATTAATCACATATAACAATATATTGGTGTAATACTGAAATGTATATATATTGAGCATCCCTCACGTGTCTCTAGATTATATAAAATTTATATCATTTCCTCTTGACATGCCTTTACATCTTTTCATTTTCCACCCCCCAAAAATGTGGGTGGATGTCACTATTGAAAGTCATGCATTGACTCTACCAAAGTCAAACAAGGATTTAGAAATCCCTAGATAGTCTTTATTAAATGATAAAATACCTAATGAAACTATGACTCATAACCAATATCTAGTATAATAGGTGGCTATTTAAGTGAGACTTATACTGGTTCAATAGGTTTCACAAGGTCCACAGTCTCCAGATGAAGGATTTTTCCACCCTCCAAGCTCACATTTAGAGGTCATCACAATTGTATATCCAGAATAATTTGAAGATTAGAACTTATTAAAGTCTTGATAAAAATGAAATCAAATAAATATACACATTATATGAAAAAAATATTGTAAACATGATTCAAACCCCACTTCCTTCTTCTAAAAACTAGTCCATGTGACATACAGGTCATAAAAATGTATGATATTCATCAAAATGTTCACTTATAGGGTTGGTTCATGGATATGTTCTATGCTTGAAATACAATTTCCTAGAATACAGAGCTTCAATTTCAAATTATATATAAAAAACTCTTTTAAATTTCAATTTAGATCTATATTTTTTATTACCATTTAATTTTATAATACAATTTCATTTAAAATCATTCTCATTTATATATAAATTTTCATTAAAATGTTGAATTGTATGGTTCCCATTCCATTTTAATAGTGACCATACACCATATAAATTGATATGTGGTGTCAATTTTTTCCCAAACTAGTTATTTATCATGTTCCTACATGATTTGATAACAAAATTTCATCAAGGGAACAAAAAATGAACAAAAACAGGCAATTTACAATGCACAAAAAATTTATGTACGGAGTGATATAATTCATTCCATATAAATATTGAAGTTCTTATAAGCGTGAATCATACAATATTTTTCTGTCCATATCAAGCCAAGCGTAAAAATAAGTAATCATAAAGAACATAAAATGTCAATTTCACCACACAACGATCATGTCCAATCAACAATAATAGGTATTATCTACATGATCATATCCCAAGTTTGGAATTTTTTAAACCTGTATGTGGGTTTGATACTCCTAGGAATAAGTTGTTAATAAATTCCAACATATTCATAATCTCTTCTCTGATATTTAAAAACTATAATACAAATGAAAAAAACTCATTTGATACCACTTTGTGACATCCCAGACATGAATCATTCAATAGTAACCAATCATGACTGGCCTTATTTCATCAAGTGCACCTCTTTATACATCAAAGTCTATAAATTAGTACTAAGGGTGTTTGGGGGTATATTGGGGGAAATATAACCCAGTAATTAGTCTTCATCATAGTTGTGTGATCAAATCAATTAATCGAGAATCATATAAAAGAAATGAACATCCAAAGTAAAAACATACCATATATAAATGACCATGTAACCACATCCAATACTGTTAGATAAAACTGAGGATCATAGAATATTATAAATAGATTAGAATTTATTGTAACATAACTCATGTATAATACATGTATCAAAATTACAAAATTAAATAACATATAATATCCATATATTGCATCATGTTCCCCAGCTCGATCATCTGCACTACATCTCCAATGCCATAATATGTCAATAATTTTTATGTAAATGCATTCCCATATCTCTACTTATATCCATTACTTCTTTCCATTTATTAAACAGTGTCCAAAATATGGTTTTATAAAACCCTCTATTGGCCCCCACCAATGTTGTTTATAATAGGTAATGTCTGTAAATATACGATAAAGTAATGAGATGATATAACAATAGAAAAAATAATAAGGTTGGAAGAAATAATGTCTACATAATCCAGAATCAATGTGATCAAAAAATAATGACAATCTATACATATAAATAATATTATGAAACATTACCAATATATATCATGTAATTTTGTATCAAGCATACATGTTATAGGGTTAATTGAGTATTAAATTCCATGGAAACCAATTAATCTATGTAAATCATGTTAACCTGATACATGACATAAAAATTACCATGGATTCATGGAAATATCAGTAAAAATATTAATTTCTACCATTAGTAGAAATGTCTAAGGCCTGCCAATGGGATGGATCCAATGATTAAAAATGTACATGAATTCCTAGTAAGCTGATTATTCCGGTTCCAAGGACTAAAAATTTCTAATGTACCCAAATGATCTATGTGAACCAAATACAAGGAGAAGAAATTTTCATTGAATCCAAATATTTTCCTTCCACAAGGAGTATAAATTCCCAATGGATACTATCATCTCTTGTAAATATGGACCAAGGACTAAATATTTCAAAGGCATCCTATAATGATAATTAAAATTGTTAAACTAAATCCTTGGAGTAGAAATTTCCAATGATTCCATATAATGTGGATTATTGGAGTAGAAATTTCAAAGTCATCCAAATCATCTAATTAAGTAGGATATCTTATGTATAAATGTATATGTCAACCAACTGGGCCTTCACTGCCTTATTGAGAAACTTATCATCAACATTAGGAATTAATTAATAATTAAATAAATTAAATCACAAAATTTATCAACTAAACCTTCATAATATTATACAATCCAAGGGATTATTTATTCAATTATAACCATTAATATTAAATTGCATGGTTATACAAGGTTATTACATCCTATTCAATTAAAATTGTTATCAAATGCAATTCTTGTAAATTCGAACAGATATAATCACATCCTAATGGTGGCATTAATAGAGAAAAAGTGATGAACCAATCTCATGGGTTATTTGGGTTGAGGTCAAATTCATCAAACCTTAAATAAGAGTGTCACAGATTTTCCATGGAATGAATTTATGAATTAACACATTTTTCAATTAATTTTGAAATAATCATTTCAAATGTATAGTACGAGACACAATGGAATAATTTATAAACTACATTGCAATATGGTAGAAGTCAAAGAACACATAACACATTCCAAAAAGATGAAACTCACCCAGTATTATCCTAAAATATTTCATAGATAGGATGAAAATGGAATAATAGATGAACACCGTGAAAATAGGGAATTAGATCATAAATAAATATAGTATCACATATAGAATGTAAAATATATGAAGGTGATATGTGAATAGAGAAATCACTAACCCACGTCATACTAGACCAACTATGAAAGAATCAGAGTATGGATTTGAGAGATATAGAACATCTGAGGTTAGGCTTCCATGTGAACTATCAATATGAGAAAGGGGTGGTCAAATATAAGGGGAACTATAAAGGATTATTAACATTAATCATTTAATAATTTAAGGTAATGTGGACTTTTCCCATTTAAAAATCAGGTTTCATAGTTTGGGCTCATTGTTGGCTAGACCATACAGCAACTATGCAATATGCACTATACAACACCCCCTTTAACACAGTCGTAGTTCATAGATAAAAATCCAAATTACAACCTTTAATTTTCACAATGTTAAAAATTACATCATCCATGCATGGGTGTACATCCCTGGTTGCATAATTTCCCAAAACTGTGTAGCCCCTTAAGGAGGGATGAACCACCCGCATTGTTTAGACAAATTTCAAAAATGTGTATCATGATTTATTCTAACTATGTGACCTAACACCTATTTCAAAAAACATGATCTCATAGCTCTATAAAAGTCCAAGACACACCCATTTCTCATGTAACCCAACTATTAACTCGATTTGGGATAAACATAAAGAATCAAAAGAAATTAATGGTTCCCTAACATAAAGAAAAACTATTTTATTACATCCTTACCAAATTAACATCATGGTTTTTAAATGTTTCATTTGATTTCATTTCATTAATGGGGATTAATATTCAAATGAAAACCTAGTGTTAAGGGATGATTCTATAATATCTGCATTACCTTTGTTTTTTGATTTTATGTCTCACATAGGGGAATAGTTTTATATCTCTATCTTAAACCCAATATATTTTCATCACCTTAGTCTATTTTAGTAATTGTAACCTTTTCCTCTCTTTGGTACATCAAATTATTTAGAAACAATTATTAATATATGATAAAATTATTTATTTATTCAATAAAAAATCATTATTCATACATATCTGTATTATCTAATAATAATTTCTATATTTTTTTAAAAAATTTCCTTAAATGGTTTGTTAAATATATATTTATCCCTGATTTAATATTAAAAAAATTGTTTGAAATGATTCTTCATTACATATTCTAATTGGGGAACTTTTATCCTTCTTTCAACAGTGTGAATGAAATATTTTTTGGCTTATTCAGTTTTTAGACAATTACATTCTACTATGACCAAAAAAATTATTTGATTCATTGAAAAGTTTATATTCATTGATTTCAAATTCCCAAATTTTACATTTTTATCGACTAAAAATATGTTTTAAACAATCCTTATGTTTTTTTATCTTGATGTTTTATGATTATTTTGAATGGGAAGAAATATTTTGATAATATTCAACATATTACATTGGATGGTTTATTATTATGTTCATTTATTATGGAATGAGTTAACTTATAAATGTTATTTTTCAAATATTAATGTTAATGTTGGTTAAGTTTACTAAGTGGAGAACTTATTAACATTTCATATGCATATTTTTTAAAGTAAATTTTTATGTAGATTATGTTTCTCCCATTTCATAAGAGGAATACACTTGATATAGATTGTGACTTGTGGGTCCTATTATGTCCATTAAATGCATCAATAGGGCCCCTGAAACAAACAAGAATGATTTTTTGAATGATTAAATATCCATTTATATAAGATATCATGGAATGTGTCCCTGATGTTATGTCTATATTTTCATGAATTATCCATTGGCTGGTAATTAGATTAATTATTCATGTCCATGTAATTATTAGATTAGTTATAACATCCATGGATATGAATATATATAATGTGACTATTGTTATGGAATTATTTCAATCATCATTTATTTATACCATATTGTTCTTCATGTTCACGTTATTGATTAAATTTTGAAGAATTTTAATTTTTACCTTTCCATATTTATTCATGAGGTAATTCATTGTATGCATACCCTTAATAAGTATTCAGGCTCACACCATTCATATTTTATCTTTACCTCAGAAGCTAGAATGTGTATTTTGATTAATATACATGTATATGAAAAAATAAATTGTGGTTTTCATAATTAAAATTAGTTTTTTTTATTTATTACTATGTAATGTGATATTCAAGTTTGTATTCAGCTCACCGATGATATTAAACTATTCTTTACTTTATTATGTGATCTATTTTATCAGGTACTAATGTAATAATGTATCCATTGACACAGAGCTACTAGTGTTATGATATTTACAATTCCAATTAACCTTGGATACATTGTTTTTTTAGATATCCATTACTATTCCAAGACATAGTTTATTCATTGTTGTTGGATATTAAATTTCAATACATGTTGTATTAAAATTGAGTATATATTCTCATTTTTTACAAATTTATTTCATATTTTACAAAATCACCTTGAAACTATTTTTATCAAATTCTGGCATAACCTTTAGGGTTCTTGAACACATTCTGAAATTTATTATTCTCTATAAACCAACATCATGTCTGTAATGGCTAAGTTAATACTAATCGGCTTGTTGATTCAACATATATCTCTTGAAATCCCACAACCTTGTTTCATTATTTTTTAAATACATTTTAGGAATAAAGGTAATTGGTATAGACTAATATGAAATGAACCTATTAGGAATTAATGGAGAATGGTAAAAATTCTTGAAATCTTGTGATGTAACCCCTATATGATTTTTTAGTCCGGTTGAAATGGTCCCCAAATCCTGATATCTATTTCCTGATTGTGTAAGGTTCAATATTCATTTATTACTAATTATCGATAAATTTCAAAAAAAATCCAATTCATATAGTTTAATACATTCATAGGTTGTGAATTACACCTTTTATTACCAAGGTATTCAAGTGGATTTTAATACCCTATATTTTACACATTATTTCATCAGCTTCATTATCAAATTATATTATGACATCATATTTTTATAAAATTAATTCTCAAGGGATGAATCGCATATAAACACCCAGATTTAATTATTTTCTCAAAACACATGGTTATCCAATTTTTTAAAATTGTTATAACCATAAAATTCCACCCCTGGTCATCCTAATGGTATGACCTTATACAAAATGACCATTATTCCATCTCGCATAATCATAAACTTCTTGGAGATTCATGTTATAGTTTATCATGATCAATATCCAAGATTTTCCACTATAAATATTGACTCTTAACAACATTTCATAAGAATTACCCTAAAATTAGGGTTTATTTCTTATTCCCAACATGGTTTATTTACATTATTTCTTAGATATAGAACATTCAATTTTTTTTGACATCCATTAATCCACAAAAAAATTCACATATTTTATGTCTTAATCATCACCAAGACAAGACACATTCTCTTGGAAGGCCATGAACACTTAGATAACATTCCATTGGTTTCAGCTTTTATAGTAATATTGGAAATTGGAACTCTCTAGACTAAATCTCCCCTAATAAGATTTGGTGGTGACCAAAGAAATTTCCATTAAGCTAGTAAATAATCACAAAGGGGATTTTTTTGTCAAGGAAGAAAGGACACCCATAACCCTCATGTGTTACTTCCTGAATGGTGAAAAACATTCATTCACTAATAATATTAAAACTCTTATCAAAAATCATCATTCAATGATCAATAATTATGATATTTTAAGATATGATTTACTTCCTATATTTCCCACATCATAGAGGGATCATGAATATTTTAGTGTTTTATTACATCATAATATATAGATTATGCGAAGGATCCTCTATGAGTTATCATAATAAATTGTGTAATACCTTGGCCAACACCATATGTCCCAAAAAGACTCATATTATATCATTTTTTATTGACCAGTATTTGTTGTATATGAGTCAAATCTATTTAAAAATTCCAACCAATAAATTTCCTCAATCCAATGAAGGAATTATGAAGTAATATATTTCAACATCATTAAATTTTTTCAAAAACTCTTTTTCCATTGACATGAAACTATACTATGATCCCCCAAGTTACATGATTCAGAACTATATTGCATTAAATCCCCATTACATGACCCAAAACTAAATAATGTATAAGTACATATCATATGGAAAAAAACTATATGATATATGTTACACCATGAAAACAATAAACAACACCTCATGGGATATCCTATCAGAAAAATACCTGCATAAAATCTATATCTATGTATGATAATGTGGTATATGTACAACTTTCATGAAATATATGACAGGCTCAAATTTTCCTTTGTTAAGGAAAAATGGATCCTCTATCCTTGAAATAAACTATGAATATTCTTCATTATTTCATGCAAATAATATTATAAAATATCAAAATGTCCCTCCATTATGTATGATATTGATATATTTACATATATAGGTAACCCTAGCCTTTTCATATGAATTTAGTGGTCTTTCCAATACTAACTGACCATAAAAATAGGATTTACCCAATCTATGATCAAAATGAACCATCCTTGTATATGATCATGATATTTATTGGGGATATATATAAAAGCTTGTTTAGTATTGATTTTAATCTTCATGGGAAATGTAAAAATTCTTGATGTCCTCTCCTAGGACAATCCGAAATTTTCATCAAGAAATAATCCCCCTATATATTAACTTTATCAAATTTGTGGTTGCATCATTTTAAGAACTATGTGTGGATTAATTCCTATTACATATGGTCCAACAGTTACATTTGTGATCATCTGTCCTTGAATAATCCATGGGGGTCATTTCATACCTAAATATTATAATTTATAACTATTCCTGGATGAACCTACCAAATATAATCCCAAATATTGAAATGTACCCCTAGTACTAGTTACAAATCATTAACATTACATATAATTTAACCTAATATCATGAAGTAAAAATTTATAACTCTCATACATCTTATAATGACCTTAAAATTACTCGGTAAATCTATTTCACATAACCTGAATCTTATTTAACTAAAATAGATTGTGTTTTGAGCACTTGTAAGGATTTGAATTTTTACCAGCATAATCTTAGAGGAAAAATCCTTTATTTGACCAGACTCTTCTTGAAATATGAATAAGTACATCCCCCTTCTATTTATATCTCTTCCATTATAAGTTCCCTATAAACTGTTGTTAATTTCCTAGTTACATATTTTTTCTCACTCTGAGAAATAATTATGTGAGAATAGTATCCTGGAAAATCATTTTATTTAACATTAATAATGTTCCCTATATACAATAAAAGGGGCTTAGAGTAGTTGATTCTTGACGTTAAACTACATGATAGTTTTTTTCCTTGATTCATGATGAAAAACTTCTTAAAAAAACATCTATTATCAGTCATTTTTCTCTATCCTTGATATCCTTAACACATTGAATTTATTTTTGGGTTGTATGTATCATATTTTGTGAACATGTCCATCCATGAAGAAAAAATCCGGACCTGGTTATCTTGCGTACTCATAATTACTTTAAGGAAATAAATTATGACTATATATAACATTAATAAACAACCCTAATTGGATAATAATTTATCCTTCATGTTGGATTCTAGATATGTTTCATCGTTTGTAATGTTAACTAGAGTTGTTTTCAACTTGTAAAAAGGTCCTCTATTCGATGTGTTCCTTGACAACATTACAATGGAATGTAACCTTAAAATTTTGTCCATGTAAATTTTATTAAATAATAATCCATTAAATTATTTGGGATACTAAACCCTTGAACCATGATTTTTAAGAACATCATACCTTTTTAAAATAATTATTAGAGTATTTTATGACATGCAGACCATAATTGGGATATTGTTCTACATGACCCCATTTCAGTCTAAGAAGTATGAACGTAAAACTATGTGCACCCTCTATGATATTTTCTACAAAATAAATTGTACAGTCATTCATTTATGTTTTGACTCATCCCATTCAATATAGGTTATCTCCTACACATAGGCCCATGAATCATGAGCATAAATTATGTACACCTTATGTCCAAAAAAATTGACCTTGAACTCAGTGCACCACTCACTGAAGTTATCTATGTTAATGACACGGGTCTCTCCATTCACACTATGTATTTTTTCAATGTAACCATACATACAACATTATCTTTTAGTCCATGGTTCATGACTATAAATTTTAATCATTTATGGGAAAATTCATAACATTATAAACTAATACTAAAAATATAATAAAGTATCTAGGATAAAAATATATAAAGGGATAACTATGAAAAATACATCTCTTTACTCTCTAGGGTAATAACATTTAATCATATTGATAAATATAGTGCAGAAATTTAAAATGAACAATGCTCATAGTACCCATAATGTGGACCTAATAAGAGACAGTACAAAAATCACTAAACTCCCATGATTAAAGAAAACGTAAGATAAATAATTAATTGAATCTCTTTCATGTTAACATGATCAATGCACAAAGACATGATATTTTTGGTACCATTACCCTCCTTGAATTCTCATATCCCATGACCATATTTCATCAATTAAATGATTAAATCCAATACAAATTTCCATGGATATTGATGATGATATTATCTAGATTCATGGGGCACCGTTAATAGAGTATATATGTATTTATCATGATAGTTCCCATATATATTCCCTTATTGGGATAATCAGTTGTAAGTTTTTCCCTTGAAAAAAGTCCCTATGGTATTAATTTTCCATGAAACTACTATAGTAGAACATTCCACCACATTTTGATTTATATTCATCACCAAAATATGTAACCCATCTCATTACCCCAATTCAATCTATTTATGGTTTTATTTACCTAATTTATTTATAAAACATTTCATTGGATTTATTATAAGTGATATGGATACTTAATACATTTTACTCTTTGATAAAGCAGGGGTGTGGTACACCAATCATGAACATTAAAATGGTTCTAGTTAAGTAACCTTAAACTATATGGTTATATAGTCAAATCTATATGAAATTTATCTGTATTAACACCTAGTCAAACTTCTATGACCCAATCCAACAAAAACCCATTCAATCCTATATGACCCTAAATTGTAGAAACATGTGGTCAATTATAAACAAAATTTAAAATCATATGCATTTTTCTAGCATATATACCACAAATATACAATTAGGGACATTATACTCACTTTGTCAAATAACTGAAAAGGGAGACCATGTAAAAATTTGGGCCTCTAATTCTAGGCATGAACATCACATTTCATAGGAAAAATTAAACATTATAAAATTGAAAAATTAATAAAAAAATGTTCAAAACATGTAGAGGGAATCATAACAAAAAATAAATGTTTTGTCTTAAGGAGCATCTCCCCTAATAGGTTAGACATGATATGGGGTAAAAATCAAAATGATATAAAATCATATATGGGAAACCTTTTTTCCCTTGTAGGAATTTAGTTATTATTACTACATTTATAAATTCTGGAAAAAATTGGATCATACATATTATCCACATAACAAATTTAAGGATACGTCGTTCATATTATATTATTTTAAACTACAGAAAATGTGGTATATTCTACATTAATAAAATAAAAAAGAGTCCCCAATATTATATGTTTTATATACTTAGCATGATAACCATATCCATGAAACATCCCCAAAGGAACATATGTCCCTTACCTTGATTCCATGGATAATTTATGATATACCATCTACTAAGAATGAAAATGATCTATATATGAGATTTCATCATAAAGATATATATCCACGAACGCATATTGAAAATGATTCTCCTCATATCAGGAGTTTTATATACATAAGATACCCTATATAAGAACTACATTTGGATTTATTCTTATTCATATGTGATTCGTTGTAACATCTAAAATTATCATATTCGATCAAGACTAAAAAGTAAATTCATTACATTATTTTTTACATCCAAGAATTTATACATTTTTTAATTCAAGATTACAATTCATGGAGTTGGGAAACAGCACCTAGAAGAACAAATTACTTGAGTTAACATCGAAATTTTAGAAAGAATACCTAACAATGTAATTTCAGACTCAAAAGAAACCCATATATATAGTGATGCAGAATAATTCCTTATATTAACATTATAAATTAGTTATTTTAGTTTTGATGAAATCATATTAAATGAGAATATTTATTTCATATAAATATATTTTATTCTTTTTTTCATGACATTCATGACGATATCTTTAGTTGGTAAAATAGTATTAGTTATGGTAGAAAAGTATTTTCATGGCTATATATAATGAAAATTTGGTTTCTATGGATTGTAAAACTTCTAATGAAATTGTGGATTTTGATTCCTCAAAAACTGTTCCTAATATAGTGACATGATTGTTAGTTACTTCCATTTGTAGTAATATAGGTATTTTATATATTTCTAATAAAAACATTGAATAAGTAAAAACTACATTTTATGGTATTTTGGGATATTTTTTGCATTATAAGTCACCCTTAAAATGTTAAAACATTGTAACTAGTGGAAGAATCCAAATCACTAGATTTTATTTGACAACCTAAAAATACTAAATAGACAAATATATCAAAAGATATGGGTGTTTATTGTTGGGATTAAATTTAAGTTTATTTAACCCATTTATATATTAGTAACTCTCCTCTTGTCACCCATCTTACCTCACATATTTATAATCTAACCACCTAGGATACATCATCCATTTCCCCTACATGCACATACCCTCTCATGATTCTCATACATACCTACATTTATTCCATGGTCTATAAATATGTCAAATCATGTATAATTTTTCTAGACTATAATGATGATTCACATTAATTCATATGAACTCCCAAGAGAGGTGATAGCTTCTATTACCCAACTAATTTGGGATCGACCACTAGGGTGTCCTGCCAAGAGGGTAACACCCTAATATCCCTTCACATAGATGAACATATCCCCATGGAAATTAAACTAATTGGAAAAATACTTATGGACCATAACCTAGGAAACCATCCTCCCAGGTCCCTTCCACTGAAGAGTCCATATGACAGTGACCCTTCACCTTACCGAGTGACAACCTTTTCCTGACCCCAACCTAGAGAGCTACAAATATAGCCGTACATGTCCTTAGTGAGTGTCCAACATAACTAGGATAAATATTAGTGGCTCATAACCATAGTGAGACTCCAACTTAGTGAGATCCCACATTAGTTGGCCACCACCTTTAGGATCTACCACTTTGGTGAGAACCAACCTTGGATATTGACTTTGGGTGACTAATCATGGAGACCCCAAGGAAATTCCACCGAGGATATACTTGTAAAAACCCTATATTAGGGAAAATAATGAGGGTTCCTTATCTCCTTTAAAATGATGCCTTTGGCCTGCTTGAACTGTGAATTATTATGATGAGGATCCATCCATTCAAATTTTTTCACTTGGGATAATATCCATCATTAATAGTCATTAGGATTGAGAATATATTCTATTCCTTATGAGGTCTCATAACCATTGGTATTATTCAATAGTAATAGGTTCTAATTTTTCCATGTAACATAAATATGAACTAATTCACCTATTTATCATACCATAGAACCCATTCAAACCATAAACACTATGAATTGGGATTCTTCTCCAGGTTTTGCAACTCCTTCTAAGTGTAAGCACATAATCATTTTTTAATCTACACAATTTACTGAATATGTTATCCATCCCAAGGTGTTACATATGAATAAGCACCATACATTTTCATTAACTTGATATTCTCATTTCGGATTATATTTTTTACCTCATGTCGATATATTCCACCTAGTTTCCTTATTGGAGGCTTCAAATGGGTGTAATCCATAACCACTTCCTTAAAAAAAATATACTTTCGAATCTCTTTTGGTTTTATAATCTCCTACTTGTTATTATCCTATATCACATATTACCTTTACCTAAGTCACTGAGAAGGTTATTTAACTTTATATGGAACAAAATCATTATCCCCATAAATTTATCTTAAATATAGATTCTCATTTTAGATTTCATTATTTACATTTAATCGTTATACTTAACATGGATTCAATATACGGGCATCCTACTAGGATTTAGCATAAAAAAAATCTTCCAAAAACAAACATATTGAGTAAGGTATATTAGGGAAACTGTTGTGTAATTCTTTATAAACCACTTTTTACCACAACTTTTCTTGAACGAGAATATCTCCACGAAATCCTCATTCGGTAAACACATTCTAACAATTATTACACAATAATGAAATGTGTTTGATCTACTCATGTATTGTGTTTCTAACACTAAGTATGAATCACACAAGCCTTGAGATAATTAATTATAAGGACATCATCTTAATGAATTATCATCCATTGTGGACCTCTCATTTTGATTTAATACCAAACCAAATTTTCATTTATTCATTGAGATAAATTTCAATAAAAAAATCATCCAAAGGTCCATATCCATAGTAAAGCATCTCATGGTAGCAACAATACTCAAGCCCCAATCAATACACTATTTCCACAGACCTTGTGAATGAGTTTTCTTTTTCATTAAAACTACAAGAACTCTAATTCATATCCATATAAAAATTTCTAGTATATGACATTGTGGTCTATACATATTATTTTACTAACAAAAAAATTAACCAAACTAGTAGGGTTTTGATTCCTTTTCTCATTTGATAAATAAGATTCATTTTATGGTTCTATAGAAACGTCAAAACCAAAAACTCATCCCTATATGGTGATAAATGTAAGAGTTAAATTGTTTGTATATAAACTATATCACCATGAAAAAATAATTTAATTATGGGCAAGTAAAAATACATGTGTTTGGGAATAACATCACGTGGTTTCCATCAAATTATTTGGAGAAGGGTAACCAGTCCAATAATGGGATTTGGGAGGGACTTCCAAACATATCTCAAATCTATAATAGAATCCAAAAGACAGAAATAATACCACAAAAATTGATAACATGATCCTAAAATCAAATCCTACTGACCAAAAAAAATTCCATTATGTCACAGGTAATATCTCAGTGAACACCTACCAAAAAAATATTGTACCTCATTGACTGAAAATGAGTGATAAAATTAAATCTAATATAAAAAACATTTTCTTTTTTTGAGAGGACATTGGAAACACTCTCTTTGAAAGGGAAACTGCTTTTTAATCATCCTCCCTGAATATCATTATTTCACAAATATGAACATTAAAATTTATGATAGGTAATAATCAATTCATTTTCCAAAATAATCAAACATATATGAGTTTATAAATATATAACATCCCCTAATTTCAATAAATTTTAATTTCTCTTCTTGACTATATTTTACTTGGAGTTGGGTAGTCATATATAGATGTAGGTAGTCAATCTCTATTATCTATTATCGAAATTATACCCCATTAGTGGTGTCTTATTGAAATGAAAAAGAGTGGTAGGGAGGTATTGTTTTTTATTTTGAAAATATTTTATAATAATATTAATTATTTCTAGATACAAAATTAGAATAATATTCATTTAAATATTATTGATCTCTTAAAAATCATCATATAGAAATTTATCTTCATTAAGATCCTCTATCAATGGTATGGACGGATTGGTGGAAAGCACATTTGTAATATCTTACTCATAAGGTTCTTAAATATAAAATTTTATAATATCAATATTGTTATCTTTATTTTTATAGGCCTATTTCCACACATTCATTTCATAGTTAGTAGTCGAAATATTTTATATTTGTTTCCTCACATACTCATGTATTACAAAACTATCTTAACTTTGTATATTTAAAAACACTTCCTGAATAAAAACATAAAAAATTTAAAAATTGGTTGATAATAATAATTTTAAAAAACATATTCCCATTTACGTAATAATAAAATTAAATAAAATGATGTTATATTTTTTTATTTTTTTATTAATGTTTTTAGAAACTATGAGTGCATGCTAATGGCCTATTTGGAAATGTTTCATCATATATTATAGGTATTTATTTTAAATAATTATTAATATATTATTAATACCTAAAAATGAACTATATTGTCCTAAATTATGGTTTATTTTTATAGGAAGCCACATAGTCGCACCATTCTGTTATTTTCTCAAGATGTAGCCTATAAAATACATATATGATTTATAAAATTTCTATAAGAGTTTGTAAAAATGAATATTTTAAATATAAATATAAATATAAATATATATATTTCAATATTTAAAAAGAATACAAAAAATAACTTATTGATAAATATCTATTATCCTAGGGATTTAATAATTATTCTTCCATTATTAATTAAATATATTAATTCTCAATATTCTATAAAATAATGAAATGAAATTTACTACTCAAGACACTCCCATTAAATTCATTATTACCCTATACAGACTTTTAATTTTTGATATTATATTCTTCTTAATTTTTATTAACTAGGAAATTCAATATGTAATTCTCCTTCAAATAAATAACATATTTAATAGATTCTTTTACACAAAACACCAAACTAAAATGAAACTATGATACATTTTTTAAAGATAATATTATATGTATTATAACTGAGAGTTACAATATAGCCATTGAATTAAAGGGTATTAATTAAATTAATAATTTTTTTAAATCTATGTATAATAAAGAAAAAATAGACATTTTTAGAGTCAATTCATTAAGAAATTACAATTATTGTATCTAAATAACTAATAAAGTTAATTTTTTCATTAAATTACCTTTCATATGAAATTTATTTTTCATTTCTATATGTTTTTATTTTATGAAAATTAATAAAAAAATTATTTTATTATTAATAATATATTTCTAGAAATAATAATAACTTGAATTTCATTTATTTTTTAATTGAACATAAATTGTAAAAAACTGTTAGTTTCAAATTTTTCAATTATCTATAAAATTTATGTTTTTACTTAATTTTTTATATTAAATATAACTATTCAAAAATATCAGAAATTTAATATTAATAAATAAATATCATTTCCATATTAATTATATTAATATAACTTAAAAAAAATTATGATTATTTTGAAACAAATTTATTTTTACGTCAATATTGAAAAATAATATTTCCACTTATACTAGGACAAATATGACATCATAATGATATATTCCTAACATAACATTTATTAAAAAAGTTTATCTAACTATTTTATTATCTTTATAATTATAAATTCAGAAATTTTAGTTTTAGTTTATAAATAATTATTTGATATTTTAAAACCTATGTAATATATTTTCAATTTTTTTTCATATATACATTTATTATTTTCAAATTACTTTAATCACTTTTAGAAAATATTATTATAAAATTGATTAATATTTTTGTTAGTAATACCAAAAATTATTAATTAATTTAATTTTAATTTTGGTCATAAGAATATTTTTCAAAAGGGTAAAAAATATTTAGCATAGAAAAGAAAATTTGTTAAAATTTAAAACTAAGGAGAAAACAACTAATATTAGTAAAATATTATATCGATTTTTTTGGAATGGATTTCATGGTCCATGATCTTCAAGTCAACATTTTTTCCCATTTTATGAGCCAAATTCCATGAATAGTTACATGCCCATTTATATTATCACCAAAATAACACTCCCCACATTTATAAAATGATAATTCTACTAACAATTCTCATGCACTATAAATTTTTAATTCATCAGGAACCTCTACAATTTTTTCTTCTAATAAATCCTCATTCATCATTTGGTAGACCCTTGATCTAAGGAAAATCCCTATATCTCTTATTTCTAAGAGGTCATCCAAGGGAACATTCAAATATTAATCGTATGTATTAATAACTTCATAAATTATCTTCTTCATTATCTTCCTTGTAAGAAAATATTTTACTTATTATAAAATAATTAAATTATTATTATTTATATAATAAATGTTATTATGTCATTTTTATATCCATTATCTCCCCCTCCCCTTATAAAATTTATTATTCCAATCATGAGTATATGTGGATTACAGCCTCTACAAAGAAACGTGTGGAATTTTTCAGAACCAACATTAATGGATTGATATAAATGAGAAATAAAGAAATATAATTATAGAATATTTAATATTTATTAAACATAAACCATTTTATACCTTCCTCCCAATCTATGAGAAAAGAAAATGTCATATGTGTGTACGTTTGATCTACCACCAACATTGAAGGATGCATTTATTTTTTGATCACTACATTACCCGGATTATATGAAAATATATTTCAAGATTATATATTCCATAAAAGACTCATATATATTCTTAAAGGTTTTAGAATGTATCAATAAATTATAATTATTATGACATAATTTTATTCTCTAAATTACCAAAAAAATTACTTGATAAAAACCCCATCCTTTCGATGCATGACCATAATATCCATAAAATAAAAATGGTGGGAATAAATAATTGAGATAATATAATATAATTTCTTATCTATTAATGATGAAACATGTATTAATGATTGGAGTTTGATATCACTACAACGAAACATGTATAAAATAATAAAAATTAGTAACATCTTATGATGAATATAAACTATTTCTATAAAATATATAATTAGAAATTTAGTGTAATAGAATGATAAAATTGTAATAGATATGAAAATACTTATATAATGAGTTTTTAACATAGTTTTTATTATTATAAATGAGATCAAATAAACATCATGGACTTTGAGAAAGAATGTAACTGGTTTCTATCTCAACTTCCATTCATTGATTCATCATGTTATGAACCCATTTTAATTTTATATTATATAACTATTTACCTGTTGTATTATATTCTAATTAGAAATTTTTTTATTAAATTATTTACATTAACTCCCATGAATCTATCCTTATAATTATTTTTCATGTTCATTTATAATATGTAGTGTATTTTAATTTCAATTTATATTCATTGAAGCATGCATTATCTTATGAACCTATTTTCATTTACAATGAATATACTCTTCCACTTCAAAAGATTTTACTATGATTACCATTATTAATGGTATATAAATTTCTATTTATGTATGCCCATTAAGGTATTATTACTCAAAATTTACAATTGATGTAAGATTTTATTTTATAATCTCATTTATTTTTTCTTGTAATCATTCTTCTCAATATCCTTATACTTTTTCTACTAATGGTATTCTTCCAAAATTTGAGAGTCAGATATTTATTATTTCATTAGAACATCATAATATTCCTAAAATATTTTCCAAATAAATTTATATTGCACTTTCAACTAAGTAGGAATCCGAGAAGTTATTTTAAAAAATCATTTGGTCTCATATCTTTTATAATAAACTCATCATTTGGGGACAAAACCATTATTTCCTTTAAAAATTCTATTTTTTTAATTTTATTTTCCTGGTAATATCATAAAATTTTCTCTAGCCATATGTATTAAAATTTTATATAAAAGTGACCTTATCATTTATTTTTTATTAACCTTTACATTAATTGCCAAATGTGAAAGGAATATTAATTAAAATTATTTATTTGTTACCAATATTTACTAATAAATTATTAATTTTTATTTATATAATATCATATATAATTTGTAATTATTTTTCAAAAATGATATACCTTTTTCTTTGTGGAATAATTTATAAAAATGGTACAGAAAATTTAAAGGCTATTTGCTTTTACTTCTCTAGTTTTTTAAATTCTATTTCGATGATAATTTTCATCGATTATGACATTATTTAATATTTCTGAATTATGAATGGGAGTTTCCCCTAATGAGATAATTCACTTCAAATTTTAGTATTTATTATAATCATTTTATTCTATTTATTTAATTATAAATGTACTAACATACTGTATGTTAATTAATTCTAATATAGATATATATTAATTACTAAACCAATATCATTATGCATTTAATAGTTATTAATTTTATTCAAATAGTGTTTTAATTATACATTTTAACTAGTGGGTGGTTCCCGAAATATACCCTTGAGGTATCAGTTAGTCTCCTAAAAATAATATTTTGGTTTCATAGAATATTCCTTACCTTTTTATGTTTGATTTCATGATATGATGTCTTCACTATAGGGTTTCGATGTCCAACATTAATAATTCTGTAACTATAAAACCTTTTTTTCCTATATATGTTATTATTATTATTATTTATATCATTATTGGATATATTTTTTCTTTTATGATGTATGTAATATAAAATTATTTATTATTCTTTATGTCATGTGAATTATTCATTAATTTTTATTTCTATGATTACCTCCACCCAATGTTTTCTCTAAATCGGCATATAGGATCACCACATTACATTTTTTATATCTCAAGGGTAACTAGAAGAAAATAATGAATAATTTTCATGCTAAACAAGGAGGAATAATTAAATTAACAAAGTTATTTATGTTTTATAACATGTATTTGTATGTAATGTGATAATAATCGGTATATATATATACTCTAATGGCTATAAAACTTTTTGACTCATTGATATATGATCTCTTTTATCTTATATATTTTAGCTGCATGATGACATCATTTAGGTAACTAGAGAAGGATTTTTACAGTTCTGATTGGTATTTTTTTTATTAGAAATCATTTTAACTAAATATGAGGAAACAAATATTATGTAACACAACCCTTTGAAATTATATATGGATAATTATATGTATAATATAATATCTTCAAATTTTGGAAAATATTGATTTTCCGGTTTTGTATCATTGAAATCCTTATGTAGATACCATCATGTTGATGTTTTGTTTAGAACATTTTCACATAAGGGTAATAAATCCATAATGGATGGTATGGTATTATCTCATGTTATATGTCGTTCACAATAAATAGGACATAGTTCACACCTAGCTTTCCACTATTGGTAGATATTAAATGTTTATTCACATTCTATTTATGATTCATTGGGATAAATTTAAATATAATCATAAAATTTAATATATAATTAGGTAAGATATATTACCTAAGTGTACATGATAACACATAACCTATATTGAGATTTATATATTCATAATATATGTTATGTTCATCATTTTCATGTTACTTTATTTTCCTATTGACATCATTTTTTAGAAATTTGCTGATAAATTTTTTCTCATACATATAAAATCCCTTATTTAATGAATTTATTAGAGAATTGAGAAACATAACTACTAATTAATTCAATGGGTAATGAGGTAATTTTCACAATGAGTGGAAAAATAATATAATAGATACTTATGGTAATATTGCTGATATGATTAACACGAAATTATAAATTTTGTTTAATAATAATATTTTGGATTAAATTGTTGGAAGGTCACTCAATATTGGGGATATATCTGTTATGAATAAATAGGAGAATTATCAAACATACCCAAATTATTGAGGCCAATATCTCATTATAAATTATATATTTTCTCTTATCTATTATAGTGATACACATTGCTAGATTTATTTGTATATAATCATTGAAATTACCAAGATACAAGTTATTTGAGGGAGTAAATGTAACACCAATATATTTATTCTTCATTTATATAAATATTTTGTTGAATAACATTCATCACATGTAATGCTGAGCTTAAAATGAACTACATTACTTCTAATAAGGATAATATTATATATATTAAATGATATGGTTATATTGAATATATGGAATAGGAAGCTATAAATAAAGGTGCCTCAAATTCGAAATAAATGTATACAGAATAAATAAACTCATTTTTAATACCAATTCATCGATAACATTTATTATTTTTCTAAAATTACACAAAAAATGATTTTTTTTATAAAAATATATATTTTTTAGAATCTCCTTTTTAAGAACAATGAATTTTTATTTTACGAAATTATATTTATTATCATTAAATTATTATTAATTATAAGAATAATAAAAAACTTATTGACTTTATATTGACATTTAATTGTGTGTAAATAATAGTAAGAATAATTAATATTTTAAATTTTATTTTCTTACAAAAATAGGTTGTTATTATAGTTTATATTTCTAATATAAGGTTAAATAACTAATTTCTTGATTTCAAATTTTATAAAATTAACAAAAATGTTCTATTCATCATGTGAATGTTATCTTAATATAAATCTTATACTTGGGAATTTATGAAAACATTACGATAAGATCATAATATAAAATTTATCAAATTTTTTATCTAATAGTGAATTTTTAAAATTATACATTTCCAAATATTTAGTTTAATTGAAAAGGAAACATTTTTTATTTTAAAATAGATATCGTATTTTTTCTATATATTTTTTATTCATTAATAATTTATTATGTTAGAAAAGAAAAATTAATATATTTTTATTTAGTATCACAAAATAATTTTCATACACCTAATAAAAATATAAATATATGTTAATTGATTAAATTTTAATTTTGGTTATAAAAATAATTTAACATGTGAATAACAGACCCTGTAATAAAATTAAATTATTTTGAAAGTTAAAACTAAAAACAATAATCTTCTAATTCCACTAGTATTATTCCCAATTTTGTTTTTAAGGGTTTTCTAGACCCATAATCTTTCCCAATTGGTTATTTCCCAGTTGTACATCTACATTTCATGAATTATAAATTTTTCTTTTCTTTTATTATAAAAATGATACTCTTGTCTCTTACTAAAAAAGACTTCCACCACCCCTTTTCATACATAAAAAAATTAAAATTATTATCATGTACTTATCTTGTTTTCTTTACTATAGATAAATATATAATATATATAATAATATTTTTCCAAGGAAAATTCTTAAACCCTCTTTTTCTTAGAGTTCCTCTAAGATACTATTTAAATTCTCAATATGGGTACAATTTATGTCTTATATCTTTTTCATCATTGTCCTTATCATCAAAATATATTATACCCATTTTAAAATATTGAATTTTTTATCAATAAATACTATATACTATTTTGTTAATGATATATCCATTATTTATCATTCCCCTTTCATAAAAAATGAGAATGACTATTGTGCATAGAAGCAGACTTCACCTCTATGAAGTTGTGAATTTTAATTTTAAAAACCAATATAAATCGATGGATATAAAATGATACATAAAGAATTAATTATATATATATATATATAATTCATTATTTTTAAAATACATTCCATTTTATACATTGCATTAATCTATGAACAATTAAAAATCCATTTATGTGTATGTATGGTCAACAATCTATATTGAGAAACACATTTAATTATTCATCATCAAATTATATAGATTGTTTTATAACATATTTTATGGATATATATGATATCAATATTTCTCATATATTATAAAATTATTTCTGAACATATAAATCATAAATTGAACACCATTATGATGAAAAATGTAATTATATGTAGATTACTGGTTACAAGCTCGTCATGGATCACATTCTCTAAAAACATTCTAAAAGTTTCTATCAAATCAAGTTGTGGATATATAAATTAACAAATAAAAAAAATAAAACTTCTTATATAACAATGATTATCTATTTTTCAATGAATGGGGATCTATTTTTACACTAAAAAACATTTGCAAAACAATATAAAGTTTTTACTTATAACAATGAAAATTAAATATAGTTATCTAATATATGAATAAATAATTATTATGATTTGAGAATATAAAATTTAATATATATGGATAATATAATAAATAGAATTATTAAGAAATTAATTTTTTTATAAGATTCTAATTCAATTTCATTGAAGAGAAGAGTTAAGGTAAGGGATTTTCATCTCAATTTTGAATCATTAAGTCATGCATTCATGTTCTAAACCTATTATTATTTTTTATGTTGTACCTAACTCCCCATAGGATTATATATTATTATTATAAATTTTAATTTAATTATATTCTAAATCCTTTCTATGAATCCCTCTAAATTATTTTTCATTATTTTTTATAAAACTTTCAAGTGTTTTTTGCCTCAAATTAACATCATTGAAAAATGTTTCTTATGCAACTATTTTTATTTAAGTTATGAATATTAAATTACTTATATATTCTTTATGATGAAAATAATTATTCATGGTATTGACATTTTTATTTTAATATTTATATTATAATGTATTTTGATAAAAAAAATTGAGTTCATAAGAGATCATTTTCCAAAATCACTTATTTCATTGGGGAAACATTATCTTTAATATCCAAAATACTACTTTTTCAATTTTTCCTAATTTTTATTCTATAAAAAAAATTTATGACCCTCATATTTAACATTACCACTTTTCTAAAAAGTTTATATTACTCTTTTAATTATTTTACATTTTGTATTGTTATTTGGGAAAATTATTTTGGATTTGTTCTTTGTCCTTCAACTGCAAATTTGTGGATATAGGACTTATTTTTTTAATAATTACATTTCATGATAGGTGTATATTAATTCAATGTTTTAAATGGTATTCTAGTCATGTACTTGAAAATGGTATTTAAAAATTTCTTATGCCTTAATTTTTTATTAACTTTAACATTCATTACAAAGTATAAATGGATTCATATTTTTAATATTCTTTATACTAACACATTTTCCCACCACATTCATCACTTTTTTATAGGGAACATACTATTTATATTTTCATGGACATTCATATAAATATATATTACATCTCCTATATAAAATAATTTATAAATATTTTCCCATATGTAAATGTTATTTATATTTCATTTTCTATATAAATATTTTATGATATTTTAAAAGAGTTTATCATCTTTTTCGACATATTTTAATGTTTCTAATGGTAAACTAAGGATTTTATCCTCTAATACCATCCAAATTATATATTTGGATGGATTATGATTATGTTATTCCATTTTTTAATGGTTAATGTATGAAAATTTTGTGTATTCATTATTTCCAATACAAATGTATATCAATTACTAAGGCGAGATGATTATTAATTATATTTATATTCATTTATTTCATATAGTGAGGTCATGGGATATAATTTGTGTTAGGTTTTGGCCTAAAATATCCCCTTAATGCATTTCTCAAAATCTTTGTTAAAAACTTGATTTTGTATTTAGTATATGTAATGTCTATTTATTTATGATGTATTCCCATTAGGCCATGATGCTAATATTATGATTATTGGAATTTTAAATTATGTATTTATGAAACAAATTATTATTAAACATATCAGTATTTATGTTATTATTTCATCTAATTACATATTACACTTCAATGATATTACTTAATGACAATATATGATTATTATTTATCCATGTTATATTTTTCAGTCATTGGTTTTTATATAAATATTTATTCTATAAATTTTCTTTAATTAAGAATATAAGCACCCCATTTATTTTTTTCTTATCCTCAAGGTACCAAAAAGAAAAATTTAAATTATTTTAATATATACTTGAAGAAATAATAATGTTCACATTGGAATTTATGTTTTCTTTTGTGGTTTTAAATATAATTTTAGAATAATGTATATATATCAAGTTTCTTTAATCAATTAAATTATTTGATCTAGTGGATATTTTATATTGTATCTTGTACAAATAAAAGTAATTGACCACTGGATTTGAGTTTCAAGAGTTGATGTTTTTATATAATTTCATATAAGAGAACTATTTAATATCAATCATTATGCATGTCATGCTCCATCATACGCATGACTCACAATGGGGAGGAAATTATGATTTTCAAACAACGATAAAGAAATATAATTATAAAGAAAAAATCAACTTAGTACTTATAATTATATTAATCACTATTTAAATTACCAAATTAAAATATATTGAAAACATAGAAGCATAATAACTCAATAATCCACCACTAATTTCTTTTCCAGAAGAATTGTGGTTAGTTGTCTATTTTCAAGGACATAGAAAATTATGGTGGGGTAAAAAGATAAAAAATAAATGAGTGGAAGAATAAAAATAAAAATTTATTAATAATTTATAATAATATTAAAAAATAAAATCCTCACTTCAGTGATTCTAAAATGGGTAAATTTTTTTAATTTATGTGGAGGTCTCTTTTAATAAGGATGGGTTGACTATTTTTTCTACAAATGTGTCTATAAAATGTTGAAATATTTTTTGAGTAAATAATTTCATAATTATAAAAAATATCAATTTAATCCCGCATCCTATTAATTTAGAAAATTTGTTTATCCTCATTAGAGTCTTATATATAAAACTCTGACCATATGGATAAAAAATGTTTCCAGCCACGTAAATTTTTTGAATTCCAATACTATGGTTTTCAATGAATTTTTCACTATGATAATTCTTTAATCCCTAAATTCCAAAGTCAAAGAACATGACCCTATTTCACCTATATATATTTATTTAAAAAAAAGTAGCTCCATTTAAAAGTTAATTTGTGAGATATGGTCACATCTTCATTATACATACAATCTTTTCAAAAAAATCCATGGGATAACTTTTGAGCAACCATTGGGCCACAAAATGTGGATTTCATAATTTAGTACTACTGAATGTATTTTATACCAACTATCATGTAGTCATGTAAACTAATATCATTTTGGGTACATATATAATATTTTTTAGATGAAATAAAGTAGTAAATAAAGACACATAAAATTTAAAATAAATCAATTTTCACAATAATGGTAAAATTATTACTAAAATCTAGAAAAATGAAAATTTCTTTTAAAATAATAAATTTTTCAGATTAAAACTTTTTAATAATAGATAATATATATTATATCTTGATATTTATTAATCCCCAACAGTTATGAATAAAAATCAAGATAATTCATATGTAAAAATAGTTAGAATAAAGTCCTTATGGTATCAACAAAAAACCGCTCAATTATCACACCCATAATAAATATCATACCTAATATATGAATATAAAATAGAAAAAAAAAAAATCAAAAAATTCTATTCAATATCATGTTAATCCACATCTACTAGTCATACCCACCTCTTTGGATGTGTATTTCTAACTTCACACAAGGATTTTACTTATTGAGCATTCCTCATTCTCAACAACATATGTGACCTCCAATGAATTCTAGAAATTATCATCTAGACACACTATCAAATATAAAATTTAACCAATCATGAGTAAATTTAATGGTGATATGGAGTATTATGATTTATGGTTAAAAAAATTATAAATTACAGCATAAAAAGAGAAACTTAATCTCTGATGTTCTAAACATGAATTTCAAATGTAAAAAATATGTCGTACCTCATGAAATAATCATTATAAAATGTATAGAACACACACTCTTAGTGAAATTTTCCATGAGTCAAACAACTAATACAAAGAATCATTTCATCCTAATTATCTATTTTTTAACCCACGTTATTTTATTTAGTTTTCATCATAGAGGGTAAATTGAAAACCAAATTCCAATAGTGATTTAAAATCCATGACAAATATTTTGTTGGTAAACATGAGTAATAAAATTGAGAATAATTAATAATTCAATATCATAACTTATTTTTGTTTATTTTTTCAATATTTCTTATTTAATAATTTATTAGTATAAAAAGAAATATATGAATGGACCAGGTTATTTCTATTCTGTCAGTCATATACAATGATAAAATACATATTTATACAAATATTTATATATATAATCACTGTTTTATTCATATTCTATGTTCTATTATTTTTTTGTCCCTCAATTAATCTCATCTCCAAAAGAAATATAGGACGAGAATCAATTTTTGTTCCATGAAATGTGGTAGCATTATGATTTTAGTCATTTATGAATTAATGGTTATTATAATATTATTTGAGCCATAAAAATGGTGAAATTTTTTTAAGATTTATATTTCATTAATTTTGGTTAATAAAATCACATTTATCATGAATATGGAATATCTTCAACCTAGTGGTGCTATAATAAAGAGGAAACTCATGCAAAGAAATTATTTCAGCATTACTATTTATAACTAACATAAGATAAAAATTAAAATATAAACAATTTGGGACATAAAACCATATTATAAATATGTATTTATATATAAATATAAATGAAAAACTTTGGGATGAACCCAATACAAAATGATATTAGAAAAGAATGAACTATTATTCTTGGGAGTTCACATTAAAATAATCATTTCTCCTCATAAATAAAAATTATAAATATTATATCAAATTTTTATATCAACCATATCTATATAAACCCTATCCTTCAAAATGTTATTGTACTACACTCACCCACTATAAGTAGTTTTATCACTCTCACCTCATAACCACACTACTGATCCTCCTTCTAAAATATTATAATAATGAAGGATCGGAATAAAGATGGACGTGAAAATTAAATTAAACATATAGAAAATAGAGTGAAAAAACCCAATTAATATTTAATTATTAGAAAATATTATAACAACATAATGTAATGTAATTAATTATAAAGAACCTAAATCATACGTTCATTTCAAGCCTTAAAACTACATGGAATACATGTTCTTTATTTTCATACAGATGAGATCCATAAAAGAATAAAAAGTAGATTAAAGTAAGATTTTAAATGAAGATAATGGAAAAATTGTATATGAATTATAAATTAATAAAAATAAAACATCCTAAAAAACTATCATTTTGTACAGAATATTTTTATCACTTTTGATGTAAAATAGAATAATATTTTTATAATCATGAGAGGTGGAACTTTTCCCTCCAAAGTGGTCCTATAAAAGATCTTATTTTTTTATCAAACAAGTCCATCTAGAAGCAAAGCCTTTGACCATTTATTTAAAATAAAGGAAAAGTACAAAAGATGCGGAAGGGGTCAAACAAACAAACAATCCCTCATCCATCAAAGAACAATGTTAACGATCATAATATGACACGTCATTCCTATAATAAAAATCATCACATGTTTCCCAATCAGATTGAGACCTAACTAGATTGAAAAAATTAAGGTTATTTGCATCAACCTTCCTTGGTAGCTTAAAAGACGATCTGGTAGACACAGTCCTAGGAAGTGTAGAATATTCCTTTCGTGGTCTCCTCTTTGGAGGAGCATAGGTAAGGCCCTCACTCTCATTGATCATTTTCTTTCCACTTAGGAATGCATCCTTAAAAGAGTCATGCCCAACATTTCCTGAAGTCTGAGTAGGGGTACCAACATTCACTCTATCATCCTTAGAGACATTACCCCATCTATAAGATAATCTAGAGGATTTAAATAATTTCTGAATTTCCTGATGACAGAAAAAATTTTGTTGTGCATCATTTGGATTGGTGACATCTATAGGGGGTTTAGAAGTCACTATTTGTGTAACATCATGAGACCGTGTAGTTGTGTACTCTTTTGTAGTAACCTCCTTTTCAAATTCAACTTGAGTATTCAAAAGCCCACTATAAGCTCTCACAAGTCACTCATCCACTAGTGGCCCCTTTCCTTTCAAATTAGGCTCCTGAGAAGAAGATTTTCCAGCAATAAACACATCGACCATAGTGGGCAATGGCCTAGTGGGTGTGTCACCATTTTGATCAATTGGATTTGATAAATTTTCATCCTTTATCCTTGGCTTCTTTCGACAGAGATTTGCAGGATGAACTTTCATCCCACATTTCTCACATGAAACCTTCATCCGACATAGCTCTAATGAGTGACCAACATACATTCATTCGTTGCAAAAAAGTAGTTTTCATTCATAATCAACATCAATATGTATGTTATCAGTAGGGGTAGAAAGAGTTACCTTATCGATCAGAGTGGAGCTGAGGTCAACCTCCACTAACATCCTGGAAAAGTGTCCATACTGAACATCCTCTGTTTCGTTATCAAGGCGAATAGGAGTCCCAATCACTCTACCAATTCCATATAATATTTTCAGAAGCCAAAGGACCCATTTGAGTCCTTGAAGGCAAACCCAAACCAAAGAAAAGGCATTCCTTGCATGAGAGACATTAAAATCCAAACACCAATGATGTAAATAAAGCCATCCGGGTTTCAATAACAAGGACCCAATACTCCATGCTTGAAGATTATCTTTATCTGAAGGGAAATGACAGTGAAAAAAACCTCGACCAAGAGAAATGCACATCCCATTAAAGAAACCCCATAAAATTGAGATCCTACGAACCTAATCGTCAAACATCCAATGTTTTCACCTTTAGGTAAAAAAAATGCGTTCAATCAAAGAATTTTTACCGATTGTCATTCTCTCTAAAAGCGCAGCATGTTTCTCTTCAACGTGTGTTGCTGATCCCTTTTGAACGATTCTACTAGAACCGGAATCCTTGAAGAGAGACAGCAACCGGACACCTTCACCATCAAAATTCATACTAGAATTTGACTGAGTGTCATTCACCACATCGACATAAGACCGAGATCTGTTCAAAACCGCAACACCAGGCAGGACCGCATCTGGCTGAGCTGCCTGCAACGAAAAATCATCAAATCCCTTCACCACAGCTTTATAGATGTTTTTTTTCATATTCTCCTATTTTTACTGACAAAATATCATTCTATTTGAATAAATTTAAAAAATCTTATCCCTGAGTTACTAACTAAAACATTATTACCATAGAATCATTTTCTTATTGTAACATCCCAAGTAAAAAAAATACATATTACATATTTATTAATAATTGTGAATTAAATATTAATTTTACTTTATAAATTATGTTATGTTCGATAGCATACCCGATCCGAAACAATTGGTTCCTTGAAATATTACCTTGCACAGTAATAGTATAATTATATTATTTTAAATGGTAGTTAACTTCTATCCATTTCATTGGTGGGAATGAAAAAAACTAACTACAATATTATTATATATGTTTTTTAAATGTATGTACATTTATCCAATAATAGTTAGAGGCTTAAAATGAGAATGAATCTAATTTTAATCATAATTTACATTAAATGGTTGATTTACTGACTTTTAATAAATAACCCTCATTAAAAATAGATTTTTTCACTTTAATACATTATAATTGGCCGAATAAAATCCTTCTTTAGAATTGGGACATCATTATTTACATTGTGTAAATTTTTTCAGTTTTTCTTATAAAGTTCATTTTTTAATGAATAATGAAAATATTGTATTTTAATTCAAAACTACATTTTAATCTAATTTATTTATATAGATAGATAACATTATTAATTGGTTTTAATGTGTAATTAAAATTTATTTTTACCAATTAATCTAATTTTTGTCATTGGTATTAATTTCACTGTGAAATTAGACATAAACAAGTATCAATCTTTTGATAGTTATTGTTTCTTAAAAACCTGATATTTTTTTGATAACAGGAAATAATTTTAAAATCATTTAATTCCACTAATATGTTTTTAATTTGGCAAAATAGACATCATTTTTGAATTCGGAATATCAAATATAGCTTAGGCTGAAGTTTTGGTAATTTTCTGAAAACATCAATTTTTGATGAATAGTGAAACCACTTAGTAGTAGATAAAAAAACTGACTTTTTCATTTAAATGAAAATTTACTGCTTCTATAAATTGAATTTTGAATAACCGACATACTTGGTTGTTATCAAGAATTAAAATGTGGTTCAATAAGATGAAGATATTTTTTGGTGAAATGTAACTTTTGACTTTTATTTACCGCCGTTAAAGGTAAATAGAGTAATTCAAGGTACAAAGAATATTATAATAATTCAAAATTACCTTCAAACTTTTTATAACCCTTTTGTATGAGTAATGGCCGGCCATGGCCATCTTTGGGTCTATTTTGGGACCCCATGAAGCCACTTATTAAAGAAAATGAGACTTTAGATTAAATAATTTAATGTGAAGGAAAAAATGACATAAACAAAAATCTATTAATAAATAAATTTTTATATTTTGTTATATAAATTATATTTTCGACTATAAATATTCATGAGAAAGATAAAAATATTTACTACATCATGATATTTTTTAAATTTTTTAGACAACAAATAATGTAAATAATTGATGACATAATAATGATGAAGTGTTTACCCCATTAATAAAAGATTTAAATAAATAAGATTATAAATATTAAAATATCTTCCAAAACCTATCCAATTTCTATTGGATGATTTTATTTCTACAATGAGTCATTTTATCTTATACTTTAATGATTTTTGGACCTTTAGAAACCGAATATAGTTATATAATAAAATAATATTTTCACACTTTCCTAAAGATCACCTCCGCCCCCTTATAAAATAAGACCACTTCTAACTAATTCCCCACACCTCTCAAGCCATTAGGCTCATCAAAAATCTATCCAATTAAGCTCCCTACATCCCTATCCTCCACCTAGATGCCTTACCTTAGGCAGACGTCACTTTAAGAAGTCCTTTTGATTCAATCCAAAGGAAGATATACAAATTAATGGTAATTGTTTCTCTTAACATGTTTTCATTTATTTTACATCTCCAACCCCATTAACTCTTTTTATTCATTTGTTTTTTAACAACACCTATATACTAAATATACTAGGATGTTTTTATGAGAATGATTCATACTATGCTTACAGAAACCTCCATCTAATGGGTGATTAAAATAATGTTTATGTGGATGGAAAACTAACGCTTCAAGAAAAGATGATTGTTCAATTTACTCTTACCGCCTCTTGTGGTGGACATTATGATGAAACTGTATTTATATATGATATATATTATGTTTATCTTTTCTTTATTCTTCTGTATGATTCATTTTTATCATACCTTTATGGTTTCCATTATGGGTAAGCACGATGATTTCATTTGAGGAAGTGTGGACTACCTCCCCCTCAAACTGATATGGCTCGTTCATACCATATGTGGTAAGTATAAATGATATATTTGATGATATTATATATGATAAAATACTAGAATTATAATAATACTTTGTATCATTATTTTTTAATTCCATTAAATATAAAATTGAAATTGAAGTAGCGTTCATGCGTACGTACATATTATCAACTCCATGAACGGTGCATTTCATTTCTTACCTCTAAATGTTATGTACTATTATAAATATATGTATATGCTGGATATAGATGATATATATGATATCAATTTCATTTATATCATTCTGGATATAATAAACCTTTCAACCACATGAACAACTTGTAATTATAAGTAGTCCATTTTTTAATCAACTACCAAATATCGACAAAATGAACATGATTAAATTAAATTATTACATAATGTTTATAACATGATAATAAGTGATATAAAAGGAATAATAAACTTGAAAAAAATTTCTTATGAAAGTAGAAATTATCTTTAGTTTATTACTCAGGAGATTAAAGAATGATCGAGTCAATTCAGACACGAGTTAAGGGACTTCGTCTCAATCTCCTTTCATTGAGGCATATTTTTATTTATAAAAAACATTATTTTATACGGTGTATAAACCCCTTTGACTATTACTTTTATTTGAAAGGAGTATTTTTCTAAAAATTGGTTTAATAAACGAAAAATGAATGTTTCTTTTAATGTAAGCGGCGACAATGACCTTTTTCGCCGCTGTGAGTATTATTTGACATTTCGCTTCCTCAACAAGCTGTAATGTTTTTAAAAGAAAATAAATACCATATACACTTTTTGTACTTTGTTATTGAAAATGGTTCTGATAATGGATTTGATATGTCAATATATTTAAGTGATATATTGTGATTCAAATGTGAAAATGTTTTCTTTCCTTTATATTTGTTTTATGACTTATAATTTTATAATGGTACATGGACATCTGACGGTTGGATATGTGATAAACCAAATGACGGGTGGTGCCATGAATACCCGGATGGGAGGATACATTATAAATTCCAATGCATTTAGTATGGAAGTAGGTCATATGGCTATTCCATTTAATGATATGTGTGGAAGTCGACAGTATGATTATTCTATTTAAGTATGTCAATGTCCAAAGTTACCTTTATAAGTTATGTGTTCTTTATATGGGTTTTATGGTAATATTTTGGTTATAAAAGGGTAAGTAGTGATCTTTTATTCAGTGAAGAGTATTTACTACATCATAAAGGTGAATATTATTACTTATGTTAAAGTAATCATGGTTTACATGTGGTTTTAAAAAACTAACATTCTTCCATCTTTTGGTATCCAATACTTATATTTTTATGCTCATCCCAAATTTTTGAAATGATTTTCACAGGACATAATGTGGAATAGGGTCAAGGATGAGATCAAGTAAAATTAGTGCTATCTTAAACATGGAACTAGAAATGACCCATTTTCAATAGATACTTTTTTATAAAAAAAATACAAACTGGGTAGATTAGTCTACTTTGTAATATTTTGAGATGCAATAGTTATGTCCTTATTCTATAAAACTCTAAACCTGAAAAGATCCTCAATGTGAAGTATTCATTTAATTCAATATTATGTTAGGTTTATCGTAGTGTCCTTGTAGTTGGTTTTAATGGACAATTTAGATAACATTATGAGTTAGAATATTGTTAAATAAATGTCCATAAATTAATTTATGGTAATATTGAAATGATATATCATTTACAGATTACCATGTTGCTTTGCCTAAGATATTTCTGTTTTCGGAATGGTTTTCCACCAAGGAAACAGATCAGATATGTTGGGACGACATCAAGAGTATGAAAACCATCAAAATTAGTAACCTGAGATGGTCAGAATCGGAACTGAACAGTTTTTTGTTGTGATGGAACAATTGACTCATGCTCTAAATGGTTGTGTAATCCATGCACACGGTTAGCCAGATCAACCAAAGAGGAACAAGTCAGTAGTGGAGCATTTCATGAGGAAACATCCTCCATCTTTCAGAGGATCATCTGACCATGTTCTAGCTAAAGGGTGGATTAAATAAGTTGAGATGATTTTCGATTTCATGGGTTATTCGGAAAATCAAAAGGTTAGCCTTAGTGTTTACCGTTTTGAAGGTTATGCTGATCAGTGGTGGTCGATGGTGAAATATATCAGGGATAGTGAGGAGATTGATACTCTTGGTTGGGATGAATTCAATGTTATGTTTCTTGATAAATATTTTCCTAACGTGGTTCATCTTTTTATGGAAAAGCAATTCCTAGAATTGAGGTTAGAGTATGACTTAGTGGCTGCTTATGAAGAAAATTTCACTCGACTAGCAAGGTATGTACCAAATTTCATCCGAGATCTTGATAGTCAGATAAATCGAGTTTACTAAGGACTGAAGCCATGATATCAAAGAGCTTTAGCCTCTTCTGAGTTCAAAAGTTATAAAAAACATGTTTGATATGTGGAGGTGGAAATGGAGGTTATAGATAATCATGGGTTATTTAAAAAATAACAGATTAAGAGGTCCAGTTGGCAGGCAAAGGGAAATAACTCATCAAAGAAGACTAGAGGCAAGAAAACTAAATATCCATATTGTGAGAAGTGTGGTAAAAAGAATCTCGGATAATGTTTATCAATGTCTAGAAAGTTATTCTAGTGTGATAATTTTGGTCATTTTTCTAGTAACTGTAAGGAAGATGATCAAGAAGGCAATGAAAAGCCGTCAGTAAGATGTTTTTAGTGTAATGAAATGGGTCATTATTCAAATGACTGTCCAAAAATGAAATGAACTGAAGGAAATAAACCAGACTACTAGAAGAAATGGTTGATGAAATCCTTTTCAACTACTTTAGAAGATTTTGGGCCATCAAATGAAGTTGTATCTGGTATACTGTTTGTTTGTTCATATTAGGCCAATGTATTATTTAATTCAGTGGATACACAATATTTCATTTTTGAAAATTTTTCTAGTAAATTGGTAATTCCATCTCATGATATGAATAATAAACATATGAAAAAACACCTGGAGGAATTAGTGAGAGAAAAATAAATTATAAGAACCTTACTATCCTTGTGGGAAGAAAGAACCTACGCGCATACTTTATTATTTTTCCTCTAGTAGAGTTTGATGTTATTTTGGGCATATATTGGCTTTCTGTTTATCATTCTATGATTGATTCCAGAGATAAAGTGGTTTATTTTTAGAATGATTTACAGTTTGTGTACAAGAATGATCCCTTTATTTTTATAACATATTAGGAAGATGAGAACAAGTAAATGATGAAAATGAATTTTACCTTTCCCATATTGTTGAAAATAAAGGAACTGTTCAGATTAATGATGTGCTATTGGTAAATTATTACCATGATGTATTTCCTGATGAGTTTCCAGGTATAATACATGACCGAGAAGTTGAATTTACTGTTGAATTAGTTCCTGATGCTAAGCCAATTTCAAAACCCCTTTATCGAATGGCTCAAATTGAACTTTTAGAGTTAAATATGCAATTGGAGTAATTATTAGATAAAGTTTCCATTAGACCTTGCACATTACCATGGGGTTCTTCTTTCTTGTTTGTTAAAAATAAATATTGTTCAATGAGACTTTGCATTGATTATATAGAATTGAATAACATCACTATAAAGAACAAGTATCATTTTCCTCATATCGATGATTTGTTTGATCATCTCTATGGAGATCAGTATTTTTCTAAGATTAATTTGAGGTAGTGGTACCATCCGTTGAAAGTAAATGAAGAAAAAGTTATTAAGGAAATATATCGTACTAGATATGTCCATTATAAATTTGTAGTTATGCCTTTTGGGATAAGCAATGCACCTACTGTATTCATGTATCTTATGAATATAATTTTCTATGAGTTCTTGGATAATTTTTTGGTTGTGTTCATTAATGATATTTTGGTTTATTAAAAATGTAAGGAGGAACCTAAAATTCATTTTAGGGTTGTCTTGAAAACATTAAATGAAAAGAAACTATTTGTGAAATTTAGGAAGTGTGAGTTTTGGTTACAACAAATTTCATTCCGTGGTCACATTGTTTCAAAAAATTGAATAATTGTTGATCATACAAAAACAAAAGTTGTTGAAGAATGGCCAAGACCCAAAAATTTCAATGTGATTCACAGTTTCCTTGGTTTGGAAGGTTATTACTGGAGGTATGTTGATAATCCTTAACAGTTATCTAGTCCAATTACAAAGTTAACTCGAAAATGTGTTAAGTTCATTTGGACAAAATAATGTGATTATTGTTTTTAGAAATTGAAAAGAAGATTGGGGAATGCTTCAGTTTTAGCACTGCATTCCAGAAATGGTGAGTTTGTTATCTACTGTGATTCTTCGTTGAAAGGACTTGGTTGTGTCCTTATGAAAAATGATTAGGTAATTGCTTATGCTTCACGTTAGATGAAACCCCATGAGCTAAATTACCCTACACATGATTTGGAATTATCTGTTGTTCTTTTTTCTTTAAAAAATTTGAGGCATCATTAGTATGGAGTGAAGTGCGAAATATATACTGATCAAAATTTTTTGAAATATATATTAACTCAAAAAGAATTTAAAATTAGATAGAGGTGATGGTTGGAATTAATCAAGGATTACGATTGCACGATCCATTACCATCCAGGAAAAGAAAATAATGTGGCTGACGCTTTGAGTCAAAAATTAATGCTTAATTAACTATGTTACATTTGGAACAAGATCCATTATTTTTATTTGATGTACTTTGGCATAGAAATTTTTGGTGCATGAAATCATTCTGTTTTGTATTAGGTGTCAGTGAGATCCTCACTATCATACAGAATAAATAAAGCTCATAAAGAAGATAGTGATTTGCAGAAAATGGTGGAGTTGTTTCAGAATGGTATGTTTCCTGAATTTAACATTGATAATGATAGTATTTTGAGTTTTGGGAAGAGATTATGTGTGCCTTGTGATTTACTGTTGAAGAATGATTTGTTATGTGAAACTCATAGTTCTCCATTTTCAGTTCATCTTAGTAGTACTAAGATGTATAGATATCCTCAAGAGTATTACTGGTGGGATGGAATGAAAAGAGATATTGTTGATTTTACTGTGAAGTGTTTGACTTGTTAGTAGTTTAATGTAGAGCGGCAATGACCGAAAGGGATGCTTTAGCCTCAATCAATGCTAGAGTAGAAATGGGAAAATATATCCATGGACATCATAGTGGTATTACCAAAGGTATCTCTAGGTAATAATGCAATCTGGGTTATAGTTCATCGAATGACTAAATCTGCACATTTTCATTCTTATTTGAGATACATTGTGTCTAGTTCATATTTCCCACTTGTATGTTAAAGAGGTAGTTAGGTTTCATGGAGTTCCCCTCTCCATTTTATCTGATCATGATCCCAGGTTTACTTCTAACATTTTGATATTCATTCAGAAGACGTTGGGTACTGATTTATATTTTAGTACACCATTTCATCCTCAATTAAATGGGTAATCAGAATGAACAATTCATAAAATGGACGATATGTTATGTGATTACATGATGGATTATCAGGGAAGTTGGGACCAATATCTTTCTTTTGTTGAATTTTCATATAACAACAATTTTCATTCTAGGTATGTTGGGATCAATTTAGACATTGGAGGATATGTAGCGTGCACCGGCTGCCGGCTCAGCCGGCCGCCCTCCCCAATCCATCATGGCCATTGGACGAAGGTCTTCTCCAGTGCGGCGTGATGGTCCCGCGCCCCTTCTCTCCTATCGTGGCCCACCCTAGTAGCGGTCCAGCACCGCTGGCGCGGTGCAACGACACAACGCCCCTCCGCCTTTGCCCGCTTTGGTCGTGGCCTCCTTCACCCTCCGCGCGGCGCGACGACGCCTCACACCTCTACCGCAGCCCATCGTGGATGTGACTCTCCTTCGTGTAGCAATGCATTGTCTCACACTCTAGGTGACCCGGTGACCATTGCTCTACCATTTCCTGTTGCGGTTGGTCCATCACCGGCTGCCATTGTTCACCACGGTATGTTCCTCTATCATCAGAAAACAAGATCAAAAAGGGGGATGGTCAGTCGTGTTTGAGTGGACCAAACCCCCCCATGTTATCTTGATAACATTCGGCATAACGAATAACAAAATATTAACAATATAGAAAAAAAATAGATCAACTCAAATCCCCCTACCTTGCTTGACAATTGTTTGTTAATGAAGTCGCGGGAAAAGGAGGCGTAATTTCGTTGCTGTCAGGAATGAAGAGCTGAGGATGGCGTTGGTTTTCTTCATGGGTGACGTTTACCAATCATGCTGCTGGTCGAATAAGGAAGAATATGGTGTTCATCGAAGTTCCGTGGAAGTATCGTTTTTCACATTCTTCGTTGAGAGGATGAAGTTCACTCTCCAGTCCCATCAAAAATAATTTACAATCAAACGAATTAATATATTTTTCTATTATTTAGTCATTCTTGAAATTAAAATATTTCAAAAGATGAATTAATTAAATGAGGGGGTTCAATTATTTCTAAGTGGGTTGGTACAGTTAATGTAATCGGGGAAGGTGGGGAGTTTTACCCATGTAAATGGGGGGGTTAGAGGTGTTCTAAAATTAATGGGGAATTAGAAGGGTTCAGAAGCTCGTGTGTGATCCATTATATAATATCCTCCCAAGAGAGGTTATGTGTGGGTGGCCCCCACTACTAACCTCCACTGGGTGGTTTAAACCACTATTAAATCAAAATAAGTTACATCTTATTTTGATTTCATTTTATATATAAACCCCAAATAACAATCTTCCACTCTCGTTAAAATGAAAATGCGGTGAAAGACTCACTAAGAAATTACCGATGATGCAATTTCAATGGTGTCCTCTAATTTTAGTTTCGAGCACCGGTTCAGAAGTAATAAAAACCTACTAGAACCTTTACGAAACGAACCCAAGAATAGAAATTAAGAAATTGATTCTGGTCACACCGGGCCTCAGAATCAAGTACCATTAAAAACTGCAGAATCGCAAAAATCCAATGAATTTATGAAAAAAAATTCCACAGAATTATTGGGCCTATACATTCTCCACACCTCAGGGATTTACGTCCCCATAAGCTATAACTCTCAATTGGGAAACAAATGGGGGTACTTGGAACATATCTAAGCCTCCCTCTCCCATGTGCTATTCTAAAGGTTCCTGTGCTGCTAGAGAATGTGCAACAGAGGTATCGACTGTCCACGTAGGACCCACTCCTACCGATCCTCTATCTCCTCTAGGACCTCTATGAAAGTTTCCCCATAAACGATGTCCAACTATCCATGGTCAATGATGTGGTATGGGTCATTCACATATCTCCTCAACTGAGATGCATGGAATACATCATGCACCCAGTGCAACTAAGGTGGAAGAGCTACGTGGTATTCCACCGGGAATACTCTACTAAGGACCTGGAAAGATCCAATGAACCATGGATATAGCTTGCCACCTCGGACAAATCATTGTAGACCTTATTGAGGTGAGACCCGTAAGAAATCGTGGTCGCCATCCTCGAACTCTAGAGCTCTCCGTCTCCTTTCAGCATATGACTTTTTTCCCATTTATGAAGTCTTCATATTCTCCTGTATGATTTTCACCTTCTCTGTGGTAGCTCATACCATATCTGGTCCCACTAGTGCTGACTCCCCTGGGTTTGTCCATCACAGTGGCAATTTGCAAGGTCAGCCATACAAGCCCTCAAAAGGCACCATACCGATGGTGGAGTGATAGTTGTTATTGAAGGAAAAATCCACAAAAGGCAAGGGATCCTCATAGCTGTGACCAAAGTCAAAGATGAATGCACGTAGCATATCCTCAAGGGTCTGGATGGACCTCTGGGTCTGACATTCTGTCTGAGGATGGAAGGCGGTGCTCAAGTGTAGCTGTGTCAAAAAAGCATCCTGCAACACCTTCTATAGTTGGGACGTAAATCATGCATCATGTTCGGAGATAATAAAATATTTTATTCAATGTAATCTCACAATATCATGCATGTAGAGGCATCACGAGATCTCTACTGATCCCTTCTCTCTGATCTGTAAGAAGTGGTCCGACTTGGTGAGTCGGTCAACAATCACCCAAATCGAGTTGTGACTCTTGGATATACGTGGAAGACCCATCACAAAGTCCATGGATATCCCATTCCACATCCACTCTGCAACCTCTATGGGTTGAACAAATATTGCTGGTACGAGGTGCTCTAACTTTACTTGATGAAAAGAGAGGCATCGAGAGAAAATCTCTAATACTGTCATCTTCATACCTGGCCGCTAGTGCTGTCATCGAAGGTCTTGGTACATCTTCGCCACTCCTGGATTTACTGCTAGATGGTAAGTGTGGAACTCCCTCATTACTTCCTCCTGATTTGAAACTGGTACCATAGTACGTCCTCTGAAGAGGATTATGTGCTCCCCACCTTTAGAAAAGACATCACGTGCCTACCTTGTGGATATCTTAACACACCGCGTCTCGTAGTCAGCGTCCCCATGATGCACCTCCCTCACATGCTGAAGAAGTTGGGGTGTGACAGTAAGTAACTGAAGAAAGGCTGCTCCATTCCTATCCCAAAAGGATATCTATAAGGCATCTAGCTACTCTATCACCTCTTCTAGCTGCTGAATTCCATATCTCCTTCTGAGAGCATCCGCAAAAACGTTCCCTTTTCCAAGAGTATAGACTATTGTGAAGTCATAGTTCTAGAGGAACTCAATCCTACTCTTATGTCTCATGTTCAAGTCCTTATGAGAGAAGATATACCTTATACTCTTGTGATCATAATACACGGTAAAATGTTCTCCCATCTGATAGTGTCACCACATCTTCAAAGCAAAGACCACTGCTACTAACTCCAGGTCATGAGTAGCGTAGTTCTGCTCATTTTGTCTTAGATGCCAAGAACCACATGCGATCATAGCTCTCTCCAACATCAGGACACACCTGAGTCTGGTCCATGATACGTCACATTATTCTATGTACTCTACACCCTCCTTTGGAAGCCTCAAGATGGGGGCAGTAGTCATCCTCTACATCGGCACTTGAAATCTTTACTGGAATCTCTCTGAACACAGGAAGGGTTTCCACTTCTTCGTCTTGGCAGAAAGTGGTGCTGCTACTCTAGAGAAGTCTAGAACGAACCTCCGATAGTAGCCATCTGAACCCATGAAACATTGTACCTCTGTCACACTCCTGGGTGGCTCCCAAGCTTGTACCGCTTCAATATATTCAGGTTCCACTACAATTCCAGCCTCTGATATGACATGTCCCAAGACATGAACCTCACTAATCCAAAACATTATCTTCAAGAGAAAACCATAATGCTGGTTCTCTCGGAGTGTTTCCAATTCATCCTGTAAGTGGTAGTAATGCTCCTCCTCAGTAGTCCAGTAGATCAGTAAGTCATTGATTAATACTTCGACAAAGAGATCGAGGTATGGCTGTAAGATCCTATTCATGATACTCATGAACACTGCTGAAGCATTGGATATGCCGAAGGGCATAACCAAGAACTCGTAGTGGTCGTAGATGACACCTAAAGGCCGTCTGCTACACATCCCCATCTCGAACTCTGAGCTGGTGATAGCCTGATCTGAGGACTATCTTCAAGAACCATCGTGGTATCTTGAGCTGATCAAGGACTTCGTCAGTCCTCAAGAGTGGGTAATTGTTCTTCATAGTATCCTGGTTAAGGTGATTGTAGTCAACACAGAGCCTCAATCTCCCATCCACCTTCTTGGAAAACAAAATCAGGGCTGCCCAGGGTTAAAAAATGGGCTGGATAAATCCCTTCCCCTACTAGTCCTCCAGTTGTACCTGCTGCTCGTGAAGCTCAGTGGGAGACATCTGATATGTTGGAGTAGATATCGGTGCCATCCCTAGGTATTGGTCAATGTATAATTCCACATATCTGCGAGGAGGTAGTCCTGGAACATCGTCAGGGAAAACATATGCGTACTAGTCCACCACTATAGGATAAGACGAACTATCCACATCTACAGTTCTGAGGGTATGAAAAGCCAAGTAGTGAGTGATCGGCTGCAACCTCCTCCGAGTAAGTCCATCTTGTGCTGCAATGGTTCCCTTCTCACCATGAAGGTGAACCTGGTCCCATATGTGTGAACACACCACACTTTCCTCCTAATAAATTTGATCTGATCATGGATTGTAGATAACCATTCCATACCTAAGATGATGTTGTTATCCCTTGACGATGATACTAGGATATCCCAGCTAAAACGCTCACCTCCTAGAGTAAGATAGCCTTGCAGGCACTAGTGCGTATTAATAAAATCAGATATTGTAGGAGTATTTAGCCTTAAAGATCTAACCATCGGCTTCTATGGAATCTTGGATCTCTGAATGAGGGGAGTGGGAATGAAAGAGTGACTGGCCCCCGTGTCGATAAGAACAGAAGCTAAGGTGGAATAGACATTGATCATCCCTCGAATAATGTCTAGAGCATCTTGATCTTAGGCCTCATCTGCCTGAAGTTGTGATCTTCCCTGTCCACCGGCTCCCTGTGGTCGGGGTGGACCTCCTGGTGGTGGTGGTGGTAGCACCTCGTAAGATCATCCACCGCCACCTACAAGGCTAGATCATCTTCCATGTCCGCATGCGCCCTACGGACCGCTGCGATTGAACCTCTGCCTCTACCTAGAAGGTCCCTCAACTGTCTTATGATGATTTATATGACAGGACATACAGTCATGTTCCATGTGACCAAGCCCTCCACATTAGTAACACAATCTGATATAAGCATTTCTGGCCATATCTCCTCTCTGGGTGCCCCGCACAACCAATCTTGAGTCATTCAGTCAACCACCTGTAGGTATACTCCTCTTGGACCTCTCCGTCATCTGTCTACTACCAGCTGTAGAAGTCTCTGTTGCAAGTCAACTAGTGGTGGGTCTCGCTGCTGGAGACTGCTCGAAAAGGAAACTCTCCACTAGGAGGGCTCGCTCAATGACCCCCTTCTACATTGGGATGTTGTGGGAGATTACTAAGGCTCTTATCTCTCGCCATTGTCCCTGATCAATGTTCTGGGACCTAAAGAATAGGTCTCGTACCATAGCAGTGGATTAGCGTGAGAGGGTAGTGAACCTCATTGAGTACTAAGCTACAGTCATACTTCCCAGCTGCTGATGTAGTAGCTCCTGTATCTGCACTACTCAAAGGGTCGCTGGAACAAACTCCGCCCAGAACAGGCTATTGAAGTCTTCCCATATAAGTGTCGCCTTGTCTTGAATCTAGAGAATCATGCTCCACTATCTTACTACTGCTGCCTGAAGGAGTCTAGCAGTAAGGATCACCATGAAGTAGGCTAGTGTCCCAACCTGTCTGAACACTCTCACCACAACCTCCAGCCAATCCTCACCCGCCTGTGGGTCTGTCTCTCCCCAGAACCTAGGTGGCCTCTGGCGCTAGAACACATGCATTGCACTCATGTGGCGTGTACTCTCTTCTTCTAGGGATGGTGGCATCGGTGGACCAATGGAATGTAGTACCGCTGGTGCCTCTGCTGGTGCATCTGCTGGTGCATCAACAGGAAGAGGGACTGGTACTGAGGCATCATCGCTCGGCGGGCTATCAGTACGTAAAACTCTTGGGGATCTAACTGGTCATCAATGGGGAGGCATCCTGAAAGAAACAGATGCAACATTGTCGAATGATTATACATGGTGAGCTGAACTGTTTTGAGTTAAAATAAAGAATATTTTGAAAACAAACACGCAATCATTGTTTTCGTGTACCAAGTCAGAAATCAGTAGTCAGGGTCTGGGTGTATGGATAAGTCAGTTGCTACACCAACACTGTACTCCCCTGAATTGAAAACCACACTCAATACCATTTAAACTATTTCTTCACCAAAAATAAATATTATAGTCATATGTTCTGTAGAATAACTGACTCAAATGATACCATGTTTTCATCACCCGTCGTCTAGAGATCGTATCGTGACTACCCCAAGCATGCTTTCCATAGTCCAGGGGCTAGAGACTAGCACCAAATGTGTAATACCCTAAAAATGGGAAGGAATTGCCTTTATAAATCATAAACACACACAACAAGAGTAAAAGCAGCGACAAACACTAAGTAAAATTTTATATCATGTGTACAGAAATTAATGGGTTCTAGAATACAATCCCAAATGTAAAGTACAAAAACAACTGAAAACGTGTACAACTAAAAAGGGACAAACAGTTGAAAGTTGAAAGCAGCTCCTGGATCGTCATCCTGGGTTCCAACATAATGGGTAGGAACATATGGCCTCCACATCACTCCACATCTATCATAATCTACCTTGTACCGATATGTTATATGGTCCTCCTCCGGGTACCGTCTAGTCCTAGTGCTCTCAGCTTCCGTCAGTGCGGTCTGTCGTCTGCATCCAACACAATGAGGTGCAGACATAGCCCGTGCAGGGGTGAGTATATAATGACACTCAGTAGGGACCCCGAGACCCTCACGGTTTCACAAAATCCAACAAGTATATACCACAATGTATGAAATCAATGGATAACCATTACATATGTATATTCCCATATTTATACATAAGTTATCATGTAACCCATCTCAATCATGTGGAAAACACAAAGTTCATTGACTCAACTCAAACCAGGATTTTCATTATTGAAAGCATGGATGATAGATAACTCCTCATCAGTCGAGTATAGTAGGTCTGTCGTGACACCGAGGTTATTCTTACTACCCATGGACTGCTGAGGTACACCACCATTCGAGTATCATGGGTCTGCTGCCAACTACCAGGCACTTCTTCCACTGTGGGTATATTGTAAAATACCAGGCGCTACCCATAATATCCTTCATAGGAACTCCTCCTGTCGAGTACCATGGGTCTACCACCAAATACCAGGTGCTCCTCTACCATGGGTCTGCCAACAACTACTCAGCGCTCCCCATTGTGCTAGTCGAATCACATTGAGTTGAATTGGTCAAGCACTCATCAGGTTTGTCAGCTACTAGGTCTCTGTACTCTGAACGCTCATCTTCGGGAGGATCTACTCCATGAGATAATGGTCAACACTCCAAGTGTCATTGAGTCTCATGTGGAAGTATCTCAATGGACCTCCATGTCGAAGAGGTATCAACGTAACAGATGGAGAATCAATTGGACGCTCGGTCTGTGAGTTGTTGAAATTTCCGTCCCATGAGCCATGTTGGGTGTTTGCTTCAAAGCAACCCGACCATAATCTAATTGTGTCCAAAACTCATGTGGGATATTCCAAAGGAATCATCAAATTCAAAGCATTTCATCACCATAGATGGTTCATCTATCAGACTCCTGTTTCCCGAGTTATGGGCTATTTGGTGAAATCAGGTCTAACAGGTTCGTGTCTGGCATAACCCAGTGGAACCGACCCGACCCGGTTCCAGATTGGGTTCTAACGTAGTGCTTGGGGATTACCTGACCCGAAGGGGTGGCTCGACCTGATGGAGGCCCAACCCAAAAGCGACCCGGCCCGGTTTTCTGGCCGCGTGGCCCCGCGGGCAAAGGGGCCTGGCCCGGCCGGCCGGGGGGCCCGGCCTTGTTGGCCGTGAGGCCCGGCCCGACTGGCCGCGGGGCGGGAATGGCTTTCCATGTGGCCAAGCCCGACAGGCCATGGGGTGAGGTTTGGATGGCCGTGTGACCCAGCGCCGAGCCGTGGGGCCTAGCTAGCGGGTCGTGGCTGGCTGGCTGTGTGGCCCGGTTGGCCACGCCTTGTGGGGGGGGGGGGGTGCCGAACCTCCACTTTGTTCATAACCGCTGGCAGATGGCGCCGACCCATGTAACAGGGGGACCTGAAGGGTCCCGCCTATGTAGTGCCCACCTGCAGACAGCTCAGCCGGCTGCCCTCCCCTGTCCATCATGGCCATAGGCCATGGGTCTTCTCCGGCATCACGAGATGGCACTGTGCCCCTGATCTGCCGCCATGGAACTCCTGGACGTAGTCCTGCACCAACGGTGTGGTGCGATGGCGCTGCACCCTCCCGCCTTGGTCGTAGACTCCTGTTGCCCTCCGCGTGACACAATGATGCCACATACCTCTCCCCGGGCCGGCGTGCCCGCGGATCTCCAACGCATAGCGAGGCGGTGTCATTCCCTCTTGGAGACCCAACAGCCTTTGCGCCACCAGTTTCTTTCACGGTCGGCCCGTCGCCAGCAGCCGTTGTTTTTTGTGGTCTAATCCTCCGTCGTCAACAAAAAAGATCAACCAAAGGTGGATGGTCGGCCATGTTGGTGAGGACCAAACCCCCCCATGTTATGTTGATAACATTTAGCATAACTAATACCACAATATTAACTACGTAGAACAGAAACATAAAAACCCAAATCCCCCTACCTTGCTTGATGATTGTTCGTTGATGAAGTCACTGGAAAAGGTGGTGTCGTTTCATTGATGTCCGTAAAGAAGAAGCCGAGGATGGAATTGGCATTCATGATGGGTGATGATTCCGTTTCTTGCCCCAGTAGAAGAAGGAATAAGATAGTGTTCGTCTATATTCGTTAGAGGGAGCGTTCTACATGTTCTTAGAGAGAGGATGATGTTCTCTCTCAAGTACCACACCCAAAAATTGCCAACCAAATGAAATAATAGATTTTTCTATTATTTAATCGTTGTCTTGAATTCAAAATAATTCAAAAGTGGAATTAATTAAATGAAAGGGTTCAATTAATTCTAAGTGTGTTGGCACAATTAATGAAATGGGGGAAGGTTGAGTGTTTAAACAACATAATGGGGGGCTAGAGGTGTTCCAAAACTAATGTGGTGTTAGAAGGGTTAAGAATATCATGTGGGCCCCACTAAATAAAATCCTCCTAAGGGAAGTTATGTGTGGGTGCCCCCTACCACTAACCTCCATTTAGCGGTTTTGACCACCATAAAATAAAAATATGTTAAGTCATATTTTTATTTATTTTTATTTAAAAACCCCAAATACTATCTTCCACTTTCATTAAAACGCAACTGTGCTGAAGGTATCACTAAGAAATTACCGACACTGCGAGTTCAACAGTGTCCTCAGATTTCTGTTCCGAGCACCGGTTCAAAAGATATAAAAACCCGCCAGCACGTTTACTGAACGTACCCAAGAAAAAATTCAGAAATTGATTACGGTCACACCTGGCCTTGGAATCAAGCGCCGTCAGAAACTGCAGACTCTTAGAAATCCCATGAATTTATGAAAAACAATTCCACGGAATTTCCGAGTATTTAAATCTATACTATAATAACATTTCAATACTGAATTGTCAATCTCCAGTCCCATATTCCATTCCCATTATATAAATGTTTTTTTAGGTGTCTCATAACACTTTATTCCATGTATCGATTGCATGATATTCAATAATTCTCATCTATATCTACAATTGTCAACCTAAAACATAATTTCCTTGTTCATTAATTTCATTTATAATTAATAAGTATTATTCCCATTTGTTGTAACGGATAGCCCATTGGGGCGTAATTAATTCACAATGGTTCCATGGAAAACATATTTATAAACAAACAAACAATCCTACTCAATTAATTGAATTTTAGTATTTGAAGATGTTTAAGATTGATCCACAATGATGATGATTTATTTTTGGTAGGTGTTAAAATGATTTTTTAAATTAAAAATGTGGAGAAGAATCATTGGTTTTAATAAAGTTTATGGAAGATAATAATGGAATTGAAGTAGTATGGTAATTTATTTAAATGATAGATATTGAAAATGCACCAGGATTTTTTAATTTTAGTGTTTAGGTGCAATTTTATTTTATAAATTTTATTTTGTGAATTCATAACTGGTTTAAGAGTCAAGATGAGGAATATCTAATATACATTGTATCTTATACATAATCATAAATTTCCAATTTTTATTGGTCTTTTAATTTAGAGGTTTTCAAAATCAATTTTTTCGAGATCCAATTTTTAAACCAAATTTTTTTTGAGGATGAAAATGGTCATGAATCCATTAGTGTTATCAGCTAAACAATTTTAACATTAATTTTTATTTGATTTATCAATGGTCATAATAAAATAATACGAAATGTAAAAGAAATAAATTGAATAAACCACACAAAAAAAATAAATGAATAAATTAAACAAAATATATCAAATGACACCTTGCCCCTTATTTCACATTGCCCCATAACAAGGTGTTTTTACCCTCTCATCATAATAATTAGATGTTTAGTGGAAAGTAGAAATGAAAAATAAATGAATAATGAAAATAGATATGTCTCAAGAAGTGCCTTACATAATGCAACACTCACTTCAAACTTTGGTATCTTTATCTCCCAATGTATCCCATAGTAGAAGGAATTAATTCTATTTATAGGCTCTATATGGTCACAATTAAATACATTTAAAACATGTAATACCAATATGAGGGTGCCACATTGATTTTTGAATCTGTGTGAATCTCAGGTGAATATTGTTCATCGATTTCAATCTTTGATGCCATTCATGATGTGTAATTAGGACTCACGATGTGTAACCGATCTTCATAGTGTGTAATAGATTAATGATATGATTTTTTTTGAAATTGATTAACAATATATGGAATGTTTTCAAATGAAACTAAACATCATGTAATGATGTTAAAATATATGTACATGACCTCATTACACTTTGGTTTCTTTAGTTTAGTGTCATAGAAGCGATACATGATTATTGTCATGTTTTAGGTGCCATTCCACTTCTCATATCACGTGGCATGAAGTGTCTTTTAGATCCATTATTCTCCCTTTTCATTACTTTTTAAAGAATTCATTATTTCCAACCCAAAATCATTCAACAAGTCCATTCATTCCAAATTGGTAAAATTTATTCATTAAATACCAAAATTACGACATTAAAATATCATAAAACATATGCATGAAATAAACTTATCAGTAAATAACTCAATATTCATCCCTATGTATCCAATATCAACCTCATCTAATGCATCACCAACTAATAATAACTGATGATAATTCACATTATATAGCTTCACCATTATTCACATATGATATTATTATCTTTTATTTTCCCTAATTATATCCCCTCATTTGAATCTAAATTATCCAATTTAGTTTTTAATTATTTAATGTGATTTATTCTTTCTCTTTTGAGAATTAAATTCAAGGATGCCTTCCACAATTCATGTTCTCCATATTCTTCCTTTCACAAACACCCATTTCTTACTGAAATCACATGGATTGTTTTAATTATTTACACACACCACTTGTCTTTATAAATATTTATCCATATTCTTATATATTATCTCTACCAATGACTCTTTGAGAAAAAATTAATTCCCACAGCTTCTAAAATCACAATTTATATTGTTTTATCTTCCACCATTATGAAAAACTTACTTATATCACTTTTTAATACCACATGTTCTCATATAAAACTTTAGTCTCTATCAACTAATTATATATTAAATTCATAAAAAATTCTCTATTTGAAATAATATTAAATTTATTTTTATCTTCATAAACACTATCATATATTTTTTTAAAGGAATAATTACACATTTTCAGTTATTTTTTGATTTTTTGAATGATTGTTCATCACCATTTACCATAAGTAGGACTTCATCATTTACCCTTAAATTATCTAAAACTGATACCAAAAGATGCGTTATCATCTCATATTGAAGCATATTTTCAAAATATAACTTATACCACTAATTAACCCACAATTCAATATCACTTTGAAGATAAAAAATAGTTCAAAATAGTTTGATGTAAAAATACTTTACTAAGTAAATTTTACAAATTGGCAAAAGTCCTCAATAAATCATCTTAGAAAAAAAATATATAAATCAATTTAAGAACCATGTATCAATGATAATGATATCAATATTCTCTTTATCACTCACTTTTTTTAGTATATATATTATAAAACTCTTTGTTCCTCCAAGATTTCACTAAATCTCCCGATGAATTTAGTAATAGTTACAAAAAACATAATTGAATGATCAATAAAAAATATTTGTGAGTCATAGAACGTGATATTAAATTTATAGAACCTGTTAGCATAAAATTGGGTTACCCCATGATTTAAATAATATTCCTTATTTCATATGGTGATTTTCCTTTCCATTTGTGGCTAATAATACATAGTATATTCAACAAGAAACACGTCATGAGTTGTTCCATCTATAGAACCACATAATCTCTTACACCACATTCAATGTACAATATTCAAGATAATTTTTTTTAGATTTTAGTATACATAAATTTATCTAGATCATAACACCTTATTAGGTAAAAAACTTATAAACTTATTCCATGAATGGTATTTCTTCTATCTGAATTTATCTTCACATTCATTGTTGTTCAATAACACTTGGAATATGGAAGAATACAATTTGTTGATAAAAAAAGATTACTCCACACCAATTGAGAAAAAAAATAAGGATTTTTCACCATTATAATTCCAAATAAATATCCATATCACATTTATATCTTCATATTAAAAAGAAATTATAGATCCATTTTGATATTCATAGTTGCTACTCGACACCTAATGTTCAATCAGGTTATTCTTCGATATAACTGGTTTCTGTTTCAAAACCACATGTAGTGCCTATCTTTTTTCAAAAAATACATCTCATGAATCATATATCCTCATATAGAATTCACTACTAAAAGAATCAAAAATAAATAGTAAATTTCATTTTTAGGGCCATTGGATATAAAAATATTTAATTAGAGTAATGTGGTTGGTCACGGAAAACCAACTATTTTCATAAAACTTAATTAGTATCCTTTTTAGTTGTTCTCAATGAAACACAACCTGTATCAACATCATTCAAAATATTTTGTTTTATTTCATCCATCTATTTTGGTGGATAATCTAGCTTTGTTTCATGACTAATACAACTTGTATAGATTTCATTTATCTGAAAAGTTTGGGTGAATATAACTTTATTATTCATTTACTAAATTAGTTATATTACATAAGACTTATCCACATAAAATGTATAGGTATTATAGTGTCCACTTTGGACATTCATTTTCATAACATCCATGATCATTATTAAGTCTGTAACATGAATTTTAGTCCATGTTGATTTTTTCTTCATTTATGCATTCAAATTTTTTATTAATCCCATAACATAGTTTTTATTACAATATACGTTTCTCTTTTATCACCTTAATTGATTTTGAGAATAATAAATCGTTGGTCATTGAAGCACACTTAAATTCCCTTCATCATCATTTTACATCTTCCAGATTACTTCATCCATTAGTGAAACAAATTAATTTCATTTCTAGTATGATCACTCTCCTCGTTAGTATATATAAAACATCTCCCAGTAGAATAATAAATCATGTAAAAAATATTTGGCTGATAAGTTACATAATCATTCCTTCCACCATTAATCCCTCAAAAATCTAAATTCAAATCCATGGAATATCACATGAATCCAAAAAATATAAACTTATATAAAAATATCCTAAATATCAATTACATTAAGATTTATAAATAATATTTAATATACCTGTAGTAGAATATTTCAACTTCTATGAACATGAATTGTTAACCCTAACATGGAATGGATTTCAATAATTCTATTTCATTTTTTAAAACACATTTCAATGACATTAATTATCACATCCCAATTTCTATTTGAGATAACAGGAACTTTATCCTTAATCCATCAACCATCCAATATTTCTCCACTTTTTACAATATGATTTATAGGAATAACTCGTGTTATCATTCCTTTTTAGTGCCCATTCAATTTTATAACTCGTGTGAAAAATATTTGAGTAAATCATTTTGGACATTCATCTTTTTATAAAATTATATATTTTTATTTAGTTATTACACATTCTTATCCAAAAAAATTCTATAAATGAAAATATACCCTGAAAAAATAGTTTACGTTATACATGATTTCTAGTTTGTCCATCATATAAAACAAGAATTAGATATAATTTTAGTCACTACATGAAAATTATTCTCATTGGTGTGTATATGTCATTATCATTATTTTGGAATAATCATCACCATAAGTTTCATTTTACATGGGTGAATCTGAATATTGCAGATATAAAACAATATTACACATTATCATTATCAATATTTTTTTCAGAAAAAAACAATTAAACACATATTTCATCTGTTACCACCATCATACTGATAGCCTTAAAATACAAATTTTTGGGCTTCTTGTATTTTGAAATTATGAAATAATTTTTATATTTTCCCACTATAAATATTTATCATCAGGATTTCAAATCATCCTATTAGTTCAAACCCATAATATTTTAGTCTTTCATTGACAATCAATACCTTTTTAAATAATAATTCATATTACAAAAAAATAGTAAAACTAATGTTATTATTAAATATACCAATAAAGATACCATTATTAAAAATTTTATTTTTCACTACATAATGTAATAATTTTTTTTTCTTTTTCAAATTATCCTCCCGTTATATATATTCCATGATCTAATCATTATAAGTAAGTATAAATAAGTACATCTCCTTTTACCAAACATAAATTTTAATACCCCTAGAAAACCAAGAGTCATCAATGATTCTATGGGTATAATAAAATACAAATATAGACATAAGTATTGACGTCTAAATCAATAATCGCATCTCAGATAGCTTTTTGGGACTATGTTGAATGTAAACACTCTATGTGGGTAAATTTGTGTTTCATTTAATTAAAAAAATTTACTTTTTTGCGATATCCCCAATATTAGATATTATACCCTTTCGGAGAAACATATTAAAAATCACAATAACTAGACATCATTCTCACTTTAATATAAATAACATATTCATAAATAAAAATAAAAAAACTAAAATAGTATTTTACATGGTTCACTCACACAAGTGTACATAAAATAAGAAGAAATAAGTAATTTTTAAATTTATCAAAAAATATTATATTCTAATTTAGTTGTAACAAGATTGGTCATAGTCAAATTGTTTCAAGATTACCATCCTTTTAAATTATTTTGAGTGGTGAACTACCCCCCATGTTCCACTATATCTTTATTCTCTCTATTAAATACTCCAAGGAAGGTGTTTTCAGTTTATATATAAGAGGGTATCTTCTATATTAGATTATTAAACTATTTATATATGAAACATCCTAAATAGAATTGATGGTCATGTATATTTCACATCCCCACACTAAAAATCATCTAATGTCAGATAACATTAAGACCTTATTGAGTGATTTGAGACTATTTCTCTAAAATAATCATATACAAGTCAAATTAAATTTGATAATAGCTTCAAATAAATGATATATATTATCAAATTTTTCTTCAATAATAAAATATATTATTAGTTATTAATATTGTTCCCAAAAACTATAAAGATAAAATAAACATCTTATTTATGAGAATTTCTATAAAAATATTTATGTAGCGTTCAGTTCATCAATATTTTATTTTTATTATTTTATGATAAAAAAATATTTAAATAAACCTCCCTCACATATCTTGAGTTTATTTAGGATGTTTATATAATAATATTCTCATTCCAAGATCTTAATTTGAAATAAAAAATAATTTTTCCATTACTCAATTTTCCTTTGAATATTACATGTGTCCCATATATTTTAATATGGTCGAATACCTATAATTATGTCATGTTAGTACCCGAAAATTAATGATAAATCATAAATTTATTGAATTTTATTGTAAAATTAAATATATTCCACAAATCACATGATTAAATCATGGTAGTCTATATTTGGGAATGAACACATTTAACATTAGTCTTGTGTAACATGACATCTTTTTTTTATTGGGATCAAAATTTTATCCATTAATGAAAACATTAATGAATAATATTTAAAACATCTTTATGAACATGTAGGTTACATCAAAATATCATAAAATATTTGGAGAGTTATAGAATCATTATCTCATTCATAGTGAAATATATTTCATCACCCTTTATCAAAATTTTCAACTCAACCATAAACCACATTCTTTTATCATAGAGTCCTTACAATTCTGAATCCATCCTCTAACAAAAATAATATATATCATTGTTTTATTTATATACCTAACTTTATATACTCAACTCTATAACAGCTCATAATGGATCCCCCATTTCATGATGTTACATATATTATTTTTATATGATGAATTAAACCCTAACATTTTTCAGGCTCTATTTATTCTTACACATGACATTTTGGGACATTTCACCCATCACCATAGTCGGATTAATCCTTTATTTTTAAAAGGATTAATAAAAATAATTCATATGGTTTCACTTTATAGTGAATCCTCCCATCTTTATGGTGTATCATATTATGTTTTGCTATTGGTTTCAAACACATTTTCATACACAATATCTATTACAAAAAGATGAAAACCATTGTGGAATGGTTTTATATTCTTATACAAAAAACCTTCAATTATTTTCCAAATGGATTGATATAAACTCATACTTTTTCTAGCACCATATCAGACTATAATAACAAATGTATTCTTGATCACAAAAACTATTTAGTAAAAAATGTTTAAAATTCATACTTCATATTAAATATACAGGAAAAAATAAAATATTGTTTTTCCTCTTCATATATGCTTCCAGGTAGGCAGTATAAGGTATTATATACATCATGTAAAAATATGTCATAGTCATCCCCAAATAAATTTTATATGTTAATAAATATCATACATTCATCTAAAATAGAGAATATATATGATAAGTTATTTCTTATGAATCACCAAACAACCTTAAATAATTGAAAACCCTATAAAAACATTTAATATAAATATGGATTCATAAATATCCTTCTCCAATAAGGTTATACTGAAACACACTATTTAATATAACATTTTTCTAGTGAGTTTTAAATGTGATGGTAGTTAATTAAATATGAGTAAATCAAATTACTGTAGGTAGATTGCAAGATTCAATGATCCATATTATTTTAAATATACACATGGATTTGGGAGTTTGATATTTGGAGATCATTTTAATGCCATGTTTCTTTTTTCGAGTTATTTTTCAGTAATACATATCAATAATTATTGTAGATGGATCTATTTGAATCATTTTAGATGTTATTTTTATGATAAACATTGTTTTTTGAAGGATTGGAAAAGTGATCCTATTTGGGAACTAGATTGATATATGAGAAAATGGAAGGGGTTCTCCTAATCAATAACAAATTAGTAGGGTCATATAGTGGGTATTCATATTATATAGATTTTCATTTCCATTGGATAAAGATTATTTTTGATGATTGAGTCTTACTATGGGAATCACAACGTGAAAAACCTAAAAGAATGAATAATTATAGGAATTTAGTGTGGATCCACTTACCCACACTCATGTATTATATGATAAAAACAACATAATACATTAAATTAATGTCACTAATTATAAAAGAAGATATCCAAATTTAATTGATCATAAATTAAAAATCCACATTAACAATTGGGTACCTAAAAACAGAATAATAATTTTTCGATTATAAATTAATGGAAATGGGAATTGTATTACATATCAAATATATTAATTTTAATTGATCAACAATATGACAATTTCAAGACTAATCCTTATTCCCAAAAGATAATAATAAAATCATGGCATCTCTTACTCTTAAATAAGATATCTCAATATGATTTCCTTGAAAACATAGTAGGTACACCAAATCATGATAAGGATATTTTAGAAATTATAACAAAACTTTTCTTTCATCTTTTTTAAAATTCATATAATACCTTTAATGTGTTATCATAAAAACAGTGTAAATTGATTGTTATAGAAAATAACCATTTAAAATAAAAAAATTCGATAAACATATGTTTTATAAATATCTTGATTTCAAAAAATTAATTGATAACACATATTATACTAAATACTTTATTCATTAAAATGAACACAAAAAATTGAAAATAATTTTTAAATCCTTATTCTTATTTATAAAAATTAACCTTAACTTTGACAAATATAACTTATTTTTATAATATAATTCAGTGACATTCAACAATCATCTAAAAATCCTTCTAACCACATGTAGTATATAATAGTTGTATTGGTCCCATTAGTAACTTTTTGTAATAATTCCCTTGAATTTTGGGATTAATCCCCATCTGTTATTATCATTTATAATACTCAAGTGACACATTTTAATAACAAGATTTTATAGGTTACCATTAAAATAAATTAAACAAAAAAAAAATATTTTAAAATTTCTAATATCAGTGTATATATATATTCTTGTGGATGGAATGTTTATAAATGCATGTTTTGTAAACTAAAAAAAATCCCAAATACTTTTTTTAATAAAAATACAAACCTCCTGATAGTATGATATTATAACTTCACATAAGCCTCCTTTAAATTAATCTTTCAAATTATACGATGAAGGAAATTATATTTAAGAATATTATAGATTTATTTATTTATAATAAGATAATATTTTTCATTACAAATGAATAATTTAAAACTAGAATGAATATGGTGAAGGGAGCATGAATAATGAGGATAAATTTATTTTAGAAGAAAATAAATCTTTAATTTAATATATAATAGAGTGGTACATCAGAGGTGAATCATATTAAAAATCATATTCAAATTTGGAATCATTAAAAATACCATATAGTGAAAATATATTATTATTTTTTTTCAAAAATAATGTTGATGGGATTTTTATGAATAAAATATAATTATTATAACATTAAATTAAAAATTTTAAAGCCTTTTACCATATATATATGATGATAATGATTAAAATCCATGTAGAAAAATCTGAAATTTTAATATTTTTAAAATAAATCTGTAAAAGTTGGATTTAATTTCATTGAAATATTTAAAATTAACACATTTTATGAAATTTTCATTATTTTAATTATAAAACATAAATATAATAAACCATTTCTATTGTTGAACCACCTCCTAAAAAGACTACCCTTCCCTTATTTCCTCTCTCGGTGACCATTAATAAGAGAAATCTGTTCTGTTTTATTTCATTGAGGAGAACATAACATAGATCACCAAAATATAAATTCATATATCCATGTTATACAATATATCTAATTGATATTGTTAATAATTATTTATCATATAGTAATATGATTGATGATCTAGAATAAACACATGTTGTCCTCTCTATAGGAGTGGTTTTGTCTACTACCCACCATATAAAGGGATTTAATTGAAATGACATAGTATTTTTTCCAAGAAATAACTCTTACTATTATCTTATTACCATCCATGCTTCTAGATATACAATGCATTAAAGGTGGGGGATATATTAAATAATGAATATATATTGTATATTTTCCCCATTAATGACACTAAACTAGTTGTGTTAGGGGAAGCTAATAAGTTTCACCCTATTCTTACACATAATACGATTTTAATTTTGGGCCTCTTCATTTGAGGTCTTCTAAATTTTTAAACAAAATGAACATGTGAATTTTATACCACATGGACTATGATTAGTGTCTTGATGAATCAAATAAATTATTCAATGATAATGGTTACTGTTGTAACATTATTTAAATATTACTATTTTTTTTTCAACATCCCATTATATAATGATGCTCTCAATAAACATGATGAATAAATATCATTTATATTTATCAAAAGTAACATGTGGAATGTACAAATTAGAAGATGTATATTTTATGAGTGTAGTGGATAATGAATATTATAGGTTGTGGGTGTCATTTTTTAATATGATCACATGTAATTATTTAATTTCATGAAATGAACCCTTTTTACTATGACACCCACATATGACTCTTTATATGTCACATGATTCTTTATTTAGAAAGACACACAATTCTGACCCTAAATAAATCGGATGTGGACCGGATGTTCCCTATGTTCATTAAACTGACTCCAAACAAGGAATACCTCCACCTCTCCACTAAACATGATACCATGTTCTCACTTTCCCATTCATCCTCATGAATAGTATATTCTTTCTTTTTCCCTCATAATGTAAATTCCATAGTCCCCATGAATCGATTACTAGTTGGATCGAATTTGGTGACTTGTTCTCCTAAAATATATTTTTAGGGGAAATATTATAATAAAATATATAAATTACTCTCGTAAATGTGAACAATGAAAATATATTTTCAATTTATAATATTAAAACATATAATTATGTTAATGTAGTTTAATTTTATCTTATTAAATTAGAATAAAATGGTTTCATTATTATTATACATATACTATATTTATGATAACTTATAACAACCACTTATTCCATTTTAAAATTCTCATTAACATTACTTATATAATCATTCAAAACTAATATTCATATAATATATTAAATTTAAAAATGATTATTATTTATCTCTAAATAATTAATTTTATTAATAAATTTTAAATATTTAAATTATACTATATATTAAATAAATTCCATTTATTTATTTTAATATTTTTTTATTCTTTACCCTCAATATATTCTATATATATATTATATATATTCCAATCCTTAAATATCTTCTGTAAAATTATCATAAATGTTTTTTTGAAATATCATCATTTTAAATTAATAGAATCTTCATATAATTAAATTTCAATTTAATATTTGATAATTATTTATAATTAAATTTAACATAATTTAAAAGCATATTCACTTAAAATATATTTTATATTACAATTATTGTAATCATTAAATATATTCATTTATTATTATTCACATCAAACAAAAGACAATATAATTTTCAAATTATATTTCTACAAATTTTTACATATTTTTATAAATTATTAACTCTTATACCATAGTATTATATTCTTAAATATATATTATTTTACTATTCAATCCACAAAATCATAAAATGATTTTTAAAAAATTGTGTTAGATAGGATGAAACTAGTGCTAGTCACTACATAATTCATTTATGATTGAGTAGTGCAAAATAGCTTGGTTGAATTCTAACTTGACCTAGTGTAACATTTCAGCCCTACATGTACTGGGTCATTGTGGATCTATTTTCTTATTGGTGGATATATGGATATTATGGGTTGATTTCATTACAATGTAGTAGAGAAACAAAGGGAAGATGGCACTGGTGGTGGCACATCTGGTCGGTGGGAGTGGCCTCTATGATCTAATGGTGCTGAGGGAAGGACATGAACTTGTTGTAGCAGGACATCTAGTCGACGATGTTGGCTTACGGGATTCATTAGTGATGATGGATGGATAAGAACTAGTGATGGTGGGCCATCCGATGGGCATGGATCATTCATTATAGGATCTGCTCGGTGGGATGACAAAGCCTCCCATAGGGGGATGAAGGGCTTTTGTTGAACCAACTATGGCATGACCAAAATATGTCATCATGGGTTGATTGAGACTGTGTGTCTGTGAGATAGAGGACATATCATTCGATCCACATTATATAGGTGCACTACATATCTGCTTCACATCCAAGAAGATGATATGTCTCTATAATCTAATGACTGAATTGTCAAATTGACCTACCATTTTCAGAATAAAAAATATCTATGATTTCCTGATATCATCGTAAGTCCCAATTTTTTCATCTCCTCAATGATTTCATATGGAATGTATATCACCCACAAGGGCCATCCCTAGTCCATTTTGAAGATTCCTCATAATAGAAATTTTTAGTAGGGAAACCACCCAAACATTTGGATGAAGGCATACTTCCTCATTATCGATCGGTAAATATGAGTGTCTGAATGAGGTTCACATTTGTTCCCATAAAAATTCAGTGGTAATGTACAACAGTATATTCCTCCCATATACATGGACTCCCTCTATGACAAAGAAACCCACATTGATATGTTCACCTAGAAGGTGTTGTGGATTTTATAACACAATAGGAGGGTAAGAATAAGGATCACAGTAAAAGAATGGGAGTTTTATTGGTAATAAAAATCACATAAATTAGGAAAAACTATGAAAGGCGGTGACCCCAATGTTTCTCTCCCATCAACTTTATCTGACTCTAATGAAATCACCAAATGTCATAGAGACATATAGCATCTACCCTTCCTACAATAGCATCATGAAGGGCCATCACCACATTTGGGTCCTTCCTAAAAAGATTACAATAATTTTAATGAGTTTCAAAAGCCATCTATGATATATTCAGTTCTATATTTCATGATGATAAAATAAAATCTTGTCAAAATAAAGGCACAAAATTCAAGATGCCTTCAGACACATAGAATGAACCCAAGGGATTAGTGAATCACATAAAAGAATCACAGGTCACCTAAATACTTAAATTCGATTTGGATAGCATAAAATCACATTGAATCTCATTAGATTCATGGATATTTGATGACTCAAAATTGCATGGATTTGAAATGGTCAGATGATATGCATAATAGTCGAGGGATCAAATGATCATGCTAGAAGATCATGAAAAACCCACAATAAAATAGAGAATCCCCTTGAAAAAATATAATAAATTACCAAAATTTATTTTTTGGTTGATTAAATTGGTTTCATAGGAAAATGAGCTCTTAAAAAGAGGTTATCACAATCGTGGATCATGGTATCAACCTGAGATGAGTTCTTGTGAGAAGGTTCTACGATGATGTTACATGATAAATGAATTGTGAGATAGATTTAGAGAAATGAGTAACTTGTGAATGAATCCCTCTCAACTCCTCTATTTATAGGGGATCCAAAAGAATACGTGAAATATTCTAGAAAACCATGCATCCCTCAATACACTGAATGTCCCCAATGTGAAACCATCAAGTGGGAGTTTAATTTCTTCAAAACTGATCGCTTATACACATGAAAATCACTCCTAAGGGGTAGCATTTTTTATGCCCATAAAATGAAAATCAATAAATACAAAAAATGAATAAAATACATTAATATGGGTATTATTTTCTCCCAAATGAAAAAAGAATGGGAAGGTAAAAACGATCAAGTAGATCACATGAACCACTATGAGACACGTGAGGAAATGGCTAGTGGATGGTTATATAAACTGTCACGTGCATCACATAGCCCATGGAGGGCCCCATGATGCCCATTTTAAATATCTTTATACTCATTCTATGGCACCCTAAATAATTTCTAACCATGAGCAATAACCAGATAATCTCCCCCAGGTCAAACAACTTATCAACTATCAGGTTCCCCATGAACATTCTAAAAATAAATGGAAAAGATTAGGTAACATCCAAAAGGTGGGAGCCTATTTTTGTCATAAAACTCATGTGATGTATCACTGATGGGGAGAATTATTTTCCTCTGCATCATTCATATAGTCTCAAGATGTCCCCATCATTAAAGATATTAAAAAAGTAAAAAGTGGATAAGTTGGGATCCTGTTACGGTCGCAAAAATCACATGACTAACCCTTGGAAACTTGAAAGACATCATAACAGCCCAGAAACAATTATAATTCATCTCATGATTATTCAATGTAAATAAATCATTGTCTTTTGAAATGTCCTCAAATATTCTACTATGATCCAGGTTGTTTTATTGATTGGCACCCAAATATCATGGATTACCAAGGACATGTTCGTAAGGAAAATATAAAAGTACCTTAGCATATCTACATGTAAAACTAATACCCCATTAGATGTATATAATAAAAAAATGTGGAGTTTATGTGTTAGTCTTGTAGTCATTGAAAATCATGAGATTCCCCTAGAATGACTAGTGGGAGGACCACATGAAGACATGTGTTGCCAAAGCCCTCCACCAACTCTATCATGGATTTGCGAGATATGCAAAATTAAAAGAAGAGGCTAATTGGGGTTGAGGCCTATAAATATTCCCACCATAACATGGAAAAAGATGACTAACATATATGGATGAATTCTTGTATCCTCACACCATTGTAACCTGGCAGTAATGAAAATTTATCATAGCATCTGATCCTACAAATGGAAAACATATATATCATGTATGATTTTGGGAACCACCAGTGTGATCATATAGTATGCATAAGAAAGTCATGTAATCACTTGTAGATCACATGAATGGATTATAATGTTTCATCTGAAGAACATCACATTGATCTTATAAATCACACAATACTAAAAAAATACTATAAAAAATAAATTTAAGGTATTTGAAATAAATTTCTAGAATAAATATTAAAGGATGAGAGACTTATGTCAAGAACATATATGTCAGTACCCATGTGATTCATATAATCCACTCATTTTATGAGACAACAGTAGGACATATCACACATATCTAGAGACCCTCCTTTGGTATACTATTTAGAACATGAAAATACTTATAGACATGTCAAATAAAATTACATGGTGCCCTAAGAATTCCCAAAAAGTATAATGAAGCCCTTTGGGTTATCAATGCAAACCATATATTTTCCTCCAGACATGAATCTTGAATCATATAGCAGAAATAGTATATGTTTGTGGATTCATTTAGTTGAACCCAAACATTTCAATTGGATCTCACGACACCCTCAAGATATGTTATCCATATCCCATGATGTCATCTAGACATGTCATCCAGGATGATACATCATTATATAAATATGATTCATTGACTCTCCCAACTCTCTAGGGTTTTATCCATTATTCATGACGACAATAGGGTAAGTCAATAGGATATTGAGAATTTCTCTAAGCATGTCACCTGTGATCATGTGATTGTTAGAGGACAAGTCATCTAGGTCTTGCTATATTCTTTAGACAAGATAGCCTTGATCATTCAATGGTCTTTATAAATGTCATAAATGTTATGATAAGTCCCTCTGTGAATATAAATTAATCATGAAATTTTCATTGGACATTTTAGGAAGAAATCCTATGACATGCCAAGAATATATTCAAGGACTTTTGAGTAGACAATCGATTAATTTATGGAAGGAAAGTAGGCCAGGTCAATTAGTCATCCCACGACTTGATAACCTTGTCATCCATAGTGTGGTTGACCTGATAAAAATGGAAATTACATTATGTAATCCCTACTTACTATATTAACAAGATATTTCATGCATATATGTGAAATTTTAAATTGTAAACCGTAACTAGTTGAATAATGAAATCCTTGATTCCTGGTATAACTAAGATACAAATGGTACCCTCAAAGGGCCCATGGCTAAACTAAATTGGGAATCCAAATCATTATAAATACTTCCATGTCTCATAAATTTCAACTATATACTCCCAATAATTCCCATTGGATGATCATCTTTATACTTTCACCAATGGACTGATAAAACATTGAACTATGCAGACTCTAATGACATCTATATTCAGGATTTGTAAGACAATATACTAAGGCATGATCACAAACACAATATGGAATATGATTCATTATAATTCCCTCTATGTCTCAATAATTTCAACTATTTAAACCCAATTATTACTAACGACTGATCATTATACCTCATCCCTTAGTAGACTGAGTAGAAAACTGAATTATAATGAATCTGTTTCAAATGATTATTTGGATATGTAGGATTCCTTCTTAAGTAATGAGCTCTATATTAAACATATAAATGGATTACTTATACAAAAGTCATATATCCATATGCAATGAAGATGATCAATTATTATCACTTATTTCACACACCGAGCATAGATCACTTGGGCTAAGGAATCATAATGAATATATCACTATCATCAAAAATGTCCGCAAGCTAGGGAAATATCAGTATATACACTATAATGTGTGGGATGATGTAAAAATCCCCCATATAATGGAATCTACATTGGTACTAGTACCAAAGTCATTAAAGATCTATGATTAATCTTATTCATACTATAAACAGGATATATAAGAAGTATCCTCAAGACTATTGCCCCAAAATTCAGTGGATTTGTGCACAAAAATATTTTCTCTCCAAATGATTTTAAATTTAGTGGGTAAAGAATACTACATAGATTTTGATTCTTGGAATAAAGATTCTATTCACGACACAACACAAATGCTCAATCCCCTATTTAGAATATTAGCATCCGCGATACAAGAAAAGATTTTGTTGTGTCTGGTTATGAAGATTCATCACAGAAGAATCTATTAATTACTGGGAAGTGGATGAATAACCTGGGATATATACAAATGGATTCAACTATTAGATCCCCTTCTTCTCTTATACATAAAACGAGTAATGCATGTGATCATTTTGTTAGGATAACCAAACTCGTATTGGGTTTTTAAAGATATTTTTTAACATATATTAAATATATAAGAGACTTCCTGAGTAGGAAAACATTTCCACCAAAATGGTGAAATGAGCATGACCTCCCATCATCTTGACAAATGCGATTTATTAAGTTTCATTGGGTCTATAACCCCAAATAACCACCTTCTTTTTTTATATAGGTTTGTACTTATTTACGGATATTGGAACCGTTTATAGATTATATTAATAACAATAATTGAAAAATGAATCAATATATTTTAAATCACTTATAACACACCTCACTCATAATTAACCATTGGGATAAATGGAATTCACCTTTATGTTTTCATTATATCGTTGAAACACCAGTGTAACAAAGGGAACTATGAGTGATTTTTAATTTGATAAGAAAAGATATTGAAAAATAATTATTCAAATAATATAATGGAGGAAGTGATATATAATCTATTTTGATCATACTAAAAGTTCAATCCACAAAATATAAAGAAAATTATTTATTAAATAATAAATAATGTAAAAAAAAGTTTCCTGATTGTAAATTCATTTCCATATAAAAATATAAATAAAGTTGAAAATATAAAAGATATTTTAGAGAAAAAATTTATCATTGATGAAATATAAAAAATTACATGTTAAATTAAAAATTATGTTTTCAATGGTGGCGTGAATAATATAGAAAAAAAAATTAATATTATAAGTATTCTCTAATGAATGTTCAATGAATTTACATAAATTATTATATAATAAATGTGGCGCCAAAAGATAAAAAACATGATTAAGAAATAATTCTTTTTAATACATAAAATTACACATATTGAAAACCCACATTATAAAAATAATTTTAGAAAATAATTTAAAAATTTGGATTTTATAATAAAATATAACAAAATACTTGTTATCAAAAAACCAAGCCTAGATGGAAAATGTCCAAGTAAAATATTATAACCCAATGAAGGGGGATTTGACCCATCAATATTCATTACAAGAAACAAACACCCCAAAGTAGGACATATTTATATATAATTTATGTTTTAGGAAAGTAAATATATAGGTAAAACTGATATATTTACACAGAATACAATAAAGGGTGGAATGTACACATCATATATGAAATATTTTTAAGTGAATGATCATATCTCATTGAAAAAATATTGAGGTCCAAAAATCATTACTAATAGGGTCTAAATTGAATCAATATCCATTTAAAGAAGGGAATTTTATTTTTAAGGGTATATCAAATAAAATATAATAAAATATGAGACAAATAAAAATGTTATAAATAAATAGAACATAAAAGGAGGACATGGTGAAAAAAATGTCATATGTTTAGAATAATGAGATTTAAAGCCACAAAAACCATTACAACATATAAATCCTTCCAATAAAAACATACTTAATGGATATATTTACATTGAATCATTAGATATAATAAATAATTATATAATAATATTATAAAACATTTAAGGTTTAGTTGAAACACAATTCTATGGAAACCATATTGTATAAGTTGTATGCATCAAGGGGATAAACTTTTAGATGAGAAATCATTAAATATTATAATTAAATCCGAAAATGTAGTATAACATTATACATTTCTAATATAGATATATTTATAACTTAATAAATAACCCTACTCATATCTATTTCTATTTATACACTTGTTATATAAAACTTTTATGTATGAACTCTAGTTATTAATTACATATTTTTAATAATTATTCATTATAATGTTTTTGGTTTTGAAATAATGTTATAAAAGTGTGGTGGTATTTATTCATGTAAAAAATTTCATTATATCCATATAATTTAATGTAAATTGATATATTTTCATGAAATGTAATATTTTTATAATTTCAATCCATGTATGTTCTAGTTTTGATATAGGAAAAACAGCCTACTGATGAGCATGTTTTGGTGATTCTTAATGAATAAAAATACTTTTATCGATTAATGAGCTTAATATTAATGTTAAAATTTAGGGAATACACTACAGGGAAACCGCCTCTTACCGGTGGTTTTTTTCCATATATCGGCGGTTTAAGCCGCCGCTATATGGTTTGGCGGCGGTTTACAGAAACCGCCGCTAAACTTGGCGTCAGCAATCTATTAGCGGCGGTTTTATGCATTTCGTGGCGGTCAAACAAAAGCGTCGTAGTACCTCATTTCACGGTGGTTTTTGGGAAATTTAGCGGCGGTTTTAAGGGCTATTTAATTAGCGGTGGCTATAATCGCCCTGAAACTCAGGCATGCCAGTCTCCTTCTTAGCGGCGGTTAAAACCGCCTCAATTTCCAACGTGATTTCACCACGGTTCTAACCGTCGCTAAACAGTCTTCTGAATACATTTCGTGGCGGTTTAAACTGCCGCTAAATGTATAAGTGGTAAAAAAATAGCGGCGGTTAAAACCGCCATGAAATGATGACCCGGAAAAAAAATACATTTCTGTTTATACTCCGCCACTTCCCTAAAAAACAAACCGAACAACACATACAACATATATATAATAAGGAAAAAATTTATGCACCTCCTACACAATATTCATAAACACCCTTTCATTTAATGTTGATGAAAAAGTTGATCCAATTCAATAAGAATACCTAAAGCATACAAAATACCTAAAATTAAGGATTTAGAATGAAACACAAGATAACATCAAATGAATCAAGAGATTGGGGGTCACATGGATTTATACTTATAGTTTACAGATGATCAAAATTGAAAATATTTGATTCCATAAAAGTATCCCAATGTTCCAAATGATAATTGAAATCCAGTTAAGTAACATGAACAATATATGAATTGGTAATGTACAGTTTAGTCTCCAAAGTTATTCTTGTATCCTGAAAACTATAATATATATGTAGTGCGAGAAAAAAGATATATAATCATCAAGGTCTTAATGAAGTCTTCAATTTTAGGTGAAAATTGTGTGTTAATGTGCTGGCCATCAAATAGAATAAACCATATAACCCCATACATTTCATCTAAATAATCCATTGTACACCATGGATTACTTATCAAATAATTGATCCAATATTATCATATTTAACTATGTTCAACAAAAAATTAATGTAACCCCACTATAGATTAAACGTTATTTTTCCACTCTCACAACCTTATATCTAATTAGGAATGCTCTCATCCCATCCAAACAAACCACGTTACATCACATCAAATCCTTCCCGTATACAAATGGGTTATCACACCACACCACATCCCAACAGCAGTCACCTAGGCCATCACATCACATCACATACCACCAGTAGACTCATAGTCCATCACTTCACAATAAATCATACTTGTAGACAAATACACTACCAACTATCATCTCTTCCCACCCACGGACACATATTCTGTCAAATGGCATCCAAACTAGAACAAGAGTCTTAAGGTATCATGAATGTGATGGACATAATCATTGTCCCCTCCTCCTACCATAAATTACCCCACAATATATCACATAGAAACACATAACATATCACTCATAGAAATTGGGTCTAATAGATCAATTCCCACCAGAAGGCACCATGGACATGACATCGTTTCTATGAATTCTCCAACACCAACATGTGTCACTAATTCTGAATGAAGTGAGAGGATGTGTGTGAACCCATGCCTAAATTTCACCACCATCATATTTATTGGTGAAAATACCTAAAACTCTAAACCTTTGAGTAGTGGTAATTTTATATAAATTATTCTTGGTGTATAAAATAATTGAAACATTCATGGTATATAGATATCCCACGATACCAAGCTTATGTGTCCACATAAACTAAACTTGAGCTTATTAGATCACCACACCATAACACAAATCGATAATCACAACCAATTAAATCACAATTTGAATCACCCAAGACAATCACAACACTATCAACACAATATTGCACTTTCCACATACACGTTTCACCACCTTTATTTTTTATCCATTACAATTCAAATAACACTTTACATTTTCATTTGATTAATTTATAACATATCTATTTCCAATAAATATTTTTTATTTACTAACCTAGATCATTTACATTATCAACATAGTTCATCTCATGGATAATCGAGAAACTGACATATCCACTCCATGCTACAACTAATTCAACTCACAAAGCTATCACCACAACACCACACATCCACCATTGTGTCCACACCACATTTCCCAACCCATATCACAAAATCAAATACTCCTTAAAACCATCATGAAACTCTATCACCACATACGAAATCAACGAATCTGCTACAAAAACATTATTCTTCAACCACTACACCACATCCATGACCCCATAACCATGTACCACAACCTCTTCATAGCTCATTTCACTACTACAAAAATCACATAAATGAAAATTGACCAAAGAATCACATCTCCTTGTACTACACAACCAATCTGGTCAATAAAATAACCATACAACTTCCTAATCCATATAGTTAAACATAATAAGATGAATTATCCAAAATATCACAGATAACGACTTCAATGAATATTCATGGGAATTATCACATATCATTTTTACTAATCATGGTTATCCCCACACAAAACCCTTAGTAGAGTAAGAAATTAATATGGAATAAGGGGGGACCTTGTAGTATGGTAGGAATCGAAATATACAAAACCCTTAGTAGTGTATGAAATTAATATGGAATATTTTTATGAAAATATGGTTTCTAATGGGTATACCTTTTATGGGGACCAGGGTTCCCAAACACAATTATCCACTTATATTAATTGAAAATTTTTGATTCCATAAAGGATTAAAGTGTATGGATCAAAATGTGCCATAGAAGAGAGGGGAGGGATCACTACTAGTCGTTTGTCCTATAAGGATGAGGAATGAGGATTAAATGGGTTAATGTTTAGTTAGAATAAGAACCTTTAAAACATTGTTGTTATAAAATACATTATATCGATGATTGACATTATGGTTCTAGGAAATAATGTCTCTCCAGTCTACCACATAAGAAGACATATGAGAAAGAGAGGACATATTTAAAGAGAATAGAGAATATATTAGATGATATGTAACCATTAAGAGAGAATCAGTTGTTCCAATCAAACAAAATAAGTGCATAACATGGAAAACATTATGTGGACCACATGATCCATTCTAGGTCACGAAAATCACATAACACATAAAACATCTTTTTATCACATCAACAATACTACTCATGGTCCGATGATGCTTCGTCACCCTCTCCACCTCCATCTCATGCTGCCACTTGTAAGAACATTATATTGAAAAATAAATATTGTTTCATATTTATAATTAAACTTAAAACCAATAAAAGTTTTCAAACTAAATGATTGTGATTTTTTGTGATTTACCTGCTCACCACCACTCAGTGCACTACCACTGGGGGCATATCTACTCATCTGCTGATATAAATCAGTCAATGCTTTCTGCATAGTGGATATCTGAGCCCCTTGGTCTTGAATTGTGGCTCATAGTGAAGAAATCTCCCTCTGAGCATCTTCAGGTATGGGAAGACCATAACCAGGAGTAGATGCGGATGGAATCCCTGATGGCCTGCTAAAGACCTCAGATGGTACGGGTCCCAAACCCATCCCGCGCACTCTACCAGGAGGCTCCTTCCCAAGGACTTGAGCAACCGGGTCATCCTGGGAGACTGAGTAGGACTGGCCAGGACTGGCATCCCATTGTTCTTTAATTTTTACCTATAAATCAAATATAAATACATATTAACACAGTAAAAACTGATAATAAGTTAAAAATTTGACTTCATACCGCAACTTCTTTGGTAGGCTCATTAACAAAAGAGCCATCAGATTTTCTGTGAACATCCAACCACAGTTCAGTTCGGGAGGCTTCGTGCCCTAAATTCTGTGACTGCATTAAGAAAAGATAATTCAAAAATTCAATATATTAAATAGATAATATTGTATTATAAATATTTAAACTATTTAAAATATTACCAATGACATTCAGCTTCTATAAAAGCTTTTTGAGCTCGTTGTGTGAGGGATGACTTGCTTCGCCATGTTTGATGCATTCTGTCGTGAATGATCCGGAAATATATAAAATGAAATTTAACAGTAATGTATCCAATGTCATCTACTCTTCATATACATGTATTAATGTAAAATGAGGATAATATAATAATATATATTTCAATTCCATCCGCTTCTCATCACGATTTCTGTCAACAAAAACTTTCCACTGCTCTTTCGGTACCCCACTAGGTAGCTTGTCATACATTTGTTCCAAGGTCAATGAAGTATCATTGACATCACACCACAATATCCATTTGAAATCATTCCATTTTTTACCGATGTTTTTCAAAGTCCACTTACGTGCTATCACATCAGCAACAGTGAAGTAGAAGAACATCTGTATACAGAAATTCATTTTGAACATATTAGTAACATGACATTAAATTAAACCATAATGTAATAAAATTACCTTTATTTGAGAATCGAAAACATCATTTTTCCAGTTTGGAGGCATATGTCCCCAATCATCATATGAAATGGGAAGGGAAATGGGCTCCGCTACCAACTGACCTATAATCTGGCCAAGTTACGCCACAATATCATCCGTAGGGACCCCATAAGAATCAAATGGCACGACTATCTTTTCGCCATTCAAGTTCCAAACACTTGAGCTTTTTAAGTGTTTCTCCACGGTTTTATTTTTTTCATCTTCAATGATCAAATAATTAGTATAAAAAAAATGAAATAAATTTATTTAATTAAAATTTATACCTATGATTGTGACCCTCCAGTGTGTCCAGGATGAACTAGAAGGGGTCTGTCACCGCCCAACTGATAAGGAACCTATAATGGGAGTCGACGACTCAGCCTCTAATGGGAGGCTCTATGATGGTGTGAGAGATGGTTCAGGGGGAGATGGTGCGGGGGTGTAGGCAGCTGGTGCCTCAGATGTCATGGGGAGTGACCCAGATGGATCGGTATCCATCGCAGAACTAGATGAAATAGTATACAGCTTCCTCCTTCGCATTCCTGTAATTTAATCAAATAAAATTATGTTTAGAATATATAATTCAAAAAAATTATGCATAAAAAAACATTATAAATGATAATAGATGCCCAGTACTAACAAACCAAATATATATAACAATGATAATGAATGACTGCAGAAATGAAACAAGTGGTTGCTGCATTAATGAATAATTGTACATACTATCACTTTCCCCTTCAATAATGTCGGTTTCTTGTTCCATTGCTTCATCCACGTCATTCATCCTTTGAAGACTAATATTTTCAATATCATGATGGAAAAATAATTCTGCTTCATTTTGTTGATGACATTCATCTTCAGAGGTCAAATCTACCACTTCATCACCCATATCATACAAATCTCTTTGTATTACGTGAGTAACTACACTCCAACCTTCATCCACAACATCATTCACATAATATACCATTTTTTCTTGTGATGCTAAGATATATGGATCATGCATTTCACGATCACCAACATCCATCAAGCGAGAGTAGTTCACAGAAGTAAATTGCAATGAATCTCTTTTAACACCTCTGATAATATCGACCCATTTTCATTTGAATAAAACAACAGAAAAATGTCCATGGTAGTTTAATTCAACAATATCATGCAGCTTTCTATAGTATCTCACTTCAGCAAATGTAAATATACCACTATTTTCTGTTTTCAAACCCACTTCTCGATCAACTGTACGAAATCTAAAGCCATTCACATTATAAGCGTCAAACTTTCTAACATGCTTTATAGGACCTCTAGGAAGAATCGACAAATATTCTGACAAGTCTGCTCGAGCATTAGTATTCATGATCTAAAAAAAGAAATATAATTTAATAGAATTACAATTGTATGTTTCAAACTAATATTCTTATTTATTGCAATATTTATGAACTTACATGTCGTGCAAACCATTCTACAAGCTCTTTATTCGCAGATTTCGTAATATCTTTCTCATTTAGTGTTCGGCCTCTCATTCGTCTCTTTGTTTGTATCCTCAACTCTTCAATAAATGGATTTGCTATTTCACTATTCAGCAGCACATATCTATGTGCCTGTAATAATTCCAATTCTGTCAGTGTCACATTTGAGGTCCTCCCAACTGATCAGCCAATAGTAGGAAATATTTTTGATTTCCGATGCATTTGAGATTGAGTTGATGTGTCGTCAACACGTCCAACACTATTAAATCTTGTCTCAATATCATCTAAATACCTGGAACTAAAGGTAAGACATTCCTCGTCCAAATAGCCTTCAGCAATAGAGCCTTCTGGTTGAGCTTTATTTCTCACGTATGATTTCAAATGCCCAAGATATCTGTGAAATAAAATAATAATATTATGCATTTATTTAAATGTCAAAAATTGTTTACATAACTGGAAAACATATAAATAAAATACCTCTCAATTGGATACATCCATCGATAATGAACGGGGCCTCCTAATTTAACTTCTTCAACCAAATGCACAGTTAAATGCATCATGATAGTTAAAAACGATGGAGGAAGGATCATCTCCATTGCACAAAGAGTCAATACAAACCTCTCCTGGAGGTTGTCAAGCTGAAATGGATGTACAACTTTCTCACATAATTTCCTGAAAAATGTGCATAATTAGAGTACAACAGCAGTAACTTTTTCAGGTAATAATGTACGCAATTCCAATGGTAGTAACTGTTGTAACAAAATATGTGAATCGTGACTTTTCAATCCATGTAACTTACGTTTCTTTAAGTTAACACACCTCGAGATGTTACTCGAATACCCATCAGATATCTTCACATTCATTAAAATTCGATGGAACGTATATTTATCCCTATTTTTCATTGCGAAAATGGATGGAGCATACTTTTCATTCTCATCTGGCCAGAGATCGCGTTTTATGTTCATTACACTTAAGTCATTGCGAGCATTAAGATGATCCTCCAACATTCCATGATCATTAAGAAATGTGAAAATCAAATTATCACATACATTCTTCTCAATATGCATCTCATCAAGATTGTGGCGCAACAAATTAAATTCCCAATACGAAAGTTTAAAGAATATAATAGTTTTCTTCCATTGTTGTGTTCTGATTTCACTTGACGATGCACTTCAGACCCGTTTTCCGCTATCATTCAAATGATAAACCTTCCCAAATTCTATTTCAACAATTTCAGGTTGTGTCAATATTTCAGAACTAGTTAACAACATTGGAGGTGGTCTATGATCAATGAATCCATTAAATTTTGATTTGTTTAGTCGAAATCTATGAGATGCATCGAGAAATCATCGATGACATAAGAAGCACCATCTTCTACTGTGAGGTAGCCATTTGGGCTCAAAATCAAATATACAAACGGGAAAAGAAAAACCCGTATATGTGTTCCAACCAGATAAATTCCCAAGCCCTGGGAAGTCACTAATGGTCCACAGTAAAGCAACATGCATTTGGAACTTTTTTTTAGAACAAAAATCAAATGTCTCAACACCGTTACTCCATAACTCATGCAATTCTTCAATCAAAGGCTGCAAGTATACATCAATATCATTTCCAGGCATTTGTTTTCTAGGAATAATCATTGAAATGATAAAAGATGATTGTTGCATACACATCCACGGAGGTAGATTATAAGGGATCAAAACAACTGGCCAAATGCTATAACTTGTACTCAAAGTCCCAAATGGGTTTAATCCATCGGCAGCCAATCCCAATCGAACATTCCTAGGATCAGCTGAGAAATATGGATGTAATGAATCAAATGTCTTCCATGGTTGGGAATCTCGTGGATGTCTCATTAACCTATCATTGTTAATATCTACAGAATGCCACTTCATGTGTTCGACAGTTTTTGATGACATGAATAATGATTGCAATCGCGGCTTCAAAGGAAAGTAACACAAAACCTTTGCAGGTGTGTTCATTTTCTTCTTCATGAAATTATGTTCAGTCAGACTTCCAACATCACCCTTTGACTTCCATCTAGAAGAGTAACATTTCTTGAAATTCTGTCTACTTGAATCCTCTCCCCAATAATGCATACAATCATTGGGACATGCAGGTATTTTTATATAATTCAGACTAAGCTTGTTAACAACTTTTTTAATATCATAAAAAGATTCTGGGATTTTTGCATCAGGAAATGCATCATGAATCAATTCCAATATCAGGGACATTTTCTTTATTTATAATTCCACATAGACATTTGATATGGTACAACTTCAACAGAAATGAAATATTTGAATATTTCAAACAACCACTATACAACTCTTGATTTCCATCGTCAACTAAATCAAGAAACACATTTTTATCAGTGAAGTTTTCCGTTACATTTGGCTCTATAGAATCAAGAGTATGATCCAATGATATGTTCCAATCTTGATCTACTTGTGTTACAGTCTCAAAAATATCACTTGTCACGTTGCAATTTGTAGAACCCTCTTCTGGTTGTTCTGATATGTTTTGATGCGAATAGTGGTGTCTTGCAGTGCCGAATACATCATTTATGAGGTTTTGCATTTCATTTTCCATTGTCGATGAACTTTGGACCTCATTCTGTGGATTAACATCAGTGCTCAATCTTTCTGTATTGTTTGATTCACCATGCCAATTCCAACACAAATATTGACCAGGGAATTGCTTCAGTATTAAATCATCATAAACTTCATCTCTCTTCAACCGTGTTCTAAATTTACATTTAGGACATGGACATCTTATTCTCCCTTCAACAGATCGATTTGAAATCAAAAAATCTAAAAACTCATTCAAACCCTTAACATACTGAGGTGTGTTCCTCGGTAATGTGATCTAGCTTTTATCCATGTATATCACAATGTGCCTATACAAAATATACGATAGTGTAAGATTGCATAATCATAATATAATAAAGATGACCAATTTATCATAAAGTATACATAATATAATAAAGATGATTCATTGACCACATTTACCACTTACTTAGCATGCCCAGACAAACCAAACAAGTATGGTCCTTAGGAGACAGCGTGAACACCTCATTGAGGAGCAGTAAGAATATCGGGATACACAATTATCATAACACTTTCAATCACACATTTATGTTGCCTAAAACAATTTCTATCCCCACTACATTAATGAGATACATTGGTCATCTCAGATTACTTCCGCACCCTCACAAAAAATACTATAGATTTCCTGAACATCTCATGTACTCACATGCTTGGTCATCTCAATTAAATGTTTTATTTTATTTTCCATATCTAGAAATGGGATACCAGTCGGTATTTATAACACTATCGATCACACATTTATTTTGCCTCAAACAACACCCCATTGATGTGTGATCGAAACTGATCATAATGCATTTTAAACATGAGACATTATGTGATTGTTTAGGCTTGACCTTAGATGTCCTCCAAGAGTAATGATGTTTCTCAATGGTTTCATACAAAACCAACCATATCAAAGTCGTATTTCCTATGACAAAGAAGACTATCTGGGTACCAATCCAGGTACTTAATATGGTCTGAGGTAAATTAAGTAGGCCACCACTAATGGTTTCTAATGAATAATCTAGTACATTAATATAAAACAAACAATAGTGTGCAGGTATATCAAAATTAAGTGTCACTATAAATATAAATCCATGTCACACTCAGGTTTCTTAGGAGACACTTGGCAAAATCTCAAACCTTAGAGATTTCATGTAAACATTGGTAATAATATCCACTTTGAAATGCACCAACCTAGAAATGTTAGTGGAATACACTATAAAAATACTTTATGTTTTTTATAATGTTAGAGAGTATCAATTCTTTTCTACATGTAACATTTTAGGATAAAACTATAGTTTATATATTTTCGTGAAGGATTCCCACGTAAGATCATCATGAAATATAGCATGCACAACTGAGTCTCACCATTTCCTTCCCAATCCATCAAGAATATATGTTGACCCCCACCCCTTATATTCTTTGGGAATCTTTAGAATTTTAAATCTCATACCAATCTATTCAATCCTCTCCTCATATTTCTAGATTCCATTATCACCATGAAAGATAGGTTGATTCTTGTTAGTAAATTATGAGTCATGATCCACTACTCCTCTTGGGTTTTTAATACCTTCATAACCAAAGTATTAATAGTGAATATTATAACTTCCACTAAAGAAGATACATCTAAGGGATTCTCCTATTAAACCCGTCTCACAAATCCATCACTTAGATTCATAAGACCTCTTCTAGTACGAATCGTCTAACAAATACAAGATGAAAACCCCTTTAGTCATGAGAAAATTCCTAAATCATAGAACAACATCCATAATCCATATTAATGATTTAAAATAATAATAATTTTATGAATGTATGAATTCTATTAATGAAATATAAAACATAAGAAAGGAATAGTTTTTTTAAATAGACACCAAATCTAGTTTATTCAATCAACCACAAAGACCAAGTGACAATATTCTCAAAAATAACTAACCACCCATAGTAACTTGAATTCATACATGGAGGGGAGATGTCCATGCACCATCCCACACATATTAACTAAATTTTAGTGCTAATAAATCTAGTCTACCAATGACACTAAACCAAAACTATGAAGTTTCGTAACATTCCAGGCTCAATATTCCTTTTGATATCAATTTATAATGAATCGACTAGGAAAAACTAGGCAAGTCTCCCAAGATGGTCTTATACATGGAGATGTGTAATAAAGAGACATGAATGTAGTATCTTGTTTTAGAAAATAATGTTATGAAAACCAAATTAAAATAAAAAATAAATATAAACATCCATTAGTATAAAAAATTCAATCTAAATAGGCCTAACCATAAAGATAAAATAGACAATACTATCATCTCCCTATGTGACCATCTATCACCAACAAACCATCTTTATACAAAGATAGTAAACAAAAAGAGAAAATTACAAGTTCGAATATCAAAAATTCAATATCTCTATCTTTAAAATAAATCCTGTTTACATATATTTTTCATAAACTAAAACAATTTTTTAAAATAATCCTTTAATTTTCATAAAAAACCTTATAGAAAAAATCTAGGAATATGTTAAGAATAAAGAAAAATTTGGTAGTCATAGAAAAACCCAAGAATAGATACACTATAATATAACTTTGTGAGCAAGTTACCATGAAAATACCATCATGTGATAAATGAATCATCAATGAAAAAACCCTCCATTTGGGTTCCAAACTATGGGTTTACGTTATAGACATGAAAGAGAATCCCCAATCCATGATTATGGTTAATTCAACTAATATAACCTCTAGTGGAATTACACACAAAAATGTTTCATAAAACCTCTTGTGGAATTACATAAAAAAAGAGTGAGAAGGATATTTCCAATGCATCCAAGGACACCTAATGTTCCTTTTTTTTCAAAATCTTTTTAGAAACCATGATCACGTATAATAAAAAAAATTTAATAACAAAACCTTTCGACATAAATCTTGAAAAACCATTTTTAAAACAACTCCACCATCTAAAGAAATTAGTCAACCACTTTTCATGAGAAAAACCATTTTTGAAGAAATACCACTTTAAAAACCAGTATATTTTCCATAAAATCCATTTAAATCCATCAATTTCAGGAAACAAGCCAAAGAAATTAATAAGAATATAATGAAATTTTAAATTAGAACCACTTGTATAGATACACCTTCCTTATAAACATAAGGAACCTAAGATCCTTCGACAACATAAATTGGAAACAAGAAGATATTCCTCAAATAGAAAAGGAATGAGGGAAAACCACAATGGATTGATTGATAACACATATTATTTATGAAACCATCGAAACCATATCACACAACACTACCAAACCAAGAACATAAATGATAAAGAGAGTGAATGATATTACACATACCCAAAGGAAGACAACCCACCACACTAGTGATCAAATACCCTATGCAAAGAAATCTGGTAGATGAAGATACCCAATATTATCTAAAGTCTTTCTAGGATTTATGAGGGAGGTCTTCAAATTGAATGGAAGAAGAGTAATATGTAAATCATGATAAAAACCATTGGTTCTAAATAATTCATGTCATGAACCCCTTTCATGGTGTCAATTCCACGACTTATAAAAATACCCAAAAAAGTATCCTTAGTTTGAATTAATCCTAATCAACCCATTAAAAACCTGAAAATGTTTTATGACTTATAATTCTTCAAGCTCAAAACGAAACCCATAGTATCTACCCTGTAGTAGATTCACATTGTGTAACAAAGTCATGATTCGAATCAAAGAACCAAGAAATAACTGAAATTAACCAAAATTGAAGGGGTCGCGGGGGGCGCCGGGGGGTGCGGGGGTCGCCGGAGGACGTGGGCGGTGCGGGGGTCGCCGGAGGGTGTGGGGGCATGGGGCTCGCCGGGGGTCGAGGGGGGTGCGGGGTTCGATGGAGGGCGCGGGGGTCGCGGGGGGTGTGGGGGTCGCCGGAGGGCGCGGGTGTCACTGCAGCAGTGGGGGATCGGGGAAGAGGGGCGAGGGTTTGTGGGGTAAACACGATAGGGGTGGGGGAAAGGGTCACGGTTTTTAAAAAAAATGGGTTTCGCAATGGTTTTTAATAAACCGCCGTGAAACCTTTCATGGAATACGTTTAGCGGCGGTTTTGTGAACCGCCGCCACAAAACCGCCGCTAAACCTGGGTTTTTTTTGTATAACCACTAGTACTACAGAGGCCATGTAACGAGATCCCCCTACATAGTATAAAAAGAGAGGTATCTTTTTTCAATAATTAATGGGGGACATCCTCTTATTTGTTCATATATATATATATATATTATAATACATATTAAAATTAAAATTTTTATGTTAATTGGAATTTTATATAAAATGATTGAAAACTACATCTGATTAATTTTATTATCAAATTATTCAAATGTAATTAATTACACAAAAAAATTATACATGTGGTTAATGTATAAATTTCTTAATATGAACATATTAAATATAAAATTATTTTTAATAATAATATATTTTAAATCAATATTCGAAAATCATGTAATTTTCTAGTTGGAATACCATTTTGGGTCCATATGAAATTATAGTGTCATTCAGATACATGTAATAACTTCTCAAGATTCCATACATGTTTTTTTAAAAAAAATTGTTTTTTGTTTTCATGGACTAAATATTGAAAATAAATCCATGTTATATTGATTACTTTGATATGGCGGATTTAGTATTATATTAGGCAATTTGGGCACACCATGACCAATTTAGGATAGGAAGGGGAAGCTATTTATATGTTATAATATTCCTCCACTAATTGTTTTGTGACCCCATGGTCCAATTCCATAGGAGAAAAGGTAAATGGCAGATTATATCTTGTAGAAGTGGATAATGGTTTTCAATAGGTATGACTCTTGGTGAAAACATAGTGATAAAATCTACTTTAGTAGAGGGAGTTACAATTCCTATACTTTGATAGTTATGTCACCCATTTATTTTTGGATGATTCTAGGACTAGATTATTGAATTTTTCGACAACCAGGGATGATTAAACATTAATGTTCATGGTCTCGGTGACAATGTAGAGGGGTTTTACAGTATATAATATAAATGAGAAGAGGAGTGCATTTTCATGGTGACTATGAATCTAGACCATGAATTAAAAATTTTGTGGAAACCATGTTCTACATAGTTATTACAACATCTTATTGGATTTGATAAATATATATTTCCATGGATCATTCACCAATAGTGAAATACTCCATAAAAACCCCATTAAATACCATAAAACATATTTAGAAAATCCTAGTATTATTCTAAATAAATATTTTATATTTTTTACTAATCAATTATGTTTATTTGATCCCCACCATGATTGGAAAACTCCTTAGTTCCTTCTCCATGGTTGTTAAGGGATGCGAGGCCCACCTCCTTATATACATGGGGCTATTAAGTATAATTGAGGGTAAATAGATTTTTTAGGAGAGTATACAAACATTTCAAAGTCATAAAAACATCATAAAAAAATACTTAACATCAAATTTAAACATAGTATTCCAATGAAATAAAACATTGTATTCCATACAAAATAATATGTTATCATAAAAGAACACACCTAAAATGATCACACACAGGGTTTATCAAATATATAAAATAATGAAAATTCATAAAATAAGGAGAATATCTATAAAAATACATGAGAATCACCTCATCCTAATATCAAAATATCTATTGAGTGTCTCACAGTCAATTCTGAACCACTAATCTTATGAGAATCCAAAATATTTAAATATTTATGTTTATTCATGTGCTAAAATTACATGGAAACCAATTCAAACTATATGTAAAAATCCATAGTTCTTCCAAAATGTAATCGCTAACGTAAAATATAATTTTTTTTATGAAAAAATGATTTGACCCATTTAATAAATAAAAATGGAAGGATTAAAATTTAAATCAACATTGACACCAAATAATAAGATGGAATGTAAAAAACTGTTACATTGACCAAGTACATTTTTTCCTCTCACTAAGTTCCCTTTTAGTGTGTAGTTTTTATATGTTGGTTTCTAGATTTCATCCTGGAGGTAGGATATTTTTATCTCATTTAACTAGGTTATATGATGTGTGCTTATTTTTTGGTGCATTCCATGAGAATGGTTCTTATTGTGAAAAGTTACATGACATGATGAGTATTCATAAGTCAGAAGTTAATTAATGATTTGATTTCAAATCGAAAAGATAGGGTTTTCAAAGTATTTGACATTCATGGGTTTAAATATGTTTAATGGTATTAAAAATTATTAAATTTCCAAATCATTTATTTTTAGGGTCCCATATGAGGTATGAGTTCCCATTCAGCTACTAGTTGTTTTTTCTCTCTCTACCAAGGGTCCCAATCTGGTGATTTTGGGATAAAATGATTCCTCCCATTAAATATTTTTGGTGTTTGATCATCACTAGTATTTTGTTTTATCTCTTTCATTATGAGAACATTCTTTTTCTTTATATCCCTTGATCGTGATAGTGCCCTTGTGATACAATAGCAGATTCATTGGTCTGAATTTGTGTTTATTCAAGTCTTCTTCTAGATCCATTGTGTGATATGATAATGAAGGCTATTCCATAGGTTATTATGGTGTATAGAGTGCTTTTCTATGAGTTATTTAATGTTTCCTATTCCATGATAATCCCATTTTTCAATTTAATCAATTTTATGATGTGTTTATTGGGATCTATGGGATTCCGTTATGTTGTTGGGTTTTTATTTTTTTTGGATCTAGTTGTGGGAGTTTGAGACTGATTCTCTAAGTCATGTGGTTCCATATCTATTATATATTTAAGAACCATTTTTTTCATGTTTTATAAAATGATTAGAAAAAGAAATTGAATGATTGTTTTATGTGTGTTGAAAATATTTTTTAATGAAAATTGGGTTTTATCTTGTTTATGTAAAATGTAAATAATTTTGGTATTTTAGTGAAATTAAATAGATTATAATGATGGTTTGGAAATGTTAATTTTATTGCATTGGAATGAATTTTGAAAAAAGGAATTTGGGATATGTTTGGATTATAGGTGGAATGTTTACCTTGAAACCATAATCCATTTTTTAGATTATCGAGTGGTTTTCTCATGGGTATTTACTATATTTCCATGGCCCATTGTTATAGGGTATTTATATTAACTGAAATAGGTTTTTTAATCATAGGTATTTTTCTATTTCATGGGAATGAGTTCTAGTAACTGGATTGTTCACTATAATGATTTTGGTAATAGTAATATGCTAGTGTGAACTACTGTGATACTTGGTGGAGTTACATGTGCCGTTATTTTGTGATTTCATGGATTTTTTGTTTCAGCCTTGGTGTTCATGTTCGTTCTTATGAAATATGAAATGAAAAATGTTCTCTAAAAGTAATATATGTTTTTTAGTTTTAGAAATGTTATAAGGGTTATGTTTACCATGATTTATATAAAATTTATTTACTTGTAATCATGTAATGTTTTATATAAAATGAGCAAACATGAATTTATATACATATATTTGTTATGGAATACCTAGAATAACAACATTTTTCATCAAATTCAAGGAATGGAAGGCCGCCGTATGGAGGGAAAATTATTTTGTGCCAGTTGAGTTGGGTAGCTAGTGGATAGATGGTTGGAGTTCATCCATGCGATCACTTGGAGTAGCTGTTGGGTTTTGATCCATTTGAGTTGTAATTGTCTCATGGATGTTTTGGATAATTTTATAGTTGTTTTGTTTCTATTATATTTTTATAGTTATAATATATATTTATTATCATTCTAGTATTTCTTCATTCTCTCTGTATATATATTCATTGATTCTGTTCAGGTAGGTTGAAATCAATAAAAAAATTTTATAGTTTGATACATGGGATCTTGTCAACGGCCTATGGGGATCGAGAACACACTTTATCTATGTGTTGTAATGGGTTGCTTCCATGGTTGATGGTAACTCAATTTGGTTCATTACATTTTTGTATCAGAGGAGGTATGTCTTAAAGGGAGATAATCTTGGGACGTTATACAGACTAGAGATAGGGTTGTTGGGTCTTAAGAGGTGCATTGTGATAAGTGTCCAGCCAAATCTTTTCATTATGAGAGTCATGTTTCCAAGGGATGTTGGGTGATGTATACCTTGATTTAGGTATTATATTAAATCTCAGTTTATGCTTATGGGTTTTCTGGTTTGAATAAATATTTATTCTATTTTTCGATTATTCTTTTGTTTTGGCGTGCATCTGAAGGCCTCTAAGACGTATTCCATGAGTCCCTCAGGATGATGAATCCTATGTAGCTCAATGAAATCTACCTATAAAATACAATCTCATCAATTATATAGTTATAGTAGTTCATATTGATGAGAAAAACATACCAAGAGTTATAAACCTATTTGATTAGGTATTGCTGGGAGATGGATGATATAAAGATTGAATGTGGTAATTCTTATTTTGGAATCCACCATCCTTTAAAATAATTAATTGAACTAAAGAATCATGGGACTGGTTGGTTAGTATGAATAAAAACATTGATATTCTAGAGACACTAGATAATATCAAGGTAATATGTGCAGTGTTCATGCTAGCATGTTCCATTAAAAGATAGTGGGATTCCATAATCTATATTGATAGATAGGTGGAATTGTATTACTATGGTCTCAAAACCCTATACTTCCTAATTTTTTTATAGAGACCTTTTTGTTTAAAATTTCTATTTAGTTCCTTTAATTGTATTAAGGATAATAGTCATTCTCGTCATACATTGATAGGGTTATAAAGATTGTCTTTTTTTCTCTGGAGATGTTAAATATTGACAAATAAAAGGATCAAAAAATAATACATTCTTTGTGATGATAAATAATGTCACAAAAATTTATGTTTATGTTAAATACATATATTGAAATTTTATATAGAGCTATGATAGAAGAGATTAACATGGTTGGAATGGTTTTCTTTTGTCCTCTTCTCTTTCATCTAGTGGTAGCTTCAGTGACACACATTGTATGAAGTGGAAATTCTGGGATCATAATAAGAGTGGTGGAGGTGGGTCTCATCAACGAGCCTCCTCCACACCCTATTCTATAGTAATAAATCTTCCTTAAACATACTATTTATGTTTAAAGGTTAGAAAAACAATATTTTATTATCATATTCCCTATAAAACATGAATGATTTTTGGACTCGTTGGTCACATCAATCTCTTTTGGAAGGAAATAACTACTCCTCATTATAATAAGGGTTATTTAGCACCACAGGCTACGATGAAGTAGTCATATGATTCTTGGAAAAAAGGCTCCATCTAATGGCCTCATGAGTGATGAAACATTGTTTAGTGTATGATTTTCCAATGGAGTTCAATGTAGTTCTAGAAATTGTAAGATGTAAAATCTATGTTACATTATACATAAAAAATATTTATTGGATATTTTTGTCATCCCATTCATATATAACTTCATTTTTTGATATGCTTAAAATTACAATGGTAATTATGTCCTTATTTAAGGAGTTTGAGACACCCCTTGCTAATAGGAAAGTGAAGTGGTTTTGGTGTCCATTTAATATGTTATTGATAGAAGATATGGAGCTGGTCTGGGATTTTCTCATTCTTTATTTTGATTTATTTGATGTCATTATTGTTATGGAGTAGATTTTCAATGAACGAGATTAGGTTAAATGTAATCATTGGAATGTTTTTTCTTGTTGTTGATGAGATCTATCATGTGTTTCAAGGGGAGTGGGACATGTGTTCTCATCGTGCATGACCTCCCAACCTAGAGCTCAGAAGTTTTTTTTTATTTTAGGGATTGAGGCCAATAAATTTTCCTATGTTCTTTATTTTAATGTCATTGTTCATGAATTTTTTTTTATTTTCTAAGATGACTTATTTGGTCATCCTGTTGAGATAGAGGTCGGGTTTATAATTGTCTTTTTTCTAGGTACACAATAGATACCAATACATTCTTATCATACAGTACCAATCGAGATGATAGAGAATAATATTTAGTTAGATTACATATTAGAAAAAGGTTTCGTTTTCCCTAGAATTTCTCCTTGGGTAGCCCTGGTTCACTTTTTCAAAGAGGTTAAATGATCTCATTATTTGTGTGTAGAATATTATATGTTAAAACATGTAAATATTAATAACATTTATCTTTTCCTGGTATGTAATATTTTTTTTGAAATGTTATAGGAGAAAATTTAGGATTCAATGATTGTTCTTCAGTCATGTTGTCATCAGTTTAGAATTTAGGAGTCTGATTTAATGAATACATATTTCAAGAGTATGTATCGAAATTATGAATATCTACTAATTTATTTTGGTCTCACTAATCATCCAATATTTTATTGGATTTTATGAATCAGATACTCCATCAATATCTTCACACTTATGTGGTATTTTTAAGGGATGGTATTTTGGTTTACTCAAAAATGATATATGTACATTAGCACCATATATGTTTGGTTTTGTAAATAATATGAAATATTTGTTTTTATGGACTTATTTCAAAATATAGTCTTGGATTCAAGTAGTGATTTTTGGAGGGTATTAGATTTTTAAATATTGAAAATCCTTTTATTCAGATAAGGCCAAGGTTGTATATTCATGGAGAGAAATAACGAGTTTCTTTTAGATGTGGAGATTCCACGGTCTTTCTAGAAACTAAAAATGGTATATTAAGGATTTATGTAATATAACATCTCCGTTGACTACTCTTACCATTAAATCAGTGAAATTCACATGGGATGTAAATTTTCATTCATATTTTGATGATATAAAATGAATTCTGACATTGGATCTTATTCTGATCTTACATAATTTTGGTAAAGTATATGTAATGTTTTGTGAGGTTTATGGTGATGGTTTGGGATTATTGACTCTGCAAGAAGACCATGTTGTAGTTTACGAAACTCGTAATCTTTAGAATCATTCGAAGAATTGCCCCACTCATGACTTAGATCCTATTGTAGTAATGAATATTTGAAAATGTTGGTGGAAATTTCTTTTTGGTGAATTCATTATAGTATTTTCTAATCATAGGAGCTTGATAATATCCCTTCCACAAAATACTTCAATATCATATAGAAATTATGGTTATAATAACTTCATACGTTTTACTTTGATATCACATGCACACTTGAATAAGGGGAATGACGTTACAGATTCTCTGTGTAGAAAGTAATATTACAGGATAATATGGAATTAAAGGAGGGGAAACGTATAATGATTTTCAATAAGTTTCACCTAGATGACCATGAAGAATTTTTAGGAATGGTTTTGACTGGTGTTTGGTTATCACCATATTTCAAATAGTATATTTTGTATAGTCAGTGGTAGTATGATGTGTTCATTGAATGTAGATAAAATCATTATGGTGGGGAGACCATTTTGGTCGGTTAATATCATTAATTAGTATGCTCCACTTAGTTAAGAAGTTTTTTTATTCAAGAAGATATGAGGAGAAAACTCTTGATTAAATGTCACATAACTTCATATGATGTTAATCTAAGAACTAAGAATATGTATTATGAAATGAAATAATGATTCTGGTGGTCGGGTATGAAGCATGACATTGCAGATTATGTGCCTCGCTGTTACAGCTACAGACAGTTAAAGAAAGAGCACTTGAAACCCTCTTGTTTTTATTCCACATTCATGATGTTCTTGAAATTGGATGATTTATACATGGATTTTGAATAGTGGATTATCATAAACTCCCTGGGAGAGGACTGTTATCTTTATATTTTTTGATTGTTTAATGAAGTCTTAACATTTTATTATGATCAATGATACGACTAAGGTTAATGATTTGGGAAATCTGTATGAATATAATATTGTGAGGATATATGGGAACCTATATTCTATTATTTCGGATAGTAGTCCTATTTTACCAAGAGGTTCTATAGTAGTATCAAATATTCGATTGGAACACCGGTCATTTTGAGCACATCTTACTATCCATAGACAGATAGTCATACCGAGCGTGTGATTTAGATTATAGAGGATATTCTACATTATTGTGTTCAGAATTTTTTTGGGTCATGGGATAGCCATCTAGGGCTGGTTGAGCTTCATTATGCCATATTTCATCAATCTTCAAACAGAATGGTTATCTTTGAGGTGTTTAATGGTCACTAATGCAGATCAACTCATTGTTTGGCTGAGGTGGACAAAGTAGCTTTGGTTTGACCATATTTGGCCTTGGATACATTAGAATGATTAGGGATTTAGAAATATTTATGGTTATATATCAATGTCTAAAGAAGTCATATGTAGATCGATGACGTATTCCATTGAAGTTTCCATTGGTGTCTATATTTTCAAAAAAAATCTTCATTGGTTCAATATTTCCATGGAAAATAGGGAATGATAGCTCAAAGATATGTTGCACTGTTTGAGGTCACTAATCAACTCATGATTTTTTCTTATCAGTTACCATTTTAAGTTTTTTTGGGTATTCATGATGTTTTCCACATATCTTACCTCACGAAGTATCATCCTGATCCCACTCAAATTCTCATTTTGGATGAAATTGAGTTATAATGAGATTTTACATTTATTGGGAAATATTTTGATATCATTGACTCTAATGTGAATGTATCTCATGGGTTATTGATTCTATTGGTTAGTGTATTATGGAAATACATATATCATTCTCACATGACATGGGAGTGAAAGAAGCTAATGAGGGAGCATTGTACTCATCATTTTATTGGTATTATACCGTCCAATGTAGTTAAAGAAATGGTATAATTGTGAAGGGGAAAGGATTCATGTTACCAAATTTAGGTACCTAGTGGTGAGATAGTGGGAGTTCATCCCTGCTATCACATAGAGTATATTTCATGTTTTACTTATTTATATTCTAAATTATCTCTTAATTTTTTTTGTCTACTTTTAATTTTTTTTGTTTCCAATGTATTTTTACATTTATAGAAATTATTTATTATATTTTTTATGTTATTTCATATTCTATGTATATATTTATTTAATATTTATTCATTATGGAATAAAAATTCTGTTTCATTTTTTGTTTGATGCTTGGGTACCTATCGATAGCCCATGGGGATCAAGAATTTACTTCTCGTATGTGATAGAATATGTTGAGTTCCAAGATTGTGGGTATCTTGGGTTTGTTCATTAAATGACACATGTGATTGAACATACAAACTTAATATAATATTAGTGTTTCTAATGGTAATATATAACCTAGAAGTGGGACCATTTTTAATTTTAGAACCATATAAAAATAAAAAAATCAAGGGAATCTAAACTCACCCAAACTCATATAAAATGAACAACAGACTTTGGGGAAATTCCGCTCACCCTAAGACCATATCAGGATGTATCTGTCTGAGATACACATAGCTCACCTAGTGTCATATAACATAATTATAGGATATATCGCCCATTCCAAGATATGTACCACTAATCCATTGGTATAGGATCATATTCCACATGATATGCATGAACACTTAATTATCATAAGACATACAATTCAGGGTGAAATGTTCTTTCAGAATCATATCACAAATATGCATGTGGTGACACCCCACAAAAAAGTTGTGCGTGGACTCCATTTCCATGGGGAAAGTCATTTCACCTAGAACATGGTCTATATTATAAAATCATATAAAATTATATGTAAATCACATATTTCCATGGATACGTGGACCCAAAAAACATGAATCATACAACTTGGGTGGCCACATATCCAACTCATGACATATATTCTTATTAAGAATATCAAGCACAAAATTCATCCTTTTTATTATAGCAATTCTAAACCCACACCGACATCCCTCTAATTCTAAGGTGTTACCTATGTTTGGAAATTCTTATATCCCTAGAATAACTCTTCTTATGTATAATATTATTCTTTAGCACCCACCAAAGTCCACAATGACATATTATTTTATTTTAACCATATGTGATATCCTCTATATCACCCTTTTCTCTTATGGTAAGGAATAAAATAATCAAATCATTACAACATCGGACCCATCAATAATTTAATTATTATTCTAGAAATAAGTGATTCAATACATTAGAAATCTATCTAATGTTTGAGATATGTCACTCCTCTAGAAACTATCCTCTCAATAAACTAATGCAAAACAACCCCCCCTATTACTCATGTACCTGTTGGGAAAGAACTCTCTCCAGACACTATTACCATCTTGTGAAAATGAAATATATTAATATGAAGTTTTTCAATGGATTTAGGCTAATAAATCATTCTCCCTTAATCACCCAAACTCAAGGAATCTTGGGATCATATCTCAATACGACATCATATTTATCCTTCAAAATATCCCCTTATTGGATCCTTATACCTCATATAATGCATTTAAAAAAAATCCCTCTTTCATCAGTTTGAATGGAATTGAAATATTGTTCAAATTTACATTGTGGACCTTAACATGTGTGTTATATCCTTCAGTTGTTTATTTTAATGACACAATTTTTCAAATGAATTTTTCAATATCCTTCTATTGAGAGACCATGTTTTAAATCAATATAACAAAATACGTAAATCATGTGGAGACAACGTGGACAAACAACCACTAATAAAGTTATATTCATTTTACAAGGCCTAGACTCCAGCAATGTATGTCGAGGCCTCACCCAAAATAATTTCATCATCAAAGCTCATATACCAAGAAAAAATGTCAAAATGAAAAATTTTAACCAATTATTATTATTTATTCAATTAAATATAAAAAGGAATAGTTGATAAAATACAAAATTATTTATATTTCCACACCAAAACAACTACCAACCACAAGTAGAATGACCATAGTGTACACCTAAAATGATCATGAGGTAAATTCCAACAACCTAGCTTAAATTTATCAATCAATTGAATCTAGTTTAATTGAAAACACAATAAAATTTTGTAAGAAAATTTACTTCTAGATAAATGGAGATAAATAACATGAGATAATTCTCTTGGTAAGTCATCAATAATCAACAAGTGAATTCTCTACCATTATATAATATTTTTTCCATGACCCAATTGAAAAGTAAAAAACCCTAACTCAAACTATATACAAATCAATAAACATAATAATAAAAAAAATTTGATATGAGGAATATGTCCCCATGAATAACCTTATAAACTTCATTGAATTAAAAAATTTCAAGGTGGACTGGTAGAGGGATGATATTTGTATGCAACTAGCCATGATGGCCTCACTTATATCCCTTCCATACCTTGAAAATAAAAGGTTGAAACAGTTAAATTACATATCATACCATTATTAATATTCTACAGAGAGGGTCCATAATGTTGAGGTCATTGGTTCTATAGGAAAAACACCCCTCACCATGGAGGTATTGATTCATAATAACTTAAATTGATGCATAACGAGCCTCCAAAAGGATCTGTTTTAAGTGAAACATAGTTTCCCATGGAATTGATGAGCTCAAGTGGAATCATGATGGTATTATCTCCTAGGGACCCTACACAATAAACACCATTTGTTATAAAAAAATGAAATACCCCAGAGCAACACCATTGAAAACCCCTAAGCTCCATGGAAGAAACCACTTTATGGTACTTCCCAGCCCCACTACCTCTTATGTAATACCATTAAATTACACCATAGTTGTGGTATCATCCTTTTTTGAAAAATACTGAAATGGGACTACACCCTTATTCACTGTGAAACACTAATTACCCCTCCAAACACAATCTTTGGTTACACTCACCATATTATAATTACCTAATCATGTAGTATGGTCAACATTCTCATAAAAATCAATAGATCATTGTGCACATTCTATGCTGAATCACTCTTTGAAATGACATTTTTTATCTCTACCAACAACCATCCATCATCCATGTGACTCTATACCTACTATGAAATTAACCCCATAAATTGAATAGCATTTCATACCTTAATATATATCAAAAAAATATCTTATATTTATGTTCTAAAATTACAATACATATATGAATAAAAATTATCGAAATAGTCTATGATTCAAAATAACATATCAATATTCTAATAAAAGTATAACCATTAATAACACGAGCTGTTCAAAAATCCACACCATAACATGTCTCATACATAATAAGTCTTAATTGTCCCATAACCATTAATCCCCACCTATAAAATTTGTTAATAATTATTAATCCATTTTGTTCTATCATGGTATTTCAAATGATATTTCATAGAAAAACTCCAAACCCAAGGAAACATTTCCATTAAAACCCATGATACCCCATTTCCACCATCACAAATAACAAATATGTTTCTTGATAAAAAATATTTAATGAGACTTATGATTATACAAAGATAAATTCTCCATTTATAATGACTTATTTTTATCCATGTTTCTTCCCTCCATGGGAATATCCAAACATAAAATACTCTTCTAAAATTACATTTGCACATTCTTTGTTTTTCCCTTAAATGTTACCCAAATTACATTAAAAAATTCCAATTAGATCCCCTATCAATTGATTCCACTAAAAACTGTTGGTTAAACCCACTAATAAGAAATCAACCCACCCAATAATTATTTATTAACTCCCATAATTAATTACATAATCATAAAAACACCTACAAAATAGTCCAAACCTAATACTCAATGTTATAATACAATTAAATCCCAACCTACCTAACTCACTATAATTATATCACCATGATAAATAGTGCAACACCAATCTGACTCATTCTTAGATCACCTAAAATCTATCTGGATAGAGAAACAATTATACTGACACAATTTAAAACCACAACCAAAACTCAATATTAGCACTCACTAAGGAACTAGATATCATTAGATTATATGACACATTTTCATCCTAGTTCCATAATTATTGATATACGATTCATCCTTCATTTGGGGTGTATATACATGAATGATAAGAAACATATCACCATAATAGTACAATTAGCATCACTATACTAAATGAAAAAACAAATTTCCACATTCAATTAGTCGTATATTAGAACACTTAATGACTATATGTGGATATTTCACTCTTACCACTGTTCTAACAAGTAATATCAATTAATAATCATTCCTAAATATTCAATAACATCATCCTAGGAAACCTTTTCAATTTTATATATAATTGGTATCACACCATATAATAGTACAAGGTATAATCTCAACTATATTTATTCCCTTACACAACTTCTTGAGCGAAATGGATAGAATGTTCCATCATCACATGTTTGTAAATCATACCAAGAAACACTCATAAATCATTTATACCCCTAAATGCATCTATCAATGATTTATCCAGATTTTTAACAGCCCAATACATTATAATATATTTATCTTCAAATAAATTCAATTCCTTTGATAGTTTTTAGGAACACAACATCACATTTAAAAGAAAAACAATACACTATTAAAATAATATTATTATAAAATAAATTTAATAATGTAGAATCTATGTTCGAGGGAATACATAGGAAAAATTGATAGAAATGGTTTAAAAATGTTCATTTCAATTGATTGAAAAGATATAAAAATATAATATTTATTATATTAAATAGATTTTAATAATGAAATTTTTTCCAATAAAACAGTTTCTTTATGTGTTATTCATTTATGTTCAATATTTTTATATTCTAGAAAAAAAAATTGAAAAATATAATAATAAAATCTTATCGTAATTAGCACAAAGTTATTTTTGGAATTGTTTTGAAATGAATATTTATTTAATGAATTGTGAAAAATTAAAATTATAAATAATTTTATATCATTACAAATCATTTATAAGTTGAATTTTTATTCAAAAAAATTATAAATGAATAATAGTTAAATTAAATTATTATTAATCAAATTGATGTCATTGGAATAAATTATATGATAAATTTTGGTATAAAAACATTTAATACTTTTGATAACTGATCCTTTGGAATTTTTTTTAAACCTCAACGAGTTTTAAATAAAATTATATTCTTTAACTTCTATGAGTTGACTTAGATAAAATTCACTCCATATTTTTAATTAGAATAATTAATATTATTTAATAATGTAAAATTATTATTTTTTTCAATAATTAATTGTGAAAAGAGTAAAAATGTAATTATTTTGGATTAGGTAAAAATGGGGGTACTAGGGGTAAAAATAAAAATAAATGACATTAAATGAAAAAAAAATTCATTTATTATTAAAAAGATGTTTCTGGACCTTAACCAATTTTATCATTTAGAATCTTTTATTTTTAATCTTGGTGCCTTGTTATAAATATCGCCGTAATTTAATATTTTTATAAATTACAAGCGTGTCATCTCCCCAAATTTTAAAACGTCCTGCACACTCAACCCCACTTGACACATCCAAACACATTTGGTTTTCTAAATAAACGATTAAATAACTTCATTAATTCCCTTCTAATACCCTTGAGTCCTTTGTTTGATCATAAATCCTCCCTTTGAAACTAAAACTTATTGTTTGAAGAAGAGGTAACGTTCTTAAACAAGAATTTTTATTTCATTTCTAAATCAAAATCCTTTAAATAATTTACATATATTGATAATTTAATACATCCAATATCTAATATACTTTAATATATTATTATTTTAATGTAATAACTTATTACAACCACTTCTTCCATAAAATGGAAAACGAAATCTTTGTTCATAAAAGTTGTGTACTTCCACCTAATGATCAGATGTAACTTGATTTCAAAAATCTATTATCATAGATTTATATCATGATGTATAAATTTAATATAAATAATATTTAGGATATAATTATACTTATGGAGATATTAAATAAAAAATAACTACATAATTTCAGTCCTTTTAAAATTCAATAATGTTGGTAATGTGAATGGTGTACTACTGACTCACAAAGTGATGTGATTCATTTCTCACTATCAATTTAAGTGAATGGTAATAAAGGATATATTTGATGAATATATATGAGATATTTGACATGATATTTATTATTTAAAATTAACATACCATCCACATTGTAATCATTTACCCTGTTAAGGTAATGATATCATTACTAATGCGTATATATGGCTTACTTTCTCCAAGTAGCGTTGTTATTGATTTTTCATGTCCAAATTTCAATAATGGTTATAATCATATGTATATTTAGTAAATATGATATTAACAACATTATTATAATTCTGTATATTATTTATATGTACCTTATATATAGAAATTGGAGATATTTTGAGATAACACACATGAGAAAAAAAATGCAAATTACCCTTGAAATAACGAAAATAATGAAATATTATTAACAAACATGGTGTGTAATGTTAAAAGAGAATCATGTATGGTATTATAATTATGAATATGGTACTATATTAAATTATTAATTTGATTAAACCCATTATACAATATTTTTAATCATTTAAAATTATAAGAAATCATGAGATATTGAATTTCATCTCAATTTCAATTTCAGTGAATCATAATTGATATTGTGAACCAATTCAATTTTTTATGTGTACCGTTATAATGTGATATATATAATGTGAATAAATATTTATTAATTATGTAAAATGTTTCAATTTTTTTATTTCATGGTGATACAATTTAAAAACTACTAAATATGATCAAATCTATTGTACAACTCACTTTATTTTCATACTTATTTTCCACTTATAGAATGACTCATATCATTTATAATTCATGAGATACCATAATTTAATTATACCAAATATATTTATTTATTTTTAATATTTTCATTTATATTTTTCTCTCTTTGGTACTTATATCAGTATAAGAAATGATTAAAATAGAAAACTTATTTTATTTCCCTTTTAATGAATATATATTTGTATTCCATATGCATATTTTTAAAAAATTGTAAGAACCTGGATCACTTTTCATTTATGTTTTTCCTTTTTTTGGAGTTTTTGGAGAAAAGTGAATTTTCTGGAAATATCAGAAGTACACGTCGTGTACTCTTCCCGGCTCGAAGCTGTTAGTTGGCCATGCCCGGGCCACACACACGGTGTGTAAGGCTGAGGTGGAGGATGGTAAATTCGGAGTACAGAAAAATTGAATTACATGTCGTGTACTCTAAAAGTACACGTCGTGTACTTTCTTTTTTTTATTAAACGGATTGGGGTCGCGGCTAACCCCCCAAATCGTCATCTTCTTCAGATTTTGTCCATCCGAGAGTGACCATATGGCTGGATCTTCGACGGGCTCCCACCTGACCGTTCGTCCTCCGATTCGTGCCTGATCAGTTATGTTGGAATCACAGTGGTGAGTTCTTCCTTCTACTTTAGACTTTTTTCTTGATTCCTCCTGTATTCCAAGTTATCGTAGGATAAGCATTTTGTGCATTTTCTCAGATCTACATCGTTCCAAGGTGAATATTTCATCGAGGTTCACGTATATCGATCTCCTAGGATCGAGGTAGGTGGTTTGTGACTTTCTGTAGAATGTTGATGAATATTTTGTGAAAATTACACCAATATCTTTAATCGGTGTATTGCGTGTTTCCTGTTTTGCCCTTGTTGTTTTCTTGCTTTTCTTGATTTCTTTAGTAGAGGTTATTGCTTGTGAGTAGTGTAATTTATTTTGTGCTCAGGTTGCTTTTCCATGAGTGTTTTTCCTATTGGTCGTTTTTCCAGTTTACATACCTTGTTGTAGGATAGTGTAACTGTCTCTTTTGTTACTGTTGAGCCTTAGTTGATAGCCAAGTAGTTCTTAAGGTTTACATGGACGATACACATGTGCTGAGCATGATTAGTTATACTCAGGACAATGAGAACCTAGAGTAGCAGACCAAAGGGAGAATTGACGGAAGGGCTTCTCCAGAGTGCCTTTTAATCACAATGCGAGACCAAAGGGAGAATTGACGGAATGGCTTCTCCATGGTGTCTTTTAATTACGACATGGGACACAGGGGGAAGTGATGTTGAGTGCTTCTCCAGAGAGCCTTTAGCACGATACGAGACTATAGGGGGAATTGATGATGAGTGCTTCCCCAGAGAGTCTGCATAAATACGTAGCTGAACAAGAGGGGTGAGATTGTGTGTGCCTCACAGAGGGCTGCTAGTACCAGGGGTTGAACCGCAGGGGTTATAATGTGAGAGCTACGTAGAGGGTTACCTGTTTTCTTCTTGTTATTGACTGCTTACTTGTGTGATTTACTTGTTAGAAATGTGGATAATAGCTCCTCGTGCTTTTCTATTTACTGCATCTTATTTTATTACTGCAATGTATTCATTGACTGTTAGGCACAAATCATTGGTTGACTGCCTACTGGGATTGTATCTCACACCCTGTTTGGGCCATTCTTTTGGGGACAAGAATACTATGTTTCTACAGGTATAGACAAGGGCAAGCACCCTTCTACTTCAGGATCTTGACTGCATCAGGAGCTGTGGACCATGGGACCGATCCATGGCTCACGATGCTGAGGAGATTATTATTTTTTGCACTTGTTTTAGTTATATTTCAGCACGTTGTTGTGTTTGATATTTTCCTTAGATACGTGTACATGCTTCATCATTGTCATCATAGTTATATATCTACAATTGTTCTGCTATTTGGTTTCTATTGTTATGCATGTTGTTTACTACTTCTTCTATTTATTGTTGTTTCCTTATCTTTTATACCTTACCGAATGAGGACATAGTTTCCCCACCGAATCACCAAGACTCTCGCTGCTAGTCGGCAGCCCCGGGCATTGGGGAAACACGATTGAGGTAATCTAGTGAACCGCGTACGGGGCACCAGTGTAGGGGCTCCGGACTCGGGATGTTACAAAGTGGTATCAGAGGGGTTCTTTTATCTTGATTTACTGTTTGGAGATTTTATCCAGGGATAGGATGGATTCGGTACTTGGGATTTTGTAGTGCTCGGGAGTAGCTAACCAGTGTACAGGGAAATTCCATACTACCTCGTTAATTGTAGTTTGCTGGTTTTGGGATTTATATTTAAACTGATTTCATCTAGAGTGATTCACATGGCTTGTTCTATTACTGTTTTGATATTGCGGTTCTAATTCTATCACAACCCGATGAGATAAGGGTATCTCATCTCATGCATCATATAGACTCTTGTAGGAATCACATGCCATGCATTCTTGCCATGCCATCTAGGGTGAATTAGCGATTGCATGCTGTTGTGATAGACCTTGTGTAGATTATGCATGTTGGTGTGATATTTTCTTGATAGATTCTCTGCTGTTATGTTATAAAACTGGTTGTTTTGTTCTTTGTTTAAAGTGAACGCAAAATTTTGGTTCTTGAGGTGTTATGGGCCCCCTCGGATCGGAATTTGGCACTTTTTCGCCTTGTTTTAGTGTTTCTTGAATTCTGTACAGTTTCAGAGCTACTGCCCGGACAAACCTAGAATACACGACGTGTACTTTTTGGATACATGCCTTGTAGTTTTCAGGTCGTGTCACTAACCGTGTGAGAAGAACAATATGTCCTGAAAGTAACATTAAGAACACGTTGTGTATGGTAGGTACACGCTGTGTAGTAATGAGCCTTGTACACAGTCATGTCACTAACAACACGGGCCACGGAAGCTCAGGTAGAACACGCCGTGTAGTCTTTTCCAGGTACCCGTCCATGTCACGAACAACGCGGGTCGGTGTTACCTTCCTTTCCACACGTCATGTTTGTTCGGAACACACCGTGTAGTCTTTCCCAGGTACCTGGTCGTGTCATGAACAAGACTGGACGGTGTCGCCTTCTCCTATGCATGTCGTGCTTGTTCGGAGCATGCCGTGTATGGTCCAGCAGTGTAGATGACCATGTACTCAACAACACAGACCGTCGAAGCCTTGTCCAGGGCACGCCGTGTTGTTTCAAACACGCCGTGTAGTATCGGGTTGAGTCAGACCAAGTGGGTTTTCCGTGTAAGGAGACTCGTGCAGGGGAGTAGTTTCAAGTACACGCCATGTGTGGGGGTCAACATGAAGTGTAGTTTGAAGTGTACATGACCTATAGGGCAGAAGTACATTCCCATGTCATTGGCTTAAAAATACATCTACTGTAGTTTTATATGCGCTATGTAGTCTTGTTTTTAAATCTTGTGTGTTTTCCTTCACCTGTTCCCATTTTTTACTCTTGTGTTATGTGTCATTCGTTTCCTCATCTAAGATGTACTTTTGATCTTTCAGAGCTATGCCTCTGAGACGTACTTCGGTCGTACTTCTGTTGTCTGGCTGTGATAAGATTCTAGACAGGGCTAATCGAGAATATCCTGTCAATCCCCCAGCCGAGCTAGCCTTCGAACCGAATGTTGTACCAGTTGCGGGCACTGATGCATAGTTCAGGGAAGGTTTCATGAGGATAATGCAGGCCTTCCAGGGAGCACCACCTCCTTCCTCGTCTATGGAAGACTTGATGTGGGTCTTTCAGCAAGAGCATCCTCCCACGTTCGCGGGAGAGGGAGGACCTCAGGCTGTAGAGTCATGGCTGGAATCCATGCTGACTATCTTCGAGCATCTCGAGATGCCTCCAGAGAGGCGGGTCAAGCTTTCCACCTACATGATTCAAGACTCCACCAAGAGGTGGCGGGACGTGATCTCACAGGAGGGTCAGTAGCAGACTATGACTTGGGAGGAGTTCCAGCGTGTGTTCTATAATTACTTCTACCCGGATACCCTGAGGGCCGATCGAGCCCAGGAGTTCATGAAAATAGAGAAGGGTACTCTATCTGTCATGGAGTATTCCTCTCGTTTCACTAATCTGTAGCGTTTTACACCCCTTCATGATGGGAGTGGGGTGTTCATGGCAAGGACATTTGTGGATGGACTCAGGTGGGAGATCTGCTCGCAGGTGAATATCTTTCAGCTGGCTTCCATTACTTCCATCATCAACCAGGCACTGATTGCAGAGCACAATCTGAGAGACTCTGGAGCTGCGAGCTAGGGTGGTTCTGCTTCCAGAGCTATCTTTACTTTAGATGATATCAAGAAGCACCGTAGAGAGCATATGCACAGTGATGCGAGGAAGCGAGATGCATCATCAGGCAGCCTGGTGACATGATACCAGTGTGGCCGGACAGGGCACACGAGGCTGCAGTGCTAGAGGGACCCCGTGGAGTGCCGATCTTGCGGCAAGATGGGTCACCTTCAATGTTTCTGCCAGGTTATCTCACCAGCAGCTGGTGACTGGGGTTCTTCCATGACTCCTCTTTTAAGAGTATCACCGCCAGTTTCTCACCAGTTGGGGAACTGGAGTTCTTCCGGCCGTTCAAGCCGAGGTGGAGGTCGTGTCCATGGCGGTTAGCCACCAGTTCCTCTGCACCAGCTGGGAGGCTCATCTCAGAGTGGTCAGCCAGGAGCATAGGGCCGTGGTACAATCCAGTCTTTCTCCGTGGAGCAGTCTTATCATGAGCAGGATCACGACCCTTTTACTGTTCGAGGTACGATTTTAGTAGGCTCAGTTTTATCTTCAGCCCTTTTCGATACTGGTGCTACCCATAATTTTATCTCTGTTTCCATTGTGGAGAGCCTTGGACTCTTCATCTTTTCTTCTGCTGACTCGTTGACACTAGACACACCATTGGGAATGAGGAAATCTAGTGTACGCCAATGTAGAGAGTTCCCTCTAGAGGTTACAGGGTATCACTTCTTATGGGATCTCTATGACCTAGAGATGACTGGCTATGATGTCATTCTTGGCATGGACTGGTTGATTCCCTTCCAGGCAGTCGTTGACTGTTATCGCCACAGAGTCAGTTTCATTTCACCAGAGGGTGAATCTTTCATCATAGAGGCGAATGGGATGTTCGGGCGAGTTAAGAAGGACTCAAGAATCTTGGGCTAGGAGGGGTGATAGCCCAGATTTTTAGTCTTTATCTTGATGATCAGGGGACTTCACTATTGGACTATCCTCCTGTGGTGGATCGCTTCAGGGATGTCATTCCAGAGGACTTTTTGGGTTTTCCTCTGGAGCGGAAGGTAGACTTCTCTATTGAGCTTGTGCCAGGAGCAGCACCGGTATCCATTCCTTTATATAAGATGGCCACACCTAAGATGGAGGAGCTCAATAAGAATTTGGAGGAGCTACAGGATAAGGGTTTCATTCGACCCAGTACTTCTCTTTGGGGTTCTCCTGTTCTCTATACAAAGAAGGCATACGGTACCATTCGGCTTTGTGTGGATTATCGGAAGCTGAACCAGTTGACGGTCACGAACCGATATCCCATGATGCAGATTTATGACCTGTTTGATCATCATCAAGGAGCCCGAGTGTTCTTGAAGATCTACTTGAGATCCGGTTATCATCAGCTACACGTTATACCATCAGATATACCTCTGACAGCCTTGAGGAGTAGGTATGGCCTAAATGAGTATACAATCATTCCGTTGGGTCTCATTAATGCACCTGCAGTTTTCATTGCAATGATGAACTGAGTGTTCCATCCTTACTTTGACTCCTTTTTTGTTGTCTTCATGGACAATATCATAGTGTACTCTCACAATCGACATGACCATGCCACACATCTTGAGAGCGTTCTGAGTACACTGAGAGAGCATCATCTTTATGCTAAACTCTCGAAGTGCCACTTCTGGATGGATCCGATTCACTTATTATGTTATGACATCTCATAGGCAGTAGTATCAGTGGACCCAGAGAAAGTGAGAGCTGTAGTTTCCTGGGAGAAGCTGAAGAATGTATTTGAGGTACAGAGTTTCCTAGGGCTTGCCGGATACTACAGAAGTTTCATTCAGGAAATTTTGCACCAAGCATCACCTTGGACATGACTGACCAAGAAGGGGGTGAAGTTTTCATGGTCAGATTCTTATGAGTTAGCCTTTCAAGAGTTGAGGGGGAAGTTTACGTCAGCACCGATACTGGTCTTCCCAGAGCCAGGAAAGAGCTACACTATTTACTGTGATGCTTCAGGTATCGGGATTGGAGCTGTACTTATGCAGGGTGATGTAGTCATGGAGTACGAGTCTCGGCAGTTGAGGCCACATGTGAGGAACTACTCCACACATGATCTGGAGTTGGCAGCTGTTGTTCATGCCTTGCACTGTTGGAGACACTATCTTCTGAGAGATCACTTTGTGGTCTTCACTGACCACAAGAGTCTCAAGTGTATCTTCACACAGCGTGATCTGAATTTGAGGAAGCACAGGTGGGTCGAGTATCTTTAGTATTTTGATTTCGAGTTTGACTATTCGCCAGGAAAGGGAAACACTGTGGTAGATGAGTTGAGTAGGAGAACTCAGGTTCATGTAGTTCAGGAGGCCAGTAGTGAGTGGCATCTTATGGCTCTGTTCTCTTAGATGCTTTTGGAGGTGAACGACAGACGGGGACCGACTTTTCTATCTTCTATAGTTGTTACCTCCATGCTACTTGATTAGGTACGGATGAGGAAGCTATCAGACTCAGAAGGCTTAGTCATACATGAGAGTGTGTTGGGAGAGGACCCTCTTCCTAGATGGATAGTGGGTGAGGATGAGATCTTGTGTTTCCAAGGACGCGTATGGGAGCCAGAAGACATATGTAAAGAACTGATGCGGGATTTCCAGTCCTTTGTTTGGGCAGTTCATCTTGGCGTCACCGAGATGTATCGGGACATTCATCTCCAATAGTGGTGGCCAGGTACGAAGAAGGATGTTGCTAGTTTTGTCATGAGATGTTCTACTTGTCAGCAGGTGAAAGTAGTGCCTTAAGAACCAGCATGGATTTTATAGTAGTTACCCATTCTGGAGTGGAAGTGAAATGATGTTGCGATGGAATTCATGACCGGGTTGCTGTGATCACCTCGGGGGAACGATGCTGTTTGGGTTGTCGTCGACAGACTTACGAAGGATAATCACTTCTTGCCGATAAAGGATAACTTCAGGGTCAATGATCTTGGATAACTTTACATCAGGGAGATCATTCGTCTGCAAGGAGTTCCACGCTCTATTGTTTCAGACAAAGATGCTCTATTTACATCTCGGTTTTGGAAGGGACGTAAGAAGGCCTTGGGTACACAGGTACTTTTGAGTATAGTATACCATCCCCAGATAGATGGCCAGTCCGAGCACACGACCAGGTGCTTGAGTATATCCTCCGAGCATGCATCTGTGACATTGGAGGTTCTTAAGAGAAGCATATTCCTTTGGTGGTGTTCGCCAACAACAACAGTTTCCAGGTGACCAATCAAATGGCTCCATACGAGGATTTTTAAGGTAGGCCATTCCAATCACCCTTTTGTTGGTTGGAGGGAAGAGTGGCCGAATTACTGGGACCTTATCTTATACATGATACATCAGAGAAGATAGAGCTGATTCGGAAGAGGATGGCTAAAACACAGTCTCGGCAGAAGTCTTATGCTGATCAAAGGAGACGACCTTTGGAGTTTGAGGTCGGTGATCAGGTCTTCCTACGCATCACACCGAGGTTGGGACACAAAAGGATTCAATTATTGGGCAATCTTTCAACGTGGTATGTCGGGTCGTTTGATGTCTTGGAGAGAGTGGGGCAGGTTGCCTATCGGTTGCAGCTACCTCAGAGGTATCGGTCCTTGCACGACGTCTTCGACGTCTCTAAACTCCGACGCTAATTTTCAGACCCGTCTCACACCTTTCATCCTGAGGAAGTCAAGCATGAAGCGGATGCGGCGTTCGAGGAGCATCCTATCCGGATTTTCGATCGTAGTACGAGGGTTCTCCATGGGCGGTCAGTTCCTCTGGTATGAGTGCTATGGCAGCACGGTCTAGTACATGACGAGACCTGGGAGATGGAAGCTGATGTTCGATCACAGTGGTCAGAGCTGTTCGAGGATTCTCCTTCTCTACCTCGTTAGGGAAATTCAGGGATGAATATTTTTAAGGGGGGAAGTTTGTAAGAACCCAGATCTCTTTTCATGTATGTTTTTCCTTTTCTCTGGAATTTTTGGAGAAAAATTATATTATTTGAAATTTCATAAGTACACGCCGTGTACTCTTCCCAGCTCAAAGACATGTGTTGGTCGTGCCCGGGCTACAGACACGGTGTGTTAGGCTGGGGTGGAGGTGGGTTAATTCAGAGTACGGAAAAATTGATTTACATGCCATGTACTCTAAAAGTAAACGCCATGTAGATTCTATTTTTTCATTAAATGGACCGGGGTCGTAGCTAACCCCCAAAATCTTCTATTCTTTAGATTTTTTCCATCCGAGAGTAACCATACGACCAGATCTTCGACGGGCTCCTACCTCGCCGTCCATTCTCTGATTCGAGCACGGTCTGTTGCATTGGAATCGAAGTGGTGAGTTCTTCCTTCTGCTTTAGCTTTGTATCTTGATTCGTCCTGGATTCCAAGTTTTCGTAGGTTGAGCATTTTGTGCGTTTTCTCAGATCTACGTCGTTCCAAGGGGAATCTGTCGTCGAGGTTCACGTATATCGATCTCCAAGGATCCATGTATGTGGTTTGTGACTTTCCGTAGAAGGATGATGAATATTTTGTGCAAATTTCACCAATACCCTTGATTGGGGTATTACGTGTTTCCTGTTTTGCCCTTGTTGTTTAACTTATTTGGTTGATTCCTTTAGTAGAGGTTATTGCTTCTGAGTAGTGTAATTTATTTTGTGATCAGGTTTCTTTGCCATGTTTATTTTTCCTGTTGGGAATTTTTCCATTTTCCACACCTTGTTGTAGGATAGTGGAACTGTCTCTTTTGTTACTGTTGAGACTTAGTTGATAGCCAAGTAGTTCTTGAGGTTTACTTGGATGATACACACTCGCTGAGCATGTTTAGTTATACTCAGGACTGTGATAACCGAGAGTAGCAGACCAAAGGGAGAATTGACGAACGGGCTTCTCTAGAGTGTCTTTTAATCACGATGTGAGACCAAAGAGAGAATTTATGGAAGGGATTCTCTAGAGAGTCTTTTAATTACGACGCAGGCCACAGGGGGAATTGACATTGAGTGCTTCCCCAGAGAGCCTATAGCACGATACGAGACTATAGGGGGAATTGACTGTGAGTGCTTCCTCATAGAGTCTTCTTTATTACATAGCTGAACCAGAGGGGTGAGACTGTGTGTGCCTCCCAGAGGGTTTCTAGTATCAGGGGTTGAACCATAGGGGTTAGACTGTGAGAGCTACCCATAGGGATACATGATTTTTTCTTGTTGATGACTGCTTACTTGTGTACATTACTTGTTAGAACTGTAGATTGTAGCTTCTTGTGCTTTTCTATTTACTGGATCTTATTTTATTACTGCCATGTATTCATTGACTGTTAGACACAAATCTTTTGGTGATTGCCTACAGGGATTGTATCTCACACCCTATTTCAGCCATGCTTTTGGGCCCATGAAGACTATGTTGCTATAGGTATAGACAAGGGAAAGCGCCCTTCTACTTCAGGATCTTGACTGCATTAGGAGCTAGGGAGCATCGGACCGAGCCGTGGCTCGCAATGCTAGGGAGATTACTTTATTTTTTTCTTTTGCACTTGGTTCAGTTGTATTTCAGCATGTTGTTGGGTTTTCTGTTTTCCTTAGTCACTTATACATGCTGCATCATTGTCATCATAGTTATATATCTACAATGCTTCCGCTATTTGGTTTATGTTGTTATGCATGTTGTTTATTGCTTCTACTATTTATTGTTGTTTCCTTATCTTTTATACCTTATCGAATGAGGGCATAGTTTCCCCACCAAATCACCAAGGCTGTTGCTGCTAGTCGGTAGCCTCTGGAGTTTGGGGAAACGTGCATGAGGTCATGTGGTGAACCGGGTATGGGGCACCAGTGGAGGGGCACCGGACTTGGGACGTTACAAAATTGTTTTAAATAAATCTTTTTATTTATTATAAATATATATGATAGACATTATAAATTATTATTTACTTTCATAATGGGATTTAAATGAATATTCTATAATTCTTAATATTTTATATTTTTAACAAACAATAAAAAATATTGTTCTTTACATATATGGAGTTAACACGCTTCTCACCACCGTAACAATTTTACAAAATGTTGATTCATATACGTGATTTATGTGGTTTAATAATGAAAACCCTTTTATGAGTTTTTATTTTAATCTATCACATATATTCTTTTAATTGTTCAAAAGGATATGATTTTATTAGAAACAATATTATATTCCTGATGAACTAGTGGTCATTCATAATATCCTGACTAATTTTCCATTCCTTAACACTCTATTGAGACAATAAAATTATTATGACCATTTCTTGTTGTTAATTAAATTTCTATTAAATATCCATATTATTAGAATAATTGATATTATTTTTTCTTGAACTATTTTAATTTTTTTCTTATTTTTGACTTATATTTTTTCCTGATTAAGTGGGAAAATATTGATAAAACATTATTATTTAATCATTACATATATTTTTTGATAAGTAATATTTTTATGAATTATATTTATCATTCAATAAATTAGGTATTATTTGGACATGTTGTGATTGGTGAATCCCAGAATTATGAAACCCCCCGCCAAATGAATCAATATGTCTCATGATATAAATTAGTTGGCCGATTTAATTATGTTTTTAACCATAGTTTTAAACCGTACTATGAAAAGTCATGAAATTAGAATTTTCATGATTCATGTGATCATTATTTTGACTAATCTAAAATTTAAAATTTTTTAAATTATTTATTATTATTTTACAAGAAATATTTCACATTCATAATATCTCTTCATGCATTTCATTCTCAAATTTTTTATTGATTGGAATGTTATTTTAGTTATTTACCATTCTACATATATTATGCCATGTTCATTAATGATAGTTCTACAATAATTAAACCTTAAATAGTATTTTACCTCGCCCTTAGTTTTTTAATTCCACTGGTAAATGAGATTAATCCTTTAGATGTGTTTCAAAGAGAACTAACCATATTAATTTGTTATGATTATAGTTTATCCCCAATATAAATGTGGATTCTTTTATGTATTAGGTTCTCCAAAACATCCAAATTGATTAGTACATCAGGATTTATTTTCTTTTATCTATGAAAATTTAATAAAATAGACATCCTAAATAGGTAAATGGAGTTTATGTTATTATAGTTTGTATCAGAGAATGTTTAGAAGATACATTGGGTACATTATTAAGTGAAAATTATATTATAAAACATAACACAAGATATAAATTGAGGATATGTATATAAGAACCTCCCAATAGTTTGGAAAGGAAGATATTTTGTAGTTTTTACATTAAATAAATCCTTAGGTTGATAATATATGTAGACATGGTCAATCGTATGTGTTTCAAGAGGAAAGTACTCCATAATGGTGTGTGAGTCGTAACATGATCATTACCCGGTACATGATAACATAGATTACTATAATAATAATTGTACATTTATATGGATATTATTAGGATTATTCACATTTTATTGATAAAAATTTATAACAGATTTCAAAATAAATATATTCCAAATAAAATTACATTTATGATTTTCAGAATAAAAAGGGAAAAATTATATTTATGTAAACATTTACACAATATTTTAAATTATAAATTAATTTTTATAATTTATAATTTATTGGATAATCTAGTATATTCCATATTTTAGAAATTGATCCTTGAAGAATGAATGGAATCAGTAGTCATGTACAATATCATGATTTCCCTTGTGAGAAATTAAAAATATAAAGTATTCAAAATGGGAAAATCATTTCTAGACTGGGGATGCTGACTCATGTTATAAAATATATATTTTCTCTAATAGAATAACTTATTTCTCTACAGTTTGATTCTCCTATGTAGTACCATTTCATGAAATAAAATACCCCTTCATTTATTATTACTGTTAATAATATGGAAGCTAAGAAAATGTTTTTGTCACATGAAATGTTGTTTATGAATTTTTGGATATGACAAAATGGAAATGGTTACACTTGCAGTGTATGTCTCCAATGTGATGTTGTTCGATGATTTTCATTGATCCAAAAAAGTAAATATTACTTTTAAATAAAACACAATTAATGGATATATTTTAAGGATACATTATTTGATAATTATTTCCCTCTTGATAATTGAACAAAAATGAAGTTAAAATATATTCTCTTAATGAAAAAAGAAGACGTAATTTTTGTACACATTAGGGATATATTCACAAGGGTATCTTCATAAGATAAAAATTACATATAAAATACAATACACAAGATTATAATATTTTTAATAGAATAATCCATGAATCTAAATTGTTATAATCACTCATGAATCTTCATCATATGATTAAATAGTGTTTTTCTATCAAAATAAAGATGTAATTTTATATATCATATTTTTTGAAGGGAATATAAAAAAATAAGTGGTCAACTAACCACCAGAAAAAAGAGAATTCATTAAAAATTTGTTAGTGAATAAATAAATCTCAATATCCTTAGAACTATTGAATTATTAATCATTGGAATATTATAGTTTGTTAAATGTATGGGTATAATGGTTATCAGGAAAAAATATTCAAATAGTTGAATGAAAACATTGTTATCTAGTTATCAAATAAGAAATTATTGGGAAATTGTTTCTCACCAAATTATTAATGTCACAGGTATCTACCAAATATATTTCCATTGGGAGAATACAAATCATATGAGATCACTACTACTAAGGAGGAAATACGCAATGATATATTGGTGAGTAATTTAATTATAGCCTCAAATTTAGCTAATTTTTTATTTTATTCTTGATCCTCGAAATCTTTCATATAATCCATTATTTATTGAAAATTATATATTTCACTAAAAACATAAGATATAAGTGATCATTCAAAACTCAGAATTGAATTCTCAAAAACACAAAGATATATTAAGTAGTTCCCAATATGAAACTAAATTAATATCAATTTTTTGCATTATTATTAAACAATGGATTACTTTGATGTAATACTTGGAATGGACTACATTTCAAAACAGTTTGTAAATATTTATTCCAATGAGGTGTAAATTATGAATCATCATGAAGGTATGCAATTTATTATCTATATAGAGGAGGCTTTATCATCTATGTCATGTCAGGATATAAAATAAATATCTCTTTTAAATGAGATCTTAGGGGAAGAGAAAATAATATATCTTTATGGAGTGGGTTATTAATAAATTTTAGATATACTTATTATGTTGGAATCTATTTATGAATTTCTTTGTGGATTTATTTTTACATATAGCAGAGATCAATGTTGATTGTTCAATTTACTTAATCCATAGAAAAATAAAAATATAAAATACTCTATGTAAAATGGCCATTGGGGAATTAATATAGTTGACGAAACAACAAAAATATTTATGTGATAATAGATTTATTCTTCATAGTGTTTCACCATGCGGAGACCCTATTCACTTCATTAAAAAAATGGATCAATAATTTTATGCACAGGTTTTTTGTAGATAAATTTTATTCTGATAAATATCATGTATCCTCTTCATTGTATTGAAGACTTCTTTTAATATATTCTTTGAGCTTAAAATTTTTCAATGGTTTACCTTTTTGGGTGTTATCATTTTCATGTAAAGTTGGAAGACATTCTTAACACATCCATCCAAATAAGAAATGAATATTATAATAATATAGTAATAACATTTTGATTGACAAATACACCCTCTATTTTTTTAGTCAAAATTAGTCTATTATTTGAGTAATATCATCATAATTGTTTTTTTGTATTAATTCATGATATCATGGTGTTTTATAAATTATTGGATGACCAAGAGATTCTATGTAGGACCATTCTTGAGACTATTAAAGGGACATAATTATATAATAAATTTATTATGTGTGAATTCAAGTTCCAATAAGTTTCATTTCATTGAATTATTCCCCCCATGAATATAATGTTAGTTGATGTGAGGAAGTAAGAGGTAGTCTGGGAATTGTCTATACCAATGAACATAACAAAGGTAAATAGTTTAATTGGGTGGTATGGTTACTATCAGTGATTCATTTAGAATTATTCATTATTACCTAACATATAAAATACTATTAAATTGAAATGAGATAGGTTTATATTGACAATTAAATATTATAACTAATTTGAATAAATGATTTGGGGATTAATCAATTCTATGATTTGGACTTCAATATCCAAGAATTATGGCTTTGGTATATATAGTCATTAATCAATGAATGAAATATGTGTTGTCTAAATGAAAATGATATTGTCATTGAATATTCATTCATGAAGATGAAGACTCACAAACAGAACTATCCAACACATTATCATGTATTAGAATAACTAATATTGTAATTAATGATAATGAGAAATTATCCATATAGTAATAGATATGAAATATACTAATACCATAAGATCTAAACATATATGTTTCTAAAAAATATCAACAGGAGGAAAAATATATGTATCTATCTACTAAATGGTTATAATTTTTTAATACAAAACTCCTAGGGCTGGAAATCGTGTAGTAGATTCTATGAGCCAAAAGAATTATGGAATTATAACCCAAATGGGGAATAAGATGGATTATATGTTTATAGATATAGTAAAAAATAATATGATAATTATCAAGGAGGAAATACATCAATAATTTTTCAAATTATTGTGAAAACTTCATTACTGAAAAATATAAATAATTAAATCTTAGGATGGGAGTTTTTTATAGAATGTAAATTTATTGAATTATGGGAAATTAAAATGAATTTTTTTAGGATTGTGTATTAAAAAATTTTATGATATTATCTGTTCCATATATAATGGATTAAAATGAAATATTTTGATAACTCTCCAAGAATTAATTTCCCCATACACCCTAGTTGCAGTATGATTTAATGTGATTTCAGGTAACATTTGGGCGGGATAACATGAAGCATGAAATTACCAAATATGTGTCCATATATTTGGTTTATCAACAATTGAAATAATTAAGAATGATTCTTAAAATATTTTTTAAACATATCCCTTTATTTTAGGGTGAAAGGGTTGACATTATTGTGGACTTATTCATAGTACAATGATGGTACCTATGAAATAATTATGGAATATGGGATATTATTGATTACCTAAACAAATATATACATTTTCTCTCTATATTGGAATATTAACATGTTGATCACCTCACATGTTACTATATTATTATACTTTTAAGACATCATGGAGCAATCATTTCAATTGTTTCTAGTTGTGATCCACATTTTAATTTAATAATTGAGAAGAGTCGTCAAAATGCTCTTAATACTATACTTCATTTGAGAATCGCCTACCATAATCAAACTTATGGATAGTCTCAATGGACAATTAAGCCATTAGAATAAATACTTAGGCCATTATCACTTGACTATTTTGTTTTGTAGGACCATTAATATCCTTTGGGGGTGTTTTTATGTATATAAAAATTCAAATATAATATTAAAATGGTTTAGTATGAAGAATTATTTAGAAGATATTTCAATCTCTATATTGTTGAGATGATGTTGGTGAAAAAAAATTGTATACCCACTACTTTTAAATGATACAAATTTTATTAAAGACTATTAAATCTCATATTAATTTTTCTTAAAGTATAAAAATGTGTTATGTCATAAATTAAAGGATTTATTTGGAATTTCAAGTGAGAGGTCATGATTTCAGGATTGTATGTCCGTAGAACTGTGTCATATGGTTTGGTAAGAATGGAAAACAAAACTATAGGTACATTGGATATTTATTAATATTAGTAATAATATGAGATCTATATTACAATTTTTATGTGACACTATGCCTATCTAATGTACATGATTTGCTCTGCATATCATTTTTAAGGATGTACATTCCAGAACCAATGCATGTGCTCACCTTTGATGATTTTTTTCATGGTATATTATACAATGTGTATCTCCTCAAGATTTTATAAACTAGAAATTATGTATTGAGGACTCATATTACTATACTGTTAAGGTACTTTGGTGAAATCATTAAATAGATGAAGCAAGATGTGAACTATATAATTTTAGAAGAGGAACTACCATAATTTGTTTAGAATTTAATAACTATGAAATATTTATGATGAATTTTTTAGGAGGGAAGAATGTAACACACTAAAACATTATTTTATATTTATTTTTAAATGAATAAAATCTCTTGGATATCTTGTGATGCATAAAACACTGATTTTAAACTAAATGTGACACACTATTTAAATATAATTATTTAAAAAATACCAATATAACACAGCTATTAAATTTTTGGGTTTTAAGAGGAAAAAATAGATTAGTGAAAAAATATACATTACACTTTTTTCTTTATTAACCTATTAATTATAAATAAATAAATATTACCTATTTGATATTAATATATATTTTTTAAAAGAAGTATTTTTAAAATAAAATGGTTTCATCGTATTTGATAACCTCTGTTTAAAATATTTGTTACAACATATAATTTTTTTTAAAATAAATTGAATCTATATTATCGTGATTATATTAAATTGAATTTATGATAATTTTCTGAAAAGATAAATGATTAAATGAATATTAAATTACAAATATTATTATTCAAACCTGTATTTTTGTTTTATGAATACACATGTAACATTGGGATTCAGTTTTTTTAAGAAATATTATTTAATATATATTATAATTAATCCAATATATTTCATTTCAATCAATTTTATTTTCAATTTTGATTTGAAAACTTTTTATACATTTGAAAATATTTCCTTTTGAAAATCATTTTTTCATCGCATAAGCTGGTTTCATATATAATTACATCCCATATATAAAATTAACTTACTTTTTATAAAATTAATAACATATTTGTAATAAGAATAATCCATATTATATAATAATTTCAACATTATTTTTTTACTCTAATGAATAGTGAAATAGTAAAAATCAATGATCATGGTTGCGGTGAAATTTTGATTACTCTGGGTTAAACTACTAACATACCGATTAAAAATGACCTAAAACATATACAAATATTATTATATAGACATATTTTAACTTGAAATCGTCCAATATTTTAGAGTAGTCTATTTTATTAACTAGTTTTTTTGTAAAATATATTGGTGTAATTCATTCTTTACATATATTTTAGGTGTGCCCTCTCCCCCACATATAAAAGGACATTCCCTCTCCTCCCCAATTCATACATGAAACTAAATTTAGTTAAGAAAATTCTAACAAAAATACATTTTTAATTCCCTTAATACATCCATGATTTAATTTTTATCCTAAATCATACCATGGATTTATTTTGGAGAAAACATAAAGAATTTTTCTCAAGAAGAGGTCACGTTCTACAACCAACATTTTTTTATTTATTTTTTACATCCTTAAATGATTATTTAATAATTATAGTATAATAATTTCCCAATTTTTATTATACTGAGATATTATTAAGATAATGGAATAACCTATATATATCCCCTTCTATCAAATGAGAACCAAAATCATTGATTATGTGTTCAACATACTACTATATCACGAACTAATGTAACTTGTTTCCCATAAACACTTCACAAAATTGGATATAATGATGTATTTAATGAATATATATAGTATAATTAACGTAATTACTGTGCTTATAGAGTTATAATATATTATATTCATTATAACATTAAATTCTGTTTAAAATACCTTAATATTGATCATCTGTACGACATACTACCACCTTGAAAATCAATGTGATTTATTTTTCTGTAATTCCTTACATTAAATGTAATAAAGAAAAAAATTTATTAATTCATGTGATACATAGAAGATGATATTTATTTTTTAAAACTAATACTCCATCAACTGCTTAAGAGTTTTACTCATTACGGGAATGATATCATCACTAGTGCATACGTGAAGCCTATCGTTTTTACAAAGATATGTGACTCATTTTTATGTATGAAATTCATGAATGGTTATAATAATGAATAAAATGATTAAATATGATATTTATAATTTTTTTTATAATTATGGTTAATATTTTTTTGTATCCTATAAATAAGAACATGAATGTTCATGACAAAACATGCTTAACACAACAATTATATTAACACGAGAAAAAATTGAAATAACGAAATATTTATTACAAATCATTGGAAATGCATTATGAAATGATAATATTTGATATTATAAATAATAATATGGTTATTACATAAATTAATAATTTTCTTAATACTATCATATTTTTGGATAAATCATGTTCAACTAAAGTAATTTGTTTAATGCTAGATTCTGTCTCAATTTCCATTTAATTGAGGCATATTTACTAAAAATGTTATACAATTTTATGCATCATATATACTACAACATATTTGTATTTAAAATAGATAAATTTTTATTCTATATGTTAAATGTTTCAATGGCTATTTATTCTCTCAGGTGGTAATAATTTTAATTTTATAAAAGTTTTAATAATCTAATTAACAATATCACATTTTCATGGCATTAAATTTATTCTTGTGAGACTAATATTAACATTTATCCTTTATAGAGGGCAATAATATATTTAACATATTTATATTTATGTATCTTGCATTTTATTCTTCAATATTTTATCTCTTTGGCACTTTGACCGAGAAATGAAATGATTAAATGAAAAGGAGATTCTGTTTCACATTAAATCAGATATATTTTCCTTCCATATATACGATTAAAAAATTATTTCAATAATATCCTTTTATTTAACCATAATAATTCATAATGAATTATTATTTTTTTACTTTACATATAAATTCTTTCGAAATCAATCATTTTATTGTATTTAAAAACGGATTTTTTCAATAAAATGTCAAAATGATCAAATTTTATTTACCTATATGGTTATATATGACTTCCTGCCTGTCATAACCAATTTAAAAATATAAATTATTCTATGCATCTTCAATGTATTTTCAAATAAATCTCTTCAAAAAAACAATATTATAATATCTCATTTTTAATTCTTTTATTATTAAAAAGGAAATTGTTTTATTGAAAAAACATATATTCCTAATGAACATATGGCCACCACTCATTTCTTTGTTAGTTTTATGGTTCTAAGTCTCCATTGATATAGTCACATTATTGTGATCATTTTTCATTGTAAAATAAATTTCTACTAAATATACATATTACTATTATTATAGATTTAATTTTTTGTCAAAACATGTACCATTTGTAAATATAACATTTACATGGACATTTATATGAATAAACTGGAAAATAATTATAAATTAATATCATGTATTTAATATAGTTATTATATGATAAGGTATATTTTTATTTATCTAATAAATCATTAGATATGTGAGGAATTTTTTGGGCATGTGGATATAGGTTAGATCAAGAATAATATAGCCCCTCAATGCTTCAACATGTGTCATGAGACAAATAATTTGGTCAAATTTATGGTTTTTAGTTATATATTTAAATATGTTTTTGAAATGTATTCAATGTATATGTATCATGATTATTGATATCATAATGTCCAATAATTAATCCTCTCCTTAATAGAGAATTCAGTTTTTATTTTTTCCTATCTGTTTTTCACATTACTAATTTATTTGGATGAATTTCATTCTCTGTTAAATGATTTATTTTGATTTGATATAAATTATGTATCATTGAATATTAAATATTTTTTTTAATAATGATAACATACCTTTTTTGTAAGCCTTATTAATAATTTTATATCACCCTTGTTTTTAATTTCCATGGTGTTTGAATATGAATCCTTTGAATGATTTTAAATTATTTTGATCATTTTATTTCATTTTGTATTATATTTTATATCTGTTATAATATGTTTATTGTTTTTTATATTGTTCTGAAAAACTATTAATTTGTGATTTCCTTTAATATTTAAAGCCTTATATCTATGATAATATAATAATGTAAACATCATCTCTTGGCTATTGTTGTTGGGTTAATTACAATTCATCACTATATTATTTCTTTTTACCCTTTTTATACCAATTATCTTCCAATCCAAAACAATATAATTTACTTAATGTGTACACATTCCATACATGACACCAAAATGATCGATCACCAATAATTACCATTTATAACTAGCATGTACATACTATATCTCATCCAAACCCAAGGTGTGATTTCTCTAATAGAACATAATTGCATAATGATATTGATATTCCTATAAGACACATGTCTTCAGACCTAGGATCATGAACCAAAAATGTTTACCATGAACCTATCATTGGTGAATATCATATGTCTATATGGTTCATTATTTCACTCTTCCAACATGCATGAAATCTCACAAATCTCAAGGATAATATCACAATCACCCACCATATAGGAATTGTTCTAAAACAAATAGTGTCTAACCACACTGTCACTATGCTAATGAAATCACATATTGAATCAACACAGTGAGGAAACTAACTAATCTTATCCCCAATACCCTGAGATCCCAAACCATATGTAAATCAAACCATGAATCCCAAATCATCCCATGCGTCAATATCAAATAATAGATAGTGTGTATCTTACATCAATATCAACTAAAAATAATCTGCCCTTTAATTACATGTATAATAAAACTCAAAGACCCATTTTAGCCCCTAACATGAGTTACAATAATATATCATTACTCATATCAGTAAAAGTAATAATATGTACTACTAGTTAATGAAAACTAATTTCTGGAAAATATCATATGGAAACATCTCAAAGAGAATATGATCTTCAAAAAATTCCCCTAAACCCTACCTTACATTCGTTATACAAACTGGGTATCACCTCTACTTCTATATCGAATATATAAAGGCAACTCATGTTCCATCACACCACCTATATGGTTCTAAAATATACTTCACACGTCACATGAGATGTCAACCAGCACTACTAAGGAACCCATCCATGCTGATCATCGATATAAAAGAAAACACCTCTAGGATTTATCCACACTAATGTGAACATAATTAAACAGTCCTATGTTGATTTATATCTAGTAAACTATGATCACATGGTTCAATTAAGTTGACTACCAGAACGAATCAATATTGGATAACCCCATACAATTTGTTCCAAAAAATTAATTTAAATTTACATATATCAACGTTATCCTAATTAGGTTAAATACCCTATGATGTTGTGGGTTAATCTGGGCATGATAGATTAAAAAAATACCCCTTATAATATTGTTTCATGGTTAAAAAAACAATCTCCCCTCTCATTCATAATGTATTGTAAGAATAGAATTTAAATCATATGTGTTACAAAATCCTTTTACATTGTTCACACACGCTAGGATATGTCAATGTAACATAAAATGATGATCTGCAGATGTACTAAATCATCAAAGGGTCACTCCAAAAATACATGGTTTGGGATAGATGAAATGTATGAATAAGATCACTTCTATTATAAGGTTTTGTGGTAGATCACATCTTTTCTATGGGTCACATACTATGTCTCTTTCTCAAGAACACTATTGGTGGAAAGAATCACCTTCTTCATATTCATTTTCCAACTACTCTATAAAGGATTCACTAATAGTTTATAGACATTTATATCAATTCATTTTCAAGAATTCATGCATCCTCAATAGTAGGTAGATGCTCTAATAAAGTGCCATTTTAACCCCAAAATTATATCCTATTTTTCATGAACAATTTTTTTCAGTAAAATAATTTTGTGGACTGTTTTAATTCATTTTCATGATTAGCTTAATCCTCCATGAACAATATTTTCTTTTTCCTGGAATTCAATTAAAATTATTAGGATGGGTTCTTTACAGACCACCTTTTATTCTGTAGACAACCTCTTCTAATACAGACCATATATTATTACATGGGACACTTATTTTATTGTCGACCAAATATTCCTCCATCGTAATTCTGTCTCATGCTTCAGATCCCTGCAAAAACCATTCAAGGAATGTTCCCATAAACTACTTCACCTTCTCAAAATTCTTCTTTACAAACTTTTATCATTTTTGATATTATAAATCATGAACTAATTTGGACATCCATTAATAATTCATGGAGTGAATATATTTTATATGTTAGAATGTCACTCTCTAGTAATCTAATTAGAAATACTCATATATGAAAATAATTATGAAAATACTACTAATTTATATCCCACAAATCATTAATGTGGTAAAACCATCACTAAGGAATGTGGTATGCTATCCACAAAGACTGACATATCATTTTCAATTGATATGGTATTTTATAGAAAAATCACCACCTATTAGGAAAAATTGATGATCTTATATGATCTTTAAGCCTCTAACTAACTTTTGTCCTCTCGCAAACTATTTTCACCACCAATTAGGAAAAATTGATGATCTTATTTGAACATAGCGCTTCTTTCTAGAAATTCTTACTTTGTTGGAATTCCATAAATATTCCATGTACATAAATTGAGACCCATAAATTATGCATCACAATCAACATAATTTTCACTCATTTTCAAGATTAATTCCTTTTAAAAAAAGAAACACCTAATTTAGAGGCCCATGAATATGGAAAACACTTGGAAACTGAACCACCATAAACATATGCTTCAGCAACACCAACTAAACTAATTCACGTCCATATGGATTAAAAAAACAAAATTAAAAAAAAAACACAGAGAGGTTTCATTAATGTTCGTTTTTCAAACACTTTATCTAGAACTATGCTTGTAAGGGGTTTATTACCAAGACATACACAACATCCTCAAACCCATAGAGGGTCACTTCACATCCCTTATACAGAGGGGATGTATATCCATTGTCAATAAGAATCCCTCGATAAAATGCATATGGATTTTGGTCCATGAATATATTTTATATTTCAGAGGATCAAAATTTCACCAACATGATATATAAAACAACACCATTTATTTTTTTCATTGACCCATTAGATAGTATAACCCTCTTTATTCATTTAAATTAATCACATTAAAGAATATAATTTTCATGGGAATTTAATTTATTGAAAAAGATATATGTAAAAATAAAGGTTTACCAGTTTTAAAAAGCCTAACCCATGATACAAATATCAAATACATTTTTCATATTAATTTTATACATCACATTTATGGTTTAAAATATTTTACAACTACCCCATATAAATTTTAAATCAATGAAAACCTAACCCAGTGTTACAAATTAATTCATGAATTATTACATTTCATTAAACAAAATAAATCCCTAAAGGTAAATAAATATGTTGTCATTAAGAATTAGGTAAATTAAATACAAATGTAAATTATTGGTTCAATTGAAATTATATAAAAATTCCCTAACATTCTCATAATATTCTTTTGTACATAGAACTTCATGGGATAACCTAGGGACATTTATTAGAAAGGGATGAGTTATAAAGCCCGTTGAGGGAGAAAATAAAAAAACTATGAGGGAACCATTAAATGTATGAAAATATGATTTATTATTGGAAATAAAATGGGAGAGTATAAAAACATAATTAATTAGGCTTGATATATCATGATTTCGTAAATCTGACAAGGGAAATATTGTAACAATTTCAAAAATTAAAACATTATCTTTTTGTAAGTTTAACATCAAAGACATCATGATGGAAAAAATTATATGATTGATTATAATCACTCTGTAATACATTTAATGATGTTTCAGGAGACTAAAACATTACCTAATACATTATAGTGCTAAATAATTTTTTAAAAAACCACCACTTGAAATTATTTTACATGAATAAGTGTGCCACATAGTTTATACAACATGGTGTCATTTATCATATTATATTATTTAATGATTAAAATGTTTTGAATAAATAAATGTAATTCTATAATCAAATAATAAAATATTTATAATGGTTTAATCCTCTAATAGTAAATCGGTATTGATGTTACTATAAATTTTTTTTCTTATAAAATCCAGATGAAATTTTGGTAGCATAATAGGGGCACATAAATGTTCATGGGAGGAATTAATGAATGTTAAACGGGACTCTCATCGTTTAGAAATAATAATCTCTATAAGGTTCAAATGAATAAACAAATAACAATATTATAAATTCATCATAAAATGCATAATATAATGGAAATTCTTTAATATAGGGGAAAGTCGATGATCACTTACTAAATTTATGCATGGTAATGGGATTATATGAAGGATTATATGAGGGATTAATAATAGTGAAATGTATATCTAATAACATGGAAAAAGGGAACTATGATGGATTCATAACTATATACCAAATAAATAATTTAAATTAAGAGGCATAATATAACAGATGCTCTTGAATAGAAGGATGATAGAAATCTATTACAAGATTATGACATACTAACTCCATTGATATAATAAAAATCAGAGTGGTTAAATGTTATATCATTATAATAAAATTAATTTAATAGTAAAATGATTCCAATAAATCATTTAAATTATAAAAAATTGAAATTCAATATACTAATTTTAATAACAGTTCTTGAATTGAAATGAGGGCATGAATTTACCTTATTAAATTTCAGTATGTTAACAGTTGTACATAATGATTCATGGGTATAATTAATTGTAGTTATAGTGGTATATCATCATTTAAATATCAGATGGATGGTAAGGGGTTATATAATATCATATCCCAACATGAAAAAATTTATATTAAAAGTAATAACAAAAATTACTTTCTTGAATAAATAATAGAGTTGGAGATCCCTTTCTAAAATTATGCATTGTAAATAATTTGGTAAATGATATAATGATAAGGGATATAATTTATATAATTATTATAGAATAAATTTTAAAGTATATTCATAATTATAAATAAATGAAAACATAACCAATTTAGATTTAAATAGTTAAATACAAAGAATGTTCATGAATTGAAATAGAAGATATAAATACCTTACCAAAAGAGGGTGATTTTAAAAGATCGGGATAAGTTTCATGGTATCTTGGGGGAACAATGGGAGGGCTATAGAGAAGGGAATTAAGAGTAATGATTTTATAATTTAATTTTCTTGAAGATAAATATGATATTCGATGGGTTCAAATATGAAATTAATGGAGAGTTCATTATTTTTTCACAAACATAGGTTTTGGAGTCTAAAAAATAAAATCACACAAACCACAATCCTTCTAATGGTTTTTCCCATGATTTCTATCAGATAAGGTGGTTTAAATTACATTTAAAAAATGGGATAAATTACTAAAATAATACCTCTTATTATATCACTGTGAGTATTATTTATAAAGAAATGATTTCAATACATTAAAATACAATATTGATTTTGGAGGCATAATAAATTCTTTATAAAATTAATCATATAATTTAAAAATATAATTTAAATAAAGGCAAAAAATTTATTTTCAAGGATACTATTTTTAGTATTTTTTACATCATATTTGGGTCATTATTTTTTCATAATATGCACTTTATATCTAGAATATAATCAAATTTTTACATAATATTCATCTGTATCAAAAAAAATTATGAAAAAATCTTGTTGGAATCCTAATTAAATGTAGTGAAGCCCTTCGGGTCATGGTTTCCAGTTGAAGGGTACCAATCCAACATCAAATACATGAGGGATTTTGGGAATAATATATAATTCCAATATATTATCCCTCCCATTACGAGGCCTTTATATAAGGGTGACGTAAGTGAGCAACCCTAGATGGCAGTGAAACCTACTAATGAAAATCATGTTAGGTAGTGTTCCAAATATGGAAATATTGTGATATATGGTCATGTAAACCCACTGTGTATCCCAAAATTGTTATCATATGTAATAGTAAATAGACCAATTCAAAGGGAAATCGCTGTGGGAGATTATGAGAATCCAAAATAAATAAAGTACAGAATGAAGGTCAAAGTTGCTGGAAGTAGGGGCCCTATCCAACATCATCGAATATAGGGGTGTTGGAAATACTATATAATCCCTAGAAATCTACTATCCATTATGTGGATTTTTTATAAGGGGGTTGGCAGTGAGACACCCTGGTGGGTAGTGAGGCCTACTAATGAAAAAACATGTGAGGTAGTGAACCAAATGGGATAATATTGTTTCGTATTACCCCACAACCCCAATATAGATCTTAAAATCGCATTAGAAAATTTTTTCGTTCTGATTCAAATTATTATTTGTTTTTTATGAAAATAATTTTCAAGATGTTTGATTTTTAATTTTAAATTTGAATTGAAACTTATTGAGAAAAGAAATTTTTATTACAATAATAGTTTTCAAACATTTAGTGAAATTTTATTTATCATCAAAAAAAATTATATTATAAATTATTTATATCAAACATCATTAAATAATTATTTTTTTAAAATATGATTTATTTTAAAAAAATTACAATTCATCTCAATGAATGACTTAATTGAAATTGAATGTTATTTCAAAATACATTTTTTTATTACATTAAAATATAATTGATATCAAACTAATTACATGTTTACGTATAAATTAAAATATGTAAAGAATCATAATATAAATTAAAATTAATTGTAATTTTTCATATTATTTTGGGTTAATTTTCTTATATTAATTATAAAATTGTGGTTACATTTAATTTACCTATATTCATTTTAACATGATAATAAATATTTACTACAGTTCATATTCATATAATCACAAAATTATGATGAACTTATCACCTAATATTAATCATGATGAATTAAAATATGTAAACAATTTTTTCTGCATTAATTGTTAAAGGTGGAAACTTTTAGTTTAATACAAAATCTACAAGCATAAAGGAATGCCGATTATTGAAAAAAGAAATTATAATGTATAAGATTATATTTATGTAATTTAATTACTTTTCATATTAAGTATATCAATATTAATTAAAAATTATTAAAATAATAAAAATATAGTTAAAATAATGTATCATTTGGAGTTATATTAATTGAATATAATTGCTGACGATTATGCATTTTAAAACGGTTTTCAAGAAACATTGTTTTTAATCCTGAAAATAATCTTACAGTAAAATGTGTTATAATAATTATTTATTTTTAACTAATTTCATTAAAAATAAATAATGAATACATTTTTATTCATAAAATCCAATAATGAAATAGTTATATTTTTAAATTAATTTTTCATCAATAGAAATGATAATTTTTCTAGAAAAAGATATTTATCATAATTTTAAAAAATATTTCCCTCAAAAAAATCCTAAATTTTCAACTTTGGATAATATTGATATTATGAAACCATAAATAGAGTTAATTTTACATATACCTTTTATAATTATTCTTTAAAATATTTAAACTATTTTTTCAACAAAAGAATAAAAAAATTCTGTTTGAAGGAAACATGATTTGGGGATCAAACTAAAGAAATTTAAAAAAATGATTAAATTTTTTACCACATAATAATAAATATATTTAGGGAATATATATTTTTTTATAAAGTAAGAAATTATTCTCAAACTCCATGATTTAGTGGAGTTATTAAAGTTGTAATATGTAAATAATCATTGTACACTTGTGTTTGGGGATGTGCATCACCTAAACTATTAAATATTGTTTTCAAAATTAAAATAAGAGGCAATAAATTATTCCCCATTTAATTAATCTTATCATAAAATTCCAAACATGAACCTTGTATAAAAGTTTTTGACACTTGAAAATTTCATTATTAGAAAACCCACAATGAAAAGGAACGTTAATAAGACATCCACTTGAAAATATATATAAGGTTGTATGAATTTCATCCCATAAATATGTTTCCATGTATAATATCAATAGTGGAAAGTGAAAAAATAGACATATAATAATAAAAAAAAATAAAAAAAAATATTTGAGTGTGAAAGGGAACATGATCAGAATAATTTAAATGACATCAAAACCATAAATCCATGATAGCTATAATGGTTATAAACTAATGGAATGTAATCAAAATCTAATAATATTCTTTATTCAATAATTTTTTCTCAGAGATAAGTAATTACCGTACCATATAGAATATGAATGTATGGAATATTAATTTCTTGACAAGAATAATTTCATCCTCTAATAAATTTCACCCACAATCTCATTTATTACTCTAAATGATGGGAACTCAAGAGAATTGTTTTATGTGTAAATCACTAGAATAAACTTATAACATGTAACATATTTATGAAAATGAATTACAAGCCATTCCTACTATTGTTACTAAATCCAAAATGGATATAATAATGTAATGTTATACAAAAAATCAATACAATATAATTTATTAATAATCAAATTTCAAATATTAATTCAAAAGGATTATAAAAGATCATTCCATAAATAGGTACCCATATTTAAAATTAATTTCCTCAAAATCAATGATTTATTTATCTCAAAACATTTTCTCCTACCCTAAATCTTACACCTCCATAAATATAAGATCATTCATCTCAAAAAAATTAAATTGTTATGTATACCATAAGAAATAAATCTCAAAATTTCATTAATAAGCTAAAAATAAAAAATAGTTACAACACATAAATATTCAAAAGTTATATATAAAATTTTGATGATAAGATATAAACACATCAAACCAAGACTCTATAGGATTATACATAAAATGATCCTTTTAAGTGTTTTGAATACCTAACTATTATTTTTTCAAAATTATCAAATTTTAATTAAATAACTTTAAAAGGAATTTATTACTATTCAATATTTGTTTCAAATCCTTATAAAACTATTTTAGAACAATCCCTAGATGGATCATGATTCGTATATATACAATTTCACATAAATAATACTTCTACAACAAATCATTAAAATTCCTATAAATAAAAATATTAATCCTTATAATTAAAATATTTCCAAAATATCGGTCATTTGTATATGGTCCAACCCTTGTATTATCCCATTGAATCAGATAACACCCACATTGACCAAACACAAGTCATTAAGAAACCATGGGTTTTCATAGGATTTAATATATCCCCTTACATCATTATCTTCATTTTTGTTAACTATAATCTTAATGACCAATTTTTCACAAATAAAACCCCGTCGAGTTCTTTTATGAAATTTTCCTTCATCCATCTTTCCCCATTTTTTCCATAGTGTAAATATACTATTATTTTGTTTATATTATAATTTATTTTATCATACTTGAGATTGAATCGTCATATTTATTTTTATGTTTAGAAGTTAAACATTGTGATGGTTTATTTTTTATAGATGATTACTTATAACCATATTATGTATTACTTTAGATCCCATCATGTTAGACATATTAATCAATAATTCTTACACATACTATGTCCTTGGTTGTTGATTTTAATAATAATATTTTCATCCATTATCATGATAAATGTAAAATTATGAATGAGTTATTTATAGTTTTTAAATATAAAACAAGGAAGATGATAACATTAATTATAATAAATATAAATGAAATTTATTTCCTTAACTTATGAATTTTTAGGGAATCATTTATTTTATTCATTATCAATTCAATAGAAAATACACTTATGATAATTTTTGTTCTCTAAATAATATATTTTAAAGATCAAATGACTTTTGAGAAGAATATATTATGGGTGTGTCTTACCAGGTTTGCAATAAGGGGTGTTGTTGTGAATCAGTTTCTAACTAAGTTAGCTCAATGAAGTGTTTTCCAAATTTACCCCTATAAACATATGTTCTATAGCCACATCTACATGTATACTCTAGATAAATAACTATTTTTGTGGGTACCACATACTCTATACTATACTTAAACATAGTTATGTTTTTCTATATTTAGTATTATCTATAAGGCTTTCTCTCTAGTTTTTTTTTTCATAATCCAAAAAATAATTAATTTTTTTCTTCGATACCAACTCTGAAAACACATCACGTTATTACACTTTGACTCATTACATATAACATAATATTAAAAATAAAAAACCTAGATTATAAATATTTCTATTGTATTTGGGAATTATGTATATTATATAATGACATAAAACATGTGCACATCACATTTATTGATATTTTCTTGAATATGCTCATAATATTCAGTTGTACTGAAAACTACATGAGAGAAGTTGTGGAAGTACATATGAAATTGGTGAGCTATAATGTCTAGTATGGGGAAAAAATAACATTAGATATCAATTACAAGATATAAAATATTATTTTAATTTTCATGTAAATGGGGTTAGATTCATAAACATGAATAATATGTCATGATATAACATGGTGACCAAAAGGATACATGGGGAATGAGAAAACAAATTAAACATGGAATCATAATCATAGTTCAGGTATAAATGATAATAAATAATTTTAAAAATACCAATAATAAATTATGACCACTATAAAATCCCTTGCATGATTTCTCATGAGACTAAAGTATTATCCAATGCATTGTAGTTCTATATAATTCATGTGGCACTACTTAAATTCATTTCATTCACATGCATAAGTGTACCACATTAATATTAAAACATGGAATCATTTATAATTACATTTATGTCAAACATCATAGGCTGTGTAATAAATACATATATGTTCCTAATAAAATAATTTTATGTGCATAATGTTCAAATACCTTCATTATAAATGTGTATGGGTATTCATTACACATTTTTTGGAAAAGAAAAACTTGGTAAAATTTCAATAGCATGACAGGGGAACAAAAATGATTATAGGATGGATTAATGGGGGTGAAAGGGGTATATTATCATTTATAAATAAAAATTTCATTATAAAGGATAAAGGAAAATGTATCCCAAAATTAATAATTGGAAATAAATGGAAAGAGATAATGAAATCGATTGAATAACAAGGAAAATTAGAAGATCTCTAACAAAAATTTTGTATGGATATGGGTGTGCATAAAGGGACCTAGGAGGTGTTATTTAGAGTGAAATGGGTCCTTCATAATAGGGAAATAAAAAAGGTAATTAAAATGGTTGTATAAAAACATACAAAAACCAAAACAACTATAATTTAATATCCATAACATAATATAAGTGATTCAATTAAAAGAAGAGGGAACTACCTTATGAAATTTTATCATATTAACCACTTAGGTAAAGGTAAAAAATGATAGCGGATAAATGAAATATCTTTGAAATAAAATAAATTTGATTAGAAATGGATGTATATAGATGAATTAAATTTTATCCAATTTAAATTTAAAATGATATATTCAAAGAATGTGCTTGAATTAAATGGAGGAGTGAATGGTCCCATAAAAAAATTCTGCATTGTAACAAAAGTACATAAATCATAATTTGAGGTATTAATGATATTGAATGTTGTGTACCATAACCTAGAAATAAAGAAGAAATATGAAGGATATGGAAGAAAATTTCAAATTATGACTAAATGGAAATTATGAGTCATAACATAAATTATGTTCATAAATATAAAGGATAGTGGCAGATACATTACTAAATTTAAACAAGGGAATGGAATATGTAAAATATATAATAAGAGATGATAAATGTTATCTTATTATAATAGAATAAATTATAATTTATTGGGGTCATAATAAATAGGTTACAAATTAACCGATTGGAATTGCAAAGGATAATTCTGATGAAGGTGATTGAAAGGAAATGAGAAGAGAGAAATCCCATTCCCACATGGGGTGATTCCAAAAGTTGGGAGGAGTTTCACAAGATCATAGGGGAACCATGAGAGTACTCATGATAAGGGAGTTCCGTATAAGGACATCCTCAATGGCTTTGGAGTGAATTGAAAAGGGAGCTTGGGTGAGATTATACAGGAAAAGAGAGTTGTGTTATTTATTATATCCCAAACATTGGTTTTGGACTCTATATAATAAAATATCTAAACTACATACCTTACAATGGTTTTGGCCCATGGTTTTACCCAAATATAATTGGATTTATAATTTTATAAGTCCATGGGTAGAAATTATCAAAATTACACACTTTATAATGTGGAATTGAGTCATGTTGGTAAAGTAATGATTTAATGGCATTAAAATATAATATATGTTTTGAAGGATTCATAATGTAATTTTAAAATTATTCCACAAATTTCAATAAAATATATATTAATTGGTAATAATTTATTTGGTCATGAGTAACATTTATATTATTTATTACATAGCTTATAAGTCATCATGATATCATACTACGCACCGTATATTAATATTGTATTTAAATTTTACCAAACAAATTCGATATCTTAATTTTTTTTTTAAAAATAACCTCAGGATAATTTCAACCATATTTTTCATTAAATATTTTTTTTTCTAAATATATTAATTTACAATTTTCAAATATAATTGACACTTATTGGGGAATTTTGGGATTTTTATGAAAAAATTATTTTTTAACAATCATAAAAAATATATTATAAATTAAATGTCTCAAAAAATTTTAATAATGATATTTTTTAATAATATAATTTTCTTAACAAAATCCATTATTTCGAAAAAAAGAATGTCTTCATTGAAATTTCAATTTTACCTAAAAATTGATTTTGGGTATTATGGTATCTATATATAGTTATTATCAATATGATTATATAATAATTTATTAGGTAAAAAACAATAAATAATCATAATATTAATAAAATATAAGTTTAAATATTCATAATATTTGAGTTTAACTGTTTATATTCATTAAAAATACATTTTTACCTCTAATTGAACTATTTCTCTTTTATCGTGCCAATACAAATTAACTGAGGTTACAATTAATATTATATAAAAACTATGTTGACCTTATTAACTAATATTAATTATAATGATTACAAATTTACAATCCGGGTTATTATGTAAAGTATTAATTATTTAATAATTTAATTTAAAATAAAAACAACAAGAATAATGGAATATTGATTTCTGAAGAAAAAAATCCAACAAAATATGATTTTTCATTATATTTATAACTCATAATATTTATTATGTAAATTTAAATTAATAAATATAGATATATTATATATAAATATCATTTAAATAATTTCTTTTTATTATTTATTTTAATTAATTAAAATGGTCATACAATATTTGTTTTAAAACATTTTTCAAAAAAATGTGTTACTATTCCTATAAATAAACCCACACTAAAAACAAGTATAGAGATTATTTAAAATTAATTAATTGAATTTAATTTTAAAAAATTAATTAGGTTTCATTTAAAATAAATTACAAATAATAATTAGACATTTTAATTAATGATTTTCTCATAACAAATGAGAATATTACACAAAAATGGTATTTTTCAATATTAAGAAACCCCATATTTTCTGAATATACATTAATTTTCACCCTAAGTAAATTTTTATATGATGACATCAAAATATAGTTAGATTTATCATATAAATTGTTTAAGTTTTGAAATATTACTTTTTTTCTAAATTGAACAAATATATCATTTTTGGAAAACACATAATTTAGATAACAAAACGACATTACAAAAAAGTGATTGATTATTTACTAAGTATTAAAAAAATAGGATGTATATATACTATAATCTAGTTAATAATACTCATGTACTCATATAAAATTGAGATTTTATAATAGTAATATGTAAATAATTGATGTTGTCATGGGATCGACATTGCGTATCACATACACTATCGATCATAGTTTTTTCATTTGAAAATCAACATTTTAAAAAGATATAATTTTGATTAAAAAGGTGTTTGAGACCAACTAGTCCATGTTCAATCACAATAATTATCTAATTCGTAAAACATTCCTATCGGATTATATATAAATAGAAAAAAAATACTCTTAGATACTACTTCATGTATCCCAATTGAATAGGAACACCCAAAATTGTCTGAGCTGGGGGTGTAGTGTGACCGTAGGTGTTCCTTCTTATATGCCATAGGATGTAGACTAGAAGTGTTAGTATATAGTTTTACAATGGGGATATTATTCCCTTTATATAGAATACAAAATATATATAAATCACAATGTAACATATATATATAATAATTAGTGTACACATAGGAAATAAAAGATAACAAGTTATAAGAAAAGAAATGTTTCCATACAGGTAAAATGTTTACAAATATACTTCTACGATAATCATATATAAAAAACAAAATAGATAATACATAAAATCATAGGAAACAATTGATCATCATGTTCTATGGTGACTCCAGAGATTGAGCTTTCATAAATAGTTCAATGTAAGATGCCTCTAATAATAATACATAAAATCATAGGAAACAACATCTACTAATGAAACCTAATGAGAAGAACAAAACCTTTGGAAATCATATATCACCTAGAATAATATTAGGAGAACATCATGCCTAGAAGAAACATAGATCACACTGAGACCATACATGTATGTTTCCACCACGAGGTACTCATCACACGTGGAACCACATTTCATAAATCTAGGGAGCATCCCCCCCCCTCTATAGAGTAGTAAAATTCTAACATTACTCAAAATTTATATTCTAACCCGACCTCTAAACTATTGAAGTTAATATTATAAATATTTTGGGGAAACTCATATCTCCTAGAATAATATCACATATTCCCAGGGGATGTCATCCCATCCTGGAGAGATACTTTAAATCATTTACCCTTGGTAAAATCAACTCACCTAAGGAATAATTTCCCAAATAAATATCACATACAATTATATATAAATAAATGACATATTTTGGGAGACATACCTAAACCTCGAACCTCAAACCATACCATGTGGGTTGTCCAATTTCCCAAATCAATCACTTATATCATATGAATTCCTCCCAATCACACAACCCCTCCCTGTCACTACATAAATTAGAGAATCACATTACCAAACCTCATGTTATAATGTTAAATTTGAGGTATAAAATATTTTCTCCCCTATAGTAACCCTATTTAGGATCAAAAAAATATTTGTGAACCCTCCATCGTTACATAAGACACATCACAGTATGGTAAAACTACAAATAATTTTCTATCATATTATCTTCTCCTATGATAATCCAGATTATAATTATATAATTCCCACCTTGATTATGTTGTTTCTGTAGTAAATATACCCACCAAAGAGATGATATTAAACCCATATTTCTATACAGAAATGTCTAGGATATTCTTCTGGAACCCATAATATCTATCGTCTTATCCAGAGAATACCAACTTGGTTACTTATATAATTGTGGGAGAATAACTATCACCCAATTCTCGGTTTATCTAGCCCAAATGAAATGTGGTACATGTGGTTACATAATGGATGAATCGAGGAAAATACTAAGATTAAATCAAACTCTACTACTCCTGGTAAATGGGGAAGCACTCTAGGAACCACTATGTATTTATAATCAATAATCTAAACCATCACGATCCTTGTATATCATTGATTTTATTCAATTATAATCACTCGAACATTGGTGCCTATGCAATCCAAATATTTTTCAATTGTCCATCATGACGCATGACATTTTCATTCTATCAATGTGAACCTTTTTATAATGGAAAATTTTATTTCATTTAAAATTTGATCACAAGTAGTGGTGATATCATATATAAAATCCATATAACAACATGCATAACACAAACGGAAACATTCAAGGACCTCTTTCCTCAGAATTGTGGACTCCTTTTTTCTAGAATTCTCATATATATAAGAACATTCAATCCCAACCCCTGGTTTTATAATTAAAAAACGGTCTTATTTCTTAAATTATTGAAATTAATCCAAAAAGTAATAATTTCTTAAAAAAATCCCTGAGTGACCATTTTCCAATAAAACCACAAAAACACACACTCATGGTTGTTATTAATGAGTTAACATATGGTGAAATAATTTGTGATAATAATATAAAAAAATGTATCCATTTTCATCTCTGATATTTATTATTTATATTTTATAATTCCACTGTCAATTTCACATTTGTTTTATATTAATTTACCTGATGTTAAGTAACAGTTTATAACTAATAACATATCTAATTGTGGTTTAGAAATCATCCTCATATATTTCTATATTCGTTGAATTATTTTATACATGTCTTTATAAATTCCTTAATAGTATATTAAGGTTTTTCTTTAACAATTTGTCATTCGTTAAAAAAAATAAATGGATGTTTTACTGATTTCTGAAATAGATTTTTTGGAAAAATTGAATAAATTTCTTTTTCAAAATTTTTCTTGTAAAAAAATTATTTATAAAGATCATTTTACATGTTTTGAAATTATTTTTTCAAAAAATATTATATCATAAGGGTTTTGAAAAAAATATTAGAATATATTATTAATTTTAAAGGATATTTATTCAATAATATGTAAAATGTTATTTTCATATATGTCAACATCCTTCAGTTTTCCTTATGTTACACATGAAATATGTTTTGATGCTACTATTTATCATATTTTCCTTGATGGATTATGAAATTTTATATGGAATTTTTCAGGATTCCATTCTATTTTATATAATATAATAAAGTGATGATGAAATAAGAATGTTTTCTTGTTTTCAGGTGATACATATATATAGTTTTTATATTGTAATGGGAGGGAAAGTAATTATATATCCTTACACCCTGATGAGTGAAGGATTGTATCAAATGAAATAATTATCGAAATAAAATTATGATGTTTTATCCACACTAAAATTTTAGATGCGATTATTATTCATCTACATTATGGAAAAAAAACATGATTCATACTCCATTTTGTTATGTGAATTATGGTGTAATTCATACTCCACCAAGTTATAGGTATTGGATAGTGATTATTTTTCCATTAATTTATAATTTTTATCACATATTTCATCCACATGAAAATAATTTTCAACGCACTCATGTTATGATGGATTATATCTTCTATTTGTATTAGATATGTGGTATATGAATATTAATATATAATTATTATAGTAGTATCCCATAATGTTATATTCTGGTTCATTAATTATGTTTTCATACATATAACTTTATCATCTTATCTATTTTGATACTCAATTGATCTCTCTAATGTTCACCCTTACTAATCAACAAAGCCCCCTTCTTTTTTATGTTTCGACTTTTTAGGTATTAGTTATGAGTAAATGTTTTGAGAAGTCATAATTGTTGTAAAGATGGTCATGGTTATGGAGGAATTTTCACAAGGGTTTTGATGTAAGGCATTTATACATATAATCTCTAATGAAACTAAACAAACAGTTCTTGGTTTTTTATTACTACGTGTGAGATTAAATGATTATTCACATGAAATAATTGAATATGTTTTTATATATATTAGGTTGAATCAGATTGTATATAATTTTAATTTTGGAGTTCAAATGATTATATAATGAACTCCCCTTTAGAACCCTAATAATCATTTATCTTAAAATATAAATAACTCAATATTTAAAACCCAAACATTTGATCTATATTCTTTTCTTCTCTCCTTTTATATTTTTTAATCTCATCCACTATAGTTTCATTCATGGAAATGAATCTTCTCCTTCAATAAAATAAATTTTAAATTCATATTAAAATTTAAATACATATCCACTTAAAAAATTCATCCATGAATCTATCCATTAGATAATATCTAGAAAATTCTTCCCCATATAACTCTATTTTTATTATTTATGATCATGTCATACACATTAATACTCATCAATATGCAATATTATTAAATTATTTTAAAAAAATTTATTCCTCTAATGGTAATTATTTTACTGCCTACCATCTGACATTACATCATAGTTTTAACATCAGACACATCAAAATTTAACCCACATTATATCATGATAATTTAATACATGGTATAAAATATATTTTATAAAAATATAAAAATGATATAAATTTTCTTTTACTAGTTGTTTGAACATGAATAATCTTTATTATAACATAAAGTATTATTGTAGGATTTTGTAGGTAATAAAAAATGGAATTATTAAAGATAGTGATGAAATTTTAAGGGATTTAATATCACTGTTATGTTAAAAGTTAAGATAAATATGGATAACATAATATGTAAGATAAAAAGTGGAAAATTTGAATATAATAAATGATGTTTTCAATTTAGAGTTGATATGGAGTATATCAATGTAGACTACTACATAAATAGATGTTATATAGTTAATTTTAAATAGTTTTGTATTTTCTAAAACTATTAGAGAAATACATTCCATGAAATCATGTTTTACTCTATGAATGGAGGTGAAAACAAAAATGGAAAATACCCCTAATATAGAGTAATTTTACTTTTGGATACATAGTGACTTTTCCTTATCCGTTTTCAAATGAAGAGTCATCCTCCTGATGATATATTTAATATTAAATTTCTATATAAAAAATGTGAATATATATTAAGAAAACACAATGTATATAAAATTGATAAATACATGAGAGTATTAGACTATAGTAATAGATTGTGATAAATGAGAAAAAAAAATATCTTTGTGGTAGTAAAATATGGTAAAGGGAAAACATGATAAACGTGCATGTTAATATATCATGATTATTTCACACCATGGGGAGAGTGGATCGTGTCATTGTTATAATATGTAATTGTGGATCATTTCACAGAATGTGAGGACATTCTATGAATAAAATAAAAGCATAAATTTGATAATTTTTTGATAAGAGTTCCAATTGTATAAAAATATTATGATTAAATTGTATTGTTTCATCGTTTAATTATTTGAAATAAAAATTCCATAACATTGGTTTAATATTCCCATTCCATGATGGAGTGTGTCATTCCATAATGTAAGAATGAGACAACTTGTTATTTTGATATCATGTCGTGGCAGATGGTTATGAAAATATTGTTCAATTCTATTCTATACAATATGCATGGATCACACCATTAAACATATTTCCACACTTTATATGCTTTATACATTACAATATCAATTGAATAAAACTGAATAATCAAGAAATGGATTTTTTTTATGAGATGTAAATAACTAGATTAGATATTCATATCACTAAATTAGTGTATCATTCCAAATGGATTGTTTTCACATCACGACATATTCAAAAAACCAATAACAATATGAGATTCACACCATGATATGTGTTGAGTTAAATAAATGATATATATAATATTTTATAGATATAAATATTTACTTGGAAATATTTTATTTATTATCCCAGAAAATCATGATCAGGGTATGTTATAAAAATTTCAAATTATGGATGATGAATTCCACATCATGGTGAGGCTGATATAGAATGATACCTTGATGTGACGAAGGGTGTTACACCTGGAATATTTAACTTCAATGTTATTAGGAAATTTATATGGTCTAGTAAATTAAGTGATTATTTACTATGAATTTATGGACTAACTAAAATTAATTGGAACATAACAACCACATTAAATTACTTACTACAAAAAACAATTATCATGTAAAATTAATAGAAGATGGATTGAAACCAATATATTGATTAAGGTGTTGGTACCAAGGATGGGTAATATAATTTATATATAGTAGTTCGATAGAAAATTTATTTTATTTTCAAATATGTATTTTAAAATAAGAAGTATGAGCATGAAAATATTGAAAAATATAATTCATATGTGTATATTATAAGACATTATTTTTTAGATATTATGTTCTTAAGGAAGAAGAGGGGTAATATGTTTATATATAACAAAAGAAAAATAACACAGAAAATAATATTTTTATTATGTTCAATTTTATATATATAAAGATAATCTTATACAGGGGTGATATTATACAAACAAAGACTAAACCCTCACATTTACAAGTTTATCACATTCATTATATATTGAGAATATAATAAATGGGATAAATTAGTTCATCTTCATGAAGATGAGGATTCCTGTTTTCCGAGAAATCTATGAAAATATTGAAATGACCTTTATATTGGTATATAATTAAATAATTCTCTGATGTTTTTAAATTTAAAAATCATTTATAAACGTAGTGAATTATCATGAAGAAGAGGGTGTAACCCAATGATCGATATTATGGATATCATGAATCTTTTTAAACACATTCTATGAGTAATTTTATCTCTTTTTATGTTAAATCAAAAATGTGGAAATATATTTTTATTTTCCATTTGTGTTGAGGAAAGTATTTTTTTATATCTTATGCATACCTTATGTCTCTTATTTCATACAATAGATTCATTTATGTTTCATTAAATGGTAATCAATAAAATTGTTTAAGATCATTCTTACTAAAATCGGATTAATATCCAACATTTAAATATTCATGTATAAAAAAAACAAAAATCTAAAAAAACAAATTAAACCCCCTATGGTAAATTTTGTTTTTAAAATTTGTATAAAAGACAATTGGTTTTATTCTATATTAAACATGAAACTCCTAAAATGTTGTGTATTTAATGTATTTGAAATATATATATTCAATAATAGAGATTTAATTATTATATTTGAATTTATTTTCAAAATAGAATATATTTTTATCATATATGGATGTACAAGTTACAATCCCTTAAGTTATCTTATTAACTAGATTTTTTATGAGCCAGTATAGAATTAGTTTTTAAAGGATAAATGAAATTTGGATATTGATTCTATTTAAAATAACACATTAATGTATTCTTTCTAAAATGCATATGAAAAAATAATTCTAACCTAAAATATTACAAGGAAATGTGGATAAACTTTTAAGAGTCATATAGTAAATAATATATATTGATATAAAAAAACCATGAATCATATACAAGAGAAAAAAATGAATGAGTTAATGATAATAATTTTAATTATGTAAATGAATAATATTATATGTACTGATACACTAAAAATAATAACAATAAGACATCGAATAAGTTGGGTAGCCTCATTGTTTTGAGAAAAAAAATTCACTATGTATATCTAAATCTTACTCTATAGTATATATTTATATTAAATAAATATATGTATATTATACATCACATGAATGATTAGTTGATGATGGTATAAAAGAGTAAACCACATCATGTGGTCAATTAAATGAGTTTTTAATCAGAAATGATAATTTTAAATCCGTTATATGTGAATTCAATTTATGGAATGCCAAGTAATAAAAGAAACATTATTACATAAAATATTTGGATAATACTAATATAAAATTTAAGGAATATATGACTTCAATACTGACCATTATAGTGAATAAAACCAAAATTAATTAACGAAAAGATATTTGAGATACATGTTCTGGATTTTAAGTTAATATTGGCAAAAACTTTATGATATGTCAATGTCTACCATTAGATATTTTTTAGGTACCTGTAGATTATTTCACATTATGAGAGGAATGTTCAATTTTAAAATATATATACCCTATTAGTGGAAAATGTTCTTTGGAATTGTAATCTTGAGATACATATTCTTGGTTTTAGAAATATATTAATCACTGAATATTATCACATATATGATTAATTTAGTGGTAAAGAAAAAAAACCAGAATCACGAAAATGATAAAAAAAATCCATCAAGAATGACCACAAATAGTTCTAAAATAATGATATCAATATAATGATTTTTTTTATTGGGAAACCAGATGGATTTGGGTAAGGGGATATATGAAATGTGTAATTGTGGATAGCAGTTGATGTCACCCACACATAAATGTATATTTAGTTGAATAAAAACAGTATATGTTCCAATGGGAGATCACCCCATCTTATAACAAGAAAGATAGATGAATGAAATATATAATAATATGTCATACATAAATATAGATTCATTTTTCTATATGATTGGGTAGTGATAAGAAAATCAAAGAATCATAATTTATCACTATAGTAGTACTATAGCAGTGACAACACTGTAGCTAAAGAGGCACATTAGTAGGTACTCTAGCCATGGTGGTAATGTAGCTCTGCAAGTACTGTATTAGTACTATTCATCTAAGGGTTTTTTAGGACAAAATAATGAGCTTTCAAGCCTTGTATTCAGGCCACTTGGCATTGTGCCTTCGGGCTATATAATGGGTCACCCACTACCCAGAAATAATGAGTTATTTTCATTTATAATAAATTAATTATTCAGCACCAACCATTAAAATGGATATCAATGAAGAATTGTGAAATAATAATAATGATGTAGTTTCTCTCATATTTATCAATGCATATGTAAAAAATACCTTTATTTTCATTATATATTGTTCCCATACAACAAAAGGTAGATGGATGATCAAGTAAAAGAACGTCAAGGATAAATATATAAAAAATACAATAATATTTATTATATATTATCCAACACAATGTAATTTATCTTAAAAAAATTAGTGATTACATGAAGGCATTTGGTGGGATATAGAGATGAGAATTCAAAGGTTATCTAACATAATTAGATTAGATGAGGAGACCAATAAAGGATGGAATGATAATCTATATAATGTTCTATCACAATTTTATCACTATTAAGTCATACAATTTTATTTAATATGTTGTTTGACTCAACCACATTATTCCAAATTATTTATCCCCTTATTGTTTTCTGTAAATGAGATTAAATTATTAGGATGTGTTTCTAGGAGGAGAAAAAATATCATGTTTCTAGTTTTTAATGAAGTAAGTTATCCATATATATAGCTTTCATGTTTTTTACTTAAACACATGTTTCAAATATATAGATCCAACTTCAATGGAATAAATAAATTTTTAATAACTCATATCATCGATTTAAATTCACTTTTGTAAGATCATTGAGTAAAATTCCATTTAAAATAGGATGTGGTTTAAATCTTCAAAAATGATAAATTTTAAATGATTTTTTCTAAAAAATATAATGATGAATAAAGTCAAAAATTTAATAATTTCCTTATAATATAATATTTCAATGGGTTGTGAATTATCCAACAGATCAATCAATAAGATATCAATACTATCTAACGGTCTAATACTAGAAACTAGATCAAACATTACAAAAGAAATGGCTATCTTTGAAATTATTTAATAATCCTACTATATTGAAGTTAAAATTAGATGTGGTATCAATTTAAAGTGATATTGTATGTAAAATGATGTTATTAAATGTGATTATTATGTCTTCAAAAAAAGTGTATAATATTATCTTCAATAAATATTTCAAATCATGATGGGAATTAGATTGGATAAAAAAATAATTTTATAAAGATCATTAAAAATAAATAAAATATCCTATATTTATAAGTGGGCTAGATTTGAGAATGTTACCCCAAATTAGAATTGAAATATATAAGGCTATAACATGAAAGTAAATTTAGAGAAACCTATAGAATGAATTGGAATGAAAATAAAGTGGTTGGAAAATGTGAACCCATTATATTTTATTGATATTTTAGTATATTAATGAGTATAATTAACCCGAATCCAAATAGTTTTCATAATGAAAATTATTATTATAAATATGGGTATTTATGGTAATATTTTCAATAATATTATAAATTGGGTGAATATTAACAAAATATTTGTTTATTTTTTTTATTAATAATAAGAGATAAAATTGTTAAATCTAATGTTGACATTAAAATGTATGGATTTTGTAGGTTATGTGGGAAGATAATATAAAGATATCTCATTTACACAAAAAATGAGAATAATGAAATAGAAAATCTAGATTTTAATTTCTTAAACTATAAATTATTGTTAGTCACATTATTTTTAAAAAGGATATTTGAGATATATTGAAGTCATGATTAGGTCACTGATAGGTTTTATAAATAGTACAATGAATGTATGTTGGGAGTATATAGATCCATACATGAATTTATTTGCAACCAATAATTAAAAATTTCTTCCAACATATAAGAAATATACTTTGCCATAAATATGACTTTATCGTTGGAAATTTTTAAAAGTAGAGTCATCAAAGTATACATAGAAGAATAATTATTTGAGAGTAGTAGAGTATGGATAATCCAGTGGATATGTAAAAATAAATTTCTTTAGGGGGAAGGGAATTTAAATAAAGGGAAAATGGGCATCATAGTTCTATGATTTGTTCTATATGATGTCCTAATATATGACGAATTGATATTTTCATGATAATAATAAGTAATAGTGGGTCACTCCGAGGGATATAAGGAAACATCATAATGAACATACATTCTTGAATTATGTAAATTTTTAGAGATTAATCCCCTATAAATGTCTGTGTTATAGTTGAAACATTATGATTTATCCTTTATAATTTTGAGAATCACTATTCATGAACTTGGAAGAATGGTCACACACCATGAGGGAGTGTTTCATAATATGATTGGTGAATGAGATAGTTTTTGGAGTTGATATTTTGTAATTGAGATTAGTGATGAAAATACTGTGAAATGTTATTATATAGAATATGCATTTATTATGCTATGATTTAGATTGTCATCCACGACATGATCAAGACTTGATAAGAGCTGTATAATAATTTCATGCCCTATGGAAATTGAATTAAATAGAATCTATGAATAATTAGTATAATTATTATTAATAATAAATCAATGGTAATATATTCAAATAAAATTATCATGTATTGAATCATTTGAATAATCATCAAGACTGGAAGATGGGCATGTTTAACTTACACAAGTTAAATATAATATATTTAGTGGACTTTACAGACCAAAATATTTCATAAGAAACACTCCATATGGAACTGTGAAATTCCATGATTAAGGTGATGTATAAGAACACCACATCCCAGAAAATGATTGTTATTCTATAATGTAATTTAGGATGATGGAGACCATTCCATGAGAAAGGGGATCACGCTTTGAAGAGGTAGTTTCAAAAATAACTCTTACATTTAATTGGAAATTAAAATTATTAAATTTTACCCATAAATATTTGAATTATCAAAGATTAATTTTAACATAATAACTATATTGAAAAATGTGGTATAAATATTTTAATCATGGATAATTAGGATATGGTGGATTCATCCTAACACTCATATCAAGAAGTTGGATTCAATAGAGAACAATATAAAAATATTTTAGTTGTTATGTAGAGAAGATTATGTATATTAACATACCTTATGTAAATGACGAAAACACTGTCTAATAATAATTAGATAGTTGATTTAGTGGATATTAATAGAATAATGAATACATTTATATATATGTTTTATAATGATGAAGAATATGGAAGAATTATTTGTTCAGTTAGTTGTAGAAGAAGAATGGAGAGAACATAGGTAATTCATGTTTTGTATTATCATTATTTGGAGAATAAGTGGTATTGTTTGATTTTGTACGAAAAAATATGATATTATTTAATGTTACCATAAAATATTTTTTCATCATTTTATTTCATTAACCATTATACTCATAAAAATCACATATTTAAAGATTCTGATGTTATGTATCATTGGATATTAGCTACATCAACATTTTTTAACAAATTATTTATTCAAATTCTCCCACTATAATAAAATATAACAATTAATGTTGAACATATTTTTATATTTAATTTCTTAGGGAAGTGGATAAAAATAATTGAGCTCAACAATTCTGTAAGAGAAACCATATAATTGAGTCTTAAATGAAACTCCCCGAGATTTTATGAGAAATATTATTTTTAATTTCTTGTAAATCATGTGGTTTACTCTTCACCAAGATTATATTTCATTATATGAAAAACCGTATTAGCTTGTAGTATACGCAAACACTATTCTTGTCCTATGTTGCACGCAGGAGCGACCTTCCCCAATAACTTGTGTTGTACGCAATACCGTTTTTTTCTAAATAGTGATATATTGTTATAATATTATTATGAAGTAGATGTTATGAATAGTATGAACTACTTTTTTAATTTTATAAAATAATTTTCCATCTTACACATTTTCTAGAACATGTTATGATAACAAAATAAATTATTTGGGTAAAATAAGTCTTTTAAAAAAATGCAGTTTTGCCACCTTTGGATGGAGAACCCACATTAAATCTAATTTTTAACAAGATTCTATGTTCAATATGACAAAATAAAATTCATCTTTGGAATCAGGATGAAAAATTTACTTTGGATAAATTTTTTATATTATTCTGATAACTTTCATGTTTAATGAATAGTAAAAATATGCTATATTTTAATTAAAAACAAAATTTTTCATCATAATAATTTATATGGATAAATTAAATTTTTTAATGGTTTTAATGTATAAATAGAATATATTTTTTCCATTGAATATAATTTATGTAATTATAATTTATTTTACATAGAATTCATAGGTAAAATCATTTCAATTTTTTGTAATGTTTTAACTTTTTAAAATCATTTTCTTAACAATGGGATTAATTTTAAAATAATTTCTGCAACATCAGGGATTTGAATTTGGAAAAATAGATTCCATATTTGGAATCATTAGGTCCAAATTATGTTAATAGGCTACTATTTATATTTTGACACTATGAATAGTAACTACGGTAAATTTTATTTAACATAGTTAATGGTAAATTAGGTAATTAAGGGAAAATATAATAATATAAAATTACCGTAACACTTGTATTAATATAATTGGATGATTATATTTTGTCTTAATTCATATTTCAGTCAAAATGGAATCCATTGGAACCCACTTGGATGTGATTAAGACCGTTAATTTATTTTATTTTGAGGAAAGTTAAATATGTCTCACTCAAACATTAATAATTTAAGTATTTTTAATATAAGGTTATAGAGAATAGAAATTTGATTATAAATTCTCATTTCAAATCTAAAATGTTTTTATTTTTTATGGTAATTTATTTGACATTTCTATGTGATATTTGATTACATTAATTATGCAGAAATTATTTAGTTAGTGAAAAATCCATAATATTGTTTTTATTAAAGTAATAATACTCATAAAAAGGCCCAAACACTTGAAAAAAACCTATTCTTCAAGTATATACATACCATAATAATCCAAGGGAATACATTGGGACCATTTGGAGCCGAATAAAAGAGATTAGGACATTTATATTATTTCATTTTTAATAATGTCAGAGTTGTCACCTTCATAACTTAATAAATATAACAATTTAAATGTTGTGTTTTTAAGCAGTTAAATTCGAGTAAAAGTATTATTTTGAATGGTAATTGATTTATCTTAATAATAGGATTTTATTTTTAATTTTTATGCCAAAATATGTATATTAATTAATTATACAAAAATGTTACAATAATTATTTTTATTAAGAAAAATATAAAATAAATGGTTTTAAAAATATTAAAATAAATATTATATGAACTATTTAATGGGCTCCACTAATTTTATAGAAGAATATGTCATCTTGTGAATCTATTAAATATTTTTTATCGAATATAACATCTCTGTAGAATTTATGTAAATTCAAATAATTTAATAGTGTCAAAATTTACAATATTGATATTTTTTATAAATAACATATTATTAAATTGTTTAAAAATCACAGAAATATTTAAAAATTACAAATTGAATATTATATGGTCTAAAATTTAATAATTAATATAATTATGGAATATTCACCAAACAAAATTGTGTATTTATAACAATTTAAAATTTTGAATTTTATTACCACAACTAAACTTAAATAGATTAAATAAGGAGAAATAAAATTGATAAGGTTTAAAATTACTTTTAAACATGTCCATATTTTATTAGTTGATGAGATTTCAACCCTATATCATCTCATATTCGAATGTGAGTCATTTTTGATGTTTTTATGTGGGGTTTAAATTTATTATAAATTATTATTTCTTATGTTTCCAAAGGTTCTCCTATCCTCTATTATAAAAAGGCACCTCCTCCCTCTCCTCCTCACACTACATTGGGCCTTCATGATCAGCCAAACCCTGCCCATTTCTCTTTTCCTCTTACCTAGAAACATTCTAGAGGTCCTGGTCATTTTCAAAGACCAATTTTAGTGCACTAAGAGGAGGTCTAGAAGAGGCACGTCGACGAAGTGGAGTCTCAGACACATACAGAAGAAATTAGAAATAAGGTAGGGGATAATATTGAAAATCTCATTTTTATCCAAGATTTCTTATATGTATGTAAATACTAGGGTTATATTTTTCATCGATGTCCATAAAAATGTTTTTTATAAAGTGTTTAATATTCTTCCATGTATGATTAAAATTATTTTTACCCATCTTTGACTTTTACATTATGTTACAGAAGGAATCTTTCTTTTGTTTACCATTAGAGGAACTTTTTGACTTCTCTAGAAAATATATGAGGAGAATGTTTTTTTATCTTATATGGAAAAAATGTATTTTTGTGGTTTCATAACGCCAAATTTTCATGAATCATCCTCTACAAGATTTAATGATTAATTTCAATAAAATCATTTCTTTTAACAGTGAATGGAATTTTGTGAAAAGAAAATAATTGTAGAGAAGAACGGATATTTCCCTCAGGGATTAATTTTATGTGTTTTGTAAAAACAATTTTCCATCTACAATGACATTATTTAGTATGATTATGTTTCAAGTATAATGTCTTTATTATTTACATGGTTTGATTCTTTTTATGATGAAATGATATCCATTTGTTTTATATGGATAACGTAATGATGGGACGATTTTTATGAAACCCATTTTTTTCATAGGATTATGATGAATGATTTGTGTTTATTTTGTGGAAAAAGTAAGAATTATTTGATTATGAGATGGTTGGGACCTATATATCCCTCCAATTAATTGAGAAAAGATTTAAATCTCATGAGATAGACACGGCTGGAACGACAAGTGAATCAGGTTCAGTAATACAGGGCTGGAACGACAAGTAAACTCGGTTCAGTAATGGACTTTGTCCACTATGATGGTCTTGGAGGCAATGCATTGGCTAGTATTGAAATCATAACATGTGCTTAATGGATTCCACAATTACATGTTTTATAACCATGCTATTTTTCATGATTAATGTTCCTTTATGATCTATGTCGTGCATACTGACATGATTTATTTCAAAACTCATGATTTGAATGTTTAAACATTATTTTAATATTTTTATTTTCAAATTTATATTGGTTGTTTTATAATCTCCATGCATACCCTTACTGAGAATTTGAGCTCACCCTTTTTATGTGTTCTTTTCCCTAGGATATAAAGAATGGTTTTAGGTAAAAAAACAAATTGGAAAATCCTTATGGGAGATGTTTAAGATCATTCACCATGATTAGACGATTGTATTCCATGTTTTCAAATACACAACACAATTAAAGTCCTTTGATTTTTGTTTTTTTATGTATTAAGTTTTCTATAAAATTAATGTAATCTCCATGTACGTCATGTTTGGGTCTCTACAGTTGGTATCATAGGAAAGGTTTAGTTAATCTTTGAAAAGTAGGATGCGAAAACCTTTTTGAAATTCATTGAGATATTTTAAAGGTATATCTAGTGATTTCCCTATGATTAAGTATAATTATATTTTATAGTCCTAGAATTATGGTTACAATCTTAGAATTAAACATAAGATGTTAGATATTGAAGGTACTCCCCCTATATAATGTTATTATTTTTTCCTCTCACACTATTATTTTTGGGTTTTAGACGATGGATGGAACCCGAAGGAACCATGTTGATCAATGTAATGGAAAATTCAATGATTGTCCCCCTAAAAAAACTAATGATGTGAGAGGTGGAGTGAAAATTTTTATTGATATACTTACACAACCTATTAATCATTCTGGACATCCAAATGAGCAGAGATGGGAACAATATTCTATTGAGACCTTCCTGAGGAAACATCCACCTTTTTTTCAGTGGGTCTTCTGATGCACTTGTTGGTGAACAATGTATCAGTACCATTGATAAGATATTTTCCATACTTCATTGTTCAGATCATGAAAAATTGATTTTGGATTTTTACCCTTTAGAAGATGAAGCAGATCAGTGGTTGACTCTAATTAAGAATACGAGGCCCCAAGATGAAATTGAATCCATGGAATGGGATGAGTTCAAGAACTTATTTTTCAATAAGTACTTTCCTCATATTCTTCTAATGAATATGGAAAAGGAGTTCTTTGAGCTTAAGAAAAACGATGATGAATCTGTTCGTATATACGAGACGAATTGTACAAGGCTTGAAAGGTTGCATCTGGCTTTATCATTCAAACAGAAAGTAATGTTGATCAATTCTTCAGTGGATTAAAACAAATTCTTTGAAGGGAATTAGATATAAGAGACATCAGTAGATATGATGAAATTGTGTGTTTTTTAATCAAGGTAGAAATGGAAGTTCGTGTAACATATCCATCTCATGGTTTTCACAATAAACGAATGATGGAGTTTAATGAAAAATCTCAAAACAATGGTGAAAAGAAGAAAAATGTTTCATCATGCTCAAAGTGTGGAAAGAAGAATGGTGGGGATTGTATTAAAGGGACTAAAAAATGTTTTTAGTGCGGAAAAGAAGGCCATCGAGTAGCTGAGTGCCGAAGTAATGAGGAAAAGGTATCTAATGATATGGATGGAGAAAAAACTACAGAGAACACCCCACCAACACTTCAATGCTACAAGTGAAGAGAAATGGGGAATTATGCTAACCAATTCCTTAATCCAGGGTTAATGATGATCGACATAAAGAACATCTTAATTCAAAGGAAAAAGGTAAGCCACATGCGATCACTATTGGTGATGTTGAATATAAAAACAAAGCGGTGGAATAATTAAGTGTTTATGTATTGAGATTCCAAAATATTATTGTGGATTCTCATTTATAGTATCATGGAGCATTGGAATATCTATGTAATGTTTTTTTGTTCGTTTCAAAAATTATACGGTACCGGTAACAATGAAAGGTGATTGAAATATTTTTGGAAAGAAAATGATATCCGCATAATGAAGAGATAAAGTGATAATGAAATGATTGATAGTATTAATATGTTCATTACTGATATAAGGATGAAGTGACATCATGGTTTGAATATATAGAAATTATGGGATTTTGGTATGTTGAAAGGGATAACTTTTGACAGCATTAATGTTTTCACTAAGGTTCAATGGGTATTAATTTTTCAGGAGAATACATGATTAAGGTATTCACTTGTTTGGAATGTGACCAAGAACAAGGTATATCTTATGATATATGTGGGATAAATGATGGTATTCACGTGGTTGGTTGATGACATTTTTAGTAATTATTTTCTTTATACTGTGAGCTTGGATAGAATTATTTTGGATAAGCCTAATGATTTGAAATGGATTATGTTAGACATAAGAAAATATTCTTAGAGGATATAACCTTTTTTTGATATAATTTTTTGGAATGTTATATTAGTGTAGTTTTAGAAAAAATACCACCTACAGGATGGGAGACAACCTGTCGCATCAGAAAAGGTTGTGGGAATCAAACCCAAAACCAAAGTGCGACAAGCCTTTATCTCTTACCAATGGCCTACATGAATTCACTGGTTAGTAGAAATAAGTTTTATTTTATCAATATGTATGATAGATGAAGTATAAGTCCATTTTTGGAATCATATACTGTTAATCTCACAGTAGATGGACTTATGTAAATTTTATAACTTTTTCTAACCTTTTCTTCAAGACAGATAGAATGACCCATCATTCTATCATATGATCTGATAACACTTCAAGAATTAAAAATTCAACATCATTTTATTCAATAAGAGTTGAAGAATAAATTGTTCATGGAATGGCCAATGATAATATTACACTGAAATCCAGTAAGTATTTCTCCTTGTGAAAAAGTTTATCAACATTAGAGAAATGATCTTAAAAACAAAATATGTTGTCCTAGTATCCTCATATCTGATTAATTAGATGGTACCTTTGATCATCACAAACTTTTTCCTCTACCACTCTCCATTAGAACATGACGGTCAGATTTCTCCTCCATATCCATATTTTCACCTATGTTCTTCTATGTGAATACCCATTGATGACTTAATTTGGGTTACCGTTATGTCTAATACATTAGTTTTTTAAATTAAGTTTTAGTATTCCTTATTATGATGTGGGTTTCTATTAAAGAAACCTTCAAGTAGTAAACGATTTATAACCCCAATGAATTTCGAGGTCGAAAATAATTTTAAGGCGGGTAGAATGTAACACCCCGAGATTTTATGAGAAATATTATTTTTAATTTCATTAACATCTTCTGTTGAATGATTCACCATGATTATCTTTCACTATACGCAACACCGTATTATCATGAAATATACGTAAACACCATTCTTGGCTTGTATTGCGTACAAGAGCGACCTTCCTCAATTTCTTATGTTGTACGCAATGCTAGGTTTCACTAAACCACAATATATTGTTATAATAGTATTATGAAAAATCCATTATGAATCTTATTAACTAAATATTGAATTTTATAACATTATTATTCATCATAGATATTATCTAGGTCATGTAATGTGAATAAAATAAATTTATGACAACCCAGCTTTTTAATACAACTTAAGCATGCTTTATTACATAAAAATTCACTTGATACAACAAAGAAGTTCGAGAGGTTTAGTGTATTTGGGGCTTAGGATCATTACATAAAAACTTTAAACTTGAAATACAACATCTTTATTGAAAACATCCTTTACATGACCACTACAATCCTTCATAATTAGCATTGAATGGGATAACCTGAGAAAATGCATAAGAAAAGGGTGAGCTATAATGTCGAGTAAGGGAGTACACAATGAATAACATTAGGAGTACATTACATGTTAGGCAATAGGAACATCAATAGAGAATTATAGTAACATGAACATAAAGGCATGATAAAGCATGATAACCATAACATGGAAATGTGACAACAACACTTAACATTGAATTAGCATGAGCCAAGGCTCATTGCACATGGAGCATGAGTAAACCCTCATTGCACTTGAAGCATGAGCAAACCCTTGTTGAACTTGAATTAGCATGAGTAAACACTCATTTCACATGACTTATCATGATACTATACTTTACCCAATGCATTGGAGCGCTATAAAGGGCACACCCTTCTTAAACATTTCATTTCATGCATAAGTGTTCCACATGGATCATAAAACATTGATTCATAAAACATTATCATTTATTCCACAATAAAGGAATGTGGAATTAATACATGAAACATTATAATCAATAAGTAAATGTTCATAAAGGTGAATACCCTTGATGGAGAAATGGGTATGGTATTCACTACACAATGATATTGGCTTAGAAAATCGGTGTGATTTCGGCAGCGTAACGGCGTGACATAAGAATTCATAAAAAAGGTTGATGAGAGAGAAAGGGGTTCCTCATCATATTTAAATGTAATGGGCAGTAAGGAGGTCATATAGATACATTTCCCAATAATTGAAAAGGAATTTAGATTCATGATACAAAAGTATTGCATGAATATAAAAGAGGAGAAAAAGGTTTCTTTCGGAATTTCGGCATAGTAACGGGTGTACATGGGAGGCTTTTAATGAGAGAGAAAGGGGTCTCCCATCATTCAAACAATAAGAGGGCAGTATGGGAGAGGTGTGAAATCATACCCCAACATTCATAATTTAAATTAAAATGGCAATACAATTTAAAGAAAATTGACATAAATGAGAAAGGAAGAAAAAAACCCTTACTTGGAAGTGTGCTTCCAAAGGCTAGAGAGAGGCTTGTGAGAGGCTTCTTGGGAGCTTGGGTCACCGTGAGAGGATTCTAGAGAGAGTAGGGCAGAGGTTGGACGATCTTAAAGGGCTTTGAGTGAGGAGGAAGTGGGAGCTTGGGTGGGTTTATATAGGAAAGGTGAGATAATTCTTTATTATTTAGGTTAGGGACCCCTTGTATTAAAATAATACAAACCACAAACCATCCCATGGTATTTGCCCATGGTTTCTGGAAAAGGAAAGAGGAAAACAATATTTTACAAGGCCAAGGTCCGAACTTATTATAAAATTAGGGTTTCTTATGTGGAGGTGAGTCACACTCCCATGGAAATAAATTTAAAAAGGCAAAGTGTTGAATAAGTCTTGAGGGCTCCATTAATGCTTTGAAAAGTAAGTAAAACAAACCTAAAACCTCATTATTTTAATTATAAAACACATATTGGATGAACATTAGGATTATGGTATTTTATTACATCACCATTGTGTCATTATGATGTCATAAAACACTTTTTATATTTATATGGTATTTAATTTTTACCCAAAATTTTGACTGCCTTAGAAAATTATAAAAATTTCACCATTGGATAATTTCGACATTCTGATTCCAAAAATAATATTTATTTTATCTAAATAATCTTCTAAATATGTGAATTTTCACTTTTAAAATAAAAACCGACATTTATAAAAAATTCACGGGTTTCGACAGAAATGGCATTCAAACCTTAATAAAAATTTTAATTGCATTCATAAAATTATAAGATCATTATATTTAATAAAAATTAATTTAATATTAATAATAATAATATATTAAAATATTATTTAATTCAAAAAAATCATATAATTTAATAAAGTATAATTCTTAATTAAATAATAACTAAAAACACCATTTGTACTTTAAAAACTAATTACAATATATCAAAAATGACTAGAAATTATATTCATTATTATATAAAAAAATAATGTACATGAACATAGCACTACTTATTTGTTACATAACCCCTTAAAATAGCTGCATAAGACCTAAGGGTAAGGTGTGCGATGGTGACAGACTCTTGGGGCGGCTCAGACAACATCGCTCGAGTGGTAATTTCAATCAACTTCCACTTTTCCCGTAGACGATCACCTTCGAGCTTGACTTGATGAAGCTCAGCTTGGGCTTTGTCAAGGGCAAAGCCCAAAGACACCACCTCTTTTCCAAGATCAGACAAATGGGCTTCGTAAGGGGCAATTCTACTGGATGAGGCCATCGCTTCCTTTTTCTGAGTAGAAATGGGTTCGTTAAAGCCTTATATTTATACTACTCTGATGATCACTATTCAGCGGCTATAAAAGTAACGGTCACAAATCGTAACGTAAAACTAAAGAAGTTTTCATCTTATAAACACATTTTTCATAGGGAAAAATTTAACCGGATCAAGAGGGATTTTCTATTAATGAAACTTTGGGTCGTTACAATATTCCCCCCTTAAGAAATTTCGCCCTCGAAATTTTCATTTTTTCCACACTAAAACAATTGTGCGTAACTCAACTTCATCATATCCTCCGACTCCCATGTTGCTTCTTCAAACATGTGGTTTCTCCACAACACCTTGATGAGGGGCATTGTCTTATTTCGTAGAACTTTTTCTCTACGATCTAAGATCTTCACTGGTTGCTTCTCATAAGAAAGATCATCTTCCAATTGTACCACCTCAGAAGAGAGTACATGTGAAGGGTCTGGTATGTACTTCCTTAAGAGGGATACATGAAATACATCATGCACCTTGGCCATAGTAGGTGGAAGTGCTAGTCGATAGGCCACAGCCCCAACACGATCAAGAATCTCGAAGGGGCCGATGTACCTTGGACATAACTTCCCTTTATTTCCAAACCTCATGACCTTCTTCCACGGAGATATGCGTAAAAACACCATGTCTCTGACTTTAAACTCAAGGTCTCGTCGACGATTATCCGTATAACTCTTCTGTCTACTTTGGGCTTCCTTGAAATACTGCTGAATGGTTTTCACCTTCTCCACAATTTCTTCGACCATTTCTGGTCCAAGCAGCTTACGTTCACCGACCTCATCCCAACATGCTGGTGTTCTACTCCTTTTCCCATACAGGGCTTCATATGGTTCCATTTGGATGCTCGAGTAGAAACTATTATTATAAGAGAACTAAACTAGAGGAAGATATTGATCCCATCCTCCTTTAAATTCCATTGAGCACGCTCTCAACATATCCTAAAGTGTTTGGATAGTCTGCTCGGATTGGCCATCAGTTTGAGCATGATAGGCCGTACTGAAGTTCAGTTCAGTATTTAGATCATGTTGAAGACTCTTCCAAAACATAGAGGTAAATCTTGGATCTCGGTCAGACACAATAGATAGTGGTACTCCATGCAACCGTACCACATCCCTGATATATATCTGTGCCAGTTGATCCAAAGAGAAATCCTCTCGAATAGCAATGAAGTGTGCAGTCTTTGTAAGACGATCCATAACAACCCAGATTGCATTTTTTCCTTAGGATGTCCTTGGAAGTCTAGTGATGAAGTCCATGGTGATGTTCTCCCATTTCCATTCAGGTATGGGCAATGGTTGCATCATCCCCTTAGACTTCTTCCTCTCTGCCTTCACTTGCTGACACACTAGGAACTTTGATGTATATTCAACGATTTCCTTCTTCATATTATCCCACCATAAGTTTTCTCGGAGATCTCGATACATCTTTGTGCTCCCTGGGTGAATAGAACTATGTGCATCATCCAAAAGTTCCTTCTTCAACTCCGAACTTGATGGAACACATACTCCTTTCCCAAACCGCACAATTCCTTCTTCATTAACATTAAACTCTGAGGATTTTCCCTTTTTGATAGCTTCCAATTTTTCTTGGATTCCCGCATCATCCTTTTGAGCATCCTTTAACCTTTCAAAAAGAGATGTTTGAGAAATCATTTGTGAAAAGATTGATAATTTTCCCTTATTTGTGATTCCCACGTCCATCTTCATCAAGTCTAAGAAGATTGGATCCTTTTCAATTCTCATAATTGATAGAATCACTGTATCCTTTCTACTTAGGGCATTCGCCACCTTGTTCGCCTTCCCAGGGTGGTAATGTATTGAATAGTCATAATCCTTGATGAGCTCTATCCATCTTCTCTGGCACATATTAAGCTCTTTCTGTGTGAATATATACCTAAGACTCTTGTGGTCAGTATATATCTCACATTTCTCTCCATACAGATAATGCCGCCAGATTTTCAAGGAAAAGATCACCACCACCAACTCCAGATCATGCATTGGATAGTTTCGATCATCGATTTTCATCTGCCTTGAGGCATAGGATATCACTTTATCATTCTGTTTTAGCACACATCCTAAGCCCTTTTTCGAAGCATCACTGAATACCACAAAAAGCTCCCCACTTGTGGGTAAAGTGAGAACGAGTGTAGTGATAAGCCTCATTTTCAACTCCATGAAGCTTTCTTTGCATTCATCACTCCACGAAAACATTACTCCCTTTCAAGTTAGCTTGGTAAGAGGGTTGGACAATCGTGAGAAATTTCTCACAAATCGTCGATAATATCCAGCTAACCCCAAGAAGCTACGGATATCAGTTACCGATGTTGTCCTCGACCATCCCTCAATTGTATAATTTTTGGAGGGGTCCACAGATATCCCATTTCTTGTGATGATATGGCCCATGAATGAGACCTCCTTCAACCAGAACTCACACTTTCTATACTTGGTATAGAGCTTCTCCTTGCGCAAAGTCTCCAGTACAGTTCTTAAATGCACCTCATGGTCCTCCTTGGTTTTGGAGTATATAAAAATATAATATATAAAGACTACCAAAAATTTGTCAAGGTAATCTCTAAAGACTCTATTCATCAAGTCCATGAATATTTCTGGAGCATTGGTGAGTCCTAAAGGCATTACTATGAATTCATAGTGCCCGTACCTTGTACGAAAATCAGCCTTGGGGATATATTCCTTCTTCACCCTTACTTGATAATATCCCGACTGCAAGTCCAACTTGGAGAAGTATTGTGCTCCACACAACTGATCAAACAAGTCATCGATTCTTGGGAGAGGATACTTGTTCTTTATCGTTATTTTGTTAAGTTCACGATAATTGATGCAAAGCCGCATTGACCCATCCTTCTTCTTGACGAAGAGGACTGCTGCACCCCATGGTGATGCACTTGGGCATATAAACCCTTTATCCAGATTCTCCTGTAGTTGTTTCTTCAGCTCTTCAAGCTCAAAAACAGCCATTCTATATAGAGTATTTGATATTGGTAGCGCCCCAGGTATAAGTACAATTGAGAACTCAACATCTCTTCTTGGAGGAAGACCAGGAAGTTCCTCGGGAAATATTTCAGCGAATTCCCTCACAATAGGAATTTCTTTAAGGGTGGTTTCTTCCTTGGACTCAATCATCTGATCTAGATATGCATGCTCATAAGGCAGTAATATCCATGCTTGAGATGATGGAGCTAAAGGAGATTCATCTTCCTCCTGACACTTGTAAATAATCGGGGGTCGATTCTCCATATGGAGTGTGATTTCCCTCTCCCGACAATTTATGTTGGCTCTATATAAGGAAAGCCAATCCATTCCATGAATTGCATCAAATTCCACCAAAGGGAGTATCACGAGGTTCTCCAGGAAATTAAATCCACAGATTATAACATGGGAGCACTTATATTCATGGGATGCAATGATTGCCACATTTTCCGTACTCACGGACATCTTTACTTCCAGGATTTGTGGTGGTGCTGGGATTGTTCTATTAAACATTCGATATATAAAAGAATGTGTAGAACCTGAATCAAAAGGTATGTTCTCTATTCTTGAATGAATAACTAGCGTACCTCTCACCACTTCATTGTCGGGGTTCACTTCGGCAGAAGTGATGGAAAAATCTCTTCCTTGCTGTCTTGGAGGTTGTCGGTTGCCTCCGATAACGCTTGGATTAGGGAACTGATTAGCAAAATGACCCGGTTCTTTGCATTTGTAGCATTGAACAACGCGTTGAGGTTCGAACGGAGTGTTCCTCTCCTCTGTCGCAGCCGCGGGTCCTTCTTGCCGACAGTTAATAGCTAGGTACCCTTCTCTTCCACACCTAAAGCATTTTCTCGTCCCACTAAAGAAATTTCTAGGGTGCTTCTTTCCACACTTTTGGCAAGTGGGGTGCTGGAACTTCATAGCACCGTTGGATTTATCCATCGGACCACCAGCATTGAAGTCCACCTTCCGCTTCTTGACCCCATGATACCCCTGTGATTCTCCGATCTCCATTTCAACCTTGAGGGCACATCGGACAATTTCCTCAAAGCTGTCGATGTCACGGATCGCTAATGCTTTCCACAAGCTAGGCATCATCCCACCAAAGAAGCGGTCAACCTTGCATTCGGGGGTAATGACAAAGCTGGAAGCTTATCGTGCAAGCCTTGTGAAGTTTGCCTCGTACGCTCCCACAGATTCATCATCTTTCTGCTTGAGGGAAAGGAAGTCCCTTTCCATCTTAAGACGGAGGGTGCGCGGAAAATATTTATCGAAAAACATCTTCCGGAATTCATTCCATTCCAAATCCTCGATCTCCTCCTCAGGATTCGTATTTTTTATCAACGTCCACCATTGATCAGCTTCACCCTCCATACGATAAGCCTCTAGGAGAACCGTCTATTGTTCAGAACATTGAAGGATAGAGAAGATCTTTTCAATGGAGTTGATGCATTTCTCAGCAATCGTGGGATCAGATGATCCACTAAAAGTAGGAGGCATTTGTCTCATGAAGCTATCGATAGCGACTTGTTCTTTCTTAGGGGGGTTTGAACGTTCCTCTTGACCCGTGTTTCTATTCAAAACTTGAGTTAGCTGAGAGAGAAGCGTGACAAAGTTCGCGAGTCCCACTCCCATTGGATTGGGCATCTCATTAGTAAAATCATCACACTGATCTTCACAATGGTTCTTAGCCCGAGTTCTCCTATTACCGGCCATTGCCTGGAATAAAAGGAAAGTTAGGGGTAACACATAAAGGGTGATCCAAAGACAAAATTTTATGACTTATAAATAAACTTTAATCTCTTTAACTCATGAGTCTATATGATTCAATCCAGGCTTTTCATGATCTTCCTTATAACATATATTCTTAGGGGCATTTTTCCCTTAATAAGGGTTCATATTATGATTGTGAATTTATCAAAACATATCCCCCAGGAGTGTCGTAACCAAGAGTGCAGCAAGGCCTGTTGTCGTGCACCAATTTCCGTTCGATTCTTGCTCAAAGCGGTGTTTTCAGGTTTTACCCCTAGGATACATCTGTGCCAGAGCCGCCTCTACCTGCTCGTTTCTAGACAGGGATGTATTTGTTTGATAAACCACTTACATAGTATTTACCAAAACTTGGGGATGTTTTTATTATGCTTAGTCTTGTATCTAAGGCTTTACTAGGGTTTCCTAATCCCAAAAATAACTAAACCTATCCTTTGATACCAACTATGACAACCCATCTTTTTAATACAACATAAGCATGCTTTATTACATAAAACTTCACTTGATACAACAAAGAAGATCGAGAGGTTTAGTGTCTTTGGGGATTAGGATCATTACATTAATACTTTAAACATGAAATACAACATCTTTATTGAAAACTTCATTTACATGACCACTATATTCCTTCGTACTTAACATTGCATGGGATAACCTGAGGACATGCATAAGAAAAGGGTGAGCTATAAAGCCCAGTAAGGGAGTACACAATGAATAACATGAGGAGTAAATTACATTTTAGGCAATAGGATCATCAATAGAGCATTATAGTAACATGAACATAAAGGCATGATAAATCATGATAACCATAACATGGAAATGAGGCAACAACACTTAACATTGAATTAGCATGAGCCAGGGCTCATTGCACATGGAGCATGAGTAAACCATCATTGCACTTGAAGCACGAGTAAACCCTCATTGCACTTGAATTAGAATGTGTAAACACTCATTTCACCTGTCGTATCATGATACTATACATTACCTAATGCATTGAAGCGCTATAAAGGGCGCACCCTTCTTAAACATTTCATTTCATGCATAAGTGTGCCACATGGATCATAAAACATGGATTCATAAAACATAATAATTTATTCCACGACAAAGGAATGTGGAATTCATACATGAAACATTATAATCAATAAATATATGTGTATAAAGTTGAATACCCTTGATGGATAAATGGCCATGGTATTCACTACACAATGATATTGGCTTAGAACATTGGTGTGATTTCGGCAGCGTAACAGCGTGACATAAGAATTCATAAAAAAGGTTGATGAGAGAGAAAGGGGTTCCTCATCATATTTACATGTAATGGACAGTAAGGAGGTCATATAAATACATGTCCCAATAATTGAAAAGGAATTTATATTCATGATACAAATGTATTGCTTGAATATAAAAGAGGAGAAAAAGGTTTCTTTCGGAATTTCGGCATAGTAACGGGTGTACATGGGAGGCTTTTAATGAGAGAGAAAGGGGTCTCCCATCATTCAAACAATAAGAGGGCAGTATGGGAGAGGTGAGAAACCATACCACAACATTCATAATTGAAATTAAAAGGGCAATACAACTTAAAGAAAATTGACAAAAATGATAAAGGAAGAAAAAAACCGTTACTTGGAAGTGTGCTTCCAAAGGCTAGAGAGAGTCTTGTGAGAGGCTTCTTGGGAGCTTGGGGCACCTTGAGAGGATTCTAGAGAGAGTAGAGAAGTGGATGGACGAACTTCAAGGGCTTTGAGTGGGGAGGATGTGGGAGCATGGGTGGGTTTATATAGGAAAGGTGAGTGAAATCTTTATTATTTAGGTTTGGGACCCCTTATATTAAAATAATCCAAACCACAAACCATCCCATGGTATTTTCCCATGGGTTCTGGAAAAGGAAAGAGGAAAACAATATTTTACATGGACATGATCCGAATTTATTAAAAAATTAGGGTTGCTTATGTGGAGGTGAGTCACACTCCCATGGAAATTAATTTTAAAAGGCAAAGTGTTGAATAAGTCTTGAGGGATCCATTAATGCTTTGAAAAGTAAGTCATACAAACCCAAAACCTAATTATTTTAATGATAAAACACATATTGTCCAAACATAAGGATTATGGTATTTTATTACATCACCATTGGGTCATTATGATGTCATAAAACACTTTATATATTTAAATGGTATTTAATTTTTACCCAAAATTTTGACTATCTTAGAAAATTATAAAAATTTCACCGTTGGATAATTTTGACGTTCTGATTCCAAAAATAATATTTATTTTATCTAAATAAATTTCTAAATATGTGAACTTTCACTTTTAAAATAAAAACCGACATTTATAAAAAATTCACAGGTTTTGACAGAAATGGCTTTCAAACCTTAATAAATATTTTAATTGCATTCATAAAATTATAAGATCATTATATTTAATAAAAATTAATTTAATATTAATAATAATATTTTCTTAAAATATTATTTAATTCAAAAAAATCATTTAATTTAATAAAATATAATTCTTAATTAAATAATAACTAAAAACACCATTTGTACTTTAAAAACTAATTACAATATATCAAAAATGACAAGAAATTATATTCATTATTATATACAAAAATAATGTACATGAATATAGCACTACTTATTTGTTACATAACCCCTTAAAATAGTAGCATACAACCTATGGTTAAGGTGTGAGATGGTGACAGACTCTTGGGGCGGCTTGGACAACACCGCTCAAGTGGTAATTTCAATCAACTTCCACTTTTCCCGTAGACGATCACGTTCGAGCTTGATTTGATGAAGCTCAGCTTGGGCTTGGTCAAGGGCAAAGCCCAAAGACGCCAACTCTTTTCCGAGCTCTGACAAATGGGCTTCGTAAGGTGAAATTCTAATGTATGAGGCCATCACTTCCTTTGTCTGAGTAGAAATGGGTTCGTTAAAGCCTTATATTTATACTACTCAGATGATCACTGTTCAACGGCTATAAAAGTAATTGTCACAAATCTTAAAGTAAAACTAAAGAAGTTGTCATCTTATAAAAACAATTTTCATAAGGAAACATTTAACTAGATCAAGAGGGATTTTCTATTAATGAAACATTGGGTCGTTACAAATTTTTCTGGTAAAATAAGTATTTTTAAAAAAAATGCAGTTTTTCCCCCTTTCGATGGTGCACCAACATTAAATCTATTTTTAGACATGTTTATAAGTTCAATTTTTAAAAATAAAATTTTTCTTTGAATTCAGGATATAAAAATTTACTTTGGATATATTTTTCATATTATTCTGATAACTTTCATATTATAATGAATAGTAAAAACACGATATATTTTAATTAAAAAATCTTTTTTCATCGTAATAATTTATATGGATAAATTATAATGTTGAATGGTTTTATTGTATAAATAGAATATATTTTTAACATTTAATATAATGTATGTCATTATCATTGGTTTTACATTGAATTCATAAGTAAAATCATTTCAATCTTTTGCAATGTTCAAACATTCAAAACTAGTTTTCTTAATAGTAGGAAAAATTTTAAATTAATTTCGTCATCTTCTGTGATTTTAATTTGGAAAAATGGATTCCATATTTGGAATAATTAAGTACAAATTATTTTAAAAGGCTACATTTTATTTTTTGTCACTATTAATAGTAACCATGGTAAATTTTATTTACCATGGTTAAAGGTAAATTTGGTAATTAAGGGTAAATATAATATTATAAAATTATTTTAACACCATTCTTAATATAATTGTGTTATTATATATTTTGCTAAGGCATATTTGGGTCGAAATGGAATCTATTTGAACCTACTTGGATGTGATTAAGACCTTTAATTTATTTTATTTTAAAGAATGTGAAATATGTCTCACCCAAACATTAATAATTAAAGTATTTTTAATATAAGGTTATATAGAATATAAATTCGATTATAAATAATCATTTAACATTTAATTTCTTTTCTTTGTTATGATAATGTATTTTTCATTTTTAATTGATATTTAATTTCCTTAATAGATTATACATTAATGATGCAAAAATTATTTACATAGTTAAAAATCAATAATATAGTTTTTATTAAAGTAATAATACCCATAAAAGTCCCAAAAACATGACCAAAACATATTGGTCAAGTATATCTATACCATAAGCATCCAGTTTTAGACATTGGGACCATTTGGAGCCTTATAAAAGAGATAATAACATTTATATTACTTTATTTTAAATAATGTTAAAGTTGTCACCTTCATAACAAAGTAAATATAACAATTTAAATGTTGTGATTTAAAGATGATAAATTTGAGTAAAAGTATTATTATGAAAGTTAATAGATTTATCTTCATCATAGGATTTTATTTTTAATTCGTATGCAAAACTATGAATATTAAATAACTATACAAAAATGATATAGTAATTATATTATTAAGAGAAATATCAAATAAATGGTTTTAAAAATATTAAAATAAATATTATATGAACTATTTAATGTGATACAGTAATATCATAAATTCATATGTCTTGTTAGGAATCTATTTAATATTTTGTATCGAATTTATCTGCTCTGTGTATTTTATTTAAACTCAAATATTTTAATTTTTTCAAACAAGACCCTATTGATATTTTATAAAATTAACATATTATTAAATTGTTTAAAATTCACCAAAATATTTAAAAATTAAAAATTAAAAATTATATGGTATAAAATGTAATAATTTATCTAATTATTGAAAATTCACAACACCTAGGTAAGTATTGATAACAATTTCAAAATTAGAATTTTATTACCATAAATAAATTTAAATACATTAAATAAGGATAAATCAGATTTATAAGGTTTAAAATAAATTTCAAGCATGTATAAATTTTATTGTTTTATGATATTACAACCATATCACATCCCATCTTCAAATTCGAGTCATTTTGGATGTTTTTATGTGGGATTTGAATTTATTATAAATTAATATTTCTTATGTTTTCAAAGGTACCCGTCTCCTCCAATATAAAAGGGCACATCCTCCCTCTCCTCCTCACACCACTTTGAGTCTTCATGCTCAAACAAACCCTACCCATTTATCTTCTCTACTTCCCTAGTAACATACTAGTGGTCCTGGTCTTCTCCAAATACCAAATTTAGTGCCCTACAAGGAGGTTTATAAGAGGTGCGTCGAAGAAGAGGAGTCTCAGACACATACTGAAGAAATTGGACTTAAGGTAAGGAATAATTTTTCAAATATCATTTTTATCTGATATTTCTTATACATAAGTATTTAATAGGGAGTTATTTTTCATCTGTGCCCATTAAAATGTATTTTAAAAAGTTTTTAATATTCTTCCATCTATGTTTATAGTCATGTTTACCCATCATTTACTTTTACATTGTGTTACGGAAGGAATAATTCTTTTGTTTACCATGTCAGGAAATTTTTGACTTTTCCCACAAAAGTACAAGGAGAATTTTTTTAACTTATATGGAATGGACGTATTTTTACAATTTCATAACACCTAATTTTCATAATGCTTCCTCTAAAATATTTTTGGATTATTTTCAACAAAATCCATTTGTTTTAACAGTTAATGGAATTTTGTGAAAATCAAATGATTTTGAAGAAGAACAGATATTTTCCTCAAGATTTAATTTCAAGTTTTTTGTCAAAAATTTATTCCAAATATGATGAAATTATTTAGAATGATTAATTTTCACGTATAATATCTCTATTCTTTACATGGTTTGATTCATCTTATGATTAAATGGTATCCATTTGTTTTATATGAATTACATTATGATGGGATGTTTTTTATGAAACCCATTTGAGTTGTTGGGTTATAATGAATGATTTATGTTTATTTTGTGGAAAAAGTAAGAATGGTTTTATTATGAGATGGGTGGGACCTATATCTCCCTCCAAAGTATTGAGTAATGATTTATATCTCATGAGATAGAAATGACTGGAACAACAAGGGAATCTGGTTCAGTAATACAGGGATGGAATGGATTGTAAACCTACTTCAATAATGAACTTTTTCCACTTTGATGATCTCTGTAGCAATACCATTACTAGTATGGAAATAATAACATGTTCTTAATGGATTCCACAATTACATGTTTTTCCCATGCTATTTTATCATGATAAATGTTCATTTATGATCTATGCCTTACGTACTGGCAATATTTATTTCACAACTCAAGATTTTAATATTTGAAAATTATTTTCATGTTTTTATGTTCAAACATATATGGTTTGTTCTATTTTCACTATGCTTACCCTTACTGAGCATTTGAGATCATCCTTTTTATGTTTTATTTTTTCCAAGACAAAAAGAAAGGTTTTTGGTAAGAAAACGAAATGGAAAGATCTTTATGGTAGATGTTGGAGATCTTTCACCATGATTAGAATATTTTGTTCAAGTTTCCAAAGGCATTAAACTATTGCGGTCCTTGGATGTCTGTTTTTGTTATGTATTATGTAATCTGTAAAATAATGTAATGTACATGTACGTCAGGTTTGGGTCTCTACATTAAAGGGATATATCAAAATAATTATATAACATATAAAATTGGGAGAAATATTTTATTAGAAATTTCATATAATCATAATACTATAAAAGGATTATCATGAAATACAAATCCCTATATAATTCCAAAAAAACATGTAAACTATTTTGAACTAGGTATATAATATATGTATATTACATTATTTTGGATGAATATTCAGTACATTACAAAAAATACATTCCAAGGGACTATAATAGCTTAGTGTATTAGGAAACATGGAAAAAAATCTTATATCATGGTGAAATATCTAAAAAACCCATAAAAATCTCCACCTTATGTAATTCTACCTAAAACCATTTATTATAACATTTCAAAAGGAAGAATAATAAATGTGTGATATCAGATGCCCTATGAGGGTAAATATGTAACTAAGTTAGCATAACATAAAAAAATGTCTGTGGAAAATGATCGTAACATTTGAAGATCTTACCATTCAGATTAAATATCCAAATAATGATTATATGATCCTAATAAATTAATCAAAACAGAATAATGATCAAATGTCTTGAATTTATAATATATTAATAAGACATGGAATCTATGGCATGGAGATTTTTTATTGTTTTCTCAACAACTATAAGTAAAAATAGGACCACTGATTAAGTTAAGGGATTGAAATTTGTACCCCATGTCAACTTATGGACATGAAAATAGGACCATGAGTAAAATGTAGAACAAGTTATCAGGTAAATTCATAACCACATAGAAATGAAAGAAATCATATTCTTAACATTGTGAAATTGTTCCCAGGTTATTTCATAACATTTGGAACATGTAATCAGGTTCACTCATGAACTTATTGACATGAAACCATGTCCATGAATAATATTGTGAACATGTAATAAGGTTTACTCATAAAAATTTGAACATGTAATCTGGATCATGCATAATATAATGGGAATGAAACTATGACCATGCATAACATTGTGAATATGTAATTAGATTCACATCTGGAATTGTCAACATGAAATTAGGTTCACACATGAAATATATTACTTATGATGCCTCCATCATTACCCAATGAATTGGAGGGAAATATAGGTTCTATACATCTCAAAATGAACCCATTCATCCATGTTCCCCAAAATTAATATTTCATCACATCGTGAAGCAAAAAATACGTGGTATTTATAACCATAAAATCATACCCTATTAAATGAAATTATTATCATGAAAATTTCATCACATGAAGCCCTATGGAAAGAAGATAGGTTTCATAACAAACTCCTCCATGCATAACACCTGCAAAAAAGATGTATTCAAATGTATATTACCAATATAAGAGAAAATCTATTCATAATAATTATTCCTTCAAAACATGAACCATTCAAGAAAGAATATTAATGGAACCTTGAGATAATTTTCTAGATAGGATTGAGTAACATCAACAGATGTCATCAAATATCTATAATAACATGGAAATTTATTTTGATTTCATTTATTCAAGAAAAATCTTTTATTCTTTTAAAATTTATCAATAACAATCATAACCTTTTAAAAAAAATAACTTTTAAAATACATTGTATACATATAAATGAGGCTTGAATTTTTTTTTAAAAACATTTTAAATTTTTTTATAAAACACGATTCAAATAATTTTAAAAACATTTTTTCTTTGAAAATAGATTATATAACTTATATAGTAATCATTAAAAATAATAAATTATTTTTAAAATAAATTTTCGGTGAAGATTATATTAAAGGATGATATGAAAAGTTTTTTTTAAAGCATTATTTTTCCTAACACAACTAATTTCCTACCAAAGATAGATATATAGTAATATTTTCTTAAAAACATTTTTCTAATTATCATAGGATATAAAGAGTTGGAAAATGGTAATAATACTTGGGTATATCTTGAATAAATATAGTGTAGGGTAACTCATGAGTGTTATTGAGAAATGTTTTATAATAATTCATCAGATAAGCATAATCATTAACAGTATAAAAAAGCGATAAGATTGATTCAATGAACTCTTGTCACATTGTAACATGAAACTATACTATCCATATGAGAAAGAGAAATTACCTGTAAATTATAATATTGTTTATATAATATGATTCATGATATAACGTGTAAAATTTATTTAGCTTCTAGAAAATCAGATCATAAAAATAAACATTTTCCAAAAAGATGAAGAAGTTCAGCTTAATATTGATGTTCTCATATAAGAGTACTCAATTCTTGGAATAATCTACTAAACCTTGTAAAATAAATTTAAAAACAAGGGTGAGCGTAAGAATAAATAGTAAGATGTTTTAAAACAATGGAAGAAATTCAATTTTTAAAATAAAAATGGTATAAATTATCATAAAACGTTTTGTTAAGTGGAAAGCATTACTTGTTGAGGAACATCATCAATATTTTCAATGGTCATTTGAATTTTTTTTTTCAAAAATACCTTTTACACAATATTCATAAGTTTTTACAAAAAAATTAAGGTAAAACATAAATCAATGTGTGCATACAAGTATAGGAATGAATGAATGATGCATTATTCATAATTTGTTCAAAAAAATTATAAAAGAGATATGAAAAATTGTAAATATAATTAAATAAGTAACCATATCATTATTCAATAGATCTTAAAAGAAAATTCATGTAACCTTAACTTTAGATACCCCTTCATTGTATAACATTCCATTTGCATATATAATCATGTCATATGGACTGATTTCCATTATCATAGAAGATTCATAACCAAGGGGTATTATATTAGTCGAATAATTACATGGATGGTCATATACCAGTACATAATGAGGGAATGTATAGTTCCCGACTTTTTCAAGGACTTGCGCCAAGACTATACAACAAGACTTACTACCAGTCATGGCTAACTGTCAATCCCTTTTCCCATAGTAGTTGGTGATAAGGAAAACCGCCAAGATCGTCGTACATAACGTCTCATGAGACTCAAAATTACCCAATGCAACAGAGCGCTAACTGGGTGCACACATATTATCATTTATGTCCAATAAATTCCTCATATGTCTAGTATTGTCTTATATTAATAGTTTCCCATACTACATTGAATACATATATTCTTATTCTATAATCCTTTTCATATACCTGTTCATAACGGAAATGTTATATAAAAAAATTTAATAAAGGATAGACTTGTGCAAAATTGGATTACAAAGTATGTAATATTTTATTTGAATTATGCATATATAAAATTTTTAATTGAACATGTGTTCTCATGCATGAATTTATATTTATTCTTAAATATGAAAATAATAATAGAACCTACTTGAATAATGAATTTAGAAATACATATAGGTATTCATGTGGGTATAAAAATCATGTAAAAACCTTATACACACACACAGACACACACACACACACAATGTGTATGTTTGGGATCTGCATAACACAAAACAATGTTTGATAAATCAGTAAAATTGTTTTATGCTTCAATTAATTTTTTTTTAAAATCCTAATTCAAATTACCATTAAAACCCATATATATACACACGTAAAGTATGTGTGAATATATGATCTCATAATAAAATTAAATAATACCATGTTTATTCCTTACATGAATTACCTTCTCTTACGGACTATATTTCTAAAAACATATTTCAATCATTCGAAAACCATAGAAGCAGATTAGGTTTGTTTTATTAAATATGCATAGGGTAAAATTTAACACCAAAAAAGGTGAAACCTTGACTATATAATATGTATTTTGAACACCAACATGGAATAAATATCATTTAGAAATCTTAAAACCCAAACAGACTTGTAATATAAACAATATTTTATATGTATAACTATACATAAATAAGTCATAACCAAGGGTTTTTTATATCCAAAACATGACTAACTAAACCCCAACATGTATTTTTTATTTTATGAAAATAACATAAAAAATTATCTCCATTTAAAATTCATAAACCCTATTTTATTTTTTATGTATAGAAATTGTATTAATATAAATATATACATATTGTTTTAATCAAAAAACAATTTTAACCTATATGATCATATTATACATTAAAAACATCAGTTTAACATGGATGATTGTTTTTTTTAATTCTAAAATACGATGGGAAAAAAGTTTATACCTAAACTTATATAGATGAAACATAAAAATAGATAACATGGGGTGTTTGAAAATGGAATGTGAAGCAAAATGATCCCTTACCCGACTTCATGAATGAAACAGGGTTGGGTAGGGGATGTTTTCAAGTTGAGGTTAAGGGATCATGAATGATTAAGTGAGAAAACTAGTGTTTATATAGGTGGTATATATATATTTATATATTATGAAATGATATACACAAATTATAAACAAATACAATCAAATAGACTGAAAAATAATAATTTACAGACCTTGATTAAACTAAACCTAAAACCCAACATAGATTTTAATATATATATATATATATATATATATATATATATTTAAGACTTATGGAAACTTGAAATAATTGATTGGTAAATAAGAAAAAGAAGATAAAACAATACATATGGTTAGAAATCAATATATGGTCCACAGATAATTATGGGGAATATTGAGGGAGAATAAAAAAAGAAGAATAAGGAAGAATACAGAGGGTGAGCCACTGTTTTTCATGAAGAAGTAGAGGGAATGAAAAGATGAATAATAGAAAAGAAAATGATGGTCCAGATCAAACGAGATTTGATTGGATATCTAGGGTGAATTTTCAGTTTTAAAAAACCATGGGGGTGATATTAAATCATGGATATGATCAGACATCTATGGTGCGACGTATATTTTAAAAAGTTCTGGATGGCTATAATTAAAACTAAGATTGATCGGTTGGCTATCGAAAAACGCAAGGGAAAACTATAGTGGTGAGGATTCGAAGGCCAGGAGGAATGGACCACTGAGATTTCATCCAGATAGATCCAACGTCCTGGATATCGTTTTGGATAAAAAACTCATCCCACATCGAAAAATAATGAGTTCCAAAGCTCTTTTATAACCTCGGAACTCCTGACTAGTGCTTAGAAATCCCCCTTCCCCACGGTACTGCCCCATACCTGGTCTCTGTGGGCATGCTCTTCCCCCACCCATACAATGTGCTACCCCGCACAGTGGCATGTTACTTGGTTCTTCTGTGCGTTCTTGAAGTGCATGCATACTCACACCCACGGTTGTCTTGTGTAGAGGTTGAAGAGTCTATGCTTTGCCTCCAAATCCCATAGGAGTGTGAGCTACCTTCTCCAACTCAAATAAAGGGAAGGCCATAGTGTATATACTTTTTATAAAAACAACTTTCAAATAAACCATATAATCATAGAAAATGAGATTATATTTAAAATGATTAATTTCATTCAATAAAGAAAATATTTATTTTTATAAAATAGTATTCCTAGATTATTTTAATCTGTAAACATTAATGTACCAAAAAACATAGAAATTATATGTTGACATTGCATCACCAAAATTAGAACTTTTAATTAATAAAATTATTCATAAACATGTTTTTTAATTCAAAAACAAAATGAAAACATTACTTTGAATTACTTAAAATAAAAATATGTACTATACATTATCACTAAAACCCAAAATTCATGAGTTCAAATTCATTTTTGGTATTTAAAACACTATGCTTCCCAATTATAAGTTCAGTTAAATGAGTTCAAAGATACATCTTTAATGTACTTAAATACATAAAACATTCAAGATGCTTTTATACTTGGTAAAATCGTTATTTTCAATGTTTAAAAAGGATTATTTTTAATAACTATACAGGAAAAATAATTTATAAAACCTAATAGTTATATTAACTAAACCATTAATTAAAATCGTCTTAAAAATTATATTATTACAATAGGATATTTATTACATTTCAAAATTTTTAAAATTATTTGAAATACTTAACAATGTTTTTAATTCATATAAATATTTTTAAAATATTAATTTGAATTTTAAACCATGAAATTAAAGATAAAAATTATTATATGTAAAAAATATAAAAACAATTAAAATGATTAAGGAAATTATATAAGTTTTAGGAAAAATTATAAAATGTATCTTAAATTTTTACTTAAATTATTTTGTTTTAACTAGATACTATCGTCAACTTCAGTTTGAACTCTAATAGACCTAAAAATAAAAATAACAGTATTCTATATTTTAAACGGTCAATAAAACCATTATAAATACATTTTTTTGGAATTTCAACATCAAGAGAACTTGGAGATTATGGATCCCATCATTCATCTGATGCTTAACACAGTTATTGTGGTTCTGGCTATAATGATCTTCATCCTAAAAGATCTGAAGGACCCCCACTATTTTCTAGTGATTTTTTTTTATTTTTTGGTCTCCCTATTATTTCTATAGGTCTCTTAATAGGTATCTCATTGTAGTAGGACTATTTTGGATTTGTTTTAATGCAATTGTTTCACTGTTTAATTTCATAAAACATGACTTGTTTTTATTTTGAAAACATTGTTTTGATGGAATAAAAATTATAATAATTAAAACCAAAGGGTATTATTTTTACAAATGAAAAAGGTTTGGGGTTTTACATTATCCCCCCTTAAAATAATTGTTCCCTCGTAATTCTAAAACACTCATACACTTCAACCAGCAAAACCACACATACCTCACTCCCGACATCCCATCACCAAGTCATCCATTGTGGATGATCCGCTGTCATCCTCAGGTGGATCCCAAAATTATTTTCTAGTTCCTAGACATCTTATGTCCATATACCCCATGAGAATATATGATTACCATTATGCATAAATCATTAAGGTTTTTAGGGGGAGGCTTTGGTGGTGTGAGGATCAAATATTTGAGTGTGGACTAGTTCCCTATAAATGACTCGAACTAAATCATGCTTGAAATGTTCGAAGTTGTAGAGAATCCTATACAGAGAAAAATATCGGACTTGGAATCGATAGATCACTTGAAGGTCACCCTTAAATATAGCTTATTGAAACATTTATTAATCTAGGTAGTTATAGTACAAGGTGATACATTGAAAGAGGAATTCATGGTACTTCCATCCCTGCATATACTCTATTAACTATGAAATTCATATAAAATAATAAACATAAAAGTCCCCCTACAATGTTTGAAGGACATTTGGGCTAATGTAAAATTTGAAAATTCATTTTCAATAGAGGTGTAGGTTTGAAAAAGGGTAGTAGTATTCTTAACATGACATTATGATTATTGAATCTAGTTATTTGGTAGGAAGTGAAAAGAGGTTTGTTGGAAAATATACGTCTTCCATCTGAAACATTCATAAGTCGTGTTTTATATAGTAATGAATAACTATATTACCATAGAGATTTTATTTTGTAATAGAATACTATAACACCAAAACAGAATATACATCGTCATCCATTTAAGTAGTTTTTATAAAACTAAATTTATTACATAACCATTCACTCCCTCTCAAAACTCATTGGTACGGATTTTTTTACAACTACTTGGTTGTCTCTTCACATACACCAACGCTATTGGTGATTTACCCAGTTTCTAGAAAAACAGATCCACAACGCAGTTCCAAACAATTCAATCTTCCTTGTACAAATGCAATATGGGAAACTGGAATCAATGGGGTGTGGACATCTGAACTTCCATGCGAGAAAGGCATGATGTGTATCATGCTGAGTGATATCAACATTAACTTTATATCAATAAAACAAACTAGAAGACTCATACATAAAAACATCAATGTCCATAACCTTACCATTGAGAACGAAGGTCAAGAGATGATAGAGATACACCGCTCAGATGTCACCCTCATGCACAACCTCTTAGAAGTGTTCTAGAGATGAAACATTCCTAGATAGGGTAAAGAAAATAAAAACCCTCAAAGTATTTTCCCTTCTTTTCCTAGAATGAAATTTGGGAATTCATCATAAAAAAATAGTTGAAGCCTAGTTCTTGATGAAGATAAAGTATACAAGGATAATTGGATAAATCATAACGGTTTTTTCATAGAAAATGTTGTTCTTCAAAAGTCACGTAGCATTATAAACTTGATTTTCCCTCTATACATTATAGTATTTCTGTAGAAAGAGACATAAATATTATTTCATCTACCATATTTAAATGTTAAGAAGGATTCAACTTAGTAAGACAAAATCATGTTTCTAAGGTTTCCTTAATTTTTCAGGGTTGGCTAAACCGATCCTCTGATACCAATTGTCATGACCCTAACATCTGAATCCCGAAGTTGGTGCATGAAACATGTCGTGAAATATTCTTCATAGACACATGAATACAATAATTACACATAATTTTCCAATATAGATGATTGATTTGGTTTATGTTCTTGAAATCTAGATGTTGTTGATATAGTTCATCCAAAAACCTGACAAAGTTAAGCTTCTTATTGATGTTGTCACATAAGAGAACTCGATGCTTCGAATAATCAACTAAACCCTGTAAAATGAATTGAAAACATAGGGTGATAGTATTTATTCCCTATAATAGGTTTTAAAACAATTTAAGAGATTTAATTTTTAAAATAAAAATCATTGAAATGATCATTAAACATTTTCATAAGAAGAAAAGATTACATCTTGAGGAAAATCATCAATATTTTCAAAGGTTATTTGAAATCATTTTTTAGAATGTCCTTTTACACAAGATTCATATGTGTTTACTTTATAACTATAGGAAAACATAAATCATGGTGCGTATACATGTTTGGGACTGAATGAATGATGCATGATTCATAAACTGATCAAAACAATTCTAATATTGATATGAAAAATTATAAATAGACTTACATAAGTAATCATATCATGATTCAATATCACATAAAATTAAATTCATTTTACCTTATGATTATATACCCCTTACGTTTATAAAATTCCATTTACACACTTAATCATGACATATGCATTTGTTTCCATTTTCATAGATGATTATTAACCAAGAGGTATTATATTAGTCGAATAATTACATGGATAGTCATATAAAAATTCATTATTAGGGAATTTATAATGCAATACATTGTAAAGTCCATTGACCAAGACCATAAAACATGACATAATACGATTCAAGGATAACCACCAATGTCGTTTCTCAAACTAGTTTGGGTCAAGGATAACCACAATGATCGTCGCACATAACGTTTCATGAGACTTTCCCTTACCCACCACATTAGAGATCTATCTAGGGGCACCCATTATATCATTTAAGTCCAATAAATTCCTCATATGTATAGTATGGTCTTATATTTAAAGTGTACCGCAAAACATTGAATACTAATATTCTTATTCCATAACCCTTTTTACATACATGTTCATATCTAATATAGTTTATTCTATAAATGTAAAAAAGGACAAGCCTTGTAGGTTTTAGATATAACAGTGATGTGCATGAACTAAAATGAGAAACTCTTACACATACAATAAGAAATAGTACAAAAAAATAATGGGTATTCACATAAAATAACCACTCTTACATTAATCCCATGAGAATGTGAACTTTATTATGCCATGTTATAGATGCTTTCACATAGAGATACTTGTAATAAACTAAGAAAAGTAAATTATATCAAAATAAATAAAACATATTCTTTAATAATCAATGGAAATCCTGGTGGAAAATTATATTACAAAGTATGGATTATTTCATTTGAAGTATTTATGAATAAAATAAGTAATTATACACATGTTCTCAAGCATGAATCTATATGATTTCCTAATCCTAAAAACCATAAAACATATTACTTTTTGAAACAACATCAAAATAAAATTTTGTATTCATGTGGGTTTTAAAATCAATTAAATCCTTATATATATATATAGACACACAGACAAAGTGTATGTTTGAGATCTGCATAACCCAAAACAAGGTTTAATAAATCATTATAACTTTTTAATGCTTAAAATAAAATAGGTTCTGTGAAATCCTAATTAGAATTACAATTAAAACTCATATATATATACACACACACACAAACACATAACCGTATGTGTTCATATATGTTTTAATGTTACAGTTAAATATTACAAAGTTGATTCCTTACATGATTTACAAGCTCTTAAAAACATTATTTTTAAAAATGCATTTTCATCATTTGAAAAGAATAGAAGAAGATTAGGTTTGTTTTATAAATATACATATGGTTTATGTTAATGAAAAACATGGTGTACCCATGTTTGTTTAATATGTATTATCAGATCCAACTTGGACATAATATAATTTGGAAATTTTAAATCCCAGATTGACTTGTAATATAAACAATAATATATATGTATAACCATATATAGATAAGTCTTAATAAAGTGTTTTATATATTAAAAACATGATTAACTAAACCCCTAAATGTATTTCACATTTTAAGAAAATATCTTAAAAAAATGATCACCATTCAAAATTCATAAACTCAAATAGATTTTTCTATATAATTAAATATAGTGGTATACATATATACAAATTGTTTTGAACATAAAACCATTTTAACCTTTATGGGTTTATTAGAATTTAAAAACATCAGTTTAACCCCGATGATAGATTTTTTGAAATCCTTAAATGGGATTAGACAAAATTATATTCCTAAAAATATAACCTTGAAACATAAAAATAGATAACAGAGGGGATTATAAATTGAACGTTAAGAAAAATGATCCCTTACATGTCTTCAATTGGGAAACCGGGTTGGGTAGGAGATGTTTTCAAGTTCAGTTGAAGGGATTGGGAAGGATTATGTGGCCATAAAAGGATTTATATAGGTATAATATATATATATATATATATCATATGCAATGATTTAAACAAATTATAAAAATAGACTCACAAAAATACTAAAATAAAATAAGTCGCACGCCTTGCTTAAAATAAACTTAAAAGGAAATGATGATATTAATATATATATATATATATATAACATTTGTGAAAAATTGAAGAATGTTCTAGGGAAATAACAAAAATAATATTAATCAAGACATGTGGGTAGATATTGAGGGTTTATCTGAAGAGAAAAGTGTAAAATCATAAGGGAGAAGAAAAAAAAAGAATAATGAATTAAATAAAATAGTGGGTGAGCCTCTAGTTGGCATGATAAATTTAAAGGAAGGAGGAGAAGAAAAAAAGGAAAATAAATGGACATTCTTGATCAAACAAGATTGGATAAGATGGATTGTGTGAATTCATTGTTTTTAATAAATAATTGTGGTGTGAGATTAAATCATGAATATGAGTGGATGAATATGGTGGAACACCGATTTTTAAAAGGGATGGATGGATGAGATTAGAACATTTTTTGTTTGGGTGTCTAAGGAAAAACGCGTTGGAAAACTCCGGTGGTGAGGATTCAAAGGTCGGGAGGAACGGACGACCGAGATTTCAACCAGATTGATTGAACGACATGAATCACGTTTCTCTTAAAAAACATCATCCCACATTGAAACAAGAAGCGTTTCACGTCTCATTTATAACCCTACAGCTCATAGATAGCACTTGAAAATCCCCCACCCCAGTAAATCCTCATAGCGAGTCTTTTCTAACATATTCTGCCCCCCCCCCTTCTGTTGTGATGACCTGACCGGTGGTGCGCTACATAGTTCCTCCATGAATACTTGAGGTGCGCGGACACACGCACACCCGTGGATGTCATGTGCTGAGGATGAAGGTTATAGGCTTCGATTCCTTCTATCGTTATAGCGTGAATCCTCCTTTGGATCATCTAGAAGGATGGCCCTAGGGTATATGCATTTTATATGCCATAAATTTAAATAAATAATATGACCATTGAAAAAGAAGTGAAATTTAAAAATAATAAATTTCATTAAATAATGAATATTTTTAATTTTATATAGTATGATTCAAATATTATTTTAAAATTTGGATCATTATAGTTCAAAAATCAACATATAAATTAAATTTTTTTCCCACATAACAAAGAGTATAACTTTTCATAAATAAAATTATTCATAAACATGTTTTCATTTTAAAAAATAAAAAGCATACGAATCGTTGAATTAATTTAAGTAAAAAATATGTACTTTATATATTCACTAAATCCCCAAAGTCATAATTTCATATTGATTATATATCATTAGAACATTATGCTTCCCAAACTTATGTACAATTAAATGTATTGAAATATATAAAATTAAAGTACTAAAATACTTAAACATTAAATATTCATTTTTTACTTAGTAAAATCATTATTTGTTATGTTTAAAAAAAATATTATAAATAACTATATAGGAAATTAATTTATAAAATTGAATACTTATATTAATTAAACCATTAAATGATAGAATAAATATTACTATCTCCATCCCTCTGAAAGATATATTATCACCATAAAGAGACTATAAATACAAATATAAAATATAAAATAAATTCTAGAATAAAATAATGTTTCTTGTAACATATTTTTAATTCAAATATGATATTCAAAAAACTAATAAATATCATTATATAAAAATTAATTATTACTAAATAACTGAATGTAATACTTCAATCATCATATTCATCACTATTTCCTTTATCAATAATGTCTTCATCCACTTCATTGTGTATTTTAAACATCCATATGACTTTTAGTTTCATCATCCCAAATTAATTAAACATCCTTTTCTATTTTATCGGCCCTTAACTAAGGGGTTTCAAAATCGATATTTATACCCTGACATATAAGAGATATATTAGGGGTTATTTCTTGAAATATTTCAATATGTTGAACTTCACCCAAACCATTATCATTTTCAATAAAATGATTATCATGTGATATCATTTTTATCACACTCCACAAGTCCTTCAAATCTCCTCAAGGATCGTAGTAATTTTCATAGTAAACATGATGTGCGTGATGTTCCAACATAAATGGTTCATTTGATAAAAGAAAACTATTTTATTTAATTTCAATGTCTTTATTTCATGAATAGACTCGCATCCCCTGGCCAATATCAAACCAATGGCATTTAAACATTGTAACAAAATTTCATCCCAACAAACATGACCAAATTATTTCATCTAGTATACCATAAATGTAAAATTCGCATTACTTATGATGGTGACTATTCAAATAAACACCATAATTCATTGATTTCATTGAGTCACCATATATGAGTTTATGGAATTGAAATTCATTAATCACATACGCTTTAATATATTTAACCAATTTCAATAGATTTTTTTGGAACAACAATATACTATAAATTTTATTTTCATGTGGTGATACCAATAAATAATAAATTTTTTTAATAATTTATAAAATTGATTTTTTTTTAATATTCCATCAAAAGAAAACTATCTAACCAGGCATTGAAACCAGAAAGAAAAAATGTGTTGTTGATGTTCCTAAAGATCAGTAGATATAATATATATATATATATATATATATTGGATATGGTCCTCATAAATCCTATGATAAAATTATTGAAATTGAAAATATATTTAATAAATATTTTACAAAATAATAAAAAGTAGTACTTACTGCAAAAAAAAATTTCATTTCTTCATAATTCAAAAGAACACAAGTTTAAGCTCTGTGTGGTTCTTCATCTATAAGACTTCAATCATGATAACCACTAAAACCAAGACTAGGGTGATTAAAAATAGACTATTGATGATCAATGAAATCATAAACATTAGTCTCATTATGACCCATGAGATTATTATTTGAAGGATATGCTGACTAAAATGAAAATAAGATGAAATTTTAAATTTCCCCCTATAAGTACACTTCCGCAATAGACCCATCAACAGTTTCCTTATGATGTAATATTTCATTAATTTTTACATATATATCTCAAAGGAATACATCTACATGAATTTTAATATCCCTCCACATTTTTCCATAATATGGAAAATTCAATATTCAATGTTCCATGTAATCATAGAATCCATGTGGGAATATTATCTCCAATATACATTAAAAATAAAAAACATATTTTTCTACGAAAATTGAAGCATAATAATAGAAATTTTTCAAAAAAAATATCCTAAAAAAATATATTTCGGTCAAAAAATCCATGATTAATGAATTAAACATCCCTCTAAGAACAACATGCTGTAATATTTCAATTATGACATGACATTCATGACTTTTTAGCCTAGTAAAATTACAATTTCTGACACAATGAAGAAATTTAGATGAATAAAATTCTGGTAACCTCAGTTCTATAATCCATTAACAGAATAAGCTCCCGTTTTATTTAAGAAGTTAGTTAGATACTTTTTTATTCATTTACTTTTTTGATCCTTCATCTTCTTATTTTTGATGTTCTGGACGTCTGATGATCTTCATAAGATCTAACTATTTCATTACATTATAATTGGTTTTACCTGGTGTGTTCAACATGGTATAAAACATGTTATCAAAAACATTATTCTCATTATGCAGTAAATTTATCATGTGACGATCCAACAAATCAGTCCAATATTGAAGGTCCCAAAAAATACTCATCTTTATCTTATTATGATCCCTCCCATAATAATTTATCTTCTGCTTGTTTACAGTTGGTTCAAAAGTAACATGAGGTAATGCATATATAGTAAATTTTAAATTATTATGTGAGAACATAGCTACTTTTGTGACTGTTTCAATTCTTCAATTTTTATAATTTATAATTTTCTTTCAAGAAGGGTTATCTATAGGAAGTTATCTACATTGAAAGTCAAAATAACTAACATTTATCCCATTACCAAGCATAAAATCTTTGATCCAAAACATGCAGTGCAAACATGATGTTATACCCTATGTGCCCCATATATTTATCAAACCATTTTCTTGAAATTCAATGATCATCCAAATTAATGCAACCCAAAATATATAATTTTGATCTAAAGTTACATCAAATTAAATCACACCATTGTTCAATAATGAAATTAAATCATCAATTACTGGTTTCAAATAAACATCAACATTATTATTTGGATGTCCTAATATAATAGTTTCCTATATATATATATATGTGTGTGGTTCTGTCATAGTCATCCAATGGGAAATTTTGTAAAGAGTAATAGAAATAGGCAAGGAAGAATATTGACAATCGTAAGAACCAAATGGAGAAAAACCTTATTAAAATTGACCAATCATATGTTATCAGTTTCTGAAACAAAATAATGATTTGATTGATCAAAATTTTCTTTGAATCACCATCACATTAATGATTTATGATTTTTATAATGGATGTATTTTATTTATTCCATTTCATCGTTCATGATATATTACGAGACAGAAATATACAATGTAAATGATGTGTAACTGTAAAAAATCTCAATTGTTTGATGGGAACTCTGAAATTAGTTGGTTTACCTTTTTATACCTTGATTCTCTACTTGAAGGAAAATTTTCCAAGGATTAATAATCACCACAATGAAAGAAGAAGACAATGGAAAATCCCTGGATCTTTTGATAAATTAAAATCAAATTTTAAAAATACAATTTACATACATAGAAACATGTAGGTAATGTATTTCTATCATGCAAAAATGACATAGAAAAATATAAAATATGAACGTAACAATTATTAGACATTCCAAAATCTGGTTTGATAGAATTTTTTTTAACTTCTTCATGTTTTCTCATCTAGATTCCTAGATATAGTGCCTCCTTGCTAGATTTAAAAAAATTGTATAACTGAGTAGGTTCTGATTCAAGATTTGGAATGTCATTCTATGTTGTTGTTTCAGGAATTGATTAACCAGCTGCCTCATGTTTTAAATCCTAAAAAGATGGATCTGGAGGGAAAATATTTTTATATTCTACTAATATATTTATACTTTTTTCATACAATTAAAATATATTCTTTCCAAAAACCAAAATGGAATATATGAAGTATAAAATTTTTAAGTGTATCGAATAATCTATGTTCACATTTCTGAAAATGACATTTAATTATTCCCTCATAATGAAAATAGGATTTTTATGAGGAAAATGATATAAAGGTATTAACACTATCAATGTATGAAGGATTTAAACCCGATCAATTTGGTTATTTTGCGATTATATATCCAATTAAAATTATGTAAATACTGATGACTACTTCCCGAGTACATAGTTATCTAAAAAACCAAAAGAATAAGAATAAATATTAGTTATGATTTTGACTAGATTCAAATTATTATTATATTTTATCATCTTGAAACATTCTATGGAATATGAGGAGAGTGAGGAATTGGGTTATCACTTGAAAAAGAGGCATGTAGTGGCTGAGGACAGATAAAATATAAATATAAACTATATTATATAAGAAAAATGCTATTTATTGAATATAATAGAATATTTCACCATGAATGTCTCATGGGATAAATCAGAGACCATTATTGGGTCTGAGATGTGGGCTTTACCTACACGTGACATTATATTTCTATGTATCAAGTGTTTAGTTACATTACAAGTGGGTGTAATTAATTTAATAATTTTTTTTTAATTTATTATAAATTGTTAAGTATCATTAAAATGGTGTCTCATATGATAAATCTAGGATCTGTGTTGGTTTTGGGGTGGGAGGTTTACCCCATAAACGATATAACATTTGAATATATAATAGATATTAATAATATGTGAAAATTATTCATATATATTCTTTTACAAATTTTGAAAAAAAATTAACTTCTTTATATTTTAAAATTATTAATAATATTTTGTAATTAACTATTATAGTTACAATGTATTAATAATATCTTTAAATTAATTATTAATTTTCGTAAATACTATAAGGATTATTATTAAGATAGTTCTTTATTAGTTTATTAATATCTTTTCTTTTATATATGTTTTTATACTTTTTTACAAATTATTAGAATGAATTTATAATTTATAGTAAAATCATCAATTTACTATTAATAATGACTTAGTAATCATTAAGTATTATAAATTATTTTACTTAATACTACATTTTTTATAATTAATAATTTTTCCAAATTTTTAATATGATGTATATTTGTTATATTTTTCAATGTATTAAACAAAATTTTTAGAACTATTATTATCTAAATTTTTAATAAATATTAAATATATTATTTTTTTTTGTTTTTTTAAGCCCATTTTTTTATAATTTTAACAATAAAAAATATTATAAATAATGTTTAGTCAACACTTTTTTTAAAAATTATTTTTCTAATCACTATTAAAAAATATTAATTTTAATTTACATCATATATTATGTATATATATATATTTACATATTTATAAAACATAACTAATCAAATATTTTTATATAAATTTGGTTTTTATTTGTTTTTTCTCAAACAAATTGACATATTATATCTATATTTAGAGATATAAATAGACATAAATTTTTACTATTTATTAACAATATTGAATTATTAATTAGTAATAATTATAAATTATTTAATGATTTGTTTTAATTATTTACATTATTATTAATTTTTTAATAATTTTTATAAATTTGTATATCATGATTACATAATTAATACAAATACATAAAATGTACACCAACTCTTCTTCAATCAATTAAACATATGATATGTATATATATATAGGAAATATAATTTTTTTTAAAACACACACACACATATATATATATATTCAAATTTATATATATATATCAAAATATTTACACGTTTTAACCTGTTATATATACATCAATATTAATACACATGTTTATATATATATATAAAGGCCAACATGTTTTTTTAAATGATTATAACTACATATTCATAACCTAATATATATATAAATATATTAAAATATTTATTAATTAATATAAATATATAAAATATATTCTCACATTTTTATTAAAACTAATGTTCAAATATATATAATTGCACATTTTCATATATTTCCTAAACATATATAATATTGAACATGTTTATAAATAAATAAATAAATATATAATAAACCAATTTAATAAACCCATGCATCCTTATATACACGTATTATTACATAGATAATTCTAAAATTCCACATTTTCAAAGATCTCTTAGAAAAATTAGAAAAAAAAATTAAATTAAAAAATGAAAAAGGGTCGTGTAGGTCAGGAAAGATAAATAAATAATCCTTGAAATAATGGACCAGATTAACATGAAAATATTGAACATTGGTTTTCTAATAAACAAAAAGGGTCATTTAGGACGGGGATCATAAATAAAAAAAAGAAAAATAATGATCCAGATTAATATGGAAACATTTAATTAAAAAAGTGTTTCAATGCTAAATATCATATTAGGCCTCATAAATAGATACACTTTTAAACCTAGAGTTTTCAAAAATTAAAAATAACATTAATAATTTTATAATAACAAAAAATAATGAAAATTAATAGAATAATAACTCGTATCATAGAGATCAAACCTTTATCAATTAAAAATGGTTGAAATTGAGTCTAATTTTGTGGAATGGATGTTGGGTGGATGAGGGAGCGGTTCAGTGGTGCGGTACAGTAGAGTCACATTAGTGCAGCGTCATATGGTGCAGTAGTGTGGTAGAGTGGTGGCACATTGTGTAACACCCCGAAATTTTATGAAAAATATTCTTTTTAATTTCATTAATGTCTTGTGGTGTACGCTACACCAAAATAATCTTTCACAACACGCATCCTTGACTTGCCTTCCATTACACGCAATCACGACCTTCCTCGATAGCGTGTGTAGTACGCAATAACTAGTTTCACTAAACAACAATATGCTATTAAAATATTATTAAAACTAGCCGTTATGAATAGTAATAACCACTTTTTGAAATTTTATTTTTCAAAATGGAATTCATTTAAGGATTCGTAATATCGAAATTAGCTTAGGGTGAAATTTTGGTAATTTTCGGATAACTTTCATATTTTGATGAATAGTGAAAATTACTATATTTTAGTTAAAAACAACTTTTTCAATCAAAATAATTAATAGTGATATATTATTAATTTCAGTGGTTTTAAAGTATATTTAGAATATATTTTTACAATTTAATACAATGTTGGTCATTGGATGTAATTTCACATTTAAACCAGACATAAACAAGTGTCAATCTTTTGATAGATATTATTTCTTAAAAACACGCTATTTGTTTTAACAGCGGGATTTAATTATAAAATTAATTAATGCAACTTCTATGTTATGAATTTGGTAAAATAGAATTCATTTTTGAATTCGGAATATGAAATATAGCTTAGGGTGAAATTTTGGCATTTTTCTGAAAAACATCAATTTTTGATGAATAGTGAAACTACTAAGTGGTAGTTAAAAAAATTAATTTTTTCATAAATCATAATTTTACCGCTTCTGTGAATGGAATTTCAAAAATCCGAGAGACACGGTTGATGTCAGTAAGTAAAATGTGGTTCAATGAGATTAAAATAATTTTTGGTGAATAGTAACTTTTTACTTTTATTTACCACGGTTAAAGTTAAATAGGGTAATTAAGGGTAAAAATTATATTAATATTATCCTAAAACATATCCTAATCCTATTGGACAATTTTATCTCGACCAAACACAACCTTAAGTGTAAAATATTATCATTTAGGCCCACTTGGGTTAGATTAGGACATTTATTATTATTTAATTCAAATAAGAGTTAAAAGAGTTAAAATTAAAGTTTATTTACTAAAACGTTATTAATATAGGGTTATACATAATATAATTTCGACTATAAATATTAATTAGAAATCTAAAAAGATTTCTTACATAATTTTATTTTATTTATAATTTTTATACTTTAAATAATTTAATTTATTTATGACACAATGATGATGCAGTAAATACTTTTTTAAGAAAATATTAAAATAATTTATCTTATAAATGCCCAAATAAATGTAATTTGAAACTTTTTATGACTTACACTAATTTTATAGGTTAATATGACATGTTATTGTTGACTTATGTAACTTGGTTCGAACATATCATTCTGTTAGAAATTTCATAATAATCTTGTACCAAATAGTGTCAAAATTGACATAAATTAGTTTTTAAAACAAATATTATATTATTAATTGTTATTTAATTCCTAAAAATCTATGGTTCGGCCAAATGACTTAGATAAAGATATATATATTAATAATAAACAACTTGGGGTTCGTTTGGCTTCATATATTAAGTTTATTAACCATATAGTATAAGAACACATGATGACACTGTAAATGTAAAATTATTTAACTTAATGTTAAATCTAAATGATAAGGTTAAAATAGGAACCTAAACATTTCTAAATTCTATTGGATGAGAGTATTTCGACCCATCCCCACCTTATTCTCGAAATAAATCAATTTGGGGCTATTTAAAACTGAACTTGACTTTATAAAAAAATAATATATTTAGTTATTCCAAAGGTGCCCCTCTCCTCCCTCTCTTCCTCACACAACATTGAGCCTTCAAGCTCGGCCAACCCCTGCCAAATTCCCTTATCCACTCCCATTTCAACATCCTAGAGGTTCGGGTCTTCCTCAAAGACCAATTTTAGTGCCTTAAAAGGAGGTCTCAAAGAGGCACTTCAAAGAAGAGGTAATTTCTGTTACCGATTCTTTCATCATTATTTTTTCTTCCACTTCTTCTTATTTAGTTGTTTCATCATGAAGTAATAACATCAGTATCACTCATATACTGATATGTTATTATAAGTATGTAACAACCCTATTTCACCATATATCCATCCTACGGAAAAAGAAATCACCGCGCGTGCATATGTACGGGATACCGTCTTCACGTAGTGGTGTAATCTATTTTCCGCCACCACCTTAATTTGATGGGTATAATGGTGTAATGAATAAATATATATTATTATTATAAAGTGATATTGATACTGAAATAGTATACATACACTTAAACACAATTTCACGACCATGGGAACGATATCATCGCTCGTGCGTTCGTACGGACTACCGTCTCCACGACGCGATGAGATTCATTATCCATGTTAACAATTACAGAATGATTATAAAGTATATATAATGAATAATAATGGAATATATGACATGTTAACTCTAATTTATTTTTGTATATATATATATATGTCATCTACTTACTTCCATTCAAGGCAATAAGGAATGGAAAGCAGCGTTCATGCGTACGTACGGACTACCGTCTCCATGAACGGTGTGTTTCATTTCATTTATCTATCTAATATATATATATATATATACTGAATATATATGATATATAAATCATACTTTATATTCTGGAAGTAAGTAAATCATGATATAAGTAATAATAATGTCATGAACAACAAGTCCAATCACCTACGATAAATGAAACGATTTTACCCAAAACACTTCTTTAACATGGAATTTACAAAAAAAACGGGTAATATAAAGTCATAAGTGAACCATATATGATATCATAACAATGAATATGATTCTGTAATAAGTCAATAACATTATTTAAATCATTATACAAGAGGTTCGGACACTTACAAAGCAAGTCGGACCTAAGGTAAGGGAAAATATCACAATATCATTTTTATCCGAGATTGTTTTTACTTTGGCATTTACTGGGGTGTATTTTATCATCCACATCCATGTTCCCTCAATATGTAATAATGTTTCCATCCACTTACAATAGTTTAAATCCAATTTTACCCTTCGGTGACTTTTTCGTAATGAATATGAAAGGAATCTTTTGTCGTTTTTCGTACAAGGTACTTTTTGACTTTTCTGACAAAAGTACGAAGAATGTTTTTTTAACTTATACGACATGAATGGATTTTTAAAACATTATTTCCAAGAATCTTCCTTTAAAAGTTTTCAAGTTTATTTTTAGTCAACTTCTTTTTGTATGACATGTTAAGAAAGGAAAAATGTTTTTGAAGAAGAAAGGATATTTTCCTCAAGAATGGAGTTCAAGTGTTTTATCAAAATTATATTCCATCTAAGATAATAAAGGGTTATGTTTTTATCTCTATTATTACAATGATTTGATAATGTTGTGATGGAATTATTTTTATAAATTCCTTTATCTTATATGAATTGTTTTATGATGTCACGATGTTTAAGATTCCCATTTTTATTACATGGGTTATGAAATGATTTATGATTTATGATTTTGTGGAACACATAAGAATGGTATCATTATGAGATGGGTGGGACCTATATCTCCCACCAATGCATTGGGTAAAGATTTTATATCTCATTAGATAGACATGGCTAGAACGGTAGGTTATACCAATTCAGGGAAACAGGACTGGAACGAGGGTGACTCGGTTCAGAAAGGGACTTTGTCTACTAAGAAAGTTTTGGCTATGAGTCTTGACTATCATGAACTGATTATCTATGATTATGTGCGCATTCCAAAAAGTTTAAGGTTTTAAGTTATTATTATTGGGATTCCATTTCACTACTATGATTTATCCCATGTTATGATATTATGATCTCTTTTGCAGGTTAAGATTTCCAAAAGCTATTTTCTTATGTATATGATGTGATTCATATTTCTTTTGTTTACCCTTACTGAGCATTTGAGCTCACCATTTTTTGTTTTCTTTTCCCCAGGATATAAAGAATGGTTTTAGGAAAAAAAGAAGATCTTTATGGGAGACATTGAAGATCTTTCACCAGGATTAGAGGATTTTATTCTGAGTTTCCAAAGACACTAAACTATTACGGTCATTGTGTGTGTGTTTTGTTATGTACTAAGTATTCTTCAAAAGTAATGTAATATCTATGTACGTTAAGCTTCGGGTCTCTACAGTTGGTATCAGATGAAAGGTTTAGTCATCCTTTCGAAACTAGGATGCGAAAACGTTAGTGAGATCCCTAGAGATATTTCTAAGGTATGTCTATGGATGTCCCTAAGGTTAAGTATATGTATAGGTTATAGTAATAGAACTACGCTAACGATCATATAATTAAAACTAAGATGTTAGATATTGAAGGTACTCCCCCTTTATTATGTTGTATTCCCTAGCATGATTTTTGCCTCTCACACTATTCTTTTTGGGTTTTAGACGATGGCTGGAACCCGAAGGAACCGTGTTGATCAATGCAATGGACAATGCAATGATTGTCCTCCTGAGCAAACAAATGTTATGGGAGATAGAGTGCAAAATCTTATTTCTATCCTTAAACAAGCTATAAGTCATTCTGGACTTCCAAATGAGCAGATAAGGGAGCAATATTCTATTGAGTCCTTCATGAGGCAACATCAACCTTCTTTCAGTGGGACTTCCGATCCACTTGTGGCTGAACAGTGGATCAGTACCACTGAAAAGATATTTTCAGTTCTTCAATGTTATGAACATGATAAAGTCATCTTAGTAGTATATCGTTTGGATGGTGAAGCTGATCAATGGTGGAATCTTATCAAGAATACGAGGCCAAGAGATGAAATTGAGTCCATGGAATGGGACGAGTTCAAGAACTTGTTTTTTAGTATATACTTCCCTCGTATTCTTCGAACGAAGATGGAAAAGGAGTTTCTTGAGCTGAAGCAGAAGGATGATGAATCTGTTGTTATATAAGAAGATAATTTTTCAAGACTTTCAAGGTATGCGTCTGGCATTATCATCCAACCTGAAAGTAAAGTTGATCGATTTTTCAGTGGCTTAAAACCAAGTCTTAGAAGGGAATTAGCTATAAGAGACTTCAGTAGCTATGAAGAAATTGTGTGTTGTGCTATCAAGGTCGAAATGGAAGTTGGTGTTACATATCCATCTCATGGTTTTGACAAGAAACGAAAGATTGAGTTCCAGGAGAAATCTCAGAATAATGGTGAAAAGAAGATGAATGTTTCCTTATGCACAAAGTGTGGAAAGAAGCATGCTGGAGATTGTCTTAAAGGGACTAGAAAATGTTTTAAGTGTGGAAAAGAAGGTCATCGAGCAGCTGAGTGTCGAAGTAATGGAAAAAGGGATTCTAATGATGTAAATAAAGCAAACACTGCAGAGAACGCACAACCAACACTTCAATGCTTCAAGTGCAAGGAAATGGGGCATTATGCAAATAAATTCGCTAATCCAAGGGTTAGTGATGATCGACATGAGCAACTGCTTAAGGTAATGGACAATGAGAAGTCAGATGTGATCATTATTGGCAATGTTGAATATGACAACGATGTGGTGGAATGATTAAGTGTTTATGTAATGGAATTCCAAAATAATGTTGTATCATGGAGTATTGGAATATTTATGTATTGGTCTAATGTGGTATTCAAAGTGACTGAGATATTTTTGGAAATAATATGATATGCGCATAATGAAGGAATAATAAGATAATGAGGTATTTGATTGTATTCATGAGCTCATGGCTGATATAAGGAAGAGGTTATATCATGGTTTGAGTATATAGAATTTTTGGATTTTGGTATGTGGAAAGAGTTAACTATTAACTGCATTCATGTTTTCACTAAGGTTCAATGGGTATTCAATAAAATACATGATTAAGGCCTTTGAATGATTGGAATGTGACCAACAAGACATATCTTATGATATGTGGGGATCAACGACATTATTAAATCTCTGGTAACTGTTGTCACTATATTATGAGAGTGGATTGCAGTATTATGGATAAGCCTAATGATTAGAATGGATTATGTTGCACATAAGTTAGTATTGTTTAAGGATAGAAGATTTTCGATATTATTGATGGGATGTTATAGTAACGTATTTTTAGAAAAAGGAAAACATGTAGGACAGGCGACAGCCCATCGCGTCAGACAATGATGTGGGAATCAAACCCACAATCGAAGTGCGACTGGCCTTTATCGCCTACCACTGGCCTACAGAAAGTCCATGTTTAGTAGAAACTAGTTTTATTATATTAAGCAGTATGATATATGAAGTATAAGTCCATTTTAGGAACCATATTTGATTAATCTCACTATATAATGACTTATGTATATTTAATAACTTTTGCTAACCTTTCGTTTGAGACAAATGGAATGACCCGTCATTCTATCACATGATCTGCTAACACTTCAAGAATAACAAATTCAACTTCATTTATTTAAGAGATGAAGTGGAAATTGTTCAAGGCACAAACAACAATGAGATTGTACCAAAATCATGTAAGTATTTCTTTTAATTCATCAACTTTATTGAAATGATCTTGAAAACCAAAAATGTTGTCCTAGTGCCCTTATATCCGATTAATCAGATGGTACCCTAGATCGTCACAAATTTATGGCTTTGTGATTGCTGGCTTTTCCATAGCCATGTTCTCTACCACTCTCCATCAGAACATTATGGTTAGATTTCTCTTCCATATCCATATTTTCACCTATCTGGAAACCCAGTGATTAGTTTATTTGGGTAACTGTTACATTTCATACTTTTGTTTTTAAATATTGGTTTTGGTATTCCTTTTTACGATGTGGGTTTCTATTAAAGAAACTTTCGAATAGTAAACCATTTATAACCCCGACGAATTTCGAGGACGAAATTCATTTTTAGGGGGGTAGAATGTAACACCCCGAAATTTTTTGAAAAATATTATTTTTAATTTCATTAATGTCTTGTGTTGTACGCTACACCAAAAGAAGATTTCACAAGATGCATCCTTGACTTACCTTCCATTACACGCAATCGCGACCTTCCTCGATAGCGTGTGTAGTACGCAATAACGAGTTTCACTAAACAACAATATGCTATTAAAATATTATTAAAACTAGCCCTTATGAATAGTAATAACCACTTTTTGAAATTTTATTTTTCAAAATGGAATTCATTTTTGGATTTGTAATATCGAAATTAGCTTAGCGTGAAATTTTCGTAATTTTCGGATAACTTTCATATTTTGATGAATAGTGAAAATTACTAAATTTTAGTTAAAAACAACTTTTTCAATCGAAATAATTAATAGTGATATATTATTAATTTGAGTGGTTTTAAAGTATATTTAGAATATATTTTTAAAATTTAATACAATTTTGGTCATTGGATGTAATTTCACATTTAAACCAGACATAAACAAGTGTCAATCTTTTGAGAGATATTATTTCTTAAAAACACGCTATTTGTTTTAACAGTGGGATTTAATTATAAAATTAATTAATGCAACTTCGATGTTATGAATTTGGTAAAATACACTTAATTTTTGAATTCGGAATTTGAAATATAGCTTAGGGTGAAATTTTGGCATTTTTCTGAAAAACATCAATTTTTGATGAAAATTGAAACTACTTAGTGTAAGTTAAAAAAATTAATTTTTTCATCAACCTTAATTTTACCGCTTCTGTGAATGGAATTTCAAAAATCCAAGAGACACGGTTGATTTCAATAAGTAAAATGTGGTTCAATGAGATTAAAATAATTTTTGGTGAATAGTAACTTTTTACTTTTATTTACCACGGTTAATGGTAAATAGGGTAATTAAGGATAAAAATGATATTAATATTACCCTAACACATGTCCTAATCCTATTGGACAAGTGTATGTAGACCAAAAACAACCTTAAGTGTAAAATATTATCATTTAGGCCCACTTGGATTAGATTAGGACATTTATTATTATTTAATTCAAAGAAGAGTTAAAAGAGTTAAAATCAAAGTTTATTTACTAAAACATTTTTAATATAGAATTATACATAATATAATTTAGACTATAAATATTCATTATAAAGATAAAAAGATTTCTTACATAATGGTATTTTATTTTTAATTTTAATAATTTATATAATTTAATTTATTTATGACACAACGATGATGCAGTAATTACCTTTTTAAGAAAATATTAACATAATTTATGTTATAAATGCCCAAAAAAATGTAATTTGAGACTTTTTATGACTTACACTAATTTACTAGGTTAATATGACATGTTATTGTTGATTTAAGTAACTTTTTTTGAACTCATCATTCTGTTAGAAATTTCATAATAATCATGTACCAAATAGTGTCAAAATTGACATAAATTAGTTTTTAAAACCAAGATTACATTATTAATTGTTATTTAATTCCTAAAAATCTAAGGTTCGGCCAAATTACATAGATAAGGATAGATATATTAATAATATACAACTTGGGGTTCTTTTGGCTTCATATAGTAAGTTTATTAACCATATAGTATAAGAACACAAGAAGACACGGTAAAAGTAAAATTATTTAACTTAATGTTAAATCTAAATGATAAGGTTAAAATAGGATCCTAAACTTGACTAAATTCTATTGGATGAGAGGATTTAGACCCATCCCCAACTTAGCCTCTAAATAAATCAATTTGGAGCTATTTGAAACCGAACTTGACTTTATAATAAAATAATAGTTTTAGTTATTCCAAAGGTGCCCCTCTCCTCCCTTATAAATGGGCACCTCCTCCCTCTCTTCCTCACACAACTTTGAACCTTCAAGCTCGGCCAACCCCTGCCAAATTCACTTCTCCACTCCAATAGAAATATCCTAGAGGTTCGGGTCTTCCTCAAAGACCAATTTTAGTGCACTAAAAGGAGGTCTCAAAGAGGCACGTCAAAGAAGAAGTAATGCCTGTTACCGATTCTTTCATCCTTATTTCTTCTTCCACTTCTTCTTATTTAGTTGGTTCATCATGAAGTAATAACATCAGTATCACTAATATACTGATATGTTATTATAAGTATGAAACAACCCAATTTCACCATCTATCCATCCTACGGAAAAAGAAATCACCGAGTGTGCGTACGTACGGAATACCGTCTCCACGCTGTGGTGTAATCTATTTTCTGCCACCACCATAATTGGATGGGTATAATGGTGTAATGAGTAACTATATATGATTATTATAAAGTGATATTGATACTGAAATAGTATACATACACTTTAACACAATTCCACGACCAAGGGAACGATATCATCGCTCGTACGTACGTACGGACTACCGTCTCCACGACGCGATGAGATTCATTATCCATGTTAACCATTACAGAATGATTATAAAGTATATATAATGAATAATAATGGAATATATGACATGGTAAATCTAATGGATTTATGTATATATATATATATTTCATCTACTTACTTCCATTCAAGACAATAAGGAAAGGAAAGCAGCATTCATGCGTACGTACGGACTACCGTCTCCATGAACGGTGTGTTTCATTTCATTTATCTATCTATTATATATATATATACTGAATATATATGATATAAATAATTCTTTATATTCTGGAAGTAAGGAAATCATGATATAAGTAATAATAATTTCAAGAACAACAAGTCCAATCACCTACGATAAATGAAACGATTTTACCCAAAACGCTTCTTTAACATGGAATTTACAAAAGAACTGGTAATATAAAGTCATAAGTGAACCATATATGATATCATAACAATGAATATGATTATGTAATAAGTCAATAAAATTATTTAAATCATTATACAGGAGGTTCAGACACTTACAAATCAAGTCGGACCTAAGGTAAGTGAAAATATCACAATCTCATTTTTATCCGAGATTGTTTTTACTTTGGCATTTACTGGGGTGTATTTTATCATCCACATACATGTTCCCTCAATATGTAATATTGTTTCCATCCAATTACAATAGTTTAAATCCAATTTTACCCTTCGGTGAGTTTTTAGTAAAGAATATGAAAGGAATCTTTTGTATTTTTTCGTACGAGGTACTTTTTGACTATTCTGACAAAAGTACGAAGAATGTTTTTTTTAACTTATACGGCATTAATGGATTTTTAAAAAATTATTTCCATGAAGCTTCATTTACAAGTTTTCAAGTTTATTTTTAATCAACTTCTTTTTGTACGACATGTTAAGAAAGGAAAAATGTTTTTGAAGAAGAAATGATATTTTCCTCAAGAATGGAGTTCAAGTGTTTTGTCAAAATTATTTTCCATATAAGATAATAAAGGGTTCTGTTTTTATCTCTATTATTACATTGATTTGATAATTTTGTGATGGAATTATTTTTATAAATTCATTTATCTTATATAAATTGTTTTATGATGTCACGATGTTTAAGATTCCCATTTTTATTACATGGGTTATGAAATGATGTATGATTTATGATTTTGTGGCACACATAATAATGGTATCATTATGAGATGGGTGGGACCTATATCTCCCGCTAATGCATTGGGTAAATATTTTATATCTCATGAGATAGACAAGGCTGGAATGGTAGGTTATACCGGTTCAGTGAAACAGGACTGGAACGAGGATGACTCGGTTCAGAAAGGGACATTGTCCACTAAGATAGTCTTGGAAATGAGTCTTGACAAACATGAAATGATTCTCTATGATTATGTGTGCATGCCACAATATTTAATGTTTTAAGTTATTATTATTGGGATTCCATTTCACTACTATTATTTATCCAATGTTATGATATTATGAGCTCTTTTGCAGGTTATGATTTCCAAAAGCTATATTCTTATGTATATGATGTGATTGAAAT